>OY294031.1:2739256-7539256 GCA_958510845.1 Cantharis nigra
AAAATCGTTAACTGTTCTGAATGGAACTTTCGATTTAAGCAATAATCGAATTGGTAAATTGCAATCGCAAGTATTTTGTAACCTCTTAATCGAAAATCTCGATGTATCGAATAATGCAATTACGACAATCGAAGAATCGGTATTCGAAAGAAGTAATTTCAAATTTTTACACTTGGAAAGAAACGCAATAACGGAAATCCATCCGGAAGCTTTTAATAAGCTCGAAATTCAATCGGAGCTTTATTTATCTAGCAATAAAATAAAGTTATATTCCGGCATGTTTAAACATTTAAAACTTTAAGAGAGTTACACTTTCAGGATAACGGCATAACTTCCATTCCTAAAAATACATTCTCAAGTTTACAAGAATTGGATACTTTGATATTAAACAAGAACCAAGTAGTGTTAGAAAATGATTCGTTTGAAGGATTAGAAAATTTGGATTATTTACATTTGGAAGATTGTTCTTTACGCGAACTTAAGCCTGGAATTTTCAAACCTTTAATTAATTTAAGAAAGTTGAACTTGAGTTACAATCAATTGTCTACATTGACCCCCAATGCGTTTTGGCAAGCGAACAACGAAAGCGACATGACGTATTTGTTTATTTTGTCTTTGCATCACAATCAAATCTCAACAATCGAGCCTGGTGCGTTTGACGGAGTCGATAGAATAGAAGATCTGCAACTTTTTGGAAACAGCATAAACAAGTTGGATAAGGAATCGTTTCGAGGATTAAGCTTCGTCGGTTTGATGAATCTACAGAACAACGAAATCGAATCGGCGGAAGCGTTACAATGCTTACCACCATGTGGACAGGTTCAGTTGGGTGGCAACAAAATTGAAAGTTCTGGTTTTAAACCCTGCCAGGAAGAGGATATCGAACATTTACAAATGATCAGCTTTAATTATTCATGTCATCGGTACGCCGATGAGAAATGGAAGCTCGACGAATCATACAGAGAGATGTCAGTTGCCGAACCGTAGTAAATTTATTCGACAAATAAAAATTATTGATTTATGTTAAATCAAACTTTCTCTCAAAGAGGTAAAGACACGTAGGCTTAATTTATAAAAAACGCAGTTCAACTAAATTTAATTTTTTAAATAACAATGCTATTTTCGGTTCGATCAAAACACATCTAAAGCGAGCTTTGGTAAACAAGTCGTTTTGGTATTTTTAAAATTTTTCCAATTTATGTTTATTGTAAAATTTGTAAATTTTAGTTTACCTTTCTTTAATCTATCTCTTGTAAAATATTATTGCTAGGGTTTAGGTGTCGAATAATTGAAAAGACCGAAATCTCAACAATAATTTATTGTTAAAAATAGTTTTAAGTTGTAAAGCTGACAAACTTTAAAGTACGCAAACCCGAATGGATTAAAGTTATGTACTTGGCACGAAATTGTGATATTTGAATTCGAGTTTCAGTCCAAACGTGTTTCAAATTGATATTCTTCCCAGTGTAATATTTTTTTGTAAAATATTAATTAATTAGATTAAAATGTTATTGTAATTGTAATGAATGTTAAAAATCTTTTCATGTTAAAATTTGATATTTTTAGTAGTAATAGGTCAAAAATTACATTAATCAAAAGTGTCATCGTTGTGTTTACTTTGTGGTTTTATTAGCCATCTTACAGGGTTACTAATGACTATCCAAACTCTAAAGAGTTATAATGATTATGAAAATTGCCAATTTGTTAGTTGAGCAAAAATTCGTTTGTATAAATAACTAAAAGCATCCCCCCGATTAAAGTTTAAATATATCTATGTTGTTTAATTTGGTGACTGTGCAATTTTGTATTTGATTTTAATTTGTGATTTATAAGCTAATATTTTTGTGTTATTTCAACGACGTACAAGAGACGTTCAGTGAAAAATGATCCTTTATTATGTTGTTACCAATTTTCTTGAACCTCACTTGTAGGTTTATATAGGAATTATTGCTTATATTATAAATTTTTGGTTATTTAATACAAAATAAATAAAATATATTTTTTTATTTCCAAAATACCCGATAATCGCAGCTCGATTTAAAAATAATAGTGGAAACTCTTAAAGAAAATATTTATAAGAATTGGAATGTGTTAGTTTTGATCGATAAATATTTTGCTTTTTTTGATACATCAGTGAACTCGAGCCTTCATATTAAATTCATCTTGTATATTTAGATATTTTAGAATTCATAAATTATTTTAAGTTTGTGTATATTACGTGTGCCAAATGAAATGAAATTTGCATTCCTGAATTTAATTTTACTATTTGTATTTAAAAGCAAATTAAATTCGTCATTATTGCTATGACATAAAATCTATCAAAGCGTCAATTTCGAATGTTGCAATAACATTTTGGTATTTTATACCTTTAAGTGTTTGTTATAAAAAAACTTTAATAGCAAAGAAAATGTAGTTAAAATTGCAATTTTGAAGTAAGTGCCAGTTGGATGAATTTCAAATTACATTTGCTTTACTTACTCTCAAATGTAAGATCATTAAACGATGTAGCATGAGCTGTTTCCGGTATTATTTGGAACTTAATTGATGTTTGCAATATCCTAATGATTTTAGAGTTTCATTTTTTAAACTACTTACTGCTGCGAAAATCGTATTTGTTTCCTAACTGCTCTCTTTATGTTTTCAATTTTTCATCCAAACTTTACAGGTTACGCAGGAACTCAAATTTTACGCTTTCTTTTGTAATACAAATATGGATTTTTAAAGCTGTTCACACAAATTTTCCAAACAAGTTTATCTCTCGAAATTATATTATATCTGTACAGGATGACACATGGTCGCAATTGATTTACTGTTCTATGTGAAGTAAATAAGTAATTAAATGTAAATTTGAATTTTTTCTATTTAAAACATTTAAATTTGTTGAATACTTGAATATTATTTGGATAAAGAAATGGGAAGTATCGGCTACGGAAACAGAAAACGGATAATATGTAAAAGGAATGAGGTAATAATTAAAGTGTAAGTGATCCTTAGGGATTAATAATGGAAAATATATCTACCACTCGTACAGAAATTGACACTTAGCAAGAAAATATTAGAAAAAGATTTATTTATTGTTTTTATGTAAATCTAATATAAATTTCATTTTATTTGATTTTATAAAATAATAAAAAAAAATTTAATTATGAATAGTAATGATATTTTTATCGCAATTGATTGAACTTCCAATCTTTAGTAATTCAACTAAAAAACCGCTATTGTAGTTAATTAATGTAATAATATTTTGTATAACTATTAAAAGCAGAAAATGATTCTTTTGTGCTTGCAGGCGCAAATTGAAGCAGAAGCCAAACGAAATTAACGTTAGTTATTTTTAGGAAGCAACTTTCTAAGTGAAAAACCAATTTCTAAAATATTCCTCCATCACCAAAATCTACAGTCGATGCCAAATGCAATATTTTAAAATTTTAAAATGAAAATACTGCACTTTTCAATGAAAATAAACTATCTATAGTTTAATTCGTGTTTCCTTGAAATTTAACTTTAATTTTACGAAACTTTAACATCCAAATCAATTATTCTATTCCAGTTTTCCAATTTTTCCAATTAAAATTCATCTTTCAGTCTTTAAATTCAATTCAAAATTCAAATCCAAACTTTTGATTTTTTTGGGGACAATTTGAAGTCCATAGAACTGACTCAAAAACAAATCCATGAACTTTTATTCGCAACTAGCTGGAAAGCCCGTCCGCGGACGGGCAGCTAGACAATAGATCATTTGTGAACATTTAATTTCGTTTTTCGTTACTGGGGGATTTCCCGTTTTTCTATATTTTCAAAGTAACGCAAAAAGTTGCTCCTAAACTCTGTGCAGTACAGCACTTAAATAAATGTTTTTCCAAACTTTAATATTCTCTAGCTAACGGTATAATTTCCCTCACTTTGGTTTAAAAATTCAAATTTTGCCAGGAAAAACCTCGAAATCATAAATTCCTTAGCTTCTCCAAGTATTCTAAGAGAGTGGAAATCCTGCGATATATACTGGAGGGTATTCCCCCCCCCCCAGACACCCCGGTTTTACAATTTTGACTTTCAATTAAGCTTCAATACAACGTATAGAAAGAAGCCTTATGATCTGGCTCCGTGTCTGCGAGTTCCGCCTTGTTTTCATATAATTTTTATAACAAATTATTATAGATTAAATTAATTATAAATTATTATAAATAAAATAAAAGTAAACCGCGGGGTCTGGGGGGTGTGGTCTTTCCTGACAAAATTTGTAAAATTATAAATTCCCTATCTTCTCCAAATTCTGTGATATGTACTGGGGGGTGTTCCACACCCCCCAGACCCCCCGGTTTACAATTTTGACTTTATATTTTTATATAATTTTTATAATTTTTAGATTAAATTAATTATAAATTATTATAAATAAAATAATAGTAAACCGGGGAATGTGGAACACCCTCCAGTATATATCGCAGGATTCACCGTGGATGCAGTTGATGGCATGGTCCGACGGATCTCCAGGGCGAAGGGGCGAACCAAGAAGTGCAGACGTTTCGCCGCCCTGATCACGTTGGATGTCCGAAACGCGTTCAAATCCGCAAGATGGGAACTCATCATGGCAAAACTCGAGAGCAGGGGGGTGTCTCCCTACCTATCAAACATCGTAGCGAGCTACTTTCAAGGAAGACAGCTGCTGGTAGAAGAGCAGCTATGGCAGCACACCATGCCGATATCCAGTTGCGTCCCGCAGGGCTCGGTCTTCGGCTCCTTTCTGTGGAACGCGATGTACGACGACGTCTTCAAGCTCCCCATGCTACCTGGAGTGAGAATTACAGGATTTGCAGACGAGATCACGGTCGAAGCTGAGGCCACCACGGAGAGCGAGCTGGAGGATCTGGTCAACTGGACAGTGGCGGAGATTTATGAGTGGATGGCCGACAGGGGCCTGCAGATAGTCCCAGAAAAGACCGAGGCGGTGGTTGCTTCGGGGAAAAGGCACAGGAGACCCATTCACTTTCTGGTGGCCGGACAGGTGGTCCCGACGAGTGAGCAGGCTAGGGTCCTGGGGATAGATGTGGATAGCTGCCTCTCTTTCAAACACCATATCCTAATAGTCGCAAAGAAGGCAACGGCACTAACGGAGGCGCTACAAAAAATAATGCCGAACAAGATAGGCCCCAGCGAGGCCAGAAGGATGCTCCTAGGTACGGTGGCCGAGTCCATTATGCTGTACGCCGTCCCGGTATGGAGGACAGCCCTGGAAAAGAAAACAAATAGAAAACTACTGGAGTCCGTTTAGAGAAGAAGAGCTCTGCGCATATGTAGCGCGTACAGGACCGTATCCACCGACGCGATTCTGGTTCTTGATTCCCTTCTCCCTATTCACCTCAAGGCGGACATGAGAGAAGTTAAATACCGGATTAAAAAACAAGGAGGAATATAACAACAGAGTCAAAAACATCATCGACACCTGGCAATATAACTGGAACAACTCGACCAAAGGCAGGTGGACATACCGCTTTATTCCGGATATAGCCCAATAGACTTCTAGAAAGCATGGAGAGACAAAACGTTGAAATCACTCAAGCGCTCAGCGGGCATGGCTGCTTTCGGAACTACCTTCATAGGTTCGGCAGAGCGGACTCCCGCAATTGTCTCTACTGCCGGGAAAACGACGATACGGAGCATACCATCTTCTCCTACACTAAATGACGCCAGATAAGACGAGAAACCACAACGCAGCTGGGCACTGACATCAGCCCCAACAATCTGGTTAAACTTATGTTGGAAAGTGAGGAAAACTGGGCAGCCATAGGATGGATGTTGGTGGAGATATTGTCCGCCAAAGCACAAGGTGACTAAAAAACAACATGAAGAGCAAAGACCCGAAAGGGCAGAACCAGGAATGAAGCTGAACATTGTGCGGAAGATATGTGTTAGCGATTCCCGGCAACTTCATGGAGTGGGGTTTCCGACACTACCACCTAAAACATCTGGGTGGTGTCTTTTGAAGATTTCCCCACTCCCAACGCACAAAAAAAAGGATATGTTTACCCCCAGAACCCCCGGTTTACATTTTTGACTATAATTTTGACAGTTAATTTTCAGAGAGTAACACAGAGAGGCACTTAAATAAATGATTTTTTAAGTAAAGCCCCGTTACATGGGTAGTGAATGACGAACGCGTATTCTACAAAAGTGTGACTCACTGTCGTGATTCACTACCCATGTCAACGCGGCTTTAAGGTTTAAACATCCCAAACGATAGCTTCAAAATTCAAATTCCCGGTTTTTCCTGGCGTAATTTGTAAAATTATAAATTCTCTATCTTCTCCAAATTCTGAGATATGAACTGGAGGGTGTTCCACACCCCCCAGACCCCCCGGTTTACAATTTTGACTTGATATTTTTATAATTAATTTTCAAAGTAACACAGAAAGCTGCTGCTAAACTACGTGAGCAGTACAGTTAAAGGTTAAATTTCCCACATTTCTCTCAAAACATGGACCAATCAGAGTGCTTCTTTTCACTAAAAAATGACACGCTGTAGCAGCAGGAGCAGCGTGCTGGCATTTTATAGATTAGGATAATATTCAATAAAAATCTCAATACAAATTAAAAGTTAGGTAATTCCTGCAGCCATTTTGGGGGCAAAAGTTCTGATTTCCCCACCCAGCTGTTGCCACCCACTCTAATATAGAAGATCTTCAAAAATAAATTACATTTCCGAAACTTTCAGTAAGGATTCCCTTAAACACCTTCGTATCATTTTCTTTTCAATTTCAGGTGCTATAATAGCCTTTGTAAGTTTCGGAGGTTTAACGTTGGAATCTGAAGGCAATTCACAGTTCACAGTATTTCGCATATTTTCTATATAAAACCGCGGTATTGTCGCACCATATTATTTATTCATTCTGACTTTGATTTGTTGATTTCTTTATTGCAAGCAGATTTTTGTTTGTGTGAATTTTATTAGTTACCCGGCATTGTTTTCTTTTTTCTGTATAAAATTGAAATTATAAACAATATAGTATGTACTTGCGATATATTTTTAATAGAATAAATAAAGAGTTAAAAGCAGGATAAATCATCTGTCGAAAGTAAGCGTAAACATCCTTTGAAAAAAAATTTGATTAATTTCGGTTTGGTTTTGTAAATTATATCAGTTTGGCAAAAACTATAAAAATGAAATAAAGCAGTAAATGAATCATCTTCCAGCGAAGTTTATAATGAGGAAATCATAATTTAGACAATGCTGTTAATTTGCAAGTAAGTATATCAATTACCATAAATTACCTCAATAGTAAAATTTAATTTAGGAACTACTATTTGAATATTTCATTTTTTACGAAAATAAAAAATTTTATTTTGAATAAAAACAGACAACTCATTTATCGCGTCTACGTGAAAAATGAGCTTTCTACGGTCAAATTTTGAACACAAACGAAAATGATTTGTATTGGTGCTGCCGCGTTTAAACAACTTAATTATTATCTACCCTAAACAAATTTACTAGGTTAGTTGGTAATTTAAAATTTATGCTTTACCAAAATTTGATTAAGCTTCTCGACTTTCATGCTTCTGTAGATATTTCAAGTTTAGCAGGTATCATATTAACAAAAGCTATTTTATATTACTGCTGATCGAATAGAATATCAATTCATTGTAATTAATTAGCCCAATAAAACAGGAGATAAAGATATCTTAGGTCACACAACACAGATAAAACTGAGAAAATTGAAATTATCAATTAAACAGTAATTCTACAAATTTAGTTTACTTGTGTTAACATTGGAAATAGCACTAACTACGATAATTGGTGACCTTTTTGACGTACTAAACTGGCAGCATTAATTAATTTCCTCCAGATTAACAAATTTACTTTTTGTAATGTTTGTGATAGTTAGTGTTTAAGCGCCAAAATGAATACAGCTGTTCTAGCAAATGCTTGTTTCGTTTTTGCAATTTTATTTACAACTTCGTCGTGCAGTCTTGAAAACTATCGATTGCCCAAAAATGTTAAACCAGTTCGTTACTATTTAACCCTTCAACCGAATTTGGAAAACGAAACTTTTAACGGGAGTGCAGTTATCGATATAATAGCTCTTGAAAATTCAAACAATATCACATTACATAAGAAAACGTTGAAAATTTACAACACTTCGATCAGTGTATTGAGCAACGATGGGGGAGAAATTGAAGTGGTAAATACAACTCAAGACAAAATTCATCAAACTTACACGATAAACACTAAATATCAATTAATCAAAGACCGGAAGTACCGATTAGTGATTGGAAGCTACGCTGGATTTTTGAAACAAAAATTAAATGGATTTTATATCTCCAATTACTATGATAATGAAGGAAACGAACGGTGAGTAGGAAAAACAAAAAATAATCATGAATAAAATAAAAATAAAGCTTCATTAACGAAATTAGTTTTCAATAAAAGTTACTTAACTTAGTTAGGCAAGTTTGTTTAATATTTGTAGAAAATTCGCCTTAACGGATTTCGAACCACTTGATGCAAGGCGAGCTTTTCCATGCTTTGATGAACCTGCTTTAAAAGCTAAATTTATAATTAATTTAATAAGACGAGGCGAATACATCTCGGCATCTAATGAAGAATTGGAATCAACCGTGTAAGAATTTTGTTATAAAATTAATTAAACTATTATTATTATTTGATTGCTTAGGAAGCATGGCAGTGTTTCTTATTGCTGAAATTCTTCAGTTGCTTACAGATTTTTCAGTTATCTTTATTAAGACTAAATTTGTACCTCACAACTCAGAATGTAAGCAATGTAGGGTCAAATTTTATTAAGGACTATTTTCAAATATTCCTTCGTCAAATATTTGAAAAATTTACAATTAGAAAATTTTAACATTTTTGTAGTGATTTAGGAAACGATCTATACCTAGACGTTTACAAAGAAACGCCTGAAATGCCAACGTATTCGGTCGCGTTTGCGGTATTTGATTTTGATTATGTAAGTTCATCAAAAACTAGCAAAATTTACGGAAGACCCCAAGCGATTAAAGACAACGCGTTTTCATATGCCGTGGAATATTCGGATAAAATTCTCCAAGCAATGGAAAATTTTACTGGTATTAGCTATAGCTTAAAGAAAATTGATCAAATTGCTGTTCCCGATCATGGGTTTGTCAGCAGCGCAATGGAAAACTGGGGTCTGGTGACCTACAGGTGAGCCAATCTGAAAATATGTTCTTCCACGTCAAATTTACAATTTTAGAGAATCGGTTTTGGCATTTTCAAACTATTCTACATCTTCTGATATTCAAAATAATTTGGGTACGATAGCTCACGAATTTTCGCATCAGTGGTTTGGTAATTTAGTTACTCCACTCTGGTGGGATTCCATGTGGTTGAACGAAGCGTTTGCTTCATATTTTCGATATTATCTTGTAGATGCGGTAAGAGTTCTGCATTAAGGGTAACCGATATCTAATCTGATTATATTTGTAGATTAATCCATCGTGGAAGTATTTCGAACATATTATTCCGACTGTTCACGGTGTATTCTCGATGGATAGTAGGTATACTTCCGAAAATAATAAAGTAAGCAGCAATTATTTACAATTTGTAGCTGGTAGAACAGGGATCATCTATGGAAAAGGTAAAAATTCAAAACTAAACTGGTTGATTTTGAAAGTTGATTTTTACAGGATCTGTAGTGGTGAGAATGATGGAACATTTTCTGACCCACGAAATTTTTAAAAGCGGTTTAAGAATTTATTTAAATAGGCAGTGGGTAATTTAACTAAATTTAAATATAATAAATTTGCAATGTTATTGTAGTAAATTTGGTACTGCCCAGACAGAGGACATGTATGACGCTTTACAAACTGCTGTAAATGATGCGAACGCAAGCCATTTGTTAGGAAGTCTAACAGTTGCTGAAATATTGGATACATGGGTTAATCGATCAGGCTTTCCAATTGTTACAGTTACAAGAAATTACAGCACTGGGAGTATCACGTTTACACAGGTAAAGATCAAACACAAAACTTTGTTATGGTTGAAAAGTTGCAGAACAATTTCGTAACTTGTCAGTTCGAAAATATCTTGGAAAACTTTATTTTAACGAAGTGCTTTTAACTTTTAGAGATTACAGATACGCAGTTAATTACCGGAAATTTTATATTTTGAGTACACACGGAAATCAAATTAAGCCTTAAAGTCGCCATTAGAAAATATAAAATATTTTTAATTTATTTAATTGAAAATCACCGAACCTTTGCATATTGAACTGGCAGCGTAATAAAAAATAAATTGAAATTGCTGCTCCTACTTTGCAAATTATATTTTACAGTTACGTCAGAACTTATGAAAAATTTATTAAATTTTGAATTGATAACACCTTTCAGTAAATATATTTTCCGAAATAAATTGCTCAAGTAGTTCAAATTTATTAGTTTTCTTGCTACTACAATTTACTTGGATTAAATTAAAGAAAACTCATTATGAGGAAATTTTTCTGAAGTTTCCAAAAATATATTGTTTTCTTTACTTCAATTTCTGTGCAGTGAAGCGGTGGAGTTAACAAAGAAATAAAGTATTGCTGCTAATCGCAGGATTCTTGCGCTTCTGCATGTCCTGAAGCAATGTCATTGTGTATAAAATTGTTTAAACACTCAATAAATAATGCAGAACTGAGATGTGATACCGAGCTTTCAAACGTACATTAAAATCCAACATCGAAAATCACGAGCAATAAAATGTTTTCTCATGTATTTTGTCGAAATATTCGGATAAATAAATAATTACTTAAAATATTTACAAAACAACATTTAGATTAAATTAATGTTAGCTTTACTCACAACACTACCCCATAAACAATTCAAAAAATCGTTACATTGTTATCGAAACACTACATAAAACATATAAATTGTTTTTATTTTTAGGAAATAAACGTAATTATTTACTGCAAGTAAATAATACAATAATGGGTATATTATATTATTTACACTCAAAAGGATAATTTGAAAGTTAAAATATAAAACCAAAATGATAAAAATTCACTTAAAATTTTTTTATTTAAATGGTCTGCTTCAACCTCAGCTGTAGGTAAATGTCACTTGCTTATTTTGTTCTTGTTTGTTTTGTGATTTATCCTGATTAAGAAATTAAAATAAATGTCTGGCACCCAACGTGGGACAAAATATTTTCCTTTTATATCCTTTTTCGTTTGGACATAAATCGTCCTTTTAACACAATCTTGGGAGTACACTACCAAAACCGACTATGATTAAGGCATCATTTCCGTAAAATACTTTGAAAGCAAAGTTTATCTAGAATTTAATGCTCATAATATTGCTTCTATGTGTGTATGTAGTACACAAATTGAAAAGAGCAGTTAAATAGTACTAAATGTCGAGAATATGTTTTATTTTGCTGGTTTGTTTGTTTTGTACAGCTTCGTAACTTTCTTATTTTGCAGATGATTTAAGAAAGCATTATGAGGTGATGCTCAAGATTATTTTCCCAGTATTTTTTGATAAAATAAACAATAACAAAGTTAATTTAAAAAATAGTTAATTTTGGAACACCTCCTTATCATTGACTATGTTAAATGAGCCGCCACCAGGAGGCAATTCCCACAACAATTATTATTACTTACTAGAAATTAATTTCGGGATAAAATTCCAATTTTGCTAACCAAAGTAACAAAATAAAAATTTGATAAAATTTTAAATTTTATAAGTAAACATTACGGAATTTTTTTTAATATATCAGTGAAAGGCACCGATTTAATCCAAATATTGTTCCAAGAAATTATATGTAAAATTTAATGTTCTATAATATTGATTTTATACATTTTCTGCGTACGTTGCGCCAATATCATATAAATTGAAAAAGTCGGTTATAAAGTAGTGCTAATCGTCTCGAAAACACATTTCGGTATTAAGGTCTGTTCTAACAGGATTCATAATATTGTTATTTTTCGAAGGATTTCGAAAGTTTGAAAACAAAATTATTTATAATTTACGGTTCTGCAAACGATCTCATTTTCACGATTTATTAAAGCGAATAATAATGAAGTTCTTTTAAAAACTTAATCGCGTGATAATGTACCAAATTCAAATTAATTCCAAAAAAATTGTAAAATGCAATTAATTTATTTTTAAATAATTCTTTTTTTCTAAATTATCAATTATTTTTAAATTTAGAAATAAATTTTCACTGTAGAAATTTATAAAAGTAATTTAATAAAATACAATTGATTTAATTAATTTATATTATATTTTCAGTATACAGCTTCGTTAATACATAAATTGAAAAAGCTTGTTAAAAAGTTCCAATGGTCGGGTAACTAAATTTTTATATTTTATGACAGAATCATTCTTCTTTCATAACTTTCTTATTTCTTAATGAATTTTCAATATTTATTTTCCGGCTTTACAATTTTATTTTTTTTTGTTTTTTATGAAAACCTAAAGGGCAAGGTCACCGCCTAATATCATTTCGTGCCTACATGTGAACATAATATTTCCAATGTTGAATAACTCATCGCTTTTGTCAATAATTAATGTCAACTAAATTCCATAACTATTTATTTTTACTGAAATACAAGATTTCCAGAGTTTCATCAGTTGTAAATACCTTTCTAATTACCGCAATATATAAAAAAATTGTCTCTTAAAATTTGAGAAGCCCTGGTCTGTACATTATTGTCGCACAAAGTAAAAAAGTTAGTGTCAAGTCATTTTAAAAACACATTTTGATGTAAAAGTCTGTTTTATACTAAACTTCATAACTTTTTCACATTTTGGAGAGCTCTGAAATTAAGCAGTAACTTACGATATTTATTATTTGCTGTTATAACTTCAGAAAAACCAACATGGCAACTTTGCAAAGAGCAACTACATTTTAAAAATAACAAAACAGTTAAGGCGTCAGCTCAATAAAAATATTTTTATAATAAAATTTATTTAAATTTAATGCTCTCGAATATTATTTCTATCATATTTTATAGAAGGTTACACCATTATTACAACATAAAGTAGAAACAATTTGGTAAACAGTGCTAATCGAAGTGGAAAATCAGTTTTTTTCTAATTAAAATAATTTATTATTTTCACAATTTTTTTTAAAACTTGAAGCTGTATTGCAATATTCAACATGCACAGAATTAAGTTTCTTTTGCTACACATTCCCATTTATTTACTTGGAATTGGAATCTCTCCAGGGAAGTATAATGGTTCATTACTTCGCTTCGGGTAGAAGTGTCATTTCCATCACCAACATACTTGTCATTACATAATCGTTACGAGCAATTTCAATAAAACGTTAACATCAAAACCACGTGGAATCTAATCCACTGAGAAATGATTTCTTATCTTGGAAAAGTACATTGTTTTCTTTCATATGGATAACAACATACATCACTCCGTCCCCGTAGGAATATTAAAGATTCATGAAAATCGCACTAAGTAGAATGTAATCATAACAGCAATGAACTTATTTTTAACTTTAGAATTACTTATATTATCACAAATGCTTTAGGGATTGATGCTTGCATAAAGTCATTCTGTAGTACAACAATAGGAACACCGGTAGAACAACATTTTTATTTTTATTTTTTCAGCAAAAAAGAAAATGCGACGGCGACAGTGCCGACGTTTCCGAAGATGAAGAACCACCCTTATACCATGTACCAATTAATTATGTGTTCCAATCGGATCCACCGGAGAAAATGCTGAAAACCACTGCCGATTTTTGGTTGTCAGACAGTAACGAGACGCTGGATAATTTAACTACAAATGGCTGGATCTTGGTCAATATTCAACAAACTGGTAAGCACTTCAGGACCTTCTGAGGAAACATTTTTGAATAAAATTTGCGAACAGGTTTTTACAGGGTGAACTACGATATAGAGAACTGGGAACGCATAATAGACTTTATGAAGAATGGGAACTTCGAAGAGATTCCTGCAGCAAATAGAGCGCAATTAATAAATGACGCTTTCAATTTAGCTCAGTCTAAGGAGATCCCGCATACAATTGCATTTAGATTGTTTGAATATTTAGTGAGAGAGCGAAATTACATACCCATTCGGACATTTCAATCTCTCAAGCCATATATTTCAGTATACTTCATAAATCTATTTAAACGTCATAAGCATAGTGAAATTTATGAATTTTGGAATTACACCATTACTTATACCGAACCTGAAGATTTCGTTGCACACGAAGTTACAGAGGTAGGTGCTATTATCCTGACAATATTGCAGCTCAATGTGAGAATGTTTCACCTAATCATGATTGTCATTTCAACATCGTGTGGCTAGAATATATAGTTGAACAGACACGATTACACTGAAAAGGAGTTTGTTGTCCTAACAAAGCTTTCAGTAGCTATAGCCTCAACCTACTACTATAACAAAGTCTCTTCTATTCAGAATAAAAAACGTTGTTATGGCAGCAGAAAATTTGTTGTAGCAGGAAAAAATCTAAATTGAAGCTGTAACTATTAAAAGCTCTGTTAGGGCAACAAATCCTTTTTCATAGGGAAATTACCTAGGTTACTGAAATTTTAATCATGCAGGTTTTAGAAAAGGCAGATTGTAGAACTTGCACGCCAGGCTCATTTTATACACCGAAGGCAAACTTTTCCCCAATTTCCAATTTGATAGATTTTGCTCTTTTCAGTTCGGTCTGGGATTGTAGGAAAAAATTGTTTTAATAACCAATTTCAGGAAAAAGTATGCAGATGTGATGAATTCAGACTTCTTTGCTTATGTCGTAATTCAAACAACCAATCGAATATCCATTTGATACTAGAGAAATCCTGTATCCTCGCTCGAGTATTTCAGGAATAACTGAAGTGACCAGACTCAAAACTCCTCGATGCTGAACCGAACTTGTTTTGCATGTAACGGAAATTGTCCATTGCAGAATTTTGTTATTATAGATTTTTCAATTAGTTTCAGTTAAACAATAGCTTTGAAATAATCGGTAATTCAGTTTGAACATTAACAGTGGCGGCTGGTACGGAGAGCTCGATGGGGTCGCCGTCCCAATACAGAATAATAATGTCTAATTATTGTATAATCTATAAGTTTGATAATCTTTGTTATTTATTACTTGAACTTTTTTTTTTATTAACATTTTGCAATTGTGTTAGATCTACAGGCAAGTTTGGGAGAGCATAAACGTAACGAACGATCGTAAACTTTCGATTCAAGTGATAATGTTCCTTTTAGTTAATTGCTCGACATTCAGCAAATTGAAGCAATACAAAATCAAATGCTTTCAAAATAATTTGTAAACACAGTACTTCTTCGACGGTTATCCATAGTCCGATATGTGGAATTATGTTTTAATGAATGACAACTCAAGTTCCTATTAATACTTTACTTAAAGGATTAACGCTTAAAGGTTATAAAGTGCTGTGTCTACAAAGTTTCCGACTACAACCTGCTTTCCTGGAAGTGCCTTTTATATGTAACTCTTTAGCACACAGGTGAATTGATAGTTAACCCAGAAAAAGGTATATACTATCTGCAATAGCCAATTATACCATTAACAACGTCCAATCATGTTAATGCCTTTTCTACAGCCTGCTCGAAAAGAGCGACAACAATCTTACGTTTTTACTTTGTAGGCCTACTTCATCCATATTTTGAGACCAGCATATCAACATTTTGGAGTTATCGAAAAACAGGACGAATCACATTTTGATAAAATGTTGAGACCGTCGGTGATTAATGATATTTGCTTTTGGTTACCTGATTGCCGTGAAGACTTAAGATCCGAATTTACAAAATTGAAGTCTCATGGAATCGACGTTGTAAAGCCTAACATGCAATATGCAGTTTTTTGCGAAGGTGCGCGATCGGAGAGTGGTAAAAATTACTTGCTGCGGCTCTATAAAGAAAGGAGCGACATTTTCGTGAGAGAAAGGATCAAGCGAGCATTATATTGTTACAAGCAGGATGGTTAAACCCCTCGACTCGTAAATAATACTTATTGAAATTTAATAAACCCGATAATATGACGCTAATGAGTTACCTTTGGCTTTAATTTGTAATGCACAAAAATAACATGTAATGTTCGATACCCCACCAATGACAATAATAATATGATTAATTTATTAATGTTTAATTTTTTTGGAACTTCCTTATCATGCCAGTTTCAACTTGCGCACGCTACGGTTAGGTACGAATTCGTTGTTAGTATCCCACGTGCAAGGATAAGCAAGCGACGTCGATGCTCCTGACGGTTACAGCATATCCTGAAAAAGCTAACGTGAAAATAATGTAACAAAAGTGCGTGCGTTTCGATGTTGATGTAATATTACGTTTTCTTAATAAAAAATTTATTTTATATCGAGTCGAACGTGAAACCCAGTGCTATTGGAAGTTAATGTAAGTATTGCATTGTTTATTAAGTTTTAAAAATAATGCGTGGGTGGTTTGTATCGGAATTGCGGTTGTTCACATTATGATAACCCATATTCATATTTAATAATAATTTCAAGAATAAACGAGCAAACAATAATTTTCTTCTGTGAATAAAAATTACCAAAATTTTCCTTTGTTTAATTTAGAATTAAAAATTAAACGTTGAATTAAAGTGTACATTATTGACAACAAAGAACTCGTCAGGTTATATAAGTATTAAATACTTAAATAAAACAGCATGACTGTGTGCCCCAGGTGATTCATAATTTGCACATGCTAATAAATTCAAATTTTATCAGTATACTGATAGCAGTGATAAATCCAAAATAGAACGTAACAATAAATTGACTAAATAGTCAAGTGGACGCACTGTTCACTTGCGCGAACAGTTTTGCAAATTTAATTTTTAATTTTTTTCGTCCTTTTAATCCAAATTCAGAACAACTTTGTTCTTTGATGTGCTAACAATTTTCATTACGGATGACGACTCCTTAACATGTTACAGTAAACTTGGAACATAAAACATTGTTTAGAACATGAAATGATATAATATTTCTTACTCTCTGCATTTTGCAGTCAGATGTCGAGTTTACGCTTATAAAATTTTACTCAAAAACTTCACTAAATTTTTAATTAAACAAAATTTGATAGGCTTCATTGTTGTAATAAGTTGTTGAAAAAGTAATGTGGCCTCCTTAATTAAAAAAAAACCTCGGAAAACTTTTTAACTTTATTGAAGCGCAAATTACGGAAATTTTTGATATTCTAAATTTACAAGTAACAAGAGTCGTAAATATTAACGACATACTAAAGCTTTTTTTAATTGAAAGTTAACAATCACAATCGTCCATTAAATAAACGTTAGGTGGTTATATTGGACAAAGCGGTCGATCCATTAAAATATGCGAAAACGTTAGCTTTCACACAAATAACATACGAAGAGGTAAATATTAAATTAGCATAGATGTCAATTTTTAAAATTCTACAATCATTTACACTATTTTTGCAGACAATAAACCAATGGCTTTGATGTCTACACGTCCTTTCATCAAGGACCCAGCACGTAAAGTTCACGTCCACTAAATATAGAGTTATTTTAGGAAATTTAAACTTGAAAAGCTCGAAAGCTGTTTGGTAATTTGAAAAAATATTTATTTTAATTGAGTTTCCAAATTTTTAAAGCCATCACAGAGTGAAGTTCATGGTAACCCTTTCGGTTACCACTTCGAACACCCAAAATTAAAATTAAATTTGGAGCCAAGTGTACTCTTTACTTAGTGCTTCATTAGCTTGAAAGTAAATAAGATATTGATTTCCGATGTTATGTTAAGATTAAAGGTTCGACAGGTTGCAATCATTTTTACTAGCATTCCATTAGTGTTGTTATTAAGTACAAGCTAGCTACCATTTAACTAATATAATTAGTAATTTTGAATAAATTCTGCTATAAATTCCATATGCAGGGGTTGAAAACACATTATTGTATATAACAAACTTTCCAATATTATATTAAATTGTGTACTTGTGAAAATATTCGACGTCGTCGTTGTAAAATTTAAATTTTAAAACAATCTTCCTCTAATTACCGCGACTTTCACTTTAAAATTTCTTAAAGCTAATGAAAACTTGAATAATTAAATCAAAATTATTTTTAAACCACTCACTCAATTTTATTTGCAATTTAAATTAAAATTAACAATATAACTGGAGAGCAGATCTATTTTTTGCAAGCTTTCCAGTTACAAATTGATGAAAATTTTGTTAATCCATTCAGGATCGTCAAAGGGTAGGGAAAAATTATTTATTGAAATTAAGAAAAAATTTATTTCACGAAAATTATATTAAATGTCAAAATTTTTTGTATTATGCTTTGTATTTGGTTAAAAATCCAATCTATTGAATTGCCAATTGACTAATACCTTTTATGTTTTATAAAATACAAACATTTGAGTAACCGAAACAGCGAGGAGTACGCAATTGTTCATCCATCCATCGAAGCGAGTGACATTTCACTTGATTTTTTTTTATTACGTTTTTCAATTACTTTACTTCAAAGTAATCTTATTAAAAAAAAATATTTTATATTTTTCTACCGCTTACAATAATATTAATATTTTCATTTGAAGAAGAAACCTTAGATAGAATTTTATATAATTTTCTATTTATATGAGCAGTTTTCATGTAAATAACTATTTATGATTAAATATTTTTATGTTTTCTTTGAAATAATTTGCAGTTTTGCATTATAAAATTAAAATCGAACAATCATATAATGAGTTTTAGTAGGTGGAGCCGGTTGCAGTTGATATTTACCAGTGCAGCTGATGTTAACAAATTTATATAAATTTATTTGAAATTGGATTTTGTTAATTACAACCGAAATAAATTATTTTACTGTAGTTTAAATTTGAAGTTACAAAACAAAACTGTTTTTTGAAATAAACTTACCCCCTGCAGCAAAACTAATTTCTCTCAAACCTTTTTTATATTAGGTTTATTTTCAAGTAGGAGTGATTCCTTATTGAAATGAAAACTGAGGATTAAGGGGAAACTGGAAAAACCACACATTTTTTAAAAATTAAATTGCTTTTGTCGTGTTTCGCATTTGTGTCCAGTTTTTCAGGACTGCAATTAATTTTTTCGCATAGCATAATAGCAAGAAATTCGCACTCTACTTATAACAACTATACGAGGACAGTTTTTCTGTTTGATTTATTCTCTTCCAAAAGTTAATAAAGTTTTTTGTTGTCATGCGACAAAATTTTGTTATTTTTTTATCTCGCAACTGCGACATTTGTTAATATGCATGTATACTACACTGCTATAATGCTTGGGAAATGAATTTGCTTTTTAATCAAAATGCAGATACTAGAGAAATTGTACGCAATTTAAATTGCATTGTGGAAATTCTAAGCACATAAAACTATTGTTAGCAAAAATTTATAGCTGTTAGTAAAACACATAAATGTTTAACGAAATATTGATACAAAAAGTTAGGATTTGCAGCGGAAAATATCGACTTGCGAAATATTTGTCAGTAGCTTTTGTTCAGTGTTAAAAGCTCGATCCAGTTTTTATCCCAACATCACTTCATCAGATGTTTTACTGTAAAACAGCCGATAATTCTCAAAATTTCAGTTCTACTCATTTTTTAGGCAGAAATCGACCGCTTACTTATAATTATTTAATTTTCTAAGCTGAATAAACCCTCAAAGAAGAAACGAAATGAAATTATGATAAAAAATTCACTATAAATGAGGAAAACGAACTTTCGAGACACTTAATACAAATAAATACTACTACCAAAGTCCGCAACCTTTATTAAAGGGTAATAAATAATACATACCTACCCGACCAATATCCTGAAGTATTTTATTATGCAATCAAGATATTTAAGTTAAGTTATTGAGTTGTAAATTATTCCTTTATAAACACTGAAGAGGATTGTGGTTTGTTTAAGGGGACAATTAATTAACATATAAAAATCGATATGTTCCCCTTTAGTAATTCATTACTTTGGCCAGATAAACTTTGAAATTGAAAATTTCAAGACGAAGCAAGTAACCTGAGTTTATAGGAACAAAATTATCTACTTGATATTATCTTGCTTGGGAATTTCATTAAGCCTTTACAACATGTCAACATTTCTAAGTTACCTATTGTTACATTAATAATGCAACCAATGTTGTACAACAACTTAACAATTTGGCTTACGTATGGAAGATGTATAACCAGGATTTTACTAATTATCCAAGTTCCAACCAAAAATATAACAAAGCTTAACATCCCACAAAACCGAAAGTGTTAATTTACAATTAACCCAAAAATTATATAATAGAATTTAATCCCTAAAAACTTCGTTTGCCCAAACATATTCGAAGAAAACGAAGACTTAGTTTAAAAATCAGATTATTATGCTCTGTAGAAAGCGAGGAAATGAATTTAAGCTTTATAAGCTCCAATATTTCAGTTAATTGTTTATCGACACGAAATGATCATTCCTCAGCTTTAGCGTAATTACTACACATAAAAATAATAAAACCACTTAGAGTTTGTGTATTTGGTATATGCGCAATATCAATATAAATTGAGTAATCTAGATAGGTTCCATTCAGGTTCCAGCACCGTTAAACAATCGCATTATATTGGAATACAGCCATTCCAATTAACATAGATTTGCCTCCAATTAGCATCCCAAGTCAATATGTAAGGGTAGAGCAAATGAAACTATTTTGCATAGACATTCAGTCAATAATTTAGTATCAATTAAATTTTTAAACGTTTAATGCAAAGCCACTAATAAGGTCTGAAGAAACTAAAAAAGAAATTTCAATTTGAACACTCAAAGTAAGTATATAATGCAGCTTTAGTAATAAAAGTTTTTAATTGCGTAGATAAGAGAAGTTAATAAAAGAAAAGTTCATTTTAAAACCTAAGACGATTAGGAAATTTAAAAAATTAAGGAGTAACTGCCGTTAAATAAATAACGCACCAGTGCCATTGTTACAAAAGGATTCACAAATTTTCGCATAATTATTATATAAAAGAAAATTTTTAATTTAATTCAAATTCAAAAATTCAAAGTAACAAAGTAAATTGATTGATTGAGAACTTGAATCTTTATAGAAATACTGTCAAAGGGATAAAAGACTTTCCCTGTTAAGAATAACATGTGACTTTTTACGTCGTTGTACTTAAATTTTCCACCCGTTGAAAAGCTTAGCTGCTTTTCCCAAATGGTTCAAATATTCAGGACAATTTATTGTCTGAAGCAGATTAATAATTTCTACAGCATCGATTTCTCTTGCCGATAATCCAAAACTAATTAATTTTTAATCAATTATGATAATTGACATATTACATTCCTTGTGCTTTTTTAATATATTGCATAATTAAATTGAATTACAATGTCACGAATTTTCCAATTTAATTGACAATAATTTGTCCTAAAATAGCTGTTATTATATATGACCATTCGATATTTGGAAATTTTCATTTGCTTTTGAATTTTCTATTTTATTTTATTTTACTTTGTTGTACCTATGACCTTTTGCCTGCTAATGGTATTAATAATACTTCTGCTTTTTAATTTATAATGTGAATTATAAAGAAAACTAGGCCTGAATACTCAAATGTCTTTTGCCATTTTCCCTTTTTTAATTTTTTAAGCAATTCATTATTTAGATATAATGAAGAAACATGATATAGTGACATCATAGCTTTACATGAAAAGAAAATTTGAGATTATGTCTAAACTGGGCGAATACAAATTATTTTTTTATTTTAATATTAATAAAATTTTAATTATTAATTTTATGTTTGAATGAAGTAGGAGGTATCACAGTGGATAAAAGAATTTTATTTGATTTAATTTGACAAGCGCAATTAATGACAGAAGCTATTGGCATACTTGTATACACGAAATTTAGACATACATTTATAATTTTTACATGGAAACCTATAACGTCACTCGATCATATTTTTAAATTAATTGTCTCATCAATAATGAGTTGCGCAAATCGTACCAGGGATATTCTCGTAAACTTTTAATTTTAATTCTTATTAATAACAAATTCAGTAAAGCAAAAAATACAGTTAAAAATGTTTGAGAAAGAAACTCCAGCAAATGTTAAATATTATGCTATGGTAAAAAATTAATTATACATCAAATTTTAACTTATTACTCTTGAGATCTTAATAAGAAATTAACCTTACAGATAACAACACTAATTAACAAACATGCAGGCTTTTACAGAAGCTTAATTTCAAAGTAATTGAATTTAAAATATCGATTTTTCACATAAGAGTCGGAGAATAGCTCATTCTGTTGACGGTGTGTGTACTCGACGTAAACAGTTGCAGCACTTGTTTGAATGGGCGGGGCCGAAAGAAAGAAAATGTCCGGAATTTTAAGATGTTTTTAATAAAACGCCTACTTGGCGAGTAATTAAAGTAATGAGAAATTTTGAGGAAAAATTTAAATAAATTTAATTGTAAATTTTAAATTTATTTTGGTTTAATAAGTTAGCAGCAAATTGTAGATAAGATTCTCTAAACATAGTCAAAAAGGGGGTAAAATTGCCTTTTCTTGTGAATCCAACTTATAGATACAATTTATGTTTCATTTTTTTTAAATAAAATTTGAGTAAATTTAAAACAAATTGAAAAGTTTTCATGAAATTTCTGAGGAATATTTGACTAAAACATTGACAACAGAGCTGCTAACAATATATTATAAATTTATTTATTAGCTAATTATAAACAAAGGTAGATCCGTAATTTTCGAGTTGGGGCCGCTTCAAAAATGTTTTTAATTATTAATAATATCTATGAGAAATAACTTTAGGGGCATTTCGCCAGCCCCCTCCTCCATTTTAAATTTTGGTTCCAAAATAATCTAAATTGTTTATACTTTGTGTGTACCTGTTTTTATTTACATTATTTTCGTTTATACCTATTTTATTTTCGAAATATTTCAAAATTTCGAATAATCGCATTTGAATTTTTGATCTAGAGAAGACCAATTCACTTGTACTTCCTGGTATGTCCTACAGTACTTTTCTACTAATTTTATTTTTGAAATTATTCAAACTATTTCAATGTTTTTTAAATGAATAGTATACAAAAGAATACAAATACACATAATAGGGGCGGAGGGGCTTAGAATAACATCACATGTATATTTTTGTGCAACCACGTAAAATCCCGATCGAGCAGATTTGTACCTAAAAGGCAACATAACTACAATATTTAGCTCTCAGCTGGTTTCGAGCACTGGACCTTGTGAAAATGCACGTGATGTTGGGAAGAGAGGGGTGGGGTAGGTTAAAATCTAAGACGTATCACTAAAGGGGCATAAAAACCCGCACGGGACTAAAAGAGTAAAGGACTAAAATACCAAAAATAGCAAATGCATTTCCAAAAATGTTGCCGTTAAATGTCAAAATGATATCTTCATGAACTTCCTATAACTATACCCATTTTACTTTCCAGATATTTTGAAATTTTTAATTGGGGGGAGCAATTAAGCTCTTTTCCAGTTTTACCTTGCATAGATCAAACATAGTTTAAATCTAAACTGTTTGTTCTTGAATATACTCGGACATTATAAAAACCATAATTTAAACATTTAATTTGGTACATAAATTACTATTGAATATTTTTATAATTAATATTATTTATTGGATTGGATATGGATCAACGAGATGATCCGTTCTGAGCCTCAGTACTTTTTTTTTCTGTATCTCAAAAGAAAATCTGGTACAAACGAAAATAAAGAAGGTAGAAACTGGTACAAACGATTTAACCCTGCTGTTGTCCTCGGGTCAATATGACCCAAATTTAAATTTATGTTTCAATAACTTTTTTATTTATTAATAATTTTAGATAATTATTATCTTTCTCTAAAGTCTAAATAGTGCCTAGTAAGTAATTTGAAACACTCACAAAAAACACAAAAACACTCTGATTTCCCTCACTTTAGCTTGAAAATTCAAATTTTCCGATTTTTCTTGGCGAAATTTGTAAAATTATAAATTCCCTATCTTCTCCAAGTATTCTAAAAGAGTGTAAATCCTGCGAGATGAACTGGAGGGTGTTCCACACCCCCCAGACCCCCCGGTTTACAATTTTTCCGACCGAAAAATTTATTAAACTAACTATTCGTATTAGCTGCACCGGTAGTGGTTCAATGCCCACTTTGTACTGAAGCTCTAGGCTTATTGTACCCCGTTTTCCATTATGGTGTTAAGGAAAGTTATTAGTATTTCGATCCACAGTTTGATATGCCCACCAGAGCGCTGAGCTAAGAAATTCTTCCTAGTCCGGGATTTGAACCCAGAATTTCCGCTCATAACTCAACTAGCGATCACACCAAGCCACCACTTTGGTCTTAAACTAACTAAGATTAGGACTAACCGGGAAATTTAAATTTTTAAGTAAAAATGAGGGAAATTTAACCTTGGGATGGAAAAAATTAAAACTTGGAAAGCATATTTATTCTCACGGAGTTTAGCAACAACTTTCTGTGTTAATTTGAAAGTTAATTATAAAAATATAAAGCCAAAATTTTAAACCGGGGGGTCTGGGGGGTGTGGAACACCCTCCAGTACATACCCCAGGATTTTCACCTTTTTAGAATACTTGGAGAAGACGATCTTATTTTTTTATTTATTAGACGAGAAAATCTGACTGAGGATGAACCTGGATGAACAATTGGTTGTCTTCAGAGGCCATGTCTACCTGGAACAAGCAAAAAAAAAATGCATGTAAAGCACATGTAGCTTATTAGGGGTTATCTATAAATTACGTCACACGATAGCGGGTAGGGGGGTCATCTCAGATTTGTGACAAACATGTGGCAGGGAGTCCGGGGAATTTTAAATGTTTAAAAAATGTATTTTTTTATCGAATTATTAAATTTTATAGGGTAGAAGTGTGACGTCACTTGGCGGGAGAGGGTTCAATGAAAATGTAACATGGGGGGAGGTAGCTTAAAATAAGCTTAAAAATCGTGTGACGTAATTTATGCACGCCCCCTTATTTCCCCAATTGCTTGAAATGGATCATCATAAAATTAATCTTTTCTTTTGTTGTTGTTATTATTATTATTATTATTATTCTAAGATTAATTCATATTTAATTGTTTTATATATTTAAAGTTTTGTATTACAAAAATAAATTAAATTTTGTACGAAAAATTTTGTTCTTTCGGTCTGATTATATTTATTTCGGTGGCTTGGGTCAATATGACCCAAAGGAGTGCAAGTGTAAATGTTCTCCGAGGAGAGCAGCAGGGTTAAGCTATTTTGGATCCAAAATTCCAGAAGAAATTCGAGAAATGTTCGGTATTGATTATGATTTTACATCTTCCGACGAAGATACTACAGATTATAACGAAACTGAAGTTTTTTCATATGAAAGTTCCACTAATTGAAGAAAGTGATATTTTGAATCTTAATGATAATAAATAACATTATTAAATTTTATTATTTTAAATGTTTTTGCATAAAATATGTTGTGATTATTTCGTTTAAACAAAATTACTTAACCAAATAAAAAAAGTCGTTCCAAACGTCCCAGCTGTATAAAATTTCCTTCAAATTATACAAAGTTACATTTTTAAATTAATTATGTAAGCTAACTTTTCAGATATTGTAAATTTTGAGAGTAATTATTCGATGCTGAAAATCAATATTGTTCATTATGAAATTTTAATTGCATTATGTAAAGTAGTTTTTGATGATTAAATTAAATATAATTTTTCGTGAGTGCAAAATTTATTCGTTGTAGTTACTTTTCGTTTAACAAAATTTGTTTTGATTTCATATGCTGTTATTTACCAAAACAATATAAACAATTCCAACAAGAGAATAAGCAATTAAATCCAAAATATCGTTCGCTAATAATCAACACTCTTTAACAAAACAACTATTTTAGTTTAATTTCATCGTTAATTTACTTTCCACATTAAAATTTGCATGTAATAAAAATACATTTTTTTATTCGGCTGGGAATTTGTTAAGCGTCAAATTTATTCATAAAACTTTAACCCAGTTATTACTTCAATATCCTGAAAGGATTTATTACAATTAAAAAGTAAATTTATTGATAACTGCCAGAAGCCAAAAGTTGTCATCCAATAAAGTGTTACTTGTTCCATTGATTATATATTTGGAAAGATAAATGTGAAAATACAAGTACGTAACAGAGCTGCCATGTTGTTGACATTTAGTAGCGTCACGAGCGCCACCAACGGTAAGGTAAATCCCGAATAACGTACACCAAGCCTTAATCCGGTACAGCTATCCTTGTTTTAGATCTACATACATCGTAAAGTGAAAAAATTTAATATTACCAAAGTGGCCTGAAAAATTAATGTGTAAGTAAAGTAGTGTGCTGGTGACATTTACCAAATTTATTTGTAAAAGCACGAAGTACAAAAACACACAAAGAAATCAACAATTCGCTTATAAATTATGCATACCTTATAGTCAAGAAAAACATTTTTTTATGCTTAATGGGGCTCATAATTTTGAGCAGATACCACAAAAGTGAAATTTTGTTCATATTTTTCATTTTGACGAATTTAATAAATTACATATTCACCCTTGTTGCCTCAATGGATGGCACTTTTTATTTAGAAAAAAACTGTAAAAGATTTTTATTATAAAAGTTTAAATGAAGTCGAAGATCCCGATCAAGGCTTGAACCTTCAGTTCAACCATCGCCATCGGTTACAATATTGCAGTACCGTGGGGATCCTTAAATTTAACGTAATTATTTTCAATTGAAATTTCACAATATTTGGAAGTTTTTATCGATCAGTTAATAAATTATGTAGGAAATGTGTGGGATACCTTTCATGTTAAAAATTTTATAATATTCTAGAGTTTCCCAAGAAGGTTCACATTTCATTTGGCTAAATATTTAAAATTCCAAAATTTCCGAAAACGCAATAATACAAACCATTCCATTCGAATTTTGAAATTATGATCGCTTTGACCTTTTACCTTTATACACAGATATTATTTATTAGTCGCAATTTTTTGTGGTTTGCTTTAGATTATCCAATTAATTAATTTTTGTTTTCAGGTGGCGTGTGGACTTGGTAGAGCTTAATTAACACCTAAGGATAGTTTAAAGTAGCGATTGTTATTATTAGATTCAAATTAGTTAAAATTAATGTAATTAATGACGGGCGTGTTAATTTAAGTCGTTTCTTAGTGTTAAACGGTGTGCATAATGGATTTAAATTTAGGTGAAGTGTAAAACTTTTTAGTGAAAACCTTTTGGAATCCAGAATTATTATGAGCCGGAAAATTTAAAGGTAGGAATTTTACACTCATTAATAAATACAAAAAACCTATTTTCAATTAATTACCTAATTGAGTTTGAAATTTATGATTATGTGGTATGAATATTCGTGTAATATCATGTTTGCTTACAAATTAATACAAATGTTTACATACCGAAAGGCGCATTATTCTTCAAAGATAAAGTAAATTACTACATGCCAGGATAATAATGGTTAAGCTAGTTAAATTATTTTGTACGACCTACCTACGTAAGTAGTTGAGAAAAGTGAACATTATGACTTCAATTTGTTCTTCTCAAAATATTTATTTAAGCTGCTATAATGACAAGAAAATTTCTTATCCGGCTCCAGACGTCGTTGCTAACACGTTTAGTTTTCTTAATTTTATAAACTTGATTAAACAATTTAATGTTTTTATTTCATTTTCCTATAACCACCTGGGTAAACAATAAAATGAATGAAGGAAATAGAATATAAATTGTTCCAGAAACCCAGCCTAAAAAATTTATTTGAAAAGACAGAATCGAATTTGCTCTTTCTACTTAATTTACTTGTGGACGATACGATGCAATATGCCAAGCTTCCAGCACATTATACTGAAACATGTGAAACAAGAAGCGTTGGTGATCAAAATCATCAAAGTTAATTCTATTTATTCCAGTCGTAATTACACATTTGACGTTAATTTGATTTTCTCAATAAATTTTAAAACCATAAGGGAGGTTTAGAACGAAATACTTGGAGAAAAGCCAAGCTAAAGATAATCCTGTTCACCAGCGCCAGCGGGCATACCTTCTCTTTGCCGATAACCACATATAACCTGTGTACAGAGCAGAATAATAGAAAAGTTACGTCGATTGACTTTCTCTAAAATTCCAACATAATAATAGTCAAGGATGCTGTTATTAATATATACATTGTAGATGGTAGTTTCTGTAAAGCACTATTACTGTGACGGTAAACAGTCGCGACCGGATCCTGTATCTATAGTCCAGTCAATGAAAGAAAAATACGGGAAATAATTCGTGTAGTCGCAAATTTTTGTACATTGGTAGGGGAGAGTGTCATGAACAACATAGTAAAAGTCCTGACCAATGGGGTGTGAGCGTTGGGGCGGGGAGGGGGTTAAACCTCACTTTTTCACGTTTTTCTTGAATAACTCGAAAACCGCGGTTTTTAGCAAAAAAGTGTCTAAATACAAAATTAAACTACATAAAATTTCCTACAAAAAAGTGTTTACCAATTTTTCTGTAAGTTAAATGGTTTGCGAGGCACAGGGGGTGGAAAAATCGCGGATTATTAAAATTGCCAGCTCGGTTAAGAACATCAAGAACCAGCGCTGACTGTGCTTGTGTTTATTTATAGTTGAATATTAATAATATTTATAGTTGAGTTATTTACAGTTATTAACGCCTGATTTCTTTACCTTGAGATATCTATCGGATAACAAATCTGCCCGACATCTTAAGCAAGCAACCAATCAGACAACCGCAATTCAAATTCAAAAAAACAAATTAAAATTTGATTGGTTGTCGGATGAATTTAAGAAAAGACGATTCAAATTTACCGGTTTTTCCTGGAAACATTTCTATAATTATAAATTCCCTACCTTCTCCTAGTATTCTAAAAGAGTGGAAATCCTGCGATATGTACTGGAGGATGTTCCACACCCCCAAGCCCCCTGGTTTACAATTTTGACTTTATATTTATAATACAATTAACTTTCAAAGTAATACAGAGGTCAAAATTGTAAACCGGCGGGTCTGGGGGGTGTGGAACACCCTCCAGTACATATAACAAAATTCCCACTCCTCTAGAATACCCACAAAAGAGAGAATAACTTTACAAATTTCGTCAGAAAATGTTGGACATTTTTTTGTTTTTGAACAAAAGGGAGGGAAATTACAACATTCGGCTAACTTCTTCAAGTATTCTAAACAGTGGCGTAGCCAAGAATTTAGTTTGAGAGGGGGGGCAGCCCCCCAAACCATCAAAAAATTTTTTTTTGAAAGCTGAACAAAGGGTTTATTAACAGAAATTAATAATTTTGGGGGGAGTCCCCCCTGACTACGCCACTGATTCTAAAAGAGAGGAAATCTTGCGATATGTACTGGAGGGTGTTCAACACCCCCCAGACCCCCCGGTTTACAATTTTGACTTTATATTTTTAGAATTAACTAGCAAAGTAACAAAAAAGTCAAAATTGTAAACCGGGGGGTCTGGGGGGTGTGGAACACCCTCCAGTACATATAATAAAATTCCCACTCTTTTAGAATACCTAGGAAAGAGAATAATTGTACAAATTTCGTCAGAAAAAGCATATTATGCTCTCCAAGTTTCAATTTTTGGCTTAAAAATTTAAATTTCTCGGTTTGGATTAATATTGGATAAATATTTTTAGTTCTAATCTTAGTTTTCATAATTTCGAATATCTTTAATCCAGACCTGCGATGTGATAATTAAGTCTTTTTTTAATTTTTTGAATTACTGAATTAATGTATTATTCTTATTTTTTAAATTTAACCATAATACATACTATATACCACAAATTTACTTAAAATTTTTATTTTGGGTTCATTTCTAAATAAATATGCTCTCCAAGTCTTAATTTTTTTAGCCGCAGGTTAAACTTCCCTCATTTTTCCCGGTTTGGATTAATATTCTTAGCCTTAATTTAATATATTTTTAGGTTGGTAAAAAAATCGACCAATCAGGGTGTTTATTTCTTCACCAAAATATTACACGCTGTAGCAGAAGCAGCAGTATTAGGATTAAAATACGATTTTTAATAATCTGTGATGTTTCCACTCCCTTTATATCATTAACTATTCACTCTAGAGGAAAAATGAATAAAAGCATTTTTGTAAGAAATTTTGTGTAGTTTAATTTTATATATGAACACATCTTCGCTAAAAGTCGCGATTTTCGAGTTATTCAAGAAAAACTAGGAAAAGTGACGTTTAATCCCCTCCCCACCTCAACGAATTATTTCCGACCTTTTTTGGTCTTCGTTGACTGGATTATTAGTGTTAATTTAAAATTTGGTCATTGATGTAAAGAGTAAAATCGTGAATGAGGTTGAAACGTGTAATCGGTTAAATGTAGGAATTTTATAAAAATATAATATCCAAACTATTCATTCCCTCGTATCTACAATATAGACATTACTGACGGCATTCTTGACAATATTTTTAGATATTTAGATCAATTTTGTTTTATTAAATTATTAATAAATTGCTTTTATTATTTAATTATTATTTTCTATTCTTGGCAGCTTTTTGTACAATCATGGCGTGCGTACAGCACGAGGATAATTCTAAATGTGGAAGAGACAATTATTGGTCTCAGTTGTTGAAAATTATCCGATATGCAATGAAACCATATTAAGTTGGATTTTGATTAGATTATTTCGTAAATGACAAACTGACATAATTATAACCAATCAATTTGTTCACGGTGAGCAAATTATCTAGTTCATTTGATTACAGCAAGTGAATTATTAAAAATTTTCAGAAAAAGTTAGTGATTGCACCAGTAGTTTACAATTAAATTGAGGAATGTTTGCTTTTATCCCATAATAAAGCTTCTTAAATTAAAAGCAAACAATTGAATATAGCATTTAATTAGATCCTGTCCAAATTAAAAAATAATGAACAAATATGGAAACTCTTTGTTTCATTTTTATTTAATTTCCCCAATAGCGTAAGTTCAACTGAAATTTGTTAAAAAAAACTCCAACGCAGTGGTAATTTAAAATAATTAGAGTATCATGCAGATTTGGGAGATGTAACGTACATGTTACATTAATTTTGGTTTCATAAATAAGTTAATATACAAACGAATCCAATTATGGTAAAAACTGTGCAGGTGAAATTTTATTTTTTCAATGGGCAGGATAAAAAATACATATTTAAACGATAATAATAATCCTTTTACAGGTAACAATTTTTTGAGATTAACGAGATTTAATGCAAATGTATGCAAAGTTTAATCTTTTTAACCAAATAAATTTTGCAAATCTACAAGTACAACAAGGCCTTCTAATGAAATGCAAATTGACACAAAGTCGTACATTTGATAAATAAACGTCTATGGGCTAATCACGCTAATAAAATTCCAAGTTCAGCCTCTTTGAATATACACGTGCATTGCGTACTGCATATCCTTGTCAGACGACTTACTAGTTCATGAAAGCTAGAATTCAAAGAAAACGTTTTCAGCGTCTTCTGAAATTATTTCAGCCGGAATTTTTATTGCTTAACTTTTAAATTACACATCGTGAAACCACACGAAATGGTTTATCAATAAACAATTTACAATTGAAATTTTTGAATTTTAGTTGATCTGCAATGCTAATAAAAGCCATCACGTTCATTTCCATAATACCGGAAGATAATGGAAAGTGAGCACCAATTAACTGCGTTGTATAAAAATGTTGCTACTTTGTTAGTTTGGACAAACAACTAAATTACAGAACTTTAAAATCCAATTTTCTAAACCTGAAAAGTAGTCGGATGGGGACGAGTCCTTCCATTACCTAAATGTAATTGCTCGTTTAGCATAACAGATAATGTTTCAAATGTCCTTTGATAACACTTCTATTGTAATTTTAACTTGTGGCAATGCCTTTAATTATCAGTTTTGTAGTTGACAAACAGTCATAACGAGTTTATGTATTTCCTTATCAACGGAACGGAATCCTATACTTCCAAATATAAGTTTTGATATTGCTACATCATTAATTTAATGCCTTAGCGCTCTGAATCTATTGAAACATTTCTAGTAAATATATGGCATAGTTTGACTTAACAAAAGGTATCGTACTGCTTAATCTCACTATACTCTGAAATTCTAAAGGAATATAATGTTGATGAATACTTTCAGCTCCAAGATAGATCCAAAATGTCTGATTTGTTTTCCTTGTATTATAGCAGGTGCAATACCTACCTACGTAAATGTGTTTATTAGCATATTAATCCTCTTATCACTCGATTAGAAGCACTTTCATTTTATCGATGTCAGGTATACGATGATTACAATGTAATTTGAAAATTTTAAATAATTTAATGATTTAGTTGTGTTAATGTAGGATTTGTCTAAGTGTAAAAGCAGCTTAAGGTGGACTTTATCAGAAAATTATTCTTGTAGCGGAAGTTGTTAACTAACAATTAATGCAATCCTTGTGTTTAATCCCTTACCCGAAAATCTATTATCGATTGCATGAACAGGGAGAATACAATTCTCTCTACATATTATATGCAAATCAAGCTACTTATATCATCTACAGATTTACACCAAATCAATACCTAAGCAATTATCAAATTTTTGCTCTCATCCAATATACAAATTTAACTTTTGAATTATCACCTGCTTTTGACAGAAATGGAATTGTGGAAATTTTAATTCGCAAAAACTTATTGTAATAATTATTTCTGACAGCAATATTTTTAATTGGGTTAGCGAGAAAAACACAATAAAATGCAAAAACTATACAAAAACTCAATTACATTAAATTTATTGCTGTATAATTCAATTAAGATGCTGTCCAGAGTTTCCTGAGTTTCTCAAGTAGTATAATTGAACTGCAAACTTTGTTTTTACCTTAATTTGAACCATCGTTTTGTAAAGTGATCGTGCCAGCCACAATTAAATTATGCTCTAGTAAAACTGCGAAACATTGGTTGGTTTGAAAAGGTAAAGTTGGAATACAATATAATAAAGGGTTTAACTACCAGATAATGTATACTACTGGTAGCTGGTTCAGTAGAGAAATTAATAAAAAGCAATCGATGAAATATGTGTGAATTGAGAGAATTATTTAAATAATCTTTGCACCAATTCCGAAGGGTGATTCCAATAAATATTTAATTTATTATCTCAAAGTAATAGATTCGTATTTTTATATTTTGATTGCATGTAACAATTTACTTATTATATCAACCGCACGCGTAAGATTTGTGGGTGGGTCATTCATTTAAAATTGGGATACGCATGCGACATTATGAATTTAGATTTAATTAAGATTGTTTACCTTTAAATATTTAAATTACTACTTGCTGAGTTGATTCGTTTGCTAAATTGGTCAAAAAAGACTGGTCAATCAATAGTGCAATACGTGCACTTTCTAAATTTGATAAACTTGGGCAAGTTACATCACGTGTTTATGTACTTGACTGTAATTTAATATTAGTGATGCATTACACCTTAAGGATAGCGTACCAAATAATGTAATATGTATAATGCAGTTACCGTGTTACATTTTGGGGCCGAGAGGAAATTTTGCCCGGAGCAATTTAACATTTTTGACCTCAACCTTGTTAATTGCTAAATTGAATCTAGAACAAGGTACGCACGAGATAGAGAATTGATTTTCAAAACAATAAACCTAAAAATGTTATGAGGATAAGATTTGATACAGATAATTTCATCATTGCAAATCCTGATATGTATGTAGATGTAAAGGTAGTGACTTTGTTTAATATTCAAGTCGAATTCCATACTTCAAGTTTGTTTTATATGAAACCTTATGAATAAGTAATATGTATAACATTATTTTTATGATGTTACAAATTTGTATTATATTCAAATCAAAAAGCTTTCTTTGAAATTCCCGATTTTTATATTATTATTAAAATCAGTCACTAATTATATATTGTCGCAATGCGTATACACTTATACAGCGAAAATGCAAATTTGAAATATACGAGCACTTCACCTTCATTAGAATGCACGACCAACACTAAAAGTACAACTTCTTGTCGTTAGTATCTTAATAAATACGTTAAACAATACGTAAAAGCGTTTAAATGGTATATAGCCAAAATTACATCTCAATTTAATCTCTCTTATTGTTAACTCTACGCCAGTTACTCTATTACATCTGTATCTGTTTTCAGTTAGTTGATGAAAACTTATCGATCCTTTCTAAAATATCAAAAACAAAATCAAGGATTAACTTATGAGATTTATTTAGCCTGGTACGTTTAACGGTTTAACCAAGCCCAGTACTGAAATTCTGTGTTGAGCGTTTTATTATCGATGTTTTATTCAAACTAATGTAAATTTTTAACATGAACTAAATTCCAGTTGCCTCTAACAAATCCAAATGGTAAACTGGAAATAATTTAAAATTTCAGCAGCTCTCACGAAGTAGTATTTATAAAGTGTCACATCCATATTATCAAATATATTCAAACTTTTGATTGTATTCTGAATTTTGCATTCCAAGTACTCTCGGAAAGTAAGTTTTTGAAATTTCACACATTTATTTTACTTCTAGTTTTGATACATTTTTAATGTTTATGGCAGGATGGCGCCTTATACATTGAATATTTTTTTTTACTGCTTCCAGCTCGTTATAAGTTTCTCGGTATACCAGATTCACATTGGAGTTTTATTTTCAAATCACGATTATTATTTTTAGATCATTAACTGCTAACTTGAAATAAATGAATTTTATTATAAAAGTTGGCGCTAAATTAGTAACATAATTACAGAACAAAATTTCACAACGTTTGCTGATAACAATCACTTTATTGTTACAATTCCGCATTGCAGGTTCCCTTATAGTATACTATCTCGTGGATATAAAACTCGTAAACTTATTTTATATTATTGTAATAGATAATTTTGCTATTCAAATGCTATAAAAGACATTTTTGTATGTTTTTCTAAATGATAACCGAAGAATACAATATACAATCAATATTTCGGCTAGGAAATCACGTTTTCAAGGGTAAACTAAACCGCTTCAGAATAACAAGTTTTGGTATGTGGTTTGCGTATTGAATTTGCCAGGACTTGTAAATAGGTTATAAAATAAAAGGAAATCGCTCTCTTTGTAACTTTTCTAGTTGCATAACATGAATATCTACCTACATCGAATTTATATTTTTCGCAAACTTCTTTCCACATCATCTGAGAGCTATTATAATGTGCATAGTTTGATTTTATTGGTAATTCTTCCTACGTAAAACTTCAAGAGAATATATTTTGAACAAAATAGTTCACGAAGAGAACGTGTTCTCGATGGTGATATTCAACATATATCAACACCAGCGTCAATAAGCTCAACAAACAAAAAAACTTTAAGTCTGTCAATACAAACGGAGGAAGGATCTCTTTTTTAAGATTAACCGAATCTAGAAGGATAGGTTACAGTCGAGTTGGTATCGAAGGTCTGGAATCGTAATCTGCAATTGATCCGGAAAATCCAAATGAAAATCACCTTCAAAAACTATTAATATGTCTACTGCAGAAGATAGGTTACAAACATTCATTCTATCAAGAAACAAATAAATAAAACTTGGAATTATTAATATTTTTTAAATTAATTGAATTAATAATTCGAAAACTGTTGATTACAGGCAATAAAGTATTAGAATATACTTTGTAGATAAAAATGGTTCATCATATTAATGAACAATTTTTACATTAATATGATGAAATCATTTGAAAGCAAACTAACTAATCTGGCATCTCTAAATAAATTAATTTAATTGAAAAATGTATATTTAAAATTTTATTAGAATAATTTTTCATTGTTAGAGTTTGAATATTTAAGATTTAAACGAATTCAGACGTTCTTTCATGATGACACTGCTCTTTTTTAATCGATAGAAATAGCTTTACTTATCTTACATTTTAAAATGAAAATTCAAATAATATAGGATGCTTTATCGAATTGTGTTATTTTAATATCGAGAAAGGGTTTTCATTGTCCTTAGATAACAATATAAATTCATATTTCTTAATTAAAACTTCCAAACGTGAGCTGCAGTCTAATTTAAAAAAATTGATAAAAAAGATTTTCATTTGAATTTTACTCTGATTCTTAATTATTTAATTTTTAAATAATTTTATTTGTTTGGAAGTACATACAATTCAATTAGCTTTCATGAGAGCCTGCAAATCTTGATCGTATTTTCTAATGCAGTTCACTGTTTCAGCAACATTGGTTCCTAAATCACTATTTTTACTTTCACATACTGGCGACAGTGTTTGTGAGTAGTACATCGAGATTCCCACCTTCAGAAAATAATTTTGGTCTTCAAACTTTTCTAATTCTGCTGATTTGATATTTTCAAAATTTATACTTCCATTTGAATTTTTGAATCCTGTTTCGTTCCAAACACAATCCAAGAAATTATTTATATCATCGTTGTCTTCTGGAATGATCGGTAAATCCATTATTTCTTCAATCTCAGTTCGATTTAATTGCAAATTATCTATACATTTATTTTCAGCTTCTACTTTCTTTTCAGCATATTTACTACTTATGACCTAAAAATTACTTTTCGTACTATCCTATGCAATTTACTTGCTCTAAAGATTACGTACCCCAACAATTAAAACCAAAAAATACAAAATAGCTGTGTTCTTCATTGCTTAAGTGAGTTTCAAGCAACACTAAATTGTTAATTAATTTAAGAGATTATAGCTTATATTGACGTTATTATGCACTCTGACCAGCTAATCTGTTTTGAAATAAAATGAACTAGTGTTGTGAAATCAACAATATCATAATATTGAATTAAAAGTCGAACTACAAATTTATTTTATTTCTATAATTGAATATTTTGAAGCTATTCTGAATAATGTCATACATAAAATATATAAAATTGCGGTGTTCTTCATTGCTTTGATAGTTTAATGATAAGTGAATTTACAGTACGAATACTAAACAATGATTATTTTTTTATTGCAAAAATTCATATTCACATGGGGTCAGTATAGTACATAAGATAACTTGGACAAACCCGGGGGCTGGAGGTGATAAAAGAAATCAGATTGACCATATACTAATAAATAACAGAAGAGCAACGAGTATAAGAGATGTAAGAACATAATATAGAGGAGCAGAAGTGGGAACGGCAAAAATGAAGCAGAAGGTCATACCGTATGGACGAACAAACTATATTATCAAGAACTGGGTCGTAGAAAAACTGAATACCGAGAAAAACAAAGAAAATTATATAAAAGAAATAACAGTAGCTCTTGAAAACTCTAGAAGAGATGGTGATATTGAGGAGGAATGGGAAAATATAAAGAAAGTAATGCAAGCAGCTGCAGAAAAAACTATAGCGCAAAAGAGACGCAATAGGAATAAAGGTTGGTTCGATGAAGAATGTGAAAGAAAGAATTGAAAAGAAAAGCAAGGATGGAGTATCTAAGAACAGGAAACTCAAGAAATATGGAACAATACAGAGAAAGAAGTAAGAAGAACTCGAAAATAGCAGCAACATGCACAACACAAGAAAGTTCTATATGCAAGTAAAAGAACAAAAAAGAACTTATAAAGTCAAAACAAGAGCAATGAGGAACATTGATGGAAAACTGGAATGCAGTATGGAAGGAGTTAAAGAAGTATGGAAGACACATTTTGAAACGCTACAAATAAAGACGTGGAGAGACAGACGATACAGTTTGCAGATAATATGGAAGAACAGGACATCATGGTTGCACCCCCCACATACGAAGAAATGATAAGTGTGATGAAGAGGATGAAGAATGGAAAGGCGCCTGTTAAAAAAGGGGGATAAGAGTGGTAAATTGGAAAAATAGTACCAATATTTAAGAAAGGCAAAATAGATGAATGCAATAACTACAGAGGCATAACGTTGTTGCCAGTTGTGTATAAGATTCTCTCTTCATATGACCATGAAAATGAAAGATTAAGGATTTTCGAGCGAAAGGTTATAAGAAAGATTGTTGGACCAGTAAAGATAAGTGCTGATGAATTAAGCTTGTAGACTAATGCCGAAATTCTACTGGCAATGGAGAACAAAGATATCGTAAAGTGTATCAAGGCACAGAGAATAAGATGGATGGGCCACATAAAGAGAAGAAGTAAGGACGAGATGATAAGGAAGATGACTGAATGGACACCAACGAACGAAAGGAGAAGAGGACGCCCGAGATTGAGATGGCAGGATGAAGTGGAAGAGGACCTGTTAAAAATGGACATTAAAAACTGGAGAGTGAAGTGTAACAACAGAAGCGTGTGGAAGACACACGGGGCACTGTAGTAGCGAGGAGAAATGAGGACTAATCCACCTCAAATTCATATTTCTTAATTAAAACTTCCAAACGTGAGCTGCAGTCTAATTTAAAAAAATTGATAAAACTGATTTTCTTTTGAATATTAGGAACAAATTATTTCTACTCTGGTTTCTACCACGATTGTTTTTTTTAATAATTTTATTTGTTTGGAAGTACATACGCTTTAATTAGTTTTCAAGAGAGTCTCTAATTCTTGATTGTATTTTTTAATGCAGTTCAATGTTTTAGCAACATTGGTTCCTGAATCACTTTTGTCACTTTCACATACTTTCAACTGCATCGATATTAGCATCTTCAGAAAATAATTTAGGTTTTCAAACTTTTCTAATTCTGCTGAATTGATATTTTCAAAATTTATAGTTCCATTTGAATTTTTGAATCCCGTTTCGTTCCAAGCACAATCTAAGAAATTATTTATATCATCGTTGTCTTCTGGAATGATCGATAAATTCATTATTTCTTCAATCTCAGTTCGATTTAATTGCAAATTGTCTATACATTTATTTTCAGCTTCTACTTTCTTTTCAGCATATTTACCAGCACTCATGACCTAAAAATTACTTCTCGTAATGTCCTATTCAATTAACTTACTCTAAAGATTACGTACCCTAACAATTAAAACCAAAAAATACAAAATAGCTGTGTTCTTCATTGTTTAAATGAGTTTCAAGTAACACTAAATTGCTAATTAATTTAAGAGATTATAGCTTACATTTTGCTAAAATTTATATTCACATGGGGGTCATAACAAAATTATCTATTGACTTTATTATGCACTTTGACCAGCTAATCTGTTTTGAAATAAAATGAACCAGTGTTGTTAAATCTGCCATATCATATTGAATTAAAAGTCGAAATTTATTTAATATTTATTTATTTTTATAAAAATGTTACTTGTTTAAAAACAACTACATTCATTTTAATTAATTTCTGTTAAAGTAAAATTAAATAAAAATAATAATCCAGTTCAGTATTTATCAAATCGAAGACTCTTTCATTTTAGCCAAAAATCAACTTATACCACTTAATCCAGTGTCATACCGGATTTATATTCATCTTCTGCCAGCCATTCTACATATTTACCAGTTATGACCTGAAAAATATTTTTCATTTATTATCTTAATCTAAATAATTATTACCTACCCCAACAATTAAAACTAAGAAATATAAAATTGCGGTGTTCTTCATTTCTTTGATAAGTGAATTTGCAGTACGAATACTCAACTATTATTATTCTTTTTATATTGCAAAAATTCATATTCACTTTGACCATCTAATCTATTTTGTAATAAAATAAATCAAATTGTTGAACCTGGATTAAAGTTGATAATGATAATGCTAGCTGGTAATTGAAAAATTAACAATTATTAAAACAGCAATTATTAATTATAATAAAAAATTACAAAGCTGTAGTATTTTTATGTTTGCTTGTAAAGATAAATCCTACTAAGATGCTGATTAATTTAAAAGCTTTTACATTCTGATAAAATTTATATCTATATTGCGGGGTAATAAAAAATAGTAATCTATTGATTTATAGTATATGGTTTAATATTGGTCGAGCTTCCATCAAATAAAAATGTACCTTTATAGTTATTGAGTGAGGGGTCAATTAGACTATTACATTTAATTTAAAAATTTAAATAAAAACTTAATTAATTAATGCTTGAAATGGAGTGACCAAACCTGTCCTACCTTACTCTAACTATAATTATAATTTATTCAATATATTACAGGTCAAACATAGGAAAATTATTACAAATATTGGGTTTTTACAGTAATAAATAAAAACTTTCAGGAGATATTTACTAAATACTGATAGCAGAATCTATCTAATACATCATTTTTTCAAAGTTTTGTATGTAGGCAGTCATGCAATCTTGAACTTTGATAAGGTTTGTTGTATTCAAATTTTGAATTTTCGTGCAATCTTCCATCATAATCTGTACGACTAATTTTAACGTCTGTGTAACATACACATTTTCTTCATTTTCAAATTTTTCTAATACCATCAGTTTTATATTTTCTTCGTTTATGCTGCCATCGACGTTTTTAAACCCCATTTCCTTCCAAATACAGTTTAACCATTCGCCATAATCCTTGCTATTTTCTCCAAGAATTTGTAAACTCCTGTTTTGTTGCATTTCTGTCCCATTTAAATGTAAATCCTGGGTACACTTATTGTCTATTTCTTGTAACGTTTTTCCACAGCTTCCTTGATGCTAAAATCTGATTATTAGCCAAAATGAAAATTACGCAGACAGTCCTGCACCTGCGCCAATGCAAACAAACAACTTAGAATTGTAATGGATTTCATGGATGCAATGAATTACGTGTAAGTTATAAACTATATAACTTTAAAATTCTGATAATATTAATTATTGTAAGGTCACGATCCCGTGACGTAAATAGTAGAAAATTAAATCAATGGATATTTTGGTAAAATCTATTCAAGTCATATGTTGCAATCGAACAGTGTTTTCAAACATTGGAAAACTGTTTTAAGGTATAGAACTTCCTAAATTGCTTCTTTATTTATAACAGGACAATGAAAAACCATGCACATGCTATAGCAAAATTTATATCAATTATTGTGAGGTCATGACGTGTCAAGAGATAAAATAGATTATCTTTGTTTTTAACACAAAATTTTCCACATTTGGTTGATTAGATCGATAGACACACAATTTATTACCAGATAATGTAAAAATTTCGAATTATAAATATATTGTTAGAAGAATATTTCAGGTGTAATAAGCCCAGTGGATACAACGAGTAGGCACCGGTGGGCTGATTTTTTAATATATTTCTCCCCGAAATACACACAAAAATAAACAAATATATAATTAAATTAAATTTGGAAAAACATGGGTCCGTTACTTTGGCCCCCCCCCAGTTAAATTTTTTGGCCAAAAAGCTAGCTCCCGAATCGATGTAGCTAGCACCGGCTAGCACCCAAATATTAAAGCTAGCACCATTACAGTTTTTTCACAAATCCATATTGAAACTGGGGGGGGGGGCTAAAGTAACGCTAGCCCCCCCCCCCAGTTAATAATTTGATTCCAAAAGCTAGCTCCCTAATCTATATAGCTAGCACCAGCTAGCACCCAAATATTAGAGCTAGCACCATCACAGTTTTTTTAACAAATCCAGATTGAAACTAGGGGGGCTAAAGTAACGCTAGCCCCCCCCAGTTAATATTTTGGCTCCAAAAGCTAGCTCCCTAATCTATATAGCTAGCACCAGCTAGCACCCAAATATTAGAGCTAGCACCATTACAGTTTCTTCACAAATTAGTATTTAATAAAAATGTCTAAATGTTTCATTCCACTGCGCATGATCCGATATATTCCACACGCTCCGCCCATTCTAAACACGACTAACAATTTTTTAATTGCTAAATGTTAATCTATATTATGTGATTAATTTAAGAACAGAACGAAAAAGTTAATAGATACAACCGTAATTTAACATTATAATACACTAATATCGTATAATATGAAATAAATAGTAACTACGTAGATATACTATAGTAAATAAATAGTAACTACGTAGATATACTATAGTAAATAAAGTAAAATAAATTTTATTTAATTTAACCACCCTGTATGGAATGGATAGATTCAAATATTCACTTATCAGGTCCGTACTTAGGTGACGTCTCTTTCCATTGGTCTGCTCATAGTCAGGGCCGTATTCCCTTCCTACTAATGCTAACATTTATTTATTTGCTATTTATAATTTGCAGTATATAAAATCTATTCTCTAATATGTGGACTACTTTATAAATTAGAGAATTTCGGTCTCTATAATTGCCAGGATTGGCGCTACAAGCAAAATTGAACATTTGCTTCTCCCCCCCCCCCCCGAATAAATATCAAATAAACAATTAAATATTCGCAAAAATCACAATAATTACGCACTTTATATTTACGATTTATAATCTATAAATATTTTTTATTTAATGAAATCGTTTAACCACTTAGGTTCTACTTCTTTTTTCTCCTCCCCCCTTTTATTTCCAGAAAAAATAAGTGAATATTTGAACCACCCTGTATGGAAAACTAGATGCACTAATTCAAATATTTTGTATTGGATATTGTGATTCGTTAGTTATCAAGGAATTCATGGAATCAATTAAAGACTTCAATAGGTTCGCAAAATTAGTAGTTCAAGTTGTGAATAAAGGTGTGAACATTCATACATATAGAACTTTAGCCGAACTATTGTACGAACATTTTCCAAAACATTCTTTTCCAGAATCCATTACAGAAATTAACTGTGAAGATAGTATAACCAAATAGCTAATACAACTTTAGAAACTTTTAAGATGGGAATGCTGACGGACGAATTCAAAAATTGCAAAAATATTCAAAAAACTGAACCAAAATGGTTATCAGTAGAACTTCTTACTATTCAAGAACTGCCGACGAAATTAGAGGCACATATATCGGAACATGTAATCAGAAAAACTTGCAATGAATGTGGAAACAATGGGTTCTTGCGAAAGATAATTTTAGACCGAATATATATTGCGATAGAGCCAATTGCAATTAGTAATATGCTGTTAGAATTCACAACAAATTTGGAAAATATACCACCACATTTTTCTATAAATGGCGATAAATATGTTCTACGAGGTATAGTTGCATTTCAAGGAACTTCTCAAAGTACTCCAAATTGTATCGGACATTTTTTGACCTATGGGAGACGACACAACGGAAAGATAATAAAGAAGGAAAAGAAGGAAAAAAATAAAGAAGATGTTTCGCCAAGTCAAATAGTCAGGTGTCATTATCTTATCTATAGCGTATAACAGAATATCAGAAAATTGTTGTCTTGTTCATATTTTTTTAAATAAATTTATTTTACTTTGTCTACTATAGTATATATTTACTATTTATTTAATATATTATACGATATTAGTGTATTATAACTATTAGCTTAATATAGCGAAAGAGTATCGATGTACAAAGCGATATAATATAATACTAGCTTTTTTTCGGCATGGTTCGCCCTATCGGGCTCACAGCGGCCTGCGGCCGCGAATCTGTAGTTGTAAATCTCCTAGTAGTGCAAAGTGAGAGATTGTACCGAACTGAACGCGAAAAATATTTTAACCATTTTCATTTTTATATTTAAACATTAAAAGTGTTGTTAATAAAAAATTATATAAGTTGAAAAATTGAAATTGTTTCGATAATTTCCTGATTTTAAGGAATTTTTATAAAGTACATTAAAAAGAGATTATATAGTAGGTATGTAGGTAATTCAGTACAATACATCAAATTAATTATGTTTGTATTAAGTTTGGCCTTGTTGTAGTTTTGTAGGGATGCCGGAGAGGGGTGAATGGGAAAAGGGGATGGCGGAAAGAAGGTGGCGATCCGAGTGTTTCCAGTCGTACTTATTTGCAGGCGTAAGCGTAGTTTAAGATTGCGTTTTTGGACCTGTGACGATGGGCAGACTTGCGATGACATAATTTTAAGCTTGATTTAAAATGGCGAATGTTGGTTTACCCGTGCATCTGCCGTATAAGTACATGTATCCATAGTAGTTGTCTAACGGCCGATTTTTTTGGCTATCCCTGTAGGGCACGAGGCCTGCGGCCTCGTTAAGTTCGGTTCCGTTATAGTTTAGTAGGGGCAGTAAGAGAGGGATGGACGGATGGAAGGGGGGCTTCAAGTGCGTATTTTGGATTGCCAATATCGACTTTCTTCTTTTTTCCCATCTAAATCGGTAAGGCCGATAAAAACCGATAATCGGAAATTCAAAAAAATAATTTTGGAGTTTGCCTTGGATTCCCTTCGGAAAAATGTTTTTTGAAAATTTGCAAATTTGACGAAGTAAACGAATGGTCTCGATACTTGGAAGGATTTTGGTTCAAATTTTTTTTATACATTTATTTAGAATTTTCCGAAAAATCTTGCTTGGAAGAATCAAATTTTCTAAAATGTACACAAATTTTAGCTTTATTTGGGTCCCACCCTGATGAAGAGGGAAAAAGTTTAAATTTTAGGCGTTAAATTGTTATCGATAATGGCGTGCATCTTTCTGGGCTATTAAGAATTAACGCTAAGTTCTTTTCAAGACGTACGCCTGCTATAGTGTCCAAAGATTTTTCTTAAAGTTCGAAAATTAATTTTTTTTATTTTCACGTCGATAATATACGTGAAAATAAATTGAAATGTAGATATGACATTTTGCGAAAAAACCGTCCCTTCTCTGTTAAATCTCACACTTTTGGTTTACTACAAAAATGGCAAGGTTTTGAAACGAAATTCTTTCGTTTTTGAAAAAATTTGTAAGGAACAAAATTTTAACCATCAGCAAGGAACTCACGATGGTCGCAAAAGATTTTCGAATATTTCAACAATTTACGCGCTACGGGCGTAAGAATGTCAAAATTTGAAATTTTTTTATTTCGGCCGTTGCGACTTTATTTATTGGCCGATTTTTGATTTTCAAAAAAGTAAGCAAGCGCATGGCAATTTTCTATAATTTTGAAATGGTTACCTTTTTTCGTATACTAAACAGTAAACCCGTAAAATGCGAATTAAATTATTTTAAACAAATCTGATTTTTTTTTTCATTTCTTATATTATTTAGATTTTTAAAAATGGACAAAAGCTTCGAATAACATTTTTTGAAAACACTTCTTTACGTTCAAAACTTTCACTTTGGTAAAAAAAAAAATTAAAATTTTCAAAAATGTACACGAATTATTTGGGTCCCACCCTAACAAAAAGGGAAAAACTTAAAATTTTAGACGTTAAATTGTTATCGACATTTGCGCGCATCTCTCTCGACTATACAATTACAGCCAAGGTTTTCTCGAAGCGTCCGACCGCTTTGGTGTCAAACGATTTTTCTTGAATTTTTAAAATTCAATATTTTTTCTATTCACGTCTATAATATTCGTAAAAATAAAACGAAAAGTCGATTTGATATTTTTCGAAAAAACCGTCCCTTCACCGTTAAAACTCACACTTTTGGGTTTCTGTAAAAATGGCAACGATTTGAAACGAAATTCTTGGCCATTCGATACTTCGTCGCTTTGTTGGAGTAAGGAATGGTTTTGAAAAAATTCGTAAGGAACAAAATTTCAGCCATCCGCATGGACCACAAGATGGCCGCAAAAAATTTTCGAATATTTCAACAATTTTCGCGCTACGGGCGTAAGAATGTCAAAATTTGAAATTTTCTTTTGTCAGCCGTTGCAGCCTTATTTACCAGCCGATTTTTGATTTTAAAAAAAGTAAGTAAGCGCATGGCAATTTTCTATAATTTCGATATGGTTAACTTTTTTCGTATATTAAACAGTAAACCCGTAAAATGCAAATTAAATTATTTTAAACAAATCTGAAGGCATCTGCCTTGGATAATTTTCAGAAAAATTTTCTAATTTTTTTTTTAATTTTTAAATTGATTTTGCTTAGTATCTTTAAAAAAAGACTAATGCTTCAGTGAACTTTTTTCAAAAACATATTTTTTACGTTTAAAACTTTCACTTTAAAACTGCAAGATTGTATAACCAAATTTTTTGTAATATCAGAATTTGCTCATTTGAGCCTTTATTTGGCGTTTTTTGACAAAATGTTTTCATTACATTTTCAAAATTTTCAAAACATTTTCGATACTCAAATGAGCAACTGAGCTAACCCAGCGAGTTTTTGTAGGTTTGAAGTTATTCTTTTTTTGGTAGGTATATTAATTTTTTTAAGGGTGTTTGTTCGAAGGGTACAAAACGTCCATAGAGCAAAATAATGGAATAATATAACAGTTTCGAATATTCTAATGATTCTATAATAAAAAAAAAAAGTTTTCAGCAACTGGAATCGAACATGGAGTTTACGCTCGAGAGTCCTCGCGGCAATCTCTTAAGCTGCGGGGACCACTGTACTTTAGATGTTCTAATAATGCTATTTCAAAGCTAACCTTTTTTTCATTTTATGTATGACGACGACGAAGATTTATTTATTCCAAACTAATTATTTTCACTACACAATAACAAATGTACTAACTTGAAAATCATATTTCCTTCCATTTTGTAACATTACTTTAAACGTGAATTTAATTTCGGAAGGTAGCTGGTAATTCCGAATGTCAAAATATGACTTCCATTGTGCGATCACCTTTATTATTACAAATACACACGATTTTGCAACCCCAAAATATTTGTTTATATTATGTAGATAATGTTACTCGAGGAAAATATATATTTTTCAGATTAATTATTTTAATAATAAAGGTGTTAATTTAAAAATCTTAATGACACATCGAACAGGTGAATTTATGTCGGATCTACTTCGTGAACACTCGTAAGTCAAATTAAATAATTTCCAAATTATGAAATTTCTTCTTTTACAAAAATACACGTAAAATGTTGAATTTATGTAAAAATCGAAAGAAAGCTTTTTCATTCAATTTTCCGTTTTCTTTCCGATGGTTGTTTTTATTTTTACCTACAAAGTCAAACAACTGCGGCGCGGTTAAAAAAAGTTTCAACCGATTGGATGCGAAAAATATAGTTCAAAGGTCAAAAAATTGCAACTTTTTTTTGACAAACGGAAAGCCACCGTCACTACGATTTCAAAACTTTTTAGAAAATCAAAATCCGACGCGAAATAAGGGCGATGCAACCGCATTTAGAAAAACCCTTTCAACCCTCGTAGAAGGGTTCGTGGGTAACTTTTTCAACTTTTTCGATTTTTCTGGGTGGTTGTGCAACAAACCCTATCCCCTGCCAAAATTTCAGCTTTCCAAGACATCTAGAACAGGTCAAACATTTTCAGTCGAAATGATGAGTCAGTGAGTGAGACAAAGCAGCTTTATATATATAATAATGATAATTAAGGTTGTATTTAATAACTCTTTCGTTCTGTTCTTAAATTAATCACATAATATAGATTAACATTTAGCAATTAAAAAATTGTTAGTCCCATTGTTAGAATGGGCGGAGCGTGTGGAATATATCGGATCATGCGCAGTGGAATGAAACATTTAGACATTTTTATTAAATACGAATTTGTGAAGAAACTGTAATGGTGCTAGCTCTAATATTTGGGTGCTAGCTGGTGCTAGCTATATAGATTAGGGAGCTAGCTTTTGGAGCCAAAATATTAACTGGGGGGGCTAGCGTTACTTTAGACCCCCTAGTTTCAATCTGGATTTGTGAAGAAACTGTAATGGTGCCAGCTCTAATATTTGGGTGCTAGCCGGTGCTAGCTATATCGATTCGGGAGCTAGCTTTATCGATTCGGGAGCTAGCTTTTTGGCCAAAAAATTTAACTGGGGGGGGCTAAAGTAACGGACCCAAAAACATTCACAGTTGCGCATTTTGCCTCATCGCATTTTTTATATTATCCTTAATAAACATCCTTAAGAAAATTGATTTTTTCCAGAGATAGCGTATAATGATGATTACTTAGTGTTCAAAAGAAAACTAGAAATTTTTGTTGAAACAATAAAACAAACCGAAAAAGCTTGTAAGTTAACCAGAATATTATTTTTTGCTTGAAAGATAGTCCTTTCGAATTTCATAAATATTAATACTGCAGCTGCTTGTATTTAAGGACATTTTTCTCACGCAATTTAAATTAAAGATTTTTCAATTTTTGCACATTTATTTTTGTGGAATAGCTACCATTGTAGTGTATTTATGATATGCGAAGCTACACCCAGCTCTGCCATTGATTTTACTGCTGAACTTATTTCATTTTCATTTACAACTATTTTTGTCGACAAAAAACCATAAGTTCGTGCTTTTATATTCTTCGAGCAAGAAATAAATATGAAAGCGAAGACTTTAGTTATATTTTCAAAGAAATGTATTGAATACATTTCTGCCTGCCATTTCTGCAAATGAATGTCATGAAAACTGTAAATCCTTTGCAATGTTTAAAAAGCTCTTTAGTGAAGTGAAAACTAAAAACATACAAACCAGTAATTAAGAAAGTAATCAAAATAAATCGTTAAATTTTTCTAATAATAAATTAAGTTTTCACCAACTGGAAATTAAGTCAAAAAGTAAAGCAGGATTAATTAAAATTTAATTATTCCACACCTGAGCAATATTATTGTGATAATTACCGTTAAATCATGAATAATTGAAGTAAATCCTAGCCTCTTTAAAAAACAGAACAACCAGATTAAGCTGGAATAATTATTCACTTTGGACATAATTTTTAAAATATAAATCACAAGCGATTGTTGGAAAGGAAATTAATATTATGTTGAAATAGAATTTTCCTTTAATTAATTCTGTAAAGCTGTAAACAAAATGATGAACTAATTGGATTAAAGAAACTTGTTATGCTAATTTATACGGATAAGATAAACTCGAAAAAATCTTCCATATTTCTGCTGTGGGCGTATTTTTCAGTTAATTTTAATTACTGATAAACGAATGGTTGTTTTAAATAAAAAAATACTCGTAATATAGCAGTATTTCTCTCATTCGCATCTGGTTGACAAGCCAGATGGTTCAAATAAAATATACTTTGGCGCACGAGGATACCTTACAAAGTATAATGTTACTCAAAACTTGTTTTTTGTGTAGAGCAGCTTCGTCTTAACCGACTGTATGGCATTCAACGTAGTTGTGAATTTTATCTTTTCAAATCAACATTTCGTCTGAAATTATTTCAGATTTGCATGAATAACGGAAATGAAAAAGTTTTGGTTTTTAAAATTGTTCATTCTAGTGATATATTCATGGCTTGAGACTACAAGGATAATTTTGTGTTGAAGGCAATGAGCGTTAAGGAAGATAAGTATGTTAACGACTGATGTAACCCTACTATTGCATATTTTACGACATTAATATTTATACCAACCTGGATGATATAAATTCAAAAACAAAAGTTTTTGATGAAGTAAATCTTCACATACTACAGAAACAAACATTTTCTATTCGGAACAAAAATTAAGCTCTCTAAGTTTCCTATAAAGTATGTAAACGTAACGATTTTTCGTAAACAGTAAAAGAAAAGTCATGCGTAGCAATATTTTTTATCTCAAACCTTCACATGTGGTGTAGTAAAAATATCAGAAACTGCCTATCAGGAAAATTTCGTTACAGAAGCAACAATCAATAATATAGTAAGAAACTTGTGTTAATCCTTCATTTTGTATGCATAACATCCTCGAATTTGCTTTGGGCTACACGTTACAACGATCTAACTAAATTTTCAGAAAGCAAACATACTTTTTCGTATCGTACATAGCTTAATAGAATCAGCCATAAGATGTTCTACTAAATTGGAAAACTGATAACTTGAAAATCCAAAGTAAGCAGTGTCATTTCTCGGGCATATGGGAGATCCCGATATACATTTCAAGCTTTGATTGCTCTAGTAAAAAGCTAGTAAAACTCCGTTCCGATCATTCAAGCTCCACATATTGAGTTTGGAATTTATTAATTAAAACTCTATCCTTAGATGAATCGAATAAAAAGTGTTTGTTCAATTAAATTTTATTGGAAGGAAACTTCGAAATGTACAAAAATAGGTAAATAGAGTACATATAACTTTTAATCATCCATTGAGTGCTTGCACAAGCAAAATAAAGGCAGGAGCTCATTCTATTGCCTGTTATGCACATAATTAAATTTAACAGCAAACTATACTGGAAGTCAATTTAAACTTCGCAAGTCAATTTGAAAACAAATTAAACTATCCAAGTGCAAATTTTAAATAAAATACAAAATTATACGATTAATTACTTTAGGTGTATGGCGAAAGAGTTTGAATGATGAATCGTCTGACGTTTCAGACTCAAAGAGCAGCAGCTGGACTTTAATGCAACAAATTCTCCTAAAACTCTGGATTAAGTTTGCTAACTTGCTGAGTTATTTTAAATTTTAGTTTCTCGGATTATGTCTGCCAATGTTGGAGTATCATAAGCAACCCTCTGGAGCAAACTTTCGGTTCGACCCTAATCAAAAATGAAAGTTAACATTGGACCCTTTCGACACAATCGTTGTTTGTTTCTTGATGTAGCATGCAACTTTTTCGGAAGATCCGTTTTTACCTGTTATACGAGTTTGCCAATGTATGTAGAATATAAATGCGGCATATATACAGGGGTTTTGCTATTATTTTCAAAATACTCAAGATTGTTCACGGAGAACCGCTGCGATGACCATCGTTGCGTTGCCAGTGTAGTATTCGCAGGAACTGAACTAGAATTTTTAATACTGCAATTTTTAAATTTAAATTTCAATCGCAGCAGGTAATTGGGGAAAAAAATTTACAATTTTGTAATAATATTATTAAATAATTTTTTTGCATTTGAATATAAAATCTCATGAAACAATTTCGCTAAATTATTAGAAAAGAGTTTGCAAGTCACAAAGTAAAATGTAGCTTTGTGTCAAAGATTACAATTTCATTTTTTAAATTAAAATTTGTCAACGTAACTGGCAACAAAAATTGAAAATTACTGAAAAATTATACTTTGAAACTTTTTTTTTCCAGTTTTTAATTAAAAAGGAATATTGGTTTTTAAATGGATAATAGCATAGCACGCGAAGTTAATTTTCGCTTTCCAACTTTGAATGTGGTTTGAAACCGGAATTACATGTAGGTATAAGACTGCGGCTTAATCGCAAGACTACAAATCCAGCACAATAGTTTCTGATATTATTCGGAATAATGCAAATTTCTGGGTTAAGTACATATCAAAATTTATTTGCAGAAGTACAGTAGGTACGTAAGGAAATTTATTGACTTAGACATTCCCAGCCCTGCCATCCCATGCAAACTTGAAACTTTCTCTGACATTTCATTTAACTTTGAAGTTTTCTATTGGGGAAATTTTAAGTAACAGGAAAAAGTATGAATTTCTTGTAGGCTTCCTGATTGGCTGATGTAAATTCAAATGTTGTACTAATCGAAAATAGCTCTTCTGAAAATGAATTTTTGGTCATATTTACGTAGATTTACTTCAATTTGATTTAATTCTAATGTGTATTTGCTTGCATGCATACATACATTGCATTTAAAGAGAAATTCGAAATAGTCGCCTAAATTACACCTAATTTAGATCATTTATGCTGTAAATTCACATTTACATGCTAAATAGAAGTCATTAATTGTAGCCTATTTGTAAACGTTGTGGACATCTCGTGCATTTTTAGTGTTATAACGACGTAATCTATTAACGTTTTATTAACGTTTTTGTTATTCGTGGTGGGGAACCAATCGGAGAGTGGGATTTTGAACCTGCCTATGGTTTATCTTGTGTACAGGTGTGGATACGGGCATAACGCTGTCGTTAATTCTACCATAATCCACAACTTTGAAATCATAAATAAATTTATCGGCAGGAAGATGTAGATAAATTATTAACCAGAACGCTAAGTGCGTAAGCTCCGTGATGAACCATAGGAACCACAGAGCACATTAACAGCAATAGCGATAGAGATGTCAAAGTTATCAATGAGTAAATCCAATAATATGATGATGGATGAGGACGATGACAATTTTATATTACACATGTAAAATGCGCATTTTAGATTTGGAAACATCTTTTGTGAATTTCAGGTCATCGTAATCGCCGGCGGGTAGTGGAGTTTGTTTGGGTAAAAATTATGCTAAGGCTTCCTGCTCCTTTCTCACAAGCATTTAATTTAGGATAAAAACCTGTTCGTTTCACTTTATCAAATTGTTGAAACTTTCCGTAAAGGTTCTCTCGGGAATCGTTAGTAAACAGAGTTAAAAGTTTATCAAAATAGTACAATTGAAGTATCGTCATTTTCCTTTTTATTTCGCAACCATAAAACTCTATCACTTCATTTTTGAAACAACAAGCAGATATAAAATAATTCGGAATTTACTGAAACCTTAATTTTGCAATGCATTAAACGAAATGGTGTCCTGGTTTGGACGTAAAGAAATAGAATAAACATCTTTTATATTACACAATAGAGCTCATATTGTAAATGGAGTTTCCAACCCTTTCGCTATTCGGGCAATTTGAAATGAGCAGTGTAATTCTCAATAACGTGAAGTTTATAATGTTTACTGGCAACATGTTTCCGCAACCCAAAGTTAAAGCTTGGCCAAGTTCCAAAAATTTTTCTTTTAGAGCGAACACCTTCTAATGCTTTAAAATTTATTTCTTGATTAAGTTTATTATAAATTTTACGATTGTTTTATGTTTGTTTAACTTTTATTAAACGGTTCACAAAGGCAACTTTCCCAAATATACAAACCACTTACGACGCATGATTACATTTTGAAGTTTCCATTGAAAAATGTTTGAAAGACTTTCCAATCGTGCAGGTGATTTCTTTAAACGCTGATATGTCATGTTGGAAAGGCAGAAACGATCGATCTGGTTATTAGAACTTGGCACGAAATATAACAATTTTAAAATGCTTTTTTAAATTTTGAGTTGAAATTGTGCCGGTGCAAGGTCGTTTCCTGAAAGAACAATTGGAGTGAAAGTGGGTATGTACGCACGCACGAAAAATAAACTCCTTCCAAGTAAATTCCAAGTAAAGAGACATTCACATAGAGAACCAATCAAACTATCCTAAAAGAGAGAGAGAGAGACAGACTGTAAATACTTTAATTTGATTGGCTTAGTAAATTAAAATCTTTGAATGCTGGCTTAAACTTGAAAATTTTCTCAAATTAGCTTTTAACGTCTTATCAATATTTGTTATGCGATGGCCGACCGTTAATAATTCCTGACTTGATGTTTAAGCAGCAAATAAGGTTTATTAATTTTTCTATTTGTTTATTTCTCTTTTTATTAAGGGATAATTACATTTGTTCCGTCATTAATTTATATTACATTACTTTTTACCTAATATTGACATTATAGTAATTTATTACTTTGCAGGATGCTGAACAAAATATTTCATATTTTTTCAGCTTAATTTGACTTTAACTCAACATCGTTGGTTATATTATATTTACATACCACTTTGAAAGCTGTTGTGAACGAGGAAAGCTCTATATAGTTTAAAATAGTCGAATTTATTCGCTAAGTTTATTTTATGTTAAAAGTAGAATGAAATACCGTAAATTTAACGTAAGTACTTGCGTGAAATAGTAAACGTAAAATAAAACTTCCTGACGTTAATGTGGTTGATTCATTTTCCAAAGCAATATCGAATAATTGAACTAATTTCTAAATCAGGAACTTGGCAAATTAGTTAATGTTGATATTTAATAACAGTGATAATTACTTACACAAGGTTATTCAAAATTGATGATAATATAATTAAGCCCAGATGAGATTACTAGGGTTATAATTGAATAATTAAAAGAAAATAGGCTTTCCCTTCGTTTACCTCTATAATATAACTTTCTTTTTATTTTTGTTCTTATAAATTCCCCTGTCTTTTATTATTCTTTTATGATTTGTTTCGCTCCGAAAAGAAATATTTCTCGATAATTTTATCCTAAATATTGTTTGTTAACATTTTTATACAACTTTCTGCTTTATCTAGAAATATAACAAATATATTTACTTTTACCATTAAACTTTGAAGAGTTTTCGGAACTTTTATTCTGCTATGATTTTATTTAGTGATATTTATTGCTAAATTGTTTAAAAGCAAATAAAAAAATTTATTATATTTTTAAGCCTTAAAATAGGCAACCCACACTGCATTGAATTGAAGTGAGGTTATATTGTTGTTATTACTCATAAATTCTTGATTCCTGTTGTCATTAATCCACAAGATAGAAAACTGAAGTGGTAGTTAATCTTTAAAAAAATGTAGAGAATATTTTGGTAGCTAAATTATGTTAAAATGTCTTATTTTACAGCCAGCTGACTAGATTACATGTGCTACAATTTTAACGGCAGTGATCAATACTCAGATTTTATTTAAAAAAAATAGAAAACAATCCAAACAGGACAATGTAATGTGGTCCTGAGCAAAAACCAAAATGCAGAGGTAGAAAAAGGTTGATCACGTGAAACTAAAGTGCAGTTTAACTATCTCTCTAATGTAGGTATGCGAGGATAAGGGTCAAATTGGTAAAATAAACAAAGGACTCATACGTTTTGCTTGTTTTTCATTTCATCAACGACAGTCCGCCTTCAAATTAGGAGGCAATTTATAGTTTCCGAAAGGAAAATATTTTGTTTAAAAATTTAAATATTCTAAATTTCGATTATTTTTACTAGACATATCGGGCGTTATTGGAAAACGTAAAAATTCAAAATAGGTAAATCTTGAACGTGAACGATTTCATCGCTTTGGGATCACAACTTGGGCAGTATTCCAAGTACTCTCGACTTTTCAATGATATACTCATTTTTTATTATTGCAGTTCCAATGGACTGCGCTTTAAAATTTATGGTGATAGCAAAATGGTGCTTTAGTACCATGTAATTCTCATTCAGTAGAACGACGTGGCTCAACCTTCGGAATTATTCAAGTTTTTCTCGAGTACCTACTAAATTTCATTTTGGAGAAGAGAGACAAGCGCGCAGTTTATACCTGATGTATCCCAAACCACATTATGCTGTTCGTTAATCTATACAAGATTCGCTAGGATTCCATTAAATTATTTTAATCAGCAGAGTTATGTGTTTAGGATTCGTATGCTATAATATTTTCCAATTAAATTAAAACACAATTAATTATTAACTGCTTTACGCATGTACATAGATAAAATCATATGTAGCTACGCTGAATAATGTATAAAATTTGAAACATTTTCAGAAAAAATTGGTTCTCGTAAAGATACTTTGGACAGAATAGGGTTGGTCCTAACTTATAGAGCTGTTAAAAGTTTGAAATGATTGGCATCTTAGTTGTTACTTAGTTTCAAAAAAGTTTTATTCAAATTTCTAAATGATATGTATGATTCTATAAATCTTTTTCTTCTTTTTGAGAATTTTTTTACTGAATCATAATTTAAATGTGAAACGTATAACGTATGTATACCGCCAAGTCATTTAGATCTTTTGGCAGCTCCAACAATGAGGGCTTGGGTAGGCTTGTAGGATTTTAAATAACTCAACTGCAGTTGAGAGTTTTATCTTATGTTTGTACGCCAGATAAAATAATCAATAAAACCAATAATTGGTGGAAAAATTGTTATAATTAACAAATTTTCTTAGAAAATTGCACCGATTATGTAGTTCCTAGGAAGTTTCTAGAAATTTGTCAGTGGTTGATTGATTTCAGCAAAAAATTTATTTTATGTTTTTAATTATTAGCTGGTAAGTTTTAGCTGATTGAGTGATTTTCACTTATTTGAACAAATTTGACGTTTTGGAATTGATCGAGACGTTATTGTTGATTAGAATGGAAGAATCGACGAACCAAAAAAAAATCGTAGTGCAGCTCTCGTGCGGCGCACGTGCTTAGGTTGTACAATGCTGCCCTAGCTACACATCTTCTGAATTTGTTTCGCAAAAGATAATAATAATACCAAGGAACTGACAGTGGCAAGGAGTATAGGATCGATTTCTATCCTTTTTAATTCCTTTCGTCGCATTGTTATAAGCAATTAATTCCATTATTTAACCGGTCGGTGGTATATTTAAAAATATTTCAATTTTGAAGTAGGTTGCTGAATGGTGGCCTACTTTACTAACCTATTCTTGACGTTAATCTTTATTTGACTTAGAAGTTTTATAGTTACATTCACAGACATTAGGAAAAAATATTTTTTTAATTTTCACTAAATTAGCAGCAAAAATATTACTCATGTGGTTACTTGGTCGGCTAGCATCCTTTTATTTGGATTTAACTTAAACTTTACTGTTTTGGGACATCAGTAACTATTAAGCAATAATGAACTCTGGAAACCCAACGTTAATCTTCAGGCTGTATAATAGGAAGTTTGTATAAGATCGATTTTGTGGTTTACCGACTTAGCTGTAAGTGGTAACATTTATAGTCTGGTATTCAGTTATAGTCAAGTTTTTTTTGCATTAGCGTTTTTTTTTGCTTTACTAAATTTAATGAAATTTTAAATGACCATTTGCCCACACGTTTCAGTACTTTTTTACTTAATATCAAAAGTAAATGATTTATTTATTTGTTGCAAGTCTTTATGAGACACCTTCGCTTCCGCAAGAATCTAAGCTAGTTTACGCGTAGGTTAAGGGCTACACTCAAAATATAAGGTAAAGAGTTTGTTTTTTGAAAATAAATAACTTCAAAAATAATTTAATAATTTAAACTGTCAAACTCTATTTCCCGATGGAAATTAGCCTTTGGCTGCACTAAAATTAAGCAAACAAATAGTTTTTTATGAAAGTTTTCCATATTTTACTTTAATAAAAATTTGATGAAGGCTACAGAGTTTTTTTTTATTTAATTTTATTAAATTTTCATATTACAAATGAGCAAAGCAGTAAAGTAATCCGCGGTATTGACGTTGTTGACTCATTTGACGAAACCAAACAAAAGCTTCTTTCAATTTTTTTGAAATTGAAATTGTAGAAAAAATTTAATTACAATTTTATTAACATTTTATTATGTGGTTCGTCTTTTGGAAACGTAATTTCTTATCTATCGAACTATCTTCCACACCTTTTAGCGTTTTAACCGCTAACAAAAAGGAACCTCAAATCGAATTATTTTATTTTAGAAATAAAATCACATAAAGCGAGCTTTTTACATTAAGCTCGTCGTAATATCCCGAAATGCTTTAATTAAACATAAGTTGAGTAAAAAATGTTCAAAGCATAAATAATTAACAAACTTAAAAATAAATTCTCGACTAAGCCTTTGAACGATTTTCGTTAGCTGCTCATTTGAACAAAAATATAAAATAAGAATGAATGGCAGATTTCAATTTCACACCGGTCAACGGAAATTCAGAGCGTAACGTAACGTAGCAAACGTAAAACTGCCTTTAAAAATCGATTTATGTTATTTTTAAATTCGTCTGGATATCATCTTGTAATAGAAATTCAAGTGCTTAAGTTTTTTGTAGCAAAAAACCATTGACGAGATAAAATTGAGCTGTTTTCTTTTACATTTAAATTTCGCCTGGCAGGTTTTAAATTTTAAATAGTTAACCTACGTTAAAAATATGAATAATTTATAAAACACGTAAAAAACATCCTTCTCGTACATTTCAAGTTCCATCTATAAATGATGTGGATATTTTAAACTTTCCCCTTTCTTTACACATTGGTAATCGAAATATATTGCAGATAAATCCTCGGGAGGATTAATCTTTGTCTGTATTGATCATTCTTGCGCACCCAAAATAGAAGTTTTCTTCGACTGTGAAAACAAAGAACTCTGATTCTATTACTTTCTCATAACAAAGTAACGAAAATGATTTAATTATATATGCGAACTCCACTACCAGAAGATAATTAACGTTAATTTTATTGCATCCTATGTTGCGTTCAGTCTCAAATTTGTTATTCTATGAAAACATCAAAGTTGCGGTACCAAAAGCTTAAATAAAGGAAACACTGGGGAAATCGGACAATACCCTCGTGCATTGTACTTTCTAATTTTAGAAATTTATCTTCGTTCCTAATGTACACTTTCATAAGATTTTCTTAACAAAGGCTTACTTTTTATACTATTTATTATATAGAATCCCAGCCTACTCCAGAAATATTTAAAAAAATTTGTCAGAAAATACGATATTGTGAATTTATTCTTAACATAGTTTGGCAATTGAATTAATTTTTCTTTACTGCCTTAAGGCTGAAAACCTATTTTTCCCTTGGAACTGTTTTATTTAGCAAAATTCTTCGTATTCTTTATGTAATGGAAGAATAAAGAAAATTTAGATCAGCGTATTTATTGTTATTTTAAATAATTTTCATTCAATTAAGGATTGCAGTTCGATTTTATGCAAATTTATTTATTCATACTTTTTTTAAAAGCAGATGAACACTTGAGCTCCCACATAATTTTGTTCTCGCTTTCTGAGATTAAAAACCAATTAAATCAGCTTCAGTCTGCTTCTGTTTACCATATTATTTCATCTAATATGTAATATTTTAATAATAGCCTACATTTTAAAATTTCCAAAGTGTATTTCTAAATTGAACGGAAAACGTCAAGTTAGTGTTTCATTCGATGATAACTTTATATAATAAATAAACAAAATTTCTACTCCAAAGCATAGAAATAGTAAAAACAACCACTTCTACTCCTGCAACTTTTTACATCTCCATCAGGCTAAGATCTCAGCTCGCAGAAATGATAAGAGGTTTGTGTGCATGCTTAGGGATTGGTTTCATTGGATTGGAATCTTTCACTTTTTGAGAACAAAATACCTTCCAGCATATCAGTAATGTATGCAATGCATGCATGAAAAGCTTAAATGCACACTTAACATGCATAACATAATATAAATGGTTAATTCAACGTCAAAATGTTTCTCGAATTAACGTCGCTCTTCTATTATTATTTTAACTATGAGCCGCCGGCTCTTTGGAAAATGTTGATGCAAGATAATTTACCTGACGTTCCAAAACTTATATAATGTGATAAATACCTCACCTCGACCACAAGCGCAAGATTTTTTATAGTAGATCAATGAAACAATAATTTAAAACTAAGCGAATCAGAGAGTAGTGTAAATAAAAATAGACAGAAACATGAAAACAAAAATTGTATGATAGGAATAATAAAAACTAAAGAAAATAATAATTATAATCAATTGGAAAATAAATATTATGTAATAATAATTTGCATAAATTGTGAAACGAAAATGCAGGTAAGTTAAAGATAAAATTGCGAGCGCAGTAAAAATGAATAATTTTAACTAATAGCTGCATGCTAAATAATTTAAATAATTTATATACAGGGTGCTGAATGAGTTAGCCGAATATAGGAAATTAACATGTAAAAACTTATTTATGCAAATTCCTGCTTCCCTAATTAATTTAGAGAAAAAATGAAAAACACAAAAATAATGCATAAATATAAACTACGAATGATAAGAGGATTAAATTTCATCTAGCTTTCATTTAAAAAGCCAAAAAAATGCTTTTGAAAATGTTAAAAGTTTCATTTATCAAACTGGCCATGTAAGTTTCCAAAGTAATTATTTTTGAAAATGAAAATTAAATAGAATTTATTACATGGCCATCACATGGCGAAAATGAAAATTTTAACAATTTCAAAAGCATTTTCCGACGTTTTAAGTAAAAGCTAGATGAAATCGAATGCTCTTGTCTCTTTTTCTCTACAATAATTAGGGAAGTAGGAATTTGCATAAACAAGTTTTTACTTGTTAATTTCCTATGTTCGGCTAACTCGTTCAGCACCCGGTATAACTAGCTGGAAAGCCCGTCCACGGACGGGCAGCTAGACCAGCGGTTCCCAATTAGTTTTGGCCGCGGAACCCTTGGGCGATGTTAAAAATTTGGCAGAACCCCAAGCAAATTTGTTTATTATTGGTTAAAAAAAGGTCAAGTTATGCATTTCAAAGTTGCTTGTGTATGCACTCTCTCTCTCTCTCTCGAAATAGGAATTTCGTAATAATAAATAACAATAAATTGATAATAATATAATCCGAAAATTAATCCGTTTTATTAAACGGATTATATAAGCATACAGGGTAATCAAAAAATAAAAAAAAATGTTAAAAAATATTTTTTAAGCGGCAAAATTAATTTTTGCGCCATTTTGAAATTCTTTTTGGTGAAAAATAAATAAGTTTCTCAAATTCTAATTTTCTTTAGCCGAACATTGTAATTTCCCTCACTTTCGCTCAAAAACAAAAAATTTTCCAGCATTTTCTGACGAAATTGATATAATTATTCTGCCTTCCGTAGATATTCTAGAAGAGTGGGAATTTTATTATAGGTACTGGAGGGTGTTCACCCCAAACCCCCCAGTTTCCACTTTTGACAGTTAACTTTCAAAGTAACGCAAAAGTTGCCGCTGAACTCTGAGCAGTAAGGCTCTTAAATAAATGTTTTTCCAAGCCAAATGTTTAAATTTCTCTCACTTTTGCTTAAAAATTTAAATATCCCGGTTTTTCCTGGCTAAATTTGTAAAATTATAAATTCCCTATCCTCTCCAAGTATTCTAAATGAGTGGAAATCCTGCGATATGTTCTGGAGGGTGTTCCACACCCCCCAAACCCCCGGTTTACAATTTTTATATTATTTTTATAAATTATTTTAAATAAAAATATATTAAACTAAGATTAGGACTAAAATTATTTTACCAATATTGTAAATGAGTGGATATCCTGCGATATGTACTTTTTTTTTTTTTTGGTGCGTTGGGAGTGGGGAAATCTTCAAAAGACACCACCCTGGTGTTTGGGTGGTAGTGTCGGATTTTTACCGACTAAAACCCCACTCCAAGAAGTTGCCGGGAAACGCTGACGCATATCTTCCGCACAATCTTCAGCTTCCATCTTGGTTCTGCCCTTTCGGGTCTTTGCTCTTCATGTATTTCTCTAGTCGTCTTGTGCTTTGGCGGACAATATCGCCACCAACATCCTTCCTATGGCTGCGCAGTTTCCCTCACTTTCCAACATAAGTTCGACGAGGTTATTTGGGCTGATGTCAGTGCCCAACTGCGTTGCGGTTTCTTGTCGTATCTGACCCCATTTGATGCAGGAGAAGATGGTATGCTCCGCATCGTCGTTTTCTCCGCAGTAGAGACAGTTGGGGGAGTCCGTTCTGCCGAACCTATGAAGGTAGTTCCGAAAGCAGCCATGCCCGCTGAGCGCCTGGGTGATTTCAAAGTTGATCTCTCCATGCCTTCTCGAGGTCCATTGGGCTATGTCCGGAATGAGGCGGTATGTCCACCTGCCCTTGGTCGAGTTGTTCCAGCTGCTCTGCCAGGTGTCGTTGATGTGAAGTTGTTCCACACCCCCCAGACCCCCCGGTTTACAATTTTTATATTATCTTTATAAATTACTAGCTGGATACCCGGCTTAGCCCGGGGTCCCTTAAGAGCTTAATCCGTTAATTAATTAATCCGTTAGTTAATCCGTTTATGCGCGTCAGCTAATTTTGTGAGATCTCACTTTCCTTACAACTTTTTTAACATTTTCTTACACTAAAACATTTTCCAAGTCCTACTGAGTATGTGTTCCAAATTTGGTTAAAATCGGTCGAAGAGTTAGGAGTGTATAGCGAACAAACATACAAACAAGCTCTTTTATATATATTGGAGATTATAAAAAAATTAAAAGTAAACCGGGGGGTCTGGGGGGTCCAGTACATATCGAAGGATATCCACTCATTTAGAATATTGGAAAAATCATTTTAGTCCTAATCTTAGTTTAATATATTTTTCGGTTGGTAAAAAAAATTGACCAATGTACTGAGTGTCTTTTTCTTCAAAAAATGAAAACGCTGTAACTTTTGACAGTTAACTTTCAAAGTAACGCAAAAGTTGCTTCTGAACTCTGAGCAGTAAGGTTCTTAAATAAATGATTTTTAAGCTAAGGTTTAAACTTTTGCTTAAAAATTCAAGTTTTCTGGTTTTTCCTGGCGAAATTTGAAAACTTATAAATTCTCTATCTTCTCCAAATTCTGCGATATGTACTGGAGGGTGTTTCACACCCCGAGACCCCCCGGTTTACAATTTTGACTTTAAATTTTTATAATTTATTATTATAAATGAAATTAATTACAAATTATTATAAATAAATTAAAAGTTAACCGGGGGGTCTGGGGGGTGTGGAACACCCTCCAGTACATATCGCAGGATATCCACTCATTTAGAATATTGAACAAATATTTTTAATCCTAATCTTAGTTTAATATATTTTTCGGTTGGTAAAAAAATCGACCTATCTGTGTGTTGTTTTTTTCTCCAAAAAATGACACGCTGTAGCAAGAGCAGCAGCAGCATGCTGGGATTTTATATATTAGGATATTTATCAATGAAAATAAATTATACCCCAAATTTAAGAAAATAAACACGGCAATATGTATAGTAATCACGTGTTAGGTAATTTTATTATATTATAAATGCAACAATTTATTATGTAACTCATACATTTCCGTTCCCAATCTTACTTTGGTGAAAGCTCCTTGTAAAATTTTCTTTTCTTTAGAGATAAAATATTTATTCAAAGTTGAAATTGTGAAGTGACTTATGGTGGTCCCTGTATTACAATTGTAAGCTGACATCGTAATGATATAATGTTTGTCTTTGCGACATTTGCTATTCTACCCATCAATTTAAATAACCAGCTCTCAGCTGGTCAAAAAGCTTTTCTTTTATGTTAGAATTTAATAACTAATGGGGATGTCATCTTAGTACAGTACTCCGATCCTGATTTCGATGAGCAGAAGTTTATCTGCAGGAGATGGATGTCTCTTGAGAGTGAAATAAAATTATCTGTAGAGATTTTGAAAATTTTGTAACCTAATTTTAAATTTAAATTAAATATTATGACGTCTATATAACGATCTTACCCAAAAATTATATATTTAGTTGCAAGTTGAGTCGCAATTTTCCACTAGGGAATGAACATAAATCAAAACCTTCGTATCTTTTTAATTAAAGTTTCAAGAACGTATGTTTCTTAACAAATTATGAAAACTAAATTTTATTATTAAATGTTTTTAATTCGCTTTTCGCACAAAACGTTCCATATTCGAAACGGCCAAGTGGTTGCGCATTTTTCTAAATTATTGTCGTCTTCGTGACTCGGAATATAATTGTGTCTTGGTTATAATGTAATTGCATCATTACCAAGTGTGGTGCAAAATTTCCCATTCGACCTTTCTTATTATTGATTTTTATATTAATACTTACACAAGCCTCATTAATTTTACTGTATTATTTCGATGATGCAGAAGTATTTACTTTCATGTTCTGATTTACAACCCCATAAAATTGATTGATATTAAAACTAAAATCATTTGGAACCTCAATTTAGGATCAATAAATTCCATTAAAACATTTTTATTTCATTGTAGGATAATCCCAAGTAGCAATATCCACGTATAAATTGGAATTAATTTCCAAATGTTCAAGTTTCAATCGTCTAAAGATTCCTTACAAGTTTAACATCTGTGAAATTGCTTTTCAGTGTTATTCTTCATTCCGAGTTTTGGTAAACTAAATAGACAAGTTGGTTTAATTAAAATAACATTAGGGGTTTTCCCTGTTTTACGGAAAAATTGTTTTAGGTGCGGTTAAAATATTAAAACTGAAGTGGAATATAATGGAAAATAATTTAAATTTCACAAAGGTCTGAGGTTGGCCAGTAAACCTCACAACCTTTAATTTTGAAAAAAAATCAAAATTGCTACCTTGACAAAGCGTAAGTCCACCTGCCAATAAAATTTGCTAACTGAATTTTAAGTAGGTAAATTATTTATAGTTTTTCTGCATGTGAGTAATTTACGACATTTAATTGCAACGTGAAAATTTTAAAATTGAACGTGCAAGTCGCTGAAACGGCCGCAATGGAAGGCTCAAAATTTATCGCTTAATTGATTTAAAGAATGAGAAAAGGAAGAATAAACGAATTATAAAAGTTCACGTCACGACTTTCAACGTTTTGACTTTTATATAAAAAATTGGTTGACATTATTTTATCATTCCTTATTGTATTATTGTTAGTGTCACGTAAATATGTCACGCCAGTACAGAACACAAAATATATCCTGTCAATTCAATAATCGACAAAGTTTGAAATTTAACTTCTTTCAAACTTCCTATTGACTTTTAGCAATTTTTCAAATCTTTTTTTTGCTTAATTTTTGTTTCTCTTCTTATCGTGAACTTTTTCAAATTTCGAATTTAACTTTTAGTTAATTTTCTATACAAACCATCATTCTGTTTGAATACCTGTAAGGATTCGTTGTTCCCTTTGTCTCTAGTCCTGTAACTTAAAAGCATATACTCTCAGTTCTTAGATGTATGTATAGAAGCTTTCATGTTTTATGTTTACTTTATGAAGTTGAAAGTAGCTAAGTAAACTCGTTCTAGGTGCTACCCCTACTTCAGATGATGTTTGAGTAGTTTCATATAAGTCCCTAAACATTAAATGTACTTACCCGATTCCAAAATAAATTGTTTTCTGTATTTTGATGGCCGATTTAAAAATCGTTATGGCTAATAAAAACTTTTCATAGCTGAAAACTTTTTTCCGAAAAGTTGAACATCGGTTTTGTGTCAACTAAGAAAAATTATAGACACTCGACCCCCATAATGGCTTCTCCTGGTACAATCAAGCAAAGTTACTGAATTCTATTTTTGCTCGAATAGTTTAAATCGTAATATCTGAAAGAACTGCATTCATCCTACCGAATAATGCAGTATTTTCGGATAAAATATTTGACAGTTTATTTAATGATGCTTCTGTTCGATATCGATTTGAATTCAATAAAGAGAGTTAATGTAATTGTAATTTCCACAAACTTTTTGTAAGCATTCGTAATCATACATCCGATATTTTATATTTCCGCTGGCCATTTTAAAACACAAAAAATGAATAAAAACCAGATAAGCTGGCATGACATTCGAATTGTACTTTATTATAATTAAATTTTTTAACGTCAATTTGGAAAAAATTTGGCAACATTTTATGTCCAGAACAATATTTTATCAACCCTTTGAACCTGTACTATTTCAACGGGATTGACACGAAATCGTTACTTTATATTATAGAGAAACCGAACCTAAGAATGCGGAAAATGTACTTTGATATTACTAACTAATATTTTTCTATTGTAGTTTGCTAAAATTAAAAGGTGACGTTAATTCTACGTCGTTTTAACGTTTAATTAACGTTAATTTTATGTACTTATTAAATGTTGCAATTTTAATCCATTACAGAACCTACCCCCTCCTTGGGTGCATACTGTTTCAACCCACAAATGTATTTTCTTGTGAGAGAGTGAAAAATTCTTAATTAATATAAGATCAGGGATCATAAATAATAATTAAGTACACTTTTGATATAAACAGACTGAGAATTAACTGTATTTTGTTATACCAACTAGGTGGTCTCACAACTGGGGGCTCAGGGATACGCTTTTGCTAGTATTTGGACAACAGCCAAAGGCCACTTTTCAGAGAAGCGGATTTAGTTTGTCCAATCATATTCCTTCTCGGTTTAGTCCATTTTAGAGTTCCTACATGGTTTAAGTATATAAATCTTAACTTGTGAGAATTAATAATATTAAACACTTCAACATAACAAGTTAATTCAAATAATAAAATAGAAGTTATATTTGAGCTTTGAGCTGACGATAGCGATAACCGTCACTGAAAGCACAAATGTAATTTCTATTTCATTATTTGAATTTATTTCTTACTATTTTGAAACTACGGATTTATTGGACTCATAAAAGATTCCGTTTTCCCTGGATTTTTTGGAAATTATTGAAATCTTTTAGATTAAAATTTGTTTGGAAATCGTTGGAGTTTCGACACTTGGGAACTACACTTGAATAATTATCAAATTAGCTAATCTCAAGTAAACAAATGCTTTAGTCTCCAGCATCAACATATTATTTTTTCAGGAATAAATAGAAATGAATTAAAGAATTCAACATAATGGCGAAAAACCATTTACCTTCATCAAATTTAACTTAATTCAATAATGAAAATTTATTTATTGGGAAAACTAATGAATTTTAATTTAAACTTTAACCATAAGGAACATCTTCAAATAATCCAATTGATTGATTGAATTTACCATGTGGAGCTGGTAATTTACCTCATTGATAAATATTTCTCATCTGAATCTTCGTCAATTTGAGGTATTCGGTAAAGAATGTACTGGAGGACATTCCATTGCATTTTATTGAATTTAAAAAGCACTGGAGACATACAGAGGCTATCGAAAATATTTGAACTCTCCTATGTTAACAATGTAAATTACACATTTTAAAACCGTTTTTTGACATACAAAAATCGCCTTTATAGCAAAACTTTTTAGACATTTTTAGTTAAAAATTTCGTTGTCTTCAATTTTGCACCTATACATTTTTCAATTTTCTCTCCATGCTCTCTTATGAGACGATCACATTCTAAGGAAATACTCCATGATTGATATAAAAGCATGAAAGATATGATTTCTTAGTTACAGTTAGGGCTCTGCGACTGCAGTCGCAGTGACTGCTCCTCATGCTTTCTTATGAGACTGTCACCTTAGAGTTGCCTGCGACGATTGCATTGTAATAAAATACTTTTATAAGAAAGCATAGAAAGCATTTAGAGCTCAAGCCATAGCTAAGGAATCACACCTTCAGTTGGGCGAAATCATTCGCACGTCAGGATGCAAATCTGCACCCTTGGACCAGTTGTATTACAGATCTACCTCAGATCAGAGTTAACCCTAGGATTTTGCAATGTTAACTCTAGCTTTGGCCACTCTGATTGGAACGACATCAATTGACCCTGAATTAACTGTTACATAAAGTTTAATTTTCCTTTAGCGTAGATACAGATAATTTCGCCCGGCAAAAAATATGATTCATAAGTTGCGTCTGGGATTCTGCGACTGAAGTCGCAGTATTGCTAGCCTTGCTTTCTTATGGGAGTGTTACCTTTGAATGCGATTGTCGCAGGCGACTCTAAGGTATAACAATTTCATAAGAAAGCTTGGAGAACCCCAACTGCAACTAAGGAATTATATCTTTCATGTTTTCTTATGGAAGTGTTTTATTAGAGTAGCTTGCCACAATCGCATTCTAATGAAATCCTCTCATAAGAAAGTAAGGACAGCATTCACTGCGACTTTAGTCGCAGAGTTGAAGCCACAGCTGATGAATCAAACCTTTAGCTGGGCAAATTTATCTACACCAACACTAAAGGCTAATTAAACGTTTGGTAAAAGTTAATCTACACAGAGAAAAAATTTTGGTGTTTTGAAGTAATGTTTACTATAATTGAAGTTCAAATCAGCTTCACTCCAATTTTGAAGTAAATTTTACTAAATTTGTAGTAAATGTTACTAAATTTGATATAAAATTTACTCTAATTGATGTAATATTTACTTCAAAATTATTGCAAGGATTGTTTTTTTTTCTGTGTACACAGAGAAAAATTTGAAGTAATTTTTACTTCAATTGAAATTAAAATCAGCCTCACACCAATTTTGAAGTAAATTTTACTATATTTGAAGTAAATTTTACTATATTTGAAGTAAATTTTACTAAATTTGATATAAAATTTACTTGTTGGATTGGATTGTTTTCTTCTCTTTGTAGGGTCAATTGATGTTGTTCGATCCTATCACTCTATAGCTGGTCTAACTAGATAGCTGCTAGCCAAAAAGTGGTATGACAGCTTTCCAAAACGCTTACAAAGGAAACAATAAAACCAGTATTTGCAATTTACCTAATCGTTGGTGGCGCTCGTGACGCTACCAAATGTCAACAACATGGCGGCTTTATTACGTACACTAACTTGATAACTTTTTGAGTTTGATTCTGAATTCCTTTATCGGAAAACCGCTGTGAACAATTCCTATAAAAACGCCTACTAAGTAGTCAAGATAAGAGGTTATACAGCTAACAGAGAAACAACGATTCTTTAGTTGCGGCTGGCAGAACCGGATTAGGTCTTACTTGGGCCTAAGGCTATGACATTTTGAGGGCCCACCTTCTGTAAGGTGACAAACAAATCGAGAAATATTTAATTCAATAAATTTTTTATTTTAAAATCTTTTTTTTTATTTGATGCTTATTGTATATTTAAGGGCCCCCAATGAGCTTGGGCCCTAGGTTGTAGCCAAGCCAGCAACTTAAAAATGACTCAACACAAAAAATATTGTCATCTACTCTACATCTCGGAGGCGGTGCGACGAAATGAAAAAATGAATAAGCATTTTTTCTTGAAAACGTGATTCTCTACATTTTTGTTCATGAGCATTTTTCTATTTTGTCGCACCGTTTCCGAGATATAGATGACGATATTCAGTGTTCAGTTCCAAAATAACCCCCCGAAGTTAATCTAATTTCCTAACGTTTGTAATTCTTACAAAAAATGCAGATTTAGATTTTTTAATAGATCAGTTCGTTAAAGGAAAGCTTTAAAGCTGAACTTTCGTGCCAACTAATAAAATAAAATAAAACAAACTAATAAAATAAAATCAGTTGTCGTCAGAAAGCTACTTAAAATGTCTAACTTAAGCCCTAGGAAAACTTTTCGACTTCCAAATTAAAAAAATAACCTTCAAGTTAGAATAACAAAAATGACGGAGAAGTATTGGGAAAATTATAAGATTTTTACGTTTCGTTAAGTTTTTCGAATGGGTGCGCTAATCTTACGTATTATTGCCAAAATATTTCCTTTAGGTTTCGACTTAAAGCTAAAAGAATAAAGAAAATAAAAGAATATGCAATTTGAGGAGGAGTTATCTAAAGAAAATAGTTGATTGAAGGAAGGAAATTGGAGTTAAATATTCAAATGGAATTAGAAATAAGGAATGAAAATGTCTGGTTTTTGATAAATTTTTAACAGAGATGTAGTTAATTTTCAGGAAACAATAAACTGAAAATATGATGTAGGTATTTAGGCAACAGAATTTTTTGTTAACAAATAAAGCCACTCGAATATTTCACAAAAGATATGAAACTGCCATGCGACTCAAGCATAATACGCTTTCCATTTTTCAAGTGTACTTTATCCTAGCATTTTTTTATGTAAAAAATTTAAACTGGTAATATGTAGTCGTGAATAATGAAGCAGCTCGAAATATAAACTTAAAGGAGAAGATAATCGTCTTCATTTATGAAAACACCTTTTAAGCTGGAAAATGTCTGTTGTAATAAATAAGAGCGTTGAAAACGATTATATGTAGAGATGCACTAATGTTAAAATAAATTAAGTTAGATTGGATGAGAAACTCTAATCTAGGTAGATAATATAAAATCTACTTGATAAATTGTTCGGACAGCGGTTTTAGAGAATGTTTGATTTATGTACACCATTAGAATGGTTAACGCATTTATTATTAAATGTCGAAATTTAAATATGACTTATAATTATAACTTTCAAACTTGAATTGAGACTTTAAATCTTGCAAACTTTATCATTTAAAAAATAAAGTTTGCTATTTTATTAATTAAAACCACAGTTTTATCTTCAGCTATCATTTTCTCGAATTTTAAAAATTATAAATTCTTTTAATGTTTAAAATAAATTAATAATTTCTGAAAACTTCAAGTTTAAACTTGGTAAGTTGTAAAACGATTTTTTTTGTTTTAAAGTCAACTTGCATAAAATAAAGTCAAAAAGTTGAAATTAAACTTTAACTTGTGGGTGGGTCGGTTTCGTTTTTTGTTATAAGTTATTCTAAAGTGCGACCCATGGGGAAGTTCAAACTTAAACTGGAAAGATTAATTATTTTCACCCAGAAGTGTTTTTATGAAGTACTTTATCCAGCGAATTATGATAATAATCTCAGAGCAGATTCGTTTAGCTAACAACAGATACACTATCATTCTCGGGTGAACGAAACAATCTTTTCTGCAAAAATATAATTAAATTACTAACCTGCACCACACAGTTTTTCCAGTATTATGAAATTTTCTTACTTTTTTATGAAAAAAAAGCACTTAAGAAATAGGTGTTCGCTTAATTTTAGTTATAATCTTTCAACCTACCAAAGCTTTTCTTTTTGCTAATTAAAATTAGAAATAAATTAAAATTCCGTATAAACATATTAGCCCATTAAATTTGCATAAAAAAGTTGTAAATTTGAAACTTTTCAAAATAACTACAACTAAGAAAAATGAATCAAAATTCTCATTAGGTTGTTCGGAGCTTTAAAATGTAATCAGAAATTTGACAAAAAGTTTAGTAACAACTTTTACACGTAGATACCTAGAGCTTAGACTAACTTAAGTAGTTTTCACCTTTCGCAAAAAGTGGGTCAGCTTCAAAAATTTACACTTCAGTTTTGTACTTTATTTCTCTCTCGGTCGATTTTAGTGGTAAGTATCTATAAAAATGTGGCACCGAAAAGGTTTTTTGGTGGATGTGTTAAACAATTGCAAACTTGATATTTGAAAAGCGATTAAGCCTCCAGAGATAAAAAGGGGTGAGATGCGGGAATGTGTGAGACGTGATCGTATTGTGAAAACGATGTTGTCGAGCGTGAATAGAAAATTTAGACTAAAATCCTGCAAGAAAATTGCAAAATAAACTTTTTGTGGCTTTTGTTTATTTTTGAAAGCCGAATATTAACGGTTCTTTAGAATTCATCAGGAAAGGTACTGACTGATTAATGAACTTTCGGATAAGTGAAGACTTGTGGGTGGGACAGCATTGTTATAATAGTGCAAAGTTAATGGTTTATTTTTTCATTTGTAGGCCAGACTGAAATTTAGGTGTACACGAGCAATTTGTGATCCAAAGCACGGAAGTAATTCACTACGTGGAAAGCCATTAGTATCGTAGAATCTCATCTGAAAACCCACTTGAATGGTGTGAAACGTATAAAGAACCGCAATATCACTTAGAACATTGAGATTTTCTTTAAGATCTCTCCAATTATTGTAATTCCGTTATTAACAGTTTTTGGTTTGGTTTGTTTTCAAATAAACGTCTGGCTCGAGACAATTAAAAAATCGATCCGTTTATCCGTTTGTATGAATGCTACGTGCATATAGCGGTTTTGAAATTTGCAAGGTATTAAAGTATCATTTAAATAAATGAGTTATGATTATTTGCTTACAAAAGGGTTAATTACGGTATTGTTCTAGAATTGAAGACAAATTTGCATGAATGTATTCGAATTATTCATGATGGTTAATAATTCTGACACCTTTGTTTTATAGAAATCGAATTGGGTTCAAACTAACTTGGCGGAACGCAATTCCAGATTTAGCTGATTTACTTGTGCGTTATACTCAAAGTTATCTAGTGCGTATATCTGTAATAAGATACAGCCCGAACTTACCGTAAATTTACTCACGTTTTACATAGAACGCAAAGCAATTTTGGCGGAAAATAAACGTTGTGCTTGAAGAAGCGGTATTACGTTATTTCCGCCTGATGATTTCAATCGGATTAGAGCGGTTCACCGCGGATACATTAAAATGACTTATATTGGTCATCGTTACAGCTTATACCTCCAGATAAGCACAAATCGATTTCAGTTTCATACATTACTTATCTTTTTCAACTCAACTGTTAATCAAATTTTATTTCGCAATAAAAATGTTTCAAATCCCATATTTATTAACAGCACACACAGCGCTTTGTCAGCTCAAATGGCCATTTGTGTAAAGGATATGCGTCATTAAATTTCAAAAATGAAAACACGAGGCAGAAAAATCTTCAAAATACTGTTAATTTTGCTTAATTCCAGAATCTAGACTATAAAATAAGGATTTAAAGTCATACTAGCTGCCAGTACATTTCCTGAATGCTTAATCTTTATTGCATTTGTGCAAAGCTTCATATAAAAGCAGTTAATTCAAATAAAATTTCATTATTTAAATTCTCTCTCGTAACGTAACGTAACGTAACGTAAACTTAAAAACTTACAAACCGCTGCAATGCCCGTTATATCAAAATAACTGAGATTTACTTGAAGAGTACACTTAGTCAAGGTGAAAATTACACTTGAATGTCTTTGAAGAAGATAAACCAAAGGATAGAACGATTCGCATACTGAATTTTAATATTCGGTGTCCCAAGTGCATTTGAATTTTTCGACAATCTTTCAAGCTCACAAATGCGTTTGTTGCTATCGGTTTCAATTGGGGAAAATTGCCCCAAAGCAACAACTGTATGATTGGAAGGATTAAAATTTAAAATATTATTGAATTTTTTTGTTCTGTTTCGTGTTTAAAATTAAAAATTAATTTAAATTCAAATGCAGTAGTGACAATAGTCGCTGCTAGCTGAATTGACGTCAGTTTTTAATTGCATTGGTCCGTTGACGGCTAAGTGAAATGGTCAGGTGAATTAAAACATAGGATTCACAAATACAATTTTACACGAACGATGTGAATTTATTTAATCAACTTACACACACACAAAGCGGTAAGCAATATCAAAAAGTAATCAACGTCCCACGGCTGGTAGGGCTAATCTCGCCGCGCCTCTGCTAATTCATATTAATTGAAAGATTGCCTATCTTCATAAGTAAATTTTTTAATGAAAGTGGTTACGTATAGGGAAGAATTAATCTCTGGAGAAGCTAAAATCAAAGTTGAATGATTTTATTAAAAAAATTACATTCTAATAGAACCCAACATGTTTTATTCGGAGTTAATGCACTTTTTGTGGCTCGTCCTGACGCCCTTGACATTGGCTTTAGTATAAGTAGTCTATAATTTAATGTTCCATCTGAAAAAATTAATCTATAATATAAAATTCGGTTTTTAGCCATTAACGACATAGTCAGCTGTTCAATAATTGCGATGGAAGGATATTTCCAGACTATTTTGATAACATAATTATTATTTTGCTGCCTAGCATTTAAATGTTAAATTTTAAAATTATAAAATAAGAGTAAAAAATGATTAGCTCAAAAGACTGCTGTTGTTCTCGGTCATAAACACTTTACTTTGGTATGTAAATTAATTAATGTAAATGTAAATGTAAATGTCAATGTAAATAAATAAATTGGCTGGTTTCTTAATTTTGTGATATTTTAATAATTTTGGTAAAATTACACTAAAAACCAATTTATAAAATGAAATAGTTATTTGAATACCAAAGCACTCAAGTTAATTTTTTCATCAGATGTGGATATTGTTTGCCGAGACGTTAGCCGAACCAATTAATCATTTGAGTAAGTAATCATTACTTACTAAAATATATTGTCAAAGTTGAGTTACTAGGAAACATACAATACTCATTTAGAGAAAGTAATTCATTAAGATTAGGTAATAATTAATAATGTATTTAGAGCTTACCTTACGGACTCTTTTGATGCAAATTCTACCCTTGGCGTTGTTTAGTTAGAAATATTTAAAATTTCACCACCAATATATTATATATAGCCTGTTACAACAGTGTTAAATTATTTGCCCTAAACGAAAATATACGAGCACTTAAAAGTCCATCAATCATCGGGTGACATTATGTTGATCAAGTATACTTGGCTGTATCCGTTGTCTGAAACTTTTTCTAACCTTAATTTGTCGAGTCAAATTTCCATTTTACAAGCGGTTTTTCTAAAAACTGAGTTTTTCCTGTAATAATTTTATTCTTAATGTTTTGCTAATTTCAGGAAACCGGATAGATATAAGCAATTTTACATATCCACGAATTATTATTTCATATGCCACCTGTGGAAATGCCTCTATGAATTATTTCATATGATTTTATTCTCAATTTAACGCTTTTATGCCAGCTATAAATTATCATTCTAGAATAATATCGTTGTAAAATGCTGCTTGATATTTTATTCCTTTCTAAACAAATTCCACACAAAATTTATTGATTTTCCACGATTTATACGTATTGGCCAGTATGTGAGTCGGTGAAAAATTGAGGAAATTCAACTGCTCATCCAGTTTGAAAATCAATTCTTTCGTGGTTAGGATTTAACGTTAAACTTATATTTAAATTTGTTTAATGCGTAAATTGCGGTGTCATCTGCGTACCGGGCTATGTTCTCATCGCTGTGCAACGCGACGTGAATACTGTCAATGCTGTTTTAGGCTGCTTGGCAACGCCACCAGCAATTATTGATAACAAATTGCTGGCACTGCTGTTCTAACTTTTTCTTAGGATTTCACAAAAATTTGTAGAAAAACCTGCATTTTTCTCTAGTAATCTTATCGGATGTAGCTAATTATGTAGATAATTGGTGGTTTGGTGAGCAGCAGTGTAGCACAAGAAATTACAAACTATTAGCAAGTAATGGAATCAATATTATATTGATAAAGTTTATTTGTGTACAAGTTTAGCATTAAAACGATTATTATAACGACATTTTGGTAAGTTTCGGTGGTTACCCTAACATGCTTGTACTTGGGAAAACCTTAGTCAACTCAGAGGGAAGCGATCCATATTTTATTTTTTTTTATTTAATTACTATTTACACCATTAAGATTTTCCCTCGAGAGTTTCCCTATTCCCCCGGAATAAGGAAATTTTTTTAATATCTTGAAAAAATTATATAATTCCAAACCGCATTTGGTCGGCTTTCTCTACTGCAGTAGTGTCACAATTTAACTATTTAACCCTCAAGAACTAGGAAAACTAATTGCTCCTAATTAGCTAAATTAGGGAAGACGAACTAATGACCGGGGGATGAACGTGTTAGTTTATAAGTTCGGAATTTGTATAATACCTTCTATAAAAAGATGTTTTGCTGGCCTCTGGCTTTCAATAACCCTGTATATTGCACAAAGGACATTTGCAATTTTTTTGCACATACAACACAGTAAATCCTTGGCTTTCTTTCTGACAAAGTTCCATTTTTCTTTTTTTTTTGTTAGAATTGTGTAGAATTATTTTTGTTTAGTTAACTTAATAAATAAATAATTTTGTATTTTTTGTTTCAGGTAATTTACACAACAAGATGTCTTTTGATTGTCTACAGAAAAGGTATGAATAAGGAAACTAATTAATTTGGTTGCAATTGGCTGATATTGGCTATATCTGGTGAAGAATTGTTTTACTTTAATGCCGTCCGGTTCCGGCTGTAAAGTAAAACAAGATAGCTTTTGTGCTTTATGCTATTTTTCACGAATTAATTTTTTTATTTTTATTCTGTAAGTTAAAAAGGTAGGGTAGGTTGTTTGCTACAAATATTAAAAATGAATGGAATTGTTGAAAAAAATTCGGAAGTTAAAAACTTTTCAGTTCGTAAAAAACACTAACATTTTATAATTTATGGTATAAAATACTGTGGCAATGTTAAAATGCGTCATATTTCATAATACATTTTTTTTGAAAAAAAAAAGTAAAGGGCATATTTCAGTTAGGTTCATTTAGATTTCGTTTATCACGTACAGCTTTTTTTATAACTGTACCGTAAGTTTGTAATCAATCAACCAAAAATTTCACAAAAACAAATAACGTGAAAAACTCCCTCTCGTAGGAGGAAAACATTATAATATATTTTACCAGCATACATAGTATATTAGGGCTGTTATGTTTAAGTATTTATCGACATCGTTTTCTTTCCTTGTCGTTATTTATAGAGAATAAAAAAAAACTCCGTCAAAATTTGTTAGAAAAAATTTAATTAATTCTTCGAGATTAATATGAGAATTTTTTTGTGTTAGCTACCTGTCGAGCAACGCCAATAGGGATTTCCACTTAACTCCTTGACTGCTTTGAAAACATCACTTAACGCTGCCCACCCCTAACTTGCAAGTTGAACCGTCATCCGTCAGGCTTGTTCCCTGTCGCATATAAAGAGCAAAATTTACTTAAAAGTCTCGAAATTGCTTTGGAAAGCAACTAGACATAGAACAAAACCGTAGGTAGACGATTAATGTATCTACGTATAAAAACTGCGAGAACCGCCAGCTGGAGTAGATTAGTCCCAATGCGACTACTATCTCAGGATAGTCAGGATCTTAGTGTGCGATGCGCCTAACTCCACAAATATACAATAATTTAACTTTGCAGCAATAAATCACTGTTCTTATTTCATTACCACAATTATTGCAGAGTGCAATTAATATTGAAAGCAGTATTTCATTAAATCAATTTCTTACTACATAAACATGGAATTAATTTACATAACTATGATACAATTCTAATTAAAATGAGATTTATACAAGTGGGCAAAAAGGGAAGGTTCAAACTATAAATGGTAATAGCCAATGTAGTTAACATGGCGGTTAAAGGGAAAATTTCTTGTTAATTTCGTTCATTAAGGATGCCTCGATAAAATGAAATTTATTTCTCCAATATAATAAATAAATATTGTAAAATACAAATAGCTACTTTGTTATTGTTACGTACACAAAGGCTTTCGATGTAGCTTCGAGATTAGTGGAAAATTCACGTTACCGCAGAGTTAAATAAAACTTTTCGTGCAAGTTTGATAATATCAAACTAAAACTAAACAATTAGATAGTAATTTAAAATCAGATTTTCTATCACATGTTTGACAAGTACTTATCAATATTTATAATTCATCACTTTATAATGTTTTATACCAGGAGTTACCAAAATAATTTTTCTTTTAGATTTTTATTAATAAATAAAATAAGTTGAACATTGCAATATATACACATACAATTTTTTTTTAAAACTACTGCCCATATCTTGGCCAATTTTGCCGAAGGAGGTTGAAAGAAAAATTATATAAAAAGGAATAGAATTATCCTTCAACTTTGTATTGGATATTTTTTTGCTGGGACCTCTACCTTTCGAGCAAATTACGAAAAACCCACGTGGAAATTAACTTTTAAATTAAAAATTTTATTTTGTTTTTTTGAATTACTTCTTACTACGGTCCTGAATTTTTAAATTCCAACAATCATATTTCGCACATATTTTATTTTGCCATTTATGTAAACCCCGAAGCATTCCGAGTTACTACCTAAATTGAAATATAATTTTAAAAAGAAAAGTTTCTTTGAAAAAAAGAGAACATGAATTTATCCGCAGAACTTTTAATATTTCCATTGCAATAAAAAGTAGACCGAAAGTTGATCAATATGCGAAATTGAATGCTGTTCTAATTTTACTGTAACACTTAATCAAATTTTAGGGGTAGAAAAAGCAATAAATTATAGAAAAATTTAAAAAAAGCATTTACGATTGAGACTATAAACCACAAAGAAACCGCTTGTATTTTTTGTATTCATGTTTTCAAGGGCGGTCGCTATACATCCCTGACCCAGAAATATTGCAATTTTCAGTGTGGAATTTTCTTTTTTATTACTTCGCGATCCGTGATACGCATTTTCACGAGTAGAACTCCACGTTTATAGCTTATTTAGTACTTTAAAACAATGCTTAGTTCAAAACATTTCAAAATACTTCTGAATTTAGAAATTCTACATCCTCTTTGTTGGCTAAAGTTAGTGTTATATACGCAAAGAAGAAAATTGACAACCAGAATTCGTTCCACCCAATAAAATTCAGTCGAAAGAATTAAGTTTCAGTATAAAAATTTATTTTACAATATAATAAAGTATCATTGTTGAGAAAACTGAATCCCAGACCTGGAATTTTGTTGTTTTTTTGGACACCCTGGTTTCCTCGAATTCATTTGTATTTATAGAGGGCAAGAGGGGTCATACACCCATGTGGATTGCTCCATCTTCCCAAATTATAACATTTTTTTAATCGGGAATCCCCGTTGTCTTGGGGAAAAAATCAAATAAAATCACTTTTACGGGGCGACCCCCGCCGATTTCGTTCAAACTTTGTGAATACGTTCTCTGCATTATCAAAAATATTTTCTGAAAATTTTAGCCTTAAATATGCAGCCATATAGAAGTTATCATTTTTTGAAATTTAAAAAAAGGTTTTTCATTAATTTTTTAGAAAAATTGGAAAAAGACAGTTTTTTCTAGGAAAAATTCTCAGCTTTTCAATGAAAATATTCATTTTTTGTCATACGCAACAGAAGTCCTTTCAAAATTCAATTCAAGTGGAAAAAACGATTTTTCTCACTTAATTATTGTTTAAATACTTGTGGGTACACAGTGAGAAAAATCATGACAAAAAAATGAATATTTTCATTGAAAAGCTGAAAAGTTTTTCTACGAAAAACTGTTTTTTTTCAACTTTTCTAAAAAAGTTTTCTACTTCAAAAAAATTAATGAAAAAGTTAAACAAAAAGTTTTTTTTCAAAAATTCAAAAAATCATAACTTTAAAATGGCTGCATATTAAGGGCTAAAATTTTCAGGAAATGTTTTTTATAATGTATAGAACATATTCACAGAGTTTGAACGAAATCGGCGGATGTCGCCCCTTAAAACTGGTTTTATTTGGTGGAATGACCCATATAATGTTATGAAACCGAAAATTTATTTTATAGCATAAATATCTATTTCAGGGTTCCCACTGAATTTTTCAAATCAAATGCACAGACTTTTCTACGTTTTCCCTGATATTCCCTTAAATTTTAAGATAAAAAGGTAAAAAGCATCTTAATTTTAAAATTAAATTGTTTTTCTCTGACTGAAAATTTAATTTCTATTACTAAAAATGAGAAATTCCCCGACTTTTCCCTCACAAAATTAAGGAAATTTTAAATTCTCTAACTTTTCCAGACCAGTGGAACCCTGTATTTAAGTCTATATTGAGAAAATAATACTTTGCCATGTTTTTCAATTTTAAAATCAATTAAAGAGTCAATTTTCATTAAATTTATACAAATATTTTATTAAAAAATTAATAAATTATATAACAAAACTGTACATTAGATTACTTTTGGTCAATATAGCTGAAATTATTCGAAGGATTAATAATAGGATCCAAATTTTTGTAGCAAGCTAGGTAAGAAGCACAGCATTTGATTAATTCCTCATCTTTGATATCACATAAATTTCCCCACATGGTTTTCAATTTTCTAACCAGACACAAAAGCTAAAAAAGCAAATATTAATTACAAAAAAAACGTTTTTAGTTCAAATTACTACCAATTGGAAGCCATAACTTGAACTTTTATATTCTAAAAGATCCATACACATCATATGAAACGACTGAATGAAATCTGTGTGAGATTTAATTAGGCTATCTAAGTCGGATGCGTTTGCAAATGCTTTCTCAAAATGCAACCTGTATTTATTGAATAAATGACCCAGAACATAGTGCTGGATATTGCTGAAAACGTTGATAAGTCCAAAACGTAATGCTTTTAATTTTGATATCAATAATCTCAAAGATTTTGGTTGGCTCTTAGTGCTCTGCCCTTTGGGTTCCAAATCTGAAAGTTATCATTAAAAAAACCAATTTTCTAGTCTTAAATTAATTTCTACCTGCAAAGTAAAGATGATTTAAAGTATAAAGTGCCCACTTAATCTTCAAAATAAATTGGAACAAATCTCCATACATCACCATGTGTTCGTCCCGTATTATAATATTAACTGGCCACCGAATTATATAATGGATATTTATCATTTTACAAGCTTTCAGGGGATCAGTGCACAACTTCCAGTAATTTTTTACTTCGACTGTGCAGTCTTTATAAAAGAGGGGGTACCGGTCCATAATTATATCCTGCAAATAGGAGCTCAACCAGGTGTTGTTGCCCCACATCCCATTGGAATTAAGCTGGAAAAACAATTAAATTATTACAAATATAATTTTAGAAGCAAAATTTTTACCTGTTGAAAAATGCGACGATATAAAGGAAAAATTAAATCGTCGTTGAAGAGAAACACATTTTTCAAGAACAAAAATTGTTTCTCCAAGTTATAATCATTAGTTAAAACATTTTTAATCATCAGACCAGAAATGCTGAACCTATTCTTGAGAATCCCAACAAAAACCCGCTCAATAATTTGTTGGGAAGGAAATAGATTTTTGGTAAGTTTGCCAATTCTAAAAAACGAAATTGTTGAAAAATTATAAGTAAACAGTCAGCAATTTTGTTACTTCTCAAAGAGTGAAAGCTCAGGTTCCGTTTCTTTCGCCTCTGGTTTTTTAATGTAAAAAGACTGGAAGGCTTTCATTAAAAGACCATTGCTGGTGTCAATTAAATTATCAAGTTTATCCATTTCGGTTAGATACTTGCAGTCATCCGGACAAGTAGCCGGAAAAATGTAGGAAGACAAAGGTTGCTCCAGCATTTGATTTGGTTCTTTCAACTCGGGCTTTTCTATGGCATCTTGAAAGTACAGGGAAATTTCTTCGAGAACTTTGTTAATAAAGGCTTCATACAAGGATTCTGAAAGTCAGATGTTTAGATGGTTTACAAAACAATAGTAAATTTTACCTTTGTGCATTGCGGTAAATTCAGGGATGAGATGCAGCTTTTTTAGAAGCCTTAACAGATGAACGTTTTTGCCAATCTGCATGACTTCAGAACAAATTGTGATGATTAGTGGATTGGATTTTACCATTTCGTCCAACTCCTTTACTATAAATTCCATTTGCCAGTCCTGTTCACCTTGCTGCACCTTACTGATATAACAAAATGTTAAAAAGAGCAAGCGGGAAGGCAGGCATTTTAAAACTAGTAAGCAAAACAAAAAAAAATCAAACCTGCTTTTGCCAGTCAAAATATTATTTTGAAAATTGTTATGCATTAAGGAAGGATCGAAATTCACATGGGGATCCTTGGGATTCTTGCTAATAAAACAAAAATTAAGCAAAATTAAGCTTGCGACAACCAAAACTTACTCAGAAATCACAAATTCGTCCTGGACATCTTCCAAATTATCCCTCACCAGCCAGGAATTTATAATGGTAAAATATTTAAACAAACTTTGCAAATATAAAGTTAGATAGATGTCCTGCTCCAATTTCGTGGAAGTGTGGAAAAGTTTGTTGTGCAAACTGCAGAGCAACGTTGTGGCACAATCAACAGAAGAATTTTCTTCAAAATTTTTTACTATTGTCTGGTGTGTATTGTGTAATATTTTAACAGTTTTAAATATGGATTTTAATTCGACAGCTAGCTTGAGAAGGGTGTAGGTTGATTCTAAAATTCAAATTTTAGCTTTTAATATTTCAATTCTTCAGAATTAATAAAATCATACCCTGAGCTTTAATTTCATCTTCGATCACTTGTAGCTTATCATACACAGGTTTTATAATCATCCTGACCCCGAAGTTATAACTTTTGTAAGTATCAGGTATTACGGTGACTAAACTGGAGTCATAAGTGCTCATCAAATGATGAAAATCATTGAGATTTTGAAGCCAGTTAATGTAAGGAACAAATTCGTATAAAAAGGTAACGAAAGGTTGCTAAAATATTTAAACTGAATAAATATTAACAGAACGTGGAAAATACAAAATTCTAACCGATCTCACGCTAGCGATGGTGATGTCAGATTTAGGAAGAAGGGAGTCCCCTATAAACTGAAAACAAGAACTCGAATGAGGATCTTGCAGTTGCCAAATAATTTCTCTCATAATTTTATATTCGGAAATAACATTGCTGTTGGTTATTGCCAACAGTCCTTTGGTGGAATTGTTTATAAATTCGTCCCTAAAAGGACAACATTGAGTTTTAGAACATGGAAATTGTAAAACTTACCATAACAAAGCCACATTAGCGGAACTGTCACCACTTGCTGGCCGACACAAGATTTGTTTCGAATTGAACCATTCACTTTGTACATTTTTGAGTAAATTAACTTTGGATTCTCGGTAGGTTAATAACATATTCTCCTGATGAGGTAGTGAATGACTGTATGCAGTTTGGGAAGACTTAATTGGGCCATCTACGTCCTCTTCTAAGAAGCAGTCGCTTAGATCTTCAGACCAGCAATCCTATTTTATTAGATAATTATTAGCAATTTTATTAGACAGAAAAAATTAAGCTACTTACACTGCTTTCATCTTCAAAGACAGGATTCCACTTTGGAATGCCTTCCTTCAGGTAACTAGGCCAATCAATAACATCTTCCTCGTCCCCTTTCGCAAACTTCTGAGAGTAGTTTTCGATATTACTAGTAGGACTCTCGGATACCTCTAACAGGAACTTAATTACATTAAGACGGATGTTCTTTTCAGGTTTCGATAAACCATCACCCATAAACACACGAAACAGTCGCTTCAAATCTTTCGCTGGTACCAAATACCCATGCAATATAAATTTGTTACTTAAACTGTCAATAATACGCTCCACTTCCTTTTCACTTGAAAAGTACAAACTGTCGGATTTTCCAATATGATTTAAAACGCTCTTTTCAACCTGCTTGAAAAGCTTCGAGTTTTCCTACAAAACCTGAGGTCAACCTTTGCAAAAGATAAAATTGTCAACTTACAGATATCGGAAGACTTTTTTGGATTAACTGTCTGGTTAACGCAACCACATCCTCGGTCAACGACCGCGACATGTTAAATTATAATACAGCACTAATAATAATAAATTTAAAACACAAAACTTAAAACTAGCTCTTCCCAGTGTTTGACATTTCAACAATGTGAGGTTAAGGTGGATATTTTCAAATAACGATTATATTGTGCGGGATATTGCCAAAAGATGGCGTAGAGCGCATTAAATTCAAATCGATTTCGTAATACTTTATTTATTTACTTGAATATTTTTACAAACATAAACAATTAATACGTCAGCTTAGGGTTTAACCTTTACCTTTGTCGAAGAACAAAAAACAAAAATTAAAATGAAAAATTATTTTTTAGGAATCTGATTTCTTTTGTTTGCGTTTATTATACTTTTTGATATTTGTGAGACGTAAACTGGTGGAATCGGCGTCTTCGGCGTCTGGATCAGGACTGGGACCATCTAAAAAAAAGAGTTTTTTCAAAGTTTAAACAAAATTATTTGTTACCTCCGCTTCCTGCGTCACCAGCATCGCCGCCTCCTGGTCTTCCTCCCATTCCACCGCGACCGCAATCAGCACCATTCTTTATAATTACTCCTGAAAATTTTCACCGTTGAATTTGGAAAACAATTCTTACTTAATGAAGAGATTAAATCATCTGTATATTTTAAACGAAAACAGTAAAAATAAATGAATTTGAAATTCATTTATTTTAGAGGAAGGGGAAGTACAAGATATGTAATGTAATAGTTGAAGATGGCTTGCATGATGAGAAAAAATCTAAGAAATTTCGAAATTTTTAATTGCAAACATTAACAATTGAGAAAATAAAAGTTAGCACTAGTTCGGCGGTAAATATAATGCAAAACAATAGCAAATAAAGTAATCTCTAAAGGGTTAATAAAACAGTTTTCTATAAATTTTAATTTAAGTAATCTAACATAAGTAACGTACCTTTCTTCAGATCCTGCCTAAGATTTTTGTTTCCAATTTCACTTATTAGTTTCTTCACCTTATCAACAGAAGACAGGCTTCTCTTGAAGCGTTTGTCGGAGTTTTCCCTTAGTTTTAAGTTGACGTCATCGACCAGCTTCGCTACTTTATCAACCACAGAAAGGCTTCGCGTAATGCGTCTGTTGGAGTTCTCTCTTACCTTCAAGTTAACGTCATCGACCAACTTCGCCACTTTATCAACCGAAGAAAGACTTCGCTTCATGCGTTTGTTGGAGTTTTCCCTTAGCTGCAAGTTGACGTCATCGATCAGCTTCGCAACTTTATCAACCGAAGAAAGACTTCGCTTCATGCGTTTGTTGGAATTTTCCCTTAGCTGCAAGTTGACGTCATCGATCAGTTTTGCCACTTTATCAACCGAAGAAAGACTGCGCTTCATGCGTTTGTTGTTTTCCCTTAGCTGCAGGTTAACATCGTTGACGAGTTTTACCATTTTATCGACTGCAGCACTTCTCTTGGAACGGAATTTAGGATTGGTAACTTCCTGAAGTAGAGAATTTCGTTTGGAACGGTTTAAGCTATCAGAACGTTTGCTATTATTAATATGACTGATGAACTTCACCATTTTATCGGAAGGAGTACTTTGTGATATTTTAATTGAATTGTGACGAAGTTTGCTTTTTCCCACATCACTGAATAATTTGGCAATTTTATCAATAGCGGGGATACTTCGTTTGTATCTACTATCCATTTTTTCTTCAAGGTCCTGGTCTAAAATATTATTGTAGATAGCTTTCTGGCGTTTTTCTTTACTATCTCTTTCGATATCCTGAAGATATTTTATGTAGCTTTTAGTTTCGTCATAATTGATTGGTGCTGTCCCAGGAATATCATCATCAGAGTATTCACTGGCAAATTCCACTCCTTCCACTGGTTGTGGTTTACCACTGTAATATTCGCTCATGATATCCCCACTATTAATTTTGGCATTCAGTTCCAATGCTTCTAAAAAATGTTCCGTTTGAAGGGTGGACAAATCGTAGTCTTCGTATTTATTTTCATATCCAAATGACGACAGAATGTCGGAATCGATTCCATAGATGCCATCTTGACTTACAAAGAATATCATATCATCTTCGGAAATTTCATTTGGCGGTGACGAATCCAGATTTTCACGAATATCGTAAAAGATTGGATTTGCTAAAGCCTGGCAGAATTAGAAAAAACTTTGTTTAAGCTGTTTAAATAAAATTAAATTTAGCATTTTTGTGCTCCTCAAAAACAGATTACTCGGTATCACTTGGTATTACAAAACAAAATAAAATGAAAAACTTAAAAAATTAAATTGAAAGTAAATCTGAATAATTCGAAATAATTGAAAAAATAAATGAAATAAGCAAGAAGGTGAGATATTTTCAAAATTAAAAAATTGAAGAAAATAATTTGAAGATGAAGACAAAAAATTAAAGAATGAAATTAGGAAAAGCGGTGTAATAGCAAAATAATAATTGTAATATAAGATGAATATAAAAATTGAATTGAAATAAAATAAAAATAGATTAAGTTAATTACATTTTCAAAATGAAACATATCATAACCTTGTGATTTTGTAACCATGAAAATGTTATTCAAGTTTAATGTCATATCCACTGTATAATGGCCATTTTCAAAGATTAATAAACAAGATAAAAACTGAGTAATTTAACATTTTAGTGGAAATTCGAAATTTTACCTTAAAAACCAAAAATTTTACCAAAAAGTTAAATCAAAGAATTAAATTAATATTTTATTTTTCTGTATTTTGGAAAAATTTATTTTAAAATTTAAATTTCAAATTAAATTTTTGGTTTTTTTAAATTTTTGATTTTTGAATATTTAAATTTTGAAAATATTTTAACATAAATTTGAGTTTAATTATAAATTAAATTTTGAAAACTAGATTTCATTCGATAATTTTTGTACATTCAATAATTCAAAAAAATTTTGAATTTTGAAAATAAGATTATATTAACTATTAGAAAATATATTTTCTTATAATTATTAATTTTAAACGAAAACAAAGTAAAAATACCTGATTGAAAAGTACAGCAAAGCACCAAACTGTCACGAACTTTTTCATAATGAAAACTGTGGTCATAAAATATCCTTCGCTCCTTATATTAGCTCGTCCAAATCTAGATTTAGATAAAAAACCTTATATCCGCTACAATTTTTCAAGGATTATTAAAAATTATATCACAGCAAAACAATATTATTCAGATTAAATCTATACAAAGTTCCATTTTCCTTTTCAAAAGACACGTGTACGTACCCATTTGAAATAAATTATCGTTTTTATTATAATTATTATTAATAGGATCATGAGAACAAAAATTAGTGGTTCTATAGTGGTTTATTATTAGTTCGATCTGCACGAAAAATAAGGAAGATATAGTGACTTTCTTCAGTAAGTCAGCTTGGCCTTATTCTAATTAATCCCGACCAGATGCTTGAGGAAACAGCCCTAATAATATAACAAAATAGATTTCCTAAAGAATTTTTTTATTTTAAATCTGAATGAAGTTATTTTTAATAAAAACGGAATTCTTTTGCACTCACACGCGAAACAAATTGAAAATAACGATTTCACAATACAAGAAAAATTGGCTGAAAGTTCATCTTGAAATGAACGGAAACCAAATTAATTTTCTCTTAACAAATAAATTAATTTTTTCCAAAAATCATTCTCAATATTATGAAATAAACTTTAAGTGGCCTACAGCATTTTATTTATTTCAGTTGTTGGTTCCTCTTGAGGCAAAATTTATGAAAGGCAATGATAATTAATTAAACGTTGTTCTTCTTAAAAGTGAGATAACATGATTACATTTAATCAAGTTTGGAATTATTTCCGCAATAAATTTTCATTTAAATTTTATTATAACAAAATTTAACTAATTAATTTTTTGTAGGTCTTAGTTATATTTTCCAATGAGCCCGAAATGGGGGCCTGGGTGTTTTTCATAATTCCCCAGAATAAGAATAGACAGAAAAAAATTGACCTTTAGGTATGATCGTAATCTTCCTGAGCTAGGACGAAGGCTAAACAGCTGTCGTCTTGAGGTGTTTCAGTAATCCTGTTTTACAAGCAAAACAACTACATATTTTACTTTTATGTGTGAAAGCGTTGCTTTTGAGTCTAGCCACTAAGGTCGAAAAATACTCCCTTGAGTAAAATCAAAATTCAAACAATAATGGCAATCGCATATTAGATGGCCAAAATGTTGAAGTTTCACTACAAGTGCGAATTATACAATGCGAAATTTGCATATTAAGCATTCCCTTGCTATACGTCTTCTCCCAAATGAAAATACACTCTATATGAGTTGACGGATCTATTAGCATTTTGGTTAAAAATAGAAGCACTAAAACATGAAATATTAAACATTTACAAAGATGTGGGTATCATTGATGTATGTAGATCCACAAAGTAGTCTATTGAGCATCTACTTAAAAAAGCATTTGCCATTTGTTTATGAACTTCGCTGCAAGCGAATTTCATCCACAAAGTGAGTTTTATAGAAAATCAATTATTAATTGTTATTGTTTTTTTAAAAGTTCAGGTTGTATTCATATTTGTAACCTTTAATTGAAAATAAAATCAAAAAGGGTTAATCAAACTATTTCCTAGAGAGCATCAGTTTCAATCCGGGGGTCTCTACAAAATCTTTACTTTGGCTTACCTGATTATCGAAAGGTTAGTTGCAATTAAAGACAGGGGCGGAACTACCGGGGTGCGGTGGGTAAAAGGGCCCCCAGTTGTATTTAAAATTTAGGGAGGTACAGAAGATCACCAGCAATTATGATCAAATGATTGCCATGCTATTAAACTGTGACTTCCGTACCAGGAATTTCACTATATTCTGTGGGGTGTTCCACACCCCCCCAGACCCCCCGGTGAGAGTTTTCACGACTCATAGATATATGTCGTATAAATATGCACTAAAACTTTTTGTTTGTGTACAAACGATGTGTAGATCTATTTGTTCTAAGAGAATAAGAGAGAGTTTTCATATGAAGGTAAATCACACAACGTACACACACACACCTTTGGGTTTTCAAACCGGGGGGTCTGGGGGGTATGGAATACCCTTCAGTGCACCAGCAATTAAAACAATTAAAAGTTAAAAAAAGAAGTTTTTTATTAATTTTTGTCAAAATCAAATTTTCAATTTTACTTTTCGATCGCAGACTTAGATCCTTTTTACAAGGAAGTAAAAAATTATGACTTGGCGCTAAAAGTGAGAAATTCCCTGACAAAATTAGGGAAATCATAAATGTTCGAAGACTTTTAAATATTTAAAAGTCATGATCGATTTTAAAATCCTGATTTATTTAATAAATTATAATTTAGGCCAAAAAATTTATTATTAATTAAATTAACAAAAAAAAGAACGAAAACCAATATTAGGAAAAATTATTTTTGCATTTCATATTTTATATTTCCATTTTAAATGTTGTTATTTTGTTTCTTATCTTACTTTTCTCCCCAAAGTTCTTTGGGATGATAATCTCGGTAATCCCTTCGTGCGCACCAGGGATGAATAAAGGGCAACATCTCAAAATTATGAAGTCATTGTATGAGGGAGTAAATATATTATGTATTTTAATAAGAATATTTGATTTTAATGTTTACATTTATAATATTTTAATATTTTTAAAATTTCAACAAAACAAAATGTAGTAAATTTTGTTGTTTTTTTAGGACCTAGGGTGCGGGTTGATATCCTGTTGTATCTGACTTTGCCAGGCAATCTTAGAAAAGGGGAAATTTAGAATATTCTAGAAAATCTTAGAAGAGCCAATAGTCAAGGAATCTCAGAAATTAAAAAAGGAAATAAAAGAATAAAGGTTTTCTAAATTTCCCAAGATTTCCTTGAGAAGAAAATAGCATTCTTAAGTTTTACCAAGGAGTATGTATATATAGAAGGACAGCTCTTATGGGAATACTTGTCACAAGTATTTCTTGATGGCTCTGCTACGCCATCTAGTGGAGGGGGTTATCTCTACGTCTTTATTTTTGGTCCTCTATATACAGGGTGCTGAATGAGTTAGCTGAACATAGGAAATTAACATGTAAAAACTTGTTTTTGTAAAAATACCGCCCTGTATATAAAGGATCAGCCATAAATTAAAAATTAAAACGTAGAGATCACACCGTCTACTAGATGGCGTAGCAGAGCCATTAACAAAAACTTGTGACAAATATTTGTTAATGGCTGTCCCTCTATATATACATACTCTTTGGTTTAACTAAGATTTCATAGAATTTCCTTAAAATTTGCTTAGATTTATTTTCAGTTTTGTACATCACGATTTTCCCTTCGGTTTTCCAGTTAGTACAAAACTAAGGGGAAATTGGGGGAAAAATTGTGTGTACTAGTGAATGGAAATCTGAAGAAATTTGTAGAAATATAGAAAGTCTCAAAAAATCCAAAGAAATTTCAAGAAAATCTCGAAAATTTTAAAGCCAATGAAATCTCAGAGTGTGGAAAAACCACCTTAAATTTTCCTTCAGTTTTGCATATTATGACAATTTCTCCATCATTTTTCCACTTATTAGTAAAAAACGAGCGGGAAATTTTAAGAAATTCCAGAAAATATTGTGAAGTGGGAATCACAGAAAATTCTAGGATATTTTTGGAAATATCTCAGAAAATTGAAAATTAAAAAAACTCATCTATATAATTTTTAATTTATTTAAAAAAATTAAATAAATACTATATCTCATCTTGATTGGAAGGAATTCTTTGGAAATTACTGGAATTAAAGACATTTTAGGCCAAAGGACTTCCTGGGCTTTTTTGCAGGAAGTCGCTTTGTTATCTAAATTTTGACGACATCTGCACATTTACGGATGCAATGGCTATCCTTGCACTTATCAAACATTTTCAATACTCAGATGCGACGACAAATTTTGCTTGTTAACGATTCCGTTAAGGTGGAAATGAGCTTCGTCACTGAAAATGATTTACTTGCAAAAATCTTTCAGGCACCAATTCATTAGCAATGAAATCAATAAACTACATTTTATTATGTAGTCCTTGCTAGTCCAGCAACACGTGGCCAGCTGTTTACATAAACCTGATTTAACTGATATAAATTTATTATTCGTAGGTTCAAACCCTACAATTATCTGTTTTTTTTTTATTGTAATAGTAATTACTTTGAGTAATCAAACTATTAAGCTTAATAATTAATGCCTTTTAGGCTAACAGGGAACTTAGGAATTCCTGTAGTCGCCTTAGTACATAATCAATCATTTTAGAAACGATAACTTGACATCGGTTCTATGTAAGCGAATATTATCATATGACAATCTGACTTGAGGGTTCGAAACATAGGGAATAAGGAATTGGGACAAGTTTCAACCGATAATGTTTATACAGTGTTCGTCGTATTACTTGTTCGGAATGAAAACGAGATGGATCAACCTTCGTGACAGGTAACCCCCAGATAACCTTAAACGTTGCAGGTTTTAACTAAAGATATCCAAATAACCACATTTTCATTTTGGTTCAATCACCTTTTTGTTAGAGATAAATCCGAGCTTATCCTTGGGATAAGCAAGCCCAGTTTTTGCAAGTTTCCAATTTCGGCCCAGATGGCAAAAAAATTATAAACACCCATATATTGCAAAGTCCTGGTTTACAAATGTAAAATCAATATCTCCTTCAGTCGAGATAAACTTTTAGTTGAAGAGACGCAAAGAAAATATGATACCCAAAGCCTGAAACACATTAAGAGATTGTATAATGAGGGAAGTTTTAAATAGCAGGCATAAATGAGTCCAATTGGAAAAATGTGTGTTTTACTTTACCCCATTTTATCTTAAACGAAAATATAAGAATCCAAGTAAAAGTGTTAATTAAATAATTTAAACTCGCAAATTTTTATACTAATTTAAAAATTATTTATTCAGTAAATTTTTCAGCGTTTTTCTTTCTCAAAGCAATTCTATATAACGAAAGCAGTTTTGTTTCTGTATTTCTCGGCTTTATTGTTCTACCCGTACGTAATAGCTCTGCCACTCTTTAGCTAAATTTAAATATTTTAAATCCAAAGAAAATTTATTTTCAAAAGGTATTCTGTTCTTTATACTATAGCTATAAAAATGATTATTATTTTTTTAATTATTTCATACTTTTTAGAGAATTTGAAAGTTTATAATAATTTTTGTTGCAGTTAATGATGCAGAAACGTGACATTGTGCTCACAGTAGTTTTTGCAAGCTTGGCAGCTTTAATTTTGATTGCTGGAATCGGAGCTGCTTGTTACTTTTTCCATAAAAAACGCCGAAAGCGTGACAGCGACGAAGACGACTTTGCCGAAGGAACACCAAAAGTTGAGAACACAAGAGAAAAGAAAAGCCGGCTAAATGGTTTCTTGAGCCTGAAGACACCGCTTATATCAACCAAAGCCCTAGGGTATGTCAAATTTCTTACACGCATGGTATTGAATTTCGCAATGCTAGGGGATTTTTTGTTTCAAAATTTCAAACGTTGGTAATTGCATTTTTTGCGGCCTCTCTAACTGCATTAGATTATAAACTTTCTTTCGGTAGATCTAGATAATAAGTCAAAATGGCTTTTACATAGTAGCAGTTTTATTTTTTACAGGATCAGCAAGTGAAAGATACATTGTACAAAGTAATTCCTTATAAGGATATCTGATTACACAGACAATCGAGCGAAGTACCCAATAATGTAGGTTACTAAACCTAGTTTCCGGGTATATAAATTCAAGAATTTAGCTGTTTTGCTTGGAAACTTACCTTAAACTGAGCTTTGTGCTTCCAACATAAAATTATAACTGCAAAAATTACATTAAATTTAGATTAGATTCGTTCGTAAAAACGTTTGCTCGTATAAAAGCGTTCGTATAATTTTTTTTCGTATAATCGATGTTTCCTGATATCGAAAAGGACCGTTGAGATTAATCTGGAGAAACAAACGAAAGTGGACTAACTTTATTTTGCAAATCAAAAGTCAATTATTCGAATATAACGCGAGCATTAATGTCAGGAATGATGAATTGCCCTTGGATTATTGATGTCCATAGTCTGCAGTTTTGCTTGATAATAATTTCATTCAAATGAAAATAAGCCTCATCTCTCATTATGAGTTTGTGAATAAAATCGTTATTTAGCCTGGCACAATCTAGGAGCTTTAGAGCATATTAAAAGCGTTGTTGTGGATCTGGTGACTTCATTTCTTGTCCCAACTTCTTCCCTTCTTAAGATTTGTTGTAGTGTCTTTCGAGGCATTCCGACCTAACCTGAACGTCAACTGGTTAAATTTGTATGATCATCAACAACATTCTCTTCTACCCTTTGAATATTCTCGTTAGTGCGGATAATACGCGATCTTCCGGTTCGAGGTAAGTCAACGTCACTGTCGGAAACTTGCAATTATCTTCTAATAGACAATTTTGATAAACAATCCGGCAGTAAAATGACGTCAATTCGGTTCTATTCGAATAATTAACTCCTAATTTGTGAAATGGCATGGTAATGATCCGCTATCTAAAACATTCTTGGCTGCGGGTCAAAATCAACCAAAATGTGATTGGGTCAATGGGAATTTTTACTCAAATTTTCCCAGAGTTAACATAACAGTGACGGCGCCAGGGGTGGGCCAGAGTGGGCACCCTATTGATTGGAGTGCCCACCTAAATTTTTTAAGTGCTTATTACTATAATGTATTTTTTTGAGTTTATTTATAAATTTTGTGTGCTCCTGCCCATCCCAAATATATTGGGCCCATTTTGTGCCCACCCATTTCAAAGATGCTGGCGCCGTCGCTGTAACATCACCGCATCTTGTACCGGTTGGAGCATAACTGACTAAAAGTTTATGTGGTTGAATTCGTCCAGGTCTTTTGTATGAACTAATATTAAGAAAACTGCAAATGTTGGACCGGATTTCTTGCGACATTCAACTTTATTGACAAATTTGAACTTAAGCACAAAAAACTGTTTCCAGTTAAGCCAATTTGTACGGGAATTTTACAGCATCTGAAATATCTCTTTGATATAATATGAGATAATTTTAAAATTGAAAAAAAGGACAGGAAATTTTTTTGCTTCAAAAATTTTAAAATTAATTAATTTTACAATGCGGTAGACCTAGACTCTAGAGCAATATTATATTGACATAATCATAATCAGGGTTTCCACTGACTTTTCCAAATCAAATTTCCTGACTTTTCCAGATTTTCCCTGACAAAGAATAAACATTTCCCTGACATTTCGATAAATCGGGAGATAAAAATGTAAAAAAATCTTAATTTTAATAAACTTAAATTAAAATTTTATTAAATTGTTTTTCCAGACTGATAATTTAATTTCCCTGACTTGGCACTAGAAATGAGAAATTCCCTGACTTTTCCTTGACAAAATGTTAACAAATTGTTAGAAGGAAATTTCCAATTGAATAGAATTTAATTGAATAATTAATAGTTAGAAATGTTCATTTCAGTTGATACAAATTATCTTATCATAAATAATTAGGAAAATCTTAAATTCCCTGATTTTTCCAGATTTTCCAGGTTTTCCAGACAGTGGAAACCCTGCAATTACTTGAATAGTATTTATTAAGGCAAAAGTAGACAAAAAACCATATTTTCTTAGCTTATTACGAGGAGAAAACCACAGACCCAATACAACAGATTTCTTTTTATGACATTTTCTTGCATTTCTGTAGATTTCCCCGGATTTCCTAAAATTTTTTGCATTGTTTCATGATTTCCTTTCAAAAAACCTAAAAATCAAGATTATCTGAAATTTCTAAGATTTCCTTAAATTTCCTTAGATTTTCTCAGATTTTCCTTCACTTGTATAACAAATTTCCGCAACGGTTTTTTCCTCGATTTATTATGAATTATTATTTATTATGAATGATCGACTAAAAATTTCTTCGCGGTCGATCTGTTAGCCACCCCTGCTCTAGAGGGTATGAAATGCTTCCAGCACTAAAAACTGAATACTTTTAGTTGTGACACATAAATGTAGAGACCCCCCGGATAACTACCTACATTTTGCAGAACAAAATAAATCGCAGAACATTTTGTCTTTGCGAAGACTTCGCTTACCTTTGTAAGTATGTACTGGAGGGTGTTCCACACCCCCCAGACCCCCCGGTTTACAATTATGACTTTATATTTTTATAATTATTGTAAATTAAATTAATTATAAATTATTATGAACAAATTAAAAGTAAACCGGGGGGTCTGGGGGGTGTGGAACACCCTCCAGCACATATCGCAGGATATTTTCACCCCCAGAACCCCCGGTTTACATTTTTTGCTTTGCTTAAAAATTCAAATTTTCCGGCTTTTCCTGGCAAAATTCTTTTAAAATTTTAAATTCCCTATCTTCTCAAAATTCTGCAATATGCAGTGGAGGGTGTTCCACACCCCGCAGACCCCCCGGTTTACAATTTTGACTTTATATTTTTATAATTAATAAATAAATCACAGAACATGTTGTCAAAAAATATCGTTAGATTCCAATATCGGAGATGCTTCCCAGTTGAAACTTTACTTTGGACTTAGTAATTATACTAGATTAGGCAGCCTTTGTCAATTCGACTTTTAATCGACGATTTAGTTAGTTTGATAAATGTTTCCTGATGCTTTTAATTTTTAAATCCAGTAGATGTAGACTGTAAAATCTAGATTATAATATGAAATTCTCCCATAACTGAAAACTAAATATTTTGTTGTTGTGGCGCATAAATATAAAGAAAAGGGTACACTGGGGGGTATTCCATACCCCCCAGGCCCCCCGGATTTCTACCTACATTTGTATCTTTAAGAAATAATTAATTAATTAAGGTCCGTATTTAATAAAATGAATCGCATAACATGCATATAAACATTTTGTCTTTGAAAACGGGGGGGTCTGGGGATATAGACTCCCCCTGAGTCACATTATAATCAATAAAATGTGATTATATTATATTACTTTGTCTGAAGACATTAAAACAATCTTATTTTGTGTATTTTATTTGTTTACAGTTTTTACGTAGAACTGACCTGGGACCATAACCTGTTATTTTTTAGATTTTCTGCTATAAAAATAATTATAAGGTTTTTGTTAGAAATTTAGGAAAATATGAGGGCATAAACAAATTAGCAAAGATATAAAACCGATTTGTTGAAAGTTTCAAGTTGAGAGAGAAAATTTAAAGAAAATCTAAAGTGACGAGAAATTTGAATGTTTAGATAAAGGTTGCTTTCACAATCCTTTTAATAAAATGCACTCTACCGTTGGTTCTCGCTTCATAATTTGAAAATCTTTACTATAATTTTTCATCAAAATAAGAAGTACCATCTTTGTATTGAAACAAGTTTGTTACTAAACAATTTTGAAGTATCAAAGTCTGGAAAAATAAAATAAAATTGTTACACCGGGTAAGTTTTATTACCTTTATCTAGCATTTTCCTCTTAAGTAGACTAGATAAAACGAGATATGGCAAATCAATATTGTGAAATCGGACGAACGCATAAAAATGTAAGCCAATTAAATGTGAAATTGTGAAATTGTGTTTAACGTGGAATGCGAACCACGTCCGAACAAAATTAAACTTAAATCTTTATGCCAGTGTATTTCAGCCAATATAGTTTTCAGTTTTCTTAAGCGTGATCATCCGTATAAAAGAAAAACATTTTCTGTCGTTGAAGTATCGCATTTTCTCGTTTAAACTTTTGCTCTTACCATTTTACATTCTCAACTGGAACAAGACTGCCATTTGCGACGCTGAGCAAGCGATAAAGAAAATTTATGTGTTAAATGACCGTATAGTTTGCCCCTAAACGTATTTTTTTGGTGTACAAAAGCTTAGGAGGAAATTATGAATTTTTATTAAAGCAGTTTTTGATTTTTTAATTTTTTCACGATTTCAACCTTAAGTGTTGAGTTGGAAACTTTACAATAAAATATTTTTGTTACAAAAAAATTTAATTTTGACCGTTTCGGACAGGATACACAGTTACATTAAAGCTCAGAGTTTTATTGGAATTTAAAGAAAATTCGTTGGTAATTTGAAAATTAGTAACCAACTCCCATTTTCCAGCATTGCAGACAAACACACAGTTTTCGGGTGCAGATGTGTTGTTGCTGCTTGTGACACATGCAACAAGGGCTGTGACTCCATCAACTGCATTATCACAGGATTGCAATAATTTATTCCCGAATTCGCATCTCACATTTGAATTTCCCGACAAATTTAGCGACGTGCATGTTTCTATAAACACAGAAGTTAAAATTGAAATTTTCCTGTATCGTATTTTACTTACGCGAACATATTGGTGGATTTGGAGTCCACGCTCCATCACGACAAATGGAATAGAAGGTCTCAGGTGGATTGCGGTTGAAGCCTTGATCACAATTTACTATCAGGATACTTAAAGGTACAGCGAAACTCTGTTCGTTGTTCGTGACTGTTTGACCACTATTGGCATAATTTCCGTTAGCAGGATTTTCTGGTATCAAACAATGTGTTCTGGAACTACAACATTTTTTAATTATATATTTAGAAATTTCAGGCCGCAATTCCCTAGATTGAGTGATAAAATTTAATTTTGTTAACTCGACTTTGCTTCTCGTCGGGCAATTTGTTATAACAACAGAGCTTATGTTAACAGAGTTCGTTTAAATGATAAATATGGCTAACTCCTGAAGCACTTAATTTAATTAAAATAAAAAATTGACTCGGCTAATAAGCGACCCTCGTTAATTTATTTAAATTACGAAAAGCAGAAGTTACGGTTTTATATCAACGAAAAACTACCTTACCTCATGGGTGGAGCGGTGGTAGCTGCAGATGGATTTGTTGGACATAAATCCTCATCCGAACCATCTGCACAATCTATTCGACCATTACATCTAGCATTCAAACGCACACATGCTCCATAATTGCATCTGAATGTAAATCTTGGACAAATCATTGCACTGCATACACTTGCAGTCTCATCAGATTTATCTGAACACTGAGCTTTTCCATCGCATAGAAATTGTTCATCCAAACACTGACCAGAAGAGCACCGAAATTGGTTCCGACTGAAATTAAGTGAATTAAAATTTGAATATTTTCTCAATTATTTTAATATATTTTCTCGACGTGTTCGTATTTTAGTTCAAGTGTGATACTTGAAAATTAATTTATTTTAAATTAATTTCGTCCAATCGAGATTTTAATTAATTTTCTCTTTTAAAACAAGAACAATCGTCTTGGAAATTGTCACACTTAAAATGCAATCATAAGTCGTGTTAGATTATTGGAGATTAACTATCGGGCTTTGGCCTGAAAATGATTGCTCGGCTGATAACGGTCCGTAGTTGGAAAATTAGACAGTTTGGTTGTACTACTAAATTAGGGTGCAAAGTAAATTTCACGGTTGTAACTTTTGTTTGCGTGCAATTAAAATTAACTCTTAATTTTCACGACATTCCTAATACCCATAATTACACACTGACGGAGTCGAGAAAAGTATTTTCAAGAAGTAGCTAAGCTACAGCTTCAATCCACTTTTGATCATTACTTAAATGAAAGTAGCTTAATGGGAAAATTAAGTCAAGCAGTAGTTTAGTTTAAGCTTCTGGAAGATTCAAAAGACATTTAAGTTTTACAGGAATGACCTGAAAAATCAGGCTTTCATTGTCAGAAAGATCATAGCAATATATACATAGATAGTCTAATTGTAGCTATATAACAAAATCGATGATGGTCTAAATTTTCTTATTGTGAAGACCATTTTTTTTAATTTTGCCATGGAATTAAACTGCCGAGCCAGCAAAAGTTTACTAAACTTTTTAACAGAATACCTATATGTATAATGAGGATCGATTCCTAAGCATTCAGAACCACAACCCACACAGCTTAGTCTGTATTATATATTGTATGTTATTGATATTTAAACGAAGGTTTAGATAATATTCTTCATGAAAAATCCTGCTGATGATTTTGTTTTATTGAGCTACAGCTTTAAAGCTATTATTTATATCAAACTAGATGAAAAGCCCTTCCGCGAACGGGCAGCTAGATGCTAGACGATGGATCTCTTTTTTAGCGGTATAACATTAAACATTTAATTTCGTTTCTCGCTACTGGGTGATTCCCCGTTTTTCTATATTTTCAAAGTAACGCAAAAAGTTGCTGCTAAACTTGATGTGCCGACAGGCAATTAAAAATTTTTTTTCATAAATTAAAAATATATAAGTTTTTTTGCTCAAAATCAAAAGTTTTCCAGCATTTTCTGACGAAATTGATATAATTATTCCGTCTTCTGTAGGTATTCCTGGGTGGAAAGAGTGGGAATTTTATTATATGTACTGGAGGGTGTTCACCTTCAGACCCCCGGTTTACACTTTTAACAGTCAACTTTCAAAGTAACGCAAAAGTTGCTGCTAAACTCTGAGCAGTAAAGCTCTTAAATAAATATTTTTCCCAGCTTTAAATATTCTCTAGCCAAAGGTTTGCATTTCTCTCACTTTTGCTTACAAATTCAAATTTCCCGGTTTTTCCTGGCAAAATTTGTAAAATTATAAATTCCCTATTTTCTCAAAATTTTGCGATATGTACTGGAGGGTGTTCCACACCCCCAGGCCCCCCGGTTTACAATTTTGACTTTATATTTTTGTAATAATTATTATAAAATAAATTAATTATAAATTATTATAAATACATTAAAAGTAAACCGGGGGGCCTGGGGGGTGTGGAACACCCTCGAGTACATATAGCAGGATATGTTCACCCCCAGAACCCCCGGTTTACATTTTTGACTATAATTTTGACAGTTAATTTAAGATCGCTCTCGTGATCTTAAAACCCAAGATAGATTTGTGGGCTGTGGGAAAGGCAACGGGAAACCTCCCTTTTAATTAAATCTCCTAGCATGTCATTTTGTCTGTAGCCAAGTTTGATCGCTAACGCCCATTGAAGGCACGGCACCTTAAGAAGAAGTTAATTATCAAAGTAACGCAAAACAATAAGGGCCGGTATTTCAGTTGTGGTTTAAACTACGATCCGAGTTTAAACTCCGTTTATATTGATATCTGACCAATCAGGTAGCCATAAACGTAAGTTAATCTTTGAACGTAGTTTTACTAGCAACTGAGATACTGGACCTAATTGTTTTTTTAAGCTAAGGTTTCAATTTCCCTCACTTTTGCCTAAAAATTCTAATTTCCCGGCGAAATTTGTAAAATTATAAATTTCCTATCTTTTCAAAATTCTGCAATATGCGCTGAAGAGTGTTCCACACCCCCTAGACCCCCAGGTTTTTCATAATTAGAATAAATTAATTATAAATTATTATAAACAAATTATAAAATAAAGGGGTGTGGAATACCCTCCAGTACATATCGCAGGATATGTTCACCCCCAGAACCCCCGGTTTATATTTTTGATTACAATTTTGTAATTCCCTATTTTCTCCAAATTCTGCGATATATACTGGAGGGTGTTCCACACCTCCCAGACCCCCCGGTTTACAATTTTGACTTTATATTTTTATAATTATTATATTAAATTAATTGTAAATTATTATAAAGAAATTAAAAGTAAACCGGGGGGTCTGGGCGGTGTGGAACACCCTCCAGTACATATCGCAGGATATGTTCACCCCCAGAACCCCTGGTTTATATTTTTGATTATAATTTTGACGAAATTTGTGAAATTATAAATTCCCTATCTTCTCAAAATCCTGCGATATGTGTTCCACACCCCTCAGACCCTCCAGTTTACAATTTTGACTTTATATTTTTATACTTATTATATATTAAATAAATTATAAATTATTATAAATAAATTGAAAGTAAACCGGGGGGTCTAAGGGGTGTGGAACACCCTCCAGTACATATCGCAGGATATCCACTTATTTAAAATATTGGACAAATATTATTAGTCTTAATCTTAGTTTAATATATTTTTCGGTTGGTAAAAAAATTGACCAATCCGAGTGTTTTTTTCCACCAGAAAATGACACGCTGTAGCAGGAGCAGCAGCAGCGTGCTAGGATTTTATATATTAGGGTTACTAGCGTGCGCACCAGGTTTTACCTGATTTCAAATTTTTAATTGGAATAATATCTTTAAATATTTAAATAAGAGCTCGGCCGATTGGTAGCTGCGGGTCAAATCCTGGTCGCTTCAAATACACTGCTGTGATCTAACAAGCGCAAGTTAGATCTATGGGCTTCCTTCGGAAGGCAGTGGCAAACCACCGAGGAATCGTTAATAATTGTAAACAAAAGTTTCCGTACCTACACTGCACTGTGTCGTCCGGATATTTTTGCGTAGTGGAAGATACACTGTTACAATATCTTGACAATTCATCTGATCCGTCCATACAATCTGTCTTTCCGTCACAGACCAACTTTCTGCTTATGCATGCTCCGTATGTACACTGAAATAAATATCTCGTATTGCACCTGAAAATAAAAATCTGAAAATATTGTTTGTAAATCTGTACGTCACTTTACGGTATAATCATACAGATTTCTGTTTCATCCGACCCATCCGAACAGTCCGATTTTCCATCGCATTGGTCTTCTTCTGGAATACATTGCAACGAACTGCACTGAAAATTTTGGATCCTAAAAATTATATGACGTAGTTATATTATTCTATCCTTCGTTCTACCCTTCAGGCATTAACAGATTGGGGTAATTAAATTAGGAAGTTTAAGATTACTTCGAATGTAATCAATAACTCGAAATATTCTCTAACTTTAAATTAGAGCCAACCCCAGTGACATATTTTTACCCACAAATAGATGGCGGTCGTGGTCGTCGCATTGGTCTTAAGTAGTTGCAAAGAGCCGGCGATTCATCCGAATTGTCTCTGCAATCCTTTTTTCCATCGCACACCGAACTTCTCGTTATACATGCACCATAATTGCATTGAAAGATGTATGTAGGGTTACATCTAAAACGAAATAGTAATTAGTTTTAAGTTATCTTCGCCAACATTTAGTTAGGGAAATTAGTAAAATCAAAGTTCCATCTCACGAAGTACAAAGTGCTGAAATAGTTAAGCAAACAAGCTTTCACGACATTTATGAACATCAAAGAAAATGCACAGTACAATAATCAGACACTCGGAAGTGTAATTAAAGCGGTATTGAATATCATATGAAATACATCTCGGTTTGTCTCTATTCACGAATTACTCAGGTGGTTAAAAGGAAAAAATTCAAATAATATGCTGCTCGGTGTGAAGCCGCCTTTATATGTTTAATGAAAGTAATGTTTGTTGATCAGTTGGAGGTCAATTAATGACGTGATGTAAAATGGAGGAAATATGTAAAATGTTATTCTTACCGTATATTTTCACATCTAACTTCATCAGATCCGTCTCGGCAGTCTTCGATGCCATCACACTGATTTTCTTCTGGTATGCACTCCAGGGAATTACATAAAAACTGATCGAATCTAAAAAAATACCAGGGAAATATTTTCTAAAGATGAATAATATTATAAAAATTACCTGCAAAAGTTATTGAATTGCGGATTTGACAATTGCAAACGGGATTGCCCGAAACTGCTGGTTTTCTTCTCTGCAAGAAAACTTGTTTTACCTTCAATTCTAAGTTAATTAGCGATTAATAACTTAAATAATTATAGTTTCTGTTGACCTCTACAACGTAACCTCTGAGAAATTAGATTAAACGTATGTAATTATTGATAACTTACCAAAAAATATACTAAAACAAAGCGCAATAACAAATCGATAAATTATCATTATTTATTTGTCCACGTCCGCAATAATAATATTATTTAAATTAATATTTTTCGCTCTGTATTATTGAACAAATTCACCTCTGCATCGACTCATACACAAAATTAACTAAATGTTTGTGTGTGATCTTCATACAACACAGTGTGATGGATTTCCCGTTTGTAATTAGTTTTAGAGTCTGAGTGATCGTTAATGAGATTTCGGATAGTCCCGTTTGTTATATATAAATGTCCGAAATATTTCAAATTATAATTGATATTTTATGGAGAACTTGAATAAATTTTAATCAACAATCTAAAAGTGAACTTTCGTAAGTTAGCACCAGGATAATTAAAGGATAATTTTTATTCTGCGAAAAAATAGTATTTATTGAAGAACTTCCGTTGAGCAATCGACTTAATCATTTCGAATACATTAAAAATATAAAAAACAGAAATTCAATTGAACTTTATTGGGTTTTTGTGTGGCAGTTGTGGTGGAAGAGAGAAAGAGAGACAGTTTCAATGTTCTTTTATTAATCCGGGATCCGGTTAAAAAATACAACAATAATAAGCAATTTAATTCATCACTTGGAAATAAACTGGAAACTACTTCCCAGTTGCCATTACTACATAGATAAGCACAATTTTCTGCTGCCCTGTTTTCGAAACATGCACCAGTGGCTTTTACTCCATTTACAGGATTATCGCAGGATCGCAATAATATGCCTTTGTGTTCGCATCTTATTCTTGGATATTTCCATCTGCCTAATGGTGAACATGACTCTGCAAAGGTAAATTACAGATGATTTTCAATTTTTTTCCTCTCGCACTTACGTGAACATGTTGGCGGCCTTGGTATCCAATCTCCATTCCGACATATGGAATAAAACGTTTCAGGAGGATTATTGTTGTATCCTTCATCACAATTTACAAAAAGCATGCTTATATTGGAAGCATAGTTTTGATCGACTGGTTGAAAACTTAATGCATATTTCCCATTTGCAATGTCTTCAGGAATTAAGCAGTTTCTTGTAAAGGAAACTTGTAAGTTAATATCTATATACATGAACTTAAGTATATGGTTTACCTCACTGGTGGAGAACCAGAAATAATGGCATGATGGTTTCCGCAGAATCTTGGACTTTCGTCAGACCCATCGGCACAGTCGAGAATACTATTACATCTAGCACTCCGAGAAACACATGCTCCATAATTGCATCTAAATGTAATATTTGGACAAACAACTTTACTGCACACTTCTTCAGTTTCGTCGGAAGAATCTTCACATTCCGAAATTCCATCACAGAGCGACGATTCGTCTATACATTCGCCAGAGTTGCATCGAAATTCGCTTGATCTAAATATGAAATTTTGTTTAGTTTTTAGATCTGACCCTTGCAAAAAAGTTTGCATCAGGCGACCTCTGATAAGAGTCCTGATAATTTTGTGTGAATGGGATAATTTGGATATTTGCAACTGAAATTTTTGTTTCAGAAAAATAAAAGCCTTAAACTGCTTACCTGCAATAATTATTACTTCGTGCGATTGCTCCATCTGGAATTATACTTAGTTATTTTAAATGCTTACTTATTAAATTAGATCTGATTAATTTATTATTTATTGTAATTTCGAAATAAAAACATAAATTATTTACTTACTTGACGCGCAAAAGAACAGCAGCACAAAACATTTGTTTATGACAAACATCAGATGAAGTAACTTTTACTTAAAAAAGACAATTAACTTTGAATCAATACCATTCGACAAGCAACTAAATAAGCTAGTGCTGCATTTAACCTTTTTGTCTGTGAAATTTTTTATAATCCTGGGTTTCACTTTTTACATCGTGATTCAAGATTATTCCAGTAATTCAAGTGCATGGTTTAATACACGAGTGACGTAACGCGAAACTTAGGTCTTGGTTTTATCGTTTTAACGTTAGAAGATAACTATGTCGACTGAAATAAATTTGAAAAATAAAAAAAAGCTAATCCTGTCCGTCTGTCTGTGGTCCAAATATTAATTGGCAGCAATTTTTTTATAAAAATTGTCAACTGCTTGTATATTTAAAAATGGTAAGATTAAATCTATAAATCCAATTTTACTAGACTCCAACAATGTTTTTCGTATTTGGATTAGATGGGGGATCCCCCCGTTAGCTTCGGCTGATAAATTTACCGAGCAGTTGGAAAAACCATTAGTTGTCACAATAAATCACTTGTATTGTTGGAAATCAATATCTTCCACTGTCAGCCATCACGGAATTCCAGTGCGAATTTGGAGGTCAAAATGTCGATGTTAATCCGGGAGGTTTTGCCGAGGAAGCGGCATTTCGTCCAATTGCAATTGAAAGCTAATAATTGGGGATGCAAAGAAGAATTTGGAATTTAATTGCTTTTTATTGAAACTAAATGATGTTTCTATCGAAATTTTGCGTATTTTTGCTTAACTCGAAATTTTGAAAACCGGATTACTTTTTCATGGTCCACAGTAAAACGAGTGATTTGTGAGGGTTTACGAAGTAGAACAAGGCAACAAGACTGTATGAAATGTGACGTGCAAAACGTGCAAAATTTTTAATCCGATTTTCATAATAAAACAATTCATTTTATGATTGTAACAGATGAAAATATTATGTTTTCACATGGAAATTAATTGATTCCTGAGAATAATCAGTAAAATGATTGCCAATAATCTGTTTTATTTTTTGAGAAAGCATCCAGTTTACCTTCAGTAGAAGCGTCCGATAAAAATTAGCTAGCATCATACGACTACCAGGGCACACACAAGTAAGAATATTTTTATTATAAGTGATTGGAAATATCAAGGCGATCTTCAGTCTGCAGTGATATCGACAGTTTTGAATTCTCTCAGCGAGAAGCAAATGCCAATTTCCAATTCTGAACTGACAGCTCGGAAAAACTACTTTTAATATCGGGAGAAAAAGCAAGTTTCTCATATTATATTAAATAAGCATTTTCTGACGAGAAATCCACATTCAAATTGAATAGTGGTATTACGATAACATAAATTGGAGCTGCTTTGATAACATTCAAGGTGTTCTCTTAATTCCTCTTTGAAAATATCTTTCGTATTTTCTACCAAACTTATTGCCTAATGTTAACCCTTAACTTTATCGTTCTACTATTTTTGTCACGTCATGTGGGTGACGTAGGTAGTTTACTTCCTGCAGTAAATTTGGTAATAATGCAAACTATAGTTTAGGACTTTTATGCTGGTTGGACGAACAACAGAAGATCATTTTTTACCTAACCCTTCGTTAGATTAATTAATTATTTTGTTCTAAAAACGTAAAAAAAGGAAATTGTATAAAAAAGTTTTAAGCTTTGTAAAAACTCCATCAAAAAAGCTTTAAACCGCTGTTTAAAAATGTCAAGATCCTTGCAGGAAGAATTTTTTTAGATTTAGTGCAGGAATTATACAAAATTACGAAGCTAATTGTAAGTTACAGTGTTTGGACGGTTGCGCTGTAGACTTATCTATATAAAATGACAAAAACACAAATTAATTATTTTTGTTAAAATTTATTGCTGTCCATCAAGGAAAGTTAACATTTTTATCAAAACTTCATCATGACTGACAACGTGTCATTGGAATTGCTTAAACGCAAATCAATATTTGTTGTTGGTTTTAATTAATTTTTAAATTGGATATTATTTATGGTCACGTATAATAGTCGTTTTGAAATTGAATTAAAAAGAGATATTGTTTAAATAATGTAAAATTTACGTGCACGGATGAATTTGCATTGCTTTGTCGCCCTTTGTATGCATGTCCGAATCTCTGCAAAAGCAACTTCAATATTTACCAAGAAAAAGTTTTAATATACAAAAATAAGATAAATAAAAAAAAATTCAATATGCAATCTCCGAAACATCGCAAGGAAATGCAAACTGTGATATATAGTAACTTCGCGGTAATAAATTTATATTCCAAAATAGATATGGGAAAATCGATAATTACTGGATTTTTGAGTAACATACAGGGTATTCCAGAATTAATTTATTTTAAAGCAGCACTAAGAATTTTCTTTTTATTATTTTTTATATTATTTCTTAAATTCATGTTTTTCGTGATAATATGATTTTTGCTGGTAGTTATATTTTATTGCCTGGAAGAAAATTGGAGACTAAAAGTTAATAGATCACTCAATTTTATTAACTTGTCAATAAAAAATTTTCCGATGAGATTTACTGGACATACAATTTTTTACTCGATTAATTTTAATTTCAAATATTACTTTTATGTTTTCAGTTTACGAGGATGTAATATTTTGATGATTCCTTCATCACTTGCATGTTCCATGTTCCATGTATTACTTTTATGTATTCTTATATTAGGGTTTCGGGTTTTATCTCGTCTTGTTTTCAATCATGCATGTATTATTTTCCCATAATAGGGTTTTTGGAAAACCTCTTTTTAATTTAATCGATTAATTCTTATGTTTAAGATTCTAAAAAGCTTTCCCGATGAGAGACAGATTGGAAAAATTATGTCTCTTAACTCTTGGACAAGCTTTTAAATTTAATTATCTTGATGCCTGATAATATTTCCAATATGCCTGAAAATTTTCATTTATTGTCGTGTTTTAAGACATAATAAATTATTATAGTTTTTGATTTTATTAATATGACGCTATGATGTTAATGATAGAACATAGGCTGAAGGCTACAACAATTGGATTCCTTTGTAGCCCTTGACGATTCTAGATAAACGAAGCATACTGTAGATTAAAATTTAATTAGGAATTAAAATTTAATCGTATGTTTAAATCTCTTAAAATATCAACAGAAAATTAATAATCGCCGTGCATGTAAAATCTGTTTGCAAAATTTTATAGCTAAAAATTTTATCTCTTCCAATTTACTCGTGCGTTAGAAATTTGCACAAGATTAAGCAAAATGTAAATTCCGTCTAATAAATTCGGCAATTCGATAATTTATGTTTAGGCGAAATTGTGATAAATACAACCTTTTACCTGATTTTCAAAACGAAAAGAATTTATATTTCTCAGTAAATATTAAAATCTCTATTTTTCCTTAGAGTTCATTAACGTAATTATTTCTTAAATATTCAATGGTTATGTATGAATAAAAGCAAAATATAGTACCTACGTAATGAGTTCTAAAAGCTCTTATAATACAAAATCGATTCGTTTTGCCGCAGCTTTAGTTCACTTTTGTTTAAACTTTCTCAAAACAATGATTTAAAGTTAACGAGTTTTATTTAAAAAAAAAAAATTATATCTTTTCAAAATAAAAGTTTCAGAATTAATTTGTTTTTTCAGCTTTACCCCAGCAAACAGAAATTGGATATCCTGAAATTTTTTCGAATAATTATGAAACTGTAAGAAATTTCTTCAGCCTTCCTGACATTGTTAAATTAAATGCAAAGTTTTTTATTTCATTTAGTTTAGGCAGGTTGAGGAGTTCGGAGGGAGCACTCATTGTATACAGGCATTTTCGAAAAATCATTTCCTAATATTAATTTATTTTAATTTGGTCTTTTGTGCACTTAACATGTATTTGAATGTCACTGTTTACGCAATAATGTAGTAGTCGGTGGACAAATGCATTCTCAAAGTATGTAATCACAGCTGGGAATTGTTGAATTATTTTTAAATATGTAATTGAGCTTTTCACAGACCGAAGAGAAATGTGCATACCGGGAATCAATTTTATGTTCAACAATGTTAACAACGCAAAACATTTGCCATTGTTCAATTTAGTATAGCAATACGTTGATGAATCATATTCTCTATTGCAGTCAAAAATTGGAATAATTGGAAAGTTTTTATTAAATTTAAATTTTTGCGATCCATACTTGAAGTTGAATCGCTCATGTTTCTAATTAGATTTTTTTAGTGGAGGCTTGAGCTTTAATTAAAATTTAACTGTGTTTTTATTTTAAGATTTAACATTTAAATTAATAATTGCGAATAAATAATTAAATTATCAAAGTCTTTCCGATGTTTCTGGAAAGCAATGGCAAAGCACAAAGGTGCAATCAGCATCTTCTTAACTCCTCTACTAGATATGGTATCGTCGTACATTGCACCCTTCGCGTCGCTATAAAATTCCTGCTAGCTATAAACGAACATCAGGGCAGCACACTTAAGATTTTTTTCTGACTTTTCATTAAGAAAAACTCTTCTTATGAACTTTTATGCATTTGAACTGAAAAGTAAACAAACCAACGAAATTAAAAGAAAAATCCGGATAATTTTTTACGGGTTTGTAAAATAAACAAAATAATTGAAAGAACCGTCACATAGTAGGTATATTTTTCAGTAAACTAAAGTAACCTTTATTTGCGATGGTAATCAAATTGAAAACGCCATCACAGCAAGTAGACTAATCCATTTAATTCCGGTTTTACTATTTACTGGAAACCTTTTCGTATTTTTCCTGCAAGACAATTTTGTTCGGAAATCTTTCCGGCAATTGCTATGCAGAAAATATTTTAATAAAACAGCAAACGCTGTGTTTACTTATTACGACAATTTATCTTGGGGCACCTGAAAATCTGGAAAAATATCAAGTTGCTCGTACATGTGCAAAGAAATTATAGTTTTACAGAAAATCATTTCTACTTGGAGAATCTCGACTCCCTTGGCTACAGAGCAGTAATCTTTCATCGTCGGCGGCGACGTAAGAAAAATAAAAGTCTGACTTTGAAATAATCGAATTAATAGGGAATTTATGGAAAATGTGACATCACTTCAGTTTTTAATATAGCCTGAAAGATACCAGCTTGTTGCGCTTTTAGTTTTGTTGCATTTTAACTATAATTGAACGTCAAACGAAGCGTGTACCCTAAGGATGCTAATCCTATAATATTAGATTTATCCTTAAGGAGGTTGAGAAGGCGAAGTATATTTTTTGGTTGGTTTAAACAGTGGAAGTAGTAACATAATTTGGACAGAACATTTAATTGAAATTTTGACTATTAGGACAAAGACGACGAACAAATCTCAATTTATTATTTATTTTAATTATACGGTTCAGATTGCAAATACTCAAACTCTGCCGACCACGATGTTTACGATCATACAATTAAAGTTCAATTATTCTATTGTCAACAGTTAAATTACACCGAATGGTTTCTTTTGACATGGCAATCGATTTTGTGCTTGTTGTTGATACAACGAAGCTAAATTATTGAGAATTAGATAAATTATTTTTATGTGGATTTAAATGGTAAACGATTTAGTAACTGTTGCGAACTTCCAGATCATTATGCACGGTTGAAGTATTTTAATGTAATAAATTTAGCAAAACCCGAGCTTTACATTAATCGAGTCAATGCAATGTGTGTTACTTACTAGTTCTCTGGCTTCGGGGTTAACTGTCCATTTATCAGAAGATCGATATCAGGAAGCCGTTATCTACAATAACAGCATTTGACTTAGTTACCTTTAATCCCAACTTTAAACTCAGTAATATATTTTTCACAGTATTGAAAACGTATTCCGCTCGAAAATGGAAGACTCGCAAACTTAGCCAAACTCTTTTATTTTGTAAGCTGCTTCATGGTTTTACCAGTTGGAGCAGTAATTTCAGATTAAGTAAGAAGCTTTACACAAATCTCACTGAAAAGATAGTAAACCTAGATGCCGGTAGAAATATTTTTATTTTATATTCCATTTAATCATTTTAAATATATTATTTGTAAGATGGGTTGCATACCATCCAGGCGAACAAGAAAAGTAAACTTTAGTGCCGATGGCGATTTTGGGTATTTATATTATATAACTTAAAGTGATTGCTAAGAAAATTGTTTATTGCTTTGCTATATTAGACTTACTTAATTTAAAACGAAATTAAGCGAGCTTGGAAATGAAAAATTAAATTAAAAATATATTAGGAAGGTCACAAATTTTTTAATATCTGAAGAATATCGAAAAAAATCATTAGAGTTTTGCTTAATTAAATCTGTTACTAAATTCGGCTCGTAAATTTTTCTTATACCACTTCAAATAACTTTCACGTGTTATTAATCAAGCTGAAATTTCAATGAAAATTTTGAAAGACTCAATTAATCACCAAAATTGTTTTTTGCTTTTCGACGCAACATTTTTTTGTTACAATACAAATTTAATTTTGTTAGCTTTAATAATATTGAAGAAAACTAGAAAAGCTTCGGTCTGCTTCCTCCAGGTTTCTACGCTGAAAACTTTTGCAGAAGAATTTAATAGATATTACAGATTTAAACGTAACAACTTTGTTATTATAACAGATTGAGGTACTAAATTGGCAAACATGAAAAATTAATTTGTTATTGTAAATCTTGAAATGTATTGAAGCTAAAGCAATTTATTTCGGATTTTCATGCACCGTCAACTCTGGCTCTAACGTACACTTGCTGTGTAGGCCCTCTGTGCAAAGGACGCAGCAGTGTCAGAGTTTTTTGCTTGGATGATATCGAAACAGTGATGCCTATTTATGTCAGGAAAATTTGTCGCCGAATGGATTGATTTATATAAACAAAATCCACTTCTGATTTGCATTTATTAAATCTACATAGCTGCAAAACTAAAACAAAAATGCAAGCCGGATCATAAAATATTCACAGCATACAACGGCTTAAACCGCACAAACAAATCAAAACGTCTGCGTTGACAAGCAAAAAACAAGCTTTTCTAGTTAAAAGCTCTACGAAAGTGAACTCCAAAGTAGAAAATAAATAATTTTCTATACCAAAATTTTAATTTCCTTTGAAGCTTTACAGCTTTGATGGTCCTTATTTTCTTTCACACATTGGACGCCACAAGAGTTTAAAGTATCGAAAGGAAATACATAATTTTGTAAATAAATTTAGAAAACATAATTTACATATTCACTATAAAAACTGCTTTTCTATTTTCTTATTTTTCAGTTTTTTGTGTAATATTTCGAAATATATTACAACGGAAAATCTAGCTTTTCTTCTACTTAGCATATGTTTATGGAACGGAACAAGACCGGTTGTTTCTGGGTTTTCCGCCAACTAATTAAGTCTACATCGGCTAGGTGGGGAAACCAGGTCTTTTGCAGCCAAGATGGCCGCGAGAGCTCTTGGAGACCAATTTTGCATTTTGATAAGAAATTTTGAATTGGGCGAAATTAAAGTTTATTTTGAGTCGATTAAGTAAATTTTGTATTAGAACAACGATTAGATATTTAAATGCAATTATTTGGACAATTGATTTGGATTGACTTTAGAAAGAGAGAAGACTTTGTTTGGATGATTTGAAAGTACAAGTTGAAGGCATCGTGAATAAAATTACTATTGAAGTTGGCTCGTTGATTTGCTGTTCTATTTCTAATGTTGAGAAATTTAGTTTAAAATTATTTGAATTTATTTAATAATTTTGATTTGGAATAGTTTTCATTTTGAATTTCCACCCAAAATTCTTCGCAACATAGAATATAAATAAATAATTATTTACAATAACAGTTTGCTGTTTTTCATGCTGTTTCTTCAATATATGCGAAATTTAAAAAAAATGATTATTTCTGGAAAACTAGAATAGCTCCGGCCTCCGGAGCCAACTGTAAAACTTTTTTACTGTTACTGCTTAGTTTTAAATTTTCCGCTGCTAAATTGCTAACTTTTCCACATTTGCCTATACAGTAGAACTTTTCCCAGATATTTTTTTGGTAAATTTAAACTCTTGAAAACTGAAAACCCGGACAACCTTCCATAATGAAATTTTTTCATTTTTATTGGCTTCCAGCTTTTTATGAGACAGGATAACCCAAAACAATCACAAAACAGTTCTTTTTCAATGGACAACTACGGAGTTGTAAAGTTGGAAAATTGAAACTAAAATTTTTAGTTTGTTAATGAAGTTATTCAAGTGGTGAATTCACCCTGTAGTGAATAAGATAACTTTTCTTTTGAGAAGTCCTGAAACACATCCACTGTTTGGTGGTTGTTTTATGGTCTTCAAAGGTTGCAGAACCTTTCAGAACCCCACATGATAGAAAAACTAATCATTTGATGACATAAGATTGCCATCCACCCCCATCTTAGCATAATAGATTACTTTCCAGCTTAACAGATCACAATTGACTTTTCTTAAACTAAAACGTAATCTATTATACTTAGACGAGGGTGAATGCTCTGTTTACGTCGTCATACAATGTGCAGTACAGTATTATTTTTTCAAAAAAAAAAAAAAAAGATTAAACGTAAGCAGAAAAATGTGGTCGTTTCTATTCACTTCCATGTCACCCTTCGTATTTAGGTTAATAACTTTTATTAAATTTGCTGCATTATTAAAGTAAGAGCTTTGTGCGTCATTCGTAAGCAAATATGATTAGCGATTAAATTTTCCAAAATAATATCTCATTAATTTATAGATTATTTGAGTTTCTCCCATCTTAAAACTAATTTCTTATAATTAATTCCCATTTCGTTTTGCTTAATGTTATTAGATTTCCTGCAATGTTAATTTTAAGCTTGTTTCCCTTATCTTGAGCTAAATTGAAAGCAAAAGAGAACATTTTGTTTTTACATCACAACCCACATGGAATTCTAAAGAGTTGTGATAAAACGTTATCACGAATTACAAAGCCAATGAAGAGAAATTATTGAACAGCAACGATACCGGTGCCAAGTTTCTCCCCCATTTACGCTGCTTCCAATTATCGAAAATATTTTTATTAAGTTAATCAACAAGTAATAATCAAATAAAAAAGAAAATAGAGTGAAAATTATTTAGTGTGTTATGACATATCGTCAGAAAATGCCACGCCTCCTGGAGCTGTTCCCCACCGAGCTTTAACGCATGGTCCTGACTATCCGTTATCCTGAAAATTCGCAGTTTCCATGAACCATGGTGCGGTTACGCATTCGACTAACGTTTTGTCGTGAACAATAATTATTACTTCTTCTCACGAACTTTAATCCCTTTTTTCATTGCTCTAGCTAAATATTCTCGACCAAGCTTACGTAATATTTATTCTGATGTGCCACATTGTAATTTTAAAAACCCCAATGGTGCTTTATTAAAGTAACAAAGGTCTAAAACGTTTTTAGTTTGTTGTTAAATTTATATTTGTTAATAATTAAAAGAAAGTTATACATCTAATTATTGTTACAAGTGCTAGTGCTTTGAGTTCGTAGGTTTGTATGCAGCTTTATTATTATTAAAAACACTAAAATTGAAATCAGACAGAGCCAATTAAGATCCTGGTTTATTTCCTGTCTTAAACATTTTTCTATCAGTGCCAATAAGTCATTTCGTATTAGAAAAGCGATTTATTGTAACAAGTTCGATAGCAGATTTGAACTTTTTGTTGATATGAGTAGTGTAGTTGTGGGGGAAAGTGATCTGATGTATTGCGTACTAAAGGAACTTTGAATTTAATTTAAATTATTAATTTTACACATTTATCAACCTACTACATTTTTCCTACAAAAACACGTTTAACCATTAATAAATTTTTACTTTCATTCACGAAATATTAATTTTCCGTTACGATAAAGACGACAATGTTCGATAATTAATTTGAAACTTTAAATTAAAAAATTCCTTTTGAGACGAAAAGGCGATTATTTTTAAAGAAAATGCAAAACTGAGTGGGTTTACTACTTACGACGTAGTAATGAATAGAAGGAAAAACTTCTGATCCTAAACGAAAACCGTTAAGTTTTTCTAAATAATCAAATAGCATTCGGAATAAATCTGAAAAATGTAAATTGCAAATTTATTGGTGTTACATTTTGTTTTGTTTGATAATAATAATAATAATAATAACTAAACTTTATTTCTAAGAAAAATTGTACATTAACATAAATGTAAAATTAAAAAAGAAAATAGCGTCATTGCAAAAAAACAAAAATATAATAACAAATAATTAAAAAGAAACAACAAATCATTCTTGCAAGTATTCACTCACACTGTAAGGTTCATTTTGTAATAAATATTCATGAATAGCGATTTTAAATTCTTTTAGTGTACTTATAGTTTTTATTTGATCAGGTAATCTATTATAAAATTTTATACAGGTGTAGTAGCAATTCTTCTCGGTTGTTGAAAGTCTATGTTTAGGTGTAGTGTAGTTCAGACTTCTTGTATTGTGATATTGTTTACAATTGTGGTGACATGCAAATAAGTTTTTATTTTTGTAAATGAATAAAATACATTCTTGTATATAAATTCCGTAGATTGTGAGTAACTTGTGCTGTTTAAATTTGCTTCTACATGTTTCCCTATAGCTCAATTTCAGCAGCGTTCTTATTGCAGCCTTTTGTATAACAAATAATTTATTTATTTCTCCAGTTCCGTAAAAAATAATTCCATATCTTATTTTCGATTCAAAACTTGCCTGGTAAACAGTTTTTAACACATGAAAACTAACGTAGTTCATTATCACTTTCATGCCGTAAACAATTGAGTTCAGATTAGTTCCTAACTCCTGTATATGCTCTGCCCATGACAGATTACTATCCACTTTTAAACCTAAAAAGGTTGTTGCATTTACAATGTCATACTTAACATGATCAATTATTACAATTTCAGGAGTATCGATACGAGCTTTGGATGGTTTAAACAAAACCACGTTAGTCTTTTGTTTGTTTAGTTTCAAACTGTTAAGGTGAAACCAATCTTCAACCTTCGTAAAAACTAAATTTAGTGATCTTACCACTTCGGGCCAATTATTCCCACATATTAACATATTTGAATCGTCAACATAATTCGTGCATTCCTGTTCTTCGTCACTTACAATTTTAGGTAGCTCATTTACATAAATTATAAAAAATAAAGGACCTGCTATACTGCCTTGTGGTACTCCTGTTTGAATAAGTTCTTTTCGCGAACGATACTCAGCTTTATTTTTGGATATTGTTACAACTTGATTTCTATCCGTTAGATAAGATTTAATCCATTGTAATGGTTTTCCCTTTATTCCATATTTTTCCAACTTATAAAAAAAGGTTTCATAATTTAGGCAATCGTATGCTTTCGATAAGTCAAGGAACACCCCCAACGCCAGCTGTCCTTTCTCATAGGCCTGAAGAATTTCATTTACAAATTGAAAAATCGCTGTTTGAGTGGATTTTCCCTTTATATAACCATGTTGTCTATCTGTGAGAAGATTGTTACTTATAAAAAATTGCATAATTTGATTGCACATTGCTGTTTCAAATATTTTGGATATTGCCGGTAGTAAGCTGATTGGTCTGTAGTTATCATAATTAGTTGGGTCCCCCTTTTTGTAAATTGGCTTTATTAACGCTACTTTTAACATGTTTGGGAAAATTCCATACTTCATCGAGTTATTCACTATATGCCAGATCGGATCCAGTATTTCGTTTATGGAGTATTTAATTATGCTGGTAGGGATTTCGTCAATGCCACTGCTGTGTTTGTTTTTAAATTTTTTCACAATTTCAATTATTTCTTCTTTAGTAATTGGGTTTATAGTCAATGTGATTGCGTTTTCTATCATTGTACCCATTTGGTTATGGATATCATGGTTCCCGTCCTTGACTAGATTACTTGTTGCTGCTATCATATGCGGTTTTTATTATCTCAAAATATAAGTAAAACTTTTTATGGATCTACTCGTTTTATGTTGCTCGAGAATTGCATTTTTACATTTCCCTCGAGATGGCTACATTTTCTATTAAAAATGATTTCGTTAAACTAAACAAATTAGTGCACTTAAAGCTTTACGACGGTGCTTTTTTCCTGAAAATTGCATTTAAAAAATAAATAAAGAACATAGGATGTCAATATTCGCTGGAAGGCTTTGCTGAAGCTGGCGATTTAATCCCAGAATTTTCCAGTTATAACGTCGCCAGCGATCATACCAGGCCATTACTGTTATTATCTTTACTGGTTAAAATTCACACTTATGTTTGAAAGTTTGACATTTTGTGATGTAGAAATACAACCGCATAAACTTTACCCCAAAATTGGTTTAAAAAATAGATTACAGCGTTGTTATACCCTTATCCACGCTCATCAGTTCTCTATTGGCAAATGAAAAACAAATAGGAGCTTACCAATTGTTATCGATCTTTCAGTAAAACATATTATTGTATTTAATATTTTAAATATTATTGTTTTGCATTTATCCCTTAATCTGAACCATCAATGTTTTCTTAGGAGAACTTTGTTGTTACAGAATAAATGTTTAATACCTTAGTGACCCTAAAGCTCGTGAATTATTAAAGGCTCTTTTTCTACTAAAAAGTATACTTACTACTCCGTTCCAGGCGTTAAGATATAATTAAAGAACTTTACTGTTAGTCTCAAAGTTGATTATAAACTGACCCACCATCCGTTTCTAGTAAAACCGATACATTAATCTTTTCTTAAAAAAGTTTCTTTTTCATTTAAGTGCAACTTAATTCTTGCGGATTATCCCTACGTAGATAGATAACCATCTATTGCATTGAAAAGTACGCAAAATGAAATTCTTCTTCATAACAGATATATTTTTTTAATTTAACTGAAACTTCAGAAAGCGCGAATAAAACTGATCGGAAAAGTTTCGGCAGTCTACATACTACAAAATGTTTACATATTTAAAGTAACTTTAATGTAAAACATTGTTGTTTTCAAATTTTCAGAGTATTTCACTTAATTTTGATGGAATATCTGATATAAAGTTATTCTAGAGAAACAAGTAACGTGATCAACACTTACAAGTAGCTCCTTCAGAAATAAGGGACCGATAAATCCTGAAAAGCTATAAAAAGCTCTATTCCATGTAGAGTTGCATTTAGCTTATTATATTTTCTAGTACTTTTCATTTCTTATGCGAAAATTTTTAATATCATTTAATAGTAAAGGCGAAAAAGCAGGATTTTGTAAAATAAATTTAATAAACAGAAAATTTTCGGGTCAAAATATATTTACAGAGGTAAATTTTACTGCAAATCAATGTTGAACTAACGATCCACCAAAGTCAAGAGAATCACAGGGGCTGTCACCCTCGAGGTGTTAAAAGTAGGTTTAAAAATAAATTACCAAAATAAAATTTTAATTAGATTATCAAATTTTCAAAAACACTTAAAAGACAAGGCTTTACTAATGAGTGAAATTGAATATTGATTAAGTAAATATTACCTTAACAGGTACATAATACCTATTAGGTAAAAGCTAGCTAATGCGAAATTCACCACACTCTCACGTGTCCAATTCACCTTAGGTAAATATACAAATTATTGCAACCACAAAGTGTTTCTATTTACTAAGGAACTTCATGAATTTCTATATGTGAACCCAAAATTTCTACTATATCAGTAGTTATATCCATATATCACCGAAAAACAACATTTGTTCTGTTAATTTATCATTCCAATTAGAACCTCTAACTTTAAATTTTCAAAACTTCATCTGCTTGAATTTTATAAGTCCACCTAGCGTAAATATAAATACAAATTATTTAAAGAGAATTTTGCTGTCTACCGGAGGGCTTAACTAAGAAACTCCATAATGTCTAATATTCGAACCCGAAATTTGCTCCCTACATATAGCCAGCAGTAACAGCAAGTTATGTACAGCCGTTGAATATCACAAATAACCAAATATGTACTAAGCTTTCTTAATAGAAACATTGATTGTAGAGTTTTCCTTCCTTCTTCTCTTTCGAATAATAAAGTTATGTCAAATAATATTGATGTTGAAAATAAATCACTTTCCGCACTAGTACGTAAAAATGGCTCATTATGCAATTCAAATCAGTCTAGAAAGTAAGCTATTACGTAACTATAGCGGATAAAATATTTAAATGTAGTACTAATTTACATAAAAACATTTTTTTATTGTCAAAGTTAAGTTTTTTGCGATTTTGACTTCAATAACTGGAATAGAACAAAAAAGATAACTAATATAGTTATGGTTTTTAACATTATAACTTCTAATGTTAGATAAATTAATAATTGAAAACTAATTCAACTAATTTTGCGTAGGTATTGTTATCATCATAAAATACAGTAGGTTTTTTCAATTATTAATTTATCTAACATGTGCAGAAGTTATAGTTAGCAAAAAAGATAACAACGAAACACAGTAATTATTATTAAAATTAAAATATAATGAGGAAAAGAGAAACATTGCTTTATACCTATAGAAAGCATAATTTATGAAGTAATAAAATAAATTCAATTTGTAAGTTTTGTCTTGTCTTCAAATTAATTTTCCAGAAGTCGGGTACACCTTAACGTTGAATTAAAAATATATCAAGAAATGATTGACATCCTAACTTAAGTTGCAGAGATGTTTTTCACTTGAGGAAAGTACAACCGTTTGTATTGGAAATAAACTCTATTTACTCACTGATATCATAAATAATTTAGATCTACAGAATTCAACATCTTTAAAACAGAATTTTCTTTATTGAAGCTTTTTCAATGAAAAGCTCGAAAAGAGAAAGCAGTTTTTCTGTTGCTTTGCATAATAAAGCTGTAGAGGATAAAAATACAGACATTTAAAAAATTGTATTACCTGCTATTATATTAATTTTATAGCTCTATTTGATATATAATTTGAATGAAGGAATATTGTATTGGGAATAAAATAAAAAATTTTATTTTATATTCCTTTTATTTCTTCTATTGTCATAACAGATTTATTCACAAAATATCTTTCTAATATGAACAATAGCATAAATATTAAATTAATAATAATTATTATTGATGTTGAAAGTAAATCTCTTTCCGGATTAGTACGCGAAACTGGCTCATTATGCAACTGAAATCATTGCGGATAATATATGTAACGAAATTTACCTAAATAGTAATTTTTCACCACACCTGGAAAAGGTGACTTCCAGTATTTAATAATATGCTGCAATGAAACCCAGATGTTAACTAGCTCTTTACTTGTCAGTTGGCAAGAGCGTAGGTTCTGAATTAAATGAAATTGCTTCCTATAAGAATAAGGATAGGAAGACAAAAAAATTACTCACCGAGTACTTAGCAAATGGTTGCTCCCTACCTAGCTGTTGTTTTCTTGATATGGAAGCCTTGTTGGTAGTCGATTGCTTGCTGGTGAGGATGAATAACCGCTCGTTGTACACTGCAGTTGGCGGATGTTAAACTGGACCTGACAGGATGTCGGCTACTCCAACACATAAGACAGTAGCACGAAACTTGTATTGTACGTAGAGAAAAAATATTTTGATACGACTAACACCCGTCGCGTCGTACTTGAAATCGAATGAAAACTTGTTCACAATATCGCTGATATAGATTGATCTTCGGTATGCAAATCCCCAAGAAGACAACCGGTGTTGATGAAAAGAAAGAAGTATAACGCGAATCTCTTAAACTCGGTGAATTAACGGACTTCACGTTGAAACTCGAAAAAGTTGTGGCCTTCAGGCCGCACACCTTTGCAGTTGAGAGTCACACCAATCAATATCTAGGTGATCACGGTGGCTAGTGGTGATAGATAGGTATAAAATATTCTGACACTTTTCTGTGCGACAAAGAGGTCTATTCTCTGAGCTGAACAGAAACCAAAGAATAAAAATTATTATTCTAGCTGGAGTTACCAGATGATTTTTGATAAAAACTAGTAAAAAATCAAAGAAAGAACTTATTTCCTCAGATTTCCTTTACGTTAACTGCTGGTTTTTCCAAAGCAATAGAGGAGTAAAATAAAGGCTTTTGGAATTCCTCTGAATTTTCTTAGATTTCTTTCTCAAATATCTGGGATTTCCTAAAGATGTCGCCGGATTTCCTCAGAATTTCAGTCTCTTCTCTCTCCTAGATAAATATACCTAGGATAATAATGTACTATTATTAAATGCGAAATTAAAATTTTTTAGATATGATTTTAAATTATGTAGCATATATGCTACTCTGTGCAACGAAGGGTTAATAACTTTGATTATGTTGTTACAATCTATGTTAACACTAGGCTGTTGGTTGGGCTGCCAAATTGAGTAAGGCAAAATTTTTCAATTTTTCAGCTCTTGTTGGCAAGATTGAACACCTTGAACACTTGGTAGGCTCAGGTTTCTGTTAATATCTTTCACGACACATTAAACATTTGTTTAATGTTGCAGTTTAATTTTGTTCGAATTTGTATTCAAAATTCAAAATAATGTTTGCATCTTGGTATAATTCTTCCATAACTGTTTTTACTTTAAGAAATTTTCCATTTTTTCTTAAAAAGCTGCATATTTATAATTTGATGCTTACAACTTAAAAAATAATAATAAAGCAATTTAAATTTATAAAAAATATGTCATTTATAATAATATATTGTGGAAGCTCAATTTAACGTGAAGGCAGAAAAAAGATTACGCAATATTAAGCCACAAATTTAGTTCCATAAAAAAGCCCAAAGTTTATATATCACTGGGAACAAAAATTGGCTGCTACTAATTGTTACTTTAGAAGTTACAGCGATTTATAATGTGGAACCTTGTTCATCAATTTAGAGCGACAAAGCCAGTGAGTTTCATGATTAAGTTTTTTTATTGTATTCCTGTAATCATTTTTTGTTTAAAATAATTTCTAATTTTGTGATTTTCCTGTTTGCTCGTGATTTAACCTGAAAGTAAAGAAATCAAGCTGAAACCAAGCACGAGTAGCTTGTGGTTTATTTTAAATCTGGTATGAACTATTTGTAGAAAATAAATAAGGAAATTCTTTTACTTAGAAAGAAAGCCAATACACGATAAAGGTCATTATTAACGAATCCAAGTAGCTTCTGCAGGAAACGGGGACCAATAAGTCTTCGCAAAAGGCATAAAAAGCAACGTAAGAACCTAACATATAGAATTTCACTTAACTTAATTTTTTTACTTATTAGAAAAGCAGGATAATATAAATCATGCAATATTCCGCTTTATGATATACAAACGGTCAGATCTTTAAGTTTTCCAAGGCTTCGTGGAAGTTATAAGGATTACAATGGATGTTTTAAATTTTTCAGACATAAAAGTCTAAAACATTACTTTTTGAATAACTTTATTTAAGGTTTATGTGGTAAAGTTGTAAAACATTTCTTTATCGTACTCTAAATTTTAATATAAAAACCGAGGTACAAGGCTAAGGATCACTCCAAGCATATTACTGTGGTAATATTAATCTGGTTGTACGTTAATTAATTAAATAAAAAAGTTAACATAAATTGTAAGTGAGGTGGCAGCAAATGCAAATCTGAAAGAAATTCAAAATTTTCCTCACAAGAAACATTGAGTTTTAAGCTAAGCAAAACACGTGCCGAGCAAGGCTCTTAAGTTTCCAGCACGAGATGCCAAACGTGTTGCTTTTACTTTCTGCAATTTTCTCGCTCCTAAAATATACTTTTTTTTTATGAATAAGCGTATTAGGTGGAAATTGCGATAAAATAAAATAACAAATGCAAGTTCACAAAAGAAAAGACTATTGGGTGATTAATTGAGCTTCCGGAAGCTTGACAAATGCAATTTAACTTATTAAATTTTGTTTACAACTCCAAATTGCAATTTTAACAGCAGGATATAGTTCCTGAAAATATAAATTGAGCAAACGAAGGAGAAATTGTTAAAAATAAAACAAGTACACAAATAATATTGTACTTTGGTTGACGTAAAAGCAAAAACCATTTATCTTCTAAAGCAGTTTAACAACAAATTGTCATTATTTCCAAGGTTTTTCTTTTGCCACTTTGTAATATCTCATTTAGACATGATAGAGTTAACCATGCGTCGTGCATTTCAATAACTTGATTTTATTATTTTCATAACTCAACTGCCTTATTTTTTACATAATAGAAATGTTCTTGACATCTTTCAAAATGTCAGTATTTGTTAAGGAAATATTTAACATAGCTTGAGTAATTTCTTTTAAAATAAAGAAATATTATATTTAACCTGATAATTTTTATTTAATATATTTTATATTATATATCTGCAAAAATGTAAAAGCAAACACACTCAGTGTGATGTTGTGAATTTGGATGTCAAAAGAAGCATTAGGATTATTGTATAGCACAATTTATTATTTCCATTGCAACACCTGCGTCTGTATTAATTTTTCAGTTTTCTAATACATCAGTTTTCTATTTCTTAGTTTAACTTAATAATGAAAGCTCAATGAAGTGGATGAAGCTGTTCGGCCTTTGGCCGCCACACTTAGTTTCAGCCAGTTAAATTTAATTAACCAACATTAACAATTTAATCCATGCGGATTTAGGCTGAACAATATTCATTCTTAAAAATGAGATTTAAGAAAAATAACATTTCACTTATTCTATTTTGTGATTAAGTTTTAAAAGTAGTAATTTTTTTTATGAGCCTCTCGTCGGGATTATTTAAATTTTAATAAGTTCTGAGACAAGTAACAAACTTTGACTTGAAAGTTGAAAACTTGGAAGAACACATTGATCGCCGAGTTTATAATTTTAGATGACTAATTAATGTAATTTTATCAAATGTTTCAGAATAATAATAATTTTATATCATGAAATTATTGCAATCGTTAAAAGGTGTTTTAGTACAACGTTACAGCTTAATTGTTTATAAACTAACAAATTCAGCTGAAAGTTTTCCTATTATGCAAACTTTGTGTTACAGAAGCCACTATCAAATACTGGAGATTAAACCAGTTTGTATATTTCACCAAGTTGTGCTAGGTATTTTCTAAGTGAAGTTTCATGGATGCAATATTTTATCAAATATTTTTTCAACTAATCAAGCCCCGGGCTTGACAAAAAAATGACAAAAGAGAATAAATAATTGCATTACTACAAAAGGTTACCAGTAAAACGGAATAAATTATTAGCCAAAAATAATTGGTGTTGATTTACATATTGTTTAAAAATATTACACAAAGAAAAAAAAAGATAAGTGGAATTTTCAGAAAAGTAAAGTTGTTTGATATTATAATAATTCAAGTAAAGCTTGAAACAATTTTTTGCTGGTTTGATTCATCTTTTAATGAGGATCTGCAATTTAATTTGTTTTTTTTAAATTAGTAATTATATTTTTATATTTAAATAGTATTGTGGGCTTTAGTGTACTTAAAACTCTACTGCATTTCGTTAATTATACAAATTATTAATTTACCCTTTTGAGTTCAATGTTCATTCGTTCTAAGGCCTGTATAATACTTGAAATATAAATATTCTTTTATTTAATCTTTAAATTATCTCCATTTGCTATTCAAAATGGCCATCCTAAGGACGTAGACCGTTGTAACTTTCTCTTAGCGTCCCCATTGAATAGTAAGTCGATTCTGAAAGTGTGCATTTTTCAAATATTTTGTGACATATTTGTTTTTTAGATTTAAACAGTAAGTGATTGATTGTGAAAATGCGTGTGACAAGCGGATGATTTTTCGGAATACTTTTCAGGTATATTGCACGATTTAACTTCGTTTAATTATTACTTCAAAGCCCTTCATTAATTTTTATTTGCACAAAAAATAAACAGGGAACACAAGTTTGCTTTTTAAGTCATTTACATCTTTTGGCAGGCAGTTTCTCTTTCCTCCAAAGTTTAAAGCATTAAATGACATTATATCGGGAAAATATTTTTCCCATTTAATAAAATAATAAAAATTGAAGGCCAAATTCGTTACTAGCGAAAATCGGTCATCCGGAACTAGCTGTTAACCTACAACGATTTTTATATCTTTTTTGGACGAATATTTTTAAACTTATCGCGATAGAAGAAGATTTATTGAACAAAAATTGTAGTTTTTATCTTTTTCCATGACTTTTGCTTCCAATTCTTTCTAGCAGCTACTATTTGTTACATTTTAAAAGAGTTATCAAATATATTTTAAATTAAGGATAATTATTCGCAAAAAGTATTTTTTAATTAATGCAGACAAAACAAATAACATCAAACGCTTAAAAAGTTACGACTTTTAAACATAATTTAGCGAAGAATTTATTGGTTTTACGTCTGCAACGTTTGACTTTTTGAAATGCAGAAGAACATTTTTGTACTTTTTAATAAAACTAAACAAAACCTTTTATCACTATTATTAAAGAAAAAGTTTACGTTTTCAATTTGGCTGAAAAATTTACTAAACTGACAAGGAGTGTTTCACAAATTGTTGGTCTCTTTTGTGAAACGAAAAGACACCTAAGTAAATAAAGAGAATTCAAGTTATGTGATCCTTAAACTTTGCCAGTTTTATAAGAAACTTTATAACAGTTTTATCATAAATTACAATACCAATTTTGTTTGGATGGTCAAGTTACCGAAATTCTTTTCTAATTATTTCATTTCGACAATATTTTCACGTTAAATTTACGTTACTTTAACGTGAAATGGAAATCATAGTAAAAGCGCAAAAAAATTGATAATTTAATGAGATAAAGTAATGAAGACAATGAAAATCCTGAAAATAGAGTGGAAATTGCTTAGTCTGCCTGTCTGTACGTATACTAGACGTCTGTATTAGATTTCTTAATTAACTTTGCATTTTAAGGATTATTCTGTTGTGGTATTAACAAAACGTTTTACTTGCATATATTTGAATGTTTTATGTTTCGATAATTGAATTATTAAATAATTATTATGATTATGAGCACAAATACAATTCATAAACATAACAATTATTATTGCGTTTATATAGCTTAACTCTTTAGATAATAATGTTAGTTTATATTCATGTCAGGTAATTATTACGCTGATTAATTCGAAATTCCGAATATTATAAATTTGCAAGTTTTAAACTTTCGTTTATTAGTGGGTATTTAATTTGTTTCGGGAATATAAATCACAGGTATTAAATTTGGAACGACACTTAAAATTGCAGTTATCAAAGTCTAAATTACAACTCACATTCGAGAAGTTTTGATTTAATTATTCTCGTTATTCGATTCAGAGTTATAAGGAGCAAAATAAGCTGCGAGGAAGGCTGGAATAATTTTGACTTCTACATTTAATTTGGAATAAAAATTATTTGATTATGTATTTTAAAATGCCAACATTTTTCAGGTATAAACGCAGAAAAACTCAACTGAAAATATTTATACAATTCAAATATCCACATAAATAATTTAATTAACTCCCATTTAGGTTTTACTCTAATGTGCTGCGAAACAAAAATAAAAAAGCGACAGTAACAATAATGTAAAAACTGGAAAACATAATTATAAAATTTAATTCGAAACATTTGCATTATTTACTTAAATTTACATAATGAAAATTTGGAAAGGTCCAAACTGCAGGTCAAAAGAATAGCACAGAATTATGACAATATTTGATTCCAACGAATTTTGTGTGGCATTAAATAATAACCACCACTTTAAGAATTCAATTATCAAACTGTAGAGTTTTAATTACTCAAGAAGCTTTGAATTATAAGTTTGTGATAAAACAATTTTATCTTTGACAAGTTATAGTATTTCAAAAATTATTTTGGAAACTTGAAGGTAACTTTCTAATGAGCTAAAAGTTTTTGCTTTTATCTTGTCTAATATTAAACCCTCTTTACTCTCTCGAATAAACTCTTCCTTATTAAGTTAAAATTCTTCACGTTTCCCAATTTTTAACTTTTACATGCTATACGTACTACAGGTTGTTCCAAAACCACTGCTTAAATTTGGCGTATCTTTGTCCCAAACCATATTTTCTAAAAGCCAGAAACTCTGCATTGCCTTCTTCTTTTCTTCTTCTTCTTCTTCTTTGACAGTGATTTTACTGGAATCTGCAGTAACTGCAATCAGATAATACTGGGTTTGAAAAGCAATTGCGCAGTCAAACGCTAAATCTCAAAAATAAATAATCCGAATTTAAATCGATAAGAACTTCGTTTGAAGACTGATCAGCAGGAGGGCCAAACACATATTATAGTAAAGATTTTATATTTACTTTTATATATTTCCTTTAGTTCTATTTAGATCAGGTTATTCGTGCGGTGTGACTATAAAATTCCTGAGTGGCCGACCTAAAAATGATTAGAATTACGTCATCTAATTATATCGATTCAATTTGTATTATGATTATGCAGGTTATATTTTTTCGCCAGTCGAACGAAATGCTATCGACGTATTAACTATTCTGCAAGAGTTTCAAACCATTTTATCTTTTCAAGTTAAATACGAGTTTCCTTTTGTTCAACTTATTGCATAGAAATAGTTTTTGAAAATCGTCGAAAACTTTTTATTTTCTTTATATTACAAATTATCAGCATTTTCTTTTCTTTTCTTCGCATTTCCTGCTAAGCAATAAAGTGCATTTTTTAAAAAGGCTTTCCGTTTGCTTCAGAAATTGAACAATTTTAAGCCTATGAATCAAAAGGTCATGGTTAACGAATAGCGGTGTTTCGAATGAACGGTTCTCGTCAGTTGCACATAGCATTGCTGAAAATATTGCGGACGATAAAATTTACGTGCTAAAGCGATAATACACTTTAGGAAGATTTTTAATTAAGTTCAAGTGAACATAAAATTTTTAATTAATGAAATGATTGTTGACTAGCAATTTTAACTGCCGCTTTTGTGGAGCTATAACTAAAGTTGCGTTATTCAGAAACACTTGACATTTTAGTTGAATTATAAACAATGCAGTCGGTTCCTGGTAGATTAATGTACTTTATTGTCTACTGATCTCTTTGTATTACTTTATTAAATCCCCAATTAAATCTTTAAGACCGGTGATTTAGTAATTTTGATTTCACGAAAGGTTAGCATGTATTATGAGTTATTATTGAACAAACAGAACTACTCTACTCTTTTATTTCGGTATGAGTACAACAGAATACAAATTTTAATTAAATTGCATTTTTCGAATCATTAAGTTCTCTTGATATATACATTTGCTTATAATATACCTAATATATATTGCAATTTGCTTTTATCTCTAATTGGAACTACAAATTTTCTAGTTCATGGTAAATTTTCAGCAAGTCGCTGTTATACATTTTCTTTATCCGAAAAGGCTCCCAAGTAATGGTTATATCGTTTCGCTTTTAGTAATTGCTATGTTTATTTTTAGAGCTAAGTTATTTAACGAAAACATAATTGGTAAAATGAACTGCTTCTATCCGAATGCTTCGTGGTGTTCAATTTCTAACAAAGTTTTTCAGGAATAAGCTGTAGCTGCAGTTTGTAATTTCTAATAAACACAATGTAGTTAGAAACTCAGTCAGTTAATTGCAACAGCTAAAACGAAAATTATCTTACTTGAAGCAACGTTCTGTTATTTGTAATATAAGCCTGCTTTCATTACAATAATTTTGTTTCAGTTCAGTGTTTTCAGGGCAATAAAGATATTTACAAAAAAAAATAATAAACATTAACGACCATTGCGAATGTACGAGGGTCGAGAATAGAAATTCTTTAGAAAGTAACCAGAACGATGAACGAGAAATAAAAGTTTGTCAACTTTGTGGGAAAGACTAAAGCTGATATTGTATATCAAGAATTTATCAATAAAACAGAGCTTCAAATTTCTTATTTGTATTTTATCCTTTTCTTAAAAGCTCTAATAAAAGAAGCTTTTGTATTCTCTTAAATTTGCAAGAGCTTCATCTTCTATGTAGTCTATGCAAATTATTACCTTCCATTACTTATTATTTTTTTTGTTCTTCAATTGTGCTATTTTATTACTAATTTACTTTGGAAGCACTTACTTGAAGCTTTTCAGAGTGCCAATAGGATTAGTAAGGATAGATCCATAAAATGGCTTGTAAGTACACCCGATTTAACCCGTTTCGTTTTTATCTCAAAGGTTTTTGTAGAACGAAAGTCAAGAGACCACAAAAAGATCAAATATTACATTTGTGATATTCTATCTCACGAAATTCGAGCAACTATTTTTTGCCTAGATATGTAAATATCGAAAAATGTGATTTGGTTTGATCGCATCGCCGAGTCTTACGGTAACAAATCAATATAATTCCTTTTTCATATTTTGGCAATCTGAATGGAAATCGTTTAAGCGTGTTTCTATTTAAGGGCAATTAATTCCATAATAATTTTCCAACTTTAGGCTGAATTTCTAATCTTTTCATAATTTACAGTTGCAATTTTTAGCCGCTAAAAGGCTAAACCGCAAGATCTTCCCTCAACCTCTCAGAGTAATGTAAATAAATTTAAATTTAATGAGCAAAAGCAACTATAGGTAAACAAATTCTACAATTTACGCTCATTTTGAACCAGATAAACCTCAAATATTTTATGGGATCCATCAATTATTGATAATGCAATCTAAACCGCATACCGGATCTTTTTGATCTGATTAACTATCGGAAGTAAGCGTAGGAATCTCTCACGGAAAAAGTTGAATATATTTAGCGATATCGCCGGTATTTACGATCGGCGCTTCATATCTCAAATCGTATTAATGTATTTTTTGTGTATTTTATTTTTATTTCGCATTATTGAAATTTATATTTCAAAAAAAAAATTAAAACGCGGCAAATATGACGTAGTAAGCGTTAATCCAATAACAGCATAGGTAGCGCATAGGCCACTCCCGCTATCAAAACTGCAATTGTTTCGAAATAGTATACTTGGATTTAAAAATTGTGGTTATGTAGGTTACTTTAAAAATAAATTCAAGATATATGTCTTCGATTGCATAATTTTCATTTATTTAAAGTACTTTCCCAATAAAATATATTCACACCTGTCACTTTTAGTACCAAAATATACGGACTTCAGATATTATTCAACATCGATGTTTTTGTATTTTATCGGATAAACTGCAAGATTGTCAAAATATAAAAATTTATTTGAGTTTAAGAATTTATAGCAATAACTTTATTTTTATATAATATAAAGGGTAGCTTACGTATTTTATACTAGCAGGTCAGGTGACTCCACTAATCCCCTATTACTTGATCAATAGGCGGAATATATAAATATACTGGATTACATTCCAGGCAGACTGACTATAAAGATTAACGAAACCAGAGCAAAATGGTCCCGCATGGATCTGCAGTACCGGGGGCTGTCGCTACTGCGACGACCCCCAGACTCCCCGATAAACGCTGAAACTGAGCATTTTTATTATTTCTAAATTTCTATTTGATGAAATGAGAAATACAAAGCATTTTTTCTGAATTTTAATTTATTTTAATATTTCAGTTATTAAAAGTTTTATTTAAAGAATTCTATTATTGTGTCGATTTAATTAATTCAACCTAGTGAGTTTGTGGTAGACAACATTTGATAGAATAACATATTTTAATTTAAGATTACACAGAACAAAATTGAATATAACAAAGTTTAAATGAAATGAACGGAAAATTAACATCTAACTGAAATAAAAAGTATTTAAATTAAAATTAAAATATGGAAATAACTAATTATAACTTTTAAGTAGGGTTTAGGGCATTTTAAATAATGAATATCCATTTATTCTTTTACATTCTGTATTATCTTGTTAATTGCTTAATACCTGCCATCATTTAAAAAAATTAATTTGTTATAGTTGGTACAGGCAGCCAAATTTAAGTAATATGGAAGATTCGGAGAAATTAAATACTTTTTCAATATATCAGAACTCCGATACGACTTTACGAGATACCTAATATTTCGGATTTAATTGAGTTTTCATTTCACTAATAAGACGATTATCTAGTAGGAAATATAATTGAGTTAACTTTTAAGAGAATAACAATGGCGCTCAACGTGGGGCGCCATATTTATTTATTTATTTTGTTGATGTGTTTTTGCTTCTGAACAACTTAAATATATTAATTTCTAAGTCTTCGGCTAGCTCTAACCCATAGACAATTTCCTACAGAGGAAATAATCCTTTGGTTAGGGATAACCAGAGATTGATAAATTGAGCCTAAGTAAAACAAACTTGTTTTGTTTACTGATCTTTGCTTGTGTTTGCTTACTTCAAAACCGCTAACATCAAAAAATATTGTGAGCTAACATACAAGTTTACAAAACTCAAACAAATTCTAAAATGTAAAAAATAGAAATGATATATTTTTTGTTAATTAGATTATTTTTGTTTTATAAAATAATTAGGTAGTTAGTTGATTAAGTTCGTTGTGAGAGCTTGTGATGTTCCGAAATTTGAACTCTTTGATGTTGAGGTCCTTATACCCTCCGACTTATTTTATGTTTGAACTAGGGGTGATCGTCCAAATGACATCTAATGGATCAATCACAGTTGACATAACCACTTAAGGGTAGTTTACGATTTTTCTTAAACTTTCGTCCTGTAATAACATTTGTCAAATACTATCAGGGAAAATGTGAAAATTTTATAAAATTTACTTCTAAATAAAAAGATGTGCTTTTATGCCGTCAACCTTATCCAATTTCTCAGTATTTTGTCGACTCTTTATACTCCGATTCTCCTAAACCTATTTTTCCGTGTTTTTCATAACCAGAATCGTAATTTTCCTATTCAAATATTTGCCGGAAACCAATGATAATTCGAATATATTTTGGAATTTCAAATTTGTTTTTATTTCGCTAACAGCGGTATGTTTTCCATGCTCATTTGCACAATTTCAGTTGGTGGTGCATTTGAGCGCATCGTCCAAACTGGTTAACTATACGCCCGTCACGAGTATTTCTCTTCATTTCATTCGGTTATATAGTTGGACGATAATAATAATATGAAAGTCGGTAATTCCATCGCTTGTTAGGATTTCAGTTCAGTAAGCTTGGATTTAAATTGCGACCAAAGGACTTTTCACAGCTGGTAAATTCTTTTCGAGTTCTGTATGTGCACACGAAAATTGAAAAGTTATGTTTGACGTGGAATTGCAACCCAATAGACCATGATAAGAAAGCGTAGCAACCGATATTGAATTGTATTTTACAGGTTAATAGCAACCAACCCCAATTTTCCATTGTAATTTTTTTGCATCAACTTAAAGTGGTTTTGTGTTTTTTCAACTTAAATAACCGTGACGATAAATCAGCTGAATGCTCGATTTATCTTGGCACTAATTTCAGCCAAGTTGAACGTGGAGCTCTCGCACACAATCGAAAAGTTTTCGTGTTGACGAAATTATAAAGTCGTTAATCTGAGCTTTTACATTAAAACGAGCTTTTATTTGCTATTATTGAAGTAAAATTAAATTGCGTTTTGTTTATCAACCTTAGATCAGCCCTCGATGCGTCTTTTTGATATTTTTTAAATCCAGCGCAAAATTCTATCTGAATACAATTATTTGACAACTACGTGTTGTAGGATGAAAAAATTCCTCCAGGTTAAATTGAATAATCTTCAATTTTCCTGACTACATTAAATCGATCTGTTCGGCTTTTATAAATCAAACACTAAATCAAAAATAAAATGAAAAGAATATTCTCCATTGATTGTTAGCTTTTAATTCATTAGTATGCATTTCAGATTTTTATATAATTATCTTTTACTAATACAATTTTTACATCTTCTCAATTTCCAACGAATCCAATGAATGCAGATTTAGTAACGTCGTTTCTTTCACTGTTTTAAATTTAGTACGTCATAACGTAATTATCATTTTACTGCTCCTCGTAACTTTTTATATTCTTTACAGCGCAGCATTAGTGTAATGACAGTACAAAATAAAAAAAATATGCTTCGGGGGCACTTAACGTAAATTCACAAAATAAGAGCTGCCCAACATAATATTTTTTAATTTTTAGATTTTCTCTACCGCAATTTAAAGTTAACCAGAAAGAATTTTCCTCTTCTTAACAAAGGAAATTAGATCGAAAAGGTGTGAGATGTCTTCTATTGTCGGCCGGAGGTTTCTGCGGTGCAGAAAACCAATTTCTAGATATTTTGAACTGTCACATTTGACAAAATTAAACTTTTTCATTATTTTCCGTCATAAAAATCTTCCAAATAGAAAAAAAAGACAATTTAATAAAAAAATCTGGAAGTCCTATTTGGATATAACGATTTTTGCTGGGAGTGGTCGTAACGCTGTCAAGATCTACTCTATGAGAGAGACTTACGTAAATTAGTACGTGATGCTTTTACGAGATGAGCAACAATTTTAAATGGAACAAAGCCGACCAGACTTCTTATTACCGAAAAAATTTAATTTTTAAAATTGAAAAATAATCCATATTTTTTATTAATTATATTTTTGAATTTTTGATAACTTGAAACGTCGTACTTGTGCTTATCCATATTATGCGATTATATCAAGTTCCAGCTCACTGGAAAGCTGAGAGCACGTCAGTTCTATTGGCATCAACTTCATGTTACTCTGTTCGTATAGTTCCAGCGGGATTTGTAAAGCAAAATTCGGTTCTCGAAAGATCATAGCAGATTTTATAATTAAAAATAAACACATCCAATTACGCTAATTAACCGCATTAATTGGTTGCGATAGCTGTTACTCGAATTTTTACTGATATAAGTTCACCAGCCTTCCAGCCATGAACGTTTCTACCCTAATTTCATAAATTATGAAAACACTCTAGTTTAACGTGGAAGCTAAATTTCAGTACAAACATTTTTTCGATTGAGATTTCTATAAAGAGGATTTAGGAAAACATAACGAAAAACTAAAAGTTAATCGAAATGACACCAAATATAATAATATTTTAAGTAAAAATCTAATTAAGGATATAGCACTCTGATTGGTCCATTTTTTTACCAACCGAAAAATATATTAAACTAAGATTAGGACTAAAAATATTTGTTCAATAGTAATTCAAACCGGGAAATTTAAATTTTTAAGCAAAAATGAGTGAAATTTAACCTTTGGGTAGAGTCTATTTTTAACTGAGTTGGGTCCTAGGCTCTAGCAGATTTTCGGGCCCCTTATGTTCGAGTATAACTAATAGCATCGAAAGCCCAACTTTTGGGTTATTTTATCAGAATTTAACTTTTAATTTTCGATTTTCTGTTCTTTGTTCTGGGCCCATCTGATGGCCAATTGTAAAATAGGCTCTGCCATTAGATAAGAAATCTACGACGGGGTTTCCCAAATAGGATCGCTTTTTGGTGGGTCGCGACTAGGTTTACCTGTTGTAGTTGAAAACCTATGATCCGAGGAGCGGAGTCAGAAGGCAGATTTTTGTATTCTAAATTTCTTTCTACGAGGTTTTTCCAAGATTTTCCCAACAGTTACCCCCTCACTTTGTATTCATCTTCCGTGATTGGTTTTATTAGATAAGATTCCGTTTTCCTCTTTCAGAACTAAATACATGTATAGTTCGCATCAGTACGCACTGATGGTAGAGTACCCCCTTTCAAAGCACTAAAGGGTGTTCTATATCTCCTGAACAATTTGGTCCTGAAAGAGTGACAGTTCTCAATTTAATCAAATCAATCAAAAATTATGGCTATAAACTTTTTGTTACTGAAACCAGGGGGTACGTCAGTTATATATTGCCTCAATAACTTGATAATGGAATACAATTTTAACTGAATTACTGCCCCCCGGACCGCCAGGTTTCAGAAACGGAAAGCTTGTTCGCATATTTTTGGATTACTTTTATTAAAAAGAATCTTTTACACTTTCAGAACCAAGTACTTATATATCATTTAACACAATTTGTGATGTACTGGAGGGCATTCCATGCCCCCCAGACCCCCCGGTTTCAAAACCAAAAGTTTTATGAAGTACAAAACTTTATTAAAATTTTATTAGCTAAAAACGTTTTCCATTTTCAGAACCTGTTTTCGGGGTATGCTACCTCCCTCCTCTTTCAGTGAATCTATTAAATACATTTTTTAGGAAAACTTGCAATCAGGGCCTATTTTTAACTGAGTTGGGCCATAGGCTCTAGCAAATTTCAAGTGTAACTAATAGCATCGAATGCCTAATTTTTGGGATATTTCATCAGTATTTCATTTTTATCTTACGATTTTATGTTATATAGGCCCTGCCTTCGGGTAGAAGAAATTAAAACTTAACTGCTCACGGAGTTTAGCAGCAACTTTCTGTGATACTTTGCAAAGTAATTATAAAAATATAAAGTCAAAATTGTAAACCGGGGGGTTTGGGGGGTGTGGAACACCCTCCAGTACGTATCGCAGAATTTTGAGAAGATAGGGAATTTATAATTTTTCAAATTTCTCTAGGAAAAACCGGGAAATTTGAACTTTAAGTTAAAATGAGGGTAGCTTAAACCTGAACTTAAAAAATCATTTATTTAAGTGCCTTACTGCTCGGAGTTTAGCAGCAACTTTTGCGTTACTTTGAAAATTAACTGTTAAAATTATAGTCAAAAATGTAAACCGGGGGTCTGAGGGTAAACATATCTTGCGATATGTACTGGAAGGTGTTCCAGACCCCCCGGTTTACTTTTATTTTATTAATTTATAATTAATATAAATTTTAAAAATTAAAAGTCAAAATTGTAAACCGGGGGTCTGCGGGAGTTTGACTATTAATTTTTATATAATTTTTACAATTATTATAGATTAAATTAATTATAAATTATTATAAATAAAATAAAAGTAAACCGGGAAGTCTGGGGTGTGTGGAACACCCTCCAGTACATATTACAGGATTTCCATTCTTTTAGAATACTTGGAGTAGCTAAGGAATTTATTATTTTTCAAATTTCGCCAGGAAAAACCGGAAAATTTGAATTTTTAAGCAATAGTGAGGGAAATTTAAACCTTTGGCTAGAGAATATTAAAGTTTGGAAAAACATTTATGTAAGTGCTTTACTGCTCACAGTTTAACAGCAACCTTTTGCGTTACTTTGAAAATATGAAAAAACGGGAAATCCCCCAGTAGCAGAAAACAAAATTAAATGTTCCCAAATGAAAAAATCAGTTTATATTTAATAAAATAAAATATTATATTCAAATTTACCAGCAAACAGACCTTTTTACCTTAGCAAACAAATTTAATATGACATACAACAAAATATTTCACTTAGGAATTAGGATCATGAAGTCAACTAAGTAAATCGCTACTTCATTTAACTTTTATAGTAGCAAACGTAAATTTTTAGTTTTCAGTACTAATATAAATAAAATTGTGACGTAGGTACAATATTTTAACTTTGCAAATTTATTGTTTCAAATATACTAATCTTTTAATGCGGCAGAACCAATCAATAGCGTAATTTTCATAAATTTCAAAGGTTATTTTAGCTAATTGGTTTCCTTCTGATGACGTCACACCTGTAAACACTAAAGTTTTCCGAGTTTACAACGCCAAAACCAAAGTAATTTATTGCATAGTTTTTTTGCAAAACAAATATTAACTATGAAACCTTTAATAATAATCAAAAGTTCTGTAATATTGAATTCAGTCGTTTAATGTTCAAGTTTTGATGTTTTACCTCAACAAGGTTTGTGTTAAGTTAGAACTCTCAAAATTTAAAAGTAAGCGAAAGTATAATAAATAACTTGCCTAACTTTTAAACTCTTCAGACATTCACCTTTATCATTTTTAACTCTGCCATTACACGAAGTATATAGGTATAAGTTATTAAGTTTTGCAAAAATGATATTATCTTGAATTTTGCACTTTTATACTAGAACCTTAATTAGTTTTGGACGATTTTGTCTTAATTTTTAAAAACTAATTTAATCTTAATTTAAATGTTTAATTTATCTTATAAATTTACTTTCTGTGCGACTCCTGAATATATAAATGATATAGCACTCCCGCTAATTGAAGAGGGATTTCCCAAAAAATTTACTATTAATTGTTGCAAGATAACAGCATCTGCTTTTTTATAAACTACACAATAAAATTAATTAGGTTTCTCTTTTCTGCTTTTATTGTTTACCTACATAATGTGGTTAATCCGGGTATTGATCAGTTCCGATTGGCTATTATAAGAATTTTCATCGGATTTCCCATCTTAACTACACAGTGTATGTGTTTGCAGTTGTTTGTAGAAAGCAATAAATTTAAAATACAACCTGCGTATTTATGAAAAGAAATTACATTTTTCACCTTATTTTACCGGTAGCCCACGTCAAAAATTTTCATAAAAATAAAGTAAAAGAAAGAACGTCACATCAGTTTTTATTTATTGACACACAAATATCATTTAGTGCAGCGCTTGACTTCATGATATTTATTTCTATTTATAATTTGAGGGATGGTAAGATGTCCTGATTTATTATATTTTGTTTTTTTTTATTATGCTGGGATGTTAAATTGTTACAACAAATTTGGAAACTGGAGGTTTCCATCTAAACAGCATGTAAATGGAAGTTTAACAGAGGATATTTAGCCTGAATAAAAATAAATGTTCGAAACAACCTCGAAGCTCCCAATTTTGTAACGACAGTTTTGAAGCATCGTAGCATCCCCTACAATTTTCCAATCTTTTTTTATATAGGTCTAATTAAAAAAATTTTGTCAACTGTCTGATTTCAATTTAAAACAACTTTTTTGGTAATAATAAAATGCAGCAAGAAATCTAAATAATTTGTGTTAATGAAGATTTGTACGTCAACTATGAGCTGTGAATAATCGATTTTTTATAATATAAATTTCTAAACGTTTGTGTTGATTGAGCTTAATTAAAAATAAAGTGCTTTACGACAACCGAAAATTGTCCCAATTTAGTGTAAACGTTCTAGTATGGATTTCTTCTGTTAGTGAAGTTATTATATAGACAGCTTAGCAATGTTTGAGGGTTTTCGAACATCCAAGTTATCTCTATCCAGGTTTTTATCGCAGTCGCTGTAAGTTTTTCCAATTTTGTAAATTTATGTAACAAATTACCAGCAGCTTGAATTTTTTGTTTAGCTTTGAGTGTATTTTATAGTACGAATCATGAATCTTCGATGGTAAGTGTCAACTCGAGATTCGCGTTCGTACCATTCACCTTTTTTAAATTAAATTTTTCCAATAAAATGCAAATTCAAAAACAAGGTCAAATAAACAATAAGTTAACATAGTTTAGTGCCATATTGCAGCAGATTAACTCTACATTTACAGGATTTCACGGCAATTAATTATTTGAATGGTTTTTCATTTGCATGAGAAAGTAATTACTTTGATTATTAAACTTAACTCACATAAATTAATTACTCGACTTGTTAATGCAAAATTTTTTTGAGAAAACAGCTGGAAAGCATTTTTAGCCAAAGAAACAACGTACAGGTTATTTTACTTTCATGGTAAATTTTTAAATTAAAGCACACAAAAGCACTCTAGTGGGTATTTTGTTCAGCGGTGTTTTAACATTGTAATTTTCAGAATTAAATTTAGTAATCTGAAACTTTAAAACGTGGTTCTATCGTAAGCAAGCTTACGCAAAATCAGTATGCTGCTTTCATAAAATAATCTTTCAGGTAGAATATTCAGTAAGCAAACATCTGCAAATTTATCGGGAACAGAACTATTTTGAAATTAATTTTCACATTGGAGCATAAGGGAGGAGGATATTCGTAAATTTTGCAAATGCCAAATCCACCAATCAACTTTCTGTTTCATAAAAACACATTTTCATTGGCTGAGATTCCGAATAAAATTGTTTTGTTTCAAAAATTAAGTATTTATTTACCTTATTTTGCAGATAAACTCAATATTTTCTTTACATCCTATGTGAGCCTTAGGGAAAAGTTCTAAGGAGGAAGATTTATATTCCTTTGTAAATTGTTTATTAGAATATAAATATTAGATTTTGTAAAATTTCATAAAATATGCATGGTTCTTTTAATTATTTTTTTCTCTTAATATTATTGTTATTAATATTATTATTTAATAATGTAATAACTAAATTAAAATAATTTCGTAAGTAATACCCACGTTACAGAAATAATTAGGTAAATGTAAATTCGAGAAGCAGAAAGGCAGGCTTCTATCAAATTAGTAAACTATTGCGCTGCATAGTAAACCAATTTATTGCTTTAAACAGGTACACAAATACAAGAATGTCTGAAGTTTATAAGAACACAAACATTACAAACAAACTTATAAAAATATTATAAAGAAAGAAGAAACCCAAGTAGTAGAAAATAAAATATTTATTATTTTCATATATTTGTTTTGTTAATTATTAATTTACTTAATCAGGTATTTGCAAAAGAGGAAAAATAATACAAAAGATTATCATAATTAATTGAACTATTAAAAGAGATAGTATTGCCACTTGTTTCAATGAGCGCAAAATCATCAATCTATGCACTACATGAAGAGAATTATCCCAATAATTATATTCAGTTTTTTGTCTGAAGTATTTATTCTGTATAGAAGTACTGGTTCTGAAGAAGTGATTAATTCGGATCCAGGTCAATTTGTCGCGGGCAATTCGTCGCGGACAATTCGTTGCGTGCGACAATTCGTTGCATGATGCATATTTCGATATCCAATTTTGCTAAAGAAAAATTATAAACTAAAACTAACCTACATAACCGATCCATATCTTCGCGCGGATGTCTTTTTTTACGGACAATGTAACTTACACCAAATTACAAAACATGCAGAGGAACAATTTTGTAAAATAATGTATTTTAATAAATACATTAAAAAACAAACAACTTTTAATTTTAAATTACAAATATAATTTATATTTTTTATTTTATTTAATTGTTAAATATTTTTTTTGTAGTTGTTTATTGTTTTTTAATAGTTTTTTACTTTTGACAACAAAAGAGAAGAGGAAAGAACAATTAATTGCGACGAATTGACGGTATACGGATTAATTTCAATTTAATTAATTCAAACTAAGATCAAGCACACAGGCTCTGTGCTTTTCAAACCGGGGGGTCTGGGGGGTATGGAATACCCCCCAGTACACCAGTATTAAAATAACTTGTGAAAGCACATCCACCTGATTTTGTGAGCTAGATTAAACGGTAATTGACCCTTGAAAAAAATTCAGAAAGTATAAAATTTTATAGAAATAAAGTTCTTATTTAATAAACTTAAAATGAACTACCATTAATCACTAATTTAATGTCATTGATTTTAACTTTTCTCATTTATCACGACCAAAGCACTCACAGCTTACAAAACAATAAAAAATTTAAATACAAGTCCAACATCGTAATTGTAAAATATAAACCTAGTTTTATGCTATCCTAAATTTCATATTCAATACTTTGTTTTATGATTAATTTTAACTGCGAAGTTATTTATTATAGCTTGGTGGTTACATAATCTCTATAAATTATTATCGTACTTGAAATAATATTATGTACAAAACAAATTTGAATTTACCTCCAATTTTTAAAAATAATTTGCAATCAAGATTTGTGATTAATTTATAATGAACTTATCTTGTGTATAATTTTGCAAATTAATAAAAACCGATACAAGCCTGCGGTGCAGAAATACAATTTTATGAAGGAAGAGGAATTATTATTTCGTAAATTTTAATCAAAAATTATTTTTATGAAGTACTATACAAAAGCGAATTGTTATATCCGGAAGTTTCCTTTATACTTACCTTTTTTTAATTATCTCTGGAGCTTTTGGTTCTCTAACGTCAGAATCGTGGTTTTTTCATTTTCACCTAAACTTTTAAATCAATCATCATTGATTATTTAGAATAAAGGCTTAACTCATTTAGTAGACTGAAAAAACGAAACAAAATGCCAATTTGAGTCAGCGAGATTGTTGTTGCGATACAAAAACATTAAATTATTAACACTCGAATGCTCCACGGCAGGCAATCAGTGTTAATTGTGGGTACTTTACTCCATAAAATAAAATATACACAAAAGCATTTTATCTAAAATTCGGAGACGGTTTCATTAATTCGTTGGCGTAAAATATTTTGAAAAGAAAAGTTTAAATGAATTGAGTTTTATTGAACTGAAAAGGACACGGAGAAAATTTGATTATCCGTAGGTGTAAGGCTGAAAATCAATATAAACACAAACATTGAACGTAGAGAGATTTGCGAACATACATACACAACTAAGTAAATAAGAGAATAAAAAATCGGTATTCGTTTTTTACATCTTTACACATTTTTGTTGACCAAGCTAGCCTTCCTAATAAAAAGCCATAAATAGACGGATTTACTTTTTATTATTTGCACAAGGATCAAATTGACTGCTGAAAATGCTTTTTCCATTTTTTGTCTATTTTGTTGCTTATGATAGCCTTTCCTTATTTACAAAAATGAGAGTTTTTATATATCAAGCTTAACAATGTGTCTTTATTTTGAGAGACAGGTAATTGTAATATATTTTGTATAAGGAACATTCTTTAGATTTTCCTAAACAATCCTTGGGCAAACTGTTTGTTCTATGAGAGTGTGACTTCATTTTGAAGCTTTGTGTAGATTGTATGTCATAGTTAAATATTTAATGAAACGTAGTGAAACCACCACAGAAAATTTAAACTCTTGATGAAAATTCTCATTTTTTTACATAAAAGCAGAGCCTGCAACTCTGAAAATACAATTTTTCAGCTATAAACCGTCGAGTTATATTTGCAATATTTATAACCATAAATCATACAACACTTCATGTTCATTTGGAATTTTAATAATCTATCCGAAGTGTTACAACTATTTTCCTAAAATATTTCTTGCTAATGGATACCTGAGATGTTTTATATTATTTGTCGATCAACATTGTAGCTACATGCTTTGCATAGCATAAATGCTACGGCTGGGCTAAATCAATTCCATAGTAATTACGAAAATTTTGAACCTTTCAGTCAGTATACACAATTTTATTTGTATTTCTTTCATGATTCTACAAATATTAGGATCTTATTTCAGACGAGGATTCCCGTACTTGATTATTCCTGATAGGACTAATCAAATTTTAACAATGTATACGTCCTGAACAGAGTATCTGCAAATTAATACAGGAAGAGCACCCACGGCGATTTATACTCATTTCAATTTGATATTTTGATTTGTGTTATTTCGCGCATACGAATTTAATTGACATTGTAATTGAAATTTTCGCACGGTTTTAACTTGGATGCATCCTTCATTTATTCAGATTTTTTAATAAAATTAATTGATTTATTGTAATATTATCGTATAAAGAGTTCAGAAGCAGCATAGCCACCATACTAATCTCATAACGTAAATTAATTTAAAATTCCAAACTTACCAATGGGAAATTATTCATGACAACTTTATCAACCTCTCGGGAAATGCACAATCTTACTTTCAACAAAGTTTATTTCACCATCTTCATATTATACTAGTTTGCAGTAACTTACTTAGTATAGAATGCTTCAAATTTCAACAAAATTACTCTTGGAGAAAAGGCGATGTCGCCGTTTTTCACAAAAAACACAATAGCTTAAAATTTGTAAATTATATCTCCATAAATTTGGAGATATCGGCGGCATTCCTAGTCATTCCGAAGTGCTAACTTAAGACTGAGGTACGAAGTTCCAAATTTACGCTGCACCGGTGCAATCTGTTTATTACTCGTAAATATTCTTTTTAGACTAACTTTATATTTTCTTCTGAAAGCTCTTACAAAATCATCTGCGCTGCAATGATTGTAATTTAATCGCAATCACTTAAGCAAGCAATGTATTGGAATTAGAAATTTGGCATAGAGTCGTCGACTTCAAAGAGAATTAAGCTTGTACACCTGGAAATTGAGTTGAATCTTTCATTTTGTAAATTAATTTATATATTAGTAAGCGTTTTCTTACCGTTGAGAGGTTCTTAATTTAAAAAATAATATTTTCAGTTAAACAGCGACTATTTGTCAGTTTGGTCCTGAATGAGAAACAATGAAACAGTCCCATTCCTTTTGTTCTTTTTAATTTTAAAAAATAAATAATTTATGCTTGAAATGTTTCTCCTAATTTCTTTTGCATTGCTCTACCGTGAATAATTTCAATTTATTAAGAGCAAAAATGAACTTAATATTTTATTTTGCGCCACATTACCCTTGATGCCCTTTTATCTTGAAACTTATTTTTTGTATTAAATTTATATAATAAAAATGAGAATTTCACATATAAATCAGAGGATCTGTTTATTGAATTCAGTGAACAGTAAATCACAATGTAAACAAATCGCTAGTAATTTCTAGTTTACTATAACTTGTAGGCACAGTGCCAACTTATCTCAATATAAATTCCATGCCCAACAGGTCTTTCATTTACATGAACGAAGATAAATGATATCATAATTGACGTAATTTTTTGGTTAACTAAATTCGCTTCAGCCAAGAAAAGAATTTTGTGTTGCCGTTTAAAGCAACATGTTAACTCCGAATTTGCCAAAAATGTAACATCAGGTACCTATAGTACCCGGAATTTCCAAATACTAACCAAACGGAGAAAAATGTTTTGAATTTATTTATATTATAAGTTTATTGATTTATACTGCAAAAATTGAGTTATACTAATTCAAATAATAATCAAATAAATCTGTATTTCGAGTTCATAAATTGGTTATCAGCAGTTGACCCCAATTTTATTTTCCAATATCTGGTTAGGTTTATTGCTGAAAAATAATTAGCTTTAATGCTGCTGATAGCAAAATTACTATTACTGTTTGCAATTGTGTCATGTTTTGTGCCTGCCCATAATAGAGAGACAATTTGACATATTTTATAATATGGTGGGTGCATGTTTTATACCCACGTCAAATACAAAAGTGATTGAATACGGGATAATACAAAATATATTGGAGCAATTCGATATTATAGTTTAACACAGTCGGGGGCTTTCCGATACAATTTTAAATATGAAATTGCAATATTATGTGTCGGTTACATAAAAAAAGCAATTTATCTGCTATTCGCTATGCTATATAAATTTATTGCACTACGTAGTCCTGTGACCTAGTTTATCTCTTAGAGAAACCTGCAGTTAGGTTGTTTAATGCAAATAACCTTTTTTTGCAACGAAGTCTTGAATTTCACAGGTTAATTAAAAATTTTATATGAAATTTACCGTCGTCACTGCAAACCATATATAACTAACGATTTTCCTGGTAATTTCCAGTGACTTAGAAAAATTAAGAGTTAAAGTTAAGAGTTAAATTGCCTTTCTACTTTTTAGTTGTTAACAACAAAAAATAAAACTTAAAACAACAAATAAATTGATCAAACTTGGAAAAGTCGGAAAAACTCTTGATCCAATGCCATATTTAAATTTCATTAGTAGATATTCATTTAGCTGGGAAGAATTCTTATTAGAATTACAAATTTGATAAAATTTCAGATTATTCTAATGATTTAATTTACAATTTCATGGAGAAGTTCGTGTAAATGTAACTTCAATTCTCTATTGTTTTTCCGACTTTTCATGTTTTAATCTGCATATTTAGTAATTTTTACCATAATAAAATTCATCCTTATAGTCCTTATGGTTCATCTAAGCATGTTATGTGCAGACATGGAAGTACGAGCGAATTAATCCAAACTCGATAAATTGGATATACTTTACAATTGTTTTGACAGCACATTTGCAATCCATAATATGAGGATTCGATATTTCAACCAAACTAATGTTGAAAGATTATTGACTGTCAACTGTCAGATAAACTATCGCATAGATAAATTCACGTAATAGTTTGTAACTTTTGCTATATAAATAATTATTATTCTTATATTTAGTAAATGTTTTTACCCTACTAGCCTTTAAACAGTTCGAGAGCTTAGGTTGTGCATTTTTCATTCGTTCTCAACTTAAGAACGTTAAGTTAACAACTTCAAAGTAACTGCTTCGGATATATTAAGATTATTAATATTAAAATCAATATTGACTTTGTAATTTAAAGTTCATAACTTCAAAATAACAACTTAGGATCTTAGCTGTTTCTGTATTCAGTTTTCATTTGTTAATTAATCTTGATGAAATTTGGCATCAACATTCCCAAGACTAAAAATTTATAATTTGGTTAATTGACCCAAATACATTTAATAATTTTTTAGTAATTAGTGGTTGTAGCTTGTAAACCTCGTTATAACAATAAATTAGGTTATTATGCAATGCAAAAGTTTGGTAATTCTACAAAAGGGCTTCGGGCGCTTGCTTTACAAATTTGCATTTAATTACTTGTACTAAACTGCACTAACAAATCATTTTAGTTTAATCAACTTTTTCGAAGAGTTTTTGAAGAAAAACTGAAATACGACTTAATTCTTACGGCTGATTTTGCTAGAAGTTGGCCTATTGCCAGTGTATTGTGCAATGGGTTGGTTTGGAGCTTTCCATTTTAACTAATATAGTGAAAGCTTTGAGTAAGTGCACAAACCTCATTATGAATTTCATAATTACCAAGCACGATTTAATATCCCAACGTTATGAATAGAAACTGCATCCTTCATCTAATGCATTTCATTATTAGGGAATGCAACTTTGATGTTTTTGAGGCTAATGTAATCAAAAACGCACTGATGCAAATGCAAGTTTATAATTAACATTATATTACAATATTAAATTGGTATTCTTGAACTTCAAACAAACTTTCTGAAAAAAAATTCAGCCATGAAAGGAATTTCTTATGTCAGCATCCAACGTATTTTTCAAAAACGTACTAAGTAAATTACATTACATCTACGCTACTTACTTTTCATTAAGTTTGAGTTACATAATTTTATTTCGGAGCTGTAAAAATTTGTGCAACCAGCAATTTAAAATTTTAGTTCTTTGTTTAACCTGTTTTTAAAAACTGTACCAACTTTTTTATTATGTAATAAAGCTTTGTTTTTTTTCAGGTAAGTAACTCCGTCATGCTGAAATTAGTCGTTAGGTTTCCACAAAATCGTAAGTAAAATAACTCAAAATAGAGAAAATTACAGGATTACTTAAAGTATATTGCGTTCTTCTGTAATAAATTGTGACGCGTTTCAACCTCAAATGGCCATCGTCGTAAAATTTATGAAATTTTATAAACTGAAAGAATGCAATAAATTTTATTTAGTTGCAAGTAAAATAATTTTAGTAAATTTGTTCCTGCTTGCTATCACAAAGATTTTTCCTGATTTTTCCGTTGTCGAAATTGTTTTTTATTTTTCGGGTCATAAATATTGTTGAGAATAAATTGAACTTAACACTTCCTATAAAAATTTCAGTACTTACAAGGTAAATAATTGAAAGGCGAGCAATTTTCAGGCGGTCCTTGAAAACGTTCTGAATTTTTAAGAGCTTTTCCGTATAAATATTAAAACGATTGAAAACTTGAATTTTAGCCTTATCGGAAAGCGATACGTTATTTTAAATGCTACTTAAAAGTTTAGAAATACAAATGCAGTGGTTTTGAAACAACTTTATAAGCTCAAGAAAATTTTATTTACTAACTGAGAAGTTTGCGTTTCCCATTCAATTCGTTCGAAATTTATGCTTTCAAATAAAATAAATTTCAGTGAGTATTTATTTACTCAGCTCGTATTGGTTGTCATCCAACGGAAAAAATACATATTATAGCATTATGATTGATTGATCACAACTTTGCGGGTTTTACGTAATAATTGTTAAAATTTATAATTTTCCTTTAATTTAAAATAAAATACTACACAGGAAAATGTCCTTATGGAAAATGTGTCAGGTTCGACATATAACTTAATAATTTCTAAAGCAATTTCGTAAATTATTGGTTTATAACATAATTTGTGCTATATCGCAAATTGACTCTTAACGTAATTATTCGTAATTGCTACTCAGTCTTTCAATTTGATTAGTTAAAGAGTATATTACGAAAAAACTGATCATTTTACATAAATCGAACACTTCAATTTTGTTACATCACGTCATCTATTATTTAAAAACTCACGAAACGGTCGTTTCCGATTGCAAATTGGAGGATCAATAATATTTAATACAATAATCGTCCACTAGGTGGCTCTGGCGTCAGAAAATGTTATCATAAATTTTCCTGATTTACAGTTTCCACGCTCTGCAGTTTTCCCTGACTACTTGTGGCGCCATCTGTTTATACACATGGAAAACTTATTCAGTTTTGACATGAAAAAGATTTCCTTTTCAGATAGTAGAGATTTTCCCGTTGTAAAATTTCATTATTTTCCAGGTTATTTTTTGTTAATTCTAAACAGCTAAGAACAATTTATGACAATAATTTAATTTAATAGGGAATGTTTCACTGGTAAGCGCTTACGCAAGCTTCTACACTGTCACATGGGAATATTTTTACTTTAAGTGCCGACCATTTGTTTCGATTTGGAACAAAGCTAATTTTTCTTCGTTGTTTGCCAAATTTTTACAATATTTTTTTTAATAAAAATTTTCTTTTAAATTATGTTTGTGATAGTGGTCTGGGGAATACAAAAGATAGCCCATCGTTTTCCAATAATTAAGCTCGTCCAGCTTTTGCAACCTCATTGGTTATATTGGTATCTCATTGAAAGAGAACGTGACGATGTTCAGTTTTCTTGGAAGGCAGCCTTCAAATGGCTTCAAAGTCCTACTTTGCAGTGCAGTTAATGGAATTTTCAGAAACTAATTTCTTAAGGATGTAAAACATTGGGACCACAATATTCCAAGGAATTAACATAGTACACTGGAAAAGCTGTGTAATTATGGTAAATAACCATTCCTTGTAGATGATAGAAGCAGTATCCTATTTAGAAAATGCTTGGGAGGAGGGCAGATCAAAAATATTGGTTAGAATCTTATTAATCTATTCGTGCGCGTCAGTGGTAACCAAATCCTGATATATAAAATCCCAGCACGCTGCTGCACACTATGATTTTCCTCACGTTTGCTTGAAAATTCAAATTTCCCTATTTTTCCTGGCGAAATTTGAAAAATTATAAATTCGCTATCTTCTCCAAGTATTCTAAAAGAGTGGAAATCCTGCAATATGTACTGGAGGGTGTTCCACACCTCTCAGACCCCCCGGTTTACAATTTTACCAACCGAAAAATATATTAATCTGATCTAATCGGAAAATTTGAATTTTTAAGAAAAAATTATGGAAATTTAACTACTCATGGAGTTTAGCAGCAACTTTCTGTGTTACTTTGAAAGTTAATTATAAAAATATAAAGCTAAAATTTTTAACCGGGGGGTCTGGGGGGTGTGGAACACCCTCCAGTACATATCGCAGGATTTCCACTTTTTTAGAATACTTGGAGAAGATAGGGGGTTTAAAAATTTTTAAATTTCACCTGGAGAAAATCGGGAAATTTGAATTTTTAAGCAAAAGTGCAGCAACTTTTGCGTTACCTACTTTGAAAGTTAACTGTTAAAATTATAGTGAAAAGTGTAAACTCTTTTAGAAGACAGAATAATTATGCAAATTTTGTCAGAAAAAGCTGGGAAATTTTTAGCTTTGACCGAAAGTGTGGGAAATTAAAACGGTCGGCTAAAGAAAATTTGATTTGAGGAACTTATTAATTTTTATATCATAAAAAAAAATTTTAATTGTCCGACAACGGCACATCAAGTTATCAGCAACGTTTTACGTTACTTTGAAAATATAGAAAAACGGGGAATCCCCCAATAACGGCCAACAAAATTAAATGTTTAAGTATTATAACGCTAAAAAAAAGATCCATCGTCTAGCTGCTTGTCCACGGACGGGCTTTCAGCTAGTTAACAAATAATGTAATTTAAATTAAATCTAAAAGTAAAGAAAATTTAAGTTGGATGAGAATCTACTTTGTTTATCTACTTTTCCTGTATGAATCCTCTTAGAATTGATAATAATTTCTACAAAAGTAAAAAACCTTTTATACTTTATTGACTAGCAAAAAACAAAAGATATTCATGTAAAAAATTCCGATAAAAGATATTTATATTTTAATTTATTGTTAAATTAGTAGATAAACTAAAAAGGTTCGATCTCACTTTATTCTAAGTTAACTTCGAGGTTTTATCTAACCCAGTTTGTTTATCTATAAAATCCAAGAACGCTGCTCCTGCTACAGCGTGTCATTTTTTGGTGAAAAAAAACACCCTGATTTCCCTCACATTTTCTTAAAAATTCAAATTTCCCGATTTTTCCTGGCGAAATTTGTAAAAATATATTCTAAAACAGTGGAAATCCTGCAATATGTACTGGAGGGTGTTCCACACTCTCCAGACCTCCCGGTTTACAATTTTACCAACCGAAAAATATATGAAACTAAGATTAGAACTAACCGGGATAAAATTAAGTTACTTTGAAAGTTAATTATAAAAATAATATTAAAATATAAAGCCAAAACTTTAAACCGGGGGGTCTGGGGGGTGTGGAACACCCTCCAGTACATATCCCAGGAGTTCCACTCCTTTAGAACACTTGAAGAAGATAGGGAATTTATAATTTTTCAAATTTTGCGAGGAAAGAAGTTTTTACGTTACTTGGAAAATATAGAAAAACGGGGAATCCCCCCGTAGCGGGAAACGAAATTAATGCTTAAATATTATATCGTTTAAAAAAGTTCCATCGTCTAGCTGCCCGTCCACGGACGAGCTTTACAGCTAGTAAATAAATAAAAAGCAAATAAATAAAAATAATTTAAAGTTATTATTTTTGTTCCCCTATAAATACGCCACCGGATAGAAGTAGGTGCTTATGCCGACGAGAGTGTATGGATTAGATTTATTTCTGACATTACTCACAGTAAGGCTCTTTCTGTAAGTTCTTAAGTTATTAATCTTGTCGTGAATGTAATCTTTCAATACACAGCTTAATGGTTGTTTAAAATAAACGATCATTAACACTTCAGGTTGTTGACACACTACAAAGTCTTAAATTGCCATTAAAGATTTTAACACTACCTCACTAAACTTAACAGTAAATATTTTGTATAATCTAAGATAATATAAATTGAGTAATTTATAATTACTTCATTATTGAATACGGCAATTTCGCAGAAGGTAAACATTGAAATTATGGCTATATGGCATCTGACTTCACAACTCAAGCACTGAAATCCCAATGGTGGAAACATATAACATTTAAAATTTCAATTTCTAGAGAAGTGTGAAGTGCACATTCATCGCTTTTGACTAGTACAGGTAGGCTCTTAAAAATTAAACCGTGGTACTTTCTAAACCAACCAATGAATTAAGAAAAATCAAAAAAATGTAAAATGTATTCGGAGTACAAAATATTTATTCTGAAAAAAAATATCAAAAAGATTAAAAGAATTGATATGAAGTGATTTCACTTTAAAAACAAAGTAAAAAGTAAAGATGAAAATTCTGTCTTCAAGGATTGTTATCTTTTCTCTCAAGTGGCGGTTACTGTATACAATATTTACAGGGTCCTTGAAATAATGATACTCGTGATTGTCTTATTCATGATGAACTTGTTGAATATATAAATTGTCATGTTTTTTATAACTTCATGTTTGTGAATGCATAACTTTTTTTACGTAAAATCAATTTTTCAAATACCATATTTTCTATGTTATATGTTCATACTCATGGAAATTTACAGTCAGTAATTTTACATAAAACAAAACAAAAAAATCTTTGTCGCGTCAAATTATGTTGAACTGCCTTCACAATGCATATCTCTTCAAACGGAAAATATTTAAAATGAAATAATATGTAAATGAATAAATTATTTTTGCATTAAAAGAGTAATTATAAAAGCAATTACTACTTCATGAAGGTCAATTTTTTCTGAAAAATATAGCATTGCGAAATGCATCCTAGAAGTACTGCACTCTCATTTTTAAATTTAAAAAAAAATATAATATTAATAAAGCAACAAAGCTTCATTAATCGTTAATCATTTCAAGGAAAAACAAAATAATTTAATGTTAAGGCTTCCCTTAAGGAATAATTGATCTACTCTGATGCAGTAAAGTCAATAAAATAAGGTGCAGTTTAAGATTACTTAAAATTTAAATCTAATAATCTACTTTACTCTCTTGTCATGCAATATACTATTATTCCTGCAAGATTTTTTAATAAATACTTCTTTATTAAAATCCTTTTTCTGTTTAATTAATTAAATATTGTCAGAGATACTCAAAATTCAAAATTAAAAGAAAAGCAGAAAAAAGCATTCTGTATGTTCGAAACTTTCAGCACTGAAAACTATATAATAAACTAATCAGTTCAAAGTGCAAAATCTTATCCAATATTGCGAGATTTAAACCATGAACAAACTTATCGATTCCGAATTTAATGCTGACAAGCAGGATAATTTAAAACAAAAATTTAAATAGCAGCAATAAAATCGATAAATTCGATTTGATATTTTAATATTTTATTTCCGTTTTTAATAATTCATCAAAAAATGATGTTAAAAGAAACATACAAAGGTTTTTTTAACAACACAGTATCAACAAAAACATCACCGAATAGGCTTTGAGTTGAATGTTTATTGTGCAAATAACAACTTCCATTTTCATCAATTTTATTAGTTTCTTATTAAAATATTGAATAATAAAAATGATAAAGTTTTTAAAACTGAATTAAAAATCGATTGGATAAATAAAAAATTGGTTATTGTCTTTTTTATTCAATTTTGAATTAACTACATTATTATTAAATTGGTTAAGTACATCAAGTGCTGAGCATACATTATTTTATGAGAAAATTAAAGGCTTGGATAATTCGGTAATAAATTACATAAAACGACCCAAGTATTTAAAATTACAACATAAATTTAAATTGTATTTTACTTTAGAGTTCCATTTACTTGATAATCGAAATTTAACACATTCATTATTATAATAATTCACAATTCCAATATTTAAATTTTTAATATTATAAATACATATTTACTTCGCTTTACAAAGACAGAAGGAGCAGCAATAATTTGATCCAATTTAAATATGATACCGAAATTTTTATTTGCAATCAATTAAATATAGGAGTATTGCTTCGATTGATGTTTTTATGGATTGTAGCTTAAATTAATAGCTACAGTTTTAATTATGACCCAATTAAGTTTTAGATAATTTAATCTAAAAAGCCTCTAAACATTAATGAGGGTACAACATTAAATTTTAAACTGTAAATGCTGTTTATAATTATCCCATAATTTACTTTTGCTTATCTTGTGATTTACATATTTAAACTAGCCTTCATTGGAAATTCAAAATCAATTTAATTTTTTTTTTCCAAAAAAAGCTCCAACTTGTTTCCCTACAAAATCGTTCGTCGTACTTCTTACGGTTTTCTCAGGGTTCGCAATGTAATACCTCAGCCAGTATTCATAATATGTAGTTTTGGAGGTTTTTTCATAATTTAAATTTGAACTGTTCAAATATTTTGTAAAGCTTTTTCCAACAGGAAGTAATCGAAAAATTGTTTACGCAATTTACATACAAAGCAAGCTTGGCTGGTTATGTATTAGTACATAACTGCCGGTATAAGTAGGAGCTTGACTGAATTACTCTATTCGTAGACTGTCAGAGATTTACCATTGTACGCTTTCTCAGATTAATTGACCTTAACTTTTATGGTTTTAATTAAACCATAAATCTTTGTTTGTTTATTTTTATCCTTCTTTTTTGATTTTGATGTATTAATTTGGAATATGACTCTATATGTAAAACAAAATCAACGCTGAAGTTTTGCTTCGGGAAATGCGGAATCTTTAAGAAAATAATATTAGTAATAAATTTTATAAAAAACAAATTTGTGTTTAAATATAACAGCTAAGCATTTGTTTCGGCGATATTGGCCATACGCAACCGCCAGATGATGGTAAAAAGAAGCTTTTAAATTCCGCATTAAATTTACATTTACAAGAAAATTTTGATTATTAAATAATAAATTCTCAATACGACAGAAACAATAATCTGATATTCTAAAACAGATAAGTTGAAATGACTTGTAATTATTGATGCGCGTGAATAGATTAACAAGACATTGTTAATATAATTATCTGATTTTTAATTTAAGATTTAAAATTTAAACTGCAACTGAAACTTGAGTAGGTAGTATTTTATTTGACTTGACTCATAACCCTCTGTAGGGTTCTTAGTGAGATTAATCCTTAATATAATTAATGAAAAATAGCAAAACTATAGTCTTTCCTATATCTAATTAGAAAAGTACCTCCAGTATACTATTAAATTTTTTAATGCCATCACATTTTACTTCAACATGACGATTTAGACAAGACTCACTTCAGTATTGTAGAATACCTGTATTGTGCGGTATCAAAGCGGGTCAAGCTTGTTTGTGTCGGTTCTTGGGTAATTTTAAAAGTTAAATTGGTTTTTTTTCAATCCTTTTTAACCACTTACGATGATAGTTACGTTTTACTTTTACTTATTCAATAAGAAGAAAAGCTATCTCTGAAATTTACTTTTGATGATCAATTACTTAATATGACGTCGTTTAATGCAGTTTAGACAATAAGCTTTTTCTTTGATTGGAACAGTAACAACTGTCTAGACAGCTGATATTCTGTATCTCATTTTGGGTTTAGAGGGAAACTACTGGAAAATTCTAACATAAAGCAGGCAATCCCGTCTTATGGTAAACCAAATAGTGATAATGTAACCATGGCATGTTGATAAAAGTTCTATTCAGTTTCGCGACTAAAAAAATCGGAGAGAATGGTATTCGCCTTTGTTGAAGAGAGAACTATGTCAATTCAAATAAAATTATTTCATCTCAAGCAAGATCTCTAGTGGAAACTAAAACATAAAAAGTTATGAAAAATCGAACTCAGTTTAGTTTTAGTGAAATAATCTTATCGCCCATTGGCTATCGGATTTGTGGAGCCCTGCAAATTACTATAAAGCAAAGTGAACATAATTATCTATGTAGTAACTTAATGATGATATAATTTGATGACAAATTTTGTAATTCCCAAAAGCAACCACTGAGTTCGAGGGTTGTTTGGGATATTTTTAATTAAACTCTACCCGAACAACTGTGGTTTTTTCTAAATTTATTTTCCCAAATTAAACTTTCAGCATCAATAACGGTCGGAAAATAAAATCACTTGTGGAACGCTGTAAACTAGAATTTGCAGCGTTGCAACTTTCTTTGATATAGTAAAAATGCTTTTTCCCCACTTCACTTTGACACTGGATAAAAATTGGTTGTTTCCTGTAGGATAGAATTAGTTATTGTTATTGCAATGAATTGAGGCAAAAAAATGGAATAATAAATTATTATAATTCCGCGAATCTCAATTCTGAACTATGAGTAATGGAAACTCAAATTTCTACATAATCTTAAATGCTATTTCAAATTTTATTTATTCCAAAATCTCAACCGCAAATGGATTTTGTGAAAACTAAAAATGAAAATTTCAATTTTTACTTATTCCTCGTGTAAATCCGAAGGGTGTTTCGCTGGGGAATTCCTAAGGAATTAGTAAGGCATTAGAGGAATTAGTGGAGAATTCAATTCTATGGGAATTATCGATCAATAATTAAATGGAAAATTTGGGAAATTTGTAAGAAAATAATGGAATTAGTGGGGAATTAATGGGGAATTTGTAGGGAATTACAAAATTAAATATCTTAAATGTAATTAAATATATTACAATAGTTAATGTTTTATAAACCGGGGGATCTGGGGGGTATGGAATACCCCCCAGCTCATACAGAGGTGGATCTACCTAGACGCTAATGACCATACAGACAAACAACTGAAAATGCGGGATCCTTTACGAAGACATAATCAAAAATCCCTAATCGGCTTATTGTGTTGTTCTGTTACTTAAACCGACACCAGAGGCGGAACTACCGGGGTGCGGTGGGTGCGACGCACGCGGGCCCCCAGTTGTACTGTGACCTTTTCAATCTTAAAAAAATTCTCTAAAGTGAGAGGTGCACAACTAGATGCTTTTTGAAGTAGCATCAAACTTGTGACTAACATCACAAGTAGCATCAAACTTGTGACTTCCATACCAGGAAAATTTTACTATAATACTCTGCCCCCCGGAGAGAGTTTTCACGACGCATAGATATATACTGTATAAATATGCACTAAATCATTTTGTTTGTATACAAACTTGTTCTAAGAGAATAAACAGTTTTCATTTGAAGGTAAATCATAAAACGTGCACACACACACCTTTGGGTTTTCAAACCGGGGGGTCTGGGGGGTATGGAATACCCTCCAGTGCACTAGTGTGACCATATTTGTTGAAAAAACAAATTTAAGTTAAAATCCCCCCAGTTTTTTATGTTTTTCGTCAAAATCAAATTTTTGATTTTACTTTATTTTTTACACTTTGGTATATCACGATTATCCCTTCGGTTTTCCAGTTAGTACACAAAACTAAGGGAAATCACCGGAAAAATTGTGTGTACTAGTCAATGAAAATCTCAAGATATTCTAAAAACTTTCAAGACATCTCAAGAAACAGATTCTTAGAAAATTTGTAGAAATATAGAAAATCTCAAGAAATCCATAGAAATTTCAAGAAAAAAAAAGGAAATCCTAAGAAATGCAGAAAACTCTAGAAAATCTGGAAAATTTTAAAGCCAGTGAAATCTCAGAAGATAGAAAAAGCGAAAAAAAAAGATAATCTATAATATTCTAGATTTCCTCAAAATTCCTTTTAGTTTTCCATATGACAATTTCTCCATCATTTTTTTTATTTATTAAGTAAACAAAGAACGAGATATTTTAAGAAATCCTAGAAAGTTTTAGAAAATCCATACAAATGTCACAAATTTTATAATTAGGAAATGATGAAAATTAGAGGAAATAGCAAATTCTAGAAAATCTTAAAAAAATATCCAAAAAATCATGTGAAGTGGGGAATCACAGAAAATTTTAAGATATTTTAGGAAATTTAGACAATCTCAGAAAATTGAAAAATAAAAAATCTCATCTAAGTATATATTTTTTAAATATTTAATAAAATTAAATAGAGGGAGGGGGTAGTTAATGTCTCTGTATCCGCTCTTGTTGGAACGAATACTTTGGAAATCACTGGAATTACATGAAAATCGTCGGAATTTCGAGTCCTCTATATAATTTTTTTTGTCTTTTATAAAAGCAGGGCCCCTGTTAACAACTTTGCACACGGGGCGACTGACCGATACCTTAACGTCAATTCCGAAAAACTATTGCTAAAGAAGTGATTTGGATTTTAGGACCAATGTTTACCTCTGATCTGCATAAATTGCAGAGTTATTATCATTATCTAAAACGTTTGCTGTTATATAATTTACTATTACATATTATATTAGATAATTGTAGTGCCTGAATCGCATTATGTCCTAGTTACAAATAAGCGTTGGTATCTAAGAAGGTGTAGCAAGATTTTGGAAATTCTCGAGGGAGAATGCAAGCTGCTAACAATAGTAACAGCAGAAATGCATAATAACTATTATCCAGGTTCACAATAATAATATTAAAAACATATTAAATCCTTCTAGGTAGCAAATGTGACCTTTAGTGCGGATTTGCTCAGATAAACCTTAGGAAAAACTGTCACGAAGTGGCATTTAATTGAAAAACAACGTTAAGTGTAACCTGAGGCTCCGCGATTCCTTTATGTGCAAAATTTATAAGAAAGTTATCGCCTGGGCCCCGTTTGTTTACATAAAACAGACTTACAAAAAGGGCACACATTTTTACATTATGTGGAGTATTAGTCACCGATTTTCAAGAGGTGATACCGTCGACATTGTACACACGAAAGTTTAAAGTTAACAAGATGAAGCACTGAATAACGTGTTCGGAAAGACAGAATGATTTATATTTTTTTAAAAGCGGTTGCATTACAAAATTTGCTCATGAAGGTCAGCAAAAAATCATAAATTGTAGTTATTCTACCGAAAATGATTTAAAGCCAGGACTTTTTCCATGTTCTGAAACGGCTTTAACGAAAACCTTTCAAATCCCCTGATAAATAGATTTTTTTCCAAATACTATTTTGTTTTTCTACGAAATGGTCAGATTGACTTTATTTGAATGTAATTGGGTATAAACTGGCGAGTTTGTTCCAGCCCATCAAATATTTATTTTTACTTTTAACTTGTGATTTGACCTCTCCAATTCAATAATCTCAACAGAATATGGTAAAAATTACAGTCAAATATCTAGCTAATCGAGGTAGGGTCGAATTGTGAGCTAATAAATACGCCCGACAAGTTTAACTAAACGAGGCAAGGGTGGATGCGTAATATGTTTAAAGTAAACCACCCATGCTGGAATTGAGAGCTAAACACATTTGCAAGTCAAAAACTGTATACGATGTATCTGCAGGGTGGTTAGCTCTTTCTTGTTGAAACGTAATTAGAGCTAGGTAATGGTTAATGATTACGGTATATACCTAAGTTACAGTTTAATTCTTGACAGTATCCAAGTTAAAGTTGGGGTTTGGTAGCTGTAAAGTTTAAAATGGCCTGAAGGTAGCGCAAAACTTATAACTTTCCAACTGACCAGAATGCATTTACGTGATCGGAATTTCTCGTTAAATTATTTAGGTAAGTTGATTATTTGCGGGGTCGGCGGTAATTGGAAAATTGAGTAAAGGTGAAAAGGTATTCCGCAATAAAGGCGCAGAATTAAAAGAGTAAAAAACGTTCGAATGTAACATAAATCAAAAATTTGCTGTCTAAGCAATTTTTTCGGCCCGGTTACTCCTAAAATGCAAATATCTTAGGTAATAATTTTAACTATGCCGTAGAAAATATAAAGGAGCCTAGCTATAAATTTTATTATAAAATTAATTTGGAAAATTACCTAAAGTAAATTTTCGTTCTGCAATATCTCTTAATAATATTGCTTTGCGCGGAAGTTTGTTAGCGTTAATAGTATCAGAGTTTTTTGTTGTTGAAAAGTTAAACCGATCTTATAAATTCTGGAAGACTAATGATGAGATGAATTATTATGTTAAGGGTAGGAAATATGGTACACTTTCAAGATGGCGTTATTTTACAGCTTATTTTCCTAATTCGCGACGCACCTTGAGGGTGTAAAACAATATAACAAAAACATTGTTGCGATACGCATGGGTTCTAATCTTGATACAAGACAATGCTTTTTAAACAAACCGGCTGTATTCATACAATTATTATAGCTATACTTGGCGAAAGATAAAGTGATTGCACGTACGTCCTAGCTTAGTTCGGTAGGTAGCTGGAAAAGCAAGGGTAAGTTCGATGTTCAGTTCTGTCCGGGGTTTTGACGCCAAACGCCAATTATTATCTTGTGTGCGCCGTGACGAAAAATTATTACGCAGAACTATGATTTAAAATTACAATGTACTATTTTATGACCAATGTTGTTAACAATTGCGAACAAATTTTAAGGTAACAGTAGATTTTGCTTTAGGAAAAAATTTTAAAATTAAATTTTTTAATTTTGAAATATCACCGAAAATTTTAATGTAATAATCGATACCGCTCCGTTATTAAAAATTGAATCCCCAACAATTTTATAAGACCGAATTAATTTTTTTTTGTTACACTTCATTACTTGATAAATTAGCTTCTGTATTTTTAAAAAAGGATCGATTAAACTTTTTTACTTTTATTTTATGTTTAAGCAAAATCTCCAACTTTTCTAGTTAAAAGCGTAGCCTTTCTTTTACTTTATATTTCTTCAAATGTTAGTCGCTTGAAATTTTGGAAAACTAATTTTAGTAAATGAAAATTTCTGCCGGCTGGATTATTTGCCGAAAAGCAAATTTTTAATGTAATTACCACGCAATTACCAAGTAATTACAGATTTTAATTTAGCATGCATATGGATGATGTCCCTAAAGTACACCTAGTTCATCGGCGGACCGGAAAAACTACCAACTTTACAAGATCGATGATATATTAAGGTCGCCACTCGATGGCGGAATTTCCAGGCCGATAAATTCATGCACGTGTTCCATTACTTTTTAGTAAAAGTCCAATAGTATAAAAGATTTATTGATTTTCCCAACTTAAATAACCCTATGACAATTTCAAAGTTTTTCCTCCACTAAACCAAGAGTTACTATTCCCACATTATCATTCCTTCTCATTAAACATAACAGTCCAGTCATCAGAAAATTTTCCTAAAAAAAATCGTATAAAAAATATGGCGGTATAATATTTTTCGTTTTCCGCTTTTGGGGGATTTCCTGTTTTTCTATATCTTCAAAGTAACACATAAAGTTGCTGCTTACCTTGATGTGCCGTCGGGCAATTAAAAAATTTTTTTTATAATAATATAAAAATAAATAAGCTTCTCAAATTTTAATTTCCCTCACTTTTACTAAAAAAAAAATTTCCCAGCGTTTTCGGACAAAATTTGTATAATTATTCTGTCTTCTGTAGGTTTTCTAGAAGAGCGGGAATTTTATTATGTACTGGAGGGTGTTCCACACCCCCCAGACCCCCCGGTTTACACTTTACACTTTACGCCATAAGTAAGTATTCTCTATCCAAAGGTTTAAATTTTCCTCACTTTTGCTTAAAAATTCAAATTTACCGGTTTTTCCTGGCGAAATTTCTAAAATTATAAATTCCCTATCTTATACAAATATTCTAAAAGAGTGGAAATCCTGGGACCCCCCAGACCCCGCAGTTTACAATTCTGATTTTATATTTTTATTTTATTTTTATAATTAACTTTCAAAGTAGCACAGAAAATTGTTGCTAAACTTAAATTTGCTTTCCAACATTTTTGCTTAAAAATTCAAATTTCCTGGTTTGGATTAATATTGGACAAATATTTGTGGTCCTAGTCTAGTTTAATATATTTTTCGGTTTGTAAAAAAAGTCGACCAATCAGAGTGTTTCTTTTTCACCCAAAAATGACACGCTGTAGCAGGAACAGGAGCAGCGTGCTGGGATTTTATAGATTAGGATAGCTGGAAAGCCCGTCCACGAACGAGCAGCTAGAAGTTGAATCGGATCTCTTTTTTAGCGGCAATTTCGTTTCTTGTTTGTAGGGGATTCCCCGTTTTTCAACATTTTCAAAAGCACTTAAATAAATCTTTTCCAAGCTTGAATATTCTCTAGCCGAAGGTTAAATTTTTTTTATTTTCGGTTAAAAATTTAAATATCCCGGTTTTTCCTTATGTTTACGCTGGCCATTAACGTCATTGGCCAAGCCGTTAACGGTGGGCAATGATGTAAATATTTTCATATGATTGTAAAATTTACGTCTTTGGCCGGTCAATGACGTTAATGGCTAGCGCAAATAAGCTATGACGTCAAAATTATAAACCGGGGGGTCTGGGGGGTGTGGAACACCCTCCAGTGCATATTGCAGAATTTCCACTCTATTAGAATATACTTGGAGAAGATTGGAAATTTATAATTTTGTTTATTTTCTGTTTATTTATAATGAACAGCAAAATGGCGATGCACTTTATTTTTTTATTTGTCGTTCACGTATTTTTCCGTATAAATGACAGCAACTCGACCCTTTTTGCGGCTTCATAAGTGCATAGGGATTTTTATTTAATTCAGACAAACCCAAACTCATTTTAGGGTGGATCCGTGATTCATCGAGGTTGCGCCAAGGAAAACGGCACGGAGTGTCTGGAGCTCTCATACTCTCTAAAAGCATCCCCAAAACCAATCCACCTTGACTGTGTGTGACGGCTATCACTAAGAATGATAGAATATGGAATCTATAGAATAGTAGTTTTATCATAGCCCACTCTGGGTATTGTTGCCTGGACAATGACGTAACAACTACATATGAAATTTTAAACATCGCCCAAAATGCATGGTCATTGACGTCAATGACCGGTCAATGACGTTAAAACCCAACTAAACTGGGCATTGACGTTATTATCCGGCCATTGACGTTAATAGCCGAATTGTCATCGTTGACCGTAATATATTTTTATAGTAATTTTTTAATTAACTTTCAAAGTAACACACAGTTGCTGCTAAACCCCGTGAGCAGTAAGCTAATTAAATAAATATGCTTTCCAAGTTTTAATTTTTTCTAGTCGAAGGCCAAATTTCCCTTATTTTTGCGAAAAAATTCAAATTTCCCGGTTTGGATTAATATTGGATAAATATATTTTTCGGTTGGTAAAAGAATTGACCAATCAGAGTGTTTCTTTTTCACCAAAAAATGACACACTGTAGCAGGAGCAGGAGCAGCGTGCTGGGATTTTATAGATTAGGATTATAATATGTATATTATAATAAATTAAAATTATTAAATACAAAACCTTCATTTTTTTTTAAATTTCAGAAGGATTAGATCTTTTCAAGCTGGAAATTTGAGTTTAAAAAGGAGACATCTTCATCTTACCTTTACGTGTGTGTCCCCATATCAGTTTAGGCATTAATTAATGTTAGGTACAAACATAATAAATTATAAAAAAATTGATTACGAAGTCTAACTTAAATTTCTCCTTTGGTAAAATGTCTAGATTCTCGATCGCAGGTTAGCAGCCCGTCCCCTTAAATAAAAAATTTAATTTTACGCCTATATTCTTAATTTAATTTTTTCTTGCGATCAGAAAACCTTTGAGTATGAAACAATCTCCTATATTAGTGACCGATTAATTCTTCAATTTTATCGCCCAGAAAAACAGTAAAAGATGCGCTGGGAGGTATTCCATACCCCCCAGACCCCCCGGATTAACACCTATTTAGCAATTTAAACTAAGTTCAGCTGAACACCATCTGCACTTAAATATGCAAACGGAGTAAGCGGCACTTAACAACTTAAGAAACAGTTAATGCATGGTTAAATTTACATTCATTTATTATTCTATGTTTTTTCTTTAAAATCGCTTATCTGGGCCAAACAGGATATACTATGACAATTACATAAATAAATGGCTTTTATTATAGACCTAAAAGGCTTTTGTGTTCGTCTAGTAGACGACGATATCTCAACGTAGCAATTTACAATAGCATAACATTAACTTAGAGATTTCCGTGTTTCCTCACGTATAGAAAAGCGATTCATAGCATTGAAAGTACGCAAACTATTGTTTTCAATTTTTACCAAACCTATAGTTGACTTGGGCTCATAACCTGATACTATTTAGGCTACCATCGATTTTATTAATAATAGAAAATAAATTAAATTATGAAAGAACCGGTAAAATATATTCTAAACAGGAATTAAAAATAATTTTTAAATTTAATATTTGTCGTTAGTAAACAACAATTAATTTTATTTAAATTATATGTGGGAACTTTAAAATCGTTTTTCTTAAGTGGAAATTCTATGAATAAAAGTAATAAAGTTAAGTTCTAGAAGAAAAATCATCTCCATAGGTTAAATAGGTCGTAAACTGTGATCTCTTAAAGTTGACCCCTTCTACCCTTTAAGCTTCAATTGAATTCTATTTCGACCTGCAGATATAAATAAATGATCTGAATTTTTTTTTACTTTATTTAAAAATACTACGTAAGAAATTACTTTCAGCAAAGAAAATTTATTATTTTTTGTTTATTTTATTTAAAGAACTAATTCTTTTTAGTCTCAGCAAATAAATAAAACAAAGTATTTAAGGTTAACCTACAGTTAACTTTTTAGCACTTGTGATATAAATAACTATTGTAGTACAACTACTCATTAAAAGTATTACTTTCTACCTACAGTAGTGAACTTTCTCATATAAAAAATGCTTTACTTGATGAAGATTTCTTTTTTAAATTAAATTTCCATTTCACAGATTTCCTGTTGAAAATAGGAAATAAACCAAATAAACTATTTTTATGACAGTCGGAATACCTTTTTGACGTCGTGTTATAATTTGACTCAAGGGCGCTACGGTCTCCGGTAGGAAATCGAAAAGTTCAGGAAAAAAAAAATATTAGAATATTTAAAAATCTAATTACCGTTTCCATTTTTTATCATATTTTTTTTAAATCTGGTTTCGAAACTTATATAATAAGTAATTTTGCCAAAGTAAATAAATTAGAAAAAAAACAATTTTTTGCTGATAATGACATAAAGTCGAAACCGGTTCGTTAACCAAGCGTATCTTGAGGAATATTTTTGATTTTTTATTTATTTATTAGAACAGTTAAGGAGGAACTATTGAATAAAATAAAAGAATTTAAGATTTGGTGCACGACGCGAAGGACACATCAAAAGAACGGAAACCAAAATATCTTTTGACAAATCATCCTAGCTCAAAACTATCAAATGCTGTTTAGTTATCCCGGGCTAGAAATCGATCGAAAAGGCTATGGTGGTTTCGCAACATTTAATAATAAACTCGAGATTTTTTCCAAATTTTTGGTAATCGCCAATGTCAAGGTAGAGAAAGGGAAAACATTGGTGTTTGGCAATGAATAATATAGTTGATTAATAAATAAAATAAAGCAAAGGGGTAATCCCCTAAGAGATTTTTGTCGTTATTTATTCTTTCTATTACGTAGAGATAACAAAGTGTCATATATTGAAGTAGCAGGAAATTTAAGGGTTGATATGATCTTTTAGTATATTATATTCGGTATTCGTGTTCCATATTTAATATTGACCACCTGGCCGCAAAAGCTACAAAACTGATTTATTCATAATTTCTTTTATAAGCATCAAACATAACAGTTAGGGTAAAATTTCAAATTATTATGTTGGTACTTTGAAAAATAACAAACCTTTATTTATTCTTTTTTGTTGTTCTTTTATCCTATTTATATACCAATAATAATGGAACATTTAAATTCGATTGTATTTACCATCAACGTTGTTAAATTCTAAGTAAATAATCATATTTTTGGTTCAAATAAATATTTTATTAAAAGTTTATTCAATAAAAAGTCATTTTTTACTTACGGTAATGAGGTTCCTTTGTCAACAAAGAAACTAGTTGAGGTTGATATAGTTTTCGGTGGCCGTTCGCCTAGAGCTCAAGACAAACCATTATTGCCATTATCATGCAACTTTTGTGATATAGCAAAAGTAATAAAAGTTATTTATATTTCAAAGGGCTTCTTTCTTATTGCAATTCGCGTTTGCTTTTGCGATACTTTGGTCGAGTAAAATCTTTGATTGCTGGTTCAATCAATCGTGCGCCGAATTTTTAACTCAATAGTCGAAATGAAAGTGTCTTTCCTTAAGTGTATCAGAAGGATAAATTCATTTTTAACAAAATTGTGAAAATAAAAGGAGTAACACTTAGAAAATGATATTTTAAAAGCTTTCACTCAATCTGTCATCTCGAAAATAACATTTGACCCGAAAAATTTCATTTTCCCACTGTCAAGTTTTACAATTTTACTTTAATTTGTAATAAATATGTACCTATTTTGAATGGAAGCAAAAAATCCCACAACCGAATCACACAGAGATGTCTGGGCGAGGAGGGTAAGAAAGGAGAAAATTAAATTAAGCAGTCGCTATAAAATTAACAAACCGAAAATTCAATGACCTTAGGAACAATCTTAACACGCCCTCACAAATAAATTAAATCGTACATGAAATTCAAGCTCGGTTGAATACAAACTTGATTTAATGTTTTTCACTTGAACTTCATAATAGGTATGTATATTAGTTTGGTTTTCACAATTTTGACCTTGAAATGGGGGATGTCGGTGCTCAACTGCGACCGCTACACCTCCCCCCCTCCCCATGATCTGAACAATTCGTGCTATTAAAACAGCAAAAGTGAATAAGAACGGCCGCCTTATTTATATATCGGAGTAGATTTCACGAAAAAACGTTGAGATATAGTTCTTCAGTTGAGTGAGTGCTCATAATTTCAATTTCAATTCAAATTGAAAACCTGGAAATATCTAAATGAGAAAATTATTTTAATTTTTTTGTTACTTTTGAAATAAATACAAATAATGGTTTTCCACCGTCTGGTTGCTGGCTGAGACTTCCCAGCACCAGGAGAGATAGAAATATAATAAAGACAATCATGATACTTCTATTTCTCATTTTGTAAACTACTAACTTCAAGAATTCCAGTAAGTCAAATTGGTATTTAACTTGATGGTTGTGTGGAAGTCTTTTTATCTAAGATTGATTAAAATTGTTTCCTTGAAGTTATTTAAAGTAGACCGTTTGTTTTCCATAAACCTTCTTATGCAACAAGTGTCGTTGGCAAAACAACAATTTTTTTTATTATTTGTTGCTTCTACACTGGCTTTACACAAAATTTTATTAAAAATGTTTTTCCCAAAAAACAGATTTATATATCAGGCCTAAACCATACAGTTGGTTTTGATTATGGTTAAAAGCCAAAGAACTGTAAGTTGACCAAGAGAAAGATGGACAGACATCAAATATTGATTTTTTATATTTTCCTATATTATTTTTTTTATTTTGTGCAAGTTGAAGCTTATCCAGATAGGTTTTTCGTGCCTGACCCCAGATGGTCGATAGATAATTAACATGCGACTGAATTATAAGCCTAGCATAGCAAATAGTTGGCCTTCATGCTTTGATGCTGAAGATGCAAATTTCCTTTCATATTGACTTGACTGCGCTGCCAAATTTTTTTTCCCTCTACAGGAAGTTTATATTTGTTAATCAAAAATCATCAATCGTAGACAATTTCAATTAACATATAAACTACAATCGACTCGAAATGAAATTGGCCATTAAAGACAAAAGCAATTTAATAACTAGAAAGATGAAATAATATTAAATTGAACTTTTTCTTATTTTTTTAAATTCTTAATTATACTTGGAAAATTCCCTATAAGCAAATCTAATTCTTTGATGTATAGGGAATTAATCTATATTTTTTAAACATCAATGCCGGCAAATTAAGTAAAATAAAATAAATTAATATACTATTCAAACTAAAAACGATTCCACTTCTTTAGGAATTCAACAGAACGAAAAGATAATTAATTTTCATTTGGAATTGAAAGTTCAAATATAAATACCTGGCAAGGAAATTACATTGTCTTTGAAATATATTCATAAATAATATATTTTTTTTAATAAAATTTGCTTATGCCTTGATTAAGCTTTAAAATAAAAAAAAATTTAATAGATTTTCAATAGAAAATCAGAACAGAAAGCTAGCTATTAAATCAAATTCAATACCCATGATTGCCCACATAAAAAAATCACATCAGGTTCCTATAGCATTACAACCGGATTACACACGGATTTCTCAACTGGAATCATAACACTGATATAAAGGGAACCCGATATAAACACTTAATTTTATATAAGAATTCGCCGTTTCACCTTAAATTTTGTTTATTCCGTTTATTTAATCGATTTAGGCGAAAATTTGCTCAGAAGTGGAAGAGAAATTCTATCACAATTTGCTTTTATAATGCAGACAAGCTAAAGCTCTCATAGTCTTTTCTGTAGACTATAGAGCATTGCAATCGACCTGGAAACTTCAATTTTTGTTTGATGATACTATGTGTTGTCTTGGTAAACTTCTGTGTGCCAAATTACAAAAGTGTTAAAGAAAAATCCGAAATGAATGGACAGCAGGAATCCTAAATAATATAAATACAAAGGAAGCAACGACACACACTAGTGAAAATGCATGGTAGAAAGGTACTTGACTCCCTATTCCTCTAGGAATGTCAACCAAGAACCCCAATTATTTTTCTTAGTTTTACTGACAGTAATTAAAATTGAAATAATTGAAAAAAATTGATATTCATTAAAACTTTCTAAGTTGAATTTATTATAGCAGTGATGAATAATTCCCATAAATTTAATTTAGCTTTGCAACTTTGACAAAAAAGCACAGACATCTTTTCGTTAAGAAAGCTCGCAAAAACGAAAATTTTTTTAAAAACAGGCATTATGTTTAATTTGATCTCATTATTACAAATTTTTCTGCTTTAAGATTGATAATGTTTGCTAAAGTCAACAAAGCTGATGGATTTATATTCAAAAGGGAAATCCTACCTTCCATTTTTAAAATTGTCAAGTTTTAAAGTTAGAGAGCTTTTTATTGTTTTTATTTTTGATCGATTATATTTAAATGTTTACCGAAAAACTTTCAAACTTAGTTTTCAAAAATTTTGCGCTCACGAAAATTAACTTTTTCTTCGTATGAAGCTGTTATCGTTCAATTTTTGAAAGCTATTAAGTGGGGTGAAAATATTTCTTTATAATTTGGAAAATCTCGAATATTCCGAAATAATGCCCGACACAGTTGTGTTAAATTTCCGTTTGTTAAACGAAAATTTTTACGAGAAATATTTCAGTGCTAAAATTGTAGTATAATACACCGCAAAGAATTTCATTTTCCACTTCATAAACGACCTTAAATATGGAACGCATAGTACACTTGGATCTTATTACATAATTTCAAGCCGGCCTTGCTTAGAAAAATAGGCATGAAATTTAATTTTCTTAATTAAAAGGATAAGTGCTGAAAAATTACCCTCCTCGAGGCTTAAGGTAATTTTGGGTTACAATGTTGCAGCATTTTCTCTAACTTGAAATAAATTTGATCTAAATCGACTTTTATTTACGGTCTAAATCAATTCCTGTCCAACTTTTTGTGACTTACGGCAAAAACTACATAAAATTGTAAGTAACTGACAATGAAAAGTTATATTCAAACCAAAATAAATATCAACTGCATTAATCTTGGGAGTTTCCTGATTTCAAAAATGGTTTTTCTCGATGTAGCTGTACGGATGACAAATTAATTAGAAAAGTAAAAATATCCTATCATTTTGACAGGCTAAGACAAATTAAATCGGGTATAATTTTGAATGCTTGTTCTACTAATTTTAGAACTTTTGCCAGAATATTAATAAATTAGCAAATAGAGAATTTCATTAAAGTAGCTCTGCGAGGCGTAATGTACGAGATATGCTAACGGATCTTAATGGTTGAATATTAACCCGTTTTAGTAAATAAACGCTGGTACGACATAGCAATTCTTATAAACAATCCCTGCATTGCATAAATGAGATTATAATTTATTAAACAAATTTTAGTCCTTCAGAATCCTAATTTATTTATTGCAATTTAATTTAAACCTTAAAGAAGATCTGATTAAATGCCGTCTGAAAACTAAAACCAAACTTTTCCGGAGATACATTATTTACGCCAATAAAACACCAACGTCTTGCCAATTTGTTTGCATTAAGAAATGCATCTCAAAATCTCTCAAAAAGTTAAAATTATAAAGTTGGTAGCTTCTTTTGTAAAAAATGTTATTAATTTTTCATTAGATCCTGCAAAAATGATACCAGTAATTAAGTTAACGTGAAGTAATATTGAAGAGATATTGAGCCGTAAAAATAGAGATGATAATATAATTTTATCAATTTAACGAAAAATTTTATGATTAATTGAGTTTTTGCTAGACTTTTTGACGTTCTGTTAATTAAGATATACAAAGCACTTGGTATTAGGTTTCACGATTTATTACCACATAAATTCATGACGATCACTAAGCATTGGTAAGAAAGGGTTCTTATTTCCGGAAAAACTTCCATTTTTTTCTATTTTGAACTTTGAGTTTCGTTAGACTTTACAAATTTTTGTTGTCCACATAATTTCTTGCATTTCAGTAATATTCCCGAGGTATTCGTCAAGGAAAAGGTCGCAGATATGACATTTTCATATCTCATGCAGCATAGTTTCTAATTCTCCCGGGAATTTAAAGTAGCAATTCAGATTCTAAAGTGACTCTAATTTTTATACTTATAATTTCAAAATTGTGAGCAGTTACCGTATTGCTGGCGAAAATCTACTTTAGTGCCGCTGTTTGCCGGTCGTAAAGTAAAACAATTGAACCTTTTTCCTCCAAGTCAAATGTTCTTGGCGTTTTGAGAAAACTTAAATTAAAAATACCTAATATCATTGTCTTTCATTAGCTCAATAGCATAAAGTTGTTGAATTTCGCGTTAACTATGTAAAGTTTCAGATCTTGTTAGGCTATGCTAATTATTTGCTTTACAAATCTCAAATCGATCAAATGAATCAATCTAGTTTGAGTGCAGACACGCAACAGTTGACAAAGTTTGGTTTATGTGATTGTGCTTGTATGAAATTGTAATTCAAAGAACTTACATGAGCATGAAAATTACTTAATATTCCTCAGTGGCATTTTTCAAGTTTAATAACAAATTTTAAGTTTTTCAGAAAAAGCTCGGGACAGCTTCTAAATGATGGTCACGTTTAATTCAGATTGGATGAAACATTATGATTTTTATAAAAGTAGGAAAACTGTTTCGTTTGCACTTAAAACCGTTTTGAAACTGCTAGACGCAAGCGCAGATTAAAATTTGCAAGCTCAACTGGCATTTGCGCATGCGCCTGATAATTTCGTAATGATATAACCATAAGTGTAAATAAAGTAATTTAAGTGTTTTAATTATTAAATATAACCACACCTAATCATATCCTTTAAAAATCATTAAATACCTAAGTGAATCAAAGCAAAGCTGACCATCAACAACCGCAAATATGGAAGAAACCACCAATTAACGTAAAACGTCCTTTTCTATTAGCTATTTTAAAATATGGAGCAGTTGTTAGAGTGGGTATCTGGATTTATTAAGTTTGCAGGTTTCACCTCTGATTACAGGTCAGTAATTCGCTCATTCTGGCTTGTAGGTACTGAAAGCATCAGTTAGCGCTTATTTCCATCCAATACTCACATAGTCACACATCCAATCGTTACGTCGTACTATTTTAGTTTCTGTAGTTAGATTAGGTTGTGCAATGCCACGTTTCATGATTCTGATTCTCTAGAAAGATAAATTCAGCATCCTGGATCGTGCCGGTATATGTCACATTAAATAAACTTTCAATAAACTTGTGCAAATATAATTTAACCAGTTTCTATACGTTGAATCATGTGTCACATTATCTACACTCACGATTAAAACCAATATTTACTTCCTATCATACATGTATAACATACTTACAAAATTCTACCTGCTCTTGCGGGTAAACAGAAAATGAACCAGCTGTAAACTCGCGTAGAAGCCCACGGTGTCATGACCAGCTGTAAATGGGTCGGAAGCGAGGGTGTGGCTTGCTACAGAAGCAGCACTTGGTACAACCAACAGTAAACAGTAAAAGCGTCAGTTACTGCAACCTCTCCATCATAGAGAAACGAGGGTGCCTGTGACGCTGTTAAATATAATTCTGGTCTGCAAGATTTTCATAAAAGTTTGCAATTTAAATGGCAAAAACTTTAAAACTCATTATACCTGCATCAGGTACTCCGTCGGGTGCACATGTTACGATATACCTATACTTGAAACTTCTTCGTTTTATGCTCTGAGCTTTTCGTAAATTTTTTCAGCTGGGCTTTCATATAATTTGAAAACGTAGAAATGTAATTTTCTTTTACTCCCAAAGCAAATTAGACCGGTCTTGCGAGGGTGTACATTTTCCAAACTATGAGTAAGAAATATTTTTGCTATAGGTCAACAGGTACTGTAGGCGTTGAAACACGAAAAACGGAGAACAAAATTTTTTTGAATTGTCAGGTAAATTCAAGGAGTCAGTAATTCACTCCAGTAATTTGCTTGCATACAAAAGAAGTAAAATGCAAAAACTGCAGGATATTTTTTGTAGTAAACTAAAGCAATTAATTGACATCCTGCGGTTATACCCATTAGTTTTCGGAGCGGTGTTAAAAATATCCTTTGAAATGTAATATTTACTTGAACAAGCAATTCAAAACCCTGGGGTTGTAACAGGTGTTTGCGTGTATGGAGGCGTCGCGACGACGAAAACGCTATCTTCATAGGAAATACACGTATATCGGCCTCATTTATAAATTTTGTGTCGTATACCTGTTGTCCAATCGATAATCATTAAATAGATATTTGATTATGTCGAATCAAACTTCATTAATGAATATAAATCGTTTTGTTCTAATTTAAAATTTAATTATTTATGAAGCTTTGTTCCATGGGTATATGTATATAATTAGTCGCAGAATAGGCGTAACTGCTATAAGTATATGCTGTAAGAAATTGCAGTTTTATCAAATAATTTTATGCACACACGCGATATTACGTGTATTGTAATAAATTATTTTGATAGGCCTACCACCCTACCCTATGTGATAACTTAAAAATATGTCACTCGTGGACTTGCGTTTTATAACAAAAAAATTAAAACTCATTCTTATGTTTTCAAGTCGAAACTGGGATTAAAAACGTCCTACGTTATAAAAAAATATATATTTATTCCGTTTGTAAATAAGAACTCTGGATTAAGTATTCATTGACTATGGACATAGTCACTTTATTTCTCCAAATTACATCCTAAATAAGGCTCGTTTCATATTAAAGGTAATCACCAGAGACTGTTGAAGTTTCCTAAAAAAACAGAATAAATTATTAGAACTACCTACCTTTCTTGTTGTCGTTATCATTTTCCTGTAAAGAAAAAGACACTTGAGGGAGCTTTAAATCAAAATATCAAAAATAAAAATGTTGCAAAACCAGAAGCTCGAATTCTTGTGAAAAATTTCACAAGTCTTTAAGTTCTAACGCCATTCGTGTTTATGGTACCAGTTAGCTAGCTCTATAGCCTATAGGTAAACAGCAATAATTTTTATAGCCAATTCTCTTTGTTAAGTTTTTTTTTTACTTTAAATTCTGCATTTTAAATGAAATTACGCCAATTTCAACTTTTGGAATAGATTTTCTCAGATTAATACGCTTGTAATACAAACGATTCCTTTTAAAGGAAAATATCTAATTTAAAAAACTTTAAAAATCCAATCTCACAGATTCAAATCTTGTGATTTAATTTTTTTTATTTATATTTAATTTACGTATCGATTGAAGTTTAAACAAGCATAAGCTTTATTGGTAAACGAAATTCTCTTTAGTATAATCCGCTTAACTTAAGCTACCACAAACTGACCACATTTGGGGTTTGATTTATAAGAATGGTTTTTTTATAAATAATATAAATTTAAGCAATAAAACTTTTTTTGCTGTCGGAAACGTGGTACAAGGACGACGTATGTTGGAGAACCATTGAGCCTTTGAAGTTTTGTCTTAATTACAGCTTCATTTAGAAAACCTACAACAGTTTTGTGTTTGGAATTGTACAATTGAGACTAACGACCATAAAAGTATAAAACTTTGAATACGTTCTTCCATCATCTGAGGAAGATGTTATTACGAGATTGTCAAGAGAAATACAGAAACGCCAGAGTAAAGGAATAAAGGTTGCCGGAAACATGAAGTCTATAGAAAAAAATGAAGCTGACAACGCAAAAGTAGCTATTTATAAGAACGTGCTCGTATTTACCCTTCTGAATACAAAATGTTACTCGAATATGTCGTATAATCACAAAAGTAGGGTAGATATAATTTTGACGCACTATTTAAGTCTATAGATTATTTTTGACACCGATTTAATGGCATTTCAGACTTTAAAATATGAGGATAATTAAAAAAAATTTTTGTCGATATTCAAATAGCTTTTCGAATGAGATTAGTAGTTTGAGATAGCTTCGGGTGTATTGAAAGTGACGATGTGATTGTGAAAAAACTCCAAACGCTAGATTTCCGCCGAAAAAGCTTATGGGAAAATGGATGTGATGTATGTGAATAATGTGAATAGTCGTTAGAGACGAAGTAGAATAACTAAAAGTAGGTCGATGAACATTATTGTAAAAATATACAGCTAAACGCGGAAACCAGAAATCGCTGAAGAAACTTTTACTGAAAATTCCTTCTATTATTTATTATTTAATTAAGCCTTTTTAACAACTGCGGTCGTTACGCTCATCCGACAACCGTATATGGAATTTGGACCCACGACTACTTATTTTGCACGGCGAGCAAAATGCTTACTAATTAACTGTTTACTCCTGAAACCTGAAATTATTTGGAAAAATCAAATAATTTTTTGTTTAATTTAATAATTTAAAAAGTGGAACTAAAAGTGGCATTAAAAATGCGTATGAAGCAAAAGATTCAGAGATATCCAATATTTTACTCTCATTTTTAAAAACATAGTTCTAAGTTTTCCACTAAAGTCAACAGTGCCATATAGTCAAACAATTGAATTTGATATTTATTTGAAATACAAAGACCAGTGGTGTCGAGTTTCATCTTTAATACAACCAAGTTTTTAATTTTTTAGTTTAAGATTCTGTTCCCAAAGATTTAAAACATTAGTACATGGTGATTCGATTTCCCAATTTTCCAAAAAAAGTAGTAATCGTAAACGGGAATTGAGATAAAATTTGATTCTTGCAGTATTAGTTTATTTTTTAATTTTACAAAGTATAATTATTGAAAATAAAATCTCATTTTTTGGGCGCCCCACGTTGGGCGCCATAACGCCTAGTATTCTGAGGGTGATTTATATTTAAAACTAGCTGGAAAACCCGTCCGTGGATGGTGGATCTCCTCTTTGTTGGTATAATATTATACATTTAATTTCGTTTCCCGATATTCTGCGATATATACTGGAGGGTGTTCCACACCCCCCAGACCCCCCGGTTTTGTATCTAGTGTAGATTGAATACTTCAAGTTAATTAAATTCAAAGTAAATTAATTAGAAAAACTACTGGCATTAGCTAGTCAGTGTCAGACAGGCCCGTAGCCAGGATTTTATTTCGGGGGGGCACTCGTAAAAATAAAAAAATTTCGGGGTTCCCCTTCCGAAAATATTTTTCACACTTTAAAATATATCTATTTACTAATCTAATTTTCGAAATTCCAATTTTCTTTTGATCATTTTGGGGGAGACGGCAGGTGCCCCTAGGTTCCCCCTCCCTTGGCTACGGGCCTAGTGTCAGATACACTGCTGTGATCTCAAGTCTCGATCTGTGGGCTATGGCAAAGGCAAAAAACAACCAACATATTAATTATATTTCTTAGTAAGTCATCTTGTTGATTGTCTATTTACAGTACATTCAAGAACCCTGGGGGACCGCGGGCTTTACGTGCCCTCCGAAGCACGGAAACGGTCATATGAAAGTTTTTTTTAGATTCTCCCCGGATTCGAACCGAGTACCAGTTGTTAGGCTAGCCTAGCAAGCTAATGACCGTCTCATACAGCAGTTACCAACCTAAAATAAGAGAAAGGACAGTGCGGCTTCAGCCGCACAACCTGGGTAATCGAGTAATAATAATAAAATTTTAGAATTATTTTCTTTATTTCGTATAAGCATAAGGAGGGGCAACAGATAAACCCCTAAAGAAAAGAAATCAAAGAAAAAGATAGAGCAATTATTTTTAAACTACCTGAAAAGTCGTCCGCGGACGGGTAGCTAAACGGTCGATCGGATCTCTTTTATAGCGGCATATTTCGTTTCCTGTTAGTAGGGGATTCCCGTTTTTCAACATTTTCAAAGAAACGCAAAACGTTGCTGCTAAACTTTAAGCAGTAAGGCACTTAAATAAATATTTTCCTAGCTTTAATAATCTCAAGTCGAAGGTTAAATTTTCCTTATTTTCGCTTAAAAATTTAAATTGTTCGGTTTTCCCTGACGAAATTTGAAATATTATATCCCAATCCAAGAATCCAAACTCCAGCAATATGTTCGGGAGGGTGTTCCACACCCCCCAGACCCCCCGGTTTACAATTTTGACTTCATATTTTTATATTATTTTTATAATTATTATAGATTAAAATACCTAATTAAAAATTAATATAAATAAAATAAAAATAAACCGGGCGGTCTGGGGGGTGTGGAACACTCCCCAGTAAATATCGCAGGATATGTTCACCCCCAAAACTCCCGGTTCACATTTTTGACTATAATTTTGACAGTTAATTTTCAAAGTAACGCAAAAGTTGCTGCTAAAACTTCCCTCATTTTTTATTAAAAATCCAAATTTCCCGGTTTTTCCTGGCGAAACTTGTAAAATTATAAATTCTCTATTTTCTTCAAATTCTGCGATATGTACTGGAGGGTGTTCCACACCGCCCAGACCCCCCGGTTTTGACTTTATATTTTTATATTATTTCTATAATTACTATTATAAATTATTATAAATCAATTAAAAGTAAACCGGGGGGGGGGGCTGGGGGTGTGGAACACCCTCCACACATATCGCAGGATATTCACTCATTTAGAATATTGGACAATATTTTTAGTCCTAACTTTAATATATTTTTCGGTTGGTAAAAAATGTCGGCCAATCAGAGTGTTTCTTTTTTCACCAAAAAATGACACGCTGGATCAGGAGCAGCGTGCTGGGAATTTATGTATTAGGATATTTAATATATAGTTTACCATGAATTTAATTATGATTATTTTTTATTAATCCAAATTAATCTTCCCGTCTAATTTTAATCAATTATCCAAAATGTAGTAATTCACAACCCGAAAATCATTCGTCCAAAGTCTCAAAATCTTTGTCCAAAATGGGAAAAATATTATCCAAAATATGGAATAAAATCACTTACGCAAATACATATAAATCAATTTATTCACAAAATGAAAAATCTCAAACTAAATTTCAAAAATAATAGAGGAGAAGACTTTCACAAGGATATGCCCCTACCGATGCCTCAGGTTACGAAGCTATTAAACAATTTTATTAGGAAATTTTCTCCGCAAAATGCCAAAATTGAAACAAACAATGAGATAGATTTTATAATAACAGACAATACTTTCGATACTGGAAGCGATTATAGATTAACCAAGAAATTAATAGAAAGAAGAAGAAAATTGAAGAAAGAATTAATCGAATATAGTAAAATCAATAAAATTGCAAATAGAATTATTCGAAAATATATAAGAAGCTAAGATAATGAAAGAAAGCATTGCGGACAACAGAACTATGCGAATACTAAGAAGGAACTTAACGCAAGGTAGATATAGGACAATATCACCAACGACAAAGAGTATGTATATATAGAGGGACAGCCATTAACAAATATTTGTCACAAGTTTTTGTTAATTACAGTGACTTTATAGAGACAGTGACGACAAGTGATGTCCTATTTTTGATTGGCTATAATGTTTTTGTTAATATCTGGCTTACGACAGAATAACAATAACTTTTTTAAGTTCATTAGTGCATTTTATTAATATAAGAAATGGAATTCCTTTTAATGTAAAGAATATGCCAATCCAGAGCATATATTTTTTGATTGAATTTGCAACATCCTGGGCCGAATAAGGGGATTTTGCAACATCCTGGGCCGAATAAGGGGAATTTGCAACATCCTGGGCCGATTTAGGGGCTCGTGTCGTCACTGTCCCTATAAAGTCACTGTATTGTTAATGGCTCTGCTACGCCATCTAGTAGACGGTGTAATCTCTACGTTTTAATTTTTAATTTATGGCTGATCCTTTATATACAGGGGGGTATTTTTACAAAAAATTTTATATGTTAATTTCCTATGTTCAGCTAACTCATTCAGCACCCTGGATATAGAGGACCAAAAATAAAGTCGTAGAGATAACCCCCTCCACTAGATGGCGTAGCAGAGCCATCAAGAAATACTTGTGACAAGTATTCCCATAAGAGCTGTACCTCTATATATACATACTCTTTGCCAACGACAAATCATAAATAATAAAAACAATGGTAAACCCTCAAGAACAAATCGAAGAATACTATAGAAAACATTGGCTTGGAAGATAATCCCAACATTACAACCGAAGAAAACCAAATGTGAACAACATGGCGGCTCAATTACGTTATTTTATCGTAAAACTATGGTGAAGTGATAATTCACAAAATAAGACACCAAAAGAAAGCAAAAGTTCGGTTTATAATTATTATACACAAAACTCTCTATATCAACTATACGTTTTAGATTAACTTCATATTTTTCCGCGTGGTGGAGTTCGCTTAATACACTAAGAAATGCCATCAAAGTCCAGTTAGACTGCTGTTTGAAACTGGGAAAAATACCAACAGAATGGAGAAATGCTAACGTTACGCTGATATAAACGATATTTAGTTCCATGATCATTTAGAGACAAACCACGCATAACGTCGCATTTCTGTTGTATAAACTAGCTGAAGTATTGCATTGAAAAGAATTTTTAACTTTATTTTCTCGGGAAAATAAAAAGTTTAGTACTTTGCAACCTACCAAAACCTGTATTGACCTTAGAGTTACACTCTAGTACATTTAAAATAAGTTGATAGAGAGAAACACACAGAGAAATTGATAGAGCAGGCGTTATTACTTATAAAAATAGGATTAAAGAACTAATATTATGCATTTTCCAAAGCTCAAATGAATGCCTGCAAAAATTCAATTTCCATAAAATTAATTCCAAACGGGAATTCTAAAGTAGCTGACCTAAAAATGCGATCCATGATGGCAATCATTAGACATAATCTTACGTCACTTTCCGCTGGAGTAGTTTTCGATAAAATTTGTAATTTCAACTTTGTAATTTTTGAGTAAGATACCTTCACTGTTTGAGTTTCAATAAATCTATTTGTGAATTGAAATTTTTAATATTATTAATTCTCACAAGTCAAGATTTATATATTACTTGGAATTAATTACGGGTCCCGGTTGACTATCTTGTTGAAATAATAAAACGTAATGAAATCACGTAAAATAGCAGGTTAAATCAGAAGTGGTAAACAATTAACAACATACGTGAAAATTGGGATGCAGCCAAGTTAATAACGAGAAACCAAATCCGATTAGGCAGGATCAGAGAGAATCTCTATAACAATTAAAGTAGTCGTGTTTGTAATGAAAAGATCGTAATCAAGGGGCTTACTATTAACCGTGGCGCAAAATTAAAGAAAGAGGCAAGAACACATTTTCCACCCTGACGTGCAATTGAATTTTTTATACTTTCAAAATACAATTTATAAACAATGCTCACGTTTGTGTGCGGGAGATAACAAACAAAATTTCTTGCAGTAAAACTTGAACAAAAGTTCGGTATTTCAATTTTTATCAACAACGCATCCATTATCAATACATTTCTTTTAGGTATTTGAAAAAACCTTTATTCTTGTGTGTTGTAATATATTCTAACAATAAAACTGTCAATTTGGTTGAAGCAAACCCAAAGATTGTAGAGAGTGGATAGCAACAGGTTTTTGAAATAAATATAGCATAGCTTTGTGTGCTTTAAACATTAAAAAAAGATCAGTTGACCTACTTTTACTATTTAAAGTCGTCTGCAAAATAAACTATCATCGATTAGGTAATTAAATTGAAAATATGTAAAAGTACCTCTTAAGGGTTGAGAGAACTTCCACAATTTTCCTTTTAATTTCTCTCATGCAAAACATGAATATGGAAACAAAATGTCATAAATATTTAGAACGTCAGTTTTGATCTTTAATGTTCCAGAGGTTAAGCTTTCCCAACTAGACTCCGAGGTTAGTTTTATTTTTTAGAAAATTGTAATTCAAATCACGGATGAGTACAACTGCAACGGAAGTTTTTGGCTAGCTTACTAAATTTAAAACTTGATATTTTTATTGGACTGCAACGCAAAGATATTCTTTTCATAACGGAAATCGATTTCATGTCCAACTCCCCCGAATAATCATGATCTCTGATTTCATTTAGCACTAAACCACAATTAGATTATCGATTGCGGTTTTATCTTCTGGTTAATTACTTATACCTGGATATAGTTTAACAATAAATGCAATTATATTGTAACAGATGTGTTACCGATTGGCATTAGTACCACTCGTCGCAAAAAGGCAAACATTTGATCCTATTCGAACAATACACTACTTTAATTTAAAATTAATATTTCACTAATATTACACTATACCTTCAGTTTAAAGTGGATAATTTTTCTGATGGGATTGTTTTGATACAATTTAACACAGGAATAAATAAATAATTGTAAAATATTACTTTTATGTATTGCCCAAAGCATCACAATGCAACAGGTACTTTGTAAAAACTTATATAATCATTGATTTTGATAATATACAAAAATTTATAAAATGGAATTGTTTTAAAATTTAAATAAAAAAAAAAAAAAAAAAAGTTGCCAACTAGTAGTTCACATGCACCAAGAAGTAAAATCAGTTGCCTCCTTTGTTGTACAATATACTATTTTATTATTGTCGTTAAAATTATCCAACGCCGAATCTTTCTTTAATTTCGTTCGCCCTCCATTCTGATTAACTAAGTTAAAATTATTTGCAATCAAAAAAAGTTCTTTGATATGTAAAAAAAATTTAGATTGTTTGAAAATTCTCTCTGTAGAATTAAGTTAACCCAATTTTAGCCTTGCATAAGCTGCGCGAGGAAAGTTAGCACTGCGAAATATATTGACGAAATTATTGCCGAAACCGTAATTATAGCCCACGTATGCAATTAAAAAATTGAGAAGATTATTGGATTTTCAGGAAAAGCATTTGTCAGAAGTGCCAACCGAAAGGTTACTATAGTTTTGAGTTTGCAGAATTTAAAAAAGTAAAAATTTTTTGTTTTGTAATAAATTTTTTAACGAAGGCGGTCTTAAGTTATTTATAATGGAAACTATTTCTTGGTGATGACTAGTTTTTGACGACCAGAACGTGGGGTTTAAAAATAATCTTGAAAATATGTTTCGCGAACATTACTTTATTCAATTTGTGTGCTCTTCCAATAACTTGATTTTAAAAGAAATGTGTAAATGATGCCTTAAACGCAACGTAGTGCTAGTACTATGTTTCTATGGCAATATCGACCAGAACAGGGCTGTAAAGTGAGGGCAATCCTGCGAGTTCCTCCCTAGTAGTTGATATCATACGGCGCTACAAGTGTCAAACAGACCATGCCTCAAACAACGCTGAAATGCTGAAACTGTTAACACGTTAGATGATCGCCGTGTTATGTTAACTGGACAGTTTCCTATTTAAACTCGGTTTAAAGTGATTAAAGAGCGTTGCTTAAAAATTAATTACTGGCGGTGACTTTAATTAATAGTAAAGTGAAAATTTTAATTTCATGGTTTGAAGGTTACCTGAATATTTATTAAGTTACATATTTTTTATTTTAATATTACCAAAATTTGAAAACGTAAGTTTTAATTCTAAATTTGCAAAAACATAAAAAGAATTACCTTTAGGAATATTACCAAACTTTCCAAATCACAGTTTGCGAACTTTCATAAAAAAAAATTTTTATCTGCTTTAAAAGTAGTTGAAACAGTAAATCTTGTTTATAAAATATTGGAAGATATTAAAGAAATGTAAAAAACTAGGTTGAACCTGAACAAAACAGTAAAATCTTCGTAATTACTTAATTTTCTTAAACATTTCAGTAACCTGTTCATATAATTTTTCCAAACGAAAAGGTTTTTCTAAACTTCAAGCATATTTATCGAACAGAATTCGTCCATCCCTAGGGTATTTTTTATCCATCCCTTATTATCCGTGGCATCAAGCTTAACACACTCTGGATGTGACAAACCCCCAAAAATCGCCTGTTAATAATTAAGATTAATTAAATTATTTAAATTTCCCTTCGAAAATTATAAACTTCGTTATCTTCTTATATTTTTTATGATTTACGAATTTATTAATAATATTTATGGCTTATTTGGAAACAAAATTGGACTTTTAGCGTAAATAATATTCCCATGAATACATAAAATTACACCTCCACTGTGCCAACTACACGATTCATCCCTAATTAAATTATAGTCCTCTATGCAAATTTTATGATCTTCTATGTCCTGCGTAATGTGCGTTACAAAACATGAACACTTGATGTAGAATATTATTATTTTAATTTAAAAAAAACCTTAAATTATGACATTTGAGTTAAAAAATTAAAATATCGGAGATAAAAAATTATCCTTTGCTGTTTCGAATTCGAAAGTGAATTAATCATACTATCTTTCTGATTAGGAATTTAGTTTAACTTGTCGAATCGACTTTTGACGCCCTAAATTGTGTTAGGCACATTCGGTGCAAGAATTTTCGGCGCAAAAATATGAAATAACTCTGTACCACTTATTTCCACCCCCTGAAACAGCCAAATATACATTCTATATTATAATATAACTAGCTGCATAGCCCGTCCGCTTGGGGATTCCCCGTTTTTCTATTTTTTCAAAGTAACGCAAAAAGTTGCTGCTAAACTTGATGTGCCGTCGAGCAATTAAATTTTTTTTTATAATATTATAAAAATAAATAAGTTTTTCAAATTCTAATTTTCTTTAGCCGAACGATTTCCGCACTTTCGCTCAAAAACAAAAAATTTGTATAAGTATACTGTCTTCTGTAGGTATTCTAGAAGGGTGGGAATTTTATTACATGTACTGGAGGGTGTTCACCCCCAGACCCCCGATTTACACTTTTGACTATATGTTCGACAGTTAACTTTCAAAGTAAAGCAAAAGTTGCTGCCAAGCTTTAATATTCTCTAACCAAATGTTTAAATTTCTCTCACTTTTGCTTAAAAATTCAAATTTCCCGGTTTTTCCTGGCGAAATTTGTAAAATTATAAATTCCCTATCTTCTCCAAGTATTCTAAAAGAATGGATATCTTGCGATATGTACTGGAGGGTGTTCCACACCCCCCAGACCCCCCGGTTTACAATTTTGACTTTATATTTATATAATATTTTTATATTTATTATAAATAAATTAAATATTAAACGGGGGGGTCTGGGGGGTGTGGAATACCCTCCAGCACATATCGCAGAATATCCACTCATTTAGAATATTGGAAAAATACTTTTAGTCCCAATCTTAGTTTAATATACTTTTTCTAATCATGTTTCAAAAAGTCTTACTTTGTGATATTCAAAAGTGTGTGGAAAAGTACTACTTTTCCGCACACCTTTAAAAATATGCCTTTTCCACACACTTTTAAATATCACAAAGTAAAAATAACCAACCAATGAGCTACCAACCGTATCTACTTTCATAAAGTATATTTTTGTAAATTTAGTAAATTCATTTTAATTTAGGTATAAAAAATATGTTATTGGTTCTTTTTGGAACATAATTAGAAAAAATATTGTTCGATACGGCTCTTGGAAAACTATCTTTTTCCATTCTCAGCTTCTCGGCTAAAATTTCACCTTGAATGGAAAAATGTTAGTTTTCCTACCTTGTATCGAAAATATCTATTTCTGTTGGTAAAAAAAATCGATCAATCCAAGTGTTTTTTTTCTTTTGACAGTTAACTTTCAAATAAAATGATTTTTAAGCCAAGGTTTAAACTTGCCTCACTTTTGCTAAAAAATTTTAATTTCCCGGGTTTTCCTGACGAAATTTGAAAAATTATAAATTACGTATCTTCTCCAAATTCTGCGATATATACAGTACATATCAATCTGAGTGTTTTTTTTTTCTCCAAAAATTGACACGCTGGAGCAGGAGCAGCGTGCTGCAATTTTATGTATTAGGATACAATAGCTTTCCCTGCCTTCTCCTTTTTAGAGTTTCTGTTCGAGAGGCTGGAGAGTCATTAATTTCGCATCGCAAAAATGTTTTAGAGAATTCAATTTTGTAGAAAATATTCCGCAATATAATATTTTCTACCAATTCATTTCCTAATAGCTTTTCCAAAGTATTTCTTCGTAATAATTAGATACTCTCAACTCTTTTTAGTTTAAAACTTTTAGTTATAAGATAATAGCTTTATGCTTTATAAATTGAAATTCTCCAACAATGCTAGAAACTCTTAAACGTGTTGTTACGGAAAAACAAATTATTACTTTTCAATTGTCGCGTATTGTAACCGAATGAAGTTGCACTTTAGGTTTATTTGTATATTGTTTATTGATTTTCGCTTTAGGTTTCTTTATTTACTTTTAACTTGGAAATTTCTTGATCAGCTGATCTGCACGTTGGCAAAGTACTTCTTTGAGATTTAGTTATAAAAGTCTGAGGGAATTTAGACTAAAAGACTCTTAAAGGATTAATCTTCGATTATTATATATGATAATGTTCGCCTGCAATCCCTGATGATTGTTTCTCACTCCTCGGAAGACATCACTGCCACCTCTTATTGACAGAGCAAAAATCCGGCTGTGTGATTGGTTCAGACCACATTCTACACCTGCGTGAATAACAGTATATATTTATTTAAACCTGGAGCAATTCTGGGTTACCTAGAATCTATTCGGAAATATATAGCTAATTTAAATTTTATTTTAATTTTGAAATTCAATTAGAATGGATTTTCTGGCCGCGTGAGATACGTAAGCGGGTTTTTATATTATGGTCCACTAAATTAATAGCTGGGATAAACGTTCTTCGGTTTAAACACAGTTGATAAGATCCACAAGATTCATGACCAGATCCTTTCGCGGGAATGCCCCATTCGGATTATAATACGGAGCCTGAATGACTTAATCTCTTGCATGATGTACCTATAGTACTCTGCAGCCGGAAATTATATGGAAAACTCGTTCCTTATCTTCAGCACATTTTCCAAATATCGGATTTTTATACGACTGTAGCATAGAGGCGTTTTCCAACTTCCCAGTTAAAATTGTGCATTACTCCGATACTTGGTGCATTTTTATCCCTAGGAGTTTAGAGAAGCCAATCAAATAAAAATATTTATGCTTTTGCTGACTGTCTCTCCAATAGTGCGGTATTGCTTACATGAATAAAATTGATATTCTTATCTTACTCCTTTGAACGTTTTGAACCTGCAACTAAGGAAATCATTATTTAAAAAAAAATTAATAAAAATGCTGAGCTTAACTTAAAAGAAAATGGTACAAAGAAAATTGAAATTCTTTGTTTAAAAAAGTAGAAGCAGACATTTATTACACTCATCGTAATTGAATTTCATGCGATGTTAAGAACGTTTTTCACGTCTCCGAAAATTTTGAAATATCTCAATTTTTTTGAAAAATCGACAGTTTTCGCAATTTAAAATCGTGAAATAAATTATCCTTTCATTAATATTTAATAATTCCACCCTTACAAACACATGCCTCACGGTACGTTGACCCATGAAGGGGTTTTAAATAAACATGCACGCGTCTGGAACCATACAGAAAAATAGTGAAATTGGCAATTTTAATTTGTAATTTTTCTTGAAAATTCATTTTCTTAAATTTATAGCTTTAATTTTGACGCTAAGCACCACCACTTTATTTTCAATTAATTTATCTCTTATAATTTATTTCAACTTTATGCTTTTGTATTTCGAGAGAAAATTGATTATTCATGTTACATGCGTAATGATTTAAAGTAACTAAAAAGGAAGAAATTACGCTCCAAATAAAATTTTATCGTGCATATTCACCTGATGACTTGCAGCAACAAGTGGTTGAAGCCGAAATCTATCAAAATGTAATTTATTTAGAAAATTTTTACTAAAACTTGCCTTGCTACGTTAGCGCTGATTTCAGTTTGGAAGTGTAATTATTTAACTTTATAAAAAAATAATTTAACATAGGGGTCCTCTATTTGACTACTCGTGATCAGCGACTTGACGAAACTTTATTCTTAATTACTTTAATTTGTTTAATAGCGAATATTATACATTTAAACAGGGCTTAATTATTGAAATAATGGGATTTGCATAAATACAGCTTGCTTTCAGATTGACCGCAATTAAAGTCCTTTTTGTTGGGTCTAATTTATCTGGCAATTTTTATTTTCACTCGTGTTTATCTTTTCTTTGTTGGGGTAGTTTGTGAATTTTTTTAATCATCATTAAAGTTGTAAAAGTGGATACTTAGCGATGTCGGTAGGCACACTTTCTTTATTTTTGGTGACATATAAGTTTACCACTTCGATAACTTTTTATTGCATTGACTGACACTTTTGGGGTTAACGCGGTGAAAACTTGGAGGGAAATTCAAGTTTTAGTTAATTGCTAATATTGAAAATTACAAAACCAATTAATTACTGGGTAATTACATAAATTGTGATCATGCCGAGTTATATTACGCGTAATAAAGGTTGCCACGTGTCACGCTTTGAGGCCGGCAATCTGATTTTCCCACTTAAGGATCTCCCTCGCCAAATCTAATTCTAACGGGTAATTGATCAATTTGTCAAATAAGTTGGGATATATGGAATATGCAAAAAAGATTCACAATTCAATTTCACTTTAAAGAAAACTGATGAAAATTTAAAATTTTCTCAGAATTCAATAGAAGTTTACACAAATAATAATTTACCTTGGTAGATTTTCAATCTGACTGAGTTACTGATTTGGGGGTAATGTAAACTGGGCCAAAAAACTACCTGAAAGTGGTAAACTGGGCCAAAGGCAAATATCTCTAAAATTTTAAAAATGGTAAACTGGGCCAAAAGCAAATTTCACTAAAATTTTTAAAGTGGTAAACTGGGCCAAAGGAAAATATCTTTAGGTAGGCTGAATTTTGTTACCGGGCATTTCGTTACCTACTCTGTAACTAAATTTAAATTGTTATTTTATGGAATATTGCGGGCTACCCAGTCAAGGTGGGGCCTCCCAGTCGAGGTGGAGCTTCCCAGTCGAGGTGGATTGACTTCAGGCAAGTTTTTAGCGAGTTCAGCGCCAGCCAAAACGGCCCGGAGCGTAGGGGACCGGAGCGCAGGGTAGTGTAGGGTCAGTTTTGGCTGGCGCAACCAAAGCAAATCACGGATTCACCGTAAAATGAATGAATTATTATGTAAGTAAATTATGTAAGTCAAAATTATCAACCTGAAGATATTAATTTTACTATCCGCAAATTTTTTTCAAAAATTGTGAACTATAAACATAAATTTTCCACTATTTCTATAGGAAATTAAACTGATGTCCGTATTAATAGTCACGGATTAATCCGAGATTCAAGATTTACCAATGAGATCACTGGAAATTTTAAATTCAAGCAATCTCATTGGTAAAATCTAGGATTATCTTGAATCTCGGATTAATCCGTGACTGTTAATACGGGCATAAATAAGCTAAAATCAAACAAATCTGCGCGAAAAGGTAGATCGGGCGCGAGGATGTAGATCGGTCGGTAGGTTACAGTTAGTTTCTAAAATGAATGAATTATTATGTAAGTCAAAATTATCAACCTGAAGATATTAATTTTACTATCCGCAAATTTTTTTCAAACATTGTGAACTATAAACATAAATCTTCCACTATTTCTATAGGAAATTAAACTAAATAAGCTAAAGTCAAACAAATCTGCGCGAAAAGGTAGATCGGGCGCGAGGATGTAGATCGGTCGGTAGGTTACAGTTAGTTTCTGATATTTTTTTTGAAATAATATCAAAAAAGAATTCATACCGGCACACCCTGCTTGTATCCCTTCTTTTACCTAAAATTTGCCTTTGGCCCAGTTTACCACTTTTAAAATGTTAGTTGACAGTGGCTTTGGCCCAGTTTACCACTTTCATAATTTTAGTTCAAAAGTGCCTTTGGCCCAGTTTACCATTTTCTAAATTTGGCCCAGTTTACCATTGGCCCAGTTTACATTCACCCACTGATTTGATACCTGATAGTGGCAGTAGTTGGATTAACATTTTGTGTTTTTACCTACATGTAGTTACCAGCGGAAGTGTCCGGCTGCTTTAAGGCTTCACCGGAACTTTAAGGATAGAGTTATTCGTTTATATATATTACTAGCTGGATACCCGGTTTCGCTCGGGGTCTCTTAAGAGGGCTACTTAAGAGCTTAAGTAGCTTAATCCGTTAATTAATTAATTAATTAATCCGTTAGTTAATCCGTTTATGCGTGTCAGCTAATTTTGTGAGATCTCACTTTCTTTTCAACTTTTTTAACATTTTCCAAGTACTACTTGGAGTGTATAGCGAAGAAACATACAAACAAGCTCTTTTATATACCGGGTGCTGAATGAGTTAGCCAAACATAGGAAATTAACATGTAAAAACTTATTTATGCAAATTCCTGCTTTCCTAATTATTTTAGAGAAAAAATGAAAAACACAAAAATGATGCAGAAATATAAACTACGAATGATAACAACATTACATTTCATCTAGCTTTTAGTTAAAAGGTCAAAAAATGCTTCCAAATTTGTTGAAATTTTCATTTATCGCACTGGCCATGTAATAAATTCAATTTAATTTCTATTTGCAAAAATAATTACCATGGAAACTTTCATGGCCAGTTTTATAAATGAAATTTTTAACAATTTCAAAAGCATTTTTGGACTTTTTAAGTAAAAGTTACATGAAATCTAATGCTGTTATCATTCGTTGTTTAAAATTTTGCATTATTTTTGTGTCTTTCATTTTTTTATTAAAATAATTAGGGAAGCAGGAATTTGCAAAAATAAGATTTTACATGTTAATTTCCTATGTTCGGCTAAGTCAATCAGCACCCTGTATATTAGAGATAAGCTGGCCAGCTGGATATCTCTGTTTTAGCGGTATAATGTTAAACATTTAATTTCTTTCCCGCTACTGGGTGATTCCCCGTTTTTCTATATTTTCAGTCACGCAAAAAATTGCTGCTAAAGTTGATGTGCCGACGGGCAACTAAAATTTTTTTTAATAATTGAAAAATAAATTAAATTTCTGAAACTCTAATTTTCTTTAGCCGAACGTTTTAATTTCCTTCACTTTTGCTCAAAAACAATAAATTTTCCAGCATTTTCTGGCCATATTGATATAATTATTCTGTCTTCTGTAGGTATTCTAGAAGAGTGGGAATTTAATTATATGTACAGGAGGGTGTTCACCCCAGACCTCCCGGTTTACACTTTTTACAGTTAACTTTCAAATTAACGCAAAACTTGCTCTAAACTCGACTGAACAAAGGTTTAAATTTCTCTTTAGCTTAAAAATTCAAATTTTCCAGTTTTTCCTGGCGAAATTTGTAAAATTATAAATTCCCCATTTTCTCCAATTATTCAAAAGGAGAGGAAATCTTACGATATGTACTGGTGGGTGTTCCACACCCCCCAGACCCCCCGGTTTACAATTTTGATTTTATATTTTTATAATTATTATAAATAAATTAAAAGTAAACCGGGGGGTCTGGGGGGTGTGGAACACCCTCCAGTACATATCGCAGAATATGTTCATCCCCAGAACCCCCGGTTTACATTTTTGACTATAATTTTGACAGTTAATTTTCAAAGTAACGCAAAACCTACCGAAAAATATATTAAAGTACGTAAAGTTAGGACTAAAAATATTTGTCCAGTATTCTAAATGAGTGGATATCCTGCGATATGTACTGGAGGGTGTTCCACACCCCCCAGACCCCCCGGTTTACTTTTAATTTAAGAATGATAATAATAATTTAAGTGTTAGAATGCTAGATTGCTATGCCGTAGTCGAGAGTTCGATTCCCGACTAAGCACATCTGACTATCTCGACCGTGTCTCCCTCACAAGATGCTGGCAACATCTTTGTTGTATTAGGTGCCTAAAACACTCCTCAGCGCTGTATGAGGAGGAATCGGAAAAGACGTTGAACGTTATAAAAACCGATCTATACATATAATTAATTTAATTTATAATAATTATTCAAATATAAACTCAAAATTGTAAACAGGGTGGTCTGGGGGGTGTGGAACACCCTCCAGTACATATCGCAAGATTTCCACTCTTTTAGAATGCTTGGAGAAGAAGAAGAAAAGTCAATTTTGACTTTATACTTGTATAATTATTATAAATTAAATTAATTATAAACTATTATAAATAAATCAACAGTAAACCGGGGGGTCTGGGGGGTGTGGAACACCCTTCGGTACATATCCCAGGATATCCACTCATTAAGTGGATACAAATACTTTTAGTTTTCGGCTTTTTCAGGATTCCTCTATACATAATACTATAATATACAATTTTTGATTTTTTGGCTGGGAGAGTCAGTTAATCTGATAGAACTCTCAGTATAGAGATTCCTAGTGATTCAATGCAACTTTTGCAGGATGATTACTTAAAATCAACCAATCAGACAGAAATGGTTTTTTATATGCATACTATAAAAGCATTATTTTTGATTTAGGGGATAATAAACAAAATTCAGGCTTGACCAAACAGAATTGCAGGCCGTATCAATGACTGAAAAACGGTATTAACGAGTAGCAGGCTTTTGTGATATATTATGTATGCCGTGATAGTCCGATAGTATTGTAATATAATGCATTACTACTGTGAATGACCGGAGCATGTGATTGTCGATATTCACCGATGTATGTATGTTGACATTCGCAAAGCGTGAATAGTGATTGTTGATTCGTAAGAAATAATGGAATAAAATAAAATTTTCATATTATGTACAACGAGAACGAAAATTAAATATTTATAATGTTTCAATTTAGTGGTTTTTGTGTTTGAAAGGTGCGAAACCCGATTACCTGGGCTGTGCGGTTTGAAGGCCGCACCGATCACTTATTTTGTATGGCTAATTGAGCGCTAATTCTACATTTAATAATAAAAATAATGAGAAAAAAAAACAAAAAGGAGAAATGGAGAACATATCACAGGATTTCCACTCTTCCTAAATACCCGAAGAAGACAGGAACTTTATAATTTTATAAATTTTGTCTGGAAAAACCGGGAAATTGAATTTTTAAGCAGAAAAACATGTATTTAATTGGAGTTAGCAGCAACTTCTGCGTTACTTTGAAAGTTAATTGTCAAAATTATAAAGTCAAAAGTGTAAACCGGGGGGTCTGGGGGGTGTGGAACACCCTCCATTGCATATAATAAGAATCCCACTTTTCTAGAATACTTACAGAAGACCGAATAGCTGGGAAATTTTTTGTTTTTGAACAAGTGTGAGGGAAAACGTTCGGCTAAAGAAAATTAGAAGTTGACAAACTAATTTATTTTTATTATTATAAAAAAATTTTTTAATTGCTCAACGCCACATCAACTTTTTGCGTTACTTTGAAAATATACAAAAACAGGGAATCCCCCAGTAGGAAGAAACGAAATTAAACGTACCCCCTGGTACCCCACTAATTATGTTTGGAACAAAAAATCTCAGCCGAATATTTACTTTATTTTTACTATCCCATAAACCCCTCGCTAGCAACATGTAGGTTACGACCCTTACCCTTACCAGACCCTTACACTGTTCAAGTTCAGCGTAAGAGTAATGTCCGGTGCTAATTAATTGAGTAATTTGTGTTTTTACATTATTTATAATTCAGGTCTAATTTAAAAGGTATTATGAAGTATGGAATGCTATCGATTATTTAAATTTTTGTAGCATTCAGGAAATAAATGACATAAAACACGAATTGCTCAATTAACACCGGACGTTGCTCTTAGTTTTTAAATTGCATTAGTTTGGCAATTCCAATTAGTTTTCATTTTTCTTGTAATTGAGTACGTTCACGAGTACCTGTTGTATATTATTAAGTTATTATTATTAAATCTACTTTGTCTATATAACATGAAAGCTTTTCTTTCAAAAAGCAAAAGGGGTATAAGGAGAACATCCGTACCCATCCCGCCCCCGGGGTACGCGTTTATAAAAAATTTCAAGCTGGATTTATAGATTTTTTCGTTTAAATTTTTTAATATTATTAAATCGTCTTGATTGGACACACAACCCCCCCCCCCCCCACCGATTAGACATGTCACTATTTAATATTATTTTGAATTGAGCCTGTCAAATGAGTTATACTGAAACCATAGATTCATCAGATTGATTTGAATATTTTTGTGCCTATGATCAAAACTTATTAACGAAAAATCATTAAACTATTTAAACCAACTCAATGAAATTTTTTCAAAATGATGAACTTGTTTTTTCAGTGCAGCTCTTGAACTACTGTCGGCGTAGTTTTCCGATCACCTGGGATTCGACAACATTAAAAATTGAAATTGCAATGGGAAAAATATAAAAAAATATTTATTTTAAAAATTTAGCAAAAATGTAAAGAATATTCAACAATATCAGGTTGCTAGAATGCTTTTTTTTTCTAATACCAATTTCAGTTTACAATTTTTTTTGTTTTAATGTAGACCAATTAATTAAAATTATTGTCAGACACAATAAAACCTAAATGGCCCCTGCGGTTCTTTTTGTAGAAAGCCTCTTTTATCTAAATTTTTAATGAAATTTGCGCATTTACAAATGCATTGGATTTTCTTGTATTTGTCGGCAATTTTCAACACCCAGATACGACAATTTTGCTTGTTTAAATGAATAAATGAAACTTAATGAAGTGGAAATAGACTTCTTCCCTAAAAATAATTTTTTTGCAAAAATTTTCACTCAATTAACAATTAAATTTGCAAACACGAATTTTTGTAAGTATCCTGTCGAGTAAAATATTCTAGAGTACTCGCAACTATCAATTAATGCAAATAGAAAATACCACTTAATTAAAAAAAATATTTCTAAATAATTTTGAAAATTTAAATCCAGGAGCTCATTTAGGTATATATTTTTGTTATTGCAATAATTTACTGTTTCCTTGTTCTTAACTTACTTAGATATAATTTATGGAACAACGCTTTGAAATGTTTAAGTTTTCTTCATTTCCCAGCAATTACTGTTTCTGCTTTAGACATTGCTCTGCAGGTGTTTTTATTCAAAAATAAAATAAATTGTGTAACTTTATCTTTACATCAGGCATATTAAATTTATTTGTTTGAAATACACTGAATAGCCGTCACGTTTTTTAATTAGTGATATTTATGTATTCTCCGAGAAAATTCAATATATTATTCCTGCACGTTTTCAAAGTTATTGTTGCTAATTAAAGCCAGCCTTACAAAATATTCATGTTTCAGGAGAATAATTTTAATTAAATATATTTAAATATCAAAAATAATTATTATATACATATTGTTTTTAAAATCAAATTGATGATAGCATTCCACAAGCTTTTCTTCCTTACTCTAAATTTCAGCAAAAACCGCGTTTATGAAATTCGCGGATGACTGAACTTTCAGGCCAAATATTAAACTTCTGCTAAGTTTTATTGAAAATTTAAGTTGCTATTTTGTAATCAAATTTTCGCCATTTATGGATTAGAGTGTGCAATCCCTTCCACCGAAGCAATTTGGCTATCAATATTTCAAATTCATTTTTAATCTGCTAGGTTCGTCAACATAAATCTCAGTGGGATTGTCCATTAGATTGTTTTGTTAATATTTATGCTACAGGCACTCGAGTTGCTGCGCAGTCAAATTGCAGACTTCCTGAGTGGTCAGCTCAATTTCAAATTTCTTTTGAAAAAAGTTAACTAAGATTTAAAAAAATATTTTCAAACCGCCTAAACCAATAATTCTACATCGCTTGTACTTTGCACTCGTGAAGTTTGTATAGCACTATTATTACGCAGGAGTTGTTTTTGGATCCATAAATATTTTTCAACAGAGTAATACTTTTATAAAATAATTTTCCAAGTTTCAAGAAATACAATAATGGCATCGGAAAGTTATAAACCGGTAAACAAAAATATCTACGAACCAAAAAGTTCAATTGTCTAACTTTTCTTGTAATTTAGCCAAAAGCATTTTATAAACTTTCAGGAATTTAAAAATGGGTAATAATAAATTATTTTGAAGTTTATGCCCAGTTTTCTACATAAAAATAGATCTTTTATGAATACTCACTTTGTTATGGCAGTCTCTTATTATTTTGTTCTTATTTTATGTTTTCTACATTTCCAAGTTTTATGTTTTTGTTTTCTTGTGAAAATAATTCCCATTTGTCAATTTCACTATATTTTTGAATTAATGTTTCTACCTTCAGTTAAACTAAAATTTATAATCGTGGATAGGTAATAGGTTGGTGATTAAGAATTAAAAAGCTGGGTAACTCGACACTGTCCTAACCACATACGAAAACCACAGTTTCACCGCAGCACTAGCCTGTGGATATTGAAACCAAGAATTAAAATTTCTCGGTTGTTGATCAACATTTTTTACAGCTAGCAGGGGTAACTTTCAGTGTAAATAATTTTGAATTTTTTACAGCCCTTCCTGATAATAAAAATTCGCCCGACTACCCTGGTAGTTCATTGGTTTACAGGTTCCAGCCAGGACTCTATTTTAAATCATTAAGTTTATGATTAGATTTTTACAAGTCAAATAAACCGTTTTATTACGTAATATTACAAGTTTTTTGTAATAAAAAAAGTGTTAACGAGGAAATTACGCCAATTTTTTACTAACAATGTTTTACGTATTAAGTGCAAACTTTTAATAATGGAATTGCCTTAATATGTTAATTTCTGCTTCGCCTTGTAAGATAATAACAAAAATTGCTTTTAAATTTCAATTTGGTTCCTCATAACTTTCTTAAGTAGCTGTAATAACAAAGTTTTAATTTAATAATACTATAAAAAATTGGGTAATATGCTGTGGTTAATTTCTCTAACTGCGCTGGTAGAATTTGTTCGGATTGATAAACATTTTGTTAAGTTATAAAAAATAAAAGTATTAAAAAGGATTTATTGATTTATACAGGATTGGAGGGATTAAGCTAACGCTGCGTTTCGATTTAATCATAAATAATTCTCTAAAAATAGAATCACAGATATCGAACATTTAACGTTCACATTATAATAAGCAATAAAAGCTTAGGGCTACCAAAAATATTCAAAAGCACTTTTTAAAATGAAATTTCACAAATAAAATACACTGTGAGTTTTCCTAAATAAACCTAAGGATCTCGATTTCTCGATATGCTAGTACATAATATAGGTATATATGGCAGCTTTTACTTGCAAAATGAGAATTACGTGGTCATAATTTAAAATAATTTATTATTAAACCCCATTTCTTACTATTTGCAGAAACTGCTTCCACTAGGGCATTTTATCTTGGCGAAAAGTAGGAAATCGTGTAACGGTTTCTTTATATTTGATTATTTACTGAAATTTAGATTTTCGGATTAAATTCTAGCATTAGTAACTTTAATTATAAATGAATAAATTTTTTTTTATTATTATGTAAATTTGAATGAAAATACATTGCATGTTTGTATTTATTTTTAGCACTGTAGTACAAGTGACGTGTAATTTTCACAAAATTGTACATTATAATCGTTAAATACTTTATGCTCCCAAGATGAATTTTCTGATTAGATTTGTGCGAGAATAATTATTAAGCCTCCCTATTGTAAAATGTCAAAAGTAAATAAGATTAAGTGTATCTTGTAGTTTAAAATTGTAATGGAGTGCGTTCTGAAGTGAAAGCATGCGGTTCTGATCGCTCATAAGAGCAGTGGAATAGCACAATTTTTATTTTCCAATATTCCTGTGAATTGACTGAAAAATATTAGAAATTTCAGAACAAATTCATATATTTTAATTTGTTCCGGCTCGAAAATTCCTGAAAAAATCTTATTTTTACTAATAACTTTTTTAATCTTATAAACAGACTTATATTTGGAACCCCACCGTAAATATATTTTCCTATTCGCGTTTTAGGGCTTAAAAGCATCGAGTCATAAGCTTATTAGTGTCGTACCCAATTTTCAAATTTAATTTTACTTAAAATTTGTCAAGAGGTTTATTTTTTCGACTAAATTATTTTTTTATAAATTTAATTAGTAAACCAAAATAAAAATGACCTTAGCTCTCCAGCTTATGATGGACTAAATGAATTAACGGCTGCATAATGATAAATGCAATTTCATACAGTTTTAAACTTGTTAATATTCAAATTAAGGTTGTTCGGTGCAGAATGTAGGTAATGGAATTTTCATGAAATACTCGAAACTACCAATGCAGAATTTTAATATGGAAATTAGAATTAATTTAATAATTTTAAATATCGGGACGAGATAATCCGATTACAAGAAATTTTTATTCTCGTTATTACTTTTATTCGTTAAACATAAGCGTAGATTTCATGAAAACAGTTTACGGCACAATTAGTTTGGGACAATCGAGAATGAAATCAAGGCGCTCGGGTCCCAAGTCGAAATTCTCCTGATCTATATTTCCACCTCTTATATTTGCTTTGGTGCGTAAATGATTATACTCAAATTTTCACGTCAGAGTGGGTACTTATTAAACGAACAAGCGTTAATTGACGAATGAACAAGACACGAAGCAAATGAGAGACAAATACAGGAACTTTAACGGGTTTCCATTTGATCTGATTTGTTCAATATAAAAATTAATTTTAACAGGAAAGCGCGGTGTTGAGGCCGCGCAGCCTTTGCAATAAGAAAATTTAAAAATGCTGACTTCAATTCAGTGATTATCGAAATTGAACGACTAGAGCAGGTGTTAAAAGCATTTGTTATTCAGCAGCTGAGTTATTATAATTTTTCCCAGATTCGAAGCGACCAAATAGAAGGTTTCTGCGGCTTCCATAAAAATCACCGATTCAACGTGAGTCCACTAAACAAAAAGACAACTAAAGAAAACTTTCAGCTTTCGCAATTTAAGTGCAATTTAAAACTCCCATAGTATAAATGCATCAAATATTATCACCGGGTGCAGAATAAAGCTTCAGTAGAAGCGACAACGTGATTGTGTTTTCCAGATTACAAAAGTTTGGACTATCCTCTCCTTCAAACTCAAATGCCACGAAATAGGAAGTTAATTACCCGATAACATCACATATCGAAACCATATTATGGTTTGGATCCTTAATCATTAGTTTAATTTCCAACAGGCGAATATTAAATCCGGGAATATCCCTTTTACCTTTTTTTGTAAAACTAAATCGAAGTTTAACATTTCAATTTTTCCAACCCTCTTTTCACTGACTCATTTCTTCAAAGAGATTCGTTTGCCCCAGTTCTGTCACAAAAATGAACAAAAAATGTTTTTTCAATAAAATTTCTACATTTATGAATTTTTAAATTTTTTTGAGTAGATTTTCTTAATAATCTGCAATATTTTAAATTCCCCCTTATTGTAAACAAACTATGTTAATTCGATTAATGGGTTATCTATGCGATATTTAAACAAACAGAAATTTACGTCTATGCTAAATTTCAATTACACAGCAGTATGCTAATTTGAAAATATCTGCATAATGCGGAAGTAAAATTATGTAATATTAATCGGTTGGCATTCAAAAAGAAGTTTAGGTATTCTTTTTACAACTAAATCAGCAAAATAGAATTGTGGGGGTCTGCCGATTAACTATACTGAAGTGTAATTTGGGGAGGGGGGAAAAATTCTTTTGCCTCTTGAAACTCTTCAAAAATCTAATTAATTTTACATACCTACCAAAATCCAGAATTAAATTAAAAATTTTAAAAAGACTCGACCGTCATCCGAAAAAAAATTCAACAATTATAATTAATTAAAATCACTTTGATTGGCAAAATAATAAAACTCGAATGTAAAATCGTAAGTAAAAATCTAAGAAACCATTTTCGCCCAGGCAAAAAGCCGGGTTTCCCCACCCAGTTGCTTCCACCTTAACTAATTTGCAGGAAAACCAGAAATTTTAAAATATTTACAAATTTAAAATTAAATATAAATTTTTCAAAATAAAATTAAATTGTAGATAAAAGTAGAAAAGGTTTGCAAGTGTCCCATTTAAAAAGCCGAAGCTGCTATCAAACTTTAGGTAAAATTTCCGTTGGTCTACGATTAGGGCATATAATCCAGCATCAAATTTTTTTCCAAGTAAAAAATTAATTAAGTTACTTCCAGCTTAGTTTTCCAATATAATTTACTAAGTTTTGCTGAAAACTTATCCATACTTAAAAAAGGAAAATGCAAAATGTGGTGGAAATTTAAAGAGATACTTGAATATTATGATTGTAAAACACAAGAATTACTTTTATTTGGTGTTCAGTCGATTGTTTGAATTGGGAAGTTTGAATAATGCACTCGATTCGATGTAAATTAAATTAAATTGTAATTGCAGGAGCAATTGCTTATTGACTCCATCGCAAAGCGAACCTGGGGGCTATTTGATGTTTGGTATTCTAGTTTGTCTTTATAGAATAATTTGTTAAAATTTTTGCTAATTAAATTTATAACTATTTAATATTAGCACGTGAAATCAACTGATCCAATATTTACTTCATCAAAAAATTGAAAATTTTGAAAATTAAATTTCCCATTTTTTCACATTGAAATTTTATTCAAAAGTTGGTTGGAAAAATGTTGGTTAATGCATATTTGTAGTTTTTGAATTGTAAAGTTTAAAGTTGAGAGCCGAAAACACTTTTGAGCTCTTCTTATCTCTTATCGATCCATCCCAGGGAATACTCAACCTGCGCTAATATCAACCTCCGGGTATTTACCTATCATGTTTGCAATGCATTTACTTTCTACCACGTGCTCGATGGTGGATGAAATTTCTATGGAATTACATTTCTGGCAAATTAGGTGTTTCAAAAACTGCACAAAAAAGAAAAGAGCAAATCGTACCGGTTTAATCCTTTTCGGGAAATTCTTAATAATTATTGTGTGTTACCGAGATTTATCTCGGATGCGTAATGTGTTGGCGGTTTAGTCGATGTTTAGACAAGAGGGGTTTATTTAAAAAAAGCTTTTTTAGTGTAGAAAATCGTTATTGGTTGGCATATGTTTGGGTTTCGTTTTGCTTTATATTGCGCTCAGAATATATTACATTAGACTGAAATTTTTTTTGATATTCCTTGTTGATAGCTATTCGCAGCGCAAAGCTAAACAAGGTTAGCCGAAACTAGAATAATGTTAAACTTAAAAAACTCAATGCCCCGATTATTTTAAATCACATTAAGGAACTTTTAATGAACTGCCAATTTTCAAGTTTTCTAAGTTTTAACAATTTGAGTAAAACTTTCAGAACTTTCAAATTTTAAAAATGGAATTCCTAAAGCGTCTCGCTATGGAAAGTTGGTAATTGTTTTTTAATATTCTTTAAATTGTGCAAATGTGCTCCATTTTTGCAAAACAACACTGGAGTAGCCAAAGAAAATAAATTGAGAAGTAATTAAGGAAGGATCAGTTTTCATTTTAAATTTGCTTCCTTTATTAAGCCATACTTCCTTAGGTAACCGAACATTTTATTCAAAGTGGTCTTTGTATTTTAAGTTCAACGACAGCAAGAAAACAAAACCTTGTTAAATCCTTGTAGTGAAGGAAGGATCTCAATATACAATAACCAGCATGAACAAATATTTGCATTTGCTATAGAAAAGCAAAGGACTGCTTTCGATTGTAAGATTAAAGTTCGATTCACTGATACCACAATGTATACTAGTACCTGCATTAAAACATTTTTCAAGCTTTAATTAAAAAAAATCTACGTAAAATTTTTTGAAAGTTAATTTTCATTCCTTTAAGTAAATATTTTAATATCAAGTTAATTAAAATTACAACCACTTGAGTCTCAAAGAGTCCTTTCGGATATCAAAGCACCGTTTCTCTTGGTTATCTAATTTTTTTGCCTTTGACGTTTAATAATATTAATTTAAAATTTTAAAAATCGTGTTATTTATTTTCTGCTAATTACTTTTTCTAGAATAGAAAGAATAAGAAACAATGTGCTTTGAAAGCTCATTTATGCTTTACTGCAGCTTAAAATAATGTATGGGAACGCAATTGCACGTAATTCAAATTAAGTTATTAATATTATGGGTAACACATGTTGTAAACATAATACGCGTTAATTGCTACAAATATTTAATATTAATGTGATAGTCAACATATACGATGATCCATATAATTAATCAACTTGGGAATTGTGTTGACATGGATTCGAATCGATAGAAAAATTTAAAAGCTTTGTGGATTTGTTAATGTTTAACCGTAATGTGTCCGAATTGTTTTGTATTTAAATTGCTTTCAGAGCTTTTATGTTACTTCACTAAAATTAACAGAGACAATTATTTATTCAAAAATTGCTATTCAATCAATTGCCAAACGACTGTGTCGTCAAAAGAAACCAATTTTTTCCCTAAAAGTAAAATTTCATCTGTTTACACTTTCAAAACATAAATTAAATATTTGCTTCTGAACCTGATCAGTGATCACATTACTTCTGATAACTTCCATAACTCAGGTATCGCTTACATAAACAATCATACTGTGGCTTTTATGTATTATAATTTTAATTCTTAAATAACATTCGAAACTATTTCCAAAATATACCCAAAATAGGGACTCATATCAAAAATTCTGGAGACTCTCAAAAATACGTCCGTACAGTACGACGGACGTCCATGGAAGGGGCTAATCACTCGTCTTCTCGTACCAACATTAAAAGGCTAGCACGAAAAGACCGACACCAAATTTAAAAGTTTACAATTATTACAAAAATTATCTGCAATCGAAAATTAAATTGAAAAACAATCATCAAAACGTAGACAAGAGGTTCGCAGAAGAAAACCATCCAAGTTGTTACCAAATCTAAGAAATAACGAAATTCTTCCACTTAATGGACTTCCATGGTATCATCTTCGGCGAAGGCGGGTGCTAATTCTCAAAACTAAATTAAATAAAGATACCGAATCCATCCAATTTTATTAGTGTTTGGATCAGTATTCGAATCGTTGGTTCACTTCTGATTCTCACTTCTCTTTCGTCCATTATGCCGTTTCCGGCTCCGGTCTATTTTCATCATTTTCGATAACTTTTGTCAGTTCATTTTCCAAATTTTCATTTATTTTAAAATTTTCTCCCATAACAAAATTCATCTTTAATTTCGGCTTTATTTACTCCAAAATCTTCTTTTACAACCAAATTTTTTTTTTCAAAATTTTCACTTTTAACCAAAATTTCTTTATCCAAATCTTCCAAATCTAAATTTTATTTATAATTTCACCCATACTTTCTTCAAAATTTTCTTTTATAAACAAATTTTGATTTTCCAATCCTAAATTTTTAATATTAATTTCGACTTTACTAAAATTTTCTGTATTTTGTTCCTGCTCCCCATTTACAAAATTGTCTTCTGTGTTAAGTATTCTATCACTTTTGCTCCACTTTTCCATCTTAATATTCTCGTTTATTTCTCTTATGCTTTTAGGAATTCTACGGGTTTGATCTTTCTCTGTAATCTTTGCTCTTCCAAATATTTTATGATCCCTTGGTTGGAAAGCTTCCGTTCTCCGTCTCACACTTGCGTAATCGGGTTGAGACGTTTCTTTTTCCTGTTTCTTCCCTTTATCCATAACTTTTATTTCATAAATAACCGAAAATGATTAAAAAATATGCCGTAGAAAGTGCAAAAGAGATGCCAAAAGTGCCCCACGTTGGGCGCCAAAATTGATATTATTTTACTTTTATTTAATAATTCTAAAACACTTATAATTCAACGTCTAATTATCCAATTCTATCATTAATCAATTAAGGAACCAAATCCAATTCAACTTTTTCCAATTTCAAATAATATCGTCCAGCCTTCGGACAATTTTCATGAAAATAATCAACAAATAATTACTCAGGCTTATGAAAATTTTATTTACAAAACAAACACAGAATATCTCAAACTTGAAACTCAAAATCAGAAATATCTGGAGGGATCCGCGAATACGTCCGTGTTCCTCTACGGACACGGCTGGACGCCCCCATCATTTGTCGTTTGGTGCCAACCTTCAAATTGTTAATACTAAAAAGACCCAGTAAAATTCAAAATTTTACAAATTTACAAATATTATCAACAATTTAAATAAAATTAATAATCTTCGCTGTCAAGTACAATAGTTAATTCAGACTAGATTTTCCCAATAATTGGTATTAATAGTGTATTATATATCAAAGAAGTAAGGTCACTACTACTTAATTATTACGGTTGGCTTCTACTATAATTTATATTTTAATAAATCCCACGAACAACTACTGCATTCTGAAAACTGAACTAACTATTCTACGTGGATTGCTTTCTCATAATTTTTATAATAAAAATTAAATTAATAATGCAGCTGTTCGTTAACGTGTAAACAATTTGAAGAGCTGAAAACTCATGTAAACAATCAAAATTGTGACTTTTAACCATAGATGGTTCACTCTGCTTATGCTGTCGGTAAACTTCTGCCAAATTTCTATCAAACTCTCATGTAAATCATGAAAACATTACAATTAAATTATTGCATTTGTGAGCGAATGTTCGTAAACTAAGTATGCTGCGGATAGAAAACGAATCCTGAGCTGTTTCGAATCCACTTGATACTGGAAAGAATCGGATCAGGTTTCGTTTTCTCTTCGTTGCGTATTTATTTTCCTTAATTTTCGCACAGAAGCGCAACAGTTTCACTGTGAAATTATTAAACAAAATATTTTAAAATAAAATATTTAATTATCATTATCACCCAATTTGATGTAGCTTTAAATTAAAATGAATAAACATTTTCACATGGGTTAATAAATTTAAACCACCCTACCTAAAGGTACCTACGTTGTTAATTCTCTGGTAGTATATCACAGCTTGGGTCTCTTTAATGCTCACATTAACAGGAACTACATTTTGTTATGTGAGCTGGAAGACCTCGTTAGATGTTATAACTATTTCGTATTTAACACTGCGTGATTCATACATTCATATGCCATCTACATCCATTTTATTCAAAACGCCCGATAATTAAAATTTAATAGCAGGTTAAAATTATAATAGCCATTGGAGGTAATGTGGATGAAACAAATTAATGCAAAGGTCGCACGTATAAACGAGTAATATACTTAGTCTTACGTTAAACCTCTCCTTTAACTTGACAGCATACAATAACATATTGTACAAAAATTTAAAAATATGAGACATCTTTTTGAAATAGTAGAAATTGTCTCGCTTGTTGTCGGGTGGTTTAATTCAAAATTTATAGCAAGCTGTTCCGATTTAATACACAGCAGAAGTTTCTCACAATAGTCACGTATCAATGGCCAATGTTATCTCGTGGTACAAAACTTTTCAGTTAAATGGAATAGTTAACTATTAACTCTATTTTCACGGTTGGTTAATAAATTGGAACTAAAAAATAAAATTAATTTCGTTCTTTTTTGTATAAAAGTTAGTGCTATCGTGTTTTCAATACTTTCGTTTTTTTTCAACTTAAAGCCGCTCTGGTACTATCGGAAAAGTTTAATTTTATTAAAAAAATATTGGAAAATACAGGTTTAACGCCGAATTTTTAAGAAAATCAATATAATTTTACTGATTTCCATTTGCATCAGCCTTATAATTTCAGTATATCATATTGTATATGCTATGGTATATGCATGGTATATGTCACGTTGTAAGTGTAAATGTTAATTTTCCGATTGATTTGAAATCTGTTTTTCAATAAAAGTGGTAGCCAATTTAAATTATTATTTCCAACATTGGATAGGATTAAATAACAGAATGTTTAATGTATAATAAACAATAGTTGTCAGAAAATTGAATATATAATATAATGAAGCTTTTGTGTCTACCAACAGCAACACGTTACAGTTTAATCAATTTGCATAATACGATATTGAAAAGTGGAACAATTTGATAGATGGAATGATTTATTAATTTTTTACATTTAAGTTAAAATTATAATTTAACTAAAATAACGCGTTTCGAGGAGATTATCGCCAAACAAGTTCACCTGTGTTTCATCGCAACGGAACTCCAAATTACTGCCATATAATAGTGAGAGTAATTAAACATACCTTGCAATTTATTGCAAAAGTTACAATGTTCAGTAACAAAGTTCAGCAATACATTTGTACAGGAAACACTAATAGTTTCAACTTGGTAGATAGTTTGGGAAATTCCTTCTTATTTTATTTTTCTCTAAATGGATTTCTGATACGAGAAAGTTTGTGATAGTAAACAAACTCAAGCCGTCTCGGTATTGATAATTCACATTTACAACTGTATTAGGATCATAAAGAAAACTCACCATAAAGTAAAAATGAAAATCACAACCGTCGCACACGGAGCACTTAAACCGAACCGTGTAAACACGGTCGGTGAAGAACAAACTTTGTAAAATGTTGATATACTTGTATATGTCACGCCAAAGCACAATTTTTGGTCTGTAATTTTTTTTATTAAAGAAAAAGTGAAAAGAAATACGACACTTTTCGCTTTAATTATTTACTTTGAATTCATTTCGGGAAGAGTCAACCACAACCTTTATTACTTTCACGCCATTGTCGAGCAGTAAAATCAATTTTAGAACTATGTATGTCTAAAGTTAGCAAAAACTGATGGGCAAAATTAACCGTATTATATGCATGATGTGTTTGAAAGGTAAAGCTTGTTTCGCAAATAAATTTGCTTTTTAAATTCATTATGTACCTACTTCATGTTAATTTGAATCTTCGTGAGAGTTACACGGAGAACGATTTTCTTATACGGGTATCTATTATTATTTAATTAATTTTTTCTGTAAAGTAAGAAGTCTAGACTCGGTTCCATGCTACGGTTTCCTAAATAGCATTTAATTTCCTAATTATTCTGAAAGTTCTAATAGCTTCAGTTGGTTTTGTACTAAAGCATACAGAGAGGTACAAAGCAAAAGTACAAACTGACATTCTTTGAAGAATCTTGAAGAAGGTTAGTATCCTTGCAATTTTAATAACTGCTTTAAATTCAAAAACTTACAGGATTTTTCTCCAATTTCGATGAAAATCCCAGCAATCTGCATTGATTATTGTTTCATCCGTGCAATAATGGAAATATCTGGGAAATTTTTCCAAATTTATATAAAAATTAAATGAGCCGAAAATATTTTAACAATTTTATGAGAAAAGTATGAAAGTTACAAAACATTTTAATAAAAATGTTTAGAATGCAGTCAATCGGCTACGATAATGAAAATAAAAGACAAAAACTTAAAAGCATTTTCATTTTTAATCGTATTTTTTTACGTTAGCGCCTTTTGCAGGAAATTTTAATTTATAATTTATAATTACATATTTAATATTGAAAACACAGTGGAGGTTTGGGAATATAAACAGTAGATCATTCCGCATTATAAAAATGTATTAGCCTTTGAGTTTAAATTTATTTTTTTTATATATATCCTGATAAGCAATTCATTTTTATTCAACAGCTTGTAGAACAATTATAAGTTCAAAACTAGGTCATTTCAGGGTAGGCAGTCAGGTGGTCTAAATTTTGAAACCTCAGCCACAAAAGGCTAACCTTATGTTGTATTTTTATCATATTGTACATTCTAATATATAATATTTCTTCAATTTAAATAATAAAATGGTTTTTTAAAATTCATCTCTTGTTTTATAGCTATCATTTTGTTAATGGCTGGAGAGAGATAACAAATTCTTCCGAGCAATATTCCTTCTATCTGTAATATTTATTGAAATTTTTCAAAGAAAATAACTGTTGTACTTTTCAAATAATCTTACATTGCATACATCACTGCACAATTATTATTAATATTTCATTTTACAATAAGCGTAAATTGCTACGTCGTCTGCGTACAGAGTCATATTCGTTTCAGCGTAAATCTCTATGTCGTTTAAGTCATACTGAGTTAAACTGGATTTTTAAGTTCAGTCCTTTGTTTTGAATGTGCGTGATTTCATTATAAATCATGTTTTACCTCAAGCAGTAGTGCTACGTAAAGCATACACCGACAGGGTTGGAAGCGGGAAACCGCGATTCTATTTCTGATAGCGCCGGATACACTGCTGTGATGCAGCTGTAATTTAGAATTTATAGAGTTTAACTCTCAACTCGTTTGTGAACAATAATAATAATCGCAGTATAAACAAGAATAACATTTAAGTACTACAATATTTGATATTGTTATCGTTAATCAAATAACAGTAATTTTATTATAACTTTTGTACAATTTATATTCCATAATTTAAACTTATACGTGCAATGTTTGCATTGCAAATGTCTACCTGCAGGATTCAGGTAACGCGTATACCCTAAAATATCTTGTTTAAAAATAGCTTGTGACCTCCAGACTTGGTGTTCAAATAATTAAAATAAAACCGGTTACGTTACAGAAAAATGAAAAACTCAAAGGATTTAAATCTGTCTAATATTAGATACATAAAAGGGTTTCATTTTACTTGTTATTATTCTTCGTGATTTTTAAAAAATTATGTTTGAAATAATAAAGTTGCAGAAAATTAAATATTCTCAGACTGAAAGCCCAAGGAAGGGGCTGACGGATTGATTAATTATTTCGTTAGTAATTTGATTAAGTAATCGATGGGCCAAAAATGGAAAGTTATTGTAGATTTGATAGCGTCTGCTTTAATATCAAAGCGTTGTGCGATCTAAAAGCAGCTTTATTTTTAAACTGAAAAGATTATGCAATAGAAATTTTTAATTTAATTTTAAAGCATTACAGATGCCGTTATGTTACATTAGCTTTATGTAAGGATTACGTAGAGATAGTTTGCTTCAGCTTTTCCAACTTGCTCAAAAGTATGCATTGCAGATTCTGAGTTATTAAACTTCTAATTAAAAACTTTTTACTTTTACGAAATCCTGAACTAAATTTCGAAATGTAAATAATGTGAATGGTCGTTAACCATGTTCTGTTTTATTTGTGGGATTAAATTATTTAATGTAAATAAAATTAAGTGAACGCAAAAGTGAAATACATGTTTAGTGAGAGTAACTCAGACTCTGAACCATGAGGCACAATGTGGGCTGCTTTTTCGAGATCTCTAGAAGTTCTGATGGCCTTCTTCGAATATTATTCTGCAAGGTAAAATAAAGTAGTGTTTGTTTAAAAACCCGATCAGCACTTTACACGTACATCCTTACAAAGCAGCTCTAGTTTCCCACAAATTGTATGTAAATTGATGTTATCATATACAATAGTTGTTAAAATAATCCTTTAATCTGCTAGATCCTGCTTAATCCTTACACGACCCGTAAAAATATTTTTTTAAATTAGTTGTAACATAGTTTCAAACTTAGATTTGTGCTTTAAAGCTCGCACTTTTGAATATCCAAACTTTTACTTTAGAGGAAGCGAGAGAAATTTTCTTATTTTTCTACAATCTTGTTTAGTTAATTATTAAACGAAAACTACAGTTTATTTGAGTCTAGAAACATTTTCCCTTGTAAATTAACATTTATGATACCAGATCTTTTACACTGATCACCCACATATGGGGTACTGGGTACCGCAATTTTTGTGAATTTTGGGCCAACATTCAGACTATTATGGATTTGGGAGTGAAAACCTTTGCCTGTAAAAATCTAACAACCCCATCATCCAAAAATTTAATGGTAAATCATGTTACTTTGCACTTGGATTCGCTTCCAATTGGCTACATTGTTATATAATTTTGTATTAGTTTATTTATTCATATTCATATTCAATATAAACTAAATATCTCGTTCATAATCGGATTTACTTACAATACAGTAGTTATAGTTTGTGTCTATTTATTTATTTCTTTGTATGCGGTAAATGCGTTTGTATGCTATAAATAAATTACGGAATTATTAATAAGTAATATAATATAGAATATTTAATGAAATCAAGGTAAGCAAATATTGATTATTGTCAAAATAAAATTCAATATAGTAGCGACCGCTTCATTTTATGAAGGGTTTTCCATTTAAATTACCTCGGTGGTTTGCCATTGTCAGCCGAAAGAGGACGCTTAAAATAACGCGTTTACTCCATTTTCTGCACGTAGTCAAGATCACTTAAGCATCAGACCGTCCTCTAGTATTATTTAATGCAATATTATTATTTTCATACAGAAACAGGTAATCTAACTTCGGTATCTTTCTAATTAAAACTTAAAGCTGAGTCTGCAAAATTATTGTCAGATTCGAAATAAAGCATAGGAAGTTAAGTTAAATTAAATTAAATTAAATTTAATTTGTGTTTAAAAATATATAGCCATCTGGAAGCAAAACAGGGTCCTCGTATGCTTCTTGAAGGTTTGCCATTACTTTCCAAGGAATGATGACCAGAATAAAGTTTTATTCCGCCCGGAATCCAACCAGGTATCTTAGTCAGATCATTTTGACGCAGTTAGGTTCCAATGAAGGAGTAGAATATGAAATCAAAATTTAATTTTGCATTTTTCGCTAAAAATGGTAATAACTAAATCTATAGAGAATTAAATTCTCTATCTTTTTTATTTGGACAATTTTGCTGTAAAATAATTATTTTTTGTGAATAATAAGCAAAAAGTGTGAAAAATTAAGAGATTGGCCCAGTTTTTTCAACTGTTGGACCATTTTTATTGAAAATAAGTGACACGTTCAACTTAAAAAGTTACAGATAACTAAATTCTCTACAACTTCTGAAGAAACAAGTTTTTTGTACGACGAATGGATCTCAGCCGGGAACACGCTCGTATAAAGGCATGGCGGAAGCGACACAATAACTTACTCATTTCCACACCACCGGCACCGTAGTGGTAGAGCTTTCGGGGCATTTCTTTTTAACTTTTCTCTAACTGCACAATGAAATCTTTTTCAGATTTCAGGAAAGATTCGTATGTAAGGTGATCGAGTGATGTTTCTGTTTTTTCCCACTGTCAAGGGCGGTGAAAATTTGTTTTCCGGAGTTCTGAATTGTCTGTTGATCCGATCTTTTACCTTTGAAAGTATTTGCGCATACCTGCTAATCTTCGCGATCTTTCAAAAGCTTCACAGGCTTTCCTTTTCCGATGTTAAAATGGGCGGAGGTTGTACTGCAACCAGTAAAGGCGCATGTAAGAGTAAAATATGATCTGAGACCTGTGTTCCAGTATTCTTCTTTGTTTTTGCCTTTTGCTGATGTTTGCGAAAAAACGCTGTTGTGTATTCTTCCCAATTCTGTTAATAAAACCAGCAGATCGATGAAAATGGTTGGATATGAAAGCATCATCAGCTGATTTTGCGCAAATGAAACATAATTTATCACAATCAAAACTTGGTCTTCCGGATTCTTCTGATGATGTCGATGGTGAAGGATCCGAAGTAGATATGTTTCGACGACGAACAGCGAAAATCAATTTCTCCTCTGTGTAATTATGTCAACAAGCTGAATGTATTGTCACTGAATGTATTCTTTTAAGTTTCTCCTGTGATCTTTCTCACCTCTTTTGATACTCACTGATAACTCTCAACCCGGCTGAGATCCATTTGTCTTACTAAAACTTGTTTCTACAAAAGTTGTAGGGAAGTTAGTACTCTACAACTTTGTCATTTGAATGTGTCACTTATTAGCAGTAAGGCTCTTAAATAAATGTTTTTCCAAGCTTTAATATTCTCTAACCAACGGTTTAAATTTCTCTCACTTTTGTTTAAAAATTCAAATTTCCCGGTTTTTCTTAGCGAAATTTGTAAAATTATAAATTCTCTAGCTTCTCCAAATTCTCCGATATGTACTGGAGGGTGTTCCACACCCCCCAGACCCCCCGGTTTACCATTTTGACTTCATATTTTTATATTATTTTTATAATTATTATATATTAAATTAATTAAAAATTATTATAAATAAAATGAAAGTAAACCGGGGGGTCTGGGGGGTGTGGAACACCCTCCAGTGCATATTGCAGGATATGTTCACCCCCAGAACCCCCAGTTTACATTTTTGACTATAATTTTCAAAGTAACGCATAAGTTGCTGCTAAACTACAAATTTCCCGTTTTTTTCAGGCGAAATTTGAAAAATTATAAATTCCCTATTTTTTACAAATTCTGCAATATGTACTGGGACCCCCAAACCCTCTCGGTATACAATTTTGACTTTATATTTTTATATTATTTCTATAATTACCAACCAATACCAAACAGCGCTACAACCCACAGTGGATTTTGGCTAACCACTTCATTTTATGAAGGGTTTTCAAGGGAGATTACCTCGGTAGTTTGCCATAATTATAAATTATTATAAATAAATTAAAAGTAAACCGGGAGGTCTGGGGGGTGTGGAACACCCTCCAGTACGTATCGCAGAATATCCACTCATTTAGAATATTGGACAAATATTTTTAGTCCTAACTTTACTTGCTTTAATATATTTTTCACCAAAAAATGACACGCTGGAGCAGGAGCAGGAACAGCGTACTGAGATTTTATGTATTTAGATTTGATTATTATCATTTTCAGCGAGAAATAAAATCCAATATACCGGGCACACGCCAAATCAAATTTTGGCCTAAAAGCATAATTTCATATTCTACTCCATCATTGGAACCTAACTGCGTCAAAAAATTTCATACTACTTCATTTGACTGAGAAAAATCCTTAAATTGATCGGGCTATCTCGGCTTACAACTTTAAAATATTAACAAATTTGAACTGTAGAACTCTGACCTCTGCACTAACTTATTGTATATCTATTGTATAATAGCGAATAAGTAAGTTTGTATTACCAACCAGTGCTTTTTTCCATGAATGGAAAATCCCCTGATTTGAAAAATAATTCTTTAGTTATAACTCCTCTCCTGAGTCAGGGTGTAAGTATAAAAAATGTAAGTATTTTCTAAAATTCGGTTATATCGTAGTTTTCACATGATATCCGGATGTCTAGACTGCTAAAAAAAACAGAATTAAAAATACTTAAGTTTCCAGTAAAAAAGGAAATCCCAGATCTGGTAACATAATGGTTAAATGGACATTGTATTTAAAATATTTTCTTAAGAAATATTACGAAAAATTTTCTTTCAGTTAGTATTTAGAAAACCTTGTAATTTCACATACAAAAGCAGCCTTTTTATCGCTAACAAATTAAAATCGAAATACTACATTAACTAACAGCAGGTAATTTTACAACCACATACAAATTGGTGCACATACTTATCCTAACTCCAAATTTTTACTTAAAATAATTAATTGCTATTGTTTAAAATTTAACGAATTTTTTTTTGTTACAGGTAAGTGAAAGGAGCAGAAACCAAAAATGGTCTGTAATTACAAATGTACATCAACGTCAGGTGATGTTTCTTAATTTCTATTAATTTAAGAGAAGCAACCCAAACGGAATGTAATTTTCGTTCTTGGTAAAATATTCTTTCAGCGAAAATAATGAAACTCTTGATCCCTTTAATTACGATTTTAACTGAATCTTGTTTCCATTTAGTAAATATTTAGTACTATAATTGCGGCTTTAAATCAAGTATTCAGCGAAATATTTAACTAGATCCTCCAGCGAAGAATTATTCCATATACATTGTTCTGGCTAATTGCAAGAAAAAAAATTTTTTTTTTAATTTTCACCTGTAAATTCCAGAATATGAAACAACACATAAATTCAAGTTTTACTTTAATCCCTGTTGATTCAAAGAGAATTACAATTTTAAAAAAGGAAAATCTAAGCTGATTAAACCAACAGACCACGATGTCAGCTGCAATATTTTCATTATTTTCTTAAAACAATCTAAGTTGCATTTGCATACAGAACTTTTAATAAACACTGCAGTGCAATTTCTGTAAAAGGTCCTTGCAGAATGGATTCAATTTAATTTTTTGCTTTCGTCTTGTTGTGGTGTCAATCGCATACGTTCTCTGTCGGTTTATGCAAAGACGTTGAACAAGAAAATAATATGGATTTATGAAACGACTGCAGATTCAATGCACTTCCAATCAATTTTTCAACCACCTCATTTTGATTTGCTTTATCTAAATTCTAAATTAACTGTCACAATCAAAAAAGAGCTCAACTTTTATTACCTATATACATTTATGATTTTTTTATGTACATGAGAAGGCAGTATCAAGCTTTTATAGTGGAGTCAAATTCCAGTGATTTGATATTTTTGATCCCAAAACAATTTTTGCAGCATACTTTATATTCATGCAAAATATAAAATGTTTAGATAATATTGCATTGTATAGGTAAAAGGACAAAGCAATAAATTTTACCTGTTTCCATCCCAAAATTCTTTAATTTATTTTTGAGGTTTCTGCAGTACAGAAAAATATTTGCATAATTTCATTTTAATTGTTGGACATGTGTGAAGGAAATTGATGCGGCGACTTTCCCAAAGTTGACTCTCAAAGGAAAACACGAAACATTCTGTCTGGACATAAAACAAGATCTGCAAAAATACGATAAAATTAAATTACTGCTTTTGTGATGGAAAACATAAGTGGACATAAAAAATGAACACTGTGGAAAAAGCATTATTAGATTTTGAAATAGGAGGCTGTTTACAAGCATTTTTGCGCTTCCTTTTACGAAATTAAGATTAATACTGCTATGCACCCCATTGTTAAAATGTACGATTGAAAATATATGGAGAAAAAAGTGTCACCAGAAATGATTGAGCATCAACTTTAAGAAAATGTAACGACCTGAGTTTTGTTAGCACATACATACACTGGAGTTTATGTTTTCTTCTCGGTATTATTTCATATTCCTGACAAATTTTGACAATTTGTTTTCCTTTTGCAGTTTATCCAGTTTTCCTCCTCAAACTTGAAACCGAAATAAAATATTTCCATCAAAATATGTAATTAACTAAACAAACTAGTCGAGTCAACATTCCAATTTTGCAGTAACGTAAATAAATCATGATTGTGAAAATCCGGTGCTGCAATCAATCTTTATGTAGATTGTAAACGAAAGTTTATTTTATATTTAAATTTTCAAATTTTGAACGATACATGATTAGGTATGCATTGAAAGTACAACATGAAACGTGATCCACTTCTGTGAAAGAAAATTTACCTTTGAATTCCAGTTTATATTTAAAATAACTTCTAAGATTATAAATTGAGAAATTGTTAGTTAATGAATTGGGTTGAAGAGGGCGCTTTTTGTTTCAGCATTTCTATGGTATTTTGGCCATTGTATTGTCTTTAAAATGTATAATATAAGCTTCCTAATTCTACTAATGGATTTTATTAGATTAAGTTTCAAAAACGACAAAGCCTTGTAGCAATGCGATATTGGACCCTTGTCAATTATGTACATTAAATATAATAATAATTAACGTTCCAAGTAAGTATTCAGCAATTAACAAAATTTGCTGACTTGGAAACTTAGCATAGCTCAATAAGATATTAGGCAAGAAACCATGCAAGGATTCCGAAGCAAAAATCGTTACGGATTGCAAAATATTGCAACAACCTTTTCTGACAGCCGAATTAATATAAAAGTTAAGATATAATAGAACAAGAAATTGCTCACATAAATTTGGAAAATTTAATTTTGCCAGCGGGATGAACATCATATAAACATCGTTTGACTTACAGAACACGTACGTCTTAATTTCATGAAAATACTAAGGAAGCTCTCCGTAATATGCGATTAATACTTAAATATAAAAAATTACTTTTAGGTGTCGATGTAAGCAATCGTTTTAACACGAGACACGAATATTAATAACCATTGGATTGGATATTAAAATTCTACGAAAATCTCTCGTAAGTAATCCAGTTATTTTCTCATTACAACTACATGCAATTAAATTTTTAATTTTCCTAACGACCTGATCTATCACGCATTATTAGATTGTCACTATAATTCTGAGTTAACAGCAAAATAAAATTTTCCAGTTGTCATTTCGATCTTTTGGCAGCTAGCTTTTATACCCAATTTCAAGAGCGTGAAACTTAATTTATTTTTAAGTAAATATAGTCAAACAGTTACTAATTTGTAATTTTAAAGTAAATAATTTGAGAATTGACGGCTTTTATCGGATAAATTAAATTGAAAACATCAAAATCAACAGGTGAATTACTTATAGATAATCAAGGATAAATGTATCAATTTTTTGAGCACCAGCACTTAGAAAATAACGATCCTTATCACCGCTTCGCAATATTCTCGAAGCTATTTTGACGTAATTTCTTCAAACAAGCAGAGACATTAAGAAAATTAGTTTCGCAATTTTTGCGAACAGGCAAAGACGTACGGTGGAAATTTATTCTTCCAGCCCAAAATAATAATTGTTATATTACCAGATGGAAGGAAAATGTTATAAATATGACCCTAGAGGAATCTTGAGTTAGTTCTATTTAAAATCTGACGATAGTCTTATGATACCAATAAAATTGTGTCGTCTGATTACCATCTCGTTACCGTCTTATTACTATCATAAATCCAAATGTAGATTTTAACTTCATCCAACCAACGATGGTTTTGGACCCACAAAGTTTGACTGCTTTGAACCACCCTGTGAAGGGTGCCGTACTTTAAAGTCAATTTGGTTAACATCTTCAAAGAGTGTGAATTTATTTGTCTCTATTCCCTTTACACGGTTGTTCGAATAATACAATGATATTCGTTTATCTTATTGTATTTTTATTTTACAATTTCCCAACGTCTACTTTGATATCGAAACTCAAATACAAAACAATTGTTAAAAGTATCCACTGCATACAGCACACTTGCAATTTGTACATTGTTTAGCAGTCTAGTACGATAAAATTAAATTGTGTAACTTTCACAGTAGGACTCTGAATACATATTCGCGAGACTGAAACTTTAAATAAGGAAGAATAGTAATTTCGATGAATGCATTTCCAATATGTTGCAGGTTTCGTTTTTCTCAACAATGGAAACCCTTTTTTTATAGCCAACCTAGAAAACAATATTTAAATCAGTAGACCGATTTTAATCACAAAAAAGTTCTTCATATTATATTTTATTCCGCAATAAAAAATTCTTTTTGTTCTTTAAATTATGAACGCTTTTCTTTTATGTTGTGTGCTTTTAAGGTAATTACATACATAAAACATAAAATATAAAATTATTACTAATCTCTGATGTGCAGTCGTTCAAGTAATCGAAAATGTAATAAAACTGCACTTTTTATTGTTATAGCTGAAAGTTAAGGAAACTATCCTTGCCTTTAAATCCTGTACTTTCCGTAAATACTTTAAAATTAAATTTTTTATTTTATTTTCACAAATGAAAGATATAGTTAACATGTATTCGTCTACAAATCAATAGCTTCCAACCTACAATAATAAAATATAAAACTTAAGTATTGTAATTATTTAGTAACAATTGCCTTACTCTGAAGAAGAAAGTTCAACTAAATAAACTCCACATCAATTACCGCAACTAGCGTTCACAAATCCAAAAACAAAAATTTTCAATAAATATTAAGCCTGCTTACAAAAAGGTTTATTCAAAATCATTTAAATAAGCTTTTAAAAGCAAAAAACCTCTGTCACTAAAATTATAGACCTGATTATAGAAAAAATAAAATTTTCCAAATACTTATAAGCAAATGTGCTATTTAAAAAGCGATTAAATTCAATTAATTTATTTGAAAGCTAGGTCAACAAGAAAAATAAATATAGAAGACAAGAGTAAATAGAAAAATGCGTTAACCAAATTTTCAATAACAGTTAATGAAAACTGTTTTTACTATACGAGTATAAGCACATTTTTGTGCTTTAATAAATAATCAAAAGCTCATTTGGATATCTAAAAATAAATTAATAAATGTATATTGTATAAGCAACATAATTTTACAGGTCCATGTCACTGGCCCCCCCCAAATCAATTTTTAACAAAAAATTGGTGTCAATCGTTAGTGCTTCGTTAGTGCTTGTTTGTGCTTCCATTCCCGAAGTTTGTGCTCCAACGGTCGCGGATCTATTCGCGAAATCTTCTGGGAGGGGCTGTAGACACGATGCCCCCCCCCAAATCGATTTTTAATAAAAAATTGGTTTCAATCGTTAGTGCTTCGTTAGTGCTTGTTTGTGCTTCCATTACCGAAGTTTGTGCCTCAACGGTCGCGAAGCTATTCGCGAAATCTTCTGGGAGGGGCTGTAGACACGATGCCCCCCCCCAAAGCGATTTTTAATAAAAAATTGGTGGCAATGGTTAGTGCTTCGTTAGAGCTTGTTTGTGCTTCCATTTCCAAAGTTTGTGCCTCAACGGTCGCGAAGTTATTCGCCAAGATATGGGCATTTATAGTTTCTGTGAACTCCGAGCAAGTTCCGCGCGAATGCATAGATTTAAAAGGTCTAAAAATTAATAAACAATAAATATGTAGTCATAATATTTATAATGAAGCTTAAATCTATTGTTATAAACAAAATATTTTTTAAATATAATAAAATGGTTACACCTATTTATTGAAACAAGATATTATAATGTTGCAAACGGTCGTCTTGGTGATAAAGGAGTCTGTAAAAATTCTGCTATTCATCAATTTTATGAAAACCATAAAGAGCGCATGTAATTTTATAAATGTAGCATTTGTTATAATTATAAGTAAGCCGCCAATTATCAACGTAAAAAGTAAAAATATTTGTTTCCTTCATCGATGAAGGACGGATTGGGGATTACCTCAAGTAATTCCTATATTTAAAGGTTAGTACATTTTCTTTAAAAGCATTAATTTTAGTATGTAGCGTATATACAAGTGGCCGTATCTGGTGGGGGTTTTAGGGGTTCACCCCCCCCTCCCCCGACATAAAACGCATGATTAAATTCTAGAATATACAATATAATATATAGGACAATAGTGCATTTTTATTTTTCATTAAAATGCATTCGAAAATAATAGTTCTTTTTTAAATCCATAAAATAAATTATAAACAATAAAAATAGAAAGTTACAGTTGATATTAAAAAATATATAAAAATATTTTTTTTACATGGTGTATTTCTTTCTGCACATGTATTTACTGGTAAAAGTATAGATAATTGCAGTTATACAATGAAAAACTCCGTATCTGAGGCGGCGCTGAATAGGAGAAAATATGTTTGACTTGCTTGACCTTGAAAACTTCATAAATTTTTGTCTGCGGCGCTTCATTCTTGGAGGTGTTCCCAGACCCTCTCAGGTATTCGGACTGACGGAACCAGTTATTTCTTTATCGTTCATCCCCCCCCCCCAATCACAGTCTGAGATACGGCCCTGCAGTAGCTCACAAAAATAAACGTACAGTCGTATGCTAGCAATGTAAATCGTCCCTTTTGAAGACCTATGTTCTCATATCAAAATCGGTTTTACAGCAAAATTTATTAGACATATATTGTTGAAAATATAATTATCTTCATTTTTGTTATATAATTGTAATATAAGTACAGAGGCTTCAAATATTATAAATCTGTGGTACTAAGGGAGAACCCCATATTATGTCAAGAAATATAAAAACGGATGATATATCAAACTTATCAAATTATTTTTACTACCCGTAGAAATTTTTCAATAATCATATATAAAATGGTAGATAACACTTGGACGAATTTTGTCTTACTATTGCTTATTGATATAAAATCTGAATTTCAGTGACATCGCAAATCTTAAAAAGTGCTTCCTGAAAAATCATGCTTTGACATAAGGGGTTCTGCCTTAGTACCACAGAAATGCACTCCTATGTTAATAATGTAAATCGCATCTTTCGAACATTCTTTTTTTTTCTCATATAAAAATCGATTTTATAGCAAAATGTTTCAAACAATTTGTGTTGCAAATTTCATTTTCTTTATTTTTGTTTCTGTTGCCAAAATAGCAACAACAAACCAGTAGCCACCTCATTTTAAATTTCTGATCACGCCATCCAGTTTGAGGTTGGATTTCTAAAGTTTCTTATCAGAGACGGCCCTGCTCTCACAATTTGAATTTAAATTTAGCGGTGCCAACTATAACTAAAATTTAGGTTGGCAATTCAGGACCAGATTTCAGTATCAGTATCAGTTTCGGTGTCAGTATCAGTATCAGTTTTAGTGTCAGTATCAGTATCAGTATCAGCATCAGTATCAGTATCAGCATCAGCATCAGTATCAGTATCAGTATCAGTATCAGCATCTGCATTAGCATCAATATCAGCATCAGTATCAGCATCAGGATCAGCATCAGCATCAGGATCAGTATCATTTCGAGTAGTGTAGCAGTAAGAAACAAACTGAATTGGAAACTTGAAGAAATCTAACCTTAAACGACACGTGGACAGGAATTGTAAGTAGGTTTAATATTTAATAGTATATTATTTTATTTGTAGCAATTTTCAACATAATTCTCAATAAATTGAGATTCAAATACTACAAATGTTATAATATCACATTTTTGTTTTTTAGGCTTCTATACAAAGTATAGCAAGAAGCCTTGTGTTCTGGTACTGTGTCCGTCCGTTTGCATGTTTCAACTTTAAGAACTATTCCAGTATAGTTTTAGGCTTCCATGCAAAGTATAGCAAGAGGCCTTATTTAAACTGTAGGCATTGTTCTTAAATTTGAAACATGCGGACGGACTGGCGGACGGACACGCACTTCTCTTTTTTATACTATTGATATATTGTGTTTATTGTTATAGTATGAAAAACATAGGTACGTTATAATTACCATAGATAACTGTTATTTTCATTTCTCATCTTTTAATGTTCTTATTTATTACAATTTTTAAGTATGTACTTTATCGGATTCATTTAGTTCATTTAGAATTTTTCTGTATCTACCTTAAGTCGTTGTCTCACTGTGAAAATTCCATCCAAATTTTTCTAAAAATTTGTATAAAAACGGTTTTGATAGTGTAACAGGCCAATTGTTTTGTAAAAATGAGGCACTTAAAAGTGTTTTTATAGTGCTTCTATTTTCATGACGTCACGAAAACGTTTTTATAAAAACCAGAGTTTTAGAACAGTTTCTAGAATTTTGATAAAAGCAGACTTTCCATTGGCTGTTGACACCCCATTCAACTTCAATTTACGCATGAAGTATACCGGGGGGGTAAATCTCCTGCCAAAATATGTACACCACATCTCCTTTTCCTTAAAACCTCCCAATATATCGTCACATCTCCCCACATTTCCTTCATCTCCCCACATTTCCTTCATATCCCCACACCTCCCCATATTTCCTCACATCTCCCATATCTCCTCACATCTCCCCCACCTCTTCAAATCTCCCACACCTTTCAATTACCTGTTTAATTTATACTTAAATAACTACGCATGCCTAGATTTGAAAGATAGGTTTTATTAAATTTATATTTGTAAGATTTTATATTTATTAGTAAAAAAATTATATTATGAACGCCAACTTTAACAAAAATTAAAATTAACAATATTATGATAATCCAAATAGTCTTTCTTTCTTCAAGTATTTTTCATTTGGCATTTTTTCGAGATTTACTCAGAATATTGGGATTGAAAAGGCTGTGATCTCCCTTTGTTTCCTAGTTTTGTGTTTTCAGCCAGTTCACGGTACCTATTCTTGGTAATCCCTGAATCCAGGGTTTGATATGGTTCCGATATCCCACATCTCCCTTACACCTCCTTCACATCTCTATATCTCCCATATCTCCCTCAAATATCCGCACATCTCCCACACATTTCTTGCCTCGTGTACACCAAATCTCCCCGGTGATTTACTCCCCGAAGTATACCTTACTTTTCGGTTAGTTTATAACAGCTGATCGTGTTTTTATAAAAACTGCATTTTACAGTGGAACACAGCGTAAAATTTTTTTATGGCTCATGACGTCACATCATTTGTATACAAATTTTTATAAAACGTTTTTATACAAATTTTTATAGTCTGATACACCTTGTTATTACTTATAATTGTTTTTTCTTAGTGTACAATACGTAATCTCAACAAACCTATAAGAGAATAAACAGAATGCCAAGACCATCTACAGTTGATTTCGAGCAGCTCCATTTTATAATCCTTGCAAAAAAAGAAAGAATATATGATCCCATAGGTAAAAAGATTTGGGGCCCAACAAATGCTTGTTGGACAGAAATATCGAAAGAATTAGGTAATACTACTAGTACTGCAAAATACATATATAGCCATGTAATTACGAACAGGCATAATATATTGGAAAAGTTAAATTTCCAGCCTGCGTGTAAGAAAGTTTCCGATACTTTGGATGAGAAACCAAACGAACATGAGAAACCAAACAAACATGAGGAACCAAACGAATATGAGGAACTAAACGAAAATGAAGATTACAGTTTGAAATTCAAAATATCGTTGTCGAAGGAGCAGTGGTCTAATATTTATTTACCCAATAATTGTTATAAACGATCAGATCGGGATTGTAATACTAGGAATTATGAAATATTGAAACCCCACTGTTGGACAGATATAATTCATACTCAATTCTACAAGGAAACGAAATTGTCATGTTGTATAGTATATGAACGTTGTAAAATTTATCCACATGGTGTTAATTTTCTTCGTATAAAAGGTCAATGCAAGTCCTGTCAAAGCATTTTTCAATGTACTATGGAAAATGCTCCTGAATTGGAATCCCTTGTGATGATGACCTGCACATACGCTGGAAATTTCAGAAATTGTAACCAACAAAAAAAGAGAAATATTTCTAAAAGCGAACGTGACGATTTGGTGAAATATTTGGTTGATGAAAATAAGGCGCCGTCTTATATTTTGAATGAAATGGTACAAAAGCATACAAATTACGGTGATGCACTATCCAGTAATTTACCGACCGCAAATGCCTTGAGATGTTTGAAATACAAACATTTAGCTAAGAATCGATTGAGTTCGGATCCTATTTTAGCTTTATCCAAGATGAAAGGAATGTCGCCTTTTAATGAATGTATTCGCGATATGGGAAATGATCGTTTATTTGTTCATTATTGGTCGCCAACTGAAATTGATATGTATAGAATATATGCAAAACAAAACAAAATTCCAACGATAACTATCGATGCAACAGGTGGTGTGGTCCAAAAGGTAAACCTAATTACCGAAAGAACAACGTCAGCCATATTCTTGTATGAAATTGGAGTTATGGATCACATGAACCAAAGCCAATTCCCCGTGGCACATATGTTATCTGAAAAACACGATAATATGTCGATAGCTTGTTGGCTTTCAGAATGGTTGAAGAACGCTATTGTACCGCCTAAAATTGTGGTAACTGATCAATCACTGGCTTTGATGATGGCAACAGTAAAAACATTTACACAATATTCCAAGCTATCCAAATATTTAAACGTTTGTTCAGATCTAATTAAAAACAAACCAAATGTTGAAGTACCTTTATGCATGATTAGGAATGACTTTAACCATGTAATGCATTTGTTTAGTAGTTGGCCAGAAATCAAGTCTACCACAAAACGTATTAAAAATTTTTATTTACGCTCATTTGGTTTATTGGTAGTTAGTACGAATTTTGAGGATATAAAGAAATTGTTATATAATATATTCACGGTGGCTTTACACGAGGAAGATGGAAATAATGCTGATGAAGATGGGGGTCCTACAAGTTGTGAAATGGCAAAAAGATATTTAAAAAGCAGAATAGCAACGCACGAAACCACAAATGAAGTATGGGAATGCCAAATGAACGATGAAAATGGTGATATAATTGAAATGGAAGATGGTGATACTGAAATTGAAGTTATGTTGGATATTTTCGAAGAAATTAAAGCTATTTATGATTTGTGTTGTAGGGAATCAAAAAGTAGGTCTAACGAAGGAGATCATGATAATATGCAGTACAACCCTGCAATTGCAAAAAAATTGTTAAAGTTTTGTAAACTCCTCCCGTGTTGGTCTGCTGTAATGATCCCTATATTTAAATATGGAAATCTTACCGAAACCAGTGCAACATCTGAAAGTCTTTTTAATCAGTTAAAAAATCGCATTTTTCAACATAAAACCCTGCCAATACGAATAGATGATTTTCTACAGATTCATATAAAAAATATTATTGGATCTATGATACTTACGAGATCCAAATACAATAATACGATGGAAATAAAAAATAATACGAGTACAATAGAATGCGATAAAATAGAAGATAATGCAAACGATAGTTCTTCGGTTCATGACAATATAGTCAACGATAATGATGATCCAAATTATTTTGAATTTCAAAGTGAAACCGCATTAGATAATGGGGGTGGTCTTGGTGAAAACAATAATACGATGGAACTAAAAACTAATGCAATAGAATGCGATAAAACAAAAGCCGATGCAAACGATGGCTCTTCGGCTAATGACGATATAGTCAGAGATAATGATGTTCCGAATTATTTTGAATTGGAAAGTGAAACCGCATTAGAAAATTGGGGTGGTCTGGCTGAAAACACAAAAAACGAAAAAGAAGCAAAAAGAAGGAAACCCAATTACTTGGATAAAGATTACACAGTTTTACTATACAACGATCAAAGCAAAACGAAGTCGTCAGTAATCGGATTACTGAGAAATGGAAATATGTTGGATTTAAAACCGATTCTAATTGGCAAAATGCATTTCACTGTTATCAATACATGCGGATTCGACAGCGTGATACATATCATGTGCTGTTCTTATGCGGAAAGCAAAGAATATGCAAATTTTGTGGATGCTCAAAAAACATTATCTACATTATACGAGCTGGTTGCACATGTTATGCGAGATGGAGTAAACGCACAAACTTACAAGAAGCGTGCTTTAGTTTTGGATAAAGTTGTTGGAGAAGCCAACAAGAAATATTTATCAAATAACCACGTTGAACTAAACGCTGCATCCACATGCTATTATTTATTGAAAGAATTGTTCCATAATCAGCCCTCTATGACAGAGCGTAGGAAATGTCCTAAATGCAACAAGGAGACGATAGTTCCATACTCCACTATAACGATTAATTTTCCTACAGAACGTATTGGATGCCTTCAGAAAGCATTAGACCACCTATTTAAAGAAAATTCTAATAGTAGTCAATGTATTCACTGTCGACAAATTACCGAAAAAAGCATCCGTTTTGGTTCCCATATATTCCTGGAAATATGCGGGAATTTAAAAAAAAATTCGTCATTAGATTTTAACATTCCGTTACAAGAAATCCCTCAGGAAATTCAACTTGGTAAAAACATGTATTACCTCCGGGGAGGAATTAGCTTCTTGCCGCCTACGTTAGTAAATAATGTCAAAGCAGTTGGGCATTACATTAGCTATTGCTGGCGAGTAAGTTTGGGTCAGTGGGATCGTTATGATGATCTACAGCTATCATCTAAAACTGTAAGGCAGACTACAAAAGCAATGAACTGTCAATTTCTTGTGTATAGTATATAAAAATATATATATATATTGATGTTGATATATCGATATTGATATATTGATATAAAAATATCATCAGTTCTTAATATATTTAAAAAATATTTTTCGTACACTTTATTAATAAAAAATACTTTCTTTATAGCAATTGTTTTACCGTTTATTATAAATATTATAGCTACATATTTATTGTTTGTTAAATTTTGCATCTTTGAAATCTACTGTAACTTTCTTTCTATTTTTATTGTTTATAATTTTTTTTATGGATTTAAAAAAGGACTATTATTTTCGAATGCATTTTAATGAAAAATAAAAATGCACTATTGTCCTATATATTATATTGTATATTCTAGAATTTAATCATGCGTTTTATTTCGGGGGGGGGGGGGTTGAACCCCGAAAACCCCCATCAGATACGGCCTTGAGCCACTTGTATATACGCTACATACTAAAATTAATGCTTTTAAAGAAAATGTACTAACCTTTAAATATAGGAATTACTTGAGGTAATCCCCAATCAGTCCTTCATCGATGAAGGAAACAAATATTTTTACTTCTTACGTTGATAATTGGCGACTTACTTATAATTATAACAAATGCTACATTTATAAAATTACATGCGCTCTTTATGGTTTTCATAAAATTGATGAATAGCAGAATTTTTACAGACTCCTTTATCACCAAGACGACCGTTTGCAACATTATAATATCTTGTTTCAATAAATAGGTGTAACCATTTTATTATATTTAAAAAATATTTTGTTTATAACAATAGATTTAAGCTTCATTATAAATATTATGACTACATATTTATTGTTTATTAATTTTTAGACCTTTTAAATCTATGCATTCGCGCGGAACTTGCTCGGAGTTCACAGAAACTATAAATGCCCATATCTTGGCGAATAACTTCGCGACCGTTGAGGCACAAACTTTGGAAATGGAAGCACAAACAAGCTCTAACGAAGCACTAACGATTGCCACCAATTTTTTATTAAAAATCGCTTTGGGGGGGGGCATCGTGTCTACAGCCCCTCCCAGAAGATTTCGCGAATAGCTTCGCGACCGTTGAGGCACAAACTTCGGTAATGGAAGCACAAACAAGCACTAACGAAGCACTAACGATTGAAACCAATTTTTTATTAAAAATCGATTTGGGGGGGGGCATCGTGTCTACAGCCCCTCCCAGAAGATTTCGCGAATAGATCCGCGACCGTTGGAGCACAAACTTCGGGAATGGAAGCACAAACAAGCACTAACGAAGCACTAACGATTGACACCAATTTTTTGTTAAAAATCGATTTGGGGGGGGCCAGTGACATGGACCTTAATTTTACCAATAATCAACTCAATCGAAAATATATTGTTAAAATGCAAACTTTCAGGAAATTCAAACAAAATTTTCTATTTATTCAATTTTTTCGCCCATAACATCAATAATGTAACCAGAGCGCTGAATAAATCCCTAAAATTTAATATAATGTCAAATTAAAATCTGACAATAATCGTAAAGAACAGTGGCGTATTTAGAGGATGGCAAAGGGATGACCTCTCAAGGATGACTAGGATTGTATCCCTGAAACCCTCCCTGATATAATATTTAAGCAGTTAATTTCGTTTCCTACTACTGGGGAATTCCCCGTTTTTTTTATATTTTCAAAGTTTCAAACATAAAAACTTCTTTCCTTGCGAAATTTTAAAAATTATAAATTCCCTATCTTCCCCAAGTATTCTAAAAGAGTGGAAATCCTGGTGTAATTATACCCCCTAGACTCCCCGATTTAAAATTTTGGTTTTATATTTTTCTATTATTTTTATAATTCACTTTCGAAGTAACACAGAAAGCTGCTGCTAAACTCCATGAGCATAAATATGCGTTCCAAGTTTTAAATTTTTCTATCCGAAGCGAAGGTTTAAATTTCGTTCATTTTACCTTAAAAATTCAAATTTCCCGGTTAGTCCTAATCTTAGTATAAACAATTTAAAATTTTAAACCGGGGGGATCTGGGGGGTGTGGAACACCCTGCAGTGCAGAATTTCCACTCTTTTAGAATGCTTGGAGAAGATAAGGAATTAAATTTTTACAAATTTCGCCAGAAAAAATCGGGAAATTTAAATTTTTAGACGGTGGATCTCCTTTAAACGAAATAATATTTAAGCAGTTAATTTCGTTTTCCGCTACTGGGGGATTCCCCGTTTTTCTATATTTTCAAAATAATGTAAAAACTATAAAATTATAAGTTCTCTATCTACTCCAAGTATTCTAAAAGAGTGGAAATTTTGAGATATGTGCTGGAGGGTGTTCCACACCCCCCAGACCCCCCGGTTTAAAATTTTGGCTTTATATTTTTGTATTAATTTTATAATTAACTTTGGAACTACTGACGCAGAAAGTTACTGCTAAACTCCTTGAGCATAAATATGACTTCTAAGCTTTAATATTTTCTATCCGAAAGTTAAATTTCCCTCATTTTTACGTAAAAATTCAAATTTCCCGGTTAGTCCTAATCGTAGTTAGTTTAATCAATTTTTCGGTTGGTAAAATTTTGAACCGGGGGGTGTAGAACACCCTCCAGTACATATTGCAAGGTTTCCACTCTTTTAGAATACTTGGAGAAGAAAAGGAATTTATAATTTTTCAAATTTCACCAGGAAAAATCAAGAAAGTTGAATTTTCAAGCAACAGTGAGGGAAATCAGAGTGGTTTTTTTTACCAAAAAATGACACGCTGTAGCAGGAGCAGCAGCAGCGTGGTGGGATTCTGGATTGGATGTGGAAGGCAAACCGAAGTTCGCATGCACTCAGGCTACAAAGCGGGCCCATTATGCTACCTCCGATTGTTGTAGCAGCCCGCCTACCCCTCTATTCCTCGAGCCATCCCACACTTACGATAAACTCGAGTATTTTGGAGGGCGGTGTGCCGTTAATACTGGTCATGCTAGGCCAGAAGCCCCCCAACATGGATCCTCATTTTGACGCTAACGCTGGGCAGTTACAGAGCACATGCTCCATTGTTTCGTCTGCTTCATTACATCCTCGACAAGTTGGGCTATCAACCAGCCCCATTGTGTGCAGGTGTTTATTTAGCTTACAGTGGCTTGTGAGAAAGCCAGCAATAATACGCAGGCTGTCCCGGGACAGCTGTAGGTAGTATTTTAGGTAGGATTTTATATTATCAGGATTTGGTTATAACTGACGCGCATGAATGGATTAACGAGATTCTAAAAATATATTATTTTTTGATCTGCTCCCCCCCCAAAGAATTTTCTAAATACGCAACTGATAAAAAAAGTAAATTCACAAAAGGTATTGTTTGATTAAGATTAAAAAACGAAGTTTATTTGACAAGAAGGTTTTGCATATACGAGACGAAGTTAAATCCAACCACATTCCAATACAGAATTAATAATTTAAAAAAAAGCACTAAAAGTATTTCCTATATTAAATATCTTTCAGTTCACAACCGTTTTATAATAAATATATTATAAGATAAATAATATAAGGTTTATATATGAAAATGTAAAAAATATCTTTTTACGTTGATATCAAATGTTAGATTCTGAAACGTTGTAAAGTTATTCGAAAAATATTTTTTGGGGGGGGGGGGAGGTCAAACTCCAAAGTAACAGTTTTTTGTAGCCTCAGTTTCCAACGTTTCCTACATTTTATATCTACTTTTCTTTCGCACTTCGAGAAAATTATTATAATTCCAAATTTGCGCTGCTTCTGTGCAATTTGTTGATTTGCTTTGTACATTAAAGTAATGCCATACCATTTTTATATATTTTTCCCATTTTAAACCTTTTTTCTTAAAAAAACAACATTTTCGAAAAACCGTCGTCGGTTACTCTTCGGTAGAACATAAATTAATTTAAAATCTATCGCTTGCACGATATGTTAGAATGGTTTTACATCACAATAAGGTAGTCATCAATTGTAAACAACCCTTGAGGGTATAGGAATAGAATATGACATGTTTGGGAGTGCATTCAAGCGAGTTATGTATTTTTAAAACGAATTTTCACGAAGACATCTATAATGCATTGTAAGTACATAATGCATTTTAATAAAAGAACACCATGATGCTGTTTCGTGAGCTTTTAAAGCTTTAAACTTTAAAGCGTGAAAATTTTTTGATTGGGAAGTTGATTCGCTAGTTCCTTTGTAATTATCGTCCCTTATGTCTTAGAGCTTAGACCAATGAGAAAATGCACTTTTGAGTGCCACACCTGTTGCCAACAAATTTATATCGGGAAGTTTTCAATTTTCCAGCTCGGCGTGGCCAGCTCTGGGTCAAAAGCCTCATCTGCCCTAATTTACAGCGAACGAATTAAGAAGAAGGTGTTACAGGGCCCCAATGAGAAATTTGTTTTAATTTCAAAGATTAAATTGGACAGAAATCTAAATAAGTAGGTTCCATCCTACAAACAGAACAGAAATCAGCTGTGTAGCGTTCGCGAGTTGAATTATGTAAATCTAAATTGCTGTTAAGTTCGCGGAACCACCAGTCGGTGTAAACGTGGCATAAGAATATTGTAATTTAAATCTCAAACAGAATAAAGTAAAATAAAATTATCTGTCAAGAAATTTAAAATTTGTTAATATATGATTTTTGGAGAAAATTCATTTTCGCTCGTAACAAACAATAAATCAAAGGCAATTTGTCAATTTTCAATAACGCGTCGAAAATATCTCGGCTTTAGCATATTTGTAACTTTCACGCACCCCTTTCTTATTAAATTTGATTAAAATTCATCTCAATAATTTTTAAAAGGCATTTTTTTCATCCCTGAAAAATCTTATATTATTTGCTCTTTTGCGTAGTGGTTACCAGCACTTACGTAGGCATTTTAAAGCCTACCTGTGGCTGTGTAGCTGAAAAATTAAATTTATTTTTAAATAGTACATCTACCGAAATGGAGAGAAGCAACCGGAATTTTTTGCATATTGCCATAGGCAGTTACAAGTTTTCAGCAAATAGATTTTTTAAGTCCTTGAAAAATTCTTTCAAGCAAATATATGGAAAATCATGCAGCCTAATTGTTGGATTTTTGTTTCAAACCAAATGGCACTTCCGTCTAGTGAAAAAATTTCTAGTGTTATTGAAGTATAAACTTAAATTAGCATTTAAAATTTAACTGATGTGACAGTTGAAAACAACAATGTTTTTCTGTCTCGTAAAGGAGGCATTCATGCGATAACTTGAGTGATCGAGTTAGCGGATATGCTAACTGCAACGCTTTGAATTAGAACTTTTTTGCAGGAATGGCGTTTGACACATTCGTTTGGAAAATTGACTATTATTTATAACGGCATTATTCTATCTACTATATTGTTCGGTATGTTTACTCGATTTAAGACATCACGATTCCCAAGTGCTAAACACATAATTACGCTAACCCACATTAATAACTATTTAACGCCCAAGTGGAGCTGTGACGTGGGGCGAGAATGGCATTCTAGCGAATATGTTATTATTTGACAATTAATTAATGAGAAACCGCTTCTACGAATAACTCAACTTTATACTTATAATTACGCTGCATGTTGTGGCCAGAACTTTATATTTCCAGTTTTGGATTTGGGTTAGCAGTAATTGCTTCACAACTTTGGTGTTGGGTCTTAACCTTTTCTTTTGTCTGGTCATACAATTTATTTCGCTCTATTTAAAGCTTTTTGTGTGCTGAGTTTCACAGGTTGAGCACATTTTAAATAAAACAAGATAAATAAAAAATTTAACTTAGAAACCACACACACAACTGCTAAGCTAACAAAACTTCTCTTTATACGCTCCCGCCGGCATAAGTACACACTTATCTGTTGCGATTGCATAATGTAGCAAAGACTCATTCATATATAAAAAACGTCCACGTGGCTGAACTTTCGTACCAATAATGTTCGAAAACTGGTTCAAAAACGTCCAGACCAAAGAGTTTTCGACTAATTCAAGAGGACACCACTGTTAATTGATCCCATCCAGCCATCCAGCCGCTCGAAAGAATAGCAATACATAGAAAGAAAGAGATGTTTACGCTTCAGTCAACTCGAGTGCTGCAGAATCATTATAAGTAGATTTTATTGAAACAAAGGAACTGGAATTTTTTTTCATTAACAAGCGGGTTTTGTCTACTCAGTTTATCATGTACAAAATTTAAAGTGAGATATGTACTACACCGCCAGCATAATTTAAATAAAATGTTACAAATATGAACAATTTACTATCGCAAAATTTAAATACTTTGACGTTTGCAGATCTGGATTCAGGGTTCAAAATGTTTCAACCAGATTTATTGGAAAACTAAAAATGACCTTACATTATTTATCTTGTAGGAAACGTACAGCCATTTTCCGGTTTTTCACGGTTGATCATAAATCAAAGATTTTTATATTTGTTTCTGTCCTTTAAAATATAAATACTATAAAATACAATAATAAAAAAATAAAATAAAATACACTTTCCTCGAGAATAAAGAAGACGACCGTCGAAACAAGTCCGTTAAAAAATGTTTATTATATTTTATTTTTATCTTGTTTACAGTTTGTCACGTGGTAAAGTGTAAAGGTTATGGATTGCTCAAAATATCCGTTATCAGTCTACAGGTGACTGATGCGCTGAAATGGTGCACTGGAGGGTATTCCATACCCCCCAGACTCCCCGGTTTGCCAATAGCTGCAGCTCAATCGATATTTGAAGTTGTAATTATAAATAAATACTTTTAACCTCAGGCTCAAAATAAGAATAAAGTCTGAGAAGCTTGAAGCTGAAACATGGCTTAACCAAAGTGAACCAAAAACATCTTAACCTCAACTTCCGGGCAGGAAAAATTTAAATTATTTGTGCCTTGGCAACAAAACAGTCTTTTCTGGAGCCCCAAGCGTTAAAGAATTGTGAGACCTCTAAAATTAGTACTTAGATTTTAAATGCACAAAACAATGAGTGTATACCGGGGGGTCTGGGAATACCCCCCAGTGCACTCTTTCTATTTGTTCGCGAATTTTTCAGTAGCCAAATAGTAAAAAATGGGTAGATCCTTTACGGATATTATCAATTATGTGTCTACAGGTGGCTGGTGCTCTGATACGGTGTACTGGAGGGTATTCCAGACCCCCCGGTTTGCCAGTAGTTACAGCTTAACAATATTTTCAATTGTAATTAATAATTAGAAATAAATTAGTTTAACCTCGGACCCAAAAAAACTCTGAGAACCAAAATGAAGGTAGCTACTTCTATTACGATATCTGCGATAGATTAACAAATTTTAACTTTCGGGCGGGCAAAAATAAAATTACTTGTGCGCTTAGCAGCAAAACAATTTCCTTTGCGGCCCTAAGCTGTTATATCTTATGAGACCTCTAAAACTACTTAGATTTTAAATTTAAGCTTTAAAGGCAGAAAAAAATGAGTGTATACCGGGGGGTCAGGGGGGTATGGAATACCCCCCAGTGCACTATTTCTATTTGTTTGCGAATTTTTCAGTAGACAGTGATTTTTCTTTTTTTTTTTTTCAAGGTATAGGCAGTTCTTGCCTGTTCCGACTTTATAGATTGCTTCATCGCTTTTTTGGCAGTGGTAGACAAATAATAACGGAGAAATTTTGTATTTCCTATCGATATTTGTTTAAAACACTATAATTTTCCGATAGGATTCCCAGAGAGAGCCATGACCCCTATGGACCTATGGGATTCTGCGTAATCCAGACTCAAGATTTTTTATATTGTAAAATTGATTTTCATTTTTAAGAAAGCTTCAGTTCCGATCAGTAGAATCTAGATTCTGCTAAACCCCCCTAAACGCCTCACGTATGTAAGTCTTAGTCTCATATACTCTCGCATATTGGATATAACTATCCAGGCGAGTAATAACCTTCCCACCATCTGTTGATGAGTTTATCCGAAGTTTTGATCCACCAAAAAATAAGAATATTAAGTTTATTGCTCAACAGAATTTCAAGATAACCATTACTTTATAAGCCTAAATTACAGGTGGGGTCTGATATACCCCAAAGCACTTTATCTGAGTATTCACGCAATAATACACTAACAGCTGTAATCTACTGAGACTGACATGCACTGGGATCTCATTTAGAGCATATTTAGATACATTTCTAAACGCTGGGGTTTGTCAGACCCCACCTAGGTAACTCCGGCTTTAAAAAAATACATAATAATATTGTAATATTGATTATCTACTGTTTTTTTTTTGAGATGATTCGTACGTAGTTTTAATACAGTTTCTTATTTTTCTTTTTTATTTATGAAAATTTTTGGAGCAGGGACCCCGCGAAAAGTTTTGCCACGACGGTCCTGTAATTTAATTCGAATTTACGAGAATTCGTATCCTTGCTTGCAAATATTATTATACGTAAGTATACATAATATACAAATGCCTAAAATAATTAAGTGGTAGAAAAGGAAAACTTTTTGCTGAAATTCAATTATTAGGCGGTAAATGCTGGTTTGTCACTTGTGTAAAAATTATTGATGCAGGAAAATGACGAATCTCCAAATCCAGAGTTGAATTAAAAAACAACAAATTTTGGCTTCAAAAAACGTAATATTAATAAATTTCATCGAGAGATGACACTTTTATAGCATATTTTTTATGGCGTAAAGTTAACCCTTTCCCTAAATCAATATAGCCACATTTGCAATTTGATTTTGGAAGCCGGCATTTATGGTGTGGTATTCTCGTAAAGGGGTTTAGATTCCAATGTAATATTAATATGTATAAGGAAGTTGATTTAATGTAACTTAACGTGGGCAATATTAAAACCCTAAATTACGTTTCTCTTCTTATATGCTATCTAATGAAGCACTGTTGTAATTTTGGTGAGCGTTAGCACAACAATTAATAAGTTCAAAATGCTGTTTTGGGAAAACAACAAAGGTGGATATTATTTGTGGAAATACGTAAATATGATACCTTCGCTCAGGGTTGGAGGAATATAAGAGAAGTAATATTTCTATGTTCTTTATGTTGGGCTTCCCTTTATAAAATTTCTTTTCTGTGGATACTTCATCACGTTGGTGTAACTACTATGTAACTAGTGATGCATATTATAAACAAAGGCGAGAAAGCACTTTGTAAAGGTTTCTAGATAATTTCTCCTAGCGTGTGTCTCTCGTAATGTTCTAAATATAACTTAATGTAGTACATTACTCTTCTATCAGGTAGTATAAAACTTAAACCATGTCAACAGACACGTTTACTACAGAATCGATATTTAATAACATCCCAATTGAATTCAAAACTTTTTAACTTTTATCAATTCAATGGTTCATTAAAAGTAAAATTTTACAAATTCAGAAGTTTAATAATTGGTAGGTATAAACGACGGAGAACATAAAGAAGCTCACTTAATAAAAACTGCCCTGCCATAGTATATTTTTATTACTTTTTTAAATTAGTTTTTAAGCCAATTTGTCTCACCATTAATATCGCCATATTAATATTTTTCCGTTTTTTCAAGTTTATAATAAACGTAGGAACAACTATTCACCGATAGAAATTGTAATCCAGGATTCTGTCAGGGATTAAGCATTAGTTTTCGAAAAATCGGCTTTTAAAGATCGAAAATTTCACATAATCTCATGTATAAATTAGTGGGAGGAGCCAAATTAATTTATTTTACGCAGCACTACGCTGCGCTCCGGGCCGTTTCGCCTGGCGTTTATAGTCCGGGAGCTAGCGACACAAAATTTTGTCAGATTTTATAAAGATTAATTTTAGTTTATTTGTGTCATATTAGAGCTACAGAAACCTGAAATTGATTCCTGCCGAGGCACCAGTGGGGCAGCGATCGACAGCGGTCTTCTGATTATGTTAAAAAAAAAAGGTAAATGTTGAAAATTATAAAAGCTGAAACTTTTTCTAATATTTAATAATATTTCAATAGGGTATAAAATGACATCCTGCCACTTCTGCTGTGGAACGGTCTACTCCTGCCATAGCCATATTTATGTGAAAATAAAATATCAATTGTTAGAAATATTAAAAGCTGAAATTTTTTTGTCATTTCTGTAATAATTAAAGCAATTAAAAAAACGTATCCTGCCAGCTATATGATGGGACCTGGCTTCGGCAGGAGCTAGGAAATAGTAAGGTAATATCACTTGAAACAAAATCGTTTGTTTCAACGCACAAGGTTTACAAGGTTTTGTAAAGTATCACAGCACTAAGTATGCAAACTGACAATATTAATTATTATTTATTATCATTATCAGTATAAATAGCGGATTATATGCAAAATGGAATATTTAGTAAAGTGCAAAACTAGTAGCAACGTGCAATTGTTATTATTACTTATAAAAAAACAATAACCGTGGAAACGTACATGACCAGCCTGATAAATGAAAATTTTAACAATTTCAAAAGCAATTTTTGACTTTTTAAGTAGAAAACTTATAGTTTCACTTGTAGTTTATATTTCTGTATTAATTTTGTATCTTTCATTTTCTCTCTAAAATAATTAGGTAAGCAGGAATTTGCATATATAAGTTTTTACATGTTAATTTATTATGTTCGGCTAACTCATTGAGCACCCGGTATAACAAATTATAAGGGAGATATACCAGGTATGAGACGGGTTTTGTTTTCAAGCCAAAACTTTTTATAGAAACCAAATATACCGAATATCTTACATACCATTCGAAAGCTAATGATCATACGCAACTTTTTGCTGTAGAAAATATATTGATTCCGTCAAACCAAAAAAAGTTATGAGCATTTCCGTGATGAGTTGATTTTTGATCGAAAAAAAATTTGACACCAGGTATGAGACACCCGGTAAAATCTGCTAAATATGAAGGCCTTCAGTGACCAAAATTACGAAAGAAAATGACACTTTTTTTCTATAATTTATACATCATATTTTTCGTCTTCATCTTCGGCTCATATCCAATTCGCAATGTTTGAACGTAAAGAAGCTGGCACGCATATTTGCACACTTCAAAAATTACATTCGATGAATTTGATGGAATTGGCAACAGTCTCATAACTGGTACTCTCGGCTGTCTCGCACCCGGAACATGACGCCATTTTTACAAAACACAGAAAAATTTATGTGTGAACATAAATCAGTCCAATCGACTACTTCATCGTAAAATATAAGAAAAATGATGAATTTCTATGCACTGTAATCTCATTTTTTCGTTGAATAACTAGTAATAACAGCAATTACAAAATAATCAAATAAAACTTTTTTCATGAAATTTTTACTCGATGTTTGGATCACATACAAAAATTGTGACTATTGACTCCGGTGTCTTAAAAAAAACTAGCTTCCAACATGAAAATATGTTGACACTAGTCAAAGCCAGAAAATTGGCATCGCAATATGGAAAAATATAAGTGGAGCCGTCTCATACCTGGTACAGCTCCCTTACTTAATACTTTGAGTATAACAAATATTGCATACAATTGTATGTATTATACGAAATGCTGGATTCAGAACATCTACCTATCACAGGAGAAATTACAAATAACACAGGACAACAAAACAAAAGCTTTTTTCTGCGGTCTTGGGTTTTGCAGTGAATTTGGATACACTAATGTAATAATGTACTCGTCACATAGTTATTTTGTTCAAATTGACTCTAGTTCTTATGTTAAGGGGGGGGGGGTAAAGTTAATTTTAAGCAAAATCAGCGTATTTCGATAATTTTTTTTGACGAAACTATTAATATATATTTATTGCTATAATTACTACATAATAAAGTGACATTTGAAGAATATACTGTGAAATTTTTATTAATTTTTATGAAGAAATGAGCCATTGACAGCGAATCTCCGCGAACATCTCAAAAAGAAATTTCCATTTTATTTTCAATATAAAGAGGTTGTCTTTATCTCAAAAACTGGAGTCAATTCGACAAATCTGAATTTTTTTTGTAATTTAGGTGACCATAATTACCCAAAATTGACTCATAAACCCCACACCTCAAAATCACTGTTCCCACTCTGTAGTCTTTGAATAAATTAAATATTTTTGTTTCATTTTATTTTCAATATAAAAGGGTTGTCTTTATCTCAAAAACTGGAGTCAATTCGATAAATCTGAAATTTTTTTTGAATTCAGGAGACCATAATTACCCAAAATCGACTCATAAACCCCAGACCGCAGAATCACTGTTGCCCTGTGTAATATATTAGATGTTCACTCTCAACAACTTTGCTCCTGCCGAAGCAAGATCCCACCAAATGGCTGGTAGGATATGTGTTTTTCATTGCTTTAATTATTACAGAAATGACAAAAAAATTTCAGCTTTTAATATTTCTAACAATTGATATTTTATTTTCACATAAATATGGCTATGGCAGGAGTAGACCGTTCCACAGCAGAAGTGGCAGGATGTCATTTTATACCTTTTTGAAATATTATTAAATATTAGAAAAAGTTTCAGCTTTTATAATTTTCAACATTTACCTTTTTTTTTTAACATAATCAGAAGACCGCTGTGAATCGCTGCCCCGCCAACGAGTTGGCAGGAGTTCATTTTATTGATAAGTTTCATGAACATAATAAAATAAAAGATAAACCAAGGTTTATAAAATGTGACAATGAAAAATGTCGCTAGCTCCCGGACTATTAGTTCGCTAATAGCATCTGGGAACTTTATTTATGTTTTTTGTACTTAGTTTGACATTAACAGTCATAAAAAATTAAATTTTGCATTGTATTTACTAGATATAATATTAATTTATGTGCTATTAACGCACTGATGTCTGGTGTGTAAAATAAGCGTACAAGATTAAAGTTCACTTATTGTTAATCGCAAATCAGTAATTATTTTCGTTGATTGAGTTAGACTCGCAGACATGAAGTTTATAGATAGTTTCAATCGGAGATAAATTTCTATTTTTTTATGTATATGGTTTGCTTTGTATCCGGTTGTAGCCAGGGCCCATTTTACCCCTACGCGTGTTAGGCACGTGCCTAGGGCCCAATGGCCAGAAGGGCTCGAAAAGAGTGAACATAAAATCGTAAAATTAAAATCAAATACTGATAAAATAACCCTAAAATTGGGCCTTCGATGCTGTTAGTTACACACGAATATAAGGGGCACAAAAATTTTCTAGAGCCAACTCAGTTAAAAGAGGCCCTGGGAATAGATTAAAATTCTGAACCTGTTATGTACAATGCCTTGTATTTTTGATTGTAGGGTGTCCATATTATTCGATAGGATAGGAGCCAGCGCTAGGCACTAGGGAAACTAGGCACTGCCTTAGGGCGCAAAACAGATCAAGGTGAATAAAATTTAAAAAAAATTTATAGCAACTTTTGCCGCAAAAAAGGACAGAAAACTAAAAATATGTAAATTGTATTGTATTGACTATTGTAAATGCGGACCTTAATAGTATGAATTTTTCTCTGAGCTTGCAGAGAGCTGGGAGCAGGCTAATAGATCAGTTTTTAGTTCCTTTTTAATTCTTTCCCATGTCTGAGAATCGTAGAATACTCCAGCATTGATTTTGCTGCGCGAGCTAAGAACTAAAGGTTCTCCCCAGTTTATCAGTAGATATTACAGCAATTATAGTAGATATTACATCAATTATGGTAGATATTACATCAATTATAGTAAATTTTATATCAAATTTAGTAAAATTTACTTCAAATTTAGTAAAATTTACTATAATTGATGTAATATTTACTTCAAACTTATTGCGATGATTGTTTTTTTCTCTGTGTACTGATAAAATAATCCAAAAATTGGGCCTTCGATACTATTAGTTACACTTGAATATAAGGGGCTCGAAAATTTGCTAAAGCCTAGGGCCCAACTCAGTTAAAAATAGGACCTGGTTGTAACATACTATATCTTAAAATGTACTTATTGTCATTCCTGTAATAACTTCCTACGCATCTCTCCAACAGAACAGTTTGATAATGGTGTCCTATTTCTCTTTGTCTTCACGACGTTGATACAAGTACCTACCTTTCATTCTGATAATGTACATCGTATTCATATTATTATGTATAGAAAGCTGCAACTTGACTTTCGTCGAGTGGTTTCTATTTTAGTTTATCATATTATTTGCATATTCCTCTTTCAAACAACTGAAAAAACAAAAATTTTCTTTTTGGGCGCCAGATAAAAGTTATAAAACAAAACAAAAGAAAGGAAGCGCTTTGTTGTAGCACCAGAAGTAATAAATAAAAGCTACATTGTACGGCTGACAAATTTGATCAAAGTTGAAATAACCACGATACATATACAAAATATTAATAATTTAAAATCTATCTTTGTATAGATATTCAGTTTTATTTTTTGTTTTCAAGATTATCTAGAACACAATCGCTTACATTTGAAACTAGAAAATGTTTCATTGTAAAAATCGTTGACTGGTGGAGTTATTGCTTTTCTCTGAAACATCAATAAGCAATAACATACATATATAAGATTGAGCAAGCTTTTGCTGCTTTTTATTTTAATAACCGTCGTTACAGTAGCTGATTATGTCTGGAAATTTCTTATTTTCCAAGCTTTTCTTTTAAAGAAAGGTTTAACCCTTTATAATGCGACTAATTTATTGATGATTAGTGCAACTATCGAGTTTTCATGTGGTTGAGGTTTACCGGAATTACAATTATAACAACGGCGATCGTTCAGCTGAAGCTTGTAACGCTCAAATAGCCTTTGTTAAATGGAAAATTTGAACTCCGTACATATCGGATTATAAGATACCAGTTAGATTATGCTAATCAAATAAATCTTATTTGTGATATAATATGAAATTTAATTTAACAAATTTTTATGTTATTTACGAAGTGCAAAGTTCTAATTTCTTATTTCTTTGTTTCATGTTCGTTCCATTTGTTGCCGACGTGGGATGAAACGCAGAGCACAATTAGAGTAAGTATTTTTAATATTCCGAAATTAATACAGAATTTTCGTCTTAAGTCACCCACTTGTCACGAGTGGCCGCATTGAAAGCAACCTTTAATAGGGGAACAAAAATTTAACATGATCCTGCTTACTTCTATTCAGAACAGTAGCTTAACGCTCTGAATAACAAAATTTAGAACTTTATTACGAGCTTTAACCTTATTTAACTTTAAAACGCGCTGTTTGTTCTAGTTCTAGTGGACTAAGATAAAAGAAATCGATTTCCTTTTACTTTCAGTTTTAGTATCCTCTTCCATCTCGAAGTAGAACAAAATGCAATTTTATAAAACTGCTCAAAATCATGAAACTTTTCACTATAAAATAATGTAATTTATTATTGTCGACTTTTCCAAAAAAGTTACATATTTTACAAAATATAAAGGATGCGTTCTCAGGAATTTGCAACATCAAAAACATTAGTTTCAGCTCGAAACTTTTGCAACCAGCAAAAAACTGGAACTCTTCACTTTTTCCATCTTTTACAGTTTTTGTCGGGCATTATTTCGATTAATTATATTCCCTCAACCACCTATTAACAATAAAAATTAATTTGCAAAGTTTTACGATGAAAAGGATACCCAAAAACATTACAGTTGCCGATTAATACTGACAAGATTAAATTGCACTTAATTGCAAAGCATCTGTTCAGCTCTTTCCTAATTTGGAGTTCTAAATTTCGAGATTTAAAAATTTATCATTCATTTTCTTGCCACACAGTAAAAAATTCAGACGAATATTTAAGCAGGCCATTTAGTGACGAGCATGCGATGAAAGCAAATGAATTCGAGTTGTCTTTTTAGTGCTGGGGGTGAGGTATTCATTGCGGAACTTATTAAATTGAATCAGAAAAATTAAATTTTATTCAATTTGAAGTCGGATGCTGCGATGTAGCAATACGTGCCGATTTAATTCGTAATTTAAAACCAAATCTATATTTTAATTTTACTTGTTTTAGAACTACTGGAAGTCCTCAGGCAAAATCACCGGGAAGCAGTGCCGGTGCACTCATACCTTCAGAAGCTCGAACACCAACATCTTCCGGAAACAAACTACAAAATGTCAAAGGAGATCATCCTTCGGTAAGACAAAACAAAAATTTATAATTTTATTCTCCTAATCCCAGATTAGCTTAAATAGAGCAAACCTCATTAAAATAATGGGAATCCTTTATTTATTTCAAGTTGGTGCACAGTTAGCAGAAGATATGCACTTTCTAAGTTAACGTTAAATTGTTAAACAAATTTACTTTCAGAAATTAATTTCTATGGTTGTTTGTTTAAAATTTCCATTAAACTTAATCCTATATAAATAATGCGAATAATTTACACAATTTTTGTGTTTTTAATTAAAACTTTGTAAAACTTTTTTAAGAAACGGAATTTGATTTATTAAAGCAAAAAAGGTAAGTTTTAATTAGACAATTTTCAACTCCAAATTTATTAATTGCAAAAAATATTTGCTAGAGCTTATTAAATTAGCACATCCAGACTTTCAGCTGAAAAGAAAGTTTGGGCAGGTACGCCTCTGGAGCCTTCAGTTATTCCATGTACAATTCTGCACTATATTATCATTACAGCTGTAAAATCTTTCATTTCAGATCACACGTACCCACAAAGCTATAAAAGGTTTCTCTAAATTCTCATTTTTTATCGTACAGTTGACTTAATTTTTTACTTCTTCTCCAGGTTTCGCTTTCGACAGGAAATATTTTCTACTGACCTAGTATCATTTCAATTTAAACTTATTCACTTGACGAAATTTTAGGAAAATTCTGATCGTGAAAGATTGTCACCGAAAATTGCTACCTACCCTCATTTTCTTTCATTGTTCAAAATGTTTTGATGTTATGCATCGACCAGTTTTCTCATTGTACATCTTCCAAAAAATTCTTTTTCGTATTCAACCAGGCGTGAGTCTAATGTCACATAATTCTATAGGTACATTTGTAATACGTGATGAATGTTAACTAAGCTTTCATCAAACTACCATTTGTAATTTTGTAAACGCGTAACGGCATCAAACCATCATTTTGTATGCAGTAGTTTTTGATTAAACAATTTTTACGACTGCCTAACTTTTTTTTCGGTAATCAGTCCAGCTCCCAAAAATATATGGGCATATATAGGGTGTAAAACGTTAATACTGTCCTTGGCTGATTTTTTTCTCAAAGGCTATTGTGGTTTTGAAAATTAATAGAGTTTAACCTTTGCTTACAAGGAATGTCAATCCTCTGTTAAGCTCGCAAATCTTCCTATATGATTTCAATTCGGTAGTAAATATTGATAATATCTAGTTCACCAATTCTTAAGAAAAATTTTTAAATTATAGTAGTAATTAGTAATTTTTAATTTGGGTTAAGGCAATTTACAAGTTAATAGTGTAGAATATTCATTTGGTAGCTATTTAATTATTAAATATTTAACCGCAGTATAATTTTGTTAAATATGTATGCCCGAAACCATTACAAATATGGATCAATACCCGAAAAGTGAAATCTAAATAATTAAATTTTAAACTAAATATAAACTAGGACATCCACAACTTTCGATAGTTATCCTTTCTCAAGTGCAGGTATAAAAGATACTTTCTATATTTTCAATGTTGAACTTTCATGAAATTTTCATTTCGGCTTATTTCCATCCTTTATCATTATCTGTATTATATTACAGTTTCTCATTGTTTACGGTTTCCTCCGACCCTTCCGTCAAGTACTTTCATCATTTAGATAACTTTTTGTTAGATAACAATTTCTTAGCTCTTCAGAGCAACGTTCTGGAAGCGGAGAATTAAACTCTCAAATTCTCGATGTACTTATATCTAGCTAAATAAAATAACTAGCTGGAAAGCCCGTCCGCTGACGGGAAGCTAGACGGTGGATCTCTTTATTAGCGGTATAATATTAAACATTTAATTTCGTTTCCCGCTACTGGGTGATTCCCCGTTTTTCTATATTTTCAAAGTAACGCAAAAGGTTGCTGCTAAACTAGATGTGCCGACGGGCAATTAAAATTTTTTTGAAATTCTAATTTTCTTTAGCCGAACGATTTAATTTCCCTCACTTTTGCTCCAAAACAATAAATTTTACAACATTTTCTGACGAAATTGATATAATTATTCTGTTTTCTGTAGGTATTCTAGAAGAGTGGGAATTTAATTATATGTACTGGAGGGTGTTCACACCAAGACCCCCCGGTTTACTCTTTTGACAGTTAATAACTTAAACGTTGCTGCTATACTCTGAGCAGTAAAGCTCTTAAATAAATGTTTTTCCAAGCTTTATTATTTTTTAGCCAAAGGTTTAAATGTCTCCCACTTTTGCTTAAAAATTTAAATTTCCCGGTTTTTCCTGGCGAAATTTGTAAAATTATAAATTCCCCATCTTCTTCAAGTATTCTAAAAGAGTGAAAGTCTTGCGATATGTACTGGAGGGTGTTCCACACCCCCCAGACCCCTCGGTTTACTTTTAATTTATTTATAATAATTAGACAAATATAAAGTCAAAAGTGTAAACCGGGGGGTCTGGGGGTTGTGGAACACCCTCCAGTACATATCGCGGGATATCCACTCATTTACAATATTGGTGAAATATTTTTAGTCCGAATCTTAGTTTAATATATTTTTCGGTTGGTAAAAATATCGACCAATCAAAGTGTTTTTTTAATCCAAAAAATGACACGCTGTAGCAGGAGCAGCAACGAGTGCGGGGATTATATATATTAGGATTTTAATATGACTTTGGAAGTTACGTAGCAGGCAAAGCAATTATCACGATTTTCCTGGCGAAATTTGTAAATTTATAAATTCCCCATCTTCCACACCCCCCAGACCCCCCGGTTTACTTTTAATTTATTTTATTTTTATTTATAATTAATTTTATTATTTTATTAATTTTTATTTAATTTTCTTATTATTTATTCTGTTCAGGTGTGATTTCATTTCGACATTCGTTTAATTTTATACCCAAATGTAGGTATGCAGTTTTAGACTTTCATTTACTTATTTATTATTGTTGTTTTATATTGTTTGACCTAGTTAATGTACCACCCGACTGGACTTTGGTTTTCCCTCCGATGGAAGAATATTTTATTTTGCTCTTAGTTTTTTTTTTTGGTGTATCATGGTTCCTCACTTTTTTAGTTTCGAAAATGGTTTAATTATTAAAACCGAAACGTCGACAAAAACAGATTATTTGTTTTATTAAGCGATCCAATATCCTGATAATCTTTTTACTTAATTATTGCTTTGGATGAGAATTGTATTCTTTCATCATTAATTTTATTTATAATAATTATACAAATATAAATTTAAAATTGTAAACCGGGGTGTCTGGGGGATGTTGAACACCCTCCAGTACATATCGCCAGATTTCCACCCTTTAAGAATACTTGGAGAAGGGGAAAGTCAATTTTAACTTTATATTGTATAATTATTATAAATTAAATTAATTATAAATTATTATAAATTAATTAAAAGTACACCGGGGGGTCTGGGGGGTGTGGAACACCTTCCAGTACAAATCGCAATATATCCACTCATTTAGAATATAGGTCAAATGTTTTTAGTCCTAATCTTACTTTAATATATATTTTGGTTGGTAAAAGAAATCAACTAATCCAAGTGTTTTTTTTTTCTCCAAGAAATAACACGCTGTATCAGGAGCAGCAGGAGCGTACTGGGATTTTACATATTATGATTTTAATATGATTTTGGAAGTTACGTAGCAGGCAAAGGAATAATCACATTACGTTTTCCAAGCGAAATTTGTAAATTTATAAATTCCTCATCTTCTCCAGGTATTCTAAAGAAGTGTAAATCTTGCGATATATACTGGAGGGTGTTCCACACCCCCCAGACCCCCCGGTTTACTGTTAATTTATTTATGATAATTTATAATTAATTTAAATTATAATAATTATACAAATATAAAGTCAAAATTGTAAACCGGGGGGATCTGGGGGGTGTGGAACACCCTCCAGTACATATAGCAAGAATTCCACTCTTTTAGAATACTTGGAGAAGATGGGGAAAAGTCAATTTTGACTTTATACTTGTATAATTATGGAACACCCTCCAGTACATATCGCAGGATATCCACTCATTTAGAATATTGGACAAATATTTTTAGTCCTAATCTTAGTTTAATATATATTTCGGTTGGTAAAAAAAATCGACGAATCCAAGTGTTTTTTTTTCTCCAAGAAATGACACGCTGTAGCAGGAGCAGCAGGAGCGTGCTGAGTTTTTGTATATTGGGATTTTAATATGATTTTGATAGTTACGTAGCAGGCAAAGGAATAATCGGGCCTTTTTTCCTCAAATTGTAAAATTTGTAAATTTAATGTTTGTATTTGTAATTTACGTCATCTACTACTAAAGAACAGCTTCAAAAAAATATTAATGTACTTAATTGAATTTTGCAGAAGGTGTAAAAGATAGGGAATTGAGAAACAGAAAACCCAAATCCGATTAAAATTAATAAATGGGTTGAATGAATAAGTGACCAAGCTTCAACGGGTATAAAAATTGCTCCACTTGCTTATATTAAACGCATTTATATAGTATAAATATTTATTTTGCATACAATTAAAATGTGGAGAGCCCTGCTTCTAAACTTACATCTAAAACAGTTATTTCGTTTTAAAAATGTCAAAAACAATATATATTTTATTTAAATTATGAGAGTATAATATTAAGAGAAAATTAACTTAGATTTTTAAGCCATGATAAGCTGTTAAGATTTTTTAATTAATTGCAATGCCAAGAAGCTTGCAAGAGGGTTTCGATCACATCTACGATCGAAACTGCGGTCATGCAGCCTCTTAAATCTGCTAGGTTTGAATTATTTGTTAATTTTTAATGCGGATGTTTCTTCAAACCTAATTTTTTTAAATATTTTCAATTTTTAATTCAAATGTTTATTATTCTTTAAATTCGAATTTATTCAAGTTAACACTTGTTGCTCAATATTGCTTCGTTTACTTCATTTTAATAATTCAGAATTCAAATTTTCATTGTTTCATTCTAAGAACTAATTATTTTATATTGCTTTTAAATGTTTGTTTTTTATTTTTTATTGTTTTAATCTAAATTATCATTTTCTAATTTTGCAAAATATAAAAATATTTGGTTTATTTCTGTGAGTTTGGGGTTGCATTTCCGAGAAAAATTGATATATTAACGCATTTCTACTTGACTGTGTATTCAATAGTAACAGCCCTAGGGATACGACAATATTCGGGAATTATTTGATTATGATTTTTTAGTTTTCCTTCTGGACATTAGGTAAAACACAGTTTGAAGCCGTCCCCTAATATGTATCGGGTTGATTACGGGTTTGGCCGATTACAATTGCTTCCGTTATATGGGTTCTTCCATTCCAACGGCGCTGTCACCACTTATCGGCAGTCCAAAATCGAGCGCTTTGATTGGTCCCCACATTTAATTAATAAAATAATAATAAAGTCTTATACCCTGATGGTATACCTACTCATTGATGAATTCTCAATTATATTATTATCATTTTAAATCATGTATGTTCGTGTTTAGGCTGCTATGTTACATAATAGTCTTCATAATTAAATAATGCGTGTCTGTCATATTCACTACGGTTAATTTTCAATTTAAACAATCGGTTGCCGGTGCTAAACTCAGATAATTGTCACGCAAAGTTCATTTTCAATAGTTCGGATAGCAAAAATATATTTTAAATTTGAATTATGAAAACTACGAAGATCTCAAACTCTTCCAAATATTATCGACGTTACAGCAGAGTTTGGACCAAAAATCAGTATCAGCATCGCTAGCTATTACTACCACATCTTTATTTTTGCTGGCTTCTTCTAAAGCAGACTCGAAGATTCGGAATTATTATTTATTATTATTATAGGAATTGAAATTGATAAAGCAATGAAGTAAAAAATAAGCTTACTGAAGAAAACATGTCAGAAAAATGTTTTTCAAGTTAGAGTAGTCCTTATTTTCCCGTAGTTCTCTCCTTGGAATTTTTTGAAATAAGTTTTCGGTGTAGGTTTTCTGTTTTCCTAAAATACCCCTAACAGAACTTGAGCATATTACAACGTCGACACTTATCTCACTGAAAAAAGAAAATTTCGTATTTCTATTCAATACTGAGTTCAAAGGAACCATAAAATTATATTATGGTCTTAAACCTTAAACTTTGTTTTATTGAGAAAGTCCTGGGGATAAGCTTATAAATAGAATCATCAAAGCGGAACATCCACACTCCCAGGATCTGTTAAAATTTCTTCGAAATAAAAATTTTATAAAAGTGTCGTTTATCGCCGACTAAATGCTTTGTATTGGGTAATTTTTTTCAAAAGTATCAACAAGTTGCTAATTTTTCTAAACATTTTCTCAAACGTAGTGTTGTAGTGCTAATTAGCTAAATTTTACTAATATAAATTTAGACAAGTTTTTGCTTATCGAAAATTTAGCTGTTGGTAAGCAAACAAAGCTGCCGATCATCAACATTTACACAATTACTTGTTGATGATTACAAACTTACTCCCTAAATTTGTTAACTTAATTATTATGATAGACACGCTGATCTCTTTAATTAACTTGAATTCAAACTTTTAATTAATTATTTAAATATGGCTTTCTGCAAGTGAGTGTACATTGTAATATTATTTGCAAAATTTTATTTTATTGTGGTATTAAATTAATGGTCTCGCTCGTTGTATTTACAAATTAAAGCTCTCTACATAAAAAAATCCGTTAAGGACTTTTAATTAAATTTAGAACAAAATTACTTGTAACGTAAAATTGAAAATTGAAGAATAATTTATTCGTAATGAAACCATTAAGCACAAATCCATTAAATCTATTAATTACTTTTTTAATTTAATTAAGCACAAAAACAATACCCTACCTATTATTAAAAACGTGTTTAATTAAAATTAAAGGTACCAGTATACAAATAAATTATGTTGTCTTTTAATTACATTAGTCCCTGTAATTTATTTAAAAACGACTGCTTTTTGGAATTAGTTTTAAAAATTTATTTTGGTTTTTATTATTAACTAGATGCGTTCAACTACAAACATTTTGAGATCAGAATTTTGACAAAATAAAATTATTTTCTTAAAGCTGCCCGGGGGACTTTCTTTAGCGTTAAAAATCCCAACTCGTTTACACGTTTAGCATTCGGTGAAAATTAAGTTAGTGCAAAAAAGCAAAATTTCTCACTACAATAAATTTTGCTTCCCGAATGATAAATTATTTCGATATTTCAACCCCATTCAAGTTATAAAGCATTTCAATAAGTGTTAAACGCATTCGTCGAAACAGCCTACAATAACAGTTTACTATTTTGTCTCGCATTTTCCTTTTATCAACTTATACAATCTTGGAACTTGATTTTCTATATTCAATAAAGTTTTACAATTTTCAGACTCCCGCTGTTCCTTATCACTTCCTGTAACTTCGTTTAGTTTTAATTTTGTAAATTACATTTTCTATTTTTGATCACACTAAAGTGATTATTGCTAAATTGCATCTAAACGCAATCAATAAATTAGTTCGGTATATCTTCAAGTTGTAGCTTTAGATCTTTTCAGTTCCAGTTAGAAGTTAGACGTAACAAGTTGCATCGTTTAATATGGTGAGCTTTTAAAGCTGATATTGCCTTTCTTAAGGATATAAAATTGTGTTCCTACTTAATTACGTTCTCATTTTCTAAACGGTCACGACTATGGTTATGAATGTTTAGCTTGATTATCAAGTACTTAAGTTTTTGTTTATGTTTCAGATGGCATTTCTGCAAAACCGCTCAATTTCCCTCGTGGACATGTATATTGATAATTCAGAACCATCTGAAAATGTAGGACAAATACACTTTTCTCTCGAGTATGACTTCCAGAATACAACACTTATTCTTAAGCTTATTCAGGTAAGAATAAAAACTTTATAATAGTATTTTACACCACAAGTTGGAAAAAAGCATATTTCTGCACTAGTGCGAAAATAACCAAATACCAATTTTTTTATTTTACGTAGTTTAAAAGTTTAAACGGTTCTGAAGTTGAACTCCTTTCGAGCGGTGTTAGTATGCTTTCGAAAGGATATTGGCTTGGGGCTCCGAGTTCACCACGGTATGAACGGTCAGGTGGGAAAAAGTGAAATAATAAAAATTTATTTGAGTACCACTAGTACCACTAGGCAGAAAATTTTGTATTTTCAATTATTTAAACATTCCGTTAGAACCTGATTGCCGTAAAGCATTGTTATTGAAAATAAAATCAAATCAAGTTGAAACATAACATCCGGCACGACAGTTTGTACTTTAGCCGAAAGGAAAGTCCAGAGATCAATGTCATAGCAAGATATATTCAAAGTGATTTTTATTTTTTGTAAACATCTATGTTTATTGTTATTTATGTTATTTAAATTTTGTTATCTTGTAAGTTAGTATGATCCGGTAAAAAATAGAGAAACCATTCACAAGATTTTCTTCGATTTGAATTTGTCTACAGAGGCCTTCTTTAATTTTTAAATTTGCTTTCTGATTGTCAACGGTGAGATTTAATATACTAAATACACATTACCGAATTGCTTTTCAACTTTTCCTTGTTGCAATTTACTTATCCTTAATTTTATTTAAAAATTCTTTAGAAGGAATTTCACGTACAAATATGTAGTAGGAGAATGACTTTTAATATAGTTATTTTTTATACAAGCAGAAAGTGTTAATTCATGAGCAACAAAATCGCGATAAAATTTATATTCGCGATTTTTTTGCCGTAAAAATTGATATTACCAAGAGGTAATATTGGAATTCCAATTACCAGGAAATTCCAATGATTCTCAAAGAATTCCAATAATTTCCATCAAGACTGCGGTAGCAGTCCCCCCTCTCATGACCAATCAAAACCAATAAAAGGACTAAATTTTGTTAAAATTTGAAAAATATACCTAAATTCTTATAAAAAAAATATGATTTACCGTCTCCCAGCCAATCTCGCCTACCCCCATGATATTTTCCTGAATCTGCTCTTGTGTACAAGTAAAGGGAAATTTGAGGAAATCCCAGGAATTCTTAATAGGAAATCTTAAAAATACTTTTTTATTTTTCCAATTTTTTGAGATTTCTTTGATATTACTCTTAAAATTTTCCGAGATTTCTTAAGATATCTTAGAATTTTTGGTTTTTTCAAAATTTCCTAAAATATTTTGATATTTATTTGGATTTTCTTGTTTTTTTTTCCACGGATTTCTTGAAATTTTGAAAGATTCTAAAACTCTTGGAGATTTTCTGGAATTTCCCCGAATATCTACAGATTTCTCTTCACTAGTACACCGCAGTTGTCTAATTTCTAATTTCTTAGCAAGAACATTAGGGGAAATCGTGATAACAAAAGCGAATGAAAATCTTAGGAAATTTAAAAAATACTATTTTAGGTTTTTAAATTTTCTGCTATTTCCTTGGCTTTGCTAAATATTCTGAATATTCTAAATTTTCTCGAATTTCCTATTTTCTAAGTTTGCCTGGCAAGGGCGGTTGAAAGGAGGGAGGATAACCGCATGTATCAAACCCTCACCTTTAGACAAAAATTAACAAAATCTACAAAAAAAATATACTTACCTAAATAATTATCCTAAATTTATTTACTCCTGTTCCTTCAAACTTCCAGGAGTAAAAGCTATAAGTATTCTCTTTTAATTTATTTAATCCTGTTACTTAAAACTTCCCGGAGTAAAAGATGTAAATAATCTCTTACAATTTCATTGCTCCTGTTACTTAAATCTTCCAGGAGCTAAAATTGTATATAATTTGTTTTAATTTATTTACTCCTGTTACTTAAAACCTCCGGGAGTAAAAGATGTTAATAATCTCTTTTAATTTATTTACTCCTGTTACTTAAACTTCCAGGAATAAAAGAAGTAAATAATCTTTTATACTTTCATTACTCCAGTTACTTAAATCTTCCGGGAGCTAAAATTGTATATAACTTTATTTCAATTTATTTACTCCTGTTACTTTAAACTTCCATGAGTAAAAAACATATAAAACATCCAGGAGCAAAAAATGTAGATAATCTCCTTTAATATGTTTGCTCCTGTTACTTAAAAATGCCAGGAGCAAAAAATGTATATAATCTGTTTTAATCTATTTACTCCTGTTACTTAAAACTTCCGGGTGTAAAAGATGTTAATAATCTCTTTTAATTTAGTTACTCCTGTTACTTCAAACTTCCAGGAGTAAATGTTATAAGTAATCTCTTTTAATTTATTTGCTCCTGTTACTTAAACTTCCAGGAGTAAAATATGTAAATAATCTCTTTTACTTTATTTACTCCTGTTACTTCAAACTTCCAGGAGTAAATGTATAAGTAATCCCTTTTAATTTATTTATTTCTGTTACTTAAAACTTCTAGGAGTAAAAGATGTAATTAATCTCTTTTAATTTATTTGCTTTGGTTTTTTCAAAATTCTTAAAAAATTTAGATGGGCTTTTTATTAGTTTATTCGACGTATTTTAATGCATATATATTAAAAAACAGCCTGGAAATGGCGGAAGAGCTCCAAAGTCAACTAAAATGCATATCACAATCAAAATATTCTTTTTGAAAATTTTTTTCTGAACATAAAAAACTTTTGTTATAGCAGCAAAAAATTCTGTTGATGCTATTGCTACTAACGACTTAGTAACTGATCAACGATAACCGAGATGTCTGTAAAACAAAGCATTTAATTTAATTAATTTATTTAATTTACTGTAAAACCCTTTCCGGATAATAGTGAAGTGTAATTAGAATTTAACTTAAAATCTTATCCAAACTAAATATTTTTTGCATAAACTGCTTTCTAAGGTAGCACCAATGCCTACCAAAAGAGTTTTTTAAAATCCGCTATCTGCTAGATTATTTATTTAACAAATAGGTTGCAAAATTACGTTTTCTGCATTTCAGTTAATATCAGCTTGACATCAAATTAAAATTCATTCTAATTCAGACAGTAGATTAATTTTACGCTTTCATCAACTCAGTTGGGCATAAATCGTGGAGACCTATTGTCACATGGTTGAACCATGGGGTGACTTTTTAGAGATCAATGGGGGGGGGGGGCGTATTAAATGTTTTTTAAATAAACCTTATTTGATTGGAAATAAATCTTCAATTATGTGATGGAAATTAATAGGATGATGATGGCAGTAAGTAAACTGTAAGTGTATTGATTCAAAACTAATCGGATAATTTGAAATGAAAAACAAATTAATCCCGAAAAGCAATTTGCGTTTCAAATAACACAAGTTTTTATGGCGTCAAGGAAAATCCCGTATGAGTAGTTTTAAATTTCAACATAATTATGGAATAAAAATTCAACAAATCGGAAAAATGTTTTGCTATATTATTCCAATAGTTAAAACAGTTATTTTAATATTTCACCCACAAGATCGCAATTTGCAATGCAAATTACTTTGTACTATTTTACACGTTATCCAAAATAAGCTTGTAAATTAAATTTAACGAAAATGTTTGTACAAAAATTGAAATTATTTTTAATGTTAAATTTCCTACCTGATTTTTAGCGATAAAAACAATATTTTTTGCTGTAACATAAATTTAAATATTTTTTGGGAAGTTGTGAAGAGTTTTTGGTAGCTTCCTTTTATCCGTGAAATAATTTTATTATCGAGGATCATTAAACTTTTATCTAGATTGAACATTTTTATGTTCGATTTTCGAGCTCTGACGTAAGAGAAAAAATAATAAAAATTTAATTTTTGTGTTTTATTTGGAATTTTTACTGTGTGCGGTTTTAATGTTGGAATCATTTGTTTTAGGGAAAAGACCTTCCAGCTAAAGACCTGTCGGGAACCAGTGACCCCTACGTGCGGGTGACATTATTGCCGGACAAGAAGCACCGATTGGAAACAAAAATAAAAAGACGAACCTTAAATCCGCGATGGAACGAGACTTTCTATTTTGAGGGTTTTCCCATTCAAAAACTTCAGTCTCGAGTACTTCACCTTCACGTGTTTGATTATGACAGATTTTCTAGAGACGATTCTATTGGAGAACTTTTTTTGCCACTTTGTCAAGTAAGAATAATTTATTAGGGAAAGCGGGAAGATTGATTAAATACTTTAAATTTTTTAAGGTGGACCTCAGCGAAAAGCCATCATTTTGGAAGGCGCTTAAACCACCCGCCAAAGATAAATGTGGCGAATTACTAACTTCTTTATGCTATCATCCCAGCAATAGCATCCTAACCCTTACCTTGCTCAAAGCTAGAAATCTTAAAGCAAAGGATATTAATGGAAAGTCTGGTGGGTGATAAGCTCTATTAAGTTTTTATTATTGCATAAACTTTACGCTTCTTTTGCAGATCCCTACGTAAAAGTGTGGCTACAATTTGGTGATAAGCGTATAGAAAAACGCAAAACTGCCGTTTTTAAATGCACATTAAATCCTGTTTTTAACGACACATTTTCTTTTAACGTGCCATGGGAAAAAATTAGGGAATGTTCTCTCGACGTTATGGTTATGGATTTTGATAACATAGGAAGAAACGAATTAATTGGTAGAATTTTATTAGCAGGTCTGTATCATTAAAAATAATGCTAACAATTCAAAATTCAATTTTGCAATAACGAAAACTCGTAATTGATTGATTTTGTATGCTACCTATTGTCCAAGTTCAAATAATGGCTATAATGTATTTATTAAACTTTTTTGAAATAACAATCGGATCCATGTTTTTCGGAATAATTGTGTAATGAAAATGAATTGATAATTTCAGGAAAAAATGGTTCTGGTGCAACAGAAACGAAGCATTGGCAAGATATGATAACGAAACCTCGTCAAACCATCGTACAGTGGCACAGATTGAAGCCCGAATAAAAGAATATTTTATAATAATAAGTGACTATAATAATAATAATTTAAATTAGTACTGATAAACATGAGATAAGAAAAAATCAATATTAATATCTTCTTCCTTTGTTGTGGCTGATATCTCGAGTCGAGAATTTCTAAAAATTGGGTTTGTACCTTTTCACAATACGAATTTATAAAGGAAATAATGGTTAGCACATGGCAAGACAATAATTTTTATATTTTGCAGGACTGTTTAAATAAAAGTGAAAAATAATACTTACACGAGATTTCGAGCTTTCTCTTTCAGTTTCTTGCGCTATTTTCTTCTAATGAGATATCATGGAAGCAATATTTAGAATTTTTCTAGTAGCTAACTCCTCGTAACAAAACTTTTTAAACATTTTGTGCGATTACTAGTCAAACTATTATCGTATTATATCAAGTAACATGTTGATGTCAGAATGACTAAAAACCAAAAAGTATTTTTTGTGATACCTTAAATTGTTATAACTGTGAATATTATTAACTAAGCGATAGTAATAAGAAATATTGATAAAAAATTATCAGATACATATTTATAAAATCATAGTGAATTTTGAACTAAATTGGACGAAAGACTTCGAAATCCTCTACTTTCTCACTTATTTTCAATTTTTGTTGTTGTACCAATCATTTTTTAAACGAAAACCAATTTTAATTTATTTTTTATTGGAAGCTGCCGACTCGTTAAAACGATTATCGAGCGTTAGTTTTCGCCGCTAATACAGCACATTTGTAGAGTTTATTAATTGTTTAGTAAAATCTATGGTGGGGGTTTCACGCAGCATTATCGCCCTAACTGTAGATAAATTTTATTTTTGTATTTTACTCTACACTAATAGACCATCGTTCTGAGAGTGCCTCTATATAAACCACAGGGGTAATTTCATCAGGACTTCTTCTATATAACGCCAGAATAAGTTTCAAATTTCAAAAAGATCAAAATTGGTCAGAGGGAATTCTCTAATTTTCCATAAATATGGTCTGGCAGAAGCTATGGCAAAAATCATAACATAATTTTTAAAGAAAACTTAATAAAAGAGAATTGGGAATACCCGAAACCTTAATTGCAAACTAATCTCAGCGTTGTCTCCGCATGGGATTAGAACCATATAATTCCCTGTTAATCGAATTTATGCTAACCACTGCACTTAGAAAAACCGAAATTTTCCGCCTTCAAAATGTAAAATACAGACATTTAGCTTTAAAAACGTTACGCACAGGTATTATTTTTATCGATTTTACTCTTGGGGTTGTAAAAACTAATAATTTCCAAATAAAGTGGAATTTATTGAAGTTTATTCCCCGTGTAGCTCGAATTTAACAATTTTTAACGTTCAAAATGTAGAAAAAACGATAAAAATATTTAAATTACGTTATTACTTGAAATATTTCATTTTTTACGTACCTTTCACCTCCACTTTCGTCAATTGATCCAACTAAGCCAATTAGTGTCCATAATTGCAGTTTATTTCATTCTACAGCTGAAAATTTAAATATATCAGAAAATAATGTTTGTCTTCTATTTAATCTTGTATGTATATAATGCGCAAGAGCAGCTTATAATAGAAAGCAATCGCGAGTCATGAGAGAATATTAAGCGCACTAGCATTAAAAAGATATTTTTGTAAATACGTAAGCCGCTTAAACGTCATCTCTCTTAACGTTAACGATGGATTCAGAACAGCTTCAAGAGACAAACACGATGACTGATTAAACTAGGCTTATATTTTGCTGAAAATAAATAGACTGTCGCTCAGGATAAGTTTTCAATGTTGAATATAAATAATTTAAAAGTATCTCATCTGATACCGACGCGCAAGATTAGATCTACGAGATTACAATCCGTTTACATAGAACACGTAACGAAAAAAAAAAAAAAAATTAGAAATATTTTAACAGAAAAGTTACTTTCACTTCGGCCGTTTTCTTGAGTCCTTAGCATTTTTATATAACTTCAAAAATCACTATGATAGGTATACGTAAATTAAGTTACGAAAATCAATGTTCAAATATAACCAATGGACGCTTTACGAGTTAGAAATGAATAGAATTTTTTAGAAAGCGATATTTGTGATGAATTACATCAAATGTGGTAAAAAAACAAATTAGTGTGTGGTTTTTAAGTGTTAAACTGACCACCGAATAAAAATTTATAATTTTGATGTTGAAGAAAGAAATAATTGTTATACTCTTTAGATTTTTGCAGTGTTAAATTGATGTAAACTACAAATTAAAAAAATTATTTAGATTGTTTTTGTATAAAACAAAGTTTTATTACAACATAATAGATGATACAATAATGTTGTTGCTCTTGTAAAATTTTTCATGTGCCGCTTCGTGTATATTAATGTGTTAAAGTTTTACAACGGAAGATGTTAAAAATTATGATTGTATGTTATTTTAAAGTTTCTAAAATAGCATACAAAATTTGTAGCGACACCTTGTATACTTACAGTGTTCTTAAGTAGCTGTTCTTTTGATTGATTTAAAAAATTTTTAAGAATTTAAAGACTGCCTTTCGGAGATCTTTTGTCGTATATTTAAAGATAGAAGATAATCAGCTTAGATACCCACGTATATTTAAGGGCGAAGGTAAATTGCGCCAAGGCTTATAAAAAATGATAGTGAATTGCGCCAGATGTCAGGAGAACAAAGATCGCAGACCAAATTTATTGAGATCAAAACTCCAAATAAATGAAGAAGACCAAGATAAACACCGAATTTATTTAAAAAATATCTATTGAAAGTTGTCAAGACTTTGGTGCACTTTACTTATACCACGTTTTTCGTTACAACGCCCAACATAGTTTGACTTAATTTAAGAATCACGTTATATCTTGAATTGCCCTTTTGGACTTTTGAAAAATCGTAACTTGGGTGCCACTTTTTTATAAAGGAAAAAACGTATAAAAAAAGCTGCAGTTGTAAAAATGTTTTTTTACTTTTTGTTGCGAGAGTTTGAATAATAACTGCTCGACGATATATCCCCCGTATTTTTAAAAGCTTAAATCCAAATGTTGCTTGTGATATATTTTTTAAAGTATATTGAAGACATAAGAATTCATGAAATTATTCTTTAAGTACTGAAAAATTTTTATTATACACATCTTCAATTTTGTAAATTCGAAGATATAACAATTGAAAAAAGCACTTGGAGTAAATTTACTCTCTAGTTTTAAGATGTATTAAGTAATTTTAATGAATAGATAATTATAATGTGGCATCAATCAGCCACTTATCTGTATGGATGTGTATTTAAATAAAGTTTTTCTTATACTGTAGTGCCTGATGGAATCGTATTGTAAAGTGTATAATGTTAAGATGTAAAATTTGAGTTTTATAGTTAAAATTGCAAAAAATTTTGATATATGTGTTTTGGAAAATGTAGCTTAGTACAATATTTTGTTACAACGCTAAATATTCAATTTTTCATGTCTGATCCTACTCGTATATCTATACTGTACCAGTATTGTAGTTAAACCAATATTCTTTACTTTAGCAGTTCAAAAAATTATTAAAAATATCGTATGTCCTGCTGAGGTGTCTGTTTATGTTTATGGTATGGTGTTTGCTGTAAAGTTTATAGATGTTATCATAAAGTAAATGTAAATAAGTGTTAGTTTAGTAATGTGCAGTTAATGAAAATTGTAGAAAGTATTTGACAAATAATATTTATTTATTTCATGTTGTTTCAAATTTTATTCCGTTCCACGTTTCTTAGTTTATTAAAATAAATAAAAGTTTATTTTATCAAATCTTCTTGTTGAAAGTAAGTAAAATTTGCGTAGCACTTTATTTAAAACTAATTTAGATTCTTAAAAGTTCAAAATGTAATAATGGATTACTTCAATAGTTTCTATCTCACTTTAAGTTCTTTTTTCTAATAATACACCGTACCCTCCAATCGGCTTAAGAACAAAATCTTGCTTAAGTTTTAGATCTCCGATATTTCCGCAATTGGATTTTATTCTATAATTTCTTATTAATGTGGCAATGACGGTCTTCATTGCCATCATAGCATATTTCATCCCTAACAAAAAAAAATTGTTTAGCAATCAAAGAAACAAAAAAATGATTATTTACTAACCAATACAATTTCTAGGTCCCCCAGAGAAAGGTAAATAACTACCAGGATTGCGTTTTGCACATTCTTCAGGTAAAAATCTCAATGGATCAAATCGTAAAGGATCCGGCCAAACTTTTGGATCTCGATGTGCATGAATTATACATAATACAACCGAAGAACCAGCAGGAATGAGAGCATTTTCTATATTATTAGCATAAATGTAGAATTGTTTTTAACACATTTTATTTGCTTACCATCCAGTTGAATATCGCCCGTGATTGCTCGTACAATCATTGGACCTACTGGAAATAGTCGCATTGTTTCCTTAATAACCATTTCAGTATAGTGCAGTTTTGGGAGATCAGTATACTCCACTGGCCTATCATGCCCAATCGTATCAATGACCTCCATGTACACTTTTTCCTAAAAAAATTAGGAATTGAAGATCTGAAAACTACAATTATAGTTATACCTGTATATCTGGATGAGAACCCAACATCATGGCCGTGAAGGAATTTATTGACGCCGTCGTCTCACTGCCCTATAAAATAAACATTGCAGCAATGCAGAGACAAAATGATGGAGGGTGGAGTAAAAAGAATATGACCCCTGAGACTTTCATTAAGAGCACTACACTGCTTGAGCATTACTTACCGCTACCATAATTAATATTACTTCATCAAGAATTTCATTATCTGTCAAATGCACTCCTTCTTCAGATAGTTTGAGAAATTCTTCTAAAAATGTATTTCTCTTGTGTGAAACTAAAAATTTTAAATATTTTGTATAATTTAAAATAAAATTATTTTAATATTATTATTAGATCAAAACTTCATAATTGTATGATTATAGTTTGCTGCACGGTGATCGATTATGTGGTTCGAATTTTGGATTTTTAAGAAATCGGAAATAATTTATTATTTAATTACATAATTTTGATTTAATAGTGATGTAAGTTATGACATTAAAATAATTTTATTATAACATATAAAACAACTTTTTACATCAACCGTCGTAAGCTGTTTAGTATTATTTTATTCTCTACCAAATGCAAAATAATTTTGATAATATGTTTATCAAATATTAATACCTTCTTCTAGCTGAGCTTCACTTCTATCTAATTTTTGTCGTTGATAGGCCTCCCTTTTTTGAGTGACAACCTGAAAATAAGTTCATTGCATTCAAACATAAATCTTTTGTGAAAAATAAACATACAGATTTAGTAAATGTGCGCAGATTCTCAGTGCATTCTTTGAAATCCTTAGCCATATCTGTCATATTAAAGATAAAATCAAAGTGGTACCAAATAATAAACATCCTGTTGAATATAATTTCCATACCTCTACAATTAATAAATACATTATTCCGCCAGTATTAAGAAAGCCTGATTTAAGATATTCAAAGAGGATTATGTTATGTATCAGATAAAAAATTATGAATATAACTAAGTTTTTACCTGCCGACCCATTTTACAAAAGGTGTTTCTGTTGTTTGTGCATTGACAGATATTCCCATTGCGGTTTCTTAAAAAAAAAACTGCTGCAATCTTTTATCAACCAGTTAGATAAATACAAGAGTTATAAGCTAAAAGTTTAATTTTGGTGTAAATTATTGCACCATCTCAAAAAAATTGTACACAGGACTAGCAATTTCAAAAATTTTCCAGAAAATCTAAAGATTTTCGAGGAATTCTAATGATTTCCAAAAAAATTCCAAACCAAAAAGCACCAAACTCGTCGTTTGCTTGGCCATTCAATAACAATACAGTTCAATGCGTTTAGATGCTACTGAACTAATAATAAATAGATTATGTCTTACCACATATAGCATCCAAAGTGAATAAACCAAAATATGGAAAAATATCAAACTCTTTTCCTACTTTACTTTCCAATTGGTTTGCGAATATGATTGATTGTTCTGAAAATATCTCAACGAATCCGTCTAAAATTTTTTGATTAAACGTCGGCATGATCATTTTCCTATGCTTCTTCCAAATGGGCACTAAAATCACCCGTTTACTTTAATTTCTCTTTTCGTAATACAAAATTATAGTGTTATCTGACCTGGAGCAATAAGTAACGCATGTCCTATAGCCGGATATGCATGTTGGTATAATTCTTCTTTTTCAAGTGCATTGGGATGGTTCAAAATGGTTTCTAAGTGCTTCGCATCGGTAATTCCAAAAAATAAACGTTGCCCTAACCAAACTGTCATTGGAGAAGTGTATTTTGCCATTATGACCATGGCATTTTTCAGTTTGTCTTTAGAAAATCAAAGAGTTTATGACTTGCAGTATTAAAATTATATGTTACCTTCATTTGATCCAGCAAATGATAAAGCATTTCCGATTAATGGTAAAACGGTTGGTCCATTATATCTTGCAGCTATTCGATATAATCTTCTTCTTTTCCAATGATACTGCACTATCCACACAAACAAAACTGTACCAAACGCTATCCACAAACTCGATAACATTTCGAATTTAAAAAATTATTTTAATATAAAATTTAAACTGTATTTGTCAATAGTTGGAAAGCTTCTGTCCACTTTTTGGCTGTTGATATATTATAAAACAAGTTTGGTATATTTAATTACTTCTTCAAAACAAAACCCGTTATACATATAAATTTAAAGGTTTCATATTATGTGAGATACTTGATTTTGCAAGATTAATTATTATTGAAGTACAGATCGGTCAACTCCAACTAACATCATACCTACGTAATAATTTTTGAATTTTAGCATAAATATATTTTTTTCAAAAAAGTGGTTAAAACCCACACTTGCAACTTTGGTTTTGTTATAAAATTACGTATTTTACCAGAATTCATGTTGAAAGTGATTAGCAATATGAATTAAAAGTGCTTTAATGTCAGACTCCCAAAATTATACCAGTTTGTAATAATAATACTTTGCATTAAAATCAAGTTTTAATTTTATTGTTCCTTTTCTAAGTTTTAAATTAATTTCAATCGAAATAATATTGCATAAGTAATCTTCAAAAATAATGTAAAATACAACCTGGCACGATTAACATAAAATCAAGTTTTTGAAGTTCAATCTAGTTTAATTATATCAATTCACTAATTAGCTTTTATAATTATCTAGTATAAATAAAATTTTTAAACTTTCAATTTCATTCTGTGCCGTTATTACAATAAATTATTTGTTTTATATTTGGATTTTTTTTACTCTTAGCCACACACAGTGGTTATTTTAATAAACAATAATCTCATTAATGTTTAAGAAGATTTTATAGGGATATCTGGGTTTGTATTGCAACAATTTATTATTCAATTACTTTCTCCTTGACACCAAAACTGTATTATTCTTATTATATAATTCCACAGTTATAAATTCAAAACCCGTTTGGTTCCTCGCATTTTAAGTGAAGTCGTTAATTAAGAATTATTTTATGCACTTAACAAACTTTTAGTGAATTGGTCTGTGAATTGTAGAATTGGTCGAAAACAACAAAGGCCGTAAAATCTCACAATCAAAACAAATATTCAAATCCGATATTTTCATTGTTTCTTACGTGGTTTGCGCAGATAATTCGATTGCCGCAGACAGACTTTTCGTAGGTATGATAATTTTTTATTTAAAGGTAAGAAATTAAGGGTGAATTTGCCATAATCTTATTTCTCACTTTTCCACGGTTTTCATTGCTTGCACGCGGTTCTGGCGAAGGTTTCGAGCACTGGGCAAATAAGTACGTCGATTTAAGTAATAAAAAGGACAACTAAGTTTTTTAAGAGTTTTGAAAAAAACGTAAGGTTAACAACCCCAGCAGTAGGCATCTAAGTACGTCGATTTAAGTAATAAAAAGGCCAACTAAATTTTTTACGATTTTTGAAGAAAACGTAAGGTTAACCCCTTTGGTGTTTTTTGACCCGAAAAAATGAAAAGTGGAATTCGGCAGCTTCTTTCACTGTTTCTTACGTATTTTGATCAGAAAATTCGAATGGCGCAGTCAGATTTCTCATAAGTATGATATTTATTATTTTATTTGGCTTTAAACGTAACACATTCGAGGTCACTTTGCCCTCCATTTGTGTTGCTATTTTACACAGTTTTGATTAATTCCGCGAGGCTCTGAGCGCTGTATCCAGCAGTAGGCAGCTAAGTACGTCGATGTAATTAATAAAAAAGCCACCTAAATTTTTTTACCATTTTTGAAAAAACGTAAAGTTAATCCCTTTGGTGTTTTTGACCCAAAAAATTAAAAGTAAAATTCGGCAGCTTCTTTCACTGCTTCTTACGTATTTTGATCTGAAAATTCCAATGGCGCAGTCAGATTTCTCGTAAGTATGATATTTTTTATTTTATTTGGCTTTAAACGTAACACATTTGGGGTCAATTAGCCCTCCATTTGTTTCGCAATTTTACACAGCTTTGATTGATTCCGCGAGGTTCTGAGAGCTGAATCCAGCAGTAGGCATCTAAGTACGTCGATTTAAGTATTAAAAAGGCCACCTAAATTTCTTAAGATTTTTGTAAAAAACGTAAGGTTAACCCCTTTGGTGTTTTTTGACCCCAAAAAATGAAAAGTGGAATTCGGCAGCTTCTTTCACTGTTTCTTATGTATTTTGATCAGAAAATTCGAATGGCGCAGTCAGATTACTCGTAAGTATGATATTTTTTATTTTATTTGGCTTTAAACGTAACACATTTGGGGTCAATTTGCCTTCCATTTGTTACGCGATTTTACACAGTTTTGATTGATTCCGCGAGGTTCTGAGGGCTGACTCCAGCAGTAGGCATCTAAGTACGTCGATTTAAGTAATAAATGGACACCTAAATTTTTTAAGATTTTTGAAAAAAACGTAAGGTTAACCCCTTTGGTGTTTTTTGACCCCAAAAAATGAAAGGTGGAATTCGGCAGATTTTTTCAATGTTTCTTACGTATTTTGATCTGCAAATTCGAATGGCGCAGTCAGATTTCTCGTAAGTATGATATTTTTTATTTTATTTGGCTTTAAACGTAACACATTCGGGGTCAATTTGCCTTCCATTTGTTTCGCGATTTTACACAGTTTTGATTGATTCCGCGAGGTTCTGAGGGCTTAATCCAGCAGTAGGCATCTAAGTACGTCGATTTAAGTAATAAAAAGGCCACCTAAATTTTTTTAAATTATCGAAAAAAACGTAAGGTTAACCCCTTTGGTGTTTTTTGACCCCAAAAAGTGAAAAGTGGAATTCGGCAGCTTCTTTCACTGTTTCTTATGTATTTTGATCAGAAAACTCGAATGGCGCAGTCAGATTTCTCGTAAGTATGATATTTTTTATTTTATTTGGCTTTAAACGTAACACATTCGGGGTCAATTTGCCATCCATTTGTTTTGCGATTTTACACAGTTTTGATTGATTCCGCGAGGTTCTGAGGGCTGAATCCAGCAGTAGGCATCTAACTACGTCGATTTAAGTAATAAAAAGGCCACCTAAATTTTTTAAGATTTTTGAAAAAAACGTAAGGTTAACCCCTTTGGTGTTTTTTGACCACAAAAAATGAAAAGTGGAATTCGGCAGCTTCTTTCACTGTTTCTGATGTATTTTGATCAGAAAATTCGAATGGCGCAGTCAGATTTCTCGTAAGTATGATATTTTATATTTTATTTGGCTTTAAACGTAACACATTCGGGGTCAATTTGCCTTCCATTTGTTTCGCGATTTTACACAGTTTTGATTGATTCCGCGAGGTTCTGAGGGCTGAATCCAGCAGTAGGCATCTAAGTACGTCGATTTAAGTATTAAAAAGGCCACCTAAATTTCTTAAGATTTTTGAAAAAAACGTAAGGTTAACCCCTTTGGTGTTTTTTGACCCCAAAAAATGAAAAGTGGAATTCGGCAGCTTCTTTCACTGTTTCTTATGTATTTTGATCAGAAAATTCGAATGGCGCAGTCAGATTACTCGTAAGTATAATATTTTTTATTTTATTTGGCTTTAAACGTAACACATTCGGGGTCAATTTGCCTTCCATACGTTTCGCGATTTTACACAGTTTTGATTGATTCCGCGAGGTTCTGAGGGCTGAATCCAGCAGTAGGCATCTAAGTACGTCGATTTAAGTAATAAAAAGGCCACCTAAATTTTTTAAGATTTTTGAAAAAAACGTAGGGTTAACCCCTTTGGTGTTTTTTGACCCCAAAAAGTGAAAAGTGGAATTCGGCAGCTTCTTTCACTGTTTCTTATGTGTTTTGATCAGAAAATTCGAATGGCGCAGTCAGATTTCTCGTAAGTATGATATTTTTTATTTTATTTGGCTTTAAACGTAACACATTCGGGGTCAATTTGCCTTCCATTTGTTTCGCGATTTTACACAGTTTTGATTGATTCCGCGAGGTTCTGAGGGATGAATCCAGCAGTAGGCATCTAAGTACGTCGATTTAAGTAATAAAAAGGCCACCTAAATTTTTTAAGACTGTTGAAAAAAATGTAAGGTTAACCCCTTTGGTGTTTTTTGACCCCAAAAAATGAAAAGTGGAATTCGGCAGCTTCTTTCACTGTTTCTTACGTAATTTGATCAGAAAATTCGAATGGCGCAGTCAGATTTCTCGTAAGTATGATATTTTATATTTTATTTGGCTTTAAACGTAACACATTCGGGGTCAATTTGCCATCCATTTGTTTCGCAATTTTACACAGTTTTGATTGATTCCGCGAGGTTGAGAGCTGTATCCAGCAGTAGGCATCTAAGTACGTCGATTTAAGTAATAAAAAGGCCACCTAAATTTTTTACGATTTTTGAAAAAAATGTAAGGTTAACCCCTTTGGTGTTTTTTGACCCCAAAAAATGAAAAGTGGAATTCGGCAGCTTCTTTCACTGTTTCTTATGTATTTTGATCAGAAAATTCGAATGGCGCAGTCAGATTTCTCGTAAGTATGATATTTTATATTTTATTTGGCTTTAAACGTAACACATTCGGGGTCAATTAGCCCTCCATTTGTTTCGCAATTTTACACAGTTTTGATTGATTCCGCGAGGTTCTGAGAGCTGTATCCAGCAGTAGGCATCTAAGTACGTCGATTTAAGTAATAAAAAGGCCACCTAAATTTTTTAAGATTTTTGAAAAAAATGTAAGGTTAACCCCTTTGGTGTTTTTTGACCCCAAAAAATGAAAAGTGGAATTCCGCAGCTTCTTTCACTGTTTCTTACGTAATTTGATCAGAAAATTCGAATGGCGCAGTCAGATTTCTCGTAAGTATGATATTTTATATTTTATTTGGCTTTAAACGTAACACATTCGGGGTCAATTTGCCTTCCATTTGTTTCGCGATTTTACACAGTTTTGATTGATTCCGCGAGGTTCTGAGGGCTGAATCCAGCAGTAGGCATCTAAGTACGTCGATTTAAGTAATAAAAAGGCCACCTAAATTTTTTAAGATTGTTGAAAAAAACGTAAGGTTAACCCCTTTGGTGTTTTTTGACCCCAAAAAATGAAAAGGGGAATTCGGCAGCTTCTTTCACTGTTTCTTATGTATTTTGATCAGAAAATTTGAATGGCGCAGTCAGATTTCTCGTAAGTATGATATTTTTTATTTTATTTGGCTTTAAACGTAACACATTCGGGGTCAATTAGCCCTCCATTTGTTTCGCAATTTTACACAGTTTTGATTGATTCCGCGAGGTTCTGAGAGCTGTATCCAGCAGTAGGCATTTAAGTACGTCGATTTAAGTAATAAAAAGGCCACCTAAATTTTTTACGATTTTTGAAAAAAATGTAAGGGTAACCCCTTTGGTGTTTTTCTACCCCAAAAAATGAAAAGTGGAATTCGGCAGCTTCTTTCACTGTTTCTTACGTAATTTGATCAGAAAATTCGAATGGCGCAGTCAGATTTCTCGTAAGTATGATATTTTATATTTTATTTGGCTTTAAACGTAACACATTCGGGGTCAATTAGCCCTCCATTTGTTTCGCAATTTTACACAGTTTTGATTGATTCCGCGAGGTTCTGAGAGCTGTATCCAGCAGTAGGCATCTAAGTACGTCGATTTAAGTAATAAAAAGGCCACCTAAATTTTTTAAGATTTTTGAAAAAAATGTAAGGTTAACCCCTTTGGTGTTTTTTGACCCCAAAAAATGAAAAGTGGAATTCCGCAGCTTCTTTCACTGTTTCTTACGTAATTTGATCAGAAAATTCGAATGGCGCAGTCAGATTTCTCGTAAGTATGATATTTTATATTTTATTTGGCTTTAAACGTAACACATTCGGGGTCAATTTGCCTTCCATTTGTTTCGCGATTTTACACAGTTTTGATTGATTCCGCGAGGTTCTGAGGGATGAATCCAGCAGTAGGCATCTAAGTACGTCGATTTAAGTAATAAAAAGGCCACCTAAATTTTTTAAGACTGTTGAAAAAAATGTAAGGTTAACCCCTTTGGTGTTTTTTGACCCCAAAAAATGAAAAGTGGAATTCGGCAGCTTCTTTCACTGTTTCTTACGTAATTTGATCAGAAAATTCGAATGGCGCAGTCAGATTTCTCGTAAGTATGATATTTTATATTTTATTTGGCTTTAAACGTAACACATTCGGGGTCAATTTGCCATCCATTTGTTTCGCAATTTTACACAGTTTTGATTGATTCCGCGAGGTTGAGAGCTGTATCCAGCAGTAGGCATCTAAGTACGTCGATTTAAGTAATAAAAAGGCCACCTAAATTTTTTACGATTTTTGAAAAAAATGTAAGGTTAACCCCTTTGGTGTTTTTTGACCCCAAAAAATGAAAAGTGGAATTCGGCAGCTTCTTTCACTGTTTCTTATGTATTTTGATCAGAAAATTCGAATGGCGCAGTCAGATTTCTCGTAAGTATGATATTTTATATTTTATTTGGCTTTAAACGTAACACATTCGGGGTCAATTAGCCCTCCATTTGTTTCGCAATTTTACACAGTTTTGATTGATTCCGCGAGGTTCTGAGAGCTGTATCCAGCAGTAGGCATCTAAGTACGTCGATTTAAGTAATAAAAAGGCCACCTAAATTTTTTAAGATTTTTGAAAAAAATGTAAGGTTAACCCCTTTGGTGTTTTTTGACCCCAAAAAATGAAAAGTGGAATTCCGCAGCTTCTTTCACTGTTTCTTACGTAATTTGATCAGAAAATTCGAATGGCGCAGTCAGATTTCTCGTAAGTATGATATTTTATATTTTATTTGGCTTTAAACGTAACACATTCGGGGTCAATTTGCCTTCCATTTGTTTCGCGATTTTACACAGTTTTGATTGATTCCGCGAGGTTCTGAGGGCTGAATCCAGCAGTAGGCATCTAAGTACGTCGATTTAAGTAATAAAAAGGCCACCTAAATTTTTTAAGATTGTTGAAAAAAACGTAAGGTTAACCCCTTTGGTGTTTTTTGACCCCAAAAAATGAAAAGGGGAATTCGGCAGCTTCTTTCACTGTTTCTTATGTATTTTGATCAGAAAATTTGAATGGCGCAGTCAGATTTCTCGTAAGTATGATATTTTTTATTTTATTTGGCTTTAAACGTAACACATTCGGGGTCAATTAGCCCTCCATTTGTTTCGCAATTTTACACAGTTTTGATTGATTCCGCGAGGTTCTGAGAGCTGTATCCAGCAGTAGGCATTTAAGTACGTCGATTTAAGTAATAAAAAGGCCACCTAAATTTTTTACGATTTTTGAAAAAAATGTAAGGGTAACCCCTTTGGTGTTTTTCTACCCCAAAAAATGAAAAGTGGAATTCGGCAGCTTCTTTCACTGTTTCTTACGTAATTTGATCAGAAAATTCGAATGGCGCAGTCAGATTTCTCGTAAGTATGATATTTTATATTTTATTTGGCTTTAAACGTAACACATTCGGGGTCAATTAGCCCTCCATTTGTTTCGCAATTTTACACAGTTTTGATTGATTCCGCGAGGTTCTGAGAGCTGTATCCAGCAGTAGGCATCTAAGTACGTCGATTTAAGTAATAAAAAGGCCACCTAAATTTTTTAAGATTTTTGAAAAAAATGTAAGGTTAACCCCTTTGGTGTTTTTTGACCCCAAAAAATGAAAAGTGGAATTCCGCAGCTTCTTTCACTGTTTCTTACGTAATTTGATCAGAAAATTCGAATGGCGCAGTCAGATTTCTCGTAAGTATGATATTTTATATTTTATTTGGCTTTAAACGTAACACATTCGGGGTCAATTTGCCATCCATTTGTTTCGCAATTTTACACAGTTTTGATTGATTCCGCGAGGTTCTGAGAGCTGTATCCAGCAGTAGGCATCTAAGTACGTCGATTTAAGTAATAAAAAGGCCACCTAAATTTTTTACGATTTTTGAAAAAAATGTAAGGTTAACCCCTTTGGTGTTTTTTGACCCCAAAAAATGAAAAGTGGAATTCGGCAGCTTCTTTCACTGTTTCTTATGTATTTTGATCAGAAAATTCGAATGGCGCAGTCAGATTTCTCGTAAGTATGATATTTTATATTTTATTTGGCTTTAAACGTAACACATTCGGGGTCAATTTGCCATCCATTTGTTTCACGATTTTACACAGTTTTGAATGATTCCGCGAGGTTCTGAGGGCTGAATCCAGCAGTAGGCATCTAACTACGTCGATTTAAGTAATAAAAAGGCCACCTAAATTTTTTAAGATTTTTGAAAAAAACGTAAGGTTAACCCCTTTGGTGTTTGTTGACCCCAAAAAATGAAAAGTGGAATTCGGCAGCTTCTTTCACTGTTTCTGATGTATTTTGATCAGAAAATTCGAATGGCGCAGTCAGATTTCTCGTAAGTATGATATTTTATATTTTATTTGGCTTTAAACGTAACACATTCGGGGTCAATTTGCCTTCCATTTGTTTCGCGATTTTACACAGTTTTGATTGATTCCGCGAGGTTCTGAGGGCTGAATCCAGCTGTAGGCATCTAAGTACGTCGATTTAAGTATTAAAAAGGCCACCTAAATTTCTTAAGATTTTTGAAAAAAACGTAAGGTTAACCCCTTTGGTGTTTTTTGACCCCAAAAAATGAAAAGTGGAATTCGGCAGCTTCTTTCACTGTTTCTTATGTATTTTGATCAGAAAATTCGAATGGCGCAGTCAGATTACTCGTAAGTATAATATTTTTTATTTTATTTGGCTTTAAACGTAACACATTCGGGGTCAATTTGCCTTCCATACGTTTCGCGATTTTACACAGTTTTGATTGATTCCGCGAGGTTCTGAGGGCTGAATCCAGCAGTAGGCATCTAAGTACGTCGATTTAAGTAATAAAAAGGCCACCTAAATTTTTTAAGATTTTTGAAAAAAACGTAGGGTTAACCCCTTTGGTGTTTTTTGACCCCAAAAAGTGAAAAGTGGAATTCGGCAGCTTCTTTCACTGTTTCTTATGTGTTTTGATCAGAAAATTCGAATGGCGCAGTCAGATTTCTCGTAAGTATGATATTTTTTATTTTATTTGGCTTTAAACGTAACACATTCGGGGTCAATTAGCCCTCCATTTGTTTCGCAATTTTACACAGTTTTGATTGATTCCGCGAGGTTCTGAGAGCTGTATCCAGCAGTAGGCATTTAAGTACGTCGATTTAAGTAATAAAAAGGCCACCTAAATTTTTTACGATTTTTGAAAAAAATGTAAGGGTAACCCCTTTGGTGTTTTTCTACCCCAAAAAATGAAAAGTGGAATTCGGCAGCTTCTTTCACTGTTTCTTACGTAATTTGATCAGAAAATTCGAATGGCGCAGTCAGATTTCTCGTAAGTATGATATTTTATATTTTATTTGGCTTTAAACGTAACACATTCGGGGTCAATTAGCCCTCCATTTGTTTCGCAATTTTACACAGTTTTGATTGATTCCGCGAGGTTCTGAGAGCTGTATCCAGCAGTAGGCATCTAAGTACGTCGATTTAAGTAATAAAAAGGCCACCTAAATTTTTTAAGATTTTTGAAAAAAATGTAAGGTTAACCCCTTTGGTGTTTTTTGACCCCAAAAAATGAAAAGTGGAATTCCGCAGCTTCTTTCACTGTTTCTTACGTAATTTGATCAGAAAATTCGAATGGCGCAGTCAGATTTCTCGTAAGTATGATATTTTATATTTTATTTGGCTTTAAACGTAACACATTCGGGGTCAATTTGCCATCCATTTGTTTCGCAATTTTACACAGTTTTGATTGATTCCGCGAGGTTCTGAGAGCTGTATCCAGCAGTAGGCATCTAAGTACGTCGATTTAAGTAATAAAAAGGCCACCTAAATTTTTTACGATTTTTGAAAAAAATGTAAGGTTAACCCCTTTGGTGTTTTTTGACCCCAAAAAATGAAAAGTGGAATTCGGCAGCTTCTTTCACTGTTTCTTATGTATTTTGATCAGAAAATTCGAATGGCGCAGTCAGATTTCTCGTAAGTATGATATTTTATATTTTATTTGGCTTTAAACGTAACACATTCGGGGTCAATTTGCCATCCATTTGTTTCACGATTTTACACAGTTTTGAATGATTCCGCGAGGTTCTGAGGGCTGAATCCAGCAGTAGGCATCTAACTACGTCGATTTAAGTAATAAAAAGGCCACCTAAATTTTTTAAGATTTTTGAAAAAAACGTAAGGTTAACCCCTTTGGTGTTTGTTGACCCCAAAAAATGAAAAGTGGAATTCGGCAGCTTCTTTCACTGTTTCTGATGTATTTTGATCAGAAAATTCGAATGGCGCAGTCAGATTTCTCGTAAGTATGATATTTTATATTTTATTTGGCTTTAAACGTAACACATTCGGGGTCAATTTGCCTTCCATTTGTTTCGCGATTTTACACAGTTTTGATTGATTCCGCGAGGTTCTGAGGGCTGAATCCAGCTGTAGGCATCTAAGTACGTCGATTTAAGTATTAAAAAGGCCACCTAAATTTCTTAAGATTTTTGAAAAAAACGTAAGGTTAACCCCTTTGGTGTTTTTTGACCCCAAAAAATGAAAAGTGGAATTCGGCAGCTTCTTTCACTGTTTCTTATGTATTTTGATCAGAAAATTCGAATGGCGCAGTCAGATTACTCGTAAGTATAATATTTTTTATTTTATTTGGCTTTAAACGTAACACATTCGGGGTCAATTTGCCTTCCATACGTTTCGCGATTTTACACAGTTTTGATTGATTCCGCGAGGTTCTGAGGGCTGAATCCAGCAGTAGGCATCTAAGTACGTCGATTTAAGTAATAAAAAGGCCACCTAAATTTTTTAAGATTTTTGAAAAAAACGTAAGGTTAACCCCTTTGGTGTTTTTTGACCCCAAAAAATGAAAAGTGGAATTCGGCAGCTTCTTTCACTGTTTCTGATGTATTTTGATCAGAAAATTCGAATGGCGCAGTCAGATTTCTCGTAAGTATGATATTTTATATTTTATTTGGCTTTAAACGTAACACATTCGGGGTCAATTTGCCTTCCATTTGTTTCGCGATTTTACACAGTTTTGATTGATTCCGCGAGGTTCTGAGGGCTGAATCCAGCTGTAGGCATCTAAGTACGTCGATTTAAGTAATAAAAAGGCCACCTAAATTTTTTAAGATTTTTGAAAAAAACGTAGGGTTAACCCCTTTGGTGTTTTTTGACCCCAAAAAGTGAAAAGTGGAATTCGGCAGCTTCTTTCACTGTTTCTTATGTGTTTTGATCAGAAAATTCGAATGGCGCAGTCAGATTTCTCGTAAGTATGATATTTTTTATTTTATTTGGCTTTAAACGTAACACATTCGGGGTCAATTTGCCTTCCATTTGTTTCGCGATTTTACACAGTTTTGATTGATTCCGCGAGGTTCTGAGGGCTGAATCCAGCAGTAGGCATCTAACTACGTCTATTTAAGTATTAAAAAGGCCTCCTAAATTTTTTAAGATTTTTGTAAAAAACGTAAGGTTAACCCCTTTGGTGTTTCTTGACCCCAAAAAGTGAAAAGTGGAATTCGGCAGCTTCTTTCACTGTTTCTTATGTATTTTGATCAGAAAATTCGAATGGCGCAGTCAGATTTCTCGTAAGTATGATATTTTTTATTTTATTTGGCTTTCAACGTAACACATTCGGGGTCAATTAGCCCTCCATTTGTTTCGCAATTTTACACAGTTTTGATTGATTCCGCGAGGTTCTGAGAGCTGTATCCAGCAGTAGGCATCTAAGTACGTCGATTTAAGTAATAAGAAGGCCACCTAAATTTTTTACGATTTTTGAAAAAAATGTAAGGGTAACCCCTTTGGTGTTTTTTGACCCCAAAAAATGAAAAGTGGAATTCGGCAGCTTCTTTCACTGTTTCTTACGTAATTTGATCAGAAAATTCGAATGGCGCAGTCAGATTTCTCGTAAGTATGATATTTTATATTTTATTTGGCTTTAAACGTAACACATTCGGGGTCAATTTGCCATCCATTTGTTTCGCAATTTTACACAGTTTTGATTGATTCCGCGAGGTTCTGAGAGCTGTATCCAGCAGTAGGCATCTAAGTACGTCGATTTAAGTAATAAAAAGGCCACCTAAATTTTTTACGATTTTTGAAAAAAATGTAAGGTTAACCCCTTTGGTGTTTTTTGACCCCAAAAAATGAAAAGTGGAATTCGGCAGCTTCTTTCACTGTTTCTTATGTATTTTAATCAGAAAATTCGAATGGCGCAGTCAGATTTCTCGTAAGTATGATATTTTATATTTTATTTGGCTTTAAACGTAACACATTCGGGGTCAATTTGCCATCCATTTGTTTCACGATTTTACACAGTTTTGAATGATTCCGCGAGGATCTGAGGGCTGAATCCAGCAGTAGGCATCTAAGTACGTCGATTTAAGTAATAAAAAGGCCACCTAAATTTTTTAAGATTTTTGAAAAAAACGTAAGGTTAACCCCTTTGGTGTTTTTTGACCCCAAAAAGTGAAAAGTGGAATTCGGCAGCTTCTTTCACTGTTTCTTATGTGTTTTGATCAGAAAACTCGAATGGCGCAGTCAGATTTCTTGTAAATATGATATTTTTTATTTTATTTGGCTTTAAACGTAACACATTCGGGGTCAATTTGCCATCCATTTGTTTCACGATTTTACACAGTTTTGAATGATTCCGCGAGGATCTGAGGGCTGAATCCAGCAGTAGGCATCTAAGTACGACGATTTAAGTAATAAAAAGGCCACCTAAATTTTTTAAGATTTTTGAAAAAAACGTAAGGTTAACCCCTTTGGTGTTTTTTGACCCCAAAAAATGAAAAGTGGAATTCGGCAGCTTCTTTCACTGTTTCTTATGTATTTTGATCAGAAAATTCGAATGGCGCTGTCAGATTTCTCGTAAGTATGATATTTTTTATTTTATTTGGCTTTAAACGTAACACATTCGGGGTCAATTTGCCCTACATTAGTTTCACGATTTTACACAGTTTTGAATGATTCCGCGAGGATCTGAGGGCTGAATCCAGCAGTAGGCATCTAAGTACGTCGATTTAAGTAATAAAAAGGCCACCTAAATTTTTTAAGATTTTTGAAAAAAACGTAAGGTTAACCCCTTTGGTGTTTTTTGACCCCAAAAAATGAAAAGTGGAATTCGGCAGCTTCTTTCACTGTTTCTTATGTATTTAGATCAGAAAATTCGAATGGCGCTGTCAGATTTCTCGTAAGTATGATATTTTTTATTTTATTTGGCTTTAAACGTAACACATTCGGGGTCAATTAGCCCTCCATTTGTTTCGCAATTTTACACAGTTTTGATTGATTCCGCGAGGTTCTGAGAGCTGTATCCAGCAGTAGGCATCTAAGTACGTCGATTTAAGTAATAAAAAGGCCACCTAAATTTTTTACGATTTTTGAAAAAAATGTAAGGTTAACCCCTTTGGTGTTTTTTGACCCCAAAAAATGAAAAGTGGAATTCGGCAGCTTCTTTCACTGTTTCTTACGTAATTTGATCAGAAAATTCGAATGGCGCAGTCAGATTTCTCGTAAGTATGATATTTTATATTTTATTTGGCTTTAAACGTAACACATTCGGGGTCAATTTGCCTTCCATTTGTTTCGCGATTTTACACAGTTTTGATTGATTCCGCGAGGTTCTGAGGGCTGAATCCAGCAGTAGGCATCTAAGTACGTAGATTTAAGTAATAAAAAGGCCACCTAAATTTTTTAAGATTTTTGAAAAAAACGTAAGGTTAACCCCTTTGGTGTTTTTTGACCCCAAAAAATGAAAAGTGGAATTCCGAAGCTTCTTTCACTGTTTCTTATGTATTTTGATCAGAAAATTCGAATGGCGCAGTCAGATTTCTCGTAAGTATGATATTTTATATTTTATTTGGCTTTAAACGTAACACATTCGGGGTCAATTTGCCTTCCATTTGTTTCGCGATTTTACACAGTTTTGATTGATTCCGCGAGGTTCTGAGGGCTGAATCCAGCAGTAGGCATCTAAGTACGTCGATTTAAGTAATAAAAAGGCCACCTAAATTTTTTAAGACTGTTGAAAAAAACGTAAGGTTAACCCCTTTGGTGTTTTTTGACCCCAAAAAATGAAAAGTGGAATTCGGCAGCTTCTTTCACTGTTTCTTACGTAATTTGATCAGAAAATTCGAATGGCGCAGTCAGATTTCTCGTAAGTATGATATTTTATATTTTATTTGGCTTTAAACGTAACACATTCGGGGTCAATTTGCCATCCATTTGTTTCGCAATTTTACACAGTTTTGATTGATTCCGCGAGGTTCTGAGAGCTGTATCCAGCAGTAGGCATCTAAGTACGTCGATTTAAGTAATAAAAAGGCCACCTAAATTTTTTAAGATTTTTGAAAAAAACGTAAGGTTAACCCCTTTGGTGTTTTTTGACCCCAAAAAATGAAAAGTGGAATTCCGAAGCTTCTTTCACTGTTTCTTATGTATTTTGATCAGAAAATTCGAATGGCGCAGTCAGATTTCTCGTAAGTATGATATTTTATATTTTATTTGGCTTTAAACGTAACACATTCGGGGTCAATTTGCCTTCCATTTGTTTCGCGATTTTACACAGTTTTGATTGATTCCGCGAGGTTCTGAGGGCTGAATCCAGCAGTAGGCATCTAAGTACGTAGATTTAAGTAATAAAAAGGCCACCTAAATTTTTTAAGATTTTTGAAAAAAACGTAAGGTTAACCCCTTTGGTGTTTTTTGACCCCAAAAAATGAAAAGTGGAATTCCGAAGCTTCTTTCACTGTTTCTTATGTATTTTGATCAGAAAATTCGAATGGCGCAGTCAGATTTCTCGTAAGTATGATATTTTATATTTTATTTGGCTTTAAACGTAACACATTCGGGGTCAATTTGCCTTCCATTTGTTTCGCGATTTTACACAGTTTTGATTGATTCCGCGAGGTTCTGAGGGCTGAATCCAGCAGTAGGCATCTAAGTACGTCGATTTAAGTAATAAAAAGGCCACCTAAATTTTTTAAGACTGTTGAAAAAAACGTAAGGTTAACCCCTTTGGTGTTTTTTGACCCCAAAAAATGAAAAGTGGAATTCGGCAGCTTCTTTCACTGTTTCTTACGTAATTTGATCAGAAAATTCGAATGGCGCAGTCAGATTTCTCGTAAGTATGATATTTTATATTTTATTTGGCTTTAAACGTAACACATTCGGGGTCAATTTGCCATCCATTTGTTTCGCAATTTTACACAGTTTTGATTGATTCCGCGAGGTTCTGAGAGCTGTATCCAGCAGTAGGCATCTAAGTACGTCGATTTAAGTAATAAAAAGGCCACCTAAATTTTTTACGATTTTTGAAAAAAATGTAAGGTTAACCCCTTTGGTGTTTTTTGACCCCAAAAAATGAAAAGTGGAATTCGGCAGCTTCTTTCACTGTTTCTTATGTATTTTGATCAGAAAATTCGAATGGCGCTGTCAGATTTCTCGTAAGTATGATATTTTATATTTTATTTGGCTTTAAACGTAACACATTCGGGGTCAATTTGCCTTCCATTTGTTTCGCGATTTTACACAGTTTTGATTGATTCCGCGAGTTTCTGAGGGCTGAATCCAGCAGTAGGCATCTAAGTAGGTAGATTTAAGTAATAAAAAGGCCACCTAAATTTTTTAAGATTTTTGAAAAAAACGTAAGGTTAACCCCTTTGGTGTTTTTTGACCCCAAAAAATGAAAAGTGGAATTCCGAAGCTTCTTTCACTGTTTCTTATGTATTTTGATCAGAAAATTCGAATGGCGCAGTCAGATTTCTCGTAAGTATGATATTTTATATTTTATTTGGCTTTAAACGTAACACATTCGGGGTCATTTTGCCTTCCATTTGTTTCGCGATTTTACACAGTTTTGATTGATTCCGCGAGGTTCTGAGGGCTGAATCCAGCAGTAGGCATCTAAGTACGTCGATTTAAGTAATAAAAAGGCCACCTAAATTTTTTAAGATTGTTGAAAAAAACGTAAGGTTAACCCCTTTGGTGTTTTTTGACCCCAAAAAATGAAAAGGGGAATTCGGCAGCTTCTTTCACTGTTTCTTATGTATTTTGATCAGAAAATTTGAATGGCGCAGTCAGATTTCTCGTAAGTATGATATTTTTTATTTTATTTGGCTTTAAACTTAACTAATTCGGGGTCAATTAGCCCTCCATTTGTTTCGCAATTTTACACAGTTTTGATTGATTCCGCGAGGTTCTGAGAGCTGTATCCAGCAGTAGGCATTTAAGTACGTCGATTTAAGTAATAAAAAGGCCACCTAAATTTTTTACGATTTTTGAAAAAAATGTAAGGGTAACCCCTTTGGTGTTTTTTGACCCCAAAAAATGAAAAGTGGAATTCGGCAGCTTCTTTCACTGTTTCTTACGTAATTTGATCAGAAAATTCGAATGGCGCAGTCAGATTTCTCGTAAGTATGATATTTTATATTTTATTTGGCTTTAAACGTAACACATTCGGGGTCAATTTGCCATCCATTTGTTTCACGATTTTACACAGTTTTGAATGATTCCGCGAGGATCTGAGGGCTGAATCCAGCAGTAGGCATCTAAGTACGTCGATTTAAGTAATAAAAAGGCCACCTAAATTTTTTAAGATTTTTGAAAAAAACGTAAGGTTAACCCCTTTGGTGTTTTTTGACCCCAAAAAATGAAAAGTGGAATTCGGCAGCTTCTTTCACTGTTTCTTATGTATTTTGATCAGAAAATTCGAATGGCGCTGTCAGATTTCTCGTAAGTATGATATTTTTTATTTTATTTGGCTTTAAACGTAACACATTCGGGGTCAATTTGCCCTACATTTGTTTCGCGATTTTACCCAGTTTTGATTGATTCCGCGAGGTTCTGAGGGCTGAATCCAGCAGTAGGCATCTAAGTACGTCGATTTAAGTAATAAAAAGGCCTCCTAAATTTTTTAAGATTTTTGAAAAAAACGTAAGGTTAACCCCATTAGTGTTTTTTGACCCCAAAATATGAAAAGTGGAATTCGGCAGCTTCTTTCACTGTTTCTTATGTAATTCGATCAGAAAATTCGAATGGCGCAGTCATATTTCTCGTAAGTATGATAATTTTTATTTTATTCGGCTTTAAACGTAACACATTCGGGGTCAATTTGCCCTCCATTTGTTTCGAGATTTTACACAGTTTTGATTGATTCCGCGTGGAATGTCACTTTTCCACGGTTTTCATTGCTTGCGCGTGGTTCTGGCGATGGTTTTGAGCACTGGACATCGAAATACGTCGATTTAGGTAATAGAAAGACTAACTTATTTTGTCCTATAGCTCAATTTCATAATTATAATTTATATTATTTTCAAGAGCTAATAATTTTTAATTAATAAAAAGACTAACTTAACTTTTGATCGAAAATCGAAGATTCATGAATTTTAATTGATTATATTTTTTTGGACCTAAAAATTTAAATCGGATATTTTCATTGTTTCTTACGTGGTTTGGGCAGATAAATCGAATGCCGCAGCCAGATTTTTCGTAGGTATGATATTTTTTTATTTATGGAGCTTTTTTTCGGAAATTCGGAGTGAATTTGCCATAATCTTATTTCTTACTTTTCCACGGTTTTCATTGCTTGCGAGAGGTTCTGGACCTGGTTTCGTGCGCTGGTTTGTAGACGATAGAAACTGATTTATATAAATAAAAACTGTATGTAGAACTACAGCCGTTAACTACAGCTTCAAAATCACTGTATTGTGAAAACTATTAAAGCTTTTAAGTTTTTTTGTTTTGTTTTGTTTTAAATTTTGTAATTAAACAAACAGAGCAAATTATGTAGTACTGATCATTACAAACAAACCTTTGTTGAAAATAATTGTTTCAGAAACATTTTTACATTATACACAAAATTCAAAATACAATACAATAATAATTTCTTGGCCTTTTGTGCATAACAACAATAAATTATAAACTTGGTATTTCCCTAAATGAATACACAAATAGAACAAGTTTGATTCCAAAAATAGATACAACTGCAACTTAAATTTTTGTTTCGTTTTGTGTTTTATTGAGGTCAACAAGAAAAATAAAATTTCGCATAATCACCTGAGCGCATATATTTTACCTGTTTAGAATTATTAATTATTAATATTAAATCAGCACTTTAAAATTATTAATGAAAATGACATTGAATTTAGGAATAAATCTTCGAACAAGCAGATTTTATTCCATTTTATTTTTAAGATAATATACATACACCTGTCTATCATATCAAATTTTATTTTCTATCAATAAGAGCATCAAAAAGACTTGACTTTCTGTTAATATGGGGAAACTGATGTTGATTAGTTAGTGGTCATTCTAAATGAAATATTCCGAATGTCTACGGTTCCATTATCAGAAGTAATTAAGTGTAAGCATTCTAGTAACCATTTCCATATACTGCAGTTTTAGTAAATCTGATACTTACTTATTACTTGAATGCTGAGAAAAAATTTAATAATTAAAATTATATAGGACTCTTCAGGGTTAGTTATGGGCCTAGCAATTGCCAGACAATTTCATCCCGAATATAATATATCTTCTGGCAGATATGCATCGGTTATGTGGGTTATAGTGTTTTTTATTCTATATAAGAATATATTAGGGATATTCAGTTATTAACGTTTCGAGATATTTACCATCAAGATAATTAACAAAGGATGCACTGGAGGGCGTTCCACGCCCCCCAAACCCCCCGGATTTACACCTTCATTTTGTGTTATTAAGGGCCAACCTTCAAAAACGCATACTCTAAGTACTCTGAGTATATTACTCTGCTTTACATCTGAATATATGACTGTAACTCTAATTTTTAGTGCCGCAAAAAAAACGCAAAACGTAGCAGTGGTCCGGGGGGGTCTGGGGGGCATGAAATGCCCTCCAGTGCACTATTTGCTCGTTTTTCACGGGTTATTCAGTTATCAACGTTTGGAGATATTTTCCATCGAGATAATTGATATAATATGTGATTTGGAAAATGTAGCTTAGTACAATATTTTGTTACAACGCAAAATATTTAATTTTTTATGTCTGATTCTACTCGTATATCTATACTGTACCAGAGTATTGTAGTGAAACCAATATTCTTTACTTTAGCAGTTAAAAAAATTACTAAAACTTTCTTTTGTGCTGCTGAGGTTTGTGTTTATGTTTATGGTATGGTGTTTTCTGTAAAGTTTATAGATGTTATCATAAAGTAAATGTAAATAAGTGTTAGTTTAGTAATGTGCAGTTAATGAAAATTATAGAAGGAATTTAACAAATAATATTTATTTATTTCATGTTGTTTTACATTTTATTCTGTTTATTAAAATAAATAAAAGTTAATTTTATCAAATCATCTTGTTTAAAGTAAGTAAAATTTGCGTAGCACTTTATTTAAAACTAATTTTAATTCTTAAATATTGGGAAATGCAATAATAGAAAGTTCTTCTCCAGTATGCTTCCACGTCACCTTTAAGATCACTGAAAAGACACAAAAATATACAGTGAATGAATAAAAAAATCTATATTATTGCACTTATCCATGCACTTCAACAAACATGCATTTACAATTAAGATAATATAAAAATATAATATACAAAATATTTTGCACAATCAACTTCTTCATATTTATTTTTATTCAAGATGCGCAATAGTTTATGCCTCAGTTTAAGTTCTCTTTTCTAATATTACACCGTACCCTCCAATAGGCTTAAGAACAAAATCTTGCTTAAGTTTCAGATCTGCGATGTTTAAGCAATTGGATTTTATTCTATAATTTCTTATTAATGTGGGAATGACTGTCTTCATTGCCATCATAGCATATTTCATCCCTAACAAAAAAAATTGTTTAGCAATCAAAGAAACAAAAAAATAGTTATCTACTAACCAATACAATTTCTAGGACCCCCAGAAAAAGGCAAATAACTACCAGGACTGCGTTTTGCACATTCTTCAGGTAAAAATCTTAATGGATCAAATCGTAAAGGATCCGGCCAAACTTTTGGATCTCGGTGTGCGTTAATTATACCTAATACCACCGAAGAGCCAGCAGGAATCATAGCATTTTCTATATTATTTGCATATATATGTAGAATTCTTTTTAACAAATTTTATTGGCTTACCATCCAGTTGGATATCACCCGTGATTGCTCGCACAATCATTGGACCTACTGGAAATAGTCGCATTGTTTCCTTAATAACCATTTCAGTATAATGCAGTTTTGGTAGATCTGTATACTCCACTGGCCTATCATGCCCAATCGTATCAATTACCTCCATGTACACTTTCTCCTAAAAAAAAGTTTTGCAAAATTTAGAAATTGAAAATCTGGAAACTACAATTTATTGTTTACCTGTATATCAGGATGCATTCCCAACATCATGGCTGTGAAGGAATTTATTGACGCCGTCGTCTCACTGCCCTATGAAATAAACAATGCAACAGTGCACAAACAACAATAATGGAGGGTACTTACCGCTATCATAATCAGTATTACTTCATCAAGGATTTCATTATCAGTCAATTGCACTCCTTCTTCAGATAGTTCGAGAAATTGTTGTAAAAACGTATTCCTCTTGTATGAAACTAAAAATTTGTTTTTCAAATTTTATAAAGTGAAAAGTTGAAATACTTTTACATTTTATGATAAAATTATTTTAATCTCATAACTTACATTATTATTAGATTGAAACTATATAATTATATGATTATAGTTTGCTACACGATTTTGATCATGTGTTTTGAATTTCGAATTTTCATCAGGAAATCTAAAATAATTTATTATTTAATTATAAATTTTATATTACAGTGTATGTAGCATAGGTACTATAATGATATAATTACATAGTTTTGACTTTTGATTTAATAGTAATATGAGTTATGACATTAAAATAGTTTTATTATAACATGTAAAGCAACTTTTTACATCAACCGTCGTAAGCTGCTTAGTAATATTTTATGCAAAATAATTTTGATAATATATTTATCAAATATTAATACCTTCTTCAAGCTGAGCTTCACTTCTATCTAATTTTTGTCGTTGATAGGCCTCCCTTTTTTGAGTCACAACCTGAAAATAAGTTCATTGCATTCCAACATAAATTTTTTGTGAAAAATAAACTTACAGATTTAGTAAATGAGCGCAGATTGTCAGTGCATTCTTTGAAATCCTTTGCCATAGATGTCATATTAAAGATAAAATCAAAGTGGTACCAAATAATAAACATTCTGTTGAATATTATTTCCATAATTCTACAATTTATAAATACAATTTTTTACTCGGATTTAGAAGACCTGATTTAAGATATTCAAGGGGGATTATGTTATGTATTAGATAGGTACGCTCCCATTTTGAGAAAATAAAAGCATTAAACAAAAAATAATATAATTATAAGTTTTTACCTTCCGCACCATTTTACAAAAGGTGTTTCTGTTGTTTGTGCATTCACAGATATTCCCATTGCGGTTTCTTAAAAAAAACAAAATTACTGTAATCTATTATCAACCAGTTAGATAAATACAAGAACTTAAAAGCTAAAAGTTTAATTTGGGTGTAAAGGACTTTCCATGGAATTTCAAGAATTTTCTAGAAATCCCAAGGAATTCTAATGATTGTTTGTCCATTTAATAACACTAGTATAGTTCAATGGTTTTAGAAAACCATTAATAATAAATAAATTATAGCTTACCACATATAGCATCCAAGGTGAATAAACCAAAATATGGAAAAATATCAAACTCATTTCCTACTTTGCTTTCCAATTGTTTTGCAAATATGGCTGATTGTTCCGAAAATATCTCAACGAATCCGTCTAAAATTTTTTGATTAAACGTGGGCATGATCATTTTCCTATGTTTCTTCCAAATGGGCACTAAAATCACCAGTTTACTTTAATTTCTCTTTTCATAATGTAATAATTATTGTGTTATCCCACCAGGTGCAATAAGTAACGAATGTCCTATAGCTGGATATGCATGTTGGTATAATTCTTCCTTTTCAAGTGCATTGGGATGATTCAAAAGGGTTTCTAAGTGCTTGGCATCGTTAATTGCAAAAAATAAACGTTGCCCTAACCACACTGTTATTGGAGATTTGTATGTTGACATTATCTGCATGGCATTTTTCAGTTTTTCTTTAGAAAATCAAAGAGTTAATCACTTGTAGTATTAAAATTATATGTTACCTTCATTTGATCCAGAAAATGTTAAAGCATTTCCGATTATTGGTAAAACGGGTGGTCCATTATATCTTGCAGCTATTCGATATAATCTTCTCCTTTTCCAATGATACTGCACTAGCCACACAAACAAAACTGTGCCAAACGCTATCCATAAACTCGATAACATTTTGAGTTTTAAAAATTATTTTTAATGTAAAATTTGAACTGTATTTGTCAATAGTTGGAAAGCTACTGGCAATATTTTTGCTGTTGATGTATGTACCTTACACTATTATAAAACAAGTTTGGTACATTTAATTATTTCTTTAGAACAAAACCAGTTTTGTAAATTTAAAGGTAACATTATGTGTGATACTTGATTTGCAATGGTCAACTCAAATGGTCAATGGTCAAACTTTTTGCAAAATAAATTTTTTTGATAAAAAAAATAGTTTAAATAATTTTATCTACTACCGTTCTGAAAACCTCACTTTCAAAATTTCTTTGTGTTACAATATGAATTATTTTACAAGAATTCAAGTTGAAAGTGATTTGCCGGTTTAAGAAGTAATATGAATTGAAAATGCAGTACAGCGTTTTAAAAGTACTTTAACGCCGGGCGTCGCCGGCACTCAAAAATTCAATAATTTTCAATAATAATGTAACTGTAACTAATGTAAATACTAATAATGTATTTTTATTACTGAACCTAATTAAATAATATTTTTTATTTATATGTTATATACCTACAATAGAGTTACAGGCCGAGATTTTTAATTTACATATTTATTTAAATTTACATTATTTATTTAGTAATTATACAATAATTATATAGTACAATTACAAATAGTAATTAATTGCTAATTGTATTTAAATATTTGTTATTTCGTATACTATAGATCAAACAACAGCAAGATTCGAACGTATAATTCCACAATTCTAGTCCTATTGCTAACTCAAACTCTTTCTGGTCAGAATCTGAATTAAGTTATAGTTTATAACTTTCCTATCCCTAATTTGATTATTTATATGTATAAAATGTATACATTGCTTTTATTGCTTAAAACCACCCCAATGTTAGGAGTGGAGTATTAAAAACAACGATTAATATAATTAATTAGTTGCTTATTTGTTGATTGATAAAAAGTAATTGCCAAATTTTTGCTAATTATGTCATCTTAACGAATCATGATAAACTAGTTCTACGACGCGACGTTCAGATTGCGTAAATGTTCGCAGGTTTCAATTTTTAATCTAGAGAAAAACTTGTTGTAGGAACAACATAAGCATAAAAAACTGTTTATTTGTATGTCTACCTGTTATGGGTTAACATAAAAAATTTTGACGAAAATTCCATACAGCATATCATTCAAAATCAAAAGAGTAAATAATATAGTACTGATCATTACAAACAAAACTGCATTGAACATAATTATTCAGAAACATCCAGGTTTTCAGTTAAGCACAAAATTCAAAAAACAATAATAATTTCATGGTTTTCGTGTAAAATATAATATTATGAATTTCAACAATAAATTATTGACTTGGTATTTCCCTAAACGAATACACAAATAAAACTAGTTTGATACGAAAAATAGATACAACGACAACTTAAACTTCTTTTTTTATTTTGTGTTTCACAATAATTGAGGTCAACAAGTAAAATATAATTTTTGCAAAATCAAATTTAGCGCATATTACCTGTTTAGAATAATTAATTATTAATATAGTTTACAAATCAGCAATTCAAATTTAATGATGAAAATGAAATTGAATTTAGGAAGCAGCCTTCGAACAGGTAGATTTTATTTAGTTTTATTCTATAAATAAAATTCACCTACTTTTATCTTTTTCAGTTTATTGTTTTTTGAAAAATTTACCTTCACAAACTTATAAAACAGAAAAAACCTCAATTCGTTGAACTCAGGAATAAAACTTTATTATTGCATGTATTTAATCAAATTTACATTTTAAGTTACATAATTAATTAAGATAATTTTGTGAAAAAAAATATAATAATCGGTTAGGTTCAGTAAATTCCCGTTCAACCGGCACGTTAGGGACCAAAAGTGTGCCGCGTAATTGAAATTTTCCGGCTGATTGAGATGTAATAAATAAACTTGTTTTATAAACTACAAGTAGCCAGTTGAACGGGAATCTACTGCATATTCCTAAAATACATGCTCCTTCCCTATTATATTAATTAGTTTGTATCCCATTTAAGTTCTTAGTTCTAATGACACAGTATATCCGTCAGTTGGCTTAAGAACCACATCTTGTTTAATTCTTAATTCATTGACGTGTTTGTAATTGGTTTTTATATGATACTTTCTTATTACGGTGGCAATGACGGTCTTCATGGCCATCATAGCATATTTCATCCCTAACAAAAAAATTTGATTAGCACTCAATAAGACCAAAAGAATTTTCTACTAACCAATACAATTTCTAGGGCCCCCAGAGAAAGGTAAATAACTCCCAGGAACGCGTTTTGCGCATTCTTCAGGTAAAAATCTTAGTGGATCAAATCGTAAAGGATCCGGCCAAAGTTTTGGATCACGATGAACATGAATTATACATATCACAGCCGAAGAACCAACAGGAAGCACTGCATCTTCTATAACATCAGGTTATATAATTTTTCCAAACATATTTGTTTACTTACCATCCAATCGAATATCGCCCGTGATTGCTCGCACAATCAATGGGCCTACAGGAAATAGTCGCATTGTTTCTTTAATAACCATTTCCATATACTGCAGTTTTGGTAAATCTGTGTACTCCACTGGCTTATCATAACCAATCATATCGATGACTTCCATATACACTTTTTCCTAAAATTTCAAAACAAAATTAGCCTGAGAAGAACAGAACCTGTAAAACTACAATTTACCTGTATATCAGGATGCATTGCCAACATTATAGTCGTGAAAGAATTTATTGATGCGGTAGTTTCGCTGCCCTACAAAATAAACAACATTGTTCTTTGATTTCAGCAATCTTTCTTCATCTCTACTCTTGGATTACCGGGTTATTTTTTCTAAGCTCCCAAGTAACATTTTCAATTTGAGAAATGCCTGGCACAGACTTGTTTAGTGGCCTGCTACAATCTTGCAACAAACGTGTACGACACCTGGAACAGGTGTTCCAAAAACAACGAAGAACCTGTTACAGGGAATTTGACAGGAAATCCTCAAAGTTTTCTCAAAATAATATACCTACCAGGGATTCACTAGACAGCTTCAAACAAAAATGCCAAACAAAAATGTTACTTGGGATAGTTGTAGTGGTTGTAGGTAATCCACCAGTAGATTGTCTCGACTAGTCTAATCAAGTTCTATGCAAAATTATAATTTTAATTGTAAATGAACTACTTACTGCTACTGTCATCAAAATAACTTCATTAAGAATATCCGCGTCCGTTAAATTTTCACCTGATTCAGATAATTTAAGAAATTGTTGTAGAAATGTATTTTTTCTATGCGAAACTAAAAATGTTGTTTTAGAACACATACTACTATAATAATCCAATAAAATATCAAATTTGGTACAGGAGAAAGGGAAAAAACATTTCCAGAGATGACGGTTTGGTTTGCATTAAATTCCCAAAATGGGAATTTTGGAAAAATTCTAAATAATTATTATACTTAATTATCAAATCGCAATACCTTCTTCAACTTCGGCTTCACTTCTATCCATCTTCTGTCGTTGAAACTCTTCTTTTTTTTGTGCAATAATCTTAAAATCAACAAATTGCATTCGAAAAATATATATTTTCGGAAAATAGACTTACAGTTCTTGTAAATGTCCGCACCTTTTCACAGTTTTCTTTGAAATCTGTAGCCATGGATGTCAAGTTAAATATAAAATCAAACTGATACCAAATAACAAACATTCGGTTGAATATAATTTCCATACACCTGAAATAAATATAATGTAGTCAGTAGCTCGTTATGAATAGCGAAACTAACTATTTTACCTGGCTACCCAATCAGCAAACGGTGTTTCTGTTGTTTGAGCATTGATAGATATTCCCATTGTTGTTTCTGAAAAAAATATCTAAATATATAATATTTTGAAATTTATTATCAAAGAGTTAAGCTGCATTCACACCCTTTAAATCATGTTATGCTATCAATATAACAAAAAAACCGTTTGGTATTTAGTATATGCAGTATATATAGAATTTTTTTTAAAGCTGAACGACTTACCACAAATAGAATCCAAAGTAAATAAGCAATAATATGGAAAAATGTCTATCTTTTCTTTTCCAACTTCTTTTTCTAGCTGCTTTACTAAAATTTGTGATTTTTCTGAAAAAACCTCAACAAACCCATCCAATATCTTTTGATTGAAAGTAGGCAAAATTATCTTTCTATTCTTCTTCCAAATGGGTACTAAAATGATAACATCTTGATCAAATCTCACGAGTAATTTAATTGTCTTACCAGGTGCAGTAAGCAACGAATGTCCTATGGCCGGAAAAGCTATTTGATACAATTCTTCTTTTTCCAGTGCATTGGGATGGTTCAAAATAATGTCCAAGTGCTTTGCATCAGTAATTGCAAAGAATAAACGTTGTCCTAACCAAACTGTGATTGGAGACTTATAACTTGCCATCAGATGCATAGAATTTTTCAGCTTGTCTTTTGGAAAATCAGTGAGTTGTAATTTAAAAAAAATTAGATTTAAAGAAATTACCTTCATTTGTTCCAGAAAATATTAGAGCACTTCCAATTAGTGGTAAAGGGGGTGGTCCATTATGTTTTGCAGCTATTCGATAGAGTCTTCTTCTTTTCCAATGATACTGTGCTATCCAAAAACATATAATTGCACTGAATGTTATCAATAAAGTTGAGAACATTTTTTTTGGTATTAAATTGTGTTATTCCAGCTTTGTGTCTTAATGATTGGAAGGTAACTAACACATTTATAGTTTCGATGTCACGATAATGCATATATCAAGTTTAATAAATATAATAAGTGTTGTGTTCTTCAAAATAAAACCAGTTCAATACCGTAATTATTGCGCAAATGCAATTTATTTTAATTGTTGAATCGAAAAGAAATTACAGGAAAATGTTTGGATGACTTTCTATGGCTTATATAAATATTCTATTTACTTGAAAGTTGGAGATTTACCAAAAAATAATTTAAAATCAGCTTTATTTAAATTCAAACCTCTGCCTTGGAGCGAAATAATCAAGTTTCCATATATTAATTTTCTTTAATTGCCATTGCATTGAGGTCGTTGCAAAATGCATAAAAAAGACAGGTTCTATACAGAAACTGTGTTTTTCAAGTTATTTTAATTTGTATTAAAACTAGTTACTCTATTAATTTCTTGTTTTGTAAAATAAATAATAAATATTTTAAGTTTATATTTTTTATAAGAGCGAAAAACCATATTATATTTCGTTGCCACTTCTGAATTATACACTAGGATTTCCGTTTCGTGTTGGATATTGCTTATCAAGTGATATTTAGCCACAAACGAGAAATAACAGCGAAATGTCCTAGAACCATTGAATTGACCCCAATACCGCCCCTTCGAAGTAAATACCGTAACAAGCCGTTAGATTGAGATTTTCCGGCTAATTAGGAAGTAAAAATACTATTTTTTTTCTGCCGGTTACCGGTTGAATGCGAATTTACTGTTTTCTTCATTTTCATCATAGTTTTTTCTTTTATTAAAACTGCATCCAAAAGCCGAACAACCACCTCAATCACCGTTTGTAAGAAAGGGGTAACATCATATAGGGGCTGTAATGTAACAAAAGATATAAAAACCAAAAACTAGATAATGTTATTGTTAACAGCAGAGGCGGAACTACCGGGGGTGCGGTGGGTGTGACGCACGCGGGCCTCCTGCTGAAAGGGCCCCCTTTCTCAAAAGTAGGAGGTACACAACTAGATGCTATTTGAAGTCTGGGGAGGTATAGAATACCCTCAGGTCACCAGAATTTATGTTCAAATGATTGCCATGCTATTAAACTTGTGACTTCCATACCAAGAATTTTACTATAACATCCTGTGGGGTGTTCCACACCCCCCAGCCCCCCGGTAAGAATTTTCACAACGCATAGATAATTGCTGTACGAGTGTAAATATGCATTTGTTCTAAAAGAATAAAAAGCTTTCATATGAAGGTAAATCACACAACGGATACACGCACTTTTGGGTTTTCAAACCGGGGGGTCTGGGGGGTATCGAATACCCTCCAGTGCACCAGCAATTATATTTTTGTTGAAAAAACAAATTAAAGTTAAAACCTCCCAGGTTTTTATTCTGTTTTATTTATTTATTTTGTTTAATATTTTACTTTTCTCCCCCAAAGTTCGCTAGAATGATAATCTCGTTAATCCCTTTATGCGCACCAGGGATAGACAATTTCGCACACAATTTTGTGTTAAAATTTTTTTTAAATTAAAACCAAGAGCGGATTTAGGCAAAGTTCATGGATGGGAGAATAAATATATTATTATGTCTTTTAATAAGAATATTTTATTTTAATGTTTATATTTCTAATATTTTTAAAATTTCAACAAAACAAAACGTAGTCAATTTTGTTCTTTTTGTAAGGTTCATGAGTGGGGGTTGATATCCTGTTGAATCTGTCTTTCCCAGGCAACCTTAGAGAATTAAAAAATGAAATAAAAAAATTAATCTATGGTATTCTAAAGATTTCCTAAGTTTCCCAAGAAAATAGCATTTTTAAGTTTTATTAAGATTTCTTAGAATTTCCCTAAAATTTGCTTGGATTTATTTTCACTTTTGTATATCACGATTCCCTTCGGTTTTCCAGTTAGTACAAAACCAAGGGGAAATCGACAGAAAAACTGTGTGTACTATTGAATGGAAATTTGAAAAAATTCTAAAAAATTCCAAGACATCTCAAGAAGCAGATTCTTAGAAAATTTGTAGAAATATAGAAAATCCAAAGAAATCCATAGAAATTTCTAGAAAATCTTAGGAAACTCGAGAAAATTTTAAAGCCAATGAGATCTCAGAAAATGGAAAAAGCAAAAAAAATTAACAGCTTCTCCATCATTTTTCCACTTATAAGTAAAAAACGAGCGGGAAATTTTAAGAAATCACAGAAAATTTTAGAAAAAATATCCAAAAATTCTAGGATATTTTAGGAAATTTAGACAATCTCAGAAAATTGAAAAATAAAAGAACTCTTCTGTATATTTTTTCTAATCACAAGTAGGTATTAAATAAAAATGTTTTGTGAAAATCAGGAATTACAAGTCGAGTTGATCATAAACAAATTGAAGGTAAGTATTAAGTAAACAACCTTATATAGACCCAAGAATAAGAAGGTTCATTGTACTTAGTTTATTTATGATACTGACATTCAATTTTATTTAAATTTCCATAAATTTGAAAAGCAGACACCAAATTAAAATCAGAAAACCTTTGCCTCTGCATCAAGACTATTGGGTCATCAAATCAGCATTCAAACTTATCAAAACTTGATCTACTGTCGAAATCATTTTCACAAAACTAGGAAACTAACAGTCACCGGATCAAAAAATCGATTCAGATCATCAGGATTTCTTATGAACAACTTAACTACCAAAGCAATTATAATTATGAGCAAAAACTTGAATTTTTCTATTTTGAATAAATATTTTTGTCTTTCTGACCTCACATTTTCAATGGAAACACCAAGGTATCACCTATTTACCACACAAAAATTGCAATCGTTAAGTTATAAGTAAATTAATTAATTCTACTGATTGGTTTACTAACTGGCTTTCGTCCTTGCTTATAAAAGCGACGACATGGCAGAGATCATCAAACCAACAAATTTATTAGCTTTGGCATTGTAATCCAAACCAAAACCCCAAAATGTATTTATTATTTTTTATTCAAGTAACTCATTTGTTTGTCGATGGTGACACATCGATATTGAATTAATTATTATTAATAAATAATTATAAAAAAGGACCTGCGCCATTTACATAGTTAATAATATTATATGCATCATAGCTATGGACTATGATTGTTATTATAATTTAATATTCCAGTTTTATAATTTGGTTGACGCATTATGTCTTCTCAAAATAAGATATAATATGCAAAATACGTCATTTCTTCCTTGGACTTGGATATTTAATTTCAAACGAACCAAATAGCCGAATGTTCTAAGTGCTAAGTTCCAGATCTTGAATACTTGGAGTTTGGACCACACATGAATCTGAAATTTGTTTTCTATTGTCTGTAATCAATAAAATCTGGTTAAAACTTTAAAAAGATCGCTTATGTAGTTTTCCTATCAAAAATTTCTTAAAATACCGGTTTCAGTGCTTTCTCCCTCTTATTCAATGGAAAATTAGCCATAGTTGCCATAGACCCACCCAAACTAATTCTGCATTAATTCTAAAGGCTTACGTAACTTATACTACCTATGTTTTGGATTGTCAGGAGCTGACTATGTCTCACAATAAAGCAAATTGTGGTCTTGAGGATTGTCTACTGAACGTCTACTGTTTCGGTGAATCAAGATGGCGCAGAGCCTCTCTTGCCTTATAATTGACTAACTTCCTCTGTCCGCGATGACTTTCAAATATTTTGAGATGTCAGTCTAAGAGATGTCAACGTAAGAGCTACATTGAATCTTCATATTTTCCCGAAACGCTTCAGCTTTTTCCAGGTCACTGAACGCTGAACCTCGGAGATCATCCTGCGGGGAATACTTTTTTCCGGGTTTCTTCTTAACCAGCTGCCAAGCTAAAGGACATAATTCTGGATTTGAGTAAGCGTATCATCTCTTTCTTTGAAGACGCCCAAATACCTACCCAGGTCGTTTATGTTTCGAAGAGATGAGAACATTTTCTTTCAATTTTTATTTATAATATCCAATTTACAAGTTATAAATAATCCCTGAACAGGGGGGATCTCAAATTTGAAAGAAAATACATTGAATTCTTGCGTTACACTTCATACACAAGTGGAAGACAATTAATAATTAGGTAACTATTTGTATTGTTAAAATTCCGATCATCCAAAGTTAATTATAAATATGCATTATCATTATGATCTATTTTAAGTTCGTTTTTCCAATGTTACATCAAATTCATCAACTGGCTTCACAACTATATCTTGTGTAATTCTGATCTCGGCAACACTGTTGTAATCGCATTTTATATGATACTTCCTTATGATGGTGGCAACGACAGTCTTCATTACCATCATAGCATATTTGAACCCTGAAAAAATTAGCATTAAAATAATTCTCAAAAATATTTACCTACACTAACCAACGCAATTTCTCGGTCCAAGAGAGAAAGGCAAATAGCTGTAAGTGTGGCGTTTTGCACATTCTTCCGGTAAAAACCGCAATGGATCATATCGCAAGGGATCAGGCCAAATATTTGGATCTCGCTGTACATGCATTATGGATATCACAGCCGAAGAGCCACCAGGAATTACACTATCCTCTAAAGTATTTGATATTGTAATGTTTTAATACAATATATTATTCACTCACCATCCAGTTGAACGTCACCTGTAAGTGCCCTTACCACCATTGCACCTACGGGAAAGAGACGCATTGTTTCCTTAATAGCCATTTCCAGATAATCCAATTTTAGTAAATCTTGGTAACCTACTGGCCTGTCGTTCCCAATCGTATCCATGACTTCCTTGTATACTTTTTCCTAAAATATTCTACAATCTTTAGGAACAGCTGTATGTAAAGGCTACAATTTACCTGTACGTCAGGATGCATTCCCAGCATCATAGCTGTAAAGGATATTGTTGATGCTGTTGTTTCGCTACCCTAGAAGAAAAACAATATAGTTCTGCAAATATGCAGAATATTTTGTTGTATATACATACCGCTATCAACATTAGCACCGTTTCGTTAAGCACTTCGGCATCTGTTAAATGTTCTCCTGCTTCAGATAACTCAATACATTGTTGTAAAAATGTTACCTTCTTTCGAGAATCTAAAAGTAATTTTAAGTTTATTGCCAAACATTCAGCTTCAGCAATTTAATGTGCAGCACCGAAACTGTACGGAATTTTGCTGCTGCTGCATTTGATTTATCCGCTTCAGCGTTTATATGTTTAAAATATTCTATCTATTAAATTAACCAAATTATATATAATCAAAAAAATAAAAACCTTCGTCCACTACAGCTATTTTCTCCTTCTTTTGTTGTTCATGTTCCTCTCTTTTTTGTCTAATAATCTTAAAATCATAAGTTGCATTCAAAAGATAAATATTTTTTTGGAAATAAACTTACGTCTCTAGTGAACGATCGCACATTATAACAATATTCTTCGAAATGTTTAGCCATGGGCGTTAGGTTAAATATAAAATCAAAGTGATACCAAATAACAAACATTCTACTGAATAAAATTTCCATACATCTAAAATTTATAAATATTAAAATTAAAGATTGAAAACAAATATTTATTTATTGATGATATGATGACATCTTTCCGTTTTTCAAAAAACCATCACTAATTATTTACAGTTTGTCTCTAAAATGATTAGGGGAGCAAATAATTAAACCTGAAGAAATTAGAGTGATCCAAAAATGGAATATGCAACACTTCTAAATTGGTGACTCCGACCTTCGGCGGGAACATAAAATATCTTTAAATATTTTTATAAATTGTGTAGTTTGGCTAAATTCTGGAAAAAAACTTTTGATTTCGCAGACTGCGTTAACTTTGTTACCTGGCAACCCATTTAGCAAAAGGTGTGTCTGATGTTTGTGTGTGGACAGCTACTCCCATTGTGGTTTCTGAAAAAATTTATATTATATACATATTCATAAAATATTATACATTCTGCATTCACAACCTTTAAATTGGCAATTTTACTTAATATGAAATTCAATTTTGCAATCTTTTATAATTGCAAGATAATTTATCATATTTAATTCTTTCGTTCTTTCCATTTTCATTTTCTTTTTGTTTTAAACTATTTCTTTTCTTAATTTTTAAGCAAAAAAATTACTTACCACAAATAGAATCCAAAGTAAATTTACAAAAATATGGAAAAATGTCAAACTTTTCTTTTCCCGCATGTTTTTCCAATTGATTAACCACAATGTCCGATTGTTCCGAAAATGTCTCCACAAATCCATCTAACTTTTTTTGGTTAAATGTGGACATGACTAATTTTCTATGCTGCTTCCAAATTGTCACTAAAATAAATGGATTTTTCGATGAATTTTCCACTAATATAGTTTTATAATCTCACTAGGTGCAACAAGTAACGCATGTCCTATAGCCGGATATGTGAGTTGATATAATTCTTCCTTTTCGTATGCGTTGGGATGATTTAGAACAACTTCTAAGTGTTTCGGATCAGTAATTGCAAAGAATAAACGTTGTCCTAACCAAACTGGGATTGGAGACTTGTAATTTGCCATCAAATCCAAAGCATTTTTCAATATGGCTTTAAAAAAATCAGGTATTACTGAAAAAATTATAGTTAAATTTTACCTTCGTTAGATCCAGCAAATAATAAAGCATTTCCAATTATTGGTAATGGAGTTGGTCCTTTATATTTTGCAGCCATTCGGTAAAGCCTCCTTCTTTTCCAATGGTACTGCACTAACCAAAAAATAACAATTGTACTTAACGCAATTAATAAAGTCGTTAACATTTTGAATTTTTAATTAATATTTTTCGGTGTGCTTTTGCTAATTGCTAGAATGGAACTGCTTAATTTGTGCTATTGATGTCATATTGCATAAACAAATTTTTGGGGTACATTAAAATAGAAAAACCAGTTTACTGGGATTGCTAAAATTAATGAGTTTTTTTCCTATTGCAAAAAATTCGCATTTTAAAAATTACGTCAACATATGATTTACGCAATCGAATTATCAAAATTTTATCTAATTGCATGCGTTAGTTGAAAAAAAATTATTTGTTTTATCAATCTGTATCAACAGTCTCTCATCTTACATTAACTGTTCTTTTTTTGGAAATAAAATAAGCAAAAATTATGTTATATTTTTATAGAGGCAATGAATTTGATACTTAATTTTAAAAATGTTATTTATGTTTTATTGCACATTGCCAATCGCTTGCAAAAATGTTAATATGAAAGGTCAGAACCAAAAACCGTCGTCGTCAAGTTTCGAATTCAGATCTAGTTTTGCTGCGTATTTTCTATTAATAATTTAATGCCATTAAAATTCATAAAACAAAAGAATAATTTAAAATAATTAGTAGTTATAAAACAGCTGAAATGGCCCCTAGTCGATCTAGCCCTGTTGTAGAGCGTAGGCACAAAAGTACTTTAGCGCCGCTCACCATCTTTTTGCTTTAAAAACAATAAATTGCGTAACAGAAACTACTAATTAATTTTGACAATTAATTGGCATAAAGTAAACGGTTCAAACGCTTTTATTTATTTATTTTATTATTTATATTAATAATTCTCGGGAAAAAAATAAACAATAAAGGAAAACTACGGAACGACCTTGAATCGAAAACTCAGAAACTACCCTGACCACTACAACAAGTTTGTAAATTGACAATTTGTAGAGAAAAAAGTGATCGTTAGCATTTACATAAGTATACGTATATTTTATTGATTAGGCTTGAAAGGTCTTCGATGACGCACATTTGATCACTTCTTAGTAGAAAATTACAATTTTCTTCTAGTTAGCCAAACAAATGCTGATTTTAAAGTGCCCGCTTCAAATCCGGGGATAGTCTAAAACTCCCATATGACTGTCTCCGTGCTTCGGAGGGTGCGTAAAGCCGGCGGTCCCATTTTTTCATTTTTGTCTCTAGATGTTATGTTTCTAGACTGATGAAATATTGATAAGGTTTTTAAGAGATTTTTAAAAAAAAGAATGCATAATTTTATTTATTCGGTAGAGTACACATTTTCCAACTTTAAAACTTGTTTTTGAATTACCTAATAATATCATAAATACATTAAACTTAATAACTGGTTTAGGTATGTCGGATAATGATTTATTAGACGTGGATAATACATTCCTCTGTGGTCCAGCAGCAGTATTAGTTTTAAAAATTAACACAGTTTATTTATCTCTAATTAAAAAAAAAATTGCAATTTAAGTGTCTTGAGTATTTTTGATTTTATTGCTACTTTTCCATTCTATTTTTGAAATAAGACCACTGCACAAGAGAAAGACGTCTGCTCAAGGTCCACCGGTTAAGTTAGTATTCAATGAATCCACAAATTCGTTTTCATTATCATGGTCATTGTCATTGTGCTAGTTTTATAGAACTATCGTTTGTTTTTTACAGCTATTTCCCTAATTTTCAAGAAAAATTTTAATTTACAGGATCAGAATTAAAAATGTATAATATTATTTCATCCGGGGATTCCCAAATTCTGATATTAAAGAAGAAGACAATTGAATTTCCGTGGACTTCAATAAGTGTAGCATTATGCTTTCCCAATAACTAGCTTTTCTATCTTTGCAGAAAGCTGCTGGACTAGGATTTGGCGCTTAAATAGATTTTTGACCGACTTGCACTTATCAGGAAGTGGAAGTACCTCGGGGTCCATCTAACGGAGATCTTTTTTCTTGTTCCTAAGAGTTTTAAGCTTTAGCCAGCTGCCAAGATGAAAGGTCCTTGTGAGATTATTTTTCAATTAATGAAAGAAATTAACAAATTTATTTGTAGATTTTTATTTATTTCTACCGGTTTCGCTTTTTATAGCATCATCAGGTCTGCAAGATATAAGAATTTTCTATTACTATTTGAACATTTAATGGTTTTGTGCTAAACTAAAGTTTTTAATTATATTAATGTCGTTTTTCTAGTGATACATTATAGGCATCAACTGGCTTGAGAACTATATCTTGCTTAATTTTGATCTCTTCAATGCTGTTGTAATTACATTTTAGATGATACTTCCTTATTACGGTGGCAATGACAGTCTTCATTACCATCATGGCATACTTCAAGCCTAAAAAGGATGAGGATTACAATGATTCTTAACAGCACTTACCTGCTAACCAATGCAATTTCTAGGCCCTCCAGAGAAAGGCAAATAACTGTAACTGTGCCGTTTTGCACATTCTTCCGGTAAAAACCGCAATGGATCAAATCGCAAGGGATCAGGCCAAATTTTTGGATTTCGGTGTACAGTAATTATCCCTATCACAGCCGAAGAACCGCCAGGAATGACATCATTCTCTAAATTATTTGTATTATAATTTTTTTACAGGAATATAATAGATTTCGCTCACCATCCAGTTGAATGTCACCTGTAACGGCTCTTACAATCAATGGACCAACAGGAAAAAGACGCATTGTTTCCTTAATAACCATCTCCAAATACTCCAGTTTTGGTAAATCTTTGTACTCCACCGGCTTGTCATTCCCAATCGCATCAATGACTTCGTTGTACACTTTTTCCTAAAATACTATCTTTAGAAACCAAACTGTTTGTAGAAACTACAATGTACCTGGACATCAGGATACATTCCCAACATCATAGTTGTAAAGGCATTTATTGATGCGGTTGTTTCGCTGCCCTAAAATTTGCAAATACAATCTTAATTATGGATAATGTGGTTTGTGCATAACTTACCGCTACCATCATCAGTACTACTTCATTAAGCATTTCAGTGTCTGTCAAATGTTCTCCAGCTTCAGATAACTCAATAAATTGCTGTAAAAATGTAAGCTTCCTTTGTGAATCTAAAAATAAGCAAATATATTCTATTTGGTGTGAGTTTGAGGTCGTTTGATGGAACAGATTCATTTGCCCACCAAATGATTTGGCGAATCTTTAGCCAACTGGCAAAGGTCGGCCAGATCATCTAGTAAAAAAGTTAACCTTCTTCCACTGGAGCAATTATTTCTTTCCTTTGTTGTTGATAGGCAGTTCTCTCTTTTGTAACAATCTGAAAATCATGCGTTACATTCATAAGATAAGTATTTTTTGGGAAATAAACTTACAGTTCTAGTAAACGATCGCAAATTTTCGCAGTTTTCTTTGAAATCTGTAGCCATGGATGTTAAGTTAAATATAAAATCAAAATGATACCAAATGACAAACATTCTCTGGAATATAATTTCCATACATCTAAAATTCATAAATATTGCAGTTTAGCTATAAAACCTCCACATCATGGCAATTAAAAAACCAATCCCTGTGAAGGAAAAGGAAACCAATATTTAAATTTGAAGAAATTAATGTGAACAAACCATTAATTAATTAATTAATTAATTAATTAATAAATAACAAAAGTACTACAAGACTTTTAAATTGGTGACCCCGGCGATCAATTTATACATAGTAGTTTCGCTTAATTCTAGAACTGTGTTACCTGCCAACCCATTGAACAAAAAGTGTTTCTTTTGTTTGTGAATTGATCGATATTCCCATTGAGGTTTCTAGAAAAAATCATATCAGCTATGTGCATAATTATCTGTTAAGCTTCATTCACAACCTCAAAATTAACAATTTTACATATGGATTAATATGGAAGTGGTTTTTAATTATTATTAATTTACGGTTCTGGCTGATTACAGATTAAATGCTTACCACAAATGGCATCCAAACTGAATAAACAAAAATATGGAAAAATGTCAAACTTTTCTTTTCCCGAATGTTTTTCCAGTTGATTTACTAAAATTTGTGATTGTTCTGAAAATGTCCCAACAAATACATCTAACTTTCTTTGTTTAAAAGTGGGAAGGATCATTTTTCTATGCTTCTTCCAAATGGACACTAAATGAAACAGTTTCCTATGTCAATTTTGCGACACAAATAAAAAAATTTTTATTATACCAGGTGCAGTGAGTAACGCATGTCCTATGGCCGGAAAAGCTAATTGATACAATTCTTCTTTTTCCAGCGCATTGGGATGGTTCAAAATAATTTCCAAGTGTTTAGCATCAGTAATTGCAAAGAATAATCGTTGTCCTAGCCAAACTGTGATTGGAGACTTATAACTTTCCATCACATGCATGGAATTTTTCAGCTTGTCTTTTGAAAAACCAGTGAGTGAAAATTTAAAAAAAATAGGTTTAAAAAAATTACCTTCGTTTGATCCAGTAAATATAAGAGCACTTCCGATTAGTGGTAAAGAGGGTGGTCCATTATGTTTTGCAGCCATCCGGTAAAGCCTCCGTCTTAGCCAATGATACTGCACTAGCCAAGTAAATATAATTGTACTTAAGGCAACTAATAAAGTAGATAACATTTTTAATTTTTTAAGTATTATTTAGGTCTGCCTTTGTTAATTGTTAGAAAAGCATTGAAAATGTGTTCAGCTATCTCTATGTTAGATCAACAAGTTTAATAAATCTTTTTTGGGGGTTAAAAAACCGGTCTATTGGAATTAGCATCATGGTATTGTAAAAAAATGCACATTCTAAACGTAGGTAGCGTCATCGCAGAATCAATCAACGAAATTTTATTCAATTGAATAAAATATAATTTTATATAGTTTTTTTAACAAATTTGGTTTTAGCTCCAAATTAAAAGAATAAATAGGGGCTAAGATATTTCAGTTTCCGCAAACCCTTTAAATTGTAAAAGCTGCTGCACCTTATCAAGCGTAGAAATAGAACCAGTTGAGAATGCCGAGTGTCCTTACGTTTGAACTGATACATCCGTAATAAATTGCTTTTTTATATTGCTTAATACAAATCGCTTGCAACTATGTCAATGATCATTGAAGGCCAGGACTAAGATATTGAAGAATAATTTTAAATAATTTTTCAATTTAAATAATATTTTCTTGCGATATTGCTATCAATATTATTTGATTACTTGCAATTTCTCAACTTTAACTCTGAATAAAAATATTATTTTTTCTGAAAACATAAATTTTCATATCAGCGCCTATTTTTGACTGGGTTGGGCTTTAGGCTCTAGCAAATTTTCGGGCCCCTGATATTCGAGTATAACTAATAGCATCGAAGACCCATTGTTGGGTTATTTTATCAGAATTTGATTTTTATTCTACGATTTTAAGTTCTCTTTTCGGGCCTCTCTAGCCATTAGGCCCTAGATACGTGCTTAATGCGTTTAATGGTAAAATAGGCCCTGTTGAGAGATTGAGTCGATGATGTAGTCTAGTTTGTGTGGGGCATAGCGATTTGGAAATAAAATAAAATCGTGCACTGGGTGGAATTCCACACCACCCAGACCCCCCCGGTTTATCTCTATTGTTTTGTGTCTCTTAAACTTAAATTCAAAATTTAATAAGTTGTAGAGGTCTCACCATATCCAGGTTAAACGTATTGATTTTTTTATTATTATAATTTCAAATATTAATTGAGCTTCAGAGTAGCCATTGGCAAACCGGGGGGTCTTTTTTGTGCGTTGGGAGTGGGGAAATCTTCAAAAGACACCACCCTGATGTTTTGGGTGGTAGTGTCGGATTTTTACCGACTAAAACCCCACTCCATAAAGTTGCCGGGAATCGCTAACGCACAATCTTCAGCTTCGTACCAGGTTCTGCCCTTTTGGGTCTTTAACTCTTCTTGTTATTGTTTAATCATCATGTGATTTGGCGGACAACATCCACCAACATCCTGCCTATGGCTGCTCAGTTTTCCTCACTTTCCAACATAAGTTTGACGAGGTTGTTTGGGCTTCTTCCCTTCTCCCCATACACCTCAAGGCGGAGATGAAAGATGTCAAATACCGGATATTAAAAAAAGAAAGAATATGGCAACAGAGTCCTAAACATCAGCGACACCTGGCAATATAACTGGAACAACTCGACCAAAGGCAGGTGGATATACCGCCTCATTCCGGATATAGCCCAGTAGACTTCGAGAAAGCCATGGTATGGCTGCTTCCGGAATTACCTTCATAGGTTCGGCAGAGCGGACTCCCCCAATTGTCTCTACTGCGGGGAGAACGACGATGCGGAGCTTGCTATGTTCTCTTGCACCAAATGGGGCCAGATAAGTCGAGAAACCAGATCGCAGCTAGGCACTGATATCAGCCCAAACAACCTCGTCAAACCGGGGGGTCTGGGGGGTATGGAATACCCCCCAGGAAACGGTTTACTCTTTATTCATGACCCAATAGTATTAGTTCTTCAGTACTGAAGAGTAGCCAATGCTGGGATCCTTGATTGTCAGCGCCGGATTTGGAATTCGCAGTTTTGAGAAGAGGGAAGAATTTGGAAAGGAAAATATTGAGAGGCAGGGTCTATTTTTAATTGGGTTGGGCGCTAGGATAAGCCCAATTTTTGGGTTATTTTATCAGGATTTGATTTTTATTTTACGATTTTATGTTCTCTCTTTGTTCTCTGTTGTTCTCTTCGTCGTAATTGGCCGGCAGGGATTGTCCGGGTGTTGCTGTCGCCACGGAAAAATTAATATTTTATTTTTTCCAATTACGTAGAATTTGTCTGAACAAAATTTCCTATTAAAAAAATTGTCAGTTTTGCGCCCCCTTGGCGGGGCCCCACTCGCAACCCCCTAGTTACGGCTCTGTTTTGAATATATCAAAATGATATAGAACAAACATGAAAGAAAATGTAAATAATTAAATTATGCGTGCGACTCATCAGCTATAATTGTAAACAAAAGGTCAGCGCTTCGGCTTGGATTCTGGAATCCAAGCCTAAAAGCTCGAATGTTTAGAAGTCATCCTTCTGGTTTTTAAACTTTACTAAGATTTAACAACTGATTTTTTGGAATTTTTCTGAATAAAATTATCAAACTCTTCAAAAATTATTTAATTAAAAGTTTTAATAATTTGGTAAAAACAAAAAGTTAAACATAAAATTTGTTTTTAATTTTGATTTCAAAAATAGCCCCACGCTTTAAGTCATTTTGATGTTTTAAAAGGAATTTATAAAAGTTAAGTTTTTATTTGTTTTATGCGTTTTACTTGCAAAATGTTATTTATTCGGTAGAGTAGGCATCTTCCAACTATTTAAACTTGTTTTTGCTTACCCAACAATATTATAAATGAATTAAACTTAAGAACAACAACTGGTTTAGCTGGCATATTGATTAATGATTTATTTATAAAAAATATTATAATTTGCGTTTTTAAAATATTTTTGATTTTATTGCTTATTTTCCATTTTATTTTTAAAATAATAAAATAAGTAATTTAAAATATACAAAAATAAGTAATCAATTTAAAGTCAAGTTCATGGTCATCTACCTATATAGAGCAATCTATTATTGTTTACAACTAATATTTAAATAGAGCTTCACCTAATTTTGAAGGAAAATTCTAATTTAATCATGGAATTTCACCTGGGGATTCCCACATTTAAATAAAATTTTGTTTTGTGCGATATTTCAATTTATTTTAAATTTTGTGCTGACCGTAAATACCCTAATGTTCGTTTACCTTATGACTAGAGTCAACCTAACAAAACCTATTTTTTGTTAACTTTTAAATTCAAATATAATATTCATACCGGTTATATATTTTTTTTATTTATACAAATTTGTACTAGAGTGATTGTAATATCTACCACTTTGGACGTCATTACTGTTGACTGTATAATTATTAATTAAATATTCAATTTTTTTAATTTCGTTGACGCGTTACAATTTTCAATAAGTTGTTTGTAAAACAGTTGATCTCTTCCTCCTTGGACTTTATACGTAAACCTTTAATATTGATTATATCAGAAGTAGGTTTTCTACAACAAATTCAAACCACAGCAAGGGCAAATTTATCAAGAAATAATTATTGACAAAACATTAATTTCATTTTTAATTAATTTCATTTTCCAACGAAAAACAAACATTCACATATGCAACCACAATGACTCGAGTTTATAAAGATTACATAATTTCTTTATGTCAGGGATTCCCACTTCTTCATATTAAATTGTATTTATATTATACAAATCTATTCAGAAAATGTGGTTTTTCATTTTTTTTGTAAATCAAGTGGGCATACTCATTTGTGTTTTTCATGAAATGAACATCGCGCATTCCATTTATTGTGAGTTTTATAAATTGTAATCTACAACAAACTTACTAATATTGCTTCTCATTTTAGAATTGCATCGAAGAATTTCCAAATAAATTCTCTAATCGAATTCAAGTAACTAAAACCAAAATTTATCGTTGGGCATAGTCGTGATCCTTACTTATCATTTCAGAAATTATGAATCCATTCTTGAATGCTATTTTACAAGAAACCCAACCAGATTACTGGGATTATACAGATTACAGCAACGATCGCTACAAGACTTTTCGTTTAGGATATTATTCTCGAGAGCACAAAAAAATACAAAAAGAATTTAATCGTGTGTTTGGTAGAAAATACCATGTAAAGAAAATTGAAAGAATTCAGCATCCGTTTGCATATGTCAGTTGCCAAATAATGCGAAAACAGCTTAGCGTGATACAAAATTCGAATATTCCAAAAGTAAGTTTTTTCCCAATGCTGTTCAAATAATTGAGTAAATTTTATTGTAGGAAACCAGAATATTTTATTGCGTTCGCAATATTTCAAAACTCGACACATTCCTAGAATATAATTGTGAAGAACGAAAAGCAACTTGTGTTCCAACAGAACAAATAAAACAGAAAAAATTACCGTCATCCGGTTGTGTGGTAATGGCGAAAAAAATTTGTGGTTCCACTCAGAATTCAAGATCTAGTAACAGATATCCTGATTACTTAATTAAATATGAAGTAAAAAATAAATATTCGGATGATCTTAGTGGACCAATGAGCCAACTCAAGTTGAACAACTGATGCAGTAACCGAAGAGTTAATTTTGTAGTTAAATTTTGTTCTCATGCAATCTTGACTCTTAAGTCTTGAAATGGTAATCAGTTTTGAGTTATTAGTCAATAAAAGTGTTTTCAATATACCTAATATCTATCCTCAACGGTAACAGTTGATCACGCTAACTACTAGGCCAATGTCCAATTTCGTTAGTGAACACTAGTATTTCACAACATTTCAGCACTGACTCGTCAGGACCGAGACAATACCTGCCAGAATCATGGAAGGACAGCGGCAAGCTCGCCCCTCGCCAATGACCGTCTGTAAATCCCCCATTTGAGTCTTATTTTCCGGATTCATTTACAAAAATACTTTCTTAAATGCTATAGTGATTTCAAGTAAATTTACGTAAGTACATAATGATTTCATACTTACCTTTGCAGTTTATGGTTGCATAAGGCATCCATTAAATAATTTTTTAAATTACTCATTTTTCCGGTAGTCAGAAACATGTTCATGTATAAATCCAATTTTTCTTCATAACTAGTACCTATAGCTGCGTCTGGCAAATTGCAAAAACCTCTTGAAAAAATCTGCTTTACTCAATAAATGATCAGGTGTCGAAAAATACAAATTTGCTTGAACCCCAAGTTTCCTGATGAAGTCGGCGGTAGATCTGAGAAGGGGAATTACCTAGCCAAAATGGTTAATAACATTGGAATATATCATTAAATAAATCAGTATTATTTAAACTTTGACAAATTATGTGATGCTGAACTTACTACTGTTCGCAAAAGGGAAAATCTGGTGTACAACTGAAAGGAAATCCAAGAAAATTTCAAATTTCAAAATTTGAATCCGAATTATAAATCTTTTACATTGCAAACTGAAAAATTCCTCCTACGTTGATTTCTTGATAATAACAAAATGTCTGGTTTTAAATGTTTTTTTTCTTCCTTTGATTTACTCGGGGATTCCCAGGTTAACCCAAATAAAACGAACATTTTATCAGAGTATATTAAAACAAAACTTTTAATAATTACCGTTCAAATGATTAACAAATTCAAAATCTTAGTGACTATACTACAAATAAGTTAGTTAAAATAAATGTAGGGCTAAATTTTAATGGAAGTCCAATTACAACAGTCCTAAAATGAGTTCGCATGTAAATTAAGAATAAAACAAAATTGTTAATAATATTTACACCATACAAACGTTACGACTAGTTTCATTAAGCTCATATTCACATACTACAACTACCACACTAATTTACGTGAATTATTTAATACAAATACGTTACAGCCACTTTTAATTGAATGCTTCATGCTGAATACACCCTGTAAATAAGTTAATTCGAAGTAGATTATTATTTTTATATTTGGGTCATTCCACCAAAAATTATAAAAAATATTTCATGAAAATTTTAGCCCTAATATGCAGCATTTTGAAGTTATGATTTTTTGAATTTTTCAAAAAATCTGTTTTTAATTTTTTCATTAATTTTTTTTGAAGTAGAAAATCTTTTTAGAAAAATTGGAAATAGGCAGTTTTTTTTAGGAAAAATTCTCAGCTTTTCAATGAAAATATTTATTTGTCCTAAAAGAAACTGTTTTTTTCAAAGAAAAATTTCCTACTTCAAAAAAATTTCAAAAAATCATAACTTCTAAATGGCTGCATATTAAAAACTAAAATTTTCAGGAAATGTTTTTTATAATCTAGATAACGTATTCACAAAGTTTGAACAAAATCGGCGGCGGTCGCCCCGTGAAAGTGATTTTATTTGGTGGAATGGCCCATTTAGAGTTAATTGCACCAAAGTCTTGAAATGACGTCGAAGCAGTCGACCCCTAATTATTACAAAAACATTTCTAAATGGCCATTTAGGATACAAAAATGTTGACAAAAGTAGGAAAAATATTTGCAGAAATAAAAATCGAAGGGAATAGTTAATTAATTTTGTATTAAGATCTCATTCGTTACACACAAAAATACATACAAGTTAAAACTACTTAATACAAATACATTACAGCCATATTTAATGGAATGTTTTATTAAAAATTACATAAAACAAAGTTTTAAGTGAGTCAGCGACAGTTATGCATTAAATGGCCATTTATGGTATGAAATATTAAACAATCACTGTTCTAACCAACTGATGTGAGTATTTTTAGACTGAATACTGAATTCACTTGTGCACGGGAAAACGTTCCTTACAGGAAAGATCAAGAATTAGTGGTTTGAATTTTTTGTTGCATTATACTTAATAAAATGTCGGAATACTGTTGCATTATATTTACAACTGTATTTTGATCGTTGGATAAACCTTTCGACACTAAATCTTTAAGTCTTTTAACCGTATTAGTTTGTTGCACATCAAAACTGTTATTATTTTGCTTCAGCTTTTCCAAAAGCACATCTTGCAGTATTTTAAAAGTCCTAGCCATTGATAATTCTAAATTTTTCACCATATCCCGCTTCTGGTTGCTTGTTAACTGATCGTTAGTGCTATTATCGGTATCAGTTATTCGTTTATACAATCCCACTACATTGTTGGCAGTATTAGTTAATTGGAATGCAACTTCATCACATAATTGACTTGACACTAAAAACAAAACATTGCTTTCATTCAAGCTCATCAGAATAAATAATCAAAATTACAGTGAATTGTTGAAACATTGAGATCCTCCAAATTGTTACCGTCGAAATTAGTTAAAGTGTCGTCCATGGAGGATTTTCTGCTATCATACAAAGAAAGCGTGAGGCGATTATCTACAAAAAAAATTCGAAAAAATAAAATAATTTGGAAAATTTCAAAAATTTTACTTTTAATTTTTTCTTTATTTGTTGCATACTTTCTGCCAACACCGCTTTGGCCGTTTTCTGTAATGTTTCTCGTGCGTGGAGGAACGGCAGGCTTAGAAAGAATCGTCCTTTCGTTTTCTTCGGAAGAACTATCTTCCTGACCTACTGTGCTGAGATTCACTAGAATTTAAAATTAAGGAAACTGCAGAAAGAAGTCGAGGAGGTCACTTACTGACAGAATATGACTGGCGTTTTCTCATTGTTACATTTTTATTTGTCGCAGAAACTTTATTTTGAGAACTGATGGTAGGCCTCATCAACCTATTTTGCAGTTTCTGGACGTTGTTTTCGTTATCCGAATCTGACTGATTCAGTACACCAGTGGACCGACTTCGTGTGATGGTACTGTTACTTTTGCTATACCTAGAATTATGACGAGTTGACGTCGAGTCGCTGGTTCTGCTAGTAAACTTAGACGTGTTTTTAACTTTTTTGCCTGAAACTAACCCGAAACAGTTAAGAGGATGCGTTACAAAGTGTAAAAGGTTTTATCCCTAAAACATGCACCACAACAAGCACATTGCAGGTCTTTGCATTCAAGGTGTCTTAAATTGTATAAAAAAACCTTTGTTTTGTTGAAAAACAATAATTACGGCTTCTCACGTCCTAAAAAAATTTGAGTTCCTTACCTTGTTCAATCTTGCGTTTCTGTACAATTGGTGCTTTCATGCTAATGTCACTTAAACTGCAAGATCTACGTAGACCACTATTAGAACTATTGGCATCTAATTGAACTGCAAACATGCACAATGATCACAGAAGTATGAAAAACATTACAAGTACATAAAATTGCAATATCAACAAAGCTCATAGCAAAATTTGCTGAATTTACGAAAATTCTTTCAATTTAAATTAAAACTCCGTAAACCAAGCAAATTTTAACTTAAAATGAAACATCTTCAGAGCACATAAAAAGCAAGAATAAAGCCACCCAAGTATTTCCATGTCAAACCAACCAGATCTTAATTAATATTAATTTAACCTTTACCGCTCAGATTTTAATGATTTTTTAGTAGATACGGTAGTTATACCTGTACATATGAATATTCCAAATTTTATTTTTAATTAATAGAAATTTTTCTTGAACTGCATGGTTCACTTGATGGATAGGCAAAAAAAGAATTAAATCAGGATAACTTTCAAAAGCTGTAGCCTTAAATGGTTTCTCGCCAGTATGATTTTTTTTTAAATCTGCTAGGATTACCGCAGACAATAACCACGTCTGCATAAATCCAAAATTGTTTTATAAATCGAAAGATGAATCTGTTCAGAAACAGATGAATTTGAGAGCTTGAAAGGTTTGGAGCATTTAAAAAACTAATCACCATAAAACTACTTAAAAAATGTAAAAAAATTAGATCATGTGTAGGAGTAACTACCATATAAACCAAAAAATTATTAAAATCGGAGACATCAAGGTTAGACCATTAGTAAAGTCCATTGACGCCGGTTTATTTGACAGAGAAATTACCCACTTTCGTTAATAAAATGCAGGCTTTCTTTTCCTTTTTTAAATCTCAAATCAATTTTGAAAATTCTGCATTTTATTAATCTCAAAAAAAATGGAAATTGCAGCAGTGCAACTTAAATTTAAGTTTCATCTACACAAGATTAAATTTCACTGCTCCAACCCTATGAAATGAAAATCACGAAAATATTTATTTCAACAGAAAATTAGCATCAAAAATAAGAAATCAGGTAATAATAAAATCAAGTTGTCATAAAGGATCAGAGGAAGATTTTACAAGGAAGAGTTAAAAATGGAAGTAATTAAAACTGTAACTAACAAACATGCAGCGTATGAAACATTTATGTCTGTCTATAATACAGGGGGAACATTTTGAGCTTCAGGCAGCAGCTGCTTCACATTCCTCATGCTGATATCAATTTTTATTCACCTTGAAGATTGGGAGGTTCTGGCAACTCTTGTGTTTTTACATCCAAATCAACACAACATGGAAAATTGTTATCATCCTTGTTAACTTTCGTACTCCTTTCAGGAGATTTACTAGAATTCAGTTTGGATTTTTCTTCCTTATTACCAACAACATTCAAACGCCTTTCCACAAAATTAGGAAGACTTAAATTTCGCCTCCGAAATTTGACTTGCGGTACTGGACTTTTAACCAGATCGTTATAGAAACTTTGGGAAGTTGTTAAAGTCTCGTAGACCTGCGAGAGCGTCTTCACTTTCCCGCTGAACATGTTTTGTTTAAAAACATCAACCAGGGTGTTGATTTTACTAATCTTTCGTTGGATTTCATTCAAAATTTTTATATTCTCAATTGCAAATTGAATCCTGTCTATTTCCAAACTAGAGAAATCAGAGCTTAAAGAAAATCCCGAGTTATTTTGGTCCTCAAGTTTCAGCTTCTCACAGTTGTTTTTCCAAATGTTATATTGCGAATTTTTTGAGTTGGGATCCCAGACGTTGATAAAACTGTAATCCAAACTGTCAAATGCTTTCTCTTCAGTTTCCACTCTGTTAATGTTAACCTCGAGTGAATCGAACTCAACTTTTGAGTTCAAGTCGATCTTATCCAAACTGTCGTACAATTCGTTCAAGAGTTTCACTTCTTCGCGTTTGCAGTTTCCATTTTCACAGTCCCTATCCACGTTCTTCTCTTTGTAACTAAATTCCATGCTATCCACCTCATTTTCTATATTTTCGTTCTTGTTTAGTCCATCGTTGGTTTTGAGAGTTTTCACATTTTGCAAATTGTTCATTTTCTTGATAAAGTCTTCCTTTTTGACGTATTCGTAGGTCGTTTTACTCTTACGCGATTTAGAACTGTTTCGTCTAACTCCTTTGGGAGGCTTGTGTATTATCCTGTCAGCTTCTAACAAATTTTTTGTAAATAAATGGCGGTCCAGGCTCGACGTTTCTTGTACTTGATTGCGATTCGAACTCGAATTTTTTTCGGTCAACACAAAAATGTTGTTTTCGTTGCTTTTTTCTAATATGAAGCGAGGATTTAGTAAAAAATTTTAATCAGAAAAATTAATACCGAAATAGCAAAAATAATTAAAATTAAACCTCTCAAGTTTAACATTTACAGAACATTAATTATACATATTTTTGCTATTCCAGAAGATCAATAGCAGGGCTAGGATTTTTAATAATAATAAATTAATTATTTTAAAATAAATATAAAGCCCCACGTTGGGTGCCATATTTTTTGTTTCTGATTTCTAAAAAATATACTGTTGGTATCAAAATCCAGGCCCTGAAGAACGTTCAGTAAATTTGTATTTGAACAGAATCCACCTTTCGAACGCCTTGTTATCATAATTGAAGTAAAAATTTTCATCAAAATCCCCCCCCACAAATTAATATTCTCTTCCCGCCCTCCGAATTTAAATACTTCAATTATGATAAGGTCAAGTCAGTTTTACATCAAACTCACCATTCAATTTCGTCCCGCTTTCATAAATTTCCAAATTCAATTCCGACTTATTGTTCAGCACATTACAAAATTTACTCTCATATTGCTTATTCTTCATCTGCAAAGTTGGTATAATCATGGATCCTTGGTTATTTGGTTTATGTTTATCTTTCGCTGGTTTCGTATTTTTTTCCACGTTTTCACTTGGTCCACTCTGTTTCGCCGTTTCAATCTTTTCCTTGGGATGATTCAAAGCCTCTGTTTCGATAAAAAACGCCACCCCTTTCTTTTTAATTCCTCTAGTAGAATGCTGGACGTTATAATTTTCATTTTGAGCTATGCAGGTTTCAAATTTGAGCAATTTTTGCTGAAAATCGGAATTTGAGCAATTTTTCTTTGCTACAATCTCTTCCGGCGTCTCAAACGTAAAATCGGTTTGGGTTTGTGAAGTCTTCAGGCGTACTGGACTGTCAAATTGTGCGCTATAATTTTTTGGAAGACTTCCGCCAAAGTTATCACACGACTGGCTGGTTGACGCACCATGAGGTTCGTTGTACTGGGGTTTCTTGTATGAAGAAAATAAAACTTCGAGTGGCGCGGATTTGGAATCGGATTCGCACGATAGGACGCTTTCCAAACTGTTACAGTAACTTTTGGACCCGTCTCCTAGAAGATCATCCGACAGGATACTTTCTTGCGAATTTTTGTTACTTGGATTCAAGTAAAAGCTCTCACTTTTTGGAATCTCGTAAGCTTCCATTTGGTATTTATAAATTTCGTTGTTTGATAAGCACCGTCTGGGTACCTTATACTTCCTGATTTTCTTATTTTGGGCGGAATTAAAACTGCAATCTTCTAAAGAATCCGAACTGAAATGATCGTCTTCCACTGGAACTTGATTGTAGAAGGAATCAGTAGAATCTAATGATTTTGGATAATTTAAAGAATCTTCGACTTGGTCGTTCGCTTCACTAAAGTTACGCGAAAATTGTTCTATATCGCTACAGACCTGCTTAATATCGTCTGCTGTGGAATTTTGCTGATTTATGTCGATGAAATAGCTAAAAGAGCGTCGCGAAATATTTTTACTGTCATAATTTGAAGTAGACCTTTGTGCAAAATCAGAAAAGCTCCGCTCTTCGCTAACGGGAGAAACTGGCAAACTTTTATTCAATTTATACTTGGATATTTTTTTATCCAATTGAAGCTTCCTGGGTCAGATGGCAGACGCAGGGTTCTTTTGAACTCTATTTAAATCGCTTAATTTAACGCTACCTATAACATTCGCATTATTGTGATCGAGATTTGTATTATAGATGGGATTTAAGAAGGAAGTGTTTCTTGCAATGTCTTTCATGTAGCAGCCACACAGTTGTAGATTCGAAGGTAATGAGAAGCTCGAAGGTAATACAAGTGTCTGTTCTCGAGATGATTCGATTTCTTAAAAGTTATTAGTAATGTTAGTTAGAATAAGGAAAATTTAATTGGGTTGATTAATTTGGGACCAAGGAAACATAAAAGCAACCACCAAGGCTAATTGATATAAAATGCCTTACCTTGTTTGCTGGGGGAATTCCACTTTTCCTTTTCTGGTATGTGAGATAAATCGTGTATGGATTGGCTGTATTTCAGCGGACTCGAGAAACCTACCTGTAATTTACCAAAATAAAAAAGTTAATTGAAAAAGTTACAATTTCGTCTGCTCACATTTTGCAATTGTTGCCTGGTGGCAGCTATTCGTTTCGCCAATTCTTCCCTCTTCCTTACAGCGTCACTGTCGTTTTTCGTTTGCTTTGCAGCATTTATGACAGCGATGTTACGTGTACCTAAGGTTCCATTAGTCCTGATAAGGTATTGAGATGACAATGATGACTTTTTTACTAAAAAATGCAAAGGTAAACATTTTTCATAATAAAAAGTTGAGGTCTTACTGGGAGTTGACTGGTTTTCAGCCCCACTCAGACTATCAAATGTAGACTGTAGATATTTTTCACGATGAACGATTTGGTCCAGCGATTCGGAACTCACGGATAACATCGACATTGGATTACGGTCAGTGTTTTCCCCACTTGGCGTAGAAACCTATCGGATGATGAAAACAAATAAAAATAAATGGTGGCAATAGAAAGAAAACCAAACCTCATCGTCCTCCTCATCAGAATCCTGACTACCAGACACGGATGTTGGAATTAAAATATTTGGCAAGTTTGATCGTTTAGATCTTCTTTGGGATCTTCTTAACTCATCAGCATCCATGTTGGTAATTATAAATTCACTTCCACTAAGTAGAAGAAGAAGAAGAAGTTATAAGCAGTTTTGATGTGAAATAAAATTATTACCTGGCAGAATCGTGTTGGGTTGGATAGTACATTGGTTGGTGCCGATACTCCTGATCAGAGTCGATGTCTGCATCATGTGCAGTCGACTCAATATCGGTATCCCGTACAGAACCACCTAACGCACTATCTCTAGTCGAAGGAATCTAAAAAACACCGAAATTCAAAAACAATCAAGTTAATGCAATACTTTCCGTACCAATTTTGAAATTATTTTACTCTCTCGAATCATTTCCGAATAATGTCTGGTTTCAGTTCCGCTATCTAGCGAACTGTCTTTATCGTCAGAGTCTCCACGTTTGTCTGTAATTTTTTATTATAAGGCACAAAAGAATTTAAACGAAAAACAATACAACACATAACGAAACAAGCAAAATAAAAACACGAAGCACACTTACCATGCAATGACGGAAAAGAAATAATTGAGTCAGTATAAATAGACTTCATACCAACACTTCTTTCTGCCCTTTGCGCCCATCGACCTTTTGGTGCAGCCACACCTTTCGAAAATGGGAGAGGTGGACCAGTATCATCAGAAATGTGTTTCTTTGCCCATAGTGGTAAAGCTCCCACATTGAACCTGTTGAACAAAATATTTAGACAACAACCTCAACTTTTGGAGATACCCACCTGTAATCGTTTTCGATGTTATTTGAATTCGTATCGAAGAAATCTACGTTGCTGCTATCGACAAACAGTTCGTTACTGATGGTTTTTCCCTGCCTCATAGCTTGCTGACTCAATCTTGCTTGCATTGTAACAACCATATCGTGAGGTACGCGCCAAACAAAAATGCAACTGAAACAACAATCACAATTGAAATTGTTGCTAGTAACAAAGTTTTGGCTTCTTACCCATCGCCGCTAGCCGAAATTAATCTTCTACAATCGTTTGTAAATCGTAAACCCGTGGCTAATTCCGAATGGCCGCACATTGTTGCCATACACTCCCCAGTATAATAATCATAAACCGATAACGATTTATCGGTGCAGGAAGTTGCCAAATAAATACCTGATCGGTCTAATGCAACCTTAATCAACGTACCATCATCCCCAGAGCTACCTTTAAATATCCTGACGTGTTTTCCACTTGCTACGCTGTAAATACGTATGTTGCGATCCTGGCAAGCAGTGAGGACGTGTTTTTGACCGGTATCCACCTCCATGTCGTACAGAGTTGTTTTTCCAGCCGCGTGGTGGTCCCGCACAAATTGTAAGTTGCCGCTGGCGGTCTTAAAATAAAGTTTAAGAGACATAAAAAGAGAAATAGGTTTAAATTACCTCGTTAAGTGATCTAAAAATAAGACTCTTATCGGCACTGGAAGAAACCATTTGCAAATTTTCTGGAGTATTCATAAAACGAACTGCCGTGATCGAAGAGGAATGATCGTCCAACGTTTGCAAAAACTGATAGTTCTAAAAAAAATCAAAATAAAAGTGAAAGTCACAAAACAAATCCTGGAATTATACTTGATCGACGTCGAAAACGTGAATCAGTCTGTCTCTACTGGCACTAGCCAATAATTTTTGTTCCGTATTTGTTTGGGTGTATTCCAAGCACAAAACTTCGGCGTCGTGAGCTTCGATTTTAAAGTCTTCAGTCATTCTTGTTGTTTCGTGTATCCTAATGTTACCTGCAATAGTCAAAAATCGTCGCAAGTGGTTCAAAGAGCTTAAATTAGAAAGCTTACCAGATCGATCTCCCGATGCTAGATTTTTTCCATCCGGGCTAAGCCTTATGGCTCTCACGCCATTTTTGGAATCGTACGTATCGTTTTTTTCATTACCGGTATTGTTAACACTTATTTCTAAATCTTTTAGGTACGTCATATCACTATCAATATAAATAACTTTTAACAGTTCCTAAAAGTTAAACTTTACGGACGCCACAATGTTAAGCAGAAAAGAAACTTACGTTACTATAAATATTTTTTTGATAAATTCCTTGAGAAGTTTTATTTGGTAGGTTATCCAACGTCCATACTCGAATTGTATCATCAGAACTACAAGTTAAAAAGCTGCCAGGAGGTAATGGACAATTTGGAGGCGACATCTCGACACCCCATATGCAAGCAGAATGATATAGAAACGAATGGGATTTTCCAACCCTTTTAATATTATTGATATCCCATACGTAAATAGAGTGGTCGTTATATACACAAGTTAATTTTTTATTACTCTCATCGAAGGTTATTGCTATTGCATCTGGATATTTGGCATCTGGCGGGGGCGAAGACATATGACTGAAAAGTTTTGGATAAATAAGAGTTTCTAGAAAATCGAATCGCCTCACGTAATATTTAATCCTTGACTAACATCTACACCCAAATAATGCGTTCTCGGAAGAGTCGTCACGAAACGCAACGTGGTGGGATCAAAACATCGTACAATTCCATCGGCACAACCAACAAATATTAAAGATTCACCTACACTTATACAATTGGCACTTGTAGTCTAAAAATGGATGGTTTATAAAATAAGGTCTGGGCAAACAAAATTCTGGGCTTACCCTCAGTTCTACCCATTTATCAAGAAGTCTTCTATTGTTAAATTCGCATAGCAAACCAGATCTGGTGATAGCGAACGTGCTATCGCCACATTGTCCTTTTCCACATGCGACATCACAGAAATAATTATTCCTTTGTTCTCCTAAAATAGCTGATCTACCCATTAAAGGAACTGCTTCTTTGTACTAAAATGTCAGAGTTAATTTACCAGTCGCAAGGTGAAAACTGGAGACCTACCTTAGTTTTTCCATATTCCAGGAACCAAAACTTAACGTGCCTATTACCTACGGTCACAAAATAACTGCCATTTTCGGCAAAAGCCAAGGCTTTCACTTTGGTACTAACTTTATTACTGGCTACCTTTATATTATTTTTCCAATCCCATACATTCACTATCATATCATGTTGAGTTCCTATGCTGACTACATATTTACCACTAGGAGAAAATGCCTAAAATGATCAGATGTAGACTTTGGGTGATAGAAGGAAGAAATTAACATACCACGCAACTAATGCCGTGTTTATGTGATAAAAATTCGGCCACTTGCTGAACTTGGGGTGCAACACCACCAGGACCCGGCATGGGATCCGATTTTAAATCCCACACCCTCACGGCAGGCTGATGCCCGCATTCCCCTAAAATTTGAAGTTACATTTCGCACTGGCGAATCAAAAATCGGCAATATACCTGTGACAAGATATCTTCCACATGACGAAAAGGCTAATGATAGAATAGTTTTCCTAGAGCTATTTATAATATGGCTTTGGTTACCAGTATGAGTGTTAAACAAGACAATCGTGCATCTGCAAAAAGATTATGTATCAATTATTGCCTACTCCATTATTTTCGAGTGTCTTGTGCGACGAGTGCAACCTACGCAAGATGACTGCTTTGAATTTTGCAATTTATTATTGAAAACAACTTCGGTTACCGGGTAATAAATTGCGTAATTTGTAATAAAATCCATTTATTTAAAATATTTAAAATCAATTGCATAATGTAAATTCCAATTGAATTGTAGATACATGTGGATGTGGGCGCAAATGCGAGTTCCAGAGGAATGAAGTATTTACTACTTCATTAGGTGATATCATTTTTTACATAAATTATTACCGGTTGGCTGGTTGCATTGTAATTATAACTATCTTAAGAAAATTAGAGATAAAAAGCATCTATGAGATAATAAATCGTTCAATTTCATAATTGACCATTTGTTAAAAATTGCTTTTCCAATGTTAATCATACAGCCATTATAGTTATTAATTTTTTTTATCCGCTACTTCGTGAACGTTCTATATAACATAAAAGTTTTCCAAGTGTAATTTAGTTTGAAAACCAATTTACAGAGCAACTACAGCAATTTTCAATTTTTCAAAGTACGAAGGCCGTTTTATCGGTGTGTGGATAAAATTGTGCGAGTGAAATTACCCAATTGTAAATTATTTAGATTTATTATCCCTAAAAGTTAGTTACATTGTGTGGTATAATTTTGACCGTGGGCAAAAGCTCGTAAATAATATTGCATTAATTACCGTGATTTATGCTTGTGTCCAGATCACTTACCAGTATTAACAGGCCTTGAACATCTATACATAGTGAAACTATGTTCCAATATTTCCGCAACAAAATTCTAGAGAAAATGGATTTTTTGAATGATATAAGCTCGTTTGTATAGGGGCTGTAGGACTTGAATCTGGATGAATAGACAATTCAACAAATGGGACAGCTTGTAATTAAAAAGAATTTCTTGTAAGAATGACTTTTCAATATGATAATAGAAAGTAGTCTCCGTACATGGCTTCAATGTATGAGTAATGTTGCCCGAAGGCTTGCACTATTTCTGGTGCAGATAATTTAAACTCGATCCTTCTTCTAAATTAATCTTTAACAATGGCCGTGGGTGTATAACTCCATTATTAAAGTTTAAATGAAAAACATTCAAAAAGAACCATCCAGCTTTAAGTATTGTACTTCTTTCGGTACAGAAATAATTCTCGAGCACCACTCGTCGAGTACACTACAACGAGATGTTTACGATTTTACTACAAGTCGTTGCTCCGATAATAGTGCGCAATTTAAAATTATATTTCGAGGTGACAATTAATTCATTTATTTTATCGATCCGAACGATAACGAAATGCAGCAGAAGTGAATAATCTTGAGAGAGGGATAATATTTTGTACACGAGTGCCTCTTGAATTATTCGTATACGAATTCGAATTATCATTTTCACACCTGAGAGATCCTTCAAGTTTTTATCACTATCAGTTTGATTTATTCGCTGTGCGTTTTTCAAATATTTAAAATAAACCGGGCAAAGCCGGGTACGAAAGTCCAAAAGTCAAGGTCAAAAAAGAAAAGAGCCTTCTGCGGTCTATTTCTTGTCAAAAACGAACTAAAATAGTTAATAGAAAATTATTAAGCAAACAAAAGGATTTCCTTCGGCTCTGCACGAAAAATAGCATTTTTATTATTTAACTTTCCACTTTTAATGCAAGGAAGTTTCTGCACTCTTGTATGTGGCAAGCACAAGAAAATAATTTTGTTATAAAAATACGTCACGTAATATAATTCGCTGGTAATGTAAGTGCACGAGCAAAATATTTATTGATCCGGCACTGCAGATGTACTAATCCTCCAGATCCTAAAAGCAGCATTGTAAATTTACATGATGTACCTACTTATTTTACAGGGAATGTTCCAAAAATGTTATAATAAAAGTGGTTTATTATTGAATAAATTAGCGGCTTATTTAAAGAGAAAATTGTTTTGGGTCGTCATCACACGGTATACTCTTTTAGACCGGACCATTTAACAACAAAATGTAAATATGTATGTAAAGTTACGTAGCGTTACAATTAACGCACACTTAAACATACCAGTACATTATTTCGGTAAACTGAAAATAAAAAAAAAATTAATATGGAATATTCAAAGGTTGTAATTTTTGAAACGCGGAAGCCGACAAAACGAACTATTGTTAGTATCGGCAATCGATGCAGCAGTTCAAGTTCAGAATTTACCAACTTTTTAGTGAACCAGATCCAATCTAAATAATTATGATTATCATCATGAATGGTAGTGAAAGAAACGAGCGGTGCGGGCCCGTCGAGCGAAATGGTCCACTTATTTAAATGTAGAACGCATCGTTCTATTGCAAAAACCACGTAGAAGGTAAATTGTATGCCATGTTTATCGTAAAAGCCCATTACCACCTTAACGCTTAACCCATAAAAGAGGCAAGGCCCTGTATATTAACTTTACCGCAAGATAATAAAGCAGTTGTTGGTAAGTTAATTATGATTAATTTTGACTTGACCTTGTCAAGGTTGATTTTAAAGAAAAATTTGAATTAAGTATTTATTATAAACGACTTTCCATTTCGTTAGTAGCCATTAGTGGGTACCATCTGGTAAAATCGTCCATAGCCGTACCAAATTGTTACGTTACGTAATTAACGTAATTGAAATGACCAACAAATTTATTGAATTGTATTTGCGTTTTTAATAAGCATTTATTTGAAAACTTGGGTATGTTTCAACTTCACCTACATTTGTGCCATAATAAACTACCAGGCATTTCTCCGACCTTATGTTCTAATAGCAGTTAGGATAAATTGCTACACGGTGCTAAGTAAATGGTGAAAATAATGTGTTATATACACATTGTATTGTTTGCTTGTCTCTATGTGTGAAAATTGCATTAACAATAAAATTGGACCTTGTAATGATAAAAACTTAGAACGCTCGATTTTATGCTTCTTTTTCTTAAATCAGCAAAAAGCAGTATTGCAAAAATTCGGTTTTTGCTTTACTATTCTGCAATAGCTCTTTTTACATGCACTGGTTCAACAAATGTAGGTTATTTCGTGGTAACACAGATAATATGTTCCATATCTACGTATTTATCAAAATAACCGGTGATTATGCATAATCGCCGCTGCCCATCCTCACCGAATTCCGACTTTTCATTCCATCTATGCGAACATAATAGTCTTAATCAGAACTCAATCGGAGAAAATCTAGATCTATCTTGTGACATTGTTGCGATTTATCATGGAACGCTACACGAATCGTCCGTTAACTTTAACCGGGCATTTAAAATATGACTCTTAATTTTTTTGAAATTGACCAACTAATTATTTAAGTTAAAATTATAAAATCAAAAACTTTTCTTTGAAAAGTCCTAATCCTTGGGATTCCTTTAAATCTATAAAATTTAAGTAGCCAGTAAAAATCGGCAACTTCATTTAAGTCCCGCCTTTGAAATAAAACTGAAAATCTTTCATTGATTAGTTGTAAGTTGGAAGGTTGTGGTTTAGCAACGTTTCACTAGAAAATACTAACCTGAACTGAGCTTAACAGATTAGCTTGCAATTTTGAGAGCATGAAACAAGTGAGACACCGCAAACCTCCAACATCAAAAGCTCTATTCGGGGATATATCGACTAATCCGTGCTTTATGTCATTTATACACATAACAATATGTATTACAAAGTTAATCGATCTGTAATAGCATTAAAAATGTATACCTTCCAACATGCTCCGCTATTATTAGCTATTACGTAAATAGATGACAGCTAATTTACAGCTTAAAATAACTAAAAATCAACAGGAATTATTTTAAAATTTATTGTAGTCTGAAAATAAATAACAACCCATTAATTAGCCACCCAATCGGGTTTATAATACGTGTTAAATGGTTTCTCGCCGGTACAAATTTTAAACTTGATATGTCTAATCTCAAAGGGTAAATATCTCTAATATTTGGTCTACACTTATTTGGAATTCCCTTGGAAATCAAAGGCGGATCCAAGCAAAGTTCATGGCAATGGTAAACGAGCAGCAGCGAGGAGGGGGTAAATAAATATATTTTGATAAGAATTTAGGTAGATATATTTTTTAAATTAAAAAAAAAATTAGTAATTTCGTTGGTTTTTGATGAGGAGAAGGTTAGATAGCCCCGTTACCTTCCCTCCCTCCAAAACATCTTTGGCGGGCAAACTTAGAATATGGAAATTCAAGAAAATTTAGAAAATTCTATTACTTTAGGAAATCTCAAAAAATTAAGAAAGCTGAAAAATAAAATTTATCTCGAGGTATTCTTAAGATTTCCTAACTTCATAGGATTTTCCTTCACTTTTGTAGTTTTCCAGCAACAAACTAGAGAGATATCATAAAAAACTCTGGTGTACTAGTGAAGAGAAATCTGAAAATATTCGATGAAATCCCAGAAAATGTCAAAGAGTTTTATAATTTCAAGATAATCCCAGAAAATTCTAGGACATTTTAGTAAATAGGAAATCCGAAGAAATGCAAAAAAATCATAACAAATTTTAAGTTTTTGATTATAAATTTTGATATTTTAAGAAATTTAAGAAAATCCACTTAGTTAACATCGAGAGGGAAATCTGAGGTATAAGTGAAAGGAAATCTACAGAAAACCAGAAAAATGTTAAGAAATCAAAGAAAAACAAATATCAAGAAATTCTTTGAAAACTCAAGGAAATGTAGAAAATCCTAGAATATCTTAGGAACTCGGGAAAATCCCAGAAAATGTAGAAAATTTAAAAAAGAAAAAAGCTGCTCCTCTATAGATAATATTTTTAAGATTTTCTAATTATACCTTGTCTTTTCCATTTTTTAAGATTTCCTCAAATTTCTTTTCAGTTGTACACAAAAGCAGATTCTGGAGAAATTCACGGGTGAGGTAAATGAGACTACATTTTTTTTATAAAATTTAGATATATTTTTTAAATTTTAACAAAATCTAGTAATGTTATTGGTTTTGATGAGTCATGGGTGAGGGATAGTTACCCCGTTACCTCCCCTTGTTAGAAATCATTGCAATTCCGAGTCCTGTGTACAAATTTATTTTGAGATATTTACCCCTCGTCTAATCTGCTCGGTTTACCCCAGTAAAGCTCAACCAAATTGAAATTGTTTGATTATCATATAGCAAAGATAATTACGTCACGTTTAACGCCAACTGGATTACATAGGTTGTGCGGCCTGAAGGCCGCACTGACTTCCCCAATTTTAGGTTTATAATTTAAAATAAACCAATCAGAAGTACGTTACGGAAAGAATGACAGACATAAAAGTATTCTTTTGTTGCCAAACTCTAACATAACTCTTTTGTTTCTACAGTGTCCGACATTTTGGTTTTTAGATATATTTACATGTTCCTTTTATCTCAGATTTTCATTTATACAATGCAACCGCGTGAAGAAATCCAGAGGAAATCACGAAAATCCCGAATTATTTTGTGATTTCTTTGTGAAATATGCGACTGACATATATGTAATCCGGTTCAAATTCGGGGAGATACACTAACTTTCTTATGACCGTCTCCGTGCTTCGGAGAGCATATCGGTCTCCCTGAGTTGGTGATTGCTAACCATTAAAACAAATTATCCAGAGTATTAAAATAAAAATTTAAATTATCAAAATTATTTTAAACATTTTTATAAAACCCAGGTTAGGCTTAGAAAAGAAACATAGCAATATATGAGAGGTTATATAACTAAACATAAAGTAAATGTTATAAAATACAAAAGGGGGCGCGGTTGTTAACACTTAAAAAGAATTGATCCAATTAAGTCGACTTGCTGTAAATTCCAATTTATTGGTTAAAATAACTCACCCTGCAGGATAAGCCACAGTTTCCGTGTTAAAATCCGAGGCTAATGCAGCGTTGCTGGAAACGGTGACACCCAGTACTCGTTCTAGTTTAATCTGAAATAAAAAATAAATTGTTTAATAAAAAAAAAGATAATTACAAAAAGGAGCAAACAATTAAATCAAAATGTAAACTTAAAATAAAATGGTCTTCTAAGCTTAATAACCTTTAGCCTAGATTGCACGAAGTTAATAACTTGAGATATAATCTCAAATTTATCCTTCACTTTTAGCACTAATGAAGTTCAAATAACCTTACTTTAATTTTTCAAGAAATATGGATCCTGCTAATAATTAGCATGATTGCAAAATATCTTAGTGCACTTTGTGACTTAATTAACAAAATAATTGCCTATTCAAATAGCAAAATTATTAGAAATTGAAAAAAACACATATTCCATTAAATCAATTAAAATATAAATAAATATGTAGAAAGTTGTACATAATTGGTGTTATCAGTTAACACGCGTGTTAACTAATTAGATAATTTGTGCGTTTAAATTATAAAATAAAATAAAGACGCTCCAACACCTCATGCTCCAACACCTTCAATTTTTCTATATTATATTTGTTGTTAACTTTTTTAATAATAACAAAACTCGTCTCGTATGCATCCTACACCAAAAACTAAATTTGCATCTAATTTTCATACGACGCTTTTTACTAAACCAGAAGTCGAACAAGTTTAAATTTACTGATGGCATCACTGCATACATCGAAGGTGATATCGTAATTTAAATAATAATCTGCGCAGTTTTCAGGCCGAGTCCTGATCTGGCGAAATGCAAAATTATCCCTAGCAGGCATTGCTGCTAATCTGCCAATCTATAAACCCCAGCCACGTGCTGAAATAATTAAAATGCGCTGGACAAAACGAATCAATTAAAGAAGCCATTAATTTTTAATTATCAAGTTTTTAACTACAAGTTAAAGCCGTAAACACCGTAATTATAAGCTCCATTGTAATTTATTACACGGAAATAAGAAGTTGGAAAGCCAAAATATTATGATAATGTAACAATAATTCAATAATGTAACAATTGCACCTGTTAGGACAACTGCGAACCCAAATACACCTGAAGAAGCAAATTAAAAAAAAAAAGTTAGGTTATGTCCAGCTGTTATCCATCATAATGTTAGGTTATGTCATATCGAGTAGATAAAGAAAATTTCTTTTAAAACAAAAAAATAAAAATTAATTTATTAATAAACAATCGCCTACAGAGAAACTCGTCATTTTTTCAAGTTTGTTATTGAAAATCATTAATAATAAAAATTACTAATAACCCTAATTAGTGCTAGCAAGTTAGCATTATGAAAATGAAGTTTTTCAATTTACCTTGTAGGTGCATATTATTTCTCTTCCAATAATTGGAGTCGAATTCCTTGGTGCCATCATTTTGTAAATAAAATATTTCAATAAATGCTGGAAAAATTCCTTTCACGCACTCGAATAGACATTTCAAAGTTAGGAAGGACGACGTTTTTCATAGATACGACAGGGCACTTCTGCGAAGAAAAATTTTCCGATAAAACTAAGCTTGGGTGCTCGAAAAGTATCCCAAAACAAAATGCGATTTATATGTATTTTGGTATTTGTGTTATGCAAAAACTCAAATTTGCATAAATTCTCAAAACAAACATCTTATTCCACCCACGATCATTCTAAGGTGTAAGATTATTGAAGTTTTCTAACCTTGTCCCAATTTTTTTAATAAAGTAAAATTATTCATTATGCTACAACAATATATTCACGACCGTAACCAGATAAGTACACCAATAAAAAAAAGAAGTTTTCATTTTAGAATGATAGCTTTATTATTTGATATAATACAATTAAAATGCAAATATTGTTGGGTATTGAAAATCCATTAGGTTACATAATTTTTTAAAAAACATGCAAATTTCCAAATTCAATCAATTTCTTCAAGTATTTGAGAGCAATCTTATCTCAAAGGACTCCGCACAATGCTTATGGGAAAATGTCTTTCTGTAGAATTGGCTGATTTTTAGGTATGTTGTACTTCTCATCATTCTGAACAAATGTTTCCATGGGTACAACTTAATGTTATGTGCAGTTTCCGAGTTATAAGTTCTAAAAGGTCCAGATTTAACATGAAAAAAATTAATTTTCGACTCAATATGTGTGATCGCCAGTCGAATATGGGGGGATTCCCCATTTTACTATATTTTCGAATTAACGCGAAAAGTTTAAGAGGCAATTAAAATTTTTTTCATAATAAAAAAATAAATAAGTTTCTCAAATTCAAATTTTCTTTAACCGACCGTTTTAATTTCGCTGACTTTTGCACAAAAACAAAAAATTTCTCAGCTTTTTTTAACGAAATTTGTATAATTCTTCTGTCTTCTGTAGGTATTTTAGAAGAGTGGAAATTTTATTTACCCCCAGACCCCCCGAACTCCATGAGTAGTAAGGTAATTAAATAAATAGGTTAAATTTCCTTCCTTTTTTCTTAAAAATTCAAATTTCCCAGTTAGTTTTGATCTTAGTTAGTTTAATACATTTTTCGGTTGGTAAACTTGTAAACCGGGGGTTCTGGGGATGTGGAACACCCTCCAGTACATATCGAGGATTTCCACTCTTGGAAACATTTGTAAAATTATAAATTCCCCATCTTCTCCAAGTATTCTAAAAGAGTGGAAATCCTGCGATATGTACTGGAGGGTGTTCCACACCCCCCAGACCCCCCGGTTTACAATTTTGACTTTATATTTTTATAATTAACTTTCAAAGCAACACAGAAAGTTGCTGTTATACCCCCGAAGGTCAAATTTCCCTCATTTTTACTTAAAAATTCATATTTCCCGGTTAGGTTTAATCTTAGTTAGTTTAATATATTTTTCGGTTGCTAAACTTGTAACCGGAGGGTCTGGGGGGGTGTGGAACACCCTCCAGTACATATCGAAGGATTTACACTCTTGGAAACATTTGTAAAATTATAAATTCTCCATCTTCTCCAAGTATTCTAAATGAGTGAAAATCCTGCGATATGTACTGGAGGGTGTTCCACACCCCCCAGACCCCCCGGTTTACAATTTTGACTTTATATTTTTATAATTAACTTTAAAAGTAACACAAAAAGTTGCTGCTAAACTCCATGAGTGGTAAGGTAATTAAATAAATAGGGTAAATTCCCTTAATTTTTGATTAAAAATTCAAATTTCCCGGTTAGTTTTAATCTTAGTTAGTTTAATATATATTCGGTTGGTATAATTGTAAACCAGGGGGTCTGGGGGGTGTGGAACACCCTGCAGTACATATCGAAGGATTTCCGCTCTTGAAAACATTTGTAAATTCCCCATCTTCTCCAAGTATTCTAAATGAGTGAAAATCCTGTGATATGTACTGGAGGGTGTTCCACACCCCCCCAGACCCCCCAGTTTACAATTTTGACTTTATATTTTTATAATTAATTTTAAAAGTAACACAAAAAGTTGCTGCTAAACGCCATGAGTGGTAAGGTAATTAAATAAATAGGTTAAATCTCCTTCATTTTTGATTAAAAATTCAAATTTCCCTGATAGTTTTAATCTTAGTTAGTTTAATATATTTTCGGTTAGTCTACTTGTAAACCGGGGGGTCTGGGGGGTGTGGAACACCCTCCAGTATATATCGAAGGATTTCCACTCTTGGAAACATTTGTGAAATTATAAATTCCCCATCTTCTCCAAGTGTTCTAAATGAGTGGAAATCCTGCGATATGTACTGGAGGGTGTTCCACACCCCCCCAGACCCCCCGGTTTACAATTTTGACTTTATATTTTTATAATTAATTTTAAAAGTAACACAAAAAGTTGCTGCTAAACGCCATGAGTGGTAAGGTAATTAAATAAATAGATTAAATTTCCTTCATTTTTGATTAAAAATTCAAATTTCCCAGTTAGTTTTAATCTTGGTTAGTTTAATATATTTTTCGGTTGGTAAAATTGTAAACCGGGGGGTCTGGGGGGTGTGGAACACCCTCCAGTACATGTTGCAGGATTTGACTCTTTTAGAATGCTTGGCGAAGATAGGGAACTTATAATTTTTCAAATTTCGCCAGGAAAAATCGGGAAATTTGAATTTGAATCAAGCAAAAGTAAAAAAATAATTTTAGTAAGTTTAATTTTTTTTTTTATTTTAAAAGTAAAAATAATAAATTCGCTATATTCACAAATAATTATTACTTACATTCTGACGTTTACTTGCAATTTCGTTGGCAATGTAAATAATAATTGTAAATTTTTCATGTTAAATCTAGAGCTTTTAGAACTTATAATTCGGAAACTGCCCATAACATCAAGTTGTGCTCATTGAGATATTTGTTCAGAATGATGAGAAGTACAACATATCCAAATCTACAGAAAGACACTTTCCCATAAGAATGGTATGCGGGGTCCTTTAAATAGTAGGTATATCAAAATTTACACAAGGAAATGTTTGCTGCTACTGTATCATTTGCTGTTATCTCAACTGCTATGTATTTAAGAACAAGACATTTTTCATGTTAATCTGTACTTCCCTTTTCGAGGGAAAACTTCGAAATTTGGTATTTTTAAATGGAAACAGCATACACAAATATTAACTTTTTAATAGAATAATTTTAGTAGATCTGTGCGTTCGGCTTATTTCTAAAAGCTTCTAAAACCAAGTATTCTCTTGATATAATGGAAAAAACAAGAGTCCCCGAAATTTTAAATTATAAATTATATAAAGATATTGTTTACAAAGTAGTTGTTTGTTTACAAAATTTATTTGAATTTTGAACATCCTTTGAATATTTTTAAACTTTTTAGAGACCAACCCTTCAGTTTCGTACTGATGTAACTTGCTTTTTCTTAAATAGTGAACCTAGGCTTTTAAAACTGTGTCGTAAATACACAAAGTTAGCTAATAACATCTACTTTTTTTACTTAAGTTATTTTTAACAAACGTAATATCTTCTTTCATCAATCTTCATTTTTAAATAGAAAATAATTATTATTGGACCTGGAAATTCAAACAGACCTTTCTCGTGTGAGGTCTACTTTTACTTGATGAGGATGTTGGAGAGTTTCAAACAACTTTAAACTGACGTGATTGAATTAAACCAAGACTGGTGTGAAAGAAGCCTTAAGTTACGAAGAGTTCGGTCACTTCAAACGATAGCATTTCCTCAAGAATATTCAGATGATTTCCGCATCAACGCATATTCACTGGAGAGGAACGCTTCAGAATTACCACCGATTATTCAATGATAATGCACATTTCATCAACTTAATTAAAATAAAAAGTAGAATTGGGATGTTTTACTATATTTTTGTGGAATGTAATTTTATTCTCTCAATTTTTTAACCATTACCAAACTCGACCATTCTAGTGCGTCACACATATGCATGACATTGAGCTAAAATATTTTTGATCACATATCAAGATAACAAGAAACACTGAGGTTGACATTTTATACATTAACGCCCACAAAAATGTACAATGATCAATATTTTAGAAATTTGAACTATTGGAAAAAAACAAAATTAATTTGTCCTCTTTATCTTATCAATAATGATAAAAGTCAACAGAAAAAATATTCTTGTCCAAGTTTTTTTCATCAAGGATTTTTTGGTTTAAGCCTCCGCCTGTGAATTTTATAGAGACTTGAGCGTGGGTTCCCTTGGGTGCAATTTCGCCTCCACATTTTTCAATTAGATTTAGTAATATTTTGTTCTAAATTACTTGACGTCATTAATTAAAAGATTTTCATATTTTGAAACCTTCATTTAATAAATAGAGCTATCAGAATGTGCAGATCATGAAACCAAACGTCGATAAATATCTACGATCTCTTCCACACTTGGCTTGAGTTTGAGTCAACAAATTTAGCCTTTCCATTTTAATACGCCATTAATTAAATATATATTCAAAAGTTTAATAGAATCAATTCACTTTTGTATTATACAAAGTAGTTTCAGTTAAGAGAACATAATATTCAATGAAGATTTTAAAAGTTGATGAACAAAATGAAAGAAGTTCTCTTCTAAAACGAAACCTTTTGTAAGTTCCAGATTTCTAATTTCGTGAAATATTAAAATTGTCCAATATGGAACGCATTATGAAATATTTGATGACCTTTTCAGCCTGGTTTATATTAGAAGTTGCACGACATATCATTTATCTTTTATGGGATTGTATAATTTAGGTAAACCAAACGACGTACGAGGGTGGTTCATTTCCATAAAACTTCCAAGTTGTAAACTGTTGATCAATCAAATGAAAATACATTTCCAAATTTGCATTTATTTTCATTTGGAAAGCTATCATAACTCAAGTTAACCTGCATAACCGACTATCGATTATTTAAATGACTGTATTTTAATCGACTACACCTGCTTCTTCGTATATGCAGTTATTTGTACCAAATAGATCTAAGTGCAATTGAAAATAAATAAATTGGATAATTGCAGGATTTTCGTGTATTAGGTTGGAAACTTCCGAACATACAGCAAAATAAATGTGAAGCATTTCCACAGCACGAACACAACTGGTACATAAACCAAATGTTACTTCATGTATCATCAAATGATGCATGCAAGCGACAACGTACTCGTGTATTTTCACACTAAACGAAAATACTAATGGCATTTTTTGCTACAATTTTTCTACACCATTCGTTCCTGAAATAAGAGAAACGAGAAAATTTTTCTTTGCACCCCTACGACGAATTCGATCAAACCAGTTTAATAAAAATGAAGATATAAACTGCTAAAAGTGACAAATTAGATAATATTTCTCGACCGGTTTCGGTTTATCACATCATCATCCTCAGCAGATCTTTTCGTTTTTTAAAACTTTAAAGCCATACGAAATTATAAACTCATAAATATGTATGGATAAAAAATACACATAGTCATAAATTATTTTCACTTTCTTTCCAGCGGTACTTTTAAAAATTCTCACTCACCGAAGAAGTAAATGAAGTTATTAAAAGCATGAAATTAAAATTTCAAATTGAATTATTTGCACAAAATAAACATAAGAGTGCATTGAAGATTTCACATTTAAATAATTCTTAAATAAAATGAGATTACCATGAAATTTAAAAAATAAAGCTTCAAAAGAAAAAGTTAAGGAAAACTGCAAGTTACTTTCATAATTTGTTCTAATTTTTTGCATGCAAATAAATTTATAAAAAAATAAAAACAAACCTGTTGCATAATCATATTGCAATGTAAGTGCGCATCAAACAACTAGATAATATCAACACACAATTATTATTGCAATTCCCCCAAAGGCACTATCAGTATGTAAATGGATGCTAATTACATAGTTTTATCGATGTATCCTTTCTCAATGGTTATTATTTTTAGTACCATAAGTGTAGATTAGTAAACTTCTGTTTTATATTGCACTAACTAATCACGAACACTCTTAATAATTTATATTTAGTTACACTACAATAATGAATGTTTTAATTTTATTAGAATTTAATGAAGCACAACAAAATTAGGTTTTTTTTTTGTTAATAGAATTATAGTCATTGCGGATTAAAAAAGGCTTCCCCATCGTTCGACACCATACTTTACATCATGCTGAAGCACTAGAAAATTTGGATTCAAAATAAATTAAATGGCTTATGTTAATAAAGTGAGTTTTATGGTAATTAATATTCAACTCTTACGTAACTCTTAATAAATTGTAAGTAAACAATGTAAAATGTTAGAGGTAAGCATGTGTTTATTTATATCTGCTTATGTATAAAATTTCATCTTGAAAGTAAAATTTATTATTCAATGCCAATTCAAAATTGACTGAGGTTATCTTACAATCAAGCGGTAACGACCGCTTCTGTCTGTTGCTCACGTAATTATGCGGGTGGTTTGATAATATGCATATTATTCATCAATGGACTCAACAGCCTATATTAGTCGGACATCAAATTAATATAATATAGCGGAGACTGCATAAGGTTTAGGTTTACCCGTTCGGTAGAGTTCACTTGGGCGTGATAAACTCAAGATTTTGTTGACCCGTTCGGTATAATTTACTTGAGTGATAACAACACCACCACGTGGAAAATATTAAATTAATCTAATGTGAAGTGAGTTGTGTTGTATATTATTGTTTACGTTGATTAGATGTTCCTAACGATCGATTGAGCTTTTCCTTCGTGAAAGGAGCCAACTTTATACAGCTTTTCTTTCGACGAAGCCTCACTTTTGCAGGTAGATATAAATAAATTCAGGGTCAATGGAGAAGCTAAGATTTTCGAATGACAATCCGATAGAAAGTAACTTTCATAGAATGTGCACACAACAAAGCGAAAAGTGCCCGAAGGGAAGCTTACATTACTGCCATGGGAAAATGCATCTAACAATGATTGCGTTGGAGAATCAATTAACTGCGCATTAACGATCGATTCAAACAATTCCAATATTTTGGTTAATAAATTGATGCCCATCGGCTTTCAGCTGATATCGAACATCCATTTAGTTAGAAAGCAGAAAAATGTTTAAAAACGAACTTGATTGGTTCATTTATTTACTTTAAAAATACATGCAAATAATAAAATCAAAAAAAGTTTTTGTTGCATTATTGTTGTGCAGTCTCGAAAAGCTTTTAGCGCTCTCACTTAAAATTCCATTATTTAATATTCAATTACATTTATGTAGATCACAATGAGATCAATTTTAATTTTAGATAGTCCAAATAGTACGAGCGAAATTATAGTCTTTAAATTGTTAATTAAAAGTGGCACGGATCGTCCCCATTAATAAGGTTAATTATATTGCGCGAAAATTATTAAATGCATAAAATTATAAATTTTATCTCATAAAATGTCAAAGTTAAATAAATACACAAACATATCGGGAAGTTCTCCAATGTTAACTCTCTCTTTGCAAGCTAGTTTTATGTGTGGTTTTCAAGATCACAACATTAATAAATATTAGAATATTGAAAGCAAATTAACTTTCCTTTTGCAGAGTTGAATATAATTTCTAAATTTTATCGATTATGGTTGATTAGTATTCATCATACAGTATTTTTATTCCAACTTGAACTTAATTCTCGTGTGAAGATTTTCTCCCCCGATACAAATCGAGAAACGAGGGTGGAAATCTTTCGAGTTAGTGTAAAAATAATCTTGTTATTCAAATTTGAAAACCTTTTACTGATAACCAAAAATAGCAATGTTGTCCTTCCACGACGCAACACGTAACTTTACATGACAACTCGATTAATTATTATTATTTTCAATTCCGTCAGGTATCTCAATTATAATTTTATTAAAACACAAAAATTAAATCGTGAGCACCAACACTTAAATTATAATCCACATTTAACTGTTCCGCGCCGCAAGAAATGAGGCAAAGCACAATAGGAAATAATCTCACGTTCTCCTTTGATTTTCCAAGTTTTTCGCGCGGTGAAGATACTACCAGTTAACCGACATTAAACAATACGAATAAACTTGCGATAATTTTTAACTACGTAAAGGTGCTAAACTAGTAAGTAAACTAAACGTCATTTCATTCTCAATGACGTCCCCACCTCACTCATTCACTCACTCGCCTTACACTATCTCGGTAAAGACAGTAAAATGGCATAATTAATTTCCTCAACATTCTAAACGCAAGTTTTATTGTCAACTTAATCGTGATGGCCGTATCCTCTATTATACGTGATTGACGTTAATTCCGTTATAAAAATGATTATCCGATGTGATACAGTATCACAACTAATACGTCACATTTAATTGCATAAAGCAAAAACATGATCGATCGATCGATCGATTCCATTTACGGACAGAAAGAAGCAAATTTTGCGTTTTGCTTTTTTTTTAAATTAAGTGCAATAACGATCCATTTCGAAAGTTGGCTAATTCAATTAACGTGTATTCTCTCTATTTCAGAATCTGCACATATTAACGAACCAAGAAACGTGTAATTACGTGCATTATTTACTAGAAAAAATTGGTAGAAAGTAAATAATAAAATGAGTACTTGTAAAACGATAATAATTCAAACCCGATGAGAAAATATTGTCGGTTATTTAATAAGGGAAAAGGTTTTCGACATATCGTCAATCCATTGTTTACTTTTATCGTCAGGTTCGATCTGCTTGCAGAGACATTGCAAAATTTAGGTGATTTGAATACAAAAAATTACCGTTTCAACTAATACGTGTTCCACAGAATCAATGGCAATCCGATTTGAACAATAGCTGAGAACCAAAAATAATCACCTATTTTGGTTGATATTAAAAGTAAAAAATAACCTGGTTATCTGCCTATCGAAAGGAATTTTAGCAATGAATACCTAATAACTAGAGAACGGATTATATGCTTTTGCATATTTCGGCTAATTTTTAAGAATATTGCATATTTCGACTGAAATCTACTGATCGCGCATATTTGGGCATATTTTATAAAATTTCTTACATATTTGGGCATATTTTATAAAGTTCCGTGCATATTTGGGCATATTGGGCAAATCAGAGCATGCTCTGATAATTTAGAATTTGAATTGGCAATGCCTACCCTAAAACTACTATCCTGATATATAAAATCGCAGAACGCTGCTGCTGCTCCTGCTACAGGGTGTCATTTTTTGGTGAAAAAAACACTCTGATTTCCCTCACTTTAGCTTGAAAATTCAAATTTCCCGATTTTGTTGGCGAAAATTGAAAAATTATAAATTCCTTATATTTCCCAAGTATTCTAAAAGAGTGGTTATTTTGCGATATGTACTGGAGGGTGTTCCACACCCCCCAGACCCCCCGGTTTACAATTTTTCCAACCTAGAAATTTATTAAACTAACTAAGATTAGGACTAACCTTGAAATTTGAATTTTTAAGTAAAAATGAGAGAAATTTAACCTTCAGATAGAAAAAATTAAAACTTGGAAAGCATATTTATGCTCATGGAGTTTAGCAGCAACTTTCTGCGTTACTTTGTAAGTTAATTAAAAAATTAAAATTAAAATTAGTTGGCTTAGACACACTACAAACAGTGAAAACTAATTACATGTAGTGTGTATCGAGGGAAGCCCACAGATCAATTTTGGACTTCTTAGATCACAGCAGTATATTCGGCGCGACCAGGATTTGAACCGCGGTTACTCGCTTCACAATTGGTCAATGTAGGGTCTACGCCATACTGGATATAATTAAAAAAATAATATAAAAATATACAGCCAAAATTTTAAGTCGGGGGGTCTGGAACACCCTCCAGTACATATTTCAAGATGTACACTTTTTTAGAATACTTGGAAAAGCTAGGAAAATTATAATTTTTCAAATTTCGCGAGGAAAAAAGTTTTTTTCTAATCATGTTTCAAAAAGTCTTATTTTGTGATATTCAAAAGTGTGCGGAAAAGTACTACTTTTCCGACAGTTGTAAAAGTGTGTGGAAAAGTACTACTTTTCCTCACACTTTTAAAAGTATGCTGAAAAGTAGTACTTTTCCACACACTTTTGAAAATAATCTATTTTCACAAAGTATATTTTTGTAAATTGAGTAAATATTTAGTAAATTCATTTTAATTTAGGTATAAAAAATATGTTATTGGTTCTTTTTGAAACATAATTAGAAAAAATATTGTTCGATACTCGTGGAGAACTATCTATGTTGATACTATAAAATGTTAGTTTTCCTACCTTGCATCGAAAATATCTATTGCGTTACTTTGAAAATATAGAAAAACGGGGAATCCCCCAGTAGCGGGAAACGAAATTAACTGTTTAAATATTCTACCGTTTAAAAGAAATCCACCGTCTAGCTGTCCGCTGCTCCTGCTCCAGCGTGTCATGTTTTGGTTAAAAAAAGAAACACTTTGGTTGGTCGATTTTTTTTACCAACCGAAAAATATATTAAACTAAGATTAGGACTAAAAATATTTGTCCAATATTAATCCAAACAGGGAAATTTGAATTTTTAAGCAAAAATGACGGAAATTTAACCTTCGGTTAGAAAAAATTAAAACTTGGAATACATATTATTTATTTAATTACCTTACTGCTCACGGAGTTTAGTATCAACTTTCTGTGTTACTTTGAAAGTTAATTATAAAAATATAAAGTCAAAGTTGTAAACCGGGGGGTCTGGGGGGTGTGGAACACCCTCCAGTACATATCCCAGGATTTCCACTCATTTACAATACTTGGAGAATATGGGGAATTTATAATTTTACAAATGTTTCCAAGAGTGGAAATCCTTCGATATGTACTGGAGGGTGTTCCACACCCCCCAGACCCCCCGGTTTACAAGTTTACCAACCGAAAAATATATTAAACTAACTAAGATTAAAACTAACCGGGAAATTTGAATTTTTAATTAATAATGAAGGAAATTTAACCTTCGGCTAGAAAAAATTAATATTAGGAAAGCATATTTATTTAATTACCTCACTACTCATGGAGTTTAGCAGCAACTGTCTGTGTTACTTAGAGAATTTATACTTTTACAAATTTCGCCCGGAAAAATCGGGAAATTTAAATTTTTAAGCAACAGTGATTTAAACCTTTGGCGACAGACTAATAAAGCTTGGAAAAACTTTTATTTAAGTAGGTACCTTACTGCTCAGAGTTTAGCAGCAACTTTTACGTTACTTCGAAAGTTAACTGTCAAAATTATAGTCAAAAGTGTCATCTGGGGGGTATGGAGGTGAACACCCTTCAGGACATATAATAAAATTTCCATTCTTCTAGAATACCTACAGAGAATAATTATACAAATTTCGTCAGAAAAAGCTGGAAAATTTTTTGTTTTTGATCCAAATGTGGGGGAAATTAAAACGTTCGGCTAAAGAAAATTTGAATTTGAGAAACTTATTTATTTTTATATTACAGTAGAATCCGCTGAATGTGATCACTTTGGGCCAAGCACATTTTGATAACATTTACCGACTGATAATAATAAGCAAATTTGAGAAAAAACCGAATTTTAGAAGAATTATGTAAATTTAGCAAGAATAAACTAAACTTAAATTAAAATGCATAAAGCAAAGTGCACATTTAACAAAATAAAAATAGAAACACCCCATGAAACGGGAAACTTCATTAGTTTTTATATAGGAATTAAAACAAGTGACGTGTTTTGGGAGGGAGAACCTGGAAAAGTCATGAAATTTGATTTGGAAAATTCAGTGGGAACCCTGTAACGGTTTGAAGGCGAGTTTATTGAATACTGCAATTTTAAATGTTGCAAAATCCCAAAAAAATTTTTATTTCATTTGCTAAATATTCAAAATATATGCCAACATAAGCAAATAAGCATTTATAGGCACTTAAACTCAAAATATGCATTTATAAGTAACATAAAAACTACATGAAACGACTCAGAAAGGTGTAAAACATGTTCCTTTTTTAAAAAATTTCACGTACCTGAATGCAAAAAAAACATACAAATGCCTAAAAATCCGATCCCTACTAATAACTATATAATTATGCTTTCTTGCAGATAGGAAAAGCCAGACTAGCCACAGTTTCTAGTTTTCAGTTTATTATTTGTGTAATCTTAAAGACTTTTTTTACAGCTATACTATAGTAGTAAAGCCCATTCAATGGTAGTATATTGATCTTGTTTTAATTTCACTACTTCAAAGAGAATCAATTATTTTCTATTCAAAAATTCACCAGGAAAAACCTTCTGTCTAAAAGTATTAAAAAATTGGCCACAAATTTCACCAGATTTCCTTATGGGACTGCCTCAAGATTCTCTTTCGAAAAAGTTAAAATACTTTTAAAAAAAACAAAAAACAAAAAGTTGTCTGTAGTTTTCATATGATTTCCTTATCCTTTCACTTGTACACCAAATTTCCCCAGTGGCTTCTCATGCCCATTGTGCAACTTTATATTCACACAAATTGTCAAAATCGATTTGACGGAAGCAGCCCTTAAAATGTTTGTAAGTCAAATTTATAATTGATTTAGAAAGTTATTACGGAAATCATCGATACACTTTTCCAAATTTCTCTCATACGGTTTCATCAATTGAAAATTTTTTTCTGTTTTCAGAATGTTTTTACTTGATTTCTTATTTATTGATTCTCATCCTATCCTTTTTGCAATTAAAGAAAATTCATAAAAACATAAACTTGATTTGAGTTTTTAAACTTTAGATCGAAATAGTTCGGAATACAGAATTATTTATAACTTTAAGATTAGGTTTGTTAAAGGTTAAAGTGCACCCGGTCCAATCCGTCACCGGTTTATGGTGGAAATTTTTGAATTATTAAAAGTTTCTATTGTTTATTATTATATAAAATTTACTTTCAGGTAGCGGAAGCCCAATTTCCATCAGGACCTAGGGGGTTACTGGCCAAATCAAAATTATGTTAAGTGTAACAACAAATGTTAACGTTAATTTATAGCGACAATTTTCTTAGATTGCTAAGTACTTTATAATTAAATGACGACATTTGGAGTAATAAAATTTACTTGCGAAATAAATTATTCAAAGGAAATTCTAAAAGCAAGAGCACTGCGGAAATTTCAAACAGAAGAAGCCATTTGACAATTCACAAAAAAACTTAAGCAATAAAAGTCGAAAAGTTCCATTGTATAGCATGTAAATAATTGTTTATGACGTCACATTACATCTTTATGTAGTTTTATTGTGGATAAATTATACAAAAACATAAAAGTGAGCTTCCATTTCCAGGAGTAACGAAAATAATTTATCATTTATCCTGTCTGCCGAGTTTATTAGTCTGGAGAAATTACACAAAATTGCGTGATGGTTTAACAAATAAACGAGGACTCTGGGGAAACTCGGCCATTCGGGAGTCGACAGCAGGAACGGAATGAGAAATAGTTCAACGTTCAGATAAAGTAATGGAGTTCTAATTAGCAAAGTGCAGTATGAAATTATATACTTGGGTTAATTAAGAATGATGACAGTCTTCTTAATTAAATTCATTTGTCAGAAAAAAATAAATAAGTCTGTATAGAAAACTAGGATTTTAGGTCAAGCGACGTCTCGATAAATTTTTAACTTTTTTCGTAAATCAATACAATTTAGTTAGAAATCTTACATTTTAGAATGCATGGATGCATAAGTATTTAAAACCAAAAAAATTGTCCCTAGAGGAATAAAAGTTGAAATGTAATGCATGACAGTATTACACGGTCTATCGAAAATTAAGTAATTAAATTATTACAATTACCAATAGAATGAAACTAATTATCCAATTAAAATCAATATTATGCTATTCAATACATAAATAAATATTATTTAACTCATCAAACCATTAAACTTATAAGCAGTTTCTAATCCGAGTGAAAATATGAATTAAAACAATCAGGAAATATGCGATTTAGTCCTCAGATTATCCCGGTGACTGCAAGTTATGTAAAGCATGATTGATTTGAAACTCATGTAAATTGCAAAATATGATACAAAAAGGATGACAAAATAAAAGAAGTATTGTCTCTCGAGGTTTTTCTATCGATTTTTCTGGATGAGGTAGCAATCAATCAAGTGTAGGTTATAAAATATGCAATGAAAGGCTTAAATTTATAAAAGTTGTAGGTGGATATAATTAGCATCGCAAAATATCCAAATAATGTCAATAAATCATGTTACAGTCAATTCGTTCCGCCGTATATGGAAATTCAACATGGCGGATTGTTAGCAGCTGTTCGTTTAATTTTTTTCCTTTCAGAGAAAGAGGCTGATAAGCTTTCAATACAAAACTATCAGACAATTCAAATTACTGCCTAGATCAACAAACCACGCCAACTTATGGTGTCTGCTACTTTCGGTTAAAATATTCATGTTTGCAAATTGGCAAAACAATAGTCCTGCAAAAACAACTTATTCACATACCGTAATCCGTAATAATATTATTACCTAAAATGTGATAAGCTTAAAAGCAAACACTTCAAGCGTAAAAACAGAGTATAATTTTCTATATAACTAAAATTTCCCAATGTGGGTCGGGTCAAACTGTAACTAGATTTAGAAGGGATGTGCTGAAAACGTTTTAATATCACAGGAAACATGAGAAAATACTTGGCGAAAAAAATTTTGACCTACTCACGAAAGGCTATTGAAGTGGAAATGTTTCAAATTGTACACTACGGTGCGGTATTAACAATAAACGGAATAAATCCATTCTCGTAAATTATAAGCCAACAGTTTTTAAAATTTAAAATCACATCCTGGAATTCCCACATGGATATCGGTACATATTATTAGAGTCTGAAAAAATTCCCTGCAATTTGCATAATTATAATATGTACCTATGAGTAGGGCAACAGGTTATACTTTACTATACCTTCACATAGCTACCACTTAACGTGGAGTCAAACCACGGAATATATAATTCAAAAATCAAACCACTTTGCTTTAGGTTTTTGGTTTCTCTCTCCTTTGGAGCAGCCTGAGACACCCTTAGCACAACCCCCGGTTTAGTTGGAGTTTAAAAAATGGAAGTCCTACTGAAAGAATCTGAATTCTGTCTTTAGAGTTCATCTGCAGAATTCTTTTTATTGCAAAGTGAATTTGCAATCAGGCATTATGTCGATCTACGAAGAGGAAATAGCTTGCAACCGGAAGGTATCTACTGCTTCGGAAACTTAAACACGAAATTTAGCTCTTTGGAGTTGTCTAGACTTGTTCCATTGTGGCTCATCAATAGCATGAATTAATAGTAATTACAATGGAAACAGATAGTAAATATCAATAGAGACGACACCTCGGTAGATAGCTTCAATGTTTGGCGATGGATTTGAAGTTAATTTTAAAATTATGCATGACATCGAACGCAAGCTGAAACTATCGATGCAGACGAAATAAAACAGAGTTATGTATGTTAATTAACACACCAGACAAATATAATTAAATAACTCACCCTATCTGTAATGCGTTCATCCAACCTTCCACGTTTTAACGAAGGTGCTCGAAGGACCCTTGACGAAGGGGGTGGACCAAAACCATCCATGATATTCCCACTGCACTGCTTGCAACTTTTTCAACTAATTATTCATAATTTAAATCTTTTAAAACTTAAAAACACAACATTTTAACAACAAATTAAAACAGTGGCACCAAAGTATAACACACGAGTTGAACGATATGCATAATGTAGATATCACGACGACTATTTTTAATATACTAACTTTAAATTTAGAACAAAACCGCTTCAATTAATTTTTATCATTTCCTATCAATAAGCTTTCGTTTACGAATAACATTGTTATCGTCGCTTTCCTTTCTTGTATTATTATGCCACTCGTTTTTATCACAAATGAGGAATTACTTGAACTAGTTTGTTTATATTGGCCTTAGCGTCACTCGCGTAAATTCTGAAACAAAATAAAAAAAAAGTATGAATATAATTGCAACAGACAAGACGTCTACACAGTGCTAACTATTTTCTAGTCGCATTACAATCAAATATATAACAGCATTGTTTTATGCTCAAATGAACGGAAAATAACTACATTTGTTACAGTTTTTCGATCGTTACAACAAATTACATTTGTGTAAGTGAGATAAAAATAGTCGCTTGTACCGAACCGAATACTTATTCAACCAAATAAAAAATGCTGATTAAAAGTAATTTGTTTTGTAACATTCCCAATTATAATTATTGATGATCCGCACAGAAAAAAAATGAAAAGATAGGTACAATTTCGACACATTTTCGGTTCGATTTCTCAAGGAAGAAAAAGAAAGGTGACATTTAACCGGGTTGTTTTGAATAATAACGACAAATACCTACAATACAATGGAATATTAAACAATAGAAATAATGCAATTAACAGTTCAAACAAGGTTCTTTCAAGTTATCTTGGTTGTTAACCCTCTTTCTACATTTATCTAAAGAAACATGATTTTAGAAAAAAATTCTACCTTACTAGAATTACTTACAGTTACTTCAACTATCAACTGGATTTACAAGCTCAAAATAACACATGAAACTTGATGGAAAACGTGAGAATTTTGTTAAATAATTGTTCAAAACAAAAATTGAATTATAAAAATAAATTGTTTAGTTAAAATCGGTTAAATATTTTTTTAAACTTGAAGATTAAACTTGTAATAATTATCTTAATTGTACCGAAAAATCGAGAATTTTTAATTGCAACAAAAATAAAATTTTTGGTATCTTCTCTGCATGCCGATCGCATTGCAACTCAACAATGAACTTTAGAAAGCCCTCGAACCGGTATGAATAGAATTGGATTGGTACTAAAAATAAGTACACTTAGAAAATAAAAAAAAGACAAAATTAAATATAAATTAACGTTTAGAGTATATTTTAACGTTACGGTGAATCGGGTGTCTTAAAAATAAAGCTGCTAGCATTACAGCCCATAGATAGCCTAATATTATATTCCTGGGAATTACTCTCCTAAGCCAAAACAAAGGTTAACTGGCTAATGCAACAATTAAAAATTAATATAGAATGCTGCAATGCAGGGGATAGAAAACGACAAAAATAGTTTCATCGACCGCACTATTTAAATTTTTATGCATTTTTTTAATTTCCGCTCTTGGAAATTGAGAAAATTCCGAACATTTTGTTTAAAAATAAAGTCGTTTCCCAATGTTATCGCTTGTTTTCGTATTAATGGAAAGGATACGCATGTAAATATTTTCAAAGAGCAAATAAACGGCTTGTTGCCTGCATACATCACTGGCGTCTCACTTTAGGGACGTGAATGTTAATTGCTTAAAACTCGGATAGCATATTTCCGTATTTCTGAATATCTTTAATCTGTTTTCTCCTATTCGCACTTAGTTTCCCTCATACATTTTAAGAGGATGTGATTTTATTCAAGCAGAGTTAAAAGCTCAATCATGTAAACTAGAAATGAGTCTGGAATAAAAGCATATTCATATAATTTAATAATCTTCTCATTCAGACTTTTCTAATATTACATGCAAATTATCGACTAGTGGACTTGAAATTGGAGCTAGAAGATAAAATTCTACCAAATCGATTATATCAACTTGGGAACACTCTAGTCTAGAGCATGGGTGGCCAACTTCATTATTTCTACGATCGACTATGTTCTTAATCTTAACATAAAATATAATATTAATATTATATTGACCTGTAAATAATACTCAAATAGTATTTATTAAGTTAAAAGTACACCTTTTGCAGCTGTAACGTCAGATGTGCAGAAAACGTCAATTGCAATTCAGATTTGTCAACTGATATTCAGAAATCGTTAATTAAATCTGAATTACAGTTGACGATTTTTGAGTGAAGCAAAACATATTTTCTTAACTTATAACGAGAAGCAGTGGCGTATTATCGCAAAAGCCCATGAAACGCGAGCTTGTGACGCAAAATTTCAAGGGCGAAAAATTTCAGAAGACGCAAAATTTAGTTTCGGGAGTTGTAATTACCTAATCATTAATCGTCTTAATTATTATTAAAAATAAGTTTCATTTTCTTTTTAAATTTTTCTAATTTAAAAAAAAGGTCAATTGGAAAACCGAGGATAAGGGCGCAAAATATTACAGGCCTGTGGCGTCAAACTTGCGTAATATGCCTCAGACGAGAAGGAAACCACAGACCCAATTTTTGTACACCAGATTTTCTTTTAGGACATTTTCTTGGATTTCTCTAGATTTCCTAAAATTTCCTTCGATTTTCTTTAGAAAAAGTTAAAAAGGCAAGATTATTTGTAATTTCTAAGATATCCTTGGATTTCCTAAGATTTTCTCAGATTATCCTTCACTCGTACATCAATTTTTCCCAGCGGTTTCCTCCTCGGCTTTTTATAAATCACAACTACCGTCAGCGGCTAATATCGACTAAAGATTGCTTCGCGATCGACCTGTTGACCACACCTGCTCTAGAGGATACCCCAAGACCTCCTGGTCTGTAACAATTTAAATAGTATGAAAATTTATCCTTTCCATCGATGTTATGGCCAGTCCAGACAATACTCCAGCCCCAAAGCAACTTTTACCAATTTCCTATAACCCTGAGACATAAAATCCCAGAGCGCTGCTGCTGCTCCTGCGTGTAATTTTTTGGCAAACAAAATTCTGATTGGTTGATTATAGGAGATAGGGATTAAAAAATGTGTCCAATATTAATCCAAACCGGGAAATTTGAATTTTTAAGCAAAAAATAAGGGAAATTTAACCTTCGGCTAGAAAAAATTAAAACTTGGAAAGCTTATTTATCTAATTACCTTACTGCTCACGGAGGTTGGCAGCAACTTTCTGTGTTACTTTGAAAGTTAATCATCAAAATATAAAGTCAAAATTGTAAACCGGGGGGTCTGGGGGGTGTGGAACACCCTCCAGTACATATCGCAGGATTTCCACTCTTTTAGAATACTTGGGAGAAGATGGGGAATTTATAATTTTACAAATGTTTCAAAGAGTGAAAATCCTTCGATATGTACTGGAGGGTGTTCCACACCCCCCAGACCCCCCGGTGTACAAGTTTACCAACCGAAAAATATATTAAACTAACCGGGAAATTTGAATTTTTAAGCAATAAAGATGGGGATACATTTTAAGAGGATGTGATTTCATTGAAGCAGGGTTAAAAGCTCAATAATGTAAACTAGAAATCAGTCTGGAATAAAAGCATATTCAGTTAATAATTTTCACATTCAGACTTTTCTAATATTGCATGTAAATTATCGACTAGTGGACTTGAAATTCGAGCTAGAAGATAAAATTCTACCAAATCAATTATATCATGTTGGGAACACTCCAGAAGATACCCCAAGACCTCCTGGTCTGTAACAATTTAAATAGTTTGAAAATTTATCTTTTCCGTCGATGTTATGGCCAGTACAGACAATGCTCCAGTCCCAAAGCAATTTTAACCAATTTACAGTAATCCTAAGACATAAAATCCCAGTGCGCTGATGCTGCTCCTGCTACAGCGTGTCATTTTTTTTGCGAAAAACGGCTCTGATTGGTCGATTATAGGAGACTAGGACTAAAAATATTTGCCAATATTAATCCAAACCGGGAAATTTGAATTTTTAAGCAAAAATGAGGAAATTTTAACCTTCGGCTAGAAAAACTTACTCACGCAATTTAGCAGCAACTTTATGTGTTACTTTGAAAGTTAATTTTAAAAATTGTAAACCGGCGGGTCTGGGGAGTGTGGAACACCCTCCAGTACATATCGCAGAATTTCCACTCTTTTAGAATACTTGGAGAAGATGGGGAAATTATAATTTTGTAATTATATTGTAAACCGGGGGGTCTGGGGGGTGTGGAACACCCTCCAGTACATATCGCAGAATTTCCACTCTTTTAGAATACTTGGAGAAGATGGGGAAATTATAATTTTGTAATTATATTGTAAACCGGGGGGTCTGGGGGGTGTGGAACACCCTCCAGTACATATCGCAGTATTTCCACACTTTTAGAATATAGAATACTCCAATATTAATCCAAATCCAAAGCAAAAATTTGAAAACTTTAACCTTCGGCTAGAAAAAATTATTAATTACCTTACTGTTCACGAAGTTTAGAAGCAACTTTCTGTGTTACTTTGAAAGTTAATTATAAAAATATAAAATCATAATTGTAAACCGGGGGGTCTGGGGAGTGTGGAGCAACCTCCAGTACATATCGCAGGATTTCCACTCTTTTAGAATACTTGGATAAGATGGGGAATTTACAATTTTACAAATATTTCCAAGTGTGGAAATCCTTCGATATGTACTGGAGGGTGTTCCACACCCCCCAGACCCCCCGGTTTACAAGTTTAGGAACCGAAAAATATAGTAAACTAACAGGGAAATTTGAATTTTTAAGGAAAAGTGAGAAAAATTTAAACCTTTGGCTAGAGAATATTAAAGCTTGCTCAGAGTTTAGCAGCAACTATTGCGTTGCTTTGAAAATTAACTGTCAAAAGTGTAAACTGAGGGGTTTGGGGTGAACACCCACCAGTACATATAATAAAATTCCCACTCTACAGAAGATGTCAATATCAATATCAATATCAATTTCGTCAGAAAATGCTGAAAAATTTTTTGTTTTTGAGCAAAAGTGAAGGAAATTAAAACGTTCGGCTAAAGAAAATTTGAATTTGAGAAGCTTATTTAATTGTATGCCTGTTGAGGCGTCCAAGATTATGCAAATAATCCTAAACAAAGTGGAACCATAGACCAAGAAATGGAAAATTAAAGTCAATGAAAGTAAATCAGTGCAAGTGGTATTTAGTTTAAGAAGAGGACTTGCCCTCCGGTCAAATTAAATAACCAACAAATTCCTCAATCCTCATTCCACAATGCTTACTTGGCGTAAGCACATTTTCACAAAGAGAAAGCAACTTGGGATGAAGTTAAGTAAATTATACTGGCTCATTGGCAAAAATTCAAAAATGGCACTCGAAAATAAATTATTTATTTACAAGATTATCCTGAAGCCAGTATGGACATATGGCATCCGACTATGCGGATCAGCATCCACCTCCAATATTGAAATATTGGAAAGATTTCAGTCCAAGACGTTACGAATGATTACAGAAGCTCCATGGTTTGTCCCAAATGAAGTTATTCAACCAGACCTGCAAATACCAACTGTTAGAGAAGAAATTTTAAACTTCAGCAAAACTTATTACACAAGATTGTGCGCCCATCCAAACAGGCTTGTTGAAGAACTGAAAACAAGTGTCAACAGTAATGACAGACTAAAGAGACGCAATATAAACGACTAGATGTCGTAATTCTCTCTCAGTAATTCTGTAACTCACCACAGATGCTATCCTAGAAGCTGCATGAGCTATAAGGCCACCATGCACCTCAATCCTCCGCAAGGATGCCATTCAGCCTAAGTCCATGAATAAATTAGAGAAGTTAAAGCATTTAAGCACAGCAACCAACGGAATAAATGATAACCTTAGATCTCACATCAGGAGATCTAGTATCGATCAAGAAGACAGAAGTATCCTAAAACGCCGAAGATGATAAATCAAGCACTCGACCTTAATTAACTGAATTATCAGACATTCCATGGAGTTCAGTGGTGATAATCCGGAAGATCAATAGATATTATCGACTCTGTGAACTAAGAAGAATGACTTACATCAGCTCCATTGAAAAGCAGAGAGCCTTTTCAGTTCATAGTGACATTATTAGGGCTACATCTGCCCAGAATCCAGCACTGAGTTTTCTGTTACATCAAAGATATCATAGTCTTGGCGCAATCAAACTCTTTTTTTTTAATTGTCCATTTATCATAATCAGAGGAAAACTTCAAAGCCCACAATAAGTAGTTTTTATTGCAACATCCTCAGGCACGTTGCAGATACAGAACAATGTATTTTTTCCAAAACTGTCATCAAATAATTTCGTTAATAATCAATAAGTACTTACCTTCGGGATTTTGCTACTGATAATATTAATCACAATCAATTCTTTGAACCATACTTTTTACAGACAAACACTGTTATGCGAAATTGCGAAAATCCCAATAGACTGTTCTTTTCTCAAGAAGGAGAAACCGTTAAAGTCATATTGTTAATACTTGGCAGGTAAGCACAAATTAGATACTTAATTGTTTCGACTATATGACTCTTACCTCCCTAAAATCCCTAAAGCAGAACATGAGATTTCTTTCTTCAGAATTTCAGAAACTGCTGCTTCGTCTCTCACCAAACTATACTTGAAATGGAACCATTTTGGATTCAAAATGCCATGATTTACAAAATTGCGCAACAATGAATAAAATATGAAGATAAATCTCGATTTTTAAATCTTGTTTGTGTCAAAGAATATTACATCTCCTTTCTTCCACTCAATGGAATCATCTTGACAATTGAACAATGCATTTGAAACGGCCTGGGTAAGCCAACAACCTCGAATAAACATAGTATAAAAATGAAATCATGAAATTATAAATAATAATAACTGACAGACAAACAAGGTGATTGTAGTACTGTTTATGTTTAGTTGAATTTCTATGTTTGGCTACTTTTGTTTTGCTGTAACATACCAAAACAAGGATGAGTCAAATTTTCTTTTCATTTATGGCAATTTATAGTAAACCAGAATTACTAGAAGTAAGAACAGATCCTTCTTGCAATCAAGGAGAAATACTTCTCTACTTACCTGCACTTTGAAAACAGCATCTTTCTTCTAGTCAGAAACTCTCAAATTAAAAGACCGCTTCAAATGGATTATAAGTCTAACTACACCGGAATCCACGGAAATCATAATTTAAAACTGAAGAAAGGTAAACAAAGTAGTGAAATGAATAAATTTAAATTTATTTTAACTACATGTGACTTCCGTCCCATGTAAGGCAACATTAAGTTTTTGCTAACAATTTTTCAACCTTTTCCGTATTTTTTAACATGGAAAGCACGTATTGGTATTAGTATCACGCACGGAGGTCAATCAACATTGGAAAACAAATCAGTATCGTTTCTTCCCATGTCAGAAGCATTTCGCTTGTTTCTTCTAATCCAAATATCAACATTTTCATTTAAAAAAAACATATAATTCTATGGTAAATTGGCTGGCAGCACTACTTTCACCCATTGGAGATTAATAAAATTCCAGCAAAAGTGTTGGTGTATTATTATAAGTTTCATTTGCATAGGAGTAACTACATGTTATCAACATTGCAAGATTGCAGTGGGTAACCGCAACTTTTACTGAATTACCGCGCATTTAACTGATACGACTAGATCTTAAATTGAGGTTAGCTGAAGTAAACAGCAATTTAGGTGACCTCAAGAAGAAATCTACGGTGAAGACAAAAAATTAATTCGGGTATTACCGGTATTACGTAACCGCAATGTTTGATTTTTCAAGTTCTTCCTCGTAATTAGGCAGCCTCGGTGCTTCGGAGGGCATGTGATTGATGAAGAAATCAGCACTGTAAAGTAACAACCCAAATACTACCGGATCTTCCAGACAGTCACAAATGAGGTGTAATGAAAACAGGAAGTTCATCATTATTAAATCTTTGCCTACTTTGATTCTAAATATATCAGCTTGAGTTTCCAAAATTGGCTTAACAATAGATATGTTGAGAACATTTTCAATTACTTGAAGTGGGAAGAACTGGTAATTCGTTAAATAAATATATTAAGTGTGCACTAGAAATAGAGAAGGTGAATTTAAATTGTGTGCATTACTTTCATTTTCTTTTGTTGTCGTTCAACAAAGAAAATTAAACACTCCAAGATATTTTAAACCACAAAGAAGTTGCCAGGTTATACGACTAAATGTCAAGTCCTTTCTTTAAAAAAACGACTTAATCAAGTACTGTAAATTTATTTTATTTACGTTTATTATGACTTTGAATTTGTCTTTTCTTTGTGTAGTCCACATTTAGCCAAGTAACTTGATCAAATCTCCATTTGAGTGAAGAGTTCGGCTGCGGGAAGCTTTACACTACTTGAAAGTGTATTATACAAACAGGGTTAGTGCAATACGAACACCCGATCAATATTTATGTAATTACTTCTAATACAAAATAAAAATTTTTATTATCATTTTTATTTCAGAAGTTAATATCTAATCTCTATGTGAACAGCACTTAGAGCTTGCAGAGCCAATCAAAGTATATCTTATACTTGACTTTGATTGGTTCCTGCAAATGCTCTCTTGTGAATGACACTGAAGAACTTATAAATTGGTCCATATAGGGACATACAAATTTAATAGGAAGAAACAACAGAAAATTTCTGAATGTTAAGTCAACATACACGCCACTAATGGGTAGGGTTCAGTACTTAAATAAAAAACAAAATATTGATTTTTGAAATAGCAAATTCAAAGTTACGGGCTTGGCAACAAACACCTATGCCTACTATTTATTTGAAAAGCAATGTAAACAAAGTAGGCTGGCTCCGCTTATTTTTTGTTAGCACCTGTAGTTTAAATATATTAGACTTTTTCGCAATTTAACGACAAGATAGGCCGTTATCGGTTTCTTTTTCGGCATAAAGTAAACACGCAAATTTAAAATTAAACAAACCATAACAAAGGTAAACGCGAAACTATCCTATCACAATTTTATATAATCAAAAGATAAAAAAAATTGACAAATTATACAATCTAATTACTCCAAGTTATTTACTGTATATTTTAAATTACTAAGAACTTACATAATTATGTTTTTTAATTGGAGATTAGTTAATAATTTTAATTATCCAATAACAATTTTAATAAATAACGTCAAGAACATAACCCCAAAATGTAATTTTTATCTAAACACTTTTCTAACTGAAAAATGTGTTTTAGTAACAATTAAGCTTTAACAATTACAAACAATTAACTATAATCTTACCAATTTTTATTTAAAGTATCCAAGAACTAACTTTTACACAAAATCAGACAATCACACAAAACACACAACGCCACCTTCGCTACGCCATAACACTACGTTGTTCTGAAAATCAATGCACGTAAGCGCTCGTCATTTGTTTTTATTAATATTTACCGGTTTAGTTTTTAGAACAGCAAAATGACCAAATTATTATGTCCTGTGGGCAGAAAAGAAGTGGGTGGCCAAATTTATGCAATAAATTATTTGATATTTAAATCAAATTTCATATTTTGCAGGGGCATAGATGGTTGGAATGAATTTCTCCCTGTTTTACTGTTAATTTTCTATTTGTACAATGGGTTGCCTACGCGTCAGGTAGAATTTTCAGGAAAATCCCGATATTTTCTGTTTTTATTATCCACCCACCCCCGAATCGAGAGGGGCTACACTAAGGCATCCCCTCCACTCCATTCAATTGTTTTTGGAATTTATCGATAAAATATGCATAGTTTTATATTTTTCTGAAGATGGAATCGCTGTGGAAATCTGGTGTACAAGTGAATTAATACTAGTAACTTTTAGAAAATTCAAAAATATCTTAGTAAATCAAGGATTTCTTAAGAAATGCAAGAGAAGCTTAGGAATTACTTCTTTGAAGAGAAATCTGAAAACAATCAAAGAAGAAATCCGAGGAAATCTTTCGAAAATCTCGTAAAAGAAAATCTAGTATACAAAAGTTTGTCTTATGACTTGCTCTTCGTATTTTTATCTTCTCAGGGAGCCAAACAGAAACCTTTCCTAAGTTAATCTAATCTTCTTCTTCTTCTTCTTCAGCCGTTCTCTGTCCACTCCTGAACGTAAGCTTCTTCTTTTTCTTTCCACTTTTTTCAATCCTGCACCAGCTATTGCCAACCCATCAACGGTCTCCTTTATGTCGTCTTTCCATCTTCTTGGCGGTCTGGACACTGAAGATGACGCAGGATTATGGTTAGACCAAGGTAGACCAAAGAAGTTAATCTTATACTATCCATTAAATTCGTGGAGAACATTGGGCAACAAGTTCAATATCTAATAATAATTCTATTATTAGACGCGATTGAAGAACATAATTAATCTAATATACGTATAGTTGATATAGAAAGTTTTGTTCATAAACCAAACATTTTCATTCTTTGGGTATTTTATTTTGTGAATTACCATGTCACCGCGGTTTTACAATAAAATAATTAAGAATCAAACTGAAAACAACATCAAGTATACGTTAGAGAGCCGCCATGTTGTTGATTTATACCACGAATTTCACTTTTTCCTGTATACCATTGGAAAGACAACAATTTTTTAAGCATATTAAAAAAACTGTTCTTGGATTAACCGTTAGTTTTCCAGAAAATGGCATTTGAAAATATAAATTTTCCATATGTTTTACATGGGAGTACATAGAAATTGCAAGTAACAAGTTTTCTGTTGGCGGTACGTGTACTCTGAACTAGTGTTTGTGATAGCCGTCATACGCGTGTCACCCAGACCGCCGTGGTTTTTCCACTTCAAGCGTAATTCAAAGAATTTCAAAGTCAAATCTTCAATCACCAGATGAAGAAGATCAAAGTGCCTCCGGCACTCCGCTACGCGTACGCGTGTCATACCTCGTGAGTGCGGGCTTCCCAGTCGAGGTGGATGGAGTTCAGGGATGTGATTAGCGAGTTAAGCGCCAGCCAAAACGACCCGGAGCGCTCGGAGCGTAGCGGAGAGCTGCGAATGGTCAGTTTTGGCAGGCGCAACTACGGCAAATCACGGATCCACCGTAAAGAGAATGAATTAAATTAAATAATTTAACTCCTCCCACTAATTAGACATGTGATTTTATACTTGTGTAAAATTTTCGATCTTTAAATGCTGTTTTTTCGAAAACTAATGGATAATCCAAGAAACTTTTTATTTTAATATGCCTAGAAAAGTGTCCTCTTTCCTAAGGTATATAGGAAAAGGGAAATTCGTGGTATAAATTGACCGATTGATCCCGTTGACATTATAAACGGTAAGGTAAATCACGAATACATACAAGCTTCTAAGAACTCTAATAAACGGAGATAGTACGTTAGCTGATCCCAGGATTTAAAAAATTTTCTAATAATCTGACTGAAAAATCTAACATTCCGTGGGTAATGTACAGATTAGGAAACGAGGAACCACCCCATTAATTAAATTCCTTAGTAAGTCATCTTGGCTTAATTATCCAGACTGGATAGGCACTTGACGAAGAATGAATGTAAAATTTTCAAAATTGGTCGAATATCCATCAAAAGTTTAAGTTTATTAATTGTGAATAATTTAACGATTAATAATTAACGAAGCACTGCATTTGATCAACCGGATAAGAAACAATTTAATGTTTATTACAGAAATCTAAAATATTTCTGAAATAGTTGTTTTAGTTAAAAGTGGCTCAGAATTCGCTTTGTTTCACTACTACTATGTAAGTGGCCGAACTTCTAAAAATAATTTCTTGTTTGATTTGTCGATGTTACTGTTAACAGTAATTTTACTGTAAACAATTAATTAAAATTAACATTAAATTTTTTTTTTAATTTCCTTGGAAATCCCTGGAATTCCTTGGAATTCTTTGGAAATCCGTGGAATTCTTTAGATTTTAACTTGTCTGGAAATTATTGGAATTCCTTGGAAATCCCTGGAATTCTTGGAAATCACTAGAATTCTTTAGGTTTCAACTTATCTGGAAATCTTAGCAATTCCTTGGAAATCCTTGGAATTCTTTAGAAATCCGTGAAATTCTTTAGATTTCAACTTGTCTGGAAATCATTGGAATTTTTTGGAAATCCCTGGATCTCTTTGGAAATGCTTGGAATTCTTGATAATCACTGAAATTCTTTGGAAATTCCTGGAATTCTTGGAAATCACTGAAATTCTTTTGAAATCCCTGGTATTCTTTGGAAATTCCTGGAATTCTTGGAAATCATTAGAATTCCTTGGAAATCGTTAGACTTCTTGTAAATCTCTGGAATTCCGAGTCTTGGGTATAGAAATTTTACAGAATATTTAACCCTTGTACACAGGATACAATTTAACAAAGAAGCTGATGCTCAACAGCTTCATAATATCTTATGCGCTAGATACATTTCAATACAACGTTAAATCAATAGCGGCATATATTTATGCGGAGGTTTAAGTCAATGCGTTGATCTGTGCCAGAAGATGAATTATCATTTTGAAAATTCTAATAGTTAATAGTCTAAAACTTTAGAGGAAGCTAAACCTCCCTTGCCTCCTCTGACGAGCCGCCGCTGCTAAATAATTTATTAATTTGGAAAAAGCAATTAGTGAAAGTGTTTGCGGTAATTTATTAATTTACGTAATTTGACGTTTATAATTTTCCTTCAGAAATGCAAATCCAATTTATATTTTATATTGGAAATTGGTATTTGAAATACAAATAATGCAATAAATCCAATAAGTTCAGACTTTGAGATTTTGAGAAAATGTAAAACATTTAATAATTGTTTTTACTTGCAAAATCGCTTGTCACTTTTTTCAATGAGGAGGCAGAATAAAAAATACTTTCAGATGAAAGTAGGCGAGGCCAGAAAGAAAATTAAAACTTTTTTGAAAAAAAGATATTATGTTTGCTTATGAAAGATATCGAAATCCAAAAATTGGATTTGGCCAAGAGTATTAGACCAGAAGAAAATCTCCCATTATTCAACAAGAAGAAGAAATTTCTCTGTTTCCAGTTAATGGACACTGTCGTAGGCTAGTAGTTAGAGCATTGGATTGGAACATCTTTCGAGTAATAAATGCCCATTGCCCATATACCTTCGTAGGTAAGTATATCTCCCAGTTTGTACGATATATTTGCCCCTTCCTTTTAACAATTAATTTACCCTATAGTGTTTTTCACGTGAGTAATTTATACTGCCATTAATAAATTGTAAGTTTGATATCCGTATATTTTAATAATATTGAAAACAGATTGGGTATTTAAAACTTTCACAATATAGTTTCTATTATGCAATATAAGTGTGACTCGTACCCCCAAGTGGAATAGGATAGCCCCATGGATTAATGGAAAAAAGTATTAGTAAACAAAATTAAAATTCAATCGCTTAAGAAATTAATGACCAGTCAAAATCGACTACTTTAAAGGGAAAGTTAAAAAGTATCTTGACCTAGTTGATAGCGAACTTACTTTTAGTAATGCTCAAGATATTGTCAACTAAACTCAGATTGAACAGGTGCGTTGATATAATCCTAAATTAATTAATTTTAAATTTATGATTTATTGATTTTAGTTTTTTTATGTGAAAAGCAGTTGTTTGGATTATACAGTTTTTTAAATTTTTAATATTCAGTGTTTGGCTATGTTATACAACTGAAAACAACAACAACTGAAAACAACATGAAACTTGCATTTATAGTTTTTGGGATTTCCCTGCAATTGTCACGTGAGTACTTTTCTGGATTGATTGATATTATTTCAATTTCATCTGGTATTTTTCTGTTGCAGTGTTTCAATGCTTAATTGTGCCAGACGAGCTGCCGACTTTGCTTTCGGTAGTGTTTTCAAACATTCCAACTATCAAAAAAGGTCAGTTATATCAGCAGATCGATAATAAACCTATTAATCTCGTTATAATCTATAGGTACCGATTCCAGACTTGGTTGGGGTTTCAGGCTTGGCAATAGAGCTGATTTCCAAGTTTTGGTCGAATTGGGACCGCAATTAAATACCCAACCACTTGCGAACCAAAATAATGCTGGCAACAGCAAAAGGCATGCAGCTAATAATTTGCGAAACACTTTGTATGCTCAGCAAAAATTAAAGAAACAGGTAAAGCCAATATTTTTCTTGTAGTAAGGGTTGAGGGGAGAGGAAGCTTCCAATTTCAGTTTGATCAAAAGCTAAATTTTTGGAAGTTTTTTTTTTTTAATTTGTTTGTTTAAAATAACTTTTACTTTTGCCGGTACCGCGACTCACATATGAATATGCAGTATGTGAATAAACAATTTAATAATAAGTAGAACAATTATTATTATTCGAAAATATGCTAAATTTCTAAATTAATTTATTGTTTGCTACAAATGGTCATTAACAAAAATGTGAAACTTGCATTTTAGCAACCCAGTACAGAAGGAGGTAAATGGATTGAAGAATGGAAAAATAATTTCTCCAAAAATCCCGTTAAGCAAAACGTGATTGTGAACGACGTTGGTGTTGGAGAAGTGAACGCCCAAGATGTAATTCCCGACGATGCAGCTTTAATGTTGCAGAGGTTGTTGAATAGACAGAAAATCTCATCAGAATCAACAACTCAAAAACCAAAAACAACCACTTCGTACAAAGACGCTTTAGATAACGTCGACATGGAAGATTCCAGATGAAATTTAGAAAAATTCAATTAGTGAAAGTTCTTGCCTTACGATCTATTGTAAATAATCAGTTTTCCTTTAGAAAAAATGAAACCAATTTTTTTACATTTTTAAAATTATTTTACTACAATTAAGTTTTTTATAATAATAGAAAATAATTGTGTTAATTGTGTTAATTAATTTTTGTACATAATACGTGTGTGGTATTTACATTAACTTACCTAAATAAAAGTATTTATAATTTATCGATACAGACATTTATTTGTTAAGAAATTCGATTGCATACTTACAGTCACTGTACAATTTTTTAATTTAACATAAATTAGATAATAATAAATTTGCTTTACATAAATTAATTACACTGGTTGATATTTTTTAAATTACAATTATCACATTCTTTAATTTACAAGAGGAGTTCCAATTTCAGCTTCGAAATTTACTGAACACCCCTTGTAACAAACTGAATACTTTTTTTTGGAAAGATTTTAATTACATGAAATTTGGAAACAATTACGTTTTTATAAAAATTAAGTAAAATTTGAAAAACAAATCAAGTAACATTAATTTCTTCTTCGCTGTCGTTGGTGGAACTGTCGTAGTCTATACTTTCGTACATTTGATAATTTTGGGGAGTGATGCAGTGTCTCGAATTGCCTTTGTCGTCTCCCGATGTCCTATGTCTCTCCAATGGGGAATTTACCGGTGAGATATCTGGAACATCGGTCAAATCCAGTTTTGGCTTATCGTCGTTCGCGTCGCTCAAATCTGGATGTGGATTATTTTTATTTGGAAGGGTTTGCTCCCTCGATCCACCTGCAGCAAGCAATTCGCGTTCTTTCGAATTCCTCCACTTCATACGACGATTTTGGAACCAAATTTTTACCTGCAACGATAAAGAAGCGTTAATTTGCTTAAATTTATGTTCGTTTTTGGATACAGGTTCCAGCTGTTGATTGAAAAAATTTACTACGGTTATGATAATTACTTTTACCCCCAAGATTTGTCACAAATACAAATAAAGGAAATTTGAACCAAAATTGCATTAATAATACCGCACAAATTGTGTGGCATTCGTCACACTTTTATTGAATGCAGTTTTATTACAAATTACGTAATTTAACTATCAGGTTTACGGTCTGGTTAAGAAGAAAAAATATAAATTTGTAAGGGTGTGATGGGCCAAAACATAAAGTAATTAGCACCCCGAGTTTAGTTAAATCCTATAAATCAGCATGTGGTTGTGGTTGGGACTGACGATTTAATGCAATCTCTGCAATTCATCGATCTTTAATCTTGGTTAAAGTGTATTACGTAGGGTTGTACACCCTTAATATTGAAAAGTTGCTGTTTGCCTGCTCGATTTTGAAATTGGAGAGGAAGAAGCGACTGCACGGAAGCAAGAAACCAGGCCTCCGGTGTTCCAATGTATTCTATCAATATCTAGCCAGTTTCTCTTGAATTAACATGACAAGAATGTTTCATTAACATGTTCATCTAATTATTTCACACTTCATAATTTACAGATTTTGCGTAAATTTCCATACGCTACGTATGAAGCTATTTCGAACGCAGCTAATGCATAATTAAAATTGAAAGTATTATTTAATGCTGTTCAAAAACAATTACCACGAATTTTTGATTAAAAAAAGAAACTACTTATTTGAATAAGTTGCTAAACTGTTCAAATTTCTAAAATATGTGTGATTAAAATTATAAGTGCGATTCAAAAAGTGACAATTTGACAAATTAATGGTTACAATACAATAATAAATTTGTTATAAAGCAGATAGGTATGAACACGTTATTGGAAAGTGAATTTAAATTCGTAAAAGCTGTTTTTGGTAAGTATAGAGACGTACCCTTGTTACAAGCCTATCAAAAACATATGTTGCAAATCTAACGCAGTGGTTATTTAGGGGAGAAAGAATCCATTATATGATATAAGATTTGTCATCGATCAGAGGACTAAATGCCAGCTTGACTTTTGTTTTATTTTATATTTATTCTGCGCTTCAAAAGATTTTGCTAGCAAAAATTGCATTATTACTTTCTTGTTTATTCCAAAAACCAATTACGAGGAAAATCCCTCGTAGCAATCTTTCGTGGGTTGAAAGAACACTAAAATCAGCTAACTCCTATTTTTTAAAAGTGCTCTAAGCAAGCATTTCTGAGAAAATAATGTTGAAAAGTTTGAATAGTACTTCAGATAGTTCATGCAACAGAAATATAACGTTTCCTAGCTGAGATGGTAACTTATTCGCAAATGTGTTGGAAGGTCGGAAAGATATAAAAAAAATTCTGTTTGAATTACTGTTGCATAAACTAGCTGAAGTAATGCATTTAGAAACTTTTAAGCGCTACATTTTCAGAAACAGTTGCTTCTAGCATTTATGAAAAACAGGTGTTCACTTAATTTTATGTTGTTTCACCTCTAACTAACACTACAATAATTGCATTGCACATAGAAATCATTTAATTGCATATAAATCGTCAAAAAAATTCACGTTATTCTCTCACTCCTGCCGGGAGGTCTGCGAGAAATGAAATATCCAGTATCTCAGCAATTGTATTAAAAAAACATTCATGAAATCATAAAATATCAATAAAACTTCCGTAATTGACTTGACATTCATACCTTATGCATTGAAAAACATTCGTCATGTCGCTGCTTTGAAAGAAAACCGGCACAACTCGAAATTCACTAGTTTGGATAAAATCGCATTTAAAGAGTTAACCCACTTGGGTATATGTAAAGTGTAAAATATGTAAAGAGGTATTCAGATGCATTTTGGGTTAACTCTTTTAATTAAATCAGTGAATTTTGAGTTGTGCCGGTTTTCTTCCAAAGCAGCGATATTTATGTAACAATAACGCAAATTGTAAAATATATGTTAGGGTGTCTGTGATACATTAATTAAATTTACATAACACATTTCGAATTGGTTTATTCTAAGTTATTAACATACAAAATTCTTGGAGGTTATAAAAAGATACAAATCAATGCGGCCTTCAGGCCGCATCAGCTGTAGGCAATTGAGTAGCACATCAATAAGTATGATCAAATCAGTCCGGTTAGGTCGCCTGATTTCCTAGTATATAAATTACCTTTACCCGGATTTTAAAACTTTTTTATGAAATTATGGTAGTTGGAGACGTAAATTACATATGTAAATATTGAAATTTGCGGATCATACAGAAATTCGAAACCAACTTCAAAAACCAAAGAAATTTAAAACGGTCACTGTTTTGGCTGTTTTAGAAAATTACTCTTCTAGGCAGAAAGAAACACTTAGAGAAATATTCGTGAAAACCGACCGTACTAGCAAATTAAGAATCTAGAAAAACCGGACCACTAGAGTCCATGCAATTTTTTAAAACATTTCTGAATTCGCCCGAACTCGAAAATCACTGTTCTAGAATGGCAAGGATTTTTTCTTAAATTTAAATTCGGCTATAATTGTAAGTAGGCGATAAGAAAATCTGCTTCAGTAGCAAACTCTATCAGAGGAATCATACTTCCTTCACAATGCATAACAAAAGGTCGGCTCGCAACGCTCTCTGCATAACAGAGACAGAAGTGTATGTTACTAATCCACACAATTGTGCAGAAAACGTACGCAATGGTGTCATTTTTTTGCACAATTGTGTGGATTAGTTATACATATTTCTGTCTGTGTATGATATAAATGCTGAAAGCAGTCAAAAGACATGAATTTATTACTTTATCTCAATTTCAGGAATATAATAGAAAAAAATTTCGTTTGTCCATTCATGTGCATTATTTACGCACAAAACTTGGCTAAAAAATGAAAAAAATGCTTTATCAAATTTATGAACAAATTCATAAATATAATGATTTTGTTCGTGAATAATATGAACTTTTAATGAAATTTTTAAATATTGTTGGCGGGCGCAAAAATGGTGTATTTTTCATCAACTATGTTTCTCAGTGCTGATGTCTGAAGCAAAAATTTATAGATTTTTTGTTCTGATAATTTCCTCTCTCCTTTTTCCAGTTTTAAAAGATTTTGTTCAAATTTTTCTTTTTAAATTTTCAGCAGTACAAGTTATCTTGAATAGATTAAAGTTCTATATTTGATTGCGGGATGTCCTGAGAGCAAACCATACTATTCGTTAGGATCAGGGCCAGCGCTTATAGTAACTTTTGCCGCTAAACCGCCAGATTTTTCTTTAGAATTTTTCTGAGGCCTGGAGATCGTAGAATAGTCAAGGAATTTGCTTGTTTGATGGTTGTACGACCTTCTAGCATTGAGAATATTTATTTCATTACTACGGAGTCGGTACCATTTAGTATTTGTTACTAAAAATAATACCTTAATTCCACTCACACTCACATTTTGTGTCTAAACCAGCTAAACTGAAGCTGAAGCATATTTCAAAAATATGAAATCTCAGTAATTATGATTTCCATACCCCCCAGACCCCCCGGATTGCCACAAAACAGTTTTATAGTAGCAGCTGAACTAAATCTCAACCAAGCTTTACAACCAAATTTGCTATAGAAATTTCTAAAATCTGTTTTAAAAATTCGATAAGCTTCAGTTTAGCTGCTATTACAAAACTGGTTTAGACACAAAATGTAAGTGGCAATCCGGGGGGTCTGGGGGGTGTGGAACACCCCCCAGTGCATCTTTTGGTTTTTATTCGCGCATCCGAATTAAGGTATTATTTTTAGTAACAAATATTAACCCAAACCCAAAAATTGGGCCATCGATGCTATTACACTTGAATATAAGGGGTCTGAAAATTTGCTAAAGCCTATGGCCCAACTCTGTTAAAAATAGGCCCTGGTTATCTATGAAAGTCAGTATATCAGTCAGTATTTTTAACACAAAATAATTTCTCCTTTGCTAGCCTTTAAGATGAATTAATAACTTTGGAATGTTACACGACATTATTAGGTTGTAATGCTGACCTATAATTTTCAATTATCAATTTTTGAAAATAATTATATTTTATTTGTTATAAAAAAAATATGAAATTTCAGTAATTATGATTTATGCATAATAATTTTAGCATAATTTTGAGAATTGCAATAGCTATTTATATAACCAGTGTTGAGGAAGGATAATGTTTTTCATTTTTATATTGATAACTCTAAAACAGTGGTTCCCAAACTATTTTGACCCACGGACCTATTTTGATAGTCAAAACTTGCCTACGGACCCAAAGTGAAAAGACTTGTGAAAAGCTGGTTATCATTTTCCACGGAACACTTCTCTAAAAAATGCGACCAAATTGCAAAACATTTTAATTATTCAGAAATATATTTAAATGAAACGCTGAATTCTGAAGATGATCTAATAAACTAAGATATGTCAACTCATTATTATATTGTAGCACTACAGGCCTTGTAGAGGCATGGCTTAATATTGAGGCATTTATACCTCGAAGATGTTGCCAACATCTTGTGAGAGAGTCACGGTCGAAGCAGCTAGTTGTGGGGATCGAATCCACGATTCCGACATAGCAATCGATCATTCTAACTGCTAGCCTACGACCGCGCTTAACTCATAGCTATGAATTTCAAATATTATCTACAATAAAAATTACAAAAATTTTGAAAGCATAAAAAAGCAAAAAGTGAAAATACTTCAAGCAGACTAAAGCCAACTGCTTCAAGAGAGGACAAAGTTTATGGGGAAGAAATTTACTTTATTTGATTTCGGTATATTTTTACAGTTTATTTTATTTGGGTAAATAAAATAAAAATGCAAATAAATATCATTTTTATCTCAACCGACTAATTTACTTTCAAAACTTGTTTAATTAATTACTATTAATTGTTAATGTGGATAGCTTTGCTTCAAGTTATTCGTGTTTTGTAATCAATTGTGTTTATTTTTATAAATAAACTATCTAAATAAGGTAGATCATGAAAATATTAAAAAATCATTGTCAGACATGATAATACATTAAGGTCTTTTAAACTGCGACTATTCCCTAAAACCCCCAAGACAATATTGCATTTCAGTTCGGGATTCCCATTTCGACCAGGTGGTGGTAGCATTAAAGTTTCAATAAAACCCAAGAGACCGCATTTTCCAATATTTTTAATTTTTTATATTAGTTATCGTTAACTTTTACTGTGTTTCGCTGTTCGTGTCATTATCAGATCCAGAGAAATAATAAAATATTTTGAAATGAACACAAAATTTGGCAACAATAACGTCGAGAAAAAAGGTGAAATTAAATTTGCATTGTGGTAAAACTTAACAATGTCGAAAATTTAGCAATCAATTTTTAATTATAATAAAATAAAAAATTTAATTGAATTAAAAGCATAAGCGAACAAAACCAAGTTAAATTAGAACGCATGCACAAAACGGCCAAAAACAATCAAAGCATCATAATTATAATTAGAGGCTACAAAAGTAGATTTAATCGCACAAACTATTTGATTTAAAACAACCCTTAAGCGGCTTTTTGCACCTCCATTTTAAGGGTGAAAATATCGTATAAAACAACTAGGCGTAACGGGGAAGACTGTATAAGAAGAATTTCAACCAATAGAGAATGACTACACCCCACCTCACAAATCGTAAATGCTGTAATCTATAAAATATTATATAACCACCGCCACCCTTAAATGGAAAAGAAAAGAAACTGAAAGAGAATTTTTATCTAACGTTTACATCAAATTATATGAACTTGAAAGAGCATCATAAAATTAAATTTTACGTGAGGGTAATTTTCCAAAAAGTTATTTTCCAAATAAAATTTTTATTATTACCTGACTGTCTTTTAATCCTAATTTCTCCGCGAGCTTTTTTCGGTCCGGTTTGCTGATGTACTTTTGAATTTGAAACCTTCTTTCCAATCCCTTTCGCTGTAGGTCACTGAACACTGCCCTCCTCATCATTCCTCTTCTGGGTTTTCCACGACCGCTGTGCGCCCATGGAAATGTGCCCGGCAATGGAAAAACCGTCGTTTGGGAACCCGAAACTGGAGCTGATACTACAAAGAAGGAACCTATTAGGTTTTTTATAGTTAAATAAGTTAATTTTTGTTTTCAAATGCTTACCAGTTAAATAAGGTTGGGGTCTGCAGTGTGCTAATAGGAGATGCGGGTTAAAATGCGGTCGGCTAGCTACAGGTTTCGCAATCCCTGGTATATGATTGTTAAGATAACTTCCTAATCCAACCAAATTGGGTGGCGACATGTGGACTAAAGTATCTGAAACAATGAAGTATTTCAAAATCGATAAAATAGGGAAGCATTTTCGCAGAGGTAATTACGACAAAGACGAATGCTTTCCACTCGGATGAGTTCTTAATTGAAAACCATTATTGTCATTACTGTTCTTGTTTGGCTACAAAAATGCTTATTTCGATAGCCGAAAATGTTAGATTTCAAAAATATTCGCTCAGGGCAACTCATATTTTTATTTCTGAATTATGCAGTATTGGATTGTCCATCCAATTTCGATTTATACCATTTACATAAATTATTACAGCTATTATATTTTAAATTTTTTTCAATAAATTTGGAGTTATTCCAAAAGAAGCAGTTTTCATAATAAATAGAACTATAAATACTGAACAAAATAGTTTAAAAACTTGAGGATTAGAGATTGTAAAGGAGTACAAGCGGTTTGGTTATATGTGCGAATAAGGATATAAAGGATGTAAGGATAACGCATGAAGTGCTAAAGTTGTCAGCTCCCGGCAACTTTCGGTGGATGAAATGACGTCACACACTTCAACACCTCTAATAGTACGCCCTTTAAAATGTTACCTCGGTAACACTCATCTTAAAATTATTTCCGGTTCTCAAAGCCAAAATTTATTATAATTAAATTTATTCTTAAGCGAGATTTACATTTTCATTTTGAAATATACATTTACAAAGTTGTCGTTCTAAATATTTAAATCAGAATTTTAATATTAAAGTATGAAGCGCAGGGAGCGTCGTTATTTTTGAATTTTTAAAAATTATTTTTATTATGCCTACGAGGTGAAACCGGAAAGTCGGGTAATCGATACCTCGAATGATATACAATAATTGAATCAATGGCCAGAAAGAAAAGAATATACATTTATAAGTTATCATAAATTTCATCACCGTTCGAAACGTCCCCAACTGTGTCGTGATCGGTTTTGGATTATCACTTGGCAATAAATTTCTAAATCCACCGTAGAACTTTATAGCTTGCCACTTTTTCTTTTAACCGTGTTTCGAGCTTCTACTTGATGAAATTTAATGATTATAATGTAAAAGTTCACATTGTCAACCATAACTTACAGAAATTACTGTGTCAACTAAAACAAGCTAGGGTTAGTTGACACAAAAATATATTCCTATATAATTTATAGACATAAAATCACTGTAATAGGATAATTAATCTATAGTTTGCTTTTATACTATTTAAGAACAACAACAAATCAAGTAAAAGTTTTCTTGTTTAATGAGAAATATAATTCTATTATATTAATTTTAAATATACCCCTCAGACCCCCCAGTCTGCAACAGGATAGTCTAAGCTCTATTTTTAGTTATAAATTTAAATCACAAGATCTGCATCTCAACTATTAGTTTTAAGGAACATCAAGGATCTGAGCTTTTCATTAAAATTCTTAATAAGATTTGAGATAGGGCAGTTTAGTTCAATACGTCTGGTTTCGTAGTTTCAGTCGAAAAATCCCAGGATCGAATCTCGGATGGGACAAAAATCTTGCTAAATCAGTTCTTCCATAAGGTATGAGTCTGACTCTTGAACATTTTAAATATTATTATAATTATTTTAATTTAATAAAATTAAAATCTGGAACTTAAGTTAAAAACAATTTCAACTGGTGGGTGTGGTAATTTATTGTAATATGCATTGTTAAAATTGTATAAATCTTTACTAAAGCACAGCAAAATGCTAAAATATTTGAGCTCAAATGAATACCAAAACTACATTCGCATCAGTAATTTTATTTAAATAAATTCTCGAAAAACAATTTTTTATTTTCTTACAATGTTGCCACTAAATATATTTATAAAAATTAGTATAAGGTATTGTCGTGTTACCAAATCATTTTTTGAATTTTTGACTTTGCGGTAAAACATTTTTTAAGGGTTTGGTACGAAAAGACGGGGGACTCTCCGGGGGACGGGGGTACACGGACGTATTTTTATGAAGATCCAGATATTTTTGATTTGCATCTCAAGTTTGAGATTTTGGATTTCATTTTATGAAATTAAGTTGCAATTCGAGTAAGTAATTACTTTAGTTTTATTTTTGAAAGTTTGACAAGGGAAGATTGGAATTTAGTTTGGATCCGTTGTTTAATTAATTTATTAATGATTAAATGAGATGAATTAGATATTAAAAATATTATAATAACTGGTTTTCGAAAGATTTTATTGTTAAAATTGGAAAAATTGTGTAAAATTTATGTGCAAGGCGAGCACCTGCCTAGATAAGCGATACTTGCAATCATCGTTTGCGTTTCTGGGTGGAAAATTTATTTTAAAAGTTTGATTTAGAATTTAATTAAAATTATTTTATGAATTTTGAATAAAAAAGTTTAAACGAAAATACCTCAACCATCGACCACTGAGAGGTCTTGCTACCGATTTGAATAGCTGGCTGGCAATCGAAGGTGGAAAAGGAAGTCGGAGAATTAATTTTTGGCGTTCCACTACAGTATATTACATAAATAATAAACAAAAACTATGAATTTTCAATAAAAATAATGAAGTATATTTGAATAAATTGAAGCATTACCTCAAATTCGTAGAGCGCTATCTCATGATTATCAGCAATCTTTAGTTGCCTTTCATCCGAAATTATAAAAAATTAAAAAAAGTTATTAATTATTAATAAAGTAAATGATAAAAAATTCATCGTGACACTTTTCGTGCGGAGCATTTTATAAATTGCAAATTACAAAATGCTTAATTACAATTTGCAAAGTAGAATATTCGTTTTTGCAATTATCCTTTTTGTAATTTGTAATTTATTAATATAAAATGATTTTCCGTACTTTCCTCATAGCCCACACACCGAATTGAATCTGATATTCCAACAGTGTTGACTCCACACTGCTGTTAAATTTATCCTTTAATTATTTTTAAAAATCGAAAAAAATCAGCTAAATCGTAGGAAATCCGAGAAAATCTAGGAAATATTAGAAATATAGGTTCTAGAAATGAGATTTCTTTTTAAATTTTTTGCTTTTTTTACTTCTTTGAAAAGAAATCTTAAGACAAAACAGCAGAAAATCCTGGGATATCTCTCAAGTGCAGATTTGTAGATACAAAATTAAATTTTTTTTGAATAATTCAAAACTGGAACGAAACTGAATTAACTTCTAAAATCTGAAGTAAGTATCAATTTGTTAAATAGAAATATGCAGTAATTATTTCATTATAATTGAAAGGAAAACTCTTTTCGATACACAAAGTTTTCATGTGCGGGAGTAACACCTAAAATGCGCTTACGGATTTGTAAATTTTTAGGGCTTAAATTACAAATATGTTTTTATGTTGTTTGACTATTTTTGGGCATAAATTACACTTGAAAACGGCAGTTCTAGTTAGGCAGTAAATCTCTGAGTCATTTTACTTATTAAAACATTCCTGAAGCGGTTTCAGAAGTAAAAATTACAGATCTGGAAAAACGGGATCTGTTTATAAGTTAAATTAAGTTATAATTAACTATTAACTAAATTTCTGATATCTTATTAGTGATACAACTATTTACATCGAGCACACGTACCGTCAACGGTATGAGCAATTCGTAAATGACAAATGGAAACTTTAAAATGGATTATTTGAAAAATTAAAGGAAAAATTTAGATTGATTCATAGTTTAGCATAAAGCCTGTAATTTTTCTCAAAACGCAAAAGCTTTTCTCTACAGTACCTAGGGGAAAGTGGGGGATGGCACGCACCTAAGCGAGATCTGTTATCTGTTTTTCGGTATTTTACTTAGAAAAAATTTTAAAAAATTAATTTTACGTTCTACGGAGGGTAATCATGAAAAACCCCTAAAGGGTTTATAAAATCTACATTAATATTATTGCTTTTTCATTACTGAAGAAGATAAAATGTCATCACTGGAAATAATTTTCTCCGTTTGCTTTCCCATACGTCATAATGTTCATGTTTATTTAAGTACAGAAAACAGCAATTTCATCTCTGAATTCAGAATGAATGCTTTAAAAGAGAATTTTCCGACAATTTTCAAAAGCTTAAAATTGTGAAATTTACCAGAAAAATAAGCAAAATTGATTTTAGCCCCGGACTATGCGCTTTTCTAAGGCACATATACTTTGTCCCCTTCGAGTTTCTGGTGCTTTTAGTTGATATATGACGGTTTACAGTTTTTAATGTTGGTTTTTTGAACAAAAAATTATGAAAAACAAACAGAAAGAATTTTCCTGCGTAGATTCTTCCCGGGTGCCTGAGTGCTTGTTCACAATGTACAAAAGACATACATAAGAAATACATAAAACGTAAGAATTACAAATACAAGTTAGACCTTAATCGAATATTGAAAAATACTGGAGTTTTAAGCTTTTATGTAGGTATTTATATTTTTAATTCTTATGTTTGTCTTACGTTTTACATACGTTCATTGTGAATAAGCACTTAAGGCGCGTTCTCACGATTCAGGTTTAATTGACCGATTACAGTTGATCCACAAAAGTTGAATGTAATCTGAAGTGAGAACCTTTGTTGACGAACTAAAAACTTAGGGATATTAATAAAGTCTTTTCTCCGAAAAACTGCATTTATTATCAATACTAGTTTCGGGGCTCTTTACTTAGCCCCATCTTCAGTTGCAAAAGCAAGCTTCACAAAATTTGTCAGATGTTATAAAAGAGAGGCAAAAAATCACAATCGTCACAATAAAAATAATAAATTACAACGGAACGAAACCGAAAAATCAAATTTTTGATTTTACTTTTCGATCCCAGGCTTAGATCCTTTTTACAAAAAAGTAAAAAATCAATTTTTAATTAAAAAAAATTAATATTTAAATAAAATAATTATTTATTTTTAAAATTTAAAAACAAATCTATTTTAAAATTTAAAAAGCTTTCAATTACATTGTTTACCTCGACTGAAAATTTAATTTCCTTGACTTGGCACTAAAATTGAGAAATGTCCTGACAAAATTAGGGAAATCTTAAATTTTCCATGACTTTTCTAGATTTTCCAAAGTGTGAACCCTGTAATTGTTGTATAGGAAATTATCAGTGGCGTATTTACGATTAAGAAAATCTCAAGAAATCCATAGAAATTTCAAGAAAATCTTCGGAAACTCTAGAAAATTTAAAAAAACCAATGAAATTTTAGAAAATGGAAAAAGAAAATAATATTCTAGATTTCCTCAAATTTCCTTTTAGTTTTGCATATGACAATTTCTCCATCACTTTTCCACTTATTATTAAAAAAAGAGCGGGAAATTTTATGAAATCCTATAAAATTTTAGAAAATCAATAAAAATGTCACTCATTTTACAATTAGGAAATGTGGAAAATTAGCGGAAATAGAAAATTCTAGGATATTTTAGGAAATCTAGACAATATCAGAAAATTGAAAAATAAAAAACTCTTCTATATATTCTTTTAAATATTTCTTCGCTTCTTCAGGTGCCTATCCGATTACGGATGTATGGTTATCATTTCGACTTTATTTAAGTCGAGATGACGTACTAGGGAATTTTCCCCATAAGCCCAAAGATCTAACATAGGCTTTAGATCATATAGCAGTGTAGTGTATTCGGCGCGACCAGGCTTCGATCCGTAGTTTACCGCTTCGTAGCCAGTCGATATTAAAATATTTAATAAAATTAAATAGGGGGGGGGTAGTTACTCGTCTCTATATCCGCTCTTGTTTGGAAGGAATTCTTTGGAAATCACTGGAATTGCATGGAATTCGTCGGAATTTCGAGTCCCGTATACAATTTTTTTTGTTTTTTATAAAAGCTGGGCCCCCGTTAACAACTTTGCACACGGGTCCCTCACCTGCTTGTTACGCCACTGGGCTTACAAACAAAATTGAATTGCTCTGAAGGGGTAAGTCCAACTAATCCAAGTTAGAGCAATATTAATGATTCAAAAATTGTTTAATCAATTATTTTTTTCATAATTTGCTTTGTTACTGAACTTCTTATAATATTGTTAATTCAAAAATTTTTTTTAAATCCGCATTCATTTGTTGAAAAACTGTAAAATCATCAGAATCGTACCGATTTTGAGTTGTTGTAATGGCTATGATGTTCCATAATATTTGCAAAGGTACTTAGTCGATTGTGGATGAACTACCCTTGGCAAATAAAAAAATAATGTATGCATTATTGCAGTTTTTTATAGCCGAACAAACAGAATCGATAATATAAAACCCACAAAGCGACCAAATTAAAAATCACAACGACCTAACAAAAAAGGCAGTTACAAAATTATTATACATTATGTACGCCCATCAGGAAAAAAGAAAACGAGATACAACACCTCAAAAAACACATACACAATGCAATGTTATTACAAGACATTATTGATAAATTTATTGAGAGTAAACCCCCGGACCATACCAAGTTATAAATTCAATACCTAACTAATAAAATAAGTTTAAGGGAGAATTTAATCTGTACTGTAAATACTGAGGTCTCATGTGGGATTAGTTTTAAAAAATCCCATTGTTGCTGTACAATGGAGTGGTTTGTATGTATACAATAAATAGATACATACATAAAGGGATGTTTTTCCAGCGTGTTATAGCCGGGGATTTATTTTTTGTATTTCACGAATCGTTTAAAATAATACACCATTTTTTGTTGCCATTTTTCTATCTATTATGACTCGTGTTTTCGTTCGCTTCATGTTTACTCTATGGTTTAAAATAATTTTCAGACAATTAGCGGCAATAAAATAACATTTCTTGGGGAATAAGAAATTTTTGCAAATGAAACTAGAATTGAAATATCCAAAGGGATGTGCGATATGGAAAATGTGGCAATGATAAAATAAAATGGAATTTTTTTTTGAATTCAGGTGATAAAATCGAGTCGACTTCCGTATGTAAATTTGTCGTTTAATGCTCTCTTCTCTATTTTTTTCTGATTTATACGACATCTAACCATAGAAATGGCATAAAATAAAATCCGAATATTCCTCTAAAGTCAATTTATTCCTGAATTTAGCATTCGAAACGCGCCGTTTGAATTAATACGTGTAAATGCGCCGCATGTTTTTTCGACAGGCCTCCGAAAAGATTTAGTTTCGGCTCGTAGGAAAATGATCCTTATGATTTTAGAGATAAAGGTGGATACAGTAAGGGTAGCTAAGTGCCGCACCAGCTGACGCCGTTCAAATCAACCCCTTGTAGTTCTGATCTGGATTTTCGTTGAGCGGTTCGGTTCGTCTTATGAATACCTTCTCGGTAGTTTATAACAACACATCATTGCTATTAAAACTAAACCATGTATTTATAAATAAATTCCTATTTCAGGATATAATAATTCATTTGATACGAGCCAATGCCAAAACTCTCCTGAAGGGCTGAATTATTAAATTTAATCTTTCATTAAACATCATTTTTTAAGAACACAAAAATTAGATTCCTACAAAAGCATCGCCAGCACAAAAGCTTGAAATAATATTATGTTAAAATCCTTTTGGAAGCAAAATTTTAATTTTCAAATGTAACAAAAATCAGATACTTTTTTACCGAAAGGGTTCATCCGTACAAAGAAAACCTCGAAGCCATAGTTGGAACTTCCAAGTTCGACTTTTGGAGGCGCTAACAGCAGATAAAAGTTAACATGTTAATGTGATCTGTTAGTTTTTCCAACCTACAGACCTGCTGCACGTACACACAACTGATGAATAAATTTTAACCGCTGTAGTAGCTTTCAAAGTCTTCGCTAGAAATTGAAAACTTATCAACTTTTAATGAAGGAAAATTTAGAATTTCACCCAGTTCTATTCTCTAAGTGGAAAATTTTAATATGAACCCAATTTTGGATTTTGGGCAGGCTAATTTAATTATCGGGCTTCTTTGGATGGCAACGCTCCCAGTTTTCAGGAAATTGAAGTCCGCTGCGTGTCGCTTATCTCACAAATGGGCAACAAAAACTAGAAATATTAAAAAAATTAATTTTGGATAAAAGCTGTTTAAAACCAGTTAGTTTACTTCTTTTTTTTAATTTTTTAATTTTCTAGAAAAGCCTGGATTGAAAAATATTTGAGAACAAGGAAGCTGGCCACTGCAGCGAACGCTGACAACCTGGCCCTTACAGAACCGCAAGAAAAACATAGTTCACAGAGAAAAAAATTAATCTATGATCAAATAAAGTAAATTTGGGAAAATATCATAAAATCTTCAGGACTTATCCGAAAATCCTTTAATACTAAGCTTTAGCTAAATTTTTTGTGGTTAACTTCGTCTTAGATATTTTTCAGAAAAATTTAAAAACACATGACTTGATGTTATTCAATAGAATGGCATCAAAGTAATTATAGGCACCAAAGTACTACTTTAGTGCAGCCTGAGACCAACAGTAAAAATCATGAAAATTAACTTTAAGAATTAAGGTTTACGTTTTCAGCAGAAATAATACATAATCTAGAACAAAAATCACTTTTTTATAGTCAAACTCTCCCACTCGTTAGTTATTTCTCGGTGAAATAGTCTGGATTTTAAAAAAAATGACTAAATTAAAGTTGTAGTCAGCGTTCAGCATAGGAACGTCAATAATTTCAGAACAGTTTTGTTTCACGAATACTGGGATTTGCCAGAAGAGCAACAGTAAGTTGGATTTTTTAACATATCTTTATTTTAACATTTTAAAATCTTACAGCAATAGATTGCCTAGGTTGTGCGGCCTAAAGGCCGCACTGATCCCCTATAGATTTTCAATATTTTAGCTTAATGTGAATCGGTTTTCGAATGACCACCTGAAAATGAATACAGTGAAGCTCGATTGGTATGCTACACGATTGGTGTGGAACTCGATTAAGGGGGTATTCTAGTCTAGAAACATGAATTTTACTATCCATTTTTTTACCATTTCTTTATTGGTATTTTAAGACTACAAAATAATTAACCGAAAAGAAACCCTCAAAATTCACAAAGTTATGAGCTGGCAAAGAGGGAGGTCCAGAAAAAACTGGCGTGCACGATACGATATCTCAAGTTCTAATAAACAGATTTATTTGAAATTTGGTGTGAATGTTCTTTATACATTCCTCTATCGCATGAACCACGCTCAGATCAAAAATTTAAATTTTACTATGATTAAAAATTTTGGAATTGTTAATTAAAGCATGTCAAAAACAAAATTTTTTTTCAAGCTGCCGCCATTTTGTGAAAAAATTTTTGTCTTACTTTTCCAAGGTTCATACTATAGCGGCATCTATAATAAACATTTACACAAAATTTCAAATAAATCGGTTCATTAGAACTTGAGATATCGTGCACGCCAGGACACCCTCTTTTTTTTAGACCTCTCACTTTGCCAGCTCATAACTTTGTGAATTTTGATGGTTTTTTTTCGGTTAATTTTTTATGTAATTTTAAAATATCAATAAACAAATGATAAAAAAATGGATAGTAAAAATACTGTTTGTTTCGTTTGTACAGAGCTTCAAAAACCGCCCGAAATTTATGCCTCTAGACTAGAATACCCCCTTAACTACCATAATATATTTCATTAAGTTGATAAAAAAAGTTGACCATCAGAGTTTTCCTTTGGTTATGAAAAACAGTAGAACTGTAAAATAAACAGATTTGGCCTTTTAAGAATAGAAAATAACTCAATTGCCCGGAGACTGACTCGTGACTTTTTGGTAACCTCCCCTTTTTTAGGTTGGTAGTTTAAAATAGACCAATCGTAGGTTTGTTTTCGTTACGAAATTAATTATTAACAGAAAGACAAATTCGTAAAACTAAACATTTAATTTTTGGAAGAAAGAAATGCGATTTTGAAACTTAAAATGTTGTGAAACTGTTACCTTTGGTTACTTTATTTGACGCTTTTTCAATTTAAAGAGAAAATACTGTAAAATGCAAACTTAAAATATTGTATTTTTAATTATTGACACTTAAATTAAATTATTACGACTAAAAAACCACAGTGAGCCAGAATTAACAAAAAGTAGGTAGTCAAAAATTTTAAATTTTCTGAATTAAACTTGCACATGAAGAAGAAAATTAAGTGAAACACTTTAATCTTTGAATAAGACGAGCGAGATTGAAACATAAATTATTTAAATTTTGAGAACAGGTATAATTTGAGTAAGCCTCCATTAGAAATAATATGATAAAAATATTAAAGCTTTAAAGGGGTAGGTTAAACCAAAAATAAATTTCTTTCAAATTCTAAATTTTGAGGTGCACCAATTTGAAATTTAGAATTTGTTTGTTTGTTTTATATAAATTATGAATGATCCAATTAATCAGGTACCCCTCTAACCCCCCCGCAGTAACTATGGCTATCTATAGCTATATTTGTTCTTCTGACGGAATGAAAATTTCCGATTGAATAAAGTAGATCTCAGATCATGCACACAAACCTTTGGGTACCAAAGACCGGGGGGTTTGGGAGGTATGGAATACACCTCAGTGCCCTAGTATTTGTTTTCAAAAGAAAAACTGTGAACACGGTAGGCTACTGCTAATTTGTGGGGGCATTTTAATTCAACTTGGGAGTCTTTGATGCGTTAATCATGGTAAACAACCGTCTACTCTACATTATAAGTTGAAAGAGTAAAGGAATAACTTACGTTATCAGGAGCGAATAAAATTATGAAGTATTCAGAGTTAGCAATAGTAATATCTAAATGTGTATTTAAAATTTAGTAAACATTTAGCTTCTCGAAATTCTTGGTTTAAAAATATTACACCGAGTATATCTCCCTTATCCACCACAAAGAGGTTATTCCTTCCGCTTTTACGGAAATGTTATTTGGAATCAGATTTTTAAAAGTCCTAATATCGGAATTTCAATTACAAATGTTTTATATAAAAATAAAACTTGACGCGCACACTTTTCCCAATAAGCAAATTTATTTTCATGTAATTTGAAGTTAATTCAGAAGAAACCTATCTCCAGATTGTCACCCATCCAACTGCAAGCCGTTGGCTATCTTAATTAATTCCCGTAATCTACAATAAACATTTATTTCTTCTTTTTTAATTGCTAAGCTAAATATCTCTATTTCGGACCAAGAACTTTATTCTGGCCGTCGTCCCTCTGCAAGCAATGGCAAAACACCGAAGGAATCTCATATGAAAACCCTCATAACTACAGTAATTGGAAAAAAAATTACTTCAAAAAAATTTTTAATACTGCAGCGATCATCAATTTATTGCTGTTAATTTTCTTGTATTATTAAGAAATCCTTACCACTCCTTGCGTTCCTGTCCGGTTCTTCGTTTCCTAAAATGGCACTAACACTAAATTTAAGAACCGGCTTATTATCCTTAATAATAGTGTCACTGTGCATTTTACACTGTAAAAAATTACAATCTAATCGTCCACAATGCGAACAAATCCTAGTTTTTAAACAATTATTAAAATTAATATAAGTTTCTGTTTTGTCTAACGGTGAAAGACGGTCGTTTTCACTTTCGACTCGATTTACATCGCAAGGACTCATCGAGCTTTTAGAATTATCCTGCATAAGTCGTAGATTTTCTTCAGACGTTCTTCCATTATCATCTAAATTATTTCCATTAATATTAATCACTAAATTTTCGGGCGAAATTTTTCCATTCGGTTGCATTTTGGCTAATAAATTTTCCATCGAAAAAGACGAAGCGCTGTTAAGACTCTTTAGCATCCTCTCTTGGTGGTGAAAAAATTGTAAAGTATTATACATCTTAAATGTTTCATGTGTCTTGTACTTGTAAGTAAACACTGGCACTTGAAATGTTAATTTATAAAAATTATTTAAAACACTTTTTTGTAATAAGTCTATGCTTCACCGACACGATAAACGATAATAATAAAGAAATAATGAATTTATTACATAAATAAGTACGTTTACAAGGGATGTAGGAGCAAGGATATTACGTTGATTGCGCAGAAGTTGGAGTATAACTGATACCAATGTGAAACCACCCCTGGAAAGGACTAAGGGGTGGGTCTTTAATTTTATAAGGGGTGGACCTTCTTACAGTTAAATTTTATTACCCTTCCTAGAACTATTAATACATTACCCTTAAATTGTTCAGCACCAAAATTTAATACTTGGGCAAGAATTCTTATTGTGTACCATTTATTAGTTAAACAAATTAATGGCAATCAATTAGCGAAAGTTTTTTGTAACGAAAATCTAAATACAACTCAAGTTCTAGCATAGTTACTTTTGCAAACTGTCGTGAAGACGTCCTGACTTAATTAAATAGCACAAAATTAAAAAAGCAATTAAAAGTAATACAAGAACTTAACTTTTTCTAGAAAAAGCTTCACTGCAAGCTTCCTACGAAATTTATTAAAAGTTTTCATTTAGTTAAGAAAAATGAATAAATAAACGACTTTTTATCTCATTTCTATTGCAAATGTTTAAATTTATTTTCTCAAAAAAAAACTTAAAACATTGATTTAAACAGTCTTGAGCTTTTTTTTGGTGGGAGATCAGTTTAGAACCAATGAAAAGCTAGACCCGCCTTTGTTCGTAATCAAACAAAATCTCTTATCACTCTTATTTTATTCTCTGTTTATTTGCTAAAGCTTCTTCTCATGCATACAACGATTTAATAATCTTTTATACGCAAGGATGATACCAAATTATCTGAAGTTCGAAAGCTTGAGCTTCTAATACAAAATCATGCTTTTCGATTTTTTTTTTTATTTTGAAAAAAAGAAAACAAACGAAGACATCGATTGTAATGCTAATAGCATAGAAATTCTAATAATTTAGTCTAGCAGGAGCAATGTGAGCTTTTTTGAAAATCTCGACAAGAAAGTTTGACTGAAATTTCAAAGAAAATTAAATGAAAACAAAATTATACAATTTTTTAGCTGCTTTGTAATTTTTTATTTTGTATTGTATTGTAATTATTATTGGCACATCATAAAGTAACTAATGTTGTAGCTGCCTATTAAAATTGACTTTATTTTTTTTTGTTAAATGTAACAAATTAATAACCAATGGGTAAGTAATTCAAAATAAAAATAAATTAAAAGTACTCCCCAAAATGTGCTGTGCCTGACAGCTGCCTTTCAAAATAATTTTAACAAATTTTCTCTCGATAATTTTAAACATTTTGTACAGCGCGCAAAAACTCATTTAATTTGTGTCATGAAAAATTATTCAAAAATATTAATTTACTGAAAAATATCATTAAAACGATCGAGTTTAACATTTTATTTTAAAAAAGTGAATTGTAATTTTATTAAATATGCTCACCATTGGCATATTTAAATTAATTCATAAGTTACCCTTTAACCCTTATTTTATATCGATTAATTTGTATTCGTTTTCTTTTGTATATTTAAATGTTCCGGGTAGGTATAATATTTGAACACACATTGTAATTTAAAATCAAATAAGCAAATATCATAAACTTTATAATATGAATTAATATCGTATTCAATGGTTGACCAATAGACAAATATTATTTCAAGGAAGGGTAGCTTAATTTGCATTTTAGTGTGTATAAACTGTAAACTAAACCGCGATTATAAAAGCAAATTATTGAAACTAGAAGCAAAATTTAATTTTATTGAAACAACACAAAAATTTAACAACCGCTCGTTTCTCAATTTTTCCCATCTTCAATTTAAAAATATACTTGTTTTGATTCTTCTATTATTTCTATAATTTCTTTATTATTAAGTTTGTAATAATTAAAAAAAATTATATTTCAATCCGACTTTACGTGCCCTCCGAAGCATAGTGGTACATACTGTAGAGCAATGTCCTAATACGATTTTTCGAGTGAACATAGTCGCTGGCTCATTTGAATTCTTACTTTTATAAAAAAAAAAAGGATGAGAGGATGTAAGAAAGATGAAGAGGAAAATTTTTGAAAATTTTACATTGCTCTAAAGTGAGAAATTTTTCCATAGCAGATGATTTATTAGATTTGCCTTTTTAATGAAAAAGTAGAGAATGGTAAAAAGTTAAGATCCATTAATCTAACTGTATTTTATATAATATGTTTCCACTGTGCTCATCTACTTCATTTTAATCCTTTGTTTTTATTTGCATAATAAATATTTCTTGTAGTTACTTGCAAAATCAAAAAACATTTATTGTTGAATTTCCATGGATATTATTACATAAGTACACTACACACCGCAAAATCACTTTCCAACTGAAAATTAATTACAGCGTTCATGAAAGTTCTAAGTTGCAGTTTTGCAATAAATAGAAAACAAGATCGGTATGAATTTAATTTAATTAACTTATCTGCAAAATCTACAACCTGATAATAATTTAATTACGAAAATTAATAAAATATCATAAAATAGCTTATCATTTAGTTTCCAAGGTCGATAATACGTGACGAGACAAAGCCGAGTGAACATATTTGTAGTTGGGTTATCATAACTGAGTGTTAAATGGTTTCTTGCCAGTATGAAATTTAAAATTATTACATGAAATTTCCTGGCTTTACCCCAATAAAAAGGAAAAATTGTTGCTGCACTATTTTAGATTTTGATTAAACTTTGTGGAAATGTTCTTAAGGGTTCCAAAGACTAAAATCCAGAAGTATTTAATTTTCTCACTTGCCAATTCCGGTCCACACAAAATCAAACGATTGAAAACTCTTATTTTTGAGCTTAGCGGTTTTAGCTGAAAAAAATTTTTCTATTAGAGATACTTAGTCGACCAAGGTGGCATTTTTATTTTATTTAAATTTTAAACATACAGGATACTTAGTTCTTACCTTTAATTTCAAAAAACTTCAAGGCTCAAGATAGTTTTATTACGGAATACAATTTAACACAATTACTGATGTACTGGAGGGCATTCCATGCCCCCCGACCCCCCGGTTTGAGAAATAAAAACGTTTGTTTTTTATTCCTCCCAGACGCCCAGTGCACATTATAGCAACCTATATATGTAGTTTTTGTTTCTGAAAAAGTGGAATTTCCGAATTCCATAAAATTAATTAAAAAATATTTGCGAGAACTTTCTGCTTCTGGTTCTGAATATTCCCTGATATCTGAATATCTCAGAAACTAGAAAGATTTGCAATTAAAAATAAAATTTTCAAAGTTAAACAAAAATAAAAATTTTTTTTAACAAATAAAGTTTAAAAAATTACTGGTCTCCCCCTCTCTTGGAAATGAAAATAGCACGACAACGTTCATACAAAAATTTAACTTCTCGTATACTAGCACTAGTAATTAGTTTCATTATGCAATACAATTTAACACAATTACTAATTCCATGCCCCCCAGACCCCCCGGTTTGCACAGACCCCCAGTGCATATTACTGCTACCTGTAAATGTAGTTTTACTTTATGAAAAAGTGGAATTTCCAGATTCCATAAAATTAATCTTTTATTCTAAATATTTTCTAAATTTTGAATATTCGAGAATCTAGAAAGGTTTATAATTAAAACTAAAATTTTCAAAGTTAAACAGAAATAAAAAAATTTTAATAAGTAAAATTTAAAAAATTTTTAAAATTATTAGTCTCTCCTTCCCTCTGGTATGAAAATAACACAACAACTTGCATAAAAAAATTTAACTTTTCAAACCGGGGGGTCTGGGGGGCATGGAATGCCCTCCAGTGCATTAGTAATTTCATTATGGAATTCAATTTAATACAATAACTACTGAAAACAAATCGCTTTATGTTTTGCTTCTCTTTCAACGTCTGTACATCCGCGAGAGAACAAAAGTAACTTTGAAGTGTTTTGAAGCTAAAGGTAAGAACTAAGTATCCTGTAAATTTCAAATTTTTTTCTGTTATCAAACATGTCCAAATTGTAGCTTGAAATATGTAAATTCTTAAAATTTTAATGTTTTGCTTATCTTTTAACGCCTGCACATCCGAAAAAGAGGAAAATACCATGCCCCCGGTTTGAGAAATAAAAAGTTTTTTTTTGTACCCTCCAAACCCCCAGTGCATATTACTGCTACCTGTAAATGTAGTTTTACTTTATGAAAAAGTGGAATTTCCGAATTCCATTAAATTAATCCAAAAATATGCGCATGAACTTTTTGTTTCTGATTCTAAATATTTCCCGAATTCTGAATATTCGAGAAGTTAGAAAATTCTGTAATTAAAACTAAAATTTTCAAAGTAAAACAAGAATAAATAAATTTTAATAAATAAAATTTAAAAAATTACTAGTCTTCTCTTCCCTCTGGTATGAAAATAACACGACAATTTGCATAGAAAAATTTAACTTCTCAAACCGGGGGGGTCTGGGGGGCATGGAATGCCCTCTAGTGCACTAGTAATTTCACTATGGAATTCAATTTAATACAATTACTGAAAACAAATCGCTATATGTTTTGTTTCTATTTCAACGTCTGTACATCTGCGAGAGAAGAAAATAACAAAAGAAACCTTGAAGTTTTTTGAAGTTAAAGGTAAGAACTAAGTATCCGGTAAATTTCAAATTGCTTTCTCTCATCAAACATGTCCAAATTGTAGCCTAAAATAAGCAAATTCTTAAAATTTCGATGTTTTGCTTACCTTTTACCACCTGTACATCCGCGAGGGAAGAAAATACCAAAAAGGACCTTGAAGTTAAAGGTAAGACCTAAGTATCCTGAAAATTAAACTTTTTTTTCTTTTATCAAGGACGTCCAAATTGTAGCCTGAAATATGAAAATTCTTAAAATTTTGAAATGTCAAGCAAAGGTTTTTTCTTATATGCTCAGATACTGGAATCAATTGAAAATCAGAAAAAATCAATAAAATACAGGTTTTTTCAGGTATATGAATTATGCAATTGTTTATATTTTTTCTAGAAACTACCATCTTTCAGCTTCGAAATAAAACCGCTAAGCTCAAAAATACGACTTTCCAATTGCTTCATTTTGTGTGGACCGGAAGTGGCAAATGAGAAAATTAAATCCTTCTGGATTTTGGTTTATGGAACCCCAAAGAACATTTCCACAAAGTTGAATCAAAATCTAAAATAGTGCAGCAAAAAGGATTTGATTGGTTGGCTAAACAATATATATAAACATTTAAAAATACAAAATATACATAATATATATTTTTCTATTGGGACGTCTTGTGGGGTCCGGCGGTGCTTGGATATTTTTAGGATTTAATAAGCACATTTTTATTATGACTGACAGAAAACTAGTCTGTTCTCTGATTTTTTAACTAGGAGAATGGCAGCGTTGAGCGGTGTTCTCGGAACGGTCACCCATCTGAGCACTAACCGCGAGTTACCTTTGCCAAATTACATCTTTTAGTTAAAAAAACAAATACCTTTTTTGGATGCTGGAAATTTAAACTGAATGAAATTTCCAATTCAAAGAAATAACGAAAGCCATGTATCAAGACACCATTAATCGATTTTATTATTCCCTTTTACTTGTAATATAATATTGGAGAAGCATTTGCCAATATTTGCAAATACTTTAGGGATTTTTAGCGAAACATATGTTGGTAAATATTGCGGTTTAATGTAACTTATGATGCACATTTTATTTTCCCACAAACTAATAAATTTTATATGTAACATATTAAATTTTAAATTAAAACTCGAACTCAATTTATGAAATTTTCTTAGCGTCAAATTTAAAAAATTAAATTGTTTTTAAATAATTTTAGTGCCAAGTGCACTGGGTACTTGAGAACGAAAACGATTTAAATGCAAACTTGGTGTAATAACCCTACAAGATCACATTCGGTAACAATCCAGTTGTTACCTTTTAAAAAAATCATTCACGGTGCGATTTGTCATTTTGCACAATGTGTGATTGTCAAATATTGGGGCTGAGGGTATTTAGAACCTCAGGGGCCTTTCGGGGATATCTTCTATTATTATAGTTTGATTTATTAATGATCGATTTACTTCAGTTATTTTTTGATTCTGCAAAAACCTGAAACAATAAAATTGTGCAAACTTGACTTCTACTTTCCCTGAAGAGCTTAAAGTGGATTGATTAAGTTTAGTAATCCTGTTCATTGCGACAACGTATTTCCGAAATTTAACCATCTTATTCGTGTACGCATTAACAATAATTGATATATATTTAACAAGCGTATCATTACAGACATGATGATCGATAGATCAACAGTTTAAATAATTTCTATTGATTATTGAGTTATTGTCCTTTTTATTGTAGTATTGCGCCAAATAAAAGGTGCGATGACAAATCGCTTTTTATTTATGTTATATGATTGATTGATGAATTGGTGAATACAATGTAGCTGGCACCCGAAAGAATTAAAAGTTAAAAATAAAATTTTATAAATTGTACAACCTATAGTTTTTTATGTGTACAATCGTTAGCAAAACGTTCATTACTCGATTTAGTTGCAGGGAATGCTTATTTTTAAAAATATTTCGAAAAGATGCGGATGAATAGAATTTACTAACGTATCAATATAATAACTTAAACAATAGTAACACAAACAATCCTGAGATGAAAATAAGATCGATATATCCCTTAGAGAAAGAGGTATACAGACTCCTCGGAAAAGGTGTCAATTGCAGACGCTCCGCCTGCGCCACGACGCTTGTATATTCACCGATAAAAGTTATAGTCCTTATTAGATGTTGCTCAATGTATATAAAATTTGCAATATAAATGTAATATGAATTTTGATTCAATTCTGAGTTGTACAATAAATAATTTTTTGTCGATGACAACTGATGAAACTGTTTTCCTTAGCTTTCAATCAGCTTTTCGATATAGAAATCTATGCGGATGGAAGTAATCGAACAAGTTAAGCCTTTTTCATTTGAAAATTCTTTTTGCTCTAATGCTTCCATATTGTGTCTTTTCTTTCTTGGTTTCAAATAAAAACCATCAAGATCGTATATCAGGTCTTTGTAACGTTTAGATCGATTAAGTGTAAAAGATGGAAGATAGTGCCATCGTTGTTTTATTATACAGCAGATGCTGTTGACATATAACTATACTTATATGACCAACATCTAAATTAATACTTAATAAAAATATAACACGAGATTAAAAAGTAACAAAGAGAGGAATTCCAAAAATTGCAGCAGCCTTACGCGCCGATCGAAAAAGTTCGTGGCTGCCCATAGAAAGTTTCCAATAAATATTTGTCAACTCAACATCCTACTGTACTCATTGAATCTTTCGATTCCTTTTTTCTTGATTATGGTCTCCTCAATGCGCCCTTTGAACGAACGCCTATGAAGCCTGCAGGCGGTCGACACCCTTATAAAACCTGTCACTAACAGAATTTACCCCTCTTTTCTCTTTATCCATTAGTAATGCGATTAACACGTTTTTGTTAATAGTGTTGCAACTTGATTGATTTTTAGCACAACTCTCAATTTTTTAACGTCAATTAAAATAAATACTACAGTAATCGAAACGACCTAATTAAGCCGCCTCCAAAATAATGTTATTGAAAATAAAATATGTCGTCCGTTTTCGCACAGCACGTGACGCTGTAATCTTATATTAATAATTCAATGTTCCCTCTATTATAGTAATAAAGTAATATGTCATAAAGAAGCCGGAACTGCTACCAGATGTTGGCGATTTAATATCATCCCCAAATCGTAGAGATTTTACCATCTCCGAGTACTTTACTACAAAAGCGATAAAGAAAAAATTGATAATAAAAGCAAATAATAAACCAAATTAATAATCGCGCTATTTATTTATTATCAATAACGAAACTGTAATTAACTTTAACAAGTATCCATAAAACCTTTCCAACCTTTAAATTAGTTTAGAATCAGTCAAAACTTGTTTTACCCACCGAATTTTAAAATATAGTATGCGAACGTATATTATTGTCGCATATTGTTCGGAGCGGTAACAAACGAGATCAGGTCTACCAACCTCATAAGTGGCAGGACGTTGAAGCATACATAGCAACTACAATATAGTACTTATCTGCAATAGAAGTTTCAGAAAAGTTTACACAATATAAAAAAAGACAATATGTAAATATAGAATTACAGTAGTAAATTGCCCTTTATATATTTTCCCTACGCGACGCTACTGATCAAGATTATTGGTGCTCCCAAGCAGCGCAAGGCATCAAAGCCCAGGGATATTTATCCAAACAGTAATGTCTGAGTATATAAAATTAGGTGTCCAGGCGGCACTGATAATATTTATATATATAAATAATATTATTTAATTATTTAATCATAATTTACCATATTGCTTCTATTAGGTATTTGTTTTCTCTTCGCTTAATATATATTTATATTTTTTTATCCATATATTATACTTACATTAGTTTAAAAATATCAGTGTCAATGAATTAAAATAAATAAAATATTTTCTTAAATGTATCAGATCAACTATATTATGAATTATCCTAATATATAAAATCCCAGCACGCTGCTGCTCCTGCTCCAGCGTGTCATTTTTTGGTAAAAAAAGGAACACTCTGATTGGTCGATTTTTTTTACCAACCGAGAAATATGTTAAACTAAGATTAAGACTAAAAATATTTGAAAATAAAATAATGAATAATCCTAATATATAAAATCCCAGCACGCTTCTCCTGCTCCAGCGTGTCACTTTTTGGTGAAAAAAGAAACACTCTGATTGGTCGATTTTTTTTATCAACCGAAAATTATATTAAACTAAGATTAGGACTAAAAATATTAGTCCAATATTTTAAATGTATGGATATCCTGCGATATGTACTGGAGGGTGTTCCACACCCCCCAAACCCCCCGGTTTACTTTTAATTTTTTTATAATAATTTATTTATAATAATTATAAAAATATAAAGTCAAAATTGTAATGTGGAACACCCTCCAGTACATATCGCAGAATTTGGAGAAATAAGGGAATTTATAATTTTACAAATTTCGCCAGGAAAAACCGGAAAATTTGAATTTTTAAGCAAAAGTGAGGGAAGTTTAAATCTTAGCTTAAAGAAACATTTATTTAAGTGTCTTACTGCTCCGAGTTTAGCAGCAACTTTTGCATTACTTTGAAAATTAACTGTCAAAATTATAGTTAAAAATGTAAACCGAGAGTTCTGAGAATGAACATATCCTGCGATATGTACTGGAGGGTGTTCCACACCCCCCAGACCCCCCGGTTTACTTTTAATTTATTTATAAATTCTTTTTTATTATTATTTTATAATATTTTATTAAAAAATATATTTATAAAAATATAAAGTCAAAATTGTAAACCGGGGGGACAGAATAATTATATCAATTTCGTCAGAAAATGCTGAAAAATTTTTTGATTTTGAGCAAAAGTGAGGGAAATTAAAACAACATTAAATAAATTTCAGAAACTTAGTTATTTTTAAATTATTAAAAAAAAATTTTAATTGTCCGTCGGCACATCAAGTTTAGCAGCAACTTTTTGCGTTACTTTAAAAATATAGAAAAACGGGGAATCACTCAGTAGCAGGAAACGAAATTAAATGTTTAATATTATACCGCTAAAAAAGAGATCCATCGTCTAGCTGCCAGTCCGCGGACGGGCTTTCCAGCTAGTTTTAAATAAAAAAAAAATTTAATTTAATTAAGTATAATTATGTACCAATTAGGTATCTGTTAGGTACTTTATTATCTTAATACTATTACGAATCTCTGGAGGTTTTACAAAACACCATAAGCTATCGGGACAGATGAGCTAAACACAATATCTGAATTTATTTAACTTGAAATACAAAATAAATTTATTGATTAATTTACAAATATTTTCAAACACGTCTGGTTGTTTTAGTAGCGGTAATCTTACTGCTTTCATTTTGTTTACTGCTATTTTGTCTTATCAACAAGCTATGGTTATCCCATCACTTTTATTTTCTCATAGCTTGATTGTTAAGTCGTAATTGACTACTTCAAATAATACTCCTATTACTTAAATTTCCAACTTTTGTCCGGATTCGGCGGTTTTCTAGAATAATCTATAGTATGTAAGAAACACTTGGTGGATCTACATTGAAACTAATGAAACAAATGCTTCAGGTGTCAATGTAGGTAGGTGTTAATCCGGGGAGTAATACCTTATTGGTAAATATTTCCCACCCGAATCTACGTCAATTTGAGGCATTTGGCAAGGAGTGCACTGGAGGGCATTCCATGCCCCCCAGACCCCCCGGATTGCCACCTACGTTTTGTGTTTTTTAATGAACTTGTTTATTACATGTTCACGTGCAATTTATTAACAAACTATGAACGGTTGGAGATATAGTTAAGTTATAAATTAGGAAAAAAATAAAATAAAAGGAAAAAAGTGTGTTGTGTATTTTAGAAATTATAAAGTAAAATTGAAAAGATGGAAAGTTGAGAATAAAATAAAATTTGGAAGTAACAAAAACTAATTAAATTAAATTGAAAATATAACAGTTTAAATAAATAAAAACTTTAACTAAAGTTCGAGGTAGGTGTAGGTAGGTACCCACAAAACGTAGGTGTCAATCCGGGGGGTCTGGGGGGCATGGAATGCCCTCCAATACATTCTTTGCCAAATACCTCAAATTGACGTAGATTCAGGTGTGAAATATTTACCAATGAGGTATTTGGCTTAGGGTGCACTAGAGGGCATCCCATGCCCCCAGACCCCCCGGATTGACACCTACAATTTGTGTTTTTTAAATTTTGTATAACTAATTTTAGAAGTTTCAACTATACTAGTATTATTAAAGCGCCTTGGTATACCTCATTCTTCGCTAGAACTTAAAAAAAATTTATAATAGAATGCTAAGCTTAAGTTCAACTGTTTTCTAGTTTTCTATTTTATTTTATTTTAATTTAAATTAGGGATTAGTCAAGAGGGAAATTTACATGTGGGTTTACTGGTTGTTTACAGCAGGATTCTTTGTTTTTAAGTATAATTTGGAAACCAGTCTACTTAGGAAAAAAACTTCGAGTTGTCTCGAGGCACTTAAAAGGGCAGAAATATCTATTTTAAATAAAGCTGGAAAACTAATTTACTTTTCTATACTGCGAAAAAATGTCCCAAATGCAGAAATCTAAAGATGCAGAAGTCTCTGTTTTTAAGTAAAATTCGGTTATAATTACGAAATCCAATTTAAAATAAAACTAAACCACTATGTTAACTTTTCGAATTGCAGCACCAAGTTTATAGGATAAAACTCTACAGTCAGCATTAACTTAACTCATTAAAGAATTAGTTAAATTGCCTCGGAGGGAACATAAAAGCAACAGTAAAAAAAATCCAGGGTTACGGGCACATCTAAAACGAGCCTGGCAGGCTACCTCAGATGTAAAACATTTAATATGTTCACTACACAAGAAGAAGAAGAAAAGTTAAATTTAATTTAAAAACTAAAAAAATTAAGATTGTTATTTTGTGAAAAGATCAGAAGATTTAGAAACGCTTTGAGTTAATTTGAATAAATTAATTAGTAAATTGTCGTCTTCATTACATATTTACAATGAAAATTAATTACAATTCCTAAGATTAATATTCATGATATCTTGGATAGTCGATATGTATAATTGCGCATAAAATTCAATTATAAACTTGTTAATTAATATGTGCCTCATATTATAGCCCTGCTTTGTATTTCAATGTTGCATTGGTTTTTCCTCGGTTAAAATATCCAATATAATATACATCAGCCACAGACTCTCGAAGATTAATATCGTACTAAGTCGCTTGTTTTAAGCTGTATTCCAACTCTCGCGCTTATTGAAAAATCCAAACAGCGGCAGTAACTTCTTTTTTTAGTGAAAATTGCTTTGGGAAAATGAGATATTCCAAAATTGCATTTTATGTCGACGACGATCGCAATAATTATCGAGTCGGTGGTTTTACCTTGCGACCCGTTTCGGGAATAAACATAGCTTGATTTTTTTCTAAATTACTAAATATATTAACTCAATAAAGTTCTTCGGATAAAGTTTTGTAAATTGGCAAACAGCTTAAAACTTTTTTGCAATATAACATTATATATGCATTATAATGCAAACCATTTAGTTGGTTTATGATGTATCTCGGTTTTCTTGTAGAAGAACGCGTTGAACGACTGGAAAAACCGGGCAAAGTTAAAGCATTCATATTATATAGAGAGTTAACGTTCAAATATGCCAAGAACAGAAATTGAAACGATCCGAATATATGTTAGTTTTTTATTCAGTCAGCTTTCCATTTTAGAAGTTATATTTGCCAGCGATGAAGATTAAATCGGGCGTATATTTTCTACTACATTTTTATTTGTCTTCATTAAGCGTGGTTAATAATAATGATATTGTTTTTGCGGAAAAAAAAACAAAACTCGCTCCAGCTAACTGCATTGCAAAAGTTTACGTTGAAATAACATTTAATTAAGTAAATTACATTATTGTGGCGGGGAATCCCCGAACGCCTTTTTCGGTTTGGCGCCACGGGCATAAGCAATGGGTGAAGCATTAAAATCGAATAAAAAATAAGAAAGGACATTTTTGAAAGTCACATTTTTCATTCACCGGCAACTTATTACATTTTCCGTTAAAATTTATGACGACATATTACTGCAAAATAAAATACTTTTCAGTACGATTAGTTCGTAAATCAATATTTATTGGAACGGAATTGATTTCAATTGTATTGTAGTTTTAAGTAGAAAGGGTAAACTATAAATTTACAATCGGAAAGAAAAGGGGTTGTAACGCGATAAAATATTGCGCCCTGCAAGTGTAGAATTTAAATTTATTATTTTTAAGAAGCAAAAATTTTATTAAAAAAATTTATAATATTTAACGTTCAACATTTGCAAACGCAACTATGGGCTAATTAGACTATGTAATTTATGCAAATTTAATATTTCTAATGAGGCGTACACCCCTTATTTATATTAAAAATATTTTAATAAAAGCCTTCCTCTGTTTATCTGTGCGTGTTGGCATAACATGATTAGTTACGGGTATCTTCGGTGTTTAATTCATTTTAAATTATTAGGGGATGCATATTGTTGTTATAGAAAAAGGGTGTGCAATAAGAATTACATTTATATTGATACAATTATATGATTTTTTAGTGCGACATTAACTACACCGGGTCAATTTTTAAAAATGTTTTCAAAATATATAATCTGCGTGTTTCACTGTGTATAATTATTAATGAGCATTGCCTAAGTTGTATAGCCATTTACTGTACTGTATATAAATTTGTAAATTTATTATTTAACAATTTGCATGTGAAGACGTCAATTAATCAACAATTAGTCGCTTGGTTGGAGAGATCAACCCTTTCGAGTTTTGATCCTTTGTATTCCATTCCATTTTCCAGCCGACTGAATCTGTAGAATAACGATACTCACATGTATTTCTAGTCGAATAAACCAGATCATATAAAGTGCTACAAACTTCTCCAACTTGAAAGCATTTTTTTTATTTTCAAAAAACCATTAGGTTCAAAAATTCGAGACGCGATAGTGTCACAGCATTTCGAGCGGTTAATTTTTAATCTCGGTGATCCGATCCCGTACCCTAAAATTAATCCAAGAAGGATGTTTCACATATGCGTGTGTCACAAACAAACTATATCAGTTTTTTTATTAAATTTATTGTGCAACATTTGCAATAAAATTTTATCACCACTGTAACTAACACGATGTTTATGAAATTTTTACTGCGCATAAAGGGGTTTCATTGAACGAAATATATAGGGATGACACCGTTTAAAACTTGGTTACAATTTAAAAGAAATAAGCACGCGTGTGGCAAATTGTTTTATTATTTAAAATATAATGCAGATAAATATAAAGCTTTAATTTGTCACGGTTTTAGATTCGCTTGATAATACAGCAATGAAAATTTTTAAATTAAAATTCTAAAGATCGTCAGATTTAAACATAATTTATGTTGCTACCAAAATGCAGACGCATTTTCTAAATTTTTTCTTGCAAAAAATTTATTGTAAAACTGAAAACTTTTTTATTTGGATGATTTGGAAAGTTATTTTAACACTAGCTGGAAAGCCTGTCCGCGGAAGGGCAGCTAGACGGTGGATCATTTGTGAACATTTAATTTCGTTTTCTGCTACTGCGGGATTTCCCGCTTTTCTATATTTTCAAAGTAATGCAAAAAGTTGCTGCTAAACTCTAAGCAGTAAAGCACTTAAATGTTTTTTCTCCAGCCAAAGGTTTAAATTTCCCTTACTTTTGCTTAAAAATTCACATTTCTCGGTTCTTTCTAGCAAAATTTGAAAAATTATAAATTCCTTAGCTTCTCCAAGTATTCTAAAAGAGTGGAAATCCTGCGATATATACTGGATGGTGTTTCCCCCCCCCCCCCCCCCGACCCCCCAGTTTACAATTTTGACTTTCTATTTTTATAATTATTATAAATTAAATTAATTCAAAATTGTTATAAATAAATTAAAAGTAAACCGGCGGGGGTGGAATACCCTCCAGTATATATCGCAGGATATGTTCACCCTCAGAACCCCCGGTTTACAATTTTGACTATAATTTTGACAGTTAATTTTCAAAGTAACGCAAAAGTTGCTGCTAAACTCCGAGCAGTAAAGCAATTAAATAAATAATTTTTTAAGTAAAGTTTGAGTTAAACTTCCCTCACTTTAGCTTAGGTCCAGTATTTCAGTTGCTAGTTAAACTACGTTCAAGGATTAACCTACGTTTATGGCTACTTGATTGGTCAGATATCAATATAAACGGAGTTTAAACTCGGATCGTAGTTTAAACCACAACTGAAATACCGGCCCTTAAAACGGGCTTTCCTGACGAAATTTGTAAAATTATAAATTCCTTATCTTCTCCAAATTCTGCGATATGTACTGGAGGGTGTTCCACACCCCCCAGACCCCCCGGTTTACAAATTTGACTTTATATTTTTATAATTAAATTTCAAAGTAACACAGAAAGTTGCTGCTAAACTCCGTGAGCAGTAAAGTTTTAGTTTTTTCTACCCGAACGTTAAATTTCCCTCATTTTTGCTTAAAAATTTAAATTTCCTGGTTTGGATTACGAACAAATATTTTTTCACAATTCCGGGAGTAAAGTGCTCACTTTACTCTCGCTTTCGCGGGACTAAAGTAATACTTTTTTTCCCGCGCCATTATTGCACGATATTGATCTGAAATTTTGCATATGGCTTTCTAGGACAAATCGCTGACGGGTTACTGTAACGTGGGTAAATCTTTTGTTCAGTTTTTCGATATTTACCGCCGTTTTCGAATAATTGCAATTTCAAAATCTCAAATTTAGTTACCTATTAACCAATGTAATTCAACATTTTCAGCGAAATTGTGAAAAATAGTATATACACCTTGGGACTAAGGTTCTTTCCATCCCGTGTGCAATTTTTGCACTCGGCTAAAAAGTAGCACCTTAGTCCCAAGATGTATAATATACTATTAGTCCTAATCTTAGTTTAATATATTTTTCGCTTGGTAAAAAAAATCGACCAATCAGAATGCTTCTTTTCACTAAAAAATTACACTCTGTAGCAGCAGGAGCAGCGTGCTAGCATTTTATAGATTAGGATGGAACTAATTACAGGTACAGGGGCGGAACTACCAGGGTGCGGTGGGTGCGACGCACGCGGGCCCCCGACTAAAAGGGCCCCCAGTTGTACTGTGACCTTTTCAATCCTTTTCAATCAGTAATTTTAATTAAAAAAAAATAAATTTAATTTTAAAATTTAAAAACAAATTTATTTTTAAATTAAAAAACAATTTAAATTAAATTGTTTACCTAGACTGGAAATTTATGAATTAATCAATGGTATTCTAAAGATTTCCTAATTTTCCCAAGATTTCCAAGTACCCTAATTTTTGCTTGAATTTCTTTTCACTTTTGTATATTACTATTTTCCCTTCGGTTTTCCAGTTAGTATACAAAACTAAGAGAAAATCGCCAAATAAATTGTGTGTAGTAGTGAAAGGAAATCTGAAGAAACCCTGGAAAATTTCAATACAGAAAGTCTCAAGAAATCCATAGAAATCTCAAGAAAATCTCAGGAAACTCGAGAAAATTTTAGTAAATAGGAAATCGAGAGATAATTGCAGAAAACTCTAGAAAATCTTAGGAAATGGAAAATTCAAAGGTAAGTAATTCAGAAAATTTTAAAGCAAATTAAATCTCAGAAAATGGAAAAAGCAATAAAAGATAGTCTAAATATTCTAGATATCCTCAAATTTCCCTTTAGTCTTGAATATGACTCCATCATTTTGCCACTAAGTAAAAAACGAGCGGGAAAGAAGAAATCCGGAAATATTTTAAGAAATCCTAGAAAATTTTAGGAAATCCAAGAAAATTTCATTAATTTTACAATTAGGAAATTAAATAAAAATTAATTAAAAAAAAATAAATTTAATTTTAAAATTTAAAAACAAATTTATTTTTAAATTAAAAAACAATTTAAATTAAATTGTTTACCTAGACTGGAAATTTATGAATTAATCAATGGTATTCTAAAGATTTCCTAATTTTCCCAAGATTTCCAAATACCCTAATTTTTGCTTGAATTTCTTTTCACTTTTGTATATTACTATTTTCCCTTCGGTTTTCCAGTTAGTATACAAAACTAAGAGAAAATCGCCAAATAAATTGTGTGTAGTAGTGAAAGGAAATCTGAAGAAACCCTGGAAAATTTCAATACAGAAAGTCTCAAGAAATCCATAGAAATCTCAAGAAAATCTCAGGAAACTCGAGAAAATTTTAGTAAATAGGAAATCGAGAGTTAATTGCAGAAAACTCTAGAAAATCTTAGGAAATGGAAAAAGCAATAAAAGATAGTCTAAATATTCTAGATATCCTCAAATTTCCCTTTAGTCTTGAATATGACTCCATCATTCTGCCACTAAGTAAAAAACGAGCGGGAAAGAAGAAATCCGGAAATATTTTAAGAAATCCTAGAAAATTTTAGGAAATCCAAGAAAATTTCATTAATTTTACAATTAAGAAATGTAAAAAATTAGAGGAAATAGAAAATTTTAGAAAATCATAGAAAAATATCCAAAAAATCTTGTGAAGTGGGGAATCACCAAAAATTCTAGGATGTTTAAGATATTAAACTTAAACATAATCTAAATAATACTGTCGTGTTACCAAACCAATTTTTGAAGATTTTTTGATAATTGGGAAATTTTGATTTGTGATAAATAATTTTTTCAATTTGGATTTGATAATTTTGAACTGTCGTAAATACTGGATTTTAATTTTTTTTTTGTTTGGATTTGATTTGTAAAATAATTTTGTAAATAATTTGTTAAATTTTGAATTTTGGTAGATCTTGGTTGGTACGAAAAAACCAGTGATGATGGACTTCCAGCCGTGTCCGTGAAAGTACACGGACGTATTTTTGTGAAGGACCTGATATTTTTTGAATTTGCGTCCCGAGCTTTGGGATTTTGATATAATTTTGAGAATAACTTGCGATTGAAGTGAGTAATTTTCTTCTTTTATTTGATTTGGACGTCGTCCGAGATTTGGACGGCATTAGAATTGATTTGAGATTTGGATGTGGAAGATTGAGGTGAGATTTGAATCCGTTAATTAGTTGTTGATGAAATGGGTAATTTGGGTTTTCAGATAATTCAATTGGATAAATTTTTATTGGGAAAATTTGTACAGATCAACATCGGAATTGATAGCGCATTTGCGATTGCAATTGCACTTTGGATAGAAGTTTTATTTAAAAATGATTTAAAAGATTTCCTTTATTGATTTGGTGTATGAAACAGAAAGTTAGAAGTTTAGATTATTTAATTTGGAAAGTTTATTTGAAAACTTTTTCACTACAGCAATCCACTCCTGAGCAGTCTCTAGCTTCCGACTTTGTTCAACTAGCCGGCATCAAAGGTAGAAAAGGAAATCGTTTCTGGCGTTCTTGCGTTTCGGGATAATTTTCTTGGTAGTAGGTAGTTCGCTCAATTGATGGGCTCCTGGATGGCCTCAAGATTTTCTTTCAAAAAAATGTTGAAATGGCAAATAAAAGTTCTGAAGAATTCCTAATTTTCCAACACTTTCTTATACCTCCTAAGATTTTCTTAAATTTTCTACGATTTCTCACAGTTCCTCAAATTTTATATTTTCTTGGATTTCCTGAGATTTTACTTCATTCACTAGATTTCCTCAGCGATTCTCTTCTGAGTTTCAAGTAAAGAGAAATCTGAGAAAAATTTACAAGAGATAATGAAAATGATGTGTAGAACAAAATTGTATGACGTCATTTACGCAAAATATCATGAACAAAGATCGTTTGTTTTTCAAACCGGGGAGTCTGGGGGGTATGGAATACCTGGAGTATTGAAAAGTGCCGAGTGTACTTTTCACCTCTTAAAAAAACCTAAAATAACCCAATGTTAACGTTAAAACATTAAAAGCTAAATTTCCGACGAGGAAATCGGTCGACGGTGAAATAGCGACGACGAAACGGTGACGGTGAGATATCCTAAACCGTCCGCACATACTATGTTTCTTTATAACTTTCAAAAATAATCGGAAAATCTAACGAAAATTCCTCTAAAACTTAAATCTACTAAACCAAATTTTTAAAAGTTTGGTTTTGACAGGCTACTCCTGTCCATAGTACTAAAAAGTAACAGGAGTTAAACTTTTCCCCAAGTGACGTTTTCATTATTGAAAACCTCCTCTTTGAGAGGGTGAAGGTAAATAATATCATACTGTGCTGGAGTGGAGTTTCATCCAGCAGTTAAGTGAGACCCGTAGACGACGAAGTCTTCGCTACCGCTCGACTCAATTATTATTATTTTTTAAAAAGCTATCTGCACTAAGATATTGGCTTTTTGAAATGATTAATAGTAAGCAGTTGAAGCGAAATGAAAATGAGCAGTGAAGCTGGCTTTTAAAATTTAAAGTATAATTCCTTGTATGGCACGTGTTTCACTGTGGTGCTCCTCAGATGGTTATAATTTTTAAATAATTACAAATCGGAGTCATCAAAGTTTTCAATTTTCCACTTTCTGCTTTATTTTGGTTTGGGTGTTAATAATGTAGGCTAAGCTGTTTAAACTAACACAAACTTTTGATTAGGTGAAATTTTCTTAAAAGGATGAAGTTTTTCGTCCTTATACAGGAATATTGATCTAATAATTTCTCCTTTATGGTTCGAGAATTGCCGAAATAACATTAAATTGAAAGCTTCGTTATCTCGGAACAAGATTATTCCAATAATGCTTGCTGAAAAGACTTATCGTAGCAAATGAAATTCAAAAAAAAATCACAAATCAAATTCACACAAGAGTACTTATGTGGTTGGTAAAGCACGGAAAATCTTTGCTTTGAAGATTGCATAGTCTCATTATCATGTCTATAACATTCAAAGGGCTGTCCAAAACACACTCTATTAATAGCAATTACCCTAAGGCGGCGTTTAAATACCCCATTACGGGTTACCCTATGTAACTTGCAAGTGACATTTATATATGATGATATGTGGGTACTGGATAGTACCCAAAACTTTACACGAGAACAAAAGTAAAGAAAGCGTTAACAAAATATATAAAAAAGAACATTTCGCACACAGCCATCGCCATTTTTATATATTTAATATTTAATTTAAAAAAATATAAAATTAAAAAATAAAATATATGTTTTTAAATAAACAAGCAATTTGTAGGAAATTTTATTCCATTTAATTTGAGCTCATTGTATTTGACAACTCAAAAATTATACCAGGGTTTACTTTAATTATTCTTAATTTTATCTTAGATTAATTTCTTTCTTTCCCCGTTCTAGTACCTCTCATAAATACGTGCTTTTAAATTAATCTTCTTTCATAATTTTAATTTATTTTTTATTAGTTATCTGTCGACGATTTCGCTCGCTTTCTTTATTAAATTAAAAAATTCAACTTGAAAATTTATTTTGAATACTTTTTTAAATTACCAAACCGACATTCGCTATGCGTGAAGTTGGGCTTTAAAAAAAAGTTTTCACGAATTTTCTTGTCGGAAATGTATTTATTTACTTTGAACATGTTGCACCCAATATACAACAAAGAGCGTGCAATCCCTATGGTCAGTTAGCACCCCTGTCAAAATATCAAAATGAAAAATCGCACCGTCAGATACACTTGCTAGGACAGTCTCGTTCAAAAATAATTCGAAATTATTTTTGTTTAGAAATAAATCAAAAAAGTTGCAAAAAATTGATCTATAGATTTAATAACAAAAGTGAAATTTCAAACCTTTTCTTGCCATTGCGACTTTTCCATTTTCAAAATGCACATAATTCATAAAATAATAATTTTTTAAGATTCTATAATCCAAGTGATAACTTAAAATGTGCAACTTTTATATCCGTATAATTCCTCAGGATCCTTTCAGGATTGTTTAAAATTTAATTAAATCTTTTAAATCAATTACTGAAATTTATGCAGAAAAAATACTCTTAAAAAATACAGCCATGAAAAATTATTTCCCTCCGAGAAGAAATGTTGAAATCTTAATAAAATTTGTTGTTGATGAAGGGAAATCTTAAATTCAGAGTGTACCTTCATAACGAAGCCGAAGGCGCACGGCGGGTGAAAAATGCTTTAAAAATTTAATTATCTTGACATCAACTGCGGAAAATCATAAAAGTGGAAATGCGCCTTTCAGATCCAATTAACTTAAAAATACGCTAGAAAACTGACAGATTTACTACGTTCACATAGAATTTCAAATACGATTATAAAGTTTTAATATTTTTTTAAAAACAATCAAAATGATATTAATTTTTCACTGGAAAAATTTCAACTTTTCATGTTACACTAGGAATTTAATAACTTTTATTTGATAGAACTTTTTTTGAGATAAATAGAAATTTACATACCAAGATTAAAGGTTAATATAAAACCAGCAAACAGCGGTTTTGAAACTTATAGTTTTTCAAATTACATCAATTAATTACAATTTTTGAAAATGTAATTTTTTTAATAACGAAAATACGAGGCGTAGCTGAGTAAACGAAATTTTCCATTTAATTATTATCATTTATGTTAAACAATCAAAAATTTATTTATTTATTGTTATTTTGTATTATATTTACCGCCGAAATAGAACTAAGATTTCCGTTAATTTAGTAATTATCCAATTTTAATTTTTTTAAATATGTTCAATGCCCACCTAGCACAGGTCAAATCAATCTGTCAATTTTTAACTTTCAATTATTATTAGATCATCGGCGAAGTGGCAACGGCAAAAAGATATCCTAGACTGAGTGGAATCATAAATAATTTGAAATTTTTCTTTGGGTCAGCTTAATTCAAATTAACCCAAACATAAGCATTTATTTGAAATTCAGCGAAGTGGCTACAATCAACTGACTAATATTCATTAAGTCTGGATTCACAATGAACATAAGCATAAGAAATACTTAAGACTTAACACATAAGAAATATAAATACAAATAAAAGCTTAATTTTGCTATTCACAAAAAACCATTCAAGTACCTACATGCAGCCAGATTTCAACATTTCCTATATTTTATTAAGCTTTATATTATTTACATTTGTTAAGTCTTATGTATTTCTTACGTTTATGTTCATTGTGAATCCACACTAAATATTCACATACAAGAGCTCCTTTTATTGGGAAGCTAGGAGAATTCCAGACAACTGAACTTTTTTAAACAAATATAATCTTTATTTAATAAATGAAATATACTTGAAACTTCTTCGTAATTTTGTTATTTTCTTTAATTTTCAGTAATCTGTAATCTTTCATGAAAAAACCAAAAACAGCAAATCTAAGTAACTGACAGAAGACAGAACTTGAATTCAACGAATCTCTGTTTTTTAAATATTACATTCGTAAAATGAAAAAAGTAAAATTTAGGTTTTTACGATTATGTATATGTTACGGTCAATGATGACAATTCGGCCATTAACGGCCAATTAGTTGGGCATTACGTCATAATGGTCGTCAATGACCATGCATTTTAGGCGATGTTGACATTTAAAGTTTCATATGTGGTTTTTACATCATTGTCCGGGCAATGACGTTAATGTCCAATACAGGGTGGCCAATGATGAAACTACTATTCTATAGATTTCATATTCTATCACTCTTAGTAATAGCAGGGCCTATTTTTAATTGGGTTGGGCGCTAGGCTCTAGTAAATTTTCGGGCCCCCGATATTCGAGAGTAACTAATAGCATTGACGGTCCAATTTTTGAGTTATTTTATCAGAACTTAATTTTTATTTTACGTTTTTATGTTCTCTTTTCGGGCCCCTCTGGCCATGGGCCGAATGCGTCTATTGGTAAAATAGGCCCTGGTCGCAGACGACTATAAGGAAACACTTCCATAAGAAAGCATAATTTATATGAAAGCATGAATAATATGATTCCTTAGCTGCGGATGGGACTCTGCGACTGAAGTCGCAGTACTGCTCTCCATGCTTTCTTTTGGGAGTGTTACCTTAAGTTGCCTACAACGATCGCACATAAGAAGGCATAGAGAGCAACCACTGCGACTTCAGTTGCAGAATCTCAGCCGCAGCTAAGGATTCATATTTTTATCTGGGCGAAAGTATCTGCACCAACACTAAGAACTAGTTAAACTTCAATCAGAGTGGCCAAAGCTAGAGTTAAGCTTTAGTATTCCAGGGGTATTCGATTCGATACAACAAAAAAGCACAGATGACTAGCTTAAGGTGTGATTTCTTAGCTTCGGCTGGGGCTCTGCGGCTGCAGTCGCAGTGGTTGCTCTCCATGTTTTCTTATGAAACGATCGCATTCTAAGGGAACACTCCCATAAGAAAGCATGATTGATATAAAAGCATGAAAGATGTGACTCCTTAGTCCTTAGCTGCAGTTGGGGTTCTGCGACTGAAGTCGCAGTGACTGCGCTCCATGCTTTCTTTCGGGAGCGTTATCTTAAGTCGCCTGCAATGATCGCACATAAGAAAGCATGGAGAGCAACCACTGCGACTTCAGTCGCAGAGCCCCAACCGCAGCTAAGTAAACCTATCTTTAGCTGGCCGAAATTATCTGCACCAACACTAAGGACCAGTTCAACTTTCAAAGGAATCAAAGTAGCCAAAGCTGGAGTTAACTTTATGAATTTCATGGATTAACTCTGATCTGAGGTTGATCTGTAATACAACTGGCCCCAATGATGCAGACTTGCATCCTGGCATGCCGATGGCATACATGCCAATGGCATACTGATAGCATCAAAGGCTCAATTTTTGGATTATGTTATCAGTATTTGATTTTTATTTTACGATTTTATTTTTTTCATTTCGGGCCTTTCTGTCCATTGGGCCCTAGGCAGGTGCCTAATGCGCCTAATGATAAAATAGGCTTTGAGTAATAGCCGTCACACACGTTTTGTATTTCGCCGAGTTCGAGCTTCCCTGGAGAGGTCGGACCTCCCAGTCAAGTTGAATTGATTTAAGGGATGTTTTTAGCGAGTAACAGAGCTCTATTTAGAGCGCTACGAGCCGTTTTGGCTGGCGCAACCACGGCAAATCACGGATCCATTGTAAAATAAATTAATTAAATTAAATTAATTTTTCCTCCGCGTCGTTTTGACTGATGCAACCACAATGAATTACGGATCCACCCTAAAATGAGTTTGCGTTAGTCTGAAAAAATAAAAATCCCTGTACACTTATGAGGTCGTGAAAAGGGCCGAGTTGCTGTCATTTATACAGGAAAACGCGTGCACGACAAATAGGTAATTGTCCCGGGTTGAAGTGCATCGCCATTTTGTTGTTCTTGTTGTTGTTGTTGTCCAATCCATTTCGGCCATTAACGTCATTGACCGGCCAAAGACGTAAATATTACAATCATATAAAAATATTTACATTATTGCCCACCGTTAACGGGCGTTGACGTCAATGGCCGGTCAATGATGTTAATGGCCAGCGTAAATTGGTATTGACGTCATTGTCCGGCCATTGACGTCAATGCCCAATTTACGTCATTGACCGTACCAGAATAGAGTTTTTAGCTGTTGAGGCCATGATGAATTTCTAAAATTAATCAATTTTTGAAGTTCATCATCAGTTTAATCGGTTCATTTTAGTGTTATCCAACATAATTCTTCACAATTTTATAACTACATAATACTTATAATATCTTTGAGTCCGCGTTATTATACTTAAATCCAATTTTCTTCGAAAATTTATCGTTGCAATGTAAAAATAAAATTTAAATTACGATTTATGCCAAAGGAAGAATCTTTAGGGTAATCTGGTGTACAATTGAAAGAAAATCTTAAGAAATCTTACAAAATTAGGAAATCTTATGTTTTCTTTCCTTTTTCAAATTTTTCGAAAAGAAATCTTACGACATTCCAGGAGGAAATCCGGAAAAATCTTTCAAATCTCTTCAAATAAAAATTTCACAGAATATTACTACAATTTCAAAGAATAAATAATAAAACTTAAAATGTTTGTCTAATAAAAAAACCGGGCGGTTTGGGTGCACGTTTTCATTTTATTCCTGAATCCCTACACCCAACACAAAAAACTAGACTACATCATCTTCTCAACCTCTCAACCTCTCAATTTTTTCCTTTCCACTTCCTTCCCTCTTTGCATTTGCAACTCTTCAGTACTGAAGAACTAATACTATTGGGTCATTAATAAAGAGTAAACCGTGCACTGGGGGGTATGGAATACCCGGGAAGACCCCCCGGTTTGCCAATGGCTACACTGAAGCTCAATCAATATTTGAAATTATAATAATAAGTAAATAAATACGTTTAACCAGGATATGGTGGGACCTGTACAACTTATTAAATTTTGAATTTAAGTTTAAGAGACACAAAACAATGTAGATAAACCCGGGGGTCTGGGGGGTATGGAATACCCCCCCGTGCGCATTTTTATTTTATTCATAAAACGCAACGCCCAACACAACAAACTATCTACTCAACTTCTCAACAGAGAAATGTTCTCAAAAAGAGAACATAAAATCGTAAAATAAAAATCAAATTCTTATAAAATAACACAAGAATTGGGCCTTCGATGCCCGAAAATTTACTAGAGCCTAGGGCACTACCCAATTAAAAATAGACGCTGCTCAGTTTTGTTAGGGCGACAAATCCTTTTCTCAGTGGATAGTTTAAAAAAAATCCAAATTCGAAGAGGATAATAAAATCAAATTATTAAAAAAAAATTAAACTGGACGAATAAACTCAAAAATATTATATTGTGCAAAATATAATATTTTGCAAAACAAAAGTAGGACTTTCGGGATTGTAATTTTCAAAATACTATTTCCGACTAGCTCTTTTTGTTATAATGTCGATTAAGTTTTTTTTTAATCCTGCTTCATATTAAAAAAGGGATGGAAAAGTTATGGAATCAAAATTCAGAAAAATAAAACTCGTTTAATGTGTAATACAGACGCCCCTCGATAAAAAGCCAGATTTTTACAAAAAAAATACTTTTTATTATGTGGTTAAATATGCGCATAATTATTTGTATTCTATTCAATAAGGTGAGAAAGGTTATTCTTTTTATACTCAAATTCAATCATTTTTTCGTTTTTAGGGTAAATGTAATACACAATTGATAGAAATTACAGCAATAAATCATGTTCTACACCGCCCACCACAAAATGCTTTTGCTTTTGTGAGAAAACGGAATAAGTTAAAATTTCGAAATAGCCAAATAATTTATATACAGGATGAAAAAATAAGATAAACATTTTTTCATTTTGGAGAAAACTTTTTTTAATTGAATTTATTTTTAGAAATACAAAAATAACTTAAATCTATTTTTTTTAAATTTTACTGGTTGGATTGCAATGTCGAGCCATATCCATACCCTGATAATCCAAATAGTTTGGAATAGCAATCTAAAATTTTGAATAAATTTACCAAATTATTTTATAGCTAAAATATCCTAATACTCACTCTTGCAATATATTTCACAATCATTTTCATACACACTGGTCACTTCTAGTAGCTTATTACAGCAGTAGCAAGTGAAACAGCAAGTATGAAACGCTCCACCTGAAGCGTTTATCCTTTCGGCGGCAAATACCTATAAAATGCACTACTACAACATGGGTAATTATCGGAATGCATACTAACTTACCTTTTGGCCACATCTCAGGCAACATGGAGTCACGCAGGAATATTTCAGACCGCTGGTATCGCAACTGCAAACGTTCGCTTTTCCTTTACAGCATTTTGATTTTGAAGGAATGTAGCAAGGAAAAAAACATATTCGTTCGGGAGGCGGTGGTTCACAACACCTAACCGGCGGATAGCAAATTGGTTTTCTAGGAGGTGAACAACATGGTGAGCAGCAAGGGTCGCAGCAGGGTTCTGAAGGGCATTTTTGTGAACATGGATCAGATTGGCAAGGTTTTGGAAATGTACATGGGTTACAACATGGTTTACAGCATGGTTTCGGCGGGCAGCATTTTGGAGGCGGACATGGTTTTGGGCAGCATGGTTTGGGAACACAGCATGGCTTTGGTACACAGCAAGGTTTAGGTGTGCATGGTCTTACCAGACAGCATACTTTCGGTGGACAAGGTTTTCTTAAGCAACACATTTGCGGCTTACATGGTTTGGGAGGGCAACATTTTTTTTTCGGCAAACAGGAACTGCAGTTGCAGCAGCTGAAAACTACAAGTTGCAATTTTAATTCGAAAAATATCCCATTGTTACTTCTTTTCGTGTTTTCTATTGTAATAATTATTGGTTTCTCTGGGAATCGGCGGTGAGCAACATGGATTTGGTTTTGGGCAGCAACTGCATCGAGCTGGACTTGGTTCTGGACAAGGACTGCAAGGGCTACATGGTCTACACTTGGGAATGCAAGGCATGCCACACTCATCCTATTATCACGATTATTTAGTAATTTATTTTAAAAAATAAAAGAAATGGGAATTACCGTGCAAATATAAATAGGACATTTTGGTTTGCAACTTGGAGGTTTGCAGCAACAACAGCTCGATTTCAGTACAAGAGATTTGCAGCAGGAATCACATGGATCGCACGGATCGCATGGATCACACGGATCGCATGAAATACAAACTTGTTCACATTCTCCACAAGGTGAGCAATCCGCACAAGGATCTTTGCAAGACATGCGTTTACAAGGTGCTCTGCAGGAGTTTGAGCACACGACGCACTTGTAACATGCGTTACAATATAGTTCTCCTCTGTAAGAATTAAAACTGCAAGTGTCTAATAATTTTCTGCATTTACCTAAAAAATGTTGACTTATTCAAATAAAATATTAAAATAATCAATTTGAACTTACAGCAGCTAAAGCAAAAGGTATGCCAAACTCGATCCAAAGCTACTTTTTGTTCGGCATAATAAACTACTCTCCCGCATCGGGGACAACAGGGCATTTTATGAGATACATTGAAGTTGCAAAATTATTTTCATATCGAAATTGTAAAGATTATTGCTTGAAAAGGTTTTTACTTAAAATTGTTTGATGTTACTACTGGAATTTTGACAGATTTTTTAATTTTTGAAATGCAATTTTGAAGTAATACATTCGAGCAGAGTTATCTGGATTTTTATTTATTTTAAAAATCTAAGAAAACTTTATTTTGGGAGCCTCTCCATCCTATAGGCAATTATAAATATCGCGATTTTCCAAATTTATTAAGAAATAGAAATGTATCCCATTTATATCTCCATTGTTTCCATCTGTTGGGAAAACCTGACAATTTTCCAGAAGAAAATTTAGATTAAATGCAGAACTCGGTACTTGAAAAAACACTGAAATTTTAAAAATTTTTGTTAATATCTATTTTAAGGGCGGTTAAGGGCCATCCCCCTACAAACCAGCTTGTTAGTTTTGTAAGATAAGTACATTTTTAATGTTTACAGTTCAAGTATTGGTGGTAAGTTCACCATGAGCTTTACGTTACATTAATAAATATTGGAGTTAGAAAAATTAGTTTCCAGATCAGGTCTTCAAAGCTCCCACTAAAGCACTAATATTGGATAGAATTATTACCTTTTCAGACATTTTTTATTGCAAATTTATATACATTTTTCCATTTTGTAGCATTATTTCTAACCGACAGCCACTTTTAAACGAAACTCAGTAAACAGCAAAACATAATTTCAGCTGTATCTCAAAAACGGTGCGACAAAATAGAAAAATATATATAAACAAAATTGAAGGCAATGAAATTTGCAACAAAAAATATCTGAAAAGTTTTGCTGTGAAATCGATCGTTGGAAAGATACAAATTACATTGCTAATATAGGACTGTGCCGATAATTATGTGAGCCAGTGTATGAACCTGAATATTAAAAATCAACAATAAATCGATAAAAATATAATTAAATCTTTTATTAATACTGTTTTGGAAATATACAGTGCACAAATTTTAAATCTGTATAAAAATTAAACATTTATTACAATTAATAACAAAGAGTGTACACAAATGAAAGTTATAAAATAGTACAAAACTCTCAAACGGTCGTAGAACAAATAAATAAAAAAATATACAACAGCCAACACAAAAATCAAAATTACTAAACCAATACAGTAATCTGATAAAACACACTGGGAAGATTGGTAAAGTTTAAAAAACACATAAAATAAAAAAAATGTTTAATAAAACATATTATAAAAATATATAAAAGTCATTGAGATCATCACAACAAAATAAAAATGTAGAGTCACATCCACATCAAATCATAATCGATAGTAGCTATACATGACAATATGATAGAAAAATTAAAACTTTTCCTATGGCGAATATTTTTTATAATATTAAATACTTGAAATTGAAAGCAAAGATTGCCCTACAACCGCACTTATTAGTAATACAAAGTCAGAGTTTATCAAGTATAAAAGTATTCAAAAAATCAATCATGCATTATAAAAATTTACAATTCCAATTTATTTCATTTCACCCTGTGCATTTAAGGTAAACAAACCCCTGCGTACTTGTAGTGTTTAAAATAATATGGCACACATTTTAAAAAGTTAGTTTAAAATCATCCTAACGGTCTTAAATTTGACTCTGACTTCAAAATCTATACTAAGCAACTATCACAAAATAAAATACAATTCAATTCGCTACAACATATTATATATAAATAATAAAAGTAGGCCAAATAATCACTATTTTAAAAACTAACACAAACATTCTATTATTAATCTTTGATTTATACAAGACTAGGGTAAGTGATTATTAGAGTTTTGCTTCGTTTTATTATGTCGACAGTACGAAATTAATCTGAAAGTGCGCTAATTTAAAAATAATTAAGAAACTTTCAAATCCTAAAAACTTACTTTAATATTGACTAGGTACAACTGTAACTTTTTTTCATACTTTTACAGCGGGGTTTCTTTTCTCCAATGAAAACTGTTAGTTTTTGTACTCGGATTAGCACTGGAAGTAGATTTTCTAAAATTTGCAGCTGCTGTATCCAAACCATTTTTCACATTTGCCACTAATCTTAGTGCCGGATTTGTTACAATTCCATTACGCTTCGGTTTTGAATTACTAAAATTTGCATTACAAACATTTTATTAGGGAATTCCCCACCGAATTCGGTGTTTTCAGTCTATTTTAGCAGCCATACCATACAGAACACTGCCCTGACACTTTATTGTGCAATTTTAAGGATGAAAATTATTGAAAATTAATATAAAAGACAAAATCCTACATGATTCATCCTATATACCAGTAGTCCACCTGGTCAATGTATTTTCAATTTTAAACAATCTAGTGCTAACTGAAACTGACCTGCTATTGTTATCCTGTCCTTGATTGCTCTTTTTATCGGACTTACTACCACTGGAGCTGCCCGAATTACCCAAAATGATCCTCATATGTGTGTCTCTTGCAAAATGTGTATCTGGAGTATTTGCAAAAATATTGTTATGTCTCAGCACAGGCTGATAGATGTTCATTAAACCTACGAAAAAGCAAATGTAAATAAATACAATTATTTTGTATTTTAAACTAACCAAAAACATTAGGTGCGTCGTGCACTGGGCTTAAAGGTGGTGAAGCATAAATTGGACTTTGTGGTTCACTTTGCAACGGTGACAGTAACTTACTCAGTGGCCTTGTTTTCCCACCTCTTGTGCATTGTTGTAACTGTTGAGTAAACGACATGGGCTGGAAGAAACTCATTAAACGCAAACACTTTGTTAAGAAACAAAACTACCTGTGGGTTTGGAACTGTGTCCCTTTGCCTATCACCATGCTTGCTGGAATGACTAGAACCCGTCAAATTTGAACTGGATTTGGAATTGGAACTGTGGTTTCCTAAAGAAACCATTGACCTCCTTTGCTGATCAGACCAATCAGATGTTCCTGGTCCTGGATACAATACAGCACTACACGCTTTCGTTTCAGCTGTAGAACCTGAATTATAAATATTTAAAATTAGCAATCCAGAAATAAATAAATTTAAATTAATACCTGAAGTTATTGAATTTGCACTACTGCTGGTATGAGCCACTTTATGCGACCTCATATTATATTCCTCCAGCAACCTCACAACCCCTCTATGACCAGACTTGGCGGCTACTCTTAAGGCATTTCTACCACAAGCATCCGAATGGTTCGGATCAGCTCCATGTTCCAATAATGCAACAACACATAGTTCGTGACCTTCTTGAGCAGCAATGCCTAAACAACGTCCACTAAGTTTAGTTTACCAAAACAAGTTACCTTTTACCTAAAGCTGTTGCACCCTGGTTACAGGTATGGTCTGGTACGGCTCCCGTTTCTAACAGAAGCTTGACAATCTCGTGATGGCCTTGCCAACTTGCAGAATGAAGCGCCGTTCTATTTTCGAGATCCACAGCATCAACTTGAGCATGACCACATGTCAATAATAGAGACACCATTTCGGTATGACCTTGCCAAGATGAAACATGCAAAGGTGTACGCCCTTCCAGGTCTCTAGTTTCCACATCGGCACCTTGTTGAATAAAAAATTTAGCCATGACCAATCGGTTGTCCAGTGCTAAAACATAAAGAGTACTACGACCATCTGCATCCTTTATATCCAAATCTGAGTCGTGAGATATTAAAATTTGTACAACATCGTAGTGACCTTCCAGTGCTGCCAATCTGAAAGTTTTAAGAATATGAAATAGGGAATCTACAGAATTAAATAAATATTTACCTTAAAGCAGTTTTACCATCGTGTGGCCTTTGATCACAAGGAGCATTGTACTTATCTAAAAATATATTAACTAGTGCAGTATGGCCACCTTGGGAGGCTAAAACTAAAGGCGCTTTTCCTTCGTTATCAACTTCGTCTACTCTAGCTCCAGCTTCTAACAGGGCTTCACACACATCTTGATGACCTAATAAAAATTAATCAAACAAACTGAAAAAGCTAAAGATTGTAAGCATTACCTTCAAAAGCTGAGTAATGGAGAGGAGTCCAACCAGAATTATCGCGATGTTGTTCATCTAAACCGCGATCCAATAATTGTTTTACTACTTCCACGCATCCTGTTTAAAAAAGTATTAATAAATTGCATTAAAACGAAATTATAACAAAACCTTGTGCAGCAGCTACGGAAAGTACCGTTCGACCTTCAGAATCCATGGAGTCAATGCAGCATCCCCAAAAGAGAAGCAGTGCGACTACCGGCGCGTGACCCATACTAGCAGCAGCCCAAAGTGGGCTACGTCCTCCGTGATCACAGTGATCCACATCCGCTTCATTTTCCAGCAAAAGTTCACAAACATCCCTAAAAAACGCAAATTAGCAATGGTAAATTCTAAAATAAATGCAATCTTACTTATGCCCTTCAAAAGAAGCTACAAGTAAAGGCGTCATTCCTTCCTTATCCCTATGATCAACGGTAGCGCCTCTTTCCAGTAACGTTGCAACAACATTCGCGCCAGGAGTTCTAGGTGCACATAAAGCTGCCACAGATAAAGCCGTTCGGCCATCGGCATCCGCGTGATTGATATCAGCTCCACCGTTCAACAGATGCTCGACAATTTCTGCATGGCCCATATAAGCTGCAGCTATCAATGCCGTTCTTCCTTCATGATCGGTAAGATTAACCACCGCCTCATTTTCTAACAATATTTTAACTATCTCTTCGTGTCCAGACCACGCAGCAGCTCTAAGAGCCGTCCGATTTTCGGCATCCACGCTATCCAAACTACATCCATGTTTTACGAGCAACTCAACAACTTCCGTATGACCACCCCAAGCTGCCGCCCGAAGAGGTGTCCAGCCATCCGCATCGGCTTGATCGACTTCTGCGCCGGCTTCCAGCAAAACTCGAACAACTTGCGCTTGCCCTAACCGTGCAGCAACGTGTAGTGCCGCCTGTCCGTGAATATCCTGCAGATCAAACAGAGGTTCGGGACTCGGTTCTGTCGAAGATGTTGCTAAAGAAAGTTGACTTTCGTACTCTCCATCTTCGGGATCGACTTGTTCCACGGCTCCCGCTTCCAATAGTAATTTTAAAACTTTCTGATCAGTGGGCAAAAAAGCTCCAAAATTAACACCGGCCATTTCGTTCCCTTCCAGGAGACACTCTTCCACATTCGCACCACTCGAAATCAACCACAGTACAATCAACGTGTGCACGTCTAAATTATATTTATTGAAATTATTGGAACCATTCAAATCGTTTGTTTGCGAAAAAGTTGCTACTTCTACCTGAGGTAATTTGTCTTTATTCCTATCTTTGTTAATTACACCGTAAATTGGAGATTTTGGTCGAGTCTCGCTTGATAATGGAATATTTTCGTATTTATCCAAATTGACTTCGGAATTCACTTCCTTGACGTTTAATTGTTCAATGTTAAGATCGTTTGGATCCAAATTGTTGGGTTGTAGACTTGCTTCGGTTTCCATAAAACTACTCTCCAAAGTTTCCATTACGCAGTTCAAGTCTTTTTCGTAATTGTTTTCGTATTTTGCTATGTTTTGCAAAGCTTTGAGATCGGAATAAACTTCGCTGGCGCTTTTCTCTAACGAACTCTCACCGTAAGTAACGTTTTGACGTTCCTTATTGAACTTGTACAGCAAATTTGGACCTTTTTGGGTCGGAGCTTCGCTCAGATATTGTTCCATTCGAGATAGGTGAAAAGTGTAATCGTAGATTTCCTGATTGGACAATAACTTCGCTTGAAGAGAGTAATACATGGCTAAGGTGCAGTGACCGTGGAAGATGTTACATAAATATTTTTGTGTGCAGTGTTTGATGTCCAGCAACCATTCGGCAAAAGAATGATGGAACAGTTTAATTGAGCCGTTTTTTGAAATTATAAGAACTTTTTTTAACAGATGAAACCGTTTTTTGAAATCTTCTATACTCATTTTGGAATTATAAACTTTCATTATGTCGAATAGTAAGTTTTCGTTTAAAGCACATTTCGCTGCCAATATCACATTTAATAAGGGTTGCACTTTGGAGAACTGACGTCGATTGAATAATCTCTGACTTAACCACAAGTACAAACCATTTAAAGTTCCCGGTATTTCCCTCACTTCGCGTAAAACGATGAAGTTATCCGATACGCCGTCCAGCACTTTTTCCAAATATAAAAAACATCCGTTGCTCTTAATGTGGAGTTGATTTAACATTTCTGCAGTATCTCGACTGATGTGCTGCCGCAAACTATTTTCTTGGTCCAGTCTGGCCAATATGTACTGCTGCACATCCCTCACAACCTGATAACAAAATATGATTTTAATTAACAAGGAAAAATGTAAATGAAGCTCTGTCGACTATATTTAATTTATTCATGCAAATTTTGAAAGTTTGTTGAATAGAGAAGCTGCGATTGTTCTACACACAAAGAACGAAAAGATATATTGAATGATAAGCCCCATGGCGAATTTATACCGCTGCGCATCTCTCGTAAACCATAGCCAAAATATTTTTTTAATTATGGCCAATTTCTAGCCTAGTAAAAGAAGGAAAATGTAAATTAAATCGCTTGGCTATATTCAATTTATTCGGGCAAACTTGGAAAGTTTCTGTTGAATAGCGACGCTGCAATTGTTCACACAAAGAACGAAAAGATATATTGAGCGATAAGCCCCATGGTTATACAAGTAAAATATTTCGTAAAATGTTGATCTAGATACTGTAAACATGAAAATAAATACGAAACAGAGTAACGTTTCGTGAGACAATATTCCCGTCATAATTTGAAAGGAAAATGATAGAGAAGCTTTCGTATTTATTTGGCAAGCAGGTAGTTCTCATAAATAAAAAATGTAGTTCAAGTAAATACAGCGCTGGTACGCTTACCAAGGTCGTAATTATTTTCTTTGCATTTAAACGGAAATGAATTCTTGTATGTTTGCCAATTTTATAATTAACTTACATAATTACATGGATACATTGACAACGGTGAATGAAGGTGCACCTGTAAACCTTTATTGATTTTCAGATTTTAAACTAAACTGTTTGGGTTCCTCAAATCAGTAAGCACCACTTGCTTCGTCTGATAAAATTCAAAGGAAACCCCTACCCCGTCATACTAATAATTTAAAAACTCACCTGAGATTTTCTCAAATCATCCAAACTGAGCTTTCTAAATCCAGTAAACATCTTCGCTATGCTTTTGGATTGCTTCCTCGCGGTACAAACCAGGAGTAACCATTGTGGAAAGAGATGATGGTGGTTAGCCAGAAGTTCGGCAATAGTCCGTGATTGTGAAGTTCGTTCTCGAGGTTTTGACTTCGTCAAGGTGGAATTCGAATAGATGAACGAATGCTCGTCAATGGAATCGACAAGTATAAAGAGCGAACTCTTTGGCGGATCGATTTCGAGCAGTGGAAATAATAATGCACGTTTCAAACAGTCGTCTGGATTTAATTCGATATTTTTGGCCCTTAACGCAAACTGAATTTCGGGATCAGATTTTAATTTCTCCAAATATGCATCCGCGATTGTTGTTCTTGGATTTACCGGTAAATTCGGAATTGGCGGTGTGCTTTCGGTAACTTTTTTGTTTTCACAAGTAGGAGATAAGTCCACATAAAGGTTGCCGTATACGTTTTCCCGTGTACTGGAAGATTCTTGTGATATGTTTGATGTATTCAAAGATTGCTTCGAACCAGATTCCGATAATTCGCACCCTTGTTCGCCTTTTCTTTTAGCTTCGTTTGCAAGTTTTCGTCGAATGCTCCTTTCTTTTTGGCTTTCGGTCGAATGATTCAGAATTTGGGTCACGAGTGACCTTACAAACTCGCTCAACGAAAGGCTCTTTTCGTTTTGACCAGCCAAGTAGTGATAGCATAAAAGACGTCTGTTTAAAGCTCTCTGCTGTCGACCAGACGGACCTTGCGAAGGCCAACATATTTCCGAACAAAATGTGCTTTTACCGCATCCGGGCCCTCCTAACAGGAGAGCTCCGCAGGTTTTCGAAATCGATCGTTGATCCAGGCAATGCGAAAGTTTCTGAAAAGCCCATTCGCGACAATAAAATTTTTTTCTGTCTTCGTAGGAAGCCATTTTAATCGATCACAAAATATTTTTAGTTTTACATTATTAGGTGCAGAAAAAGAATTGCTTTATTGTAAAATTATTATCAAGAATAAAAAAATAATTCTAATTTAAATTATTTGTCATTAGTGGACGAGTAAGAAGTAAATTACGTTAATTTTCTTATATTCCTGCGAGTCCTAGTCTGTAGGCCTTAATTACGTTTCCTCTTAGTTTAACAATTTAAATTTCCATTTATAGAATTTATCAATAATCGAACATTTAACGGTTTTTATTAATTTACACACCAATTTATGTTTAAAAGACGAAATTAAATGTTCACATACTAATTTTTAATTAATCACCTTCTCACTAATTTTATATACTGATTTATTAAATTTAGACACTTTTCACTCACTTCCATATTATATTATATTATTATACCGTGTGTTCAATGTTGAAGTTCTGTAAAAAAATGTCTAGTTAATTTAAATTCTTTTGTTATTTTAATGAACTTAATTTCACAATTAATCGTGGGTTAAACAATACATGCATTAATAATAATTGAAATAACAACTACTTTTCCTTTCCTAAATTTCTATACTACCTTAAAGCGTTAATTTTTTAATTAATTTTTCCTATTTTGCGTTGCTTGATCGAGATTCGTGATATCGTGCTTCCCAGATTAATTTCATTAATTTAATATCCTGTAGTTATTATTGCATAAACGAAAGAAAGTCGCCGAGGTCATTACATATATCATTGAATATTAAAAACATTAGCCAACGCAATTTGTTCAATAATAGTCGAAAAATAAAATTGTGAATTAAAATGGAGCTGCCATCGTGCAATATTACTCGTGCAGGTCGTGCAGGTAGTACCGGTAACCGGTTGCGGTCGGTGCTTTCCGATTTATCCTGCCGTTGAAAAGCAGATATCAAAATTTTACAGGATATAACGACAAAGAAGCTCGCAAAAATTGAATATTTTCCGACAGGTAGTTTCAGAGTTATATTGAAAATAAGCTAAAATGAAGGATGCCAACCTGTATCCAGCAGGTTTAGCTGTCTTTCCGTGCGATAATTATTAGAAACAATTGAGCTGTTTGCCACCTACCAAATTTTAATCACAGTTTCTCGTGTTTAACGAGCATAATAAATTATAGGTTTCAGCTCTTCTGTTGGGTCAACAACTGCGCAAATGGTTAAACTTTTCGCATAAATAAAGATGAAAAAATTGTTACATGGCGAGATGAAATCGAAACCAATATACAAGCGATAACTGCAGAAAAGAAATGCCAAAATAAAGCAAACGCCCGCAGTGATTTTGAATTAGGTTTCAACTCCTGGCCTCGTTCCAACTTCAACAAATCGAAATTTTGAAACAAACGGCTTCGAAACTATCAAAATTTAAAGGAAGATAATAAACCGAGTAAATGTGGGAACATCAAATGCTAAAAATTATCTCACGCAGATTTAACGGAGTCAATTACCTACGTGACAAGGAATTTCATACGTGACTATTGTAAATGGAAATGAAACATTTGACGTGTGTCATCCCTCGTAGAACCAAACCACCCTCGATACGACTTCAAGTAGGATAAAAATTAGGTTTTTGCTTTTACGTATGACAAACCTTGTATCAAACGTCATTGATTATATTTACTTTTACAGATAAGCGTATGGCTTCCATATAAAGTTATCTTTCCGTAATAAAATTTCAAAGAGTTAGGGTTACCTATGTTTATCTAGGACAAATTATACGAGTAATTAAGTTTTCATAAATAGAAAACCCAACTTTTTTGGAAAATTGCCATTGCAGTCACAGAAAATTCCCAAAAAAACATAAACAATTTCATTTTGCATTAGCCCTAAATTAGAACATATCGGAGCAGTTTTAAAAGGCTGCCCCTATTCTTTCAGGATTATATGCTCATCCCTTTCTAAGTTACTTCAACCCCTACATTATTCCCTACGCCGCTCTTTTTAATCATTTCAATAACGACACTTTTCAAAAGCGATGATCATTTTTTAAAACTTTGCCAAACAATTGAAAACATTTTTGTTAAAGGTTGAGTACGCTTCCAGCAAACTATTAATTAAAGTGGATAATCAAAAATTAACTCTCGGTTAGCAAACGGTCGACTTGTTTTGTATGATACAGAGCTTGGCCTGAAGTCAACTACCCCTCGCAATGTAGCATAATAAATGAAGATTAAAGTTAATCATACCAGTTTTCATACATGTAATTGCGCGATCTTCCTCGAGAAAATAAAAGCGTGTGCATATTTAAGTGAAACTAATAAAACCCGTTTGAATTTTGTTAGGCTAAAGCAGCATCCACTCACTCTTAATTCAATGGGTTCGATGGTATTTATAGAGATTCCAACCCCTTTAAATGCAGACACACCGATTTATCCCTGTGGTACATGCATAATGTATAGGGTGAATCACGAGAACGTTCGATATTTGAAATACAATTGCACAAAAATAAAAGAAAATTTTAACACGCCTGGTTGGAATTATCACTCGCTGAATATTTTTTCACTTCATAGAATGCTAATCATCACACTGAGATAAACCCTCTCAAAAACATCCGTACAAAGATTGCAAAATTGTAAATTTAAATAGCAAAAAAATTAAAGTTCAAAGTCAAAATTTTGAAAAAAAAAAAAATTATTTTCTTTTGTTTGTACTTTCTAACCTCTTCAATATTATTTTTTATACTTATTGCTTTTCGCCGTTATTTAGTTACCGAAGAAAACTGGATTGAGTTATACAAGTTGATAATCGAGTTTTTCATGTAGCACTGGAAAGTGCCCACGCATTTACACTTTCATATCTGCAATGATAATCTATGTCTTTGTCAGTCATACATCTATGTAGCTATAATAGAGCCCTAGCTTTGGTTGAATGCCCGAAAACAAGTGAAAAACTTAAAAAAGCTCAATAAAGTGAAAAACAAAAGTTATTCAACCCTGCACCCCCGTCCAATTGGCTTTTGACATTTTTCCAGCTTTTTCATTTTATAAATCAGAACCAACCAAGGGGTAAATATCGCAAAATAATTTTGTACATAGGACTCGAAATTCAAATGATTTCAATGCAATTGAAGGAAAAGTGAAGGAAAATTTAAGATTTCTAAGCTTTTTTCCCTGGCTTTCAAAGATTTTCTAGACTTTTTTGAGATTTCTTTGGATTTCCATGATATTTCTATTTCCTAAGATTTCCTAGAATTTTCTATTTCTCGGGATTTTCTTGAATTTCTCAACATTATCCCGGTTTTCTATAGATTTCCTTTCACTTGTACACCGGATTTGACCTCGATTTTTACCAAGTGGGAAACCAACAACTGAAAAGAGAAATTTGAAGAAATTTTTTTCAATTTTCTGAAATTTCTTTGGATTTCTTAAAATATCCTAGAATTGTCTACGTTTTCTTAGATTTTTCTCTTCCTCAAAGTTTTCTTGAATTTCTTGAGATTATCTCTTTGCTATTCTTTTTGGGGATTTTTTAATCCCCAGTTAATTTCTTGATGGAAAACCGAAGAGGAATCGCAGGGAAAATCGTGATATACAAAAGTGAAAGAAAATCTTATGAAATTAGAAAATCTTAATTTTCTGAGATTTCCCTGGCTCCCCTAAGATTTTCTAAATTTCCCATTTTTTAAGTTTGTCCGGCAAGAGCAGTTGGAAGGGGAGAGTAACGGGGTATCTACCCCTTTCTCCATAACTCATCAAAAATCAACAAAATCTACTACTCAAAAATATCCCTAAATTCTTATCCCTTCTCGCCACCCTCATTTACCTCCTCAATTAACTTCGCCTGGATCCGTCCTTGATTTCCAAACTAGTTCCAATCTGAAGAATTTCTATGATTTATAAGGATTCCGGAAATTTCCACGGAATTCCAGAGGTTTCTAAAGGAATTCCAAACAAGTGTACACAACATTTTCGAAATATTTACCCCCCCCCCCCTCCTTGAAACCGATCTATATCTTCGCATAAACCTCTTTTAACGACATAGTTCCGTGTCAATGTTTACTAATTTTCGCATACGGCGTATTTTGTGCCCCCTCCCCTTGACATAATTCCTGTTTCATTTTTTGCCCTCCCCTCGACTCCGCACGAACCACCCTTCTAACGACGGTATTGCTAAAAAAATAACTAAACCTACAGAAGAGCTCTGTCTTTGCATGGAGCTTCCTTTGGCGACGGATCCCCTTTTCGGATTTTCAGAGCGGAATTTAAATTAGTGAGCAGGGGGGGCTGCTAAGTGTTCCTTACATAAGGTTTTTACGTAAATATTTAAATATTTTTTAAATTTATATATAGCAGATTCAAAAGAAAAAATAAAATAGCATAAACACAAAAAATTTATAGATAACAAAAATTATTCCTTGACAAACTTGCTCATGTTCCAGTTCAAATCTGTTGTAAAATACTTGGGACCCCTTTTCTGATACCAAAAGAAAAACTTTAAGCGGGTTTACCCCTTCTACTAGACTACTATCATTTTCTGACTATATAAGTTTCATTAATCAAATTAAGAAAAACCCACTGGTTTGCCAAACTTCTAACTACCCAGCCTCTTTAAGATTTACGATCTGGGTACTTTCACTGAACAGACACCATGTGAGAAAGAAAGTACACAACATCATTGACTGCATCCGAGGGGCATGAGAGGTATATGGATACCCCCCCAGCCAAAAACAATCAAAGAAAGCCTGAGGTATAGTAACCTAAAACCGCCAGTCAATTACTGTTCCCACTAGCAGAAGAGACATGAAAATGCAAAACTTTTGAAAAGAAAAACCTGAAAATTATAATAATTAGCATGGGAGAAAAACTATCGGGATATGATAATGGTGACTGTCTGAATGGAGCAAATGAGATTTGTGCTAAAAAAAAGTAATTAAAAACAACAATGACGACAACAATTCATCTTGTGAGAACGAAATCCATATGGAGGCTATTAACAGTTTCGCAAATATGACATAAGAGTGAGGTCACTAAACTTTTCTAGAATATAAAAAACCATAACTGTTTAGAAAATTGCGTATAATGAATGGATATATTTCAATTATCTTAATTGATGAAAGAATTCAAAGCAGAAGGCGGGCGACCAAAACCAGCACTCTTCCAAATTCGAACTTTTACCTGAAAGTAAAAGTACGTGACCCCTGACCCACTTGAGAGGCAATTTTTGATGGAAAAATGAAGTGAAAATTGAAAGGGAAAATAGGAAGCAACAATTTTTGTGTTCGAGTTGGCGAGTTGATTTATTGAGGAATGATGAAAATTGATTACATTTCTGTTCGGACGGGAGGAAGTAATTCTATGCTCTGGTGGTTCTGAAGGACCAATCCTCAAAAAAGAAAAGCGATGTCATGTCATTGAAATTATCCGACACTCCTGATTATAATAATTGGGAAATTCAGCAAGCACGTCAGGAGGTACTTAGTCTGCAAGAAGTTGGGATGAGGGATAAGGTGGGAATGTAAACATCCCAACAGAACATCCTGTATAATCGAATTAAATTTGGCTAATTATATTTTGATTACATTACGTTACATTTGCGAACCAGATGAAAGCAGGAATTGTGTAATAATAAAATATTCGGAGTTCACACAATAAAAATTTCGTTTCATAAGGTCACCGAATGAGTCATAATCTGTGACATTTTAACAAGCACTAATTGAACACCACAATATTAAAAGCAGCACGAAGGTTTCTGCAAAATCGAACCCCCTTAAGTAACAGCTAAATTAGTAATTAAAATTTAAAAACTAATTACTACCTGCAGACATCGAGATGAACAAGGACAACAATCGCGAAAATCGAAAAATAAGAGTTATATAAAATTTTTGGCACCCGAATAAAATTTATCAGGTATCGCTTACTATAAAATCAAAAATAAGGAACCCACAAGACGGCACAATTTCATTTGTTACAAAAAAGAGTTAAAAATAACTTTTGTTTTCATGCACAAAACACCCACACCATGCACTCCAAAAACCATCAAATTGTCAAATTTATCAACTTACTGAATTAAACTACCATTAACTAATTAATTTGAGCACATTTTTTAAATTAAATTACCATCATTTTTATTAAAGTAGCACGACATTTACGTGAGAAATTATTTTTTGGTTATAACATACAACACAGAACTGGTTCAACTGTCAAAAATTCGCGAAACGTCAAACTTGGAATTAAAGCTCGCCGATAGAAGGCGCACAGTCGCGGCACTTTCAAATCATCGATCCTCATGTAACATTTTCTTTCGACCAAAATTATTAACTTTAGATATCGGATACACAGAATTAGGTTGATACTTCAGGCCGGAACCAAATTTTATTTCTACTTTTACCATTTTTTGTGTTCCGACTATGTGCTTCCGAAAACCGCATAAATAAAAAGTAGTTGTACCTTTGCAGTATTATTTATTACTTTGTCAAACATAGCTTAACATATATCGGTTTGACATGAGAAATATATTAAAAAACATGAAATTACTATAAGCAAAAAGACATTGGAATTAAAAAAATGAATTAAATAAATTACAACATTAAATTTTAAATAATAAAAAATTATATACATTTCATATAAGATTTTTTGTGTAATTTATTTAACTTTCACACTAATGCTATTTTAAACAAATATTAAGCACGATAGTGTAATAATAAAAACAAAAAGTTTAAAAAGTACTGACTAAAAATTACGATTTGTTTCAAAAAACGTTTTATTTACTACATCTTAAGTTAATTGTAGTAAAATATATTTCTATAAACTCTAATTCAAAATAATTAATTATATTTTGCTAATAAGTATTGCAGTTTGAATAGTTAAAAGTCGAGAGCAATAAAAATATATAAACGGCTCAATTATTCAGTGCAAGACCAAAAAGGATTTATCCAGTGACAAGACTTGCTTTTAATCAATATTAAATTTGTCACTGAACTTGTAAACTTTCACAATTCGTTTAAAAAAAGAGTTATTATGTAAAAAAACATGTAACAAGTTTCAACAACAAAATTGCATGCAAGATGATTTCATTAGTCGAAAAAAACAACAATCCAATTAATTGCAATCCACTATGCACTTCTCCAGAAGTTGTATCTGATCGATAGATAAATTATCTAGTCGGCTGCAGTGTTTGTTAAAAATAGTTAACAGGACCGGTTCTAGTGGGGTTGCAATTGAAAAAAGTGGAGCCGATATGCACTCGGACAGCCTAATGATAAAATTTAACCAATCCGACTGTTGCTTCTCGTTTGACTGATCCGTTGAAATTATATATTCAGTTCTTACAAATATTGTCGCAAGTGCTGAGATACCAAACTAAAAAAAAACATTTTTAAATTTGTTTTAAAACCAAAACGGAGCTTACCTTATTGCTTAGCACAAAATTTAGCACCGATCTGCTTTGGCAACTTATAGGAGTACTTCTGCTACTGTCACGATTTACAATTTCTAACAAACTCGACACCAACTCTAAAATTGCATTCATATCGATCACTTGGACGAACCTACAAAATAAACTTAAAAAGAAGATTCAACACAAAATACTGTGTTTACCGTTTAAAATAAGGGTGTAACCGCACAATGAGGTTGTCTCCAGCCATGTCCTTCCGACCGATAATGGGTAGACTAGCAAATATTTTGATCCAAATGTCCAACAATTGGGTCGAAAAGTGGTCGACGGTCAAGTGAGGTAAAATACGCAACAGTAACGTCTAAAATTCAAATTTATATTAAAATAAAATAAAACAAAGTAAAAACTTATACCTTTCCCTTACGAATATTCTACTATCTATATACTATCTATATACTATACTACTATCATTTTCTGACTATATAAGTTTCATTAATCAAATTAAGAAAAACCCACTGGTTTGCCAAACTTCTAACTACCCAGCCTCTTTAAGATTTACGATCTGGGTACTTTCACTGAACAGACACCATGTGAGAAAGAAAGTACACAACATCATTGACTGCATCCGAGGGGCATGAGAGGTATATGGATACCCCCCCAGCCAAAAACAATCAAAGAAAGCCTGAGGTATAGTAACCTAAAACCGCCAGTCAATTACTGTTCCCACTAGCAGAAGAGACATGAAAATGCAAAACTTTTGAAAAGAAAAACCTGAAAATTATAATAATTAGCATGGGAGAAAAACTATCGGGATATGATAATGGTGACTGTCTGAATGGAGCAAATGAGATTTGTGCTAAAAAAAAGTAATTAAAAACAACAATGACGACAACAATTCATCTTGTGAGAACGAAATCCATATGGAGGCTATTAACAGTTTCGCAAATATGACATAAGAGTGAGGTCACTAAACTTTTCTAGAATATAAAAAACCATAACTGTTTAGAAAATTGCGTATAATGAATGGATATATTTCAATTATCTTAATTGATGAAAGAATTCAAAGCAGAAGGCGGGCGACCAAAACCAGCACTCTTCCAAATTCGAACTTTTACCTGAAAGTAAAAGTACGTGACCCCTGACCCACTTGAGAGGCAATTTTTGATGGAAAAATGAAGTGAAAATTGAAAGGGAAAATAGGAAGCAACAATTTTTGTGTTCGAGTTGGCGAGTTGATTTATTGAGGAATGATGAAAATTGATTACATTTCTGTTCGGACGGGAGGAAGTAATTCTATGCTCTGGTGGTTCTGAAGGACCAATCCTCAAAAAAGAAAAGCGATGTCATGTCATTGAAATTATCCGACACTCCTGATTATAATAATTGGGAAATTCAGCAAGCACGTCAGGAGGTACTTAGTCTGCAAGAAGTTGGGATGAGGGATAAGGTGGGAATGTAAACATCCCAACAGAACATCCTGTATAATCGAATTAAATTTGGCTAATTATATTTTGATTACATTACGTTACATTTGCGAACCAGATGAAAGCAGGAATTGTGTAATAATAAAATATTCGGAGTTCACACAATAAAAATTTCGTTTCATAAGGTCACCGAATGAGTCATAATCTGTGACATTTTAACAAGCACTAATTGAACACCACAATATTAAAAGCAGCACGAAGGTTTCTGCAAAATCGAACCCCCTTAAGTAACAGCTAAATTAGTAATTAAAATTTAAAAACTAATTACTACCTGCAGACATCGAGATGAACAAGGACAACAATCGCGAAAATCGAAAAATAAGAGTTATATAAAATTTTTGGCACCCGAATAAAATTTATCAGGTATCGCTTACTATAAAATCAAAAATAAGGAACCCACAAGACGGCACAATTTCATTTGTTACAAAAAAGAGTTAAAAATAACTTTTGTTTTCATGCACAAAACACCCACACCATGCACTCCAAAAACCATCAAATTGTCAAATTTATCAACTTACTGAATTAAACTACCATTAACTAATTAATTTGAGCACATTTTTTAAATTAAATTACCATCATTTTTATTAAAGTAGCACGACATTTACGTGAGAAATTATTTTTTGGTTATAACATACAACACAGAACTGGTTCAACTGTCAAAAATTCGCGAAACGTCAAACTTGGAATTAAAGCTCGCCGATAGAAGGCGCACAGTCGCGGCACTTTCAAATCATCGATCCTCATGTAACATTTTCTTTCGACCAAAATTATTAACTTTAGATATCGGATACACAGAATTAGGTTGATACTTCAGGCCGGAACCAAATTTTATTTCTACTTTTACCATTTTTTGTGTTCCGACTATGTGCTTCCGAAAACCGCATAAATAAAAAGTAGTTGTACCTTTGCAGTATTATTTATTACTTTGTCAAACATAGCTTAACATATATCGGTTTGACATGAGAAATATATTAAAAAACATGAAATTACTATAAGCAAAAAGACATTGGAATTAAAAAAATGAATTAAATAAATTACAACATTAAATTTTAAATAATAAAAAATTATATACATTTCATATAAGATTTTTTGTGTAATTTATTTAACTTTCACACTAATGCTATTTTAAACAAATATTAAGCACGATAGTGTAATAATAAAAACAAAAAGTTTAAAAAGTACTGACTAAAAATTACGATTTGTTTCAAAAAACGTTTTATTTACTACATCTTAAGTTAATTGTAGTAAAATATATTTCTATAAACTCTAATTCAAAATAATTAATTATATTTTGCTAATAAGTATTGCAGTTTGAATAGTTAAAAGTCGAGAGCAATAAAAATATATAAACGGCTCAATTATTCAGTGCAAGACCAAAAAGGATTTATCCAGTGACAAGACTTGCTTTTAATCAATATTAAATTTGTCACTGAACTTGTAAACTTTCACAATTCGTTTAAAAAAAGAGTTATTATGTAAAAAAACATGTAACAAGTTTCAACAACAAAATTGCATGCAAGATGATTTCATTAGTCGAAAAAAACAACAATCCAATTAATTGCAATCCACTATGCACTTCTCCAGAAGTTGTATCTGATCGATAGATAAATTATCTAGTCGGCTGCAGTGTTTGTTAAAAATAGTTAACAGGACCGGTTCTAGTGGGGTTGCAATTGAAAAAAGTGGAGCCGATATGCACTCGGACAGCCTAATGATAAAATTTAACCAATCCGACTGTTGCTTCTCGTTTGACTGATCCGTTGAAATTATATATTCAGTTCTTACAAATATTGTCGCAAGTGCTGAGATACCAAACTAAAAAAAAACATTTTTAAATTTGTTTTAAAACCAAAACGGAGCTTACCTTATTGCTTAGCACAAAATTTAGCACCGATCTGCTTTGGCAACTTATAGGAGTACTTCTGCTACTGTCACGATTTACAATTTCTAACAAACTCGACACCAACTCTAAAATTGCATTCATATCGATCACTTGGACGAACCTACAAAATAAACTTAAAAAGAAGATTCAACACAAAATACTGTGTTTACCGTTTAAAATAAGGGTGTAACCGCACAATGAGGTTGTCTCCAGCCATGTCCTTCCGACCGATAATGGGTAGACTAGCAAATATTTTGATCCAAATGTCCAACAATTGGGTCGAAAAGTGGTCGACGGTCAAGTGAGGTAAAATACGCAACAGTAACGTCTAAAATTCAAATTTATATTAAAATAAAATAAAACAAAGTAAAAACTTATACCTTTCCCTTACGAATATTCAAAAAGTTCACATATTTGTCTTCCTGAAACAAACCGCTAACCACCTTTGACACGTATTCATGAGGATTCTCGTTTAACGGAGCACAGTCTTGTCTCAAACACTGCAAAATCTCTTGCTTTTGTTCGGAAGTTGTGGCTAAATCCAACTCTCTGAGTCGTTGCTTCTGCTTAATTTCACACAATTTTTCCATATTAGTTTTATACAAAGGATTTTTAAAATCTTCAGCTTTTAAAATTAAATTATAAAAAGTCTCCAATTCTAAAAGAAGTTGCTTGGTTTTTTTGGTTTCTTTCGTAAGTGTCGAATTTAAACTGATGTCGCCTTCCTTATCTGTTGTTACTATATCCATGTCAATTATTTTTCTAGGGGCCGTCACAGAACCGCACTGCAAAAATTTATCTGGCCGTTAGAAAATGATCAAAAAGAATTAATATGAACTTATTTCTTACTTGTAATTTTCCTAAAGAATTTTCAAACTGTAGCGGAGTGTATGTTTTTAAAGTGATAGTTGTTTGATTTTCTTGCCTATCGCTGTTCCGCCTGTGCCTTCTGTCCATAGGTGGTTGATTTTCTTTAGAATTTCTCGACTTCCTCTCTTTATAAATCTAAATAAATAAAATTTCAACAATGCAACACATACCAATGATTGTATTTAAGTGAAATAATCACTTTGACTAATCACTTACGGTGTAATAATAATCATCGAAATATGGTGTTCCTGTATTAAGCTGCACTAATTGAATATTAATTAGCCACTGTTTCTCTCTACTGCTCATCAAACCCGCATACTCGTCTCTAGGCATATCATAATAATCATTTCTCTGTCTTATATTATTGGCTTCCATTTTCATTCTATACTGCTGCTGCTGTTGTTGTTGTTGATTGAAGTGGTTTAACCTCATTTGCTGCGTCATATTATGCATATTTCCCATTCGGGGTGGCGGTGGAAAATTATAAGGATGATTTACAGGTAATTGGTGATGAGGTGGGTAAATTAATCCAGGAGGTGGAGTACCAGGCCCATGCAAATGATGGGGCATCGGCATTGGTAAAGAAGGAATCAAACTTGGTGGCAAGTTGGGAGGATACTGCATGTGCCTGAGTTGAGGATGCGGTAACCCAGGCGGCAATCGCATTGGCATAGGATGTTGTTGCTGAAACAAAGTAAGTTAGCCCTCCTGTCAGCCAAAATAAAAAATAAAAACTTACCGGAGCATAATGTGGATGTTGAAATGGAGGAGGTTGGTGTTGAATGTTTTGTACCACAGGCACGTTTGAGTGAATTTTACTCTTATCTTGCAGTAAACCCCTCTCTAATTCTTCAACAGTACAAAATTTACTGGGAAGTTGACTACCACCACCTAGAGCGGTTAACAATGGAGAATTAAGAATACTTCGAGAATCATTGCTAATCAAATCAATGCTCGGTGAATTTGAAGGTTTATTCTAAAACAAAAGAAATCTCCTTTTAAGCATCACTAAAACTCGAGCGGTCACGTACTTACAAAAATATCCGACGATAACCACGATTTAACGTCCTTTTCCTTAAGGTTACCATAATAATCCAATAACAAATTTTTAGAGTTAGAAGACTTGCTTGCTTCCAAGCGTAAATCTTGAATAGAATTTTCTAAATGATTGACCTGTTTTTTACTTTGCGCCAATTCAGCAAACTGTTCATGTTGCTGTTCCCAATCGTCCAAACACGTGGTATCTTCGAATGCACCAAACGTTTCGTCGTTGAGCGCATCGTATTTCTCTTCCTCGTTATCGAAAATATCACTTTCGTACGGAGATGTACGCCTTTCGTCATTCTACAATAGAAAACCACTTCAACATAACCTCACTCGAAGAAAATGTGAAGTTGAAATTTTTTTTAAAAAAGCGGACTTACATCGTTTAAACAAAAAGAAATATCGGCCATTTGATATTCACTAACTTATTTAACATTTTAAAAACACCTCAACGATAAAATTTTAAGTAACAGAGTACCACTGTACTTCTTTACTAGAACAACTGTTGATAATACAGGGCGCTGTTAGTAGTTTCTCATTGGCTGCGTTGGAATTATTTGAAAAATAGAAAAATGGTCGACGAAAATACTAGAAAAACTTTAAGTGGAATTCCTTTGTTGAAGACTAAAGCAGGACCACGAGACAAGGAACTGTGGGTCGAACGACTTAAGGAAGAATATCAGTCCTTAATAAAGGTGAGGTTATGATTATCTTTGAAAGTCCTCCTGGCATATGTTCTTTTCTAGTATGTACAAAATAATAAGGGATCTGACAACGATTGGTTTCGATTAGAATCCAATAAAGAGGGCACACGTTGGTTTGGTAAATGCTGGTACGTGCACAATCTACTCAAGTATGAGTTTGACGTTGAGTTTGATGTAAGTTACTTCACTTGCGGTGTAAGTTTTCTTGACAACTACCTATCCTTTTGGTTTAGATTCCTGTGACGTATCCAAACACTGCCCCAGAAATTGCACTACCAGGATTGGATGGTAAAACTGCTAAAATGTACCGAGGAGGAAAGATATGTTTGTCGGATCATTTTAAACCGTTATGGGCTAGAAACGTGCCCAAGTTTGGTTTAAGCCATGCCATGGCATTAGGAGTAAGTAAGTTGAGAAGGTAGAAGCTATCTTTTATTAACTTATTTTTAGCTCGGACCGTGGCTTGCCGTGGAAATACCCGATTTAATTAGTAAGGAAGTTATTTCTTATACGGAAAAAGTTGGGGAGAGTTCTAGTTAAAATGGTTTTTCTCTTAGGGTTAAAGATTTTATTGCAATTGTTTAAATTTTATTATACCACCTGTAAGGAATGCTATAGTTAATGACAAAATTTGTATCTAATTTTTAAGTATTTTTACATTATTTAAATTAAAACTATTTTTCGGGCTGCTCTAATTTTATTTACTTTATTTTGAGAAACTCCTAAATCTCCCGTAATCTTTCAAGTTATTGCAGGTTTTTTCGACGCACTGTGTATGTAAGTTGTAAATGGCCGCCCGATGACATGTAAAATTTTTTAGACAGTTTGTAAATTTCGAAAACATGGCAGCCGCAGTAATGAATCCTAACGTCGCCGAATATTTATCAGCAAGACAACGAGAAGGACCAAAGGAATTGTCCACAGAATGGACCGAATTGGAAGAACTACACAACAAAAAGTAAGTTTTACTGAAATTTCCAAAATTTTTAAACTAACCGCAATTTTCCTTTCAAGATTATGGCATCAATTGACGCTGAAACTCTTGATACTCGTAAAACATCCAGTATTACAAGAAGGTGAAAATTTAATTCAGCTCTATAAACACTTCATTTCGACGTTCGAGAATAAGTGAGTAGCATAAATTGTTAAAACATAACCTCAAAATAATCCTTCGGTTTCCAATAGAATCAATCCCTTGTCTCTGGTGGAAATTGTGGCCGATGTTATCGAACAATACAGCAATAAGAGAGAAGCAGTTGCGTTTTTGGAAAAAATTGAAACCAAAACTAAAGCCCACACAGACGCCTTCAATTTGTGCAAAGTAAGATGACTCGACACAATATTTTTAAATTTATTTTCTAACCGACTTTTATTTTTAGGTTTTGGAAGGACAAATTCTCTTAGAAAAGCTAAATGACTTGGAAGCTACCAAGAAAATTATCACAGAAATTGAGGCTACTTTGGATAATGCCGATGGAGTGACACCTGTGCACGGAAGATTTTACCTCTTAGCTTCCCAATACTACAGGACACAAGGTGATCATGCTCAGTATTATCGCACCGCATTACGGTATCTCGGTTGCATCGATATTGCTACTTTGAGTGAAGATACCAAGCACCAGCACGCATTTTTCCTGGCTCTAGCTGCCTTATTAGGCGAAGGTGTCTACAATTTAGGAGAATTATTAGCTCATCCAGTTTTGGAATCTCTGAAGTCGACAGAAAATGCATGGTTGGTTGAATTATTGAATGCTTTCAACAGTGGAGACATAAACAAATTTGAGCAAATGAAAACGAGGTGGTCTGCTGTAGCCGACTTGGCTGCCCAAGAGTTATTCTTAAGGCAAAAGATTTCTTTGTTGTGTCTAATGGAAATGACGTTTAAGAGACCATCCCACGATAGACAACTGAGTTTTGCAGAAATTGCAAAGGAAACTCGATTACCTCTTAACGAAATCGAACTTTTGGTCATGAAGGCTCTTTCGCAAGGATTAGTTAAAGGTGCCATCGATCAGGTTGGTAATACTGTCAACATGACCTGGGTACAACCGAGAGTGTTGGATCGTAGCCAAATTTCAAATATGGTTAATCGTCTGGACGGTTGGTGTAAGCATGTGAAGAGTATGGAAAACTTATTAGAAGAAAAAGCTTCGGAAATTCTCACCCTCTAAGTCGATGTCTGTAGTTCTTTTTATATTAACTGTATGTATTACTAACAATTGAAATAATTTTTTCTAAAATAATAAATTGTACTTCAGTTTCTCCACAAAATATTTTACCTAAAATATCACAACACAAAATTTAATAGGAACATTCATATTTTCATAACAATAACGAAGTTTATTAACAGAATTTACATTTTTTTACAATTCAATAAATTATTATTATGGGGGGCTGTCGTTTAAAAAATTTCTTCCATAAATTGCAAAAGTCATCAGACGGTTTTGAGCTTCTTTCAGTTTATAAACTCTTTGTTTGATGGTTTCATTCATAAAATGCCGAGTCGACCATTCGATAGCCTGTACAGGCAGAGGTCTGATGCTGCTTAGCAAAGAATTTGGAAACTGAATTCTGTTGCTGTCTTCAGTAAAGTTTGATGTAATGGAAATTTTGTTAAATGTTACTGGCCAGGAAATAGTATCGTAATTTTTGAACCTAAAATATTACATATTATGGGAGAAAAGACATCTATATTTTATATACCTAGTATTGCAGGAGTTGATGGATTCGTCTATGCAAGCAACAATTCCACAAATTTCCACTCCACCATTGTAAACTCCAGAAAAACTTCTCACTCCCGAGAATGCTACCATGCGATAGTTGTAATGGTTTTTATTGTCGCCTAAAATATCTGAATCCCATTTTAAATCGAGATTAAAAGAGCAGCACAGTTTATCATTTCCGTCACCACTGCATAGAACTTCATTTATATTTTCTGAATGGGCCAAAGGAGCAGATGTGTAAGCTGTAAAGAATTCCCATGTAGTTTGTAATTAATTTTGGAAAAATAATTTTACATGATAAATCATCAGTGTCAAGATAAAATGTATCCATATCTCGGGCCATTTTGTCAATTTGTTCGGTATTGTACGTTACTTCAGCTAAACTGGAAGCTGTGTTTGAAATCTTGGCCACATATGCTCTAGAGTTTTTCTTTTCTGTGATATCGAAAATGAGAGTATTTGATCTACCTGTAAATTTTTATTTTTTGAACTAAACGTTTTCGCTGAAGTATTTTAGTACAAACCTTGGTAAATTCCAGTTCCTCCGCTACCTAATTTAGCATTATTTGCACCAGCCACTAAAAATACAGCATCGACTTCAAACGCCCATTGCTGTTGTGCTTGTAAACCTACAAAAAATTTGAATTGCAAAACACATGATTGTTGTACCCCAAGCTTCCTACCTGTTAGGAATGGCAGTTCCGAAAACCACATGGTAGGGTAAATGATGTGTTTGATTCCATATTCTCTGATCAGTTGTAAAGTTGGAAATTTGAATAAAATATCAAAACAGGTGAACATACCAAATGTTACTCCAAAATCTGTCTCAAACATTGATAAATCTGGTGTGGCAGTTTGATTGAAATAGTATTCACCGAATAGGTTGAATTTACGGTACCTGAAATATTAGAATTTATTGTTCTGATAAGATGAAGGTTCGGTTCATTACTTTGAAATAACAGCTCCATTCCTGTTGAACACAACGTTGGTGTTATAAAAGTCCCATCCATCATCGGAGCACTGTTGACGATCATTTTTACACGGCGACCTCTCCACCAAATTCACGACTAAATAAGTACTATATTTTTTAGCAGCACATGCTAAATTTGTTAAAAACTCGGAAGTTGGAGAAAAGTTCTCTTTACTGCAAAGCGATTTCAAATCAAACTCGTCCTGAATTTCTACAGAATATGGCAAAATATCCACTCTAGCCTGAATGGGTCCGTTCGTGGTTAATGTTGATTCGGGAAAAACGATGATGTCTAATTCCTTAAATTATAATAAATTAATTGTAAAGGGAAATTTTTTTAAATATATAACTACTTGGTGGCTTGCAACTTCACTCAAGATGTTTATATAGGCGTTTGAGTTATTGAGCAGCCTTTCAGTTGGCGATATCTTGGTATCTTGAATTGGATAATATTCCACGACTGCCGCATTGAACGGTTGATTTGCTTGGCATACCTGAAAATATATAAATATGTATTCTTTGAAAATCTCTGAAATTCTGTCGAGTTCTATGGAAATTGTGTACAAATTTTTTTCGAGATATTTACCCCTTGAAGAAACCATTAATTTTGATTTAGGGCCCCAAAATAAACCTTTTGATAATTAATTGTCCGATACCTACCTTGTTAATTAAAAAAAGATAAAAAATACTTGAAACCAAAAATTTATCTACAAACATTTTGTACAGTCATTCACAATAGTTTAAGCTTTTGTATCAATTAAAAGTTCGACTTCACTTTATCAGGTGCACACAACTATAATTGACTACATGACTTTATAAAAGTACATCGTATTAATTGATATTGTGAAGATATGATAACAATATAGATAGGATATCCCAGTTCCGTTTTACTATTATCAGTTACGCAAAAAAGTGGGGCTCTGACCAAATCAATTTCACAGATAAAATCATTTTTATTTAAAATTTAAGTCAGCGATTTTCCCGACAGCAAAATTTTAACAATATTATTAATAAATCAAATCACATTTATTATCTTCCGATTTCCTAAAAATTATGCATATTATTTGATCGATTCCTCCTTGCATTGCATGTCCCGAATTGAACATTTCCGACAAAACTGCAATATTATCGAAACTAGCAAGTTCGTTGAGTATAAAAATTTTTTCAAACAGTATCATCTGGGTTTTTGAAAATTCGATAAAATTATTGGCCGACATTGAAAACAATCTTGGTATCTCAAAAACAATTGCTTCGCTAAAGGTGGCCACATATTCCCAATCGTCTTCGTTCGAATTTTTATTGAATTTTAATGAATCATCTGTAATCTAGTTTGTATCGATGAATACATAAGTTTTATTTTTATTTTTTAATTTACCTGAATAAGAAGAATTCCTATCGACATAAGAAATAAATCTAACCAAAACACAAACCTCATTATTCATGATATAAGTATATGGTCTGATGTATAATCAATGTTTAGATATCAATACAATGGAACTGGCGAAATTAATTAATTCTCTTCCTACTCGTTGATTATTATAAATTGCTGTTCTCTGTATTGTTTGGTAATTTTTATATTTTCAAGTGAAAAAATTTTTAAAAAACTCAATTTGGAGTTTTTGTTTAAAAAAAATATGCCGCCTGTAACTTTTTGTAGGACATTTTGCTCAGCACAAAACTGTTTATTTTCAATTTTGCTACATCTCAACTCCTTTTCCCGAAAAACCACCCAGGTCAATTTTTCTGATTTCTAATTGTTTTAAATATTCCCACCCAATGTGACAGTCTTGTATTGGTTGTAGTATTTTTGCAAACAAATACTGATTGGCCCAGGAGCTATAGTGATATAGCAATAGAAACTAAATATAGAAATTGAAAATCTGATGAGTCACTGATAAAATAAAAGAAAATTTGAGATTCACACAAACTTACATTAGAATTGTGAAGAAAAACTTTCTGTTTGAACAATTCAGTTAAACCGCAACAATTTCCTATTTCCAAATTTAATAGCACGGGTATCAACAGCAGTGTTGTAAACATTTTTTGTAAATTAAGATTAACATCAGATGTTTTATATTATTGTCATTTCCTACAAGATAAGAGTGCAAATTTGTTGATTACCTTTTAATATTTTTCCTTGAATATCAAGGAATTTTATTTATTTATTTATACTCTGTATTTGAAGAGCAAATTAAAGTTTATTTGAAGGTCAAAATCACTTTTAATTATTAAGTGTCTATTAGCAAACACTAACTAATTCTGTCTGCTGATAAAAATATTAAAAACTTGATAAGCAGTTTAAAATTTATATTTTCGTCCTAGCATATACAGTATCTTTATTAAGATACACCCGGTATATATATTCGTAACCTCACTTATCTGTATAAAAATAAACAAATAACAGAAGTTTGACAAATTCACTATTTATCTTAGGCAATTTTTGGTTTGTATTTAATGCTGCTTAAGTTTAACATAATTTTGTGTTAAGTTTGATTCATCGGTGAAAGTTTCTATCATTCAGCAAACTCTCCGGAGGTAATATAATAATGTCTTTAAAGTTGTACTGTTTCTACTATTCTTATGCATTGTCGTAGCAATTTGTGAAATTAGAAGATTGCAACAAATCTTTACTTAGCATGGCAACTTTAGCAATCTATGTTAAGTACAGCATCTCTAATATTGAAAGCATCGGGAGCACGTTCAGATCCTCAAAAATTCTTCATTTTTCCGGGCTTAGAATAAAAGCAGGGAGACTGAACTTTAGAAACTCTTTAGAACAGAACACCTGCAGATATGGGTAGAAGAAACTGCTCTATGCGAAGAAAGGAAAACAGTAATGGAAAATTTTGATCATCAAAATTTGATTTCGAACTTTGATAGCAGTTTACGAAACAACTGCACGATAGGAAATAAAAAGGTTTGTACCTTTTAAATTTTTTAGTGTGGTTTTTTTTTAAAATACATTAATTTTTCGATGTCCCTTTTTATTAATTAAAAAGACACTCTATTGTATGGAGCTCGAATAACGCGCTTGGGCTAGCCGCAAACGTCTCCGGGTCATTTAAAATTCAAAAATATACTTGGTTTTGATCTGCAACTAAGGTTTAAATCATTTGCTGAGAAGTTACTTTGCGTCACAGTAAAATGTGGGTACCCACATTTCCCACATCCCAAAACAAAAGGTTTTCACAATATGTATTTAAAATTCGTATTACGAAACAGGTCGACATATTCTTATAGATACTTTTAATTGCAGAATCCGAAGCGAGTGCCACTGTGGAAGAAGAGAAGATCAATGAACGAACATCCGGCTAGGACATAAAAGGTTTGTGGTATTTTACAATAATTATTGTCAACGAAGTGGGCAAGTTGTAATTCGCATGCATTTATATTAAATTTATTTTAAATTTCGTTTAAAATGCTTTAGTAGTTCAACTTTGGTTATTTCTTGTTAGGTGTCGCCATAAGTCACATAAAATTTTAAAAATTACATTTCCGCTTTGACAGCTTGCAAATGAAATTCTAACTAATTTTAATTTGGTTCTCGACTATGTTTCTAAACAAGTGTTAGATTTACATGCTTTATTATAAGAATTTGAAAATTTAACTAATTTCTACATTGCAAAGAGTTTGATAAAATTATAAATTTAATTTATTAAAACATCGGTAGAGAACTTTTCTTTCGCTCTATAAATTATTTGCAGTTCAAAATAATATTCTTTGGAAGATATATCTATAAACTCAATTACAAAAATCCTTTGAAATATAGTAACCGTTGAAATTCTTTTTTTAATTTCGGACGCGTCAAACAAGGATTGATAGGATCCGGTTCAGCTGCATCGTCAAAAAGTTGTTTATTGTTTAGCAATAGTTTAAGCATACAGGATGTTTGAAAATAACTCGGACATATTTTCAAGCATTATAAAAGATGTTTTTGACTAAAATTGGGTTCGGAAAATATGGTCGGGATTGTTTTCTCGATTATGCAAAACAGAAATTTATTTATTGATTGCAAGTAAAATCGCACGTCATGCAAATGTCATACTTGCGGTGTAAGAAAATTTGTGCATAAAAGCAGTTTACTTTTCCCGAACTCTTCAATTTTCTTCAATCGAATTTTCTGATCAAAATACGTAAGAAACAATGAAAGAAGCTGACGAATTCCACTTTTCATTTTTTGGGGTCAAAAATCACCAAAGGGGTTAACCTTACGTTTTTTTCAAAAATCTTAAAAAATTTAGGTGGCCTTTTTATTTCTTAAATCGACTTAGATGCCCACTGCTGGATACAGCCCTCAGAACCTCGCGGAATCAATCAAAACTGTGTAAAATCGCGAAACAAATTAAGGGCTAATTGACCCCGAAAGTGTTACGTTTAAAGCCAAATAAAATAAAAAATATCATACTTACGAGAAATCTGACTGCGCCAATCCAATTTTCTGATCAAAATACATAAAAAACAATGAAAGAAGCTGACAAATTCCACTTTTTATTTTTTGGGGTGAAAAAACACCAAAGGGGTTAACCTTACGTTTTTTTCAAAAATCTTAAAAAATTTAGGTGGCCTTTTTATTACTTAAATCGACGTACTTAGATGCCCACTGCTGGATACAGCCCTCAGAACCTCGCGGAATCAATCAAAACTGTGTAAAATCGCGAAACAAATTAAGGGCTAATTGACCCCGAAAGTGTTACGTTTAAAGCCAAATAAAATAAAAAATATCATACTTACGAGAAATCTGACCGTGCCAATCGAATTTTAAGATCAAAATACGTAAGAAACAATGAAAGAAGTTGACGAATTCCACTTTTCATTTTTTGGGGTCAAAAAACTCCAAAGGGGTTAACTTTACGTTTTTTTCAATAATCTTAAAAATTTAGGTGGCCTTTTTATTACTTAAATCGACGTACTTAGATGCCCACTGCTGGATACAGCCCTCAGAACCTCGCGGAATCAATCAAAACTGTGTAAAATCGCGAAACAATTAAGGGCTAATTGACCCCGAAAGTGTTACGTTTAAAGCCAAATAAAATAAAAAATATCATACTTACGAGAAATCTGACCGCGCCAATAGAATGTTCTTATCCCACTACGTAAGAAACAATGAAAGAAGCCGACGAATTCCACTTTTCATTTTTTGGGGTCAAAAAACACCAAAGGGGTTCCCCTTACGTTTTTTTCAAAAATCCTGAAAAATTTAGGTGGCCTTTTTATTTCTTAAATCGACGTACTTAGATGCCCACTGCTGGATACAGCCCTCAGATCCTCGCGGAATCAATCAAAACTGTGTAAAATCGCGAAACAAATTAAGGGCTAATTGACCCCGAAAGTGTTACGTTTAAAGCCAAATAAAATAAAAAATATCATACTTACGAGAAATGTGACCGCGCCAATCGAATTTTCAGATCAAAATACGTAAGAAACAATGAAAGAAGCTGACGAATTCCACTTTTCATTTTTTGGGGTGAAAAAACACCAAAGGGGTTAAAAAACCTTACGTTTTTTTCAAAAATCTTAAAAAATTTAGTTGGCCTTTTTATTACTTAAATCGACGTACTTAGATGCCCAATGCTGGATACAGCCCTCAGATTCTCGCGGAATGAATCAAAACTGTGTAAAATCGCGAAACAAATTAAGGGCTAATTGACCCCGAAAGTGTTACGTTTAAAGCCAAATAAAATAAAAAATATCATTCTTACGAGAAATCTGACCGCGCCAATCGAATTTTCTGATCAAAATACGTAAGAAACAACGAAAGAAGCTGACGAATTCCACTTTTTATTTTTTGGGGTCAAAAACCACCAAAGGGGTTAACCTTACGTTTTTTTCAAAAATCTTAAAAAATTTAGGTGGCCTTTTTATTACTTAAATCGACGTACTTAGATGCCCACTGCTGGATACAGCCCTCAGAACCTCGCGGAATCAATCAAAACTGTGTAAAATCGCGAAACAAATTAAGGGCTAATTGACCCCGAAAGTGTTACGTTTAAAGCCAAATAAAATAAAAAATATCATACTTACGAGAAATCTGACCGCGCCAATCGAATTTTCTGATCAAACTACGTAAGAAACAATGAAAGAAGCTGACGAATTCCACTTTTCATTTTTTGGGGTCAAAAAACACCAAAGGGGTTAACCTTACGTTTTTTTAAAAAATCTTAAAAAATTTAGGTGGCATTTTTATTACTTAAATCGACGTACTTAGATGCCCACTGCTGGATACAGCCCTCAGAACCTCGCGGAATCAATCAAAACTGTGTAAAATCGCGAAACAATTAAAGGCTAATTGACCCCGAAAGTGTTACGTTTAAAGCCAAATAAAATAAAAAATATCATACTTACGAGAAATCTGACCGCGCCAATAGAATGTTCTTATCCCACTACGTAAGAAACAATGAAAGAAGCCGACGAATTCCACTTTTCATTTTTTGGGGTCAAAAAACACCAAAGGGGTTCCCCTTACGTTTTTTTCAAAAATCCTGAAAAATTTAGGTGGCCTTTTTATTTCTTAAATCGACGTACTTAGATGCCCACTGCTGGATACAGCCCTCAGATCCTCGCGGAATCAATCAAAACTGTGTAAAATCGCGAAACAAATTAAGGGCTAATTGACCCCGAAAGTGTTACGTTTAAAGCCAAATAAAATAAAAAATATCATACTTACGAGAAATGTGACCGCGCCAATCGACTTTTCAGATCAAAATACGTAAGAAACAATGAAAGAAGCTGACGAATTCCACTTTTCATTTTTTGGGGTGAAAAAACACCAAAGGGGTTAAAAAACCTTACGTTTTTTTCAAAAATCTTAAAAAATTTAGTTGGCCTTTTTATTACTTAAATCGACGTACTTAGATGCCCAATGCTGGATACAGCCCTCAGATTCTCGCGGAATGAATCAAAACTGTGTAAAATCGCGAAACAAATTAAGGGCTAATTGACCCCGAAAGTGTTACGTTTAAAGCCAAATAAAATAAAAAATATCATTCTTACGAGAAATCTGACCGCGCCAATCGAATTTTCTGATCAAAATACGTAAGAAACAACGAAAGAAGCTGACGAATTCCACTTTTTATTTTTTGGGGTCAAAAACCACCAAAGGGGTTAACCTTACGTTTTTTTCAAAAATCTTAAAAAATTTAGGTGGCCTTTTTATTACTTAAATCGACGTACTTAGATGCCCACTGCTGGATACAGCCCTCAGAACCTCGCGGAATCAATCAAAACTGTGTAAAATCGCGAAACAAATTAAGGGCTAATTGACCCCGAAAGTGTTACGTTTAAACCCAAATAAAATAAAAAATATCATACTTACGAGAAATCTGACCGCGCCAATCGAATTTTCTGATCAAAATACGTAAGAAACAATGAAAGAAGCTGACGAATTCCACTTTTCATTTTTTGGGGTCAAAAAACACCAAAGGGGTTAACCTTACGTTTTTTTCAAAAATCTTAAAAAATTTAGGTGGCATTTTTATTACTTAAATCGACGTACTTAGATGCCCACTGCTGGATACAGCCTTCAGAACCTCGCGGAATCAATCAAAACTGTGTAAAATCGCGAAACAAATTAAGGGCTAATTGACCCCGAAAGTGTTACGTTTAAAGCCAAATAAAATAAAAAATATCATACTTACGAGAAATCTGACCGCGCCAATCGAATTTTCTGATCAAAATACGTAAGAAACAATGAAAGAAGTTGACGAATTCCACTTTTCATTTTTTGGGGTCAAAAAACACCAAAGGGGTTAACCTTACGTTTTTTTCAAAAATCTTAAAAAATTTAGGTGGCATTTTTATTACTTAAATCGACGTACTTAGATGCCCACTGCTGGATACAGCCCTCAGAACCTCGCGGAATCAATCAAAACTGTGTAAAATCGCGAAACAAATTAAGGGCTAATTGACCCCGAAAGTGTTACGTTTAAAGCCAAATAAAATAAAAAATATCATACTTACGAGAAATCTGACCGCGCCAATCGAATTTTCTGATCAAAATACGTAAGAAACAATGAAAGAAGTTGACGAATTCCACTTTTCATTTTTTGGGGTCAAAAAACACCAAAGGGGTTAACCTTACGTTTTTTTCAAAAATCTTAAAAAATTTAGGTGGCCTTTTTATTACTTAAATCGACGTACTTAGATGCCCACTGCTGGATACAGCCCTCAGAACCTCGCGGAATCAATCAAAACTGTGTAAAATCGCGAAACAAATTAAGGGCTAATTGACCCCGAAAGTGTTACGTTTAAAGCCAAATAAAATAAAAAATATCATACTTACGAGAAATCTGACCGCGCCAATCGAATTTTCTGATCAAAATACGTAAGAAACAATGAAAGAAGCTGACGAATTCCACTTTTCATTTTTTGGGGTCAAAAAACACCAAAGGGGTTAACCTTACGGTTTTTTCAAAAATCTTAAAAAATTTAGGTGGCCTTTTTATTACTTAAATCGACGTACTTAGATGCCCACTGCTGGATACAGCCCTCAGAACCTCGCGGAATCAATCAAAACTGTGTAAAATCGCGAAACAAATTAAGGGCTAATTGACCCCGAAAGTGTTACGTTTAAAGCCAAATAAAATAAAAAATATCATACTTACGAGAAATCTGACCGCGCCAATCGAATTTTCTGATCAAACTACGTAAGAAACAATGAAAGAAGCTGACGAATTCCACTTTTCATTTTTTGGGGTCAAAAAACACCAAAGGGGTTAACCTTACGTTTTTTTCAAAAATCTTAAAAAATTTAGGTGGCCTTTTTATTACTTAAATCGCCATACTTAGATGCCCACTGCTGGATACAGCCCTCAGAACCTCGCGGAATCAATCAAAACTGTGTAAAATCGCGAAACAAATTAAGGGCTAATTGACCCCGAAAGTGTTACGTTTAAAGCCAAATAAAATAAAAAATATCATACTTACGAGAAATCTGACCGCGCCAATCGAATTTTCTGATCAAACTACGTAAGAAACAATGAAAGAAGCTGACGAATTCCACTTTTCATTTTTTGGGGTCAAAAAACACCAAAGGGGTTAACCTTACGTTTTTTTCAAAAATCTTAAAAAATTTAGGTGGCCTTTTTATTACTTAAATCGACGTACTTAGATGCCCACTGCTGGATACAGCCCTCAGAACCTCGCGGAATCAATCAAAACTGTGTAAAATCGCGAAACAAATTAAGGGCTAATTAACCCCGAAAGTGTTACGTTTAAAGCCAAATAAAATCAAAAATATCATACTTACGAGAAATCTGACCGCGCCAATCGAATTTTCTGATCAAAATACGTAAGAAACAATGAAAGAAGCTGACGAATTCCACTTTTCATTTTTTGGGGTCAAAAAACACCAAAGGGGTTAACCTTACGTTTTTTTCAAAAATCTTAAAAAATTTAGGTGGCATTTTTATTACTTAAATCGACGTACTTAGATGCCCACTGCTGGATACAGCCCTCAGAACCTCGCGGAATCAATCAAAACTGTGTAAAATCGCGAAACAAATTAAGGGCTAATTGACCCCGAAAGTGTTACGTTTAAAGCCAAATAAAATCAAAAATATCATACTTACGAGAAATCTGACCGCGCCAATCGAATTTTCTGATCAAAATACGTAAGAAACAATGAAAGAAGCTGACGAATTCCACTTTTCATTTTTTGGGGTCAAAAAACACCAAAGGGGTTAACCTTACGTTTTTTTCAAAAATCTTAAAAAATTTAGTTGGCCTTTTTATTACTTAAATCGACGTACTTAGATGCCCAATGCTGGATACAGCCCTCAGAACCTCGCGGAATCAATCAAAACTGTGTAAAATCGCGAAACAATTAAGGGCTAATTGACCCCGAAGGTGTTACGTTTAAAGCCAAATAAAATAAAAAATATCATACTTACGAGAAATCTGACCGCGCCAATCGAATTTTCAGATCAAAATACGTAAGAAACAATGAAAGAAGCTGACGAATTCCACTTTTCATTTTTTGGGGTGAAAAAACACCAAAGGGGTTAACCTTACGTTTTTTTCAAAAATCTTAAAAAATTTAGGTGGCCTTTTTATTACTTAAATCGACGTTCTTAGATGCCCACTGCTGGATACAGCCCTCAGAAACTCGCGGAATCAATCAAGACTGTGTAAAATAGCGAAACAAATTCAGGGCTAATTGACCCCGAAAGTGTTACGTTATAAGCCAAATAAAATAAAAAATATCATTCTTACGAGAAATCTGACCGCGCCAATCGAATTTTCAGAACAAAATACGTAAGAAACAATGAAAGAAGCTGACGAATTCCACTTTTCATTTTTTGGGGTCAAAAAACACCAAAGGGGTTAACCTTACGTTTTTTTCAAAAATCTTAAAAAATTTAGGTGGCCTTTTTATTACTTAAATCGACGTACTTAGATGCCCACTGCTGGATACAGCCCTCAGAACCTCGCGGAATCAATCTAAACTGTGTAAAATCGCGAAACAAATTAAGGGCTAATTGACCCCGAAAGTGTTACGTTTAAAGCCAAATAAAATAAAAAATTATCATACTTACGAGAAATCTGACCGCGCCAATCGAATTTTCTGATCAAAATACGTAAGAAACAATGAAAGAAGCTGACGAATTCCACTTTTCATTTTTTGGGGTCAAAAAACACCAAAGGGGTTAACCTTACGTTTTTTTCAAAAATCTTAAAAAATTTAGGTGGCCTTTTTATTACTTAAATCGACGTACTTAGATGCCCACTGCTGGATACAGCCCTCAGAACCTCGCGGAATCAATCAAAACTGTGTAAAATCGCGAAACAAATTAAGGGCTAATTGACCCGAAAGAGTTACGTTTAAAGCCAAATAAAATAAAAAATATCATACTTACGAGAAATCTGGCCGCGCCAATCGAATTTTCTGATCAAAATACGTAAGAAACAATGAAAGAAGCTGACGAATTCCACTTTTCATTTTTTGGGGTCAAAAAACACCAAAGGGGTTAACCTTACGTTTTTTTCAAAAATCTTAAAAAATTTAGGTGGCCTTTTTATTACTTAAATCGACGTACTTAGATGCCCACTGCTGGATACAGCCCTCAGAACCTCGCGGAATCAATCTAAACTGTGTAAAATCGCGAAACAAATTAAGGGCTAATTGACCCCGAAAGTGTTACGTTTAAAGCCAAATAAAATAAAAAATTATCATACTTACGAGAAATCTGACCGCGCCAATCGAATTTTCTGATCAAAATACGTAAGAAACAATGAAAGAAGCTGACGAATTCCACTTTTCATTTTTTGGGGTCAAAAAACACCAAAGGGGTTAACCTTACGTTTTTTTCAAAAATCTTAAAAAATTTAGGTGGCCTTTTTATTACTTAAATCGACGTACTTAGATGCCCACTGCTGGATACAGCCCTCAGAACCTCGCGGAATCAATCAAAACTGTGTAAAATCGCGAAACAAATTAAGGGCTAATTGACCCCGAAAGTGTATCGTTTAAAGCCAAATAAAATAAAAAATATCATACTTACGAGAAATCTGACCGCGCCAATCGAATTTTCTGATCAAACTACGTAAGAAACAATGAAAGAAGCTGACGAATTCCACTTTTCATTTTTTGGGGTCAAAAAACACCAAAGGGGTTAACCTTACGTTTTTTTCAAAAATCTTAAAAAATTTAGGTGGCCTTTTTATTACTTAAATCGACGTACTTAGATGCCCACTGCTGGATACAGCCCTCAGAACCTCGCGGAATCAATCAAAACTGTGTAAAATCGCGAAACAAATTAAGGGCTAATTGACCCCGAAAGTGTTACGTTTAAAGCCAAATAAAATAAAAAATATCATACTTACGAGAAATCTTACCGCGCCAATCGAATTTTCTGATCAAAATACGTAAGAAACAATGAAAGAAGCTGACGAATTCCACTTTTCATTTTTTGGGGTCAAAAAACACCAAAGGGGTTAACCTTACGTTTTTTTCAAAAATCTTAAAAAATTTAGGTGGCCTTTTTATTACTTAAATCGACGTACTTAGATGCCCACTGCTGGATACAGCCCTCAGAACCTCGCGGAATCAATCAAAACTGTGTAAAATCGCGAAACAAATTAAGGGCTAATTGACCCCGAAAGTGTTACGTTTAAAGCCAAATAAAATAAAAAATTATCATACTTACGAGAAATCTGACCGCGCCAATCGAATTTTCTGATCAAAATACGTAAGAAACAATGAAAGAAGCTGACGAATTCCACTTTTCATTTTTTGGGGTCAAAAAACACCAAAGGGGTTAACCTTACGTTTTTTTCAAAAATCTTAAAAAATTTAGGTGGCCTTTTTATTACTTAAATCGACGTACTTAGATGCCCACTGCTGGATACAGCCCTCAGAACCTCGCGGAATCAATCAAAACTGTGTAAAATCGCGAAACAAATTAAGGGCTAATTGACCCCGAAAGTGTTACGTTTAAAGCCAAATAAAATAAAAAATATCATACTTACGAGAAATCTTACCGCGCCAATCGAATTTTCTGATCAAAATACGTAAGAAACAATGAAAGAAGCTGACGAATTCCACTTTTCATTTTTTGGGGTCAAAAAACACCAAAGGGGTTAACCTTACGTTTTTTTCAAAAATCTTAAAAAATTTAGGTGGCCTTTTTATTACTTAAATCGACGTACTTAGATGCCCACTGCTGGATACAGCCCTCAGAACCTCGCGGAATCAATCAAAACTGTGTAAAATCGCGAAACAAATTAAGGGCTAATTGACCCCGAAAGTGTTACGTTTAAAGCCAAATAAAATAAAAAATATCATACTTACGAGAAATCTGACCGCGCCAATCGAATTTTCTGATCAAACTACGTAAGAAACAATGAAAGAAGCTGACGAATTCCACTTTTCATTTTTTGGGGTCAAAAAACACCAAAGGGGTTAACCTTACGTTTTTTTCAAAAATCTTAAAAAATTTAGGTGGCCTTTTTATTACTTAAATCGACGTACTTAGATGCCCACTGCTGGATACAGCCCTCAGAACCTCGCGGAATCAATCAAAACTGTGTAAAATCGCGAAACAAATTAAGGGCTAATTGACCCCGAAAGTGTTACGTTTAAAGCCAAATAAAATAAAAAATATCATACTTACGAGAAATCTGACCGCGCCAATCGAATTTTCTGATCAAAATACGTAAGAAACAATGAAAGAAGCTGACGAATTCCACTTTTCATTTTTTGGGGTCAAAAAACACCAAAGGGGTTAACCTTACGTTTTTTTCAAAAATCTTAAACAATTTAGGTGGCCTTTTTATTACTTAAATCGACGTACTTAGATGCCCACTGCTGGATACAGCCCTCAGAACCTCGCGGAATCAATCAAAACTGTGTAAAATCGCGAAACAAATTAAGGGCTAATTGACCCCGAAAGTGTTACGTTTAAAGCCAAATAAAATAAAAAATTATCATACTTACGAGAAATCTGACCGCGCCAATCGAATTTTCTGATCAAAATACGTAAGAAACAATGAAAGAAGCTGACGAATTCCACTTTTCATTTTTTGGGGTCAAAAAACACCAAAGGGGTTAACCTTACGTTTTTTTCAAAAATCTTAAAAAATTTAGGTGGCCTTTTTATTACTTAAATCGACGTACTTAGATGCCCACTGCTGGATACAGCCCTCAGAACCTCGCGGAATCAATCAAAACTGTGTAAAATCGCGAAACAAATTAAGGGCTAATTGACCCCGAAAGTGTTACGTTTAAAGCCAAATAAAATAAAAAATATCATACTTACGAGAAATCTGACCGCGCCAATCGAATTTTCTGATCAAACTACGTAAGAAACAATGAAAGAAGCTGACGAATTCCACTTTTCATTTTTTGGGGTCAAAAAACACCAAAGGGGTTAACCTTACGTTTTTTTCAAAAATCTTAAAAAATTTAGGTGGCCTTTTTATTACTTAAATCGACGTACTTAGATGCCCACTGCTGGATACAGCCCTCAGAACCTCGCGGAATCAATCAAAACTGTGTAAAATCGCGAAACAAATTAAGGGCTAATTGACCCCGAAAGTGTTACGTTTAAAGCCAAATAAAATAAAAAATATCATACTTACGAGAAATCTTACCGCGCCAATCGAATTTTCTGATCAAAATACGTAAGAAACAATGAAAGAAGCTGACGAATTCCACTTTTCATTTTTTGGGGTCAAAAAACACCAAAGGGGTTAACCTTACGTTTTTTTCAAAAATCTTAAAAAATTTAGGTGGCCTTTTTATTACTTAAATCGACGTACTTAGATGCCCACTGCTGGATACAGCCCTCAGAACCTCGCGGAATCAATCAAAACTGTGTAAAATCGCGAAACAAATTAAGGGCTAATTGACCCCGAAAGTGTTACGTTTAAAGCCAAATAAAATAAAAAATATCATACTTACGAGAAATCTGACCGCGCCAATCGAATTTTCTGATCAAAATACGTAAGAAACAATGAAAGAAGCTGACGAATTCCACTTTCACATTTTTTGGGGTCAAAAAACACCAAAGGGGTTAACCTTACGTTTTTTTCAAAAATCTTAAAAAATTTAGGTGGCCTTTTTATTACTTAAATCGCCATACTTAGATGCCCACTGCTGGATACAGCCCTCAGAACCTCGCGGAATCAATCAAAACTGTGTAAAATCGCGAAACAAATTAAGGGCTAATTGACCCCGAAAGTGTTACGTTTAAAGCCAAATAAAATAAAAAATATCATACTTACGAGAAATCTGACCGCGCCAATCGAATTTTCTGATCAAACTACGTAAGAAACAATGAAAGAAGCTGACGAATTCCACTTTTCATTTTTTGGGGTCAAAAAACACCAAAGGGGTTAACCTTACGTTTTTTTCAAAAATCTTAAAAAATTTAGGTGGCATTTTTATTACTTAAATCGACGTACTTAGATGCCCACTGCTGGATACAGCCCTCAGAACCTCGCGGAATCAATCAAAACTGTGTAAAATCGCGAAACAAATTAAGGGCTAATTGACCCCGAAAGTGTTACGTTTAAAGCCAAATAAAATAAAAAATATCATACTTACGAGAAATCTGACCGCGCCAATCGAATTTTCTGATCAAAATACGTAAGAAACAATGAAAGAAGCTGACGAATTCCACTTTTCATTTTTTGGGGTCAAAAAACACCAAAGGGGTTAACCTTACGTTTTTTTCAAAAATCTTAAAAAATTTAGGTGGCCTTTTTATTACTTAAATCGACGTACTTAGATGCCCACTGCTGGATACAGCCCTCAGAACCTCGCGGAATCAATCAAAACTGTGTAAAATCGCGAAACAAATTAAGGGCTAATTGACCCCGAAAGTGTTACGTTTAAAGCCAAATAAAATAAAAAATATCATACTTACGAGAAATCTTACCGCGCCAATCGAATTTTCTGATCAAAATACGTAAGAAACAATGAAAGAAGCTGACGAATTCCACTTTTCATTTTTTGGGGTCAAAAAACACCAAAGGGGTTAACCTTACGTTTTTTTCAAAAATCTTAAAAAATTTAGGTGGCCTTTTTATTACTTAAATCGACGTACTTAGATGCCCACTGCTGGATACAGCCCTCAGAACCTCGCGGAATCAATCAAAACTGTGTAAAATCGCGAAACAAATTAAGGGCTAATTGACCCCGAAAGTGTTACGTTTAAAGCCAAATAAAATAAAAATATTTCATACTTACGAGAAATCTGACCGCGCCAATCGAATTTTCTGATCAAACTACGTAAGAAACAATGAAAGAAGCTGACGAATTCCACTTTTCATTTTTTGGGGTCAAAAAACACCAAAGGGGTTAACCTTACGTTTTTTTCAAAAATCTTAAAAAATTTAGGTGGCATTTTTATTACTTAAATCGACGTACTTAGATGCCCACTGCTGGATACAGCCCTCAGAACCTCGCGGAATCAATCAAAACTGTGTAAAATCGCGAAACAAATTAAGGGCTAATTGACCCCGAAAGTGTTACGTTTAAAGCCAAATAAAATAAAAAATATCATACTTACGAGAAATCTGACCGCGCCAATCGAATTTTCTGATCAAACTACGTAAGAAACAATGAAAGAAGCTGACGAATTCCACTTTTCATTTTTTGGGGTCAAAAAACACCAAAGGGGTTAACCTTAAGTTTTTTTCAAAAATCTTAAAAAATTTAGGTGGCATTTTTATTACTTAAATCGACGTACTTAGATGCCCACTGCTGGATACAGCCCTCAGAACCTCGCGGAATCAATCAAAACTGTGTAAAATCGCGAAACAAATTAAGGGCTAATTGACCCCGAAAGTGTTACGTTTAAAGCCAAATAAAATAAAAAATATCATACTTACGAGAAATCTGACCGCGCCAATCGAATTTTCTGATCAAAATACGTAAGAAACAATGAAAGAAGCTGACGAATTCCACTTTTCATTTTTTGGGGTCAAAAAACACCAAAGGGGTTAACCTTACGTTTTTTTCAAAAATCTTAAAAAATTTAGGTGGCCTTTTTATTACTTAAATCGCCATACTTAGATGCCCACTGCTGGATACAGCCCTCAGAACCTCGCGGAATCAATCAAAACTGTGTAAAATCGCGAAACAAATTAAGGGCTAATTGACCCCGAAAGTGTTACGTTTAAAGCCAAATAAAATAAAAAATATCATACTTACGAGAAATCTGACCGCGCCAATCGAATTTTCTGATCAAACTACGTAAGAAACAATGAAAGAAGCTGACGAATTCCACTTTTCATTTTTTGGGGTCAAAAAACACCAAAGGGGTTAACCTTACGTTTTTTTCAAAAATCTTAAAAAATTTAGGTGGCATTTTTATTACTTAAATCGACGTACTTAGATGCCCACTGCTGGATACAGCCCTCAGAACCTCGCGGAATCAATCAAAACTGTGTAAAATCGCGAAACAAATTAAGGGCTAATTGACCCCGAAAGTGTTACGTTTAAAGCCAAATAAAATAAAAAATATCATACTTACGAGAAATCTGACCGCGCCAATCGAATTTTCTGATCAAAATACGTAAGAAACAATGAAAGAAGCTGACGAATTCCACTTTTCATTTTTTGGGGTCAAAAAACACCAAAGGGGTTAACCTTACGTTTTTTTCAAAAATCTTAAAAAATTTAGGTGGCCTTTTTATTACTTAAATCGACGTACTTAGATGCCCACTGCTGGATACAGCCCTCAGAACCTCGCGGAATCAATCAAAACTGTGTAAAATCGCGAAACAAATTAAGGGCTAATTGACCCCGAAAGTGTTACGTTTAAAGCCAAATAAAATAAAAAATATCATACTTACGAGAAATCTTACCGCGCCAATCGAATTTTCTGATCAAAATACGTAAGAAACAATGAAAGAAGCTGACGAATTCCACTTTTCATTTTTTGGGGTCAAAAAACACCAAAGGGGTTAACCTTACGTTTTTTTCAAAAATCTTAAAAAATTTAGGTGGCCTTTTTATTACTTAAATCGACGTACTTAGATGCCCACTGCTGGATACAGCCCTCAGAACCTCGCGGAATCAATCAAAACTGTGTAAAATCGCGAAACAAATTAAGGGCTAATTGACCCCGAAAGTGTTACGTTTAAAGCCAAATAAAATAAAAAATATCATACTTACGAGAAATCTGACCGCGCCAATCGAATTTTCTGATCAAACTACGTAAGAAACAATGAAAGAAGCTGACGAATTCCACTTTTCATTTTTTGGGGTCAAAAAACACCAAAGGGGTTAACCTTACGTTTTTTTCAAAAATCTTAAAAAATTTAGGTGGCCTTTTTATTACTTAAATCGACGTACTTAGATGCCCACTGCTGGATACAGCCCTCAGAACCTCGCGGAATCAATCAAAACTGTGTAAAATCGCGAAACAAATTAAGGGCTAATTGACCCCGAAAGTGTTACGTTTAAAGCCAAATAAAATAAAAAATATCATACTTACGAGAAATCTGACCGCGCCAATCGAATTTTCTGATCAAACTACGTAAGAAACAATGAAAGAAGCTGACGAATTCCACTTTTCATTTTTTGGGGTCAAAAAACACCAAAGGGGTTAACCTTACGTTTTTTTCAAAAATCTTAAAAAATTTAGGTGGCCTTTTTATTACTTAAATCGACGTACTTAGATGCCCACTGCTGGATACAGCCCTCAGAACCTCGCGGAATCAATCAAAACTGTGTAAAATCGCGAAACAAATTAAGGGCTAATTGACCCCGAAAGTGTTACGTTTAAAGCCAAATAAAATAAAAAATATCATACTTACGAGAAATCTGACCGCGCCAATCGAATTTTCTGATCAAAATACGTAAGAAACAATGAAAGAAGTTGACGAATTCCACTTTTCATTTTTTGGGGTCAAAAAACACCAAAGGGGTTAACCTTACGTTTTTTTCAAAAATCTTAAAAAATTTAGGTGGCATTTTTATTACTTAAATCGACGTACTTAGATGCCCACTGCTGGATACAGCCCTCAGAACCTCGCGGAATCAATCAAAACTGTGTAAAATCGCGAAACAAATTAAGGGCTAATTGACCCCGAAAGTGTTACGTTTAAAGCCAAATAAAATAAAAAATATCATACTTACGAGAAATCTGACCGCGCCAATCGAATTTTCTGATCAAACTACGTAAGAAACAATGAAAGAAGCTGACGAATTCCACTTTTCATTTTTTGGGGTCAAAAAACACCAAAGGGGTTAACCTTACGTTTTTTTCAAAAATCTTAAAAAATTTAGGTGGCCTTTTTATTACTTAAATCGACGTACTTAGATGCCCACTGCTGGATACAGCCCTCAGAACCTCGCGGAATCAATCAAAACTGTGTAAAATCGCGAAACAAATTAAGGGCTAATTGACCCCGAAAGTGTTACGTTTAAAGCCAAATAAAATAAAAAATATCATACTTACGAGAAATCTGACCGCGCCAATCGAATTTTCTGATCAAACTACGTAAGAAACAATGAAAGAAGCTGACGAATTCCACTTTTCATTTTTTGGGGTCAAAAAACACCAAAGGGGTTAACCTTACGTTTTTTTAAAAAATCTTAAAAAATTTAGGTGGCATTTTTATTACTTAAATCGACGTACTTAGATGCCCACTGCTGGATACAGCCCTCAGAACCTCGCGGAATCAATCAAAACTGTGTAAAATCGCGAAACAAATTAAGGGCTAATTGACCCCGAAAGTGTTACGTTTAAAGCCAAATAAAATAAAAAATATCATACTTACGAGAAATCTGACCGCGCCAATCGAATTTTCTGATCAAAATACGTAAGAAACAATGAAAGAAGCTGACGAATTCCACTTTTCATTTTTTGGGGTCAAAAAACACCAAAGGGGTTAACCTTACGTTTTTTTCAAAAATCTTAAAAAATTTAGGTGGCCTTTTTATTACTTAAATCGCCATACTTAGATGCCCACTGCTGGATACAGCCCTCAGAACCTCGCGGAATCAATCAAAACTGTGTAAAATCGCGAAACAAATTAAGGGCTAATTGACCCCGAAAGTGTTACGTTTAAAGCCAAATAAAATAAAAAATATCATACTTACGAGAAATCTGACCGCGCCAATCGAATTTTCTGATCAAACTACGTAAGAAACAATGAAAGAAGCTGACGAATTCCACTTTTCATTTTTTGGGGTCAAAAAACACCAAAGGGGTTAACCTTACGTTTTTTTCAAAAATCTTAAAAAATTTAGGTGGCATTTTTATTACTTAAATCGACGTACTTAGATGCCCACTGCTGGATACAGCCCTCAGAACCTCGCGGAATCAATCAAAACTGTGTAAAATCGCGAAACAAATTAAGGGCTAATTGACCCCGAAAGTGTTACGTTTAAAGCCAAATAAAATAAAAAATATCATACTTACGAGAAATCTGACCGCGCCAATCGAATTTTCTGATCAAAATACGTAAGAAACAATGAAAGAAGCTGACGAATTCCACTTTTCATTTTTTGGGGTCAAAAAACACCAAAGGGGTTAACCTTACGTTTTTTTCAAAAATCTTAAAAAATTTAGGTGGCCTTTTTATTACTTAAATCGACGTACTTAGATGCCCACTGCTGGATACAGCCCTCAGAACCTCGCGGAATCAATCAAAACTGTGTAAAATCGCGAAACAAATTAAGGGTTAATTGACCCCGAAAGTGTTACGTTTAAAGCCAAATAAAATAAAAAATATCATACTTACGAGAAATCTTACCGCGCCAATCGAATTTTCTGATCAAAATACGTAAGAAACAATGAAAGAAGCTGACGAATTCCACTTTTCATTTTTTGGGGTCAAAAAACACCAAAGGGGTTAACCTTACGTTTTTTTCAAAAATCTTAAAAAATTTAGGTGGCCTTTTTATTACTTAAATCGACGTACTTAGATGCCCACTGCTGGATACAGCCCTCAGAACCTCGCGGAATCAATCAAAACTGTGTAAAATCGCGAAACAAATTAAGGGCTAATTGACCCCGAAAGTGTTACGTTTAAAGCCAAATAAAATAAAAAATATCATACTTACGAGAAATCTGACCGCGCCAATCGAATTTTCTGATCAAACTACGTAAGAAACAATGAAAGAAGCTGACGAATTCCACTTTTCATTTTTTGGGGTCAAAAAACACCAAAGGGGTTAACCTTACGTTTTTTTCAAAAATCTTAAAAAATTTAGGTGGCCTTTTTATTACTTAAATCGACGTACTTAGATGCCCACTGCTGGATACAGCCCTCAGAACCTCGCGGAATCAATCAAAACTGTGTAAAATCGCGAAACAAATTAAGGGCTAATTGACCCCGAAAGTGTTACGTTTAAAGCCAAATAAAATAAAAAATATCATACTTACGAGAAATCTGACCGCGCCAATCGAATTTTCTGATCAAAATACGTAAGAAACAATGAAAGAAGTTGACGAATTCCACTTTTCATTTTTTGGGGTCAAAAAACACCAAAGGGGTTAACCTTACGTTTTTTTCAAAAATCTTAAAAAATTTAGGTGGCATTTTTATTACTTAAATCGACGTACTTAGATGCCCACTGCTGGATACAGCCCTCAGAACCTCGCGGAATCAATCAAAACTGTGTAAAATCGCGAAACAAATTAAGGGCTAATTGACCCCGAAAGTGTTACGTTTAAAGCCAAATAAAATAAAAAATATCATACTTACGAGAAATCTGACCGCGCCAATCGAATTTTCTGATCAAACTACGTAAGAAACAATGAAAGAAGCTGACGAATTCCACTTTTCATTTTTTGGGGTCAAAAAACACCAAAGGGGTTAACCTTACGTTTTTTTCAAAAATCTTAAAAAATTTAGGTGGCCTTTTTATTACTTAAATCGACGTACTTAGATGCCCACTGCTGGATACAGCCCTCAGAACCTCGCGGAATCAATCAAAACTGTGTAAAATCGCGAAACAAATTAAGGGCTAATTGACCCCGAAAGTGTTACGTTTAAAGCCAAATAAAATAAAAAATATCATACTTACGAGAAATCTGACCGCGCCAATCGAATTTTCTGATCAAACTACGTAAGAAACAATGAAAGAAGCTGACGAATTCCACTTTTCATTTTTTGGGGTCAAAAAACACCAAAGGGGTTAACCTTACGTTTTTTTAAAAAATCTTAAAAAATTTAGGTGGCATTTTTATTACTTAAATCGACGTACTTAGATGCCCACTGCTGGATACAGCCCTCAGAACCTCGCGGAATCAATCAAAACTGTGTAAAATCGCGAAACAAATTAAGGGCTAATTGACCCCGAAAGTGTTACGTTTAAAGCCAAATAAAATAAAAAATATCATACTTACGAGAAATCTGACCGCGCCAATCGAATTTTCTGATCAAAATACGTAAGAAACAATGAAAGAAGCTGACGAATTCCACTTTTCATTTTTTGGGGTCAAAAAACACCAAAGGGGTTAACCTTACGTTTTTTTCAAAAATCTTAAAAAATTTAGGTGGCCTTTTTATTACTTAAATCGCCATACTTAGATGCCCACTGCTGGATACAGCCCTCAGGACCTCGCGGAATCAATCAAAACTGTGTAAAATCGCGAAACAAATTAAGGGCTAATTGACCCCGAAAGTGTTACGTTTAAAGCCAAATAAAATAAAAAATATCATACTTACGAGAAATCTGACCGCGCCAATCGAATTTTCTGATCAAACTACGTAAGAAACAATGAAAGAAGCTGACGAATTCCACTTTTCATTTTTTGGGGTCAAAAAACACCAAAGGGGTTAACCTTACGTTTTTTTCAAAAATCTTAAAAAATTTAGGTGGCATTTTTATTACTTAAATCGACGTACTTAGATGCCCACTGCTGGATACAGCCCTCAGAACCTCGCGGAATCAATCAAAACTGTGTAAAATCGCGAAACAAATTAAGGGCTAATTGACCCCGAAAGTGTTACGTTTAAAGCCAAATAAAATAAAAAATATCATACTTACGAGAAATCTTACCGCGCCAATCGAATTTTCTGATCAAAATACGTAAGAAACAATGAAAGAAGCTGACGAATTCCACTTTTCATTTTTTGGGGTCAAAAAACACCAAAGGGGTTAACCTTACGTTTTTTTCAAAAATCTTAAAAAATTTAGGTGGCCTTTTTATTACTTAAATCGACGTACTTAGATGCCCACTGCTGGATACAGCCCTCAGAACCTCGCGGAATCAATCAAAACTGTGTAAAATCGCGAAACAAATTAAGGGCTAATTGACCCCGAAAGTGTTACGTTTAAAGCCAAATAAAATAAAAAATATCATACTTACGAGAAATCTGACCGCGCCAATCGAATTTTCTGATCAAACTACGTAAGAAACAATGAAAGAAGCTGACGAATTCCACTTTTCATTTTTTGGGGTCAAAAAACACCAAAGGGGTTAACCTTACGTTTTTTTCAAAAATCTTAAAAAATTTAGGTGGCCTTTTTATTACTTAAATCGACGTACTTAGATGCCCACTGCTGGATACAGCCCTCAGAACCTCGCGGAATCAATCAAAACTGTGTAAAATCGCGAAACAAATTAAGGGCTAATTGACCCCGAAAGTGTTACGTTTAAAGCCAAATAAAATAAAAAATATCATACTTACGAGAAATCTGACCGCGCCAATCGAATTTTCTGATCAAAATACGTAAGAAACAATGAAAGAAGCTGACGAATTCCACTTTCACATTTTTTGGGGTCAAAAAACACCAAAGGGGTTAACCTTACGTTTTTTTCAAAAATCTTAAAAAATTTAGGTGGCCTTTTTATTACTTAAATCGCCATACTTAGATGCCCACTGCTGGATACAGCCCTCAGAACCTCGCGGAATCAATCAAAACTGTGTAAAATCGCGAAACAAATTAAGGGCTAATTGACCCCGAAAGTGTTACGTTTAAAGCCAAATAAAATAAAAAATATCATACTTACGAGAAATCTGACCGCGCCAATCGAATTTTCTGATCAAACTACGTAAGAAACAATGAAAGAAGCTGACGAATTCCACTTTTCATTTTTTGGGGTCAAAAAACACCAAAGGGGTTAACCTTACGTTTTTTTCAAAAATCTTAAAAAATTTAGGTGGCATTTTTATTACTTAAATCGACGTACTTAGATGCCCACTGCTGGATACAGCCCTCAGAACCTCGCGGAATCAATCAAAACTGTGTAAAATCGCGAAACAAATTAAGGGCTAATTGACCCCGAAAGTGTTACGTTTAAAGCCAAATAAAATAAAAAATATCATACTTACGAGAAATCTGACCGCGCCAATCGAATTTTCTGATCAAAATACGTAAGAAACAATGAAAGAAGCTGACGAATTCCACTTTTCATTTTTTGGGGTCAAAAAACACCAAAGGGGTTAACCTTACGTTTTTTTCAAAAATCTTAAAAAATTTAGGTGGCCTTTTTATTACTTAAATCGACGTACTTAGATGCCCACTGCTGGATACAGCCCTCAGAACCTCGCGGAATCAATCAAAACTGTGTAAAATCGCGAAACAAATTAAGGGCTAATTGACCCCGAAAGTGTTACGTTTAAAGCCAAATAAAATAAAAAATATCATACTTACGAGAAATCTTACCGCGCCAATCGAATTTTCTGATCAAAATACGTAAGAAACAATGAAAGAAGCTGACGAATTCCACTTTTCATTTTTTGGGGTCAAAAAACACCAAAGGGGTTAACCTTACGTTTTTTTCAAAAATCTTAAAAAATTTAGGTGGCCTTTTTATTACTTAAATCGACGTACTTAGATGCCCACTGCTGGATACAGCCCTCAGAACCTCGCGGAATCAATCAAAACTGTGTAAAATCGCGAAACAAATTAAGGGCTAATTGACCCCGAAAGTGTTACGTTTAAAGCCAAATAAAATAAAAATATTTCATACTTACGAGAAATCTGACCGCGCCAATCGAATTTTCTGATCAAACTACGTAAGAAACAATGAAAGAAGCTGACGAATTCCACTTTTCATTTTTTGGGGTCAAAAAACACCAAAGGGGTTAACCTTACGTTTTTTTCAAAAATCTTAAAAAATTTAGGTGGCCTTTTTATTACTTAAATCGACGTACTTAGATGCCCACTGCTGGATACAGCCCTCAGAACCTCGCGGAATCAATCAAAACTGTGTAAAATCGCGAAACAAATTAAGGGCTAATTGACCCCGAAAGTGTTACGTTTAAAGCCAAATAAAATAAAAAATATCATACTTACGAGAAATCTGACCGCGCCAATCGAATTTTCTGATCAAAATACGTAAGAAACAATGAAAGAAGTTGACGAATTCCACTTTTCATTTTTTGGGGTCAAAAAACACCAAAGGGGTTAACCTTACGTTTTTTTCAAAAATCTTAAAAAATTTAGGTGGCATTTTTATTACTTAAATCGACGTACTTAGATGCCCACTGCTGGATACAGCCCTCAGAACCTCGCGGAATCAATCAAAACTGTGTAAAATCGCGAAACAAATTAAGGGCTAATTGACCCCGAAAGTGTTACGTTTAAAGCCAAATAAAATAAAAAATATCATACTTACGAGAAATCTGACCGCGCCAAACGAATTTTCTGATCAAACTACGTAAGAAACAATGAAAGAAGCTGACGAATTCCACTTTTCATTTTTTGGGGTCAAAAAACACCAAAGGGGTTAACCTTACGTTTTTTTCAAAAATCTTAAAAAATTTAGGTGGCATTTTTATTACTTAAATCGACGTACTTAGATGCCCACTGCTGGATACAGCCCTCAGAACCTCGCGGAATCAATCAAAACTGTGTAAAATCGCGAAACAAATTAAGGGCTAATTGACCCCGAAAGTGTTACGTTTAAAGCCAAATAAAATAAAAAATATCATACTTACGAGAAATCTGACCGCGCCAAACGAATTTTCTGATCAAACTACGTAAGAAACAATGAAAGAAGCTGACGAATTCCACTTTTCATTTTTTGGGGTCAAAAAACACCAAAGGGGTTAACCTTACGTTTTTTTCAAAAATCTTAAAAAATTTAGGTGGCATTTTTATTACTTAAATCGACGTACTTAGATGCCCACTGCTGGATACAGCCCTCAGAACCTCGCGGAATCAATCAAAACTGTGTAAAATCGCGAAACAAATTAAGGGCTAATTGACCCCGAAAGTGTTACGTTTAAAGCCAAATAAAATAAAAAATATCATACTTACGAGAAATCTGACCGCGCCAATCGAATTTTCTGATCAAACTACGTAAGAAACAATGAAAGAAGCTGACGAATTCCACTTTTCATTTTTTGGGGTCAAAAAACACCAAAGGGGTTAACCTTACGTTTTTTTCAAAAATCTTAAAAAATTTAGGTGGCATTTTAATTACTTAAATCGACGTACTTAGATGCCCACTGCTGGATACAGCCCTCAGAACCTCGCGGAATCAATCAAAACTGTGTAAAATCGCGAAACAAATTAAGGGCTAATTGACCCCGAAAGTGTTACGTTTAAAGCCAAATAAAATAAAAAATATCATACTTACGAGAAATCTGACCGCGCCAATCGAATTTTCTGATCAAAATACGTAAGAAACAATGAAAGAAGCTGACGAATTCCACTTTTCATTTTTTGGGGTCAAAAAACACCAAAGGGGTTAACCTTACGTTTTTTTCAAAAATCTTAAAAAATTTAGGTGGCCTTTTTATTACTTAAATCGACGTACTTAGATGCCCACTGCTGGATACAGCCCTCAGAACCTCGCGGAATCAATCAAAACTGTGTAAAATCGCGAAACAAATTAAGGGCTAATTGACCCCGAAAGTGTTACGTTTAAAGCCAAATAAAATAAAAAATATCATACTTACGAGAAATCTTACCGCGCCAATCGAATTTTCTGATCAAAATACGTAAGAAACAATGAAAGAAGCTGACGAATTCCACTTTTCATTTTTTGGGGTCAAAAAACACCAAAGGGGTTAACCTTACGTTTTTTTCAAAAATCTTAAAAAATTTAGGTGGCTTTTTTATTACTTAAATCGACGTACTTAGATGCCCACTGCTGGATACAGCCCTCAGAACCTCGCGGAATCAATCAAAACTGTGTAAAATCGCGAAACAAATTAAGGGCTAATTGACCCCGAAAGTGTTACGTTTAAAGCCAAATAAAATAAAAAATATCATACTTACGAGAAATCTGACCGCGCCAATCGAATTTTCTGATCAAACTACGTAAGAAACAATGAAAGAAGCTGACGAATTCCACTTTTCATTTTTTGGGGTCAAAAAACACCAAAGGGGTTAACCTTACGTTTTTTTCAAAAATCTTAAAAAATTTAGGTGGCCTTTTTATTACTTAAATCGACGTACTTAGATGCCCACTGCTGGATACAGCCCTCAGAACCTCGCGGAATCAATCAAAACTGTGTAAAATCGCGAAACAAATTAAGGGCTAATTGACCCCGAAAGTGTTACGTTTAAAGCCAAATAAAATAAAAAATATCATACTTACGAGAAATCTGACCGCGCCAATCGAATTTTCTGATCAAAATACGTAAGAAACAATGAAAGAAGTTGACGAATTCCACTTTTCATTTTTTGGGGTCAAAAAACACCAAAGGGGTTAACCTTACGTTTTTTTCAAAAATCTTAAAAAATTTAGGTGGCATTTTTATTACTTAAATCGACGTACTTAGATGCCCACTGCTGGATACAGCCCTCAGAACCTCGCGGAATCAATCAAAACTGTGTAAAATCGCGAAACAAATTAAGGGCTAATTGACCCCGAAAGTGTTACGTTTAAAGCCAAATAAAATAAAAAATATCATACTTACGAGAAATCTGACCGCGCCAATCGAATTTTCTGATCAAACTACGTAAGAAACAATGAAAGAAGCTGACGAATTCCACTTTTCATTTTTTGGGGTCAAAAAACACCAAAGGGGTTAACCTTACGTTTTTTTCAAAAATCTTAAAAAATTTAGGTGGCCTTTTTATTACTTAAATCGACGTACTTAGATGCCCACTGCTGGATACAGCCCTCAGAACCTCGCGGAATCAATCAAAACTGTGTAAAATCGCGAAACAAATTAAGGGCTAATTGACCCCGAAAGTGTTACGTTTAAAGCCAAATAAAATAAAAAATATCATACTTACGAGAAATCTGACCGCGCCAATCGAATTTTCTGATCAAAATACGTAAGAAACAATGAAAGAAGTTGACGAATTCCACTTTTCATTTTTTGGGGTCAAAAAACACCAAAGGGGTTAACCTTACGTTTTTTTCAAAAATCTTAAAAAATTTAGGTGGCATTTTTATTACTTAAATCGACGTACTTAGATGCCCACTGCTGGATACAGCCCTCAGAACCTCGCGGAATCAATCAAAACTGTGTAAAATCGCGAAACAAATTAAGGGCTAATTGACCCCGAAAGTGTTACGTTTAAAGCCAAATAAAATAAAAAATATCATACTTACGAGAAATCTGACCGCGCCAAACGAATTTTCTGATCAAACTACGTAAGAAACAATGAAAGAAGCTGACGAATTCCACTTTTCATTTTTTGGGGTCAAAAAACACCAAAGGGGTTAACCTTACGTTTTTTTCAAAAATCTTAAAAAATTTAGGTGGCATTTTTATTACTTAAATCGACGTACTTAGATGCCCACTGCTGGATACAGCCCTCAGAACCTCGCGGAATCAATCAAAACTGTGTAAAATCGCGAAACAAATTAAGGGCTAATTGACCCCGAAAGTGTTACGTTTAAAGCCAAATAAAATAAAAAATATCATACTTACGAGAAATCTGACCGCGCCAATCGAATTTTCTGATCAAAATACGTAAGAAACAATGAAAGAAGCTGACGAATTCCACTTTTCATTTTTTGGGGTCAAAAAACACCAAAGGGGTTAACCTTACGTTTTTTTCAAAAATCTTAAAAAATTTAGGTGGCCTTTTTATTACTTAAATCGCCATACTTAGATGCCCACTGCTGGATACAGCCCTCAGAACCTCGCGGAATCAATCAAAACTGTGTAAAATCGCGAAACAAATTAAGGGCTAATTGACCCCGAAAGTGTTACGTTTAAAGCCAAATAAAATAAAAAATATCATACTTACGAGAAATCTGACCGCGCCAATCGAATTTTCTGATCAAAATACGTAAGAAACAATGAAAGAAGCTGACGAATTCCACTTTTCATTTTTTGGGGTCAAAAAACACCAAAGGGGTTAACCTTACGTTTTTTTCAAAAATCTTAAAAAATTTAGGTGGCCTTTTTATTACTTAAATCGCCATACTTAGATGCCCACTGCTGGATACAGCCCTCAGAACCTCGCGGAATCAATCAAAACTGTGTAAAATCGCGAAACAAATTAAGGGCTAATTGACCCCGAAAGTGTTACGTTTAAAGCCAAATAAAATAAAAAATATCATACTTACGAGAAATCTGACCGCGCCAATCGAATTTTCTGATCAAACTACGTAAGAAACAATGAAAGAAGCTGACGAATTCCACTTTTCATTTTTTGGGGTCAAAAAACACCAAAGGGGTTAACCTTACGTTTTTTTCAAAAATCTTAAAAAATTTAGGTGGCATTTTAATTACTTAAATCGACGTACTTAGATGCCCACTGCTGGATACAGCCCTCAGAACCTCGCGGAATCAATCAAAACTGTGTAAAATCGCGAAACAAATTAAGGGCTAATTGACCCCGAAAGTGTTACGTTTAAAGCCAAATAAAATAAAAAATATCATACTTACGAGAAATCTGACCGCGCCAATCGAATTTTCTGATCAAAATACGTAAGAAACAATGAAAGAAGCTGACGAATTCCACTTTTCATTTTTTGGGGTCAAAAAACACCAAAGGGGTTAACCTTACGTTTTTTTCAAAAATCTTAAAAAATTTAGGTGGCCTTTTTATTACTTAAATCGACGTACTTAGATGCCCACTGCTGGATACAGCCCTCAGAACCTCGCGGAATCAATCAAAACTGTGTAAAATCGCGAAACAAATTAAGGGCTAATTGACCCCGAAAGTGTTACGTTTAAAGCCAAATAAAATAAAAAATATCATACTTACGAGAAATCTTACCGCGCCAATCGAATTTTCTGATCAAAATACGTAAGAAACAATGAAAGAAGCTGACGAATTCCACTTTTCATTTTTTGGGGTCAAAAAACACCAAAGGGGTTAACCTTACGTTTTTTTCAAAAATCTTAAAAAATTTAGGTGGCCTTTTTATTACTTAAATCGACGTACTTAGATGCCCACTGCTGGATACAGCCCTCAGAACCTCGCGGAATCAATCAAAACTGTGTAAAATCGCGAAACAAATTAAGGGCTAATTGACCCCGAAAGTGTTACGTTTAAAGCCAAATAAAATAAAAAATATCATACTTACGAGAAATCTGACCGCGCCAATCGAATTTTCTGATCAAACTACGTAAGAAACAATGAAAGAAGCTGACGAATTCCACTTTTCATTTTTTGGGGTCAAAAAACACCAAAGGGGTTAACCTTACGTTTTTTTCAAAAATCTTAAAAAATTTAGGTGGCCTTTTTATTACTTAAATCGACGTACTTAGATGCCCACTGCTGGATACAGCCCTCAGAACCTCGCGGAATCAATCAAAACTGTGTAAAATCGCGAAACAAATTAAGGGCTAATTGACCCCGAAAGTGTTACGTTTAAAGCCAAATAAAATAAAAAATATCATACTTACGAGAAATCTGACCGCGCCAATCGAATTTTCTGATCAAAATACGTAAGAAACAATGAAAGAAGTTGACGAATTCCACTTTTCATTTTTTGGGGTCAAAAAACACCAAAGGGGTTAACCTTACGTTTTTTTCAAAAATCTTAAAAAATTTAGGTGGCATTTTTATTACTTAAATCGACGTACTTAGATGCCCACTGCTGGATACAGCCCTCAGAACCTCGCGGAATCAATCAAAACTGTGTAAAATCGCGAAACAAATTAAGGGCTAATTGACCCCGAAAGTGTTACGTTTAAAGCCAAATAAAATAAAAAATATCATACTTACGAGAAATCTGACCGCGCCAATCGAATTTTCTGATCAAACTACGTAAGAAACAATGAAAGAAGCTGACGAATTCCACTTTTCATTTTTTGGGGTCAAAAAACACCAAAGGGGTTAACCTTACGTTTTTTTCAAAAATCTTAAAAAATTTAGGTGGCCTTTTTATTACTTAAATCGACGTACTTAGATGCCCACTGCTGGATACAGCCCTCAGAACCTCGCGGAATCAATCAAAACTGTGTAAAATCGCGAAACAAATTAAGGGCTAATTGACCCCGAAAGTGTTACGTTTAAAGCCAAATAAAATAAAAAATATCATACTTACGAGAAATCTGACCGCGCCAATCGAATTTTCTGATCAAAATACGTAAGAAACAATGAAAGAAGTTGACGAATTCCACTTTTCATTTTTTGGGGTCAAAAAACACCAAAGGGGTTAACCTTACGTTTTTTTCAAAAATCTTAAAAAATTTAGGTGGCATTTTTATTACTTAAATCGACGTACTTAGATGCCCACTGCTGGATACAGCCCTCAGAACCTCGCGGAATCAATCAAAACTGTGTAAAATCGCGAAACAAATTAAGGGCTAATTGACCCCGAAAGTGTTACGTTTAAAGCCAAATAAAATAAAAAATATCATACTTACGAGAAATCTGACCGCGCCAAACGAATTTTCTGATCAAACTACGTAAGAAACAATGAAAGAAGCTGACGAATTCCACTTTTCATTTTTTGGGGTCAAAAAACACCAAAGGGGTTAACCTTACGTTTTTTTCAAAAATCTTAAAAAATTTAGGTGGCATTTTTATTACTTAAATCGACGTACTTAGATGCCCACTGCTGGATACAGCCCTCAGAACCTCGCGGAATCAATCAAAACTGTGTAAAATCGCGAAACAAATTAAGGGCTAATTGACCCCGAAAGTGTTACGTTTAAAGCCAAATAAAATAAAAAATATCATACTTACGAGAAATCTGACCGCGCCAATCGAATTTTCTGATCAAAATACGTAAGAAACAATGAAAGAAGCTGACGAATTCCACTTTTCATTTTTTGGGGTCAAAAAACACCAAAGGGGTTAACCTTACGTTTTTTTCAAAAATCTTAAAAAATTTAGGTGGCCTTTTTATTACTTAAATCGCCATACTTAGATGCCCACTGCTGGATACAGCCCTCAGAACCTCGCGGAATCAATCAAAACTGTGTAAAATCGCGAAACAAATTAAGGGCTAATTGACCCCGAAAGTGTTACGTTTAAAGCCAAATAAAATAAAAAATATCATACTTACGAGAAATCTGACCGCGCCAATCGAATTTTCTGATCAAACTACGTAAGAAACAATGAAAGAAGCTGACGAATTCCACTTTTCATTTTTTGGGGTCAAAAAACACCAAAGGGGTTAACCTTACGTTTTTTTCAAAAATCTTAAAAAATTTAGGTGGCATTTTAATTACTTAAATCGACGTACTTAGATGCCCACTGCTGGATACAGCCCTCAGAACCTCGCGGAATCAATCAAAACTGTGTAAAATCGCGAAACAAATTAAGGGCTAATTGACCCCGAAAGTGTTACGTTTAAAGCCAAATAAAATAAAAAATATCATACTTACGAGAAATCTGACCGCGCCAATCGAATTTTCTGATCAAAATACGTAAGAAACAATGAAAGAAGCTGACGAATTCCACTTTTCATTTTTTGGGGTCAAAAAACACCAAAGGGGTTAACCTTACGTTTTTTTCAAAAATCTTAAAAAATTTAGGTGGCCTTTTTATTACTTAAATCGACGTACTTAGATGCCCACTGCTGGATACAGCCCTCAGAACCTCGCGGAATCAATCAAAACTGTGTAAAATCGCGAAACAAATTAAGGGCTAATTGACCCCGAAAGTGTTACGTTTAAAGCCAAATAAAATAAAAAATATCATACTTACGAGAAATCTTACCGCGCCAATCGAATTTTCTGATCAAAATACGTAAGAAACAATGAAAGAAGCTGACGAATTCCACTTTTCATTTTTTGGGGTCAAAAAACACCAAAGGGGTTAACCTTACGTTTTTTTCAAAAATCTTAAAAAATTTAGGTGGCCTTTTTATTACTTAAATCGACGTACTTAGATGCCCACTGCTGGATACAGCCCTCAGAACCTCGCGGAATCAATCAAAACTGTGTAAAATCGCGAAACAAATTAAGGGCTAATTGACCCCGAAAGTGTTACGTTTAAAGCCAAATAAAATAAAAAATATCATACTTACGAGAAATCTGACCGCGCCAATCGAATTTTCTGATCAAACTACGTAAGAAACAATGAAAGAAGCTGACGAATTCCACTTTTCATTTTTTGGGGTCAAAAAACACCAAAGGGGTTAACCTTACGTTTTTTTCAAAAATCTTAAAAAATTTAGGTGGCCTTTTTATTACTTAAATCGACGTACTTAGATGCCCACTGCTGGATACAGCCCTCAGAACCTCGCGGAATCAATCAAAACTGTGTAAAATCGCGAAACAAATTAAGGGCTAATTGACCCCGAAAGTGTTACGTTTAAAGCCAAATAAAATAAAAAATATCATACTTACGAGAAATCTGACCGCGCCAATCGAATTTTCTGATCAAAATACGTAAGAAACAATGAAAGAAGTTGACGAATTCCACTTTTCATTTTTTGGGGTCAAAAAACACCAAAGGGGTTAACCTTACGTTTTTTTCAAAAATCTTAAAAAATTTAGGTGGCATTTTTATTACTTAAATCGACGTACTTAGATGCCCACTGCTGGATACAGCCCTCAGAACCTCGCGGAATCAATCAAAACTGTGTAAAATCGCGAAACAAATTAAGGGCTAATTGACCCCGAAAGTGTTACGTTTAAAGCCAAATAAAATAAAAAATATCATACTTACGAGAAATCTGACCGCGCCAATCGAATTTTCTGATCAAACTACGTAAGAAACAATGAAAGAAGCTGACGAATTCCACTTTTCATTTTTTGGGGTCAAAAAACACCAAAGGGGTTAACCTTACGTTTTTTTCAAAAATCTTAAAAAATTTAGGTGGCCTTTTTATTACTTAAATCGACGTACTTAGATGCCCACTGCTGGATACAGCCCTCAGAACCTCGCGGAATCAATCAAAACTGTGTAAAATCGCGAAACAAATTAAGGGCTAATTGACCCCGAAAGTGTTACGTTTAAAGCCAAATAAAATAAAAAATATCATACTTACGAGAAATCTGACCGCGCCAATCGAATTTTCTGATCAAACTACGTAAGAAACAATGAAAGAAGCTGACGAATTCCACTTTTCATTTTTTGGGGTCAAAAAACACCAAAGGGGTTAACCTTACGTTTTTTTAAAAAATCTTAAAAAATTTAGGTGGCATTTTTATTACTTAAATCGACGTACTTAGATGCCCACTGCTGGATACAGCCCTCAGAACCTCGCGGAATCAATCAAAACTGTGTAAAATCGCGAAACAAATTAAGGGCTAATTGACCCCGAAAGTGTTACGTTTAAAGCCAAATAAAATAAAAAATATCATACTTACGAGAAATCTGACCGCGCCAATCGAATTTTCTGATCAAAATACGTAAGAAACAATGAAAGAAGCTGACGAATTCCACTTTTCATTTTTTGGGGTCAAAAAACACCAAAGGGGTTAACCTTACGTTTTTTTCAAAAATCTTAAAAAATTTAGGTGGCCTTTTTATTACTTAAATCGACGTACTTAGATGCCCACTGCTGGATACAGCCCTCAGAACCTCGCGGAATCAATCAAAACTGTGTAAAATCGCGAAACAAATTAAGGGCTAATTGACCCCGAAAGTGTTACGTTTAAAGCCAAATAAAATAAAAAATATCATACTTACGAGAAATCTGACCGCGCCAATCGAATTTTCTGATCAAACTACGTAAGAAACAATGAAAGAAGCTGACGAATTCCACTTTTCATTTTTTGGGGTCAAAAAACACCAAAGGGGTTAACCTTACGTTTTTTTCAAAAATCTTAAAAAATTTAGGTGGCCTTTTTATTACTTAAATCGACGTACTTAGATGCCCACTGCTGGATACAGCCCTCAGAACCTCGCGGAATCAATCAAAACTGTGTAAAATCGCGAAACAAATTAAGGGCTAATTGACCCCGAAAGTGTTACGTTTAAAGCCAAATAAAATAAAAAATATCATACTTACGAGAAATCTGACCGCGCCAATCGAATTTTCTGATCAAACTACGTAAGAAACAATGAAAGAAGCTGACGAATTCCACTTTTCATTTTTTGGGGTCAAAAAACACCAAAGGGGTTAACCTTACGTTTTTTTCAAAAATCTTAAAAAATTTAGGTGGCCTTTTTATTACTTAAATCGACGTACTTAGATGCCCACTGCTGGATACAGCCCTCAGAACCTCGCGGAATCAATCAAAACTGTGTAAAATCGCGAAACAAATTAAGGGCTAATTGACCCCGAAAGTGTTACGTTTAAAGCCAAATAAAATAAAAAATATCATACTTACGTGAAATCTGACCGCGCCAATCGAATTTTCTGATCAAAATACGTAAGAAACAATGAAAGAAGTTGACGAATTCCACTTTTCATTTTTTGGGGTCAAAAAACACCAAAGGGGTTAACCTTACGTTTTTTTCAAAAATCTTAAAAAATTTAGGTGGCATTTTTATTACTTAAATCGACGTACTTAGATGCCCACTGCTGGATACAGCCCTCAGAACCTCGCGGAATCAATCAAAACTGTGTAAAATCGCGAAACAAATTAAGGGCTAATTGACCCCGAAAGTGTTACGTTTAAAGCCAAATAAAATAAAAAATATCATACTTACGAGAAATCTGACCGCGCCAATCGAATTTTCTGATCAAAATACGTAAGAAACAATGAAAGAAGCTGACGAATTCCACTTTTCATTTTTTGGGGTCAAAAAACACCAAAGGGGTTAACCTTACGTTTTTTTCAAAAATCTTAAAAAATTTAGGTGGCCTTTTTATTACTTAAATCGACGTACTTAGATGCCCACTGCTGGATACAGCCCTCAGAACCTCGCGGAATCAATCAAAACTGTGTAAAATCGCGAAACAAATTAAGGGCTAATTGACCCCGAAAGTGTTACGTTTAAAGCCAAATAAAATAAAAAATATCATACTTACGAGAAATCTGACCGCGCCAATCGAATTTTCTGATCAAAATACGTAAGAAACAATGAAAGAAGCTGACGAATTCCACTTTTCATTTTTTGGGGTCAAAAAACACCAAAGGGGTTAACCTTACGTTTTTTTCAAAAATCTTAAAAAATTTAGGTGGCCTTTTTATTACTTAAATCGACGTACTTAGATGCCCACTGCTGGATACAGCCCTCAGAACCTCGCGGAATCAATCAAAACTGTGTAAAATCGCGAAACAAATTAAGGGCTAATTGACCCCGAAAGTGTTACGTTTAAAGCCAAATAAAATAAAAAATATCATACTTACGAGAAATCTGACCGCGCCAATCGAATTTTCTGATCAAAATACGTAAGAAACAATGAAAGAAGTTGACGAATTCCACTTTTCATTTTTTGGGGTCAAAAAACACCAAAGGGGTTAACCTTACGTTTTTTTCAAAAATCTTAAAAAATTTAGGTGGCATTTTTATTACTTAAATCGACGTACTTAGATGCCCACTGCTGGATACAGCCCTCAGAACCTCGCGGAATCAATCAAAACTGTGTAAAATCGCGAAACAAATTAAGGGCTAATTGACCCCGAAAGTGTTACGTTTAAAGCCAAATAAAATAAAAAATATCATACTTACGAGAAATCTGACCGCGCCAATCGAATTTTCTGATCAAACTACGTAAGAAACAATGAAAGAAGCTGACGAATTCCACTTTTCATTTTTTGGGGTCAAAAAACACCAAAGGGGTTAACCTTACGTTTTTTTCAAAAATCTTAAAAAATTTAGGTGGCCTTTTTATTACTTAAATCGCCATACTTAGATGCCCACTGCTGGATACAGCCCTCAGAACCTCGCGGAATCAATCAAAACTGTGTAAAATCGCGAAACAAATTAAGGGCTAATTGACCCCGAAAGTGTTACGTTTAAAGCCAAATAAAATAAAAAATATCATACTTACGAGAAATCTGACCGCGCCAATCGAATTTTCTGATCAAACTACGTAAGAAACAATGAAAGAAGCTGACGAATTCCACTTTTCATTTTTTGGGGTCAAAAAACACCAAAGGGGTTAACCTTACGTTTTTTTCAAAAATCTTAAAAAATTTAGGTGGCATTTTTATTACTTAAATCGACGTACTTAGATGCCCACTGCTGGATACAGCCCTCAGAACCTCGCGGAATCAATCAAAACTGTGTAAAATCGCGAAACAAATTAAGGGCTAATTGACCCCGAAAGTGTTACGTTTAAAGCCAAATAAAATAAAAAATATCATACTTACGAGAAATCTGACCGCGCCAATCGAATTTTCTGATCAAAATACGTAAGAAACAATGAAAGAAGCTGACGAATTCCACTTTTCATTTTTTGGGGTCAAAAAACACCAAAGGGGTTAACCTTACGTTTTTTTCAAAAATCTTAAAAAATTTAGGTGGCCTTTTTATTACTTAAATCGACGTACTTAGATGCCCACTGCTGGATACAGCCCTCAGAACCTCGCGGAATCAATCAAAACTGTGTAAAATCGCGAAACAAATTAAGGGCTAATTGACCCCGAAAGTGTTACGTTTAAAGCCAAATAAAATAAAAAATATCATACTTACGAGAAATCTGACCGCGCCAATCGAATTTTCTGATCAAAATACGTAAGAAACAATGAAAGAAGTTGACGAATTCCACTTTTCATTTTTTGGGGTCAAAAAACACCAAAGGGGTCAACCTTACGTTTTTTTCAAAAATCTTAAAAAATTTAGGTGGCATTTTTATTACTTAAATCGACGTACTTAGATGCCCACTGCTGGATACAGCCCTCAGAACCTCGCGGAATCAATCAAAACTGTGTAAAATCGCGAAACAAATTAAGGGCTAATTGACCCCGAAAGTGTTACGTTTAAAGCCAAATAAAATAAAAAATATCATACTTACGAGAAATCTGACCGCGCCAATCGAATTTTCTGATCAAACTACGTAAGAAACAATGAAAGAAGCTGACGAATTCCACTTTTCATTTTTTGGGGTCAAAAAACACCAAAGGGGTTAACCTTACGTTTTTTTCAAAAATCTTAAAAAATTTAGGTGGCCTTTTTATTACTTAAATCGACGTACTTAGATGCCCACTGCTGGATACAGCCCTCAGAACCTCGCGGAATCAATCAAAACTGTGTAAACTCGCGAAACAAATTAAGGGCTAATTGACCCCGAAAGTGTTACGTTTAAAGCCAAATAAAATAAAAAATATCATACTTACGAGAAATCTGACCGCGCCAATCGAATTTTCTGATCAAAATACGTAAGAAACAATGAAAGAAGCTGACGAATTCCACTTTTCATTTTTTGGGGTCAAAAAACACCAAAGGGGTTAACCTTACGTTTTTTTCAAAAATCTTAAAAAATTGAGGTGGCCTTTTTATTACTTAAATCGCCATACTTAGATGCCCACTGCTGGATACAGCCCTCAGAACCTCGCGGAATCAATCAAAACTGTGTAAAATCGCGAAACAAATTAAGGGCTAATTGACCCCGAAAGTGTTACGTTTAAAGCCAAATAAAATAAAAAATATCATACTTACGAGAAATCTGACCGCGCCAATCGAATTTTCTGATCAAACTACGTAAGAAACAATGAAAGAAGCTGACGAATTCCACTTTTCATTTTTTGGGGTCAAAAAACACCAAAGGGGTTAACCTTACGTTTTTTTCAAAAATCTTAAAAAATTTAGGTGGCATTTTTATTACTTAAATCGACGTACTTAGATGCCCACTGCTGGATACAGCCCTCAGAACCTCGCGGAATCAATATAAACTGTGTAAAATCGCGAAACAAATTAAGGGCTAATTGACCCCGAAAGTGTTACGTTTAAAGCCAAATAAAATAAAAAATATCATACTTACGAGAAATCTGACCGCGCCAATCGAATTTTCTGATCAAAATACGTAAGAAACAATGAAAGAAGCTGACGAATTCCACTTTTCATTTTTTGGGGTCAAAAAACACCAAAGGGGTTAACCTTACGTTTTTTTCAAAAATCTTAAAAAATTTAGGTGGCCTTTTTATTACTTAAATCGACGTACTTAGATGCCCACTGCTGGATACAGCCCTCAGAACCTCGCGGAATCAATCAAAACTGTGTAAAATCGCGAAACAAATTAAGGGCTAATTGACCCCGAAAGTGTTACGTTTAAAGCCAAATAAAATAAAAAATATCATACTTACGAGAAATCTGACCGCGCCAATCGAATTTTCTGATCAAAATACGTAAGAAACAATGAAAGAAGTTGACGAATTCCACTTTTCATTTTTTGGGGTCAAAAAACACCAAAGGGGTCAACCTTACGTTTTTTTCAAAAATCTTAAAAAATTTAGGTGGCATTTTTATTACTTAAATCGACGTACTTAGATGCCCACTGCTGGATACAGCCCTCAGAACCTCGCGGAATCAATCAAAACTGTGTAAAATCGCGAAACAAATTAAGGGCTAATTGACCCCGAAAGTGTTACGTTTAAAGCCAAATAAAATAAAAAATATCATACTTACGAGAAATCTGACCGCGCCAATCGAATTTTCTGATCAAAATACGTAAGAAACAATGAAAGAAGCTGACGAATTCCACTTTTCATTTTTTGGGGTCAAAAAACACCAAAGGGGTTAACCTTACGTTTTTTTCAAAAATCTTAAAAAATTTAGGTGGCCTTTTTATTACTTAAATCGACGTACTTAGATGCCCACTGCTGGATACAGCCCTCAGAACCTCGCGGAATCAATCAAAACTGTGTAAAATCGCGAAACAAATTAAGGGCTAATTGACCCCGAAAGTGTTACGTTTAAAGCCAAATAAAATAAAAAATATCATACTTACGAGAAATCTGACCGCGCCAATCGAATTTTCTGATCAAAATACGTAAGAAACAATGAAAGAAGCTGACGAATTCCACTTTTCATTTTTTGGGGTCAAAAAACACCAAAGGGGTTAACCTTACGTTTTTTTCAAAAATCTTAAAAAATTTAGGTGGCCTTTTTATTACTTAAATCGACGTACTTAGATGCCCACTGCTGGATACAGCCCTCAGAACCTCGCGGAATCAATCAAAACTGTGTAAAATCGCGAAACAAATTAAGGGCTAATTGACCCCGAAAGTGTTACGTTTAAAGCCAAATAAAATAAAAAATATCATACTTACGAGAAATCTGACCGCGCCAATCGAATTTTCTGATCAAAATACGTAAGAAACAATGAAAGAAGTTGACGAATTCCACTTTTCATTTTTTGGGGTCAAAAAACACCAAAGGGGTTAACCTTACGTTTTTTTCAAAAATCTTAAAAAATTTAGGTGGCATTTTTATTACTTAAATCGACGTACTTAGATGCCCACTGCTGGATACAGCCCTCAGAACCTCGCGGAATCAATCAAAACTGTGTAAAATCGCGAAACAAATTAAGGGCTAATTGACCCCGAAAGTGTTACGTTTAAAGCCAAATAAAATAAAAAATATCATACTTACGAGAAATCTGACCGCGCCAATCGAATTTTCTGATCAAACTACGTAAGAAACAATGAAAGAAGCTGACGAATTCCACTTTTCATTTTTTGGGGTCAAAAAACACCAAAGGGGTTAACCTTACGTTTTTTTCAAAAATCTTAAAAAATTTAGGTGGCCTTTTTATTACTTAAATCGACGTACTTAGATGCCCACTGCTGGATACAGCCCTCAGAACCTCGCGGAATCAATCAAAACTGTGTAAAATCGCGAAACAAATTAAGGGCTAATTGACCCCGAAAGTGTTACGTTTAAAGCCAAATAAAATAAAAAATATCATACTTACGAGAAATCTGACCGCGCCAATCGAATTTTCTGATCAAACTACGTAAGAAACAATGAAAGAAGCTGACGAATTCCACTTTTCATTTTTTGGGGTCAAAAAACACCAAAGGGGTTAACCTTACGTTTTTTTCAAAAATCTTAAAAAATTTAGGTGGCCTTTTTATTACTTAAATCGCCATACTTAGATGCCCACTGCTGGATACAGCCCTCAGAACCTCGCGGAATCAATCAAAACTGTGTAAAATCGCGAAACAAATTAAGGGCTAATTGACCCCGAAAGTGTTACGTTTAAAGCCAAATAAAATAAAAAATATCATACTTACGAGAAATCTGACCGCGCCAATCGAATTTTCTGATCAAACTACGTAAGAAACAATGAAAGAAGCTGACGAATTCCACTTTTCATTTTTTGGGGTCAAAAAACACCAAAGGGGTTAACCTTACGTTTTTTTCAAAAATCTTAAAAAATTTAGGTGGCCTTTTTATTACTTAAATCGACGTACTTAGATGCCCACTGCTGGATACAGCCCTCAGAACCTCGCGGAATCAATCAAAACTGTGTAAAATCGCGAAACAAATTAAGGGCTAATTGACCCCGAAAGTGTTACGTTTAAAGCCAAATAAAATAAAAAATATCATACTTACGAGAAATCTGACCGCGCCAATCGAATTTTCTGATCAAAATACGTAAGAAACAATGAAAGAAGTTGACGAATTCCACTTTTCATTTTTTGGGGTCAAAAAACACCAAAGGGGTTAACCTTACGTTTTTTTCAAAAATCTTAAAAAATTTAGGTGGCCTTTTTATTACTTAAATCGACGTACTTAGATGCCCACTGCTGGATACAGCCCTCAGAACCTCGCGGAATCAATCAAAACTGTGTAAAATCGCGAAACAAATTAAGGGCTAATTGACCCCGAAAGTGTTACGTTTAAGGCCAAATAAAATAAAAAATATCATACTTACGAGAAATCTGACCGCGCCAATCGAATTTTCTGATCAAACTACGTAAGAAACAATGAAAGAAGCTGACGAATTCCACTTTTCATTTTTTGGGGTCAAAAAACACCAAAGGGGTTAACCTTACGTTTTTTTCAAAAATCTTAAAAAATTTAGGTGGCCTTTTTATTACTTAAATCGACGTACTTAGATGCCCACTGCTGGATACAGCCCTCAGAACCTCGCGGAATCAATCAAAACTGTGTAAAATCGCGAAACAAATTAAGGGCTAATTGACCCCGAAAGTGTTACGTTTAAAGCCAAATAAAATAAAAAATATCATACTTACGAGAAATCTGACCGCGCCAATCGAATTTTCTGATCAAAATACGTAAGAAACAATGAAAGAAGCTGACGAATTCCACTTTTCATTTTTTGGGGTCAAAAAACACCAAAGGGGTCAACCTTACGTTTTTTTCAAAAATCTTAAAAAATTTAGGTGGCATTTTTATTACTTAAATCGACGTACTTAGATGCCCACTGCTGGATACAGCCCTCAGAACCTCGCGGAATCAATCAAAACTGTGTAAAATCGCGAAACAAATTAAGGGCTAATTGACCCCGAAAGTGTTACGTTTAAAGCCAAATAAAATAAAAAATATCATACTTACGAGAAATCTGACCGCGCCAATCGAATTTTCTGATCAAAATACGTAAGAAACAATGAAAGAAGCTGACGAATTCCACTTTTCATTTTTTGGGGTCAAAAAACACCAAAGGGGTTAACCTTACGTTTTTTTCAAAAATCTTAAAAAATTTAGGTGGCCTTTTTATTACTTAAATCGACGTACTTAGATGCCCACTGCTGGATACAGCCCTCAGAACCTCGCGGAATCAATCAAAACTGTGTAAAATCGCGAAACAAATTAAGGGCTAATTGACCCCGAAAGTGTTACGTTTAAAGCCAAATAAAATAAAAAATATCATACTTACGAGAAATCTGACCGCGCCAATCGAATTTTCTGATCAAAATACGTAAGAAACAATGAAAGAAGCTGACGAATTCCACTTTTCATTTTTTGGGGTCAAAAAACACCAAAGGGGTTAACCTTACGTTTTTTTCAAAAATCTTAAAAAATTTAGGTGGCCTTTTTATTACTTAAATCGACGTACTTAGATGCCCACTGCTGGATACAGCCCTCAGAACCTCGCGGAATCAATCAAAACTGTGTAAAATCGCGAAACAAATTAAGGGCTAATTGACCCCGAAAGTGTTACGTTTAAAGCCAAATAAAATAAAAAATATCATACTTACGAGAAATCTGACCGCGCCAATCGAATTTTCTGATCAAAATACGTAAGAAACAATGAAAGAAGTTGACGAATTCCACTTTTCATTTTTTGGGGTCAAAAAACACCAAAGGGGTTAACCTTACGTTTTTTTCAAAAATCTTAAAAAATTTAGGTGGCATTTTTATTACTTAAATCGACGTACTTAGATGCCCACTGCTGGATACAGCCCTCAGAACCTCGCGGAATCAATCAAAACTGTGTAAAATCGCGAAACAAATTAAGGGCTAATTGACCCCGAAAGTGTTACGTTTAAAGCCAAATAAAATAAAAAATATCATACTTACGAGAAATCTGACCGCGCCAATCGAATTTTCTGATCAAACTACGTAAGAAACAATGAAAGAAGCTGACGAATTCCACTTTTCATTTTTTGGGGTCAAAAAACACCAAAGGGGTTAACCTTACGTTTTTTTCAAAAATCTTAAAAAATTTAGGTGGCCTTTTTATTACTTAAATCGACGTACTTAGATGCCCACTGCTGGATACAGCCCTCAGAACCTCGCGGAATCAATCAAAACTGTGTAAAATCGCGAAACAAATTAAGGGCTAATTGACCCCGAAAGTGTTACGTTTAAAGCCAAATAAAATAAAAAATATCATACTTACGAGAAATCTGACCGCGCCAATCGAATTTTCTGATCAAAATACGTAAGAAACAATGAAAGAAGCTGACGAATTCCACTTTTCATTTTTTGGGGTCAAAAAACACCAAAGGGGTTAACCTTACGTTTTTTTCAAAAATCTTAAAAAATTTAGGTGGCCTTTTTATTACTTAAATCGCCATACTTAGATGCCCACTGCTGGATACAGCCCTCAGAACCTCGCGGAATCAATCAAAACTGTGTAAAATCGCGAAACAAATTAAGGGCTAATTGACCCCGAAAGTGTTACGTTTAAAGCCAAATAAAATAAAAAATATCATACTTACGAGAAATCTGACCGCGCCAATCGAATTTTCTGATCAAACTACGTAAGAAACAATGAAAGAAGCTGACGAATTCCACTTTTCATTTTTTGGGGTCAAAAAACACCAAAGGGGTTAACCTTACGTTTTTTTCAAAAATCTTAAAAAATTTAGGTGGCCTTTTTATTACTTAAATCGACGTACTTAGATGCCCACTGCTGGATACAGCCCTCAGAACCTCGCGGAATCAATCAAAACTGTGTAAAATCGCGAAACAAATTAAGGGCTAATTGACCCCGAAAGTGTTACGTTTAAAGCCAAATAAAATAAAAAATATCATACTTACGAGAGATCTGACCGCGCCAATCGAATTTTCTGATCAAAATACGTAAGAAACAATGAAAGAAGCTGACGAATTCCACTTTTCATTTTTTGGGGTCAAAAAACACCAAAGGGGTTAACCTTACGTTTTTTTCAAAAATCTTAAAAAATTTAGGTGGCCTTTTTATTACTTAAATCGACGTACTTAGATGCCCACTGCTGGATACAGCCCTCAGAACCTCGCGGAATCAATCAAAACTGTGTAAAATCGCGAAACAAATTAAGGGCTAATTGACCCCGAAAGTGTTACGTTTAAAGCCAAATAAAATAAAAAATATCATACTTACGAGAAATCTGACCGCGCCAATCGAATTTTCTGATCAAAATACGTAAGAAACAATGAAAGAAGTTGACGAATTCCACTTTTCATTTTTTGGGGTCAAAAAACACCAAAGGGGTTAACCTTACGTTTTTTTCAAAAATCTTAAAAAATTTAGGTGGCCTTTTTATTACTTAAATCGACGTACTTAGATGCCCACTGCTGGATACAGCCCTCAGAACCTCGCGGAATCAATCAAAACTGTGTAAAATCGCGAAACAAATTAAGGGCTAATTGACCCCGAAAGTGTTACGTTTAAGGCCAAATAAAATAAAAAATATCATACTTACGAGAAATCTGACCGCGCCAATCGAATTTTCTGATCAAACTACGTAAGAAACAATGAAAGAAGCTGACGAATTCCACTTTTCATTTTTTGGGGTCAAAAAACACCAAAGGGGTTAACCTTACGTTTTTTTCAAAAATCTTAAAAAATTTAGGTGGCCTTTTTATTACTTAAATCGACGTACTTAGATGCCCACTGCTGGATACAGCCCTCAGAACCTCGCGGAATCAATCAAAACTGTGTAAAATCGCGAAACAAATTAAGGGCTAATTGACCCCGAAAGTGTTACGTTTAAAGCCAAATAAAATAAAAAATATCATACTTACGAGAAATCTGACCGCGCCAATCGAATTTTCTGATCAAAATACGTAAGAAACAATGAAAGAAGCTGACGAATTCCACTTTTCATTTTTTGGGGTCAAAAAACACCAAAGGGGTTAACCTTACGTTTTTTTCAAAAATCTTAAAAAATTTAGGTGGCCTTTTTATTACTTAAATCGACGTACTTAGATGCCCACTGCTGGATACAGCCCTCAGAACCTCGCGGAATCAATCAAAACTGTGTAAAATCGCGAAACAAATTAAGGGCTAATTGACCCCGAAAGTGTTACGTTTAAAGCCAAATAAAATAAAAAATATCATACTTACGAGAAATCTGACCGCGCCAATCGAATTTTCTGATCAAAATACGTAAGAAACAATGAAAGAAGCTGACGAATTCCACTTTTCATTTTTTGGGGTCAAAAAACACCAAAGGGGTTAACCTTACGTTTTTTTCAAAAATCTTAAAAAATTTAGGTGGCCTTTTTATTACTTAAATCGACGTACTTAGATGCCCACTGCTGGATACAGCCCTCAGAACCTCGCGGAATCAATCAAAACTGTGTAAAATCGCGAAACAAATTAAGGGCTAATTGACCCCGAAAGTGTTACGTTTAAAGCCAAATAAAATAAAAAATATCATACTTACGAGAAATCTGACCGCGCCAATCGAATTTTCTGATCAAACTACGTAAGAAACAATGAAAGAAGCTGACGAATTCCACTTTTCATTTTTTGGGGTCAAAAAACACCAAAGGGGTTAACCTTACGTTTTTTTCAAAAATCTTAAAAAATTTAGGTGGCCTTTTTATTACTTAAATCGACGTACTTAGATGCCCACTGCTGGATACAGCCCTCAGAACCTCGCGGAATCAATCAAAACTGTGTAAAATCGCGAAACAAATTAAGGGCTAATTGACCCCGAAAGTGTTACGTTTAAAGCCAAATAAAATAATAAATATCATACTTACGAGAAATCTGACCGCGCCAATCGAATTTTCTGATCAAACTACGTAAGAAACAATGAAAGAAGCTGACAAATTCCACTTTTCATTTTTTGGGGTCAAAAAACACCAAAGGGGTTAACCTTACGTTTTTTTCAAAAATCTTAAAAAATTTAGGTGGCCTTTTTATTACTTAAATCGACGTACTTAGATGCCCACTGCTGGATACAGCCCTCAGAACCTCGCGGAATCAATCAAAACTGTGTAAAATCGCGAAACAAATTAAGGGCTAATTGACCCCGAAAGTGTTACGTTTAAAGCCAAATAAAATAAAAAATATCATACTTACGAGAAATCTGACCGCGCCAATCGAATTTTCTGATCAAAATACGTAAGAAACAATGAAAGAAGTTGACGAATTCCACTTTTCATTTTTTGGGGTCAAAAAACACCAAAGGGGTTAACCTTACGTTTTTTTCAAAAATCTTAAAAAATTTAGGTGGCATTTTTATTACTTAAATCGACGTACTTAGATGCCCACTGCTGGATACAGCCCTCAGAACCTCGCGGAATCAATCAAAACTGTGTAAAATCGCGAAACAAATTAAGGGCTAATTGACCCCGAAAGTGTTACGTTTAAAGCCAAATAAAATAAAAAATATCATACTTACGAGAAATCTGACCGCGCCAATCGAATTTTCTGATCAAAATACGTAAGAAACAATGAAAGAAGCTGACGAATTCCACTTTTCATTTTTTGGGGTCAAAAAACACCAAAGGGGTTAACCTTACGTTTTTTTCAAAAATCTTAAAAAATTTAGGTGGCCTTTTTATTACTTAAATCGACGTACTTAGATGCCCACTGCTGGATACAGCCCTCAGAACCTCGCGGAATCAATCAAAACTGTGTAAAATCGCGAAACAAATTAAGGGCTAATTGACCCCGAAAGTGTTACGTTTAAAGCCAAATAAAATAAAAAATATCATACTTACGAGAAATCTGACCGCGCCAATCGAATTTTCTGATCAAAATACGTAAGAAACAATGAAAGAAGCTGACGAATTCCACTTTTCATTTTTTGGGGTCAAAAAACACCAAAGGGGTTAACCTTACGTTTTTTTCAAAAATCTTAAAAAATTTAGGTGGCCTTTTTATTACTTAAATCGACGTACTTAGATGCCCACTGCTGGATACAGCCCTCAGAACCTCGCGGAATCAATCAAAACTGTGTAAAATCGCGAAACAAATTAAGGGCTAATTGACCCCGAAAGTGTTACGTTTAAAGCCAAATAAAATAAAAAATATCATACTTACGAGAAATCTGACCGCGCCAATCGAATTTTCTGATCAAACTACGTAAGAAACAATGAAAGAAGCTGACGAATTCCACTTTTCATTTTTTGGGGTCAAAAAACACCAAAGGGGTTAACCTTACGTTTTTTTCAAAAATCTTAAAAAATTTAGGTGGCCTTTTTATTACTTAAATCGACGTACTTAGATGCCCACTGCTGGATACAGCCCTCAGAACCTCGCGGAATCAATCAAAACTGTGTAAAATCGCGAAACAAATTAAGGGCTAATTGACCCCGAAAGTGTTACGTTTAAAGCCAAATAAAATAAAAAATATCATATTTACGAGAAATCTGACCGCGCCAATCGAATTTTCTGATCAAAATACGTAAGAAACAATGAAAGAAGCTGACGAATTCCACTTTTCATTTTTTGGGGTCAAAAAACACCAAAGGGGTTAACCTTACGTTTTTTTCAAAAATCTTAAAAAATTTAGGTGGCCTTTTTATTACTTAAATCGACGTACTTAGATGCCCACTGCTGGATACAGCCCTCAGAACCTCGCGGAATCAATCAAAACTGTGTAAAATCGCGAAACAAATTAAGGGCTAATTGACCCCGAAAGTGTTACGTTTAAAGCCAAATAAAATAAAAAATATCATACTTACGAGAAATCTGACCGCGCCAATCGAATTTTCTGATCAAAATACGTAAGAAACAATGAAAGAAGCTGACGAATTCCACTTTTCATTTTTTGGGGTCAAAAAACACCAAAGGGGTTAACCTTACGTTTTTTTCAAAAATCTTAAAAAATTTAGGTGGCATTTTTATTACTTAAATCGACGTACTTAGATGCCCACTGCTGGATACAGCCCTCAGAACCTCGCGGAATCAATCAAAACTGTGTAAAATCGCGAAACAAATTAAGGGCTAATTGACCCCGAAAGTGTTACGTTTAAAGCCAAATAAAATAAAAAATATCATACTTACGAGAAATCTGACCGCGCCAATCGAATTTTCTGATCAAAATACGTAAGAAACAATGAAAGAAGCTGACGAATTCAACTTTTCATTTTTTGGGGTCAAAAAACACCAAAGGGGTTAACCTTACGTTTTTTTCAAAAATCTTAAAAAATTTAGGTGGCCTTTTTATTACTTAAATCGACGTACTTAGATGCCCACTGCTGGATACAGCCCTCAGAACCTCGCGGAATCAATCAAAACTGTGTAAAATCGCGAAACAAATTAAGGGCTAATTGACCCCGAAAGTGTTACGTTTAAAGCCAAATAAAATAAAAAATATCATACTTACGAGAAATCTGACCGCGCCAATCGAATTTTCTGATCAAAATACGTAAGAAACAATGAAAGAAGCTGACGAATTCCACTTTTCATTTTTTGGGGTCAAAAAACACCAAAGGGGTTAACCTTACGTTTTTTTCAAAAATCTTAAAAAATTTAGGTGGCATTTTTATTACTTAAATCGACGTACTTAGATGCCCACTGCTGGATACAGCCCTCAGAACCTCGCGGAATCAATCAAAACTGTGTAAAATCGCGAAACAAATTAAGGGCTAATTGACCCCGAAAGTGTTACGTTTAAAGCCAAATAAAATAAAAAATATCATACTTACGAGAAATCTGACCGCGCCAATCGAATTTTCTGATCAAAATACGTAAGAAACAATGAAAGAAGTTGACGAATTCCACTTTTCATTTTTTGGGGTCAAAAAACACCAAAGGGGTTAACCTTACGTTTTTTTCAAAAATCTTAAAAAATTTAGGTGGCATTTTTATTACTTAAATCGACGTACTTAGATGCCCACTGCTGGATACAGCCCTCAGAACCTCGCGGAATCAATCAAAACTGTGTAAAATCGCGAAACAAATTAAGGGCTAATTGACCCCGAAAGTGTTACGTTTAAAGCCAAATAAAATAAAAAATATCATACTTACGAGAAATCTGACCGCGCCAATCGAATTTTCTGATCAAAATACGTAAGAAACAATGAAAGAAGCTGACGAATTCCACTTTTCATTTTTTGGGGTCAAAAAACACCAAAGGGGTTAACCTTACGTTTTTTTCAAAAATCTTAAAAAATTTAGGTGGCCTTTTTATTACTTAAATCGACGTACTTAGATGCCCACTGCTGGATACAGCCCTCAGAACCTCGCGGAATCAATCAAAACTGTGTAAAATCGCGAAACAAATTAAGGGCTAATTGACCCCGAAAGTGTTACGTTTAAAGCCAAATAAAATAAAAAATATCATAGTTACGAGAAATCTGACCGCGCCAATCGAATTTTCTGATCAAAATACGTAAGAAACAATGAAAGAAGCTGACGAATTCCACTTTTAATTTTTTGGGGTCAAAAAACACCAAAGGGGTTAACCTTACGTTTTTTTCAAAAATCTTAAAAAATTTAGGTGGCCTTTTTATTACTTAAATCGACGTACTTAGATGCCCACTGCTGGATACAGCCCTCAGAACCTCGCGGAATCAATCAAAACTGTGTAAAATCGCGAAACAAATTAAGGGCTAATTGACCCCGAAAGTGTTACGTTTAAAGCCAAATAAAATAAAAAATATCATACTTACGAGAAATCTGACCGCGCCAATCGAATTTTCTGATCAAAATACGTAAGAAACAATGAAAGAAGCTGACGAATTCCACTTTTCATTTTTTGGGGTCAAAAAACACCAAAGGGGTTAACCTTACGGTTTTTTCAAAAATCTTAAAAAATTTAGGTGGCCTTTTTATTACTTAAATCGACGTACTTAGATGCCCACTGCTGGATACAGCCCTCAGAACCTCGCGGAATCAATCAAAACTGTGTAAAATCGCGAAACAAATTAAGGGCTAATTGACCCCGAAAGTGTTACGTTTAAAGCCAAATAAAATAAAAAATATCATACTTACGAGAAATCTGACCGCGCCAATCGAATTTTCTGATCAAAATACGTAAGAAACAATGAAAGAAGCTGACGAATTCCACTTTTCATTTTTTGGGGTCAAAAAACACCAAAGGGGTTAACCTTACGTTTTTTTCAAAAATCTTAAAAAATTTAGGTGGCCTTTTTATTACTTAAATCGCCATACTTAGATGCCCACTGCTGGATACAGCCCTCAGAACCTCGCGGAATCAATCAAAACTGTGTAAAATCGCGAAACAAATTAAGGGCTAATTGACCCCGAAAGTGTTACGTTTAAAGCCAAATAAAATAAAAAATATCATACTTACGAGAAATCTGACCGCGCCAATCGAATTTTCTGATCAAACTACGTAAGAAACAATGAAAGAAGCTGACGAATTCCACTTTTCATTTTTTGGGGTCAAAAAACACCAAAGGGGTTAACCTTACGTTTTTTTCAAAAATCTTAAAAAATTTAGGTGGCCTTTTTATTACTTAAATCGACGTACTTAGATGCCCACTGCTGGATACAGCCCTCAGAACCTCGCGGAATCAATCAAAACTGTGTAAAATCGCGAAACAAATTAAGGGCTAATTGACCCCGAAAGTGTTACGTTTAAAGCCAAATAAAATAAAAAATATCATACTTACGAGAAATCTGACCGCGCCAATCGAATTTTCTGATCAAAATACGTAAGAAACAATGAAAGAAGCTGACGAATTCCACTTTTCATTTTTTGGGGTCAAAAAACACCAAAGGGGTTAACCTTACGTTTTTTTCAAAAATCTTAAAAAATTTAGGTGGCATTTTTATTACTTAAATCGACGTACTTAGATGCCCACTGCTGGATACAGCCCTCAGAACCTCGCGGAATCAATCAAAACTGTGTAAAATCGCGAAACAAATTAAGGGCTAATTGACCCCGAAAGTGTTACGTTTAAAGCCAAATAAAATCAAAAATATCATACTTACGAGAAATCTGACCGCGCCAATCGAATTTTCTGATCAAAATACGTAAGAAACAATGAAAGAAGCTGACGAATTCCACTTTTCATTTTTTGGGGTCAAAAAACACCAAAGGGGTTAACCTTACGTTTTTTTCAAAAATCTTAAAAAATTTAGGTGGCCTTTTTATTACTTAAATCGCCATACTTAGATGCCCACTGCTGGATACAGCCCTCAGAACCTCGCGGAATCAATCAAAACTGTGTAAAATCGCGAAACAAATTAAGGGCTAATTGACCCCGAAAGTGTTACGTTTAAAGCCAAATAAAATAAAAAATATCATACTTACGAGAAATCTGACCGCGCCAATCGAATTTTCTGATCAAACTACGTAAGAAACAATGAAAGAAGCTGACGAATTCCACTTTTCATTTTTTGGGGTCAAAAAACACCAAAGGGGTTAACCTTACGTTTTTTTCAAAAATCTTAAAAAATTTAGGTGGCCTTTTTATTACTTAAATCGACGTACTTAGATGCCCACTGCTTGATACAGCCCTCAGAACCTCGCGGAATCAATCAAAACTGTGTAAAATCGCGAAACAAATTAAGGGCTAATTGACCCCGAAAGTGTTACGTTTAAAGCCAAATAAAATAAAAAATATCATACTTACGAGAAATCTGACCGCGCCAATCGAATTTTCTGATCAAAATACGTAAGAAGCAATGAAAGAAGCTGACGAATTCCACTTTTCATTTTTTGGGGTCAAAAAACACCAAAGGGGTTAACCTTACGTTTTTTTCAAAAATCTTAAAAAATTTAGGTGGCCTTTTTATTACTTAAATCGTCATACTTAGATGCCCACTGCTGGATACAGCCCTCAGAACCTCGCGGAATCAATCAAAACTGTGTAAAATCGCGAAACAAATTAAGGGCTAATTGACCCCGAAAGTGTTACGTTTAAAGCCAAATAAAATAAAAAATATCATACTTACGAGAAATCTGACCGCGCCAATCGAATTTTCTGATCAAACTACGTAAGAAACAATGAAAGAAGCTGACGAATTCCACTTTTCATTTTTTGGGGTCAAAAAACACCAAAGGGGTTAACCTTACGTTTTTTTCAAAAATCTTAAAAAATTTAGGTGGCCTTTTTATTACTTAAATCGACGTACTTAGATGCCCACTGCTGGATACAGCCCTCAGAACCTCGCGGAATCAATCAAAACTGTGTAAAATCGCGAAACAAATTAAGGGCTAATTGACCCCGAAAGTGTTACGTTTAAAGCCAAATAAAATAAAAAATATCATACTTACGAGAAATCTGACCGCGCCAATCGAATTTTCTGATCAAAATACGTAAGAAACAATGAAAGAAGCTGACGAATTCCACTTTTCATTTTTTGGGGTCAAAAAACACCAAAGGGGTTAACCTTACGGTTTTTTCAAAAATCTTAAAAAATTTAGGTGGCCTTTTTATTACTTAAATCGACGTACTTAGATGCCCACTGCTGGATACAGCCCTCAGAACCTCGCGGAATCAATCAAAACTGTGTAAAATCGCGAAACAAATTAAGGGCTAATTGACCCCGAAAGTGTTACGTTTAAAGCCAAATAAAATAAAAAATATCATACTTACGAGAAATCTGACCGCGCCAATCGAATTTTCTGATCAAAATACGTAAGAAACAATGAAAGAAGCTGACGAATTCCACTTTTCATTTTTTGGGGTCAAAAAACACCAAAGGGGTTAACCTTACGTTTTTTTCAAAAATCTTAAAAAATTTAGGTGGCCTTTTTATTACTTAAATCGCCATACTTAGATGCCCACTGCTGGATACAGCCCTCAGAACCTCGCGGAATCAATCAAAACTGTGTAAAATCGCGAAACAAATTAAGGGCTAATTGACCCCGAAAGTGTTACGTTTAAAGCCAAATAAAATAAAAAATATCATACTTACGAGAAATCTGACCGCGCCAATCGAATTTTCTGATCAAACTACGTAAGAAACAATGAAAGAAGCTGACGAATTCCACTTTTCATTTTTTGGGGTCAAAAAACACCAAAGGGGTTAACCTTACGTTTTTTTCAAAAATCTTAAAAAATGTAGGTGGCCTTTTTATTACTTAAATCGACGTACTTAGATGCCCACTGCTTGATACAGCCCTCAGAACCTCGCGGAATCAATCAAAACTGTGTAAAATCGCGAAACAAATTAAGGGCTAATTGACCCCGAAAGTGTTACGTTTAAAGCCAAATAAAATAAAAAATATCATATTTACGAGAAATCTGACCGCGCCAATCGAATTTTCTGATCAAAATACGTAAGAAACAATGAAAGAAGCTGACGAATTCCACTTTTCATTTTTTGGGGTCAAAAAACACCAAAGGGGTTAACCTTACGTTTTTTTCAAAAATCTTAAAAAATTTAGGTGGCCTTTTTATTACTTAAATCGACGTACTTAGATGCCCACTGCTGGATACAGCCCTCAGAACCTCGCGGAATCAATCAAAACTGTGTAAAATCGCGAAACAAATTAAGGGCTAATTGACCCCGAAAGTGTTACGTTTAAAGCCAAATAAAATAAAAAATATCATACTTACGAGAAATCTGACCGCGCCAATCGAATTTTCTGATCAAAATACGTAAGAAACAATGAAAGAAGCTGACGAATTCCACTTTTCATTTTTTGGGGTCAAAAAACACCAAAGGGGTTAACCTTACGTTTTTTTCAAAAATCTTAAAAAATTTAGGTGGCATTTTTATTACTTAAATCGACGTACTTAGATGCCCACTGCTGGATACAGCCCTCAGAACCTCGCGGAATCAATCAAAACTGTGTAAAATCGCGAAACAAATTAAGGGCTAATTGACCCCGAAAGTGTTACGTTTAAAGCCAAATAAAATAAAAAATATCATACTTACGAGAAATCTGACCGCGCCAATCGAATTTTCTGATCAAAATACGTAAGAAACAATGAAAGAAGCTGACGAATTCCACTTTTCATTTTTTGGGGTCAAAAAACACCAAAGGGGTTAACCTTACGTTTTTTTCAAAAATCTTAAAAAATTTAGGTGGCCTTTTTATTACTTAAATCGACGTACTTAGATGCCCACTGCTGGATACAGCCCTCAGAACCTCGCGGAATCAATCAAAACTGTGTAAAATCGCGAAACAAATTAAGGGCTAATTGACCCCGAAAGTGTTACGTTTAAAGCCAAATAAAATAAAAAATATCATACTTACGAGAAATCTGACCGCGCCAATCGAATTTTCTGATCAAAATACGTAAGAAACAATGAAAGAAGCTGACGAATTCCACTTTTCATTTTTTGGGGTCAAAAAACACCAAAGGGGTTAACCTTACGTTTTTTTCAAAAATCTTAAAAAATGTAGGTGGCCTTTTTATTACTTAAATCGACGTACTTAGATGCCCACTGCTTGATACAGCCCTCAGAACCTCGCGGAATCAATCAAAACTGTGTAAAATCGCGAAACAAATTAAGGGCTAATTGACCCCGAAAGTGTTACGTTTAAAGCCAAATAAAATAAAAAATATCATATTTACGAGAAATCTGACCGCGCCAATCGAATTTTCTGATCAAAATACGTAAGAAACAATGAAAGAAGCTGACGAATTCCACTTTTCATTTTTTGGGGTCAAAAAACACCAAAGGGGTTAACCTTACGTTTTTTTCAAAAATCTTAAAAAATTTAGGTGGCCTTTTTATTACTTAAATCGACGTACTTAGATGCCCACTGCTGGATACAGCCCTCAGAACCTCGCGGAATCAATCAAAACTGTGTAAAATCGCGAAACAAATTAAGGGCTAATTGACCCCGAAAGTGTTACGTTTAAAGCCAAATAAAATAAAAAATATCATACTTACGAGAAATCTGACCGCGCCAATCGAATTTTCTGATCAAACTACGTAAGAAACAATGAAAGAAGCTGACGAATTCCACTTTTCATTTTTTGGGGTCAAAAAACACCAAAGGGGTTAACCTTACGTTTTTTTCAAAAATCTTAAAAAATTTAGGTGGCCTTTTTATTACTTAAATCGACGTACTTAGATGCCCACTGCTGGATACAGCCCTCAGAACCTCGCGGAATCAATCAAAACTGTAAAATCGCGAAACAAATTAAGGGCTAATTGACCCCGAAAGTGTTACGTTTAAAGCCAAATAAAATAAAAAATATCATACTTACGAGAAATCTGACCGCGCCAATCGAATTTTCTGATCAAACTACGTAAGAAACAATGAAAGAAGCTGACGAATTCCACTTTTCATTTTTTGGGGTCAAAAAACACCAAAGGGGTTAACCTTACGTTTTTTTCAAAAATCTTAAAAAATTTAGGTGGCCTTTTTATTACTTAAATCGGCGTACTTAGATGCCCACTGCTGGATACAGCCCTCAGAACCTCGCGGAATCAATCAAAACTGTGTAAAATCGCGAAACAAATTAAGGGCTAATTGACCCCGAAAGTGTTACTTTTAAAGCCAAATAAAATAAAAAATAACATACTTACGAGAAATCTGACCGCGCCAATCGAATTTTCTGATCAAACTACGTAAGAAACAATGAAAGAAGCTGACGAATTCCACTTTTCATTTTTTGGGGTCAAAAAACACCAAAGGGGTTAACCTTACGTTTTTTTCAAAAATCTTAAAAAATTTAGGTGGCCTTTTTATTACTTAAATCGACGTACTTAGATGCCCACTGCTGGATACAGCCCTCAGAACCTCGCGGAATCAATCAAAACTGTGTAAAATCGCGAAACAAATTAAGGGCTAATTGACCCCGAAAGTGTTACTTTTAAAGCCAAATAAAATAAAAAATAACATACTTACGAGAAATCTGACCGCGCCAATCGAATTTTCTGATCAAACTACGTAAGAAACAATGAAAGAAGCTGACGAATTCCACTTTTCATTTTTTGGGGTCAAAAAACACCAAAGGGGTTAACCTTACGTTTTTTTCAAAAATCTTAAAAAATTTAGGTGGCCTTTTTATTACTTAAATCGACGTACTTAGATGCCCACTGCTGGATACAGCCCTCAGAACCTCGCGGAATCAATCAAAACTGTGTAAAATCGCGAAACAAATTAAGGGCTAATTCACCCCGAAAGTGTTACGTTTAAAGCCAAATAAAATAAAAAATGTCATACTTACGAGAAATCTGACCGCGCCAATCGAATTTTCTGATCAAAATACGTAAGAAACACTGAAAGAAGCTGACGAATTCCACTTTTCATTTTTTGGGGTCAAAAAACACCAAAGGGGTTAACCTTTCGTTTTTTTCAAAAATCTTAGAAAATTTAGGTGGCCTTTTTATTACTTAAATCGACGTACTTAGATGCCCACTGCTGGATACAGTCCTCAGAACCTCGCGGAATCAATCAAAACTGTGTAAAATCCGGAAACAAATTAAGGGCTAATTGACCCCGAAAGTGTTACGTATAAAGCCAAATAAAATAAAAAATATCATACTTACGAGAAATCTGACCGCGCCAATCGAATTTTCTGATCAAAATACGTAAGAAACAATGAAAGAAGCTGACGAATTCCACTTTTCATTTTTTGGGGTCAAAAAACACCAAAGGGGTTCCCCTTACGTTTTTTTCAAAAATCTTAAAAAATTTAGGTGGCCTTTTTATTACTTAAATCGACGTACTTAGATGCCCACTGCTGGATACAGCCCTCAGAACCTCGCGGAATCAATCAAAACTGTGTAAAATTGCGAAACAAATTAAGGGCTAATTGACCCCGAAAGTGTTACGTTTAAAGCCAAATAAAATAAAAAATATCATACTAACGAGAAATCTGACCGCGCCAATCGAATTTTCTGATCAAAATACGTAAGAAACAATGAAAGAAGCTGACGAATTCCACTTTTCATTTTTTGGGGTCAAAAAACACCAAAGGGGTTAACCTTACGTTTTTTTCAAAAATCTTAAAAAATTTAGGTGGCCTTTTTATTACTTAAATCGACGTACTTAGATGCCCACTGCTGGATACAGCCCTCAGAACCTCGCGGAATCAATCAAAACTGTGTAAAATCGCGAAACAAATTAAGGGCTAATTGACCCCGAAAGTGTTACTTTTAAAGCCAAATAAAATAAAAAATAACATACTTACGAGAAATCTGACCGCGCCAATCGAATTTTCTGATCAAACTACGTAAGAAACAATGAAAGAAGCTGACGAATTCCACTTTTCATTTTTTGGGGTCAAAAAACACCAAAGGGGTTAACCTTACGTTTTTTTCAAAAATCTTAAAAAATTTAGGTGGCCTTTTTATTACTTAAATCGACGTACTTAGATGCCCACTGCTGGATACAGCCCTCAGAACCTCGCGGAATCAATCAAAACTGTGTAAAATCGCGAAACAAATTAAGGGCTAATTCACCCCGAAAGTGTTACGTTTAAAGCCAAATAAAATAAAAAATGTCATACTTACGAGAAATCTGACCGCGCCAATCGAATTTTCTGATCAAAATACGTAAGAAACACTGAAAGAAGCTGACGAATTCCACTTTTCATTTTTTGGGGTCAAAAAACACCAAAGGGGTTAACCTTTCGTTTTTTTCAAAAATCTTAGAAAATTTAGGTGGCCTTTTTATTACTTAAATCGACGTACTTAGATGCCCACTGCTGGATACAGTCCTCAGAACCTCGCGGAATCAATCAAAACTGTGTAAAATCCGGAAACAAATTAAGGGCTAATTGACCCCGAAAGTGTTACGTATAAAGCCAAATAAAATAAAAAATATCATACTTACGAGAAATCTGACCGCGCCAATCGAATTTTCTGATCAAAATACGTAAGAAACAATGAAAGAAGCTGACGAATTCCACTTTTCATTTTTTGGGGTCAAAAAACACCAAAGGGGTTCCCCTTACGTTTTTTTCAAAAATCTTAAAAAATTTAGGTGGCCTTTTTATTACTTAAATCGACGTACTTAGATGCCCACTGCTGGATACAGCCCTCAGAACCTCGCGGAATCAATCAAAACTGTGTAAAATTGCGAAACAAATTAAGGGCTAATTGACCCCGAAAGTGTTACGTTTAAAGCCAAATAAAATAAAAAATATCATACTAACGAGAAATCTGACCGCGCCAATCGAATTTTCTGATCAAAATACGTAAGAAACAATGAAAGAAGCTGACGAATTCCACTTTTCATTTTTTGGGGTCAAAAAACACCAAAGGGGTTAACCTTACGTTTTTTTCAAAAATCTTAAAAAATTTAGGTGGCCTTTTTATTACTTAAATCGACGTACTTAGATGCCCACTGCTGGATACAGCCCTCAGAACCTCGCGGAATCAATCAAAACTGTGTAAAATCGCGAAACAAATTAAGGGCTAATTGACCCCGAAAGTGTTACGTTTAAAGCCAAATAAAATAAAAAATATCATACTTACGAGAAATCTGACCGCGCCCATCGAATTTTCTGATCAAAATACGTAAGAAACAATGAAAGAAGCTGACGAATTCCACTTTTCATTTTTTGGGGTCAAAAAACACCAAAGGGGTTAACCTTACGTTTTTTTCAAAAATCTTAAAAAATTTAGGTGGCCTTTTTATTACTTAAATCGACGTACTTAGATGCCCACTGCTGGATACAGCCCTCAGAACCTCGCGGAATCAATCAAAACTGTGTAAAATCGCGAAACAAATTAAGGGCTAATTCACCCCGAAAGTGTTACGTTTAAAGCCAAATAAAATAAAAAATGTCATACTTACGAGAAATCTGACCGCGCCAATCGAATTTTCTGATCAAAATACGTAAGAAACACTGAAAGAAGCTGACGAATTCCACTTTTCATTTTTTGGGGTCAAAAAACACCAAAGGGGTTAACCTTTCGTTTTTTTCAAAAATCTTAGAAAATTTAGGTGGCCTTTTTATTACTTAAATCGACGTACTTAGATGCCCACTGCTGGATACAGTCCTCAGAACCTCGCGGAATCAATCAAAACTGTGTAAAATCCGGAAACAAATTAAGGGCTAATTGACCCCGAAAGTGTTACGTATAAAGCCAAATAAAATAAAAAATATCATACTTACGAGAAATCTGACCGCGCCAATCGAATTTTCTGATCAAAATACGTAAGAAACAATGAAAGAAGCTGACGAATTCCACTTTTCATTTTTTGGGGTCAAAAAACACCAAAGGGGTTCCCCTTACGTTTTTTTCAAAAATCTTAAAAAATTTAGGTGGCCTTTTTATTACTTAAATCGACGTACTTAGATGCCCACTGCTGGATACAGCCCTCAGAACCTCGCGGAATCAATCAAAACTGTGTAAAATCGCGAAACAAATTAAGGGCTAATTGACCCCGAAAGTGTTACGTTTAAAGCCAAATAAAATAAAAAATATCCTACTTACGAGAAATCTGACTGCGCCATTCGAATTTTCTGATCAAAATACATAAGAAACAGTGAAAGAAGCTGCCGAATTCCACTTTTCATTTTTTGGGGTCAAAAAACACCAAAGGGGTTAACCTTACGTTTTTTTCAAAAATCTTAAAAAATTTAGGTGGCCTTTTTATTACTTAAATCGACGTACTTATGCCCGTACCTATAGTCGATACTTGGCTCCAGCAAAACTTGAGTACGAAATTGTTCATTTTGTTTGGTTTATTTTGTACTTAAGTATGACTCAAGTCTGAGATCGAGCGAAGTATCAACTATAGGTATGAGCATAAGATGCCTACAATTTAAGTTTAGATCACGAATTCCGTTGAGAAGTCACGCTGCGTCCTTTAAAACTTGGAAGTCTCCGCTCATGATTTTTAATTGCTCTTAATAAGTCCTCTGATATGTTATTTTGTTCTGCCACCAAAGTTTAAAATTTGTAGTGCAAAATTAGTTGACATATTCTTATAAAAATTTTTATTTTCAGAACTTGAGGAGAATACCGATGTGGAAGAAGAGAAGATTAATGAAGAACAGCCAGATACGATAAAAAAAAGGTATGTACCATTTAACAATAATTGAGTTAATGCCCGATTTCAGAAACCACAAAAATAAGTTTGTTAAAGGATATCTTGGGCAGTTTGTAATTACCCGAAAAAATAAAATTATCTTCGAAGATATTCCTTTAAAAGTTATCTTTGAAGTTATTTGTAAATGCACCTGCTATTTTTTGAAAGTTGTTTGTTTAAATTGTGAGGAATATTATTAATTTCCAAAAAAAAATAGGGGCGAAGGGACTCACTTAAGTCAAGTTTTTCAATTGTGAGTTAACCCAAGTTCAAGGGTTAACCTACGTTTATGAATACCCTGATTGGTCAGAATTCAAAGTTAACCATTGAATTTGGGTTAACTCATGATTGAAAAACTTGGCATTAATGCGAGAAATGTGCTAGTTCCAACACGGGCAGAATGTGATTAGTTTGTTTAGGTCAAACATTGATTTGGGTTTACCAGGGGTAAACCCAATTGTTTAAATTGCGAGGAATATGGTAAATTTCCAAAAAAATTAGGGGTGGAGGGTTCCTGTTGGTTCCAATACGGGCAGAATGTGATTAGTTTGTTGAGGGCAGTAATGAAAATATTAGGTTTGGGTCATGAAAATGTTTAAGTCAAAAATTGATTTGGGTTTACCAAGGGTAAATCACCCTGGCAGTTGGCCGTTACGAGGTAGTCTCAGAAATTGGAGATAGTGGTTGGAAGTGTTAAGTAGTTTAGGGAAAAGGGGAATAGTCTTGAAAAGTTGGGGGTAGTATCAGGCAAGGTGGGTAGTTGAAAATAGGAGTCAGTGTGGTGTAGTAAATTTTATCCCTGGATTTTGACCCCCCGCGCCTCCCGCAAATATTCCCCGTAATTGATGATGTGTGTACTGTGTAAATTTGAAAAACCGATTGTAATTTGTATTTTTAATTTCAGATAAACGGAGAGCATAGCAGATTTCGTAATCGACATCGGAGTGGATGATGATGGAGATTTCAGGGAGAAGAAGAAAGTGTAAAGTGTTAAATTCGGGACATAATATTGCCGCTCTTAGCGGCGAGCCCCCCCCCCTCCCCTAAAAAAATGGTTTTCTTGGCCAACGTCTTCGTTGGTGGACCAAGCTTCTTGGGGAAGTGTTCGTTAAGATTGTAACTTATATTGCAAAACAGAAAAAAATGACTTGTACTTATAAGTTAACAATAAAACGTCACGAAAGTATTGATTAAACGGCTTAAGTTGGTGGGGAGTCACGTGACCCCACGAGCGAGGACCACCAGCAACGGTCTCCTCTACGGAGATGCTTGGTCCGAGCGAAGCGAGGACCACCAAGAAACCATTTGTTCTAGGGGAAACTCTTGCCGCTGCGAGCGGCGAGGAGAGGTCCCGAATTTTTCTAAGTCCGAAATGTCAAATTTTTATTTGACATTTTGCACTTTGAAAAATTAAATTTGTCATTCTTATACTTATAATATATTATGTGAATGTCACATCACTTATACTTATACAAATAAATAATAATACAGTTAATTGTGTTTTACTTTTATTCATGATACTTAAAGACCTATTACAAAGTGATTGGTAATATAATAATATAATATAACAAAGAAGTACAACACCTGATGTGAGCGTCACTCGGTAGGTATGTCTTTGTCCAACGAGTATGTCACATAATAAATGCATGTTATAATATGTAATATGTATAATCACACATCAGTACAGTTCATTGTGTTTTACTTTTATTCCTTATACTTAACCTAATACAAAGTCATTGGTAATACAATATAACAAACAACTACAACAACTGATGTGAGCGTCACTTGGTAGGTATGTCGTTATCCAATGATCAATGAGTATGTCTCATAATAAATACATGTTATAATATGTACAATCACACATGAGTACCCTACTGGCTACTGTTGGATACATACCAACCAACCACATACTATGTGCATAATGATAAACAAATAAAGCTTATAAATAAGGCGTTAGATTGTAACGTCAGACCCACCTGTCTTAACGTAGATTGATATTTGTCTGACGTGATGCCTCGATATAAATGATACGTTCTGACGTGTCACATCACATCGGACGAATATGAATCTACCTTTAATTACAATCCCCCCCCAAGACCAATCTCAAGATACACAAAATACAAGCAGTGGTGTGCGGTGAATAGTTTAATAACATAAATTTAAATATTTACTTCTAACAATAAATTTATTACAATTGCGAACAAGTACAAACATATTTAAATTTATCAATTAATAAATTCTTCGTTGAACTTAATTCCTACATTATTACAATTTAAAAACTGCATAAATTAAATAAGTGCAAATTGTATTGGTTAATGAATTTTAATATTTAAATATTGCATGAAATTTACAAAACATTAAAAAATAATATCTAAATCAAAATACAAAGTTTCACAAAATTGTCACGCAGTTAAAGATTTACCAAAGTTTAAATAATTAGTCTCCCTTACTTTTTGTCGATCGTTTATTTTCTATTTCTAGTTCACGATTTTGATCTGCTCGAATTTTGCAAACAGAATATACTGCCATACATGATTTTATCGCTGGGCCCATTTTCGATTTCTAGGTCTTATGGCTGGTGTCCACTTGAGACAAAACAGTCTCGAGAGTAGTCTGGAGACCACAGATTTCATTCATAAATGAATATATCATTCATAAATCCGTGGTCTCGAGACTGTTTTGTCTCAAGTGGACACCAGCCTTTACTTTAGAATTCTCCATTTTTTGTACATACAAAAATGTGTCGATTATAGAGAAAAATGTCATCATACATTCTTATAATGAAGAGAAGATTTAATAAATTCTTTCTTCAAATAAGAAAATATGCTAAAATTATCGACAATTTTTATAAGGACGTAAAGGTAACCACTCACGATCCTGCGCTGCACTACGATTCTGCAAGATTGAACTTGGGTCTGATGGGATCGGTCAGACTTCTGCAGTATGACCGGCTTGTCTGCGATCCGAATCCGACCAAGTTCCATTTTGTCTCAACCTGCAGAATCATACTGCGGTTACCTAAATAATAACGCGAAATTGAAGACCAAAAAATTGAAAATCGATCGAAAAATAAAAAACAAACCAGGAAAATGCAGCAAATAATCTTTGCAAAGTAATTAAAATTATCAAATGAATATTTGAGAAAATATTTAGATGCACCTCTCTTCGATAACGAACATGTTAAAAATTCCAAGTCATCCAGAAAACTGAAAAAACTCCTTGCGATTCTTGTGAGTTTCCTGTAAAGGTAAAATAAATAAGGTGACGTCTAGTTTGTCACCATATTTGCTTACAGGAAACTCCAAGAATCCTGCAGGATATCCCATACAGGATGACTTGGAACTTTTAATATGTTACCAAGGATGTACGTCTGAACATATTTTCCAAGTTTCACTCGGCAATTCTGAATGTGTACCAGTTTCACGCAACAAACAGTAAAAGAGAGCTGACTTTTGAAAACTAATTGGAGAATCGAATAAAAGAATTTGTCTGAGTTAAGTTCCAAAAAATTGACGATATTAATCAAATTGAGTCCCTTCTAAATAACGCTCCGTAAAATAACAAAAAATAATAGAAAAGCATGACATTTTTACTTTAAATTTTTACGTCAAATACATCGATAAAATCCAAGTTTTAAAAAAGAAATGTCCTTTTTTTATTAATTGATGTTTAAATTACGTAGCGTTTGATTTACGTCAATTGAAAAAATGGGTGTATTTGCGACTTGAGACGGAGAAGAGCAACTGTAAAAATAGGGTCCGACGTTTCCCTTCTTTGATTAAATTAGTAGCCTATTACCGAGTTATTGCTATCGCAACCAATAAGGTTGACTAGCCCTAGAAAACTACTACCAATCTTATCAAGAAAAAACTCCTTGTTGAAATTAGGATATGAATATTCTCTCGAAAGATTATTATTATTTTTCCAAGGATAATTGGTTTACTAAATACAATTATTTATTTACATGTTAAAAAACAGTAAGATTAGTCAATCTTTAATTTTTCTAACATGTAAAAAAATAATTTTATTTATGCCCATATTCACCTACGACAAATAACTTTAAACAGTAAAATTTTTAATCATAGAATCAAGTTATTTGTCGTTGGTGAATACGGGCATTAGTAAAATATTTTCACAAGTTAATAACTATTCCATGTCAGGATAATTGTTTACATTGTTTGTCATTGTAAGCCTTAATAATAAATAACCAGAAATATCTGACTCCACTTTATAGTTGCTCTTATTAACCATTGTCAAAACAAAACCATTTTACTATTAAAATGGAGGATCACAAAAAACATAAATTAAAAGAATTTCACATTCTATTAAGTGCAGTTTACGTTATGCAATTTTGCTTATGATTTTGTTTACGATTTTGCTTCCAAGTTGCTGTAAGCAAATTTTTCGAAGTTCACGTTATACAGTTCGACCTGAAGATGAACTCGCAAACGAAGTCGTGAATAGAAAACCACCAAAACCAGTCATACAAGAGAAATCGTAAGCAAAATCGTATAACGTAGACTGCACTTTACTTCAATTAAATGAGTTTGTTCTTTGAAGTTGAATTTATTTTTAGGATTAGGTATGTACTTCTTCGTTAAATTAGTGAAACTACTGTTTAAATGATTTTTATTTGGACATGTTAGGTGTAAATTTTTAGACGTATTCAAGTTTTTAAAATTAAATTGTAATTGGTTTAAATTTGATATTTCCATATGTTTAAAAATTTGAAGTAAAATTTTTTTAAGTTTAAATTAAACTTCAAAAATGTTAGTTCAAATTTCCAAACAATATTGAAATACTAAATTTAAACCAATTACAATTTAATTTTAAAGACTTGAAAATGTGTAAAATTTTACACAAAAATTGTCGTCGAAATCAAGATCATTTCACTAATTTAACGAAGAAGTACAAACCTAATCCTAAAAAAAATCTATTATTTGTTAAACTTGCAAATATTTTCTATTCGATTCCCTAATCAATTTCAAACTAGTAAATCGAAACATTCAATTCTTTATCAAATACAAGAAATCACAATAATGGGGAGGTTTACATTTATTTGAACACGTCTTCCGTTAAATTCTAATACAAGCAGTTATTGGGGTGAACCCCAACTATGTTTATTTTAAATATATTATACCTAGTCGTGCCATTTGTTCTGTGAAATGTTTGCGAGTAAATTTAAACAACTTAAAAATAAAAATACCATCATTTTAAAAAGCCATTTTATTAAGTACACTCCAAAGAATTTTTTACATTTTAATTTATTCAAAATGTCCAACTTTTGCCTTCACACAGGCCTTTAAACGCCGCGGCCACTCATCTATGAGAGCATGCAGCATTTTCATCGGCATTGAGGCTGCTATCTTCATTAAATCGCGTTTTAACAGCTCAACATTTTTATGGTGCTTACTTCAGACCATATCTTCGAGTATAGACCACAATTGGTAATCCCGTTTGATTATTCGCTAGCAAATTTTCTTCGATTCACTTATGTGTCGCTTTCGCTTTGTGTCGAATTTTCTTGGAAAATTCAAGACTTATTTCTGAATTTAGTGTTATTAAGAGGTTTTACTACTTCATCTACCAATGAAACAACAAACCAGCGGTATTTTAATTGGGACAGAACTTATGGCATAACTAGGTACATTATTAAGTTGTAAAAAAATAATAAATTGAGAGTTCAATATATAGTTTAATTAAACATTAATAAAAATTGATTTTATTTATAAGTTTTCAGCTAAGGTTATCACTATCGTCAGAAAATGTACTTATAAATATTTTAGCCCCTATAATCTAAGAGCTCCTGACACCCGTTTCGGTACGCGTTTGATTCACGTAGAACTTTTTCACAGTGGTTCCTTTAAGATAGTTAAATCACAAATCCAAAGTTTGCCCAACATATTTTCGTACAAATGAGAAGCACTTGGAGCAACAAAGAGTGAGAATAAAAGCGTTTATCGGCAACTGCTGATAAATGCTCTCACTCACACTCATTGCTGCCCATAACGCTTCGCATTTGCTCTATGCACAGTAGAGTTCCTGCATAAAAAACTGTCAAGCAAACTTTAAATTTCTTATTTATCTAACCTAAAAGTGCCACAGTAAAAATTTACGTTAATCCTACATGTACCAAAACTAAAATCAGTTTGTTTAAAAAGAAACCAGCTACAAGAGTTTTCTTTACACATTTTCAACTAAATGCAACCGTAAATGGTGAAAGTGAAGGGTGAAAGTAAATGTTGACTTCTAAAAAACTAGGATACTTATGGGAAAGATTTTGCAGGTACCAAGTAAATACAAGTCAATATTTTATTTATTTTGAGATTGTATTGGTATACCAATTATCATCTCTGAGATTTATACAACTTTTTTTTCTAAAACTCCACAAAGTTTGGATGAAACTATTTGGCATTTTTTAATGCTAAATAGCGCCCGATGAAGTACTCGATAAAAATCTAAAATTTTAGGCAATAAAAGTACCTACTATTATGAGACAAAATTTTAAATTTTTATCGGGGTCCCTACCAACGATAAAAAATGCCATTGTGTTAAATTTAAAAACTTGAAGTTTTAGAAAAAAAAAGTGGTATAAATCTTAGAGTTGATATTAGGTATACCAATTCAACTAGGTGAAATCATTTTATAAAAATATATTAGCTTGTACTCTTGTACACTATTTTCCTTTCTTCAAAAACTTCCCCACCGAGATGACGTTTTTTTAGAAAAAATAAGTAAACATTTAGGGATAACTTTCACCCATTAAAATCGCATTTAGGTAAAAATAAGTAGGGAGTAATCTTGTCGTCCGTTTATTTGTAAATACATTTCATAATTTAGCCTTTTGTTATTGTTAAAAACTTTACTAGCGATAACATCATGTCTGTTACGGTTCCTAATAAAATTTACAAGTACAAGATGTGACCTTGGCCCTTTTAACAATACCTCGCAAAAATATAATTAATTAACTCACGTAAGAAAACCAGTAAAACAACACATACCGGCATCTGTATAATTGAGTTAAAGGGGTTCGTGCTCAAATTAATGTCAACCTAGCAAAATTTTGTACAAATAAAACCGACCTTTTACTTTCAAATCCATCGACTGAACTTCAGCTTGATTTTTGAACTCCAAGAACATTCTAATATCCTTTTGTTTTCCATTCTAGAATCCACTATCTGCTTCGTTATTAATACTAGAAGAAATTAAAAAACTAAGATTAGCAACATATTCTCACAAGTTCATAAAATATTAACCATAATATAAACACCCAAAACTAAACGAAATGAATTCAGTTCTGGTCATTTAACATGTCATTTTTAAAAATGTAAACAAAACAGAAACATTCACAATAAGTGGTGGCATCTAGCGTTTAATTTTCAAACTTAACTGTAGCCAAGCGACAAACCTTAAATTCAGATTTCTCCGTTGTGGCAAACAGTCGGTATTGTAGATACCTGTTATCCATTCAAATTTTGACGTTAGATGTCAACGCTTATATTATTAATTTAAATTGTTGGAACGAAATTAATGACAGAAATTATTATAAATCAAAATAAATACAACTGAACAAAACTTTGAACACATACAATTCAAAAACAACCGTAAAGCGTCTTTCTTATTCAATTAACGTTACGTACAAAACTAAAATTTAATTTAAAAAATTTCCTCTTTAAAACCCTCCTTTTCTTTTCTTTGATGTATTTTATAAGTTGATTTCTATTGCTTTATTAACTTATTTACATTTGATGTTTATTTATTGGAAAACAGGGTATTCAATTATTTTATTAATTGACGTTTAAAGTACGTGACGTTAATGGATGAGACTGCCGTTTTACTTTGTACAAGCCAAATATAAAATACCACAAACCTATTGTACGGTAAACCCTTAGCAAATTTTGCAGTTTACCATCTATAAATAACTCCATATCTTGACTTCTCTACACAGGCAAGTTTATCTTTCCCAGATTAGTCGCAACTTTCATATGATTTATCTTCTAAACCCTGCAAAATAAAATATATACAATAATTTGTTTACAAAATTTGTAAAATTAAATTTAAAAAAGCGATTATTAATTATCAAGTATAAGCTTAATAAAAATTTAACAAATTAAAAAAATGAAATAGGGCATTACAAGTATTCTTCTAACAATTCTAAAGGTAACCACTCACGATCCTGTGCCGTAGTACGATTCTGCAAGATTGAACTTGGTCGGATGGGATCGGTTAGTCTGCTGCAGTACGACTGGGGCTTGTCTGAGATCCGATCCGACCAAGTTCAATTTTGTCTCATCCTGCAGAATCCTACTGCGGAGCAAGATCATGAGTGGTTACCTTAACTTCTAACAGGCAAACAGCCTATTGCAGATTCCGGTATTGTCTATTACAATTTTGACGTTAGAAGTCAGCGCCAAACACAAGCCATTTAAATTCAACCGTAAAGCGTCGTTCTTATCCTATTAACGCTAATGCTCATACCTATAGTCGATACTTCGCCCGATCTCGGATTTGAGTCAGACTTAAGTACGAAATCCACCAATCGAAATAAACCATTTCGTACTTAAGTCGTGCTCAAGTTTTGCTGGAGCCAAGCATCGACTATAGGTACGGGAATAAGTAAAATAATAAATAAACTAATTAATAGTTACTTTGCGAAAATCATCTACAAAACAATATTTCCCTGCTTATGTACGCACAGTGAAATTGAATTTCCCGGACTAGTCTGGTAATAATTAGTAATTGTTTGTAGCTATGAATTCAACAATTTGACAAACTTGGTTTTGCTATTTCGAAAATGTTGTTCAACTAGTGTTTTAAAATGTTGGTTTTTTTTTAAGATTTTCGGAAAACTTTAATACAAAATATGTCAGGAAAATGTCTCACTTTACTATGTAAATAACTATTACATAAAAATCAGAAAAATGTCAAATTGCTGACGAGGAGCAATGAGTATTTTAGAGCTCCGAGTGAAGTAAAATATATTCCTGGCTAGTTTTGTATTAAATTTTTTCGAAAATCTTAAAAAAAAACCAAAGTTCGTCAATTTGTTGAATCCATAGTTACAAACAATTACTAATTATTACCGGACTAGTCAAGAAGGTCAATTTCCCTGCACGTACATAAGCAGGGAAATGTAATTTCGATGAAGATTTCCGGAAAAGAAATGAAATTTCCTCTTTAAAAACTCGTTTTTTTGTCATCGATGTGTTTCACTTGAAGTTAATTTTTATTTGTTTTATTAATTTATTTACGTCAAATACATCAATAAAATTAAAGTTTTGGGAAGGAAATTTCATGACTTTTCATTAACTGATCTTTAAATTACGTAACGTTAATTTGACGATACGCTTTACTTGTACATGCCAAATATAAAATTTCACAAACCTGTTGTACGGTAAACACTTAGCAAAGGTCCAAACAAATCCAACAGCTGTTATCAAATTTTACACATCACCATCAATAATTAACTCCATATCTTGACTTCTTCTACACAGGAAAGTTCATCTTTTCCAGATCTGTTGTAACTTTCATATGATTTGTCTTCTAAACTCTGCAAAATAAAAAATATACAATAATTTGTCTACAAAATTTGTAAATTAAGCATCACATTAGACGCAGGTGTGGCCCTAGCATAACAATTTCTGTTATTACACAAATTTACACCATTTTATACTTATTTTAGTTGTGTTCCAGAACACCGTAGAAAAAGAAAATAAAAAACCGTAGACCAGAAAAATACAAATCGATACCTCCTATGTAAACTATCATAACCAACAAAATCCCAATTTTTACTTTTTTATAGATATTGACTTATTATAGCTAATCTTAATGTTACAAAAGCAAAAGTTGCTTAAATTATAACGATTATTTTTTAACATTCAACAAAATACATCGACATCCAACTTAAGAGCACACACATTACAAACTTTAAAATGCTCTCCTGTAAAATTAAGATTTTGAAGATACGATAGTTTACGTAGGTGGTATCGAAATAGCCATTTGTTGGCACAAAAAATGTAATTAAACATACCTTTTAAATCGTCATTGCTCTACCGTGACCGCATTCAACACCAATCTGACCGTCGTCATGGAATATGTAACAATCCGATTTTAACACTTTCAAGTTCTGCACGTTCCCACACATAACCACTTTTATCTTACAAAAAAATTAATACAGTTTAATAAACAGTTCAAGAATGTTGCATAGCCGACACAACAAAATCTTATGTGATGACTCACCAGTGAATTTTAAATGCAGTAGCTTATATCTCCATAAATTTTCAAATATCCATGTTTTCAGTTTTACACTGCACCATTTGCTTCGTTACAAGCACTAGAAGAAATTAAATATCTATAGTAACATATTCTCACAAAATTTTAATCATGTAACCACATAATCACCGAAAAACTAACAAAGTGCGAAAGTGCCTTTGTTCACGTCCTTCACGTCATTTTGATGTCATGTCATATTTTAAAAAAATAAAACAGAAAAATGTATAACATGTAATGCCATCTAACGACAATTGGCCATAGTAAACTTGAGCCTGGCGACTAACCTTACGTGCAGATTTCGCGACTGATAGACAGTCGAAAATATAGATGTACCTTCGTTAATTAAGTTAAATTAAAAGCAAAAAACTAAAATAAATAAAACTTTACATTTTAAACACATGCAATTTAAATACAACTGCAATGCGTCGTTCTTATCCAATTAATGCTACATAAAATAATAAAAATTAATTTAAAAACATTGAATTTATTCTTTAAAACTTCGTTTACATCGCTGTACAATCCAAGTTCCCTCACTCGAATTTCAAGAAACCACCAAAAAAGTTTGAATTAGAGGCATAATTAGAGTTATGGAAATATCTTTACACATAAATATCTGGCAAACTTATATTTATTCTTATTCAAAAAATATTCGATTTATAGAATAATTCGAGTTAGAGAAGTTTCACGGTATTTGACTTAATTTTATTTGTTTTATTAAATTATTTTTGTCAAATATTTACCAATGAAAATGAAGTTTTGAAAAAGAAATTTCATTCATTTAATTAATTGACATTTAAATTACCTAGCATTAATTAGATGAAAAAGGGGCTTTACTTTGTACACACCAAATATAAAATACCATACACTTTTAGCCAAGGTCCAAACAAATTATCACAAGATATCAAATAATATCTAACTGTACAACACCGTAAATTCAATAAGTCGCATTCCTATTATTTTTATTATTTGATAAAAACCTGATTAAATAAATAAATAAATCTTACATTTACACTTATTATGTTTCTCCCCAACACCACGGATATGATAACACTAGTTTTTCTACACTCCCGTTAGTGTGAACACTTGCATTAGTTTGAACATACCTTTGGATTTTTGTGTTCACAGAATCGAACTTCTACTGTATGACGAAACTATAGTAAGGTGAAAATCTAATATAATATAACAAAAGTGCACTCATTTATTGATGTAAAATTTAGATAATTATTATAATTTATTTTACAAAGTAGATACAAAACCTTGGCATAGTTAATAGTAAATTGTCCATAAAATCTTGCGGAATTTTAAACCATTCTTCGGCTAAAACTGGAAATAAAATAGCAGGGGTGGGGGTGTCTGTTGCTACGTACATGACTCTATAAGAAGTAAAATTATTACAACTGACACTGTCGCTAATGGATTTATAGAACAACTATGGTTGTCAATGGTCATTGACGGTAAGTCATTTGCGGTTAGCACAATTACCGTCCTCCTCAAGCCTCTTCCAATTCTCTCCAAGAACTCGAATTAGTGCTATCTAAACTCTACGTCGAATATGATTATGTTATGATTCTCAGTGACATCAACGTGGATTAGTCCAACAATCATTGCAGGTTAACAGATACCTTCAAATATATTATTGCATCTTTCAACATGATCCAAGTAGTAGATCAACCAACCAGAATTACCGACCAATCGGCTACCTTAATTGATGTGATTTGCATGAACAACAATTTATCCTTCTCCGGAAGCAATACTATTGACATGTCGGGCATCACTGACCACAAACTCGTGTACTGCTATCTCGACCTGTCTCCCAAGAAATCGGAATCCAACCCTATATGGTGCAGAAACTTTCATAACATTGTCCGTCACTGTATTCAATATACACAGCCGATCTTCCATCTGCCCTTACAGAGGACTGTAGTTTCCACATGTATGCTGACGATACACAGATATATGTTGCTGACCATCCTATAAACATCAACGAAACCATTGAAACCCTTCACCGCAACTTGGAAGCAGTTCATAAATGGACGATACGGAACGGGTTAGTTCTGAACCCCACCAAAACCCAAATCATTTGCTTTGGTAGTCCTAGCAGACTCAAAGTTGCAATGGACAATAAAAGTATTGAAGTTAAGCTCAATGGTGAAGTTGTGAACTTCTGCACGAAAGTGAAGAATCTGGGCATGATATGGGACAGTCATCTCTTATTTGATGATCATATAAGCAAAATTTCGAGAATATGGTTTTTCAAACTCAAATTTCTTTATAGATTTAAAAACCTACTTCCTTCCGATGTTAAGTGGAACCTCGCAGTTATGCTAGTACTGTGTAACATAGATTACTGCATCACTGCTTACCATGGTTTTCTCACAGAACAACCAAAGAACAGGTTACAAGTGATCCAAAAACGTTTGTTTTCGATTTGCTCATGACATCGACCATAGAGAGCACATCACACTGCACTACAAGACACGAGGAATGTTAAAGATGGAAGCACGGTTTGAATTGCAGTTTGCCATGCAGCTGTTCTCCATTTATAAGACCACAATCCCAGGTTACCTTAATACTCTTACAACAAGAAGGGGAGACTGTCACAACCAGGACCTAAGAAGCAACTCAAGTTTGGCAGTCCCAATTCACAGAACAACCAAATTTGTAGGCTCGTTCCAATATACAGCGTTCACCATCTTTAACAAGCATTTGGATTTGTACCTAAAATCTCAAACCAAAACCATCTTCAAAAAAAGACTAGTAAAATCTCTATTGAATAGCTAAGGATTCTACCCTGATGCACTGGGTACTCGTTGAAAATCAGCCCTGCTGAACGTGTACCTTTTTTATTAAGTTAGCACCAACGACTCTATTGTACGCCTAATTTAGTTTAATAAACATTGTTATAAAATAATTTCTGTTTATTTGCAGATTTGCGAAGCCATTGGTGCAAATTCGTTTGTATCCAGAGTCTGTCCCGGCAATGATAAAATATTAATTCTATCTTTGGCTTTCCAAGTTGCTACTTTTTTGTTACCTTGTGACATGGGGGCCCCCCATATTCCATGATAATAAATTGGAACTTTTTAAGGCCAAAACGAAATGATTAACATTTTACCATAACCAGGACAATCTCTAGATATAAATCCCATTGAAAATTCTTGTCATATTTTACAAGTGAATTTGCACAAACGGCCGCTTAACCTGCAAACAAACAGGAATTAATTTCAGTTTAACCAAAGAATGGTTTAAAATACCGCACGAATACATCGACAATCATTTATTCGTACTTGATGTAGATGTTGTAGTTTCGTTGCATTTTATACGTTGGCGATACATAGTAACCAAGAAAAATTTGAACAATAAATAATGTCAGTAAATGTGAATTAGAATTAATTAGTTAAATAATCTACCTCAAAACATCAAAATAATCTACAAAAACAAGTACGAAAAAATTTACGAAACATTGAACGATGAGTGTGTTCATGTCACGTCAGGCTACAAAAATTAAAAGTACAAGTACGAAATTAGAAAGTAAAATGAATCCCCTTATTATAATTACTTGTTACTTAAATTTTAGCTGTCTATTGTATTCCGTCACCCTAGTGTATGCTCTCAAAATTTCAAGTCAATCTGTCAAACCGTTTTTAAGATAACTTATTTCGTATGAAACACAACATAAGGAAAAATGATTGAAAGAATTGCGCATTCTACAATTTTGCTTATATTATCAACACCTTTTTGAAACTTGCCAGGTTGACATTTATTTGAACACATATTTCCATCAAAAACTGACGTATTAGTGTCAACACAAAGTTTAAAAGAAAAAATTGAATATTGAACAATAGGTTCCTACAGCTCATTTGAAGAATTCAAAAAAATGCAAGGATAAAGTGCAAACTAAAAATTTTAATTATTGCTTTGCCAAAGTTATGTAACGCAACCGTTACAATCCGATCTTTGCTAACACCTCGTTTAACATTTACTGCTTGAATTTAAAACATGAACTAATAAATTTTTACTACCTACAAGTGTACCTCTTCAAACCACTCACAAACAACCACTAAATTCCATAAGTGGAATTTTAAACTACCGGTACTCTAAATGTAATAGAAATTATAGCACCACTAAGTTTATTATGAATGTAAACTCGGTTGAAAATTCCATTCAAATTAATGTCACCCTGGCATAAACATTGTACAAATAGAACTCACCTTTCGTTGTCAAATGCAGCAACTCAATTAATCGTTCTTCACTGTGGTAAAGTATCCAATTGTTGTTCACTTACACTGCACTGCATTATTTGATTATTTAGGAAGTCTAGAATAAATTAAAAACCACAAATTAGAAAACGTTTCTCAAAAGTTCATAATAAATTAACTTAAAAACACAAAAGGAAGTGAGTTGTTTAAAAACTATACGTCACTTTTAAAAGTTTTTGAATGGCACATGGCGCCACCTAACGATAAATGTTTAAACTATAGCCAAGTTACACACCTCACTTACCAGTTTTCTTGTTGGTTACAGCCGTGCATGTAGAAACTTATTTAGCCCTTACAACTTCCGTCGATGGATGGCAGCACCTATACACAAACAAAATTTAAATTAATGACATTACATTTCAAAAATAAAATAAATTATAAAACTATTGCAAACTTAAAAACTTTAATTGCATGCAAATTACAAATAGCTATTAATTTGAATAGACTAAATATTGAATGTCACAAACCTTTAATATTTTTTAACTAGTTGATGTTCCGTAAATCTTGATCAAAGTTCCAAACAGCAATAACAGGCGTTATCAAATTTTGGGATCTTGCCTGATAATTTATCAAGCAATTTCAACTACAAGTCTGTATCTGCTTTCACATGATTAGTATTTTGACTCTGAAATTTAAAAATTGTATGAGAATTGATCCACCATTACTTGAAATTCAAATTTTACATGTAAAAATAATTTATTGTAAAGAACAATCACATTTATTTATATATACCGGTATTATCATGAACCATTTACACGATGAGTTTGATGCTGACCCTCTTGTGCATAGCATTCCCAAATGGGAACATAAACTTGATATTATCTTGTGAGATTTCCTATGTGCATTACAATTTTCTACATTCTAACATCGCGACAACTAGATGGTGTGATTTTCAATGTAGATCGTCATTAATCTCACAGTTCATTCTGTTAGAATGTGTAGAGTATAGTACGCAGAGTGTTCAAATGAAAGGGACATATAATTCACAATTCTTCGCCATATTATTGTATCAAACAAAAATCTGCTCGGTGAGAAGTAATTCAAACTTCAATTGTACAAATTGGAGACATCTTACGTAATAGTGCCATGTTCTGTGAAATGTTGGCGAGTAAATTTAAATAACTTAAAATTAAAAAGCCCATTTATTGATTATAATTTCTTATACAGTACAAGCTCGATTCTGTGAACACAAAAATCCAAAGATGTGTTCAAACTACCGCAAGTGTTTACACTAACGGGGGTGTAAAACAACTAGTGTTATTATATTGTCGCATAAGGGGTTTTACCACCCCATAGCTGGGGTTGTGTAGCTAGATGGTGTTGCCCTGTTGGTGTTATTGTTGGCTGGTTGTAGCGTCGTACAATTAAAAACTCATTGTTGTAGAAAAACTAATTATATTAAAAACCCAAGCATGTTACAATTAAACCTAGAACGTTACATAAAAACCTAATACTAACACTTACCCTAATAAACATAAGATCAGGGGGATGAAGGATTGACCCATCTTAGTCGATCGGAAGGATCTTGGCTAAGTGGTTTACCTGGTCACCTCACTCACGAGACTCCCTTTTTACTTCTCATAATCATTATTATCAATCCTTCAATACCCCTTCCTTAATCTAGATCGAACCTCTGGACGATAATTATCGATGCATACCGTCTCAGGGTTCGTTACCCTTTTTGCTCTACTCAATGATTCTCAGTGATAGAGGAAATGTCCCAGACACTTTGGAATGCCAGAGGAAATATCGGATATCGATATTTCCTTTGTATTTGCTACACATAGCTTTAGCTTAAGTTTTTAAATTATTAATTATAATTTTTCATAATTATATTTTGGGTGTGACATCTCCCCCTACCAACAAAACGGCTGACCCAAGTCGTTTCGACCAACAATCCAAGAAAGAATAATTAAAAATATTACACAACAAAATATAAAAAATAAAAATTAGACTAAATTTAATGTGGGCACCTATCTAGAATCCTTTGAGCAAGCTTGTTAATAACGATTAAAATTAAAAAAGTTATTTTGACTATATGTCCTATGTCAAATATACTATAAAAATTAAAAGAAGAACAATATACTGGTCTTATTTAAAAAAAAATAAACATTGTTTCTTAAAATTAATATATTATGCACTTGTTGAAATAGTTCGATTTAGTCCTTAACTCCTAAGTATGTTCTCTTACGCAAAATATTTTATTAATGTTTTTATAATTCACTTTTGTCTTTTCACTTAATTTAGGCACTTTCAATTTTAGTTCATTATACACTTCACAAAGTTTATTTCCACTTTTTAAGCTATGATAGTTACAATTTTACGAAATATTTTTAATTATATATTCAATTCATATTATTCATTTTATATAAGACAACTTCAAATTAATCATATTAGAATGTTTTCCTTTTTAACTGACTTCCAACGTAGTATTGACATTTCTCAAGTTATTAATTCCTTTTTTATTTAATTTTTTTGACTTGTTACTTTAATTTTTTGGTCAGCTTCTGTGTTACCTAGTTTGAACCTTGCTTGATTTGGTATTTGTTTCCAAAATATAGATAATTTTGAATTTCCAAAAACTCATAAAACCTATCCTACCCTTGTTCAGTATTTTGGAAGAAGAGGGCAGCGTAGAGTCCACAAGAGTACCATCCAATGGTCTCCCACAAATTCCATACCGGAACGGTGCAGTCAAGTTTGATTAAGTTAAAAAAAATTCAATAGAAAATCAAATTTTAATTTTGATAAATTTTCGGTACACAATTCAAAGCTTTGACCTACTATATTTCAAGTGTTTTTTTTTTTTTTTTTTTTTTTTTTTTTTTATTATTATGTAACGCTATAATATGTCATTGACTTTTAATCCTGTAACAACTTTTGCTGTTCCTGTTTATTCACTTGAGATTTTTTCAACACTATTTTTATTGTCATTTGCCCAATTTTGACATCGCGAAATTAATAAAATCAGTTAAAATGAAGTTGCTATTTAAAAATGAATGTTTTCGATTTCTTACTCAGCTTAGTGTTGTTGAACTTGTTCATATGTACTTATTTTTACAACTTACAACTTACAACTATTTATTTTACTTAGTTCGCATAAACTTGACCTATTTATTTATCTCATGTGTAACTGACCTATGCAATTGCTTTCTAAGATTTCTTGACCTATTTATTTTATATAATGCATTATTTATTATTGTAGTACCCTTTTGCTTATTTCATTATTTAATTGGTACTTTTTATCTTATAACATTTTAATTGTAGTGGTGCGCACCCTTTTTCTAATATATACTTTAACTTTTACAATATTATTATTTGAATTAATTGATGTTTAGAAATATTCATAGAAAAAGTGATGATTTGATGTTTAAATAGAGCTCTGTTTAATTACACTTTTTGTACGAATTTTTCGCCACATTCTTGATTTAGGATATCCTATTACTATTATTTTCACTTTTCATTTTTATTTTCATTACACTTTTTATTAATTACTCTGCTTTTTTATACACACACGTTTTTTTTTAAGCACTCGCGACTTATTCCGATAATTATTCGTTTTCCATATTTAAAGTCAAAGAAGCGCACACTGTTTTTCCAGATTGTAGAGCTTGCAAATCTTCTTCGCTCTGTAGGTTGACTCTATAACGTGTGTTGCAGATTTTGGAGTTTTCTCGTTGACTCTCTTCTTGTTGTATGATGTGGCGGTTTTTACCCGTTGTTGTTGCTTTCTTCTTATACCATTGTATTATTTTTACTGCTATCCAAAAACTTAGTATTGAAACTATTATTCCAAAAACTACGAGGGTAATTGTTAATAATATTTCGTGATGACTTGAAGTCGTTTCTCCTTCAGCATTTGTTACTGGTATGCTGGCTATCATTGGTATGGGTGTTCGAATTTTGTACACAAGATAAATTATTATTATCGTCATGATAATATTCCAAATTAAGAATGTTGAATGGCTGATGTAACCGTATTTATCTGTGAAACTTGCCGTTGTCAATTCGTAATCTTTAATCCAACTAATTATGGTTTCCATTTTTTCTGGTGTGTTTGTCAAATTCAGATGTGGAACCTGTAGTGTCCAATTATGGTTGATGCACTCCGAGAAATTGTTGTAGGTTGGAGGATTATTTGAATTTGGGTGGATAATAAAGGATTTTAAATTTGACCATGTAGCGGGAAGAGTATGAGTAATTTTTATATCAGGAAGATTAATTTCTTTGCAAGGATATCGTGTTGGAATGAGTATGTCTTTTGAAAGGACTAATTTGCAAGAACAAGGAAGAAATAATTTTAAGGATCCAATAGGTAAATTTTCTTTGAGTAATTTTTGAGATGTATCGGAACATATGATATGGGAATTTGGGTTAGGGTGGGTTATTAGGTATTCTTCTTCCGCGATTTCCATAATTAACCTTGCTGTGGATTGATGGCAGCTCATTGGACAATGTTTGCTTAAATTTTCTACCGTGTCACCCTTAAACATTTTTATTGCACATAATGGTCCATGAAAGTCATCTGTGGTAAGGTGTGGTATATAGCACAATTTATCTTCATACGCCCTGCATTGATGTAGAGCCATACCAGTTACTGTTCTTATTAATTGCTTTTTTTGATTACCGCTTGATACTGCCAGATACAATGTGTTGTGATTTAAACTGCAAGTTTGCTTATACCATCCAAATGCTGTTGTTACTAATTCATAAAGTTTCCAGGATAAATCGTTTGTAACTATTGGTATCTTTAAATGTATTGAAATTTTAGAATCTGAGAACGTACAATCACAAATTGGAAGCTGATAATAACGTGTAATGTCAATTGTGGGGATGGCCAGTCCTTGATTTGACTTCTGGAGTTCTTGCTCAAGCTTATCCAAATCATCTCGTAACGTGCTCATTTCCAAAATGTTTAACGGAATTTGATTCTGTTTGCATGCTGCCAAAATTGCATTTGTTTTTATTAATCTCGTTAATGAGATAATTCTGCGTAAATTTTCGTATGCTGTATTATGTAGTCGATTTATTACATTATTCGTGACGTAGTCTCGTTCCTGGGCTTTCTGAATTTCACTTTCCACTAAATTGATTTTTGTCTCCACCATGTGGAAAGTTTTCGTTACTTCTTCTTCATAATTTTTGAATGCTTTTGAATCTCTTCCTATACCTTGAATTGTAGATGTTAACCCCTCTGTTAACTTTTTTATATGTTCTTCCAAATTTTTTTCGTTCATTGTCAACCCATCTAACGTTTTCATAGTTGCAACACCACAGCAAAATTGTAGAGCCCCTCCGAGAAAATCCAGTGCTCTTCTGGGCCTTGTTGGTGCATCTTTGTTTAGCAGAGTTTCGAAATTTCTTTCCAATAATCTTAGGTCGATTTCGTATGCGATACTTAAGCTTTGGATTGCCTTTTCGATTAGGCAATCTGAGGTTGCTCCATCGAGACATCTATTTTCCATTACCGGTTTAAAATCCTGTCGTGGACTTGCCTGCGTCCATTTCATCTGGTAGATGATTGGTATAGTTGCTTCATATGCAACCACCTTTGGAAGCGGTTTCCATACCACTCCTGGAGAGATTTCCACTATAGGTTGCGGTAATATTTCCATACATGTTATGTAACATCTAAAATTTTATTTAATTAAGTACATGAATGATTTTTTAAATTATCCCGTTTTTCCATTCTCTGATTCTGTAAAATTGTATTTCTATTTATCTTATTTTACCCATAAAATCTAATTGAAAGTGCGGTTAGTCGTTTTTTGTTTTCTAGTTTTATTCTATTTGCGACTGTTATTATTTGTATATATAAAATCATTCTCTTATATTACATAAAAAATATCGAACTAATAAAAACTTATATTTACTTAGGACTTTAAAAAAATTAATATTAATGTGAATTATATTTGTTCATACAGGGTAATTATTTATGTGTCGTTAATTGGGCACTTCCAGGCCTCATTATAAGGGAGAATTCTACTAACGTGAACAATTTCCGTTTTTGAGTCCAAAGGTTCACCTTTCCGAACTTCATAATTGACTTCTCCTATTTTCTTATTTATAAAATATGGTCCTGACCATTTTAATAATAATTTTTCTGATCTACCTACTTTTCTAATTGGGGTAAAAATTCTAACTTTGTCACCTGGCATAAATTCAAGTGATCTATGTTTTGCATCGTAATACATTTTATCTTTCAACTGACGCGCTTGTATATTTTGAATTGCTAAATTTCTCATTCTTAACACCTTTTCGCGTAATTGTTCCGAATCAGTCCCGTGAATTGGACTAGCTAAACTGGCCTCACTGGGTAAATAAGGCTCTCTACCGTATACAAGCATAAATGGAGAAAATTTTGTAGTTTCTTGGAAAGATACGTTGTAGGCAAAAGTAACATGTGGTAGAAATTCAGGCCAATTCTCTTGATTTGGTGTAACGTAGTTGGATATCATATTTATAACTGTCGAATTAAATCTTTCCGTTAATCCATTACATTGAGGATGATAGGCTGTAGTAAATCTACTTGTTCCTCCCATAATTTTTACTAACTCTGTTATTGTTTGTGATACAAACACCATTCCTCTGTCACTTAATAAAATTTTTGGTGATCCATGTCTACAAATTATGTTTTCTAGTAGAAATTGAGCTACACTTTTACTCTTACCGTCTACTAAAGCTTTTGTTTCCACCCATCTTGTAGCGTAATCCGTTGCTACAACTATCATTGTCATTCCTGTTGTACTTCTAGGAAACGGACCTAACAAATCTATTCCAATTTTTTCAAATGGTAACCCTACCTCAATAGGTTGCAGGAACCCTGCGGGTTTAACATTTGATCTACCTTTACGCGCTTGGCAGTCTTGACACCCTTTTACAAATTTTTCCACATCTTTCTGTAGACCGTCCCAATAATATCGATCTTTTATTTTGTGTAATGTTTTCGTGATTCCTAGATGTCCAGACAATGGATCATTGTGGTGAGCAATTAAAATATCTTTAATTAATTTTTTTGGAATAACCAATAGATTCTCTTTGCCACTTACGTTAGCGTTTTTCTTGTAAAGAGTTCCTTCTATAATTTTATAATTTTTTGCTCTCCTTCTGAGTCCGATGGTAAGACTTGGTTCCTGAGGATTTTTGACGGCTTGTAATATTTCTTTGATATCCGGATCGTCTTCTTGTAGATTTTTGATATCAATTGGTTCCAATATAAATGTTGGAATTTCTTTTGAGTCTTCCTCGTCTTGTTGACTTCCTATTATAACTGGATTTCTAGATAAGCAATCTGCGTCATGATGTGTTTTTCCACTTTTATAGATAATTGTGTGATCAAATTCCGAAAGTTTTAGGTACCAACGAGCTAATTTTGATGTTAAATTATTAATAGTTTTCAAAAAACAAAGTGAGTGGTGATCCGTAACAATTTTTATCGGTTTCCCGTAAACAAGATGTCTAAAATATTGTAAACTCCATATTACTGCAAGAGCTTCAAGTTCTGATATTGTATAATTTTTTTCTGCCTTCGTTAGTGATCTACTCGCGTATGCCACTGGGTGCATTGTTTTTTCTGCACTTTCTTGCAACAAGATAGCTCCTATACCGATTTTACTTGCATCTGTTCTTAATTCGCAACCTTTTGTCGGGTCAAAATGTTTTATTAGCGGTGCAGTGGTTAATTTTTCTTTTAATTTGTTAAATGCTTCTTCCTGCGGTTTTTCCCATTTAAATCCATCCTTTTTTGTCGCTTCGTATAATGGTCGAGCAATTATTGAGAAATTTGGTATGAATTTTCGATAATAATTGCACAGTCCCAAAAAACTTTGAGTTGTTTTTATATTTGTTGGTTTTTTAAAATCTTTGACTGCTTTTAATTTGTCCTCATCTGGGGCTATACCGTCTTTATTTACAATATGACCAAGCACCTTTACTTCGTCAATAGCGTAGACGCATTTTGAAGGTTTAAGTGTCAATCCGGCTTGTCTCAATCGTTCTAGTACCTTTCTTAGTCTAACCAAATGTTCCTCAAATGTTTTTGAAAATACAAAAATGTCATCGAAATATATCATTATCTCGCTCCATTTCATTCCTGCGAATAATCTGTCCATTAAATCCTCAAAAGTGCTAGGACTATTACGTAGACCGAAACTAAGTACATTAAATTCGTACAGTCCATTTCCCGGAGCAATAAAGGCTGTATATTCTTTTGAATCTTCATCAATGCCGATTTGCCAATATCCACTAAATAGATCTAAGGATGTGAAGTATTTTGCCCCGTGTAGATATGTTAGTATATCGTCGATATTTGACGTATGATAAGCTGATGGCTTAGTCAGGGAATTTAATTTTCGGTAGTCAACACAAAATCTCTTGGTCCCGTCGCGTTTATCTACTAAAATTACTGGAAAACACCAAGGACTTTGGCTACGTCGGATAATGTTGTTTTTTAACATGTCTTTAATTTGTTCATCAATTAACTCTCTTTCAGCTGCGGACACGCGATACGGTTTAGATTTAATTGGGGATGCCCCCTGTACATCAATTTTGTGGGTAGTTAAATTCGTAAACCCTAATTCGCTAGTTTCTTTTGCAAACACGTCGTTAAATTCTAAAAGTAATTTTTCTATTTGAGCTTTTTCGGTATCTGATAATTTTTCGCTTATTTTATGATCCTTTAGCGTTACGCTCGATGATTTCCGCGGTCTAGTACTTTCGTTTTCACGCATTATATTAGTGAGAAGAAAAATTGAGTTATCTTGTGGTAATACCACATACCCTAAAGTTGTACCTTCGAATAATTTTATCGGCAGATTTGATTTTGATATTATTTTTATCATATACAAGTTATCTTTGACACGTTGTAACCTACTAACAAGAGCTAATTTATGACTAACTAAAAATTTATTATTTTGTCTAAACTTTCCTAATTCTAATTTTTGAAAATCTATTTTATCGCCCTCTAATTTTAATAAAATTCTAATTGCATTATTTGGTTGGACCCGATAGTCTTTAGTTAATTTTAATTTGAATTCGGTTTGTATTTCTTCGTTTACGTCCTGACATAATTCTTGTAATAATTCGTTATCAGTATAAGATTCGTTTTGCGGTGTAATGTTCAACTTGTTTTCTTGTAGATTATTTTCTTTTCTAAAAAATGTTTGTACCGTATTTAACCATATGACCCATTCATTTTTCTCGAAATATGATTTTGTCGTTTTATTCTTATAAAATTTTGAATTGTTTATTTTTTTATTTAATTTTTGACTAACGCGTTTTTGACTTTGGCTGTTATTTATGCTATTGATATTTTTTTGGTTGATATTCGAACATTGTTCATTTATTAATTTAATTTCTGACGCGAATGTTACTTTTCTATTTGCCTGATTTGACAGTTTCTTTGAAAATTTTTTGACTACGTTTTCATTACTAAATTGAAAAATGATATTTTCGCTATAATAATCAATTAACACCTTATTTTCTTTCAAAAAATTTGTTCCTAATAATAATGGTACTGGTAATTCGTTTACAACAAGAGCTGAAATATAAAAAATTTTATTGCAAATTTCTAATTTTAACTTTGTAGTGCCAATAATTGGCACTTTGTGTCCACCGGCTGTTTTTAATTCTCGTGTTACATGATCCGTATTAATATTTTTTACTAAAAGTTTAGAAACTATATTCTTACTAGAGCCCGTATCAATTACTACTTCGGTTTCTTTATTATTTACAAGAACGTTAATTTTTAATATATTGTCTATTGGCCCTTTCTCATTTAATTGGCATAGGACGGCGGGGTAACGGGCCGACTTTGCCGTCCTTTGTCGTTTTTTGACTGAAAGGTATTGAAAGTGTTTTGACGTCCCGATTGAAAATTTTGTTTTCCTCCACGGCCTCTTCCTCTAAAATTTCCCCTATTTTCGTTCGCATTGCGACCACTGTTCGAATAGGTACTTGAAGGAAAAGTCTGAGGACTTGCATTTTGGTTACTAGTGCTTTGATAATTATAATTTTGTCTTCCCCTACTATGATAGTTATAATTTTGCCTAGGCGGGACGCGGTATTTATTTTGCATTGGATTTGTGTAATTGGTATTATACCAGCAGTCAGTTGTATAATGACCGTCTTTTCTGCAAATGACACAAAATACTCTTCTATAATTTTGAGGTTGTTTACTTTCTACTTTATTTTGGATAGCATGAAAAGCGTTTTTGCTTACAGTAGGTTCGGGTTTAATACCTAACAATGAAGTGAAATGTTGAGCTAAATCACTAGTTTCAATCCTTGCTTCCCAATCACTTAATTTATGAACAATTTTTTCTAATTCTTCGGAATTCATTCCGGAATGTTTTAGTGTAAAATACATTTGAAAATATTTTGTATGTAGACCAGATTCAAAGTAGTCTATAAAATCTTCATTTTTCATGTTGGGATCAAATTCTTCAGCTAAGTTTAATAATTCATAAAAATAGTTCTTAATTCCCTCTAATGGTTGTTGTTTTCGGCTATTTAGTTTTAGTTTAGCTATGCGCTTTCCCGATTCGCCCGCAAATTTATTTGAAAAGTCCTCCTTAATTTGATTCCATGTTTTATCGTTATTACTCGGGTTTTCTTTATATTTTATAAACCAATGGTTAGCAGCGCCTTCCAAAAATGAACCGAAATAATTTATTTTATGGACATCAGACCAACCGTTTGCTATTGCTGTCCTTTCATATGAATTCAAGAAATTTAAAGCGTTTGTCGTTGCCGGGTTGAAAATATTTGGAGATATAAATTTAGGTAAGCGAGGAGTTAATTCCGCGGCGTTCGCGTTTTGAATTGTTGTATTAAGACTTTCCATTTTGTTATTTTTATTAACTGTTATTGATGATTTTGTCTTGGGTTTATGTTTTATTACCGTGTCTATTAAAGCATTAACTGTTAAATTGGGTTTTTCCAAAATTTTATTTTCTTCGGGTTTTGAACAAAGTATTTCTTTAATTGCTACGTCTATTTCACTTGCCGGAATGGTAAAATCAAACAAATTTTCGTTTATTGCCGATTTGGTTGGGCTACGAGTGATTTTTGAACTTCGGTTAAATGGATTCTCTATTTCTCCTTGTTCTAATGTTTTAACTTCTGCAGGTTTAAATTTACTAGAGTTTCCTGCTAGTACCGTACTTAAATTTAACTTATTTTTTTCAGTTGAAGTACTAATTACCTCTACTGAGTCTTCGATATTTATTATGCTTTGATTTGGAGTTGGAGTTTTATTTTCACCTTCATGAGTTTCTAGCAAATTTTCTTCTAAAGAGGCGGTCTTCAAAAGTAATTTATTTTTCGAACGCGTTTGTGGTCCTTCCCAATTATGCTGCATTAAGACCTTCTAATTATTATTTCTCAATTAATTATACCGTCTAGTATGAATTGCTATAAACCTACAAAAATACTCAAGTTACGCGTTTCTTTAATAATTTATTACTTGCGTAATTTGCGCAAAGAAGTCTAGTGAACTTATTTGAACTCCAATATCGTATTTTATTTATATTAATATCTTATTTACCGTCGTATAACATAATCCTATTTACTATATTTTCTCTTATAATTTAACCCAAATTAATACCAGTTATATTTAAAAAACCACTTATTAACCCCTTTAATATTTACCTCCAATTAATTATTAACCTTTTATTTGGAGATTTTATTTATCTTATAGGCAGCCTCACCAATAAGCTCGGACCCAATTTTAGGCTGTGGGTCATAAATAAAACTCACCAAGTTTTGGAATCAAACATCCCTTATTCTTTCATAAGTTTGTAAAAAACTAAACTACGACACAATAAAGTTGCCAAAATTCCATGCTTTATTCTAAAATCAATCAAATATTATCCTAAAATCGAAATATGTGCGAAATTACATATACCTATATTATAGGTATATACCTATTATACCTATTATACCTATTATATTGCGTTTGCTTTGAATTCTGTATGTAACAATTTGTCGACTTACGTAATTTATTATTGTAAAAGAGTAAATTATATTTCCTGTTAAAATTAATATTATTATTATTCTAAAATTTTCCTTAAAATTACCAAAAAACAATTCCATTAATTCTAAACCCGTTATTTAATTATTATCCTTATTAATTGACTTAGCGTTTATTTTCCTCACGAATTGCTTTAATCATAAAAAAATAATTTTTAATTTTCAAATATTTTAGCTAAAAATTCGGTGATTTTCAGCCATCCAGGACCGGCTTTTAAACCTCCACCATGTCGCATAAGGGGTTTTACCACCCCATAGCTGGGGTTGTGTAGCTAGATGGTGTTGCCCTGTTGGTGTTATTGTTGGCTGGTTGTAGCGTCGTACAATTAAAAACTCATTGTTGTAGAAAAACTAATTATATTAAAAACCCAAGCATGTTACAATTAAACCTAGAACGTTACATAAAAACCTAATACTAACACTTACCCTAATAAACATAAGATCAGGGGGATGAAGGATTGACCCATCTTAGTCGATCGGAAGGATCTTGGCTAAGTGGTTTACCTGGTCACCTCACTCACGAGACTCTTTTTTACTTCTCATAATCATTATTATCAATCCTTCAATACCCCTTCCTTAATCTAGATCGAACCTCTGGACGATAATTATCGATGCATACCGTCTCAGGGTTCGTTACCCTTTTTGCTCTACTCAATGATTCTCAGTGATAGAGGAAATGTCCCAGACACTTTGGAATGCCAGAGGAAATATCGGATATCGATATTTCCTTTGTATTTGCTACACATAGCTTTAGCTTAAGTTTTTAAATTATTAATTATAATTTTTCATAATTATATTTTGGGTGTGACAATATATTTATTCCTTATAAAATGTATAATGAATAATGTTGGCAATTAAGAACATTAAAGTTCACGGAAAAACGTAGTTATCCTATTTTGTTTCGTAACTTTTACTGTTCATGTTACCGAGTGTAATAACTAATAATGTTATAGAAAAATTTGGTGTTCACAGGACCGCGATGATCATAAATTCGAATGTTCACGTTATCAAGCTTCTACTGTATTTTAATTCAAAGTGAATACTTTTTCCTTCCATCGGTATCGATGCTGATATCAAAGACTTGCTGCCGTATAAGGTGTTATTTTCACAAAAATGCAACTGTGTCATCCCTTAGTAAAATCCACCCCAATAAAACACCACAGATGTTGGAAATGTTTGAGGTAAGCAAACATAGACCATAAAAATATTTTTTCACATGCATTTAACAAACTGAGCAATAGGTTTGCAATAAAGTGCAAAATAAAAATTTTAATTATTGCTTTGCCCGAGTCATGCTATTACACAATCTGATCTACGTTAACACCTCATTTCACATTTACGGCTTGAAATTAAAACATCAATTAATACACGCTAGCAACCTACAAGTGTCAATGTTAAACAGCGCTACAACCCCCGAGTGGGTTTTGGCTAACCACTTCATTTTATAAAGGGTTTACAAGGCAGATTACCTCAGTAGTTTGCCATTGCCCGCCGAGGGAGGACGGTTAGAATAAAGTTCTTGCTCTACTCGAGCTCGAACCAGGATTCTCTGCTTAGTAGTCAACGCACTTAAGCATCAGACCGTAACCGTCCTCACCTAGGTACAAGTGTACCTCTTCAAATTACTCATAAACGAAAATCAAAATCCATACGTGGGATTTTAAACAAGCGGTACTTTAAATGTAAAAATGTTTATTATCGTAGGACTAGGTTTATTATGAATGTCAACTCGGTTAAAAATGTCAAAGGAATTAACGGAAATACGTGTTCAAATTAATATCAACCTAGCATTAAATATTTTACAAATAAAACTGACCTTTCATTTTCAAATACAGCTTTTCAAATCAATTGTTCACATCTCTCCTGCACTACACTATTCAATTACACATATTATTTTGTAATTCAAGTAATTTTATGAGCGCATTTCGTCGAAATCAGGTTCAAGTACTCTTGTACACAGACCAACTGTAAGTACATAATAAAATGAGGTTATGTAGTTCAGTTTGTTTGGAATGTTTCTCAGAATCTGACGCTGCACTAATTTGAAGGTCAAAATCACTTTAGAATATTAAAAACTTGATAAGCAGTTTAAAATTTATATTTTCCTCCTAGCATAAACAGATTGCAAATACTCACCGTCTTTGCTGCGAAAGAAATGCTAAATGGAAGTCTCCAGACCAGGGCCATAGCTAGGGGGGGGCATTTTGGGGCAACGCCCTACCTTAAAATACCAATACACCCTACCCGGTGTTGGTCTTATTATAGTTTTTAATTTACACTTCTGCCCTACCTGTAACCACCGCTGCCCTATCCCAAATTCAACTCTAGCTATGGCCCTGCTCCAGACAAAACTGAATACAGAAGCAACCCTACCAGATAGAAAAAAACAAAAGTTTTCTTTTAGGAAATAGAACGTTTAAAAAATCTACACTGAACTGTTAATAATAAAAATTATATAAAAAATTCTTTTACAAAAATAACCTAGTAGTCCCTTCTTATTTCCTCTGTCTTATTCTGCTTCTGAATCTTGGCTAAAAATAAAACAAAACTTATTAAAACAGAAACAAATACATAAATGATAAAATCTCACCAAATTTTGATTTCGATGCATGGTTTTCAATATTTGACCATTGGAATCAAGTAAATTGTCAAGTTTATCAGTAAGCTGTACAGCCAATGTTTGCAAATGCGATGGTTTGTGATGAACCACTACGATTTGTAAAAACACGTCAAAGGAAGCCATTAATCCTTCTTCAATAATCATTTTAGTTATTATGGAATGAACGATTGATTTTTCAAGTTCAAACATTTCACCTAACATTGAAATAGATAAAGAGTCATAAATATGAGAGAAAGTGAAGAGGTAAACCCTCAACGATTCTTCCTTAATAAGACGAGTTAGCATTGCTCTCACTACATCTGCATGAGAAAAAAGATTCCACACCTACAAAACAAACATATGTTAACATTTCAAAGTTACGTCTCCGTAACTTACCTTTCCATTCATTTTCTCGTTAATAATAAATTCATTGCAGGCAGCCCAATCTCCATTACGCATTGCCTTTGCAGCAGCAACCACGTATTCTCTCATACTATTAGGTGGACCAAAGAAAACTTGTCGTTGTGACCATCTCAACTGTTGGTACAAAGTCTTAGAAATCTTACGCTGATGAGCATCAAATTCGTGAGCAGCCATGTATGGAATTTCAATCAACATTGCCGAAACAAGATAAACACATTCGAGCAGTTCCAGGTTAATGTCCATGCAGATGGGCAAATATGGCATCAGGCGTCGTTTTTCAATCACTATGTCCTGTCCCAATAGCAAATCTGGGGCTAGCAGTTCTTTCAACTGAGCGTTATTCATCAATTCGGTCAAACAATTGTGTGCTTCTTTTATGTTGGTGATTCGGAAGGCACACAAACCCAAATGTGCCATGGTTCTGTTGTATAAAATTTGACTGTCTGAATCATAACGACGGATGGTTGTTTTTAAATGCGAGGTGAGAAGCAAATCTTTGGCTAGGCAATAGTTATCGTGCAACGCATACTGGTAGACTTGCGAAAGTGTAGCTAAAGTTTTTAGTCGATCGGGATCGTCTTTAGCGTTAGCAATTTTACGTCGCCCTTCCATTTTTGTTGTAGAAGTTCTAATAACGTTGTCGATTTCGTCCTACAAAATCACATGAAAGTAGTATCAAGTATCTCAAATCTTCAAGAGGTACAGTTTACATTGCCAACGTAGGAAGGTGAATGAATGGATTTAACACTTGATGAATTAGTGAAGTGCAGTCAAATGTACATTTAGTGTGCACTCAACTAATCAGCTAAAAACGCTATATATCTTCCAATTAAGAATATTTTAGCAGTTCCACGTTACTAGAGAAGCCAGCGGAACAACTGCCCAAAGCCCGACAGGCTTTCCATGGCAGAAAGTTTCATAAAAAATTTGTTTTTAATTAATAATATGCAAAAACATGCAGGATAATGCATAGTCCAATATGACGCAGATAGTTTAAAGTGATCTTTATTAGGGCAGTGACCATTACTATAGTAACAGACACACAAAATATTTCTAACCTCACACACTTCTCTTCTTCAAAACGATTGAATCAAATTTATAGTTACCAGTTAAATGTTCCACTTCTCTACAACTGCCTGTAGAATTTGATCTATGATCTTCTGTTTTACACGCTATAATCCAAAATGCAAGTACGCAATGTGTGGAAAATGGAAACAGAACATTTGAAATGTTTGTAACGGAAGTCGTGAAGTTAGCTTCTAATAGGATAATTTTTTCGCATTTTCACAGTGCCGTCCTGTTACAGTTTACCTCCTGACGAGGTAATACCCGAAGGATTTTATGTCTAGTTCTCTACAAAAATCAGTTTAGAGAACATTTGTAAATCCACCCAGGGACGTACCGAACCGACATTTTTGAGGGGGGGAACAGTTTTGAATTTGCCAACTATTTTACTCTTAGCATCATACAAATGAGCGTTTTTAAAGAAATGCTATTGATTTCCAACAATATGAATGATTTGTGACAACTAATGATTTTTACCAATTAACTTAAAATATTGGGCGGTGGGAGAATCCCCTTCTGTTTCATTTGAAAATAAAGGTAGATCCAGGCAAAGTTCATAAAGTGGCTGAAAAAGGAGTGGGGAGGGTTAATATATAATATATTTTCTGATAAAAATTTATATATTTTTGATATTTGTGGGGGAGGGATAATTTGGATTAATAAAAAAAAAGGAATTCAATGATTTTCAATTGAAATTTAAAAATTGGCCATGCAAATTACGAAGGATTTGTATTTTTCTGATGGTTTAATGCCCGATTGCACCACCTATCCTTAAAATTTAAGTTTCACTTAATCTTATTCAATATTAAAAAAATATCAATGGGCAATTAGTGTAATAAGGGATTGTAATATATAAGGGAAATAAATATATAAGAATATAATCAATAGAAAAATTTTTACTCTTGTTATATTGTTGATATAATAAATACAAACTTTTCCAAAAAACCAATTACCTCTATTTAGAACGTGTACAGTTTAAAAAAATCTACACTTACAAAAATTACTTTTTCAAAATTGATCTAATAGTCCCTTCGGTTATCTCTACGTTGTCTGCTCCAATCCTGAACGTTACCAGCACGATAGTTCTGCCTGTCACCTCTGAATGTATTCTAAAAAGAAAAAACCTTTGTAAAAACAGAAACAGGATCACAAAAACCACAACTCACCAAATTTGCATTTCGTAAAAAGAAGTTTCCTTGTTTGGTTTCCAATATCCTTTCATTAGAATCAACAAAATTGCTAATTTTATCGGTAAGCTGTAAAGCCAACGATTGTAGGCGAGAAGGTTCGCTACGATGCATAACCACGGTTTGAGAAGGATCATCCAAAGAGGCCATTAATTCCTCATTAATAATCATTTTCGAAATTATAGAATGAACGATTGATTTTTCAAGTTCAAACATTTCACCTAAAATTGACATGGATATCGAATCGTAAACATGAGAGTAAGTGAACAGGTAAGTTCTCAATGTTTCTTCCTTGATGAGACGAGTCAACATTGCTCTCACTTCATCCGCTTGGTAGAACAGATCCCAGACCTACAAATTAAATAAGCATAAGTAGGACTTTTTATGGCAAAAACATGGCAGACTCACCTTGGTGTTCATTTTTTCATTGATAATAAATCCATTGCAGGCAGCCCAATGTCCATTACGCATTGCCTTCGCAGCAGCAACCACATGTTCTCTCATACTTTCAGGGGGGCCCACCAAACTTTGCCGTTCGGAGCTTCTCAACTGTTGGTAGAAAGTTTTGGAAATCATACGCCGACGAGCATCAAATTCATGAGCAGCCATGTATGGAATTTCAATCAACATTGCCGAAACAAGATAAACACATTCAAGGAGTTCCAAGTTTATGTGCATATGGAAAGGCATTTGGCGTTGTTTCTCAATTTTTTCCTGTTCTTTACTTCGCTCGTGTTGTCTCTGGGGTAACAAACCTTGGGCTAACAGTTCTTTCGGCTTACCCGTCATCATTAAATCAACCAGGCAACTATGAGCTTCCTTAATGTTGGCATGACGAAAAGCACATAAACCCAAATGTGCCATGGTTCTGTTGTACAAAATTTGAGTGCTTGGATCGGAATGATTGATGGTTTCTTGTAAATGTGACATGAGGACCAAATCTCGAGCTTGGAACCAATTATCGTGCAATGCATGGTGGTAGATGTGCGAAAGGATGGCTCGAGTTCTAAGCCGATCCGTACCATCTTTAGCATAAATAAATTTACACAGGCGTTCCATTTCTTCCATAGAAGTTCTAATACTGCTGTCAATTTCACCCTGCAAAACAAAAATGTTTAAATTTATTCCAACGACGGCATTGTAGCCTCACCTTTTTCTTTTTCAACACAGTCGGATCAAATTTGTAGTATAAATGTTCAATTTTTCTCAGGTAAATGCGACACAATTCCGATTGGGACCCATGCGATTCCAAATGCTTCTGAACTTTATCTATGATTTTAGAAACCTTGGCTTCGTCTTTCAAGCTGAAATAATGTTGGGTAAAACGGGGGTAAGCTTAAGATGTAAATGTGAACTTACCGTTCCACATATTCATTACTATGTGGATCGCACTCTTTAAGAAGCTTTGTGAATTCGTCATCCAAACGTTCCAACGAGGTCAAAACGCACCCTCTAATACGATAAGGAGCCTCATCAAATCGTTCCATCTCCTCGGTTATACTTTCAGAAATTAAAATGTTATCGTGATTTTCCAGCATATCCAACATTTCGCTCATTCTGTCCAACAATTTTATCCAATACTCTGGCTTCATAGCATCAGAAACTTTTGGATTGTAATCGAATATGGCGGAAATAATGGCAAATTTAATTTTCACACCAATGGTGGCGCCAAGCTGATGCTGCTCCGCAACATTTTGCAGTTCATGCAACAATTCGATCTGTTCCCTGCGATCAGTACGTTTCTTGCCACGTGCAGCCACAATTTCGTTCAATTTTTTAACAACCAAATTCAAATCAATCTCGGCATCTTTAGCAAACATTTTGGGTTTTTCCTAAATAAAATCATTTTTGAAAATTTTTAAAATCAGAAAACAAAAAATCAAATCACTTACACTTGGAATAGCCATTCCTCCCTTAACAGTTTCCCATTCACCTTCCCCATCTTCCTCTTCGTCTCTCTTCAATTTTCGTTTATCACGATCCTTTCTCTCTTTCCTCCTATCTTCCTTCTTCTTGTCCTTATCTTTATCATCATCATCGTCCTTTTCGGTTGTACGTTTTAAAAACCTCTCCCTCATGCTGGTGAACTTTTCTTCATCCTCAGAACTTTCAGAACTCGAATCAGAATCCGAGGGCCAGTCATCCGAATCAGAGTCAGAACCAACATCATCTCCAGCGGCAGGTTTTGCTGCCTTCCCACTAGGTTTAGCTGGAACTTCTTCGTCAGAGTCTACCTGCGGTTCACCTGTAACATGTTATTGTAGAAACAGTCGGGTAAAAAATAAAAACTTACGTTTTTCTTCTTCCTCTTCATCATCAGGCAAATCGGGATTTTCACGAAATTTTGGCATTTCTTCATCAAACGACTTGACGTACTTTTTCAACTTTTGTCTCATGGAAGTCAACGATTTACTGTTGTTTTTGCTAAGATTTTTACGTCCTTCGCGGTCTTCCCACATTTCATTTATAAAATCTTCCATTTCGACGAGACACCGAACGTAAAAGCGAGGTGTTTGTCCATTCTCTTCTTTCTGAATTACCGGTGTCGCTTTCACGTAGGCCCTTTGCAAGTCTTCAAAGCTAGACAACATGCTGCTCATGTCCTTAATTTTCTTAAAGTTACGAATTTGTTTGATGTAGTTGGTGAGTTCTTCGTAACGCTTTTCTTTGGTCGGTCGCACCACACGTTTAACCTCTTCTTCGTCATCGCTAAACGTGTAAGCGGGTACCGCCTGGCGTTGAATAACCTCCTCATCGGACGAACTATCTGAATCGGAATCCGATCCAGTTGCGAAAAAACGACTCATTTTGCTTCAGGTAACTAATAAATTAGATTTTTCAGAATTAGTAGATTATACAGTTGCATAATTTAATGTAATTATGCTATTAATTCCAGCTTAAAATCGGCGGCATTGACCTAGCGAACTTAACCTCACTAACAAGAAAAATACCAAAAATTTGAGCAGTGCCGGTATTATTAGGTAAGTGTCTCAAAAACTTAAAAAATCAATCCAAAATCTGCTGAATTACATGGTTTTATACGCTATTTACGGTTAATTGAAATTTGATGAAGTGACATGTGGATTAGCATCTGGAGTAAAATTTAAAAGTCTTTGAGGAAAAGTTAACTATTATAAAATATATTGAAACTTAAATTTACAATTACCTTCAGAACGCAAATATTATCCAAACTTATAGTTTTAAAGAAATATTAATTAATCAATATAGAGGCGAAAATAGTTACTTTTCGGAAGAAATATCCAAAACCCAGCTCGCCACCTAGCGTTAAAACGTTAAACTAACTTCTCTTATCTTTTGGTGCCAATTATTTAAATTAAAAATACAGAGTGGAAAAGTAACTAACCCTCCCCCCTTTCAAGAACCAATAAAAAAGCTCAATCTTGGATTATATAGTATGATTTATTAAAAACACAAAAATTATATTACAATCGTCTTAATAATACAAACGACGCGTCGCCGAGAGCTTATTTATCCACAAATTAAATCAAGAAAAGCCAAGTCTTAGCTTGCCGATCTTCTCGGTTGGCGCCCATGCTTAAACTAGTGTAGTCTGTCCTTTCGGCAAAATCACTTGCTGATTCAAAACACTAAATGTTTTTATCTTTTACTGATAATATTTTGAATTTTCTGCCATTCCCGATCCAAATGCGCTTTTTCGTTCTTTTCCTTGTGTTTACGTGAACGTCTACCGTCGGTCATTTTGATGCCATACTGGAAGGCGGCTTTAGGAAGCGCTTCCTTCTGGTTCATGTAATCGGAATACTCTTCAGCCGTATCGAAGTCCCACCGTCCGATAGGACCCTTCTTATTACCAAGATCCATTTTCGAATAATCCACTTCATCGTCAGAGTCATCGATAGCATCATTCATTTCTTCTAATCCTGGATAACACTCTGCATACCCTTCAGGTTCTTGTGTTATTTTACTCAAAATTTGAGCAGTCTTATTAATCTTAATCATTGGACCGCTTTCTTTCATGTCTTCTTCATGTTTATCAAAGTATGTTGGACGTTTACTCTTATCTCTCGAGTCGTGAATCCTATGGGTACTTGGGACGTAGTCACCAATATCGCCGTAAATTGAATCGTCAACACGTGAACGTTTATTTTCTCTTTTATCCTCGTTTGGTTCATCGTCTTCGTAATCTTTCCTATCCGTTACCCCACGCTTATTTTTCTTACTTTTACGACTCCCTTGCCGTAAATAACTCAAAATCTGAGTCAACTTATTAATAACAATGTCGTTGGTTGTCAAAGTTGTAGTCGATTCGGACGCAGGTACATCTGCTTTAGAACGAATCAAAGTTGTTGGAATGTCGGATTCACCTTCATCTTCCAAGTCGATAACGTAGGCCATTCTGCCGTGCGAAAACAATTCGTTTCTTTCAATGTGGCGAGACTTTAAAGTGCAAATCGTCCTGTGGATTGACCTCCCAATTTTAGTTTTAAACTGCAATTCTTCGTCTTCCTTCTTATTGGGTTCATCTTTTTTGTCCACTTCTTCGAGTGGTTTGCTAGCAAGCCTTTCGAGTTCCGCCTCCTGTTCGGCTTCCTTGTGCTGAATTTCGGAGCGCACTTTTTGAAGTAAAGCGTAATCCAAACCTTTTACTAAATGAGTATGCTCCATGTCACCTCCGAGATATTTGGATTCTTGAATCATTTGTTTTCTGCGTTCGGCAGCATCAAATCCAGATTTTAAGTCTGGTGCGACGGCCCGATAAGCCTGCGCGGCGTTCATCGGATCAACATTTTGATAGTCGGGGTTTGCTCCGGTTCTCCTTTCGCTAGCACGGTCCCTATACTTTTCAGCCAATTCGGCAAGCTTATTATCTTCTTGTTTTTTCAACTTGGCGTAGTAACTTTTCTTCTTACGTCTAGCTTCGTTGGGATCCTCTTTAGGAGGAGCCATCGACGTTGAATTCGCCATGGCTTCTCGAATTGAACCCGCAGCTGGAGCACTCGATGGAGTCGCTCGAGGTGTCATTAGCAATTTTCTAAAATCATCGTTTGTGAGCCTCTGCGAGGCCGGAGTTTCGCTTGGGCCTGGCATTTTGCTTCCTTATACGTTACACTTTCAACAACAAACTAGCACGCAAATGTCAAAACTTTTAGGTTATGTTCCGAAATCAATTGATGCTGCGTTAAGTTTGTATTAATTAAATTAAAATTCCTATGTTCGATGTTATTATTTAAAAAATGAATTTCACCAATGTAAAATTTCTATGAAAATTAATGAAAACTTCTCTTGAACCAGGGGCGTACTGGGCGTATCTGGTCAACCCCATGGTCAACCCTGTGGTTGGTATCCAATTTAAAATACTTCCTTTCAGTTCAAATAATATAACTTCAGTATTTTGATTCCTGAAGTTCTTTTTAATTTGCAGTTTAAAAATATTTTAAAATAATAATTTTAAAATTTTGCTGAATTGCGCATTCATTTGCGTGCTACCGATAGTTACGCCTCTGGATTGTGAGGATGCTCTATATTTTTTTATTATGGAAAATTAGCAGAAAATGAAAATTTAATTCAGAACAGCTACAAATTTTGGTAGGTACATTTTCACAATTTTATAATCGTTTAAAAGTTAAGTGCAACGCCTCATGTTAAGTTAGGTTATGTTCACCTGAACTTAAAAAAATTTGATTATATTTGTTAGAAATGGCAACCGGAATGGATTACCAAGACTTTGAGGAAGAATATGCGGTGGAAAAAGTTTTAGATAAGCGAATTAATTCAAAAACTGGAGATATCGAGTATTTACTGAAATGGTCTGGTTACTCGTATGAGGACTCCACTTGGGAACCAGAAACCAACTTGGATTGTCCGGGTCTCATTGCGGAATTTGAGAACACCCGAGTGCAAATACACGAACCCGATATGAAAAACTACAGGCGAAGATACGATGGTAATCTTTACGTTTTAGCTTTTCTCGTTTCATCTGCTTACAGTTGTAGGTCTGACAAATAAATTAAAAACGAAGAAGAAAATTGGTTTCCAACGAGGATATAAAGCCGAAAAAATTTTAGCGGCCACTAATACCTCGGGAGAATTATTATTTTTAATGAAATGGGAAAATGCTCAACAAGTTGACCTTGTGCCTGCCAACGAAGCTAATCACAAGTGTCCCGAAGTGGTCATACAATTTTACGAAGAACACTTGGTTATAGAACCGGCAAAGGGAAATCTACATCAGGGAGCTACAACTTCCAATATTTTGCCAAGTATGTATGTAGTCCAATATTGATTAGCACTACAGGCTTAGATTAAAATAAAGTTTATATTTAATTTAAACGAAAATTTTTGTAAAACTTATTTTAATCTGGCAGTTGCAGTTCAACACTACCAAAAATTTTATGTAATTTTATTTTGTGTTATTTTAGAATCGAAAATGTTCCAAACAATTTAAACTACATTGTAGGTATTCAGTTAGGTTTACAATTAGAAGAAATAGTGGGCGCTCTGCAAAATAGTTCAGGTAAAAACTTGGCGGTTTTAAAATTCAAACTACAAAGCTTGTGTTTTAGGAGACGTACAATTTTTGTTAAAATGGGTCGGTAAGGCAGAGGTTGAATTCGCTTTTGCAAACCACATAAAATTGAGGTATCCACAGCAGGTAATTCAATATTACCAGGACAGATTGGGTTGGACGGAGCCTTGACACCTAAAATTTTGTGATTTTGTTGGTATTTTATTTGAATGTAACAAATACTATGTTAAAGTAAGAAAATTAAACTTTAACATATCAACCGACCGTATTATAATAAATATAAAAGTGAAACTACAAAAGTAGCTATAAGTGGATTTCGGCCTTCGAAGATCTATCCAATGATAGATACTCCTTTCACAATATGTTACCAATGAGTAACGTGGGGTTATTGCAAAAAAAATCCCCAATCAAAAAACATACATGGACCGCTAGGTTTTATCGACGGCCGAAATCCACTTATAGCTACTTTTGTAGTTTTACTTTTATATTTTTTATTTGAATCCTGAACATAATTAGTTAGTTTTAAGATGATATTTTTACTGTGTAAATATTTTGTAAAATTTTAACAATTGCGACTGATTAAAAATTAGTTTTGTAAAATAAAGATTGAATTTTATCTTATTTTTATTTTTTATTTTTGAAAATTATAATTATCTTATTATTATATTATCTGCAATTACACATTTTATGCAGAGAAAACTCGCTTTTAAAGAAAAATTTATTAAGGATTTTTTGTTGCAAATTTCATTGTCTTCATTTTAGTTTATATAGATTTTTCTATTTCGTCGCACCGTTTTCGAGTTACACTGACTTACGAAGACTTTGTAAAATACAAAAAATATTGTCATCTGTATATCTCGGAAACGGTGCGACCAAACAGAAAAATTAATAAGTGTTTTTTCTTGTAAATTTTATTCTCTACATTTTTGTTCCTATACATTTTTCTATTTTGTCGCACCGTTTCCGAGATACAGATAACAATAATTTTTGCAGTTATTTATAGTTTTCTTTAAGTCACTGTAACTCGAAAACGGTGCGAAGAAATAGAAAAATCTATATATACTAAAATGAAGAGAATGAAATTTGCAACAAAAAATCTTTAATAAGTTTTTCTATAAAAGCGAGTTTTATGTGCCAAAAAAGGTTTAAAACGTACTATTGTTGTACGAATTATTTATTGAGCCACTGTATGTACATCAGTGGCGGATCCAAAAATCTTCACCTTGGAGTTTAAAAAACATCAATGCTTACATCAAAAATTTTTAATTTTTTCACCCCTCAGCCCCTACGGTCACCGCCTGTATCCGTCACTGACCTACATTCTCAGATTAATTTAATAAAGAAAATATAGGAAGGCATTAACATTATTTCAACTTAAACCACCCCTGTATTAATTATGTAACTAAGCGCTTAATTAATTCAGCCAAGCTAATTTTCGTTTGGTAAATATTAGGTTGGCTATAAAAAGTTCAATCATAAATTTTAATTGCCGCTTTATAAACGAAATAGTGGATTTTTACACTTTCAAATTTAAATTACACCAACTTGGATTCTCATAGGATGTCGATTCTCCATGCGCGGAATCAACAAATCGTTAAATAGCATTTTACGTCCCGCCAAAGCACCGCGCCACTTGTGCCGCTTGTTTTTACGTTTTGGTCGCCATTTCGTTATCGAATAGTCGGCTTTTATTATAATATAAACTTTTGGAGAATTCCAAACTGGTTTTTTAGTTTTTGATAACAGGTAATGACACTTTTGACAAATAACTTTGATTTGCGTTTTTAGTAACAAGAAACCGTTTGTTTGTGATTCAAGCGATAGTCACTTTTTTATTATAAGCGGTTGCTTGGTTATATTTCTAACGTATTGGTGATTTTTACCGTCAGTCCCAGTTAATTAAAAAGTGCTTCCGTTTCGATTGTGTTTATTGTTGTTGTGAGACTTGTTTTTGTTTACTATTGTGGTGAATTTGTAGGTTAGGTTCAATCGTCCTCATGATGGCTAGCAAAAGTAAGAAGGGGACGGGCACTACGCCGACCGGCGAGGAGGACGTCGAGGAATTCACCGTGGAGAAAATTCTAGACAAACGTAAAAATCCCATTTCTGGCGTCGTCGAATACTTTTTAAAATGGAACGGTTACGATGACAAAGATAACACTTGGGAGCCAGAAGAAAACTTGGACTGCCCTGGACTTATTGCCGAGTTTGAAGCGAATAGGGTGCGAAAAGAAGAAGAGGCAAACGAAAACAAGAAACGTAAATCGACGAGTAAGCTTATTTTTACTTTTTGCAATAATATATTTATTATACGGCATTTGCAGGTACACCGACCCCGATAGAAACTAAAAAAAAGAAGGAAGAAAAGAAAATCTTGGGTTTTGAGCGCGGATTAGAACCCGAAAAAATTATTGGAGCGACCGACAGTTCGGGTAAGTAAAGTTTTTTTTTATTTGTTGCGAGATTTGCAAGAGGTTTTGCTTTAGGCCAACTTATGTTTCTAATGAAGTGGTCGGGTACGGACGAGGCCGATCTGGTGCCTGCGAAACAAGCTAACTTGAAGTGTCCTCAGATAGTTATTAAATTTTATGAGGAACGTTTAACTTGGCATTCACCGACGACCGACGAGGAAAAGAGTGACAGATCCTGAACATAATATTTATATATTTTTAAGTGTACACTCCATTAGTTAGAATTTATGATCCATTCTGAAAAAAAGAAACAGTTTTAAGTTGATTTAACAGACATTAAATTGTAAACCTAACATTTCGTACCTTTTTCAATTTTCACCAATTACAATGTTCTGACAAAATTTGTTGTATTAAGGTAATTGATATGTTTGTTTTTATAATGAAACTTGGAATTTATTATAAAAAAAAGTAGTTGTTTAAAATTACCTTTTATTTTGTTTAATAAATTAGTTTGTAAAATTTACACTGTTTTATTAGCCTAACAAACAGTCTGGAAGATTTAAAGGATATTTAGCCCAAAATATCGTGGAAGGTAGTTCCGTTATATCCCAGATCGCTACTGGCGGTATTAACGAAACTTATGTACATCCTGCAAAATTAACAATTATGCTTTCTTTCTGTGTTCAGTATTTCACTTACTTATCTGGTGAAATATTCAGCTCCTTCTGTATTAAGCTGTAGATTTCTTTAGAATGCTTTTTGTTCTCGTTGACTCCTAAAGCTCCGATGCTCAACAACGTGGCTTGCGCTGCACGCTCGCCGGTACCTCCCCATGACATGTTTACACCCCCAATGACGGTCGCGACGCAAAACTAGGTAAATAAAATATTTAAGTATATAAAAGACAATGAAGTTGATCAACTCTGAACTCACACCAATAGGTTTTCCCAAAGACTGGGCTAGAACCGAGCACAGTTTTACTGGTAAATCTTGGGGTATTTCATTTTGGGGAATGTTCGTTTCCAAACGAAAATGCGGCATTTTCTTTTTATTGAATTTTACAGATTACATAACCCAATTCCGCGAATGTCACCTTCGAGTGGTATATATAGGGCGTTGATATAGTGCATCCATTGTACAGGATGGTCAGATTATGATGAATGTTTGCTGTCTGCAATTATAAATTTTACGAATTTTTGAGAGAAATTATGAATTACTTCCAATATATTTGCAGCCCTCACAAGCTCTGGGAGGTTCTGGTTATTATGCTAGTGACCTCAGGAATAACTGCCGATGTAATTTTTAAGTAAAAAAATTATATAAAATCCATATTTTATTTAAAATTAATTGTCTTCAATTTACATTACAACGAACGATAACAGTCTTCTCCACTACAAACTTTCAGTTTTTCTAAAATTATTTTATTATTCTGGATAACTTCAAAATTAACATTATCTCGTATATTATTCAACTCGTAGGGGTCCTCATTCAAATTATAGAATTCAATGAAGTTCTGAAAATAATAAATCAATGAATAGTTGCAAACCAAAATCAAAACCTTATAATTATTTACTTCATCGTCACGAAATTCGCAATATTTTAAATTCACAACATCAGACAACCGTCGGATGCAAGTGTAACTGTTATTTCTTGAATCCTGGCACTTGCACCAGCTTTCCAAAGTGCATTCCTAAAAAACGCACCCATGGTTACCCGGCTAGTCTTTCCTAAAATTAAAATACTTACAGTTAAATTTTCGTCGTATTTCCAAGGACATCTTGCATCTATCATTTTCTGATTTCCTTCTCCACAATATTCAATCAAAATAATCTTTTCTTCCTGAATTGCCGACACATCACCATCACTAATTTGTGGAAGAAATGACCGCCCATCCATGCTGTGACCTCGGTTTACACCTGCAATGTCTAAAATAGTTGGAGCCACATCTACAAAGGAAATTGGAAAATTTGAAGTGAAATTTATCTTTAAATTAGGACCCCGAATCAAAAACGGAATTTTGATGTCAGTTTCATACGGCTGACGCTTATCCCAAGCTTGTGTGAATTGTCCTACAGAATAGAAACTGTAAGTTTTTGTATTCCGTGTAAGCTAAAAAAATTACCGATGTGGTATCCGTTATCTGAGGTAAAAATGACGTAAGTATTGTCAAGAATGTTAAGCGATCGTAATTTGATAATTATGTCTCGAACCATTTCATCAACAGAGAGCAATGTCTGAAGCCGTTGTTTCTGAATTTCATCTAAAATTTCGGCATTAGCAGGTAAAACTGCTGGAGGCATTCTAATCAACCAGTGTTTCTAAAAAATGTTATATGTAAAAAATCTCCTAGTTTATTCAAACAATTACCATATCATCAGAGTAATTAAAAGATGGGTTTTTAACTGCTTTTACGTTTGGAAAAAAATGTGTATGCCTAGGTGCTGGTGTGAATGGAGCATGTGGTGCAGGTGTAGCTAGAGTCATCAAAAACGGGGTTTCTACGATGTGCTTCTGATTTAAAAACTCTAAAGCGTAAGTTTTCTGGAAGCACAAGATTAGTAGAAAATGATCCAATATGTACGGATAAAAGTATTACGATAACATCGGTGAGATATTGATTGGTCAGGGTTTGAGCAGTTCCATTAAGCGACAAAGTGTAATTGTAATATTTCGAATTTCCTTCCAATCCAATCCACCAATCGTAACCAAGTGGCACATGCTTTGCACCACCACAATGAGCATTACCGTACTACAATAAATTACAATAAAAATTGAATTTTTGATTTGACTTAATCGAATTAACCTCGTTTAGGTATTTCCCTGCATAAAATGTTGTGTACCGGGCTTCGCTTTTTAAGATCGAAGGAAAGGTAAAAGGTTCATGGTTTACTTGCCAGTCGGGGCTTGAACAGTTTCCAGAAAGGGAATTGTTAAAGACATGTGTATTGTGTAGATACTTTCCAGTTAGTAGTGTACTTCTACTTGGACAACACACAGGGGTGTTTACGTACTAAAATAACAAAAAATCTTACGTTATTGGATCATGCATTCGTTCAGACACTTACAGCACTGTTAAAAGTCACACCCAAATTACCGATCAATTCTTTCACATTGGTTAATGCAATCTATAATAAAACGAAATTAATTTTAAAACTATTTAATGGGCAATCGTTTTACCATGCTATCCAAAAGCACATCTTGATCGTCCGTCAATATTACAACAATATTTGGTTTAGCATTTACAAAACTCAATGCACACAATAAAATGTAAATAAACACGATCATTTTAACACAATTTGATAGTAAGCACTAGGTATTTATTTTTAGGCAAAAACTTAAAAAATTACAAAAATTGAAAGTTGTTACATAATTAATGATATCCTAACTTGTATTATACGCCCGGTAAAATTTCAACTCCCATACATTCGCGGGCCAACTTAATTCCCAGAGCGAACATTCCAACACTTTTAATCAAAGACCTGCAAAGGCAAAAATGTAGATATGCAATGTAAGAATATAACCTAACTTTTTACTCACCATTTATATTCATCCTTGTAAACGTCTTTAATGAAACTTGTGATGGAGTTGCGTTTCGACATTTTGGATAATTTTTTATAATTATGATTGTATAAATATTCGTGGCCGAGGTTTTATACTAAAACGTGCACGGCAAGATTATAATTTAATAGCGCATAAGGCGCATTGAAATTTGACAGCTCAAAACAAACATTTGAACTATTTTACATGGCGGGAAAATTTAAAATTAAAAATTGTACAGGGTATCCCCGGATACACTTTACATAATTTCAGTGGTGATAGAGGACAGGTTTCTAAGAAAAATATTTAACAACATTTTTTTTCTAAATTCAAACCCTCGAGAGTTAGGCTTCTTTAAAGCATTTTTTTTTAATTTCCACCTTCACATGGCTATAGCTCGGAAAATATTGATTTTTCAGTAAAAATGGTTAAGTGCTTTTTTAAAGAGCATGAAATAATCTACAAATTAGATTTAAACCATTTATTGTCTAAAATCAACTACTTCCGAGTTACGAATTAAAATAAGTACAAAAATGTTGAAAAATTCGAGCTTTCTTCATTTTGGGTTTCTTTAAAACCCTGTATCTTTTAAACGAAATATTTTACAAAAATTCTCACGGCCCATTTCGTATAGGAAATTTAACGGACTACAACTTTTATCTAGTAAAAATTTTTGAAAAACCAATCCATTTCACATAAAATCAGAAAATATAAAGAAGGCAGCTACAAATCAAAAAATTAAATTCATAAAAATTTTGTTTTTATTGAAAAATTATTTTATTAATTTACCATAAAATAAGGGTGTCATTTTGAACATTTACTTAAATAATTTAATAGTTTAATCATAATTATTACATAATTTTTCAATAAAAATAAAAATTTTGTGAATTTAATTTCTTGTTTTGCAGCTATTTTCTAATTTTCTGTGAAACAGATTGATTTTTCAAAAATGTTTACTAGACAAAAGTTGTAGTCAGTTAAATTTCCTATCCGAAATCTGTGATCAGATTTTTTGTAAAATGTTTGGTTTAAGAGATACGGGGTTTTTAAAAAAAGCGAAAATGAAAAAGTTGGAATTTCAACATTTTTTTACTTACTTTAATTTATAACTCGAAATCCGTTGATTTTAGACAATAAGAGGTTTGAATCTTTTTTGTAGATTATTTCACGCTCTTTAAATAAGCAATACATCATTTTTACTGAAAACTCAATATTTTCGGAGCTATGGACATGTGAAGGTAAAAATTTAAAAAAATGCTTTAAAATGGCGCAACTCTCGCCGATTTCGCTGTCACCATTTCGCCGTCGCAATTCAATGTTGTCATATACAAATTAAAAGAATAATTAATTTAGAAAATTTATTTTTGATAAGTATAGTAGTATACATCATAAAAATAATACAAACACTTAAAGATATTAAAAATTTATAAAAACATGAACATAACACAATTAATGTTTTAATTTAAAGGCGTTTGAAAATTTTACATTAGGTATATCGAATGAAAGTAAGTATGTAAGTATACATTTTATTTACTTAATCCTATGTAGTGTTTTATGTACATACAAAAACTTTTATCACATTATCTAATATTTATTCTATATTTGTAACAGAAAATAAAAAATTATATTAGAAATCTGCTTGACTTTCAAACGACCAAGGTGTTTTTGTAATCAACAGAGACTAACGTGGAGTAATTTTCTGCCGTAAAATGGTAGTTTGTCAGGTAAAAGGGTGACAGTCTAATGTACGTGCAAATTGACATTTACTTACTTCTTAGGCTATGGTCAGCTGGTTAGTTTTGTCCGAACTGTAGGAAATTACTAAGGTTTCAACGTTAAATAAACGTAAATATTAATTTATACGTAGACGTTAACGTTATTTTCACGTTATTTTGACTACATGCCCGCATCAGTTTCTGTGAAATCGTTAAAATGAGATGAATTTTAGTTGATAGTCTTAGAAGTGATTATGAGACGTATACGTGAAAACTACGTTTTTAAATCATTTATGTGCTTACTAGGACATTTTTTACAGTTTGGTATATTTTAATTGTGATTTATCTTCTTTTATATTTTCGGAATTTACATAATAATAACAAATTTTTGCCAAACACCATTTTTCATATTTCATATTTACCTTTCGTTATTTTGTTGCACAGTTTTACCAGGGGGTTTATTTTATAAGTTTTCGATAGCTGCTTTTGCAATGTTGTTCAAAGGAACCTATATCAATATAATCATAACGTTTGGGTGAACATTCTGTTTGCTTTGGAGATTATGTGTATTTGCTCTCCAGCAATTTTTGCAAAAGCGACAGTTGAAAACACAGACATTCCAACAGGATGTAATGCTAATAGTAATTATAATATATAAAAAAAATTCCAAAGCACGAAAAAATGTAACAGTTCGGATGAGGTGATAATCTTCTCAGTATACGATATTAGGGGTGAGAATCGCCAGAGTACTCCTGTTACCTATTATGTAGAATTCGCCTATCAAAAATGCACTAGTACATTTAATTTATTTACATGAAGATACCCAATAAGCACAAAAATTGTTTATTAACGTATTTTTAACGTGTCTATAACTAAGCAATAATTCTTTACGTGTATTTAACGTTATATCAACGTAAATTCGTTAAGACTTTTATCATCGACGTTGAATAAACGTCAAAGTGTTGTTTAAATTACCAAAGTTTCAACGTTAAATAAACGTGAATACTAACTTATACGTGGACGTTAACGTTATTTTCACGTTATTTCGACTACATGTCCGCAGTCTCTGTGAGACCATTAAAATTAGGTGAATTTTAGTTGATAGTCTTAGGAGAGATTGTTATACGTGAAAACTACGTTTTTAAATTATTTATGTGCTTACCAGGACATGTGGTTTAGGTAGTGACAAATTAAAATAATTAAAATATTTTTTAAATGTATTTAAAAACAGAATTATACAAACGTAACTGAAACAAATATATTTGCATAATAAATTTACAATATTAACTAAAATTCAAAACGGCACCAGAATCTCCACCTTGGCCGTTGGTCGTTTAACAACTTTAACAATAACATGCTGATTTTTTACCGAGGTTACATAGAAAATTCAACATTAAATTTCAACATTATGATTTTAAAAAAGATAAAAAGTTGCTAACTTTCATATAGCTCTTGAGACATTCGATAGAAATAAGTATCAGGGACCAAATAATACATTTTTAAGAAATATACATTAGCAGAGAAAAGAAAAGAGGAAGAACATTGAAAGAACAATTTTTTCAAGTTATCTTGATTTTTCTTAGTTAGGTAGGTATTAATATTAGACTTTCTTATTAGCGTCCCGCTACTGACGCGCACAAGTGGATTATTAACAAGATTCTGATAAGGAATTGAAAATTAAAAAAATAAATAATAATTCGAGATTAATATTACTGATTATTACTTATGATCAGATGGATCTTGTTAATCCACTTCGGCGCGTCAGTGGCGAGCAGAAAATAGAAGAGGTCCTTTCCAACACATGGAGAATTTCTTAAAATACAATAAAAAATTAAAAAATTACATGGTAGAGAAAAAAATTATATTAAGAAAAATATTAGATTGCTGGTTAAAATTTACACATTTTAAAATTTTTACCACAGCCTTTAATACTCGATAACGCTTAACCACGATGCTTTCACTTAGCCTAAAAATAACTAATACTAAAGTTTTTCATTTTTGAGAGTAAAATCGATCACTCTACAAATATCGCACTCTGTATTTTTATTACACGAACAATCGTCTTCACATTTCTTAAGATCCTCGCACAATTTGAAGTTTTTTAGACCTTTTTTTAAATCACGTTTCAAACTCTTAAGTGCTTCGCTGGCTTCCATTTCCAAAAGTTCCTCCTTCTGCTATCCACTTTTTGGTCACATGAACACATCTGGTAGATCAGGATTTTTGTTTCTCAGTGCCATTTCGTCTTCAAACGTAACCATCTTTTCTCTTGTTTTAGCAGGGATTTTTCGTATCGATTTCGCCAGCAATCCTGCAGATATTGGAGTGTCGTTCGCTGCTCCGGCAATATCAAAATCGCTTATGCTTCTTGGAACAAAGTATTCTACTAGCGGCTCGCCCCCTAAAACAACTCGTCAAAGCATAAATTACCATAAAAACTTATTGCAAAGAAAAACTCACCTGCCGATCGTCTAGCAGGAGTGTTTCTTTGAAAGGTACTCTTCCTGGGTAAGCTGTTGTGATGAAAAGCAGGAAGCATTTTGTTAACTGACGGAACAGTTACTACAGGTGGCGCTCCTTCGGTTTTTGGTCTTGGTCAGGAACCGACTACGGCCATTTGTACTTCTTCACGAACCTTTAAAGACGCTTCGTTTTTAGCGCAAGTAGCACCGATCAACCGAAACAAACTTATCACTTGATCTTGCACTAAACTGAAGCACATGGCCACCAACGCCATTCCCGTTAGGATGTAGGCCGAACACGCACACAGCGACATTTCTTCGGCGTTTTGCCCCGGAAGTAAGTCGCCAAATCCGATGGTTCCCAAAGAAGTAAAACAAAAATAGGATCCTTCCAAAATGCTCCAATTTTCCAGTTGATGAAACATGAGTGCGCCCGAACAGATGTACGCCATTACCATGAGGAGGCACAACGAAATTGGAACTTTGACTGCTCTCGAACACGGGCAATGTGGTTGTTTGGATGCTGTGCCGCATAATTTTCCATATAATTTTCTAAAACTTCTAGCTAGAAGGTCTCCGGTTGTCGAAAGGTATAACAACATGAGAGGGATTCCTACTAAAGCGTATATTATTGTGACTAACTTTCCCCAAGACGTCCGCGGCGATACCGAACCATAACCTGGAATAAAAAAATTGTTTATAATTGTGGAACTTTGAAAGTTTCGAATTAAGGATACTCATCGGGGATATTTGGAATAATTTAATTGCAACTGTTCGCGTTCGTTTAGACATTTTTCCAGTTTTGCCTGATGAGCATCCGAAATTCGAAACGCATGATTTCACCTGTAGCAAACCGTAATGTTTTTAATTAAATTGCATAAAGAGACGAGGACAGAGCGTAAGGGAGGAAATTGATGATTATTAATAATAATGAGAGTGTTATAGATAACGAGGGAAGTTTAATAAAAGAAGTAATAGATTTGGTGTAAAGAATGCCCCGGAGAATATGTAACGGCACGGTAAGCAAATTTAGTAACCGCAATTGGAGCAATTTGATTGTCCACACGGCTTTCCTGCGAATCCCTTCAGTCGTTGGGGTAACCAAGCGCGTAGCGATATATTATCTTTCGTTAGAATAACAGAAAGACCCTAGAGAGGTCAATTTCAAGATACAATTTCAAGACAGAATAGAAAATAACATAAAATTAATCCCCAATTTAACGGTTGCCTATAATTAGTCCAAAATTAGTTCTGGAGAAACCTTCGTAATAAAATTTGCATCTTGTATAAAAATTTTCTCTAACTAAAGTAAACATTCAGGACTTTTTAAATTATAAGTAAATGTACTGCTCGAAGAAATTGCAGTTTGATTAAAATTTTTCAAGACACATAAAAACTTCGGGCAAGAAAAGAAACCGCCTTTAATTTTTTTATTTTTAAACTTTTGCCAAGTTTGCAAAGTCAAGCAAATTACATTTAAAATATCCACAAATATTCTTTATAATATTGTAGCTACTTCCAAAATTTTAAAATATTTTCACTTCAAAATTACTTCAACTTCTATTGATCAAATTTCATGCTCATTAGAGTTTATTAAATATTTCGCCAATTGATCAAATTTGAATTTTGATTTTGGTTATTGATTTTGTTTCTGGGCTTACTTAGTTGATAACACACGATTTAATTCCTTGTTTGATTGTTTTATGTTATAGGATTTCTTGTAGTTTCTCAAAGTTGCGGAAAACATAGTAGTTATAAAAGTAGAGTTCTACTAGAACAATTTCAACATGAGCCTTTTCTAAAGTAGAACTGCTATAGTTCTGGAGTCTAGAGTAGCTCTCAAACTTTCAAAGAATACTGCAGTTGTACAAGTATTGTTGAACCATAAAGATTATTGTTTTTTTGCTTTTTAATCCTTAATATTTAAGTCGCTAGTCGCTTTCTAGCTGATAATGTTTAAATTATATTACATTGATATCCGTATATTTTCAGCAAGCAAGCATGATGAATAAATTCTTCCTATTCAAATACTCAATAATTTCGTGGTTTAAGTAGTGAAACTCCACACTCCAAAATTGCACTACACAATTTTTTGGAACAAAAACTGCAAACAATTTTCAGAAATTTCAGCTGAAGTACTGCATTCAACTTTGTAAACCCTATCTTTCCAAAAAGGCAGGCGTGGATGACTTACGATCGAAACGCTTTATTTTAAACAATTTCAAAATTTTTAAGATAGCAGGTAAAATAACCCAAATCCCCCCCCCCCCTCCAATTTTGTATCTGCGCCTTGAAAGCTAAGAAAACAAACTATATTCAATGCTGAACAGTCTTAACAAGTAGTTAACGCGAGGATACGAAATAACCGAGAACTTTCTTAAAGTTAAAATTGCTTTTACATTTTGCGTCAAAATCTCCTTAATCCATCCACGCGCTTCAGTGGCTGGCGAATAATATAAATATAAACAGTTGTTCTATTTCCGAGAAGATCAAAATTATTGATCAAATGTTGTATTATGAAAATATTTAAAAACAATTAATTGAAAGAGCGGAAAGGGGGAGGGAGAGGTATAATATTAAACATTTAATTTCGTTTCCCGCTACTGGGTGATTCCCCGTTTTTCTATATTTTCAAATTAACACAAAAAGTTGCTGCTAAACTTGATGTGCCGACGGGCAATTACATTTTTTTTTAATAATTTAAAAATAAATAAATTTCTGAAATTCTAATTTTCTTTAGCCGAACGTGTTAATTTCCTTCACTTTTGCTCGAAAACAAAAAATTTTCCATCATTTTCTGACGAAATTGATATAATTATTCTGTCTTTTGTAGGTATTCTAGAAGAGTGGGAATTTTATTATATGTACTAGAGGGTGTTAATCCCCCCCCCCCCCCGGTTTACGCTTTTGGCAGTTAACTTTCAAACTAACGCAAAAGTTGCTGCTAAACTATGAGCAGTAAGGGGACGCCCATTAATTACGTGAGGCGATTTTAGCGATTTTTCGACTCCCCCCCCTAATCTCACGTGAGATTGTTTGATTTACCTTCTTAATTTAACCCAATTCTCTCGTAATTTTACAGTTTTGTGCGGAAAAAAAATTACGTGATATTTGCTGAGACCCTCTCTCCCCCACGTGAGATTCGGTGAGATTCTGCTCGACCCTCTCCCCCCTCTAAACGCCTCACGTAATTAATGGACGTCCTCTAAGGCACTTAAATAAATGTTTTCTTAAGCTCTAATATTCTCTAGCCAAAGGTTTAAATTTCTCTTACTTCCTGCTTTTTCATGGCGAAATTTGTAAAATTATAAATTCCCTATCTTCTCCAAATTCTGCAATGTACTGGAGGGTGTTCCACGCCCCCCAGACCCCCCGGTTTACAATTTTGACTTTATATTTATATAATTATGATAAATTAAATTAATTATAAATTATTATAAATAAATTAAAAGTAAACAGGGGGGGGTGGAACACCCTCCAGTACAAATCGCAGGATATTTAGGATATTTATTTATTAGGATTAAATATTTTTAATCCTAATCTTAGTTTAATATACCTATTGTTCGATTAGTAATCGACCAATCCTAGTGTTTTTTTCACTAAAAAATAACAGAGGCTGTAGCAGGAGCAGCAGCAGCGTGCTGGGATTTTATAACATTAGGATTTATAAATAAAAAACGCAATTTCTCTAAAATTTCCTACAAATCTGGTTTCATTTGTTCCAAATCTGTTACAGAAGGACCGAGGTCTCTGTTTTTAAGTAAAACTCGCCTGTAATTAACGAAATCCAATTAAAAATCAATTATAAATAGTAATCAATAAATTAATCGACATTTGAAGTTCATTCTCAGTTTAATCGTTTCATTTTAATCAAAATGATAAAATGATCGATCAAAACCAATAAAATTTTTCTTATCTCTATAAAACCAGTTGACGTGCTAGATCCTTTATTGTCCATTGAAGAATAAACTACAGCTTATCAGAGACCATTTGCAGGCTCAGTAAAATAATTAATTGTTTCCAGTTTTGTTTAATTTCCATTTAATTTAGCAATTTTTAATTAAGAACAATATGCAGCCGCTATTAAGTCATTTATAAAATAAATTGATTTTTTTAAAAATTATTAAAGTAATTTAGAGTAACTTTGAGGAAAAGGGCTTGGGAGTATGGTAGCTTAATAAATTATCCGAACAATTGTTGACAATAGAATAACCGGTTTAAATTTAAACTTGCAATAATCCAGGAGAACTCCAACCTTTCTAATGACTGCTTTGTGCTTCGGAGGGCACGTGTAAGCTGTCAGTCTCCCTGGATTCATAATTTCCACCAAGAAACGGTTACATACCTTCTCTAATCTGCTTTAAGTAGCCATGGGGTCTAAATGCCAAAACTTTTCTCTCATAGAGAGAGGCTAATTGTCTTACAGTGTACAGAAAAGATTGAATTAAATTTATTATATATTCCATGATATTCCATGCCCGTGTGGGGATGCTAGTCCCCCATCGCCCCTCTCCCCAGGTGGCGGATAGGGGAAAGCTTGTCTGATATGACAGGTGCCGGGGAAATAATATATCCGGGGCAGACCAAAACTAGTACACCGAATATCGTCAGGATAAGCGATAGCCTGTATGACGCCAACAGCTTATATATTTTAGGGTAGATAAAAAGAGGAAAATTGGAGTATTTGGGACATATTATGCGTGGAGAAAATTATTGTCTGCTGCAGTTAATCATACAAGAAAAAATAGCAGGAAAAGAAACGTTGGAAGACGAAGAACATCTTGGCTGAAGAACTTACGAGATTGGTACGGATGCACCTCTATAGAACTCTATAGAACAGCAGTATGATCGCCAATCTCCGATAGGAGACGGCCGGCACACAAAGAAGAAGATAATATTCCATTAGTTCATAAAATCTTCTTAAAAACATGAAAAAAAAACTGTTAAATTTAATTTACTAGGTGTAAGTCCGGTGGGTCTGGGGGGTATACCCCCCAGTGCACTGTTTTTACCTTATTTTGAAAAATATTCTTTACACCCAAACCCCCGTTCCCAACATAAAGATTGGTAAAACCAAATTACAATTGAAGAATTAAATTAAAGAGTTAAGGACGTAGGCCGGACAAACACCTCAATCGTCATCTTGAAGGTCAGGGCGGCCGGAGGTTTAATTCTAATAATTTAAAGCCGAAAATGTGTGTGCTTCTTTCTTTGTTTGTTATACAAGTCTACACCATACGTCACAGACACTTGAAATTTTGCAAGGCAAATTATTGCTTCAAAGTACAGAGTATAATTTAATTTTTTCAGGGGTTGTTGTATTATGAGTAAACCGGATACTTCAACTATTTATTTATAATAATGGGTTTTTTGTCATATCAGAAGCCCAAAGCTTTACCTTCATTACTTCTAATGCAGATCCGCTGTTGGGTAGATATCTAATACTAAAGTTTATTTATTATTATTTTGTGAATAAATATCATCTATGGAAAAGTTATTGTCCAACATTTTCAATTTTCAACGTAGAAAATTGTATATTTAATGATGTAACTTGACTTTTGCAATGAGGAAAACAAGTAAATTACACAAAAAAGAAACAATGTAATTTCACATAGTAATTACATTTTTAAATGTAAAATTACATTGCATTTTGTATAGCATGATCATGTCTGAACAAATGCAATATAAATAAGGAAATAAGAAATAAATGAAAGCATATAAGCGGTTCGGACAAACGAAGTACTGAATTTAGAATTTCATGATAGAAATGGAAAGAAAAGAGTTGTAGAACTGCAAACAACAATAATAATATCAGTAATAAGTACATAGAGGATCGTAGGTACTTACTACTTTGGCTGAGGGAAAATATGAAATGATAGTTGCATGTTAAGATACTTTCGAATTGCTTTTAGTGTTCGCTGTTGTTTTATCCAACAATAAATATTTATAAAAACGAAAGTAGTTTATCGATAGAGGCATAAAAGCAATTGTATAGATAGAAAAAGTAGATCTCGGCAATCTGTTAAATTGAACGAGGTTTGAAACTGTTTTTCAATGGTATAGACAAATCCGTAAGTGAATAATATGAGAAAAGCATAAAGAAAATGTTGTTGTCGATTTTAATATAAAAATTCCAATACGGAATGTTGCTTAAATATATATTTTAGAAAATCGAAACTTTGAAAGCTTGTCTTGTAATCTTTGATATAGTCGAATGTGTTTATACTCGATAGAGTTATAGCAATTTTAAATATTCAAAATTGTTTCTAGCAGCGCTTTTGAAAAATTCCATTACATTCCTACTTTATTTATTCACTCCTTATTTCAATTTCTGAATTAGTTAAATTCCTGTTAAAATTTCTAGGACAATTACCTGTGTTGAAAATTACGCTTGACTTCCTGTTAAATTGCTCGATTTCCCCTAGCACATTGATGTCACGGCTTGTTAAACACTTACAAATTTAATAGTGTCCTAAATTTATCTTCAGTTTTGATCTTTAAAATTTCCTTAATTTTATTAAAAACTAAGCGATCCCTTGTTTATCAACGCCTAGCCAGCTTTGCCGCGTCAGATAAATTTAGTAAGATTAATATTAGCTGACCGTTGGCCTACGCACTTAGTTAGAAATTAATTGGCTTTTGTATGCAATTAACTTTTAATAAAACTGGATAATCAAAATCCGCCACCACAACGTACGCTTCTGGTCAGCGAACTGCTTCGACGCACTTAATTAGCGCTAAATTTGCGAGAAGAGCCCCACTTGATTGGGCCGATACTTAAAATGATATAAAAACACAATCTAGACGCCTTTAAATGGAAGCATTAAAAATGAATTTAAAATTTTATGTACCAAACTGTCTAAATAAGTATTTAACATTTTACAAGTCAACTGCTCTTTGAGTTCATTGCGATTCGAATATTTTTTTATTATATTCTTTAATCTTAAGCAAACGGTAACATTTCAAGTTGTAATTATGAATATCGTGCTTTTACTTTAATTAGCATTTTCTTTAATTAGTGACTTGAAATAATAATTCAAAACACATTTCGAATTAACAGGATTAAGATATTTAATTAAAATGAATATCATCATGAGATAATTTGGATAAATTAAAATATATTACGTTAGCTTAACTTCCTAATATTTAAATTTAATCTGATATTCTCATTATTTGAATAAAACCTAGCATTACATCACTGGTTAAATAATAGCTATTTCTAATATCATTTGGCGCCCGACCTGGGACGTTCTTAAAATTTCAAGAATCTGGCGTTAAAAAGTCATAGTTCTGACCGCGAGGATGATCGATGCTTTACAGAACAAATTGTAAGCAAAGCTTATATTTTCAAAACTACCAAAGATAAAAGCGAATAAATATATGGGATTTTCAGAGAAACAAATCAACGATAAACTACCAAATGCATAAGATATTTAATTAAAATGAATATAATCATGAGATAATTTGAATAAATCCTAATCTATAAAGAACCCAGCACGCTGCTCCTGCTACAGCGTGTCATTTTTTAGTGAAAAAAACACTCGGATTGGTCGATTTTTTTTACTAACCGAAAAATATATTAAACTAAGATTAGGATTAAAAATATTTGTCCAATATTCTAAATGAGTGGATATCCTGCGATATGTACTGGAGGGTGTTCCACACCCCCCAGACCCCCCAGTTTACTTTTAATTTATTTATAATAATTTTAATTGTGGTGAGGAACACCCTCCAGTACATATTCCAAGATTTCCACTCTTTTAGAATACTTGGAGAAGATAGGGAAGATAGGGAGAAGATTAGGACTAAAAATATTTGTCCAATATTTAAAATGAGTGGATATCCTGCGATATGTACTGGTCTGGAGGGCGTTCCACACCCCCCAGACCCCCCGGTTTACTTTTAATTTATTTATAATAATTTATAATTAATTTAATTTATAATAATACAGTAAAAGCCCTCGTATCCGAATCCCTCGTATCCGAAAATTCTTAGAATTTATCGCGTCAACCGAAAGATGCTTGCGAGGTCAACACGTAGGCAGACTTCCGTTTCAGGTTGTGGTATTTATATTTCAACCAACCATTTATGCGAAACATTCGCTATCCGAACAGAAATGGGTCCCGTTCATTTCGGATACGAGGGCTTTTACTATAATTATAAAAATATAAAGTCGAAATTGTAAACCAGGGGGTCCGGGGGGTGTGGAACACTCTCCAGTACATATCCCAGGATTTCCACTCTTTTAGAATACTTGGAGAAGATAGGGAATTTATAATTATTTCAATTTCGCGATGAGAAAAGTCTTTGCGTTACCTTGAAAATGTTTAAATATTATACCGTTAAAAAGCGATCCACCGTCTAGCTGCCCGTCCACGGACGGGTTTTCCAGCTAGTAATCATTATAACTTGATACAAAACTCACTCACTCCTTCATACCATTGTTTCCTAGGTAAATTTTAACCAACCGGGATAAACAACACTCTGAGTGGTTAACTTTTTATACCAATCGAAAAATATATCGAACGACCCAATGTGTTGTCTCGCATTCAGAGCGATGGGACCCATAAACAAAGTCAGCTATGGGTGGAAAAGGTGGGGAGCGGCTAACGATAGCGACGATGTCCAAGTCGCGACTAAAGGCAATGCTGATTGTTGTGTTCGATATCCGCGGCATCCTTCATTGTAAATATCTTCCTGACGGCCATACAGTGACTGAACAGTTCTATGTTGGCGTCGGAATTTCTTGCATTTTCTCGGAATTCTCCGACAACGGCTGGAGCCTGCATAACGACAACACGCCGGCCCATTCCTCGTTCAAAATTGTAAACCGGGGGGTCTGGGGGGTGTGGAACACCCTCCAGTACAGCGCAGAATTTGGAGAAAATAGGGCATTTTTAATTTTACAAATTTTGCCAGGAAAAGCCGGAAAATTTGAATTTTTAAGCAAAAGTGAGGGAAGTTTAAACTTTAGTTTAAAAAAAACATTTATTTAAGTGCCTTTTGCGTTACTTTGAAAATTAACTGTCAAAACTTTAGTCAAAACTGTAAACCGGGGGTTCTGGGGATGAACATATCCTGCAATATGTACTGGAGGGTGTTCCACACCCCCCCAGACCTCCCGGTTTACTATTCATTTATTTATAATAATTTATAACAATTATAGAAATATAAAGTCAAAATTGTAAACCGGGGAGTCTGACTGTGGGACGCAATTTGACGTCTCCCGCTCGTCGGCACAACAACAACTTTTTGCGTTACTTTGAAAATATAGAAAAACGCGGAATTACCCAGTAGCGGGAACTACAATAAAATGTATAATATTATATCGCTATTTGAACAAAATCTAGCATTACATCGCTGGTTAAATAATAGCTATTTTTAATATCATTTGGCGCCCGACCTGGGACGCTCTGAGAATTTCAAGAATCGGGCGTTAAAAAATCATGGTTCTGACCGCAAGGATGATCGATGCTGTACAAAACAAATTGTAAGCAAAGATTATATTTTCAAAACAACCAAAGATAAAAGCAAATGCATATATGGGATTTTCAGAGAAACAAATCAACGATAATCTACCAAATGCATTTTGCGGTTTGCAAATGCAAATCCATAATTGTATTTATAAGATATACAAAACTCGGAAGTTAGTTGTTGTAGTTCAATCCAATTGAAATAGAAATAAGTCATTTTTGAAGAAAATGTAGTTGTAGGGTTTCTAAAAAGCGTTGTTCCGCTAGAATGTAGCTTTTTAAAAATCACGTTAAGCAGACATTAAAATATATATTTGGTGAAATCAATATATCATCAAAACTAAATACAATAAAATTTAAAATAGCATCAAATGGGCAAAAAACCGTTTGATGAAATTTAGTTGTCACTTGTAAAATTTTCCACCAGTTTAATTGAATTTGGTTAAAAAAATTTTACAACTCATTTATCTTGCTTTATTCCCAATAAATTCAAACGTACACGGTATTAACAGCAATCTACCTTAACCACGCTTCTATAATGCGTGTCAGGGGGGAATCACCTGGAGGATATTTGCAGAAAATCCCGAAAACGATTTGTTACAAAAGCAAATTCGATTTAATTGTGGATAAGAAAAACGCAAAATATTTATATTTGTTATCGAACCTATATTGTAGAACATTCGGTATATAAGATAGATTGCAATGTTCCTTTATGTTGGCAGTTGTTTTTGCCAGTTACAGATTTTCAGTAAATTAACGTAATTGAGATTTGCTAGCCAATAGATCCCACGTCCGAATTTTGCAACCCAATCAATTCTGATTAACGTTGTTAGGAAGAAAACCCCAAAGAATTTCAACCATCACATCTATAAGATTTGTTTATAAAGTAAGGGCAATTAAGGAAACTAAATCGTTTTGCATTAACTGACGTAATGAAAGTTTAAATTACTTTTTGAAAGAACTAAAACGAAAGCATAAATTTTGCGTTACTCGGCGAGGATAAAAGAGTTGACGTTTTAAAGATCGTCGGAGCTTAATTTTTAAATATGTCGAATTTAATCATTGTTTCTGAAACTCGCAGGAAGCTGGATGAATACCTTCGGGAGCAAACACCTGCAGTGAAAACCGCGATTACGTGCAGGTAACTTTAATTAACTTAATTGATATCTATATCGGGCACGTGAAATGAAATTTTAAATTCTTCATACGAATTTCACGCTGTGCCGCTTTTCAATTTTTAACAATAGAATTAATTTCTAAAAAGTAATTAACAATCGATAATTGAAACGAATAGTCCAACAATATACAACAATTGCAGCTTTATGTTTATTTTTAATTGCGTTGTATTTTGATTCTCAAATGAACTTAGTAAAAAGTTGATTAAACAAAATTAAATTGGAAATGTGCAGGACATAAATTTCAGTTTTAATTGCAATTTTCGCTTTTATCCTCGATCAAACCTTAACTAATCGATATTACCATTCCAGCGAAACTTAGAAGTATTTTATTGCCAGTGCCAGGGACGGGGGCATAACGTCACGAGCCGCCCTAGAATAAAGTACCGGCTACAGTAATTAGCAACTGCCGTTGGAATAATGACTAAGCGACTTTTTGAAATACCGATATTCTCATTATATTTTAAGTCTTTATGGATAATTGTAATTGCTTAGGAAGGAATGCCAATTTCTTATCCAGATTTACTGCTATAAATAAAGCTCATGGGAGTAATTCTCTTTCAAGATAAAGTGCTATCGAAAAAGTGAGTTAAGGTTATGAAAAAGTGTAGCCAAAGCACTCTTTAGTTTTACTATTTCTATACACTAATCACTTTAAAAAGATAACCTCATACCAAAATTAAAACTATACTACTTAGCGCTAGCAAAGTTTCAGATTGCATAGTTTTAATTAGTACAATTAACCAAACAAGAAACTTAAATTGGATTTAACAGAGTTCTAAAGAAAACCTTGTTGCAGAAATAAATTATTAATCTCGACGTAGCATTCGACCAAGCTTACAAAATTAAAATGGGCGTGGCCAAATCAGCCGACCAATCGAATTATTGTAAAAGAGAACAATAATTTTTAATGAGCCAGCTATGGTTCTTCTGCAGTTCTGCGAGCTTAGACAATTTGTTCCAAGTCAAATTCCAGACGGATTTATTACGTTTGAGTTTAGTTCTTTTATTTGTAAGAAACGTCTAGTAGGTCTATAGATCTTTTAAAACGAACTTCATAAACATTTCTCCAACAACTTCCTAACTAGTGTTTTTCACGACCTCTGTCATTTCAACCGCAGCTGTAACTTATCAAAAGTTCTGCTTTTATTTAAATGTAAGCATTTACAAAAAATTTACGTGGTCTGATAAACAAACTTTTTTTTTACATTTAACTCTGTGCCTTCTCATCTTGCAATTTTTTGTTTTCACCCCTTTAGAATGGAATTGGTTGTTGTTTATCCAATAAAAAACGTTTTCATCAGTTTGCTCGTACTTTGGTTTTACGACTTCATTCCTAACACAAAATTTATTTATTGAACCAAATTTATTGTTTTGAATGCTGCTAAATTCAATTAGTTTTTATCGAATGCAAAATATTTTTATTGTATCTCTAAATAAAACGTTCGAATTATTGAGTTTTAGATGCTTTTCCAGATATACGATTATTAAAAAAAGTTATGCCTAAACCAATGGAGTTTAATCATAACAATGAAAGAAAACCTGCAAAATTTGATAGAGCATTTGATATTTCACCATATCAATAGTTTAGAAAACTCCAAAAAATGCATTAAACACTTTTCAGAAATAAAATGTTCTTAAGTTATAACATGTAAAATACACTGTAAGTATCCGCAAACGTTTTCACCACACTATGGCATCATCAATTTTTGAATGAATTTTTTTGGATTTTCTAAAATATTGATATGGTTAATATCGAGTGACACTACTTAAACCACGTATCAATAGATTATTTGATACTTCAAATCATTCATGTCCAGTGCTGGATTAAGCTATTTCAGCGCTGGGTGCAGGTTGGGTAAAAGGCGCCTTTAATACTATATTATATTGTATAGATTATTCCCGATTTACCTTACCAAATATCAAAAACATGGCGGCTCTATTACGTATAATTTTGATGTTGTTTTGAGTTTAATTCTGAATTATTTTATCGTAAAACAACGGTGAAATGATAATTCACAGAGTAAAATACCAGGTCCGTAGCCAGGATTTCATTTCGGGGGGGAAGGGGGAGCACTCGTAAAAAGAAAAAAAAAGATTTGGGGGTTCCCCTTCCAAGAATTTTTTCGGAAAACATTTTTTTTCCACTTTAAAGTATATCTATTTACCTATTTTATTTTCGAAATTCAAATTTTCTTTCGATTCTATTTTTATTTTGAACATTTCAGGGGGAGGGCACGTGCCCCCAGGTGCCCCCTGGCTACGGGCATGTAAAATACCAAAAGAAGACAAACATTTCGTTTGGTTTTAAGCTGGAATATGTAGAAAATAAGTGAAAAAATTGAGCAAAAAAACGGAAATTTTGATCATTTTTAATGATTTTCTTACAATTTCGGGGGACGAGTTCTCTCCCAAATCAACTTTCTTGCTACAAATATTAAGCTTTCTCTTCTCTAGCTTATCAGAAGAAATGTAATTATAAATTAATTTTCGGGGTTTCGCTTTTCAAAACGGTGGATGACGAGGGAAAACGGAGGTAACCAGATTCAGGAGGTTATTTTACATAGGAATCAACAGGGGGAGAGGGGGTCTCGGCATCATGTAATTTTTTTTCGCAAGAAACTGTAAAATTGCGAGAGATCTGGGTTAAATTAAGCAAAATAAGCAACTTTATCTGAGATTAGAAGGGAGCAGAGGGGGTCGAACCAAATCTAGGGTTTCCACTGAATTTTCTAAAGCAAATTCCATGAGTTTTCCAGGCTTTCCCTGATAAACAATCAAAATCTTCCCTGACATTTCGATAAATCGAAAAAATTAATTTTGAAAATTAAAACAAAATTAAAAGAAAATTTATTTTAAATTACAATTTTTTTTAAATAAAATAGTTTTTCCTGACTGAAAATTTTAATTTCCTGACTTTTCCCTGACAAAATTAGAGAAATCTTAAATTCCTTAACTTTTCCAGGTTTTCCAGACGAGTGGGAAACCTATTTTCAATTAAAAATCTTTTCGGGCTAATATTTTAGTATCAGTTTAACCTCGAGATTAACAAAACAAAGTTTATCTTTTAATAATTAACTTAAAATCATAATGAATATTAAACAAAATTTCTGTGACACTGGGGGGCATTCCATACCCCCAGACCCCCCGGTTTGAAAGACCACAAGTTTTATGTCCATGTTATGTGATATATTGCAGTAAATATTAACTTTTCCCTCTGTGAACAAATATATCTATCATAATCTGCATATTACCTGGAAACCTGGGTACACCAGTACTCCCAGTACAACAGTAATTATTGTGATCAACAGAAAAGGTCTTATCGTCAGAATCTTTGTGCTAGATTAATCCTGAAATTAACGAAACAAAGTTTACCAAATTATGACATAACTTTAATATTCTGTTTTAGAAGAGTGGCACCCCATATCCCTTCTTGTACCAGCCGTCACTGGTTGAAAATTCTACGAAAATCTATTCAGTTCTATTGCTTTTTGGCGGAATTTTCCAAATCAAAAAGGTAAAAAATATCTTAATTTAAAAATAAAATTAATAAATTTTTTCTGAAAAAATAAAAATGTTTTATTTTTGAATAAAAATAATTTAATTTTAAAATTTAAAAACAAATTTATTATAAATTTAAATGTTTTTTTAAATTAAATTGTTTTTCCTGCCTGAAAATTTAATTTCTCTGACTTGGGACTAGAAATGAGAAATTCCCAGACTTTTCTTTGACAAAATTAGGGAAATATTAAATTCCTTGACTTTCCAAGATTTTCCAGACGAGTGGGAACCCTGAAATCTCACGATATCTCACCACAGGGGCAGGGGGGGGGGTTGAAAATTGCAATTCTGGCTTCCCGCTTAGCATTTTGTTAGTTTTTTATTTAATTTATTATAGAAAATTTAATAAAAACGCACAAGTTAGGCGCATGCTGAACTTTGGCGCTTGGTGTGGCGGCTCCGTTGCACCCATGGTTTATCCGGCTCTGTAGCGGTCTACGGAACGATTCCATGTCAATACGTCGAAAACAAAAACGTCGAAAACAAAAATGTCGAAAGTCAAAAACGACGAAAGCAATAACGTCGAAAAGCAATAACGTCGAAAAACAAAAACGTCGAAATCAAAAAGGTCGAAAACAAAAACGTCGGAAATGAAAACTTCTGAAGTACAATTAAACATATCTAGATAAAAAGTTTTATTACAATTTTTAAAATTAAATGGCAAAAAAAGCAAAAAAAAGTACATTTTTGAGCCGAATTTTTAAAATACAACATGTATTTTAATAAGCCGTCCCAAAAATGTATTTTATATTTTTTATCCCACCCCTGATTATAATAATGTAAAAGTATGAATTTAACATAATCCTTTCAAAGAGTTCGAAGCTGTAGATGATGCTAGGCCTATGGAAGAAAAATAATTTATAAGAAATGTAATAAAATTAAAAGTAAAAGTAAAAAAAACGTTATTATTTTCAACGCTTTTACTTCGACCTTTTTGTTTTCGACGTATTGACTTCGACGTTTTTGTCTTCGTCGTTTTTGTTTTTCGACGTTATTGCTTTTCGACGTTATTGTTTTCGTCGTTTTTGACTTTCGACGTTTTTGTTTTCGACGTTTTGACTTCGACGTTTTTGTTTTCGATGTTTTTGTTTTCGACGTTTTGACGTGCTACCCTACGGATCAGGTTAGTTTTACCCATCCAGCACATAAGTAGATAAACAAAGCCGGAGCTGCCTCATAAAGTTTAATAAATTTCAAGTAAACTCAAGACTCTCACTTATTGTCTGGAAGGAATTCAAATTATTTTCTAAAATATATATTTAAGAAAAAACAATAAACATTCTTGAAGCTTGTATTTCAGAAAATTTTTATTAAGTAAGTACGTACTTACTTTATTTTACCTTGGTTTTAAAATTTGATGCTCAAATGGTTTAATCACATTTTTCATATTTCTGTGTAACATAAATTTTATGAGTAAATATTTTATAAGTTGATACAAATTTATAGATTCAAAGTAGAAATTTTTCATATTTCTACATTATTAAATATTATATTTTTGGTAAAGTATTTATGAGTATATGCTTGTAAACCGTCAGAATTTATCAAGATTGAAAGAGCAACAAGCCATAATGTTCATTTTCTCTTGACTCGTAGTATATCAAAAATATTCTATGTACCCAACTGTTATTATTGCTTCTTGCTAAAAGATCAGCTCAAAAGCTTACGGGATCAAATAAATGTTGATATAATATAACGTTTTCTATGTTTGATATGTAAATATTTTGAAATGTGTAAAAAGTCAACAGCTACAGTTTTCGAGATAATTGCGTACACAGTAAAAAATAGAAAATATCGACTGAAAATTTTGCCAGCATCCTTTGAAACTATAACTTACCAAGTATTTTTTAAGTTGAAGCAAACTCGAGTTTATTAAATTTCAAAACTGAGTTCATAATTTTTGATTCAATTACCCGAGTCTCGAGTAATTCGACTAACCACATAAAGTTAATTAGCCTAAAACCCAATGCATTAAACCGCTTTTTTTGAATTTATTTCTTATTCACCACTTAAGTTAGTTAAGTAATGGATAGTCTGTGTGAGTTATCATTCGGTGAGCTTTATGTAAGAGCTTTTCCTGGTAGCGGTTAGCACACGGTGACAAAAAAGATGTTAAATATATTAAATTGTCAGGAAAGGATTTAAATTTTTTGAGATGCAGTTAGATAAAAGCAGAAAAAAGTGATTTACACAAAAATGACTAACGAAAATCATAAAAACTGGTGAATTGATATCACAATGTGTTCGTTGTCTCCGATATCAGCCTTTGTTGGAAAAAAGTCGAGTGCGTGTCAATAAAGATAAGTTGTTTAGAGACCCTCACAAGAGATCCGACCTTATAAGTTTTCCCATATCTTTCATTTTCTACTCGATTTTCTTAAGTGATTTTCTTCTGACTACTATAAGTAATTTAGCTACATAAAAAATTTAATGTTAAAACTTTTAGAAAATCTAAGTGTTTTTTGTTCAAGCACGAGAAAATTTCCTAATTTCCCGATAAAACTACAAAAGTGCTAATAACGATGCTTCAGCTCATAGTCCATCCTTCTGCGATATTCTACCATTCCAGTTATTCAAAAAATAGCTACAAGAACTCAAAGAGATAAAATATTTAAAAAAACTTGTATTTTTTGTTTTTATCATACAAAGTATTACATTCATTTCGTTTATATCATTCAATCAATTTTTCATACCCCCCAGACCTCCCAGTTTCGCAGACCGAAGGTTTCAGTGGTTGTTCTGCGATCGACTTTATCAAATGGATAGCTATCGCTCTTTCAGAATAAACGCATCCACGGTAAGTAACTCTTTCCATAAAATTAAGAGTAGAAGTTTAGTGGAAAAACACAGTAACCGGTAGTCGAGCGGTTAACGCTTCGGACGTTTTTCTATAAATTACAAAAAATTTTTGCAATTTGAAAATAAGATACAAGTAATATTTCGTAAATTATGTTAAACAAAATTAATTATAGCCGTCGAGACAACTTGCGTGGGCAAAAAGTGAGTTTAACGCAAAATTTCACTTAAACTAAAATTCATTCTGCGTTTATTAGTAGTTAGTACCTGTTTGTAACTTTCAATAATCCAAAGGTGGTTTTCTAAAAAGTTTTCTTTCACCAAAAACCAATTAAGTGAACTTAATGGGCTTCATCAAAAACGAAACTATGCTTTCAAGTAGTATAACAACTTTGTTATAACTTTAAACTCCAGAATTACAAAAATTCTGTACTGCTGTTCCTATTTGAATTAAATTTCATAATACATTTTTGAACATAATCTAATTTTTGTTTAAATGATGAGAAAAACTTAATTTAATTAATTTTTGAAAAACTGCCCGTAGGGTATGAAAAAATTTGTTGTAAAAAATTTCCTGAAAACTGGAGCCAGTCAAAAGAGTTGTATTGTAACTATATTATTTCCAGTCTGGGCTTGCTTCTACATAGGAGGAAAATGAAATATGCGGACTGTTAGACATCTAAGGAAAATAAATAAATAAAAAAAGGTAGTTTTTCCTCATTTTCCTGTCGAGGTTGGTGTCAAACTGCAAGAATATACCGTAACTAGTAAAAAACTAAACCTAATTTAAAAATCATAAAAACTTTTGGGTAAAATTTAACGTATAACAGTTTTAATTATCAAAACTTTTAATTGAACCTTAATTATAAAGCAATTAAAATAAATTACGAAATAAAAATTTTTGAAGGTAGATTTATTAGGAAGAATATTACAAGTTGATTAAAAATTTTCAATTTTTTTTTGCTAAATGTAAACATTCCACTGTTACAATAAATTAGTCTGGGTAACGTTCTTAAATTATTTATACTGAAAATTAATTAAAATTTTCTAAGGTAGCTTTCAGTAACGAAAATATGCTTCAAGGTACATTTTATAAACTAAAGTGAATTTAAAACTTTTTAGGAAGTAATTTACACTACTGTCCTGAAAAGACTGAAAGAGTTTCGAGGATAGAAGAAGAAAAACTGTGTAGACCTACTTATAATAAGAAAAATATATTATTTATGAGCAGGAGTATTTTCATTGGTAAAAATAATTACAATCAAATTGGCTATTTTTAGAAGCTTTTCATGATTTCTGTTAAAAAATACGTGAAAACTCAATACTCCACATTAAAAGACTTAATTAATTTATACAGCAGAATAATTTTTACAGAAACCATAAAAGATAAATGTTTGGAGCCTGGCATAAAAACATGTAATTTCAATTTCAGTAACGATTGAAAAAGCGTAACATAAAGGATTTTGTGTGGAAAAACCTTAGAAAATCTTCGAATCGTTGGTTTTTGATTTTGTTTTACATGACGGAATTGTGGTGGATAGAAAACACGCAAACAGCTTTGAGTTTCAATCAATGAAGCGAATAAAATTGTCACAATTACAATAAAACCGGAGTACAATCTACGAGAGTTGCGTTATGCAGATAAAAACAAAAAAAAAATCGCAAAGCCTGAATAAAATTACACTTAAAGAGAAGCTTTTAATCCATACTGAATTTCACACATTTTTTCTATTCCATTCAAAAGGACATATTGATGCCAATTGAAAGTTTCCCACTTTTTTCAGTATATTTTAATAAAACCGCTTAGGTTTAACAAAAATAAAAAATTCTTGTATTTTTTGGTATTTCAGTGTTATTTTTATCAGGCAACAAATTTCTTATCATCTATAGTTTCGCGAAGGGTAAGAGGTTAAAGGAAAACACATTTTTCTTTTTTTTTTGTTATAGAACCTAGTAAAGCGATACACTTTTACAGTTACAAATGTTTTCTGTATTTATTTCGTAAATTCAAACTCCTTCCTTACTCCTAGCGTATTGGATAGAAGTCGGTGACAAATCCCGATAAAAGGAAGTAACAAATCGAATCTATTCGTTTTATTATACATTTTGTTTTAGTAAAAAAATAAATTTGCATGATAAACTACATTAAAATTGTCCTGTTGCGATAAATTAAATTATTGGTCCTATTGATCCTCATTCACAGGAAAAACCGCCATAGTAATTCTCTCGTTAGCTATGTGCAGAATCAATTATCGAGTATTGAAATTGTTCGAATTGTAGAAGTTATTGGAAAACTTACTAAGCTCAATAATTTCGATTATGTTGACCACAAATTTGACCATTACTTTAAATGGGTCTAACCGAGTTTCTCTATATTTGTTGTACGTAGGCGATTAATAATGCTCCATTTTTAAGGAAAACCCTTGATATTGCGGATAAAATACTTGAAGGATTTTATTTCCCCTTATGTTATGATGATATTTTAGCACGAAGAGTAGAAGGTCGACAATACAAAAATTTTCACGGTATTTTCTTTGAAAACCCCAAATAGAAGGTTAAATTTTCAATTGAAAACTTTCATTTGATGTTATTCAAATTTTTATCGGTTGAAATAGTATATTACGCACCCAGCTGGCAAGAATGCGTTTACTGGACGAGTAAGTCGCTCGTTGCAATAATTATAAATATCCAAAAACATTATTTACAGATGAGTTTATAATGGTGAAGGGTAAAGTTGAATTTGCTTGCTCTTTAGATAATAAGGTTTTCGTATTTTTCTTTTTTTTGCGAAACTTATAAATAAAATGTTTTCAATTTCAATTGGACAGTAAAGTTTTTAAAAATTTTCAAGTTAAAGTTTCTGAAATTTTCTTTAGATTGAATGAAATAGGGCATTGATCTGAAGTTTCGTCCGTTTTAAAGATATAAATAAAATGGTAAAGTTGGTTTAGAAGTCTTTTTTAATATTATAAGTTATAATCAATATAAAATGTATATTTACAGTGTAGGATGGATTATAAATTAATTTTAACCAAAGCAAATTACAAGTTTTCAGGTGGCCTGAAAATGCGTAAATATTTTTATTCCAAAAAGTATCCCTTTCACGTTAATCAATTATTTGGAAAATAATACTTAATTTCGGCAGATATCAACAGAAAGTTTGTAACCCAAAAAAATCAGATTTAGTCAGGTTACAACTTTTGTTTATGTTTATTCAGGTTACATTTGCGTAGTTTGTATTTTTGTAAGCGATACAATCCTGTGGGTTGCCGAAAAGCATTTTTTGTGGATGTAAAATTGTCTACCTATACAAATCACAAATTTTTAAATTGAAATTTGGTTGATATAAATGCAAAAATTAATAATTATTATTACTTCCAATTGATTCATTTTTAAAATTACCGGTTAGTGCGTCCTTCAGGCCGCACAACTTGAGAAATTTAATAATTAAATATACTTTCCTCGGAAGATTTTTATAGGCAAAGTAACGACAATAATTATTAAAAGGTCATTAGGGTACAATATTGATGTGGAAAATTTAATCTGCTAAGTAAATCAAATAAAAAATAGGGAAAGTAAAGGTGAAGTACTTCGTAAAGCACTTCAAATCAGTTTTACGTTGAAGTAATATTTTAGCTTCCAAATTTAAACAGTTACAAATTTGAAAAACAGTTCTTAACAGAGCAGGTATTGCATTTTCCGTTTGTCCAATCTGGCTGAAATTTAAAAATTTAATTCAGAAATAGCATTTCTGGGTTACATCTTTCTCTTAGATCTATCTTAATTAATTTTTTGATGCAAAAATTCTCTCTACAATCTGTGTTTATTGTTCAATTTTCGGCAAATAAGAGATATTTGAAAAATCAGTCAAAAATTTAATTTATTGCGTTTTCTTTCGGAAGGACGTTTCAATAAATTGATGAAATGTCGAAAGCTTTTACTAAATCAAAATACTTTTATCGATCAAAGTTTTTAATCCAATGAAAATTTAATTGTTTAAAGTTTTAGTCATTGGTTTTTTGATTAAAAATTTAAATTTAATTAAATAAAAAAAAGTAGCAGTCTCTCACTTGTAGCCTATTTAATTATTTGAAATTTACTTCATTAGATCTGGAATTATAACTTTTAGTTTCAAAAGAACATACGAAAGTGATGAAATATTAAATTTGATTACCCGGAGCGCTCAAAATTATCACCTTATTTTTTCGCACCTCTGGTGCTAATTGAGTAGCCGGGTGCGCATTTTCAGCTTCAGAATATGCAGTATTTATCAGTAGCCGGAAAACTGGGTTTGAATATTAGAAATACAAATACAAACAAGTTAGAAATGCAAAAACGCACCTGAAACTTTCATGCTGTAAAAGAAAATTCTGTTAATCAGGATATATTGGAAAGACGATAGCGGACAAAATGTAAATCCCTCTTCAAGAGTGGGGAGTCATGTTACTCTGAAATTCATCTACATTTAATAACCCGAGAATTCAATTTTGTTTTATGTTGTTGTGTCTGAAGTTACATTTTATCTCAAGGGAAGTCGAGCCTTTACGTATTATTTGTTTTAAGTGTTAATCCTTTTCTAGAACGCTAATCCTGCTAATCTAGTCGTTTACAAGAACACGGTATACTTAACACTTTAGGTTTAAGTTTGTTGTTCGAGAGTTCGAGATATTTAAATCTTAGAACTTGTATCATTCAGATATGACGACGGTTAATTAATTTCTAAACAAAAATCTAGAATTTCCCCACAAAAATGTATTTCTTTTTTTTTCTAACGGCCAGTTTCGCAAAGGAATTTTCAAATAAGCTCTAGAATAATTCACTTCCTGTCCGCATTTTTAAAATAAAATTTATGTCGCTGTAGAGTTAATTTTCTTACATTCTTGATTTGTGGCGTTGGAAGTCAACGTAGCCGACGCCGACGTCGGCAAAGGAAAAATTCGTGTATTTTGAATTCAATTAACTTTTTTTGGTTAAATTTCTGTTGCGAATGGAAAAATTGCGGTAATCATGGAAACTTATATAAATTGAATTGGGTGATTTATTTTTACAAAATTGTTTTTAAATATTACAAATCCAAATAAACTAAAAATAGATTTATTTTTGAAATGCAGTATTTTATAAAAACTACGACAGGAACTAACCACTTTTACTTGTTCCCAATTATTTCTCGTGTCTCAGATCTCTTCTTTCGCACGATTTATTCTTCTTATGGTTTATTAAATTTCACTTCACGTCAAAACAAGAACTTACTTTTTATATCAGTTAATAATGAAGAAAATTTAGTGGAAATGCACAAAAAATTGCGCTAATAATTACCACTCGGTTGAAGCACAATTTTTCTTTGATCAAACGATAAAAATAAACCATACGATTGAAAATTGAGGTGTTCTGCAGAAGAGAAACGAATAAAGCTGCCTCGATGCTACTTTTTATCCAATGAAAGGATCAAAGGGAATTTAAATCATAAGGTAGAAGTGCTTTCGTGCTTATCTCAAAAGATTGATAGTTTATTTTGTACAAGGATATATTTGTTTAAATAATTTAGTATTCTGTTGAGATTATTCAATAGAAAAAATTACTAAAATGAGAAAGCATTCTTACCTATTTCCTAAAAATTTACCTAAGAAATGGAATAATAAATATTTATTTGCATTTATCCAATGTGTGCGTAGCCCGAATGCCATCCATTTTCGCGCACTTAGTATAACATTCTGCTAATATAAATTCATTGTACGGCTAATTAGTCGGGAGACAGTTATAAAAAATTAAAAATAAATGTAGTGAAGGGAATTAAAATTCCCTTCCATATTTATCTATCCTTTCCCTCCTTTTCGTTCCTCTCTTCATTCTGCTTTACTTGATTAAGCTTTATTTGATTCAACATCTACCTATATTTCGCCAAAAACCATGAAATATACTTTTCATATGTATTTTTTCATTTAATACATTAACCGTAGCGGTCTGAAGAACCACTCCATTTAATGTAGTATGACTATTGCTTTTAAATAATAGGTTACACTTAATTTGAAAATTTCGTAATTAAGAATGTGACGGTGTTTTTTGTGTATTTTATTTAATTAAAAGCTGTTGTTCAGACTTAATTGTACCTTTTCCTACCTGTAGAATTTTAATTTATAATTAAACAGCATAATTAGTTATAAAATTCTGTTTTTTACTTTTTTCATGTTTTGATTTACTTTCACTCCACTTCTAGCTACCATTTAGTAATTATTGAGTTTTATCCATTAATTTTTTGTCGAGACTCTTCATCTGTAACTGTTTTTACATCATTGCGCTACAATCACCGTAAACATTTTTTAAAAGTGAAAAACTTCTGCTGAACTGCCAAAAACAGTTCAATAACACAGATTTGTTAAGCACAGTTACTTGTGTAATTGGGGGGTATTCCATACCCCCCAAACCCCCCGGTTTGAAAAGTAGAAAGCTTACGTGCATGCTCTGTAATTAATTTTATTAACTATAAACTTTTCACTGTTAATAAAAATTATGAAATTAAAATTTAATAATAATTCAATATTCTGTTTTGAAAAGACGACGCTCCTTCACTGTCCCTTTTTCCATTATAGACATTTCGACGCTTCTTATAAAAAGTTAAATTCTGGGCACAGAAGTCTTGAATTCAATACTCAGTTGTTTTAAATATTGTTACTTACATATCCCCAGGACATCCGATTTAAAAAACAAAAAACTTTTTTTTTACTGAAAAAAGTCGTTCAATCTTTTAGAACATATAGATACACATGTTGTCGGGGTCTGGGGGGTTATGGAATACTCCATTACTGCCTATCACATCACTTTTGAAGTTGTGGTAAACTAACAGTAGGTTCGAGCGAAAGCTTGAATCTTGTGAGACAGGTTTTACCAAGATAGAGTACTTCAAACTAATTCTAGTTGTTTTTTTTAAATTTTATTAAAAACTAGCCGGAAAGCCCGTCCACATCCTTTTTTTAGTGGTATTAATTAAAAAATTCCTTGGTCTACACTGCTTGTGAACCTTGAATCAATTTCCCTTGTTGTTTTCCATCAACTATTTGAGATCTCCGTACTCTTTACATTTTTATACATAGAGTTGACCGTGATTAAACACAGGTTCAGGCAGATATATTCCTACTTTTTCTAACGTTTGTCCCTGAGCCTTGTTGATCGTCATGGAAAAGACAAGTTTAATTATTGAAAACAAATGGCAAGTTTGTACTTGTTGAGGCTAAATCTATGCTAAGTCTGTTATGATTCTATATAAAATATTCGATTATCCGCTTATACACTTATTCGATTATCCGGTTATCCATTAAGACCTTGATACATCTTCAATTTTGTATCGTACATTTTCTGTTTTCGGTTTTTTTTAACAAAAGATAAATGACACGCTGTAGGAGAAGCAGTTTCCCGACATTTTAAAGTTTTATATTTATATAAGCTTGACCGGTGGATCTCACTTAAAAAATTAATACTGTGGAACTTCATTGATGTGTAACTCGATTAGTTGGCATCTCGATTGTTGAGTGGCACCATGGTACTAGTAGCTATAAAGTTTATATGGTTAATGGATTTATTTATGTCCAAAACTGTAGTTCGTTTAAGAAGTTCTTCCTATTTCTATTATCTTTTTTAATTTCTTCGATTTGTTCGTTTTTGCTGTCTTCTTATATCTTTGACGAACAGTATCTCTTCAATAATTGCCGTTACGAGAAGATCTCGTCTCATCAATTTAGTTTTCATCTTATATCTTTGACTAGCGATGTATCTTTACGAACTGCTGTTACTTCCTCTTCCTCTTTGTTTTTCTATTTCTTCTCTTTGTGTTTCTTCTCATTTATCATGTTTGAGTCTTCGGGTTTTTCTAACCAAAACTATGCTGATTGTACTTATCTCTTTTTCTCTCTGCGACGATTAAGACTTTTACATAATATTTTTACAAACTCAAGATTCGGGGGGGGGGGGGGGTCGTAAGCAAAAAAGCAAAAGATAGAGAAGCATACTATTAAATGAATATTCAATGCAATAAAATTGCAAAAATATGTAAAATGCTATTAACTTAATTTAAAATCTGAATTTTTGAAAAAAAATTTATTTTAAAAATAATTAAATTCATTTTCTTATCAAAACTGTTAGAATGTATTAATAGCATTGAAATATAAACCGAAGTTTTTAAGTGGAAAGAAAACAGACAGAATTCAATAAATTTTATTTTGAAGTATTCAGGATGAAAATTCCTGGGGGAATTTTTCAATTTAAGAGAAATATCAAAATTAAACTTACGATAGGTAGTGCCAGTCGGATACAGAATCGTAATTTAGAAATGGATTAGGTAACTATACGAAAATTGCGTATTTTTAACATTCAACTTGTGAGAAACTAGTACGTCGGAAGGGGGGGGGGGGGATAATTATAGCAAATTTTAACTTCTCCCCTACAATAAATTTAAATTGTTTGAAAAGCAGGCTTGTTTTAGTAAGAAAATATATAATGAGAAAATTGTGCCTGAAGAAGAAAAGTAAAAAATTGAATGATACATAAATAAGAAGATCATAATTAGCAAAAAATATAAAGATTAACTTTAGATTAAAAATGTTTAAAAGAAAACCTGACATTTCGTTATGGAAGATGTAGAAAGTTATGTATATAAATTATAAGAAATATAACATTTTCGTTGGCTTGGAGGTTTTGAAGCTCTCGGGAATCGAAATACCGGAGGTTTGATGGTTTAATTTTTATTTGATATAACAGGAACACTTTAATAGTTTCGAATGCTTTCTCGTAATTTAATTTAGGAAAATTTTCCATCGAGCAACAAAATTTGAATGCAAATTTCGTCTGGAATCCTTAATGTTAGTTTAACGTTTATTCGTTTCTATCAATCACCTGAAAATCGCTGAAAGGTTTCTCAACATAAAATACAAAAAACCAGTACAAAGAATAAAATTTATCGAGATCAAAGTTGAATCTCGCAATTTTTGTAAGTAACATTAAAGATATCTGGGCCACTATTCTTAGCTTACTTTTTGTTTACAACTTTCATCGTTGTCTTTTACGGTCCACTTTTTTACACGAATTCATCTGTGCTTGTGTTATAAGATTATTTTTTCTTTATTTATATCCTTTTTACCAAGACACTTGTATTTATTTTTTACGATCTCAAATGTTCTTCTTTTACTAATTTTTTTTTGTCAATTATGAAGCACGCACGATTATTGTTTTATGTGCAGATTTTTATTTTATCTACTTTTATTTTTTAGCCTCTCAAAAAGCTTTTTATACTTTTTACGTACACATCCAACTTAGAAAGGAAAGTGAAAAACTAATGGAATCACGTAGTCTATACGTAAGCACTCAAATTTGCACTTAAATGCCCGTAAATTGGATTTATTTAAAATTAAAAATAAGAAACATTTTTTTAAATAATTAAGATAGCTACATTAAATTACACCCACGTAAAAGTAATATTTCTTCAAAAAAAAAAAACTATTTACAGCAGTTTTACTTTAGATTTTCGTTATTAGGCGACTCGCGCACTAAAAAAAGGAAAAAAAAGAAGAAAGTAAGTTATGGGTTCGTAAATTTGTGAAAATTGTAAATTGTTTGTAATTATTTGTTCCTTACAGCTTGCAGTCTTGTTCGCTACCATAGAGCAGTTAATAATCCAAACATGAACTCTGCAATGAGTCTGGAGAGACTGATTTATTCTACAACATGTATTGTTGTAGTTCAGCTTCAAATAATACTAGCAATTTTCAATCGTGCAAGTTTAGGAAGCATTCAAGAAAACAATTGTAATTTACAAGAAAAAGTTAATTGAATTCGGCGGTCGATTATCTCTTTTTTTATGAAAATTAGAAATTTAATTTAACTTGGAATTAAATTGGTGCCCGAATATTCAATTCACTTTAAACGTATCGAAAGATACATTAGAGTATACACAACCATAATATGAATACAATGAAATTCAATGGGCTTTAGAGTGAGGGACTAACAATCTTAACCACGTTCTAGAGTAAAATGTCTGATCTTAGACAACATTAGAACGTGATGTGTCCGCTTGAAAGCTGTCGAACCGCTACTTCTATTATTACTACTATTGGTTAGATCAATATCGAAACGGTATGAGAGGATCTTATCATACATTATGATTCACCCTTTAACATCGGAATCTACCAAATCCTATTCCGATTGCATGGGCTATATAAATTTATAACAGATCTTAATTCACCCTCGATTTAACTTATATAGTTGGATTTATGCACAAGTTCTATTTCTGCAATTAAAATTCACGAAGTGAATTCACGAGCTTGCTCATAACAATGATACGAATCACCGATAACCTACTACCACATTTTGCTTTATTTTAATTATTTAGATGTTCTAATCACCAGGATTAATCATCCTTTAAGCGAAGTAGCCACCGATCTTGCACCTAAGCCAAACCTGCTTTTCCTTAAAATAAATTTAAAAAATTTTACGAAAAAATAAATATTTGTACTGACGTTGATTCTTAAGTATATGGGATTTATTAATCTAAACATTTATTTGTAAAATTTGCAAAAACAGTTTCCGGTAGATAATAAATATTGACGTTTTAGATTCGTAATTTGAATTAGGTATGAATAATGCAGGGCCTATTTTTAACTGAGTTGGGCCCTAGGCTTTAGCAAATTTTCGGGCCCCTTACATTCAAGTGCAACTAATAGCATCGAAGGCCCAATTTTTGGGTTTGGGTTAATATTTGTTACTATAAATAAAACCTTAATTCGGATGCGCGAATAAAAATCAAAAGATGCAACACCCAGACCCCCCGGATGGCCACCTACCTTTTGTGTCTAAACCAGTTTTATAATAGCAGCTAAACTAAAGCTTATCGAATTTTTAAACCAGATATTTGAAAATTCTATAGTACACTAGGTAATTAATTGTTAAAACTTCTAAATTTGGTTGTAAAGCTTTGTTGACATTTAGTTCAGCTGCTACTATAAAACTGTTTTGCGTCAATCCGGGGGGTTTGGGGGGTGTGGAACACCTCCCAGTGCATCTTTTGTTTTTTATTCGCCCATCCGAATTAAGATATTATTTTTATAAATTGGAATAATCAATGTTGAGCTACAGCTTTAATATGAATTCATATTAAACTTGAAAAAGAAAAAGTCATTTTTCGAAAGCTTGTTTAAAAATGTGTTTTATTTGTGTCCTGTAGCTCAACATTGATTATTCTAATTTATATTATTTTCAAGAGCTAATAATTTTAATTAATGGTATTAATTTTAGTAACAAATATTAAAAGGTACCGACTCCGTAGTAATGAAATAAATATCTTCAATGCTAGAAGGTCGTACAACCACCAAACAAGCAAATTCGTTGACTATGGAGAGTTATTTCTAAAAAATAACCAAAATAGTAAAAAATATGCAACACTTTAGAGTCTAAACAGTAAACTGTGCATTGGGAGGTATTCCATACCTGCTGCTACTTTAAAACTGTTTTGTGGCAATCCGGGGGGTCTGGGGGGTATGGAAAACCCCCCAGTGCACCTTTTGCTCTATGTTCCAGTAGCAAAATTAATGCAGAAAATTGTTTTTTTGTGTTTTTCTGTAAAAAATGCTTTTCTTAATGTTTGCATCTTGATCTGGTTTGCGCCCTAGAGCCTAGCGCTGGCCCTGATCCCATCGAATTGTATGGTTTGCGCTCAGGACATCCCCACCAGGCATTGTATATAACCGGGTCAGAATTTTAATCTATCCCCAGGGTCTGTTTTTAACTGAGTTGGGCGCTAGGCTTTAGAAAAGTATCGAAAGCCCATTTTTTGAGTTATTTTATCAGTTTTTGATTTTTATTTTATGATTTTATGCTCTCCCTTTTCGGGCCCCTCTAGTCATTGGAACCTAGGCACGTGCCTAATACGCTTAGTGATAAAATAGGCCCTGGAGTAATGCCATTTGTACAAAAATAATCCAGTTTGAAATCCCGGAAAGGATAACACTTCTCTTAATCGCTGTTCGTCCTTGCTCAAGTTTTGTTTTAGTGATTTAGGTTTTACTGTTAAATTAATTAAATAATTCGTAATTAAAATTATTGTTCTTTAATCATCCACTTCTATTGACAAGTAAGGTAAGAAATTTAATTATAAAATTTTATTTAAACCATCGTAAGCCCAACACAAAGGTTACTAACAGTTGAAAAAACACAAATTGAATTGTAAATAATTTATTTTTGTTTACTTCGTTTTTATTTGGAAAATAACGAAAAAATTAGGTAAATAGAGATTTTCTTTTCACCTTTTTTTTTCAGAAAATCAACTTACGGAATTAATCCCTGCACCTCATTTGTAAGAAATTAATTGATTGTTGAGGTTAAGAATCATTTTACCTAGAACGCTTTCCACCTAGTACATTTATTCCAATTAACTCTCAGGAGCAAAAAGGAGCAGATTTTTTGATTTGCTTATCCTGTCTTCCTCTCTCTTGTAAGGAGAGGTTTTCAAAAATTGTAATTACTTTCTGCCAATTTATATCAGAATTATTACAAACTATTATTTTTTAATTTGTTTGAGTTTTTATGGACAATTACAAAAAATAAGGTAGAGCTTTCTTTATTTTACATAATATGATTAAAGGCCTTTGAACCTAAATATTCGTCAATCACGAATTGTTTGCAACTAATTCGGTCTACTGATCCGGAAGTTGAAGTTCTTTAAAATCTTAAAGTCAGTTTGGAGAAAGAGTTTTCTTTTATAATTTACCTACCCAAAATTTTCTTTAAAAACTGCAGGAAAAATTTAATTATTTATTGACCAACTCCAAATTAATTAATGTCAAATTAGCCAGAAAATTCAATTCTTAAAATTCTTGTCTGACCTAATCGAAATTTTATTTAAAATTTTTTTATTAAACCTGGAAACGATAATTAAATAAATACCCGGGAGTTTGAACACTTCAGCAGTATATTGTACAGTGACTGGCAGTATACTAGCAGTAAGTGGCAGTATTAAGCAGTAAGTGCCATTATTACTGGTTAATGGTAGTACTAGGCAGTATTAAACGTCCGGATACCGTAGTACCTACCCTACCAGTAAGAACATATTCCATTAGTAAGATTTTTTAGAAAAAATTAAAATATTCCTAAATACCTATGTTACTATTCAGTGACGGCGTCAGCATTTTTGAAATGAGTGGGCACAAATTGGATCCAATATATTTGGGGTGGATAGGAGAACACAAAATTTATAAATAAACTACATTTTGAACTTTTTTTTTGTGAAATAGTTTTGTAGTCCACAGTTTTTGTTGCAAATTTCATGGCTTTCAATTTCGTTTCTGTACAAAAATGTAGAGAATGAAATTTACAAGAAAAATGCAAATTCTTTTTTTTTATTTTGTTGTACCGTTGCTGAGATACAGATGACAATATGTTTTGCATTTTACAGAGTCTTTTTTAAGTCACTGTCAGTCAGACAAGGTGCGACAAAATAGAAACATGTATAAACTAATCTGAAAGTAATGAAATTAGCAACAAAAAATGTCTGAAAAGTTTTGCTGTAAAATAAATTTTTATTAGATAAACAAAGCTTTAAAATGTACAATTTACATTGTTAACAACAACAAAATTCGGTAATGATTTCATTTAAAGCTAAATTTTTAGTAATTACTTAAAATGGCTAAATTGCTTGTCCTATCATGTCCTATTCGATTTCTTAAATAAGTTTTTAAGTTAATCAAGCATCACTTGATATGGATCCCCCCCCGGCCCCCTGTTGAAATCACTGTTACTATTAATAACCAGTTATTATTAAAACCAGTAGCGCAACAAGTAGTTGAAGGACCCGTGTATAATCATCATTTTAAGGGCCGATTTTACAATAATCGGATAAACTTCGTATAACGTTATGCCCGGTATAGCAATTACAGAGTTCCCACTCGTCTGGAAAACCTGGAAAAGTCAGGGAATTTAAGACTTCTCTAATTTTGTCAGGGAAAAGTCGGAAAATTTCTCATTTTTAGTGCCAAGTCAGAGAAATTAAATTTGCAGTCAATGTAAACAATTTAATTTAAATTTTTTTTAAATTTGAAAATTAATTTGGTTTTAAATTTTAAAATTAAATATTTTTATTTAGTAATTAATTTATTGATTTTAATTTAATTTTAAAATTAAGATGTTTTCATCATTTTATCTTCTGATTTATCGAAATGCCATTCTTTGTCAAGGAAGACCTGGAAAAATCAGGATTTGATTTGGAAAATTTAGTGGAAACCCTGAATTATTATACCAGGTTATCCGGCTTTCATAGAATGAAAAATACAGTGTAATTATCATTTTAGAAAAATTATGAGTTAAAGCCCGGTAGTTCCGCCCCTGATTGATACTGTCACTTTCGTCACTGTTAATACTAACTAATACTAGTTAACACTGCTGATACTGTCACTTACTGTTGATCCTATATAATAATTGTCCAACACTGGTACTGGTATTTGTGGTACTGCCGCTACTGCTTAAGACTACCATTTACTGCCAGTGCCTATTTTACGATTAGACGCATTAGACACATTAGTCAGAGGGGCCAGAGAAGAGAGAACATAAAATAGTAAAATAAAAATCAAATTCTGATAAATTGGGCCTTCGATGCTATTAGTTACACTCAAATATCAGGGGCCCAAAAATTTGCTAAAGCCTAGGGCCCAACTCAGTTCAAAATAGGCCCTTCCTCTCAATTTTTCTAGTTTTTTTTTTCAAAACTACGAATTCCAAGTATGGCGCTCACAATCAAGGATTCCAGCATTGGCTACTAAGTAACTCTTCGGTACTAAAGAACCAATACTATTGGTCCATAAATAAAGAGTAAATCGTACACTGGGGGGTATGGAATACCCCCCAGACCCCCGGTTTGCCAACAGCTACACTAAAGCTCAATCAATATTTGAAGTTATAATAATAAACAAATAAGTTTAACCTCGGGACTGTTTTATTATAGTTTCTACCATCAGTCGACAATAGTAGGTATGGGGGCACTTGGCTTTGGGAACCAAATTGAGTCCAGGTCCGGACTAGGATAGATTTAGTCCGGTTTACCGCGGTATATACACGGTATATAACGGTATACTGGTAATCTATCCTAGTCCGGACCTGGACTCAATTTGGTTCCCACAGCCAAGTGCCCCCACTACGAATTCCAAGTATGGCGCTCACAATGAAGGATTCCAGCATTGGCTACTAAGTAACTCTTCGGTACTAAAGAACCAATACTATTGGTCCATAAATAAAGAGTAAACCGTACACTGGGGGATATAGAATACCCCCCAGACCCTCCGGTTTGCCAACAGCTACACTAAAACTCAATCAATATTTGAAGTTATAATAATAAACAAATAAGTTTAACCTCGGGACCGTTTTATTATGGTTTCTACCATCAGTGGACAATAGTAGGTATGGGGGCACTTGGCTTTGGGAACCAAATTGAGTCCAGGTCCGGACTAGGATAGATTTAGTCCGGTTTACCGCGGTATATACACGGTATATAACGGTAAACTGGTAATCTATCCTAGTCCGGACCTGGACTCAATTTGGTTCCCACAGCCAAGTGCCCCCACTACGAATTCCAAGTATGGCGCTCACAATGAAGGATTCCAGCATTGGCTACTAAGTAACTCTTCGGTACTAAAGAACCAATACTATTGGTCCATAAATAAAGAGTAAACCGTACACTGGGGGATATAGAATACCCCCCAGACCCTCCGGTTTGCCAACAGCTACACTAAAACTCAATCAATATTTGAAGTTATAATAATAAACAAATAAGTTTAACCTCGGGACCGTTTTATTATGGTTTCTACCATCAGTGGACAATAGTAGGTATGGGGGCACTTGGCTTTGGGAACCAAATTGAGTCCAGGTCCGGACTAGGATAGATTTAGTCCGGTTTACCGCGGTATATACACGGTATATAACGGTAAACTGGTAATCTATCCTAGTCCGGACCTGGACTCAATTTGGTTCCCACAGCCAAGTGCCCCCACTACGAATTCCAAGTATGGCGCTCACAATGAAGGATTCCAGCATTGGCTACTAAGTAACTCTTCGGTACTAAAGAACCAATACTATTGGTCCATAAATAAAGAGTAAACCGTACACTGGGGGATATGGAATACCCCCCAAACCCTCCGGTTTGCCAACAGCTACACTAAAGCTCAATCAATATTTGAAGTTATAATAATAAACAAATAAGTTTAACCTCGGGACCGTTTTATTATGGTTTCTACCATCAGTCGACAATAGTAGGTATGGGGGCACTTGGCTGTGGGAACTGGCTTTAGTCCGGTTTACCGCGGTATATACACGGTATATAACGGTAAACTGGTAATCTATCCTAGTCCGGACCTGGACTCAATTTGGTTCTCAAAGCCAAGTGCCCCCATACCTACTGACGATATTCAAATCCCGGGTATAAAAAAATAAAATTACTCGTATGCATATGCGCTCAGCAGTGGATCTATCTCTTTCGATGCCCATAGCTTTAAACATACTGTGGGACCTCTACAGTTTATTAAATTTTGAATTTAAGTTTAAGAAGCACAAAACAAAGAGGATAAACCGGGGGGTCTGGGGGGTATGGAATACCCCCCAGTGCACGATTTTATTTTATTCCCTAATTGCTACGCCCAACACAACAACCTAGACTACATCATCTACTCAATCTCTCATTACTGCTGATATTGCCCAACACTATCCCCCCATGAGACCAGCGGTCAGTTTTTCCATTTTTTAATTTAACTTTTTAAAATTATCAGATTCTCTTCAATTTTTTTATTTGAAAAATTCACTTTAATTTTTAATTCTATACAAAATTTAATCAAAAATTAGGAAAATAAAAACAATCCATTTGCTCAGTCGATCATTGTTGGCAAGAGAGCCTCGTTTTGTCCGCTGAAGTCAACTAATTCTCGGCATATACAAAATATACAAATTTAAAATAAAATTAAACTTTAATTTTATTCTTTTTAGCAATTAAAATTTAAAAATTAACAATTTGAAGCCAAACCATAAACCTCTTGAATAATATTTGAAATTGTCAGTTTGAAACTTTTATTTTACAGTTAAAACATATGTTTTGCGGCTTATCATAGGAATTCAACGAGCACTACACTGAAAACTTCATTATATAATAGAAATACAGATGAATACGTCAGAATTTAATTCTACTTCATTTTGCTTCTACAAAATTTGCCAAGTTTCTGACATTTGTTAACCGAGTCTGGGCCTAATTGCATTAGTTAAAGTTCAAGTTTTCTTTTAAATTTAATAAATGTGAAATCTGACGATTTTAGAAAAACTCCGTTTTAAATTTAAATTATGTAAAATTTTCAGTAGATATGTAAAATTTAATGTTCAAGTTTAAATTGCGCGTTACACGTCTGGCACTTTTATTATTTTAATTTAACTCTAAAATTATTTGAAAAATCTCAGCTACTTTACTACTGAAACTGTGTCATATCGACAGTATTTTGAAAAATACGGGCATACTCGTCCTTTTCGGCAGTAGTCATATTTTTAATAATCCTGATATCAATATCAGTAATATTAAAAATTGTGCTACCTACCTTAACGGTAGGAATAGTTTTATCGTCATCATCGCACAAGTCCATCTCTTCATTATGAGAAATAGACTTTGGCGTGACCATCATGTCCGAGATACTGCAAATTTTACTTTCATAATTTGTCAACAGATCCATGATGTTATCATCTTGTTGATTTTTTTCCAAATTTTCTTGCTCATTAGAATTATTTTGAGGATCAAAATCTTGGACATCCATGGCCGTGTTTGCGCCATCTTCCTCCGTTCCAGAATCTTCTAAGTCAATTTCGAATCCTTTCTGACCACTATTCGGACCTAGAACGGTCGATTCCCTCAACCAAATCGGAATTTCCCTTTTGATAACTTTTGGAGTCTCAATCTCGGCAACTTGAATTTCACAGGGTCTCTCATTGGCTTTCGAAGTTCGAGTGGCCTCTCCTGACCATTTTATATTCCCAGATTCGGTGTTGCCAGATCCTTTGATAAATTTTATATCAACAGGCTGTGGTTCCAAAATTTCAGGAGCCAGTCTTACGTTTTCGATCTCCTTCAGTAATTTCGTCAACGGTTCCATCTGGGTGTTAAATCTGGCCATTTCGGCTGTAATATTCTCTGGTTCGGATTCTTTTGTATCCACAGTTCCACCGCAAGACGAACAATTCAAATCGCCAGTTTCGTAATTTATAAATTCACTTATTTGATCTTCGGTGTATGTTTTTGAACAATTATTGCACTGATAGCTCGCCATGCTTCGTGCGTTCCCTTGAGTATCACTCAATCGTTTATACATGACGTCCAGTTTATACTTGAGTATATTGACGAAATTCTTGAAGTCGATCAAATAATAGGTGACTTTTTCGGGTTTATTATTCTCCTCAGTTTCTGTCCCTTCCGTGCCTATTCTGACTTTAAGTACTCTGTCCTTCTTTAATACTGCTACTCTGGCTCTCAATAGCTTTTTATCAAAATAAAGCAATTCGCAGAGATCATCTTCTTTTAGGCATAGATGTACAAGCAATATGTTAATTATTATAGTATCCTCTATCGTATAGAAAGCATGCATCGATAGCTTTATTAAGTTTTTTAAACTGTCGGGTACTTCTCTTGTAAGTTCTTCTGCCATATCGGATAATTTAATGAAATAGGAAATAAAATAAGATAATCTAAAATAAAGTGCTGCTCTACCTATATAGTGTTTTATTGGCGGATTAAAAAATTTATCCGATTATCCGATTATCCGATAAAACTTGATCCCCATTGGTAAAATTTAATATAGGTTAGTTTAAGTTTTTATTAATAATTTTTTCTCACAAATTGCATATTAGGTAAGATTTACGAAATGTCTATCCTGTTTAAGTGAAATATTGAGAAAAAGGAAATAATTAAATTTTGGAGAGTTTCGCTGACTGTTTAGTTTAACTGTTTCGAAAACAATTAATGGAAGATCAAAGAAACGTTCACTTTGAAATTTCCATTTTTGATGCGCCTTGTTATACAGGTAAAGCATAAATTTCTTGTTCGTGAAGTTTGTTGGCAAACACAGTATGGGTTGAAGGCTAATGGGTTTAACAGGAACAAGTAACGATAAGGTTTTTGATTATTTCTGATATATTTTCGCACAGGCTGAATCCGGATTCGTTTGTCGTCGAAGGAAGGTAGAAAATTGGTTAACATAAATTGTTATATGCTAATGAAGAAAATGCAATACAATTCCATTTGGGTTAATCGAGTTTTGACAACGAGAAAATTTAATGACATTTCATTTCCCGTTTTGTCTTTGTTTTGTTTTGTAAAACATATTTATGAAACATTGGCAAGAAAATATTTCCCTTTGGGCTTATTCACCACTTCATTATACTTTTAAAAGCGTAACGTATGATAGAATATCATCTTAAATTTTCTCAGAGAGCATTTTCGTGAAGACATTTTTCAGCTTCTGCTAAACGTATCCGCAACTTTAATTTAAAATAGAAGAATTTCAGAATTTAGGAAAAAACAATTTTATTAAGTAAACCGGAGTTTATGAAAAACTCGAGCTTTATGATAATTTTTACAAAAGGATAAGAATTTAAAAACTTCCGACTATTAAATAGGAATACATAAACATAAACAGCTTATACTTTTTGGGGATTTGTTGCTTTATATATTTCTTCCGCAGATTTAAAGAAAATGTATTTAAAAAAAGCTTTTATACAAAATTGCAGGTTACACAAATTTTAAAAAAATAATTAAACTTAAAGTATAACTTTCCCGAATTTCCCAATTTTCAAAAATTTAAATTTTAAAGTAAGGAATATCTTTGAAAATAATGAGTTTTCATTTCCTCACCTAAATTGATACTTTCCCATGGGTTCGAAAATGTTACTAAAAAGTGTATACGGAAACCAATTTATTCTGTTTAATTTTATCTGCAAAGTTAAACAAAATTTGTAATCCCACGATGGATGCGTTTAAAATTTTTTACAAATTTTCTTTAATGAAGATAAAGCAGCTGAAGTATTAACATTTGTAAATTGAAATAATCGCAATTAAAATTTTTTATGATTTAATTGAAACAAAATTAAATTTTAATTTAATTATCTTAAGTATAATTAATTAACTTACAATTTTATAATTAAACGCTTACAACTAATTAAGTTGTTTTGGTATTACGAATAAGTAAATTCAAAACTAAAATTCCACGTTTTTTTGCTTAGGATTTTATTTTTCACTTAATTTGTTTACATAATTTTGAAGTTAAATATTCAATTAACTAGACATTAAAGAAAATGTCAAAGAAAATTTAATTGGTTTTTTATTTTTAATGGTAATTTAGAATTTTGTATAAAATATGTAGAGATACAGAGTCACACGCCAGCTTAGTCACACCGTTAAGCTAGGTTTGGGGTAGTCATATTATTTTTTATTGAAAAATAACCAAACAAAGCTTCAACAAACTAAAAGTTAGAAACACGACTAACAGAGAATTGAACAATTATCTGGAAACAATTCAAACTAGTTAGACTTGACTGCAACTTTTATTAGTAGATTTTGACTAAGTAAGAAAGCTGGTACGTGAAACTTTTTAGTTTCAACAACCCCTAGAGCAAAGAAGCATGTTTTACAAAAGCTCACAATTTTGTTTGACCTAATTGTTTGCCTGCGGTTTTATCATGACAACAGACAAAGTAAATTTGTCTCATATTCTAAAAATATTAACGCAGCCTCGAAATATTTCAATGTTTTAATTATTTCGCCTGGCGCTCAATAACAACATCTGCATTTATTTCATTTTCACAGTTAGTTTTAAGATAAAACACTTGAACAAAACCAACTACGGCTCTATAAACTGTGTATAGGTAGTCAAGAGCAGAGTTACCGAAAAAACATATTTGAGACAAAAACTCAAAAAATAACTAGAAAATTAAATTTTCTTAAACAATGGGAGAAAATGTTTTTAGTTTAGATATCAAAACATTCCAAGTTGCGAATTTCAACTAAACAGTTACTGTTTGCGTTATTGCATGCCTCCGGTGCTACAAAAAATATGCTTCATATACTTTTTTGTAAAAAAATTTAATTATCCACAAAATTGTTTATATATAAGTATTTATTTAATTACTTTTATACAATTTTGTAGTATTTTTCTAGAATTTTTTCTGTTGAATTGTTTGAGATAAAACAGTCCCGTATAGTACTTTCACTCTCAAGTGCCCTGTCCTTCTGGTAGATAATAGATATTGATTAAGTATAGCAAACATTTTAATTTTGAAATCTTAAAAGTCTAGTTTATCGGCCGATTTGACCTTTTAGTATTTAGATGGTGTGAAACCCGATTGCTCAGGTTATGCGGCCTGAAGGCCGCATTGACTCTCTGCTTTTCCGTGACGTTTCAAATAATTTGAGACCAATCAGATGCTGAAAAACAGGTAGTATTGTCGTAGGTTGGCATGCAGACAATATAAAAGTTTAACGACATTCACCAAGAAGACCTAGAGGTCTCAGTCGGACAACTTGAAAAAATCCTTACAAAATTGACAGCGGTTGAGTTCGAGATTTTCGAGCTGAAATCAAAAGAAGAGAAAACCGGCCTTCGACGGCAGGAGCAGTGATAGAAAAAGATCTCAAGCCAACAGGAAGAAGCGCTAGAGCATCTCCGGTGGCCTATTTGCTAGCGGTGCGAAGTACCCGGAAAGAACTAAAGCCAACACTGATAAAAGTCATCAATTATTTTTTAAAGTAAAATCCCCACGGGAATTCTAGACAAAAAGAACTAAAGACACCGGCTAGGCTATCGGGGGTGCTTGTAAGGGCGTCGCCAGAACAACTGCTCTAAATCAAGGGTAGTTTAAAGGATGCCCCGATACAGTAAATTATGTCTGCGAGAAAAGGCGACATGCTCATCAAGATAGAGACTCATCAAGAGACATGCTCACCTGCAAAGGAGGAATACGGAGAATCTAGGAAGAACACGGGAATGTGCAGAGCCTAATTTCTATTCTACTTATAGCCGATACTTCGCTCGATCTCCCACTTGAGTCGGACTTAAGTTTGGTTAAGTTTTGCTTCAGCCAAGCATCGACTATAGGTATAGGTACAGAAAAATCAGGGAGCTGAGAATAGCCGATATTAATGCCCTGATAGATGGAAAGGAACTTCAACAATGCCTTCACAAATACCTCTTGGCTGACGGTAATTTGTGACACAGCTAAAGTGTTCCAGGAAGAGATTAAATTAAAAGTGGGTCTGAACAGCGAACCCGGAGACCTTAAGTTACCCAGGTGTTTTAGATACTGGGTGACTAAGACTTGTCCAGTTGTCAAAGCAAAGATAGATGGCCACTTTGTCTCTTGTGCCAAAGATGTGTACTATATGGATTGCTAGAAACCGCGACATGCAATTGCCAGAATAATGCTCACTCGGCATACGAAAGATTAGAATGTCAGGTATAGTCAGTCAAAATAAGAAGTAACCATTTGAAGCAACACCCGCAATGGTATGATAGTTGCCAATTCACTAAAAAAAATTTTTTTTCAAGCAATGAACTTATTTATTAAACTTTCATAAATACAATGAACAAATTTATTAATACGATGAACAAATTCATAAATACAAAGATCAATTCATAAAAATTATGACTATTCGTCATTAATACTACGAAAATTTTATAATAATCGTGAATTTTAGTTCATTGGTTGAAGTTTCATTGATTTAATGAAACTTTCATTGAAATTTCATTGTGTATATGACCCTTTGTCGTTCAGTGTTTTGTGATAGGCAGAAGAGGTATTCTCTAAATAAGCTAAACAAACGAAAAACCTGAAAGATCACAACGCATGAGATGCAAGCGCAAAGTGGAGTTCAGAAGTAATACTTAAGGGCCGAATCCTTCCGGCTCCACGGAGTGTCTCGTACAAAATTGCCTCTTTTAAACCGGGGGTTCTGGGGGGGTATGGAATACCCTCCAGTACATCAGTAAGTGTTCACTTTACACCATGAACTGCAAGAGTAAATTTTTTTAAATATAAGCAAAACTATAGATATTCTGACTCAAAATTTGATTAAATTATAGAACATACTCTTAAACAATAAATAGGTATTTGAAACCGGGGGGTCTGGGGGGTATGGAATACCCTCCAGTACATCAGTAAGTGTTCACTTTACACCATGAACTGCAAGAGTAAATTTTTTTAAATATAAGTAGAACTATACATATTTTGACTCAAAATTAGATTCAATTATAGAACATACTCTTAAACAATAAATTGGTATTTGAAACCGGGGGGTCTGGGGGGTATGGAATACCCTCCAGTACATCAGTAAGTGTTCACTTTACACCATAAACTGCAAGAATAAATATTTTTAAATATAAGCAGAACTATACATATTTTGACTCAAAATTAGATTCAATTATAGAACATACACTTAAACAATAAATTGGTATTTGAAACCGGGGCGTCTGGGGGGTATGGAATACCCTCCAGTACATCAGTAAGTGTTCACTTTACACCATGAACTGCAAGAGTAAATCTTTTTAAATATAAGCAAAACTATAGATATTTTGACTCAAAATTAGATTCAATTTTAGAACATACTCTTAAACAATAAATTGGTATTTGAAACCGGGGAGTCTGGGGGATCTGGGGGGTATGGAATACCGTCCAGTACATCAGTAAGTGTTCACTTTACACCATGAATTGAAAGAGTAAATATTTTTAAATGTAAGTAGAATTATACATATTTTGACCCAAAATTTGATTCAATTATAGAACATACACTTAAACAATAAATTGGTATTTGGAATCGGGGGGTCTAGGGGGTATGGAATACTCTCCAGTACATCAGCAAGCGTTCACTTTACACCATGAATTGCAAGAGTAAATATCTTTAAATATAATTATAATTATAATAAATATTATAAAAAATTTTCAAATGTACTTAGTCACAATGCCAAAATGTTATGGATTTCAAGAATCAGTCATGGGTAATAATTTTGATTTTAATTAGAAGTAGAAAATAGATGAGTAGGTACTACCTACTAATTATACAATTTAGGTTGTTTGCAATATAGTTTTTGTAATTATTACAATTATTTTTTCAATTAATATTTTGAAATTATAAGTTATTTGAATATAAATTGAATTCATTATAAAATTCGTTTGTTCTTTGGTTGAATGCTACGCACGATTGTTATTGAGTTCTTGATTGTCTTTAGTAAACTCGACGCACGTTGTAGACAATTCTCAATTTTGGAGGTATATTTGAATAATGCAAATAATTTTCTTATTTAATTAAAGGTATGCATTAATTACTCACTATCTTGCATTTAAAATCAATTAAGATGTGGTTAGTTAAATTAACTTGATATAATTAATTTATTAAATGCTTTGTAAGTTTCGCCATTAGTTCTACGAGTGTGCAATGGTTAAATCGAAAATTTGAGCAAAAAATGCATGTGAAGCTTAAAATATCGATATTATAGTCGAACGCTTGTCCATAATATGCAATAATTGTTCATTACTTGTTCAAGTATCTTTTTACATTATAGTTTTGTACCGTTGAATGCTTCTGCCTCATCCGTGAAAAATATGCAAGGTAAATAATAGCATTTCAAATATGCGATCTCTATGAATACGTACAGAAATGGGCTTTGAAGATATTCTTCTTTCACGTAAAATTACTTTACGTCAAGGAGTTCCTAGCTTTTTTTTTCGCCAGCGTATGTGATTAGAGAGATGTGGAAAATAATAATTCAAATATAAAATACGTTTCTTATTTGATAGAAAGATGTACCTTTCAACTAAAGAAGGTATTCGAAAAAATTGAAATTGGATATGCGATTTCCAGATATTTATAGAAAAGAATTGTATACTGATATTGATAAAATGAACTGACAAATTGAAAAGATGGATTTGAATGGATAGAAGTCTATTTTCCACTACGAAGAGGTTTAAAACTCAACTTGTTAGTTACCGAAAATTTATTACTAAACGTAAATAAGTTTCCTTGGCATTTCAGATGATGAAGAAAAATTCATTATTTACCTAAGAATTTTACAAATAGCCCAATTATGTTTACATTCAATTTCAGTTCATTACTTGATCATACCTGATTTGTTGGTTTGTTTTGTTTTACTTGTTTGTAGTTGGTTTCTAAAGTCATATTGATTTTATAAATTGTGCTTTGCCTGCAGCTATCTCCAAATGAAAATTTATTTCCCATATTTAAATTTTGTTTTTACAATTTTTTTCATTAATAAATTTTATTCTCAAACTTGATTATCAGGCAGCAACACTTAATATTCTCAACTCAAAATCTCTAAAATAACTAGATGTGCTTATAAAAACTTTCATTCTCTAAGAATCAAGAAACTAACAAACTGGCAAAACTCCAGCACAATCTACTCCGCTAATCTTACTCAAAGGAACGCTTATTTCAGTGCAAAATAAACGAATTTTTTTTCATCTGCATTTGTAATCGAATCAATATCGGTTAATTTTTGAAAAGCCGGATTGTCAATCAATCACTTTTTGTGACGAATAAATAACAATGTTGCAACTGCTTAGTCGTTAGCTAGAGGATGCTGTTTAGACAGAAAATAAAGAAATAATCGCCAGATACGAAAAATATAAATTAAGTTGGTTTAAAAAGCATTCTTGTGTTTTCTTAGATAACAAAGTTAGAAATGCACTTTTGGTCCTTAATTTATGTACGTAAGCTCTTAACAATTATAAACTGCTACATTGCATTAATCAGGATAACTATTTTCTAATACAATAACGAACTAGATTTAGCTCTGGGTTTATTTTTCAAATTACTCGTTTAGCTTAATAAAATTGCAGTTTATTTAGTAAACACAAACCTTTTTAGTTGTAAATTTTCTCTACACAGTCTAACTTGTTTAGTTATCAGACTCAACAAATAATAGTTCCTTGTGCTTATTTGAATAATTGTACTTCAAACGCTAAACTGCAAGTTTGTTATAGCACTGAAAATTATATTACTGGATTTCAGATTTGCTTAAATCTAACAAAAGATAATTAATATTTATGAGGCTGCTGTTAAGGAATTGTTTATAGCAGAATAATTCCAGAAATAATAATGAATATAGTAAGGCAGGAGTTTTCAGTTAAGTTAAGTTAAGTTAAGTTAAGTTAAGTTAAGTTAAGTTAAGTTAAGTTAAGTTAAGTTAAGTTAAGTTAAGTTAAGTTGATGACGTGGTCATCATCGACTTCGACGGGGACATGCTTGCTGTTAAAGCAAACGAGGCAATAGAACTAATCGCCGCGTGGGCGAAAACCAGAGGCCTCGAGCTGGTCCCGGAGAAGTCCGAAGGCGTGGTGGTGTGCGGAAGAACGCGGGAGCCCAGGGTTGAAATCCGGCTAAATGGTGACCCGATCACCATGAAGAAAGAGGTCACCATCCTTGGAGTGGTGGTGGACAGGCACCTCAGCTTCACCCCACACATCCGGACGGTCTCGGCAAAGGCGATGGCAGTAGCATCATCGCTCGCCCGCCTGATGCCTAACATCGGAGGACCGAAAGCCGTGAAAAGGAAGACCCTGAGCGTGGTTACGCAGTCCATCATGCTGTATGCGGCACCGGTTTGGTATGCAGCAGTGGATCCCGCCAAATACGGAACAATGAGAAACCGGAGCAAGTTACAGTGCGTGCAGCGTAGGATGGCGCTGAGAGTGGTGTGCGGATATAGGACAGTTTCCGCAGACGCCGCTCTTGTACTTGCATCCCTGCCCCCGATAGACCTTTTGGCGCGAGAAAGGGCAAGGAGATGCGAGGGGCACGACGGCGACTACATTAGTGACATGTTCGCGGAGTGGCAGACAAGGTGGACCGCATCCGAAAGCGGTAGGTGGACGTATCAGCTCATACCAGACATTCGCGTGTGGGCCGAAAGAGGGCACGGCGAAGTGAACTATCACTTAACGCAGATGCTCTCCGGTCACGGCTGTTTTAACGCGTACCTACACCGCTTCGGTAAGATCGCGAGTGACGCATGCCGCTACTGCGCGGAGCCAGACACCGCCGAACACACCTTCTTCTCGTGCTGGCGGTGGGAGAAACAAAGGCAGCTTCTCTCTCTGGAACTCGGGGAACTGCTCACCCCAGAGAACACCGTACAGCTTATGCTAACGGATGAGAGAAGCTGGAAGAGGATCGAATCCTACACCACATCGATCCTCAAAACAAAGGAACTGGCAGAGAGAGCAGAGCAGGCTCAAGCCAGCCAGAGCGATTACACAAATGAAGACAAAAGCCAGTCCGATGAGTCAGGACATTTAGGTTAGAGTAAGCTGATAACATTGGCAGCCACCCTCAGGGTAGACCCGATGAAATGCCGAGAGGCAAAACCAGGTCCCCTGAGGTAGGGGGGTGAGTTTAGTGAGTGAAACCTCACACTCCCGGGTTAGATTGATCCGGGGTCTTTTTCAAGATTCTCACCTCCCTGCTCGAAGCAAAAAAAAAAAAAAAAAGTTAAGTTAAGTTAAGTTAAGTTAAGTTAAGTAATGATTAATACATTCAATATGGCTTGCTTGTAACGGAGCATCCTATGTATATATTGCTATGTTTTCTGTTGTAGAAAGGAGTAGGCAAAAGCATTTTTTATTTTATATAATTTTAATTTTGAAATATTTTTGATATTTTCTGTGAGGAAAAATCCTACACTATCAGTTAGAAAGAGAAAAATATTTTGGCGATTAAACCACACAGCTGCTTATACCAGGATACTTTTACGAAAATGTTTCGCCTATTAGCTGTTTTAGCCACTTCATTATTTAAATTAATTATGTTTTGGAAATGCAGTGTCAGATAAAAAAAAAACAGATATGTTGGTCTTTTAAAAGTTATTGCTAATTGCATCTTAACATGTCTACTGGTTCCAGAAAATGAACATGCTATATCTCAGCAACCTATGATACGATTTTAATTTTCCTTACTCTAAAGGCAAGCAGTTTTATACGTTTTGTGTTGAGGTATTGCAAGAAGCGGGATGGCATTTAAGATTATAAAGATAACGTGGACTAGATCGTCTTATCTCCCCTTGCGTAAGTCAATTAACTTGTTTCATTCTTAAATAATAAATTTCTTATATACTGTATGTATTTACAATGGATGCCTTTTAAGGTAGTTCCTTTGCTGCTGGATTAAAAAAAAAAGTTAAAAAAATACTTTCAAAATCTACAAAATCGTTTATTCCACATCATCGGGAATGCTTTATTTATAATCTAATATTGTCGAAACTTACGATTTTAAACTAAAAACAAAAAAATAAAGCAATCACCATAAACGCATGCTAATGGTGTTGCATAACTGACCGTTTGGCTTTTCGAATCGAATCAACCTTGTCTAATTATACTAAATACGAGTATTACAAAGCAAAGTCTTCAGGGCCATATTTACGCACAGACTACCTAGGCTACAGTCTATGGGCCCGCACCACAAAATTACCTGTTTGAAAATTTCAATTTAGAATAGATTAAATAAAAAAATGTCTAGTGATATAACTTAAAAATTTACTTGATTGTTACAATCCATTTTTTCCAAGCTTTTCTTAACTCACTTTCACGGGAAAACTTGCTAAATGCTTTTCGTCAAAATTTAAATGTTCAAGATGCTAACTTTTTTTCTTTTATTTCAATGTTTATACTGGTAATGATAAAGTACTGAACTTTAAACTAATAACTTATATTCTTCAAGTTATTTACTTGAAGAAGAGAATTTTGATTTTAACTTCAAGTCAGAACTTTCTACTCTTTAAGTTTTTTACTTGAAGATGATCACGGATCCATCCTGAAATGACTAAATTAAATTAATTAGCAGTTAGGCTCCTCCCATTATGTGATGCATATGCAATTTTATACTTATGTAAAATTTTCGATGTTTAAATGTCGTTTTCTCGAAAGCTAATGGATAATCCGTAAATTTTTTTTAAACATGCTTAAAAAGTTGTCCTCTTTCCAATGGTATATAGGAATAAGTGAAATTCATGGGGTTCATTCCCTGACAGTCCCCAAAAGTTAAATTAGTTTCATTTTAAGTAAGTAAGTTTCTAACTTTAACATTAATAATAATTTAAACTAAAATATTGCTAAGTAAAATAAATTTTTTGTTGGAATTCTGGCTCTCCGCGAAATTTCTTTTCTTTCCTAAGGAAAAAAGTTTACCGACTCTTTATAATATATTATAATATTGTTAAATAATATTTGCGTTTCTTTTGTATATTGTTTATAACCGCGATTACAAAATATACAATTACAATAAGAATTAACAATTTTGTTTTATTTTCAGTTAAATTTGACATTAGTGCGTGAACGCGAACGAGAGTGTGATGTGTCGAGTATGAATCTTTATGGAAAAGCTCGATGGTAGTGAAAAAGTTGTGCTTCAAAGTGTTGTTTTATAAAATTTTTTACTCGAAATTGTTAAAAAAATGTGGGGGTTGGAGGGTTATGGACAATAGAAACGCTATTTTGGTCAAGAGGAATAAGGCGAAAGGACTACAGTGCTATAGGTAATTTCATGAAAACCATTCTCATCTGAAATAATAACTTACAATGAATTTTCTTTATTATTGCAGGCAGGGTCCACTTCGTGGGTTTAGCAGCAACTCAGGTTAGTGAACTTTTCTCTCCAGTGAATTGGGTAGAAATGCGAAAAATACATTTTTCATTGAAGTACTAAAGTAATAAATTACAGATACCTAATTGAAATTTGTAATTTTAACTATGAAACTTGGGGTAGATTTCTAAATACATGTGCTGTATTCAGCTTGGAGTATACAAAGAAAAGGTTGATTGTTTGATTTAACTTTTTCACGTGGACAGCGGGAAAACGAGCATATTCGCGTGAATAATTTTCGAGATTTTATATTCTTTAATAATTAAAACATTTTAATTTTCTCAAACGTAATCCTGCATTTTTATGTATTTTAATTGCGTTTCAAGTACCAAAGCACTTGTTGATTTGTCCTACATTTGCATATTTTGTAGGTATAAAAAATTTACATATAATTTTTCTAGATTTTCATTTCAAAATATGTGAAGTATTTACATTTTTTCTTCTCCTCTTAAAAAATTACCTTAGGTATGATGCCCCAGTGTTTGCATTACCATAAAACATTCTGTTCATTTGCATTTCACTTAATCCTCTCAATTTTCAATATAAATTTAACTAATAAATTTAATTTTTACGCCGATGCAATTTGTTAAAATAGAAAACCGGAAGCAGAGATAATTGAATTTTGTATTATTTTCATATTGGGCTGGCAAAACTTATAGAGAAAGCAATAAAACAACAATAAAACTTTACAAGTTTCTAAAAATGACAAATAAGAAGAAGTTTGCGACATAAATAATAATGAAGTGAATCGGTTATTCAATAAGACAACAAATTCATTTTAACAACGAAACACAACAAGTTCAGTAAAACGACAACACTTTTGCCATCGTACATTTTTTATAAACAATTTTACACTAAAGCTGCAGGTGTGTCTGCGTGGTCGTAACCAAGAAGTTATTACTTGTGTTATCGTGAACTTTTAGTAACCATATTAGATAAGTTAGAAAAACCATTAAAATTTTATATCCCAAAACTTTTTACTTAAGCGCAGCTTATACTTTTCACCCCCTTCCTTCCTATAAAAATAATTATTATGTCGTTATTCAAAGGAACTGGATGATCGAATTCGAACAAACGATATGGCTCTTGGATGTCCGGTCCAGAAGGATGTTCTGCTATGACATTTAACTTAGCTTTTGATCTTGCAATATGTAAATTATTCAAAATTCATATAATTGCAGTTCATATGTCATACTTTGTTTACGTTTCAAATTTATTTCAGTGTTGCAAGTTACATTTCAGCTCCGGTTTATTATAAATTTACAATTGTTTCGATGTGAAGTTGGAAAAAGTTGAATAATGTGGAGTAAAAGTTTCATACAAATAGAAACGAGTACAGTGTAAATAAAAACCGTAAAACATGAAAATACACTCGGAGTTTAAATATCACTTCTTGCATATTTCGGAGAGTAGTTTATGAATATTGAAATTAAATTTTGTTCAAATCTGAAATAATATTTCACTAAAATGAAATAAATTTAAAAAAATTCGAATTTTCCGCAGTTTTAGTTGAAATATAAACCCTAAACAAGATTAATTTGTTACTTCTTGCGGTTAAAAATTACTTCCTTTAATTACACCCCAATTAACAAGTAATGGGAATATCAACAGGAAGATTCAATATGTTATGACTTCTCATGCAGAAGAGCTTTTCGGGATTATTGCTCGTTTAATGTTGAGCGCACGTAACATGCACGATTTTTAGGAAATAATCAAACTGCATTACGTAAAATTATTACGTGTAAAAAAACTATATAAGAACACCATTAAAATTTAATCCGGGCTTTGTTACAGAGCTAAAGAGGTTTAAGCATTCGTCCAACATTTGGTTTTAACATTTTAAAGTGAATGCATTTGGATTTATTTAATCAGGACACAGTTTGCAAGCAAATTTAACCAAGCGCTTGTTTGTTAAATTAAAAGTATTAATAATTAAGCAGGCAATTCCAATATTCCAAACTACTTGTTTGTCGTAGCTAATTATCCCATTTGGCACTTCAATTCAAAATCAAATCTCCTGACAGCGCATCTTTCAAACCTTAAAGAGGAAACCGACTTCCTGAAAATAATGAAAGCGAAGCTTTCCATTTGATAAATTAAACATAAAAATATCAATCGAAATTGGAGTGCAAATTAAGAATTACTTCTATTCGGTGGACTTGACCCAATTCGAAACTTCAACATGGCCACTGTTAAGAGAATAGCAGTTTTAATCCATCACACTTTATGAAATTAGGCCCGCTAGGTATCGGTACTAACACACTAATCAAAGTAAAATGAACGACGAGGACTAGTCTGGTTAAATGATCTATGAGCATTCAATAAACAAACAAATTGGAAAATAGGAGAGATTCGGGCTAGTTCACTAAAGAGGTAAATTTAAAGACGATTTAATGACAAGGTTCTTCGCATATTTTAGATTTTAATTAATGAATCCATTGATAACCAAATAAAGCGTTTGGAATTTTATTTAAGTGTATCAATAAGTGGATGGCTGTCTATTTCGAAGAATTACCTGGAAACCGTATTCAATGCACCCTAGATGTAGAAGCCGGCACATCCCAAGTAGCATTTGATGTTAAAAAGCAGCTGTTTTTTTGTTTGTTGTTAGCAAGCAAATTTAAAGCTAATGTGCTAGCTGTGATAAATTTAGAAAAATAGCTGCAAATTAGCTTTTTTTTAAAAGCTCTCAAAAATAGTTTTCTGGCGGCAAGCTGCAAAGATGGGCTAATAAGACGCTAAATAGCTATTGAAAATTGCTTTCAGGCAGCAGGCTGCAACGATGCGCTAATAAGACGCTAAATAGCTATTGAATACAGCTTTCTGTTAGCAAGCTGCAATGAAGCGCTAATAAGGCAATAAATAGCATTCAAGAATAGCTAGATTAAAAATCGGTGTTGACCTATAACATTAAATAAAATCAAAAAAAATATTGTCTTCTTTTTCTTTTTTTGGAATCTATATTCCAATATTGAAAAATTTATATTTGATTTTTACATTTAATTTAAAAAAAGTATTTTAAGAAACTTACGTAAGAACTACGTCGGACCCCCTTCCCAAATATAACAATATGTTGTAATAAAAGATTAATTTTACTTTAATTTATTATTTGAATTTAAAATTATATTCCGCATTTTTATTAGGTTGGTAACTGTTGATAAACAGTTGACTGTTAATTCATTTATAAATTCCTGCTGCTCCTGCTACAGCGTGTCATTTTTTGGTGGAAAAGCACTCTGATTTTCTTGACTTTTGCCTAAAAATTCAAATTGCCCAATTTTTCCTGGCAAAATTTAAAAAATTACAAATTCCCTATCTTCTCCCAGGTGTGGAAATCCTGCGATATGTACTGAAGGGTGTTCCACACCTCCCAGACCCCCCGGTTTACAATTTTACTAACCGAAAACTGTATTAAACTAACTATTAAGATTAGGACTAATCGGGAAATTTGAATTTTTAAATAAAAATGGGGAAATTTAACATTTAGATAAATAAACTTAAAACTTGGAAAGCAATTTTACTTAATTATTTTACTACTCATGGAGTTCAGCAGCAACTTTCTGTGTTACTTTGAAAGTTAATTATAAAAATTAGCGGCATATTTTGTTTCCTGTTAGTAGGGGATTCCCCGTTTTTTAACATTTTGAAAGTGACGCAAAAAGTTGCTGCTAAACTTTGAGCAGTAAGGCACTTAAATAAATCTTTAACAAGCTATAATATTCTCTAGCCGAAGGTTTAATTTTCCTTATTAAAGAAAATTTAAAAATTTCGCTTAAAAATTAAAATTTCCCGGTTTTTCCTGATAAAATTTGAAAAATAATAAATTCCCTATCCAATAATTCCAAAAAATTGGAAATTTTGCAATATGTTCTGGAGGGTGTTCCACACCCCCCAGACCCCCGGTTTACAATTTTGACGTCATAGCCTATTTACGCTGGCCATTAACGTCATTGACCGGCCAATGACGTCAACACCTGTTAACGGTGGGCAATGATGTAAATATTTTCATATGATTGTAATATTTTTGTCTGTGGCTGGTCAATGACGTTAATGACTAGCGTAAATGAGCTATGACGTCAAAATTGTAAATCGGGGGGTCTGGGGGGTGTGGAACACCCTCCAGTACATATTGCAGGATATCCACTCATTCTAATCTATAAAATCCGAGCACGATGTTCCTGCCTCTGCTACAGCGTGTCATTTTTTGGTGAAAAAAAAACACTCTGATTGGTCGATTTTTTTACCAATCGAAAAAAGAGTAGAAATTCTTCAATATGTTCTGGACCTGGTCAATGACGTTAATGACTAGCGTAAATGAGTTATGACGTCAAAATTGTATACCGGGGGGACTGGGGGGTGTGGAACACCCTCCAGTACATATTGCAGGATATCCACTCATCCTAATCTATAAAATCCCAGCACGATGTTCCTGCTCCTGCTACAGCGTGTCATCTTTTGGTGAAAAAAACACTCTGATTGGTCGATTCATTTACCAACCGAAAACTATATTTGTCCAATATTAATCCTGCTGTAGCAGGAGCAGCGTGCTGGAATTTTATAGATTAGGATATAAAGCCAAAATTTTAAGCCGGGTGTCTGGGGGGTGTGGAACACCCTCCAGTACATATTACAGGATTTCCACTCTTAGAATACTTGGAGAAGATAGGGAATTTATAGTTTTACAAATTTTGCCCGGAGAAACCGGGAAATTTGAATTTTGGAAGTCAAAAATGTAAACTGTGAGGTCGGGGGGTGAAAACCTCCCAATACATATGATATAATTCCTACTTTTCCAGAATATCTACAGAACACAGAAGAATTATACAGATTTCGTCTGGAAAAACTGGGAAATTTTTTGTTTTTGAGCAAAAGCGAAGGAAATTGAAACGGTCGGTTAAAGACGGCTAAAAACGGTCGGCTAGTTTGCAAAATTGCGTATTTTTAGCTAGCTAAATATCGTGTTTGTAGCTAGATTTTAGCTAGCTTTTGAGACTGAGAGAGCTTGAGAGAAACTGACGTTAGTGCAAAGAATAATAAAGAGCAGCACTCCTACTTAGACTTGAATGACTTGCAATCGCAAGTAGCATTTGGATGCTAAACAATAGCTAAATAGCAGCTAATTAGCTATATTTGGCAGCACCAGCAAAATAGCGTTTAAATTGCATCCTTATTGCAGCAATATTAGCAGCAAAATAGCTGGCTATTTAAAAGCAATTTTCTTGCTGCCAGACAGCTAATAGCTGCTAATTAGCTATTTTTTAGCTTCCATCAAATGCTAACTGGGATTATCCATATAATCCAGCAGTTACTTGTACTTGTAGACTTGTCGTTTCTGATAAAAGCATATTTTGGAGATTTGCAAACAAATTTAAAATTGAAATTGTGCCAGAAATAGCTCTAAAGTTAAGTTGTATAACGATGAGTAGACATTTTAATATCAATCTAAGGGAAAGAAGATGCAGTGCCGTACGAATACGAAGAACCCTATTCTTTTTATGACATCAGGATAGGCAGCATTTAAATCTGATTGTAATAAAATTCTGTCCAGCAGTAAAAGTCAATATTTCAGAGAACTCCGACATTTACGATTAGTTTCAATAAGGTTTTTTTATATAAATGTCAAAACTTGAGTTAACATAAATTATTAACTTAAAAGTAAAATTGGCCCAATGATTTAACGTTGTTCCAAGTTTTACACAATCTGCGCGTTTATGACTTCACATTTGTTGAATAACAAGATTGTTATGGATAGTTTTACCATAAATTATAACAATCTTGTTATTTAACAAAAATATTAGATCAGCAACCTAGTATGCGGGAACTCTCTAACTCTAACGATTGATACACTATCGTTAAAAATTAATTGACACTTCCAGAGAAACATTTTTGAAACCCTAATTGACATCCTTGCTACCACCATTATAAAATGGGAATTTTGCAAAACTAAACAAAACTTCTGTATTCCAAGATTAAATTATTTTATTTTTAGTAAAAGAAAGCGCTCGAACATGACTGATCATTATTTAAATTCAAATTAAAATTTCCGAGAGTAAATTGATAAATTAGTCTAATTGAAAATGTCGGAAAATTCAATAATTCTCTTAGCCAATAAAATATTCTAATCATTATTTTTATTAGCCTGCGATAGTAAAACCTAGAAACCACTCCATAAATTTATGAATAAATTACATTATGTGATTCCGGATCAAATACGATCCACGTAAATAAGCTAAGTGAGCGTTTCAACAAAATTTTCAAACTATCTTCAATATTTAACAGGATTACTGTGCAAAATATCCATTTGGTATTTTAATTAAATTTAGTGATAAGTACCTAATAAAATTAATTAGCAAAAATTTTAAATATTCTAATGGGAAAGCTTAATTAATTTGAAAATCATAAAACAAATCATTGCAAATGCCCATATAATATGAGAAAAATAGAAAACTGAAAAATAAAAAGTAGGTACACCATAATTTTTATTGCCATCTGAAATATTCATCGGCCAAGATTTTCATACAAAAACAACTTTATTGGCAGGATGCCTTAAGTGCTCATGCAAGTTCTGTATAATTTTTACTTCTCTCTTAATTTTATGCTACTCAGAGAAGCTTTCAAAAGGATTTTAAGAGAAATGTTTCACATTCCATAAGAAAAATGAAAAAATTCTACAGAGTCGCTGTCCCGACCTGGTGTGGTGTGCAATTTTAATCCAACGCAGACATTTTTAATTAGGTACCCACTCAAACTTGGAATCTAAACTTTTTTCAATATATTGGTATTTTGCATATTTAAAAATTAAAAGTGGTAATATAATTACCAAATTAGCTAACTTATAGTTGGGATATCGCTGTTTATTTAGCTGTGAGCAGCGCCTAGTCATAACAGCTATGTGGTTTGGTTAGCTGTTAATTACTGTTTTTGTATATTATTATAAATTTTTAATTTAAAAATTTATTTTTATGAACCTAGATTTTTTCTAATTTCTTATTTTTCATTTTTAATTTTTTTTATTTAGTTTCACTTTATTATACATACAATTAAAATTTTGCATCTGCTTGCTTGAATAATTTCCTGCAATTACACAGCTACTGTTTCACCTTCAAATCCTCTTTTCATCAATAAACACAAACAGCCTCATTTAAATCATTAAAACCACTTCCGCGCAAATCCAAACCATTTAAATCAAATATTAAAATAATAAAATTTTATTTTTGAAAAATATCTGGATGATATAAATAGCGGTTTACTATAATTTTGGAGCTAATTGATAAGCGAGCCAGACTGACATTGGCCCGGTTTTTTAACTCTGCAGTCGCCTTATGTTGTATGCAGCTAATTACTATTATGTGTTTTGCACCCACTTTTCAGGAAAATGTATGCATTTTATATAACTAATTTATTATTGTAATTAGTTTATATCCTTGCTTGCTGATTTAATTTATGTTAACGTCGTCGTCTTCTTATTACCACTTTACATTTTACAATGTGTCAAATTTTCCAACTGGAAAGCTTTCTATAACTTTCTACATTTAATTAAGGATAAAGTTGAGTTCACACAAAAATTCTTTAATTTTTCCCGTTAATTTACTTGTAATGCACAACATTCTTGAAATTTTCCAAGCTAAAATTGGTTATACCCTAAATTTATGAATTAACTTTTTAAATTTGGAATTTGGAATTGGAATTTTCAGTTATTAAAATTTTCCATATTCTACAATGCAGCGTCGTTCTCAACCAATTAACGCTACGTAATTTAGACGATAATTATTAAAAAAAACATTTATTCTTTAAAACTTCGATTTTACCGATGTATTTGACGTAAATTAGTTAATAACGAAAATAAAAATTTTATTAAAGTCAAATACATCAATGAAAATGAGGTTTTTAAAGAAAAAAAGCCATTTTTATTTTTTACGTAGCGTTAATTGGACGAGAACGATGCTTAAATAAAAACAAAACATTGTCAGGGCTCATATACATGCAATTAATTATATTTCTACTTGCTTTGCAAAAAGTCAATTCATTTTAACTTGTAGAGTTTTGAAAATAATTAAATTTTAAATTGTTTCATTCGAGTTAATAATCTAAAGTTATACACTGCATTAAAGTAATGTGCAAACATACAATAAATGTAACGGGAAATCTCCGACTTTATATAACCCGACAATTACGTATTAGATCACGAAAGTTACATCACGCGTTATAGTTAGGTTCGTCACAAGGTAAAATATACGATAAACGTGATAAACACGTCAATAAAATTCCAACTACAACAGTGGCTTCCAAAGTGGCCTCTATGGACCGCAGGTGTCTCCGGGATCTTTTAAATGATCTGTAGAAAATTAAAATTGATTTCGGGTCCCAGAACAACGTCAAGAAGTATTTTAACTGTAATACGTTAAAAACACGTTAATCAGCAATAAAGGTTTATTGTCGAAAAAAATAAAAATCTGTAACCAGAAGTCTAACCGGTATTTTAACAACAAAATTTCCATTTGCATTCGGCCGTTAAAAGAAGAAAATACCCCCAACTCGCAGCAAAGCTAATAAAACCTATACAATGCGATCTAACGAAGCTATTTTTAGTTTTTAATAAGTAAAAGTTTTCCGCTCTACTATTCAAATTTAACTAAAGTTGAATTTATGAGCATAAATACATTTTTCATAAATCCTGAAAAATTGTGTTGTCGAAAATAATTTCATGCAACATACTTGACATTTATGCTTGTTACACGTTTAAGCTTTTTGTCATTCTAACTATTTCCATAAATCTCTTGCACAAGATGGAATTATAACGCCACTTGCAGTGGTTTACCACTAAGCTGCTGTAACGTAACCGCTGTTTAACGGCGTCAAAAAGATTTTGTAACGTAAATATTTCGAGTACTAATTAAAGATTAAGCTTCAGAACTTTTTTTTTAATTTCGCAATTTTTTTTCAGTTAGACCATATTCGTGCAAGAGCTTTTTGCAGACAGTTAACCGTAAATATTTAAGTATCCAAATTTAAACCGAAGTTACAAATTGTATTTAATCTACAAGACATGCTACTCCCGTACACGTATTTTGGTTCATCCCTTTCCGAACAACCTGCTAGAACATTTATTGGAAGGTATCATTCAGCGACGTGATAAAACGATTTAATTGGTTACTTCGACCATTAAAACCCTTCAATTTCCTGAAATACATAAGTCGAATCGTTGAATTTTACAGTAATATAATAATTATTACAGCTTATATTCAGGGAAAATCAAAAAATCTGAATCGTAATGCAGATACAAAATTAACGAAAAAGAGTGCTTTTGGACATTACTAATTACCAATCACTTGGGAAAAAAACAAAATTAATTTTAAAGTATTAATAGGTATGAGTTTATGTGTTTTTCAGCTTGGGGAGATTTGGATGTTTTCCCCAAAGATTATGATTCATTTCTGTTTTACGACGTAATATTTTAATATTTGTAACCAGTGGCGTATTTAAAAAATGCTTTGGGGGAGGGGCAGATAAAAAATATTGTTTAGAATAGCGATAATCCATTCGTGCGCGTCAGTGGTAACCAAATCCTAATACATAAAATCCCAGCACGCTACTGCTCCTGCTACAGCCTGTCATTTTTTGGTCACTTCTGCTTGAAAATTCAAATTTCCCGATTTTTCCTGGTAAAATTTGAAAAATTATAAATTCCTTATCTTCTCCAAGTATTCTAAAAGAGTGGAAATCTTGGGATATGCACTGGAGGGTGTTCCACACCCCCCAGACCCCCCGGTTTACAATTTTTACAATTAGGACTAACCGGGAAATTTGAATTTTTCAGTAAAAATGAGGGAAATTTAATCTTCGGATAGAAAAAATTAAAACTTGAAAAGTATATTTATTTCATTACCTTACTGCTCATGGAGTTTTAATTATAAAAAGATAAAGTCGAAATTGTAAACCGGGGGGTCTGGGGGGTGTGGAACACCCTCCAGTACATATTGCAGGATTTCCATGCTTTAAAGAATATAACGAGAAATTAACAAATAATGTAATTTAAATTAAATTAAATCTAAAAATAAAGAAAAGTGAAATTGGACTAGAATCTACTTTGTTTATCTACTTTTGCTATATGAATCTTCTCAGAATTGGTAATAATTTCAACAAAAGTAAAAAAACTTTTTTACTTATTGACTAGCAAGAAGCAAAAGTACTTCATGTTAAAAATTCCAATAAAAAATATTTTATTTTAATTTATTGATAACTTAGTAGATAAACTAAAAAGGTTCGATCCCACTTTGTTCTAAGTTTACTATGCGGTTTTATCTAACCCAGTTTGTTTATCTGAAACAATATCCTGATATATAAAATCACAGAACGCTGTTGCTGCTCCTGCTACAGCGCGTCATTTTTTGGTGAAGAAAAAACACTCTGATTTCTCTCACTTTTGCTTAAAAATTTAAATTTTCCGATTTTTCCTGGCGAAATTGGTAGCGGGAAACGAAATTAATTGCTTAAATATTACATCGTCTAAAAGAGATCCACCGTCTAGCTGCCCGTCCACGGACGGGCTTTCCAGCTAGTAAATAAATAATAAGCAAATTAATAAAAATAATTTAAATTTTAAAACCTCGTAGTAAACATTATTTTTATCAGGGAGGGGTTTGTAACTACAGAATTTTGATTTTGTATGCGGAATATTGTTCGACAACATTTGTTTGACCAACAGCTATTCGACAGCTTTTGTCCGACTTAGCATTTATGCGCCTAACAAATAACTTTTTTGATTTTGAATTTTATTTAATAAATAATATTAAATTACCATTGCATGCGTACTTCAAAAATTAAAGCTCGTAGGTGTGTATTTCCCTTAAGCTTAAGTTCTAGTTTTTAAATTAGTATGATTATCTTATCATTTTGATGCTCAATTTTGAAAACTTAGATTGAAGCATCCAATTTGTCAGTTTACGATAATGTAAAGTAAAACTTGGTGTTTATTCTGCGAAGGTTGTAAAAACTTTTATTATATGGGAAGATATAAATTTTAGATAAAATTGTATTGTATTACACATTTTATTTTCTGATCGATTCCTCGTTATTTTTTATAAAGATAATACTTGAAAATGTACTTACCGATCGTCGTAATGAGGGTTAACGAATATAAAAACGAAGAACTGAAACTCCATTTGTGAGAGCTATGATAAAAAAGAGAATTTGAATTGACGCTTCCTACAAAACCACTTCCTGTACTTTTCATTGCTCTAATTAAGGCTTCTTGAAATTCTAAGACTTCTTCAGCCGCGAGTCTGGTCCAGTTTTCTCTATACAAAATATTGAGATTTTCCGTTATGCTCCACAACTTATCAACCGTTTGAGTTCTTAAAATTCCCACCGTACTTTTGTCCTGCTTAGGATCGTGTTTGGAAGCGGCTACTGTCGTGTCGTGTTCGAGTCGACCCTCGAGGGCCATAAATGTAAAAGCCCCTAAAATCGTGTACGCTAACACCAGGCAACACACACCGATTGTTGCTACGACTGACGTGGAACGAGTTCCCGGGCAACTGTAGCAACAGCAAAAGAAATTTTCTTGGTTGTACGTGTCTCGATGCTCGTAGCAGCATTTCTTGGTTGCTGGACTTCCGGGTGGAGAGGATCTTCTGTGATATGGCGAATGTGGTGGTACGCTTGGATACGACGTCGACGTTGGAGAATTGGCGTCGCAAATCATCGTTGCTATAAATTTTATTGACCTAATTGTTTTTCCTTGCTGGCCGTGTAATTTGTGCTGTGAGTGACCAAATCCACCATGGCATCTGCAACAAGAAAGGTTTTTGTAAATTTGCTTTTTGCAATTATATTGTGTACGAACATCTGCTACTTTTACGTAATAAAGCTTCTTAATTAGATTATAAAAAAAAGTTATACCTTTTACAAAGTCATATTTTTTTAAAAGCTCTCGAGTGGAAGAAACTAAAATTAATTATATCAGAAGCTCTAATATTTTTGAATAATTTTTTTCATGTCAAAAACAAAAATTAATTTTGGTACATATCTCATTATTTGTTCGCCGAAATTTATAAGTAATCTTCGCTAAAGCTGATTTTTAAAATTAAAACAAAGAACATTTTTATAAGGCATTTTTAATTAAAAAAGTCGGGGCTTATCTTTTCATAATTGACGTCTTGTATTATACGTTTTTAAATATTTTTTTTGATTTTTTGAAAATGAATTTGGATAGATAAGTGAGAGTTTAAATTTGTAGTTATGTCTCCATTGTTAGTAATTACGCAGGATGGGGCTGTATTGTTGTATCTGTTACCATTAATCATTAATTACATTGTAATTTATCTTGCAGTAGTGCAAATTTAACAATAATTTGTTGGAAACTTGCCAAGTGATGCAGAAACTCACGAGTTAATTTGTGAATTTATTATTTTAATAAAGCAAGCTTATTGTAGTTAAAATTTTAAATGGAAATATAACTAATGTCGTCTGAACAATATACATACATAGGTACCAGATAATCACAACTTCCCATTGGAAATGCAATCATCATAGACTATTGCACTAATGCAGTATTATCAAAGAAGTCTCGGGAGGTTCATATATTTCATTATTTAGTTATATTTAATGGCACGGGATTTGATATTTATATTAACTTCTATAAATTTATGTTCTGATTTTCATTAAAAATAATAACAGTATTTATTGTGATGTGATTTATACGCTTTATTTCTGACGTGAGTAATTGAAAAATTTCAAATGCTTCCAATGAAATTTCATTTAGATGACTTTTAGCTTAATAACGTAAAATATAATAAAGGAGATTGACTTGTAGAAATGATCGTCTTTATTAAATATTCTGACTTTTTTCCAACCTTATATCGACCGTTCGGAAGTCTATAAAAATAAATTATTTATTTAGTATCTTAGCATCTAGACATAGCATATTTGCTAATTCAATAAGTGCAGGTCCCAAACTAGATCCTAAATATTACAATAATTATTATTATTTCAAAAATACAATTAAAATTATAATAATTTTAAATAAAATCATTTTAACAGTTTATTCGATATTCTTTTAATCCGATTATCTGATTATTCGACTACTCAATCATTATGAAGGGTAAAAGAGAATGCAAAACGCATCTGCAATCTGATAGGCCCCAAAATAGATAACTAGAAACACATACTAATTACTTTTATACCTCATTAATTTGTCAGCATTGAACAAAAAATTAAAAAAATTAAACAAACGCAATTTATTATTAACTAGCTGCAAAGCTCGTCCGTAGACGGGCAGTTAGACGGTGGACCTCTTTTAAGCGGTATAATATTTAAACTTAATTTTGTTTCCTGCTAATGAGGGACTTCCGGTTTTTCTATATTTTCAAAGTAATGCAAAGCTTTTTCTCTTTCCTCCCATATTTTTCTGACGAAATTTGTATAATTCTTCTGTCTTTTGTAGGTATTTTAGAAGAGTGGGAATTTCATTTACTCTCAGACCCCCCGGTTTACACTTTTGACTATAATTTTTACAGTTAACTTTTAACTTAAAAATTCAAACTTCCCAATTTTCCAGGCGAAATTCGAAAAATTATAAATTTTCTATCTCCTCCAAGTATTCTAAAAGGAAAGAAATCCTATGATATGTACTGGAGGGTGTTCCACACCCCCCAGACCCCCCGGTTTACAATTTTACCAACCAAAAAATTTATTTTAATTAACTCTTTTCTTTGCGAAATTTGAAATATTATAAATTCCCTATCTTCTCCAAGTATGCTAAAAGAGCGGAAATCTTGCAATATGTTCTGGAGGGTGTTCCACACCCCCCAGACCCCCCGGTTTACAATTTCGATTTCATATTTTCAAAATTAACTTTCAAAATAACACAGAAAGTTGCTGCTATACTCCATGAGCTTAATATGTTTCCAAGTTTTAATTTTTTCTATTCGAAGGTAAATTTCCCACACCTTTACTTAAAAATTCAGATTTCCCGGTTAGTCCTAATCGTAAAAATTGTAAACCGGGGGTTCTGGGGGGTGTGGAACACCCTCCAGTATATATTGCAAGATTTCCACTCTTTTAGCATACTTGGAGAAGATAGGGAATTTATAATTTTTCAAATTTCGCAAAGAAAAAAGTTAATTAAAATAAATTTTTGGAACCAGGTTTTCCACTCTTTTAGAATACTTGGAGAAGATAGGGAATTTACAACTTTTCAAATTTCGCCAGGAAAAATCGGGAAATTTGAATTTTCAAGCTAGAAGTTATTAATTAAAATAATTAAAATGAAATCAGCGTGTTTCTTTTTCACCAAAAAATGACGCGCTCTAGCAGGACCCCCCAGACCCCCCGGTTTACAATTGTGACTTTACATTTTTATAGTTAACTTTCAAAGTAACACAGACGGTTAGACCACAGTGGTGGCTTGATGTGATCGCTAGTTGAGTTATGAGCGGAAATTCTGGGTTCAAATCCCGGACTCGGCAGAATTTCTTAGCTCAGCCCTCTGGTGAACATCAAACTGTGAATCGAAATACTAATAACTTTCCTTAACATCTTAATGGAAAACGGGGTTCAATAAGCCTAGAGCTTCAGTACAAAGTGGGCATTGAACCACTACCCGTGCAGCTAATTTTGGAACACAGACGGTTGCTGCTAAACTCCGTGAGCAATAAGGTAATTAAATAAATATGCTTTCCAAGTTTTAATTTCTTCTAGCTGAAGGTTAAATTTCCCTCATTTTTACTTAAAAATTCAAATTTCCCTGTTAGTCCTAATCTTAGTTAGTTTAATATATTTTTCGGTTGGTAAAATTGTAAACCGGGGGGTCTGTGGGGTGTGGAACACCCTCCAGTACATATCTCAGGATTTCCACTCTTTAGAATACTTGGAGAAGAGAGGGAATTTATAATTTTTCAAATTTTGACAGGAAAAATCGGGAACTTTTTTTAACGTCTGTCCCTGAGCCCGAGCCTTGTTGATGGTCATAGAAAAGGCAAGTTTAATTGGAAACTGTCGCCATCTTAAAACATATGGCAAGTCTGTACTTATTGAGGCTAAATCTATTGTGATTCAACATAAAATATCCGATTATCCGCTTATACACTTAAGTGCAGTTTACGTTATGCGATTTTTCTTGCGATTTTGCTTACGACTTTGCTTCCAAGTTGTCGTAAGCAAATATTTTGAAGTTCACGTTATACAATTCGACTCGAAGATGAACTCGCAAACGAAGTCTTGAACAGAGAACCACCAAAACCAGTCATACAAGAGAAATCGTACGTAAAATCGTAAGCAAAATCGTATGACGTAAACTGCACTTTATCAGGTTATCCATTAAGATGTTCATACATCTTTAATTTTGTGCCGTACATTTTCGATTCTCCTCTGTTTTTTCTCGTTAATCACGTCTTCATCTTATATATTTGACTGCAGTGCACAAGTTTAGTACACAACAGATGCATTATATCCTCTCCCAGTGTTCCCATAGCCTTTGGAACCTCTCCCGTGATGTCAACTACACCCGGTGCTTTCCTCTCTTTGAGTGATTTTAACGCTTGTTCCACTTCTGATTGAAGGATATCCGGCTAAGGATATAGACAAATAGTTTTTCAAAATAATCAGAACTTTACTCACTCAAATTAAAAAAATTTATTTGCCAAATATAAAAATCTCAAAAATAACTGCAAAATTACGGGAGACGACTTTCTCCCCTACCGCTACAAGCGGCCATTTTTGGCAAAAGCTCCGTTTTTACCGCTAGTCGGCGTCAGCTCTAACAAAATTGCGGAAAAACGCAAAATTCAAAATATAAACTTTACTACAAATAAAATTAAAAAAAAAATTAAAATTTTGAAATCTAAATACTAAAAATTTCAATGAAGGATTTGGAACATGACATCATCTAAAAGCGTTTACTCTTAAATAAAATTTGTAGCTTTAAAATATTAAAACTGAAACAGAGATGTAAAGCATTTAGAAACTTCTAAAGTAATTCTTTAAAAACAAAGACGTAAACTGTAACTTCAAGACAGATTTAATCTAATAAAAATAAGAATTCAGTCTGTTCTATTCTTTTACATAATTAAAACTATATTATTAGCGTTTATGCAACAAAACAATAAACTAAATTGCTAAAAGCAAACTTTCAATGAAGTTTTAAATTAATTGTAAAACTAATAAATAAAAAGTAGAAATGATGAGAAATAAATAATAATAAAATTGTTTACTAATTGTAAATACTACAATATTTCTGTTTTGAACAGCGCATAAACTATGCTATTGTCATCACGAGATGTTGTTAGCATTGTTGTAATTGTTAAATGGAGTTCTAACTATTGGTAGATTCTAATTTAGTTTTAAATTCAAAGTAAATGTTGTTTATTCGGAAATAGTACTATAACACAATTTTTCTACTAAAATGAAAGTAGTTATCATTCAAAAATCGAATCTTGCACTTCTAGAAAGCCACTAGGGCAGCTCAACCCATTAAAATATAGTGATACAACTATTTACGTCGAGCACACGTACAGTCAACAGACTGCAGCAAACACACCGAATCTTATTCAAAAAATCTCAATTGTAATACTGATTATTTTTACTTTACGCCCTTGTTATCTAACAAACTAGTACTAGAAAGTAGTACAAAGTAGAAAATCAAAATTTTCCGTGTTTCGTCAATTGCGAAACTCTGCTTAGTAATATTGGCTTGTTAGTTTACGTAAAAGTAAATTTATCACCTACAGTAATGGTACAGCAAACATAACATAAAACGTGCGCTCTTCATAAGGGGAAGTCGAGAATAAATGTAATTGACACAAGGTGTCTCGCAAAAGTGGTGCTTGCAGAAAGTGAAATAAAGAGCAAATAGCAGAATTAATTGATATATTATAGCAACTAGAAAAGCAAATAAACTTCATAGTTCCCTTTAGACCGCTTTGCTTGTACTTTAACCATAACTTTCCTTTGTTATTTTCTTGACCATGTAACGATTTTTTTTAATTCGAAAAAGGTAAGACTCGACACATTTGAAATGACCTTTGCGCATTTATTTCAAAATTGATTTGAACTATTGAACCGTTGCCGTATTCTTTATCAATATTGAAGCAGGTTGAATCCGGCATGCTAGGCAACAACGAAATTAGTCAGATTGATTTGGAACGAGCATGCTAAGCAGCAACAGTTGCTTGAAATTAAAAGAATTATTGTTCACTGGAGAATGAAATTTTAACAAAATTATCGATTTTCTGGGCCGAATGACACTTTTCAAACACATTATGTAATATTACATAGTATATTATGTAATTTTACATTTTATTACAGTTTATTATTTTAACATGATTCCAAAATGTAAATTTACCATAACTTTTTGCAGTGAATAACTGTAACTGTAGAGCTTCATGTTCCTAGCTTTATTTTATATATTTGTAAATGCAATTGCAAAGTAATCAGACCAAAATGGAACTGTCTGATGTCTCAAGTTCACTTTATGATAAAATAGTTTTATTTTAGCTCAATGCAGTTTTAATTAGATTGCTTGTCTAGTCAAGTCCATTAAGTTGGTTATAAATTTTAGTGCTGCAGAGGTCAGATTTACCTTAGAGATTTTAACCCATGTTTGTACATTATTATTTGTTCAAATTACAATGCGCTTAGCAAAGCACATTAAGGGTAACTAAACATCAGGCAGATTTTTACAAAATTTCTTTGTAACTAATGAATATTTTCTCTAAGGGAAAATTTTGGATTAATTATTCACTTCAGTTCACTTAGACTATAAATTTTTTGTTAGTTGTGTAATTAAGCTTAGATTAAATTTAAAGTTCAATGCAATTTAATAAAATTTTAATGCAAATTAATTTTTTGCGAAGAATTTTCAAGATGATTTTATTCAGCTTTAGAACTAAAAAATACATTGAAGGCTAACTTTTATATTGGTAAAAAAATTGACAAAGTTGATTTAAGCCCAAATATTCCAAATATTAATTCCGAGTGGTTACCTGTGAGTAATTATTCAAACGAGGGGATAACCATTAGATTAACGCGGCGTTTGAGTAAATAATACCTACTTGGCTTATTTAACGATGTATTTATGTATTCAGCTCCCTAGTCACCCTATAGAGTGATTAATTTAAATAGCTTTTCCTAGGTGAATTTTACCAATCATATACAAGCTGTCAAGTGGGCTTTGCGGTATTGACATATAAAATACTTGTGAAATCTAAAATAATAAAATAATTTATGTTTTGGAAATACTGTAATTAAAAACTCAAATGCTGTTTCTACACTTGGATGATTTTGACGACTCGAACAAATCGTTTGAGTTTTAAGATTTGCCGATTATAAATTTTCAAATCAGTTTAATAATTCAACTTTTCACTCGTCTGGGTTTTACAAGTTACTGCATTAATGGTTTACCAAGTACGAATTCTACAAAGTCGTGTAAATCTTTGTCGGTTATTAACTTCGAAGACATCATTAAAGAGATTAACAGTCCAATACACAAACTTTCAATTTATTCCTAGCGATTATGTTAATTTTTTGTTCTAAAGTTTGACATTTTATCCTTCCATAATGCAGAGGATCATATTTTTTTATAATTTTATTTCTGATACAATGCAGCATTTTCAATTTCATACTGCATCCAATTTTCAGTATCATAATAATAGGAGCGACGTCTCATTTTAATGTTTATTTAGTTTATTACAATAACATTTTTCCAACCGGAATACAAACCAAATATCCTGCGAGAAATGTACACACCACTTTTGTATCAGGAAAATGTGGATCGACTGCACCAATAGACAATGAAGAGATTTATAATGGCAAAAAAGTAATTAAATTCATAGTACTGATTGAAGCAAAAACTTTAAGAACCCAACAAAGAATCTATAAAATCAAACCGCATGCATTATGCAGTATCATTGTTCGCCATCATTTCTAGCAGTCGAACTTAGAATATGATAATGCACAGATTTCTACTCAAAGAAAAATAAACTTAAGTTGTTGTTTTAGTAAAAAAGACTGAAAGCGGTAGAAATGGAAATACATCGCAATCGAAATATTAAAATCGAAAACAAATCTTAGATATTTTAGTGTTAGGACGATTTGGTTTTTGTTTGTAAAACTTTTATTCCTTAAGAAAAGCTTACGACCGCATAATTTAAAAGTTGAAAACTATTTCAGGTTGTAAAATTTTTAACAATTTACAAAACAATTTTTTTGCGAGTAAAGGAAATTAGAATTTTATCTAAAATCTAAAATTGTGCCATTTAAAAGATCATTTGTTGCCGAGTCTACGTTTCACAATTACATAATTTGCTGATATAGCGGAAATATGGCGAAGCTTGGCTCAAACACAAAGTTATCTAAAGCTAATAATAATGGACAAAATTTAAATGAATTAATTGCAAAATAAAAATGTACCAGGCTTACCATCAATTTTTAATTGAAAATGCAATTTCACTGATTTTTTTTTAAGTTCTTGCAGAAATCTCTTCAATTTTTAATTAAATTGTGCTAATGCTTCTATGTTGGCCTACTTCTTTAATTTTATCGTTTATCTACACAAAGCACGAACCGAGCGCCACGTGTTTTATCATCTCTTTGTGTATATGAGCAAAATTTCCTTCTTAATATTTTTTCAGATACTATTAAGTATGTTTGATAGGAAATGTGATTTTTAAAGCTACGCAGTCTAGTTGCCTGTTTAATCCTATTGTTGCATCAAATCTAAAAAGAATTTTTTAACTCATTTACAAAAATAACACAGATAACTTCTCATGTAAACGTGCAAATGAGTTTCTTTACGTTAAAGGGATTATTTCAAAAAGAATCCTGCATAAGTTGCATTCTGCTCAAGAAATCGTTGTACGGATTACAACAAGCGGGTAGAAGCTGGTTTAATGTATTACTAACGTAGTCGATTTTTATACAATTACTGAAGTACTGGGAGATATCCCATACCTTCCTACCTCCCAGTGTGTATTGATTTAAATTTATTTGCTCTGAGAAGTGGAAAGTTTAAATAAAATGAAACCGAAATTATTTACAAAAAAGAGCTTAAAGCTAAGTGCTAAGCTAAATTTATTAATGAAGTATTTGGTCAACTGCTCATCTTTATCGATAAATTTGAAAGTTATGCAATCAATTTTAATAATGGAACAAACTTGGAATATGGATTAAGGCGATTTATTATTAATCAACATCTCGAGAAAGTATTTCTTGCATATAATCATAGTTTTGCTGGTATTAGCTTTGTTTGCTTCATTTAATAATATTAACTTTCATTTTATGTTATTTGTGTGCACAAAATCAATTATACATTGCATATTTTTCGTTTTATTTGAGTTTAGATTAACCTGCAGCCGAAGTAATTATTGTTGTTCTAACTGTTTTTTAGTAGAACTTAAAAAACAAACTAAATTTAGGGTAATCCCCGAATTTAGTAAAAATATAGCAGGAAATTTCTTAACATCGACAAACAGAATTTTTCAAAATCTCAATAAAGCTGTTGTTCAGCCAATTTTGCAGCTTTACTTGAGAAACCAAGAATGATGACAGCAAAGGGCATTGTGGAAGAAGACATAATTGATAGAGGGAATCCCAAAACATCAATAAAACTTTTCATCATGTAGGAGATCCAAGAAATTGATTGGGGAGTTGTAGGATGGAATAAGATTATTCCAAAAAAATCGAATATCAAAAGTTAAACGAAGGGAGATTTACGTCATCCTGTATTGCCTGAATATTCAGGATTTCGGATTTCCGTAATTACAAGCGCAAGAACAATTAAATATAATACAATTAATTTGGTACAACAATTCCTGTTAAGTTTTTTGCTGAATTATAAACCTAGTCCTGATATTAATTACATAAAGCATAAGCAAACTTGCATATATATTTTTTGTTTAATTTTATTTATGTTTGCAGGCTTTTGGACAAATTTAATATTGTAAAGTATTTTTTGACAAGGGTTGAAATACCAAATATGTTACTTTCACGTTAAGATACCGTCGAAAGACTTCTAATATTTTAAAATTGACCCACTAACAATCGACCCTTTTGAGGAAACAGGAAACGTGACTTATCACTATTTCGTTATAGCTACAACTACATGTGAGTTTTTGCCCTTTCTAACACTGAAATGGAATGTTATTTACAAAATACGTTTTTCAGATAAAATAACTTTTGTTGTGAAAATAATTAAACGGGGCAGTTTAAATTTATGAAGCGCAATTTCGTTTAAACAATTTTAAATAAAAATAAATATGACGACCATTGCTTGCAGAACAAAAGTAATAGAAAAATTCATTCAAAGAGTATTTCAGAGTTCATGCCAGGCAGATTATCTCCACAGCTCCAGCAGCAGTAAAAATAAGTTATATAACTACCCTTCCTTTTGAAAATAAAAGTGGTGCTGAATAAGCTCATTTTTATCGCCCGAATTCGTTTGTCCGTTTGATACAATCATTTTCGAGTTAAATGTGATTTGATGTAATAAAATTTATAAATAAATAATACCCAGATGTGTTTTTACAATAATCTTTCAAGTACAAGTGTTCATCCCCCACATAAGCAGAAAGCATGATGTAAATTTGTATTCACCCTTAAGTGTATAAATCAATAGTTTAAATTTTAACTCCAGCCTCAAGCAAAAATTAAGATAAAAATCCTAAAGAAAAATCTGTTTTGCAAGCAGTTTCTTTAAAATTCAAAAGTTGTTTCCTTTGTATTTACTCTATGTAAATTCTTGAGAATACTTTTATTCTGTTTTTTTAATTAAAACTTTAGTTTGTTGTTGTGTAGTTTACGCTATTTAATTATACTAATTAGCAAAACACAAATCTTTATGAATAATTAGATGAGAAATCCCTTACCTGCTAAGTTGCTGGCTTAGTAAATTGGCAAAACATCAAGGTTTTATATTCAAAAACTATTTAATTTGAAGAGCGAAGAGAGAAATTCCAACTTTGGAGGATGTAGAAGTACCCACCAAGACGGAAAAAGTGGTACTTCCTTGTCTAGCGCAACAGGTCCTGGAGCAATTCTTCAAGCTAGCTTGGTAGCTACAAATGAAAGAAGAGATGATCTGATGACTTTAATAGAACTTTTAACAACATTCTATACTGCCCGAGGAAGCTCATTTTATTGTTATTAAATTACCAGAGAACAGGGAAAAACTCGGCACTACATCTTGTGTGTTTGGAATAGCCCAGAGCTAACGACTCTGCGAAGTTCTTTATTCGAAAAACAATAAGGAAATATGAAAAATTATTCGAGCTTAGCTTCAGTGTAGCGGTTTTACTGTACATACTTTCGTAGCAATAATAAATAATAAGTATTTAAGTAGAGTAATTATTTTTAGAGCCTGAAGCTAAAGATGCTATCAGGCCTTCCCCATTGATATTGTATTCTGGAATAATACGATACAAACGAACAAGATCAACATAAAAGGAGTTTTTTGATGTTTTCCTTTATTGGAGCAAGTTAAAATCAATCTGAGAATGGAAAATCAAATAAAAGATGGTGGAAGGGGGCATAACATAAATTTTGACTAATAAAAAGGTTTATGTAGATATATTTTTAATTATTCTTAACTGGCTTATTGGAAATGGCTCGTGTTACTCTGTTTATAAAAAAATGTTTGAGTGAAACCATGTAAATGGTTTAAATCTCAAACACAATACAAATAAAACAATCTCCATAAACAAATGTCTATTGGGTTGCATAACTGATTGTTTGGTTTATGTTACACGGAATGCTGCTGAGTTTGTAAAGGTTTACTTTTTTTGTGTATAAAGTATTTTGTTATTTAACTCTTTTAGTTGCTAAGTCCAGCCGGCTGGACATAAACTTTGACGTCACGCTTTTCACTAATTTTAAATAAATTTTGTTTATCCAACCATTTTTTAGTTGTAGAACCTTGTATGTCTTGTTTCGTAAGCCACGATACCATACTTTTATCAGGTAAAGCCTCATTGAGGGGTAATCTCCCAGCTGATAACATAATCGGCAAAGTACATAAGTAATAAGGATCTTCTTTATTTCATTTTCACTAATTATCGTAAATTTTCCATTATTTTTCATTTAAAAAAATGTAGAAAAGATTTAATAAGAATATTAAACGACTGGGTTATCTATCGAAAAATTATGTCCAGCCGGCAGGACATGAAGACTTAGCCACTATTGCCGCTTTCTTTTACTATCAAAGTAACAATTCATGACAGATGAATTATTGCTTGCAGGGGAAAAAGTTAAAAAAAAGTAGTGAAATTTTCCACGAAATCCTGCCTTCAATCACTTTGAACTTTGAACAGCTTGAACATTTAGAACACTTGATGAAGTAGAACATCTAGAAAGAAGAACAATATTCGAAGCAGTTTCCAACATTAGGAAATAAAATGCAAGCAAGTGCAAGCATAAGGCTACAAATAATGGAAAATGCTATTTGGAAATTGCAAATACGTTCTCAAATTTCAATAATTTAATTTGTGGAAAATTGTCCAGTATACTGGACAACACAAAACTACTTGAACGAGCAGACGTATAAGTTTCAGATTAAATAAAACAATTTCCGCTAGGTTTAAAAAATTCAGGATTTTGCAGCTAACTAGCAATTTTTAAAAGGTTTAGCTAGCATAACGAGATAATATTTGCTGTAATTTAATTATTTATAAATTGCCAATTAAATAAATTAATTAGAAGTTGGTGCTTATAACGAATTTAAATCCTAGTTGATTATGAAACTTGCAAAGTTATTTTGTTGTTAAAATTTAATTTTTAGTTTCTAATGAAAAACTTGGCAAACATTACGTAGAAAACTGTTTTTGAAAATTGTTTCAGCATTTCTGTCCATGAATAAATAGAATAACATTTATACGAAGAGTTCATTTGCTGGTTCTACAAAAACTACAATTTTAAAAACTTTATGGAGTTTTATCCTTAATTTTATAGAGCCTTTAAATTAAATATTTAAATATTTGATTTGGCTCAAAATTGCTATTCTTCGACATCATATTTGAAAAATTTGAAAATGAGTCACGTTTTTGATAGATCTTAATGTATTTCGATATAATAATTAATTAATTAACGACAGTTCCTAGTGTGCACCTCAAGAGGTCAAGATGTGATCTGGCCGTTTGATAATTTCACCTTATTAAGGGTGTAATGTATTTTTATTCAATAAATAGTTATAGGTTAATTGTAATTTATCGTCAAACAATAAATAATCAATTACTACACAACTCCAGCATAGAAGATCTAATCTTTTATGCGACATGGTGGAGGTGCCGGATATTTAATACACGTAAATAAATAAAATAAAATACACGTGACAATAGAGGTCACTTTTCTTAGAAAAATATTAACAAAATTTTTTTTCTAAATTCAAACTCGAGAGCTGGATTTTTAAACTATTTTTATAAATTTACACGTTCAGATGGCCATAGCTCAGAAAAAATTGATTTTACAGTAAAAATGGTTTGGCACTTTTTTATAGAGCGGGAAATAATCTACAAACTAGATTTAAACCTTCTATTGTCTAAAATGAACGGCTTTCGAGTTATGAATTAAAGTAAGTAAAAAAATGAAGAAAAATTTAAGCTTTTTTATTTTATTTTTTTCAAAACTCTGTATCTTTTAAACCAAACATTTTACAAAAAATCTGAAGAGCCATTTCGGATAGAAAATTTAACAGCCTAGAACTTTTGTCTAGGGAAATTTTTTGAAAAACCAACCCATTTCTCAGAAAATCAGACTTTTTTAAAAAATTATGTTTGTTACCCTGTTAAAGATAAATTTAAATTAAACTACATGTTTGATGTAACTTTGGGAGTCAGCAAAAGCCTGGTCTGGTAATCTGACCATAATTTAATAAGTTGAAACTATAAAATAATGAAATTACAAAGTAGAACTGAAACAAGTTGCACAATAAAAATTTTGAATCCGTAGTAACATAAACTTGCTTCGAATTTAAATTTCATTTTATAGTTGGAATCAAATTTAAAAAGTAACGGTAAATGTATCAGTTCCGACGAGTGCCAACTGTGGCCCCGTATTATTTAATATCGTGGAAAATGGAATCACATCATAAATTGCATATCAGGCGCGGTTAAAATATTTCCGATACCTATCGGGCTATCAGTATAGAAATATTTGCATTTCAATCGTTAACGTCTTTTAATTATTTAAATTTGCATTGTTTGCAAAATTGAAGCATTACCGCTATTCTAACTACGAAATATTTGATTAAATTAGCCCTATTATTTGTTTTAGTGAAATGCTACCCCATGACAGGCTGTCATAATTTCATTTATCGAGTAACGTTGCGAAAAACCTACATTGACAACACAAAACATTAATTAATGCAGCATCAGCCATAATAAAATTCATTAATTCATATTAACTTTTTTTTAAATTTCTGAAGCGTCCATTTACGTTTCCGAACGTCAATTTTGCCAAACTCGTAATTTTAAATTGTAAAGTATTTGGGTCGCCACCCCTACCCTGCCACCCCCCAGCACTGCTTTTATTATCGCAAAGTTTATAATTTTTAGTGATGTTTAATTGAAGTTTTACTTAAATTGTGTCATGTCTTATCTTGTAGCAATTTGTAACAAAACCACTGCTTCACTGGGTTATAGACTATAAATTAATGTAATATACCAACCCTTTACAAACTATAATCATGTAAAAAATACGAACCGTGTAATCAAGATTGTTTAAATTAATTATTATACATTAGAAGATAAGCGTCGCAATTTTTAATGGAGATATAGTGACTTTCAGAAAATACAATCTAACTCTTTATGCTCTAAACGTCTAAATAAAGTAAAGATTACATTTTACATTTTCTTCGAAAAGGTAAAACTTGAAATCTGTAAATAACCTCGTGTTGGCACCTGATATGTGAAAGGAAATTCAGGAGCAATTTCTATGACTTAACTGTAATACTTTTTCAATACTGAAAGTACTAAAAGCAAACAACACAGTAAAGTGTAAAGCGACGAAATCTACAGAATAATACAACATGCTTGAATCTCGAAATATGATTTTGTAGCTGTATTTTGTGTATTGATTTGCATGGAGAAGATATTCACCAAATACAACACAAAGGATATCAAGGTTTTCAGTAAAATTTAATAATTCCCATTTCCCAGGTAATTTTTGCTCCTAATTAAGAAACCCTGGAATATACTTCTCAAAATACATCGGAAAGATATTACAGTCTGAAAAACAACTAATTGAACCAAGAAATACTCATCAGTAACATTAACCCTTTCAAATGCTAAAATCAGACCATTAGTTCTCGATAACCCCGCGTTTCAAATTTCCTCAGATTTGACGTTTGGAAATCCTTCTGAGTTAACATCAAAAAATTATCTCAAAGAAATATCAATATTAAAGCCCTAACTTTGCATTTGTGACGCATTTGGATGTCAATCAATTGTCCACCAAAGCATATGATTTTTTAAAATATGCATGAAACTCGGGATATCATACCGCGCGTTAATAGGAACGGCTGTTTTCAATTTTCAGGTTTTACGGAAAGTTTAATTAAAAAGTTGTTCCACATGTGAATTCGCAAACGCATTATTTTCAGAATCAGAATTAAAAACTTTAGTGCACAGCAGAGTTTCAAGTCTTGCAGAAAAGTTGGTGTAAGAAGAAAAGTTCTCGTCAATACTTCTTGCTTCTTATAAAACAATAAGTGGCGCAACATCTTTGTACTTTTACGTTTTCTCGTCTATCCGACTTTTTCTAAAATATTTCAGAGGAAATCTGAAAGTTTGGAAAGCTTTTTTGGATAACGTGCAAAATATAGACTATATTACAAATTGCATTCTGTCATGCATTTTCAATATTTCCTGCTCCATGACGAAGTTTCAAACGGTTTCGCGAACTGTTACGCCCGTAACGATTTGTTGGTCGTCGTGCGTAACGTCATGAGAATTCAAACTCCTGCATCTACTTACATATGTATGTTTCTGAAAACTTTTCGTATTTAAACAAAATTTGTATCTGACTTGAAGCTAGGGAATATTTCTAATTATTTCCAACGTAGATCTCTGCAAAACTTTTCGGATAGATTTATGGATATAATATTATAATGATGATTTCCCTAATACTCTTATCTTTTAATGAATTGCAAATTTTAATCTTCAGTTTCATTAAATTTTATAAATTTAGTAATTTTAAAATGCCCCACGTTGGGCGCCAAGAATACAAAATATAAAATATAACTGAGTTACTGAGAAAATTCAACCAGTGCTCATGCTAAGCTCCCACAAAATATAAAAACACAAAATCGTAAATTCAACGAAAGCACTGATGCTTACAGAGGTCATAAACATGAGTTTTGGCAAAATCTCGAAAGGTAAATACAGTTTACTTTGCATTTTTACGTTTTTATAAATTTGATTTCAGTACTGAAAACATCCGCGGAGTCAAGTATGCACCTGAAGCGCTAACTTAAACCCGAGGTTTCAGGTTAACAGATAGATCAAATTATTCAACAAAAATGTATTACGAGGTTGGTTCAAATAAAATTTAAAAAAAATTATTAATTGTATCTTTGCATGTTTTTGAGTTTTAGATTAAACTATATTATTATATAAAGCGATGGCTAACTGTAGAAGCAAAATGAAACTATGAATTTCCGTTGTAGACTTTACCAGCGCAAAACATTGTTGTGAAAGTGACGTTGCTTTGTATACGTCTGGAAGAGATTAGAAAAGTTGAGCATTGGCCAAAATATTAATTTTTTAGTATATTTTTAGCATCTTTTATTCTAAAGATGAATGATTAAAGTGTTCGTTATTTGTAAACTTTGACCCAAAAAAAATCATTGTTTTGAGAAATTTTGCGCTTAGCGTGGCTTTAGATAACTTCAAAGAAATGCATGCTAGTAAATATACCAAAAAACATTTTTATAGAAAAACCCTATTATCATTAACAATGATAATAAATTTTGTTGCAAAAGAAATACAAAATGAGATTCTGGATAAGTTATGTTGAATGTTGTTTTTATAAATACAAATGCGTCTAATTCGATCTAGGATATTTGTATCATTTCAGTTTATTAATGTTAGTTTTTATTTCCTAATTAAAATGGATTCTTTCATTTTAATTGACTCGATGAATTTATTTAACTTAATTTAACTTAAAAAAAGAAGAAAAATCATTGTCTACTGAAAAATTCGCAAACAAATAAAAAGAGTGCACTGGGGGGTATTCCCCCAGACCCCCGGTATGCACACATTGAAATATAAAGTTATAATCTAAGTCGTTTTAGGGGTCTTATAATACATTAAAGCTTCGGGCCGCAAAGGAAATTGTTTTGCTGCTAAGCACACAAATAATTTTATTTTTGTCCGCCCGAAAGTAAAAAATTTGTTAATCTATCGTAGATGTCGCAATAGAAGTAGCTACCGTCATTTTGGTTCTCAGGCTTTATATTTTTTTGAAGCTGAAGTTAAACCTATTTATTCATAATTACAACTGAAAATATTGATAAGCTGTAATTATTGGCAAGCCGGGGGGTCTAGGGGGTATAGAATAACCCCCAGTGCACCGTATCAGCCCACCAGCCACCTGTAGACTCATAATGGATAATATCCGTAAAGGATCTAAATATTTTTTACTATTTGGCTACTGAATGATTCGCGAACAAAAATAAGAATGTGCTGGGAGGTATTCCATACCCTCCAGACCCCCCGGTATACACACATTGTAATTTACATTTAAATTCTAACTAGTTTTAGGGGTCTCATAAAACTTTAAAGCTTGAAGTTTCAGAAAAGATTATTTTGCTGCTAAGCGCACAAATAATAATTTTAATTTTTCCTACCCGGAAGTTGAGGTTAAGATGTTTTTGGTTCATTTCGGTTAAGTCATGTTTCAGCTTTGAGCTTCTCAGACTTCATTCTTATTTTGAGCCTGAGGTTAAAAGTATTTATTTATAATTACAACTTCAAATATTGATTAAGCTGCAGCTATTGGCAAACCGGGGGTCTGAGGGGTATGGAATACCCTCCAGTGCACCATTTCAGCATATAAGTCACCTGAAGATACCGTAAAGGACCTATACATACTTTTTATTATTTTTCAAAAATAAACTGTTAGTGATATGACCGTCCTTGATTCCTTAACGAGTTTATTATTGGGCATATGTATATGGTTCTTAGACACAACGGGGCACAACATTACTATTACATTGTTTTAATGTTTGGGGTTTGTCACACCCCACCTATATATACCGGGTGCTGAGTGAGTTAGCCGAACATAGGGAATTAACATGTAAAAACTTATTTATGCAAATTCCTGCTTCTCAAATTAGTTAAAAAAAAAATGAAAGACACAAAAGTTATGCAGAAATATAAACTACAAATGATAATACCATTATATTTTATCTAGCTTTTACTTAAAAGGTCAAAAAATGCTTTCAAAATTGTTAAAATTTTCATTTTTCGCACTGGCCATGTAATAAATTCAATTTAATTTCTATTTTCAAAAATAATTACAATGGAAACTTGCATGACCGGTCTGATAAATAAACCTTTTAACAATTTCAAAAGCATTTGTTGACTTTTTAAGTATAAGTTAAATAAAATCTAATGCTGTTATCATTTGTAGTTTATATTTCTGTATTAATTTTGTGTCTTTCATTTTTTCTCTAAAATAAATAGGGAAGCAGGAATTTGCATAAATAAGTTTTTACATGTTAATTTTCTATGTTCGGCTAACTCAAGAAAAAAACAAAACCCAATATCTAATTATTTATTTATTCGAATTTATTTAGTTGTTCGTCCGGGTCCTTGAGGGATTCCGGGTCCCGGGGACAAATCCCGGAGCGCCCCCTTCTTTGGTTCTGGAGTTCATAAAATTTGGTTCTGGAGTTGTGGGTAATTCCCAGGTAATTACTTTTTCATTTCATCATTAAATAATACTAAATCGAATTATTTAGCTTTTACATCCCAGGTTAAAATGAAAATTCAATTTTAACGGCAAGGCATTCTTTTGTACCAGAAGTACCAAACATTTCCGTTACGAATTATGCCGGTCAACTACTTTGGTGCGGGTACGTCCTGCTCCTAGCAACCTTTAATGACTTCCGCTGCATAAGGCTGTGAAATTAGAGATTCAAGCTTTCCATAATGGAAATTGGTATAAATCGAAAGATATTTTCCAGTTTTGAAAAATTAAGAACAAATATTTTCGGTATACTTACGATGAAAGGATGGAAAAATATTTGTTTTCAGAATGATCTGGTCATATTTCCTAGTTATCCTTTATTGTAATCGCGATCGAAGGCAAAAAATTCGAAATTGTCATATTCATAATGTATGAAATTTTGTAAAATCGTGTGACAGGTGTCAGACGGCCTTAACATGCAGGATTCACGTTCAATCTAATCAGAAATAAAGCACGTTTTTTAAATTTAATTGCCGCTTCCTTAGGGCTAATTAATCGTATTTGCATAGCTTCATAGACAATTAGAGCAACCTTCAGTCTCTTTTGCCACGTTTTCTTTGGACACCGCATGCATAGCTTGTGCAAATTAAAAAGTCTTTGAAATGCAAAATTTAATTATTTAAAAAATTTCTGAAATATATTTATAATATTAAATCGATTATTATAATAAACAAAACTTTCTATACCAATTATACGTATTAGACTAACTTAATATTTTTCCGCGTGGTGGCGCTGCATATCTTATTTTGTGATATTTTAAATTTGAAAATCAAATTTGATCGACAGTCCTATTAAAAATTGTATCTGCTAAAATTTCATATAGTTAAACGCTACGGTACTGGCAGTAAGAAAAATGTGTTTTATTTAACAAGCTGCATTGTATTTTAACAAGGTTATAAAATTCTGTCAGTTATTTGGACGAAGTAAAAAGCGATGATCATTTTATAGAGAGAATTTCTTTCTTGCTGGTTATAAACAGCTTTAATAAATTTTATTTTTGTATCTTGAATTGATTTGTGACTAAAAAAATTAAACTTTTAAGCAGCAATGTATATTTTAGTTTGGACGGTTATACTACAAAACACTTAAATTTATTACTCGATGTTTTTCATGTCGAGATGATCGATTCACTATTTATGTAAAGCATTCTTCTAAGTGCTACTAATACATACCCATATACAGGGATGAGCACGAGTTTTCCACGCTAACCAGTAGAGAAAGAATGTATCAAAGAATATACCGCCGCACCGCTATGTACCGCTGTACGCGGCAGTATGAAACCACCGGGCGAACTGTTGATTTGGAGAGAGATATTTCAATATTCAATGAAGTGCAATTATTGTTAAAAACATATTTCTTTTATGTACAAATGCATTGTATAGAAAACAAAGAAAACTTTTAAGGTTTGATAGAAAGACATTTTGAAGTTTGTAGCTGGAAGCTTTGTTAATGGGAAAGTTGGAAGTCAAAGAATTTTTTTTTCGAAAACATAAAAGTTAACAATTTTATTAAAGTTTATTTTGACAATTGTAATTTTATTTAAAAGGTACAATGAAGATCTTGATCCTTTTTGTTAAAATTAGATTATGTTAATAGAGAGAGATTTCTTGATAATTTTAATGTGCATTACAATGACACTTAAGCTTATCGCGATGGTGTAATTGTATCGCAATTTAATTTAATATTTTAAGGTGGCACACAACGCAACTGAGAAAGTCTAAATGCTTTTACTGAAACAACTCCTCCATTTATGTACCTCTATTTCTAAGTTCAAATTGTTTCACACCACAAAAGTGGATATCGCAGCCTTTCATCTGCTACAACAAAATTTCATTATCATACAAAGAACTTTGTTATAATAATGAAGTTCACCTATAAAAGAAATGACATAATGTGAAAAGTTGATAAAATTTTTCTGTCAATTTGCCAAAGCTCAAGTTGCATTGATTTTGAAGTAACGACGGGTTTAAAAATGAAATTTGTCTCGTAAGTGTCAAAAGCGACGCTATTTTTAAAAGTTTGAGTCTTTTGGTTACCTGCATCTTTGTCTTCCTGCATAAAAGACATTTAAAAATTTCTCAAAGCGAATTTGCGAGACGGAAGCTAAAAGTTATGTCAATACTAACGCTGAGACGCTAGCGGTAAATCGATAAAACCGCTAACCCTCCTCTTTCTGCTTCAGCGCCTCTGGTGCTTTTATCATAAGCCTTAACAAACACACGGCAATGATAAATGCATTAGATACATTTTATTTACCTTCGCATCAAATTATCTTCTTAGCGAAAAATTTAGTGCAACAAGTATTTAAAGCTCACGCCAGCACATAAAAGCTCAAAGTAATTAGGGAAAAACGCATTTCCGAATAGACATCGCAGACTTTTCATGTTCGTACGTCCGGTTAAATTTATGGACCCTAAAAATTTCAAAATAACTTAAATATGTATTACAATATTTCGTTGTTGTCTTATCGCTACATCTTTTGAAAATTTTATGTTTATCAAAGCTCTTTTGCCCTACGAGCTTTCTCGTATTCTGCATTCCTTAAAATGTCTGAACATTGCTTTACATTTTATACATAAACTTAGTTAGGTCCACAAACCTAAGATAAAATTTTGATAAATTTTTTACATTTCCTCTATTGTTCATGCAAGGAATTGTGAATTTCATCAATTAGTGCTTTCATGTTTTTCTTTCATCCAGGTTGATTCCAATTAAAATTATTATAATCTAATTTATTTTAATCCTCTCAAGTTAATTAGTCTTTGACTCGTTTTCCAATTGTTTACTCTAAAAGTCGAGAAGGTATTTTAAAAGTTAATATCGTTTCCGCTTTTCAGTAAAATAATTAAATTGATGCCGGTGATGTTACAATCATTTTCTTCATTAATTTTAATCTTTTCGTTGTTTCTATTGTTTGAAACAGTGGCGGACCGAATGGCATACCTAGTTATGTAAGCGCTATCCGCTTTTGCTGAGCAGCTGATCGTATCTGGCCGTATCGCCGAAGAAATGTCTTATAATTTCTAACTGTATCGCTTAATTGCTAACAGTATAAACCGCAAACTAACAACTTCACAACGCAAAACTTATGATGTAAACAATATAACCCGTAAGTTATGGTAACGTTTTGTTCTACATCAAATAAGTTGTTGCTCAATTATTACAAACATTGTCTTCTCTTATTGTTTGAAATATAGTTGTTAACCCAAAAGTAGTCTTTGTGGCTACCTTCATTATCATCTTTTAATTTAAACTTTCTGTGTCTATATTATGCCTGTTCTGATCCGATGCCATGTGATCCGTTCTGCCGATTTTCCCTTTGAATCATCGGATTGGATTGTAGAATTTCACTTGGCTCCAAAACTCGATGGTAGCAGATTTGGTTTAACACAGCCGTTGTGGCCAAGTAACATTTACCCATGTACATTATTGCACACTGAATTAGTTTTTTTATTTATTAGGATATTACCCTACTAGCTGGAAAGCCCGTCCGTGGACGGACAGCTAGACGGTGGATCTCTTTTCAACGGTATAATATTTAAACTGTTAATTTCGTTTCCCGCTACTGGGGGATTCCCCGTTTTTCTATATTTTCAAAGTAACGCAAAAACTATTTTCTTCGCGAAATTTGAAAAATTATAAATTCCCTATCTTCTCCAAGTATTCTAAAAGAGTGGTAATCCTGGGATATGCACTGGAGGGTGTAAACCCCCCGGTTTACAATTTTACCAACCGAAAAATTTATTAAACTAACCTTTTTTTTGCGAAATTTGAAAAATTATAAATTTCCTATCTTCTCCAAGTATGCTAAAAGAGTGGAAATCTTGCAATATGTACTGGAGGGTGTTCCACACCCCCCAGACCCACCGGTTTACAATTTCGATTTCATATTTTCAAAATTAACTTTCAAAATAACACAGAAAGTTGCTGCTAAACTCCATGAGCTTAATATGTTTCCAAGTTTTAATTTTTTCTATCCGAAGGTTAAATTTCCCACACTTTTACTTAAAAATTCAAATTTCCCGGTTAGTCCTAATCGTAAAAATTGTAAACCGGGGGGTCTGGGGGGTTTTCAAACAGGAAATTTTTCAAATTTCGCCAGGAAAAATATGGAAATTTTAATTTTCAAGCTAGAAGAATTAATAGAAATAAATAGAATTAATTAAAATAATTAAAATGAAATCAGAGTGTTTGTTTTTCACCAAAAACTAACACGCTGTAGCAGGAGCAGAAGCAGCGTTCTGGAATTTTACATATAAGGATAGTTTTTTTTTCAGATAAACAAACTGAGTTACAAAAACCGCAAAGTAAACTTAGAATAAAATGTGATCGAACCTTTTTAGTTTATCTACTAATTTATCAATAAATGAAAACATAAATATTTTTTATTGGAATTTTTAACATGTAGTACTTTTGTTTCTCGCTAGTCAAGAAATATGAAAGTTATTTTTACTTTTGTAGAAATTATTACCAATTCTGAGAAGATTCATACAGCAAAAGTAGATAAACATAGTAGATTCTAATCCAATTTCAATTTTCTTCACTTTTAAATTTAATTTAAATTATATTATTTGTTAATTTTTTGGTTTTTCCATGGAAACGTTTGTAAAATTATAAATTCCTTATTTTTTTCAAGTATTCTAAAAGAGTGGTAATCCTGGGATATGTACTGGAGGGTGTTCCACACCCCCCAGACCCCCGGTTTACTATTTGGATTTCATATTTTGAAAATTAACTTTCAAAATAACACAGAAAGTTGCTGCTAAACTTCATGAGCTTAATATGTTTCCAAGTTTTAATATTTTCTATCCGAAGGTTAAATTTCCCACACTTTTACTTAAAAATTCAAATTTCCCGGTTAGTCCTAATCGTAAAAATTGTAAACCGGGGGTCCTGGGGGGGGGGGGGGGGGGGGTGAAACACCCTCCAGTACATATTGCAGGTTTTCCACTCTTTTAGAATACTTGGAGAAGATTGGAAATTTACAACTTTTCAAATTTCGCCAGGAAAAATCGGGAAATTTGAATTTGCAAGCTGGAAGTTATTAATTAAAATAATTAAAATGAAATCAGCGTGTTTCTTTTTCAGCAAAAAATGACGCGCTTTAGCAGGAGCAGCAGGGTTTTTGGATATTATATATCAGGATATATTTTCAGATAAACAACCTGGGTTAGATAAAACCGCGAAGTTAACTTAGAATAAAGTGTGATCGAACCTTTTTAGTTTATCTACTAATTTATCAATAAATTAAAACATAAATATATTTTATTGGAATTTTTAACATGAAGTACTTTTGTTTCTCGCTAGTCAATAAATAAGAAAATTTTTTTACTTTTGTAGAAATTATTACCAATTCTGAGAAGATTCATACAGCAAAAGTATATAAACATAGTAGATTCTAATCCAATTTCAATTTTCTTTACTTTTAAATTTAATTTAAATTACATTATTTGTTAATTTCTTGGTTTTTCTTTGGAAAAGTTTATAAAATTATAAATTCCCTATCTTCTCCAAGTATTCTAAAAGAGTGGTAATCCTGGGATATGTACTGGAGGGTGTTCCACACCCCCCAGACCCCCCCAGTTTGCAATTTCGACTTATATTTTCGTAATTAACTTTCAAAATAACACAGAAAGTTGCTGCTACACTCCATGAGCATAAAAATGCATTCCAAGTTTTAATTTTTTCTATCCGAAGGTTAAATTTCCTTTATTTTTACTGAAAAATTCAAATTTCCCGGTTAGTCCTAATCGTAAAAATTGTAAACCGGGGGGTCTGGGGGGTGTCCAGTACATATTGCAGGATTTCCACTCTTTTAGAATACTTGGAGAAGATAAGGAATTTATAAGTTTTCAAATTTCGTCAGGAAAAATCGAGAAATTTGAATTTTCAAGCAAAAGTGAGGGAAATCAGAGTGTTTTTTTTTCACCATAAAATAACACGCAGTAGCGGGAGCAGCAGCAGCGTGCTGGGATTTTATATATATCAGGATTTGGTTACTATTGACGCGCATAAATGGATTAACGAGATTTTCTGAACAATATTTATATGTTTTCATCTTCCTCCCCTCCTCCCAAAGCATTTTCTAAATACGCCACTAGAATTTTTCATTACAACCTAACCGGTGAAGTTTCACGGTTTCTTGCAATTGGAAGGATAGACTTTCGAACACTGTGTTTTCGAACACAACTCTGTTGCAGCAAGGCTGGTAAGGATAATACATTAATTAATCGAAATCGATAATTATAATGCAAGTTTCTCAATATCTTACTAAAGCAGGGGCACGGACTATGGAAGAGACAGATAATTGTTGTATTGTCTCATTATATCGCTTTGTCCAAGTTCAGTAAACACGAGATTACCATGTTAATCTCTAAAGTAAATTTAAATGTGTTCTTTATTTAACAAGATAGTGGAAAACTAGTAGAATCACCATTATAGTAGTCCAATTTGCAATTTAAATGGATTTTCAGTAATTATACAGTAGAAACAGGTTACCGAGCATTTTTTTGTTATAACATAATAATTTCCGTTGGAAGCACATAGTAAGATTCTCTTGAAAGCTTGAGAGGTATTTAATTGCTACTAAACAAAATAACGATACCCATGTGGTAGACCCTTTGTCCACTCACCGTAGTTATTTCCTTTAACTACAAGATGTTATATCCAACTTGTGGCTGTAGTCTCAATGTTTATTGCAAGCTTCTAAATAGAATTTAACTCAGCAATTTACAATTGTAAATCTCTGAATTACCTATGCGAAAGACAAAATCTCCACTTGTACGTGTCCAAACGTTTAGGCCGCTTTGCCTAGGTTTCACACCGACAAAAATGGCTTTTTAGTAACCGCAACTTTATTTTCTGTGTAAATCCCCCGTATAAGAGTAAATAAAATCTTTTAAGATTAAAAAGCTTATTAAATAACATTTTTTATCTAATTAAAAGTACACAGCTAGAAATAATAACAAAAATTTTAAAAAAGTAATTGAGTATTTATTTTTATATTTAAGTTTTAAATTTTAATCAAACTTGTAAAATTTATTAATATTTATACTTTTATTAAACTTGAAAGACTTTTATTTGCCCTTTTTGTTGTTTAAAACTTACTTGTAAAAATTTAATAAAACTGAAATTTAACAAATCCATCTTCTTTAATGAACGATGTACTAAAACTTTGTCATCAGAATATCAAGCCTGTCTTAGTAGAGTTATTTATAAGCTAAATTCTGCAAGGGTGCTTCAACTGGTAAATACCGAGATTTCTCCTTTTTATTTAACTTATATTAGCTTCGAGAAGTTAATAAAGTTTTGAAATCGCTTAAAAGCAATGATCAGCTGCACATCCAGCTCTAAGTCTGAGTATCTCAATCTTTAATTTTTTTCAGACCCTAAACCGTAATAACGGCCTTTCAACAATTAAGGGTTAGTACTTAATTTATACGGAAACTTAAAGCTTATTTAGTGAAAAACTAATTGGGTAATTCCCACGATAACCAGTTGAATTAACCCAAATTTCTGGAAGACAGAGAGAATCAATACTTACACTCGTTTTACCGTTTAAATAATTATCACTCTATTAATCTGCCTAGTTCATCACGTAACAAATTTTCTTACATTTTATGTTCAAGATTCAGCAACTGAAAGATGAGAATATTGGCACAGAAAATCATCTCTGTAAAGAATATAATTGAAATAAAATAATCAAATTTGATATCCAGTTCCAGTTTCCATGCTTTGATGTCTTAACGTTCATTTTTCAAATCAGCTTTTTATTTGCTCTTATTCCAGATCCACAAGTAGTTTAGGCCAACCCGAAAGAGGGTCTATTTATTAAGGAAAATGGTTAAGTAATCTCTCGAACAATTTGAAACTTACCTGAATGGGACAGGTTAGGCTACATAACAAGAAGTGCAAACTAAATTAAATTACTGAAGATGATATAAACATTCGGTAAGCTTCTTATGAAACAGTGGTGTTTCAAACTTCCGTTTATATCGAGATAAGCTGAAGCTCCCCTTTTCGCAATGATTTATGTATTTTATTTTTGTTTTATTTAATTTTTACATGCAATAAATTATCACACAATAAATTATCAAGTTCGAGAGCAAAATCAATAGAATGTGTAACGCAAACACCTCTGTCCCTTTATTACCGTTGTCAAAGAGCGGGCATTACTAACGCCCCCAACAATATCATTAAATCACCAAATCAGAAAATAACTGCAAATTACAAAATGGTAATTTGTCGTTAGCACAACATCAAACAGGTGCAATTTATCTCAATACCGCTCTGTCGAAATAATCCATAACAGTAAAAAGTTTTGCCATCGGAAATAATTACATTCAGATGTTTATTTCATTAAATCCGGTGATTCCCCTAGTAGAAGAAATATATATGATAGATGTTGGAAGATCCCTGTCAATTTTTAACAACCTTTCGTCTTATTATATCCTGCATGAAAATCCAATATTACTTCTTTATATATTTTGCTTATTTACAAAACACTGAACATCAAAATAACATTTTATATTCACGAAGAATAACAAGATGTAATATTAGTGATTCAATATGTAGTTTCATGTCTTAGTCATCTATACTTTGGTTCTCTTTCATTATATTTTTGAAATAAAAACAAAAGCTATCATAAAGTAAAAACAGTAATAACTTTTTTATACTATTTTTCTATGAAAATTTCAAAAGCTGAATATTGGTATTTTCAGCTTAATGGCGTTTCTTGCTTTAGAGAAATTTGCTACAGCCAGGGTTGGCTATGTAATATAAAAGTATAGGGAAGTATCAGGACCTTCTTGTATAGCTCGAGCTGTAGATAACGCAGTGCAGGAAAATCCGATTGTCTTTTTTTTGGAAATTCAACTGGAAAATCATATCATAGGACAGCAGTAATGCTCAATCTGATAACTCATTCAGACTGACGTTTTGGTGTCGCTTGACAATTATTAGCACGCGATAAACCGTTGGTACTACACTTTGGTTAATTTTGTTGTGGTGTTTATCGTTTGATACCATTTTCACAACTTAAGCATCACCAACACGTCAAAGGTTTGATGTGGTGTTTCGCGCTGAATGGATTTTTCATAGCATAGAGCATTTTACTTCAGTATTCTCTATTGAGTTTCTTGCTTCTGTCCAGCAACCTAGTTTTCTCTCCTTACCAAAAAAATGCTTCAATTAATGTATTTTTATTTTTATGTTGTGAAATTTTTACAATATTGTAGGACTTCGTACTACAAAGATTTCCAAAGGAACAGGTACATTTTATACAATGTACATTGTAAATTGCACTTTAATAATATCAAGTTGTAAGATTGTGGTTCATATTGTTATGCTTAAGATAAAGCGACGAACCGATAGATTACAAGACTGTCGATAGAGTTAAATACAATTAGAAATAGGTAATATAGTATATGCGCCTCAAATAAACAAGAGATTGCTGAAAGCTATTTAATTTCGAACTTTTTTTAAATATAAACTGAATTATTTTAAACAGCCTATAGGCTACTGTTTTCTAAGCTTATTTTGTAAAAACAAAATTTGATCTTCATTAAATTTTACGAATGAGTCTCATGTTAATTATTTAACCGTCTGAGCTAAGCAAAAAAGGAATAGAGTAGCAGTAAATAAACTTTTTTATAGTTTGTATTTATTGGAGTAAGAAAATATACTTCAATAGTTACATTTTCAAGCGAACGCTACCACGCGGAAAAATATTCAATTAATCTAATACGTATGGTTGATATAGAAAGTTTTGTTTATGAACCAAACGTTTGCGTTTACCGGTGTTTCACGATAAAATAATTTAGAGTCAAACTCAAAACAATATCATGGGTACGTAATAGATCCGCCGTGTTACGACCGCCATCAACGGTATAATTAAATCGCGAATATACCAGTATTACAATAATAATATGGAATCAAAAAGAGAAACTTATTTGTTAGAGTTAGTTAAACCCTAACTCTGTAGTTAAGTTAATTAATCTAATACGTATGGTTGATATAGAAAGTTTTGTTTATGAACCAAACGTTTGCGTTTACCGGTGTTTCACGATAAAATAATTTAGAGTCAAACTCAAAACAATATCATGGGTACGTAATAGATCCGCCGTGTTACGACCGCCATCAACGGTATAATTAAATCGCGAATATACCAGTATTACAATAATAATATGGAATCAAAAAGAGAAACTTATTTGTTAGAGTTAGTTAAACCCTAACTCTGTAGTTAAGTCATTGTTGCCGGGTATCTAATACCCGACCGTTTTTAAACCCCTAACCCCAACACTCCCCGGTTTACAATTTTACCAATCGAAAAATTTATTAAACTAACTACGATTAGGATTAACCGGGAAATTTGAATTTTTAAGTAAAACTGAGGGATATTTAAATCTTCGAATTTAGTAGCAACTTTCTGTGTTTATTTGAAAGTTAATTATAAAAATAATATTAAAATATAAAGCTAAGATTCTAAACCGGGGGGTCTGGGGGGTGTGGAACACCCTCCAGTACTTATCCCTAGATTTCCACTCTTTTAGAATACTTGGAGAAGATAGGAAATTTATAATTTTTCAAATTTAGCGAGAAAAGAAGTTTTTGCGTTACTTTGGAAATATAGAAAAACGGGGAATCCCCCAGTAGCAGGAAACGAAATTAACTGTTTAAATATTATACCTCCACGTACGGGCTTTCCAGCTAGTAAATAACTAATAAGCAAATGAATAAAAATAATTTAAAGTTATTTAAATTTTAAAACCTCATAGCTAACATTATTTTTATCAGAGAGGGTTTAAGGGATACAATCCGAGTCATCCTTGCCATACAAATTCGTTGAATTTATGAAAATAAATTGTTCAAATTCGATTTTCTCGAAACTACTGTTGTATTTCAACTTACTTAATTCCCGAAACGCCACTGATGGCATGAAAGTTTTAGTACTGCATTAAATTTAACCAGCACATAGAAAATGGCTGTTAATACTAATAAGCCAATAGAAATCGTTGGATAGCTGTAGCAGCTTGTTAATAGTTTTATGAAAGCGAGCAACCGGAACTTAGATAAAATACACATTTCCTTCCAGACAATCCTGGTTACGTCACTGTGTGTTTCACACATAAATCTTTATGCTGCAAAGCACTTGCTCCAAACATCTCTTGCCATTCATCGCAGCAAACTTAGACAAACAACAGTTCATAATTGCTGTTTATACCGTAGTTTACTCCACGAAGTTCACATAAGTTTCCGATTAAATTAAATGAACCTATCAGCGCAATTGGTACCCCAGGCAAGTCTCGTTATTGAACTGAGCAGATTGGATGGACGGATGGACCAAATAATTATAGTGAAGTAATTATGTTAGTCATAAAGTTAAGCCTTTGCAGAGGATGTTATCAAATATTTGATTATTTTGAAAATAACCTTGCAGAATTCAGTCGTTCACAGATGAAATAAAATAAAAAAATTAAATTCTACTTAAATTATATTTGTTTGCCTGAAATTTCGGAGTTATTCTGACCTATTGCTGTACAAGCGGATATTAAAAGTTTATTCTTACGTCTGCTTTTGCGAGCACTAATCGACTCAATTTATTGATCACGGAGACTGCATGAGTGAACTTTATGTTTGGGGGTTTCGAAGGTGTAAGTCTTAATGACGGTAATATAATCAAAACACAAACGTGGCAGTAAGAAAATTAATCAACACCGAAGTGAAAGTTTGAAACCTAAGATTTCCGGAATGAATAAACGAAGCCTATTAACCTTTGGATTGATTGATTTTGGCTTAACGTAATTTTTTAGCTACCGGACGAAATTGTTAATGAAAAGGTAATTTTTATACAATATCGCAACATCCTTTAAAGGTGATATTCAGAACCCTCAAGTTTCAAAGCAGGCAGTGTTTAATGCATCAAATAGGATCCTAGAGAAACAGTATTGAGTTTCTGGTTGACTAGGATGCACTCTGCAAGTTTTCGAGGCTAGTTAGTGTTCTAATTATTACCAACTATGCAAAATGTATCAATTCATAACGTAATTTAATATTGTTGATTAAAACTTTCCTTACAAATATTAAGTGAACTGTGGTTAGTTTAACTTCGTAATGATGGGTCATTAAGCAGGTTGTAAAATGTAAAAACTGTAAAATTTGGGGAATGTTTAAACTTAAAGAATAACAATTCTGCTGTATTCCAGCGAAGAGGTTTAAGTTTCTAGGCCAATGCTTAATAGTATAGGAAATAGTTGAAAATAAAAGAAAGCTGTTGAATTTAGTAAGTGATACTGCAAAAATACAATGTTGGGCGATTAAACTACAATATTTATTTTTAGTTCTGACAAAATAAACAAAGAAGTATTCAACTAAAACATTTTCGAGAGCTGTTCTTAAAATGATCCATTTCAAGTGATATTCTTGTTTGTAGGTCGTATAGTGTTTGAACTAAATTGACCTTCGCGACAGAATTCGTAGCTTATCGCAAGATTGTTGTGCAAGTTTGGATAAAAACGAAATAATATTTTTTTCCATTGATGTAGATGATAAAAATTTCATTTTACCTAAAAGACAAATGCAAGATTTTATCGATATGGAATAAAAAGTTTCATCTCAGCAGTCTAAGTGGTTTCATGTGTTATTGAGTGTTATTACACTTAAAATCGTCATTTTTATTGAAGGAATATTTTAAAACTTTTTTTATTTCTTCCGTGTGTTAAAATCGAAGGTTCCAACAGATTCGAGTGTTAAAATCGATTACCTTTTAAACTTTTATTGCCATCCAAGTTATCGTTGCTGATATTAATGATTAAGATGCCTGGATCGTTTCCTCGCATTCCATTTCCGAAAGCTCCCCTGTGCCACGCAGGTCCATTTGAACTAATTTTCACGAGGATTTCCTTTCGATAATATATTTTTTAATTATCTCAGAATAAATAAATTGGAGATTTAGCTGACATTCACAAACAAACAATCGAAATAAATCTGAAATATGATTCTATTTGAACTAAAAATAATTGGAAAAGCAGTTGGAAAATCAACAGTTTTAGTTATAAGGTGAATTTGGATTTAGCATTATAGAAACCAATGCCTTTGTTTTCGGGAACATAATATGAGCTCAAAACCGTGCATGTAGATAGAATGTAATGTTATAATTATATGTAAATCTCTTTTCATGCTTCAGTAATTGATTATGGAGCAATGTTGTAGCAAAATTCGTAACATAGCTAATTATTTTCAATCACGACGGAGCGTTGGTCGCCTTTATAAATTAACCAGCTTACTTTCTCAATAATGCATTTCCCTTCTCCAGCTAATATATTTTTCGTTCTTTGAGATACCGCATTTCTTTGGTCTTCAATTCGCTGTTGATTTTCTTTCAATTTGAAGCCACGACGTAATTTCAGATTAAAAGTCGATATTAATTAACTTCATTCCTTTCTCAAATAACGACCACGAGATAAATTTTTGCAATATTTGTTGTTCATTAAATTTGTAATATTAAAAAGTTGCAAAATAAAGCAAATCAAATTAAAAGTAAATATTTAGAAGTTATTCTACATTAATTTTTACCAAAATTATTTGTTGTTTAGTTAGATAATTTTCAATATCATCTCAAGTTTGAAGAAAAATACCAAATAAGAAAATAAAAATTTATTTTAACCTTTAGGGTTGAAACTTGGTTTTATAAGGCTAAAATGTTGTTAAACTTTTAAAAGGTTGAACATTCGCATCCCTTATTTGCATTATAAATTTGTTTTTAATTATCCTGTTGTAAATTTTTTGTTGCGAAATTAATAAATTGAAGCTTACTGAATTTTTTGCAACGTAAATTTCTTCAAGATTTTTCGAAAATTAAAAAATTACTGAAATGCGTTTGCATTTAAATGAGCTGTTACAGTTAAATACAGTTTTGGTTTAACGTCCGCATGCTTTTATCATGTATTTACTTTCAAGACTGCTTTGTTAGATTGTCAAATTTGTCTTGTTAAACATGTAATATTTAGTCAAAATGCTTTGTAGTAACAGTATTTGCCAAATAATTGGAATGGATGAATTATATAATTGGCCACATACGGTCTTTGATCATTTCAGGAGTCCAGAACTACATAGGGATTTTTTTTGAAATTGATACTTTGAGTTCTATCCGGCCAAGTTTGAATATTTACTCTGAACTTGATTCTTAGAGCTAAATTATAAATTTAGGATATACAAAGCATAAAATTATTTATTTAAAAATTGGTTCTGTTTAAGTTGCTAGTTATGAATATAGTGTATGCTTGAATAGATTAAAACCATCCTCTTGGCCAGAATTTCGTCAAAATTGCTATTAATTGCCTTGGCCATTAGAAGTTGTAAACTCAATGACCAACTTTGACGAAGCGCTGTTCTTGGCAACTAAATTGGGAGAACTTTACAAATTGCATTTGCTTACCACCTACTACGTTCTATTTCATTTAATGACACACTATGATAAAATATTTATAACATAATTGATAGTTAATTGATGAATTTATCGATAAATTTGATTAGACTACACTTAAAATAAATATGAACAATAATATTAAATTGAATCCAATTTTTAAAATATTAATTTCCATATTTAAATGATTTTCCAATATAAAATGCGAACGGTAATCAACGGTATAACTTGCCCATATGCACAGATATTAATTTATATTCCTCAAAATCTTTAAATTTAAATTTTCACTTCCAATGGTTATTTAAACTACTATAGACATTATTTGATCAAATAATGTAACTGACACTATATAATTCTGTCTTCTACATAATTTAATGAACAAATGTTATGAATAACTTACAGCTTCATTATTACACTTATTTTATATAGTAAAACTGTAGATTGCATTTAGTGGTCGTGAAAGAAAATTAATGAATTTTGTAATATCTAACGAATTACCGGCAACTGCATTATTACATTATATCAATATTGCATGCCTTGGCAAAACTTCTAGAAAGTTAACAGTTCTATAAACACATCGTTGTACATTAAATTAATTGGAGTAATTATTTTCACAGCGTGGGTGGATGAGTTTATTTGAAAATCAAAACTTTATAGCTACTTCGAGATTGTATTTAATTCAAAATTAACATAGCATTGTTAGGTCATCTCAATATATGAGATTGACAGATGGAAATTGCTATGAATCGCAATTTTCGTCTTAGTTCAAATGAATGTATGATGACGAAACACCCAAGTTCGAAGATTTATACTATCTGTAACTTTCAAATAAACTTAGGAATGTTAAGTTTATTTCAGTGCTCTAGAAGTTATTTAGCGTTAATTTCATTTTACTGCTTGAAAAGTTTTAAGTTGATAAACTAAAGTAACAGTGAATGGCGAACTTACAAGCCCACACTTACAAAAGGAGATCCACGATATTACAAGTACTATTTGAAAAACTGGATTTATTATAAATGTAAAAAAGTATAAAATAAAGTTGGTTGGTTGGTTGGTCGAAAATGTAAAAACTACCACATAAAAGCTTTATTCAAAAAGCTCATCGGATAACAGCGAACAGATTCTCTCTTTACTAAAACAACTCCAGGTGTCTGCCCTGGAAATAACAACTTCCCACACTAACAGAAACATTCTGTCTACGGAACTTGCAAAATATGTACTACAATAAATTTGACCTAACCCTAGTTGGAATAACATGTAATATGTAATGAATGAAATTAGCTGTCTTCTCGCAGGGTTTGGTGCTGTTTATATTATTGGTGTTGATTCGCCAACATCCTGAATTTAATGCAATTAAATAGTCTAACCCCGGAACCTGAATTAACATTTTTTAAATGGGAAAAGTGAACATTTAAAGCAGTGGCGTAACAAGCAGGTGAGGGAACCGTGTGCGAAGTTGTCCCAATTGTCCCAATAGGGTTGGGACATGAGATTTTTTGGTAGCATATTTGGAATCTACGTATACGACTTAGTTATTAAATTTTTTTCTGACGTTTCTAAACCCATTTTTGAGAACGCTATAGCGTTTTGAAAACGCCGAATTTTAAAACGCTTCCGTGACCTTGGACGTCAGCTACAGTAGGAGCGAGCACGCGTTGTGGCCGCCGTTAATGCAAAATTTTATTGTTTTAATGTTCTCCTATATTTATTTATAAAAATAAGTGTATAGTGTAAGCGTATGAAATATTCTCCATAAAATTCCGCTTGTTGTCACGTGCACGAATTTTCAAATTTTAGTGTTACAAGATTGCTATTAAAGAAAAGCTTTTCATTTTGAATGAAAAAATTTCACACAAGTTTTTCACTGCTCGTATAATATTAAATTAGAGTTAATTAGAATTTAATTAAAACATATTTTTATATATCGTTGGAAAGTAGGCATTTTTTCATTTTTCAATTTTCTGAAATTGTTTAAATTTCCTAAAATATCATAGAATTTTCTATGATTCCCCACTTCACAAGATTTTTTGGATAAGATTTTCTAGAATTTTCTATTTCCTCTAATTTTCAGCATTTCCTAATTGTAAAATTTTTGACATTTGTATAGATTTTCTAAAATTTTCAAGGATTTCTTAAAATTTTCCGTTCTTCGTTTACTCATAAGTGGAAAAATGATGGAAAAATTGTCATATGCAAAACTAAAGGGAAATTTGAGGAAATCTAGAATATTTTCTAGAATCGCTTATTCTATTTTCTGAGATTTCATTGATTTTAAAATTTTCTCGAGTTTTCTGCATTTCTCTCGATTTCCTATTTACCAAAATTTTCTATAGTTTCCTAAGATTTTCTTGAAATTTCTATGGATTTCTTGAGATTTTCAATACTTCTACAAATATTCTAAGAATCTCTTGGAAGTTTTTAATATTCATTGAGATTTCCATTCACTAGTACACACAATTTTTCCGGCAATTTCCCCATAGCTTTGTACTAACGAAAAAACCGAATGGAAAATCGTGATATAATACAAAAGTGAAAAAAACAAAGTAAAATCCAAAATTTGATTTTGACAAAATAGTGGGGGACTTAACTTTAATTTGTTTTTTCAACAAATATAATTGTTGGTGCACTGGAGGGTATTCCATACCCCCCAGACCCTCCGGTTTGAAACCCCAAAGTGTGTGTATCTGTTTTGTGATTTATTTATGTAATAAAAATTTTTCACTTTGTCAGAACAAATACATTTATACGTCATTTTTATACCCCCAGTTTTATAAGCAAGAAGTCTTAGTGCATATTCATAGGCGGACTTTTGGAGGGGGAAGCACGGGGGCACGTGTCCTTCCCAGACGCTTAAAAATAACGATGAAACAAGGAGACAATCCCAAATCTGAAAACCCAAGGTGTGTGTGATTTACCTTCAGATGAAAACTTTATATTCTCTTAGAACAATTACATCTGCATATCATTTGTATACAAACAAAATGTTTTAGTGCATATTTATACAGCATATATCTATGCGTCGTGAAAACTTTCACCGGGGAGGTCTGGGGGGTGTGAAACACCCCACAGAATATTATAGTAAAATTTCTGGTATGGAAGTCACTAGTTTATTAGTATGGCAATCATGGTGACCTGGGGGTATTCTATACCTCCCCAGACTTCAAATAGCATCTAGTTGTGCCCGTCCTACTTTTGAGAAGTGCCCCCCCTCCCAGAAAAAAATTCTGGATTCGCCTCTGTTTCCTATTATTATGAATGATTTACATTTTTAATTTAAATTTGGTTTGACGACTAACACTAACTTAGTGTATAACACATGTGTAGGTGTCAATCCGGGGGTTTGGGAGGTATGGAATACCCCCCAGTGCACACCCATTTTACTTTACTAACTACTAAATTTGAATTTCCTACAATTTCCCTTCACTTGTATCCAGATTTCCACATAATTTTGTAGCTCATTTTCTAGAATGCACTGGGGGGTATTCCATACCCCCCGGATTGACACCTGCACTTTGTATCTTACACTAAGTTGTAACTAACCTTTAAAATTTGTTATATCCGTAGGAATTGACAGATTTACGTCTTCCTCCATAGCGCGGAAACCTTAGTTTATTTTAGAAATTCGAACAGAGTAATTCCTTACATAGGATTGGGGGTTCGGGGGGGTATGAATTGATTGAATAACTTCTGAGTTAACTAACTAACTAAATACCTACCAGTTTTAACTAACTTTTTAACTAACTAAGCACTCGGTTTAAACTTAAACCTAGAAAATAAATTAAATATCTTATTACTATGGATTATTTTCACTAAACCGTCTAGCCGTTAACCATTAGTAAGTTATAAGTTCTACTAATTTTAGAAGTTAGCAACAATGATGTAGGTGCCAATCCGGGGGGGTCTGTGGGGTAGTGTTGGAACCGAGAAGTTAGTCAGTTATTAATACTGGAGAGTATTTCAATATTCCAAATGCACTGTGGGGTAGACCCCCAGCTAATTTGGAGTTACAGCTGCGGTGTGGAAGCCACCAGGGTATGGAATACTCTCCAGTATTAATAACTAACTAACTTCTCGTTTCCGACACAAGAACAAAGAAGAATAGATGCACTGGAGGGTGACCGCCCGGATTGACACCTACAGTTTGTCTTGATGGCTTTACGTTTTCCCCCGAAGAGCGGAGACCGCCATAACAAAATTTAATATATTTTAGAAATTCAGACTGAGTACTTTCTTGCAAAGTATCGGGGGTTCAGGGGGCCTGAATTGATTGATTAACTTACGAGTTAAAAGGTCACAGTACGACTGGGGACCCTTTTAGCAGGGAGCCCGCGTGCGTCGCACCTACCGCACCCCGGTAGTTCCGCCTCTGAAAACAGTAAACCCAGGGACGTAGCAACAGGTGGTCCTAGTAGTGCCGCGCACCAGGGCCCGGGAACAAAAAGGGCCCGGTTGCTCTTTCAACACCATTTAAAGTTTATGTTATTTTTTATTTATATGGTAGAAATAAAAAAAAAGATAGCAAAGAACACAAAAATTCAAACGAAAAAAATTTATGTGTGGGAGAAAAAATGAAAGACCCAAAAATAATGCAGAAATATAAACTACAAAATGATAAGAGCATTAGATTTAAACTTTGCTTATACTTACAGGTCAAAAAATGCTTTTGAAATTGATAAAATTTTCATTGATCAGGTAAGTTTCTGGCCAGGTAAGTTTCCAATGTAATTATTATTAAATTTATAACATGGTCAGTCTGATAAATGAAAATTTTAACGAATTTCTAAAGTAACAACTTTAGATGAAATCTAATGCTCCTATCATTCGTAGGTTATATATTTTCTACAATTTAAAATTTTAAAATTAATTGCAAAAGTAACAACTCTAGATGAAATCAAATGCTCTTATCATTCGTAGATTATATTTTTTGTGCAATAAAATTATTATTTTAAACTTTAAAATTATCATTTTAAAACAATGAAGGGGGCCCGCTGTGACCCACTTGCACCAGGGCCCGGCTTTGACTTGCTACGTCCATGAGTAAACCTATCGGTTTACACAACTGCGTAGAGAATAGTTAACGCAATCGCAATTAAATCTGTTAATCACGTTAAATCACAAATGTTGGTAATTCATTTAGCAATATTAATTAATTAGTAATTAGTCAAACAGCAGGAGGATAAAACAACAAATATTCATACTACAAAATATTAAATCAAGCTAGAAGCCTTGCATAACTTATGAGTGCTTACGAGAATATTTAGGAGATTTTAGCAAATTGCAGCAACCTAGTTTGTGATGATAACGTAGGTTGTTGAATACGCATTTATCAAATTGGGACTAAGCACTTGTAAATTCAGTACAACAGTAAACAGCTTTAACTAAATATAAAAAAGTTTTCTAAAATATCCTAACTTCCATCTTCGACCCCAATATCAATAATGAATTTAGAACATTAAAATTGCAAAACTGTCTGGGCTAGAAACCCTAAAGGCGTGTGGCCTATTTCGGTTGAACCCAACATTGACCTATTTATTTTATATGCGGATACGGCCACCAATAAGAGTTTCATTAATTTCATTTCCACTTTTAAACAGATTTTCTTTTTGCAGCGTTGGAAATAAATTCAGGTATATACTTAATATGCAATATAAAAAGTCTTATCACTGAGCCATCCTTTCAGGAGAGTTACAACTACCATAACTTTCAAAATTTCCAATAATTTTTCAAATAACTTGGAAAACACAGGACCGCTGGCTTTTACAGCTTTTTTAGCGTTTCAACTAAGCAGGCTCCAGGATGTGACATTACGGTTGGATTAATTATGGTTTTCAGATATCATAAACATTGGTCTGGCGAATTTCAGGTAGTCCTGTAAGTACGCATCCCTTCTCATTCAATACGAAAGTATTGATTTCCGGACTTGAAAAACTTTTTTTGCTCGTGACATCTCAATTCTTTCGAGGAGGTGTAACTTACGATATATTCCTTTTATTTAACGAACAATTTCTTGTTTTCGAAACATTGTAAGAATGCACAATTTATTTAAAGCTCTGAGGAGTTTGCGATTCCTAACATTTTTTCTAAGTTTATTTTTAAACCTCATTATACCTCAGCTTTACTTCCTTTTATTATTTATAACGTTATAACAGGAACCCGTAAGAGAAGCCACAATTTCCAATTATGTATTTTTTATATAAAAAGTTAAAAAGCTCTACTTAACTTGTGAAACCTGCAACATAAAAGAAAGTTTTTTTACACCAATTTTGTTTAACTTTTAAAAAGTTTAATGTTATTGGGGCTACATAACAATTATTATTTTATAATACTTTAAGTCTCTTAAACTCTATGCTAAACTTGCAAATGAGCAACTTTGAGAATTTGTAGCTGCATGAACTTTTCGCTGCATATTTGCTACTTAGTTCCGGGAAATTACAATTTTCATCGTCTAGAATCTTGTAACTATTCGCATTACATCTAATTAAATCATCTTTAATTGTTGATCATTCTTGTTATCGAAGGAACGTAGATGTGAAGTGTAGAGAAGCTTATAAACTTGAAGCACAACCAATTGAAGATATCCCTCTCGAGGGTGATGCGTGAGAAGAGCTTTTCACAAGTTTCAAGTGGAAATGGTAGATGAAGAGTAATTTGTAAATGATTCAAGACGCTCTAGAGAATTTAAACGTCGAACTGACACCTTAACGTTGAAACCTGAAATTGGTTATTAATGTAGATTCAGTTGAACGATAGAAAAGCAGATTCGAAGAAACCAAAGAAAAAGCTTCATCTGTAGAGTCAGCAGTTTCCTCTCATCTCTACCCTTGGATTTCCGCAGTATTTTTAATAAACCGGACTACCCATTTTTGCTGATCCAGAAAAAGTTTCATTTAATACATAAATTTGTAAACTGAATTTTGTAGTTTAAAAGTAAAAATTAAATTAACTACATGGGATGAACTTTTTAGACTGTTTAATTTCGCTAGTATTTCCATATTATATTACTGTAAAAATTAACTTTTGAGCTTTTGGAGTAGTTGAAAGTGGTACATGTTTGAAATCAATCCATGCGAAAACGCTCGTCTGCTTGGAAAATAAAAAAATCTAAATATTTTAAATTATCGTGCAATGCTTTATTGCAATCGATAAGAGCTTTTCTATTTTATTGCAAGCGTCTTTAAAAGCTTTAGTCGCATCACCAACTTATTAAAAAAATTTTAAATTAAATTTTTTTGTACCTATTGAGACGTCTTTTGTGTGGGCCAAATTTAATTTTATTTAAAGATGTCAGACAATTTTCAGAACTCAAGAACCTTCACACGTAGATTTAACTAGGTGGAAAATCCTATATTTTTTGATATATGAGGCAGGTATTACAACATAATGACTTGCCATATATCAGCCGTAGGTGATCATTACGCCATTTGGACCTGTAGAAAATCCCAAGCGATCGATCAATTTACTAATGATTTATCAATTGGTTGTAACAGTTTGTAATACTTATTCCCTTATTAAAGCAGGGACCATAATAAAATTGAATTCATTTCGCCGATTAAGAGGTCCTCGGATTGGTTTTTAAGCATAATTTCCTCTTAAAATTAGCCTTGTTTTGTTTCCGGAATCCTTGAACAGCCTTTTAGTGTAAAATGTAAATAACAAAAGTGGAAAGAATATTTTTTATATTATTAATAATTTAAAAGTTAAACATGCTTGTACCATTGAGTTTTGGAGTATTTTTTAATAAAAGAACTTTAGAAATATTTAACGGTTGTACATTTTGCGAGCGTTTAGCAAAGCTTTGCACTTTGTGAATATCAACCAACACACACCCCGAAGGTATTTTCAGTAGCCAAGTTCAGATCAGTATTTCCCCTGAATTGTATAACATTTCAGGTTAAATTTAATGCGATATTTATAGATACGCACAAGTAGCTGGGATAACTTTTTCAAGGATTAATAATTAATTTACGGATACAAATTGTCGAAATATGATTCAATTTAAAAAGAAAATTTTTTTAATATAAATATCAAAATTCTTTATTCCGACAATATTTTTAATTTAAAAGTAATAATTGCAGTTGCAGAAAAAATTTTGTAAAACCAATAACGGCAAAACGTTAAATTATAAAATAATTAATTAACTGTATTCATGAAATTTATATCCGCAGTAAGGACTTGGAATAATTAAGGATATTTTCGTGATTTTCATTAAAAATACTACAGTTTGAATTGCTTGGCTAATTTAATACTAAATGAAAACACACTTTTTATATTTCTTGAAGCAATAAATCCAAATTGCAAAAACTCTTTTAATAAATTCGTCAATTTATTTTTATTTTTCAACAGAATCCTCCACAAAAGTTACGTATAGAAAGTTTTGTTATATTCTCTTAAAAAGATTTTTATTTATGCTGGAAAATCCTGACTCAAAAAGGAAGTAACTTATTTTACAATATTGCGTTGGCCAACTTTATAAGTCGATCATCTTCAGTTTAAGTAAATCAGACAAGATATATTTTCGGGAATGTCAAATGTCTTGGAAACTATTCCAAATTAATTTCGTGTTTCTCATCGCCTGCAGTGCGAGTTTCACACGAAAAAGTGGTAAATCGAGATGATTAAAATTCTCAATTTTAGGGTGAAATTATTTTAAACGTTTTGGATTTATTAATGGGCGTCATTTAAAATTTAAGCAGATTATTGACAATCTGTAAAGCATAAAAATTTTGATATCGAAATTTTTAATGAGGCGAATATTTTCGGTTTTAATTTTGTTAATTACGCCAGATCTCATTATCCAAAGCTTTTTTTCAAATTTAATTTTTTGCAATAATCTAATCGAAGTCATCCTAAGCAGTCTTTAACATTTTGTAATCGTGAACGATTGGATATACCGAACCATATAGGTAGAGGTGATTAGTTCTAGGATCAAATCCTCGCTCACCAAATAAAACCTTTAACCTTTTTTAATTAACACAGCTTACTTTGTTACTTGAATTTCTTTTTATATATTTTCCGTTATTTTTTAGAATATCAAACTCCAACGTTGAAATCTTTTTATCTCCAAGTAATTAAATTAAAATAAGATCATTCGAACATCAGAATGTTACTAATTTATAAAATTGTATCGCAAAAAATTACAATACTTAATCAAAATATGATTAATTTTGCTAATTGCTAATGCTTAAGTATAAACCGCCGTTCTCATCCAATTAACGCTACGTAAATTAATACTAATCTATAAAATCCCAGCACGCTGCTCCTGCGTGTCACTTTTTAGTGAAAAAAGAAACACTCTGATTGGTCGATTCTTTTTACCCACCAAAAAATATATTAAAATGAAGTTAGGAGGTTAGGACTAAAAATATGAGGTTGATTTGAACTTGAATTAATAGCAAAAATTACTTCAAAACAACAAAAACATTTTTCGGTGTGTATTTATTTAATTACTTTACTGCTCACAGAGTATAGCAGCAACTTTCTGTGTTACTTCGAAAGTTAATTATAAAAATAACGTCAAAATTGTAAACCGGGGGGTGTGGAACACCCTTCAGTACATATCGCAAGATTTCCACTCTTTTAGAATACTTGGAGAAGTATAAGAATCCTCGCAATAATTTTGAAGTAATTCAAATAATTCAAATAATTAAAGTAAACAGTAATTGGAGTAAATTTTATAGCAAATTTAGTAAAATCAACTTTAAATTTAGTTAAATTTACTTTAAATTTAGTAAAATTTACATCAAAACACCAAAATATTTTCTGTGTAGGGAATTTATAATTTTTCAAATTATAATTTGTAAAATTATAAATTCCTTATCTTCTCCAAGTATTCTAAAAGAGTAGAAATCCTACAATATGTACTGGAGGGTGTTCCACACCCCCCAGACCCCCCCCGGTTTACAATTTTTGCAATTAACTGGGAAATTGGAATTTTTAAGTAAAAATGAGGGAAATTTAGATAGAAAAAATTAAAACTTGGAAAGTATATTTGTGCTCATAGAGTTTAGCAGCAACTTTCTGTGTTACTTTGAAAGGTTTTTATAAAAATATAAAGCCAAAATTTTAAACCGGGGAGTCTGGGGGGTGTGGAACACCTTCCAGTACATATCCCATGATTTCCACTTTTTTAGAATACTTGAAGAAGATAGGGAATTTATAATCTGTCAAATTTCGCGAGGAAAAAAGTTTTTGAGTTACTTTGAAAATATATGTATAAAAAAAAGTTAACCTGCTTAAGTTTTCAGAATAATTTATTAATTTTCCATTACCCATATGTTGCTTTACCTCAATCCGGGGGGTCTGGGGGATATGAAATTCACTGGCTACATCACTGGAGAGAGCGTACTAACCTGAATTGCTGAAATACCCCCCAGTACTTTCTAGTTATAGCTTCATTATTATAGCCAATTCCGAGACACCGCTACTGCACGATTAGTAACTACAAGAAATATAAATTCGTTTAAAACAAAAATCAATTAATTGCTACTTCAAAACATACTAAAATTCCTTTCCGACTTATTGCCCAACCATAACTTCGTTCGTTTAAAAAAGCCTTTTATTAAATTTTCGACGATTGACTAGCTAAATCACTGAAATTATTAATGCAATTATATTAACCAGCTATTGAACAAAAATTTGTTATCTGTAATTTATTACTTCAGAACGTAAGAAAAACTTTACTTACCAAACTAAACTTGGTGCATTTAAAGAAAAATGCAGTTTTTCACAATTTTACACAATTCACTGGCTACATCACTGGAGAGAGCGTACTAACCTGAATTGCTGCTAAACCCACGACGTTGACCCTACCTGCAACAATAAAGAAAATTCTTTGTTAGTTATCATTTCAGATGAGAATGGTTCAAGTCAAATTACCTTTTTCACTGAAGTCCTTTTGCGTTATTCCTATTGACCATAACAGCTTCTCCATCGTCCATCGTCCATAACTCACCAACTCGGACACTTGCACATTTTTTTAACGATTTCGACCGAAAATTTTTATAAGAAAACACTAGGAAACACAAATTTTTCACTTAAGAATTAAAAAAAATGATTCGCGATTAATTAAAAGCTAGCATCAAGCTTTTCCACAAGGATTCGTACTCGACACTTCACACTCCCGCTCGCGAAATGCGATTCTCGCGTTCACGCACTAATGTCCGTATTAACTGCAACAAAAAGAAAATTGTTAATTGTTAAAATAGATTTTAAGTCCATCTCTTTAACCGATCGCAATGTTGGCCGATTCTTTTAGCATTAAATTTTTTAAAACCGGGAGGTTTTCGATTTTTGATTATATGAAATGTTTACTCATAAATTTGTTGATAGTAAGGGTGAGTGACACAAAGGCGCGTTACTCATCGTGAGGGGGGAGCGATCGTAAAATATTGTGCAATATTTTGGGTCCCAATTTACATTTATTTATGAAAAAATTACCAATTTTTCATTTGGAAAATTTAAAACTAAACAACAAATTAGGAAAAACATCCGCGAGGGAATGACTTGTTGTCTTTGCACAAATTTGGTTTGGCCAACTATATTTAGTTGATGAATATTCTGGAGAACCCAAAAACCATCCCCTTTTGCAAATAGTACTTTTGTTTTGAAATAAAAAACAAAATCTATTCAAATACAAAGCAGAACTCATGACGAGGATGACTCACTCATGAATTTTCCTTAAGTGCAAAATTCAAAAACTTACGTTTTAGTTGGAGAAAACTCTGGAATTTTTCTGGTCGGCACAAACGAGCTTGGACAAAGTGATCACACTGACTGCGTATTATTTCACAAAAACCTGCTGCCACGTCATCCATCGACTGTAACCCAAAAATGTAATTTGAAAGATTTGCACCAACAAGAAACTAAGGAACTTACGTTTTTATCGAATATTATAGAACCAAACTGTCCATTAAATTGCGACGAACTTAAATTGTTATTCAATTGTCCCAGGATGCAACGCCGACTAGTCGAAACTTGACAGAAAACTTCCACGTAGCAAATTTCTGACGCCAGAGGTGCCAAACGGCAATCTAAAAGAACTAATTATCTACTAACCAAAATAATGAAGCCGATCGAGCACTTTCCCGAAATTTACAAAAAATTACCCAAGTTTCCACTCAAGTGAATATAAATCACTTCACAAAGAGGATTGCACAGCTAAGGTTTTTCCAAAATTTCTTCGTATGATGTTGATAATATGACGTTGGCCACACTGGCACCGATAAGTTTTTGACGAAATAATTTACATTTGTAATGATGTGTCACCACCGTAGTATAAATGTCGGCAAAAATATTATTTATTCAAATTTTTAAAACAAATCAAGTGGTATTAAGTCACTCGAAGCCGACGTCTTGATGTTGTCCTACTGTCAAACCCTACACATCGACGTTTTGTTTTTCGTTTTGAAGTGTTTTGTTTTTGACCTATTTTAATATATTCACTGCTGTTTTCATTGCTTTTGTTTCTATCCACGCTGCCTTTTTGACTTTTCATCACAGATTAATAATTTAATGTACAGTGGATGAAAAGTCAAAAAGGCGGCGAGGATAGAAACAAAAGCAATGAAAACAGCAAAAACACAACACTTCAAAACAAAACAAACAAAACAAAACGTCGATGTGTAGTATTTGACAGTAGAACAAATTCAAGACGTCGGCGTCGAGTGACTTAATACCACTTGAGTTGTTTTAAAAATTTTTATAAACAATATTTTTGCCGACATTATACTACGGTGGTGACACATAATTACAAATGTAAATAATTTCGTCAAAAATTTATCGGTACCAGTTGGTGCCAGTGTATCCAACGTCATACGAAGAAATTTTGGAAAAACGTTAGCTGTGCGATCCTTTTTGGTAAGTATTTGTGATTTATATTCACTTGAGTGAAAACTTGAGTAATTTTTTTATGCAGATAAAATTTTCCAGCAGTGAAAATTTTCAATTTTGTTTGCAAATTTTCGCAATTTTTTGTAAATTTCAGGAAAGAGCTCGATCGGCTTCATTATTTTGGTTAGTAGAAAATTAGTTTTTTAGATGGTGGTTTTCCACCTGTGACGTCAAAAATTTGATACGTGGAAGTTTTCTGTCAAGTTTCGACTAGTCGGCGTTGCTTCCTGCAACAATTGAATAACAATTCAAGTTCGTCGCAATGCAATGAACAGTTTGGTTCTAGAATATTCGATAAAAACGTAAGCTCTTTAGTTTCTTGTTGCTGCAAATCTTTAAAATTACATTTTTGGGTTACAGTCGATGGATGACGTGGCAGCAGGTTTTTGTGAAATAATACGCAGGCAGTGTAATCACCTTTTCCAAGCTCGTTTGTGCTGACCTGGAAAATTTCAGAGTTTTCTCCAAATAAATCGTAAGTCTTTGAACTTTGCACATAAAGGAAAATTCATGAGTGAGTCATCCTCGTCATGACTTTTGCTTTGTACTTGATTCGATTTTGTTTTTTATTTCAAAACGAAACTACATTTGAAAAAGGGGGTGGTTTTGGGTTCTCCAGAATATTCACCAACTAAATATAGTTGGCCAAGCCAAATTTGTGCAAAGACAACAAGTCATTGCCCCCGCGGATGTTTTTCCGAATTTGTTGTTTTGTTTTAAATTTTACAAAATAAAAAATTGGTGATTTTTTCTTAAATAAACGTAAATTGGGACCCAAAATATTGCACAATATTTTACGATCGCTCCCCCCTCACGATGAGTAACGCGCCTTTGTGTCACTCACCCTTACTATCAACAAATTTATGAGTAAACATTTTATATAATCAAAAATCACAAACCTTCCGGCTTTAAAAAATTTAATGCCAAAAAAATCGGGCAACAGTTCATTACGAGCTGCGGGTGCGATCGGACTTGAAATCTATTTTAACAATTAACTATTTTTTTTCGTTGCAGTTAATACGGACATTAGTGCGTGAACGCGAAAATCGCATTTCGCGAACGGGAGTGTGAAGTGCCGAGTACGAATGTTTGTGGAAAAGCTTGATGCTAGCTTTTTAATTAATCGCAAATCATTTTTTTAAATTCTTAAGTGAAAAATTTGTGTTTCCTAGTGTTTTCTTACAAAAATTTTCGGTCGAAATCGTTAAAAAAATGTGCAAGTGTCCGGGTTGGTGAGTTATGGACGATGGACGATGGGAAAGCTGTTATGGTCAATAGGAATAATGCAAAAGGACTTCAGTGAAAAAGGTAATTTGACTTTAACCATTCTCATCTGAAATGATAACTAACAAAGAATTTTCTTTATTGTTGCAGGTAGGGTCCACGTCGTGGGTTTAGCTGCAATTCAGGTTAGTACGCTCTCTCCAGTGATGTAGTCAGTGAATTGTGTAAAATTGTGAAAAACTGCATTTTTCTTTAAATGCACGAAGTGTAGTTTAGTAAGTAAAGTTTTTCTTACGTTCTGAAGTAATAAATTACAGATAACAAATTTTTGTTCAACAGCTGGCTAACATAATTGCATTAATAATTTCAGTCAGTGAAAATATTTCTCCAGTGATTTAGCTAGTCAATTGTCGAAAATTTAATAAAATGCTTTTTTAAATGAACGAAGTTATGGTTGGGCAATAAGTCGGAAAGGAATTTTAGTATGTTTTGAAGTAAAAATTAATTGATTTTTGTTTTAAACGAATTTATATTTCTTGTAGTTACTAATAGTACAGTAGCGGTCGCTCAGAATTGGCTATAATAATGAAGCTATAACTAGAAAGTACTGGTGGGTATTCCATACCCCCCAGACCCCCGATTTGAACTAAAGCAACATATTATGGATAATTGAAAATTAATAAATTATTCTGAAAAAGTAAGCAGCTTAACCTCTTTTTATACGGGTGACCTAGACCACCCGTATCAGTACTTTTTTTCAAAAACAGTAAGTCGTAGACAGTTGGGCTAAAAAAATTTATTACAAAAGCCTTAATGACGAATTTAATGGTGATATTATTATTTCCGGGAAAAGTCGGCATCCAGAGTAGTTTGCTCCAGAAAGTCCAGAAATCCAGAATTTTAAATGGCACCATATGTCGAAAGTGGTATCGTTGGAAAGCTCTCTAAAAGCTAAGCAAGTTTTGTAGGAAAATTTTTTTTATTACTCCCACCCCTTTTAAGTTATATTCACTCGAAATGGGTCACCCTGTAGAAAAATGGGGAATCCCCGTATCGGGAAACAAATATGTAATAAAACTGTTTAAATATTATACCGTTTAAGGAGCTGCTGCTCCTGCTACAGCGTGTTATTCTTTGGTGAAAAAAAACACTCTGATTTAACTCACTTTTGTTTGAAAATCCAAATTTCCCAATTTTTCCTGGCGAAATTTGGAAAGTTATAAATTCCATATCTTCTCCAAGTGCTCTAAAAGAGTGGAATTCCTCCAATATATACTGGTAGGTGTTCCACACCCCTCAGACCCCCCGGTTTACAATTTTTGCAATTAACCGGGAAATTTGAATTTTTAAGTAAAAATTAGGGAAATTTAACGTTGGATAGAAAAAATTAAAACTTGGAAAGCATATTTGTGCTCATGGAGTTTAGCAGCAACTTTCTGTGTTACTTTGAAAGTTAATTATAAAAAAACGTCAAAATTGTAAACCGGCGGATCTGGGGGGTGTTGAACACCCTCCAGTACATATCGCAGGATTTCCACTCTTTTAGAATACTTGGAGAAGATACACAGAGAAAAAAAATCCTCGCAATAATTTTGAAGTAATTCAAATAATGCAAATAATTAAAGTAAACATCAATTGGAGTAAATTTTATAGGAAATTTAGTAAAATTTACTTCAAATTTAGTAAAATTTACTTCAAAACACCAAAAAACTTCGCCAGGAAAAAGGGAAAAATTTGAATTTTTAACAAAAAGTGAGGGAAGTGTAAACCTTTGGCTGGTGAATATTGAAACTTGGGAAAACATTTATTTAAGTGCTTACCGCTCACAGAGTTTAGCAGCAACTTATGCGTTACTTTGAAAGTTAACTGTCAAAATTATAGTCGAAAGTGTTAACCGGGGGGTATGGGGGTTAACACCCTCCAATATATATAATAAAATTCCCACTCTTCTAGAATGCTTACAGAAGACAGAATAATTATACAAATTTTGTCAGAAAATGCTGTGGAAATTGAAACTTTCGCCTAAAGAAAATTAAAATTTGAAGAACTTATTTATTTTTATATTATCATAAAAAAATTAGTTTTAGCAGCAGCTTTTTGCGTTACTTTGAAAATATGAAAAAACTGGGAATCCCCCAGTAGGGGAAAACGAAATTAAATGTTTAAATATTATATCGTTAAAAAAGAGATCCACCGTCTAGCTGCCCGTCCGCGGACGGGCTTTCCAGCTAGTAAAACATAATATAAAAATATGGCATTTCTTTTTTAAAACCTCATTTTCATTGATGTATTTGACTTCAAATGAATTTTTATTTATTTTATTAACTAATTTACGTCAAATACATCGATAAAATCGAAGTTTTAAATAAAAAATGTCAGTTTTTTTTTATTTGATTATGGAATCTTTTTTCAGTTGAATTTTCATGGTTTAGGTTTTGGTTTTGGGAAAGGTATCACCCTAAGCAGCAATATATCTTTCAGAATTAAAACTGTAATGCCAGGTGAACTAAATTTAAAAGTGATTTATGACTGCAGTAAAAATTTAAAAAATGCATTTTGAGTTATCCAAGTTGTTTATTTCAGTACTTTCCAGCTTTGGATCTACTACCCCACGTTTGGAGAAAAGGTCTCGAGACTGACTTACTAAAACCGCGTCTCGACATGATAAAAACAAATCATCACTGATCCGGATCTGTTGTTGGCTAAATTTTCGCTTAAAGGAAAAAGCAATAAAAATAAGTCATAATTCAAAATACGAAATGGTAAAATCTTGATAAAGACTTACAATTGGACAGTTAATAATAAAGCTTTACAATGTTTTCAAATTGAAAATAATCTAACACATAAAAGTTGACACAATGAAATGTAGAAAATTTTCAGAACTGTAAAAACGCAATAAAATATTGTACGTAAATGAGAATGTGAACTGACGTGACATAAAGGAAGGTTTTTAAAGTTTAAAATAAGTTTTAAATATTTTTAAATTATTTACGAGCGTATTACCAACATGACGTCCGTAATTTGTATGAAGAAATGTCGAGATTTAATATCTTCAGGATTTGCCAAATGTTTCAATCGGGAGCTCTAATGGACATCAGTGCAGATCTTCAAGATGTAGTCATCATGTAAACCTCTAGTGCACAATTATTTGAGAGTGTGAAAAATCGGAAATGTCTGTAAAATAAATCAGGTTCCAATCGCGCTGTTTCTGTGCTATTTAGTGATCGACAAACCCTAATAACAAAACCGAAAAATTGTTTGTTTCTCTCTCTCTCAAAATTGAAAAAGATATTGCATGAATGTTTGTATGCAGATCAGCAGGCAATATTGATCATCAATATTGCTGCAATATTGTGACAATGTCAAACTATATTTAAATGATTACTGCGGCCACATGTAATACAATATATTTTTTACAACTTTGCAGAAAATTGTTAGAATTATTATTTTTTATGATATATAATAAAAATAACTTGAAAGCCAAAAAGTCAAAGGTTAACAATTTTGCTTTTTTCTGTATAAAGACAGACTAGAATATACAATTATCGCAAATAGGGTGCTTGACATGTAATAAAGAAATGTTATACCTACAATTTTATATAAAATTGAAAAAAATTTTACAAATACTTGATCACAATGACACGTGGAAAACTTTCAGAACTGTTGAAATTTATATAGTAGGTATACAGAAGTTGAACTGACGTAGACGTGACTCAAAATTTCCTTTTACAGTCAAATAAAAATATTTGAAATAGTTGATTTTGAAGAACCTACTATAAACATCGTAAATTTTAATTATAAAAATAATAATAAATCGGGGCGGTATCATCAGTTCTAGTCACCATCTTAGCTTTGTTTTTTGCGTTTTTCATATTCTGAAATTTAAAATATCTTTCAATTATTCTTTTGTTGTACTAAAGCTGCCTTTTTATTTTGAATATATTTATTTAATTCTTTTTGCTTCCAAACATATTTTTAAAAAATAAAAAACAAATTGTCGTCTTTTCTTTGTCATTTTGTGCTGTACTTCGAGCTTAAGCTTTTCAACATCATTTAATATAACCATTGATGATACCCACTTTCGCCCACCCACAGTTTATTCCAGAAAATAAAGAATCTATTTTTAAAATTAAAATGTTTAATTTCAATAGCGAGGGATTGTATTGCGTGGGTAATTAATTAAAATGTTTATTGATGTTTCGTGGGTTTTTAAATTACTTTGGATTAACAAAAAGGTAAAAAACATTAATATCATAGAAAAATTACGATTTTTGTTTCTCTTTCAAATTATCTTTCAGATTTAATTTTTGTATTCAAGTCGTTCGTTTGCAGGATAAAAATTTAAGATTTTCTATACTACCTGCACAGTTAATATCGCCCCCCAAAGAGTTCATTTTAATAAATTTCCAAATGTTAGTGTCATAAAGTTATAGTTATGATATATAAAATTTGCATAATCGAGGGTAAATAGTATTATGATTTTGATCGTTAAATTTTAATGTCTATTTTTTATAATCTAGCCTGCTCAATGTTTACAATTTCCACAAAAAAAGTTTTGAAACTGCCGCATTTATCTAAAGTAGTCTTATTAAAATTTAAATAAGGTAATCAATATATTCCTTTATCTGGATTGTTTAGAGGTTTTTCAAGAAAACTTGGAGCTAAAGTTTAACAAAGCCAAAAATAAAATATCACAATTGAATCCAGGCGACTGAATTTTGGTCTTTGTGCTAGAAAGAAATCCGTAGATCAAAAATTTTCTTTGCTATTATAAATCGTGTAATTTTTCTAATTAGTACTCGTTTCTTAATGGCATTTCTTCTCTTGGGAAATATAAATTACTCTCGATATGTTTTCACGTCGCTTAAAGAACCACAATTCAAGTTTTTACTTTTACTGCTTGCTTCATAATTAAGGCTCTTATTTTGAACTCTATTTTCCGACCCAAAATAAACTAGAACAAGGAAAACTTGATAAAAAATTTACAGTACGCTGAATAGCAACTAACAAACGAGACGACTTTTTTATTTCAGTTCTGTTATAAATTCACATTTTTAATATTTCAACTGATGACATTTTATTAATGTTGACTAAACTTTTAATTATCACAGAAGATGGAAAATTTATATTTTTATTTCGTTATTTCCATCGGAATTACAAAACTACGATTTAATTCTGTAATTAGCTCCACAATATCCAGAGTTGGTTAAATGTCGAAGGCGAATTACTCTTGCGCAAATAAAATTGTTTACCTAACTAATACCGAATTTTTATAGAGTTAAATAAAATCAACATCGATCAAAGTGGTTGTGTTGAGACATCACGGGAAATTTATAGGCGATAAAAGCAATATCCATCTAAATAGTTGCTTATAAAATTGTCGACTTGGGACACTTTTGCAGCCAATATTAAAATGTCCTTACTTTTTTACAGTTGTGCTAATTTACCTCTTTAATGTGCAGGATAAACTATTTTTGATGCTTTTATACGACAGCTCGTCTTATTAATGAAGTTGGAAAAACTAATTTCGGAACATTGGTCCAACTTTTCAAGATAATTTTAACGTCGTAAACAGTAATTCGTTATCGGCTCTAATTTCTGAGATATACAGGAAAAGCAAAAATATCTTTTTGTCAAATTAAAAAATCACGTTAAAATTACGTTAATTTGAACAAATATTTGACGTTTAATTAACGTTTTTATCCTAATATTGCATATTCATTGCATAATATAAGACCATCAAAAATGAACTACCCTAATCGTTCGGTAGACTGGGGGAATGTAGAAAATGCAGCTTGGAAATAATAAAAAATTGCTGTAGGTAGTTTATGCAACTATAAATTCGAAAAGTTCGTCTTTGCTAATTAGTCTCGTAAGAGAGTCGTAAAGAATTTGGATTAAACAATTAAAGTTGTCGGCGGGTCTCTTTTCTTTGTTGTTCTTAAACGTCGCAGAAAAGGTCGGATAAGATAGCGCCTTCAGCTAGATGAAGAGAAGCAGATTAAGGGGTCATAATTGCTATTTAATTGAATTTTAAAGTTCCATGCAATGTTATCTCGACTCGTTAAGTACTCCGAAGAAAATATTTAGTGATAAGAAAGCGCGATTTCATTTGCATGTGCTATTTTATTATTTGAATTGATTTAAATAATTATTGTAGTAGCAATTGAAAATTGCGAGGCAGTTTAAATGTCGGTATAACAATTTGAATCACACAATTAACTAAAAGTTTAGGATCAGTTATACATTAGGACAATGGCTTAATTCTGGAGATAGACAGTGGTTCCACCCATAGACATGAGACATGCAAGCCAGCTATTCAATTTTAGGATCACTTGATTAATCTGCCAAGACAGTGAAAATCCCTCATGTCTTTATAGAGCGATGAAACCTAAATTGATGGATACTTCAACCATTTACAAATTACCCGATTAACTACAAACACATCACCTATTCCATTGTCCAAAATTGAAAATATTTTCCAACAACTTTGCGAAAACATGTCAACTATGATCGAGCTCGAAGTTTACCTAAAGAAAATATTTCCGAGGCGAACAATGCTACAACGTAAATTGAGAGTGTAATGTGTGAAGTAATTTTTGTTACAAGGATTCTTTCTACAATAAGCTTAGCTGGCACGAAAGTTTCTTTTGCCCGTTTTCTCACATTAGTGTCCGTTTTCTATTGCTATTTGGGGTAAGTGAGAATTTTATCAACCCTAGCTATCTCGAGAAAAAAAAATTAATTGTATTTTCCCTATTATTTTGATTTTCAAAAAAAATTATCACGAAAAACTCACTTAATATATTATTTTTGATTGGAAAAAGTGCAGCAAGCAGATATTATAATATCAAAACATATTTCGATATTCGATTAGGTTCGAAAAAGAAAATATAATGTGAAGGAACAGACTAGGATTGTGAGGACGACACGAAAATTTCGTTAACTCTTCAGGTGTACACATTTTTATAGTACGTGTTTGTGTCGATCTCGAGAGACTTTTTCTGCCAAAAATGATATTAACACATAAAAGTCATATATTTGAAGTAACGTTACAATACGGCAATAAAAAAATAATTAAATTACGGTATACCACATCAAGAGGTGCTATATTGCGTGCAAGGTTCCCACAAAGATTACCCCTTGAATTTCTTATACCCGACTAATTTGATGAAAACCTTTAGGAACGGTCTCAATTTTCCTGCATTACTTACATTTCTAAAATTAAAACAAAATAATTTTTTTGCAAAAACGCCCCAACTGACAAAAACCAGAAATAATTACAAAAATGTTGTTAAAATATAGTTAATATCAAAATAAATTAAAAAATTATTAAGATTTTCCGGGTAGTAATCTCCCAGAGTCTGCAGAGTCTGATGATGATAATAAACCGAAACCGGTAGACACAAAGATTTGTTTACTAGCAAGGAAAAATTCGAAAAAGTTTATTTATTACTAAATTTTAATAAGTTGGGAAATAGCTTATTATTTACATTCACTTTTCAACCATCATCGGCAGACAGAATTGCCGGTTGGGAAGTGATTACTTTCCGACCTGACACCTTAGTCACCTATCTTATCGGCTGGCATTTCCCACCTAGGGACATAATATATTATTACTTTATCGCCATTTTTTGCTTTTAATTTGAACTGAACAATATCTGAATTTTCACCAAACTCATGAGAGTCTCTGTGGTAACTTTAAGCTCCTGCTTAGATTTTCATTATTTTTTAAAGTGTTTTCCCAACATGCATGAAGCAATTAAAATGAAGTAGACGATTCCGACTATTCCTTTAAATAATAAAAATTAGTATCTGAAACCAAATTATGAAAATCAAAAAGATTATTTTTATTTTCAATTTTCATTCTAAATATGTATTTCAACATAAAATGTGAAAAGTTAAATTTATGTATTAAATCTCACATTTTATAGTTAATTTCATATTATTTACATACAAAATGTTATCATTTCAGTTTTACAATCATATGTCGCGCATATTATAGTAGTATGTATTTCGTAAAATAAAGAATTTACGGCATCGGCACTCTTAAAATTCAAAGCTAAGTGCCGAAGTTTTTTGTTTTATTTCAAAATAAATAAAAACTGATTCTTGTATAAACAAGCAATAAAAACAACTTAAAATAAATATTAGCACATAAATATCAGAGAGAAAATTTTTTTCTATATAAATAGGTAACAAGAGTTTCGACATAAATATCGTACTTATTATTTTAAATTAGAAAAGAACAAACATTGGAGAAATAAAGAAACTCAATCAGTATATTATAAAACTTAAAGTTTTCCCCTTTTCAAAAAACTTTTCTTTTAGGCTCTTGTAAGTTGAAATATTTGGTTAACTTGAAACTGATAGATTTTAAATTTATGAAACCAATGAAAATGCCACACAAATTCAAGTGCATCGATTTTTTATGCTTCTTTCTCTCCCGACTCACAAAAAACCCCTATGCTAAGTATCAATGTTAACGTCGAATCGTCAAATCTCTTTTGCTCAATCTCGTATGCAAATTTAATGACGTTTCTTATATTTTTCTTTCCAACTCCAAACCATAAGTAGGTGCAGTTGAAAATTCTTAAGCTTATAAGCAAAGTAATATTCTGCAGTTGAAAACTGCTCGTACTTGGGTGGGTGACCAATTGGCGACTGATTTAAACAGCCAACCTGACAAATTGTAATCAATCTGGAAATGTATGCTGTCACGGACAAATGTTTTGTTAGCTAAATTGCAGATGAAAACTGATATTGCAAAGAATTTAAAAACTTTAAACAATTGTTCCATCTGGCAGACCAACAATATTGTCAACATAAACGAGGTAATATTCCGCACCATTCCGTTTTTAATTTAATTTGTTCGTCTAATAAAAAGTTAATGGTCAAATGTAAACAGTAAGAATGTTTCGTTAGAAAATGAAAAATTTAACCATCCAGGTCAAACCAGAAAATAAAAGCAAAACTTACCTCCCGATGTTTACCGTTGCTTTCGAAAGCATCGCACAATTAAGTTGAATTAATTATTGTTTGATATGATATTCTAATTAAGATTCCAAAGAAGCGAGATGTAGTGAAAAGCAATTATTATTGAAATTTATAAAGCATACAGACGACTACGGCAATATAGGTAAAGAATAACTTCGTCGTTATGATAGCACTTTTGTTATTAACTCACCTAATTATCTGGTTGTCATCACACAAAACACCAAGTTTTCCTTAAGGTTTCTTGTTACGTCATGAACCTGAAACAAGAAGAAGTTTTATTTAAAATTTACGATTTTTAGATCTTAATTTTCGCAATATTGATTAAATCAGAATCAGTTTATTGGAAACTAGAACTTTTCAATTCTTATGTCATAGATAACTATTTTTCATATTTTTTACAGCTTAAATATGCAATCATCTAGTTAGTTACTCCTTCTTATATAAATACCACTTTGTATTTTAAAATATATTGCAATGACCCAATCTTAGGGGTAAAAGTATATTTTTCATTAAATTACTGAAATTATTTGTCGAAATCAGTTTAACTTCAGTTGCAAACATTTTCTTTAAACTAGAATTTAATATAACTCATTTTCTTTCAGTCCAATTAGTTTTCTGTCCGATAAAATGTGTTTACCTTAATTAATGCTACTTCATTACTTTTTGATTATAACTTTTCCTTTTATCTCCTCTTTATAAGTAATTGCACATTTTTTTAATTTTAATCAATTACTTTATTTATTACAATTATTTAAAAAGTTAAAAATATATAAAAACTCAGCTTAGGAAAATTAACATTCCACTGTACTCTGAACTGGGAGTCTGGGAGGTATGGAAGTGATTACTTTGAACTATAAACTGAAATTAAAATTTTAATAGTTTAAAATTATCCATCCCAATCTAAGGATTGTTATCATATTTACTAATTGTTAGAATAATACATTTAAGCTGAAAATAATTTCTATGATATTTTACAACCAAACAATTGCATTGTGATCTCCAGTGATCTCGAGTTTTTGTATTTTCAGGAGAAGCTTTACATATTGATCATAATATCCTTATTGTTTCAACGATTTTAATGGTTTTATGTTGCAGAATCGTAATTTTCCGTTTGTAAAATTTCTCAAAGTTTTGTTTTTGATTACATTAAATGCAACTGACGTTGACGATTTTAATTAAATTTGTTTTAAATAATAAATAAATATGTGGATAAATACTATTAATATTTGTAATGTATAAAATTATTTATTGATTTTATATAGTAAAATGAAATGTAAGGGAAATTCATTGAATAAATACATTAGTGACGTAAAGTAAATTGCGAACAGTTTTTCTGTTAAAATTTTTTAAATCCTAATATTGATCTTTTATATTTTCAAAATATGTTATTTGCTTACTTTGCAATTAAAGTAATATCTGTATATTTTCAGATAATCTCACAAACAATTTTATTAACCGCTCTAGCGCTATTTTGCTCTAAACCTTTTGCCAACTTTTCCACTATTGCATTTTTTTATCTGTCCAGGTCCCTAAAATAGACGATTTCTAGCTTTGACATAATTAGAATTATGTTTTGGATCCTTATCCTGTTGAAAGACACATCCACGTGGCATTTTTCGCTTACCATGATGCGGCGTTATATGGGTTTTTACTACCATACTACATCTATCCATCCATTATGCTATGTATTTTGAGTAAAGGTCCCTGCAAGGGTTTTGCATATGAAAAACAAACAAGTATTCTGCAGTCCACCGAAGTTTTACTGTTGAAACTTCTAATTTTTCAAAAAAAAAGTTCTATAATCTGTAATAATTCTTACTGAGGCCCAATCCAAACTATAAGGCTCATCTGTATCTTCAACCTAAACCACAGAGGTAATAAAATTATTAGCCAATCGACATTGCTAGTTTTCGGCCGCAAAAACCCAAAGATGGGTAGGTAACACTTAATTAACAAAAAGTCGTTTTTGCTTATAAAAATATATTTATCCAATCAATATATTGTGTCACATCTAAAAGACCTACATATTGAGAAAGACTACATGTTTCATTAGTCGTTAATATTGAATGAGAAACAATTCCCCTGATCGTCCATCTTCCATTGTGCAAAACATAAAATGCACCGTCGGTATAACCATTGCAAAATCCAGAGTTGTTATTGGGAATTTCTAAAATTTCATGTTGGGTAAATTCTAAATAAAATTTTGTTGAAATAAGTACTGAGTACCTGCACAAATTGTTCGATTTGATGTAATCGGGATTGAAGATAGAAGGCATTGATCTACATCAGCAGTAACTGCGTAACTCTGTCTCAGGATGCTATCATTTTTATTCCAATCCACAACTATTCCTTTCTCTTCATCTAGTTCCTTATTTAATAAACAAATTGGTTGCACGTAAGGAGTTATAGATAATTCTCGCAAAAAAATTAAAATCGCTAGATCTGCAATGTTGTGATGGTGGTCCGGAGGAAATTTAATGTTTTGAACTTTTGCAGTTTGGGTGTCGGTGTCGAACCAATCGAAGAGGTCAGTCCTTCCAAATGTCAAGTACAATTCGTAGTCTAAATATGGCTGAACACAATGTCTCGCTGAAATTTGATTAAATTAAAATGCATTTTATCATTTCAGTGATTAAATTGTACCTGTTAATGCTAGTTTGGGCGTTATTAGCGAAGCCCCACATAATAGCTTTGGAGATTGCTCCCGACGAAAAAGAGCACCTATCCAGGGATACGTTTCCTTCTGAATTTCCGATTCCTGATCTATTGAAACTGTAGAAAGACCACATTTGTTTACCTCAGTGATGTTTTCATTTTGGATGTCTACTGAGGTTGTTACACTTATAGTTTGATTATTCGATTTAGATGATCTATTTTCTTTGGGAAAATTATTTACACAATCATTAATATTCGTAAGAGAATAATTTTTATTGTTTATATTAATAAATTTGGGATGATAACACGGAGAATTCTTAGTTTCCTCCATTGGGGGTTTGTTGTGTGTGGAATTAAAAAACTTTGTGTTTATTATATGCCACAAACTCACCTTGGTCTCCGTGGACCTATAAGCCCGATCACCTAAGAATAAATAATTTTTTTTAATAATTAAAATTATTGGATTGATTTACCTTGTATGGGAATTCCAGAGCACACAGAAATGTTATTTACAGATATCATAGTTATGTTGGGCAAAACATCATACCTTTGTGGAAAATCCAATCTGAAGACCAAAGGTCGTTTAAGTGATAAGTCGTTGGCACTTCCCAAAAATTTTATATTATCATTATTAAATCTCTAAAAGAGAAGCATAATTATTATGTAATTTTAGAACGTAGAATTTATATTTAGGTTCCCACAAGGTTAAAAACATAAATTAATATTTGCACCTATTGACTGCGGTTTTAGTTTAATTATTTTTCAAATTTTTTACCTGATTTCCAAATTGGGAATCTGCGATTGATAATTGAACGCCCAATACTATCGAGCTATTTTGCGTATTAGCGGGGTAACGAACTTCGATCCTTCCGTAGAAACTATTATTTTCATTTTTATATCGAAAAATTGAAAAGCAAGGACTCTTTTGACAACGTATGACTTTCATTATAAGCAATACAAATACGAACTTACAAAAAATAAAGATAATCATTTTTTTAAATTCTAACACTCACTATTTTTAAATAAATTAATTGGATAAACTAAGTATGTTCATGAGGGCATACTGCGATGCTCTAGCCGTTGATATTTATGGCTAGAAAAACTCTAAAATTGCTCATTCGGCAAACTAACCGGTTATCGAGTTGATCTCTCTCCAAAATTTCAAATTATATAATTTATTTTACCCGAAAATAAATAGAAACCATACATAACCGATTATTGCTTTAAAAATCCTGCCACCCACAAAAAGATAAGGTCGAGATATTTTTCTACATCTTTAGAAAAGTTAAATCCATTTTGAATTTATCTGGTGATGTGTGAAGTTACAACAATATTTATGTTAATTAAAACTAATAAATTTGTATTAAGAAAATACCAAAATTAAATTTAAATCAAACTTTTTAATAATTTCAATTTTTAAAATGGAATTGTTCAAATGAATTAATTTGGACCCTAAGTTTAAAATACAGCAATTGAAAGTAAATAAATGTAATTTCTGAAATTTTGTAATAATATTTTGGTTTAAATTTTAATGTAAAGTGGAAAGTGTTTTATATTGTGAATATTTAGTTCCACTAATAGGTAGAATTCTGAAATACAGAAATCCTGAAACCTTGGCTAAGGAAAATTTGTGAAATTTTCTCAAGAAAGTTGAAATAGCTGGGAGAACGAATTTTATACCTACTGCGAATTGGCTGGATTAATTAATATCAAAAAAACTTAATTTTCAAATATAAACCATTTTTAGAATCATAATGATTCTAAGCCACTTGTAAGAAAAAATTTTCTTAAATTTTTTAAATTGAGTCTATTCTGTTCGTTATCATTTCGTCATTCATTCTAATCATTTTACAAATTTTCAGTTCTTAAAATGGAAAGATCTGGGGGTATGGAATACTCTTCAGCAGGACCTATTTTACCTGTGAAGAGTAAACATAAAATCGTAAAATAAAAATCAAATTCTGATAAAATAACCAAAAAACTAGGCCTTCGATGCTATTAGTTACACTCGAATATCAGGGGCCCAAAAATTTGCTAGAGCCTAGGGCGCAACCCAAACGAAAACAAAGCTTGTTTCTCAATTTCTTCCTTTCCACATCCTTCCTTCTTCTCAAAACTGCGACTTCCAAATACGGTGCTCACTACTGAAGGTATAAATAAAGAGTAAACCGTTCACCCCAGACCCCCCGATTTGCCGATGGGTACACTATAGCTCTATCAGTATTTGAAGTTATAATAATATTGGAATTTTGCCGAGCAGTGGATCTGTCTCTTTCGATGCCAAAGCTTTAAACATATTGTGGGACCTCTTCAATTTATTAAATTTTAAATATAAGTTTATGAGACTCAAAACAATGAGGATAAACCGGGGGGGTCTGGGGAGTATGGAATACCACCCACTGCACGCTTTTATTTTATTTCCAAATCACTACACCCAACACAAAAAACTAGTCTACATCATCTTCTCAACCTCTTAATTTTCTTCTCTTCTTCTCAAAACTGTGACTTCCAAATACGGCGCTCACAATCAAGGTTCCCAGCATTGGTTACTAAGCAACTCTCCAGTACTGAAGAACCAATACTATTGCTCCATAAATAAAGAGTAAACCGTGCACTGGGGGGTATGCCATACCCCCCGGTCTTTCAGTGGTTTCACAAATCACTGGATTTACAGAGGACATCAGGATCGAAGTCGATACTCGCACGGAGGATGAGCTGGAAGATCTGGTGAACTGGACAGTAGCGGATATATACTTCCTGGTGGGCGGACACACGGTCCTGACGAGTGACCAGGAGCCCTATTCTTAAGCTCATACGACTTGATACGTATACGCAAATACAAAATTTTCGTATACAAATGAAGTATTCATACTCCTTGATTGGTCGAAACATAATGGTTCGTATGCGAATCAAATCAATCTAAAATCAAACTCGTGAATAGGGCCCCAGGCTAGGGTCCTGGAATAGACGTTGACAGTTGTATCTCTTTCAAACCCCACATCACGAGAGTAGCAAAAAGGGCAGCGGCAATAACGGAGGCCCTACAAGATAGGCCCTAGAGAGGCCAAGAGGATGCTCCTGAGCACGGCGGCTAAGTCCATTATGCTATACGGTTCTAGTATTTGCGTCACTTCTCCCTATACACCTCAAGACGGAGGTGAGGGACATCAAATATCGGAATAAAGGCAAGGAGAAGTATGACAACCGGGTCCAAAATATTAGCAGATGGACATACCGCCTCAATCCGGACATCGCCCAGTGGACTTCGAGGAAACATGGTGAGATGAACTTCGAAATCACCCAGACACTTAGCGGATATGGTTGTTTCCGGAACTACCTGCATAGGTTCAACAGAGTAGACTCCCCCAATTGTCTCTACTGAGAACCATCTTTTCTTGCATCAAGTGGACCGGGATAAGACGAGATACTAGCAAACAGATAGGTACTGATATCAGCCCAACGAACCTCGTCGAATTTGTGCTGGAAAGTGAAGGGAACTGGGCCGCCAAAGCACAGGACGATAAACAACAAGAAGAGTCAAGCGCCGAAAGGGCGGAAGCAGAAGCTGTACGGAAGACATGCGCGAGCAATTCCCGGCAACTTCATGGAGTGGGGTTTTAGTCCCCAGCAATGTATCTAACTCTTTGGATGCCCAAACATTGAACCATATTGTGGGAACTCGACATCTTATTAAATTTCAAATTTAAGTTTAAGAGGCACAAAACAATGAGTGCACGCTTTTATTTTATTTCCAAATTGCTACGCCCAAAACAACAAACTAGACTACATCATCTACTCAACCTCTCAACAGAGTCTATTTTACCATCAGACGAGGTCCAATGGCCAGAGGGGCCCGAAAAGAGAGAACATAAAATCGCAAAAGCTTAGGAGCCTACTTAGTTAAAAATAGGCGCTGCTCTCCAGTACTGGAAAGTACTGCCAGTATTATAGTAGTACTGTAATATTTAATGAAAAATATTATTTTGTAGTTGTTTATATAAGCTGACTAAAGCTGGTTAGCTGGCAAATTTTATGCCTCTAAGATATTGTAAATTAGAAACCCAGAACTTTAATTTATTCTAAAATATAAGTCAAAATATTGAAACCTAGGTTCAATTGCTGGAAAAAATAAATTGCTATGTAAACAATATCTTAATTAATTCTTTTAAATCTGCTGAATTGGTTTGGTTAATTTCAAAGCAGTTTCTACGACAATGCGAAGTAATAAATTCAAATTTAACCAATGAGATTGTTTTATTGTCTACATCTAAAAAGAACCTCTGAAGCTTATCTCCGTAAGCAATAGTGTAGAACTGAACTGACATTGTAGCTGCATTTCTATAATTTTGTAGCAGTAAATTTGTGTTTAGCAAATGCAAAACACATTATTCCGCTTGCTGTGCACTATTTGAATGCATTGTTACAATGTCCAAACGTTACTATTAAGTAATTCTCAAAAGCTGGCTGAGGAAGTAGATATTATAGATTTCCAGAATATTTTGCGGTTCAGAAAAGACAGCTTAACACTTTTAAATGTTTTAATTCTGAAAATTCCCAATTGTTTTGTGTAATTATACAATAAATTATTATGTAGTACTGAAAATGAAATACTTTGCGCACTCATATCGTAATGTCGTTTTTTCCCAACTCGTGGAGTAAAATTCTATTATTTTGTTTATTGCTTGCACTACCCGGTATATTCATTGGACCAATGATCAGCAGTTAAAATTTTTATTTGGTAAAATTAAAAAAGTATAATTAAATTTTGCATAAAAGCAATTTTACGAAACCAAAATAAAAATATAAAACATTTTTGTGCATAATTGGAATTCGGATTACATTATTATGTTCAATGTTTGTTGTCATTTTTGCCTAATTAATTTTAAAATGTTTCAAATTGTATATAATTGCTTCTGAAAATGAATCAGAACAATTCAAATTTAAAAGTTAAATATTTCGTCATAAAATATAATTATTTTTGGTTATGCCGTTGGCTGAGAACTAGTAAAATAGAATTTTATAAAATTCTGAGCACGTAGTTCATATATTTTTTGTTTATTGCTGGGATTTGTATTTTTATTACATAAAATTTATAAAATTGGGTTAGCAGAAATAAAGGAATACGATAATGAAAAATTTGTGGTAAAAATAAAACTTCCGGTGAAATATTATGTTTAAGGTAAATAATTAAGAACTGAACTTTCAGTAAAATAATTTAATCAAATTTTGGTTATAAATACAACGAAAAAATGCCGAGGTTTATTTTGAATTTTATTATTTTTGGATAACAATACGAAATAAGAATTTGTTACATTATTTTGCCTTGAAGTGTATAAATATTTATGACTTATGAAGCAGTCGAATTTATTATCAAAAATGTACTTTTCGGTTCCATTTATCATAAATCGAGTGCATTTAGCGTAACGGCGTTACGGTAACGAAGAATTATTGCATGCAATTGTATTTTGCTACAAGAATTTATCTAAATTGAATATCTGGCGGATTATGAAGCTTTGTGCAAATTAGAAACCTTGCTCAATTAATTTGTAATTTAATCTTTAGTTTCTGAGTTTCAAAATTGCTACGTCTTGACTCCTTGATAGCTGAACGTATGTACTACGTCTTCCAAAATATGATATTTTGGTAAAACAACTAATTATAAAGTTTTCGTCTTTATTTAGTAGTTTAGCACAAGATTTTAATTAAATTTAAGAAGTAATTATCAGTAATTGTTGAATATGGTTTTGCGTAATATAATTTCATTAAGAAAATTATCAAGCAAGAGTATAATGGTAAAATATTATTATGTATTTAGTTAGTTGTAGTAACGAGTTCTGGTATAGCTTTGTTGACATTTTATGAGGCAAATTTGTCTCCATATTAAAATTGGACCTGCATAATTAACTCAATGTCATGCAGTGGTGTACCAACATTTTGTTCGACGCTATATTTGTCTTATTCCATTTCTAACCAACAAGCAGCATGTGACGCTTCATACACGTGCCACCTCATGGAATGCATAATAAATCAAGCTAAACATGTCAGAATTTGCATTGCCCTCGATTCGAAACGATTGGGTTTACTTTACAGATTTGCAAAAATACAACGCCGCCAGTAATTACAAATTTACCATTATCTGCTTTTGTTCATAAACTTTACACTGGAATAACTCTTTTGACGATATTAAATTACTAAACACAACTAAAACAAGCTTACAAAGTTACCTTACACAAGAATTGCAGAATTATATTTATACATTTAAAATTAAACATTCCGAATAAGACTAAATTTGCCTTCATGCAGATGATACTGCTATCTACGCTCAATTATTCTACGACTACCGAAATAACCGAAATTGAGAAGACCAGCATTGTTATGATACTGTAAATTTTCTTGACAAAAAAATTTATTAAGAGATTACTTTAGGGTTTGGGTTTTAATCTTTACTTAGATGTATTTGATGTGAAAAGGATTAAGGTACCGGCCGATTATTTGCGATTAATAACCTCCGTAACTATCTTGTAATTTAATAAAATAATTTAACACGTGACTGTTGATGATATTATAATCTGATCAAATATAACAATAATAAAAACAATAATATTTTTGTAGAATAATTAGATTAACGCCAGTCCCTTCTTTCTTTTAACCGTCGAAATCGGAAGTAACTAATTAGCCAGTTAATTATGACTATATGATAATAATTAATATTTATCATAACAAAGCAAAATTATTATTACTTATTACTTTAACAATATGTTTTGTTATGTTTTTGTATCATAATGGTATTTTACACAATAAAATATGATGTTAAACTAAAGTTATATTATCATAACATAATAATATACATTTGCAATGTTAAATATGTAACTCGGGATAGGCTGTATATTTCAGAAAAAAAATATTTCAAGTTTTTCAAGCGTAGTTAGCAACAAACGTTGGAATAAATTAGTATTAATTATTACAACTCGATGTTCTTTTGTTTGTGGTATATTACAACAACAATTTACACAATGAAAATTGAGTTTTACAATAGCCACAAGTTAGTCTCTAATTAATTTCTCAATATCAAGGGCGAGTGAACGTTGAATTCACCAGGAGAATCGACTACCCTGATGGACAGTTATTAAATGCATTTTACACCAGAAATGCCTGTATAGGCAACTCATTTAATGAGTTAGCCGAACATAGGGAATTAACGTGTAAAAACTTATTCCTGCTTTCCTAATTACTTTATAGATAAAATAAAAAACAAAAAAAATGCAGAAATATAAACTACGCATGATAAGAACATAAGATTTGATCTAGCTCTTACCTAAAAAGTCACAAAAATGTTTAAAAGTTTCATTTATCAAACTGGCCATGTAAGTTTCCAAGGTTTTTAAGAAAAATTTTTTATTTTAATTTTTATTTTAAGAAAATAGAAATTAAATAAAATATATTTCATAACCATTCCGATAAATGAAAATTTTTACAATTTCAAAAGCAGTTTTGAATTTTTAAGTAAAATCTAGATGAAATCTAATACTCTTATCATTCGTAGTTTATATTTCTGCAATATTTTTGTGTCTAGTGCCTTTCATATTTTAGAATTTTTGCTTTGAAGCAGGAATTTTCATAAATATGTTAATTTCCTATGTTCGGCTATCTCATTCAGCACCCGGGAGAAGAAATTAAAAATTACTAATTGGAAAAATCAATTTATAATTAATATATGTATAATGAAAAGCCATCTTGTACATAGGTGGCTTCAACAGTTTGATAAGCATCCATAATATTAACAAATTCAACAGAAGCAATTGTTTAACTAGCTAAATTAATATAAATGAATCAACTCAGCAACTGATAATTTAAATATATGTATTATTCTATAATAATAGTTAGTATTTAAAGATAAACAGCCTTAATGTAAATTAAATTTGTAAAGTGTCGCACGTGCGCCCCAATGTTGAATAAATAACCCACTCACAAATTTTACGCGTGCGCCTCATCAGCAATAATAATTAATTGTAAATAAAAAGCCAGCGTTTGATAAGATTGATTAATCAAACAGTCTGGGTTATACAAAATAAATATCATATATTTTAATTTATTTGAATTGCTGGCTTAGTGCTGATCTTTCTGCTGATCTCAATAACTCTCTAACTTAATCTTCTTTAACATGGAATTTGATTGTCGTGAAATTTAATTGCGCGACCTGAAGGCAGGACTGGCCCGTTATTTGTCTGTAACTTCCTTTTTTAAATGGGTTACTTAAAAAGGGGTATATGGGCTAAGCTGTAGAGGTAGCACCTTTTACCAAGACGGTCACATCGAGCGTCGATAACGGGAAAACGTCTTCGGTAACTGATCTTCGCAGAATACCTACTCAATTGTGTTGACCTGCAGGCTAAACTAATTGACGATAGCCAGATATGGTAAGCCCTGATAGAGAGCAGCAATATTGTGATTCAGAAAATGAATGACCTTGGCGAAACTGCGTCTATAAGAATGGCTGAAGTATATACTGCGGTGTAGAATAGCAGGGAAATTTCTAATCATTCTCCTATCTGGTTTGAGCAGCCGTGGGGTTTTAATGCCGAAACCTTTATTAAACAAGAAAAAGACCAATAGTGCATCAGCAGACTGAAGGGCTGGTCATGATGAACTTAAAATAGAGGATGCATCATGGACGGAATGACAGGCAGACATTGTTTTTCTGTATATTCTCGTATTTTATTTATGTACAGGGCGGGAGAAGGTTAAATAATTTTCTAAATTTTGTATTTTTATATTTGTTTCATTTTAAAATCCTAATCTATAAAAACCCAGCACGCTGCTCCTGCTGCTTCAGCGTGTCATTTTTTGGTGAAAAAAAGCACTTTGATTGGTCGAATTTTTTTACCAACCTAAAAATATATATAACCAAGATTATGACTAAAAATATTTGTTTGTAATCCAATCCGGGAAATTAAAATTTTTAAGCAAAAATGAAGGAAATTTAACCTTCGGGTAGAAAAAATTAAAACTTTACTGCTGATGGAGTATAGCAGCAACTTTTGCGTTACTCTGAAAATTACTGTCAAAATTATAACCAAAAATGTAAACCGGTGGTTCTGATGGTGAACATATCGATATGCGATATGTATGATAGGTACTGGAGGGTGTTCCACACCCTAATTAATTTAGTCTATAATAATTATAAAAATTATATAAAAATATAAAGTCAAAATTGTAAACCGGGGGGTCTGGGGGGTGTGGAACACCCTCCAGTACATATCGTAGAATTTGGAGAAGATAGGGGCCGTCCATTAATTACGTAAGGGTTTAGGGAGAGGGGGAGGTATTGAAAATCTTACGGACCCTTACGTGGGAGAGGGGAGGGTCCGACGTATTTCGTACGTAAGTTTCGTAAAATACATTTTTTAAATTAAAGCAGTTCTTTTACCTGGATATTAAGGGATTATCGTTTTTTTGGATTAACTTTTTTATGTAATTAATTAATCTTTACTAACTTTTATTTATATATACCTACCTAAACATAAAATTTAATTTATATTTTTGTAATTTTTGTATAATAAGAATATTACTGTTATTCATATTTTATAAATATAAGCGAAGGAGAGGGAGGGCTTAATATTTCTTTGTTTAATAATCTTTACGTCAGATGTGACGGGAGGAGGGTTGCCAAAATCTTACGTGCCTTTATGTGAAGGGGGGGGGGGTCAAAAATTACAAAAATTGTCCTTACGTAATTAATGGACAGCCCCATATAGGGAATTTATAATTTTACAAATTTTACAAATTTTGCTAGGAAAAACCGAGAAATTTGAATTTTTAAGCTAAAGTGAGGGAAGTTTAAACTTTAACTTAAAAAATTATTTATTTAAGTGCCTTACTGCTCGGAGTTTTTTTGCATTACTTTGAAAATATAGAAAAACGGGAAATCCCCCAGTAGCGGAAAACGAAATTAAATGTTCACAAATGATCTACTGTCTAGCTGCCCGTCTGCGGACGGGCTTTCCAGCTAGTTTTATATGAAATATAAATTTTACGAATTTTGAAAAGATAATAAATCGGAAAACGACTGCCTGGAAGACCAACTGAATTAAAGAAGAAGAAGGAGAATGATTTATGAAAGCTAATAATGCTGCTGAAATAGTTTCTCCAACTATTTATCCTAAATCTCGAAAGAAGTAGAATAAGCAGGTAATTGATTAATCTAATAGTTAATTGATAACGTTCTTGTTCCTGCTGATCAATAATCGACGAATTGCTTAACTAATGCTTTTATCGATTAATCAGAAAATTGTCCCCCCGCTAGTATGGATTTGATTTTCTCCAAAAAAATTATTTATTATTTACTATTTATACTTTGTTTAGCTCAGTCGGTGAAATACATCTGCACGAGACTCGTACTATATGAAAAAATTAAGATCAAATTTTACGTTTGCCCAGAAAATGACTTAATATTCAAAATTATTTAATTGTTTTAACCATGTTCATTACAAGTTAATAAGTATAATTTTCACGAGTTTCCTTTTTGTAATTTCGATCAGAAGCACTCACGTAAGTTTATATTTATAATAAGGGAAAGTTGTAGTGTTATGATATTAGGACTACATAATGCACTTGAACATAAATTCGTCCTACATAATATAATTCAATAGAAAAGCTTTAACAATTTCTATCGATCGTTAGTCAAAATGGCAGTCGTAATGTAATTATGTCTTTACTTAACGCTGACACGAAATGTCTTTTGAAAAATTTAAGTGCTAAATGAAATTTCTGCATAACTTATTTATAAATGCATCAATAATTAAAATGGAAGCAACGTGAAATATCCCTTTAAGAATAATAATAGATTTCGGTACATTGTCCAATAAAGATAAGTCGAATAAACTGCCAAAATGACAAATATGTTGTAGGCATCGTTTGATTAGTTTGAAACTTTTGACAAGCTTCGCATAAGTCTGCAAAGTTTTGATTACTTGGGCGATTCGTGCTACATGAGAAACCTAAAACTTCAAGAACCGATGAGGGACTACGTGTACTTTACCTTGACAGCACAATTTAGCTTTTCCACGTTGGGATTTTCTTTAAATTTACTGCGACATTACAATTTACGTGATAACGTTCGACATTTTTGGTTTTTGTCGAATTCACGACAGGACGTGTAAGTACCTTACCGTCATATGGTGTTTTTTTTAAATTTTGATCAGCGCATAAATTGAAAGGTTGGTCTACCTTAATCCTTCTTGGCGAAACTCGACAATAAAATTCGATTCACGTCGTAAGTTACCAAAAGTAGAAGTGTTTTAAATGAGGGTTAACAAAATAAATAGTACAACCGGAATATAAACCAACATGTTAGAGAAACGCTTTACATCCAAAAATTTTCAAACCCAAAATTGTAAAACAGAAATCTTGAAATGTAACTAAATGCTTTCAAATTTTCCCCACACAAGTGTCGACGTTTTGAGGTAGGTACATCCCAAATCTACTTTGCTTTATCCTTCCCATTTTAATTATTCATGTTTACCTCCTATAGGGTATGCACACTTAACCCAAGCAAACAACTATTCCAATCTTGTAAATTTCTCATTTAATGATATTTTTACTAATTTACATATGAAACATAGAATATTAATAAGTGTAATTTATATTTATACGAGATTACAAGAGATAGAAGTAATAATTGAAAATTGGGTTTTGGAAATTTTAAGGAAATCTCTATTAAAAGTTGAACAGCTCCGAAAATTGAATATGCAAATTTAAAATGGATGGTTTCTTTAACTTTAGCAATCACTTGGTAGGTTTGTGTTGTTATTTATTTCGTTAACGTATTCCTATAACAAATCTGTGTTCATCTCCACTTAAATAGAATTTTGCAGATTTGTAGTTTTGTTATATCATCTATTAAATTAGGGTAGGTATAAGTTTATTTAGAAATTCAAATATAGCAGCAGATTACATTCAGAATTAATGGACTTTGATAATGCATGCACATATTTTACTTAAAGCAACAAAATATTTTTGAGAGCAAAACAAAAGTAATACCTAATCTTTGGATTCTAAGTTAGTTTTGCAAAATGATAAAACGAAACTGTGGAAATGCCACAATAAAAAAAAAACTTGTTGGAAATCGTTCCAACTTGCATGATTAATTAACGTCTGGTTAGCTGGTTAGCATTCATCCTTAACAAGATGTAAATTTGAAACGCTTGCAAGTAACAAACAAAAACAGGAATTGCATTGTTTAAAATTTAGGAGATAACTTCTCTGCTTCCACATTAGAAAACTTTAACTTATGTATTTATATAATATTTTCTCAACCGATATTTTAATTAAATTAAAACTTTTGTTCTGCAGATTCGTTCCATAGAACAGGAACCAACCAAGTAATTCATTACCTGATAGATTAATCATGCAAGCGATGTGTGCTTCTATAATATATTATTTAAGGAAATGTCTGCAGTGTTTATTTACATCACAACAACACACGACGACGGCGACGCTTATGTTTCAGCAGGGAATGCAAGAAAAGTAGAGCAACTTTTTACTACAGGGATACTAAACGGTAATTTCTATCAAATTAAACAATTTGTAAAAAAAATGCTGGCAGCTGTAAAGTCCTTACTTTAGTCCTTAACAAACCCTAAAGTTGATGGTTGTCTACCCCGATTGTTTAATGGACCGAAGATCAAAAAGAAAATATCAACTCTGGCAAAAGTATCCTGGAAAAGCTCTGCAGGTTTTTGGCGTAACAAGCAGGCGAGGGACCCTGCTTTTATAAAAGACAAAAAACATTGTATACAGGACTCGAAATTCCGATGATTTCCATGCAATTCCAGTGATCTCCAAAGAATTCCTTCCAAACAAGAGCGGATATAGAGACTAGTAACTACCCCCCTTATTTAATTTTATTAAATATTTAAAAAAAATATATAGATGAGTTTTTTATTTTTCAATTTTCTGAGATTGTCTAGATTTCCAAAAATATCCTAGAATTTTCTGTGATTCCCTACTTTTCTAAAATTTTCTGGGATTTCTTATAATTTTCCGCTCGTTTTTTACTAATAAGTGGAAAAATGATGGAGAAATTGTCATACGCAAAACTAAAGGCAAATTTGAGGAAATCTAGAATAATTTAAACTTTTTTTTCGCTTTTCCCATTTTCTGAGATTTCATTGACTTTAAAATTTTCGCGAGTTTCCCAAGATTTTCTCGAAATTTCTATGGATTTCTTTAGATTTTCTACATTTCAACAAATTTTCTAAGAATTTGTCTCTTGAGATGTCTTGGAATTTTGTCTTTAGATTTCCATTCACCAGTACACACAATTTTTCCAGCGATTTCCCCTTAGTTTTGTACTAACTGGAAAACCGAAGGGAAAATCGTGATATACAAAAGTGAAATCTTGGGAAATTTAGGAAATCTTTAGAATACAATAGATTGATTCTTTTATTTATTTTTTTAATTATCTGAGATTTCCTTGGCTATTGGCTCTCCTAAGATTTTCTAGAATATTTTAAATTTCCCCTTTTCTGTTGTTGAAATTTTAAAAATATTAAAATATTCTTATTAAAATACATTATGTATTTATTCCCCATCCATGAACTTTGCCTAGATCCGCCCTTGGTTTTAGATTTCAAGGCTGTATTTAGACTGCAATGACTTTATAATTTTGAGATATTTGCACAAAATTGTGTGCGAAATTGTCTATCTCTGGTGCGCATAAAGGGATTAACGAGATTATCATCCCACAGAACTTTGGAGAAAAAAGTGAAATAATAAACAAAATAACATTTAAAATGGAAATGTAAAATATGAAATACAAAAATAGTTTTTCCTAAAAATAGTTTTCGTTCTTTTTTTTATTAATTTAATTAATAATTAATTTTTTGACCTAAATTAAAATTTATTAAATAAATCAGGATTTTAAAATCGCCCAAGACTTTTAAATATTTAAATAGCAAATAATAATTGTATGCTATTAATTTAATATAATTGATTAGTTACAGAGGGGGTCGGGGACTCCTAGGCCGCCCACGTAAATGCGCTACTGATTATTCCCTATATAACAATTACAAGGTCCCACTTCTTTGGAAAATCTGGAAAAGTCATGGAAAATTTAAGATTTTCCTAATTTTTAGTGCCAAGTCAAGGAAATTTAATTTTCAGTCGAGGTAAACTATTGAATTTAACAGTTTTTATAAATTTTAAAATAAATTTTTTTGTAAATTTTAATATTTAAATTTATATTGATTTTTTTTGATTAAAAATTTTTATTTTCTTATAAAATGATATCTAAGCCTGGGATCGACAAGAAAAATCAAAAATCCGATTTCGACAAAAAAAACTGGGGGGTTTTAACTGTAATTTGTTTTTTCAACAAATTTAATTGCTGGTACACTGGAGGGTATTCCATACCCCCCAGACCCCCCGGTTTAAAAGCCCACAGTGTGGGTATACGTTTTTGTGATTTATTTTTATAATAAAAAATTTTCACTCTGTCAGAACAAATACATTCATGCGTCATTTGTATACAATTCATACCCCCAGTTTTATAAACAAAAGGTCTTAATGGATATTCATACATCATGTACCGTAAAAATTTGCACCGGGGGGTCTGGGGGGTGTGGAACACCCCTCAGAACATAGTATTTGTAAGACCTTTTTGAAAGTTAAATTCCTGGAACGGAAAATCCTTTAACTATAATTCCTGATGCACTGGAGGGTATTCCACACCCCCAGACCCCCCGGTTTTAAAACGCAGATGTGTGTGTGTACGCTGTGTGTTTTACCTTCATATGAAAACTTTTTATTCTCTTAGAAGAAATTCATTTACATATCGTTTGTATACAAACCAAAGGTTTTAGTGAATATTTATATAGCATACAGTATATCTATGCCTCGTGAAAACTCTCACCGGGGGGTCTGGGGGGTGTGGAACACCCCACAGAATATAGCAAAATTCCTGTTACGGAAGTCATAAATTTATAGCATGGTAACTATTTGAACATAATTGTTGGTGACCTGGGGGTATTCTATACCTCCCCAGACTTTAATATTTGAGATTTTTATTAAGATTGAAAAGGTCACAGTACAACTGTGGGCCTTTTTAGCTGGGGGCCCGCGTGCGTCGCACCCACTGCTGCGGAGTACTTAAGATACTTTAGGCGTACCGAAGCGAAATGTGAAAAAGGGTAACTGAACATTTTTATTTCCAATATAAAATTGTTAAAAAGGTCATTCTGCCCTTTTTAGGGTAGTTTTTAATTATTTTTCTAAACTAAAAATGTTTAATCTTATTATTATTAAATTTAAAAAAATATAAGAATAATACAATACGTAGAAAATCAATAATTCAAAAAATTTAAAAAAAGACGTAATTATCACATAATAGGTCTGGATTAAAAATATTATTATTATAATTATTAATTATTATTAATATTAATATTATTATTAATGTAGAAATGGGTTTTTATGCAATTTGAAAACAAAATTTAGTTTTCCTTACTTTTTAACATTGCAAATGGTTTAGGTAAAATTTTCTTTATTAATTACTCTATAGGGGATGCATAGTTTACGCGGTTTCGTGTTTGGAAGCTAAAAAGTGCGTAAAATATTTGAAATATGCAAAAGTTGATAATTTTAGGAATTTTACGAAATTCTGCATTAAATTTATCTGTTAATTTACAAAATATGTTATTTCTAAAGTATATCTAAAACAGCTACAATAACAAACATTAAGCACAATTTACTTTTACTAAATATGTATGTGGCAGGGCACGTGAAGTTAAAATAACCTGAAAGTATAGAATAAATTAAAAATTTGAATTAAACAAAATTAAACAAATAAAATAAATAAATACTGAATTTTTCCTAAACTTGCAGTAATTCGAATTTTAAGTGAAGAAATTATTTTTTATACAAATATTATTAAATTAATGAAATTATTAATAATAATATATTATTGTATTTAACCGACTATTATATTTTTTATAATTATTATTATCTGTACCAAGTACTTATAAAAGCAAATACATTTTGTGTTCCATTTATTGATTTGGTTCATAACAGGCTACTAATCAAATAATAATATATATCAGACACTCAAATTGCAAAATTTTAATTTGCTAATATTTCGATAATATTGTAGCGGACATATACATAAAATATATTATGTATACCTATAGTATCCATATATTATGCATTGATCCATAATACATTACCTCTGTTTATTCAATAATTTCAAATACTAATAGATAGGTACATATCTACGTACGTACACATTCCGGTATCCACCAAGTTGTATGCCGTGAAAAGGGTTTCACGTTAAGTTGTAGATCTTGTGGGTTAATCAATTTTTCACATTGTGATTAAAAAAATTTGTTTTATAATTAATGTAAACACACCGAAAAGCTCAATTTACAAGTTATAAAAGCTCTGTCAAATTAATTACAGATTATGAGCTTGTGGTTGTAGCAAAATTTTAATATTTTATAAATTTAATTTAAAAAAATGTTTGTCCAGAGGTTTAAACAATGAATCACATAGTGCTTCTCTGCTCTTGCGAATATAAGAGATGTCAATGTACGTGAATATGCTAATTCGAATAATGTAGTATATTTTATACACTCGTAAATCGAGGAAAACCCGGAAAGTGTAATATGCATTAAAATAGACAAGGTGACTGAAAGGGTTAATATATCGCATCATTTATCGTCATTGACCGTATAAGTTACTTTCGGTTTTCTTAAATTGATTATCAAAGTGCCTGGTTATCTGATATCAATGATTCTGTGCTAGTTTTAAGTTTACGCTAAACAGTGATAATTGGAAAAATTTAATTTAATTTATTTAGTGGCTGTACCGCCACTGTTTTGTCATCCTCAGATTTTAATGGGAAAATAGCTTTTTAGCTTTGCGTTTTATTTTCAACATCGAAACGAGTATTCATTATTATCATTATTTTAATTAACAAAGGTAAACTCATTGTAAATCTTTGAGCCTGAATCAAACATAAATCGTTTGGTATAATTGGATCAACTTAGTAATGAAGTCGAGATAATTCTAGAAGTGTTGATGTGTAAATATTAAACTTTGCTGAATTTTATTTATAAATATGTAAAACCTTTTACAAAAATTTTAACAAAAACAAAAGAAAATCTTCCCGAGATTTAAAATTTTAATATAATACTTATTTACCAATTTATAAATTATTAGCTATTCAAAATTATTCTTAAACGAAAAATTAAACTTTCCAGACTACTTTAGCAACAACAGATTATTTTGAGTTTAGTTTAGTTGTTTTTCTCACTCTCCAGGGAGAGATTTTTATTTTACTTGTTACTTATTTACTGTTTAATCTTTAAAGAATCTTTTAATTAATTTATATTTCTAATAATTAAAAATTAAAAAACAGAGGAAGAGGTAAGATCGGAATGGAACGAAAAAAATTATGCTTGATACAACTGCAGATGGGTATGATTAGCGGTTATTTTGAATATTCTGCAGTTGAAACTTAAAAAGCAGCATCGACTGATAGCTAAACGCTGAATTAATAAAAACGAAAATTTCAAAATATTAATCATTCCATTTAAAGGTTAAAAGTGCATGAGATTATGTTAATTTATTTTAATTGATAAAATATTTTTGTTTATATACTTGAAAACTAAATAATATTATTATTCGCTCTGCTGCATGCTTCAGCGTTGTAAAACCTCAATAATTGAATGTTTCCAATATTTAATAACAAATAAATCGTTGGTGTTGGTGTAAAAAGTTTAGAAATACAAATTATCCTTTTTCTTTTTTTTATAAAAACTGCAATCGATTTTGCCATTAAGAAAAAGTGAATAACTGCTGCGGAAATTTGTTCATTAGGTTTAAGGTATGATAATGCATTAACGGCACGAAACTGCAACATTACCACAAGGTTGTTTGACAACGTCAGATTTGATTCAAATTTGAAATTTGTTGATAAAACCACATCTACATTGAATGCTTTAAATTCTAATTTGTATGTAAACACTTCGTTAACAAATTAACACATCAAATAATAGTTATGTACGATAGGTGCTCATCAAATTTGCATATTATATACTTGAGTTTGCATTTAATAAACCAGCAGTTTATTTAAAGATAAACGTGTACTTTTTTAGGAAAACCAATTTTAATTAAAGTACAATGAAATTTAATTTAAATTTTCTTCACTTCCGTTGCAATATATTACAGCGAATGCAATCGACTACAAAGCGGTATTCCTATTGAAACAAGGAACTTGTTTGTTGATATTTACCAATGTTCTACTTTAACTGCACAATTAAAATACTTAAATTATAAAAAAATTACAATTGTTTTACAATTAATTTTAATAATGGGGACGAACCGATTGTTAAAGTTTACGTTTATAGAACTCGGCTAGTCATATATGCGGTTGATACGGTCATGTATACAGTAAAAATAAAATAGAAATTCTAGTCAAACTGATATAGTATATTGACTTGCCCCTTCGGATAATATTGCACCCCTCGACACTGGTTGACCCCAATGACACTTGACATTATATCATTACAATAAAATAATACAGATAAGATTATCCATTTGAACTTACGTAATCGCTTTGCAAAACAGCAAAGGTTAAAATTAGTAAATGCAGTTCTAACGAATTCGAAACATGGTTTTGGATTTTACTTCATTTATTTTATGTTTAACATTGATATTGATTGGATTACGTAGTTACGTGAGATGGAAATTATCATATTGGAAAAATGAAAATGTTCCATACGTAGAATACAAATTTCCTTTTGGTACTGCCGACAATCCGTTAAGAAGACATGCAGCGGTTGCTGAAGAATTTCAAAACCATTACAATCACTTTAAATCGCAAGGGTGCAAATATGGAGGATTATATTCATTTGGAAAACCTGTGTTTTTACCTGTACATCCAAAATACGTAAAAGCTATCATGTCGACGGATTTTAGTCATTTTATGAGCCATGGTTCTTACTACAACGAAAAATCTGAACCTCTGAGTGCTCACTTATTTAATATCGAAGGGCCAAGGTGGAAAAGATTAAGGGAAAAACTATGTCACACCTACACTTTAGAAAACTTGAAACTCATGTTCCACGTGCTAATCAATTGTAGCAATCAATTGGTAACTGCTGTGAATAAAGTAGTCGAGAACAAGACAGATATCGACATAAAGGAAATTTTGGGATGCTACACAACGGATGTGATTGGATCCTGCGCTTTTGGCATCGACTGTAAGAGCTTTGACGAAAACCAAAACTATTTTAGGAAATACGGTCGAATATTCTTTTTGCCTTTAACCAAACTTGAATCATTAAAAGATAGTGTTGCGTTCATTGCTCCTGCATTGTCACGATTTTTGGGAATTTCGATCATGAAAAAGGAAACGACAGGTTTCTTCCTGAGAGCAATGAAGGAAACAGTGGAATTTCGCAAAGCAAACAACTTGAAACGAAAAGATTTATTGCAAATTCTAATTGATTTGAAAAATGTGGATGATGAATCCAAAGAGACGAAGAAACGTGACATCACGATTGAACAAGTTGCAGCTCAGGCGTTTGTGTTTTTTGCGGCCGCATTCGAAAATCCGTCCAACACGATGACGTTTTGTCTGTTGGAACTGGCAGTAAATCAAGAAATTCAGGATAAAGCAAGAAACGAAGTGCTGGAAGTGCTGGAAAATAATAATGGAAAGTTTACTTATGATTCGATGGTGGAAATGAAGTATTTAAGTCAAATCATTGATGGTTATTCTTGTTCTGCTTAAGGTTTAAAAAATAATATCATCTTGTTTTAGAAACTCTACGAAAATACCCACCTGTTCCTGCAATACCCCGAACCTGTGTGAAGGATTATAATATTCCTGGTACTAATTCTACTGTAAAGAAAGGGGTTAGAGTGTTAATTCCAACATTTGGATTACATCGAGATTCAGAATTTTTTCCGAATCCCGAAAATTTTGATCCTGAAAGGTTTAACGGTATTAATAGACCAAAAATTATGCCATTTTCGTATATTCCATTCGGAGAAGGTCCAAGAAATTGTATAGGTAATTTTTGTTACAAAATTTGAGTTTATTGCATTTCGATTGTTTTCATAATTTCAGGTTCCCGCTTTGCCTTAATGCAAATTAAGGTTGGTTTATCGGCTTTATTAAAGCATTTTCAGTTTACTGTGAATGCGAAAACTACGCTACCCATAAAATTCCACGAAGATAGTTTTATTTTATTAGCGAAAGATGGGGTATGGCTCAATGTTAAAAAGTTATAAAAAAATGATTAAACCTGGAATAAATTCTAAAAAATTAGTAGAAGGATAATTTGATTTTTAGGTGCTTGATTTAGCTAAGAGCATTATTGATCGAAAAGGTAATTTATTTATTTATTTGAAAAAAACTTGCGAATTAGTGATTTTGTCGATTACATTCTGTCGTCATGATTTTCCCACAGGAAATTTATCATTGAAGTAAATAAATTCTGGCCGTAGTCGGTATTTAGGTGGTTGTTGTTTTATTAATTTAGATTTACTTTTATTAATGACTAGCTGGAAAGCCCGCCCGCGGACGACAGCTACACGGTGGATCTCTTTTTTAGCAATATAATATTTAAACATTTCGTTTTCCGCTGCTGGGGGGATTCCCCGTTTTTCTTTATTTTCAAAGTAACACAAAAAGTTGCTGCTAAACTAATATTTTTATAATAATTCAAAAATAAATAAGTCCTCAAATTCTAATTTTCTTTAGAAAACGTTTTGATTTCCCTCACTTTTCCCTCACAAACAAAAAATTTCACAGCATTTTCTGACCAAATTTGTATAATTATTCTGTTTTCTGTAGGCATTCTAGAAGAGTGGGAATTTTAATATATGTATTAGAGGGTGTTCACCCCATACCTCCCCCCCACCCCCCGGTTTACACTTTTGACTATAATTTTGACAGTTAACTATCAAAGTAACGCAAAAATTACTACTAAACTCTGTGAGCGGTATAAGCACTTAAATAGATGTTTCTCCAAGTTTCATTATTCTCTAGCCAAAGGTTTACATTTCCCTCACTTTTTTTTTTAATTCAAATTTTCCGCTTTTTCCTGGCGAGATTTGAAAAATTATAAATTCCCTACACAGAGAGAATCTTTTGGTGTTTTGAATTATAATAAATATAATATAATGTCAATATTGTAAACCGGGGGGTCTGGGGGGTTTACACAGAGAAAAATTTTTGGTGTTTTGAAGTAATTTTTTCTATAATTGAAGTTCAGATCAGTTTCACACCATTTTGGAGTAAATTTTACTAAATTTGAAGTAAATTTTACTAAATTTCATATAAAATTTACTCTAATTTATTGATGTTTACTTCAATTATTTGAATTACTTGAATTACTTCAAAATTATTGCCAGGATTTTTTTTCCGTGCATCTTCTCCAAGTATTTTAAAAGAGTGGAAATCCTGCGATATCTACTGGAGGGTTTATTATTATAAATTAAAATAATTATAAATTATTATAAATAAATTAAAAGTAAACCGGGGGGTCTGGGGGGTGTGGAACACCCTCCAGTACATATTGCATTATATATTTATAATTTGTAAAATTATAAATTCTCTATCTCCTCCAAATTCTGCGATATGTACTGGAGGGTGTTCCACGCCCCCCAGACCCCCCGGTTTACAATTTTGACGTTATATTTTTACAATTAACTTTCAAAGTAACACAAAAAGTTGCTGCTAAACTCTGTGAGCAGTAAAGTAATTAAATAACTACACACAGAAAAATTTTCGGTGTTTTAAAATAATTTTTACTATAATTGTAGTTCAATCAGCCTCACACCAATTTTGAAGTAAATTTTACTAAATTTGATATAAAATTTACTCTAACTGATGTAATATTTACTTCAAAATTATTGCTAGGATTTTTTTTCTCTGTGTATCTTCTCCAAGTATTCTAAATGAGTGGAAATCCTGTGATACGTACACAGAGAAAAAAACAATCCTCGCAATCATTTTCAAGTAAATATTACATCAATTATTGTAAATTTTATATTAAATTTAGTAAAATTTACTTCAAAATTGGTGTGAGGCTGATTTGAACTTCAATTATAGTAAAAATTACTTCAAAACACAAACAATTTTTCTCTGTGTACTGGAGGGTGTTCCACACCCTCCAGACCCCCCGGTTTACAATCTTGACATTATATTTTTATAATTACCTTTTAAAGTAACACGGAAAGTTGCTTTTAAACTCTGTAGGCAGCAAAGTATTTAAATAAATACACACAAAGAAAATTTTTTGGTGTTTTGAAGTAATTTTTACTCTAATTGAAGTAAATTTTACTAAATTTTAAGTAAATTTTACTAAATTTGATATACAGTTTACTGTCATTAATGTAATATTTACTTCAAAATTTCTGCGAGGATTGTTTTTTTCTCTGTTTTTTCCGAAGGTTAAATTTCCCTTATTTTTGCTTAAAACTTCAAATTTCGCGGTTTGGATTAATATTGGACAAATATTTTTAGTCCTAACGTCCTAACTTTACTTTAATATATTTTTTAGTTGGTAAAAAAAATCGACCAATCAGAGTGTTTCTTTTTCACTAAAATATGACACGCTGGAGCAGCGTGCTGGGATTTTATAGATTAGGATATTTCTTAAGATAGGCAGTACTTCTGTCACAATGCATATCCAAAGAGCAACATGAGGCTATTGCATAATTGACACATGCAGTATTAAATGTCTATATTGCTTTTGCACAACTGTTGAGTCTAAGCAAGGTACTCGGTTCGAATCCGGTGAGTGTCAAAGTTTCATATGACCAACTCAGCGCCTCGGAGAGCATGTAAAGCAAAGTTACAGGCATTTCCCTATCGGGATTAGGCAACCGTGGGGTCTAAATGTTAAAATGCTAAAAGCTGTAGGCAGAAAAAGCTGAAGAGAGATTGCTTTTAAACGGTTCAGAACTAACTTTCAGATTTCCAATTTTTTTTTCAGTATTAAAAATGGTCTCTGTAATGGCAAAGGTTTACAAATTATGAAATTAAAGGGCGTATATATTTTATTGTCCTTAAAATTTTGACTGGCGATTTTGACAGCAGGCAATGGCTAGCTACCAAAGAATCTACTAATGATTATGCTCTTATGCTCTTAACTTAACAATTATTATAAAAAAGCTTTGATCGTTTGGATTGGTAATTATTTAATCGACGTCTCAGCAGGGAATAGACGGAAAAAAAGTTTCTCAATGCAAAGGATCTGATTGTGCATCTGATATTAGTATTTCTAGTAAAATTATAAAAATATTGCGAAAGAAAATTCTCTTTAATTATTACTTTCAACACTCAATGTATAATTAAAGCTTTCACTACTTTACTTTTTTCCGCATTTTCTTCTTTCGTTTTTCGAGTACTCTTTTGAATACGACAACTACAGAAATAAGAAGTATTCTTTTCTAATTTAAATAGTAATTTCTGTTTTAAATAATCTTTTTGCTTAATCCTGTTTGTAAATGTGATAAAATTAAAATGTAGCTTTATATTTTCAATTTAAAAGGTAATCAAAATAAAGAATAAGTTGGATTTATAAAAAAAAATTTAAATATGTAATTTTATTAAAGCTAACTAGGAAAGAAAATGAAAAACGTTGTATACGAGTAAAACATAAATAATTAAATTAGGAAATGAAATTGTAAGTAGCTTTTCATATATATCCGAAGCTTGGCGAAAAAGTTTTCTTTAAGTTAAGTTCTAAAATACTAAGTGGAGCATAAATATGAAAGCTTTTGGTATTGTAGATTTTTCAAGTAATATAGTGATTAACTTTTTACTTAGAATTTAACGAAATTTATTCGAGTGCTTCCTACACCTAGAAATGCGCTTTAATCTTAGTTGCCGGGAACAATACGACCAAATGTAAAGTGCTACAAAGGTTAATTGAAATAAACATGGCGCAATCTAAAATTCAACCCAAACTAAATTTTCCCCGATTTATTACAATACCGGATGCTTCCATTCGTATCTCGTATCTCATAGACCTACCATTGCGTTGATAAGATTATGTTCGAAATAACACGGTAGGGAACGGTCTCGAAATTGTGACCATATTTCATTCGTCTATTTATATTTTTACATTGTCGGATTTATTGTGTGTGAAAAGTAATTAAAACTGTAATATTGCTAAGCTAACGTACATTAAGTATCATGCAGTCATGTAGTAAAATTAATTTATAATGCTAATGTTTTGTCATAATGTGTTATACAAGGGTAGTTAACGAAATACTACCATTTGATTATTTATTTGAAATAATAAAATTTCAGTATTTGCAAGAATTATCTTAAAAAGATAGAACAAGGCAAAGTAATTAGTTTCAAAGGTAATCTGAAAAACAAACAGCAAACTAATTTCCAATGATTTTCCAAGCATTATTTGTTAATATAGTTTTTTTCTGTATAAATAATGCTCAGCAGTGTGCAACTTTCACAGAACTAAAGGGAACAGAATGGGTAATTATCGCCTTGTTTTGCCCTGTGAAAATTATTTTCTGTAAATAGCGTTCAGCCTTACGCTTTTCCTCGCAGACCGAGTAATCATTTCTTAGAAAATTCCGTCGCAGTCTAGATAAAACATCTTTTTAACAGTCAACTGAAAAGGAAAAGGGCTATTCATTTATATAAATGTATGTTTCTTGTTTAGACTTTCAGACCACCTACCAGTAAAGATTATCAAGGAAACTATGGCAGCTATCACCTAAATGAATGAGTTCTAATCGCCAAAACATTATAAAATATTTTAATAAATTTGTTATTATTCACCACAGTTGAATAAGCAAATTTATCCTGAAAAAGCCTTTCCCAACATCAGTTCTTTTTTTTCAAAAGAGTTTACCGGGATCAGCACGGTAACCAGGCCCACAGATTTTTGAAGATATAAGAAAAAATGTTATAGAATTGTATAAAATGAAGCGGAAGAATACCTTTCAAGGGTAACCTAGAATTTGGATTTCTGTTGCATAAACTAGCTGAACTATTTCACAAATAAAATATTTTAAATTCACCAAATGAAAAATAAATTAAAGTGAAAGTGGATGAAGAAAGTAATTACATAATGCCAAAAACGAATTAAGAGCTAAAATTATGTAGTAGGTACGTAGGATTACAAAATTTAAATTAAGAAACTAATTTATAATGGAAATAAGGAAAATTCAGTAATTAATGAAGTAAATTAAAGTTTTACAAAGCAAAGTTGAAAGGTAGCAGGAAATTGTTTGTTACAGCTGTTTTAGTTGGACGTTAAAGTGCATAATCTGAAATCGTTTCTAAGGTCAATTTTAATTATTTTCTTAAGTTCGGCATATTTTTATGAAAGTTAACATCGTAAATTAATTTAAACGTATAAAATAAACTGCAAATATATTATATTTGGTATCCAGTCATTTGGCCGAATTTTTTTGGCCGACAATCATTTGGCCGACAGTTCGTCGACCCGCAATTATTTTGTCGTATATCCGAAAAATCGAGTTTTGGGAAATCGATGTTAAAGATTGAAACGAAATAAAAAAAAATTGACTCGAAAATCTTGCTTCTATTTTCTGGTCACTTGTAGTTCATTTCATTGCGGTTCTTTTGGTACTAAGAAATGAGGCTTTTTATAAATAAATATTGGATTTTAAGGCACTTTTGTTCGAAAGTATCTTACCGTATACGCCACTTTTGACGAAATTTTTATGCATGCATGCCACATACGCCAAAGTAATGTGATTATATATGTCAAAATAATGGTTAATAATATGCTTAATTAGTACCAGAAACCTAAAAATAATGAAAATATGAAATATATTTTAAAAATATCATTTTAGTAAATTCAGTCTTTAAAAATTCAGTCTCCATACATAATACTTCAAATTTTATTAGTTAAATTAAAGTTTCATTATATTTTAACATAAATAAAATATATTCTGCATTTAAAAAAGTAACAAAATTAGCATTCTGATAATAAAATAATAGATTGTAATTAAAGAAAAATATTATAATAAAATAAAATAATAAGAACATAATTAATATTAATGGCGGTGTGTATGTGTTTGCACTTATTTGTTTCATATTAATAAATTATTTCAATAAACTGTTGTAATATTCAACATCAATTTTAGATATAAAAATATAGGAGTTACTTCTTTGTCAAATTCAAAATCTCTGAATCACAAATTAAATCATAAGTTACATGAAAAATGCACCAAAAACCACAAATTCCATGCACCTAAGATAATACGAGCATAATACTTCACCTGTATTTCTATTATAGTGCCGTATATAACACTAAATATGAACCCATACGTCAAAATAATTGAGGATAATTTTCTTATACAATTTTACAGTGATTTTTGTCGTATATCCAAAAATTTGGCGTTTGCGGTAATATAATACTAAAGCTACGGTATTTTATGGCGTATAAGGCAAAATTCATACCCAATATCTCGCAAACTATACAAAATTGAAACATTCTGATAACACAGATCGATAGAGAAAAAAAAATTATACAAAATGGCTATCTTAACTAATTTTTTTTGATTTTGTGATGTACGACAGTATAATTGCGGGTCGACGAGTTTTTGGCCGATAAATCATTTGGCCGAACAGTTTTTGGCCGACAGATTATTTGGCCGAACAGTTTTTGGCCGACAGATTATTTGGCCGAACAGTTTTTGGCCGACAGTCATTTAGCCGAACAGTATTTGGCCGACAGTCACTTGGCCGACAGTTATTTGGTGGCAATTGCAGGATGGCCGTGTTAGCACGTATAGTCGAGGAATATGGTCCTGACTATGAGCAGACCAATAGAAAGCAACGTCACCCAAGGACGAATCTAATAAAAAAACTAATACCGTTTCTGAACGACGCGGTATTAAAATTATCCGCGTTAATCCTATCCGATTACCTTTTGTTATTTTCTATATAAACAATTATGTAATTAAGAATCAGTAAGTAGAAAGAATTAGAAGAAATTATAAGTATTAGAAGAAAAAGAAGAAATCAAAAGTAAATTAAAATTATATCAAATATGCCTTTGGAATATGTCGAAAGCAGTCGTGGAGTTAAGCAGCTTTTACATAATGGATTTCTGTTTACTCGCGATAAACAAGGTGGTGCAAAAATTTATTGGAAATGTGCCAAATACAACACTTCAAAGTGCAAAGCAAGAGCAATCACTGAAAACGATGAACTTGTTGGACTTAGTGGCACTCATATTGGTCACACGGTGGAAAGTAGTGAAGTTGCAGCAAAAACTGTGCTTGCTAATATTAAAGAAGTGGCGAAAACTTCAAAAGAAAACCCCCAACAGATTCTGGCAGATGCTACTCTAAATCTTGATACAGCAGTGGCCCCACATCTTCCTTCCACCAACTTGTTGAAACAGACCATTCGCAGAACTCGTAATAGGAATGGTCCTGCTGTTCCAACATCTCCTACCAGCCTGACTGATTTAGTGATTGAAGGAGATTACGGAAAAACTGGCAAAGGAGAGCCTTTCTTACTTTATGATAGCTTCTAGTATTAACAATTGAAGTATTTGGAAGTCGCAGTTTTAAGAAGAAGAGGGAGAGGGAAGAGGAAAGGAAAATATTGAGGAGTCGAGGAGATGATGTAGTCTAGTTTGTTCTGTTGAGTGTAGTGATTTGGAAATAAAATAGAAGCGTGCACTGGGGGGAATACCCCCCAGACTCCTCGGTTTATCTCCATTATTGTATGTCTTTAAATAAATTTAAAACAAACAAGTTTTAGAAGTCACATAATTTGCTTATAATATGTTGGGGTTTAGAAAAAACTTCAAAAATTGATTGAGCTTCAGTGTAACCATTGGCAAACCGGGAGGTTTGGGGGGTATGGAATACCACCCAGTGTACGGTGTATTTGGAAGTCGAAGTTTTGAGAAGAAGAGGAAACACCCCCCAGTGCACAGTTTACTGTTTAGAATCTAAAGTCTTACATATTTTTTACTATTTTGGTTATTTATTAGAAATCACCCTCCATAGTCAGAGAATTTACTTTGAAAAATTTAGTGGGAACCCTGGATGGTTGTACGGCCTTCTAGCATTCAGGATATTTATTTCATTTCTATGGAGTCGGTACCTTTTAACATTATTTGTTACTAAAAGATATAATACCTTAATACTGATGCGCCAATAAAAAACAGGAGATGCACTGGGGGGAACACCCCCCAGACCCCCCGGATTGCCACTTACATTTTACGTCGAAACCAGTTTTATAAACCAGTTTAGTAACTAAACTAAAGCTTATCGAACTTTTAAAACAGATTTTAGAAATTTCTATAACAAACTAGGTAATTAATTTGGTTCTGATGCCACTATAGAACTGTTTTGTGGCAATCCGGGGGTCTGGGGGGTATTGTGCACCTTTAGCTCTTTGTTCTACGATTCCCAGATATCAGAAAAAATTTTAAAAAAACTAGAAACTGACCTATTAGCCTGTTGCCAGTTCTTTGCAAGCTCACAGAAACATATATACTCTTATGGTCCGCTTTCACAATAGTCGGTTAAGCATAAAACTATGATGAGATGTAACTTAAAAGCCTCATAGGGCTTGAAGCGGAGAGTCCTTTAAGTGAGTAAGTTTCTAAGTCCACACACTTGGTAAAAATATCTCTGATCTAGGACAGAGAATCTCCAATTTAAAAATTTTGGAATAATTCACAAATAGAATATAGTGCACTGGGGGGTATTCCATACCCCCCAGACCCCCCGGTGTACATTGTTTGTGTTTTTAAAACTTAAGTTTAATTTTAAGCATTAAAAAACGCTGGTTCCGCTGCCAAGCCCACAAGTAATTCTATATTTGCATTGTCTCAGAAGTAGCAACCTTTCCAAATTAGCTGCACGAGTGGTTCAATGCCCACTTTGTACTGAAGCTCTAGGCTTATTGTACTCCGTTTTCCATTAAAATGTTAAGAAAGGTTTGATGTTCACCAGAGGGTTGAGCTAAGAAATTCTGCCGAGTCCGGGATTTGAACCCAGAATTTCCGCTCATAACTCAACTAGCGATTACATCAAGCCACCACTGTAGTCGTAGCTACCTTTAGTATGGTTAGTTTATGTTTAACTTCAAGCTGTTATTGAACTTTTGAAGTTAAACATATTTATTATTATAACTTAAAATATTAATAAACGAGCTTCAATGAAGCTATCGGTAATCCGGGGGGTCTGGGGGGTATGGAATACTCCCCAGTGCACCTTTTGCTCTTTGTTCGCGCAGCAAAATTAAAGCTAGGGGTAGGTATTCTAAAATCTCCAGGCCTCAGAAAATTTCAGAAAAGAAAATCTGGCCTTTTTGCGGCAAAAGTTGCTATAAGTATTTTTTAATTTTTGCACCTCAATCTGATGGTTTGCGCCATAGACAGTTGCCTAGCTTCCCTAGTGATCCTCTGATCCCAAGGAATAGTATGGTTTTCGCTCCGGACACCCCACAATCAAAAGTACCAGGGTCAGAATTTTAATCTATTCATGGTAGAATAGACTGGGAATAAAAGCTAGCTGCCAGAAAATCTAAATAGCAAAAGAGGGTAACAATTGTGCAAGCTTGAACCGACCGTCTTCTTATGCTTTCCTGCATTGTTAACTAACAATTTTTTTGTTTTTCCATTAGTCGGGAATGAGATAGTTCGTCGCGGCCGTTTTTTGCGCAAAATTTATTGGTCGCATGGGCAATTTGCCGCAGGACTGTTGGTCGTAAAGCGATTTAAATAAATATTTTATGAAATATTGCGGGCCTCCCAGTCGAGGTGGATTGGCTTCAGGCATGCTATTAGCTACCCTGCGCTCCACTCCGCTACGCTCCGGGCGCTCCGGGCCGTTTTGGCTGGCGCAACTACGGCAAATCACGGATCTACCGTAAAATGAATGAATTACGTAAGTAAATTATGTAACTTGTGTAAGTTTATTCCCTAAATAAACAGTAATGACAGAATTGAACTTTAAAAATAGGAATTTCAAGTAAATATTTGGAATTTGAATTTCAAGAATTTGATTCAGCGTAAAAATTTATCTAATTGATATTTCTCATTGCAAGAATTCCTAACAAATGCGTTTCATTGCAAGAAGTTTTGTTCAGAAGTCATAAGATTAATCTACTTAATTCAATAATTGAAATGTGAAAGGCATAAATTATCAGCAATTTAAGGAATATAAAATAGACGTAGTTTTAAAAGTTTTGGTTTAACTTCCAATATGTGCGCTATTACTCTTTAACTTTGAACAAAACTGAGAACAGAGTTTGTCAGCGTTTTTGAAAGTTATGGCACAATTTACAAAACTTTTTCAATAGATGGATGTTAAATCTCATCCTTTGCCCGGATATTAAAATATTGCACAATATTTGGCATTTTGTTAATATAAACTCTAAATACTTTAATTTCTCATTAACCAAAATCGATTTAATAAGTTTTTTAGCTGCGTTTAGTTAAAACTCTAGGTAAGTTTACATTTTCATTTAAGTTTAAATTTACTTTCTTTGGCATTTCCCATCAGATCAGCAATTAAGATCGGGTGGGATACTCATACCGCTACGATGCTGCTGGTTGTTCTATCTGTTAGGGCCTTTCACACAATAAATAATAAATTTTTTTTTACTTTGGGTTAATAAAACCAAGTTAATTTTTAATGGTTTTATTGAATTAACCGTTAATTCCTCAATTATAAAGTGTAGCTATTGCATATTTAAAGTCGAGCGAGCTTCCGCTCAGTGACCTGGAGCTTTAATTTAAAAGCTGGATTATTTTCGTAGAACTTCTTGTGGACTAATAAAGTCGAACTATTAATAGTAAGTGCTTCTGCTTATAGGAAGGATAACTGAAAGGAAAATGTGTCAAAACAAGATCTTTTAACTAAAAGAAAAGAAATCCTACTTCCACAAAGCTATTGTTAACGTAATAAAAGCTCTGGGTACCAGCATTTTAGTGTCGGAAAGCGGGGTTTAAAAAAGGCTTTCAGGAAAAAAAAGGGCTAACGTGCATTTAAAGCAGGCATATGTAATGCAATAGGAAAATATAATTTTTCAACTTTTTTGGGGTTGAAAAAGCGGTGCGATTAATAAAGCAAGAATCTAATAAAACAAAATAAAGCAAAAACCACATAATATTTTAGGTTTCTAGCTTAATCTAAAATTTAAAATATGAAGTAACATTTATTATAAGTTAGAGCAATTTTTAATGTCTAATTTTTTTTCTAAATAAAAAACTTGGTGTTTTATAAAAGTTGGGTAATAAAAAATTCAGCAAAAAAGTTAATAACGTTATTGCTTTATGTAAACGACACAAATTTTTATGTAATTTTGTGTTGCGGAAAAAAATTTTCGCGGCACTTTGGCTGTGTTTTCAACAAAGATAAATGTAATTCCTAACAAAATTTTAAGTTTAGTCGAGCGTTGTGTGAGGCAATCAATCTGTTGCAATGTAATTCATCACTGCCTACCATACGTAAATCCATTTTTAAGCAAATACTCGCTTAGTTTGAATTTTTTTTGCTTTTATACTTCACGTCATTTGCAAGCAATTAACTAGGAAATAAAGCATTTAGAAGCTTCCCGTGAAGAGCTATAAACATCCTTTAAGCTTCGGATTTCTAGGGCTAAAATGCCGCATTAACACTATGGATTGTGATTGTATCACAGTTGAAAAGGTACGAAACACGACAATGCTAAATCATGCCCAGATTTTAAATTACCTTTTCTTAAAAATTTAGAAAGCCAATTTATTTTAACTCACAATAAATTTGTTTTATTCAAATAATGTGCGCTTTATGCAAACACTATTTTAATTAACGTAAGAATAATAACGTCACTTGAACGTAAAACTATTATCCTCAAGCCGAGTTCACTTACAAATTGTTTCATTATTTATTTTCAACAAAAATTAATTACGAACTTGTTTCTTAATTAACAAAACAAACTAAAATATTATTGCAATGATATAATCACGTATGCAACGATTTTGTTGTTTAATTTTAACACGAACGAGGATTTATTTGGAGAACTTAAATGGTCTGTTTTGGGATTATTTAGACAGTGTGCATACAGAGTGAGGCATGAGAGGTATTTATACCGGTAAGAAGACTGAGCACCGAGACTAAGTAGAATTATTTATAGGGAATTAAAACCTAACTCATGGGAACTACAAGAAAGCTCACGGATTGTAGTTTTTAGTTTTTCAAAAAAGTTGCATGCAATAAGATGCATGCTTCCCTTGCAGTTAAACGTAAACATAAATCATTCCGCATCCCGAAGTAAACACCGGTAAATATCCGTTCAATACGTTAGGTGGACAAATTGAAAAGTCGCTTCCTTTTAATTCGTCGTCCATAACAAAATCCGAACTTCAAATTCCAGATTTTTATATTGGCATAAATTTATAAATTGTTCAGCAAATGTTTTGTTGTAATACGAGTATAATAAGAAAATAACAACTTTCCATTAAGCGAACTATAAAATTTATTTTATGTATGCTATGCTGGGAATGTGGTAAAATTGCTTTAATATTGAATTTTATATTTTGATATAAATTATTATCAGAGTTTGTATAATTTTTGAGTTGAAAAATATTCATTTTTTTTATGTAAATTGCTTATTCCAAGTTATTAATAATTACAAAATTATTTAATAGCCTTTTTGAAAAACCTCTACATTTTTTGCCTTTTTTTCGCTATAATTTATTGAAACGTAATGTTCGTAGGTAAATAAATATATGTACCTACCTATCCACTGAAGTTTTATTTACTCATGTCCAGATAAAATGGCTAATATTAAAATTTCCGAATTATGTTATAAACAAAAAACAATCAAAGAAAACTAATTAATTTGTTTAAACATTGGAGTTATATTTACAAATGCAGTGACTTGGACTTCCACAAAAAAATCTTAATCTCCGTTATGTAAATAAACCACATTTGCAAAGCGGCATAATTTGGGCATTGCTGTGAAAATCATCAAAAAATAGGGCCGGCAATTCAGGGGTAGTTCGTTGCTCCCCCTCAATAATTTAATGTGTCCCGATTCAAAAATAACTTAAAACGGGGTAGGTGCCAATGAAAACATAACTGAACTACTCACAATGACCCGTCCGCGGACGGGCAGCTAGACGGTGGAACGGTGGATCTCTATTTTAGAGGTATAATAATATTAAATATTTAATTTTGTTTCCCGCTACTGGGTGATTCCCCGTTTTTCTATATTTTCAAAGTAACGCAAAAAATTGCTGCTAAACTTGATATGCCGACGGAAAATTACAAATTTCTCAATTTGTTTCTCAAATTCTATTTTTTTTTAGCTGAACGTGTTAATTTCCTTCACTTTTTTCCAGCATTTTCTGACGAAATTGATATAATTATTCTGTCTTCTGCAGGAATTCTAGAAACGTGGGAATTTTATTATATGTACTGGAGGATGTTCACTCCCTGACCCCCCGGTATACATTTTTGACAGTTAACTTTCAAAGTAACGCAAAAGTTGATTTATTATTCTCTAGCCAAAGGTTTAAATTTCTTTCACTTTTGCTTAAAAATTCAAATTTCCCGGTTTTTCCTGGCGAAATTTATAAAATTCTAAATTCTCTATTTTCTCCAAGTATTCTAAAAGAGTGGAAATCCTGCGATATGTACTGAAGGGTGTTCCACACCCCCCAGACCCACCAGTTTATAATTTTGAGTTTAAATTTTTATAATTATTATAAATAAATTAATAGTAAACCAGGGAGTCTGGGGGGTGGAACACCCGCCAGGATATCCACTCATTAAAATATTAGACAAATATTTTTGGTCCTAATTTTAGTTTAATATATTTTTCCAGCAGCAGCAGCGTGCTGGGATTTTATATATTGGAATTCCTAAGATTTCTAAAAACAGTATAATTCCTGGTCGACGATTTACTCGGAATTTTCTACATTTCTTGGAATTTTCCATTTTCTTGGATTTTTCCGGATGTCCCCAGGGTTTTCTTTATTTTCTCGATTTTAAGTGAAGGGAAATCTGAGAAAAGTCTACCAGAGATAATGAAAATGCGGGTTACAAAAATGTATGCTGTCATTCAAGCGAAAATTGTTCGTTCTTAAACCGGGGGATGAAATTTGTAAAATTATAAATTCCCTATCTTCTCCAAGTATTCCAAAAGAGTGGAAATTCTGCGATATGTTCTGGAGGGTGTTCCACACCCCCCAGACCCCCCGGTTTACAATTTTGACTTTATATTTTTATAATTATTATAAATTAAATTAATTATAAATTATTATAAATAAATTAAAAGTAAACCGGGGGGTCTGGGGGTTGTGGAACACCCTCCAGTACATATCGCAGGATATACACTCATTAAAAAATTGAACAAATATTTTTAGTCCTAATCTTAGTTTAATATATTTTTCGGTTGGTAAAAAAAATTGACCAATCCGAGTGTAGCAGGAGCAGCAGCAGCGTGCTGGGATTTTATATCTTAAGATTCCTAAGATTTCCTAATTTTCTAAGACTTTATTGAACTTTTTAAGATTTTTTCGATTTCCAAAGATTACCTTGAATTTTCTACATTTACTCGGATTATCTAGAATTTTCTACATTTCTTGGAATTTTCCATTTTCATAGATTTTTTCGGATTTCCCCAGGGTTTTCTTTAATTCCTCGGTTTTAAGTGAAGGGAAATCTGAGAAAAGTCTACCAGAGACAATGAAAATGCGGGTTACAAAAGTGTATGCTGTCATTCAAGCGAAAATTGTTCGTTCTTAAACCGGGGGGTGAAATTTGTAAAATTATAAATTCACTATCTTCTCCAAGTATTCCAAAAGAGTGGAAATTCTGCGATATGTACTGCAGGGTGTTCCACACCCCCCAGACCCCCCGGTTTACAATTTTGACTTTATATTTTTATAATTATTATAAATTAAATTAATTATAAATTATTATAAATAAATTAAAAATTCACCGGGGGTCTGGGGGGTGTGGAACACCCTTCAGTACATATCGCAGAATATCCACTCATTTAGAATATTGAACAAATATTTTTAGTCCTAATCTTAGTTTAATATATTTTTCGATTAGTAAAAAAATCGACCAATCCGAGTGTAGCAGTAGCAGCCTGCTGGGATTTTATATATTAGTATTCCTAAAATTTTCTAATTTTCCAAGACTTCAGTGAACTTAAGATTTTTTCGATTTCCAAATATTACCTTGAATTTTCTACATTTCTTGGAATTTTCCATTTTCTTGGATTTTTCCGGATTTCCCTAGGGTTTTCTTTATTTTCTCTGATTTAAATGAAGGGAAATCTGAGAAAAGTTCACAAGAGATAATGAAAATGCGGGTTACAAAAATGTATGCTGTCATTCAAGCGAAAATTGTTTGTTCTTAAACCGGGGGGGTGCATCTAAATCTCCTGATGTATACTCTGTATCTGTGTAATCTGTGTAATCGAGGTTATTTCAAAACCTTCTGTAGAATAGTAAAACCTGGCGGTCCATGTGATGACTACATCATTTGCATGTAGGTGATAGGCTGAAAATTCTGCTTTTGCGGTAGTTCAGAATTTTAAAACAGGCTAAACCTCCCTTGATTCCATTGACGAACGGCCGCTAGTTGGAACCAGACTGTTAGTAGTAATTTTCCTGAAAGATGCACTGTTAGGACAATTTAAATATTCATGATCATCATCAAGTAGCTATTTCATCCATTGTCGGATGTAAGCCTCCCTTAATTCATGTCAATTTTTTCTATCCTTTGCTGTTCTCATGCTCTTTTGTTCTGGCTATATGACCCGCCCAGCTCCATCTTAATTGGAAAATCCTCTCTATTACATCAGCTACTATAGATCTTCTTCTAATTTCTGAGTTTCTTATGTGGTCTCGAAGCGTGATATCCAACATGGGCCTCTCCATTGCTCTCTGAGCTATGGTTTACAGCTTTAAGCGTGTTAGGTAGTTATGATTGAAGAACTTCACGCAGTTTACCAAAACCTGCCCATGCCAATGATATTCTTCTTTGTAAGTCTGCTTTCAGGTTTGTCTTTGAGATCTCCATTTTTTATGTATCTATATAAATTATGCAGAGTTTAGTGCTTTTTGATGGTCAAATAATGACTTAACTGTTAACAAACGGCGTTGATCACTCACGAGTCTGCTGATGTTAACAGAAAATAAAATAAAATAAAATAAATAAATAACTACGAAAATACAATAATTCGAAAGTTTGAATTTAAAAATTATAAAAATGAGAAATTAAAATTATTTTCAGCTTTCAAAATAATTTTATTTAGTTCCAATATATCTTATTAAATTTAATGCAATTGCAACGCCACGCAGAGACCGAAAAATTGTAAAAATTATTAAATGCAAAAACAAAATTTTACAATTTTAATTCTTACTTAATATTTCTATCTGTTTATTAATCTCATTCTTAACTTATTTATTTTTTTATTGAAGTAATTTAATAGAGATAAAGAGGTAATCAAAATAAATACTTTTTAGATTTATAAAGAACCGCCCCTTAATTTGTTAATTAATCATAATCCAAAAAATCCCCTTTTCTAAAAAATACCTTCCTAGTCCCACCACTCCGAAAGAAAATTATTTTAAGTTAGTAACTTAATCCGAACTACTGGCTTAGTTACTGGCAGTACGAAGATGCAATTAAAAACTAGTGAAAAATATAATATAATATAATAATAATAATAATAATAATATAATAATAATCTTTATTAGGTTATAAAAATAGTAGTTTTAATACAAAATTTTAATCCTAAATGGTGGAGATCAGCAGTTGCTGATTTTCATCTCAACTCCACATCGTACAACGCGTATTCGGTTAGTTGTTGCTTCATTGCTCTCTTAAATTTCTGAAGAGGAAGATTTCTGATTTGTTCTGGCAATTTGTTGTAAATTCTGATTTGTAGATTTATTCCATCTGAGCATTTGAGTTTATTTTTCTCGGTTCGAATGTCGTTTCTGTTCCTTGTTTGATGTTGGTGTGTTGCAGTGTTTTCCAAAATTGCACGATCGGTTCTCACTCTTACTGCACTAGCATAAACATAGGCAGACGAAATCGTTGGGATGCGCAAACTTTGGAAGATTGGTCTACAGTGTGTTGTTGGCGATACTCCTTCTAGTGCACGTATAGCTCTTTTTTGTAGTAGGAACACTTTCTTTAACTGCGTTGCACTACCCCAGACCAAGAGTCCATACACCATTCGGGCATGGAACATTGAATAATAGACCGCCTTAGCAGCCTCTTTTCCAACTGCTTCTCTAATTCTTCTTATAGCAAAAATATTTTTGCTTAAGGAGTTTATTAAGATAGCCACATGTTCATGCCAAGTCAACAAAGTGTCCATTGTGATTCCCAAGTATTTTACTGTGGTCTTATCCTTTCGGTCAATTCTCCTGCATGCAGTGAATTTAACCTTTTCCGTTTTGTTTATATTTAGCATGAGTTTGTTGGTCTCAAACCAATCCATTACTTCCTTTTGTCGGTCATTTGCTCGGTCATTTTCTTCCATGATGAGGGCAGTATCGTCTACATATAAGGTGGTGTCACATTTTACATTATGTGGTAGATCATTAATGTACAGAACAAAGAAGAAGGGGCCCAGGATGCTTCCTTGCGGTACACCACAGGTGACTTCCCATTCTTGTCCGAGTTGTCCATTCTAAAATACCACTTGTTTTCGATTTCTGAGGTATGACTTGATTATTTCAAATGCTTTCCCTCTGAATCCGTAGTGTTGAATTTTGTCCAGGAATATATCATGATTCATCATATCAAACGCTTTCGCCAAATCGTAGAAAATGGCCTGGCACTTAAGTCCACCTTCCAGCATTTTGTAGATGATTGATGTCAGCCGTAGTACTGCGTCGATGGTGTTTTTCCCTTTTTGATACCCAAATTGCTCCTTCGTAAAAGATGCACTTTTTTGTAAAAAATTTACTAGTCGGCTATAAAGAATTTTTTCCAGGACCTTGGAAAAGATTGGTAATATAGATATGGGCCTATAGTTGTTTGCCTCATTTTCATCCCCTTTCTTGTGTATTGGAATTACTTTTGATGCTTTCAGGGTGTCCGGAAAGATGCCTTTGCTCATACATTCATTAATTATATGACAAAGTATTGTCGATACTTCAATTTTAATTAATTTTATAATTTTTGTGTTTATGTTGTATATATCATATGAGGCTGTGTTTTTAAGTTCTTTTATTATATTGTTTATTTCGATTTCTGTTGTCGGTTGTAAAAACATTGAATTTACAGTATTTGGAATGGCTGAGTTTAGGTATTTTGTATGGTTTCCTGTTGTCTGCGAATTTTGTGTAATTAGGTTTTGAGTTATGCTAGCGAAATATGTTCCAAAGTAGCTTGCTGTGAGTGTAGTATTGTTGGGTACGACATTTTTCCTGCCTAGTTCTTTGTTGATGATGGTCCATGTTGTTTTCGCTTTATTATCAGATTCGTGGATTTTTTATGCTTTTACTTGTTTTCTGTATTCATTTAGTTTCTCAACGAATAATTTTCTCATATTGTTGTAGTTTGTTTTGATCTCTGCATGACCATTTTTATATTGTGAATGCAAAGTTTTGGCTTGCTTATTTAGCTTCAGGAGTTCAGTTGGTAAAGAAGAATAACAAAGTTAACAATATTGTAACTGAGCCAAAAAAAAGTCAACTGTACCAAATATTATTACTTTTATTTTCGACGGGCAGTACTAAAGTAGTACTTTAGCGACGCTAGCGCAGAAGGAAAACCAACGGATTTACAAAGCAATAAAAAAATAAAATATAAAAGTTGATTTATTTGGCCAAATATTATATTGGTTTTATGACTATTTTATTTGCTGCATTGAACCGATGGTTCAGTCACTTTTTTAGTCATAAATCAATTAAAATTTATAGTAAGAACTTTTAATTTAATTAAAATATTGTTTACACTGTTAAACGGTGATAAATTCAATATTTAATATTGGTTGCAATAAATTCATCAAGGGGTTAAAACAAATCGATTTGTTTTTCTTTTTATGTATAATAAAATTTTTATATTTGTTTTTTACAAAGAATTTACAAAAAATATTTAATTAAGTATTTAATTAATTTAACAATATTAACTAATGGTAAGTTTTTGCTATTTAAACATTTTTAGTTTTAAAATTTATTTGAAAATCAACTTTTATTAGAATTTAGTTAGAGTTTTAATTAGTCTGCAATTTTTACATTTTACAAAGCGAAATTTAAATTATACTAAAACATTTTTTTTCAATTAGTTTATTATTAAAACAATGATAAAACATCAAATATGGTATAATACATTTTAAATAATCGAATAGACTGCGAAGTATGAAAAATTATTTTATAAAAATAATAAGATTATACTGGAATAATATAAAATTATCTGTAAGCTTTCGCTGAAACCCTCAAAATACACATCTAAAAAATTTATTGTTACAATCTTGTTACATGTAATTTACGGTTTTTTGTTTTTAAAATTTAAGGTATTGGTTGGATTTGCTGTACAGATTTGCTTTATTTCGGGTGATGAAAACGGTTCTATCGCTTTAACCCTCATAAGTTTTAGGGGTCAAGATTTCAGATAAACGCCTTTTATATCTTTAGCCAACTCTAAAAATGCTATGTATTCACCTGTTCTCAGATTTGGATGGGTGACCGCTTCAAGAAAATTATCGCTGCTGCCTTATAATTTTGCGTCATTTAATAAAAATTTAAGAAAGGAGTTATAAATTTCAAGATGTCTGACGTTAAATAAAAATAGATGATCTTAAATTGGTGAATTTTACCTTTAAGGAAAATTGATGAGTTTCTATTTCATAAAATTTAGCATTAATTTGCTTCCCTACATTGAGTTTAAATTAGCATCAAAAGTAGTATTAAGAAATACGTACGAAGATTCATTAGGACGTATTATATTAATTTGCATAGAAATTCATACATTTTGCGAATAAAAGCTCAACGCGTTAATCTTGCTAGGTATATCAGCAATTATCTTACATTTTGGTAATACTAAAGAACGTGATTTATAATGTACAATTTTAGGAGGTAAAGAGCAATTTCGTTTTAAAACGTTAATATTAGCAGATACGGTTAATAGTGATTCTTGTTTGATTTGCGAAAATCAATAACTTAAACGACGGGCATATTGCCAAACCCTTCTAAATACATGTAGTTTATATCCGGATTTTAGAAATTTTAAATGAAAAAATCTTACCGCTTTTTTGCATGCGATGTTTTTTTAAGAGTATTGCTCCAACTTTAATATAAATTGTAAGGAACAAAAACGATAAGTTTAACCGCTCGACAAAAATTAGAAAAAGCTTTTAGTAGCTTATTATATATTTTCTAACATAAACGTCGATAGGTACATGGTATGCAGTTTTATTAAAAATTACAATTTTATAATTAAATTTTCTTGGCTTATAACGTAAATATTCAGCCTTCTATGTTCTTTTTTATTTATACCGGATGCTCAACGCTGTTTTATTTAAAATTACATTAATTCAGTAATTATTTATTTTAATTATACAAAATTTAATTAAAAAATATTAATTGAAAACGATAATAGGCTGAACGCTTTTTATTTTTTTAAATTCCTGTATCTTTTGATATCCAAACTGTCGCTTTTATTACGTAGAAATTGGAATTTTTATTGGTTTAAACCTCTTTTGAAAATTGCTCGGTCCTTCATGTTTTCTATTTTTAAATTGAAAAACTACAAAGCAAAAGGCACAACCGGCACAATATGTTAATTTGATTTAATTTAAATTTAACAATACTTACATGAATATTTTACGAGTGCGGTATTATTAAAGTACTTTTATACGAGTAATAATTATTTTATGTGTTTCAGAATTTAATTAAGTTTATTAATTCCTACACTGCACTTCCTGTTGTTGAAGAAACTAACCTGCTTAATTAACTGCAGTAGTTTTGCGAAAACAAAGTTGTTTTTCGGTTCTAGCTATTATAAATACAAAAATATGTATTGTGGAAGTCAGCAACAAAATTTCCAAAGAGAATTTTTTGAATGTGGTTTGCAATTACAAAAGTTTTTATGGCATTATGACTATTTTGTTTGTTCGGTGTAGATGATTTCTATAGCACAAATGCTGTGCAGAAATCCTGCAAGGATGCAATTTTCCCTATAATTTGCTGAATAGAATGTAGTTCGAATGAAAACAAACAATTTTTAATTTACAGCCAATAAAAGTCTACAGAGGCGATTTAAACTTTTCCATCCCGCTAAGAACAAGTCGGAGCTGAGCAACCACTGTATCTGTTTAGCATATTTAAATCACTTCGACAAATAAACTTTATTTGATTTTAATACAAACAACCTGCTTTGTTTGTCTTGTATATTAGGAATACAACCGAATTCTCTCATTCAAGTAACTTGTGTCACTGTCGATTGTTCCAAAACAGAAACATCTTCTTAAATTTTTTATTTGTATTATACAACTATTTTGTTATTTTACAAGAATCATGTTATCCAGAATTAAAGTAAATTAAAATATTATATCTTGAAATTTGAAATTAAAAATGTTAACATTACACGTCCCCTACTTAAAGAAGAATTTTCCAAATTCGAAATACTCGTGACTGCCTACAGCGAGCTAGACAAAGTCGAACTAAATCAAAAGAATTACTAGCTAATATACATACACAAAGATGAAACAAAACAGAAAAAGACAAAGAAATTATGAAATTCAAAATTTCTTGTTCGAAAGTTCCTACGTTCAATATTTTCATCAAACTTAAGAATAAAAATGACTAAATCTCGTTTTTAACACCTAAGTGTTAATATACAATATTCATAATGGTGTATTATGAAAATAAATAGAAAGGATTAAATTCCTTTCGATAAACCGCAAATTGGAACCGCAAGGGTTGCTTGGAAGAATTTTAAAATTCCCAAACAAAGTTTTGAATAAGTTTCTAAAACTAAATATTAAATTTCGCTTACATCTTATCTTTTAATTAAAAGAAAAAAGTTTTCAGATTGATTTAACATTTGATTAACAGTCGAACCATAAATATTTGTGCGCAAATTCGAGAAAGCTGCATTTCACTTATTTTTTCTTTCTAAATAAACAATTTTAATGAGAACCTAGTTGACTTTTATTGTTTTGCTTAGAAAATAATATACAATTTGCACAAACATTTTACATTGTTAAAAAGAAAAACAACATAAACATCCTGCAAACTTGTCTCCGCGATAAAAAGCTTCCGGTCAGAAGTTCTTTTTATAAATTTGAGTTCTCTCCTAACACTGAGATTAAGCCAGCTCTAGCAGCTTGAGGTGTACTTACACGATGCAGGTTGGATTCAGTATAAATAAATTATTAATGGAACAGGCATCTATATCAGTTTGAAACATTTCAACGTTTTTACATTTTTACTTTTCAAGTAAAACAAAAAAACTGAAACATTCGGAGGTGAGTAGCAACTTTAAGCTTAAATTAGCAAATTAATCACCAGCAGCTAAGTGTTAAGCAATCGACTAAATAAATAAAGTTTAAATTTATTGCATAGTTCTTAAAAGCGCAGTTTCGGTAGTATTAATTACAAAAAAAAATAAATTAAAACCCAATTCTGGCAATCGCTCTTTTATTGATTCAACATTCGTCGTTCTGCTCCCAATTTTTGAAAAGAAAAAGAGAAATACAGGAAGAAATCAAATCCCACCACGAATATTAACTGGCACCAGGAATTCTTATCAAGATTTCAAGTATTGTCAATGCAGAATGCAAGTGCAATACAAGTTTTAGATTTTACCAGATTGAAATTTTTATTTGCAAAATGCAGTAGTAAAAGGAACTGTTAGTAAGTGTAACTCTACAGAGCTTTCAGATTTTTTGGTTAGTTATTTTACAATCTCGAGTTGTGGCAAGAGCTTGTGATTCATGGTAGACAACTAAACCCAACTACATCTCCACTCAAACTGACAAGGTGCCAAGTAATGCAAAATTGTTCAGCTATTTTTTAAGCGGATGTTATTTATTTAAAATACAAAATATAAATCGTTTCCAGACGCGTTTACAACACAAAATAATAATTTCGAATTAAAATTTCATTTTTGAACTTCATTTTAAAGTTTCTTTGCTCCTATTAAATAATTTTCCATTTTACTCTTTTGAATTTATTCATTTGAAAACACTTTTCCAGCAATAATCTTTATTTTCGATCATAGTTTGCTTAAAAAATCCCTGACGTAAACAACTTATGCAACCCCCATACTTGAATGTTAGGAAGTTGCATACTTGAAAGCTTCTTTATTGTTTAACCAATAAAATTCCTTCTTTACTCTCCTATGACGTATAATAGCTCAGGATCAAGGATTAGAAAATTATAGCAAATAACAACATCGGAAGAGAGCAATGTTGTGTAGCTGAAAGCTCTGAAAAAATAATTTAAATATCTTTGTTGATTTTTATAATTAATTTAGTATGTTTTTCAAGTTTTTATTATTTTAATTAAATAAATGGAAAGATAATTTAGTTCTTTCGCGTGGAATAAAGTTGGTTTTCACTTTATGATTATTTTATACTTTCCGTTTCAATATTTTAAAAATATTCTTTTGGAAATTGAATTTTAAAGAGTATTTTTCAATATAATGGAATTTTTTATATTTTTTGATTTTAAAACGTCATTAGGTGTGTGTTTGATGCTAATATTACATTCAAATATTCAAAGGCTATTTCAAAAACGTGGAAGACAATTTTCTTAGACATGAAGTTCTCGTTAGTCCCATGAATTATGTATTGCGGATAGCTCAACCGGCTGGATATGTAAGCTCATTTTGTTCTTATGTGCATTAATATAAACAACATACATCATTTTGCCGCATGCTTCTATGTATGCAATTTTTTTTGAAGAAATAGCCGGAAGGAACATCGCTTAACTTATTAGCACGCTGAAAATTATTAGTTCCCAAAGTTTAATTAATCAAATTTACTAATTATCTTCCTTACTGAATGGTAATTGAATTCGGTTGCAGCTAATAGAAAAATTTTCGATTCATTGATTTTATATAATTCTACGATGGTGACGTATCAAAAACGAAGACTGGAGAGATTCTTTGCAACTTATTTCTAATGCTTGAGTTCTTAAAGATTTGATTAATTGAAAATTCAAGGTTGATAAACGACTTCCTTATTGCTGCGATGTATTAAGGGATTTTAACCTTCATTGGAGTAAACATGATTTAGTTTATAGCTCCACTAACACGTTTCTGTTTTAAGCAGGATTATTATTTATGAATTATGAATGCATTTAATAACTTTTTAAATTAATTTATTTTCTAAACTAAACTTTATCTCCCCCAAACGAAAGGATTTGCCTGAAAAGTACATAACTTCAAAATAGTATCCACAATAATTTATATAGTATTTGGTACTACATATGTATCATGAACCTACGACAAAAGCATCCAATTAACAAACCAATTTCCTATGCCCTAGAATGCCATTGCTATTATCATTAAATGTACCCAAGGTATAGAGAACTATCGAATCCAATTCTAGATATTTCATATTCGAAGGGCTGACATATATTTAAGATAAATGTTGCATATTTATTTGGTAATAACTGAACTGTCACAAAAATCATATATTTGTAATATAAACACCGGAATTTATAGTTGTACTGACAGTTTATAACAAAACATACAGTGACACATAATAAGAAAATAAATCCTTACCGTGCATATTAGAGTCCTATCAATAACACCGAAATGTATCCGATTAACTCAAAATCCTCTTTACCTATAGCGCCACGAGTTTATTTTTATAGCTGCTATATATTTTTATTATGCTTACATCTACGAATCCAATTTTATTGTTTTAAACAATAAAACCGGTCTGTTTACATCTTTGCATCACGCTACGTTAAGTTGCGTTAAGTGGATGTAAACGACAGCTAATTGATAACGCTCGTAACCGCACCAAAGAATTGAATTTATTATGAACAATTCATCTTCATCAAAAAGAAATAATATGCCGATTTTCCAAATTGACGCCGAGCGTAAACTGCAGTAAATATTAAATTATATAGTAAAAATTTCGCTGTAAAAGAAAGTTAATCTTCCAATTTATGCCCAAGTGTTATGAGTTGGCAAATTACAAATTGTTCAGCTCGATTTGCGTAAGCCTCTTCTCAATCTAATCTTTAAAATTTCTCTTGCTGTCCCCAAAAAATAGAAATTTAGGCAATAAAATTATTTTAACTTTTATGTTTTACACTTTACCAGTTGGAGAACTGCTCGAATTTAATTAATAAGTTAATATTAAAATTGTACTTCCTTCGAAACCAAGTTAAAATTCCTGTTTTGTTGCGTATTTTAATGTGTATTTATTTTGGCTTCCTCGTTTTTCATTTTGCATTGATTTACGCCAAGTAATTATAACTTTTAGTTACTTTAAACGTGATTGATCACCGGGATTAATTATAAAAAATTAGTTTTTCTTGCATAAAATATCTCTTGTTCGCAGGAATAAGGAGTTAAGTCATAAAATGCCACTTCAAGGAAGAGCAATATTAAGGTTCTTTCATTTATTTTCAGATCACAATTCCAAATTATATAATACTTATAATATCAAGTTTAGGTTTATTCAACTATATTATACTAAACTAGACAGTAGATCATTTAATTTCCCTACTGGGGGATTCCCCGTTTTTCTATATTTTCAAAGTAACGCAAAAAGTTGCTGCTAAACTGTGAGCAGTAAAGCACTTAAATAAATGTTTTTCCAAACTTTAATAGCCAAAGGTTTAAATTTCTCTCACTTTTGCTTAAAAATTCAAATTTCCCGGTTTTTCCTGGCGAAATTTGAAAAATTATAAATTCCTTAGCTTTTCCAAATTCTGCACTTAAATAAATGATTTTTCAAGTTAAGGTTTAAACCTTCCTCACTTTAGCTTAAAAATTATAAATTCCCTATCTTCTCCAAATTCTGTGATGTACTGGAGGGTGTTCCACACCCCCCAGACCCCCCGGTTTACCTTCGACGTCCAAAACGCGATCAACTCCGCCAGATGGGAAGTGCTGATGCTCCAACTGGAGAGGGGAGGTACCACAATACCTCCTGAACATTGTGGCAAGCTACTTCCACCAACGACAACTTAAGGTGGAGGAGCAACTGTGGAATCACATCTTATCGGTGACCAGGGGCGTTCTGCAGGGCTCAGTCTTAAGCCCGTTACTGTGGAACGTCATGTACGACGGAGTCCTCCGTCTACCCACTTCAGCAGGAGTTACCATAACCGGTTTTGCGGACGATATAACCATAGTGGCTGATGCCCGCGAGGAGGAGGACATGGTACTGAAAGTAAACCAAACCATTGAGAACATATTTGCCTTGATGAAGATAAGAGGATTAGAAATGGTACCGGAAAAAACAGAATCCGTTGTGATGTCGGGGAAAAGACCAAGGAGGCCGGTACACTTTACGGTGAACGGGCAGATCGTTGAACCGGCCAACCAAGTCAGGGTGCTGGGGGTAGGCGTAGACAAAGATCTTTGCTTCAAACCTCACCTCACACGAGTGGCCAACAAACCTGCTATCCTGACGGAGGCATTACATCGGCATTACATTACATGACAGGGCCTGACGAGGTTAAGAGAAGACTCTTGAGTTCTGTAGCGGAGGCAATCTTGCTGTATGCGGCACCGGTGTGGGTTACAGCCCTCCGCAAAAAGAGGAAGAGCGCCCTGAGAGTCAATCGCGTATATAGGACCGTCTCCACCAACGCGGTCCTAATATTGGCGTCCCCCCTGCCAATCCACTTAAAAGCGCAGCTAAGAGACGCCAAATTTAGAGCGACGAATGACCTTCTCTACGAAAATGCAACAACCGAGGCCCATGAGAAGTGGCAGACTGACTGGAGGGACTCAGACAAGGGCAGATGGACCTACAGGATCATTCCGGATATCGAGCCGTGGGTAAATAGAAGACACGGCGAGCTCACCTTTGAAATTACCCAGGCACTAAGTGGGCATGGATGCTTTCGCGCCTACCTACATCGGTTCAAGAAAGCCGATACCCCCAACTACTTGTTCTGCGGAGAGATGAATGACGCAGAACACACCATCTTTCACTGCGTCAGATGGGCAGGCAAAAGACACACTGCCCAAACACAGTTGGGGATGGACCTCAGGCCAGATAACATCGTAGAGCTGATGCTGGGTAGTAAGGAGCAATGGACGACCATAGAGCGGACGATGTTGGACATATTCGCACCTAAGGCCAAGGCCCAAGACGAAGAGCGACAACGACAAGAAGAACAAAGCCCCGAAAGAGCGGAAACATAATTGGGCAGGAGGGGAACGGAAGTAATGCGATAGCAATTCCCGGCACCTCCAAGGAGACACCACCCAAACCATCTGGGTGGTGTCTTTTGAAGATTTCCCCACTCCCACAATAAAATAAAAGTAAACCGGGGGGTCTGGGGGGTGTGGAACACCCTCCAGTACATACAGCAGGATATGTTTACCCTCAGAACCCCCGGTTTACACTTTTGGCTATAGGTTTGACAGTTAATTTTTAGAGTAACGCAAAAGTTGCTGCTAAACTCTGCGCAGTGAGGCACTTAAATAAATGATTTTTTAAGTTAAGGTTTAAACTTCCTTCACTTTAGCTTAAAAATTCAAATTTCCCGGTTTTTCCTAGCGAAATGTGTAAAATTATAAATTCCCTACCTTCTCCAAATTCTGCGATTTGTACTGGAGGGTGTTCCACTCGCCCCAGACTCCCCTGTTTACAATTTTAACTTTATATTTTTATAATTAATTTTCAAAGTAACACAGAAAGTTGCTGCTAAACTCCGTGTGCAGTAAAGTTTTAATATTTTCAACCCGAAGGTTAAATTTCCCTTCGGTACACGTCTTTTCGGCGACAGAAAATTCGACTACGTCGATTCGGCGACGGAAAATTTATTTAAGTGTTAAAAATTAAATCTATTTTTAAATTAAATATTTATTTTCTATTTTTAAATTAAATATTTATTTACATACATCACAGATATGTAGAGAGGTAGGGAAATAACCAATTTTTACCAACGAGTTTTGAACACAAGTTCAAAAAAAGTCATAAGCGTCCGTACTAAGGTTTTTTTGTACATTAAGATTTTAGATTTAGAAGAATAAATTGATTAAATTTAAAGTATACCGCCCGTCGCCGAATCGACCTAGTCGAATTTTCTGTCGCCGAATGACGGTGCCGAACTGGAATCGCGGAAATGACGGTGTCCGATCATTTTTGCTTAAGAATTCCAATTTCCCGGTTTGGATTATGCACAAATAATATTTTTAGTCCTAATCTTAGTTTAATATATTTTTCGGTTGGTAAAAAAAGTGGACAAATCAGAGTGCTTTTTTTACCTAACAATGACACGCTGCAGCAGCAGGAGCAGCGTGCTGGCATTTTATAGATTAGGATAATATAATTAATTTGATTTAGTAAATACCCTACCTTCTTCTTGGTGGTTGTGAGAAGGGTAAATCACTTATCCAAGCTGCTGTGCAGGTTATTTTAATCAATAGGAATCTGCAATAAAAAAAATTATTAGGAAACTGTTTTTAAGTCTAAAAATTGAAAAGTTTTCTGTAATTTATTGTTATTTAAAATTGCGATCGTTAAGGAAACGATAAGACAGACAACAGAGGTGACGTAATTATTTTTGCAAAATTAATAGACGTAAAATACTTCTTTTCCCTGAGGTTATGCATTAATGATGCATATTTAACAAGAAAACCACTTAATAACTTTATTGTTTGCATATCAAACATGCACTTTGCAGTAGTATAATTAATTATTTGTTTGTGCTATTTACACGAAGTAACTAACATAAACAAAATAAATTTATGCTTGCAAATGTAAACTTGATATACATACCTATAAGCAGATTTATTGAGTTTATGTTATTATATTTAAACTATTTTACTACACAAAAACCTGCGAATGGATTGCACAAATGCGTTTTTGCTGTAAAATTGAAGGAAATGCAGGCAACAGTCTATCAAAATTAAAAAATTAAATAAAAATAAATAAAATCAACAGTAATCGAAAGGGACGACGGTGAAGACCGTCGACAGTCAAGTGTCAGCAAAGGCAACACATATTAATAAATCAATATAGAATTAGTGGTAGAAGCAGGGGTTGAAATTTTAAAAGGAAGTTAATTTAAGAATTTTAACAACAGAATGTAATTAATTCATTGTGAGATCCATAAGGTATTGACAAAATTATGCTTTGCATTGTCCGGATTCCGTGTATGTGTATGCAGGAGGAAAAACCTTTGAAATCCAAACTCAAAGACACATAAATATTCAAATGCCGCTGCCATTATTTAACTTAAAATACCTCTACAAAAGACATCCACTCTAATAAATTTTCAAATTGCATTATTTTATTCTAGAAACGAAGCCTCAAGCAAAATTTATGTTGTTTTAAAACACAAGCACACACATTTTCGAACATTATTACTTAAGAGTTGATAAAGCAAAATGATTTATACATTATTTTCATATAAAGAGCTTATTTGCGTCCAGTACGCAATTTTCGCTAATTTTCCAAAAATTATGTACCAACATAACTTAATTCAAAGTGCTCCTTTTATGTTATTTTTATGTAAATAGAAGGGACAAAAAATTAACCACACAAATAAAACGCATAAACTAAAGCTGATAGTTTCTAGAAGAATTTATTTCCATAATGAAATTTGCATTCTAACCCAAAAATATAATATTTTGCATAATATATTGTTTGTATAAAATATATTAATTAATTTTACCTATTATACTTTAGCTGCATAGTTAGATATTTTAAAATATTGACGCTAATGCTAATTTAATGTTTATGATGTTCCCTACAATATAATTTGCAATAAATATGTAGGTATGTGCCTGATTTCAAAGTAAGTTCATATTCGTAATAACCAATACATAATTGAAATGTACAAATTCAACTCAATTAAAATTATTGGATTCCTCATTATGAAAATTCAGTTCGACAATAAAACCGATTAAATCAATGCGAAGCTTGCAAGAACCATGCGATAGAAAGTATAAATACTTTAATTTGATTGGTTCTTGCAAGCTCTTACAGTCTAACTGCAATAAAACAACTCTACGTGAATGTTCCTTTAGCATATAGCTGGTTAGAAAAGTTGTTAAACCGCGGGGAAGTTTCTCCCTCCAGTATACTTGATAGTGCAAAAAGAAATTTTCTTCATTAACAGCAGTTTGTAAAAGAAAGTTTTAATTTCCTGTTGGAAAATTTTGATGAAGTATTGGAGTATTTCTCATGAACTAAAAACGGTAGTGGCTTCAAAATCTGAAATACAAAACCTCTTAAAAAACCTAAGTCAGGATAATACCTTTTGTAAACTTTTAGATAAACTAAATAACAGCGGAGCTTTACTTTTTTATTTTTGTTACAAAATAACCCATATTGATGTCGTTTTGATAACGAAATCAATATTTGATATTCCGCATAAATTTGAGAAGTTTTGTGAAGTTTACTTCAGCGTTTCAAAATGCCTTTAGGTAAAAACAAACCTGAACCTGAAGTGTCAGGCCTTAGAGAGTACAAATTTAGGAACAAATTAATTTCTTAATTTGTCTGTTTCGAGTTTAAAACCCACGTTGGCAGCTCTTTGTATATTGCATAAATATATAATTCTTATTTGATAGATGGATAGGATAGAGGGAATAAATGGATGGATAGAATGATGGAAACGAATAAGTTTTGTAACTTATCTATGCCACTATTATACTTCCAATAATGACGTAAAAAATCACATAAATTCCGAAGTCAGATAAAACTTAAATATCTGAGAAGCAATGAAAGTTAGAAATTTTTTTTCGGGTTTCTCGAGTAAGTTTACCAAAATTTCTCGTTTATATAAGAAAATTAATAGTTATTTTAGCTACTAGAAATGCAGGAAAGCCATTAACATTCAAGAAAGGTTATAATATTATTTATCTATTCCATCTATTTTATAGTAGGCGACACTATTAGGTTTTCTCGACAAAAGATGTTATGAATAACCAAGGATGTATGGCCAACTTATATCAATGTAGCAGAAAAAGTAATTTTTCTAATAATAGGACTTTTGACTGAATTAATTTAAAGTAGTAAACTATTACTTTACTAGAGCAGAAGTATTCAACTTAGTACTAGCTTTACTTGAACCCGCGCTTTTAAGACTATGCTTTAATTAAGTAAAGCTAGCTAACAAAGCGCAACAATTAGGAAAATTTAAATAGTTTTTGTTACAGCATTACAGAAAATTTTAGGGAATTTTATGAATTCCAGTTAATCTTAGAAAATCTTCGTGGAAATTCTAGGATATCTTAAAGATACTACAGATAAGTTTTGTGTTATTCCAAGGAATCTACGGAAATCTGAAAATATCAGAGAAAATCTAAGAAATTAGGAAATTCGAGGAAATGTAAAAAAGTTTCAGGGAATTTTATGAAATCCAGTAAATCTTAGAAAATCCAAGAAAATCTTAAGATATCTCAGAGATACTACAGATGAGTTTTTGTTTTATTCCAAGAAATCCAAGGAAATCTGAAGATATCAGAGGAAATCTAAGAAATTAGGAAATTCGAGGAAATGCAGAAAATTTTATGGAATTTTATGAAATCCAGTAAATCTTAAAAAATCCAATAAAATCTTACTAGAAATTCTAAGATATCTTCAAGATACTACAGATGAGTTTTTGTTTTATTCCAAGAAATCCAATAAAATCTGAAGATACCAGAGAAAATCTTAGAAATTAGGAAATTCGAGGAAATGTAAAAAAATTTAGGGATTTTTAAAAATCCAGTAAATCTTTGAAACTCTAAGAAACTCTTAAGAAATTCTAGGATATCTTAGAGATACTACAGATGAGTTTTTATTGTAATCCAAGAAATCGAAGGAAATCTGAAGATATCAGAAGAAATCTTAAGAAATTCTAAGATATCTCAGAGATACTACATATAAGTTTTTGTTTTATTTCAAGAAATCCAATAAAATCTGAAGATACCAGAGAAAATCTTAGAAATTAGGAAATTCGAGGAAATGTAAAAAAATTTAAGGATTTTTAAAAATCCAGTAAAATTTTGAATCTCTAAGAAACTCTTAAGAAATTCTAGGATATCTCAGAGATACTACATATAAGTTTTTGTTGTATTTCAAGAAATCCAAATAAAATCTGAAGATATCAGAGGTAATCTTACAAATTGGGAAATTCGACAAAATGAAGAAAATTTTAGGGAATTTTATGAAATCCAGTAAATCTCAGAAAATCCAAGAAAATCTTAAGATATCTCAGAGATACTACAGATAAGTTTTTGTTTTATTCCAAGGAATGCAAGGAAATCTGAAGATATCAGAGGAAATATTTGAAATTGGGAAATTCGAGGAAATGTAGAAAATTTTAGGGAATTTTATGAAATCCAGTAAATCATAGAAAATCCAAGAAATTCTAAGATATCTCAGAGATACTACAGATGAGTTTATGTTTTATTCCAAGAAGATCTGAAGATATCAGAAGAAATCTTAAAAATTAGGAAATTCGAGAAAATGTAAAAAAAAATTTTGAAGATTTTAAGAAAATCCAGTAAATTTTAGAAAATACAAGAAAATCTTGAGAAATTCTAAGATATCTCAGAGATACTACAGACAAGTTTTTGTTTTATTCCAAGAAATCCAAGAAAATCCGAAGATATCAGAGGAAATCTTGGAAATTAGGAAATTCGAAATTTCAGGAAAACCAGTAAATCTTAGAAAATTTAAAAAAATTTTAGGAAATTCTAGAATATCTCAGAGATACTACCGATGATAGCTTTTGTTTTAATCTGCTTTTTCAATTTTTTCAAAAGGAAATGTTAAGGCATACAAGAGCATATCCGGGAAAATCTTTCAAAAATTTAATGTACAAACATTTTCTTTGTGAGGAGCCCCTGGCTATTACTGCTTTCAGTGGCGGCTGGTACTGGTATCCGCATGTTTTTGCATCTTCTTACGTTGCATTAGCCAGGATTAAGGTTTGATAATTCCTGCTAGCTCGCAGCCAATTTAGCGATTTGCTTTTAAATATAATACTGCAGAGACGGCCTAAGTCAAAATTTATCTTTTTTTAGAACAAATAATTTGTGGAAAAGTCATTGTCTACAATATTGGGAAGAGGCTCCCCTCTCTCTTCCCTCCTTATTTAAAATATTTAATGCAGTCTAGATTCTAGAATTCTAGAAATAAATTAGATCAAATGGGTTTTAGCCTCAAATAGTTTGAAGAAAGATTATTTAAATCCGGATTTCAAAACTTTTGCTCACTTCCGGCTTATCGGTGAAAACTGATTGACCAATCATCAAGGTCATCGGTAATAGCAAGGAAGGATCCAGTCAAAGTTTGTGGAGGGGGGAATGAAACATTTTATGATATAAAAAGTTAAAAAAATTGTGTGCATTTTACCGGTGTTATGAAGAGGGGGGGGGAGAGTTTTTCTCTTAATCACTCTTTGTATCCGTTTTTGGGTCAAAATAATAACCAATAAAGAAATAAATAAAATAAATAATCACTGGCGCGGATCTTGTATTTTCGATATTTGAAGTTAAATTATATTGTGCTACTGCTACTGTAAAACTGACGCTTCAATCCGGGGGGTGTGGGGGGTATGGAATACCCGTGAACTTCCGTGGTGCAAAAATATTATGCAAAAAAAAAATTTTTTTTACCACAACAGCATTAAATTTAAGTAAAATATTACTTTAAAGTCATCCTGTAGATAGATAAGATCGAAACTTTGATAATCATGCTAATATTATCATGCAACAAATGCAATTTCACTAGGTGAACTGAATATAAACTAATCAAATCAACAAGTAACAATATAAATGCAAATAATTAAATGTAAATTTGTCAAGAGTCCCAAGAGTATCCAAATTTTAAATAAATGACCAACTTACTAATCTTGCGAGTGAAATAATTTTTTATTTCTGTTTATGCTTTATCACTGTTCTCATCTGTATCTCAGAAACGGTTCAACAAAATGAAAAATAGTATAAGAATTTTTTCTTGTAAATTTTATTCTCTACATTTTTGTTTATTAGCGTTTTTAAATTTTGTTGCACCGTTTTCGAGATACTGACGATTTAATAAAAATATTTTTTGAGTCTCGTTTAAGTCGCTGTCAGTCAAAAACGGTGCGACAGAATAGAAACATGTATATAAGCTAAATTGAAGGCAATGAAATTTGCAACAAAAGTTGTTTAAGAGGTTTGGCTGAAAAATTAATTTTTATTTGGATAAACCGGCTTCAAAATGTACAATTTACATTGCTAATAAAGGAGTGCTAGCATAATAATATAATATAAATGTAACGAAATGGTTAAATGTTTAAAAATACAAGAAATTAAAAAGTTTATCATTACTCGACTGTTATTTCAGCTCTGTTATCACTAAATGCAATCAGTAATTCAATCACTGAACTTTTACGAAGTTAACAATAAAAACTGAACAAAACATAATATTTGTGTGGAAAACTGTAGGTTTTACAGTCGGTTTAAGCTGGTTTTATACATAAAACACCAAAAACATAAATGTTCATTATTTATATCAAAATAATTAAAGGGAAATTAAAGCTTCAGTGCCAAAAATATTTTGGTATTATACCGAGTAATAATTTACATTCAAATTTGAGATTATGTACAGCGTATGGTCTTTAAACTTACAAATCCTTTGCGTCCATATTGTCATAAGGATAACTGGCCCTATGCGACTACATAATCCTTATATCGTGAAAGGAGGATCAAACCACCATATTGCCAATTCTATATTCTACAAAGTGGTACTTATACTGCTTGTGTTATATTCAACTGTGTTATAATGTAAAGTTGTAGCTAAGGAAATTCCTACTTTCTTTTTAATTTAAAAGAAAATAGCAGGAGGATTCTGTAACTGCGCGAAATGCTTAAGTTTTTATTTGAATTTTCTCACGTTATTTGCAAAAGGTAAATGTTTCCGAAAATACAGCATGTAAAAAACAATAAACAGGCCAAGAAAGATAAATACAAATTTATCAAGGATTTTAAATTTCAATTTAAAATTCCGTTTCATTTCCTGGCAGACATTTCTTTTACGTTCTTTTCGAGTTTGTCGATAATGAAATGCGAAGCTGCAAAATTCGAACTTCTGACCATAATATTTAGGGTAATTATTGCTCGGGGTTATCGAGAGATTTACATGATTTTACTACAAATATTATCGGATTTGATACAAGCTACGAACTAAAATTTTTTGTATCGCACGGAAATATTGTTTACCCTAAAGGTAGCTTGTATCGTTTTCACCGTTTATACGTACAAGATGCAAACAAGCATTAGTGCAAGTGAATAGTGTTGTTACACTGGTTAGGAATATTTTAATTAAATTTCGATTAGTACTGGTCAACACTTACATAATTATTATATAGGCCGAAGGCTATTCAGAATTATTCGATTCGTGATTAACCCCCCCCCCCCTTAGGGCTTTAGTGTGTTAATGGTTTTCTTTTGGAGCTATTTTTTAATAATTATAAATCACAACTTGTTTATGTAAGTTAAGATGTTATTCTGTTAAATTGCTATGGTAGCAGCTTCTGTGGCAAGTTCATTTTGGTGTTCTATACGTGCTGACAAGGCGTGTCATTTCTTCTTGATACATTGTCTGGTCTTTCGAGCCAGCATAAAGAAAAAATATCATACAAATACAGATCGGTCTTTTACATTTCACGTTAAATGAAAGGAAAGCACACTTATTAAACGTTTCAATCAGAAAATTTCAAAATGTGTTGCTTTGAAATACAAACTCCAGTTTTATGTGAACCTCGTTAGACAAAGACCGAGGCTTTTACTCGTTTACACAAAATAATATTTTAATAAATTAAATTTTCATAATTTCTTTCTCTATAATCTTGTCGGAAATTTAGGTTATTATTTTCAGCCGATTAAATTTAATCTGGCCTCTTTGGAGCTTTAAGCTAAATATTCTGTGGAACTTTTCTGAGGTATTTTTAATCCATGGTCATCATTGGTTTAATTTACTTAACAAGAGCAGAATATAGTAACCATTGTATAAGGTATTGAGTGTAAATCACTGTGAAATTTATTCCAAAAAATTTATCTTGCGATACAGATTTTGTATAATATCATTTTTAAAATAAAAGAGTGGAATTAAAATTATTCAAATTCATCTTAATTATAATTAAGCTTAATTTAATCACTTTGATTAAAAAGTGTTTAGTGAGTAAAACTTCAGCTAAACTCGAGTGAATACATCAAGAGTATAGTAAGATTAAAATTAAAATTTGTAATTTAAAATACCTACCCTTTTGTTTACAAATTAATTTAATTAGCTAGGTAACAAAAGTGCCTTCTTACGTCCTCACTAAGAGTTCCATCTTAATTGTATTTATCTTTTCAGCAAATTTAAAAATATAGCAGTAAATTATTCTATCCTAAATTTTTCTGATCCTTAGAGTGCGTCTGATCCTGTTTCGCCATTCGGAAATATTATAGTCCTTGAAAGTAATTAAAGTTTATTAACTTTATAGAAAGTTTAAATCAAACTTTTACAAAAGATCGGGTTGTTTTTATAGAGCAGGCTATTAGAGCTTTTAGGTAGATCCGCAGCTAAACAGCGAAAAGGAGAAGGACGAGTAAATGAAATGTTTTGTTGGTAACTTCAGAATTTCTGAGACAAGTTCACTTAAGATAATGAAGCTTTAATCTAAAATAATATTTATGATTAAAAATTTAATCCAGGTTGTAACAACTATTGTTAAGGCAATCTTGATGACAATTTGGGTTATATACCGTCATCAACGAGGCTTAATCTTGTCAGACAATTGACAACTCACTAGGATTACATTTCACTTATACATGGTATTTATAATGTAGGTACCTATGTATACACCTTCCCATATCTCAAGATAATAACGCATTTCAGATTCAATTTGAAATGCTATACAATGGAATGGCTCTAAAGTGTCGACTAAATTTACGAAAGTTGTGAGAAGGGAAATAGCCCAGAAGAGTACTTTTGGTTACTTCGAGCAGTAACTATTTTCTTTAATACCACGACTTTTTATTCCTCCAGGTAAATTTTTCCTACACTTTAAATTGTATCCAAAACTAATTTTATTAGATAAGCATAATAATAATTGGTGTTATATAATGAGTTTTATACTGGCGTAAGTGGTTTCAGAGATAACGACTAAAGTAGCTAAAGGTAATGAACTGAAAAACATACGATAAAACAAATGAGGGTTGGAAGAATACGAAAACTGGGTCATAATATAAAATATTAATTAAAAGTACTTGTACTCTTTGTTCTTCTCTTTCTATTTTATATGGAACAAATGTGAGAGACTGCTTTCAAAGGGTGTTAGTAAAAAAAAGTCGACCAAACACACTGAATGCGCATTAAATATTAAAATTATCAATAATTATAACAACTGCTTTCATAAAATCATGTTTTTACAAAAGTAACTCCAACAAAGAAAAAATCGTTTCATTATTAAACCTGAAAAGGGATTAAGCAACTTCATTTTAATGTTCCAGAGAGTTGGGACAATAAATTTAATTTTTATTGGGAAATGAATGCAAGTTCCAGGATAAGTTGCATCATTTCCTAACATTTAATCTTAGGTTTTCCCTGCATTTGAATCCAATCTTATTCTCTAAACTTCTTATTATCGTTTCGGCAGCATACGTAACCACTAGTCACACCAGACTTTTATATTTTTCATTTTATATCAATTGATTGCTGTTCAGCTCTTTATTATCTATTCGTATCTGTCTCCCTTCCCATTTATTCTGCTAGTTGGTAGAAACTATTAATCCCTTCAAAATTGTAGTTATAAATAACTAAATTGTTTCTAGCAAATGTTTTACTTGTACCAAATATATCATGCTACCAAACATTATCTGTGTAGGCGTGTATGGGCCGTTTTTGTTAATTAACCCCCTGAAGCCTTGAGTCAGCGTTTATAATTATTATCTACGACTACATTAAACAATTTCGAAATAATTAGTTGCTCCTGTTGATCTAACGCATGCGGTGCTATTCTGTTATTTAATTTGGGTGAAAACACCTCCTTCCTTTAATGCTTTGTATAACTTTGGGTTTATTCATTCTTTCAAAAGCCTTCTGAGACTTTATGATTAAAAATTGCAAAATAGTGCGGTAAATTACTTAGGAATTCACTCTAAAAGTACTGGGTGATACAACAAAAACCAAGTCTAGAGCTTTATTTGACCATCTCTGTGCTTCGGAGGGCACGTAAATCCGCTGGTCCCCCTGGGTTAACGATTGCCAACATCACTATTAAAAACAAGGTTACAGGCATTCCCCAAAAGCTAATGATCTTCAACATTTATAATAAATATAAATTATACAATATAAGTCAAATTAAAGACTGACAATATAAAACTCAATCTGGTTTATGATTTAAGAGTAGACTTCCCGAATTATAACTGTATAACTTAGTAGGTATATACTTTCAGTCAGTTTTGAATTTATTTTATAGTTATTTTTGAAAATATGGAAAATGTGGGTGGCAATAGGTATATTGATTTAGGCTAGTGATACTCTCTTATTTGCATATTAAGTTTACATTGGACTTGGTAATCAGTTCTTTTACATTTTCTGTAAAAAGTTTTTGAAGCCTGAGACAGCTTAAAAAGAGTTGCTTGGTAACTAAACTATTACCAGTGCCGACCTTATTGTGAGTGAAAGCCAATGATATAAATTTTTCATTCAAATAAAAATTTTTATTTCACAAATAAAAGCAATTACTCGATTTAATCTTAATCCGTCGTCGACTATATTATAATTATTATACCGTTTCATTCGCTCGTAGCTGTATTAAGTTGTATTTTACTCCCACTGAAGGTTTAATTACAATAATTATAATATAATATTCTGATTCTCTCTTGGTAACTAAAATTTTGTTACTAAAACACTTTATCTCGGAATACCAATGTATTTCTTACCAACCATCGAGATTATAGATTATTAAAGAATATAGAGGATGTCGCTAATGAAAATAAACTGATATAAGCAGTTATAATTATATGAACTTTGTTGCTTTTATAATAAAATTAAATGTAAAATTGACAATTGTCATAAAATATTGTCACGAAAAGATTATCATTGTTAACGGTCACGTTTCTACAAATATATCGTAAGTAAGTAGTAATAGGAAATGTACAGTTTTTGAAAGGGTTTTTGTGTTATTCAGTTATTTCACTTTCATTTCAATGTGATGTTCCACGATGGGTCCTGTTCCAAATCCATAATGTTAATTCCAATGTAACTTTAAGTTTGAAGATAATCCAATCACAAATAAGCTGTCGTAGCTGTCCGTAAAACACTAACCGCTTTTCCATAACATAATTTTTCAAAATTTCATTTATAGATATTCTTGTCAATAAGATTACTCCGAATTTGTAAAACTACTTCGTTTCCGCTGAATTTTTGTTCAGTTGTTCCTGAATTCCTGATTAATCCCAGCACGCTGCTCCTGCTACAGCGTGCCATTTTTTGGTAAAAAAAACACTCGGATTGGTCGACATTTTTTACCACCCGAAAAATATATTAAACTAAGATTAGGACTAAAAATATTTGTCCATTATTCTAAATAAGTGGATATCCTGCGAAAACTTTTGCGTTATTTTGAAAATTAACTGTCAAAATTATAGTCAAAAATGTAAACCGGGAGTTCTGAGGGTGAACATATCCTGCGATATGTACTGGAGGGTGTTCCACACCCCCCAGACCCCCCGGTTTACTTTTATTCTATATATAATAATTTATAATTAATTTAATCTATAATAATTATAAAAATAATAAAAAAAAAAGTTAAAATTGTTAACCGGGGGGCTCGGGGATGTGGAACACCCTCCAGTACATTGTTAGCCAGTAATGGGGTGTTGCTCAGGGCTACTAGCTCGAAAAATGAAATATTGCCCTTGTGACTAGCTCGGAGAGCAAGAGATTCCTAATAATAGTATCTAAACCTAACCTTATAAAATGAACGGAGTATGCCGCTAATGTGACCGCTCCGGAGAGCAAGCAATAGATGGTTAGTTGAGCGCCACGCAGTTTATAACACTCCGTAAAATAACCGCAACAGTACCACCTGAACTGCGAAGAGATGGTAGGAAACAAGGAATAGGGTACTACTCTAATTAAATAGGAATAAATAATTGACAGTCGCAGATTTATTGTTTTTTTAAAAAAAACCCCAAGGGTTAAGAACAAGTAATAGGAAATATATTGGGCTACCCTCTAATCTATAGATAAAATCAGACGAAATAATAACAATAAAATTAACAGGTTATGAGATAACCTGTGCAAATAACCCTGGTATACGTATACTAGGTGTACAAAAGTATACACGCCTCTGGAATATTCTCCAGGTTACGACAATAATTATCTGAAATGACGTAATAACTAAATGGTACAGATAGTAGCACGGCCCAATAAATATAGAATAATAAGATAAAAATTATATACAAAGCAATAAATCGTACGGCACAACAGATCTTATCTTTAGTAGTTGCTGTTCTGGAGGGTTGATTCTTGAGCTGGAGTGGACGGTCGTTGGTGGTGGAACCAACCAAGATGGTACGGGTTGATGCAGTAGGCGATGTTGCGATAACAATCCAACGATAAGATTATCTACGGAACCGGAACTGAATCGTAAGAACTCAATCGAGCGAACGATAAGATACCAACAAGGACGATAACGAAAACCCTAAAAATATGATTATAAGGATAGATTTACAAATTAATAAAACAATACCTCTGATGTTCGAGGGTCCAGATAAGGTTTAACAATTGTGGTGCGAATCTTCGAGATGATAAGTTGGAGCAAAAAAAAATCCTTCAATAAGAAGATACGAATTCGAGCGAAAATGCTTAAAAAGCCGGTAATTCGAATTCAAAAAGAACGGTGACAATCCAAATCCCACTAAGGCACGGAAACTTCCGAAATACGATATGTCAGCCGATAAGCTCTCAAAAAAACGACTAAAAATTACTAATGTAATTCAATATTCGAATTCACTACCAAAACGAAAAATTGTCTCAAATTATCTTTTCGCAGATAACCAGGAAATGTGTTTACGAATAAATAAATCAAATATTATAGTAACGCCATCCCCAGAAATTTGAAAGCAACTCATACAGCAATCTAATTCTAATAAATTCATAAAGGGAATTCCAGGACCGTAACAACTCCCCCCTTACCAGAAATAAAATTTTCGAGTGAACGAGAAAATTTTCCCGAGTGTCTGACCTACGTCAGTAAAGTAAAATCAAGAACAAGGATTAATCAATAACAAAACAAACCAAATCGCAAAACAACAATCAAAAGAATATCGTTATCCACTAAGAATCGCCCAAAAATAGCTTAAGGTCCTTGGCATGCCACGTCCCACAAGGTTTCCCATCGGGATCCTTAAGTTGAAAAACCCACGGAGAAATTCTCTTATCAATAATAAAAGGGCCAACAAACTTAGGAGCCAGCTTGGCTGTAAAATGTTTGGCTGCGTCTGACAATACAAAATTTCTCTTCCAAACCTTTTGACCTAACTGGAAATCTACTGTACGACGTCTGAGGTCGTAATGCTGTTTGGATTTTTCATACGCTCGCGTAAGCCGGGACGATATATCTAGGTACAATTTTTTGAAAGCTTCAGAGCGCAATGAAAAATTTTGACTTCGAGCAAAAGACAAATCGTTATCGTTATTCGACTCCTCCTGCTCTACCTTCATCTCTCTACCAAAGTTTATAAAGTAAGGAGTGTGTCCTGTAACTTCATGTTTCGCGGTACGAATAGCACATGTTGCCGATGACAGATACTTATCCCAATCCTTGTGATTATCTTTCACGTAAGAAGCTAAGATAGTTTTTAAGACTCTGTTGATACGTTCTGTAGGATTCGCCTGCGGATGGTAGTTTGGCGTAAAGACAATCTTACTCCCGTACTTTTGAATCATGTTGCCGAATTCGTGACTTCGAAATTGGACACCGTTATCGCAGATGACCGAGCGGGGAACACCAAACATAAGGAAAACATCTTCCTCTATGTGCTTCACTATCTGCTTAGTTTTTGCAGTCCTCAAGGGAAACGACAACGTAAATTTGCTAAAGCAATCGGCGACAACAAGAATGTAACTATAACCTCGAGTAGAGCGCGGGAGAGGACCTACAATGTCCGTACAGATAACCTCCCAGGGAATCGAAATTTGCGAATGACCCCCCATAGTACCAATCGGAGCTTTTTGCTCTGGTTTGGCTCGCGCGCATACCGAGCAGCGCCTTACATAAGCAGCGACGTCACTTTTCATTTTAGGCCAGTAAAAGTTCTGCAGGATGCGATGGTAAGTTTTATGCACGCCCAAGTGGCCAGCGGTAGGAGAATCGTGTAGGCGTTTAATGATCTGACCACGATTATCCTTGGAAACTACCTCTTTCCATTTATCCCGGTCATCAAAGAAGTTACCACGACTAGTGACTCTCTTAAAAAGTCTAGAGTCAGAAACTCGCCAAAGAGGAAATTTGCGAGGATGTGCCAGCACCTTTTTGCGCATTTGAATAAACCATCTATCACAAGATACGTCTGCGGCCGAAACAACATCAACAGCATTGATAACAGGGACTGAACGAGATAATGCGTCCGGAACAACATTTAATTTACCAGCCCGATGTACAATATCGAAATCAAATTGCTGTAATCTAACGGCCCACCTAGCAATTCTACCAATAGGATCCTTGATATTGTTCAGCCATTTTAAGCTGTAATGATCCGTAACAACCGTAAATTTGGTTCCCTCTAAATAAGGTCGCAGCTTTTCAATAGCGTAAATGACAGCCAAGCACTCTTTTTCAGTCGCGCTGTATTTCCGTTCACAATTCGACAGAGATCTGCTGATATAGCAGATGACCTTCTCGCCTTGGGGATGTTGTTGCGATAAGACTGCCCCTAGGCCATAATCACTAGCATCAGTTTGAACAAAAAAGGGAAGGCTCCAATCGGGACAAGACAAAATGGGACTAGAAATCAATTTTTCTTTTAATGCCTTCAAGGAGTGTTCACAAGATTCAGTCCATGTAAACTTCTGGTTTTTGCGAATTAAGTTCGTTAAAGGTACAATCAAACTTGAAAAATTCGGCACAAACCGCCTATACCAAGATGCCATGCCAATGATACGCCGAACCTCTTTAACATTAGAAGGAGCGGGAATCTGCAAGATAGCTTCAACTTTCTCCGGATCAACCGATAATCCGCGAGCGTTAACGATATACCCCAAATAACGAAGTTCCGGTTTACAAAAATGGCATTTCTCACGGTTAAGCGTTATATTAGCTTCTTTAAGTCTCTTAAAAATCTCTCTTAAAATTTCGACATGTTTTTCAAAAGTAGGAGTAGTAACAATTATATCGTCAAGATAAAAGAAAACAAAGGGTTCCAAGTCTGGAGTTATAATCTTACGGATCAAACGACACCAAGTAGCTGGAGCGTTATGTAAGCCGAATGGCATACGTTTAAAGTGAAAAAGACCACGGTTAGGTATGACAAAAGCAGTATACTTTCTTGAAGCTGGAGCGATAAGAATCTGCCAAAATGCAGACTTTACATCCAAAGACGATAGAAATTCGGCTTTATCTAATTGGCTAAGAATACTGGCCATGTTACGTAATGGAAAGGCGTCACGAACGCTAACCGAATTCAAACGACGAAAATCTACGCAAAAACGATAGGTCTGGTCTTTCTTCTTGACAAGCAAAATGGGTGACGACCAATCCGAATCAGATGGCTCTATGATATCTTCGGCCAACATCTTATCGAGTTCTAAGTCCACGTGTTTCTGTAAAATGGGCGAGATAGGGTAGTATCTTTGCTTAATAGGAGGCGAGTCTGTCTTAATCTCGTGCTCTATGAGATGAGTATAACTAAGTTTGCCACCTGGCTGTTCAAAATAAGCACCGAGAAGTAAGTTATCGAGAACTTCCTTTTGACTAACGGTAAGGGAATCAACAGGCTTAAGTGAATTCACGAACAAGTTTTTATCTGCATTAGAGAAACACCATTCACCGCTACGAAGGTTTGGAACAATACCCATTTTCACCCAGAAATCCGTGCCTAGAATGAGACACTGTGGTACGGCAGGAATAACCAAAACCTCAAGAAGTACAACCTTATCCTTCAAATTCATAGGTATCAATACTGTGCCTATACTGGTACAAGTTTCACCATTTGCTACAACGCAGTCCTGTAAACAAGAGCTATTTAATTTGCACTTCCCGCTTAACAAACTCCAACCTGAACCTCCTAAAATGGTTCTGGAAGCACCAGAATCCAACAACCCCAAAAACAACTGACCAAAAATTGAAACCTGCAAATATGGGCGTTCATCGTTTCTCGCACTTTCCAAAATAAAATTGAGAATAATTTGATTGTTGGCGGGAAGTACCATATTTTTGACCGAGTCAGAAACAGAGCGCGACCCTCGGTCGTCTATCGCCTCTGATTGGCGTTTCCCGAACATCTGGGACAATTGCTTACTGTGAAACCGAGTCTACCGCAACGATAACACAAGAGTTTACTGGGTTGAGTGCAAGCAATTCTACGATGACCAGCTACTCCACAATTCCAACAGGCATTCACAGTATCAGACTGAATTGCGGTAGTAGGCTGATGCGAAATGAGGTCAAGACGAGTGGATGGAAACTTTGTCTGTGGCTTACGATAAGCCGACTCAGGCTCAACCAACAACGCGTTATTCGTAGATGGAGGACAATAAAGTTTGGAACTAAACTCACTTTCTTCCACCATGCCCCCATACTCTACAATTTCATCGATAGTATTTATTTTAAGACAAGAAAGGCCTCTCTGAATATTTGGCAATAAATTTCCCCTAATTGTATCAACCCTAATCTTTTCGGAAGGTTTACTTGAAAGCTTATTATACAAATTTTCCATAATTGACACGTATAAAACTAACCTTTCATTAGCACCTTGAGTTCTCCTTTTAATTTCCGACTCTAATCTAGCTTCATAACCAGGCGGTAAAAATGATGCCTTTAGTTGAGCAACTAAATCATCCCAATCTCTAAAATTATGTTTCCTGGGTCGAAACCAAATTCGAGCATCACCCTTAAAAAATTCAACTGCGGACTGAAAAAGTTGTGCTTTTGTGACACCTCGAGATTCACGAAGCTCTTCAACATTTTCAAGAAAAGAAGTGACACTATTATTGCCATCAAAAGAAATATTCCACTTATAAATTGGTGGGATTCGAAATTCATGAAATCCTAATGATGTACTGCTACTATGACGTCGAAGAGGGTCAAATGGATGATCGTTAACATCAAAATTTTGCGGTATAGAATCGATATGGTCCCTATCACTGTGATAACTTGTGATAATAGGTCTCGAATCACTCGAATCTTCTACAAAAGATACGCGTCGAGTATCTTGGGTTCTACTCGGAGTAGAATTCATATTAATCTCGCGAAGACGCTTGATTAAATCTACAACCTTGCGATTGGTCGCTTCATAAAGAAGATCTCGATTATTCGAAATGGAACCAGTAATAGGTACAATAGGTAAAGGATTGACGTCAACTATAGAATTTCGAGCTCCAGAAGTTTGTGCTTCAGTACGATTATCCACGGCTCGTGGTGGAGTAAAAGTTGCAGACGGTACCGAAAAATCCAATAAAGGACCGCACAACTGTGATTCCGGAATAGGGGCGTCGATAAGTGATATTGAATTCAGAACATCATTCTCAGTAGTATTTAACCTTAATGCAGAATATACCTCATTAAGGGATTCCAATAACCCAACAGCTATAAGAGAAAGGTTCTCGCATTTAAATTTATCTGTTTCTTGGTGTACAGTTAACATAGCCAAACGACGTTGAATATGTAAAAGACGAGCTTTTATTCGCTCTTGTTCGTTATTCCTATTCGATTGATCAAAGTCCTCTATCTGACCACCTAATTCCATTAATTTTGCCGATATTATGTGGAATTCTACCTCTAAATCAATATTTGCGCAACTCATAACAGGTAAACCCTGCCTTAACGCATTCCGCAATAATTTACGTTTCTCCGCAACCGTATCTCCCACTTCGATCCCTCTCCACTTCAATTCATATGAGAGTTCATCGCTTAACAAGCGATTAACATCCATAGTTATGCAAAAGAAAAAAAATTCAGCAAAATTTACAAAATAACTGATAATATAGGTACTCGAGAAAAAAATTAGTAAAATAAAAATAAATTGCCGAAGGGAATTTCACTCCCCCTCTCCCAAGAATGAAACGTAAACAAAAACTACAATCAAAAAAGCGTATAAGAAATACCAAAACTATGCTGTTATCAAATTACGATGACGCTAAACCGTCCAGAAGATAGTGTTTGCAGAAGAAAACACAACTCAAAACAACTCTGCACTCTTATCTTTCCGTTGGGCGCCAATTTGTTAGCCAGTAATGGGGTGTTGCTCAGGGCTACTAGCTCGAAAAATGAAATATTGCCCTTGTGACTAGCTCGGAGAGCAAGAGATTCCTAATAATAGTATCTAAACCTAACCTTATAAAATGAACGGAGTATGCCGCTAATGTGACCGCTCCGGAGAGCAAGCAATAGATGGTTAGTTGAGCGCCACGCAGTTTATAACACTCCGTAAAATAACCGCAACAGTACCACCTGAACTGCGAAGAGATGGTAGGAAACAAGGAATAGGGTACTACTCTAATTAAATAGGAATAAATAATTGACAGTCGCAGATTTATTGTTTTTTTAAAAAAAACCCCAAGGGTTAAGAACAAGTAATAGGAAATATATTGGGCTACCCTCTAATCTATAGATAAAATCAGACGAAATAATAACAATAAAATTAACAGGTTATGAGATAACCTGTGCAAATAACCCTGGTATACGTATACTAGGTGTACAAAAGTATACACGCCTCTGGAATATTCTCCAGGTTACGACAATAATTATCTGAAATGACGTAATAACTAAATGGTACAGATAGTAGCACGGCCCAATAAATATAGAATAATAAGATAAAAATTATATACAAAGCAATAAATCGTACGGCACAACAGATCTTATCTTTAGTAGTTGCTGTTCTGGAGGGTTGATTCTTGAGCTGGAGTGGACGGTCGTTGGTGGTGGAACCAACCAAGATGGTACGGGTTGATGCAGTAGGCGATGTTGCGATAACAATCCAACGATAAGATTATCTACGGAACCGGAACTGAATCGTAAGAACTCAATCGAGCGAACGATAAGATACCAACAAGGACGATAACGAAAACCCTAAAAATATGATTATAAGGATAGATTTACAAATTAATAAAACAATACCTCTGATGTTCGAGGGTCCAGATAAGGTTTAACAATTGTGGTGCGAATCTTCGAGATGATAAGTTGGAGCAAAAAAAAATCCTTCAATAAGAAGATACGAATTCGAGCGAAAATGCTTAAAAAGCCGGTAATTCGAATTCAAAAAGAACGGTGACAATCCAAATCCCACTAAGGCACGGAAACTTCCGAAATACGATATGTCAGCCGATAAGCTCTCAAAAAAACGACTAAAAATTACTAATGTAATTCAATATTCGAATTCACTACCAAAACGAAAAATTGTCTCAAATTATCTTTTCGCAGATAACCAGGAAATGTGTTTACGAATAAATAAATCAAATATTATAGTAACGCCATCCCCAGAAATTTGAAAGCAACTCATACAGCAATCTAATTCTAATAAATTCATAAAGGGAATTCCAGGACCGTAACAACATATCGCAGAATTTAAGAAAAATAGGGAATTTATAATTTTACAAATTATAAATTTGCAAATTTGTTAATTAACAATTAACAGTTAATTTTCAAAATTAACTGTCAAAAATGTAAACCGGGGGTTCTGAAGGTGAACATATTCTGAAATATGTACTGGAGGATGTTCCACACCCCCCAGATCCTCCGGTTTACTTTTATTTTATTTATGATAATTTATAATTAATTTAATTTATAATTATTATAAAAATAGTTTAAAGTTTAAATTGTAAACCGGGGGGTCAAGGGGGTCCGGGGGGTTAGAAACACCCTCCAGTACATATCACGGAATTTGAAGAAACGAGGGAATTTACAATTTTATTTGATAATTAACAATTAACAGTTAAACAGTTAAATTAACAGTTAATTTAAAAACTTAACTGTCAAAACTGTAAGCCGGGGGTGAACATATCCTGTAATATGCACTGGAGGGTGTTCCACACCCCCCAGACCCCCAGTTTACTTTTAATTTATTTATAATAATTTATAACTAATTTAATTTATAACAATTATAAAAAGAGTTTAAAGTTTAAATTGTAAACCGGGGGGTCTGGGGGGTGTGGAACACCCTCCAGTGCATATCGCAGAATTTGAGGAAAATAGGGAATTTATAATTTTATAAATTATAAAAATTTTATAATTTTACAAATTACAAATTTGCAAATTTGTTAATTTACAATTTACAGTTAAACAGATAAACTAACAGTTAATTTACCAAATTAATAAATTTGTAAATTTTCAAACTTAACTGTCAAAAATGTAAACCCAGGGTTCTGGGGGTGAACATATCCTGTAATACAGTGTTTCTCAAATGTCTCGAAATTGCGGACCCCCAAAATTAGACCCTAGTATCAAGGGACCCCCAGAAACAGTTCCATTACAAAAATAAAAAATAAAACCATGGCATATTGTGTCTATGTGCTAGCACCGTTGCTAGATCAAACATTAATTCTTAAAATGTCAGGAAAATTTCATTGTTAACGTATGTTTGTCTATTCGCCTATTTTTTTTTCTTTTTATGTCGTGGGTTCGCGGACCCCCAATAAACATGCCGCAGACCCCCAGGGGTCCACGGACCTCAATTTGGGAAATACTGCTGTAATAATATGTACAGGAGAGAGTACAGACCCCCCGGTTTACTTTTATTTTATTTATAATAATTTATAATTAATTTAATCTATAAGTAATAATTATAAAAATATAAATTGTAAACCGGGGGTCTGAGGGGAGTGGAACACCCTCCAGTACATATCGCAGAATTTGGAGAAGATAGGGAATTTATAATTTTATAAATTTTGCCAGGAAAGACCGGGAAATTTGAATTTTTAAGCAAAAGTGAGAGAAGTTTAAACCTTAACTTAAAAAACATTTACTTAAAAGCCTTATTACTGCTCAGAGTTTAGCAGCAACTTTTGCGTTACTTTGAAAGTTAACTGCCAAAAGAGTAAACCGGGGGTCTTAGGGTGAACACCCACCTACCCTCCAGTACATAATAAAATCCCCTCTCTTCTAGAATACCTCCAGAAGACAGAATAATTATGTCAATTCTGTCAGAGAATGCTGGAAAATTTTTTGTTTTTCAGCAAAAGTCAGAGAAATTAAAACGTTTGACTAAAGAAAATTATAATTTCAGAAACTTATTTAGTTTTAAATTATTAAAAAAAATTTTATTTGGCCCTCGGCATATCAATTTTAGCAGCAACTTTTTGCGTTACTTTAAAAATACTATAGTAAAACGGGGAATCACCCAGTAGCGGGAAACATAATTAAATGTTTAATATTATACCGCTAAAAACGAGATCTACCGTCTAGCTGCCCGTCCGCGGACGGGCTTTCCATCTAGTTTATTTATAAATTAGAAATACATTTTTAATGTATTTGAATCATCTATTAAAAATCGGACAAATCTTTCAACTGAAGATTGATTCGGAAATTCGTGAAAGGACAAATAAATCCGCGTCTCGGTAAGCTCGTCTTAGTAGTTGTCGAAAATTTTATCAAAAGTTTGTTTTCCAGCCCCCTTGTTGATTCTTTAGCAGAAGATATGGTTCCTCGAGCATACTAACACCGCTCGAGAGGAGTTCTACTTGAGAACTGGTAAATCTACATTTATGCACATTCGTTTTGCACTTTAAGAAGCAACTTAGGATGTTGTGCGTTCTTGGTTAGACTTTTTTCAAGCATCAGGGAACCCACCGTAGATAGAAAACTTATTACAGCATAAAATCACTGTGATTTAAACAATGATACTTTATAAACATTAACCTCGTTTATAACCATTTAATGCAGTGTCAAAATTTTGAATTAACATCATTCATGATGAGTAAGTATATAATATATTATACATGGTAACAATATTAAATAGGTATGACAATTCGTAATGCAATTTCTCAAATGCGCATCAAAATAAATTTAAAATTATCTAGCGAACACGCGGTGCATACCTTAACAAATTAAATTGCAATCTATAAATCAGAACTTGCTTAGTAAACGTTCATTCGGAAAATTATATAAACGCTTACGCTTAATAGGATTTGCCAGGAAGAAATTGATTCAACAAAGTATAACGAAAGTTTGCTAAATTATGAACTTCCCGAACACAATTTTAATTATTTATTTTTAAATAGCGCCACCCTGTTTATTTAATTTGCTATTTATTGCAAATAAATAATGTACCACGTAAAAGTTATTTAATTCGGTGCCACGCGATGGATGAAATTTATTAATTTGTACATTTGAATATGTCAAATAAATTTTCAAGTTTAAATAAATTGCTCGAAAAACAAAACTAATCATTTAGAGTAAACGTGAAATAAAATTTATGATATACAGTTTCCTCATGCTAATTCCTTACAATTTCACATTTATCATAATTCATGTGTTTGTTTATTAATTTACGTAATAAACGTCTATTACACAAATGGCTGTCTGTTAACAAAAATTTTGTCTACAGGTCGTTCGGAAACCATATTTGTAAGATATAATAAAACGTTAAAATAACGTTAAAATAACGTTAAAATAACGTTAAAATAACGTTTTGTAATTGATAGAGTTCAAAACATTATCGCGATTGTTTCAGAATAAAAAAGTAAACCTTAACAAAATTGCTATGCAAATTGAAAGGTTTTTTACTTTTATTATTAGAGAATAACAATTGATAGTATTTGGTCTAAGCCAGCATAATGGAAATATCTTTTATTCAACTAGACCGACTTAATGTAGTTCTAAATATATGCAAAATTGTTCGGTAGGGCCGGGTTGCTCATTTCATTCGGTGTAATAATTTGAAAATTAATGATTGATCAAATTAAGCTCAAAATAAAAATATTTCACGGTTAGACAATTTTAAAAGAAATCACTTCTATAAAAGTGTTTTTCTGTTATATTTGACAGGATTTGATAAATAACATTATAAGAGAGCTTATCATGAGGAGAAAAAAATAGTTAAACTCATCATCATCTCTGTTATGATAAACGTTCCAATATCTTAATGCTGCCGAAAATAAAAAGAGAAGAAAAATCGAAAAAATAAATTTTATTTTCGCTTTGAAAGAAAGCTTAATTAAGTCCAATCACAATTGATTAATTTGTTTATTATTTTCGGTGCTCTTAACAAGAAAAGTTTCAAGTTTTGTGGGTTCGTTTTAAAGAAATTAAAACTTTTGTTTTAAATCTTGGCCTATGCTTCTGATATAAATAAGAGCTGTTCCGGCGAATATTTCAGACATGTCTTTTGCTCACTGAGTTTAAATTTACAGCATCCAAAAGGAAAAGAAAACCAAGAGGAAAAAATCCATCACAGCGTTTATAATAGCGCATCGTTGACCGTTTTCAATAAAATTGTTTTGTTTTTATATTTCCCAATTTTTTTGTTTTTCTGTTTTATTTCATATTATTACTTATTTATAATTACCTACATCCTGCAGTCACCGGGATAACAGGAATAGCTTAATGTAATTATTTTCAAAAAGAGCTTAATGGACTCTTGTTCGAGACCTAATAAATGATGAATGGACTTGTAAGAAAGTATATTTACACCAAAAAAGATTAATAGTTTAAAAAATCGACTTGATTTAGAAAATTACAAGGTAAAAAGATGAATATATAGAGAGGTGTGGTTTTATAAAAATTGAACGTGACAGTTTATCATCAATCAGCATGATCCTGTCTATACCATATCCATATAATCTATATAAATTTAAAAATCGATTACAAGGTATAAAATAGAACACGATAACATAAGAAATCAAATTTATAAAAAAACATAATTGAATTTCCCTTTTTTAATATTTATATTTTCGAAACAATTTTTTATAATATCCACTGAATTTTCCTACTAATACGTATTTATTGAGCTACTTTCTATGGCAATTTTCTTCTTTAAAATATACCTCGAGTGATCAAACCTAAATTTACATATAAATATGTATAAACGAAGGGAGGATGAAACTAGACCGAGTTTGGTAGTTCTCAAGTTTGGTCAATGTTTGCTTTAGAAGCAAGTTAATGTTTAACTAATACTCTGCTTACTAATATATGTTGACAAATTTTACATTTATTATACGGATCAAGCGCATGTTAATTCAAAATTAAATTAATTACAATTTGGTCATTAAATTAAAAACGGCATTAATTTAAGAGATCCCCTTCTGGATGTTGTCTTGGCTCATCCCCAAAACAACAAAGTTTTTATAACCAAAACTTAAAATTTACGATTCAGAATTTTCCAAAAACTAACGTGCACGCACACCTACTTTAAGTGTAAAGGTAAGCGTTCACTTGTCCGCATCGACCTCACCGCCAGCAACGCCGTCATCGCATTTTCAGTTGCTTTGCATTATTTTAAATGAGCCAGCGTTCATTACATCGTATCGTTCTACACGGGCTCATGCATATACGAAGATTCGTACGATGCGGACGGTGACGACGATGCATATAAGTGAACGCCTACCTTAAAAGTACCTCAATCGGTTCATCACCCTCAAATGAAAGTTTTCCTTTGAACTGTAATTGTAAATTTTGTAACCGAAATTTGGGTTCGACATGAATGAAATTAACATGAAAATTGCTTAAAAGTTTTCCACGCATGGTATTGACGCTTTACTTCGCATTAGGTAAGCACTTGAAATTTTAATCCAATATAAAGCTGATTAGCCGAAAGAAATTGATAAAATGGAAACCGATGCTCGTATAATTTATTCATACATATTTCCTGATGTAATTTCCATTTAAATTCTGTTTATCTTGCCATCGGTTCAGTTGAAATCCGATTATTTTAATTTCTATAACAAAATACCAGCATTACAATGTAGATTTCCCATTAAGAACAAAAAATACTGTCTGGCCATATGCAGATACTACCAACTGTATTGGTAGCGTTAGCTTCACCAAATGCCTTAGGCACTACGTAAATTATACACTTCTACAATTTATTCCGAAATTAATAAGCAATTAATTCCAGGAGATCAAACAAAAACTGCTTTGAAAAATACAAAGAAACTTACGATTAAAGTTTTCTAAAATCTCACCAGGCAAAGTAAAATTGATTTAATGCTTCAAACCAGGAGAAAACTGAAAAATTGAAATGTTTCAATTCAAACAGGAGTAAATATAATATAAAAGATGAAAAATTAAAAACAAAACTTTTAGATGATATGTAACTCTATTGACATACGTCTATGGATGATTTTCCAGTTTTTCAATGGATTTTCTAAAGAAATTAAATTTTTTTCCGTAAATGAACAATTTACCTATAGAGGATGGCTAAAGGTATTTCTGGAAAATCTCGAAAGCCAATGTAATCTAAATTCCAAGCTGATCAACTAGGAGCACATCGACATCATCAAAAGACTAATCAATCATTGATCCTACAGTTATCTAGTCCATCTCCTCACCTGAAGTGAAGTAACTTTCCTAATGAAATATTTTAAGAATAAAATTACCTAGAACTCCTAAATCCCTAGAAGCCTAAACAGCCATTAGCATAGCTGGTTAGCCAAACAACTACCGACTTTAAGGTTCTCGGTTCGAATCCGGAGAGAGTTTAAAACTTTCATATGACCATCTCTGTGCTTCGGAGGGTAGGGTAAGGTAGGGTAGTAGTAAACCTACTGTCTTCCTCAGCTTAAGGATTTCAAGTTTGATGAACATCTACGATTGCCTCAGTCCCGGAAGATCCTTCCAGTACTCAAGATGTTGCTTCCTTAGTAGCTCCTTTATAGTCCCTTTTGCGGTCAGATATGCTATCCCGCAAGTTAGTTCTGGTTCTACTAGATGTCGTTTTGCTGCAACCTTAGAAACGACATTTGCTTTTCGTTGCCTTTTATTCCTGAGTGTCCCGGCACCAATCTCAGTGTTAAGCAACCCTAGTTTGTGTTTCCTCTCTCTCGATGGCTTTTATAGCTGCTTGGCTGTCAAGTCCTCTTTGTCATTTCCTCTACACAGGCTGTTACAGCAGTTATTTCTGCCTGAAACACAGTAGCGTGGCAGTCCAGGTTTATGCTCAAAGATGGTTGTTTTCTACGGTCATGTGTTTTTTTGAACATAATTACTGATGCACTGGGGGGTATTCCATACCCCCCAGACCCCCCGGTTTGAAACCGAAGGTGTATGCGTGTGTGTTATGTGATTACTTTTATTAAATAAGTTTTTTTCGCTCTTTCAAAACAAATATATTTAAAGTACTACATACCGAAGGGTCTGAGAGGTATCAGAGAGGTATATCCAAGCTTAATAATTAAAAAATATTAATCTGTACCATAATTGAGATAATGGAGAGTATTCTCCTCTCAGACTCTTCGGTGTGTATTACTTTAAATATATTTATTTTGAAAGAGTGAAAAATTTTTATTTAATAAAACTAATCTCATAACATGCACATACACCTTCGGTTTCAAACCGGGGGATCTGGGGGGTATGGAATACCCCCCAGTGCATCAGTAATTATGTTCAAAAAAACACATGACCGTAGAAAACAACCATCTTTGAGCATAAACCTGGACTGCCACGCTACTGTGTTTCAGGCAGAAATAACTGCTGTAACAGCCTGTGTAGAGGAAATGACAAATGGAATACCCCCCAGTGCATCAGCAATTGTGTGCAAAATAACACATGTCGGCAGTCAATGACCACATATTTTGGGCAATGTTGATATTTAAAATTTCATCTGTGGTTTTAACATCATTGTCCGGGCAATAACGTTAATGCCCAATATAGGGTGGGTACCTCTTCCTGGAGAGGTCGGGCCTTCCAGTCAAGATGGATTGATTTCGGGGATGTTTTTAGAGAGTGAGAGTAGAGTCTTCTGTAGAAAACTCCAGACCGTTTTGGCTGACGCAACCACGGCAAATCACGGATCCACCGTAAAATAAATAAATTAAATTAAATTAAATTTTCCTCCGGGCCGTTTTAGCTGATGTAACCCTAAAATGAGTTTGCGTTTGTCTAAATTAAATAAAAATCCCTGTACACTTATGAGGCCTTGAAAAGGGCAGACAAATAATCGTCCCTGTTTGAAGTGCATTGTCCGGCCATTGACGTCAATGCCCAATGTACGTCATTGACCGTTAAGTCAAATAAAATTAACAATCTGCAACTGGATAAATCATTTTCTAAAATTGCTGTTTTTAAATAATTAAAATAAATATTTCATTATAATGTTTTGTTTACTTTTCCGGAAGATATTTTAAATTTAAATATAACTTAAACTTTAATTTTATTTATACTTGAATTGAATTCACAGGATAGGGCTGTTAAAAAAATTAGGTAATTAAAGTAAGGTTGAATACTTACAATTTATTATAAATTCCAATAAGTTACCCGCAATTTAATATCTAGAATATCAAGTTCGCTTTAACTTATAAAACTACTATAATAAAGGAATAGTTAGAAACCACAGTAATTTGGTGCTGTTATACTTTCATGTTTTTTGAAATCAAACTCTGTATTGGAGAATTTCTTTACTCTAACGCTAACAGTTGTTGTAATATCTGTCTGTAAACTCTATTTCAATTATACCATGCGACAAAAGTAACAGTGGCGTCCTTCCAAATTAAAAAATTAGATTACTCTAAGCGTTCACTAGTCCGCATCGACCTCACCGCCAGCAACGCCGTCATCGCATTTTCAGTTGCTCTGCATTATTTTAAATGAGCCAGCGTTCATTACATCGTATCGTTCTACACAGGCTCACCCTAACACGAAAATTCGTCCGATGCGGACGGTGACGACGATGCGGATAAGTGAACGCCTACCTTAACACAGACCTCCAGCAGAGGAGTAAAGAAACGTTGGGACCCTTTTTTACTTGATACAAACAGTTTTTATTGCTTTTCATTTGAATATACTGTATTATCACAATCACTAATGAAAGGTTATAGCGGTAAAAATAAACAAATATAATAATTAATGTTTTTCAAAATTACCAATTTGCTTCAAGGCATTGATACTTTCCAAATGTTAATCAAGCTTGAAAAACAAACCCCTTTTGTGTGCATAACGTAATTTCTGTATGCGTTACTATCAAACATAAATTGGGTTGAAATTAATTCTCATCATTAATACTTTATTCCCAATCCAGAATTTTATTCGCAAAAGCTTTAACCTTAGCGTAGTGTGGCTTGATGTGTATCTTGGGAGACTACGCCTACGTCTCAATTAGCGCTGATTTGTAAATGCGAGTTAACAATGGAGCATATTTACGTTTACAGCTAAAAGTGGAAAGAATGAAAAATTGTATATTGTGTATCCACGTCCTGCAATAAAGCTTAACGAAAAGAATTTAATTCTCTAACAAATTACAATCCATTAGTTACTGTAGTCAAATATAAATTGCTAAAGTTGAATAAATTTTAAGAGCTTCATAGTTTTTTTTTTTAAATAATTAAAAACTCTTGTGCTGTATCGTTTGCATTAATTGTAAAAGCATTCTCTTAAATTTAACGCTAAATTCAGCTTTAGAAATTTTACAAGATTTTTCTGACAATAGGTGCTGCGGAATAGTTTACGGTTCTATTCAAAAGGAGCTATTATGTTAAAAGGTATGTTCTGTTTTTAGTTAAATGGGAGTTAAAACTCATATATCATAAACCTTATTGATGAACAAAATTGTATTAAATGGTGGAATAGAATATAACTCAATTAATGGACACTGAACTTTGCACTTTGCTACTTTATTATACCTATATAGACAGTAAATGGAAGAGGAAATATATTTTTGTAACTTAATTTATGAGTATTAACAAAATTTCTGCCGCCTCAAATAAAGCTAACCGTTCGGTCGTCAGATTAACGCCTCATGACCGGTGGGTTTCCTTTTGCATCTCACTTGAGTCAGCAATTGTATGAACATGTAATGTTTATTTTTGTCCTAAATTTTATTGTTTTAGTAGCTGCTGTACGATTTTTTTCCATATTTGTTTAAAAATTAACTAAAATGACCATTTTGTATTCTTGTAATTTCAGGTATTACGGTGTATTATTCAGGTATTACGTGCAGTTGTTTCCCGATTTACAACTTTTCACTTTTTCAGAAATTAAGGTACTATAGCAACGATAAGAACTTTAGAGCACCTAATATTACAGATGCGAATAAGAGGCTTATAACTTAAGAAATCTGAGAAGTCGAAGTTGTAAGAAAAGAAATAAAATTGGATTTAAAAAAATATTTATACTAAATTAAATTGGCTATCAGAATATTCGTAAAGAAGTTGATAGATGGAGTTTGTTACCTACTCGTTCAGTAATACAATTTATTTTTCAGGTCACCAAACACGTAAGAATCCTCAGTAAATTATTGTAAACCTGATAGTGGCTACATCTACAACAATTAACTTAGATTTAAGCAAAACTACAAAAGTTTGCTTCATATTTTGTGTAGCTTGAGAAACTTTAATATATTTCCGCAGTTAAATTTCTCTGCTTCTTGAAAATATATATTTTACTTTATTTCCATTACTTAGTCCAAATTATGTTTGTCTTTCATCAACTTGATTCATCTAAACTTAGCTTATTATTTTTGAGATATCTACAGCGGCACTTATCCTATTACAAGCACGACATCGAAGGACCATTATTCCTTTATAAGGATTATTTCTACATTTATAAGAAATATTGAGCTTCTTTTCCTGGATTTTTATTATTGACATTCAAGATAATGATAATTCATTTTAGGAAATTTTAGAAAGTCAAATAGCAGATACCAAAATATTTGTAATATTTTACAACAAAAAATTATTAATATGCCATGGGTAGATTCTAAGATTTAATTGAAATCGCTTTGATGATGGACTTCAAAAACTTTATTTAATCGCCATTCCTGAGGATATAAAATATATTATAGCTTCTGATGTATTAATTAATTTGAAATGCAAGTTTGCAAAGTTCTATGTATGTGTATTTAACTGTGTTTATGCAGTTATAAACTATTTATAATTAAATTTCTAACATTAATGTATCAATTGAAAATCTTCAAATCCGGACAGTTTTAGTATTAAATTTGTTTAACAGAAACATTTATTATATTTTGGCGCCCGAGCAGGGACACGAATTTGTAAGGTATTCTCGTGCCAGGTATGTAATTTTAATTATAACTTGACCTGACTTACCACTTCCTGATATTTTAACTTTTAGTTTTACAATTTGACTGGCAACATCGAATATTTTATCAGTAAACAATAAATTTTCTATTACATTTTGGCGCCCGTGCAGAGACCCTTCTATAAAAGATAGATTTTTATGTGTAAGCTTTACTGGATTCAATCTAAAGAAAACATGCAATTTTGATTATATTTCAGGTTTTCATCACTCTAAGCAATTTTAGTCTTCGCTCATACGTTCATAATTTTAATAACACTTACACATTGAACTTTTAAAATTGCATAGTTTCTTGAATAATAAACAGATAGTTGAATGTACCTTTTATAGGGAAGCATTTGGTAATTGCAATAAAAAACACAGCATTTCTAATTACTAATTTATTAGAAATTATGCTGCCAAGAGTATATTATTTGGTAAATAACTGAGAACAACTGAGATTATTAACATCGTAATGAATATGCAAGATAATTTAAATAAAACGACTAAATCCGCCGCATTTTAGTCTTTAATAGGTACTTTAGATACCGCTTCAAGAATAAAGCTTGTATTTATGTGAACTAAACTCACCGTTTTCTTGCTTTATATCATTTCAAACTTTTCAACATAAAACCGACATTCATTACGAAAGTCCTAACGGAAAAATTCAGACATAGAGTAAGAAACGTAAAAATTTTAAAAATTGACTATTTGCATGATTTATGATAGCAGAATTACAGGATTAAATTTTGTTTAGTTATATCTCGAGTTTCCAGGCAAACACAAAGACGAAGACGTTCGTATTAGTTAGTTATAATAACCAATGTTTGTGGTAGTATTTATTGAAGACGAATTTGAATGATTGTACCTGAATCAATAGAGTTCTCCATGTTTGCGGTCTCATGAACAGTTACGATGCTAATTAATTTATTTCGACCAATCCCAAAGTTAAGATTTTAGCTGTTAACCCTTCCACTTTCCCTAATCAAACTAGGCAAACGAAAATAATTTTTTATGGTAGTTCCTTGCATTCAAGTTCAAGTGAACGTTCAAATTAAGATTACCAATTCAGAACTTAACAGTGTAACTGTCTGAATTTGACTGATAGTACATTAAGGTCTTTTAAAGTTGGATTGTATTTCGTAAACAAGCTAAAGAAAGTCATTACTTGAAAAGATTCCGGTAATCCAATCTGACACAAACATATTGATTACTCGTTTATATGGCGCTTTATGCAATGATATTTTCGTATTTTCTCATTTTCACCATTTATTATAAAAAATACATAAAAAGACGTCTGGTTGTTTGCCGTAGTAATGGCACAAATTATTTGCAAAATCAACATTTTGTGAGTAAACAATGACAGGGAGTGCTCAAGTGGATATGGCTACATAAAAAATTCAAACTTGGTTAAACAAATCTCGAAGTTATTTAAGAAAGTTGTAAATATTATTCAAATTAATGGGCTGTCTTTCACCTTTTATTCTTTCCACGTTCCTGATTTACATTTAAAAATTCAAAAAATGCTTAATAATAATTAATTAACCTTTGATCGAATAAATCAAGCTAATGCAAACAAATAAATCTGCTGTTTGAAGTAAAGTTTGATTTTGTGTTTCTAGTTCACAATACAAAGTAAAATAGAAATAATAAAAGTAAAACTTGCAACCATAAAAGGGAAATTGTGTTTTAGAAGTTTTGGAAGTGTAAATAACTCCCCGTATTACAAAGAATTCCATTTGCGTTCTTGTATCGCACTTTAGCATTCAATAAATTTCAAATATAAAGTAGATTCTACAAGAAGAGAACAAGGACATACAAGCAACAATATATAATTGTCAGTCGTTTTCATGTAAATATTTAAATTCAAAAAGTAATTTTGGTAGAATACATCTGAAAGTTATGAAATGTATTTTTAAATTGCTTTTTGGCATTGCGGCAATTTATGATTTATTTACCGCCAAAAGTCATGTGAAATATTTTCAGGCTTTGTATTTTATTATTCTTAGATTTAAATACTATATGTTATTGTAAACACATTGATCCTCAAAAGACTATTAATTTATTACAATATTTTTATACGGTGATTCCCCTATGAATATTCTATTAAATTGCTATGTAGCGCTAATTCGGTGTCCGCGGACGGGCAGCTAGACGGTAGATCATTTGTGAACATTTAATTTCGTTTTCCGCTATTGCGGAACCGCACTTTTGCTTAAAAATTCAAATTTCCCGGTTTTTTCTGTCAAATTTTGTAAAATTATAAATTCCCTATCTTCTCCAAGTATTCTAAAAGAGTGGAAATCTTGCGATATGTACTGGAGGGTGTTCCACACCCCCCAGACCCCCCGGTTTACATTTTTGACAGTTAATTTTGTAAATCAACTGTTAATTTAACTTTTTAACTGTTAATTATTAATTAACAAATTTGCAAATTTGTAATTTGTAAAATTATAAATTCCTTATTTTCTTCAAATTCTGCGATATGTAATGGAAGGTGTTCCACACTCCTTAGACCCCCCCCCCCCCCCGGTCTCAGTCGCAGCTAAGGATTCATATTTTTATCTGGGCGAAAGTATCTGCACCAACACTAAGAACTAGTTAAATTTTAGATAAAAGTTAATCCAGGGTCAACTGATGTGGATCCAATCAGAATGGCCAAAGCTAGAGTTAACCTTTGGTATTCCAGGGGTATTCGATTCGATACAACGAAAAAGCACTAATGACTAGCTTAAGGTGTGATTTCTTAGCTTCGGCTGGGGCTCTGCGGCTGCAGTCGCAGTGGTTGCTCTACATGCTTTCTTATGAAACGATCGCATTCTAAGGGAACACTCCCATAAGAAAGCATGATTGATATAAAAGCATGAAAGATGTGACTCCTTATCTGCAGTGACGTATTTTAAAATTTGGCGCTCTGGGCCCAAAAGGTTTGCCGCCCCATAAATTGATTAGGAAAATAAAATTAATTTTTATATATTCTCTCAGTGTAGATAACGTTTATAAAATGCGCCCCAAGCTGAGCGCGAGGGACGGCTTGCGCGGCCCCGGGCCATTGCCCTCTTGGCCCTTGGGTAAATACGCCACTGCTTAGCTGCAGTTGGCGCTCTGCGACTGAAGTCGCAGTGACTGCGCTCCCCTTAGAGCAGGGCCCCCATAAGTGCTACTGGCGCCTGTGTACAAAAAAGGATTTTGCCGCCCCTTAAGGCATCTTGGATCATGTTGTTTTATTTATTTTTTTGATGCTAGGTAGGTAGGTTGCTCAACTTTTATTTTAAAATTAATTTTTTTTTTGTTTTTTGAAAATTTTGGGCCCTGGGTTTTGGCGCCCCTAAAGGATGGCGCCAGTGTGCATTGCACACCTTGCACATTTGGTAGCGGGGGCTCTGCCTTAGAGTCGCTTGCAAAGATCGTATTCTAAGGAAACACATCCATAATAAAGCATGTAGATCAGCCACTGCGACTTCAGTCGCAGAGCCCCAACCGCAGCTAAGTAAACCTATCTTTAGCTGGGCTAAATTATCTGCAACACCACGAAGGACTAGTTAAACTTTAGATAAAAGTTAATCCAGGGTCAACTAATGTTGATCCAATCAGAGTGGCCAAAGCTAGAGTTAACTTTTAGTATTCCATGGGTTTTCGATTCAATTCTGGGTTGCAGAGAAACAGCACAGATGACTAGCTGAAGGTGTGATTCCTTAGCTGCAGCTGGAGCTCTGCGAATGCAGTGACTGCTCTCCATACCATTTAAACTTTAAACTATTTTTATAATTATTATAAATTATTATAAATAAATAAAAAGCAACCGGGGGGTCTGGGGGGTGTGGAACACCCTCCAGTACATATTGCATATTGAATTATATATTTATAATTTGTAAAATTGTAAATTCCCTATCTTCTCCAAATTCTGCGATATGTACTGGAGGGTGTTCCACACCCCCCAGACCCCCGAGTTTACAATTTTGACTTGATATTTTTATAATTAATTTTCAAAGTAACACAGAAAGCTGCTGCTAAACTCCATGAGCAGTAAAGTTTTAATTTTTTCTAACCGAACGAAAAATTTCCCTCATTTTTGCTTAAAAAGTCAAATTTCCCTGTTTGGATTACTATTGAACAAATATTTTTAGTCCTAATCTTAGTTTAATATATTTTTAGGTTGGTAAAAAAAAGGTCCAATCAGAGTGCTTCCTTTCACTAAAAACTGATGCGCTGTAGCAGCAGGGGCAGCGTGCTGACATTTTATAGATTAGGATTTTTATACGGTGATTCCTCTATGAATATTCTATTAAATTGCAATGTATCGCTAATTCGGTGTGCACTTCTCGTTTTAATGTAGTTTAGCATTGATGCTTTGAAGTACATTAATATGTTGTGTTTAATATCAGCTAATTATACAGGAATATCACATAAAATTGCTCTCTTGAAATTGAAGCCAACCTTTTCGTGCAGCCTGGTGCTAATTATCCACGTTTTGCTAAAATTTCCCCATAATCACATTAAATTGGCAGCCATCGAAATCCTGCAATAGTTGGAATAATAATTTTTGTATTCATTGCTATCCGAAGGGTGAAATGTTGTATTAACGGTCGTTAGTATCCTGAGATAAGAAAGCTTTGTTAGCGGCATTGTGTACCCTTATTCCAAAACACCAATACTCTTCATTTCGGTTAAGGTTAAAGGTTAAGCATAAAGGTTAAGAATGCAATAACAATTTTGTTATCCCATAGCAGTAATAAATTTAAGATTACAGCTTTATAATTTTTATTTTTACATTGCAATGTTGTTTATAGAAAATATAAACTGTACTTGATAAGCAATATTAAAACCAAAAATTTAAATACAAAAATAATCAGAATTTTAATTAAAATGTAGAATTTTTACCCCGACATTATACCTCATGGTTTTTTCCCTAATGAAGTGATAAAGGAGGTAATTTGAAAAATGCATTAACGACCGACCTGACCGTTTTAACAAAGTTGTTGTGGAGAAATTTAGATAAAATATCACGTTTTCAAATTTAATTAAAAAAATTAAATTTAATAGATATCTTACGTTAATTTTTTCACAATTACGTGCAAGTTAGAAAGTTTAACTTTATATTCCTAATTTTTTAGGGACTGCTAAAACTGGTTAAGCTGTTGGTTTGATATATTTCTTAACGCGCTTAAGATTAGTTACCACTTTGCGCGTCTGTGATATATAAATTTAAATTTTTCCAAGACGCATTCGCCATTGTGCGACACTTCGTGATCAAAGCTTTGCGAGTGAGATAATATAGCGGCTTTCCGATTTTTTAATTAAAAATAAATTTTTGCGTATTTCATTTGGAGCAACATCAAAAGATGCAATCTTTTCGCTACTGTAAGAATATGAAATTTTTGCTACCATTAAAATCATAATAAGTTAAGAACAACAACGTCATAACATCCACAATTTTTATCAAATTTTATTATTGTCGAGTACAAAGTATCAACCGAGTAAAAGCTTCGGAGTTTGACGATAAAATGAAAAATGAATTTAAAGGTACTTCTATAAAATTTCAACAATAACGACACAACAAAGTTACCTCCATAGCTTACAAAACGAAAACATGACATATTATTACGTTTATATAAATCGATCCGTTTTTTATAAAATTTAGAAGAAAAGTTACATATATTTAAATAAAATTTATATACAGCCCACGTTTATCACTAAGTGAAACGTTTTAAAGGAATTAAATAATATAAAAAATTCTTTTACTTCTCCCTACTTAACAAATGGTTGTTCTTACCCTTAAAAGTCATTGGCAATAAAGTTGTTTAGCAAATGTTAATTGTTAAAATAAATTTTGCCTTCTACGACAGCTGTTGCATTTTACACAAGGGTTTTCTAGCTTTTTATAAGTTTCTGTAGAAAGACACTGGGTGACAAGCTACGGCTGATTAAAAAACCCTTGTAATTAATTGTCCGACCTTAATTTGAAGCAATTTCCACTAGGGTTCCTATATTTAATTTACACTAACCCGTTTGATCGGCTTACTAAACTTTTTTATATTATCAATATTTTGTTTACAAAAGTATTAATTTTTCTAATAAGTTTACTTTCATATTTATGAATAATCACGTGAATGTTTCGAAAAAAAAACTCTTCTTCTCTTCTTCTTACCCATTATCATCCATTAGTGCTTTAATAATTCATACAGGTAAAATTGCGTTAACTTGGAAATTTTAAAAACTTTTAAATTTCCCAAAATAAACTTTCATCTATTAAAAGTTTCAATCATCTACTGTTTGTGTCAATCGATATGTTGTGTGGTACAATTACACAATTAACATTTCATATTTCTTTTACCTTTTCACAGAAAAGTATGCAAATACAAAAATTTAACTATTTTCATTTTTATTTAATGACGTTTAAACCTTTACAAGATATTAGGCAGCTTATAAAACAAATTGTTTAACAAAAACATTTATTACATTTTGGCGCCCGAGCAGGGACGCGAATTTGTAAGGTATTCTCGTGCCACGTATGTAATTTTAATTGTAACTTGACCAGACTTACCACTACCTGATATTTTAACTTTTATTTTTGCAATTTGACAGGCAACACCGAATATGTTATTAGTAAACAATAAATTTTCTATTACATTTTGGCGCCCGAGCAGAGACCCTTATCTAAAAAGGTAGGTTTACAACTTTTACAAGATTTTAGACAGCTGACTCCGCGCCAGTCACGCCAATCATGACGTAAATACGCAAATTCTGAAGTTAAATTATTATTTAAACTTACGCGGTTTTTGGGGGCCTCATACAAGAGAAAGAGGATTACAATAACTTGAATTAGTAATTGGACGAAAGCTATAAAACAAACTGAAAGAAAATGTTAATTAGTAACTGGAATACAATTCTTCAAAATAAAGAATTTATCTGTAATTAATTTTAATTAGGAGTTCGTAAAAGATGAAACTAAACAATTTAATTAAAATCACAGCGGCGTCGAATTTAAAAGTGACCAGCTATCAACGCAAAGCATCCGAAACGACTAATGATGCGGGTCAAAGATTTTTCAAAACATGTAATACTATTCCATGTAAGTTAGTACTGCAGTCTAATCCAACATTTCTATCCGAAGTTATATTGAGTAATTCCTGTTTTATTTTATTTATTTCAAGAATGTAACGTAAATTTAAATAATTTTTAGTTTCGCACAATCTGATATCTCTGATACAAACACGAGAAAATAAATTGATTTTACTCATTTGAATATCGTATAAAACGAAAACTAAGATTCGGATATTCCCAAAATCTAATTTTCATTTTACGCAATATTCAAATGTGCAAATTAATTTCTTTTTCGTGTTTGCATAAAAAAATATTTCGAAATTGAGGGAAACTAACGATTATTTAAATTTCTGAAGCAGTCCAGAAATAAAAATAATATTTAACAGGAATTTTTCAATTAACACAGAACATTGATATTGACAAAGCAGTTTATGTTAATTTTTATAAATTTAAATAAAAGTACTGTAGGAATTCATCCTACATCATCGCTGAATATTAGCGAAACATTTTTGTTAGCAGTTCAGACTGATTCAACCACTTTGAGAAAGTTTCATTCAAGTTTTCAACTTACATTTCGTGCAACAACATATCTGTAAATAAAATAAATGTCGACGTGATTGAGTTGACTAAAAACATTATTTCAGCTTGTAAGTACCTTGCACTGAAAAGAAATTAAATGGTTAGCCAGAAATAGACTGAAAAGATGTGTAAACCGATTGCGGATCTAATTAATCACTACAATCTAATCAATTAAAGTTCAACAAAAAATACAAAAGTAATTAGAATGAAAAGAGACACAGCATCAAGTAAGAAGTTTTCAGTCCGATACTGTAATTTGCAGTATTAAAAAATCAAATCATGCAAATACTGCCATAACCCTTCTGAATTAGTGCAACAGACTAAAAAGAAACTATTTAACTGCAATTATTTAAGCGAGTAGTGTAATTATAGTTAAGTTTTCGCGAAGTACGCTCACGAGTAATTACTTATAAAACAAATAATGTAACTGTGTCAATAGTAAACCATAGAATTGATGTACCGATTAAACCTCCAGATGCTGCGATTTGAGTTTTGTATAAGGTAACAAATGTTTAATGCTTGGATTTGATCCTACGCAGGATCGCTAACAGTCCATGTCGAATTCATCGTCCAGTCGCATTGATAACTACCATTTTCAAATTTTTAATTTAATTTTAAAACGATAAAGCAATCTGTTCTTATGATCTAATGCAGGTGCTTTCTTTGTAACTGTTTGTAGACAGTGGCGGAACAACCACTCAAATTAAAATAATTATGATTCCATTATTAAATAAAATTTATTGTGTAGGCTGTGTACTAACTTATCTCCTTCAACTTAAACGTATATTTATGAATACAACAAATACCTATTTTCACTTATTATGCCTCATTGTTTCAAAGCTTTATGAAGTATTTAAATTAAAATTACTTCTGGTAATTATAAATGTTTTTGTTGTATGCTTAGCGAAATACCATTTTAATTACGAGTTATCAAAATATTTGCTATTAGGTTTCACTATAATTATGTTCCCGAGACCTCTTTGGTTTCTACTTTATTTTATCGCAATTTCATTTTGCGGTTTTACGCTATCTCTTTAAAATCCTAGAGTGTAGAGTATGCTCTAACACAACTTGGCAAACTTACCGAATATTTCCGTTTTCAATTTGAATTATTGAAAGGCTCATATTGATGAAATGCTGCTCAGATAGTTTATTTTAGACCCACACGAGTTGAACAATGTGTTATTCCGCTTTAAGCATTGCTACTATGTAACCATATGGATTTAAAATTAATTATTATAATATTACGAGTTGTAATTTATACATTTTGTTTTGTAACTTTGAGTTACTCCACAAATGGCTATAATTACAACTCCTGAATAAATTTTAATTTTAAATAAATAATAAACTTATGAATTAGGTTAAAATTTAATAATAAATATGGGTTTACGCACTATTAAATTCATTGAAATATAGCTTTTGTTAATATTGGAGCTTAATTAAACTGAAAAATATTTTCAGTTTCAGTTTATCAAAATCTTCAGTAATATAATAATTATTTGACAAGGCTATTTCATATTTTTTAAAAGTAGATATACCATGTTTTGATTTGATGAATTTAGAATACTAAAATTAAATTAAAATCAAAAATTATATTTTGCAAATAAATAATTCAAAATCAAAAATATTCAAATTATTTTTTTGAGAAAATCGATTAACTGAAACAAAAGTAATAATGTTTAAACCCCCGAACAGTAGAACAATTGCTGACTATAAGGCATTACTATGGAGTCGGTACCTTTTAATATTTGTTACTATAAATAATACCTTAATTCGGATGCGCGAATAAAAAACAAAAGATGCACTGGGGGGTGTTCCCCGGATTGCCACTTACATTTAGTGTCTAAACCAGTTTTGTAATAGCAACTGAACTGAAGCTTATCGAATTTTTAAAACAGATTTCATAAATTTCTAAAGAAAACTAGGTAATTGAATCGGTCATTATTGCTAAAACAGCATAAGTCAGTATTTTTTCAAAATTGCATTTTTGTCGAAATTTGATCCTTGAGGGTAGTCACACATTATGTGTAAAAATTATGTTAGTAACATTACGCTAACTCTCAAAAATGATGATGTTTACGACCGTTCATTGCAAAAGTCACTGACTTATGCGGTTCTTGCATTGAATCTTTGATGGCGAGATGCATTTTACTTACTTAGTTTATTGTTAATCTTGTGCGTTTTTGTGTATTTATGTTTCCAAAATTTGAATTCAAAACATTATTTTTCATTTTAATAAAATATTATTGTAAAATAACCGAGTTTTTAATCAACTTATTGAGCAATGAATCCCATTCCCTGCAAAAACAGCATAAGTAAAATAAAAACAGCAACTAGTTTTGTAATAGCAGCTAAACTGAAGATTATCGAATTTTTAAAACAGATTTCAGAAATTTCTATAGCAAACTAGGTAATTATAAAAGTTCAGCTACTACTATAAAACTGTTTTGTGGCAATCCGGGGGGTCTGGGGGGTATTCCATCCTTGCTCTTTGATCGCGCAGCAAAATTAATGCTTGGGGTATTCTACGATCACCAGGTCTCAGAAAATTTCCGAAAAAAAAATCTTTTAAGTTTTGCACCTTGATCTGGTTTGCGCCCTAGGCAGTTGCCTAGTTTCCCTAGTACTTAGCGCTGGCTCTGATTTGCTCAGGACACCCCACAATCAGTAATATCAGGCATTGTACATAACAGGGTCACAATTTTAATATATTCCCAGCGCCTATTTTTAACCTAGTTGGGCCCTAGGCTGTAGAAAATTTTCGGGCCCCTTGTATTCGAGTATAATTAATAGCATCGAAGGCCCAATTTTTGGGTGATTTTATCAGTATTTGATTTTTATTTTACGATTTTATGCTTTTTCTTTCTCTCTCTCTTTTAATAGGCCGTGGGTAGTGGACAGAAAAGGCTGAAGAGATAGAACCCTGAGAGAATATCTAAAGCATTTTTTGATAAAGTCTACTGTTAAAAATAATTCCGTCCGTTATCTAGCTTACACATCAGCACACTGGCGCTAGATTTTTTTAAATTTTCAAGCTTGACATTCTTACGTTCCCAAACTTATGTCACATAATATATATCTTCTCTTTGTTCTTATGATATTCGGTCAGTGTCAAAGATGGTTGATTTACAGATGGTTGTTCTCTACCGTCATGTGATGCAATGGAGGGTATTCCATACCCCCCATACCCCCCGCTTTGAAACCGATAGTGTATGTGTGTGTGTTATGTGATTACTTTTATTAAATAAATTTCGTTTACTCCTTCAAAACAAATATATTTAAAGTAATACAAACGGAAGAATCCGTATCTACATAGGTTTAATATGAGCAGATACGGCGTTTTCAGTTATGAGGGCAGTATATCCAAGCTCTACTTTTCTAATTAACGGGTGCAGCAGACCCTTAATATATGAATTTGGGCTGCTTCAAGAATGTTTTTGTCAAAATAGTGCACCGAAAAGCAAATTTGCCTCTACGTTTCTTATTTTCTTAAATATGTGCGAATCAGATAGAGACATGTCACAGCAATATTCAGTTCATTTCATAAATGCTCAGCAGTAGCGTCAAAAAATATGGAGTCCAAGTTTAATCATTAAAAATAATAATCTTTGCACTCTAAGATATAGGATATATTCTGTACAATTATTGAGTATTCTATACCTATAAAACTAATCACATAACATGCACATACACCGTCGGTTTCAAACCGGGGCTCCCCCCAGCACATCAGCAATTGTGTGCAAAATAACACATATCGGTAGAGTAAAAAGTATAACGTTACGGTCAATGATGACAATTCGGCCATTAACGTTGACGTCAATGCCCAGCTTAGTTGACTGAGAGAAAAAGGCTGATTGTCTTGCAGCACACAGAAAGTTTTAGCAATATTTCAGTATTTTGGAATATTTTCAACGATGAAACTGAAACTTTTCATTGCAATCATTGATCAATGATCAAAGATCATTGTGATTTTACAGCTTCGCTGTAGAGACTCCCGGTCTTTAGTGTAGTAATTCCAAGGTTTTGGTTTCTTATATATTATAATTTGTTATTTCTCTTATTGATTTACAATATTGTTAACAAAAGCTATTTTATAAAATACAAAGTGAATATCTAAAAGGTAGAATCGGAATTAATAATTATGACAAAAAATATAAAAGTTGATTAAATTTAGTCAAGTTTGATAAGTTGTCAATTCTTACGAAATCGCGACACTCGACAATGTCTTGATAGGACTGCCAAATTGTCATTTATACGTCTAATTATTAATATTGTTCTCTAACAAGTTCTCTCCTTATATTTATGTTAAGTTAACTATCTCTTGATTCACTAATTGAAGAATTGGTTCAAACAAATCTATGAAAATCATCAAGTAGATTCGCTAATGTCAGCGATAGTTTAGTGAAAATGTAACTGTGTATTAATCCTTATGAGCATACAAGTGGTAGTGAAAATAGAATTAAAGCAGTTTTTGCTCCACAGCTTAAACCAATTTTTTTAACTTTTATTGTTTCAGATGAAAACATTGCTGCGAAAATAAAGCCACTCTTTCAAATGAAACAGACGTATATGTGGATTAGCAGACAAAATTTTTTTCATACTAAAATTTTAATTTAATTAACTGAAATTCTTATTGCGATCCAGAATAGCTAAAATTATATTTTAAATTGGTTTCAAAAAAATACCCAATTTTTATACTAGGAAGACGGTATTCGGAGATATTGGAAAATTGTTTAATGAGGCAGAGTAAATTTGCGAGACTTTGAAATAAAAATATTGCGTAAGAAATGATAAATTGGACATAAAACCAAATAAATAATAATTTAAATAACGTAAGCTATCATTTGATTTAAATCAAAAGGCCCTCCCGTACATTTTTATTATAAATGTGCAGTCAAATGTTACAAAAAGTTATATATAGCGGATAATATAATAAAATATATTATAACTTGTACTTTATTTAACTAACAAGGCATTGTGTTACATGAAATTGTGTAGCTGAAATTTGAAAGTTTTCAACTGTGAAATTTAACGAATTTGTATTTACATTTCGTTAGTTATCAATGAAATTGTAAAATTTCTTATCTTTAATATAAAAATTGTTCAAAATTACCCTGCTTATAATATAGAATTTCAGTTAATAATTTTAAAAGTGTATCTTCTTACAAAAAAATTTTAAATTTGTATCTCTTCTATTACGAAAGCTCTCTTATACAAAAACAAGCTTAAATTTGCAATTGAAAAATTATTTTTGCTTCCTAACAAAAAATGAGATCCAAACAAAATTAGAGAGATGAGATGCAGGACAATTTTTTTGCATAATAATATAAAAAGTTTGTCCTTTAATATGCAACGAAATTAAAAGAGTCGTTTATTGCTTAATTATGTTAAAACGAATGTAAATTATAATTTAAAAGCTGAACTGTTATTATAACTTAAAAATCTTTTGCAAAAAAAATTATGCATCATAATCAAAGACACGATAATTAAATTCTGTTTTAAATTACAAAAACCTTTTGAATTTGGTATTACACCTTTAATTTATTATACCTATAGAAAATTTAAACGGTTCGGCTTTTTGATTAAATAAACACAATTTTCATTTTTTTAATGAGCAGGGTATTTACTTCGAGCTTCACTGTCACCTAAGCCAAAACATCCAAGATTATCCTATTGAATTTTTAAAAAAAGTTATTATTTGTTCGTCTGGAAAAAATGTGGCAAATCTGATTTACAGAAGAAAATTTAGGCTTATATTGCAAATTGTAAAGCGAGGCTTAAATTTTGCATTAAATCTCGATGGAAAATATCGAAAAACCTTTTTTCTCAAAAACAGTGGTGGCGTTAACAATTTAAGTTTATTATGTTATAAAAAAATAATCCCTGGGCGATACAAATTCAAATTACTTACACTTAGTTGAGTTCAAAAAGTGCTACCCTTAAAGTTTAGTTTTAAAATTTACACATATCATATAACAACAAATTTAAGTCTACTGGAAGTAATAGTTTTAGTTCAAATTACGTAACGAATAAAATTTAGCACAATTTTCTTTTCGGGAACACTGATTAATTTTTATAGAATCCTAAATTTTATGTAACACGAATAAGTCAAATTTAATTATTATAAGTTGGATGTTTAAACATTTTCATACGTGTGGAGAGGAAGCGCGTAATATTTCTCGAAATATTTCGGAGCTTTCCTCGAAAAGCTTGTCGAATACTGAGCGTTTCCTTCTTTGATGATCGAAATATCAGAGAGAGACAACGAGAAACGAGATTATGCACAGGCGCACCTATTTCGAGCTTAATAATATATTCCACCAAATTACGAAAAATATTAAACATTTTGGTAAATTTACTATGTAATAATAACAAAGTAAACAGCATTTTAGTTAGTTACCTTTTGTGTAAATTATGTCGGCTGCACTCATGCAAAATATTTTCGCAGTTAATTCCTCTAAAAGTCATAATTAATTGAAAATTGAGTTTCACAGCATTCAGATTTTCTGGTATTTACGAATTATTATTTTTTTAATTAGATTTTCAAACAGGAAGATGATCTCGGTGAAAAAATTAATCGAAAGATATGTCTACAGCAAACTTATATTGTGGGCGAGATGTACATCAATAGCAGAATTTCAATTACGTAAAACAAATGTTCGTTTATTTGATTAATCTTATATCATTTTGTGTTATTTTGGGTGCGGTTTGTCATATAAGTAAGTTGGTAATTGTGGTAATTTCAAGTACAAACTAATTAATCCTGCTGTGGAAGCTGTTCCTGTACAAAAAATACAAAAACGGATTTCCGACTAAAGTCTGAAACTGTTACTAGTTTACTGACGAACGGGTTACCGAATGACTTCAAGAAGTCAACTGATCACACTCCCCCTAATCGAAGAGTGATTTCCCAAATTAAACTGCAGAATCAAAATTAATGTTTACAGGTATTTTGTTCACTTACGTAAACAAAAATTTCAAATTTAATAAAACAAATATACAAACATACAAAAAATTTCAAAATTAATATAGGAAAAAAAATTTGGCGCTGACTTTATTAAAAATTGAACAAAGCTTTTTGTTGTTTGAGTATTCCTTTATACGAAGCTTTTGCATTTCAAGTGTTTAATCAGATGACATGTTGTGTAAGACACCTGTAACACTAACGTATTGTAATTATAACGGACAAGCTTAGCATGGGTAGGCCCCTTGTCAATTTTTGATGGCGTTTATTTTGTTAAAGTAAATCTTTCCGGATGTTTAATAAATAAATTATTTATTTCAAATTTGATGTTTCTATTGGCCAACGTTTGAGCATAATTTTTAAAATTTTGTATTTTAATTAATTTTATATTATTGTTGAAGTAGTATTTTGTTGTTCTAAATAAACGGCTTTGTTATTTATTTATCCTTGGCTTAGATGCTTCATTTTCGTTATTTTATATTTAATAAAAGGTCAAAGTTCATTGTCAGCAAGGATTTTTTTGCTTATCGTATGATATTTGTTTATATTATGTAATTTTATTTTGCTGCTGATAGACTCACCAAAATTTAGCTCAACTACTCTCAACTCTCAACAGTATATTTTTTTTATTATAAAACTTTTGGCAAAAAATTAAAACAATAATTGGTAGATAAAAGCTAATGCTTATCTTTCCGGAAAATACTTTTCTTGACATTGTATCTGAAAATTACTTTTGGTAAATAAACTCTAGAATAATACGGTTTATCGACAATGTACTAATGTCACGTTTGTAATTTGTTGCTTAACGATACAATTTTAGATATATTACTACATTTTATGTTCCATATCGTAAACCACTGTTGGAAATCTCCTCCCCTACTACAATGACTCCACCATCAAATTAAATTAGTGCTGATTTGTTTGATAGTTGTACCCAAATTTAAAAACATTCCTACGCTAGTTTTACTAAACTGTCATAGTTTACAAAATTAGTTACGATTTAGTTAATCTGAAGTGCTCTTAATTAAAATAATAGACAGATAACATAATCCAAAACTATTATTTATTTGATTCTCTTAATCTAATTGAAATTAAAATAATTGAAACAATGAGATTACATCACTAGAAATTGTAGAATATTTGTAGTTGACACCAACTAATTTTCTAATAAAATCAAACAAAGCTTGGAAACTTTGTTAATATTAATGAAGATTTTCTTCAAATAGTTTGCTATACAGAAATTATTTTAAATTGATGCAAGGACATTCTAAAGGTTATTTCTCATAAGGTAATAGATGCTTCAAATATATCTTGAAATAAATAATTAAAGCTACATTCGCCACTTTAAAAGTAATTATGAAGGTTGATAATTAAGGAAAGGAAATTGGTACAAAATAATTCGTAATTGTCATTACCAAGATAGTTTAAATTTTAATTAAAGGATACTTCCATCTCTTTACCTCCACTTACAATTTGTCAAAATAGGCATTAATTACAAAAGAGTAATCATGTTTTTTTTTCAATAATTCCAGATTTGCTTTTTTGGAAAATATTCAATTTACGTTTAAAACACTTTTGTAAACCCAAAAAATGCACTAAACACTTTTCAGAACTAAAATGTTTTTAAGTTATCACATGTAAAATACACTGTAAGTATATAATCGCAAACGTTTTCACCATACTATGACATCATCAGGCGATGAACTAATTTTTTGTTCACTTTGATGTACTCTTTGTTCTTTCTTCACGGGTTATTCAGTTATCAGCGTTTCGAGATAATTAACAAAGAATGCACTGGAGGGCGTTCCACGCCCCCCAGACCCCCCGGATTGACACCTTCATTTTATGTTTGTTGGTTTTAGTACCTTAGCGTATGCCATGGTAACAGAAATTTTTTAAAAAACGCAAAACTTAGGAGTAATCCGGGGGTCTGGGGGGCCCGGATGCCCTCCTGTGCACTACTTGCACTTTCTTCACGGGCTATTCAGTTATCAACGTCTTGAGATAATTAACAAAAATTGCACTGGGGGGCGTGGAACAGATTGACACCTTCATTTTATGATATTTTGATAACTATTCGAAAATAAGAAATTCGGAAATAATCCTAGAAAATCTTAAATTGCACTGGACGGCATTCCGGGTACTGTCAATAAATCAACCCCACGAATTTCACTTTTTCCTAAATACCATTAGAAAGAGGACAATTTTTTAAGCATATTAAAAAAAATTTGTTGCGGATTATCCATTCGTTTTCGAAAAATCGGCATTTAAAAATCGAAAATTTTATATATAAAATACCACGCATGTTGTTTAATCTAATTAATTCATTTTACGGTGGAAAACGGCCCGAAGCGCTCGAAGCGCAGCGGAGCGCTTAACCGACTGAAAACATCCCTGAATTCAATCCACCTTGACTGCAAAGCCCGCACTCGGCGAGGCACAACACGCGTTTTACGGCTATCACTAAAACTATATCAGTTTACACGTACCGTCAAAAGAAAACCTGTCACTTGCAATTCGTCGGCTTAGTTGGAAACCCTCGTAAGTCCATAAAATGCCGAAAATTACATTTTGGCGCTAAAATATTTAAAAAAATAAGCTCTATCGACCTAGAAAACCCCATAAATGTAAAAAAATTACAAACTGATGTTTTAAGCTATCAAAAAATTTCTTTTACGTTTTATGTTTCCCCTGTAAAATTATGTAATTTGGACTTACGAGAGATTCTAACTAAGCCGACGAATTACTATGTACCCCCATGTTTAACATATGGAAAATTTCGATTTTCAAAATGTAGTTTTCTCGAAAACTAATGAATAATCCGCAAAATTGTATTCTTTATAAAATTCTTAAAAAATTGTCCTCTATCCAATAGTATATAAGTAATACCCACTTTTTGGGGTTGATTAACTGACAGTAACCGGTATTCCAAGCCCGCTATTTAAATAAAAACCGTTTTTTACTTTCAATGCTAAAATGTTTTTAGTAACTCACTGCATGCTATGGTAACAGAAACTTTCAGTTATCAACGTTTCGAGGTATTTACCATTGAGATAATTAATAAAGGATGCATATTACACTGCTTTACATTTGAGGATTTGGCTGTAACTTTGATTCCGTGCGAAGATATGCATCGGTTATGTTTGTTATTGTTAGTTTATGATTTTTTTTAATAAAATCGCCCTAAAAAAACATTGCCGGGGACCAATTTACTAGGGGATCTAATATCCAATTACCGAGAGGTAAAATTACCGGTGGCGAAATCACTGATGATGCCATAGTATGGTGAAAACGTTTGCGATTATATACTTACAGTGTAGTTTACATGTGATAACTTAAAAACATTTTAGTTATGAAAAGTGTTTAGTGCATTTTTTGGGTTTTCTAAAATATTGATATGGTTAACAAAATTCTCTTATTGAGATTTATTCTGCCTTACATTTTGAAACCGGGTATCAGATTTTGACCTTAAGAGAATACAGCAATGAATTTCATTTAATGTCGATCATTAGCAATAAAAACATAAGGGAATATGAAGCATTTCTAACCCTTGCCCTAAAGTAATAACTTTAATTACAATTTCTACCAACGGACCATTTATCAAACACTGGCTTACAAACAGCATTCTTGGTCTTACATATTTCTGATATTATAAATAAAACTAAAATTGTAAATACTATTATTCGTTTTTGTTCTAATATTCAAGTTAAATTGCGCTTGGCTGAAATTTTTAACCGTTTCCGTTTCGCTTTGTTTGTTTTAGTAAAAGTTTTCCTGATTAAAATATCCAATTTGACTATTTTTAGCTTCTGATCTGTAAGATATAATCTTATGTTCATCATTTTTAAAATTAAAGAAGTTATTGAATATTATATTCAAAAAATATATATTCTGATTATAACACTGTTGTATTGCCCCACGTTGGGTGCCATTGCAAACATTCAATACTACTGTATTAATTTAATAACTGAGCAATTTTTGTAATTTAAGTGCATTTACTTGACCATAATAATTCATATTATAAAAAAAAATAACGATAAACTCCATTAATTGTAAGACTTAGAAAACGTTCTTTGCTAATATGAGTCAGCAATATCTATAAGCTAGAACTAATAATGAAATTAGTTTTCAAGCCTCCCAGCCAGCTTTTTATATTATTTTCTTTAATAAAAAAAAAACGAAAACTTATAGAGGTGTAAATTATTTGAATCTAAAAAGCCGCCTTGGTATACTAGTAAGTATAAAACACACAGAACAATTTCCAACAATTTAGTTCTGTCTACGTATATGTATTTAGTTTCTTTCAATTTAACAGAATATAATTGAATCCAAGTAAGCTCTAGTTTTTTTTTTATTATAAATTAAATCTAATAAAACTTTGTGAGTCTGTTAATTACTAATGAAGTTTGCATGGTTTGTTTGATCTTGTTAGAAAACAATTATGTTTCAACTACAAACATTCAACAAATTCTAATGTAGGCAACCATTATTATTGTGTCTATAATTTTAATTGCATTGTATTTAATGATATCAAATAAAAAAACCCAGTCAGTGTATGCGTATTATACCTACCTAGTATATATTATAATAATTACGATCAGAGCCGTACTAAAGGGGGCTAAAGAGGTTGCAGCCCAGGGTCTCCAAACAACAAAATTTAAATCACCAAAGTTGTATATCTGTGTTTTATAGAAAAAAAAAAACTACGAGTATAATAAACTAGGTAAAATAACTATTATTTTTTCAAAAATTTTACATTTGATCTAAGCGCTGTTGACCTTGAAAAATCAAAAAATTTTGTCTGCGGAGTATTTTGTTAAAATATGTAAAGCCGAGGGGTTTCCAAAAACAGTTAGCCTCGGGCCTCACGTATCCTTAATCCGGCTCTGATTACGATATAAACAGAAAAATAATAAGTTTTTCAAAGAACAACCAGTTCTTCTTAGTTTTCCGCTCTATAGTTCAACAGGCACTCACGTGAAATTATTGTTCCTGTTAGACTGGATTGGCTAAAAGTATGAAAGTCTTTTGGATTTCACGATATAGTCAATCGGTTTTAATATTCTAAAAGAGTACAAAAGTCCTAGACGTTTAAGAGAGTCAAAATAGATAAATTTACATTAAATTTCATTCTAATTTTTCACAGTTGGACGTTTTAGAATAAATTGAAAGACCTAGTGGAAAAAGTAACTAAGTCACATTTTTAAATTCTACAAAAATTGATTTTAAAGTTTTAAAAATGCTTAAACAATACTTTCTATTAGAAATTTTTAAAAATTTTTGCATGAAATGGATAGATACCAGTGGTAACACAAAACTCGGAATTCTAACGATTTTCATAAAATATCAGGAATTTTCTAAGAATAAGAAATAATTGAGACATTCATTACCTTTATGTTAGTCGAATAACTGTTGACATTAAGGTACCCGGTTCGAATTCGAAAGGAGTCCAAAATTTCTTATAATCGTTTTTGTACTTCGGAGGGCACGTAAAGCCGGCGGTCCCCCTGGGTTAATGATTTGCCCTCATCAACAAAAATCCAGGGTTACGGGAACATCTGAGAGATGCCCAGCATGCTAGCTCAGATGTAAAACAATTAATATGCTCAAAGACTAATAGCGACTTCGGCTCCTCTTCGATGGAAAAGAGCCCGAAGTCAAAACAAAAACAAAGCTTATTCTAGCCTAAAAGTAGAAAAAGAAGAAGAAACAAGTGGAATTCTAAAGAACTTCAATAATTTTCTATAAAATCGAAAGATTTGCGAGAATTTCATGAAATTCAAAAAATTTCCTAAGACTTCCAAAAAATTCCAGCAATTTCCAAAGATTTGAAACATTTTACAGAATTCCAATCAACTGCAATTTCAAAGAATTCCAGATATTTTTAGAAAATTTTAGGAATTTCCGAGGAATTCCGGAAATTTTCAAGAAAATTCCGAACAAGTATACACAAACTTTTCGAGATATTTATCACTTAGGGAGATATAAACTAAAATAATGTTTGGTTTTATTACTCCTACTTTATCCAGGCTGCTTTTATAATATTCATTGTTAGTTAATAAAAATTTGACGAACTTCAAAAACGCTCCGGTCTTTTTCATAGATTTTCAAAATCGACTAAGAATAAAGTTTCACAATAATGGTATTGTGAAATAATCGCTATTTTTCAGACTTAGCAAAATTATCATAGACTTATCTCCTTTTTCCTTTGCGACACTTTTCCCCACATGATTTCTGTACTCATTTGTGGAGAAGAAGAGTATGTGCTCAATCAGAAATTTCAAAAATTGTCACTGAACATTACATAATTCTCATATTATATAGAAAGCCATGCTTTTATATCCGTCATTCCTTCCCTAACTTACTTGTCTACAAAACACGATTGGTTTCTTTTATGTTTGTAATTCCGTACTACATCATAAAGGAGCTTTAGGAAAAGGATTCCTTTCTGAAAAGTTAAACTTATTCTGTAGCTATAAAGAATCCTTTAATGACAGACTGTCCTTTAAAGATCGATTTTTACAAAGATATGCCTTTATTGGTAAAAAAATCGTTAGATTTACAGAATTAGCAAATTCTTTACATAAATGTGTCCTTTGAAAATCCATTAACGTAAAGGCATTCCTTTGTAAAATTCAGTTTATAAAGATCAATCTTTAAAGGACAGTTTACCAGTTTACAGTTAAATATTTCTTAATAGTTTTACAGAATAAGTTTATTTTTTCAGAACGGAATCCTTTTCGTAAAGCTCCTTTATGAGTTACAGAATAACCACCTAAGTATAAATAACCTTTAAAAAATGGAAAAGTTACTGCAAAGTCATGGGTCAATCATGATCCAATCAGTTCTTCGGCAGCCACGATTAAAAGTTAAAATCATACAGCATAATAATTTTTGGTTTTTTGTGAAAGAAAATGTAAAGAAAATGAAAAATTGTGATTCATTCAACCGTTGAATATTGAAAAAATCACAAATTTCGAATGTAGAACATTGCTTTAAAATTATATAAATTACATCCGACGTTATGGAAAGTATATTTATTTTTACGCTGCGTTGATTTAAGTAATAAAAATGCTACCTAAATTTTTTTAGATTTTTGAAAAAAACGTAAGGTTAAGCTCCTTGGAGTTTTTTGACCCCAAAAAATGAAAAGTGGAATTCTTAAGCTTATTTCACTATTTCTTACGTATTTTGATCAGAAAATTCGATTGGCGCAGTCAGATTTATCGTAAGTATGATATTTTCAATTTTATATGACTTTAAACGTTACACATTCGTGGTCAATTAGCCCTTAATTTATTTTGCGATTTTACACAGTTTTGAGTGATTCCGCGAGGTTCTGAGGGCTGTATCCAGAAGTAGGCATGTAAGTACGTCGAATGAAGTAATAAAAAGGCCACCTAAATTTTTTAAGATTTTTGAAAAAAACGAAAGGTTAACCCCTTTGGTGTTTTTTGACCCCAAAAAATGAAAAGTGGAATTCTTAAGCTTATTTCACTGTTTCTTACGTATTTTGGTCAGAAAATTCGATTGGTGCAGTCAGATTTATCGTTAGTATGATATTTTCTATTTTATTTGGCATTTAGCGTAACACATTCGGGGTTAATTAGCCCTTAATATGTTTCGCGATTTTACACAGTTTTGATAGATTCCGCGAGGTTCTGAGTGGTATATCCAGCAGTAGGCATGTATGTTCGTCGAATGAAGTAATAAAAAGGCCACCTAAATTTTTTTAAGATTTTTGAAAAAAACAAAAGGTTAACCCCTGTGGTGTTTTTTGACCCCAAAAAATGAAACGTGGAATTCGTCAGATTCTTTCACTGTTTCTTACGGATTTTGATCAGAAAATTCGATTGGTGCAATCAGATTTATCGTAAGAATGATATTTTCTATTTTATTTGGCATTTAACGTAACACATTTGGGGTTAATTAGCCCTAAATTAAAATCGCGATTTTACACAGTTTTGAGTGATTCCGCGAGGTTCTGAGGGCTGTATCCAGAAGTAGGCATGTAAGTACGTCGAATGAAGTAATAAAATGGCCACCTAAATTTTTTAAAATTTTTGAAAAAAACGAAAGGTTAACCCCTTTGGTGTTTTTCGACCCCAAAAAATGAAATGTGGAATTCCTCAGAATCTTTCACTGTTTCTTACGTATTTTGATCAGAAAATTCGAATGGCGCAGTCAGAGTTATCGTAAGTATGATATTTTCTATTTTATTTGGCATTTAACGTAACACATTCGGGGTTAATTAGCCCTTAATTTGTTTCGCTATTTTACACAGTTTTGATAGATTCCGCGAAGTTCTGAGTGGTATATCCAGCAGTAGGCATCTAAGTACGTCGAATGAAGTAATAAAAAGGCCACCTAAATTTTTTAAGATTTTTGAAAAAAACGAAAGGTTAACCCCTTTGGTGTTTTTTGACCCCAAAAAATGAAACGTGGAATTCGTCAGGTTCTTTCACTGTTTCTTACGTATTTTGATCAGAAAATTCGATTGGCGCAGTCAGATTTATCGTAAGTATGATGTTTTCTATTTTATTTGGCGTTAAACGTAACACATTCGGGGTCAATTAGCCCTTAATTTATTTCGCGATGTTACACAGTTTTGAGTGATTCCGCGAGGTTCTGAGGGATGTCTCGAGAAGTAGGCATGTAAGTACGTCGAATGAAGTAATAAAATGGCCACCTAAATTTTTTAAGATTTTTGAAAAAAACGAAAGGTTAACCCCTTTGGTGTTTTTTGACCACAGAAAATGAAAAGTGGAATACGGCAGCTTCTTTCACTGTTTCTTACGTATTTTGATCAGAAAATTTGAATGGCGCAGTCAGATTTATCGTAAGTATGATATTTTCTGGTTATTTGGCTTTAAACGTAACACATTCGGGGTCAATTAGCCCTTAATTTATTTCGCGATTTTACACAGTTTTGAGTGATTCCGCGAGGTTCTGAGGGTTGCATCCAGAAGTAGGCATGTAAGTACGTCGAATGAAGTAATAAATAGGCTTCCTAAATTTTTTAAAATTTTTGAAAAACACGAAAGGTTAACCCCCTTGGTGTTTTTTGACCCCAAAAAATGAAAAGTGCAATACAGCAGCTTCTTTCATTGTTTCTTACGTATTTTGATCAGAAAATTCGAATGGAGCAGTCAGATTTATCGTAAGTATGATATTTTCTATTTTATTTGGCTTTAAACGTAACACATTCGGGGTCAATTAGCCCTTAATTTATTTCGAGATTTTACACAGTTTTGAGTGATTCCGCGAGGTTCTGGGTGGTGTATCCAGCAGTAAGCATGTAAGTACGTCGAATGAAGTAATAAAAAGGCCACCTAAATTTTTTAAGATTTTTGAAAAAAACGAAAGGTTAACCCCTTTGATGTTTTTTGACCCCAAAAAATGAAAAGTGGAATTCGGCAGCTTCTTTCAGTGTTTCTTACGTATTTTGATCAGAAAATTCGATTGGCGCAGTAAGATTTATCGTAAGTATGATGTTTTCTATTTTATTTGGCTTTAAACGTGAAACATTCGGGGTTAATTAGCCCTTAATTTATTTCGCGATTTTACACAGTTTTGAGTGATTCCGCGAGGTTCTGAGGGCTGTATCCAGAAGTAGGCATGTAAGTACGTCGAATGAAGTAATAAAAAGGCCACCTAAATTTTTTAAGATTTTTGAAAAAAACGAAAGGTTAACCCCTTTGATGTTTTTTGACCCCAAAAAATGAAAAGTGGAATTCGGCAGCTTCTTTCAGTGTTTCTTACGTATTTTGATCAGAAAATTCGATTGGCGCAGTAAGATTTATCGTAAGTATGATGTTTTCTATTTTATTTGGCTTTAAACGTGAAACATTCGGGGTTAATTAGCCCTTAATTTATTTCGCGATTTTACACAGTTTTGAGTGATTCCGCGAGGTTCTGAGAGCGGTATTCAGAATTAGGCATGTAAGTACGTCGAATGAAGTAATAAAAAAGCCACCTAAATTTTTTAAGATTTTTGAAAAAAACGAAAGGTTAACCCTTTTGGTGTTTTTTGACCCCAAAAAATGAAAAGTGGAATTCGGCAGCTTCTTTCTCTGTTTCTTACGTATTTTGAACAGAAAATTCGAATGGCGCAGTCAGAGTTATCGTAAGTATGATATTTTCTATTTCATTTGGCTTTAAACGTAACACATTCGGTGACAATTAGCCCTTAATTTATTTCACGATTTTACACAGTTTTGAGTGATTCCGCGAGGTTCTGAGGGCTGTATCCAGAAGTAGGCATGTAAGTACGTCGAATGAAGTAATAAAAAGGCCACCTAAATTTTTTGAGATTTTTGAAAAAAACGAAAGGTTAACCCCTTTGGTGTTTTTTGACCCCAGAAAATGAAAAGTGGAATTCGGCAGCTTCTTTCACTGTTTCTTACTTATTTTGATCAGAAAATTCGATTGGCGCAGTCAGATTTATCGTAAGTATGAAGTAAAACATTCGGGGTTAATTAGCCCTTAGTTTATTTCGCGATTTTACACAGTTTTGAGTGATTCCGCGAGGTTCTGAGGGCTGTATCCAGAAGTAGGCATGTAAGTACGTCGAATGAATTAATAAAAAGGCCACCTAAATTTTTTAAGATTTTTGAAAAAAACGAAAGGTTAACCCCTTTGGTGTTTTTTGACCCCAAAAAATGAAACGTGGAATTCGTCGAATTCTTTCACTGTTTCTTACGTATTTTGATCAGAAAATTCGATTGGCGCAGTCAGATTTATCGTAAGTATGATGTTTTCTATTTTATTTGGTTTTAAACGTAACACATTCGGGGTCAATTAGCCCTTAGTTTATTTCGCGATTTTACACAGTTTCGGCATCTAAGTAAGTCGGCGCTGGTATATTTTGAAATGCGTACCAAACACTATCTTTATTTCGGATCTTACATTCATTCCAGTTGTGGTTCTTTATAAACTTATCACGCAAAGCAAGATAAGTAAGAATTTGGAATTTTGTTTATAATAATTGTTGCAAGAGGACAGTTGTGGGCATCTCGAAGTTATGACTGTGGCGAGATAGTTTTTCGACAAGTTATCCCTAGCGAGATGAATTCGCAGGTCCTCCGTGGAGAGATAGCCGCGGCGAGACATCGACGACGAGTTGTTCCATCTCCAGACCTTGAGGGACGTGTTACTTTACTCGACAGTTGGTTTAAATTTTCTCATTGATCGGTAAAAAATCTGGGGTGGAACTGTGTATCAAAATTTTCAATACCTATATAAAACAAAATTTATTATGCAATTTTAGCTGCATCAGTAACTTTTAATAAATTATTAATTTCGTTTGGACGTGAGCACTTTTCAATTCTCTATTCAACTGTCATTCAACACCAATAGAATTAGTCGTGCAGTGCAATCTGTATTGTTATAATTGAGGGTGTTATAAAAAAAAAGTTAAAATTGTATGATATCAAACGGGATGTCATCGAAATTGCAAATAAAAAGAACTGGAAAATTGCATCTTTTTCCAATACAGAGTTTTGTACGTGAAAAGCGGGATAAAAGTGTTGTAAACAATATAACTCGTTGTAGTACAAATGTCACAATAGAATATTTTGTTCAGAACGTGATGATCAAAAAACACGTACTGTTATGGAAGCACTCGGATGCAGAATCACCATATAGTTTTTTCGAGTATCTTCAATTTTTGAACATATCGATAAACGTGGTTAGATAGTTGAACAACAATTAACCAATTAGAATAATCTACTTTACATGGAACAAATTTCATTGCAAAATAGTCAATTAGAGCTGTAATGCACTATATATTTTAACGAGGATTATAATTATGCAAAGCTTACCTCGCGAGTACTTGCTGATACTCACATCCCTCGAGCTATCACAAATAATTTCAATTTATTTTTATTTTTTTCTCTCAGGAACAATTATCACAAAAGTGAAAATTTTGAAAAAATAATAATCAAATTAAGTTTATAAAAAATGTTGGAACGAAAAGCAAAGTTCAATTAAGGATAAAAATGTTTTGGATAGACGTAAACGAGGAACAGGAAAGAATAAACAAAAATCCTGGTGTTGTTTGAAAATAAAAACGTTGTAAACCTCTTAATTTAAATCTTTTGTTACCTTACTTTGTTTAAATTTCTATTCAAATAACTTCTATCGCTTAGCGGAAGCAGAAGTTAATCAAGTTAATTAGCAAAGTATGTATAATATCGTCGCTTTTCCAGACTGTCACTAAAGGTTTTAGTAACACGAAAGAGTGATAAGTGGCAACAAACAGCTGGGGCACGAAAAGTGCACTGTACCAGGTGAGTATTTTAAAAATTAAATCGATTCTGCGTTTTTACGGCCCTTAACCCGTCGTTGGTACACTTAATTTCTCAACGTGATTGCTACACTGTGAGCGACGCGCTCACACTCATTGTTGTGTACTAATTGCGCGGTTAGCGCGACGCTCACTTTATCGGTGCTGTCAAGTTGGCAAGACGATAACTATGCGGGAATGACAACTAGCGATATAGTTTATTTTTGTTTATTTAATAATGTGAATAATTTAATCTGAAAAACAAAGCAACGTATAACGAGCTATGAAATAAAAGGATGCTTGCAGTTGGAATAGAATCGTCAGTATTGTAATAAGTTAAATATGCTTCTTTTTGTTATTTAATCACATGAAAAGTTAGCGAATGAATAATTTAATTAACAACAAGCAAAAATAAAAATTATTTATTTATCACAACATTACAAAATGTATACCTAATTATAATACAAAAATAAACGTGTACTGTCTCGGGTAACCAAATGAAATAAAACCTAATAATAAAAATTGTGAGTATAAACCATGTTTTTAAATGATATATCAACCCTACCTTATAAATCTTTCTCTGTTTCACTTTCTCCTATCGAAAAATCGTTCAATCATCACTGCAGTAAGCTATCCTTGTTACTCTAGCTGACTGAAATGAGGTTTTTTAAACTTGTATTTGGGACGAATAATAAAACCGGATGCTTTTTTGGTACTTCTTGTATAATTCATTACCATTCTGATCCTTAATCTAATTTATTGTACAACGTTTTTATTGTCACCTATTACATCTAAATATTGATTTCACTATTTCAATAATTGTTCTTATTTTGTTCATTACTTCTTCCTGAAATAAGCGAAAACACTTGAAAACACCTAACTGGCAGCTTGGCTAAACAAAATTTACCTGCATTAAATTAAAACACATTGCAATTAAAGCCATTCCCACCATCAAATACATCGAACCCAGAATCGAACTGAGTTTAAATCCGGAATCCGAATAAATTGCCTTTCCTGGTACAAAGTCACCAAACCCTATGGTGCTCAACGAAATGAAGCAGAAGTACGCTGCTTCCAACATGGTCCACTCCTCTTCGTATTTTTTAAACAAGAACGTACCGCCTAGCATGTACCTACAATTCGTTTTTTATATTTCAACCAACCATTTTTGAAAACCTACCCAACCATAATTAACAAGCACACCGTCACGGGAACCGTCACGGCTTGAGGATCATATAAAGCTTCAGTCATAGCGTCGCTTCCATTTTCGCTATCGTCATCGTTATTTGCTTCCAAATCCGGCTGCTCGATAGTTACCTGAAACAGGAATAAAACTTAAAAAATTTTTATTATTGGTTTCCGAGAGGTCTGTTAGGGATATTAAATGGAACCCGATAAGGGCAAGTAATAGCCGAATCATGCGCAATTTCGGTAAGTTCCAGCTCAACCAGTTGAGGTCTTTTTGTCTATGAATTTTGAATTGCAATTTAATTTGTTAAAACAAATTGATAAGTGAATTATCGTAGACAAAACTGGAAATTACAAAGGGAAGACTTTGACATTTAAGTTAAGATTACACTGACGTCACATCAGGTCTGACCTTTCCCTTGTTAGATTGCAGATGAAATAAATTATTTTTGATATTAAATTTCAAAAATGTTATTTCTTAGTTTCTGAATTGGAAAGTTTTTGTAGAAAACTTTTTAATAATTTAAAATAAATCTTAATTATTGAACAGTTCAAGTGTTGCTACACACAAAACCTGCCTGTTTTATCGTCCACCATTAGGCTCCATTGTAGATATCTATTGTTTGAATAATTACTTTGGATCGAGGAATCTTTTATTTTTAACAAGGCTGAGTACCCTTTTGGCTCTTACCCAATATCCTTTTCATAAATTTTATTTGAAAGTTTAAAAATTAAAAATACATTTTATTAAATGAGTAAGTTTTCATCACATTCAATTCAGGGGTTGAGAAGCAAAGAGATCTAAGTAGAAAACGTTGAAAAACCAAAGTTGGTAGCAAAATGATTCAAGTAATATTAAATTCTAAAAAAAAATACTGTAATATTTTGAAACTTTTTTTAAAAAATTCTGTTTTTCTACTTAATTTCCTTTGCTTCTCTTATTTTTATTTTTGTATTTTATTAATTATTCCAATAATATTAAGCTTTAACTAAAAATGTTGCTCTTATTATTTCAACTACTTTGTTAATTTCTTTTTTGCATTAGAAAATATTATTAGATTATGTGACACGACGCAAATTAAGATAAATTTAGCAAAAAGGAAATATTAAAAACTGTTTAAACTGTAGTATAACAAATTTGTTTCATTATGCGACAAAAAGTGTGCAAAACAAGTAAAATTTACTTCATCCTTTGATGAAAGATAACTATGTGGTGTATGTTAAATATTCGAAACCATGAACATCAAATTTAGTTATTCCGTTATTGGATATAACGTTAACTTTTTACTGTTATTTGCACGAAGCAAGCTTGATTAAAATTTTATGAATTGGGATCCATTTTTTCTATTGCAAGTACAAAACAAACAAAAATTCAGTATGATGTTGGTAAAATTGTTTGCAAGACTTCTTTTTATATTTTACAAAATACTTTTTATATCAATTTATTGGCAATAACAATTTATTGTAAGAGGGAAATAAAAGAAAAAAACAGATAAAATTGCTTATTAATCGCGAGGTGGATTGTTTGTCACGAGACGATAGCCGAGTCGTTTATATCTAGACGAGGGATTCGTAAGCAGTTTACTTTCAAGTGATATACTATCATTTTATCTCATTCGTGTAAGCTGTAACAAATTCTTATTTTGATATGGTAACTAATACTCGACTTACATGACGCTAACCGACAGTAAAAGATAGCATTGCGTATTATGAGCAGATAAATTAATTTACACTTGACGAATTTTCAGTTCTAAGGGATTACAGTCAAGTTACTAACAAGCAACTAAGTTCCATTTATTCATTCCAACAGCTTCACCTATTCTAATTTAAACTTTCAGAAGACATAAAGCTAAAGGATAATAGATCAAATTTAATTTTTTAGAAATAAAATTCAAAATTATAATTTGAAGAATATAAAATCCGGATAAAGCTGTAAACTAAAATATTATATTAAATTTGGGTTACCTATTCAAGGTAAACTTTGCATTTCAGAATTGAAATTAATGTTTGTAAAAAATGTGATCACAAAATTGCTTTCTAATTGAATAAAAATTTAACATAACGTAAACGTAACAATGTAATCTTTAATAATATCTGACGCTTTTGAGCTGTTTATCCGAATAAATTTGATCTGAAAAATTAAGAAAATTGTGAAGTTTAAAAGTATGATTGTGGAGCTTTAAAAATGGGTTACCTTTCACTTGTATTTTCGAGTGGTTTTGTATCATTTATTTTATGAATTACCCATATGAAAGCTGAAATAGCTATTTCGTCATATAATATTTCACACTTTTGATCCAAAATATAAATCTATTTGTACAAGCAAGCAACATATATCACATACAGTCAACACATATGATATTGGCTGACAGATTTTTTATTGAACATTAGAAGGGTTACTGAAGCGAGTTCTTTTTAAAAAGTAACCAATTTTATTCAGTGACAAATAGCTTAACATTAAACCGGAATTGAATTTGTTATGTATATGACATCAAAACAAATTGCAATTAATAATGATGCTGTAAAAAAAGAAATTAATAAATATTCATGACAAGCAAGGCTTTGTTCATAATTTTGTATTCATTATGAGAACACACCCTCACACTATATTCAGCATTAATGATTATGTATGTTCATCAAATTAGGTGTATTGAAAATTAGATCAATTTCAATATTCAAATAAATCTACTTAACCATAATTATGTTTAAAATAAACAATACCGCACTCCCAATCACTTCCACATTCAATACCTTCCATTGTGCTGTCGATTTGATAAAAATCCCCGCAAAGAACGTCTTTGCGCATTCAAAAGTTATTATGATTTTTTAAATTAATGATTGCATTAATGAAAATGGTTTCGATGAAATTTTTATTATGATTAATGTCTTTAAGTAGTTGTCACTTGGGTATTGTAAGCTTTTGTGTTGACTAAAAGTTAAAATACAATTAAATTATTTCAAAGAAAATGTAGCCAGCGTAGACTTTGCTGTTCCTGTCCGTAGTCATCGATTAGATTTTAAATTTATGGCAAACTACACTTTTATTACTCATGCCTTTCAAATATTGAATCTAACATTGTTCTCCATTTACCATTTATTCTTATTCCGTCTATGATGTATGCATTACTAGTAAACACCCTTTTAGGGAATTTATAGGCTTTGACCCTAACAAGATGGCACATAAGTCATGAACGTGTTTAAAATTCATATCCTTTTCATTTTTCATTATTTTCATATTTTTTCACTGCTTACAGCGGACACCTGGGAAATTAATTATGTCAAGTTTCATCGTTCAATTATTTTAACTCAGGAAACATCGTCGCTAAATCGATAAGTATCGCCGAAGGCATCCCTTTCCCCAATATTCCTCGGATGTAATTTATGCACCAACTGCAGTTTGTATTGAAATCTGGATTTCACGATGGATTTTACTTGAAATGAGCAGTTAGTCTAACATGAATTTTTGATGAACATCAATTGTTTTTCTTCATGAACTTGAAAAACTTTGGTTTCCATTATTAAACATCCATTTCAGTTACTCTGTCGTGTAATTCCACAGATGCACCTTGTTTGTTTCGGTCAGTTGGTTTCGATGATTAATTCTGCAGCACTCAATGTGTTGCAGTGTTGCGAAGCATACCCATGTGAATACTTGATGAGGATTCAGACAGTTGGGCGCATTTCTATTTGTGCTCTAAATCGTCTTTTTTCTATTTCTAATTAAAACATTTTAATTCATAAAGCTTATTCTTTTTAGTGTACTAGGGGGTATGGACCCCCCGGTTTCAAAATTTAAAGATTTGTTTATCTGTTTTGTGATTGACCTTGTTAAATAGGAATGTTTTTGATTTTTCTGAACAAATATCTATATTCTGTCAGAGTCTGGGAGTCTGGTGATTTGAATTGCTATCTAGCATGTCACAGCTGTATTATAGCGCAAAGTTTACACGGACCGATTGGGAAAAAAACCATAGCTGATAGAGTTAACAAGGCCAACTTAGTGCTACATCTGCTACCACGAAGCACAGTTATCCAGAGAGTTAAAGCTGCTGTTGGTTCGGTCATGTGCCAGGTCAGTCCTGACGTACGGCTGCACTATTTTCTATCATGTCGTATAGCGCAAAGTCTACATTGCCCAAACTGCAGTTAAAATCTTGTTTGTGTTCCACAACACTTTTTAATATCTAGGACAAGAATATCGCTTTGTACGCCAACGATACAGCTATTTATTCGTCGAGCTTAATTAATTAAAACCAAATATCTTGGCTTGCTCTTAGATCAACGACTTACGTGGAAAGAAACCATTGCTGATAGAGTTAAAAAGACCAACTTAGTGCTACATCTGCTCTATCCGTTAATTAACCACGAAACACAGTTATCCAGAGAGTTAAGCTGTTGCTGGTTCAGTCATGTGCCAGGTAAGTCCTGACGTACGGCTGCACTATTTGGGGAAGTGTCAAATGGTAACAGTAACTAAGAAGAAAAGCAAACTCCTAAAGTCTATTTTGCTACGAAATTACAATTTTTATGAAACCGGTAATCTACCGGCAAGTTAAGCAGTTGCCGATCTTTAAAGTACATGCATGCTAACTAAACCTAAATGTATTTAAAAAAAATGTTTTAAATGCTAATTTTAATAATTCTCTATTCTGTATGTAATGTAACTGAAGTATTTAAAGTTTTCAACACAAAAACAGCAAAAAAAAAAAAACAATAATTATTTTTCAAATAACAGGAGCGGAAAAACCACATTCTGCGTTTTGGTCTTCCTCTAGGGCAAACATATATGATAAAATTCTGAAACATATTGTGTTTTCTCTCTCCAATAAAAGATATTGTAATTTATAAATAGGTATATTGTGCATTCTCGGTTTTATACTTTTTTCTAGGAGTGTTAGCTGTCAATATGTCCAATATGTACAAAAGAAATAGAAAAATACCTCGCCATCCTCGGCCTCATCAGAATTATTTAAGTATTGGACTTTGAGTTCTTCAGCTCGTCGACGTTGGCGTTCTTCTCTCTTTCTGGCCACTCCAGGACAACATCTGCACAGACATACTTTGGCATATAACCACTTAAAAGATCTCGCCATTATATCACCAATATTGGAAAGATAGAGTAAAAAGAGAGGCATTCCAATAATTGCATAAATAATTGTAGTCACTTTACCTAAATTAGTCCTAGGAACCACGTTACCATATCCTGCAACAAAAAAAAACAGTTTATTGTAGAACTAACGTATGACATTATAATTTATAGATCCCTACAAACTCTCTCAGCATAAAGTTGTTGGGAAATTGTCTTAGCTTAACGCTTCCTAAGCACTTTGCAGCACAGTCATCACAATTTTTTATGTTTAAAAATTGTAGCGTTGGTATTTTTTTTAGAAAAATCTCACTAAACCCCAAGAATAAACAGCAATTTATAATTCCTGAAGTTAGCTTCTGATATAACAGGATTCTTCATATAGTAAATATACTTGAGAGTCTGAATAAAAGATAAGACTGTTACAAAATTGGAAGTAGGAAATATAAACGTAGATTTCGTGTTACGAAATTGAAAGATTGTGGTTTTTGAAATTATATGCGAAAGATAAAATTATTTCTACGCTTTCTCTTCTGCCATAAGAAGATTTATTATCAATATTAAACTTCGGCATTTATTCTGCGTCCGCATTCTAAAGTTAATTATTGTTTCATTTTTGATTGTTAATTCCAAACATTAAATTTCAATTTTCACTTTTCAGAGGTAAAGAAAAGTTGTCGTTCTCAACAGCCTTTGACTCCTGATATTTATTTTAAAATATTAAAATCTGTAAATACATTTCAAAATTACTTCAACTCTCATACAGAACAATTCAATCAAAAAACTAATTTCATTTTTATCGAGAATGGATTTTTTAGGGAAGCTTCTGACACACAAATAGAACCTAACTCAACTCATATTTGAACAACTCTTATATTTTATTTTATTATAAAAATTTACTTTAGGAAATTGTTTTATTATTTTTGGCAATGATGTACTCGGGCACACCCGGTACGCCCCAAAATTTTGCTTTGCATACAATAACCGTAAACATATGATAAACCGATCCTCCCTAAAATTTTTTATATCCAGGTTAGCATATAAAAATATTAATTTTTTGTTGTTTTTATTTGTATATTATTTAATGCCAACGCTGCTGTTGGGAGTTTAAAGACTTTTTAATCTGATTAAATTTATGGCTTTCGAAAATGGCGTCAAAATGTTTTCTTTTATAGAAACAAGGTGTAGCGTTGATTAATTATGAAGTACTAATAAATTTTAATTAGTACAATATAGGTTGAAAATAATAAAAACGTGACAAGGGTCGAACCCGCATATGTTATGAAAGTAATAAATCATTCTTTGTGTTTTATGTATGCAGCAGTTTTTAAGTTAAAATTGCAAAATTTAAATTACTCTCAAGTGAATACACGATTTAAAAAGTAAATTCGTTAACAAAATACAAAAGAAAATATTTCATTCCACGCCAGCCAGTTTTTTTATAAGGAAGTAACCGCGCGCCATCTAGCGCTGGGAATAACGTACGGCGTCGTTTCCTCGGCGATAGATGGCGGCAGGTCAGAACAAATTACTTTTCGTTGTCCGCTTTGTATAAAATTCGTATAGGTACTCGAAATTTGCGCGATTCCTCCGACAATAAAATTGACAAAATCTAAATTAACTTTTCCATTTTCAAATAAGTAAAATCCCGAGTAGGTACTTAAAATTTAATTTAAAATGATAAATAATGTAGTAAAAGCAAATTTAATAATGAAGAGAAATTATGATTTAAATATAAAATTACGCAAATGAATGATAAGTATTCGTTATATTATTTGCTCTGACGATATTATTATTTAATAATCACATTTTACCTGCTGCCACAAAAAAATCTGTTTTAAAAGGGAACCTAATTAAAAATTTGTTTATTATAAGATTTACATTATAATTTTTGAAATTACAAATATTCAAACAATGAAATTTCAGAAATTTTAATTAGAATTATTAATAGAAATACCAAAAAACCTTGTTATTGGTGCTTAAACTGGATAACAATAAAGAATAATAATCGCGGAGCTTAATTCTTAATAAAAGAAAGAAAAATTGTTTTTCAAAAATTAATTCAATAGGTTCATATATTCAGCTATAAAGTTGGCATCCATAAAAATACACTTGAAAGTAACAATCAATCGAAAGCTTCAGTATATTTGCGGAGACAAGTCACATATTAGTTGAAAATTCTACCTAATTTTATTATTCCTGAAAGGAAGAATAACTTTTCTATTGTCATGATTTCCATTGTACAATATTTTTCCAATTAAAACCGATGGTATTCATTTATAGTTTCTATGATGTTAAGTCAATGAAATCGGGCTAAACCGGGTACGAAAGTTAGTAATCTGCATTTTATATTAACCACACAAAAATAACAAAACCAGTTCTTTTTTCAGCAGAACCCGAAGGACGTGTCGGGAATAAACCTCATCAATAACGTTTTTTAAAAATAAACGGTTTTAAATCTCATTTAAATTAAAATTTCGAGTTACCTATTGAGTTTTGTTCGATTTTTCAGCAATTTAGCTTTTTATTGTACCGCATGAATATAATAAAAATATAAAAACGTTCTTGTTTGTATTTTCTTGCCAGGTTTTCTTTCTGCAAGTTGATTTTTCGAATAAAAAATACACAGTAACCTTAATTTGACCTAATTTTGAATACGAAATTCCGAGTGTATCACGAAATATACATTTCCAAATCCGTCCGTTTTGAAGCTGTAGCACAGTAAAGGCTCGTTTATCAGCCTCTTTGTTTGAGGGTCCAACGTCAGCTATATATTATTAGCTTTTCCGTAGCATTGACATATGCGCTGTCGGAAAATTCACCAACCTCATATTGTTACCTGTATGTATCATCGTCGCTTCTTTAACAATACATCCTGTTTTAATTATGATTTAACCGGTATCTTTTCATTTGTGTTTTGATATGTCGCATTTAAAGCTAAATTAAAAAATTTTGAAATTTAACCTACTTAATTATTAAAAATAAAACTCCGTATTTCTGAGTGCGAGTGATATCAAAATACTGAAAATGATACAGTCGGAAAAGTCTGAGTTAATCCCAACGTTTTCATACGTTCAAAATTTACATTTTGCAATAAATTTTATTCTTTTAAGTTTTTTAGTAATAGTGCAGCAACAAATCAAATCAAAAACGAAAAGCTGGAGTTTGTCGTGCTAGTTAATAAAAAATAAAGTGAGCTTTAAATTATTTAGTACTGCAGCAGCTGTAAATTATATCGAACTTTTTAGATTATTAATAAATTCCGTGAGCGAGTGGCGCCCGAAATTTAAATTTGTTCAAATAATTTTGTTTGTCCGCAATTAACAAATTATAATATGCACCACAATACTGCCAGGATGATACTTGATCATCAGCTTTTTTTGTTAGTCCTGCAATCACAATAATTTAATATTATTTGGTTTGATTAAAAATCAACAAGCAATTAATTTCAGAAATTGTTGGCTAAATTAAGCAAATTGAAAAACAAAGCCTATATTTTTAGCGATTAAATATTGAATCAAATAATTATTTTATAATAAATTACATATTTCAAAATAATTTTGTACACGGGACTCGGAATTCCAAAGATTCTCAAAGAATTCCAATGATTTCCAACAAGGGGGGGGTGAAGGGGTACCTGGCCCCCCCCGCTATGACGTATTAAAAACAATAAAATTACAAAATTTTGGTAAAATTTATAAAATAATCAAAAAGATATGAATTTACTCTCCCTAGCCTCATTTACCTCACCCATGAATTTCTCCTGAATCTGCGCTCTTGTGGACAACTGAAGGGAAATTTGAGCCAGTCTTAAAAAATTGGAAATACAAGGTATTAAGAAAATCTTAAAAATACTGTAGGTAGTTGAGTTTCTTTATTTTTTCAATTTTCTGCGATTTTCCATTTCACAAGATGTCCTAAGATCCTGAAACTTTCTAAATTTTTTTGTGATTTCTTTGGATTTTCCCGAGTTCCTAAGATATCCTAGATATCCTTTTCTACATTTCCTTGAATTTTCAAAGATTTTCTTAATATTTTTATTTTTTGAGATTTCCTAACATTTTTCCGGTTTTCTGTAGATTTCTTTTCACTTCTACCCCAAATTTCCCCCTTGATTTTGGAAAACCAACTGGAAATCGTCACTAAAGGGAAATTTCTTTTGATATTCCACTTCCTCAAGATTTTCTTGAATTTCTTAAAATCGTGAAATTTCTTTGGATTTCCTATTTATTAAAATGAATTTCCAGAGATTATCTTGCAATTGGAGATTTTCTGGAATTTCCTCGAATATTTTCAGATTTCTCTTCACTAGTACACCAGAGTTTTTTGATTGAGTTTTTTTGAACTAAGATTAGAACTAAAAATATTTTTCCAAAATTCTAAATGAGTGGATATCCTGCGAAATGTACTGGAGGGTGTTCCACGCCCCCTAGACCCCCCGGTTTACTTTTAATTTATTTATATCTAGCTGAATACCCGGCTTTGCCTGGGGTCTTTTAAGGGGGCTATTTAAGAGCTTAAGTAGCTTAATCCGTTAATTAATTAATTAATCCGTTAGTGAGATCTCACTTTTCTTTCAACCTTTTAACATTTTCCAAGTCCTACTGAGTATGTGTTCCAAATTTGGTTAAAATCGGTCGAAGGGTCTAGGAGTGTATAGCGAACAAACATGCAAATAAGCTCTTTTAATTATATATTAGAGATAATTATGAAAATAATATAAAAATATAACGTCAAAATGGTAAACCGGGGGGTCTGGGGGTGAACATATCCTGCGATATATACTGAAGGGTGTTCGACACACCCCAGACCCCTAGGTTTACCTTTAATTTACTTATAATAATTATAAAAATAATATAAAAATATAAAGTCAAAATTATAAACCGGGGGGTCTGGGGGGTGTGGAACACCCTCCAGTACATATCCCAGATTTTCCACTCTTTTAGAATACTTGGAGAAGATAGGGAAGATAGGGAGGAGATTAGGATTAAAAATATTGATATGTACTGGATGGTGTTCTACACCCCCGGACCTCCCGGTTTACTTTTAATTTATTTATAATAATTTATAATTGATTTAATTTATAATTAATTTAATTTATTATTAATTTAATTTATAAATAATTTAATTTATAATAAATTATTATAAAAATATAAAGTCAAAATTGTAAACCGGGGGGTCTGGGGGATGTAGAACACCCTCCAGTACATATCGCAGGATTTCCACTCTTTTAGAATACGTGGAGAAGATGGAGATTTTATAATTTTACAAATTTTGCCAAGAAAAACTGGAAAATTTGAATTTTTAAGCAAAAGTGAAGCTTGGGAAAACATTTATTCAAGAGCTTTACTGCTCAGAGTTTAGCAGCAACTTTTACGTTACTTTTAAAGTTAACTGTCATTAGTGTAAACCGGGGGGTCCCACTCTTCTAGAATACCTACAGAAGACAGAATAATTTTATCAATTTCGTCAGAAAATGCTGGAAAATTTTTTGTTTTTGATCAAAAGTGTGGGAAATTAAAACGTTCGTCTAAAGAAAATTAGAATTTCAGAAACCTATTTACTTTTAAATTATTTAAAAAAAATTCTAATTGCCCACCGGCACATCAAGTTTAGCAGCAACTTTTTGCGTTACTTTGAAAATATAGAAAAACGGGGAATCACCCAATAGTGGGAAACGAAATTAAATGTTTAATAGTATACCGCTAAAACCGAGATCCACCGTCTAGCATCAAGCTGTCCTTTTTTAATTTTCTTAGATTTCCTAAAGCAAGATAAAATTTTCTCGGATTTCCATAGGTATTCTAAGTACCCGCCAAAGATGTTTGTAAGGAGGGAAGGTAACGAGGCTATCTAACCCCTTTATCATGACTCATCAAAAGTCAAGGAAATCTACTAATTTTTTTTTATTTTAAAAATATACCTAAATTCTTATCAAAATATATTTATTTTCCCCCTCCTCACTACTGCTAGTTTACCCTCACCATGAACTTTTCCTGGATCCGCCTTTGATTTCCCAACTAATCTAAAAGTTTTCATGATCGATGCAATACAGGGTCTTTCAGAAAAGTTCTGTCGGATTTCAATTTAAATAAAACTGTATTGTTGCATATATTGAGGTATTTTTTTATTGTAGCCAAACGCCGGATTGAAAATGTTTTTATAAACCGTATCAAAATTCCAATTATCTGGCACCACTACTGCAGAAGACCCAGTATAAGTATAAATAAATAAATTGACTGGTTTTGAATAAATCAAATGACTGCATTTAGGATTGATGTTTAAATTACTGTAGGCCGTTAAATTACATTTAATGAACCAACATGTAATGTTAATGAAATATAAATATTGACAGATCCAACGTTATTAATTTATTTTACAATTACACGTCAAAAATTGCAAGAATTATTAACAAATGGAAAATAGGATTAACGAAAAAAATTAATTACATTTTGGATATATTTGTGAAAAACATAAAGTGGGAATTAGAATAGATTTTAATTGAAGCAGTGCATAGTATAGTAGTTTGCTCACCTATAGTAGTTATCACAGTGAGAGAATACAAAAAAGCTCCGGGAAAACTCCAGCCCTTAATTTCTTCGGTTTCGTTTGAACCGTCGTAACCATTTTTAATAGCATGCACGACAAATCTTTGATATTCTAGTAATTCTGCTTTTACTTGGCGCTTCCACTCTTCCTCGTCCAACGTGTTGTGCTTATCGGAAATTTTCCAAATATTAGAGACCCTTGTGATACGTGCCGTGGTTACGTTTTTCCTGATCATCTTGAAAGTTTGATCCTCGATTTTAATAAAAATAAATGCTCCTGCAACGGTGTATCCAACCTGAAAGAGTCAAAAAAATAACTAATTTAAATGAAATTTAGTTTTGGAGTAGCTCTTATTAAATTATGGAGAGAATGTTACAGGTAAAAGCTTTAAGATGCATTCGGGAAGCATTATATATTTTACTTACTACCAATCCAATAATCCCAACATTGCTGAACATAAAAGCAAGAAAGTTTCTGAAGTAATCTTTGCATCTTTCTGTCCATGGTTTATTGAATTTACGTCTTCTCACAGACACCTTTCTATCCATTTTAAATAAATCTAATCATTTTGTTCTATATTGCAATTTTTTTACAATATAATTTTTATTGACTTTAGTTTCGTACATTGTAGTGTCAAGTGTTAATTTTATAGTTGAGTCTTCATATCCTGAAACAGAAACTTCAGTTAGATTGGTAGTAAACCTAGATATTTACGATAAGCTAAATCAGAAATTTAATAACCCTAAGTGTAACTTATATGAACGACTTTTCAGGAACCTGAGATTATGATCATGTAAGTAGGTTATAAACTTGACAATTTCTATTTTATAGATCAAAAGAAACTAATTTTGTAACTTCAAAAGTAAAAATGTTAACATTTTTATGACGCACTCCGACACAGTTTCCGTTATGTGTAAATCATGTAGACATATTTAATTTTTTTTCAAAAAATAAATTGTATGCTGCTGAAATACTGTAAAGAAACCTACCCGCCGAAGCCCGTCGTAAGAATTCAGTCGCAACAGACCAGTTAAACATAAAAATTTTTTATTTAAAGAGTACATCATAGCAATATATATAGAAAATCAAAGATGAACTTTTTTTATCATCCAATAAATTGAACAGTTCGAAAACAAATTTTTTTACATAATTTCATGCTATTTATATCTCATTTGTAACATTTAATTAAATAATTGTTTGTGTCAGGTTTCATTTTACCGAATAAGTAAACATAACATAAAAAGTATGTAAACAACTATCTGGATTATTTCACAAAAATTAAAATTCCGAGCTAAAACATGAACTTTCAGGTAAATTTAGTTTAAAATATTGCATTACAACGGTAATTATACCTATTAGTTCTAACAAAACATGTTTGTTTTCAAAATTAAAGTTAAACTTAGTTTCAAGCTAAATAATCATATTTCGTTGCTTTGCGTTGTTGTTTATATTTTTGTATTTAGTTCTCGGGTATTATTATTATATATAATAATAAATAAAACCGAAAAGCAGAAAAAGTGTAATGATATTCCACTAGGTCATTATCTGTAATATTGTGGCGCCCCAATTTTTTATTTTCATTCTCTAATGAATTAAACTGCTTCTTTCTTTAAATTTCTTGGAGACTGACTGCTCCTTGCTGTTGCAAGATCCCAAGAAGGTTTTTTGGTATTGAAAAAAGAAAATGGAAATTAAGCAATTCCGATGAGAAAACAACTGTTGACTCCCAGAAGTGTCTATAAACTACTTTCTCAATTGTTTTAATTTAGTTGACTTCGACTAAGTCACAAACAATGTACATCTAAATGTTTAATTTCCGTCACTCGATTACTTTATTTGCGAATGTTTCAAATTAAACTATTTGATGATGACGGTTCAGTCTTTAAAGTTATTTGCCCAAATTTGTTTGATATTCACTGAAAAACAGGCAGGTACATAGTTTTTGCACAAATTCAATTAAGAATTAGCTTGCGAATAATTTCCAGTCAAAAATAAAATTGATAGTAAGTAGTTTAAAATTAATCCAATTGACTATCTCGTTGTCTATGAAATGGTAATTTTATTTGTGCTGTAATTGGAAAAGCGATACTGGAAACAGAAATATTAAAATGTTGTATTGAATTTCGCTGCGGGATGCTTACAATTTTTTTAATGCTGTAATTAGGTTTGTTTTAACATTTGTGAATTGGAAAACTTGACATTTTTTTCCATTAATTTGTTTTGCATCCGATTGGAGTTAGCAAATCAAGTAGTTTTATTGTTTCAAAAATTGAAGTTCGGTTTTAAAATTCCTGCAGTTGTGCTGCGAATAAACTCGAAATTACTTTAACAAACTTGAAATCCTAAAGCATCTCTTCTCACAACAAACTTACAAATTTAATAAATAAGCTTCAGTAGAATTACAAAAAGGAAATTTTGTTCGTGAGTATGTTAAGTGATAAAATTGTTCATTGAGCGAAATAATCTATATTAATGCGATTAAAACTTCAGAGTTACACCGTAGCGTAGCGCACATTTCAATTTAAGCAGAAAGAAACGCCTGCAAAGCGTTATGGAAGAGTACATTTTACCACGAAACTTGTGGCTTTGTGTTTACATCCAAACACCAACATACTTGTCTCATCTTGATTTTACGTGTAGGCGATTAACATTTAATTTACATAGTAAAGCAAACTTTAAATTCCTATTATTCAAGTTGTTAAAATAAAAACGATTAAGCATCAAGAACTAAACAATAAGCTGCCCTAGTGAACAACATTTCTAATTTTTAAAACAATCGTAGTATTAAACATTAACTATAATGTCCATGCGCATATTGCTCGGCGCTATTCCGATCCAACCATACATATGATCCGTACTAACTGCGTATTCATATTATTTTATAAATTTTTTTTCAGTTAGATTGCTGAAAATGTATCAGAGACAAAATTTATTTTTGTCGATAAAATATACTACTTAATATCCCGTGGAATAGAAAAGTTGATTACAGAACTTCTTTCCACCTAAACACGTCAGAAATAAAAAATAATTAATTTTTTTTAGAAATGAGTTCAAGTTGATTGGAAGAAAAAGTCGGCCAGTTTTATGTAGGTATTGGTTATATCGTCTACGTTTAGCCCCCAACCAAACGAATTTTGTTACAATAACAACCGTGAAATGGAAGCCATTACGATGTTAACTTCCTCACCGTTTGTTACATTTCTAGCAAAAAAGAATAAAACAATATCCGTCAACTGGAGCTTTTTCCTATCTCTAGAGAGCATTTTATAAAAACTTTTCGATAGAAATGTTTCAAGAGCTGATAATTAGGTTAGTTCATCATTTTTAAGTTTATTAGAAGAACTTCGTGCGAAAGTTACAATAAAAGTGACAAAGATTTTTACGTTTAGTAATCTTAGCTTTGATATCGTTAATTTTACATTAACTTTGTAAATTTAACCGAAAACTTAATTAACGGCGGTTTAAACTAAAAAAAATGACTTCTCGTTATTATTTAAACAAACTCGTACAATTTATAAATCCACACTGATGCATACTTAATCTGGAACTTCGCTAGATTTCGGTTACTTATCTAGGATTACCCTATAAAGGACCTTCTTTGATAAAAGCAGAAGACTAATAGCCTTCACAATGGCATTTATTACATTAAGTGCTACTTAAATTTACTTTTACCGCACTGAAATTTTATAATTCTTTCAAATAGCATAATCGATACACTCCAATTTTGTTGATGTATAATTGAACTCAAGTAAGTTTGCGCTTGTTATTTTGACGATAACAAAACCGAGAATCAATTCTCTTTCCATCAATAATTATCAGTTCTGTGAAATTTTTAAAGTAGCTTAAATTAAAGCCGGAAAATAATAAATTTTGAATGATTGAAAGACTCTTGTTCTACTCTGGATTATTTTGGTGAAGATATTTTTAAATCTCCGACGTAAGTAGCTACTTCAATGAGGATTTTAACATGATTAACGATAATCCACCGATGAAAGGCATTGGTTTGTGTTTAAATAATAATATATTATTATGATCTAACGTTAAGTTAATTGACCAAAACATTTTATTTGATGCAAGTAATTAATCTGTTTGTTGCAGTCCAATCATACTTATTACAAAAATTAATTCTGCTAATGTATTTTTTGTACTGATAAAATGGACATCGCAGCGGTTCCCATTGCTTTTTAAGTTTTACGTTACGTTACGTTACGTTACGTTACGTTACGTTACGTTACGTTACGTAGAAGAAAATTACTATGTTTAGGAAACGCGTAATTTAAGATCTAAGTAGTATGAACCACCCTCGTGCTGTTTCTTAGCCGCGAACCTAATCTGTCTCGGGGTTATTTTTTGCATTTTCAAAGCAAGAATTTATATTTGACCAGCTTATGCGACAGTCAAAGCGCTGCCACTATCAGTAGTTGTTGCAATTGTGAAAAACAGGAGCAAATGTTACAAGCAACATTTTATTATCGACCTTCACAATAGTCTCCCTCTAACTCTGCACAACGATTCCAACGCTTCTCTTACGATTGGAAGCACTCTTGGTAATCTTCCGAGGTTAACTCGTTCAGCACTGCGGTTACAGCTTCCTTGACCTCCTGTACGCCGACATAATGAATTCCCTTAAGGTACGACTTCATCTTGGGGTTTTGGCGGATAAGAAAAAGTTGCAGGGGCAGGGGGCAAAAACTCTTGTACAATAAACGAGGAATGGGCCGGCGTGTTGTCCTTGTGCATGCTCCAGCCGTTGTTGGAGAACTCCGAGAAAATGCGAGGAATTCCGACGCCAACATAGAACTGTGTAGTCGCTGTGTGGCCGTCAGGAAGATATTTACAATGAACATTGCCTTCAGTCGCGATTTGGACATCGTCGCTATCGTTGGCCGCTCCCCACCCTTTTCCACCCATAGCTGATTTTGTTTATGGGTCTCATCGCTCTGAATGCGAGACAACACATTGGGTCGTTTGATATATTTTTCGATTGGTACAAAAAGTCAACCAATCAGAGCGTTGTTTATTCCGGTTGGTTAAAATTTACCGAAAAAACAATGGAATGAAGGAGTGAATGAGTTTTGTATCTTATTATATTGATTACTACCTGGAAGCCCGTCCGTGGTCGGGCAGCTATACAGTGGATCGCTTTTAAGCGGTATAATATTTAAACAGTTAATTTCATTTCCCGCTACTGGGGGATTCCCCGTTTTTTATATTTTCAACGTAACGCAAAGACTTTTTTCATCGCAAAATTTGAAAAATTATAAATTCCCTATCTTCTCCAAGTATTCCAAAAGAGTGGAAATTCTGGGATATGTACTGGAGAGTGTTCCACACCCCCCAGACGACGACCCCTCGGTTTACAATTTTGACTTTATATTTTTATAATAATTATAATAAATTATATTAATTATAAATTATTATTATAAATAAATTTAAAGTAAACCGGGGGGTCTGGGGGGTGTGGAACACCCTCCAGTACATATCGCAGGATATCCACTCATTTAGAATACTTGACAAATATTTTTAGTCCTTATCTTCTCCTTATCTTCCGTATCTTCTCCAAGTATTCTAATAAGGTGGAAATTCTGGGATATGTACTGGAGGGTGTTCCACACCCCCCAGACTCCCCGGTTTACAATTTTGACTTTATATTTTTATAATAATTTATTATAAATTAAATTAATTATAAATTAAATCAATTATAAATTATTATAAATAAATTAAAAGTAAACCGGGGGATCTGGGGGGTGTAGAACACCATCCAGTACATATCAATATTTTTAATCCTAATCTTCTCCCTATCTTCCCTATCTTCTCCAAGTATTCTAAAAGAGTGGAAAATCTGGGATATGTACTGGAGGGTGTTCCACACCCCCCAGACCCCCCGGTTTTCAATTTAGACTTTATATTTTTATGATAATTATTATAAATTAAATTAATTATAAATAAATTAAAAGTAAACCGGGGGGTCTGGGGGGTGTGGAACACCCTCCAGTGCATATCTTTTATAATACTTGGAGAAGATAGGGAATTTATAATTTTACAAATTTTGCCAGAAAAAATCGGGAAATTTGAATTTTCAAGCTAAAGTAAGGGAAATCAAAGTGGTTTTTCTTTCATGAAAAAATGACACGCGGTATCAGGAGCAGCAGCAGCGTTCTGAGATATTATATATCAGGATTAGTGACAAAAAAGTGCGGCCTTTAGGCCGTGCAACCTTGTCAATCGAGTTACATTCATATTTATTCGTTCGCCGTTTAGAATCATAATAATTTTTTTTTATTTTGAGACTTTTATATTCAGCAGAAAACTTTTACTTTGAGATACAACTTATTTAATTTTGTACATTGAGAATTTACCCGCAATATGTTACGTTTTAAAAATCATATCTTTCTGCAAATAATTTGGATGATGTGGCAAACTAAATGTGACAAAAGGATATAAATTTGGATAATTGCCACGCAAGTTTCCAATATTGGCACTAATTAAATTTTAATGAGGCTCCATACACTTCTCATCGTTTATATCTCTACAGACTTGCACTTATAATTTTTTTGGTTTTTAGTAATATTTTATGTATTATAAAATATTACCCAAACATAGTTAAAATTTAAAGGTTTTTGAAGTACCGTAATAGTAATAAAAGTTATTATATTTTTAATAAATATATTTTCACTAGGAAAACAATCACAGGATGATGAAATGCTGGAATATAAAAGTGTATTTTTAACCATTTAAGTTTTTTTTATTTAAAAAAATGTTTTTAATACTAAAGAGGCTCTGCACCCAGACGACACTGCAATATATACGTTCATCGCACAGTTTGCTATAATCAATTAAACAATGGGTGGTTTATCTACTAGAAGTATATCATTGGTGGGTAGAGAAGAGGGGGGGGGCAAATGTAATATAGATCGGATGCAATTTTCAAAAGCTTCTGTTGAATTAATTTTATACAAATGCACTCGAATATTTTTATTACTTATTCATGTAATATTAACTAAATATATTTCTACATCGGATTTTAAAAACAAGCAAGATACAATAAACAAGAACCCATTTCATATAAGATAAAAGAGCATGCCGCGCCGAAGGCGTAATAAAACTAAAACAAATATTTGAAATATCATGCAAGTAATAAATTAGTTTATCTATTGTATGTATATAGTAAGTACACAACCGTCCGTTTTCAATCTATCAAATTATGGATATATTTAATTAATCAATTTTGTTTTAATTTATAACTAATATTACGTTTAGTTTACTTGGATTTGCACATAAATGAGTCGAGTCCTGCAGAGATCATTTTGAAACAAACATAAAGTCGAAAAAAGCTCATTCTGAATATCGAAATCCTGTACACGTCCGACGACTCGGAAGATTTAAATAAATCAAATTTACACAGCATCATTTAAAATTTTCATGTTGTCAATGCAACACATAATGTCTTCCTTATTAAAACATTTTAAATTACCGTTTATTTTCTTTGTAAAACAGACCATAAAAATTGAAAAGAAAATTGGACACAAAACGCTCCTTGAACAAAATTCCTTTATAAAGTAAATTATCTTTTATTAATAATTATTTCACTCATCAAAGCTCCAGTTCCTGCAGAAATATAAAATATTATAAAACAATAATGTAAACATTCTTTGAACTTTTAAGTGTTCTAAAGTTGTAAAATTTATAATTCTGAAGCTTTAAATTTAAATGCTACTAATTGGTTTTCTATTTTGCCAATAAAAAGCAACTAAAATTTTTGCAGAAAATTTATTATCCCGGTTGCAATAAAATAAAGTCAATAATTATTGTTTAAACGTTTTACTCTCTTCGCGGATATTAACTCAAAATTACGATTTGGTAAATTCGCGTTAACGAGGTCGCACTATATTTAAGAAACCTACTCTCCGATTAGTTTTCCTTATTAATTTTTCCAATTAAATTACACAGGAATAGTTACCTTGAACACATCTGAAGGAACTCGAAAAACATCGTTTTGTATAAATGTCGAGTTTTCTTGTAAAATATAATCTATGGTTGTCATGGAAACACTATCAAACCATGATTGAGTTGCGGCAAGGTGATGACGCTCGTGAAATAACCACATGACAGAATTTTGTGAGCTCTATACTTTGTAGGACAAATCGTGCCCAAATTGCATTTCCCTTATGTAAGGTTAATCAAGTGACTAATTGGTAACTGCTGGCTATCTAACAAGTAGCTGAAATAAATAGTAGTTTCTAATTATAAAATTTCGATTTGATTCCAAATTTTAGTATAAAAAAAGAAATTCGTCGGAAGCGTAGGAGTAAGGTCATTGTTGCGATTTTTCTTTCAAATTTAAGGTAGATCGCGCTTACGGTTATCCCTCAAGCACACGAGCTTATCCTTAGGCTTTCTTCATGCATGATATATGTAAGGAAAATGACTATTAAATTTTTTATAAACTTGTTGTACACTTGTAAACAACAATTTTGACTTCATTTTTGATGAGCGTGAAATTTTCTCTAAAATGGATTTTTTAGAACTCCTGACAAAAGGGAGCCAGGAGCAAGCTGGCTATAGGGTAAATTCATTTCTTTACATACAATTATCTTGTAGCCAGATAGAATAACAGCCGTGAACAAGCGTCTGTCGTTCATCGCCTTGTTATAATTTGAAAATAATTGTAATGATAAAATAAAAGTATAAAGGAACAAAGAATCAAAGTGTGATACCGAGACAGATGGGCCAGTTTTCTGTTGTTCATTTTTATTTTTGAATGAATTTTATTTGAAGTTAAATTTTAAAGTTCACGAAACGACATAATTAAAAATAAATTGTATTTTTTCTTGAGAAGTACTATTTGGAATTTTTGGGTTTTGGAAAAATTAAGTTCAAGTTTCATGAATCCCAAAACCTACTTTGACCCTGAGATAGTTAGAATTAGATAGATAGAAATTATTGCAATTCTTTTTTTTCCTCAAATAGTAAAGCCCAATTCTATCGCAACAAAAATCTGATGAAAATATCTGCTGAAGCGGTTCCGCATCTACTCAACTCAGATCATTTTATAGATAGACATACATAAGTGCAGCCTTTAAAACTTTGGAAAAATCCGTGCGAGCTTCTCTCTCTCTCGGATTTCATCGCTCTATGTAAGATCACAGTGACCACTTCTCTTTCTTAAGAAGGGCTCTCTAGGTAGATACCTCGGTGGTTTGCCATTGCCTGCTGAGGGAAGACGGTCAGGAAAAGGTTTTGTTTTACTTCGCTCGGGATCGAACCGGCGATATATTTATTCAGCTTATTCTCATAATAAAAAGCTATCCAAACTTACCCAAAACTTATTTGGATTAAGTTGAGTTAAGTTGTGAACCTACAACTCTCCAATGCGCCGAATGAAAGTAGAAATAAGTACAAACAAATTAAAAACTACAAACAATTGAGATTATTTAGAATCCAAAATTTGGAATAGGGAGGGCGGAACTGGCAAAATGCCATTATTACACATTTAAAATATCTCAAAATCGAAATTAATATTAACGAAAATAAGAAATGTACAAACAGGAACAAACGAGATAAAAACGATTAAGACTATTTTGGATCAAAAATTCAAAATGAGAAGGGGGTACTGGCCAAATGCACCTGGGTGGATTCTTCTTCTTCTAGTGCTTTATCCAATTTCGGATGTATGGTTGTCATTCCGAATATTTAAGCCGAGATTATGTTGTGCGCTAAGGAATTTTATTTATGAGGTTGATTTCTCTTGCCATTCCTATAAGCCCAAAGATCCAACATAAACTTTAGACAGGGGCGGAACTACCGAGGTGCGGTGGGTGAAACGTACGCGGGCCTCCTGCTAAAAGAGGAGCAATTATGTTCAATTGATTGCCATGCTATTAAACTTCTGACTTGGGTAGCAGGATTTTACTATATTCCGTGGGGGTGTTCCACGCCCCTCAGACCCCCCCCGGTATGAGTTTTCTCGACGCATAGATATATGCTGTATAAATATGAAGTACAACTTTTTGGTTTACTTTTTGATTTGATGTTGTTTTAAGAGAATAAAAAATTTTCATATGAAGGTAAATCACACAAAGTACACACAAACACACACCTTTGTGTCTGGGGGGTATGGAATACCCTCCAGTGCACCAGCAATTATAGTTAAAGGACTTTCCGTTTCAAAAATTTAACTTTCTAAATGGTCTTACAATTACTATGTTCTGAGGGGTGTTCCACACCCCCAGACCCCCATCATGGTACATGATGTGTGAATATGCACCTTTTGTGCATAAAACTTTCTTTTTATTTATTTTTGTGTATAAAAATAGGAGTATGAATTGTATACAAATGACGTATACTCGTACATATATGTATTTGTCTGACAGTGAAAAATTTTTTTTACAAAAATAAATCACAAAACGTATACACACACTTTTGGGTTTTCAAACCGGGGGGGTTTGGGGGGTATGGAATACCCTCCAATGCCCAAGTAAAGTTAAAACCCCCAGATTTTTATTTTTTTGTCAAAATTAAATTTATGATTTTACTTTTCGATCCCAGGCTTAGATCCCTTTCGCAAGGAATTAAAAAATTATAATTAAAAAAATTAAAATAAATTAATAATATTTAAATTTTTTTTTAAATTTCAACAGAGTAATAAGGCTCATGGGTGGGGGTTGACATCCTGTTGTATCTGCCTTTGCAGGCAATCTTAGAAAAGAGGAAATTTAGAATATTTTAGAAAATCGTAAGAGAGGCAATAGCCAAGGAAATCTCAGAAAATTAAAAATGGAAATAATAGAATAATTAATATAAGGTATTCTAAAGATTTTCTAAATATATGTCAAGACTTCCTTAGGAAGAAAACAGCATTCTTAAGTTTTACTAAGATTTCATAGAATTTCTCTAAAATTTGGTTGGATTTCTTTTCACTTTTGTATATCACGATTTTCCCTTCGGTTTCCAGTTAGTACAAAACTAAGGGAAAATCGCTGGAAAAATTGTGTGTACTAGTGAATGGAAATCTGAAGAAATTCTGGAAAATTCCAAGACATTTCAAGAAACAGATTCTTCGAAAATTTGAAGAAATATAGAAAATCGAGAGAAATCCATAGAAATTTCAAGAAAATCTAGAAAATTTGAAAGCCAATAAAATATCAGAATATTTTAGAAAGTCAATAAAAATGTCACTAATTATACAATTAGGAAATGTAGAAAATTAGAAAAAATAAAAAATTCTGAAAAATCTTAGAAAAATATCCAAAAAACTTGTGAAGTGAGGAATCACAGAATATTCTAGGATATTTTAGGAAATTCAGACAATCTCAGAAAATTGAAAAATAAAAAATTCATCTATATATTTTTTTAAATATATAATGAAATTAAATAGGGGGGGGGATAGTTATTCGACTACACATATATCCGCTCTTGTTTGGAAGAAATTCTTTGGAATTGCATGGAAATGGTAGAAATTTCGAGTCCTGTATACAATTTTTGCTGACTATAGCGGACAAAACCAGGCATTTTTCCAAAATATGGCCGACTGAGCTTTTTTGAATTTTGACTGAATATTTATAATTTTCTGAACGAAAGATGTTAAGTATTTAAAATTCAAAATGTTTGATATAATTTTTGAGCTAAATGTATTGTTTTATTTTAGAATAATTAAAATTGGACTACATTATGATTGGTGAATACGAAATTGGAAAAGATTACAGTATAGATTGGCTTAATGAAATATTAGAATTTTATGAAATAATAGTAGAAATATTAAAGAAACATCAAAATTTATTGATACCACAGCAGATGGGTATACTTGTCTATTTATTGTTTAGCATTTACATTCAAAAATAAAATTATATTAAGAAGTTTTTGTTTTTGTGGAAATTTTTGGTATTTGGAAAAATGCAATTCAATGTACTGTGTGGTAATTTGACTCCTGACGTAGTTACACTGTTTGACTCCTAGTGATTTGGGTTTATCTGGAAATATTTTGCTTTACAAATTTCAGTTTCTTTCCTGCTAATTTTTTTTTGCATTATAATTTCAATTATTTTTTTGAAGTTATATTTATGTTTTCTGCCAAAATCAAGATAGATTAGATTACATTTAAGATGGATTCAATCAATTTAGTTCTATAGGCCGTTATTCTGATTTCCGAATAATAAATTAATTTGCAGCTTACAAAAAATTACAAAGTAACTGTAATTGAAGAATTACGAGTTGAAAATTGTGTAGCTAGTTGAAATGCTACTGAAAATACATTTCCGTCTGAACGAATTTCATTGGCACCCATAATTTGATCTTTTCTTCTATTTTATTCTTGCTAATTCTTTTGTTAAAAAAAAGTGAACGTTTAACTTTTCACTTAAGGCTAGGATATTGCGATGCGCTCTTGTATAACCAGCTTGCATTCAAAAACGGCTGAATAGATTTTCTTCAAATTTTGAAATTATATTAACGATAAATTAACGACTGTTGTAAAATAATTTTTTTTTGCAATTTGTCTAATTTAGAATTAATTGTGTTTAAATACCCCATTTGCAATTTTTTTAACAAAAATTAAAATAGATTAAATAATTACTAACAAAGAATTAACAATTAAAAAAAAAAAAAAATTGGCCAGGTGCAAAAAAAAATAGTAAAGCACCTTGCATTAAAAAACGGCTGAATGGATTTTCTTCAAATTTTGAAATTATATTAACGATAAATTAAGGACTGTCGTAAAATATTTTTTTTTGCAATCTGTGTAATTTAGAATTCATTGTGTTTAAATACCATATTTGTAATTATCAATTAATAACATTTTACTTATATAAATAATGTACACGTCTAAAAGAATTCATAAAGACATTTTTTGAAAATTAATTTCATCTATAACACATTATAAATGAAATTGCATATAATTGTTCAATTAAAATCAGGCGGGAATAATTTGAGATGAAATGAATCATTATAGTTCAGTCATTATCACAAAGATGGGTACGTGTTGTGTTCAATTTAAAGCAAATTTACAGTTGCCTGTTTTATACAGTCGCCCAAATAAATCGAAATGATAATTTGTAACTCATATATATTTTGAGTGACAATGCTAGAAATATTTTAAATGTTCTCCCGTCTTATCTTATCTTATCAACACAAAAATATTTTTTGGTGGGGATTTGCGTTTCGTTTCAAATCTACCACCAATGTTTTAATACCTATGTTTACTTTTTAGATGAATACAAAAATATTTTATTAAATAATATAAATTCGCATAATTTTAATTCGATTAAAATAGCATACAATATAAGTGTAGGTAATAAATGAATGTAATTTTCTATAATCAAAATAAATAATATAATATTATTATAAAAATATTCAAATTTTTATTTTCTTCAGTATTGAATTATTGTACTAACAAAAGAGTAAAACCCTTCAATACACTTCTGAACAATCAGCTTCTTTCTCTTTCGAAAATGGTTAAACATGGTTACACGTACAGCATTAGACATGATTAGACCCAGTGCCGGATTACACTATTACAGATATTAAGGCAGAAAAGGCGGCTGCCTAGGGGCCTCGTTAATTTTAGGAGCCTCGTGAAAACGGAAAAATATATTTATTTTAATTATAAATTTTCATTTTAAAGTTTATCAAGAATCTGTGTTTTAAAGTACATAGTAGTAAATATAAAAATATTAGGGGGGGGGGGGGTCAAGCCGAATCTCACCCACTCTCACATGGGGGTGAAATGGGTCTCGGCAAATATCATGTAATTTTTTTTATCTTACTAGTCCTAAATAAAAATAATTAAGGGGTAATGTCAACCAAATTTTTATTTTTTTTTTCCAATTTTTTTGTATTGGCTTAAATCATGCTAAAACTATCATAGAATCAAAATCTACAACGCCCAAGTACTGATCTAAACTCAAAATTCGTTTAAATCAATTTTAACCGAACAACTTTTATGCTGCAAAATCACTATCAAAATCAATCGGTGAGCAGTAGAACTGAAAAAGTTTACATCCGATTGACTTGAAATTTTAACTGTAGCTTTTTCATTAGATTATCTAGTGAAGTACATACGATTTTAGCGATTGATTAACAACAAAAAAGTTATAAACAATTAAAGTTGATTTTTTTTGTCGAAAAAAAAATTTTTTTTTCAAATATTTTATTGAGACTGTTTATTTTAATTATTGAGTAGTAAAATTAAAAACTAATTACGCAAGTAATAATTTTCTAGAGGACCCCGAAAATTTAACTACCTAGGGGGCCACAAATGTTTAATCCGACAGATTAGACCCCACGGCTGCTTAAAGGGGTATTCTATTCCGTATTCTAGTTTAGAGGCATGAATTTCGGGCGGTTTTTGAAGCTTTGTACAAACGAAACAAAAAATATTTTTACTATCAATTTTTTTATCATTTATTTATGGATATTTTAAGATTGCATAAAAATTAACCGAGAAAACCCTCAAAATTCACAAAGTTATGAGCTGGCAAAGTGGGAGGTCCAAAAAAAAGGATGTTCTAATGTTCGAATGTACCGATTTATTTGAAATTTGGTGTGAATGTTCTTTATCGATGCCGTTATAGCATGAACCGTGGAAAAGTAAAACAATTTTTTTTTCACGAAATGGCGGCCGTTAAAAATTTTTTTTTTACTTTATCATACAAAATATGAAAAAGTATTGTTATCGTGCAGAAAAAGAAATTTGAGATTGATTTTGATGAATTTAGGCATATTGGGGTTCCAGAAGCGGAAAATCATCATTTCCAAAAAATGTCTGTAATCTGTATGTGTGTGTGTATGTGATCAAATTTTCCTCAACCTCTACTTCAAAACGTAATAGGAATTTTTTAACAAAATTTCGTATTTAGTATTACTGATATATTGGGACTTAGAACTGAATAGATTTTGGTTAAAATCGGTACACGGAAAGGCAAAAAAAATATTTGGCAAATTAAAAAAATTATATTTTTCTTTTTCTCAAATTTTAGATTTTTATTAAATTCTTCTCTATAATAATAATATTAAAAAAGTATTAATCAATAACCGTGTAAATATCCAATTTTTGTAATTATTCTTTTTTCAAATGTAAAAAAAACTTTTTTCTTAATTTTCAAATTTTATTTTTTTATTATACAGTAAAACTTCTCTATAACAAGATTTTTGCTATAAACAGTCAGTTTAACATGTAAACAAAAGTCAAAGGACTAAATTTTTACTCGTTATAGCCGATTCTTCGTTATAACCGGACTCGTTATAGAGGGGTTCTACTGTATTTTGCACCATAATAATAAGTATGATAAAGTTATGGGCATGGCCACATCCGATTTTTTTACATGTTTTAATTAACAATTCCGAATTTTTTAAAAATAGTAAAATTAAAATATTTGATCTGAGCGTGGTTGAGGCGAAAATATAAAACGTATAGGTATTCTAAAAAATTTGGGTGGGCACTTGGTTGGGCACTCCAGTCAATAGGGATTGGGCATGTGTCCACCCTGTTCCCCCCTCTGGCGCCGTCACTGTGTAATGTATACTTATTTTAATTACTATTATGGTATGGTCGTACGGTCTTCCTAAACCAAAAACAATACACGTCAACACTGTATATCTTGATTATGTATACATTGTACAGTGTTGCGTATTGCTTAATCCTAATCGCATTTTTTACAACGCTGGTCTAATGTGACCTCGTCAATGCTATCGTATTGTTTTTGGCTTTAAACAGATCATAGCTTAAAATTTAAATTTTTACTTTTTCAAATACTATATGTATTATAAGATTATTATAACATAAATTATAATAATAGTGTTGTAAATCAAATACAGTGGCCGTAAAAAGTATTCGTACACCCCTATCTTAACCATGTAAATTGTACATTTTGAAGCCATTCTTTCACACATAAAAGTCGCTTTTACAACAAAACTTTTTAGACATTTTTTGTTAAGAATTTTATTGTCTTCAATTTTGTATCTATACATTTTTCTATTTTGTCGCCCCGTTTCCGACTGACAACAGCTTAAACAAGACTCCGTAAAATACAAAAAATATTATCATCTGTATCTCGGAAACGGTGTGACAAAATAGAAAAATGTATATAAACAAAAATGTAGGGAATAAAATTTGCAACAAAAATTACTTATACATTTTTCTATTTCATTGCACCGTTTTTGAGATACAGGTGACAATATTTTTTGTATTTTACAGAGTCTTGTTTAAGCTGTTGTCAGTCGGAAACGGCGCGACAAAATATAAAAATGTATAGATACAAAATTGAAGACAATGAAATTCTTAACAAAAAATGTCTAAAAAGTTTTATTGTAAAAGCGACTTTTATGTGTGAAAGAATGGCTTCAAAATGTACTATTTACATGGTTAAGATAGGGGTGTACGAATACTTTTTACGGCCACTGTATATGTGTATTCATCATTTTGAACATAATAATATAGTAATCTTCAATACAACATAATATTATAATAAATTATCGTTGGATAACTGCAAAAGCAAATTGGAATACTTCAGTTTTCTGCATTCGTTATCTTGCAAGGTTAAATCGCAGATAAGCACTGTGCATGGTTTTATACGATTGCAAATTTTTTTACAACAGATGCGAAATTATAATATTATACCGAATTTCTATTATGCATTTATACATATTTTAAATTAAAAATAATCAGTACGTAAATCCAATTCCTAATTATTATAACTCGTAAACTAATCTTTGAAGTTTATTAGAATTTCCTATGCTTATAGATATAGTTTATAGTTCGAATAAGGTTTCTTCCATTTTATTATAAAACAATTTAAACGATCTTATAATATATTTAATGGAAACAATAAGAATTAGATATTAAAGTAAAGTGCAAAATTCCCACCCTTACGATTGATATAATTTTTAAAAGGCGGAGCTTATATTTCAGCTTAAACGTAGGTTTTAAAAGTAGATTCCTGTAAGTTTGCTATTGAATTACCCATTAATGCAACCAGACTATTTGTGAAGCTTGTTGCCTACCAACGAATTAATTAATTAATTTATTCACCATAGCTTGTAAGCCCCCTCGCGTTCGTGAATTAAAGCTAGATCGACATAACCACTCCTTAAGAAAGACTGGAATCACAAAATTGTGTTTTCATTTAAATTTTGAAGTAATAGAAAAGACAGGTTTAAAGCGTTAATCACAAATTTCTGTTTATTCTCAACATTTGTATGTTTTTATTTTATATCTAGCCGGGTAATCTTGTTAAAAAACAGCAAGAAAGGTTTATTTCACATTCACATCTGTATAACGTAATTTTTATGATAACGTTAATCTTTTATGCAATTTAAAAAATAATTTTGGTAAATTTATTTTTCCAACACATATTTCTTACTTATTTGTATTAGCAGATAACATTTTTATGTTGTTTGTTGTGCTTTATTTCACACTATTTTCCCAGCAATCAAGATACTCAAATTTGCATGCATAGTACCTAGTGAGATTTTTATACGTGACAAAGCGACAAACTTTTTCTAGTTTTCCTTTTATTTTATTTTGTGTAAGTATTAATAACTTGGAAAGCTAGGTAACTCGAAAGAAAAAGGTAAAAGTTGCATTTCCATTTGCACGCAAATCTGTACCTTCGTACATAATGACAAAATGAAAAACCAAGTTTTAATATTGTTTTGTTGACAAATAAACTACCAGAAGTTCACATTAATTTGTCCATTGTTACGATTAACAGAGAGGTATTTATAAAACTGAAAAAAAAATTAAGCCGAAAGCTTTTAATTTGTAAATATTTTGAATTATATTTTAATAAATTACTGATGAGCTTTTCCCTAACTTTCTGCCCTGGAGCGATTTGGTCCAGCCGCCCACTCAAATTTTAAATATAAATAAATACGTATCCTGTTAAGAAAAATTATAAATGACATTTGTATGGCAAGATAACTGACATTTGATACGACGTTAATAATAATTAATTATTTTCGTGTCAACAAAAAGCTCTAGGGAGATTTCCTAAATTTAATCATCTTTGATTTTCGGCAATACTATCGATTTTTCGTACAGTTTATTAATATAGATCCCGTATGGGGTAAAGGCAATTTACGAATAAAAAAAAGGATTAGGGCGCCACAATATTTATAAATATGTATTTTAATCAGAGCTTTGTTTTTATTGGCTTCAGAGCGACTGTGAACATAATTAAATATATTAACTCTGCCGAGGACTAAGCAATCATACATTTCCTGCTTAGAAAGCCAATCGCATGGCAAGTGTGTTATTATAATTGTTCTTGTCGTAAAACCAACAATTCGTCAAGTCAACAGATGAAATTCTTGTACATAACATGAACCAGCATGCCAATTATTGTAGTGGTTCACAACTAATTTTAAATTTTCCGTTACTAATTAAAACATAAAACTCCGTGTTTACACGGTCCAGAAAATACAATCGCCGGCGTCGGGTTATATAATTTTCTAAAATATCCACTTCGGCACTCATGGAAGTCATAATTTATTGTTTAATCACTTTCAAGCTTTTCACCAACCAAAAATTATTAATTTCAATTGGTTTCCATTGTCAAATTAGAAACCCAATAAATGTTTTTAAAAGAATTTCCCGCCGGTTAAGGTTAGAACAGCCGGGTCTTCGGAGGCTAAGACGCCTCCGTAAGCAGTCGAAACCAAATTTGGTTTTTGAATTTTTATTTAAGATTTTCAGTTCAGTTTTTTATTTTGAGAATAATAAACTGGTTTGTTATTGACTAAAGGATTTAATTATTTTTGAATTTTGAATAATCCGATTTTGGACAAAAATTGAAAATTATTTTTTATTAAATTGAACTAGCTGGAAACCCCGTCCGCGGACGGGAAGCTAGACGGTGGATCTCCTTTTTAGCGGTATAATATTAAATATTTAATTTTATTTCCCGCTACTGGATGATTCCCCGTTTTTCTATATTTTCAAACCAACGCAAAAAGTTGTTGCTTAACTTGATGTGCCGACGGGCAATTAAAAGTTTTTCTTAATAAGTTAAAAATAAATAAGTTTCTGAAATTCTAATTTTCTTTAGTTGAACGTTTTAATTTCCCTCACTTTAATATTCTCTAGCCAAAGGTTTAAACTTCCCTCACTTTTGCTTAAAAATTCAAATTTCCCGATTTTTCATAGCGAAATTTGCAAAATTATAAATTCTCTATCTTCTCCAAATTCTGAGATGTACTGGAGGGTGTTCCACACCCCCCAGACCCCCCGGTTTACAATTTTGACATTATATTTTTATAATTTTATAAATTATTATAAATAAACTAAACGTAAGCCGGGGGCTCTGGGGGGGTGTGGAACACCATCCAGTACATATCGCAGGATATGTTCACCCCCAGAACCCCCAGTTTACATTTTATAATTATTATAAATAAACTAATCGTAAACCGGGGGATGTGGAACACCGTCCAGTATATATCGCATTATATGTTCACTCCCAGACCCCCCGGTTTACAATTTTGACTTTATATTCTTATAATTATGAAAAATTAAATTAATTATAAATTATTATAAATAAATTAAGAGTAAACTGGTTGGTCTGGGGGGAGTGGAACACCCTCCAGTACATATCGCGGGATATCGACTTCTTTAGAATATTGGACAAATATTTTTAATCCTAATCTTAGTTTAATATATTTTTCGGTTAGTAAAAAAAATCGACCAATCCGACTGTTTATTTTTCACTAAAAAATGACACGCTGTAGCAGGAACAGCTTGTTGGGATTTTATTGATTAGGATAGTTTGAGTGATTGATTTTATTAAATTATAATTAAATTATAAAATTTGGATTTGGAAATGTTAATTAAACTGATTTTGAATGGAAAATTAAAATTTGAAAACATCGTAAAGTGGAATTGATACAGTTGCATGTGGACGAAGTTATCTCTTAAATTGATAACTTTTATAATTATTTAATTTTCACTTATACAAAATAATTATTTTTCTTAAACAAAATTCCCAAAGAGAAAATCAGTCCCACACTTATACTGAAAAGCGTTCCATTTCTGTGTTTTTCTTCCTTTTTCATTTCTAATTATTTTGGAAAGTATAACGTGATCTCACGTTTTCTTCTTGATGTATCTATTATTCGTCTTCAGCAAGAGCACTCGAACTAATCTACTTACGTTGCTAGTATGAAACATGGAGTCTTAACCTGTTCATGCTTGCAATTAAGTCTTTAGAAAGTGCAGAAGCTGTTTTTGAAAAATCTCAGTTTGTTGGTTATTGATAAGAATTTAACTTTCAACAGAAAGCAAAATTGCAAACCTGGCATGAACTATCAATCATCTGCCGCCTCCGTTTTTCACTTGATAGGTTTAACTGAGATAATTAACGTAATCCCATTGAAATTGGATTACTAATAAAAGTACCTTAAGAGCGAGGAGACAAATGCACTTGACTATATTAAGTTATAATCATCTAGGTCGTGAATGCATCGATTCCGGTCGAGTAGCAAAGTGTTGCACTTACAAGAAAGCCAAGTAAAAAAATTAATCTAATATATAAAGTAAATTTTTAATTTTAAACTTCACGAACAATGTTTTTTTTAATTCCAACTTGACAAACTCAACAGCTTTATTTTAACAGAACAACAGAAAATATTATGATATATAGCGGTCTGAACTATGCTTACGTTTTAGGCACATGTTATACATGTTTCGATATTAATTCGTTGTCAAGTCATAATTTTTCTTTTATATTATAATATTTTGGATTACACGCTTTATTGAATTGACCAGCTGTTTTTGTTGACCATTGCTCTGATTGGCCACCTGTTAGTTGCATTCTTGTCAGTTAATGTCGACCGACGTCCCGGAAGTCGGGTATTGAATGCTGTTATTTTATATTTAGGTTGTCGCCCTGATTCGTAGTAGATATTCTTTGTTGGCTCAAACACAAAAGTGCATCGGATTTGTATATAGTTCAATATTCTCCTACGACAAATTTACACAAGTGATTCTATATTGCCATTTTGTTTACTCATTCGTGACCCTTTTTGAGGTCGCAAACATTATTTAACCTTTTAGACTAATTAAGATTTTTCCAAATAAATCGCCCGTGTCGCTATGTTACTTCAGAATATTTAATTCAGGAAATGACTGGTGTCTATGTTTAAAAATAATCCCTGACAGAATTTCTTGGGCCATCTCCGGTTTATTGTGTGACGAAAATTGTTTTTGGTGACTCAGTCCGCTTGGATGAGATTTATTAGTCGATTAATCACGAACAAAATTTTGAAAATTTGCGGGCAGAATTTCCATGTTAACTGAAAAGAAAAGTCGAAACAAAACAATGAATTTGTTTCGGCCAATTTAAAATATGAAAAACAAGAAGAAGAAGAAGTTTTAAGGAAGTAGTTTGGAAAGTCTGAAATAAATTGAAATTATAATTTGGCTGATAATTTATGGGTACATTTGTTAGCACGAGACATTAAAATTAAAGTTATTTATTAAGAGAAGTCATAATGTGAACGAAATTAATATTGTTCATCTATGAAGAATACAGGAGATGTATCAAGTTAAAAATAATGTTTGTTTAAATGGAAAATTAATGTTAATGATGCATATCAAAGAGCGCGCCAAAGTTTTAATGGGTTTTGGTCAACTACCTATATATGAATTTTAAAACAATAGAAGTGCGGCAGGCAGATTTTTGGAAAAACTTTTGGCCGAAGATGTGGTTTGAATTTTTGGACATTTGGACTTACTTGTTTGTTAAAATCCGTGAAAGCAAACAAAACTACCACTGAGCGCGTACTCTTGCACTTATTAACAGATGTGGATGATACTAACACAATTGACATTTAAAAATATATTCTAATTTTAATGAAATCAAGGTTATTTTTTCGAATGCGAATTTCTGTCTAGTGTCTCGGAAACATAAACTGTCAAGCACTTTAGCAACTTTAAAACTGTCTAAAATCTCCAGTTCCTGGGCGTAATACTTCTAAAATAAAGTAGCTCTATTTAAAAGTAATTGTATCTAAATTTAGTGACAATTATGAAATTCTTTACCTTAACACAATTTCTGTTGCCAAAAGCATCCAATAATAGTGGAGGTTGTAAACTCGCGCTCATAATAAGGCCATTGCATGATGCACCAATAAAAGTTCACTAAGGAAATAAACACTTCTCTGCAAATACGTACATCCTTTACGAGTGCCTTTATTTATTGCAGCACTCGTATAATGAACAATTTGTGGTAGTTTATTTAAAATTTAAATGCCCAACATAAAACAAATAATAAATCGCGTCGTGGTGCGGCAACAAAAACCTGTAACAAAACGCACCGCGTTCAATCGAAAATAGTCTGTTAAAAATACGCAGACATCGAGGCGGCCCAAATTTTATTTGGTCTCGATCAAATTCAGGAGCAGTAAACGGTGCACGAGAGTCTGCATTTCATTTAACCAACTTTATGGGCCATAGATGTCTCCATTCATATATCCCGAGCAGATATTTCATTATGATGTTATAAACTTTTACAACTTTTCGACTACTAATTTTCTGTCCCCAAATTCAAACCAAACAGTATCTAAGTATAAATAGAAAGTTTTTATTAATAAATTTATTTTCACAAATAAAACACTGCTGACAAGTGAAAGAAGTGCGAAATCCCACTTGTCAAATTATTTTTTTCTCCTGCCGGACATTTATTGCCAAATTTATGATGATATTATCAAAAACAGATCAAATTTATTCCGCATTTCCATTGGCCAACTGAAGATCCAAATCGGTTTTCCCATTTTCATTAAAAATATTTAATTTTCATTTTTTTTCGGATTTATTAACTCACGGAAAGAGAGTTTTACCAGCTGTCGCAGTATTTTGAGTTCAACAGCGTGATCTAACTGTCAAATAATTTTCAAACAAGAAAATTAATGATATTACAGATTATGTAACCGCAGATTATAAATGTACAATTTAGCTTTATCATTGTATCATTTCAAGCTTTAAAGTGTACAAGCTAACAAGATTCATAATTGTTTCATGACAAATAAATATTAATTTCAGTTGTAGATACCAAAGTGTATACAACTACTGTCTTCTACAACTTTTTTTGAACTGCAAGAACCAATCAAATGCGTTGGTCTTTCGTATCAGATCACAAACACATACCATGTTTATCGACGTAGCTTTTACGTGTTGAAACGTGTTTACACGTTAAAATATACACGTTTGAACTTGCTTATTTATGCAACGTGTCATTACATGCGTCTATTTGCACGTTATGTAACGATTCAAATTGACTGGTTTGTTGCAGAATATTTTAGTACTATCCAGTTGTTGCAATTTATAGTCTATTTAAAAATTTCCTGCATTTATCACGATGACCGCAGTCGTTTCGGTACTTAATATACCGCAATACATTGCGCCCGAATGCATCTAATCTAATCCTAGGTAATCTAACCGGTCCGTAAAAACATATATTAGAGAGCTTATATTTTTTCTAAAAAAAATTTCAAGCTAACTGATATTATATTAAATTATATTTCTTTTGTTTACTTGATCCGGCATACGGCAGCTACGCCACTGCATATATCAGTCGCTTAAATGCAAAACCCGACAAGTCCAGTGAAATATAAAACTAGATAATGCAGAAAAACTCACAAAATCTTTAACTAACCGAATTAAGCAATGATTTTTTTTAGCATAGTTTCCTACCCATAGATCAAATTATAAAAATCAATTGATAAAATCTGGGGTAGTCAGAAGCCTTTAAGAATTAATTGCTAGAATAGAATTAATCTCCTTTCTAAAAAAGTTTTCACATGTCGGCTTTTGCATCTAAGCGACTGATATTACTGCCATGGCTGCAGAAAATTAAAGGTAAGCAGCGGTGGTACTTCTGACAATTTGTTACTTCTGTTTACTTCATTCGAAAATGTGTACATTTTTTTAGATTTTTCACAGATATAACAAGAAATATAAATAAAAATAAGAAAGCGATTAAATTTGAGATTTTTTGGAAACATCGATTGCTTTAGGAAATAATAGAGTTTAATTTTTTATGCAAAAGAACACGTCTACCATTAGTTCGAAGTGGACGGGACTTAACGTCATTCTGTTGACAGTCCGTAAAATTTATAGAACTTCTGCTAACACAGCATTTCGTGATTTACACAAATTTGCCTTTAGGTTTTTTCAAAATTCGTAAAAAAATAAAGTCAGCTATCCATCCATGTTCCTGCGGAAAACGCTTTAAACTGAACGAAAATGAGGATTAGGAGGATAAATTGGTCCCCGGTAATTTCACCCCCGGCAATGTTTTTTTAGGGGCGATTTTGCTAAAGAAAACTCACAAACTAACACTGATGCATGCACTGATGCAAAACCGATCCATATCTGCGCGAGGATTTTTTTTATATTTCAAGAGACTTCTCCCACATGATCAGCAATAAAAATCAGTGTTACAGAGATATCCTGAGATGTAAAGAAGAGTAATATACTCAGAGCACCAACAATGTGCGTTTTTGTAGGTGGCCCTTTAATATCATAAATTGCAGGTGAATTCTCCAATGCATCCCTTGTTAATTACCTCGATGGTAAACATTTCGAAATATCATAAAATGAAGGTGTCAATCTGTTCCACGCCCCCCAGTGCAATTTTTGTTAATTATCTCAAGACGTTGATAACTGAATAACGCGTGAAGAAAGAGCAAATAGTGCACTGGAGGGCATTCCATGCCCCCCAAATCCCCCGGACTACCCCTACGATTTTTTAAAAATATGGGCATGGAATGCCCCCCAGTGCAATCTAAGATTTTCTAACATTATCTCCGAATGTCTAATTTTCTAACAGTACCTAGAATTGGAACGTTTGGTGCGTTTTTGTAACATTAAATGAAGGGGTAAATCCGGGGGTCTGGGGGGCGTGGAACGCCCTCCAGTGCATCTTTTGTTAATTATCTTAAAACGTTGATAACTGGAATAATCAGAATATATTCATATAAAGAATAAAAAACACTATCACCTATGGAATGCACAACTGCCGTCGCAAGAAGAAGTGTGGTATTAATAAATGTCACAAATACCACAACAGTCTCCTTCACGTAGACCGACCAGTTGTGGAGTCGACAAATATGAATACAGCAGTTTCGTCCAACTCAGTTCATACCGTATCCAACGATGCTGATTGCACAACCGGTATTGAACATCCAAGCCCAATTATGCAGTGTCGCATGAAACGAGAGTGTCGTCTTAAAGTCTTACTAAAAATGGTTCCAGTCTATCTGTACGGCCCGAAAGGAAGAGTCAATGTGTTTGCTTTCTTTGACGAAGGTTCTACGCTGACAATGTTAAATCGCGTAGTAGCTGATGCAATTGGAATTTGTGGTGAAAAGTCAACTATTCAACTGAAATGGCTAAAAGGTACCACAATGACAGAAAACTCCGAGAAATGTGACGCTGGGATATCTGGTATTGACAAGAATGCTAAGCCCTTTCAAATGAAGAACGTTAGAGTGGTTGACAACTTAGAACTTCCAATGCAGAGTTTAAGTGTGGATCCAGGTACCAATATTTGAAACAGTTGCCATTTGTAGACCAGGAGAATGTTGTTCCGGATATCTTAATTGGTATGGATAACCTACATGTCTTTCAACCATCACGAACAATCATAGGAAAAGAACATGAACCGTCTGCTGCAAAGACTCCACTGGGATGGGTTGTTTATGGTACTTCAGCTTCGGGAAATGACTATCAAGATCGTTGTTATAGTGTCTTTAAAACGCAAGTTATGGAGCTGGAAGATATAATTAGAGATTACTTCACCAATGACTGCATGGGAACAGAATCTAAAGAACTAAAACTTGAGTCTAAAGATGACATTCAAGCACTATCACTTATGAAAGCAACATCAAAGAAATTGGCAGACCGATATGAAACCGGACTTCTTTGGAGAAACGATGACGTGGAACTTACAGCAAGCTACAACATGGCTAAGTTTTGTTTGGTGACGGTTGAGAAGAAGATGGCTGAAAACAGAGAGTTTGCTGTTGGGTATCGAAATGCAATCCAGGCTTTTATCGACAAGGGTTACGCCAGAAAATTGTTGCCGAAAGAAGTGGAAATCGCATCAAATCGCTACAAGAAGTTTGGAAACTTCAACTGAATTGGACAGACTCTGTTCCGAAGACTGTTGCGCAGCGATGGTATGTGATTCAAGACTTGCTTTCAAAGATGGAAAAAGTAAAAGTCCCCAGATGCTATTTTGAAAACGCCGACGTTACATCGATTGAGTTACACTGCTTCGTAGATGCTAGTGAAGTGGCTTTAGCAGCAGTGTGTTACTTCCGCATTGTGTATGCCAGCAATGAAACCGAAGTTCGATTTGTAATTGGCAAAACCAAATGTTGCCCACTAAAGTATGTTTCTATAAATCGCTGTTAGCTACAAGCTGCTGTACTTGGTTGCCGCTTAAAAAGATCTGTCACCGAATTCCACCGCTTAGGAATTGATAAGTATTGCTTTTGGACAGATTCCAGAACTGTTTTGTACTGGATAAGAAGCGTCCAAAGAAGTTATAAGCAATATGTGGCAAACAGAATTGCAGAAATTCTGGATAACTCACAAGACTTGAATTGGAACTGGGTACCATCGAAGATGAATCCTGCTGATGACGCAACACGTAGCAAATGTTTGGAATTCGACGAACGTAATCGCTGGATGAATGGACCAATTTGGTTATTGAATGAGGAAAATTGGCCAGAACAACCACCATCTGAAGAAACTTCTAATAGTCAGATTGAGTTGAAGAAGCAATCATCGACGGCAACAGTTTTTCAAGTCACTTTCAATGAACCTATTATTGATTTCGCTAGATATTCATCGTATATCAAGGTACTACGAGTTACTGGATGGATTCTCCGTTTCATTAATAACTGCAAGGCCAAGGTAAAAAAGCTCGAGATACTAGCTGGAAGTCTAAATATGCATGAAATTGAGTTCGCTGAAAATTACTTATGCAAATGTGTTCAGCAGGAAGTTTTCTGTGAAGAGTATTCATTGATTGAACAGGGAAAATGTATCTCGAAACAGAGTAAGTTACTGCCGCTTTTACCTTATTTGGACGACAAAAAGTTATTAAGAGTATTTGGAAGAGTTGACAAGTCTGACGTTTTACCGATAACAGCTAAGAGACCAGTAATATTGCCGAGAGAACACGCTTTAACTTTCATGATTGTTGACCACATTCACGAGAAATGTTTCCACCAAAATGAAGATTTAATCATTTGTGAAGTCCGACAAAAATTTTGGGTATTTGGTCTTAGATCACTGGTACAGAAAGTCAGCCGAAGATGTAACATTTGCAAAATTATGAGAGCCTCTCGTTACCAACCTATAATGGGGCAAATTCCAAGGGACCGTCTCACGCCGTATGTAAGACCTTTCTCATATACAGGTCTAGATTATTTTGGCCCAATTATCATAAAAATTGGAAGGCGAACAGAAAAACGATGGGTAGCATTATTCACATGTTTAACCGTTAGAGCTATCCACCTAGAAATAGCTGAGGACTTGTCAGCCGATTCCTGCATTCTGTGTATCAGAAATTGTGTTAATTTCCGAGGTGTTCCAGTAAGGATTCGAACCGATCGAGGCACTAGCCTAGTGGGAGCCAAAAATGAGCTTTTGAAAGCAGAAACTTTATTCGGTCAACTTAAAATCAAAGATACTCTTACTTCGGAAGGTATTGACTGGATCTTTAATACTCCAAGTAACCCTTCTGAAGGAGGTAGTTGGGAAAGAATGGTACGGAGTGTCAAGCGAGTTTTAAGTTTTTCTCTGAAAGACCGACACGTAAGGCTTGAAACTCTAAGATCGATGCTGTATGAAGCAATGAATATAGTTAATTCAAGGCCTTTAACACATATTCCTGTGTCTTCTCTTGATGCTGAGCCTCTCACACCCAATCATCTTTTACTGGGAACTCCAAATCGTTTGCAAACACCCCTAAATGAGACTGACTTTCAGAGATTTGAGAAAACAGTGGAGAATCGTCCAACAGATGTCGAACACTTTTTGGAGACGCTGGATCTCAGAGTATCTGCCAGTATTAACGAGGAGAGCTAAATGGTTCGATGAAGATATAAAAAGGCCGATTATGGAAGGAGACGTTGTAATCATTTGTGATGATGCTGCAATTAAGAACACATGGGAAAGAGGAATAGTTTCCAAATTGATTCCTGACCCATATGGAGTTGTGCGCAAAGCTGATGTGAGAGTAAAATCTGGAACCATGCGAAGACCTGTTTCAAAATTGGCAGTACTAGAGCTTGAAGATGGTCAGCCGTGATGGCTTACGGGGGGAAGAATGTTAGGAAGTTTTTAGTGAGCCTTGAAAATATTGTTTGTCAAATATTGAATAATTTTTGATTAGCTTTATAATTTTGTTAGGATTTGAATTTGTTCGACAAAATACATAGGGAATCAAATGTAAGACTTTTTACATTAATTATTATAATTGTTCATATAATTATATTTACTTTTCAGTAAATTAAACTTGACTGATATTATTCCCCTTTGTTTTATTCGAATCCGACAACATAATGCGTTAAGTATAAATAAATTGGGGATGAAATTATCGAGGTCAAAATTACCGGGACCAAATTACCTGAAGCCCGAAGATGAAGTAACCAAGTTATATAATTACAACATAACCAAGTTATATAATTATTATGTCTTCTGTAGGTATTCTAGAAGAGCGAGAATTATATTAACTATATATAGGTATACTGGAGGGTGTTCACTTCAAACCCCCTAGTTTACACTTCTGACAGTTACCTTTCAAAGTAACGCAAAAGTTGCAGCTGAACTTTGAGAAGTGAGGCTCTTAAATAAATGTATTTTCAAACTTTAATAATATTCTCTTGCCAAATGTTTAAATTTCTCTCACTTTTGCTTAAAAATACAAATTTCCCGTTTTTTTTTGTCGAAATTTGTAAATTTATAAATTTTCTCCAAGTATTCTAAAAGAGAGGAAATCATGCTACATGTACTCGAGGGTGTTCCACACCCTCCAGATCCCCCGGTTTACGATTTTGACTTTATATTTTTATAATTATTATAAATGAATTAAAAGTCAACCGGGGGGTCTGGGGGTGTGAAACACCCTCCAGAACATATCGCAGGATATATCCACTCATTTAGAATATTGGACAAATATTTTTAGTCCTAATCTTAGTTTAATATATTTTTCGGTTGGTAAAAAAAATCGACTCATCCAAGGTTTTTTTTTTTTTCAAAAAATGACAAGCTGTAACTTTTGACAGTTAACTTTCAAAGTAACGCAAAAGTTGCTGCTCAACTCTGAGCAGTAAGGCTCTTAAATAAATGATTTTTAAGCTAAGGTTTAAACTTCCCTCACTTTTGCTTAAAAATTCAAATTTCCCAGGTTTTCCTCACGAAATTTGTAAAATTATAAATTCCCTATCTTTTTCAAATTCTGCGATATGTACTGCAGGGTGTTCCACACCCCCTAGACCTCCCGGTTTACAATTTTTATATTATTTAAAAAAATTATTATAAATAAATTAAAAGTAAACCGGGGGGTCTGGGGGCGTAAAACACGCTGGGATTTTATATATTAGGATATCCATTCTATCGTTAAAGTACCTAAATAGTAATAAACCAATCATGTTGACGAGGATCAGCTCTAATGAATCAAATCCTGCTGTCCCAGAAGCGGATACACTGGTGAATCTCAATCAGGTTGTTCTTCCATTGCAGCAACCTGCTAGTGTATTTTATGTATTTTAAATGTCTGATTCTAAAACAACAAGATTTTTATCCTTAAGTTCTCAACCATGAATTTACATAGGCGTACCGAAGAGAATATTTAAGGTTTCTAATTCAATTTTAATAACAACAAAAATTGCCAAGTTTGATAACTGATGCATTTCAGCACATGTTGCATACAAAATGTTGACAATTATTGACATTTTATTTGTCCAAAAAATTGTTTAGTTGATGCCGAACCAAGATACCACTTTAACGCCGCTATACTACGGCCGCAAAAGTTGTGTTAATTAAGGTGAATTATAATTTTTACAAATAATGACATTTTCACGTATAAAATAATAAAATACAAATTAGGTATTGACCGGTTAGTTGAGTTGTTAATTGACTTGTTAGTTGCAAACAACTTAAAAGCGCTCAGGCAAAATGCGGTATTTTACAAAGAAATTCGGTTTTTCAACAAGTTAGATGAATTAGTAAAAAAAAAACAAACTTAAAAAAGTGTAGGAGGGAATGCCTGATCTTTGTAAAGAAAAAGAAAATAAGATAAATTGTATAATTAATTTGTATGTTTTGTTTTAAGTGAGGTTTGTAAAAAAAATTGACTTATAAATAACAAATTACTTTTAAATAAATAAATGCTATTATTATTTCTTCATAAATAAAAAATTTGTGCCGAAACAAAACACAGTTTTGTAATTTTATTTAGAGGATGGTCTACCTATACCTATGTAATGTTTTATTAAAAAAAAATGTACTTTTTGCCATAATCTGCCCCCTCCTCCCCTAGCTCCGTGTCTTCTAATGAAATCATTTACTATAGCAATATTCATACTTATTACTTCTACTGCCGCTCATCGCTGGCAGTAAAACTAATGTTAATTGAATATACTAATATAAGAAACAGGTACTACCTGCTCGTTTAGCTGGTACAATTCTTTCGTTAAATTTCGAATATTATAAAACTGATTTTTTTTAAACTCTACTCTGTATGTGCAAAACTGCTGTTAAAAAAGCATTTCGAATTTTTCAAGCAGCCGAGCCGTTGGGCCTGATGTTGTTATTGTAGTGATCATTTGAAAAAATAATTTCACATAGTATACTAGATGAAAATGTAAATGTTCTAATAATTATTATTGTTAGCTGAGGTAAACATAATATTTTCCAGCATAATAATTACATTCTGTTTGTCAAAGAGCAAGACCAAAGAGCAGAATATGGTTTACCGCTCTTGTCATTAAAAGAATATTTTCAGTTTATGTAAAAAAAATTTAAGCTTTGCTTTTTTCAAAATTAATTATTTATTTAGTTCAGTTGTTCATGTTTTAAATTTTTATAGATTATTTCTTGCGTAATTTTTTATTCCACATTTTTATGTTTCAAAACAAACTACAGTAGTAGAATTAACGTGTTTTCAACGTGTTATATTTTCACGGTATTTCTACGTAGAATTTACGTTTATGATTAAAAGTTATAGTGAAGCAGAATCTCCATTGACACTCTACTACAATAATTTAAATGAAATATGGTAGATATACTCAATTATTTTGTTACGTATTTTAACGCCAACATAACACAGTGTAGGTTCCTGTTAAACAAATAATAAAGACTGGCTTTATTATACAAATGTTTTATTTTATGAAATTGAGAGTTCAGTCCAGGATTCAGAATTAACCAGAAATAATTTACAGAATTTTTGGAAATTAGTTTTGCCGGGGTTTACCATCCCAGTCACCTAGATTAGAATAATAAATCGGCATACATACACGAATGATTAAAAATAATGTTGTTATAATGTGTGCTTTTGATGAAATTTTAATAGGAAAATTTTATATTTAAAGAAGCTTTTTTTATGATAGAATGAATTTGATGATGTTTTTAGAGCAAATATTAACAATTTAACGTTCTACAAATTTGAACTACTAAAAATAAAATCTGGTACTGTTACAGGAGCATCATGGATCTAAAATTTGTAAACTTATTAGCAAGCTGACGATTCGTCAAGAACTTCAATACGCCATATGTGCTTCGACATAATCAATTTTTGTAACGGGAAATTTGTAACATGGCTGCTAAAGTGTTAAGTTCAATTAAATTTCAAGTTATATTTTACTGAAATGTAGGTAGTGTTAATGTACTCCGATGTAGGAATTATCAATAAACCATCAGTTTATTGCGCGTTGAATGGACGGTTAGTGGTCATCACTTTATTACATGTCATTCTAATGATGTTTACAACCTTAGGATTATGGATGCTGGCTACTAACATATATTGAAAGCATTAAAAAACTTTTATCGCACGAATATTAATGCAAGTGCTCTAGATGAAAGCTTATAATTAAGTGATTCAAATTTACAATTTTATTTTCTTCCTTAAATTGACTGTCCGCGGGATCCGGAGCATAAAACACATCTCTTCCAGTAATATAAAGTTCGCATTTCACTGCACTTAGAAAATAAAAGCACAAAGAAGATAAATTAAACCAAACGGTTAGTTATGCAACCCCGCTAACTTGCATTTATGAAGATTGCTTTATTTAAAGGAAAAGAGGAAGAATAAAGGAGCCCTTGCTACATCTGAAATTTTTGCTTTAATGGTCCGTCACTGAAAATATTTTTTCAAATTTAATCAATCCAATTAAATATTTTTCAAGATGTTCACACTTGATATTTTTATACATGAAGTAATTTCAAAAAGTATTTTCGACACAAAAAAGTAACTTATTCGAAATTGTGACAAATTATAAAAGTTTCTTCGCCTGCTTTTGATAAAATAAAACATAATTAAAAGTTATACATATTTGATCTCTCAGTAAATTATTATTACGCGCAAATAAATTTAAATTTTAATAGGTTTTTTGTATAGAGTTGAATTCAAGTTTTGAAGCAATTATTGCAGGTGTCCTTTGAGATTTTTAAAATAATTCCTACCTAGCAAGAAATTTAAATTTTTTAATTCTCCATTCTTGGGGGAAATGGGTAACCGTTAGAGTTTAAATTAGCTTCGTTTCTTTTCTTTATCACCACAGCTTGAATAAAAATTTTAATATGTATATCAATCGTCCTATGGTCGACGCTAAAACCAAACCAAGGTGTCTCAACGTCGGTGTTGAAGCTTCTTGGTTGCATTATGAAAATCTAATAAAACCACTGCTAATCCTAGCAAAAATTTCATTAGGGAGATATTATAAAATCCAGCTATAGTTAGACGTAGCAGTCTTCTAAAATTCAACAATGGTTACCAAAACGTCACACACGTCTCAGAGCCTACTGAGATGATTAACGAGAACGTATATGATTAATTACAACTTTAATACTACTAGGTGCAAAGCCTACGTAATTATATGACGGTTCAACATTAATACTAATGAGAGTTAGTTTAAATTTCGCATATAACATAATTTTAGACGTAAATAAGGTTACCGGGCCTAATGCGTTATGCACTAGGGGTACAAGTACAAGCCACGATGTCGTCGGAAAGTCAACTGAAAAAATTTTCCATTTTCATTTTACTGCTTAATGCATCAATAGTTTCCAAATAATTTCATTCTCCCATAAAATACTTTATCATCTGTGAATCTTTATTGCTATATTCATACTTTTGTTAATCTTTTCCCTATTATAAAATGATCGTAAAACTCAAGCAGTAGAAGTCGTTAATCCGGAATCGTGTTTTCTAAAATTAAATGTTTTATTTAGATTGCTAATTATTTTTGTAAACATACCTATTTCGTTTTTATTAGCAATTTTAGTTGAATAAAATTCCGAGACTGCGAAGTGCGGGAGTATTATTTAAAAATAATTTGTGAAGTGAATTTTTCATAAACTCTAAATCTTACGGTTTTTGAAAAATTAAGCTTAACTTTTTGTGTTGTGTAAATAAAATTTTATTAACCTTTGTAGAGGTTTTAAAATTTTCTCTCGGATAATTAAACAAAGGGTTATTGAAAGAAGTTTCCACTTACGAGTTTCACTTTGTGCACAAGTAAAAACGAAACAACTTTTAATTTGATTAATTGTTAAGCTAAATTTGAAGCTTAAATTTCATTAGCCCGTAAATCTTTTATATTAGGATAAAAAAGCAAGCATTAAAAACAATTTTTCATTAATCAATCTTGCATTTGGGTACACTATGCAATTGATGTAACATATTTTGCTAATGAAAAATGACCACATCTAGCCTAATTGTGTAGTCCATGGTAAGATTTTATTGTAAATTGAATATTCGCACATAAATTAAAAATTATTATGCAAACAATACCAAATTATCAAAGAAACCTTACCGGTTTAATGACTGGAAGTAAGGATTTTCCCGTGGGCTAATTCAATTTTGAATATTTAATCTTATCGACGAAACTCTATCACAGTTTCATTTAGTTAAATTGTATAGGATCCCAAAAAAAGGTCTAAGACATGTAGACAACAAAACTTACCAGACAGCTTTAAGAACCACTAGTATGTAAATATTCCATCGGAGTCACCAATTTAACAAGATTTTCTGCGCCAGATGTATTTTAAAGTTTATGTCTTGCGAAAGTGGTTAAAATTTTTATATTTCTTAGACATTGCTTGACAGTGATTGAACTTTGTCTTTGAAATTATACTTTTTCTTGAATTTATGTCGTCGATCCAAGCTTACACAAAAAACCTCTTTAAAACTTAAAAATTCGTTCATGAAGTTTTAGAACGTTCGACTAAACGTTTGATGGAAGTTTGACAATATGTTTCAATTCTCAATTATATACTGCCTCCAGCAGTCTATTACATTTTTCGCTTTGATCGGTGCAAACCCTTAAGTTTACTTGCGAAGAGTACCTCATTGTTGTCTACTAATATTTGGAAAATCAAAGTAACGTTAAAATAACGTTATATTAACGTTGTGCTTCAGTTTGTTAACTATCATATTGTATTTTGCATGTTACAGCATAAGTTTATAGTATAAAGTTACTGAAATATTTGAAGTATTTGTCTATACTCTCAGACTTACCGAAAACCTAGAATTTGTAAGTATATGCTCTATACAACGACAGGCAAGGAAGGTTAAGCCTTTTCTGAATTTCTGAACTGTTACACTTTTACAATTTTCAAAGAAAGAAAAAAGTGGATTTTCGATAGTGAGATCTATCATACATAGATACTCCTTCCACAATACATATCCAAAAATTACCTACGGCTATCGCAGAAGCACTCTAGCCTATATACCGGAGTGTATAATTATAAAATATAACCTACCCCCCCCCCCAGCAATCGATTCTTTGTGAGCAAATGAGGCTCCTGATTTAAAATTCCTTTTTCAATTTTTTTGTTATTTATGTTTGCTATAATGCCTTATGCCTATCCACACGAATTTTTCTTTAGTTTTTGCTTTTTATTTATTTCCTCTCGCGTAGTTCGGTACGCGACAACTCGGCGATTCCCACTCTCTGACGGTCAACTCGGCGATTCCCACTCTCTGACGGTCAACTCGGCGACAGTTAACTTAGGTTAGCTCGACGACAGTCAACTTCTTACACAATTTTTACATTTTATCGGACACGTGGCGTTTTACGTCCATGTACTTTGAACGTTGCGGCGCTAACCTCTTTGTATTAAATTATTCAATTAATAAATCATGATAAATTTTCATGCTTAGTCGAGGATCGAACCTGCGACTAGGCTATGTAAAGCTAGCATTATGTTCACTACGCTATTTTGGAACACGACAATATGTACATATATGCAGACGGTTTATGGATATATGAGGGAATAGGTAAACTGCTCTCCAAATTTGCTAGAAGCTTCCTTCCCTCTTCTCAAAACTGCGGCTTCCAAATACGGCACTCACGATCAAGGATCTCAACATTGGATACTAAGTAACTTAACTAAGTAACTAATTGAGAAAATAATACTAGTGATCCATAAATAAAGAGTGTAATCCGTGCACTGGGGGGTATTCCATACCCCCCAGACCCCCCGGTTTACCGATAGCTACATTGAAGCTCAATTAATATTTGATGTTATAATAAATAAATAGGTACGTTTAACCTCGGACCCGTTCTATTATGATTTCTGTTATCGATCAACGATATCAACTCCCGGGTATGCAAAATTAAAATTACTTACATATTCAAAAATCGATATCGAATATCGATAATTCAAAAACTATCGATAACTTCGATTAATCGATATTTGTCGATAATTATCGCAGTATCGAAGTATCGATATTTATCGGAGTATAATTATCGAATTATCGAAATAATAAACCCCAAGTTTTGTTTCTCGAATAAAGAAACCGGTCGAATCCAAAATTGACCAATGTAAAGTCCAGAAAACATACGACAAACCTAAATTAGAAATATGGAAACTATGAAAATATCGATTACTATCGAAAATCGATATATCGATTAATAGAAATTTAAAAAATAAAATATCGTTCTTCGATTAATCGATAACTATCGATATTTATCGATAAAAATTCCCAACCATAACCATATTGCGGGATTTCTACAACTTATTAAATTTTGAATTTAAGTTTAAGAGATACAAAACAATGAGGGTAAACCGGGGGGGTCTTTTATTTTATTCCCAAATCCTTACGTCAAACACAACAAACAACCGTTCAACAGTGCCTATTTTACCATTAGGCATTAGGCATTACCTAAAAATAACTCAAAAATTGGGCCAGTGAAAAATAGGCGCTGGTTATTTCTGATTTTTCTCTAAAAAAATTACCCGTGAAAGAGATAACCGCGCGAAGATATGCATCGGTTACCCAGCTTAGTGTTAGTTTATGATTTTTCTTTAACAAAATCACTTGTGAAAAAGATATCCGCACGAAGATATGGATCGTAGGTTAGTATTAGTTTATGATTTTTCTTTAGCGAAATTTTCCCTAAAGAAGATATATCCGCGCGATATCCACTCCTGGACGTAGGCCTCTCCCAATAAGGTAGATTTTAGCATTTAGACCCTACGGTTGCTTAAACCGGATTGGGGAATACCTACTACCCTGTTTTTTAATAGTTGATGGCGGCAATCATCAAATCAGAGGGACTCCCTGCTTTACGTGCCCTCCGAAGCACGGAAACGGTCATGTCAAAGTTTTAGACTGTCCCCGGATTCGAACCGAGTTCCTTAGAATCGGCAGTTGTTCGACTAACCTACTAAGCTAATGACCGTATGGTAATGACCAACCATTAATAATAAACATTTTTAATTAATATTACTTTGTTTCGGGGATTCTCAGGTAATCTCGAAAGAAATTTTGTGGGGGCAGTTTACCGTGAACCTTATTATGCTGCTATTGATTAAACAAGGAATTTCAACATATTCTTCGCATAAAAGGACGTAGTTGCTTATTGCGTGACATAGTTGAGTGTCAGTCTGAGTGTTTATCTGAAAATAGCATCATCCGAATAATTTTTTTTTTTATTTAATAGAAGCTGGGGTGAATTAGATTCTTCCACTTCTTGTACTCAATGATTATAGCCTCCTCAAATCAAAACGCCACAAACCATCACTGTCTCTGTAGTTAATTCCCATTTTAAATCATCGGTCTTAGAATGGAATACCCCCCAGTTACCGACAAATAGAAGCTGGGGCTGTAACAAAAAATTTTCCTTCTTCCCTTTGAGGACCAACCGAATTCCCAATCTCCGACCCCTCATACGAAATGTGCACGTCAGTTCTGCACAAAAATCCATCCAAGGTGATAGCTGATAACTGACAGCACCAACCATAAGCCAGGCCGAAAACCAAACAATTCCTCTTCCCCTCAAGGGGCCTCCAGAATTTTCCTCTACACGCTGGGAAACGATCAACCAGCTTTATTTTACTGTAGAAACCCAAGATGTTATCTAGCTGATAAGGTGCGGAAAGCGAGGGACGTAAGTTCCGAAACAAATTACAAAAAACCAAAAAAATAATCTCTGCAAGAAGTATGCTGCTAAGTGGCAGTTGCAGCCGAACACCAAAAGTCGCAGCTACTGGTCCCAATTATTATCCTTAGGAGAAACATAACTAAGAACGAGCTACTATACGCTAATTGTCGAACCAAAATAATTAAATATTAAACGTTGTTAAAAATATTTAAAGTTGGAAAATAATCGAACGTTGAAAATTTGCAAGCTATGATATTGCTATCGCAAGCAACGCTCGATAGCGGTTCCTATAAATTAAACAATACTTCTGTAAATTATTTAAAAATAATATTTGGCAATTCGGAAGCAATACAAGATCTCCAGTCAGCTCAAAACACAGATCGAACATCGTCAAAAATTAGGTATCTCCCCACGAAGTTTCAAAACAAAAAGTAAAAGAACTTACTCAAATTCGACGAGCACATGAAAACACTTTCACACTTCCGAAGTTCACATCAAAAGTTCCAAATCGCACTCTCGCCTTTTCAGAACGCAAACTCAAATCCCCTTCAATCAGACTCTAGGCAGGGGCGCACTCAACAAACAAAACAAGTTGCAAAAATTTCTTACGGGGCTAGTTTCATTCTTGCTCTATACTTTATGATTAGCCTCCTCAAATGAAGAAGTCACAAACCGCCACTGGCTCTGTAGTTAATTCATATTTTAAATCATTAGTCTGAAAACCGGGGGGTCTGGGGGGTATGCCCGACTTAGTTTAGTAGTAGAGCTGAGATAAAAGTATTTGTTTTCATTCGTGGTGAACTACGTAGCAGAACTAACTGCACACAATTCTCCAATCCGGTTTAAACCACCGTGGGGTTTAAGTATTGTAATCTCTCTCGAAAGAAAAAAAATGAGCTGATGAAGTTGAAAACACTTGAGGGTGTAGAGATCAACATTCTTAGTCAATTATTATTATTGGACTACTTTACTGTTTCTGTTCATAGTGTAAAGTAGATTATTATTTATTATCTACTATCCTATAATAGGAAACCAAATGTGTGGTCCCTGATTCAAACGTTCTATAGATTGGGCATGATTCAGTTGAGTTAAAAAATCAATACAAAATGATGTTTATGATGTTTTCCATTAAACACAAAATACTCGTATTAATCAAAAATGCACAGTATGTGTCCGAATCCCTCTCGACGTCAATTTATAAAATTGAATAGTTAAATAAAATAATGCATAAGTGAAATAAAATTAAATTTATGTTAAGATTGAATTACCGCCCAGGTGAAATAATTTGAAAATTAATTAAGATAAACATCAGAGATGTGAAAAAATTATTTAAATAGAACTAATATAGGTGTGGGTTTAAGTTAAGATTGTTTAAATTAAGAAAACACTTTGTTGAGTTTACAAATTTGATAAATTCATTCTAACGAACATTAAAGCTGAAAATTTTAATAGCAGCACAGGATAGGATTTCCCATATAGCTCCAAGAGAACCTTGAGCTGGCTGGCGTCTGAAACCTGAACAACTGAAATTTAATCAAAAATTCTTATGATGTGTGCAGCCAAAATATTTTTTTGCTATGTAAACTCAAATTTCGTGTTACGACGAGAAATACCCAAACGCAAAAAAATGTTAATTACGATCGGATATCCATTACAACAATTTAATTATTAAAATGCTTAAATTAATGTAAATTTTATGATTGTAAATGGTTGACAGACACGTTCAATTTTATAACGAAGCGGAAATTAAAGTTTACTGTTGAAAATAAAATTTACTTTATAACTTATAGAATTTCCCAATTTCCCTTTCATAAGTATTATGCCGAAACTTGATACTGAAAATTATTTTTAATATCTTTTTTTTTCTTTAAGACCAACAAAATAAGCCAACAAAAATTACAATAAAATATCAATTTAAAAGAAAAGCAAGGTTCGATCCTAGTCGAAATTTGATTGATTGAAAATGTTTATATCTTTGTTGACAAAAGGAATCGCTAAAAATTTAATTTCTGTATTTTTTAATTAATTGATTCTGTATAAATTTAATTCTGATAAATTAAGTTCATTTGCTTTATAATCTATGGGTGATTTTCTAGAAATAATCAATCGTTATTATCATTTGTGCAGAATCTATAATTTGCAGTTTTGTTTATCATGTTTTGAATTTTCGTGTAATTAACATGTAATTTTCACATTCGTTTCAACACCAAACATGTAAAATTCTGATGAGTTACGTATCAAAATAAGATTTCCTGGAACAAATTAACAATGAAGCAATTTTGCATATTATTTTCAACAATTATTCTTCATAACTTAATTCGCTAAGCAAATTCGAATAAATTCAAAACATCCGTAATTTATATATTCGCTCAAGCTTGAGCAAACTGCAACTCTTTCATTTACGACGATGTTATTTTTGAAAGCTTTCAGTTGTATGGTGATCTGTTTTGGCATAGTAAGCGGGTCATTTAAATTTAAGTTTAATTGTTAATTAAGAATTTTTAGGTACACCCCAAATGTATTCAAAACATCCTCATCGAAAAAGTGCTTGAAAGCAACATCAGCAATATTGAAAAATTGGAACAAATTAATAAAATTGTTCTAGATGGACTTCATCATCAAGAAAATTCCGACCAAACTTCGTCAAACAAACTGATCCAACCTGATTCAATCCATCGGTTACCCGATACTCCAACATCGGAGTTATGGAATCCATTGACTAATTTAGAAAGAAGCGAGCAAAACTCGGATTTTTCGCGTAAAGAAAAACCATCTATTCCGTGGAACCCATGGAGTTCTCTACAACATCTGAGACAGAGACATGTTAAAGATGGCCAGTTAATGAAACCATCCGTTGCGTGGGATCCTTGGGGTTCCATAGGACTAAGACGAACAAATTCTGAGCCCACCAGATATGAACTTCCTTTATGGAATCCATTGGATCCAGCAGAGAGTCAATTAAATTCTTACCGGAATTCATACCCGAATCAGATCAGCGATGATAGATTGTCTTTCTTAAATCTACAAAAGGCGATAAACAATAACGATGGTTCTGTATCTTACTACGAAGATCGCCAGCCAGGTCAGTTTTATTTAATATTCCTAAAGTAATAATATAATATAAAAATAAAAATTAGTAGGGATTTCTGAATAAACACTTACTTATCCATGGGGGTGACGCGCATGAATGGATGTAGCGTTTATTCAGAAATCCTTTACAAATACAATTTGATATTTATTTTAATTTACTTGAAGCAGGTATGGATCCTGCAGGGTCGTATTCGTTAGTGTCTTCGGAAAACAATCCATCGATGTTGGAAAATAATCCTCCTAACTACCATTATGCTGAAAAATCAATATTCTTATAAAGAAAAAAAACACTTGTAGTATAAAAAATTCTTTTAATGCTTGAAAAAATTCATTATAAACTTTTTCACAAAAATATACTTAAAATTTATGATTTGTTTACTATTACAGATTCTCAATGCGAATTTTATAACATCGTAATCTTAATTCATCAAATCCAATGTCAATAAACACTTGCGTAGCACTTTGTTTATTTTACTTAAAAATGTAGTATTACATGGAAGCAAGGGCGGACTGGCTAAAGAACGAGTCTCAGCCTGGACGGTCCAGGTAAATTTTCGTGACCTTGAATTTGTTAACTGGAAATGCAAATGAACTACTTAAGTCTGAAATAATAAAATAGTCTGGAAAAAATTATTCCTCTTCGTCTTCTTCTTCGCCTTCGTTCTCTTCTTTAATTATCCCTAAAGTTTTTGCAATTCGCCTCACGTGACTCAGCACTTCTTCCTGAACTAAATTAAAACTCATGGCTAAGAGAGCGATTCCGAACAGAAGATACAAGGACGATAAAGCAATACTCATTTTGGCTTCCTGTGGATTTGTTCGTTTTGCAGGAACGAAGTCGCCAAATCCGATAGTCGTGAGTGTTATGAAGCAAAAGTAGGCTGCGTCCAAGTAATGCCAACCTTCCCAGTAGTGAAACAAAAACATCCCGGCGATGATGTAGCTAAGTACTAGCAAAAGGCATAGCCATATAGGTACGGGCTTGGTTCGAAATGCGCCCATATCGGAGTAATCGCTGTCGTGATACTCGCTTTCATATTCCGACTCGTCTAAGTATCTCTGACGGTGACCAAACCCCATGGGTGACATAATTCTCGGACTCGAAGTATACGGAGGAGCAGCTAGAATCATAATTTAAAATCTGGTATGGGAAAATAAAAAACGTATTCTTACGAGACCGTTTCTTCCTGACCAAACTTGATGTATGCGAAGAGCTAGGTACAGAGGTTTCTTCGGGCAAGTCTAAAAATTTACTCTGCGATCTTAAGCTCGAGGTAGCTCTTGATGGCCCAGGTGCCGACATTTGTTTTTCTAAAGTTCTGCGTTTGGGATCTAAAAAGTACGTCAATGCTTATTCAACCTTGAAATATAAATAGGTTATACCTGGTGCATGATTAACTGCCGCTTCTTTTGGGTTAACCACGTATTTGTTACATAAAACTTGGGTGCTAGCCAAAATGATGGGTTCTAGCGAGGATTCTAAATTTTTAGTGGCTTTACGTCGGTCCAAAGATCCTCCTCTGGCTGCAATATTGGTTTGAACCTTTTTGGGTGCAAATGGTGGAACTTCCAACGGCTTTATGTATGGGGATTGTCTTATTTTGGGAATGTTAAGCCCTCCTCGCGGTGGTACAGCTGGGTAGTCGTCGTGATACCTACTACATTTGGATGCTATACATTTGATCATCTAGCAGCCGACCTACTAACCTTAAATCTGTATCGGAATAAGAAGACGGCGGAGCTTCGGATATTACAAAACCACTGTCGGCCGACCGCGTGGAAGTTCTCATTGATCTTCTAAAGGAAGTCGTTCTAGATCGAGTATATCGCCCCCTTAAAATGTTTTTAGTATTACAAAACTGAATATGTTTTTTTTTTCAACAACACCTTGAGCTTCTTAAAACGGTTCGACTTCTGCTTCTTCGTTTCTTTGGTTTTTTCGTGCAGACGTAACAACAAACTTTCCAGTACAAAAATCTGAAGGATGTGGCTAAAATGTCACCTACATTGGACAAGCAGAGCAGCATTAATGGTATACCTACGATTGCATAAAATATTGTGGCCACCTTTCCCCAGTTGGTTCTAGGAGCAATGTGACCGTATCCTAAAAATTGAAAACCAATGTTAATAAAAAATTTAATGAGTCAGTATGGTAATTTTAAGGTTACTTTTCAACCTTCTAGTTGAATAGAAATATTAAGATTCGGAAAATTTACTCGATGTGAATTGCATCACTTGGCTTTAGATTAGATTGAAAGCTATAACAATGATCAATTAGGCTTCGAGAAAGTTATTCCATTATTTCAGGTTATTGTCTTCTTATATAAAAGGAGTGCGTTCATTTGAGTATCGGAACCAAGCTATTTAATTATACTTTGCAATTATTAATTCTATAGACCAAAGACAATTTTAGGTCAATGTCGAAACGCACAAGTAGCACCAATCATGGCCAGCGGGTAATTCCCAAGTTACATAAAATTTGTCTTTCAGAAGTACTCAAATTTTTTTGTAAACGCAGGAGTCAAAATTTTGGGTGAAAAATCCGTGAGGGTAAAGTGGTGTTTGGAATCGTGGTTGCTGGAGAGGTCCTTGTGAATTGGTAGGATAATAAGCGATCGTTGCACACTTGCTGTGGTAAAAGTGTTTCACATTTTTAGAACCTCTCGGCATATCACTGTCACTTTCACAAGCTACTTTTAAGATCTTAATTACTCCCAAACGAAGTACAAAAGATACGTCTAATTTGGTTATTATTAAAAATTTGGTTTTCAAAGAAAGGACGAATACAAATTACTGTTGTCTTTGATTTGTTCTTCAAACGACACCTACCACTCTTTTTAAAAATTCTTATGGTTATTGTATATAAAGTTCTTTATGTAACATTGTCTGGTTATTATGCAAGAGTGCACACAGTAGTGCAGAATAATTTTGAGTGTTGACTTATTAGGTTTAATGATTATCAAAATCGGTAAGTCCTTTTTTTTAAATTTTATTCTCGTCGGTGAATTTTCGTGAAAAATTTTAATTTTTTTTATTTTAATAAATTGCATTATGTACTAAAATGTCGATAACAGTTGTTTAAAATTCTATCTGAAAACTAGCAGCAGATGATACTCTGTACGTGCCGAACATACGTTATACTTGACAAGAATGATATTAAAACATGATATTAATACAAAAACTGCAAAAATAATTTTTTCGTATCTGGAAAATTTTCCCAGCTCGAAGAAAATCCTTATAAATTATGCAACTGCAATAAATTGCATTTTAAATAAAACAAAAAGTAAGAGTGTGGGTCACCTGAATTAATTATTTCACGTTGTTTGATATTACATAATAATTATTATTATTCAAAATTTAAAAGGAAATTTTTTAGATTGTTTATTGATCAATAAAATGTTTTCTTTGTGAATCTTTCACCTGACGCTTTGTGAAAAATAACTGTCAGTCAAAAATATACTATATTTTACGAATAAATATTTATTACTAATAATTTATTTAATTTTTTGAAAAATTTAAGTTGAAAGAAAGTAATATTTTTAATGTTAAATTAAATTATTGTTTGCTATCAGAAGCTCATATTATATTAATCTTTTTATTTATGCTCATAATAAAGAATAAACATTTTTGTATTATAACATTTGTATCAGAAAACGTTATCTTGGAGCTTTTATACTATATTAAAATTAAAAGGCAAAAATTCTATAAAAATAAATAAAAAATATTACAATTTAAGCCATAATATGCCTTTTGATGTATTTCAAAGCTAATACTATCATTATGAAAGTAAATATATCTGCTACTAATTATTGCGACATAAAAATAAAATGATTTTTTATTATTGGAAAAACAAATGTTTCTGCTACTAATTACTACGTTCTAAAAATAAATAATAATAATTGTAATAAAAATAACTCTACAGTTGGTTTTAATTTGGTTTAGTAAAGTATTTGTGATAATCATGTCGTTAGTTAATTAATTAAAATTTATAGCAATCAATCGAAACTTGATAAAATTAAAAAAATAAATAAACAGGCGCTCGCATGCTACCATTATATTGAATATAGCAGTTACCTCTGGATTAGAGATAAGTTTGCACTAAAGCAATTTTGAAAGCTATTTTTAGACAGCTTTAGACGAAATACTAAAGAATATACTATCAAAGTCGCTTATCAGCGCGTTTTGCTTTTAAACTGTTTTTATTTTTAATTTTAAATTAAAAGCCAATTTTTTCCATCAAAATTAAATCTGTTACAATATTGGAGCTATATTGGATCAATCTTCGGTCAGAATTAAAGTTCAGTGCAATATTGTCAATTTACTCTAACTTATATATGTGCAATCAGGGACGGAACTACTGGGGTGCGGTGGATGCGACGCACGCGGGCCCCCTGCTAAAAGGGTCCCCAGTTGTACTGTGACCTTTTCAATCTACATCTCAAAAATAGGAGATGCACAACTAAACTAAACTTGTGACTTGGGTACCAGGAATTTTACTATATTCCGTGGGGTGTTCCACACCCCCAGACCTCCCTATGAGAATTTTCACGACGCATAGATATATATGCTGTATAAATATGCAGTAAAACTTTTTGTTTGTATTCAAACGATATGTAGATGTTGTTCTAAGAAAATAAAAAGTTTTGATATGAAGGTAAATCACACAACGTACACACACACACACACACACACCTTTGGGTTTTCAAACCGGGAGGTCTGGGGGGGTATGGAATACCCTCCAGTGCACCAGCAATTATAGTTAAGGATTTTCCGTTCAGGAATTTAACTTTCTAAACGGTCTTACAATTACTATGTTCTGAGGGGTGTTCCACACCCCCCAGACCCCCCGGTGCAAATTTTTATGTTAGATGCACCTTTTGTGCATAAAACTTGTTTTTTTTATTTATTTTTGTGTATCAAACTGGAGATATGAATTGTATACATATGAGTGCGACAGGGTAAGAATGAAAAATTTTTATTACAAAAATAAATCACAAAACGTATACACACACTTTTGGGTTTTCAAACCGGGGGGTCTGGGGGGTATGAAATACCCTCCAGTGCACCAGCAATTATATTTGTTGAAAAAACAAATAAATAAAGTTAAAACCTCCAGATTTTAATTATATTTGTCAAAATCAAAGTTTTGAATTTACATTTGGACACTTTTGGTCTTTTAAAATAAAATTGTCTTAAAAAATAATGCTTGTTACGCCACTGTGTGCAATCATGTAATGGTGGTCATAAGATGTTGTAATAATCCTGTAGATGAGAATCCACATTCCATCCAAGTAACATTTTAAAGCTAAACAACAGCTAAATAGCTATATTTGGCACTGCGGTCAACATAGCCCCACATTCCACAAATACATACTTTTTAAAATAGATATCAATGCAATATAATATAAACGAGAGAAGCTGTCGATGTTAAAAGTAACCAGCATTATTATTATGCTGATAAACCTACATTTCTTTTAAATTGGCTTTACAGTTCTTTGACTCAAACAGTCTATAGAAGGCTACTATCAGTGGTGGCTCGTCGAATGAGGCAAGGGAGGTTTTTAGCTCTATGAATTCTTCAAAATATTGATACATATTTCATTTTTAATTTTGTTATTATAATTTTTTATTAGATATTTATCTGTGTGGAATGGACTTGATTGCTTAGGTTGTGCGGCCTGAAGGCCGCACTGCTTTTACACTTTTCCTTAATTTCCGAAATTTAAAAAAAAAAAATTTTTTTTTTTAATTTTTATTATTAATACATACTTTTTAAAATAGATATCAAAGCAATATAATATAAACGAGGGAAGCTGTCTATGTTTAAAGTAAACAACATAAATGAATTTTAGCTTTACAGTTCCTTGACTCAAACAGTCTGTAGAGGTCTACCATGCACTTTTTTCTTTAAAGAAACAAATTCATTTCGAACGTTAGACATCAACAGTGTAAATAAAACTAATTGTGTTTGCCTTGCACTTCCTCCTCCCCCCTAACCCCGTGAAATGGTTTTACTATCGGGTAATATGACCCTGGTTTAAAACAATTTGCTGTGATTTTAAGAAATTTCAATATTGCAATATTGCTAAAATGGCCCACTAATTTTAAGAAAATAGCTAGCTATTTAAAAGCAAATTGTTGCTGCCAGACAGCTAATAGCGCGATTTCAGCTAGCTAAATACACGCTATTCAGCTAACTAAAATCTAGCTAAAAACACGCTATTTGGCTAGCTGAAATCTAGTTAGCTAAAATCTAGCTAAAAACAAGATATTTGGCTAGCTAAAAACAATCTATTTGGCCAGCTTAAATCTAGCTAAAAACATGCTACTCAGTTAGTTAAAAGCGCTCTATTAGCTGTCTATCAGCAAGCATATTGCTTTTGAATAGCTAGCCTTTTGCTTAAAACTAGTGGGCCATTCTAACAATATTGCTAAAATATGGATGCAATTTTCACGCTATTTTGACGGTTACCGCAGCTAAAAAAAATCAGCGATTGGAGATTTTGAGATTAAAGAGAGTTTGATTTGGCAAACTAGAATATTAATTTTAATTGGTTTAAATAGTAAAATTTATAATATTGAGATTGAGAAAAGTATTGTAATGGAAAATTTGATACCAGTGCATATGGGCGAATTATCTCTTCAATTTAACGTTCTCATTTATATTTATTGAGCATATTGAAGCAAGATTTAAATTCAATATTAATTGATACACTGTATTCTGAACACTAAGGTGAAATATCAATATTATGCGTTATCTCAAGTATTGCAGTTCAAACAAATTTTCAAGTGACTTTTATCATTTCATATTTTATTAGTTATTAATCATCTTAAACTAACAATATCAAGGACACAGTAATTAATACATACACATATGGAACTCCGGTATGGGTACAATTTATCTGATATCAACTAACCCATCGGCATCGGTAGCTTCAATATCATAATTTTCAGACTACTGAAGGTCGTGGAAAATTAGGGAAATTTTGAAAGAACAAAAACCTCCTGAAGAATTAAAAAAATAAAACTTAATAGCAGAGTAGTCAGAGTTCTTCTGATGCTTTCGATAGCTTTGATAACTATATGTGACTAAGAAAGTACCTAACTAAAGTTTCGAAACTAAGTCAATCAAGCTAGTCGTGCACTTAGATTACCAACTTCGTGACCGACCATTTAGTTTAAAATCTTGCATGTGAGGTTTCAATTTGAGTTTCTCCGATAAATTATAAATTTTTCGTTTTTCATAAAAGAATTAAATTAAACTGTTAAAGTTTTACCACTTGAAATTCAAAGTGTTAAGTGCTTGAAACGTAGCTGTTTCTTAGACCGCTACAATTTAAACCTGAAAAGCCTAAATTAAATAGTTGAACAGCAACAGATAAATAAAGCAAAATTTAAATGAATTTTTTCGTTCTGTTTATTTCATTTGCTTAGCAGCATGGCAGGATGCAACTTGCGTTGAGATATCCACAGACGAAATCGATTTAGTGCAAAGCAAAGAGCTTACTGAAACTTTCGAAAACAATTTTAAAATAACCAAACAGTGAGCACACCTTAATTAAAAATAAATTCAATTGAACTTAACGACTTCTAAAAAAAATTGCAAACTCTTTCGGGTTTGTTGAACTTGATAAGGTTTTATTGGTATTAGCTGGATAAGAATAAATTAAAATTCTTCAGTAAATTTAATCTTAATCAACTTGATACTCACGTTCCAAATTGTGTACACAAAATTTTAATTCCTGGATTATGGTTTCACATTTAATTAGCCAAACTTTTCCTAAAATAAAGACCGAATGCAGCGATTAGCCCAAAATGTAAAAATGAATTGCAAAATTAATTTTTGGTTGGATTCGGAAAATTTTTAAATTGCCGATTCTTCTGTTTCTATAATGCTGATTGGCTTCCTCCTGCGCTTGGAACTCTGCAGGATGTACATTTTCCAAATTAATCAAAAGGACTTTTTTAAAATTCAAATATAAAAGTTCATGAAAAAGTATGCTACTTGTAAGCAACTAAAGTGATGTTTATTCACTCCATAAGTATTATCCGAAGGTCGGTTCGTCGTTACTGTTAGCATAAGATGTTGATTTAGGATCCTTCAAAGACAGAAAATTCTCAAAACGCTTACAGGTCAATTGTGAACATATTTTTTAAAAGGTCCTTCAATATATCAACTTTAAATACAACTTCTGGTACGTAGGTGCAATAAACGTACATTTTCCAAAATATCAAATTTAAATAATTAGTTTTTTAGTGATGCTTAAGTGAAAAATTAGAGTCGGTACAATTTAAAATGATAATTATTGATAATGAAATTAAAGCTGTTAAATTGAAACTTTACCTACTATAATCTACACAATGGCAGAATTTTTTATTGATTTTTTGTCCTTATATTACACCGCACCAATAGGAACGGCAATAATTATTATTCGCAAAAATATTTACATATTAATTATGTCAATTTAGTTTTGCTTTTTGCATCTGGCAAGTATTTGTTATTTATAAATAACGACGCGTGAATTATTAACTTAGTTTGCCTAAAATATGTGTAACATAAAATTAGCAGATAAAATTTAACAAATTAGGTATAATTTATGAAAATACAACATCGATAGGAAAATGTCGGCCTATCTGTGACATTAACTAAGTGATTTCATTTCTTGTAGAATATGAAAGCTGTTATCAGTTAGAAGGAAAAATTTTAAATTTTCTTCCCTTTCCTGCATTTTAACCAATTTTCGCTACGCAAATGTTTTGTTTGAGTACTAATTTGCTGATGTGCATTAGGCCATTAGCCATTGTTTGGTTATATGGTTCGTTTAATCCAATTAATGTTTACCATTTTTTAATTATTTAATTGTGTAATTAAACCTCACCTTTTTAGTGTTATTAATCTGTTTTGCGAATTTATCGCTAACGGAAGACAAAGAGAAATGGGTTTGGAAAACAAACGATCGAGATTCTAAAGAATCCGACAGAAAACATCGACCAAACCCTAAGTATGTATGAGTTTATTTTGTTACTACTACAATTTTCCGAATGCATTTTCTTTTAGTTCGAGATATGAAGTATTTGAAAATGATCACTACAACACCGACGAATTTAGACCGGGGCCTTCTGAGTTCATTCGACCCGACAGACCGTTAGGAATTCATCATGAAGAAGGATTTCCCAATAGACCGTTTCCTAATAGACCTGGAGTAGAAGTTTTTATTCCAAACGAGAGGTAAAATCAATTTAAGAAAACCAACTTAACGTAAACATTTCGTTCTGCTACAATCAAACTTATAATTCTTCTGGTGTCTGTAATGATGCCTTTGAGAGGGGGGCGAAACGAATTTAATAATTATAATGCAGTCACATATTTACAGGGGTGGCCAACTTCATTATACCGGGTGCTGAATGAGTTAGCCGAACATAGGAAATTAACTATGCTAATTCCTGCTTCCCTAATTATTTTAGAGAAAAAATGAAAGACATAAACATAATGCAGGAATATAAACTACGAATGATAAGACCATTAAATTTCATCTAGTTTTTACTTAAAAAATTATTAAAATTTTCATTTATCGCACTGGCCAATTAATTTCTATTTTCAAAAATAACTTCCATGGAAACTTACATGGCCAGTCTGATAAATGAAACTTCTAACAATTTCAAAAGCATTTTTTGACCTTTTAAGTAAAAGCTAGATGAAATCTAATGGTGTTATCATCCGTAGTTTATATTTCTGCATTATATTTGTGTCTTTCATTTTTTCTCTAAAATTATTAGGGAAGCAGAAATTTGCATAAATAAGTTTTTACATGTTAATTTCCTATGTTTGGTTAAGTCAATCAGCACCCTGTATATTATACGATCGACTATGTTTCTTAAAAAATTTTCGCGATCTACCTATTAAAATCGTATTAAGGTAAAAATTGGCAGAAAAAGAAGAAAACATATTTTCTTAGCTTATTACGACCTTTTAAAAAGAAATCTGGACATTTTCCTAATATTTCCATGGATTTTCTTTGGATTGTCTCATGATTTCCTTTCAAAAAAGTTACAAAAGCAAATTAACTGTAATTTCTAAGATATTCTTGGATTTCCTTAGATTTTCTCAAAGGACACCGTACCATTCTTATAGGAAAGTGTCTTTTTTTAAAACAAAATTGATTGAACTATGTACTATGTATGTACAATTACTATGTACTTAATTTCCCCTTAAATTTACAAAACGTAGATGTCAATCCGGGGGGTCTGGGGGACATGGAATGCCCTCCAGTGCACTCCAAGCCAAATACATCATTGGTTAATATTTCTAATCTGAGTCTACGTAAATTCGAGGTATTTCGTAAAGAATGTACTGGAGGGAATTCCATGCCCCCCAGACCCCCCGGTTTGACACCTATATTTTGAATTTAAAAATCACTGAAGACATGTGTTAACAATGTAAATTGCACATTTTGAAACCGTTTTTTGACATATAAACACTTTTTGTTAAAAATTTCATTGTCTTCAATTTTGTACCGATACATTTTTCAATTTTATTGCCCCGTTTTTGACTGGCAACTACTTAAACAAGGATGTAAAACACAAAAAACATTCTCATCTAATCTATATCTCGAAAGCGGTGCGACGAAATGAAAAATTGAATAGGCACTTTTTCTAGAAAACGCGATTCTCTACATTTTTGTTCATAAGCATTTTTCAATTTTGTCGCACCGTTTTCGAGATACAGATGACGATATTTTTTGTGTTTTACATAGTCCTGCTTAAGGCCGCTGCCAGTCAAAAACCGAGTGCTTGTAACTCGGAAACTGTTCATTACATCAAGTTGTATCCATTGTACCCATGATATATAATTAGGTCTTTTTCTATGCAACGCACCTCTGATTGGTTCATTTTAAATTACCAACCTAAAAAAATGGGAGTGTTCGGAAGAGCTTCAGTAGATAAACTATGAGGAAATAAGGCCAATTGTTAATTTTTATCAAACTCTTCTAATTCAAACTTTAACATAAAAAAGAAATAAATTCATTACCAAAGACTAGCATAGGAGATAAAGCGCTGGAGTTCTTTGGCCGCAAAGGAGGAAACCTGATACTGAGCTCTGAATAATTTTGAAAGATTTCCTCCTACACGAAAACGAAAAAACGTTGTACTCTAGAATATCAATTTCTTGAACTATAGAGCGTTTTAATATTAGCCGATGATATAGAAAGTAATTCAATATAGAAAATAAAGGTGGTATCTAGTTACTTCGTAAAATAAAATGTCAATCTTTTAGTAGTAAATTTCTGAAAACGCACGTATCCGTTAATTGCAAATCTAAATTTTCTGTTCTCTATTATTTAATAAAACTTCGTTTAAATAATATTTAATATAGTTTTAAATTTAATTACTTTTGAGCGTTATTACAAGTTAAAATGAACTTCAGTTTTTTTAAAATAAGCAAGGATCTAATTTTATTCTTGCTTGTAAAATTAATAAAATTAAAACTATCTCTTTCAAATAATAATCTAAATATTATACGTGGGTATCTAATATAAACAATAATACGCTTGATGCTTATGGAAATATGTTCTACTTTACCTGAAAACCAGGTTTTAGTACGTCATGCACGATATTGCATTCAATTAAAATTTTAAATTAAACAATTATTTAAGAATAACAATAATTTCTCTTTCTAACATTAAAAATTACTCTAAATTTTAATTATATCAAGAAATTTTTAAATTGGAACCCAGGTGAGGTGAGGGTAATTTCTCACGTGCCACCTATTGAAACAACATGGCGACTCTATTACGCATAGTTGAGTTGCATTGAGTTTGGTTCCAAAATACCAAAAGACCAACGAAAAGAATATAATTGTTTGGTTTATAAACAAAACTTTCTATACCAACTATACGTATTAGATTAACTTAATATTTTTCCGCGTGGTGGCGGAAAATTTTAATTACATTAAATTTTCAGACCCGAAGACTTCTACCCAAATGAAGGAATTAATCAAGACGTTCTTACGGGCCCAATACCATCATGGATGAGAGAACCGCCTTTCAAAAACTACGACACCTGCAAATGTGCAGAAAAATTTAACTGTAACAGCCCTGGAGTTTCATACGTACGTAAATTAAAATTTAAATAATTCATAAATTAAAAGATTTTTCAAGGGCCAATGCGATGTTGGAAAGCAATATTGCTGTTACAATCGGAAAGGCAACGCTCTTGGAGGACCCATCCCTAGCAGGCCGATCCATTCGCAGGATGACGGAATTTTAGCAGGGCCTGGTGGACCTATTGGTGGTCCCTTCAGACCGAACAGACCACCGCACTTCTATGACGATGGACAAAGTAACGGAGTTCTTATAGGACCCGGAGGGCCTGTTGGGCCGCACCAAAGACCACCCCCACGGCCAGAATTTGGAGTTCTAGCCGGCCCTAATTATCATAACAGACCACCACCGCCTGGGTTCGGCTACGGACGAAATGCAAAAGACGCGAAAAGTGAAAATTAACGAATTTTGTGTTCTTATAATGTAGTCACCAAAGATAAATAAAATTTTAAGGCTTCTTAATTGATTTTCAAAGTTTTAAGTAGGAAAATGTACCAAAAGCAAGAACTTATTTAGTAAACGCTGAGATGTAACTATCTTACCTAAACAATTTAATAGTTTCAAAACTTTTCAAATAGGTGTCTGGAGAATGCAAAGTTTATAACTTACAATGATTAATGTTCGAAAGGAAGATATTTATTTAAACTGTTTTATTTTTTTAGGTAAGAACAAAAGTAAACACTAACCGATTCGACTGAAGGCTTAATGACGTAAATGCATCCGACAGAATTTTCGGGAAAATTAAGCAAATATTTTAGATTACTCTAACATAATTATTGCATAATATTATTATTTATTAAATATGGGGAAAATGAGCAGCGGGAAATTTTTTTACCACGGTTAGTACCCGACTACAATAAAATCCGTTCAAACGAATATAGTACCTCGCACGCTACCATAAATCATTTATATTTAATCATTTGGTGTACTTAGTTTTCAACGAGTATAAATTATCGTAGGCCTTAAAAGCTCTTCAATTCGATTACGAATTCTAGAATAAACTTTTGTGGAAAAGCAAAATAGCATTCACATAGAAATTGGTTGTATTGTAAGAGTTTACAGGAACCAATCAAATTAAAGTACTGGTATATACGCTCCCTTTCTCGTGTAGTTTAATTAGATTGTTTTTTGTAAGCTCTTACAAGTACAATACGATAGAACTAAGCTCTATGTGAATGTTTATCCTTAACACCAGACACTGAAACTTTTCGTTTCGGCTGAATGTTCAAAATATTGGAATAGCATATTTTTTACTGAAGCCGGCTCTTATTCATGCCTCTATAGATTATTACGCAGACAAAGGGAGTTTATTAAAATTTGCACATAAAAGATATAGTAAAAATATGTAATTTATGGCTGTGTTCAAGCGAGCAGAATTCAGGCTGTCATGCACTTCATACATAGTAAATCTTCTTCGTAGCGATTGCAAAAACTAGTTTCAGTTTGTTGTAAATTATTATGAAAAGAACAAATTTGAATATACAAATTACCTCCTCGGTAGTTCGTCAAAGAAAATCAAAATGAAATTCGTAATTTACCCGTTCTCAACCTGGGTACCTCACCATTAACTATAATTTATTTCCAAAAGTTTAAAAAAAATAAATTATTGAACTTTTTGGTGTTAGTGCTTCAGAGGGAATATGACGTAATTCGATAATGGATTGTCAGGACAACAGTAAATATTTGGCACTTAAAAGTAACAAACACACAAATTTGAATTAATTAATCGAGTAGCTTACTTACCAATAGTGGTAATAACAATAATGGAATAGAACAGAGCACCCTCAAATGTCCATTGAAATTCATCTTTCTTGTCGTTTCCATCCCACCCTTCCTTGGTTATCGCTTTTAATATTGCCGTTTCAAAGTCTCTAAGATAAACAATGGTCGTATTGGTATAGTTACTTTCCTCGAAGATTTCAAGTGTATACTTCGTCAAGTTCCATAAATGATCGGTGATGTTATTCCGGATATTGACAATTTTGTCTTTGATCTGGAAAGTTCGTTCCATTTGAATTTTTGGTCACCACATGCACGAAACTTACCTTTTTTTCGTTCTCGTGTTCCAGAGTCTCAAACATTTTGGCGCCTATCAAGCAGTAGGAAACAACTAAGGTTATCAGAGCTATGTGCGAGACTAAAAACGTAAAGGCTTTCCATCCATAACAAACTATGCGATTGCACGCGCTAGGTGGTTTTTGCTCCATCATTTCCGGATCGTAGTAATTTGACATTTTTGCACCTTTTTTTATAAACTTGTTTTGCCAAACCAAAATCCAAACCGAAATTTTAAAACGTAAAAGCGATTAGTGTCAGTTTTATTCATGTTTTCGTAAATATTTCATCTTAATTTTACGAAAACATACACATTCGAATTTAAGACCAATACTAAAGTATTTTTAACCATTGGAAATAGAAGCATGCGTTTTCCTATACAATCCAAAATTAACCAGACAAAGTTAGAATATTAATGCAATAAGAATTATAATTAGTTGTTTTTAATTTTACCGGGCTATTAATAACATAATTTCGATATTTCATTCTGAAGTTATTTAAGCAGAATTACCTTCTAATTAATTTCATTAAAAAAAAATTCGATGTCCGCATTCGAAATCATGATGTTTCGAAATGGGTCAACCGAAAACTGTAGTTTCCTTGCTTTTATTTAGTTATGAACATTTAAAAATTGTTATTTTAATTTTATTAATTAGCATGAAGCGAGAAAATTAAAACAGTTTTTAAAGCATGTGATTCCCCCTAACGATGTTTTGAGACACTTCCAGCTAAATTGCTGTAGGTTTCCAAGTGGAAGTTGGATGGAAGTGTCGCTCGATGGCAGACCTTACCTATCGGCAGCTCTAAATTTCAGATGAATGAATAAATACTAATTTATTAAGTCCAAACATTTAACAATAACATTTCATTTCACTAATTTTTCTTAAACTTTTTCTTAGCATTTTTTATTTTACTTTCCTTTTCGTTGTCTCTCGCAGTCATTTTGTCGAAGGCGCCAACTATTTCTTGAAAACAACTTGAAAATTCTTCCATACTTTTAATTAACCCTTCATTAGAATTTGCAGGGTACATCGATCCTTTCAGTAGCATGGCATCGTACACTGGATTCATCACATCGTCAGTAAGTAAATCGGTTAGTCGTTTCACTGGCCTGCAAAATTAAAAGTAATTTATTTAAGTTACAAAAATACTAATCATACTTTTTTTCTGCTTTTTGGACATCCGAACTACTAGCAGAAGTATTTCTCTCATTCGGATCTGGAACATCACCACCATCTTCTTCCATCGGTTCACCTTTTTTTACGTCGTCGTCGGTTGGCAGATTTTTACATTCCCAACACTTGCAATTAGACGAACATGGAGTATTAGCCTAAAAACAATTTTTGATCACAAAATTTTTTTTGCACTCATTAGTAACTTACGTGAAAACATTCGCAGTAGTTTTTCAAACAATTCGATCGTCTACATTTACAACCTAAGTTTGATTTATTTATTTTCCTTGCAAACGCGTTTGGTTTACGTTCCAAAATACTTTTGACAACCACACTTCTTTCCTCTTCGTGTGCTAAATTATTAAAACAATTAATACACTTGCACGATTCCCGACAGAAAACACTCCCAACGAAACATTCGCAATACAATTTTAAACATTGCGATTTCGTACAACTGCATGGTTTATGAGGTTTCTGCTTATTTGTAAATTCCAACAGTTCGTCCGAAACGTTCCTTATTGTTGTAGTCAACAAAAGTTTAGAATTTTGCTGTACAGCTGCTTCAGCTGTGGTATTTGCCTGTACAAGTTTTGATGAATCGACTTTTTCCCCAGGCACAATTTGACGATACGGAGCTCTCGGTGGAACAGCGAATGCTGGGTTTCTAAACGGCTGTTGCATGGGGGGAAGAGCAGCAACAATTCTTCCTGGAAACTTGAGCCTTGGGATTAATTGCAAAGAATTTGCATCGCCTTGGTTTATGAAATTTTGCAATGAAACACTTGAAAGTCCTGGCCTTGTTTGGATAGCTAATTTTTTAAATAAAGTAAATTTAAGGTGATACACGGTAAGATTTCAAAGTTTTACTTACTTATTGGATTCTGATAATTTTGGGTCTGATGCAAAATTGGTGCCGCTCCTGCTAGCCAATTTTTTGCAAAATGTTGTCTTGCAGCCATGTCTTCTTTTTTGCAAAGCACCAACACACTATTATTTGAGGTGTGAAGATATTGCAATTCGGGAAGAGTTGATGGGTTAGGCGGTTGTTGCTGAACGAAATTATTTGATTCTACATATCTTGGGAAATTGGAGATATTTCTGAAATTCATCTCTCTAGGTGCATGGTAATTTTGTGTACTGATTGGTTGTCTTGGAACAATAGACCAATTAAATTCATCGGGCGTCTGATATTCGGTATTTGTATTTCTCACAAACGGATTCATATCAAGAATTGGGTCATCAACAGTTGAGACACTACTGGAAGAAGCACTCAGGTCTGATCCTGCGATAGTAAGTGATGCAAACGATTCTGCATTTGGTTCAATATTTGATTCTGCATTTGGTTCGGTAAAGTTGTTCGATAGATCTGGTTCAAAATATAATAAATCTACAGGTTGCGTAGAATCAGGACGATATTGCTGATCAACTAAAGAATTGACTTCTGAAAATTAATTCTTTAACACTAAAACATAAAAATAACAAAATCAAACCTTTAGCGACCTTGTGGTCGAGTTCTACTTCATCAAGAAACTCAAGATCTTCTATCTTAATATTATCATTTAGTTGGAGTTGAACGTTATTATCTAAAACAAATTGAAAAATTAATATTATATTTTAATCTAATAGAACAAATTATACTCAAGGTGTATCCCCTCATCGGTAACCAGAAAGAATGAAACTATAAATTTGAAAAAATTGTTTTCTGAAATAAACTTATTTTTGAAATATAACAATGGCCACCTCCAGAGATAAGATTGCACTTACATTGGTGCGCATACGTAAATACGTAAAATATGTATACAGTTAGTAACAAAATTTGAGGACAAATTAGTAAAACGCCTCACCATTTGGCTCCAGTGCTTATTCCGAACTTGTTGCATAATATACTTGAAATTAATATTAAACTTACCTTCAGGGGGCGTAGACATTATAAAATTATATATTATATTATAATTATTATATTTTCTAAACTTTCGGTTTATTGAAAAAAAGTTCACTATTCTACTGCATTATATACACTGAAATTTTAAAACATTTACGATTGGTATAACAGCATATTATTATACAGGGTACAATATAAATAACCGTTTCGCCCCCGACCGTTTTCTCACCGTATTTAAACTGCCCAATATTGATAGATTTAAAATAAACTTTAACTTATGATAGGTGTTTTCGAAAATTGATTTGGTAAAAATAAACTTCGAAGAAATAAAAACCATAAAAAGGTGGAAAGTTATGGTAGGATAGATACCATGGATTATTTGTTTGGAATTGCCCATAATTTTGAGTTTTGAAATATTTTGTAATATATTTTAATAAATATTAATTTAAAATTATCCCCCCCCCCCCATTATTTAATCGAAGGACGATTCTCGCAATTTTTTAGCCCCCCTCCCCTGCGTAGGTACGTAATATTGTGCCCCCCACATTTTACGTAAGAATTAATTAAAAACGAGGGGACTAAAAGGTAGGGACCAAACGGTCGGAAGCGAAACGATCGGGGGCGAAACATCCCGGGGCGAAACGTCATATAACCATTGTAGACAGCTTTAAAGTTCAAATTTTTGATTTGCAATTTTGTATTGCAGCTAGAGCTAAGCTGTTTTTTTTATATCTACGCATTACAATACGTCGGATTACCTACTAAAAAGGCCATCTAAATTTTCGAAGAATTTTGAAAAAAACTAAACTACTTTTTGACCCGAAGAAATGAAAGTTAGAATTTAGCTACAATTTTTGCGGTTTCTTATGCAGATTGATGAGAAAATTAGAATGGCGCAGTCAGAATTTCCTCAAGTATGATATTTTTCGTTTTAGGCAGGTAACGGGGTAATTGCTTCCCCCATGACTCACCAAAACCAAAAAAATACTAAATTTTGTTAAAATTTAAGAAAATATCTAAATTCTTACCCTTACCAGCCGCATTTACTTCATCCATGAATTTCTTCTGGATTTGCTCATGTGCACAACTGAAGAAAAATCTTATACGAAATTGAAAATTACAGATATAGAGATTTCATTGGATTTTCTCGAGTTCCTAAGATATCCTAGCATTTTCTGCAGTTCCTTGGATTTTCAAAGATTTTTTTGATATTTCTATTCCTTGGACTTCCAGGGATTTCTTAATATTTTTCCGGTTTTCTGTAGATTTCCCTTCACTTGTACCCCAAATTTTCCTTCGATTTTAACTAAGTGGAAGACCAACTGGAAATCGTCATATGCAAAACTAAAGAAAATTTTGAAAATACAATTTTATTTCCTTTGATATTCCTCTTCCTCAAGATTATCTTAAAATTCTTAACATTTTCTAACATTCTAAAACTATTTGAGATTTTCTGGAATTTCCTCGAATATCTTCAGAACACCAGAGTTTTTCGATGATTTCTCCATAGTTTTTTGCTGGACAACTGTGGGGTGAAATACAAAAGTGAAAAAAAATCGTATCAAATTAGGAAATCTTCTTAACTTTCTGAGATTTTCTTGGCTTTCTCGGTTTTCCCGATTTCTTACGAATTTCCCATATTTTAAATTTGCTCTCTAAAGATCTTTGGAAGGGGGAGGGTAACGGGGCTATCTATGGAATGGAACTCGATTGTTTATAATAAGTTGATAAAAAAAGTTGACCAATCAGAGTTTTTGATTAAAAAAGTCAGCATAAAACAGTTGACCACTCAAAGCGTGGATACTTTAGTTAAAAGGAAACAGAAAGACAGAGTTTAGTTCTTAATATAACCTAAACATTTCTTAACCACATCGGTCGCGCGGACTTCTTTTATCTAAATACATTTTTATGGCCGCTCCTGTATATTTTAAAGTAAAAACGGTTTCAGTTTGACATTGAATTAATTTTTTGAAATGCATAGTACAGAAGTTTTAGGGGAAATTTATGAAATAATGAAATATTTTTGAAAATAAATAATATAAATTGGAAAAACAGTTTTAAAAATTGGTTTTATTTAATTTTTGAAGAAGAAATATAAAGGTTTGTCTATCTATTACTAGAGAACTACATTTTCATCACAAAATATCGCGTTGATATCACCAACAGGTCACAACATTTTCTTAAATTTAAATTAATATAATTAAATTTATTTTCTTAATATTTATTTGGTTCGAGAGGAGAGCCGCAAGGCAAATTTTCGTACACGAAATTTCCTTTGACAAGATTTTTGAAAGATTTCCCCGGATTTCCTCCAAGATTTCCTAGGATTTTGCTGGATATTTGAAGATTTCCTAAAATTTCCTAGATTTCTTAAGATTTCCTTGGATTTTTTTTCCCTTGTATACCAAGTTTCACCCAGCAATTTCCTCATTTATTTATTTATTTAGATAGATATCTTTCAATTACGAATCCTATTTGGTTCAAAGTGTTGTTCACTTCCCGAATTAAAACGTCTTTATACTTCCAAACTGTAGTGTCTTGAACGGTGTGGTTCCTATAATCCCCACAAATTCTTTTCAGTTCTTTCACACAATCTGTTCTGTAGTGCTGCAACTGTGCGTAACTGCTATCAATTGCATAGTTACTACAATTGCGAAAACATGAAAACGGAAAGTGATTATGAAGGCCCAGAGTTTCGTTGGTATTAAAGAATGATTTTATATAATCTCCAGGGTTGCTAAAATTTGTGGTTCTGAAAACATGTTGAAGCATATGCATATGTCTTGGTATGTCATCGAACCAGCCATGTTTGTGTAACATATCATCCAAAAAGTAAACATTCTGAACGTTGTATGACGCATACTTTTTTGCTTTCTTTTCCACTACATCCATGAGCTCTCTCCAAGTATAATTCATCACAGGTACAATCGCTTCGTCAATGTCTAAAAGTACTATATACCTATATTCGTACATATGCTTGTAGAAGCAATCGTTGTACGGAATCACCTCATTTTGTCTTTTTAAAGTCAACTTTTGGTTAATGTAGTAAAACTGGAGAGGATGAGAGTTTGGTTGATCTCCCGCTAAAGTGAGAGGTGTTAACTGTGCTTTATTTTTTGTTTCGTAATACTTTAGAGTTTTTAATATGTTTGGGTGAATGTCCAAATTGTAAAAAAAAATTTTATCTGCTCCTAAGATATACAGCAATTCCATCCACTCGATTAACCTAACAGACATATCCGAATATGGATAGTTTAATCCTTTTACACAGACAGCAAAATCTTTCACTTTTGCAGGTTTATTGTAAAAAATTTTAAGACTAACAGTTGATAAATCGCAAGGATGTTCAACTAGCGAAACGACCTTCGGTATGGCTGATATGTGTTTTGGAATTTGACATCCTAGAAGGTAGGCCTGATAAATTCCTGTATTGTAATTTCCCCAGGTTTTGTTCCACAAGTAATTGTACTCAAAAACTTTTACTATTATTGGTTTGGTTGTATGGTGGAACCAAAGCTGACAGTAAGTTTTTATCGTTGGTTCGATTCTATCCAACATTCCTAATATTCTCACGGTTGGTTTGAAAGGATTATCGGTTCTGTTGTCAAAATAAGCGTTTAGTAATTGGAACGTCCCGTTGCTAGTTCTGAGAGTTTGCCAATAGTCATTATTAAATTTTATATCAAATATGTTAGGCAAGGGGGCGCAAGTGTAGTTAAGAAACATCGGGTAGTTTTCCACATTTTTCCAATAGGTTAATGGCAGATTTTGCAGTTTTTTCGAAATCCTTTCAAGTACTTCTGAATCATTAACTTCGGTTTTGTCTAAACTTAGTCGGATAAGAGAGCTATCACGGTTAGCTATATATTGTAAAACATAGTTCATATTACTGTAATTGTAAATCAGTGGAATGAAAATAATAAATGAAGCCACAATCAGAAACCTCAAAGCTGTACGTTTTGGTATTCTCCACATTGTTCCTATTTTAATTTCGTTCAGTCAAGGATGAAAGGATTATCTAAAAAAAAATCAATTGATAAGCTCGATGAAGATATAACTAAAATCATGCGATTATAAATCAAATGTTTTCAAAGTTTTCTGAATATTGTTCACCTTCCTGTTTTTGCTCTTAAAAATGCTGATATACAGTAATCCCTCCTATTGCGCGGTGTTCTCATAACGACTTTTACGGCACTCCCTCCTTTTATCCGGAGGTTCCCGATAATCCAACAAAAAACGCAGATTTTGTGTATGATAGTTTACTTTTTATTTTAGTTTAAACTGAAAACTGAAAATCTGCTATTTTTTTTCATACTTTCCTATTGATTTAGACTTGGAAAATCAACTGGTGTTTTCAGATTTCACGTAAGTATGATAGTTTACTTTTTATTTGAGTTTAAACTATAGAAATGCGATTTTTGGAATCAGTAATTTATTTCAAAATTTTACCAGCGTCTATTTTTAACTAGGTTGAGCCTTCTAGGCTCTGGAAAATTTTCTGAAAACCCAATTTTTTGATTATTTAGCCCATTCGGCCATTGGGCCCTAGGCACGTGCCTAATGCGTCAATTGGTAAAATAGACCCTGAATTTTGCAAAAACTGAAAGTTGGAAATCTGTTGTTTTTTCAGATTTCATGTAAGAGAAATTGAAAATAAAAATTTGAAAATGAAGGCTCCATACAGGACCGTAAGCAGAAAGCTTTGAAACCATAACCCAACAACTAAAATTAATATTTTGTTTAATTAATATGAATTTATAAGCTATGGAGGAGATTAAGCTTTTCCCGAGGACTTACAACTTACAAATTAAACAAAAATTCATTTTATTGATTTGCTATCTAATTATATAAAAATATAAATTATATTACCTCAAATTTAGTAATTTTGCAACTAAGGGCACATCAAAAGTAGGTATTCAAAACAAGATCAATTAAAAACATATTGGCGTCAATCAATAAAACAAAAACAATAAATTAATAAAACTAGTCAACAATAGTCAACTATCAATACATAAAATTGAAACTGTCGAGCCGTATAGCCGTTATCTTACTAAAATGTATTGTATAAATTATGACAAATGCGGTAGATTAATCTCATAGCAAAATAATCCGGAAATTAATACATTTTACTACCTCGAAAAAAATCACTGATAATAAGTTTTTGTCTTTCCTATAATCAGTAGTGGCCGAACTAGGAGAGCTATCTGCTGCTGCCCGTATAAGAACGAATTGTATTCACACTTTAAGTTGGCAAAATGAAAATTTACTCTTTTGCAAATTTAAAGAATTATTTAAATATATTAATTTTTGATTTCTATTCTGAGGTAATTTTTAAGATAATTTTTATTTCACATTTTTATACGCAGGACTACGTCAGTTTAATTTTAGTGTTGCCACTTGAAAACATTTTTAAATTTAAAGTAAATAACTGCATTTTCCCAATACACAATATGACGTTGTTCTCAATATCAATTATGTTGGGAAGTTGTATAATCAGCATCCTTTTGCGAATAAAATTCACATTGCTGATATAAACGTTAAATCCAAACTTCCTTAATAGTTAAAAAAATTATAATTTATTGTAAAAACCATTTTTCAAAAAACCTGAAACAAAATATCGGCCATACCGGATCTATCACCTTGGTCCATCTCGTATCTAATATTCAAACTTTTCCAAAAATGGAAATTTTCAAATTTACTTTCCTTGCGGAAAGCTGAGCCCCGAAAAAACCACTATCAACGTTTACTTGCCAAAATTTACGGTAGCTTCACAAAAGACACATAAATTATCGATTAACTACTAAATTTAAATGTCTAATTACTACCTATCTCTCGGTTCGGTTTTCTTTATCTCTTCCTTTTTCCGCGTAAGTCTTACTCGTTAATCTACCGGGCAATTCCAAATTATTTGGATTTGTGCGCAACCTGTCTCTATCAACAATAAATTCCAAATATCTCAATGAGGAGCACTTGTTTATATTGACGGACAAATTGACATCCTGCAGATGTTAAGCTTAATTTCAAATGCTCTTCTAAACTAGAAGAAACTATTATCATATCATATTTAAGTATACACAAAAACATTTCCCACTTCCCAAAATATCGGATCCATTAATCTTTGTTGGCACTGAGCAGCAGTAGATAATCTAAAGAGCATCACAAAAAATTGAGGTATGGCAAAAGCGGTTTTATCCTTGCATTCGTAAAAACGGACGGCGAAGATCTTCGGAAGAAATATATTTAGCGCCCCCAACATTTGTAACTCCATAACTTTTTTTGTAACTCCATTCAGTTTTCTGCAATCAAAGCAAAATCTGAATTTGTCGTTGCTCTTCTTTACGAGGAGAACAGGAGAAGACCATGCGCTTTCCGATGGTTCTACAACCCCCAATTAAATCATCCAATCTAATTCTTTATTCTTTTTACGGAAAAAAATGTTTGGTTGATTTGAAAAGTTTTGGTTTTCAGAAAAGAAAACACTTTGTTATGGCAGCATTAAATTTCTCTTGAGGCTACTAAAAGTTATGTTAGAGCGACAATCCCATTTTTACAATATGTAGGAGTTTAATCATACACAAAACACAATCATATGAAATAGATAATAATTTATTTAATTCCAATTAGAAATGGTAAAAAATGGAAATAGGAAATTTAAAAATATTGCTAAACGACAATTAACTAATTTATTAAAATTATTAATACTAATTTACCATTTAGTTAACAATATAATGTATTCTATGTCTATCGCAGCCGAATCACAACAATAAATTTGTGAATCATCACTAGAGAATTACATTTCTATCACAAGAAGTTATACATTTATTTACACATAGGCAAATGAAACATCCTACCATTCGTTTAGGTAAGATTCTTCTTCTGGTTCAATTCCTATTTGATGCAAAGTATTTTTTACATTTTTAATTAATACCTTCTTATACTTCCAAATTGTAGTATCTTTAACGCTGTGACTCCTATAATTTTCACAAGATTTTTTTAGATCTCGGACGCAATCTGATCTGTAGTGCTGCAACTGAGCGTAACTTTTATCAATTGCATAGTTCATACAATACCCAAAACAATGAAATGGAAAGTGGTTATGAACGGCCAATACTTTATTGGTATTGAAAAATGATTTGATGTAAGCACCGGGCTTGGTAAAATTTTGGGATCTAAAGACATGTTGAAGCATATGCATATGTGTCGGTATATCGTCAAACCAACCATGGTTATGCAACAAATCATCTAAAAAGTAAACATTTTGAACGTAGTACGACGCATACTCAACTATCTTCTTTGATTTTGCTGCCTTTTCCACTGTATCCACGAGCTCACTCCAAGTATAATTCATCACAGGTACAATCACTTCATCAATGTCCAAAAGCACTATGTACTTGTATTCGTACATATGCTTGTAGAAGCAATCGTTATATGGAACCACCTCATTTTGTCTTTTAAAAAGCACTTGTTTATTTAAATAATAAAACTGAAGAGGATGGGAGTTTGGTTGATCTCCCGCTAAAGTCAGAGGAGTCACCTGAGCTTTATTTTTCCTTTCGTAATAATTTAAAGTTTTTAATATATTCGGGTGGATGTCCAAATTGTAAAAGAAGATTTTATCGGCTCCTAAAATATAAAGCAGTTCCATCCACTCAATCAACCTAATAGACTTGTCCGAGTATGGATAGTTCAATCCTTTAACACACACAGCAAAATCTTTCACCTTTTCAGGTTTGTTATATATAATTTTAAGACTAACGGTTGATAAATCGCAAGGATTTTCAACTAACGAAACGACCTTCGGTACGGCTGATATGTTTTTTGGAATCTGACAAGCTAGAAGGTAAGCATGATAAGTTCCTGCTTTGTACTTGCTCCAGTTTTTGTTCCACAAATATTTGTACTCGGACACTTGCACTATTGTTGGTTTTGTTGTGTTGTGGAACCATATCTGACAGTGCGTTTTCACCGTTGGTTCGATTCTATCCAGCATTCCTAATATCCTAACGGTTGGTTTGGAAGGATTATTGCTTCTCTTATCAAAATAAGCGTTAAGTAACTGGAAGGTTCCGTCGCTTGTTCTAAGGGTTTGCCAATGATTGTTGTTAAATTTTATATCGAATATTTTGGCCAATGGAGCGCAAGTGTAGTTAAAATTCATGGATCGTTTTTCTACACTTTCCCAATATGTTAAGGGTAAATTTGGTTGATTTTTCGAAATATTTTCGAGTATTTTTGAAACATCCAAATCGCTGTGTTTCAAACTTCTTAGGTGAACAGAGGAGCTGGCTTCGTCAGTTAGAACTTGAAAACCGTCATTGTGTATATGATAGTATTGAAAGGTTAGTACGATAAAGATAAGAAATGCAGTCACAACCAAGAACTTGATAACTAAACGTGTAGGCATTCTCCACATTTCTAGCACCTTTAGTTTGCAGATGACAAATCATGTGAGATTGAAACTGAAAAAAAATTAATATAATTTTTAATAATACATATTTATGCATTGTTTATACCTCAAACTAGCTGTGAATTTCAATAAATCAATAGTTACCAAAATTTATCAGAAAATTGTTCACCTTTCAATAGCCCGAAAAGTACTAATAAAATATTTCCGCGCTTTATCTTTCGTAATTAGTAGATAAGACAATATTTTTTTGTCTATTTTTAAGTTCCTACGTGCAATATTTTTTGTACCTACATGTACTATGTATGAAATACCCATAATCAATGTATGCATTATCAATTTTATTACGTAGTAGATAATACATTAAAAAAAAACAAGTAATAAATTGATAAAGCATGATTCAAACACATTGAAAAAAAATTATCGATCCCCAAGGAAGAAATTATTCTAATTGCAAAAATAATCCAAATTAGCATTTTCTTCTTGGGCAGAATCTTCCCTGTATCCTATTTCCAATCGACCAATCAATTTCAATTAAAAAAATAATTCTTATTCGTCTGCTGGGAAAGCTAAATTGCAAAAATAATCCAAATTAGCATTTTCTTCTTGGGCAGAATCTTCCCTGTATCCTATTTCCAATCGACCAATCAATTTCAATTAAAAAAATAATTCTTATTCGTCTGCTGGGAAAGCTAAATTGCAAAAATAATCCAAATTAGCATTTTCTTCTTGGGCAGAATCTTCCCTGTATCCTATTTCCAATCGACCAATCAATTTCAATTAAAAAAATAATTCTTATTCGTCTGCTGGGAAAGCTAAATTGCAAAAATAATCCAAATTAGCATTTTCTTCTTGGGCAGAATCTTCCCTGTATCCTATTTCCAATCGACCAATCAATTTCAATTAAAAAAATAATTCTTATTCGTCTGCTGGGAAAGCTAAGCATTATTTCTTAGTTGCACTAACATTGCAGGTATGAAGGTGTAAAAAGTCTAAAACTACAGTCATTGTTAGAAGATTAAAATGTTTTAAGTTTTAAAATGCACAAACTTTTCACAAAAACATTTTAGTATATTTTAGGTCAAAAGACTTCGAAATACTGATATTATGGTTAACATTACCACAATTTCAAATTTTTTCAATTTTACTAAATAATGAAAAATATGTAATTTATTCAAGTAATAAAGATTACAAAAGTTTTCAAGTAGGAAACCTACCTAGTTTGGCTTAGTTTTATCGGTAGGTTTACATAAGAATATAGTTAAGAAGATAAGACCAAGTGCACAGCTAATTATAAATGAGGATAATTTTGGTCAATGACATATGAAAGCCACCAGCAAAATTCATTGAAAGTAAATTGAAAAATAAACTTATGTTTTTAAATTTTTCCTGCTGCTGAAATTATCTTTGAATTTAAGTTTTTGAAAGGGTATGGCCAGGGCCTATTTTACCCCTAGGCGTATTGGCCATATGGGCCCGAAAAAAACTCAGTTAAAAATAAGCCCTAAGAATAGATCAAAATTCTGACCCTGTTATGCACAATGCCTGGTATTTTTGATTGTGGGGTGTCCTGAGCGAAAACCAGCGCTAGGCACTAGGGAAACTAGAAACCAGATTAAGGTGCAAAAATTAAAAAGAAACTTATAGCAACTTTTGCCGCAAAAAGGCCAGATTTTTCATCTGAAATTTTCTGAGGCCTGGAGATCGTAGAATACTCCTAGTATTAATTTTTCTGCCCGAACAAAGAGGAAAAGGTGCACTGGGGGAACAGTTTTATAGCATCAGTTGAACTAAATCTCAACAAAGCTTTACAACCAAATTTAGAAGTTTTAACGATTAATTACCTAGTTTGCTATAGAAGTTTCTAAAATTTGTTTGAAAAATTCGATAAGCTTCAGTTTAGCTGCTAATTACAAAACTGGTTTAGACACAAAATGTGAGTGGCAAACCGGGGGGTCCCAGTGCATCTTTTGTTTTTTATTCGCGCATCCGAATTATGGCATTATTTTTAGTAACAAACAGGGCCTATTTTTAAAAAGTTTCAAAAAGAACCAATAACATATTTTTTATACCTGAATTAAAATGAATTTACTAAATATTTACTCAATTTACAAAAATATACTGAGTGAAAATAGATACTTAAAATTTAAATTTGACAGTTGGTAGCAACCAATGGTTGGTTATTTTTACTTTGTGATATTCAAAAGTGTGTGGAAAAGTACTACTTTCCGCACACTTTTGAATATCACAAAGTAAGACTTTTTGAAACATGATTAGAAAAATATGTTTTCATTTGCTTTTAGTTTTTATTGCTCAAAATTAAACTCAGAGCCTATTTTACCATTAGGCGCATTTAGCACATGCATAGGGCCCAATGGGCAGATGGGCTCAAAAAGAAAGAACATAATATCGTAAAACAAAAATCAAATACTGATAAAATAACTCAAAAATTGGGCCTTTGATGCTGTTAGTAGCACTAGGGTCCAACTCAGTTATGTGATTCTTAAACGAAAAGCCGATTTTTGACGAAAGAAATAAAATTTAAATCTTATGTTTTAACGCCTTTCTGAAAAGTGTCACTAACCAAATTTTGTCAGAAAATGTCTTTTATACTCCTCTATATTGATGATTATTTTGAAGTGGTGGAACAATATGGAAAAAATTAAAAAGTAATCCTTTTCTGTAATCTTGCATTTAAACAAACTTATATATTTTTCACAATTTCGGGAGTAAATCTAAAGCTGAAAGCAATAGAATTTGCAACAAAAATTGTCTAAAAAATAAAGATTTTCCATGTATTGTATTTCTTCACTTTACTGTTAAAATTCTATTGTTTTAACATTTTGTTTAGTTCTGTTAAATATTATAGAAAGTTTTGCTGTATAATCGAGTTTTATTTGACAGAAAAAGATTTCAAAATGTACAATTTACATTGTTAACATAGGAGTTTCTCACCACATTTCAGAGTAACTGTATTCTTTGATAGTAATAACAGATAAAAACATTATTATCTTTTTGTTTTAGTGTTTAAAATATCTAGAGCATTATTGGGGTTTCCAAGGAATTCCAGTAATTTCCAATGATTTCCAAACAAAAAAATGAACCCAAAATAAAATTTCAAGTAGTTTTGTGTTCTGTAGTATATAATTTGTAATTTATTTTAAGTTAAAGTTAAAATAAAATAATCAAAACAGACAAAATTATCACTTGACAGGTCAGAATTAAAAGTATTTAAAAAAATATGAATAAATAATATGCTGTACAAAATATATATGTGAAAAATTAAAAGTTAAAAATTCATAATGCGATATAAGGCCCTATTTCACGGTTATTTCCGATCATCAGTCGCATATAATGAAGAAAATTAAAAATATTTAAGAAATACAAAGGTAAAGTTGAAATCGAATGGATTGGTGAGGTGTTGAGTTGTCCATTTAAATTTTAGTTTTCTCGACTTCCTGCTGACAATTTTTTAGAAAAGCATCTGATTAGCGATTGTCTCGAATACGTTTTATTCCTCGTCAATATTGCTTATCTTTCGGTAAAGTTATCCTCATTTTTCCGGAAGCTGCTATCTTGTTTATATAGCATAGCAAATTCTGCAACTGTTCCGCTTCCGGAATTCTCATCGGTGAGAAACCATTTAAGTTGAACGATTGAAGTCCTACTTAGCAGACCACCATTGAAGTGGTATCATTATTTACTGACCAATAAGAGCCATAATCTGATACGGATGTTGTTTTGCAGTAGTCCTAGATAACAAGACCCGATTCGTTCGTTTTCATTCAGCAAACCAGCTCCTGTAAATAGTAATGATAGAAAGTGCCCTTTTAGGTAGCTGAAAGTCACTGTAATTACTTACCTACAGTAGTTTCAAGTTAATTGGCTAAGATTAGAGAATCAGCCAAACCTACGCCTCTCAAATTATTATTTTGGAAATAAATATTATAAACAAATAAAAAAGTGTGACAAGTTAGTCCACCCCTGGCGCAACTTCCAAAGCTATACAGTAGCTTTTAACTTTAACCTTCCATCTAGGAAGGTCAAATAGTTTCCTCGACCCTCTAACCTTATTCAAAGACAGGGATCCAGAAAGTTTCTGTTTTTAAGTAAAATTCTGAAAAAGTTCTAGAGGTAACTTATGCTTAGTCAATGTATGCAGTACTTAAAGAAAATGGCGGTTAGTGAAGTAATAAAAAGACAGTTTTATGAAACGCACTTTTAATTTAAAAAAAAAGCAAGTCATACAAAACCTAGTGGCAAAGATGAGATTCCAGAGCAACCATCTTGGCAAGTACAGGAAGATACTTGTATCAGTAAATCTTAACAATAATTGGATGATTGCTTGCAGCCTCACCAGTAAATACAAACTTTTGCCGCGAGGTTTCAGACAAACTCTACCTACATTTATCACATTATCATATTGTTGTAATACAAACTACTTACAAATAAAATAATGACACTGTCTACAATAATTTATTTACATATTTTTTCATAACTTGAAAATATGAAATTAATTTTACTTTTAGTACAAAATATCATTATTGGGTCTATTTCGGAATTATACAAATTAAATTGGCAGAAAAGCGATTTCCTATATTGAGGTACCTAACGTAACAAACTGCGCATTGTATGTTCTACGAGAGATAATAGATAACATAATACTAAGATAAAGGATATGCGCAGTCCATCCAGTACGTCGATGCTTTCATAAGCTAAGCTATCTGATAATATACAAATTCGATCTGTATGTAACAAAAAACTAAAACAATACAATTATGTACCTACAAAATTTTCAATCACACTTGACAAGGCACTTTCAGAAAATGTAAAATAAACATGGCTAATTTGAGCAATACAATAAAAATTAGTGGGAACAGGTTAACGAAATTGAGCAATATTTAAAAGCAACTATCCGAATATACTTAACATAACAATTTTTATAATAATTCATTTATATCTAAAATCTCTTTATTATTAATCAATATCACAATAGTCAGACATACTTTTGCTTATTCTATTGATGTTTACCTATGTGTAATAATTTTAAATTAAATAAATACCTTAAAACATAATAGCACATAGTATATAATACAGGAACGACCAATTGTTATAAAAATAATATGTAAAAAGTACAATAATCAGGGCGAAATAAAACAGAGATTACAATAATTTTTCTACCTCCAAAAATATGCTACAATCTGGGTCTTCTGAGAACCACGCAAAAAAAAATTAACCGAAAATTCACTAAGACACCGACCCCCCCCCCCTTACCCTCTGACGGTCTCAAATTTTATTCTTCAAAACCTAGAAAATTAAAACTTGAGCCCAACCAAGCAGTGTTTCATTGCACCCTCATTAGAACGTTTCACCAAGTGCCTAATAGAAATTCGGTAGATAAATGCATCGATATCGAGTATAGCACGTGACAAAAAAATCAGTCGCATTTTTGAGATGCCTATCGTTATCATCTACCTTCGTCCAATTTTTTACCGGTGGAAAAGTACCCTAAAGTCTTTAGAGTCGACGAGACTCGATTAATTAAAGGCTGTTTGAATTTCCAAACGGTGGTGTCCATCACGCTGTTTTTCTTAAAATCGTCACAACTTTTCTTTAAGGTTTTTACGCAATCGGCGCGATAATGATGCAGATGAGCGTCGTCGGTGCTGATGGGATAAGACGTGCAGCCGCTGCCCAAGCACGCTAACGGATAATGATTGTGAAGTATTAATACCTTATCGGTGTTATGGAAACACTTAACGTATTGTCCGGGTTTGGTGAAATTTTTGGCTCTATAAACGTGCTGTAGCATGTGCATATATTTCGGAATATCCTTAAACCAACCGTGGTTGTGGAGTAAATCGTCCAGGAAGTACACATTCCGCACGTTGTACGACGCCCTTTCTTCTTTGTTAATTTTTAGCGCCATAGGTAACACCTTGTCCATCAGTTCTCTCCAACTGGTTCCGTCGACGGGCATAATCACCTCGTCGATGTCCAGCAGCGCTATGTATTTATATTCGTACATGTGCTTGTAGAAGCAGTCGTTGTACGGAATCACTTCGTTCTGACGTTTATGATTCGTTTTCTTCGTCAGATACAAGTGCTGAAACGAGGGCCCGTTCGGTTGACCGCCCGCCAAATTAATGGGCGTCACGTGAACTTTGCCCTCCCTTTCGTAGTGGTCCAAGACCTTACTAATATTCGGGTGCACTTGCAACTGATAAAAAAATATTTTGTCCGCCCCCAAAAGGTTCAACATTTCGATCCATTCGATCAATCTCACCGATAAGTCTTCGTGAAGAAAGTCTAAGCCTTTCACGCACACGGCAAAATCTTTTTTCTCCTTTGGTTTGTTATAGATTACTCGCAAATTGTTAGTAGAGTTATCACAAGCTTTTTCGACTAGCGAAATCGATTCGGGTACCACGTGTCGATATTCGATCGGAATAATACAGGCAGTCAAGTAGGGTTGATAAATTCCTTGTTTGTAATTCCCCCACTTTTTGTACCAGATGTACTTGTATTCGAAACTTTTCGAAATGACCGGCTCCTTTTTGCCTTTGAACCAGAACTGACAGTAGGTAACGATGGTGGGTTCGATACGATCAATCATTCCCAAAATTCTCACCGTGGGACCCAACCTGTTGTACTGTCTGGAATCCAAATAAGCTCCGAGTAACTGAAAGGTTCCGTTGCTGGTCCGAAGCGTTTGCCAGTAAATGTTGTTAAATTCCAAATCGAACATACTGGGATATTGGGCACAGGAACTGTTAAAATTCATTGGTTTATTTTTGTTTTTGTTCCAATACACGATTGGCAAATTTGGCATGCGCTTTTGAATATCGGCGACCAGCATGTCTTCGGATAAACTTGGACTTTTATCGACGAAGGGTTCGTCGTCGATCGCTTCCGTGGTCGAGTCCGCATGCCTCGTTAATGGATCCAATCGTTTTTGTAACAATAACCTTCCATTTAAATGCGGTACGCTTACGTCTAACGGAATCGTTCTGATTTGAAGTACCGCGAATATCACCAGACCCCATAGAAGCAGAAGTCCGGTCAGTTTGGTTAGGAAGCGACCGCCACCAGGACTTTTTCCTCTCGCGCAGCAACTCATCTCGATGTGTTGTTTTGCCTGAAACAAGAAGAAAAATAATTAAAAATATTGTAGATAAACAAAAAGTTAATGTAATATTACACGCGAGAATCGCACGTTTTGATTACTTTAATGACGAATGTCAAGATAAAAAACGTGTTTTCCTGGTTAATAGGAAGGTGAAGACAACATTCTTCGAAGTTCTGTGTATGGCAAGTTAGCGATATGATTTAAAAACGCAATAAACTAGTTTAATCGGTCGATTATTTATGTGGTAGCTGTGAATTGTTACTATATTATTAATTAAAAATTTAATTTAATTGTTTAGTCAAGTTTACAAAACTATTGATAATGAAAAAACGCCTGTTAAATTTCCTCGGTCGGTGATTCTCAAACATTTACCGCTGAGTATACTGAAAGGGGCGTGGCTATCGCTATATTCGCCAATTGCCGAACTGGAAATATTGTTTCGCTGCGTTTTTGTTTAAATTTTGAGAAGCACTAGGTTAGATGGCAATTAAACTACACGATTTCTGGAATTGAAAATTATATATGGTGCAAGTACAAATTATAAAAAATGATGACAGCATCATACGTCATAATTATCCAATATTAGGATAATGAACAACCGTAAAATTGAAGCATACAATACTGAAAATTATAAATAATCAAATAGATCATTAAAGCTTCGTGCACGCTATCTTTACATGAAAACTATTACCTATTTACTATGCCAGAAAATGATAGTCATTATCAAGGTTTGAGGATGCAGCATGAAAATTAAAATCATTAACGGTAAGATAATCAAAGTTAGATTAAAATTATGTAAGCATTGTATATGCAATTACAATAAATTAATTGTGGAATCCTAAAGTAAGACAGAATTCAATATCCAAGTTCACAATGCTTTTTAAAAATAATTGCCTAATTAAGAAAAACATCAATAAAAAATTAATCGCCCGAATCTAACGATGATTGAATTACCATTGCTATTACGAAATAAATTTAGGTAATTTCGTCTTCTCGGGGAAATCAGAACCGGTCGCCTCTCTTTCCTTTTGTGTTCAGTGCAAACATTTATTAGGATGCACTTTCTTAATATGCCAATAAAGTAATAAATTGTATACAGGATGCAATTAATAATAAAAAGACAAAATATGATGGCGCAGTTGCGTGTATTGATGAAGCATTCTATTATCTTTCGAAGTATTAAATTAAAGTAGGCTACCGTTTCGTTAACGAAAACAAAAAACATTAATAATTCCATTATCGAACGTAATCGACAAACTAAAAAATTTATTTCTGCGTGTCGAATCCCACACTACAAGCGGTTATGCCCGGGCTTCATAGGATTCCTATGATATATACCTTAAGAGTATGTCGCTGCATGCATGCTGTTTGGTAACATCTTCAGATATTAAAATGTCAATTGGTGTTAGAAAGGTGTGACCAAAAAAAATTGATTGTGGTAATGAAATAATAATAATAATAATTGTAATCTTAAGAGCAGTAAAATTTTATGGGTTTCTTCAATTGCCTATAACAAAACCAATACAAACACCTGCTCATGTTAATGGTTTGGACATAAACAAATGTTAAAAATTGCAGAGTAATTTAACCCCACATCCATGCAATTTGCATGGATTATTACAATTTTCTGTGAGATAATCAATACAAATTAAACCACTGCTGAATATTGAAATTACAGAGTACCGTGCAAAGTGCAAATCCACAACAATTAGATTTTAAATTAAAAATAACAGTAAACGAGGATGTAATCTTAAATTTGAACAATGCACTTAGAAAAAAGAATATAATATATAGCTACCGATTGTTATTGGGTCAAGAAACGAAAATTTATGTTCACTTGTGTGGAATATTATTTATTTCAAAAACTATGCAATCGAAATGCTCCCACTTTGACGAATTACCCTACAGCTAAACAAATTCATTACTTTCTTCTTCAGCTGCAGAATATAAAGCTAATTACAGAAGATGATCATCGCCAGATGCAGATGGTCGATAATGGGTTTTCTCCACGGGGAATTCAAAAAAAGAAAATGGGAAAGAATGACATTGTCCATAAAACTAGAAATTTCCGAGTGTTCTTGACCCAACGAATGCATTTTGCATCAAGTTTTGATAAAAGTTAAGTAATATTGCTTAAGATAGAAGACTGTGGGTGCAATGTACCCACGATTTATAGATAACCAGAGGCGTCTCGCGAGAATCCCCATCTTGAACCCACTTGAAGAATTAAATACAGAACACTTCTCTTAGACTACAAAAGCCGGAAAGAGCTAAATTGGTGGGCTGTGTTGGTGATTTATCACTAACCGCATCGTTGATGACAGGCAAAAAGTAATAAATGCAAAAAATGGTAAAAAACAAAGGTTCAACATTGATGATTACCAGAGCAGTGTTGAGAAGTAAAATAAACATGTAGATCGTGAAGGTAGGGACGATTTCAATTATTATTAGACCCGAGGGATGTTTGTGTATCATTTATTTGCAAAAATATACCTTTCGAATATTATCGTGACGCCACGAGCAAAACGCAAGTTGCTGATGAAACCCAAATCTAAGTTTTAACGGAAAAACAGAGATATTGCAGTTAATAAAAGACCTGGTTTACCAGGGGAAAGTCTTAAGAAAGCATAAAAATGCAAAAACTTAAAAAAACAAAAATTCCAAAGTTTCAGGAAATTGGGGTTACCCATTACCCAGGCAGATGTGGATAAGAACAAACTTGAACAAACATTAGTAAGCTGTTGAATTGAATAACTGAATCCTGGACCCGGAATTCCAGAGATTTCCCAAGATCGTCTAAAAGAAGCATGTGAAGACCCCAAAACCGATGATTAGATGGAAATGGTTGATAGGGAAGCATGAAGTGGAGTGGATGAATACAGGCTAAGAAGAAGAAGAAGACCCCATAACCCATAAGCAGCACGTAGAAATGACTAGCTTCAAACTTTTAATACAAACATGGTATCCTTAGATTTAGACCTGGCCGGAGTCGTTCTTTGGTCAAAGACATGTCAAGTGGTATAGTCACAATGCAAATTTTCGTATATCAGATTTCCATTTACGAAATTCTCGGAAGAATCTCCTAGATTGCCGTAAACTTCCCTTTTTAAAAATATTTTCTTTTCTTCAGATTTTCCTTCAAGATTCCTCGACCTCAAGATTTTGGAGTAAATTTGTATGGAATATTCAGAGCAGGATTAAGCTTAAATTTCATCCTGAAGAATTGACGGAATTTAAATAATAAAATAAGTTTCTTGAAACCTATCACGAACTTGTTCATGGAAGTGTAATGCAAAATTTGGACTCCGCCAAGATATAAATGACCCCAGCTGAATTACAATTTATGATAATATATACCTAACAAATTTAATAAACAAAACATTGTTTTAATATATTAAAGGACCCCGCACCATTCTTATAGGAAAATGTCTTTCTGTAGATTTGGCTAATTTTTAAATATGTTGTATCTCAAAATCGGTATTTTTTTCAAAATTATTCTACAATTACTATGAACTTAATTGCTCCTTAAATTTATAAAAAGTATGTGTCAATCCGGAGGGTCTAACATTTCCTAACATTTCTCATCTGCATCTACGTCTATTCGAGGTTTTTCGTAAAGATGTACTGGATGGCATTCCATGCCCCCCAGACCACCCGGATTGACACCGAAGTTTTGAATTTAAACAATCACTGGGGACATACAGTGTCCCCATGAAAATATGCAAACCCTCCTATGTTAACAATGTAAATTGCACATTTAGACAGGTTTCCCACTGAATTTTTTTCCTGGTTTTCCCTGATATTTCGATAAATCGGAAGATAAAAAGGTTAAAAAATCGTGATTTTAAAATTTAAAAAAGTTGTTTTAAATTAATTTGTTTTCCCTGATTGAAGATTTAATTTCCTGGACTTGGCACTAAAAATGAGAAATTTCCTGACTTTTCCCAGAAAAAATTAGGGAAACCTTAAATTCCCTGACTTTTCCAGATTTTCATGGTCAGTTTTCTATCACAGTTAATTATTAATGTAATTCATACTCTCTTTGGAATTTAAATGGTCAGGCATAAAAATTTTTCTATAAACCTGGGGTACTGGGGGGAAGGGGGGGTTCCATACCCCGACCCTTGCAGTTTGACAAATCAAATGATTTGTGTGCAGGTTCTGTAATTGATAGTATTAAATAAACCTTTCACACTTTCAGAATCTAGTGCATGTCATGGAGAGATCTGGGAATATGTATACAGTACCCCCCCCCCCCCCGCAGTATCCCATTGATTGTATTTATTATTTTTGAAGTTATGAAGAATTAAATTGCAATATGTTTACAATTTATTGCAATACAGTTAGAATTATACTTCGATATTTAAAGTAGTCGTCCCCCTACTAGAATGAACTACGAGTCGCCACTGTATCGACGAATTATTTAGTTAAATTATGTGAATTTTAATAAGCTTGCCATGTATATACGATAAAATTAAGTAAATTTCAGCAGTTACTTTGATCTTCGTTTAATCTCATTGCATGCCAAGTTATAAATAATAACTGATGCATTATTATCAAAATATATAAATATATTTGTAAAAATATAAAAATTTTATCGAAAATATCCGGGGTTATCAAAAGCTATAAAATAAAGCGAAGTTTATTCGAAGAAAAGTGAATCGTCGACTCGGTACGAAAAGTCCCACTTTTGCTCCTCATAAAACAATTTACTATTATCTACTATTATAAATTCAAAATATTAACTTAATTTTACATTTTTATTTCTTTATCAGTACAGGTTCACCATCCCGGCCCTTTCAAGGTTCACCAAGTCTGCCAACCTCACACAACTGGTTTTTGAAATAAATAAATTACTAATCACACTTTAATTGTTTGTTAATTTTTTATTATTATAAAAAAATTATTAAAATAATAAGAATCTGTTCACACGATGTCAAAATTTTGGAATATTATTAAATTAAATTTCATTATGCACTAACTTACAGTTGTACACGTTTTTGAGAATTATGACACGTAATAATTATAATTTAATTGTTATTCAAAAAAATAATTCCGTAATAATTTTTCTGTAACTGTTACCTTAATCTCTTTTAACTAATAATAGTGCGTTTGTGATTTTAAAACACACACTAATAAAAAAATGAGGTGAGGATAGCTAACAAGCATGAAACGCGTGCGTTGATTATCAAAAGCATAAGAGGGTTGGGGGGGGGGGTTCTTACGTTAATTTTAATGATTCATGATATCATGTCGTCCTTCAATTACTTTAAATATTTTATTTATCATAAAAACTCGTATTAATTACGCAATGGTTTATTAATATTTGAACGGTGCGGAGTTTTTATATTTAAAAATAATTGTAAATAATGTTTTTATCGATGTATTGGACAAAGTAGTTGTTGTATTATGTGCACGGCCACACAAAATGTACATAATGATTACGATAATTAAGTAGTATGGTAATTTACAAGTTTCTAATGTTTAAAAGTGAATTTAATTACCGCAATCAGCTTTAACATTTACTTTAACCCATAAAATTCAGGGTAACATATTGACATTGGTTTTGTTGAAAAAACATGCCGGTTTAAATTTTGGTTTGATAAAAATGTATAGATTGTAGAATAGAGACAACAGAAATATTGCTACATCAATAAACGAAATTTCTAAATAATTCTTTGTTAGCTCGGTCATTGTAATCAACTACCTAATTGTAAAAATTAGTAATGTCTTAAAATAACCCAGACATAAAAAGCAACAAAGCTAAAAATCGACATTAATTACAGCTAATGAATAAATAATGAAAGTTTACTTAAAACGAGTCATACGTGAAGAGAGTGCTCATTTTTCCAATATAAAAATTATAACCTCTTTATCGTAAAGTTCATCTTTGTGAAGAGCTAAAGGTTTTCTCGTGAACATAGAAAAGCCTTCACTTGACATTTACCTCAATAGTCAATATGAAAAAACTTGCGTAATATCAATTATTAAAGTATTTTATAAATGTATCATCTATTTTCTATTGCATTGTAGTATGAAGAATGCCAGAAGTAGGAAGCAGTAGTTGCGGTAACAGTTAGACCGGCAAGACCGGTGGGTCAATCAAAAGATACGTGCATTTTGACTACAACGAGCAAAATTACCATAAGCTTAACTTTCACATAGTTTTGTACATTTATTAATTATTATTAATAAAATAGCAATCAATAGATTATTGAATAAGTAAATTTATTAATTTTCCCATTCATTGCTCAACGCTTTACGAACGATGGCTATCGGTGTCAAAAGTTAATAGGAATATCTAGGCTAATTGTTGAACTAAACAATTATTAAACATTAATTTTAATTAAAGCGCAGATTTGTATATTATGAAGATGAAAGTTTTGCAAATTAGGAGCAACTCGAAAATTGTAAATTATTAAAATTAATGGTTGCACAAATAAATCGAAGAATTTGAGTGATGCAATAACTTCCTGTTTGATCATCTCAATATATTGAGGTGTTTATGAGAATTTTATAGGATATATTTATCTCCTGCTGATAAAGAAAGTAATTAGTGGCCAAAATAAATATGTACATAAATTACAATTTCGTAACTACCAGTTTCCTACATTTAAATGTTAATTAACCTGAGAATTGTTTTCGAAAACTGCAACAAAATGGATTATGAACGTCTGGAATCGTAAATTCTCCATTACTTCCACATCGAACGAAAACCAAAATTTTGAATTTTCTGCTCCATTTTATAAATAACCGACTTTAATTTCCTGTTATTATACTCGTAATTGCAAGTACGTGACCAATCTAAATAACTTTTGCCATTATTACAAATTATTATTGACCATCTAATACATAATATACAGTTAGAAATTTTATACAAATTATGCAAAATAATATGTAATAAGAAATTGTTGGATGAGATTATCTTGTGCTTTAGTTCAATAACACCTTACTATGTACCGGTTTGTAGAGAAAAAAATTATGCAAAACTCGAATCATCCGAACGCTTCAATAATCGACGTCCAAGGAAGAGAAGCAATTTAATCATCATTAAAAACATCATTACAAAAGAAAAAGCAAACTTAAAGCAGCATAATATCGCCTTCGATAAACTCAGATATCAAAAATAATATCAGCTCTTTCCTGGATCATTTGCTTCCTAACTTCTTCCCCCTTTCCCAGCCTCCCTATTGCACCAGAAAATACGAAATTATTGAGATTTGAAGAAACAGAACGATTCGTATGACCTTGAAAATTATCGACCTGTTTCATAACAGCTAAACATGTTATTATGAAGCCCGTAGACTAGGCTTAATGATTAAAAGGCCTTGAAGGTAAAAATAGCAATAAAACAATATTTAGAAAAAAAGATAATATACAGGTTTTGTTTTTAATTTTAATTATAAATAAAATAATGATTTATGTATAATAAAAGGGAATAAATACAATAGGTACAGTCTTTATGTTTAAAAATTCTTTATTGCAAAATTTGAAAAATAATAAATTCTCTACACAGAAATATTTTTTTGGTGTTTTGAAGTAATTTTTACTATAATTAAAGTTCAAATCAGCCTGACACCATTTTGAAGTAAATTTTACTAAATTTCATATATAATTTACTCTAATTGATGTAATATTTACTTCAAAATTATTGCGAGGATTTTATTTCTCTGTGTATCTTTTCCAAGTACTCTAAATGAGTGGATATCCTGCGATATGTACTGGAGGGTGTTCCACACCCCCCAGACCCTCCGGTTTACAATTTTGACAGTATATTTTCGTAATTAACTTTCAAAGTAACACAGAAAGTTGCTTCTAAACTCTGTGAGCAGTAAAGTATTTACATAAATACACACAGAGAAAATTTTTTGGTGTTTTGAAGTAATTTTTACTATAATTGAAGTTCAAATCAGCATCACACCATTTTGAAGTAAATTTTACTAAATTTAATGTAAATTTTACTAAATTTGAGGTAAATATTACTAAATTTGAGGTAAACTTTACCAAAGTTAATATAAAATCTACTCTAATTGATGTAATATTTACTTCAAAATTATTGCGAGGATTGTTTTTCCTCTGTTTTAATTTTTTCTAACCGAAGATTAAATTTCCCTTACTTTTGCTTAAAACTTCCAATTTCGCGGTTTGGATTAATATTGGACAAAAATTTTTAGTCCTAACCTCCTAACTTTACTTTAATATATTTTTGGTTGGTAAAAAAAATCGACCAATCAGTGTGTTTCTTGTTTCACTAAAAAATGACACGCTGGAGCCGCGTGCTGGGATTTTATAGATTAGGATAAACAATATGGGATGGCATACAATTTTCATTTAAACGCAAGGAGATTGGTGTAAAAATACTAAGGAAAAGTATGCCTAGACCACAAATAAACATATCATCTATTATCATTAACCAAGAAGTAATTTAGTTACCCTCTAATAATCTGCCATCCTAAGGAAGAAGTTCTATTTGCAAAATTTGCGGTTTCGGGATTTTTGATGCTATGTATGCTATGCAATGTATTTTACCTATCTACCAAAGAAGAGAGTCCTAACTAGGGCTGGGCGATATTCAAAAATCGATATCTAATGTCGGTAATTCAAAAACGATCGATAACTTCGATTAATAGAAATTTGTCGATAATTATCGAAGATATCGATACTCCAATAATTATCAAAATAATAAACCCTCACTATTTTTTCTCGAATAAAGAAACCTTCGAACTCAAAATTGACCGCAATAGAAAGTCTAGAAAACAAAAAACGAACCTAAATTAAAATATCGAAACTAACAAAATATCGATAACTATCGTTCTTCTATTAATCGATAACTATCGATATTTGCCGATTAATCGATAAAAAGTCCCTGTTCTAGTCCTAACTACAGCAGAAATGCCGTATATATTTAACTAAATAGTTTGTCCTATCTACAACTATGCTATAGGTTATAAGTTAAAAATGTCCTATCTGCAGTTACATTTGCACTTGGGACATTCTTGTTTAGTATTCCAGCTTAAAGTATTATGGTGTAAATAGTGCAGCTTATTCTTGTTCTCTTATAAGATCTTAAACAATATGGGATGACATACAATTTTCATTTAAACGCAAGCAGTTTGGTGTAAAAATATTTAGAAAAAGTATGGCTAGACCGGGGGGTCTGGGGGGTATGGAATACCCCCCAGTACACAAATAAAAAAATCACCACTTGACACTTGAGCCAGACGGGCACTCTTCGGCTAGACAGAAATAGAAATTTTTGAAAATAATTTGACCTTTTTTTTATTAACCAGGTGAAAGAAAAAAATTTATTTAAAAATCATATTTCCAAATTAGGCTGGAGGATTTATTTGTGTACTGAGGGTATTTTGTACCCACAGACTCCCCAGTTACAATATCTTCAAAAAAGAATTAGAACAATAAATTTATGTTTTATTAAGATTTCTCTGAATTTCCTTCACATGTACAGCAGATTTCCCCAGCGACTTGATCATGCTTTCTTTTTTAATTATTTTATTTTTTGGAAAATAAGGAAAGCAAATAAAAGAAGAAAAGTATGAGAAGCCTAAAACAGCTAGTGAAAACAATTTCCCATTGCCTATCCCTTATCTTGGACTTGGGATCAGGGCAGAAGACACAAATCGCGGTTTCTCGTTCTGTAGCCGGTCACACTGATGTGTGTTTTAGTTATTATGAAAATTTATATTTATAGCAAGTTTGTTCCAAAAACTTACTTAAAAAGAAGGCCATATAAATTAATTCAAATTTAAGTTAAAAAAACTGTGCAGTTTAAGAGAAGATGTAAAAAATTGATGTGAACTACGCAATTGCTGTAAAAACTATAGCAAATGTAAAAGCAACTCAATTACTGCGAAATTATGCTAAACACATGATAAACATAAAGTGGAAGACAAAAAATTAATCTTGAACGCTTTTTTGCTGCGTTCTGGATAGGAAATGCTACATTAAACAATTTTTTTCCTTTCAGCGCTCTAAATATATGGTAAATCAGGTAAAAATGCAATAAACGGTAAAATAAATGTTAATATTGCAATTATAATGCCTTATGACACAGAGACCTGATTGCAAAAACCGCTTGAATAAGAAATTCATCCGAGTGCACAACTTCATGCTTTTGCTGTTGCTTACCATTTGAACTTGGGTTTTCATGCGAATCTTGCGGGCAGGCATGCCAACAATGGACGTTACACAAATTTTACAGGAAATTACATAACCTAATTTTCGAATTATCGCGCTGGACGATTTTTCAAAGTTCCATTCTTTTGTTTGAAGAAACGTCCATTCTTTTAGTGCCATTTATATTTTCTAGTATAGTAAGCACCAGGCAGCTTTCGTTATAGAATTTTGTCACGCAATGCGGAATATTTAAGCAAAAAAATTCAAATAAAATTGACAAATAATAATAATGTGTAATTTCAAATTTTGAAATAAAACACACACGACAGTCGTGTTACATAAAAAATTTCATCTGGTTGAAGTTTGCACAACAAAATCGGTTAATTGGTCAATTTAGTATGCAAAAATTTCAATTAAAACCGAAACTGCCGATATTTAAAAAAAAACGGGTTTGATTATTTTGGAAATCTAGAAATTTAATAATTATTCAAACTTCAAAATTTCAAGCTCTGGTGTACGTGGAATGCAGCTAGTATCCGTTCCATACAGTGAAACTCGTTTCTGACGAACGCGAAAAATTGGAACCGCAATTAATTCACGTTTAACTTTACAAATTGGCTATCATTTTCGCCTTTTTTGGCCATCCCGATATGGTAATGAATTTAAATAAATTACTGTCGATTTAACAAACCAGTTGAATGTGATTGATCGATACTTGAACGCAAACATCTATCGAAATTACCGACAGCGTGCAGTGTCACTCTTGATCGACAATTTAGTCGATTAATAGCTTATTTTGCCAGACGCTTTTCGCATATGTGTTATTGTACGCATGCGCACGACATCAAAAGAAAATCATTGTTTAATTGCAATTGTTCGATTGAATGTTAAAAATTTAGTAGTCTAGAAAGTTAAAATTTGGACCTCCCAGTATGTAACAGTTTAAATAAAATTTTAAAAACAATCACATACAGTTTTCCACTAATTATAGGATAAAATAATAAACCTACTGAAAACCCACATTGTTAGTTGGCATTATAATTAACCAATTTAATCACAGCTATAAACACAAAATGTCAGCCTTGCTTTTTTATTCAAAGAGCATTCAGTATACTCATGACTCATAAATAATACATATAAAGCACTGGAAATTATCGTTATTAAACAAATTGCGGAAAGCGGAAACGATTGGTTTATGATATGCTACTTCTCGAAATTGTCCGATTAGATGATAACAAAATATATATGCAATATTGTATTTGTCGTTCTTTTTCAATAATAATTAGCCTCATATGTTTTGTCGTTTAATATATTGCTATGATCTTCCTATACAAATAATATTTTAAATAATAGCTCGGAGACAAGGAGTTAATTTTAAAAATCGCATTATTTTACGAAAATTAATGAACAAATTGGTGTACTGTACCCAGTTTTTCTGCAATTATTATAAAATTACAAAGCACATTTCTAGTAATAATAATAAATTATTAGTATTACGAGATTGTCATGCATTTCTCTATCTCAGGGTTTTTTGCTATTTCTATAAATATAAAGCTAATTAATTATATTATTTTTAAATTAAATCGCCTGACTTCATTTATTTATTTCTTTAGGTTTATTATTCAATTCGACACAAATATTTTTTAATTAACTGTTAAAATGTTTTAATTTTCAAGTCTGGCAAAACCGAAATTATTCAATTACAATTGTCATTGTCAAATGGTAATCCATATTTTTACTTTATTTTTTTATTTATTTATTTTTATGTTAATTGTACATTATATTTTTTGTACAAATATAATATGACCTACAAAACTACAGTAACATGTTATGTGGGTGAAATTTACAATGCATTGAATATAAAAAATGATGAGCTACATTCGTTCATAACTTATCAATTACAATTTTTATATTCACCCCTGTGGACCAAAGATTTAAGTTCGAGTTTTCAGCCACTTGAAATTAGAAATGAGTGGGAAATTCAAATATCACTTGCAATATTACAAACGTCTATTGTTAACTTTAAATTGAGCAAAATCTCATTTAAGAAATTGGTTACTTCGTAGTCCACTCAACGAAGACCAGAAAAAAAATAGCGGAAGTAATTCGTGTAGTTGGAAATTTTTGTACATTGGTAGAGGGAAGTGTCATGAACAACATACTAAAAGTCCTGACCGATAGCGGGTAAGCGTTGGGGTGAGGAGGGGGTTAAACGTAACTTTTTCTCGTTTTTATTGAATAACTCGAAAATCGCGACTTTAAGCAAAAATGTGTTCATATATAAAATTAAACTACATAAAATTTCCTACAAAAATGCTTTTATCCATTTTTCCTCTAGAGTGAATAGTTATAGCGATATAAAGGGGGTGGAAACATCAGATTATTAAAAATGATATTTTACTCCTAATACTTAAAATCCCAGCACGCTGCTGCTGCTCCTGCTACATCGTGTCATTTTTTGGTGAAAAACGAAACACTCTGATTGGTCGATTTTTTTACCAACCTAAAAATATATTAAATTAAGGCTAAGAATATCAATCAAAACCGGGAAATTTTAATTTTTAAGCAAAAAATTAAAACTTGGAAAGCATAACATGCTTTTTCTGACGAAATTTGTATAATTATTCTCTTTCCTAGGTATTCTAGAAGAGTGGGAAATTTATTATATGTACTGGAGGGTGAAAGACCCCCTGGTATACAATTTTGACTTTTTTTGTTACTTTTAAAGTTAATTGTAATTGTAAAAAAAAGGTAAAATTGTAAACCGGGGGGTCTGGGGGGTGTGGAACACCCTCCAGTACATATCGCAGGATTGCCTCTTTTTTAGAATACTTGGAGAAGTTATCCGAATGTTTTAATTTCCCTCACTTTTATTCAAAAACAAAAATTTTCCAGCTTTTTCTGACGAAATTTGTAAAGTTATTCTCTCTTTTGTGGGTATTCTAGAAGAGTGGGAATTTTATTATATGTACTGGAGGGTGTTCCACACCCCCCCAGACCCCCCGGTTTACAATTTTGACTTTTTTGTTACTTTGAAAGTTAATTGTAAAAATATAAAGTCAAAATTGTGAACCGGGGGGTCTGGGGGGTGTGGAACACCCTCCAGTACATATCGCAGGATTTCCACTCTTTTAGAATACTTAGAGAAAATAGAGAATTTATAATTTTACAAATTTTGGCAGGAAAAACCGGTAAATTTGAGTCGTCCTTTCTTAAATCCGTCCGACAACCAATCAAATTTTAATTTGTTTTTTAGAATTTGAATTGCGGTTGTCTGATTGGTTCCTTGATTAATTTGTCGGGCAGATTTGTTATCCGATAGATATCTCAAGGTAAAGAAGTCTGGCGTTAATAACTGTAAATAACTCAACTATAAATAAACACAAGCACAGTCAGCGTTGGTTCTTGAAAAATCCGCGGTTTTTCCACCCCCTGTGGCTCGCAAACTATTTAACTTAAAGAAAAATTGATAAACACCTTTTTTGTAGGAAATTTTATGTAGTTTAATTTTGTATATAGACACTTTTTTGCTAAAAACAGCGATTTTCGAGTTATTCAAGAAAAACGTGAAAAAGTGACGTTTAACCCCCTCCCCGCCCCAACGCTCACCCCCTATTGGTCAGGACTTTTACTATGTTGTTCATGACACTCTCCCCTGCCAATGTACAAAAATTTTCAACTACACGAGTTATTTCCCGTATATTTCCTTCATGACTGGACTAAAAGCAGAGCTTCGGAAGTGGAAATCGTCCTTTTGAGCGCAAATTCCTATCAAGGTAACACAAAACTTGCCGACCTTGACGAACTTGATCAAGAGTCCGTATCATAAACTGCATCATAATTTTTTGCCATTTTTTATACTGAATTTCTAATGTACTTTTACTATGTAAGGAAACCGCTATACAATCAGTATACAAAAAATCTGGGCATCTCGAATTCCTCGTCTCTGCAGAATTTTTTTCCTAATATTGGAAATTATAATTTTCAAATCGAATGTTTTTATCGAACGACGAACTTATGTTTACTTTGAAATGGTAATGAATGATGTATTGTCATTAAAAATGTATCATTGTTGGATATTATACAAATTAATTTTGAGTTCAAGGTTCACGTAAATAAAAATCTATATCTAACTAAATTTCTATAGATTGGATTATTAATTATTCAAAAATAAAACCTTCCAACTCGAAATAAGATTAGGGAAGCCTTTTTAAAAATTAACGAACGAATAATTTCGACCTTATTAAAATCTGAGAGGAATTGGAATTTGTCTTGAAAAATGCGTTATTATCATATTCAAAGTTTAATAACGGGGAATGCCTCGGCGCGTCTGGGGCAGACAGAAATTACAATCATATTTGAAATTTTGATTTAATAAAAAATATGTATGGCAGTAATTTCTCATCAGCCCTAGGCTGCACCCTCCCAAAAATGCTCATTATTTGTGTGCTGCAATTAGAATTTTGCAAAAAACTCACCGCATGAACCGACAATGGAGGCACCCTAAGAACAACTGACAAGAAATCTCAAATTCTCGAATCTATGACTGACAAGTTACCTTAATTTTGTATGCAATACGCTCATCAAGTCAAGAACACACAAGTCCTATTAAGCAAAGTGATTAACAAATTTGTATAGTTAAGGTTGAAATAGCATCTGCACAATAATTAATTTAAGGAAATGTAATTTGCAATTTATATTTTACTTATCTTTGTAGATTATAATGAAGAAGAACCGAAAAGGATGAATAATAAAATTCAGGATTCAATACCAAAATTACAATATTAAAGATATTATCTGGCCTCATCGACAAATTTCGAGGATGGGGAGGCTTCCATTAAATTTATTTTGTTAATACAAACGTATTTACTCATGCTATTTATTTTGTACTTTAAAAACTGTATTTTCGTGTTCCAATATTCACATTATTATTATTTGTTGTGGACTATTTAAGGTCAACGTACTTCCTCTTCCATTTGCACAAATTCAAGTCAAAACCAATAAGCTGCCACAAATTGTTTATAAAATATTATCAAAATTAGCGAACAAATTATTTAAAAATATTCTAGTACTTTTTAATTACGAAAGTATTTTCTTTTCAACAAAACAGATTGATTAGATTAGAAAAAAGTTTGTTCTGTCAATAAATCATTTTAGACATTTCTTTCTTAATGTTAATGATTACAGTGCGTGTAAACGGATAAATCTTGATGGAATTACCAAAAATTCGGTGGTAATCAGAATATATGGATTTTACATTTGACCCATATAATTGCATGAACTTGAAAATATTACATTTAGAAATATAATTGGATAATTGGATAAGCTGAGAGAAACCTGAAAAATTAAATTTCCCTCTCGAGGGGTCGAATACATTGGATTTGAATTTGTAGAACTCAAAAATTTTGCTCATAATTACTTCGCTGGGATTAACATGTATGTTTCACTGCTGTTGCCGCTGCCGTTTCTGAAACTGGTCTGAGAGACATAAAACAGTAAGACAAAGGGCATGAAATACCCTCCAGTACATCTGTAATTGTATTAAGTTGTATTCCATAATGAAGTTACTAGATCAACAAATTTAAAGTGCACTGGGTGTGAACACCCCCCGGTGTGAACACTCCCCGGTGTGAACATTTTCAATGTTTTCAAATCACACAAATGCACACATCTGTGTGCATAGTTTTTGATTAGTTTTATTAAACAAGAAACTTTTACTCTTTCAGAACATACCCTCCAAAGTACTCTCCCACAGTAACTTGATTATGGAATACAACTTTCCCCCGGTTGGAAAAATAAAAATTGTAAGTAGCAATTGATAAACTTTGTGTTTTTCAAACGGGGGGGGGTCTGGGCAGCATGGAATGCCCTCCAGTACATCATTAATTGTGTTAAGTTGTATTCCATAATCAAGTATTTGGCTCTTAAAGAGTAAACTTATTTTTTTTTGATAAAATTAATCCACAAATATGTGAGCCAAGTTTCCGTTTCTGAAACCTGGGGGTTCAGGGTACGTCAGTAATTGGGTTAAATTGTATTCCATCATCAAGTTATTGAGTCAATAAATAACTGATGTACTGGAGAGCATTCTATGCCCCCCAGCCCCCCGGTTTCAGGAACAAACAGTTTATGACGATAATATTTTTTATTAATTTGATTAAATTAAGAACTCTCATTTTTTAGAAAGCCCTTTAGAAAGAGTGAAAGATGTTTAGATATTTATTCGATGAAATTAAACCCTCAGATTCAGAAAGAGTAAAAGTGTATTGTTTAATGAAATTAATCAAAAATTATATGCACAAACTGTTTGATTTTTAAACCGGGGGGTCTGGAGAGCATGGAATGCCCTCCAGCGCACTCGAAATTTGTTTACCCAGTAACTTGATTATGGAATACAACCAGTGGCGTACAAGCAGATGAGGGACCCGTGCGCAAAAAAAATTTGTTCCAAACAAGAGCGGATATAGAGACGAGTAACTAAGCCCCCTTATTTAATTTTATTAAATATTTAAAAAAAATAAATAGATGAGTTTTTTTATTTTTCAATTATCTGAGATTCTAAATTTCCTAAAATATCTTAGAATTTTCTGTGATTCCCTACTTCACAAGATTTTTTGGATATTTTTCTAAGATTTTCTAGAATTTTCTATTTCCTCTAATTTTCTACATTTCCTAAATGTAAAATTAGTGACATTTTTATGGATTTACTAAAATTTTCTGGGGTTTCTTAAAATTTCCCGTTCTTTGTTTAAATAAGTGAAAAAATGATGGAGAAATTGTCATATGAAAAACTAAAGAGAAATTTGAGGAAATCTAGTTTTTTTGATTTTTCCATTTTCTGAGATTTCATTGACTTTAAAATTTTCTAGATTTTCTAGTTTTATGCATTTTATTTTATTTGAATATTAATATTTTTTAATTAAAAATTTTTAATTCCTTGTAAAAAGGATCTAAGCCTGTGATCGAAAAGTAAAATCAAAAATTTGATTTTGACAATAAAAATAAAAAACTGGGGGGGCTTTAAATTGTTTTTGCACTGGAGGGTATTCCACACCCCCCAGACCCCCCGGTTTGAAGCCTAAAAGTGTGTGTATACGTCGTCTGATTTATTTTTACAATAAAAATTTTCACTCTGTCAGAACAAGTACGTTTATACGTTATTTGTATACAATTCATACCCACAGTTTTGTAACCAAAAAGTCTTAATGCATATTCACACATTCACATACCGTGCACCGGCAGGTCGGGGGGGTGTGTCACACCCCTCAGAACATAGTAATTGTAAGACCTTATAGAAATTTAGAAAGTTAAATTCCTGAAACGGAAAATCTTTTAACTATAATTGCTAGTGCACTGGGGGGTATGGAATACCCCCCAGACCCCCCGATTTGGAAACCTAAAGGTGTGTGTATGTTGTATAATTTACCTTCATATAAAAACTTTTTATTCTCTTAGAACAAATACATCTACATATCGTTCGTTTAGAAACAAAAAATTTAGTGCATATTTATACAGTATATATCTATGCATCGTGAAAACTCTCACCGGGGGGTCTGGGGGGTGTGGAACACCCCACAGAATATAGTAAAATTCCTGGTACGAAAGACTTCAAATAGCATCTAGTTGTGCACCTCCTGTTTTTGAGATTTTTGTTAAGATTGAAAAGGTCACAGTACAACTGGGGGCCCTTTTAGCAGGGGGCCCGCGTGCATCGCACCCACCGCACCCCGGTAGTTCCGCCTCTGAATACAACTAAGGGGGCGTCCATTAATTACGTGAGGTGATTTTGGCGATTTTTAGACCCCCTCTCTCCCTCCTTGGTGAGATGTCGTGAGATTTGACTCGACCCCCCCCTCTAATCTTACGTGAGATTTTGTAAAATGCTTATTTTTAGTGTAAATACGTTAATCTGTGCTTGATTGCGTTGGATTTATTTAAAAAAGCATAATTTTCTTAATTATTTTTATTTAGGACTAGTTAAGAGGTGGGCCAGGGTGGGCACTTTCCCACCCTGTTGATTGGAGTTCCCAAATTCCCACCCAAAATTTTTAGGTGCTTATTTCGATAATGTATTTTTTAAGTTTATTTATAAATTTTGTGTACTCTTCCCAATTTGTGCCCACCCATTTCAAAATTGCCTGCGCCGCATAGAATGTAAATTTTTGGATATTCAAAAAAAAATCAAAAAAATCCTTTTCTTTGAATAAAATTGTTGACGAAGCCAGTTTTGCAAATATTACATGAAATGTAATCCTTATCGAGTTGTTGACTTTTTCAAAATATTTGAATGTACACTGCTTACCATTATTCCAAACAATTGCACTTATCACTGGTTTACTGATATTGCCATTCATGCATCCACGATTTTTTTTTAAATCTAATTTGATCGAACCGAAGAACCGCACTAGAGAAGTTAATAATAAAGTAACAAACACAATTAAAGTCTATAGTTGTAAATAGGAAACTTGTATAAAAATAGAACAAACATATTGCACAATATTTGCTTAATCGACAAATATAAAGTGATCGTTCGCATTAGCAGATTTTAATTGTAAATTAGGCCATCTAATAAAACAATTTGCATGCTGATCAATTGCACTAATTACGACCATACAGGGAACCTCAGAAGAGCACAATTGAATCAATCGCACCATGTAAAGTTACAATAATCGTAGATCCTTCGAATTTTTTTTAATTGGAATGAGTAAACGAGCGTGTAGCCTTAAGATTTAAAAATAACATATCGACAAATTCGAGATGATTATTCAGCATAAACCGATAAAACTACGTAATTACTTTTTGCTAAATTGAAGAAGCAATTTCAAGGATTGCGATGTAATCATCATCTACCCAAACCTACGTCTACGTTATTTTTATTAATAATATTAACAATTTTAATTACAACTATGAAATTAAAACAACAATAATTAAGATTTGATCATAAATTACAAAATCATTAAAATTTGTGTAAAAATCCAAACGACCAAGTCGTAACTCTACAAAATGAGAAAATTTCCTTTAATAGCGTACACGCACCGCAAATAAAACACTAAAAATTGATTTCACCGTACGATGCCTCGTAAATCAATCAGTTACTAATATAACTGGGCAAACCCCCACCCCCACGTTTAATTAAATATATTTATTTAAATATTAAATGAATTTCTTATCAAGTGTTGACGATTGGAACTCTTAATAAGCCAATAATGAAATATTATTATAATTAGAATAAATTATTTATTTTCTCATGCATCGAATAAGAGGGCCAAAGTGTCGCGGGTGCATTTCTCAAAATAATGTGTGAACATAGCGATAGCTGAAACACAATTTAATCGTGTCCACCCATTTTGTAGCAATATCACGTTTCAATTTTAATTCGACATGCAATCGATTGGTTTCCATAAACCAGTGTGAAGAAGTGTGACGAAAATGTTAAAAGTTATTTTGTTATTATGCACATCTGCATCCTTACGTAAGTACAAGCAAATTTTAAATAAACCGTTTGTTTGATTAATTACGACATCGGTTACGATGCAACATCCAACGTCGTCGTCGCACAGGTAAACATTGTTTTGTCCACCCACGAAGTAAAAGTGGTTGAACTTTATTAAATCTTTAAATCCCCGAGCGCAAATCTTCTTAAATATTTCTAAAATTCAATGACGTAATGAAAGTAAAAGGATTAGCCAAATTATTATGCTATAAGTGTGCGACCAAATTGATTGCAATTATACGAAACGAATTGTTAATTAAAGGTGTCATGGGCCTATGATTTTCAGAACATCCTTGATATTTTTGCAGTTCAATTTTCGCAATGCCGAACAAAATTTTGGAAGTACACCAACAACATCATGGATCCGATAAACTGGGAAGGCGGTAAGCAATCCAAAATCAACGAAGGAGTTATCTTCCCCAGAGAGCTGGGCGCAGTGGCTTCAGTTCTCGAGTTGCATGCCACCCTGCTCGTACTCCCCGAAGAAGGCGAAATCGAAATTCGGGATCATGGGTTCATAGAAATATCACCAAACGCCTCTTGTAAGTACCAGGTCCAATTTCGAAACGACCTAACTTAATTTTCTAGCTTACGGTTTTCGTGTTAAGCAACTGGAACCGCACAGATGGTTGAACCCTGACAATTGGTTTACGAAACTTGAAAATGTCGCCGTGCCCGATGTCGAAAAAGTCCCCTGCGTTTACGACGATGTTGTCTTTCAAAAGAATGGTACCGTTTCCGTCCTCCTACCAGAAGCTTCCTTATCGGTAAACTCCATACAAGTGGAAGGAGTCGGATTGAATAACTACCAATGGTCCGGTTATTTGGAAACTGATTACGGAAGCGAACAATTTTTCATGTCTGACTACGGCCAAACAAAAATTTCCATCCAAGGTAACAGCTGCGAAAAATCCTCCGTATGTTCGTGCCACAATTCAGAAGCGATTACCAACTGGGTTTGCATGGAAATCAAAACAGAAGACCCACCATGTTTTGAACCCATCAAACCCATAGGACACTGTAACAGTATTTGCGGTGGAGTGGTTAAGTTCGAAATCGACCCCGGATTTAAGTTTGACGAAATTGCGCCAAAAAATCTGTATAGCAGCCAAGTGGACACTTACGCTAGCCGAGTGTTGGAGAATGGGAAACCTCTAGTTCAAATTATTTTTGCCGAAAAAAAAGATTATCAAGAGATAAGCACGAAAGCCGCGGAAAGCTTTTATAAATCAGTCCTTCGTGGTAACAAATTGCTTCTTCTGGTTTTACGTTTATTTTAAGGATTTTTTTACAGATTCGGCGCATTTGAAAATTAAAAACGCTAAGCTGGAAATGTCGGGAATTTACCTACCACAGGGTTCGGTGGCAAAAACCACTTTTTCGATTATGTTTGGAACCTTCATGGCAGTGACGATTCTGTTCGGTTTGATATATTTCATGTATATGGGACCGCTGAAGGACTATAATTTGACGTGAGGACAGTGACTTGTTTTAAATGTTGTCCATCAGTATAATGTTTGCAGAGCACCACTTGGGGAGGTTTTGGCAGGCAACTTCAGTCCGCACCTCTTCGCGAAGTTTGAAAACAAAGACGAAAGTTCGTTGTCGGTAGCGCCGTCCATGGTAAATTTGGAGAGTTCGTTTGATAACCCAATGTATGGGTCCGGCGAACCGTCGACAGGAAATTCGGGTGTCGATATCATGGTGAGTTGGTAGATTACATTTGAGTTGCAAAAAAATTACGTTTTATTTCAGGCAATGGGAGATACTTCCGCAAGCACATCCGGTGGAACGGAACACGAAAATCCATTGTACGAAAAGTTCGAAAAGGATGAAATAGAAGAAGATATTGAAGTTGAAGATTTAAAAGAAGTATGATATTTTCTTTATTTGGTAAAAGTAAAATTATACCCGTACATGTTAGTAATTAAGTTATATCGCAAAAGGGTAATTAAAGTTAATTAGAAAAAATGTTTTGCATTAAAAAATTAAATTGCTACTTAAGCGTTTATTACCAGCAGGAAAATGTTAACATTAGAAGCGACATCCTGTGAATGCAAATCAAAAAATTCCAAACGTTTCGATAATAAAATTATAACTTTTATGCTCCAAATATTGCGCAATTAAGTAACAATTTAATTACTCCTGTTTAATTATGCAGTTTTTTCCTAATAAATAAATTTTTGTAGTACACAAAAGAAACTTGGAATTAATTTGAATTGCGAAAGATATTAAAATAGAGCAAAGTACCAATCAGATGAATCAAAGGTTCGTTAAATCAAATACTAATCACAATTTAATTACCTTTAACTAATTTTGAATACGTCAATTACTTAATAATGAGTGCGGAGAGCTCTTCCATTTTTTCTTACCTAATAATATGCAACAAAAGCTTAACTCTTAATTGCGATTGGTTTGCCTGGGTGGCAATTCTAATTACTTTTAATTTTTACGGTGTACAATAAAATTAATTAAAATATTAATGCAATTTCACGTGTAATCACAATTTTCTGGGACAAGGATAGTCGGAAAAATTAGTAATACCTGCACGGGACGGTGATTTATTCAGGCACTAACCACGCCCAACATTGCTTAACTTTGGTGATTTCCATGACAAACTTGAACCTTAAACACAATTTTCAAGTTACCGTATCAGCCTTCAATTTCCATACCAATAAATCACACGACCAAACTGCACCCAGTAGGAAAATTATCCTAGATAATTTTGAAAAGTTAACGATATCTTTGAGGCATCGTTGTACCATTCAATCAGACATAATTATTTTGAAAAAACTAGTTCATTACGTAATACGTAAATTACGATATCAACAGTTGACATTTGGATGAACCGAAGATAGTGATCCAGTTTTGTAAGAGCCACCATTTTTTAAAATTATGTTTGTAAATAAATATTAATCATTTGAGCGATAGTACAAATTAAACATTGCATGTACCTACTCAATCATGCCCAAACTGTGAGGGCGTTTGACGTTGACACTTTCGCCGGTCTTTTCGTGTCGTTTTGCAATGCCAATATTTTAAAATTCTAACCGGTGAAGGCGTTCTGTATAATATCAAGGTTCGGTTTAAACCAAGTACAAAATTATTAAAATGTCCTCTTTGACCAAGTTCTGACCGGGGCATCCCCCGAAGACAACGTTTGAAACCTCCCCCTCCCAAATTATTTTAAAAAAATAGAAACGACTTACGGTTTGGATGCACTATAAAATTATTCCTGAATTCAGGATGTGCGATTTTAGTAAAATTAATGTGAAGTCTAATATTCTAAATATAACCCAATGTTTATAATACCGGCACGTTACGTAACCCTGCGCTAAAATTCCAGACTTTTCAAATTTTCTAAATAAACAGTTTAATTTGTGAATTATAGTAGTGCAACGCAATAATTATTATTAATATTGTAAGTGAACGTAAAAAGTAAGAATAAATAGAAAACCATGTCATTATGGTACCCTAACCCAGATAATATTGTATTTACGTTCACCCATAAATAGAAAAACAGATTCCAAAGCAACAACGGAAAACTGCTAAGGTAGTTTTCACTTTTTCACTTGGTGAAAACATAGTTGATGTCCATGAAAATTTATGAATAATAAATTCCTGCATATAAATTTAAACATAACAATAACTTTTTAAGGCATAAAAACGAGTGGGTGTCCTGTCTGAGCATTCAAGAGTCATACAAGCATAATAAATCTTAACAATCATTATAAGTAATCGATATAATAAGTAAGTAGTTCAAATGCAGTGGCGTACAAAAGACTTTGGTTCTAACCAATCAGAAGGTAAAGAATTTTGCGAGCTTGATGGAGGTACGCTACTGTTCAACAGGAACCCATTAAATGCCAAGTCTTGGAGATAAAGAATCATTGAAATGAATGCAAGGACAATTCGTTTGTGTTATTTCTGAAAAATTTAAGGATTGGTCTTTCCCTTGTCAAAACAGGAAGAATATAAAAGTCCGAAATGTACTTACACGACAATCAGGAAACCTCTCCAAAGCACTTTAAAGTTCAAAGTTGAAAAGATTTGGGCAATGCCAGTTGTGGGTGATAGTGAAGTCGTGATAATTAAAATTTGTTTGCATACTTTCTTTCGAGATTGAGATAATCGGACATCTAAAAATTTGCGTTGCACTTCCGGGTTATCAATTTCAAATTGAAAAAAGTAGAATAAACATTCCAAATATAGAGCACCGCACACGCCACCAAAACCTTTCTAATTAAAACGTGTCTGCTGCGAAACTAGGATGGCTTATTTTGATTGATCTGTTGAGAACACCTTCCAGCAAGATTTTACCGAGGTGTTTGTTTGCAGTAAAAATCATCCAATCTACTTTGCCATTACATTACACACTAATTACACACATTAGTTAACGTCATAGTGGCAATCATGGCTAGGTGATCGCAAAAAATTAATAGAAATTCATTGTTCGAAAAATTCAAAATCGTCAAGTCATTAAAGAACTGTTACGTAATATAGAATTCAGTTATATGGCTGAGATGTACCGTAAAATCTTCATTATACCATTATTTTGATGGGTTTTTAACTTTTATTTACCAATATAAAGGAAAAACACGATTGCAATTTTTATCACAATAGGTTCCGCAATTACAACTAAATTTAATAAGAATCTTTTAATTGCACTTATCAGAGAAGAAGATGTTTGCCGTTAACTCTGCCGGTAACTTTCGAATTAAATAATCGTAAATAAATCAATTTATTAATTATACAGTTCGAGTTGTCTCGAAATACTATAGCTAATACATCAAATTAATATTAATCATACGAAATTGCTAGATTAATAAACTGGTTGGCAGAAGAACTCGAGGAAATTTAAATATTTGCAACATAGTTTCAAAAATTTACCGAGTTTCTTGCTCTCTAACCACTACATCATAAATGATTAGTTAGCTATTATGTTCGGCGCAAGCCATCTACTTACGTAAGAATTTGGATAATTAATCCTTTGGTTAATTTAAATGACAATGAAAACTTTAATTTCTTTATTTGCTTGAAAATTTTTACCCTGAACTTATAAAGGACATCGTCAAAATTATACGTGTTAAGTGCACAAAAGCCAAACTAAAACGAGTGAATATTTATCCAGTCTTCCTGCTACAGCGTATCATTTTTTGGAGAAAAAAAAACACTCAGATTGGTCGATTATTTTACCAACTGAAAAATATATTAAACTAAGATTAGGCTTAAAAATATTTTTCCAATATTCTAAATGAGTGGATATCCTGCGATATGTACTGGAGGGTGTTCCACACCCCCCAGACCCCCCGGTTTACTTGTAATGTATTTGTATAGAGAATATTAAAGCTTGGAAAAACATTTATTCTAAATATCTACTCATTTAGAATATTGGAAAAATATTTTTAGTCCTGAGCAGTGGGGGGGTGTGGAACACCCTCCAGTGCATATCGCAGGATTTCCACTCATTTAGAATACTTGGAGAAGATAGGGAATTTATAATTTTACAAATTTCGCCAGGAAAAACTAGGAAATTTGAATTTTTAAGAGAATATTAAAGCTTGGAAAAACATTTATTTAAAAGCTTTACTGCTCAGTCTTTTACCGCTCAGGACTAAAAATATTTTTCAAATATTCTAAATGACTGGATATATTCTGCGATATGTACTGGAGGGTGTTCCACACCCCCCCACACCACCCGGTTTATTTTTAATTTATTTAAAAATAATTATAAAAATAATATAAAAATATAAAGTCAAAATTGTAAACCGGGGGGTCTGGGGTGAATACCCTCCAGTACATATAATAAAATTCCCACTCTTCTAGATTACCTCCGGTAGACAAATTTTTTGTTTTTGAGCAAAAGTGAGGGAAATTAAAACCTTCGGCTAAAGAAAATTAGAATTTGAGAAACTTATTTATTTTTATATTATTATTAAATGAAAAATATTTGATTGCCCGTCGGCACATAAAGTTTGGCAGCAATTTTTTGCGTTACTTTGAAAATATAGAAAAACGGAATCACCCAGAATCTAAAAAAGAGTTGCGGCTAGTTAAAATATAAACTGGAAGGGTTAAAAATTATAATAAGTTAACACTTCATAAAAAATACGAGAATTATACCAAAGAGTTAATTATTTGTAATAACTAAAAGGTAAAATGAAATTGTTTATTTTTAAGATAATTAACTTTAAATTATTTAAAGTGGAAAAATATCTTTATTATTGTAATAACTTCGACTTAAAGACCAAAGTACTGTAGTATATCAGAACCTGATAATTATATGCATATAGTTAACTAATTATTATGGTTTTTGCATTAAGAACTGCGGAAATAATAACAAAAATATATTAAAATGAAAGAAGCCTCAATCATAAACAAGAAATTTACATGTATGACAATAATTCACAACATCATTAAATAAATAACTCTAACTGAATTAAACTAATAATATATTATTATCTGATGCCATCTAATTTTCCTTTGTTTTATTGTTTTGTTTATACAAAAACAAAGACTTCTCTATACAACACAATCATGTTACATAGATCCTATATCAATATTTATAAATTACTAATAAATAACTAATATATTACTAATAGCCAATAGTTCAATATAGTTAGTCAGCATTTTGCTAAATATTTCTTTTCAAATAATAAAAAAGCTGAAAAACAGAGAATCGGTCTTATAGTTTTTGAGTTTATTAGACGAATTCCGATTATAAAGTTCATTTCAAAAATCTGTTGCTTTGTTCAGACAAAACCGCAATGTACACTGAAAAAAAACTGTTGTATGCAATTCTGAGCAATGTTGTACCCCTGTATAAACGGAAAAAAAATTACGTGTACGTAATGGTGCAAAAACTTGTCACGACATTTGGCTCCACGACTTGGAGTAAACATCATCGCTAAAACAAGTCGTGTATATCAAGCGGGTTGGAATTCATCAGATCGGTGCAATGATTTTATATTTTTAGATCGCCGGCAAATTAATGCAGATAAAAAACTAGAGGATCATAAAAACTAGAAGTATTTTGAGAAACAAAGATCGATAACCCCAAAACACAAAATCCACTGGCTGGTCGGAAGCAAAAAATGGTAAAAATGCAATTTAGGATTTTTTGTTAAAAAATTAAATAAATTGCTTTTTAATATAGCGTTAACTACAGCTCTTGCTTTCCAAGTAGCAATTTTTGAACCACCAATTAATGGAATGTTAAAATTCCAGGTCGTTAATTATCTGTTTTAGTAGTTTAAGTATTCTCTTAATTTACTTCTCCCAAGCAAAGCAAATTATCTAACATAAAAAATGTTAGCGTAACTAATGTGAGACTGCCTGAATTGGCAGTTACGCCACTGCACTAGATTATTTTTTTCAGTGCAAGTAAAAGTGTAAATCACAACAACAGTATTGTGCAGTGTTCGGATAAGTAATCAAGCGGTTTCTGGGCAAGGTTAAGGAAACCAAAATTTAATATCCGAATTGTTGTCTGTGAATTGGATAACAATGAAGCAGAATTTTAAATTCTACGCATACACGTCCGGAAAAAAATTATCCAATTTCCTGTTGTTCGTTTAAATAACACAAAACACTTTCATCTTCATTAAAAAATTAACAAAAAATGTTATCTTACGAAAGTATGCTCCTCTGCTCTTGCATAACATCATTTAAAATGACCAGACCGATTAGCATGAGTTATGAAGATGGTGGGCGCCAGGTGAAGCTTAAAAATTTGTAATCTTCACTTGGGCCATGTTATACAATTTACTGAGATTGTGTGGTCTGGTTGGTTTATAAATTATCAGGAAATACAAAAAGACAATTTCTCTAGGAAAACGTACGACTATTGATTAGCCAGCTACTTTAGAGAGTAGAAAACTATAAATAATTGTATCTTCTCCTTAGATGTACAAATACATTTTCAATGAACTAAATTAAACCTATCACTTCCTTTCACTTCATAGAAACGAATACAGAAAAGGCGAAAGGTCAACATGGAACGATATATCACCAAAAATGTAATTGATTTAATTTTCATTGAGTATTAAACTCATAAATTTTATTTGACATTTTATTGTTTGTATTGTCTGGTTTACAAATCCATTGTTGTCATAAATACCCAATATATTATATTATTTTTTGTGATAAATTGGATGATTTGTTATTATTTGGATGAACCTCTTTTTATTTAAGATTCCCCTCCCCCTCCTGCAGGCTAATTCGATAATTTGCCATACAGAAAATTTGTAATTTCAGGGTTTCAAAAATTTGTAGGTAATCCTTCAACACAATACGGAATTACAAACAAAACACTTTCTCGCAAATAAAACAAAATTTATTTTCTTTAGAAATCGTTTACAATGGGTAAAAGAGATAGTTGGCAGATATTTTTAGTTTTGACATCAATGCGTATTTATTTTCAAATAATAGTTTAGAATAAAGATTGCATACTATCAACCGACTGAATTCGTGAAGTGTATCCTTCGGAACAGACGGAGCAGAAACAGCAATGGAAAAGACCCAAGAAGAAAGTCAATTAATACAAAAATGAAACCGTACACATGTTATTGTGGAAAAAAAGCTTTCTCAAGAAGTTAAAGAACTGCCCATTGGAAGCCTAGCTGGCTTTCTGTTCCTTCCTGAAGTGATTTTTGAGAATAATCCCAAAACAACATGTATGGATTGACAGAAAAAGATTCCCACATGAACAATAATCGTCATTGAAGACAATACGAAACCACAAGATTATGGCCAGTAACCACATTTTGATGATTACCACTGTCAACATGGAAAATTAGCTGAGGATCGGTGATCCAAATACCTACTTCCATTTCTTCCATCCCTTGAGGTACCCAGCCTCAAGGCTAACCTGCAGAATTGGATTTCTCCAAGTCAGTCGAATAGCATTGAACAGGAAGTGGGCAGGCTTTCAAATACATCAGGAATGAGTGTAACTTAAGATAACCAATTAAGTAGCATAGGTAATTTAAAATTAATAATAAAATTATGTATAATTAATAAGAACCTTCTTTGGCGTATGTAGATCACCTTGAATGTGCGCAACGTCGCCGAAGTAGCATTTAATAATTTTTTTTATGCGAAATATGCTAAAATATCCAAACCAGTTCAAGTTGATTTATTGAATAAACCCATTTAACCTTTGCCAATAATTTTTAATGTCCAATTCGTCATTATGCCCGTAAACAAAATCGCCAATCTAAAGGTTACTAGAGCAGTTTGTCTTCCAATTCCTCCCATTGGTTGACAAGTAAATTAAATTATTTATGAGTGGAATCTCGTACACTTACTTAATTCCCTTTTTATTGCGTGTGCAACACTCTGGAACATTGTATGTCATACATGGCTTAGCATTAAGAGTGAATATTTTCAGGTAACCTAAAAATGTGTGCACGAGTCAATACCAGAGGAAGTTATTATGCGAGGGTCGGAAAAGGAAGTATTTGTCCCCTTTCATATATATATTTTTGGATAGGTACCTGGCTGACCCATAAATTACATTAAATATTCCGAGTCTGCTCTACTACACGGACAATTTCTTAAAATTGTTTTTAATTATGAAGGTAATTAAAACAAGAAAGGAATTTACTTACTTGGTTAATGACGTTTTTCTGCAGTCTGGGTGTTATTTACGTTCCAGAACGTGAGGAAGTGGTCTGGCAGCGATATAATGCCGCAGTTCTGTAAGAAAAACAGTAATTAAAAATAATTTTATTGAGAAATATTACGCCCACCCTGTGTGACGACATAAATTAGCAATCATTTCCAATTTGGGATAGATTTCCCCAAGATTGCAATTTCAAACTATCTCAAAGAATTGTCAGTTCAAGGTCATTAACGAGGTGTACGTGTAATGGTTTAGAAGAGAGAAATCGACAACTAAATGCGTGAAGCAGCCGAGATTAGACCGCTACCGTTCTTGCAGTAGTCCCACTGTACCCTACCATACCAATTAATTATTGTTTTGCGTCTGACTGTTACACAAAAGTTGTCCAAACTTATTTGATTTATTAAGTAATGGTTAAGTGATAGTTAAGTAAACACTATCTTAAGAAATCTGGACAATTACCAATGCTTATACAAGGTGTGTGTATAAACACCTGGATATGTTTCATAGGTAAACACTTTTACATTGACATTGGTCACTTTTATTGATCAAAAAGTACGATTTCGAATTACGTCACAAAGAAATACCGACAAGCAAAAGTGCAATATTTCACACTCCGCCAGTTCCAGGTACCATCGAAAATCGCCGTCAGTTCATGGGCGCCTTTACTTTCTGGCGCCCTTGAGCTTCCAAAATTACGAATTTTGCCAATATCAGGTCAATTGTGAGATAAAAGACCGGTTTTTTGATAGATTAAAATAATTTTAAGATATGAAAAAGTGCAGTAGCATCCTGAAACGTGCATACCAAGATAAACATTGTAGTGGGCAGTTTGGGAGAATTGATACTATTATTATTAATTCCGTAAATAAAAAAACTCGGAGACAATATTATTATTCAGTTGAGGGCGCAGCCAATAAATACTATAAATAACAAATTACAACCGGATAAGCCCTATATCCGGCTCCAGTGGTAGCTATTCAAAATTCACACGACGAAATTTCGGACAAGAATCCAGATAACAACAAAATTGGCGCTGTTGACACTTCCAAATGTCTGATTTTGAATTCTTTTATCGTAAAACTGCTGTGAAATAATAATTCACGAAATAAAAATCCAAAATATTGCAAATGTTTGGTTTTAAACAAAACTTTCTATACCAACCATACGTTTTAGATTAACTTGATATTTTTCCGCGTGGTGGCCGGAATTTTTGGAATGCTGATTACTTTTTCAAGATTCTGCAGATATCGAGATGAATTTTGCCAGATTTTCCAAATTCCAAATCTCTACAACCGCCCGAAAAATACAAAATCTTCTAGTTTACCCAGCCAATCTTCCAAATAATTCTTCAACGCAAATGGTAATCGGAAAAGCCTATTTTTGAAATATCAAATTTGTATTTATCCTTATTTTTCAATATAAATAAAATTCAAAATCCAAATTAATTTAATGGTAAATAAAACTTTCAACATCAATGGGAAACCAAAACGAAAGATAAATCGACCCAGGTATTTCTAATCCTAATCTATAAAAATGCCAGCACGCTACTCCTGCTGCTTTAGTGAAAAGAAGCACTCTGATTGGTCCATTTTTTTACCAACCAAAAAATATATTAAACTAACATTAGGACTAAAAATATTTGCTCAATAGTAGTCCGAACCGTAAAATTTGAATTTTTAAGCAAAAATGAGGGAAATTTAACCTTCGAATAGAAAAAATTAAAACTTTATTGCTCACGGAGTTTAGCAGCAACTTTTATATAAAAATATAAAGTCAAAATTGCAAACCGGGGGGTCTCAGGGGTGTGGAACACCTTCCAGTACACATCGCAGAATTTGGAGAAGATAGGGAATTTATAGTTATACAAATTTCGCCAGGACAGACCGGGAAATTTAAATTTTTAAGCTAAAGTAACGGTTAAGCTTAAACTTTAACTTAAAAAATCATTTATTTAAGTGTCTAACTGCTCAGAGTTTAGCAGAAACTTTTGCGTTACTCAGAAAATTAACTGTCAAAATTATAGTCAAAAATGTAAACCGGGGGTTCTGAGGGTGAACATATCTTGCAATATGTACTGGAGGGTGTTCCACACCCCCAGACCCCCCGGTTTACTTTTATTTTATTTATAATAATTTATAATTAATTTAATCTATAATAATTATAAAAATTATATAAAAATATAAAGTCAAAAATGTATAGAATTTGGAGAAGATAAGGAATTTATAATTTTACAAATTTCGCCAGGAAAGACCGGGAAATTTGAAATTTTAAGCTAAAGTAAGGGTTAAGTTTAAACTTTAACTTAAAAAATCATCTAGTAATAATTTATTATCGTTGACCTTTTTTAAAATATTTAAATAATAAAAATTGTGTAGTTGAAATTATTTTGTCAAATAATATGTCATTTTACATCCTTAAAAATGGGTCATAAGTAAAAGGACTCGAAACGTCGGTCAATTTAATTGATTAAAAGACCTATAACTCAACAATTTGTATTATTTAAATATAAAAAATCCCTTATTTAAGTGCCTAACTGCTCAAAGTTTAGCAGCAACTTTTGCGTTACTCTGAAAATTAACTGTCAAAATTATAGTTAGGAGAGTGTTCCACATCTCCTAGACCCCCCCGGTTTACTTTTATTTTATTTATAATTAATTTAATCTATAATAATAATAAAAATTATATAAAAATATAAAGCCTAAATTGTAAACCGGGGGGTCTGGGGGGTGTGGAACACCCTCCAGTACATATCGCAGAATTTGGAAAAGATTTAGGGAATTTATAATTTAAAAATTTTGCTACGAAAAACCGGGAAATTTCAATTTTTACGCTAAAGTGAAGGAAGTTTAAACCTTAAATGTAAACCGGGGGTTCTGAAGGTGAACATATCCTGCAATATTTACTGGAGGGTGTTCCACACCCCCCAGAACCCCCGGTATACTTTTATTTTATTTATAATAATTTATTATTAATTTAATCTATAATAATTATAAAAATTATATAAAAATATAAAGTCAAAATTGTAAACCGGGGGGTCTGGGGGGTGTGAAACACCCTCCAGTACATAACGCAGAATTTGGAAAAGATAGGGAAATTATAATATTTTTAATTTTGCCAGGAAAAACCGGGAAATTTGAATTTTTAAATAAAAGTGAGGGAAAATTAAACCTTTGGCTAGAAAATATTAAAGTTTGGAAAAACATTTATTTAAGTGCTTTACTGTTCAGAGTTTAGCAGCAACTTTTTGCGTAACTTTGAAAATATAAAAAAACGGGAAATCCCCCAGGAGCGGAAAACAAAATTAAATGTTCACAAATGATCTACTGTCTAGCTGCCCGTCCGCGGACGGACTTTCCAGCTATTTATTTTATGTTTGACCTGACTTTCTTTAATTTAATATTATAAATTGTCTTAATTAACAATAATTAATATTAAAAAAATCCAAAGTACCTCTTCAAAATAAAAATTAAATTTTTAGAATTTTGAAATACAAACCACTGCAAATTAAGTACGATTCTACTCAGTTTTTCTGCAATAACTCTAAACTGAAAAAGTACACCAAAAAATGTTTAGATCAAAATTTGTTCGCCATTTTACGGTGAACATTTTTGACCTCTTGAGTATTTTTTATATCTTTCACGGTTGGCGAGTTATTAAATAAAATCTGAACAAAAATGTAAATTTAAACAATAGTCAAGTAATTTTAGCTTGATTACACTACTGGACTGAAACATCTGCAGTTAGTAGAACATCAAAAAAACAAAAAAAAATCGGATAATTTGAACGCTCTAAAATTTTCGCAACAGAGGATTAATTCCAAGGTTAATTAATCATTGTGAACTGTGGTGAACTGAACTGTTTAATCCATTACAATTATTATATAATTGTCATCTAGCTCATTCAAAGATCAGCCAGGCTGAAAACATTAGAAAAATCGTGACCTGTCGCCTTCACCTCTGGTAAACTCGTTGGTCCATTCGAACTGAATTTTTTACGTTTACTTCTTGTGGTATGTAACTGCAATGACTTTCCAAAAATTATGTTATAAAAACTAATAATTCTAAATTATTTGCATTATTCGTATTGTATATACAATTCCGGTCCTTATACAAAGTGTTGTTATGCCCTATTTAGCATCAGTACATGTTCCAAGTGTGTATTTATCTTTTTTCTCGGTTGTTTTCAACCAGAAATCATCGAATAGAACAAAATTGACGATGCTGCTCGAAAAAAAGTAAAACCTTTGGACCTCAAAAGCATTCAAGGTGTAAATTAAATATTAAAACACTGTTAGAAAAATTTGAGCATCATTAAAATAAATAAAACGATGCTCCACAGGTTTTCCTTGAAATTTATGCTTCCTTAAAATACATAATGAATGCTTGCAATTATGTGACCATCATTGTATATAACAAGTCATGCAAGAACAACCAAACCTTTTTTCCATCCCAATAAAAAATTTAAACAATTTATTTCCCACTCCAGCTTTTTATAATATTTGAAGATCAAACGACAATTGCACAATAATTATATAGCGAAGAGGTAAATCAATCCAAACTGGATTTGTTTTGAAATCGATACTCGATGAGTTGTGGTCATGGTTTGATAAGTGCAACTACCATTCAATAACCTTTGGCTATTCTTTCTGGTGAATTGAAATTATATCCGTCTACCACAAAAATGTGCATATTATTACGAAAAAAAATACCAAAAGAAAAGGTCTAATGTTTCAGAAGTGAAAATCAATTTGGAGTTCAGCGTTCTCGAGTTTCAAACTGCATAATGAAAAGAAAAATAAGATACTGTGGTTTTTTCTTGGCAAAATTTACAATATATTTTTTATAATTAATGCAAGGTTATTTGGTGAACAGACATAAAAATAACAATCTGACATTTAAAATACAATTCGAGCGTAATGTATTTCGTGCAGACATCTTTTAACGATTATCCGACTCCACAAGTCATCTTGAAAAGTAAAAGTTGACATTTTGGATTACATACTTGCTTAAACTGTAGTAATATCTACCTTTTAATAATATAAAGGTTACCCAGTATATGAAATGGTAAAAATTTCAATTGGAATGGAATTTGAGAGAAGGCACACACAAAACTCCCATTGTATTGAATCTCACTTTCGAACACTTGATCATAACACAATATGTCAAAGAACTAATTTAAATAGCGAATGTGTCACTTTGTTATATTTGTACATTCCACTTTTAGCGGGTGGGCATTCGAATCATACTGAAACCCATTCGAAAAGAAGGCGCCACTTAATCTATATTCTTAATTTAACATATATAACGTTTTCACCTCGGTTTTTACTAGATTTAATTAAAAAAAGGCGTTAAACCTGAAAGTAAATAGCCAAAACCTTTAATGTTCAGATTATTGGGCGAAACAATGGCAAAGTGAATTATTGTTGAAATCATAAAAATATGTTGAAATATTATATCATATTACTATGTATTATACATTATATTACAACGGTATTGTGTTGACTACAAAGGTTGATTTAATTTATCTCTGTAATAATACCTTTGTAATTACAAGCAATTTTTTGCAGAAAATAAAGAGACAAAGTTCAATTTTTAGATTAATATTAAATGAGGTGTTTGCAATCGGCTGTGTGTTCGATGCGCGAGTTGCTATATAGGACGAACTGGGGCAAACTAATTAAGGATCATATGTATTCTATAACATCGCATGTCCTTATAAATCGTATCCTGTGATGTGCAATCAATAGATTTCATAATTTAAATTATATACATATTATTTAAAATTAATGTGTGAAGGTTGTTGATACCGAAGCTCGGAAAACTAACGAGCGATGGTTACTACGAGAATTTATTATTGACTTGGAAGAATCTGTTCCACTTTCCCTACAAACTTCAAGTCTTCTCGTTGCATATTTTTAAAACGTAACTTGGAGGATATGTAATTTTTTATTAAAACCACTTAGGTCCTGGTCTCCTTGTTGACCTTAAACTTATTTATGTATAACTAAACGGTACACGTTCTAGATTCCAAGGAAAGTTAATTATGCAAATTACAACTGACCAACAATTAACAAATTGTTGAAAAATTAATGTCCACAATTTTCATAACACAAAATTAAAATTATATTATGCGCGAGTGGTCATTATTAAGGTCACCATAAAATGGACAATGATAATTCAGCCATAAAACATCCTATTTTACATTTAAAAAATATTTTTTTAAATAAATATTATAAATTTTGGCGATAAGATAACGATTATGTACATAATTAAATAAGATAGACAAGGCTGCGTTATTTGTTGTTTATAATTATTTTCGAGCAGACATGGTAAAACCCAAAATAGAGCAACATCACAATGAGAGCGGAGTTATGGTCCGGGTTATTCATAGACGGCTTTAAATACTTCAGTGCAGACGATTTTTTCAACCACTTCATATAAAAAATGTTTCTATAATTATTTCAAAAAGAGAAGAAGAGAAATTCAAAATTTAACTGAATCCTTGGCCCTAAGTAATTTAGCAGATGTAAGGTAGAGCAGCTGCAAGGAGAAGTCCATTGTTGAGAAAGCCCCACAAGAACGTCTTTGCTGTTCCACCCAAAGGTAAACAGACTGCAGCAGCCGAATTAAATGTCAAAAAAGTTGTCGGGGAACCTAGTGACATATTTAAAACTGCACCGTAGTATTTCAACATAAACTCGGTAATTATTGAGGAATACCAAATTAACAGGTATAATTGAAGGCTAAAACTTTCATTTACCAAAAATACGGTAGTATAGTAACGGTGACTCGAAAATTATGCAAATATTAGTCAAGATATTATTATATTAATCGACTGTACTTGTTATTATGATAATGAAAATATGTTAAAAATAATAATAGCTACAAAACAATGCTTCTTATCTGAGCAGAACTACAATGACGGTGTTTGTTTTCCATCGCTTTATATTTCACTTTTTTTAAATATTAGCATAAGCTCTGAAAAACTGCTCTAAATTATAAGTTCTTTACTGCACATTATGTAACCTTTCTGAATTATTAACAAAAAGTAGACGACATTACCATAATTAAAGTAGCATATCGTCAATATGTTAATCGTCAGTTCAGATATTAAATATTAAAATCAATTAAAACTATTAAAATAAGGATAAGCGCACAAAAACGTTAATTTCACGTTAAAACGACGTTCGAGTCTACGTGTTTTTAACGTGTTAAAATAACAGAGTTATTTCACCCAGAATAAGTTAGGCTATATTATATTAATTAAAAATAATACATTTTCTTACTCCGTAATTCCTCTATTTTTTTAAACGTGAAAGTAAATTTTATATATAAGTAGTATAAGAGTTTACCAGAATTAATTTTTTTTAACAATTTGCACAGCCCCGATACAGTTTATGAATTGAAATATGTCCACATACAATAGCTAAGTACGCTACTTACTACATTTCTTAGGTTGTGCGGCCTGAAGGCCGCATTGACCCGTCATAACCTTCCAATTACTTTTAGAAAGTTTGAAATTTGTGATAAAATTTGTTCATTCGCTTAGTGATCTGATCCTATTCCCATTCATAGTATAAACCACTATTACTCCGAGTTTGATCGTTCAAGCATATTCAGGGCCTATTTTACCATTAAGAGGGAACATCAAATTGTAAAATAAAAATCAAATTTTGATAAAATAACCAAAAAAATTATTAGTTACACTCGAATATCAGAGGCCCGAGAATTTGCTGGAGCCTAGCGGATCAAGGATCCCAGCATTGGCTACTAAGTAACTCTTCGGTACTGAAGAACTAATACTATTGGTCTATAAATAAAGAGTAAACCGTACCCAGACCCCCCCGGTTTGCCAACGGCTACACTGAAACCCAATCACTATTTGAAGTTATAATAATAAATAAATATGTTTAACCTCGGACCCGTTTCATGGTTTCTGCCATCGATCGACGATATTCAACTCCCGGGTATGCAAAAATAAAAGTACTTACATATGCGGCCAGCAGTGGATCGAACTCTTTCGATGCCCAAAACCAGAACCATATTATGGGACCTCTACAACTTATTAAATTTTGAATTTAAGTTTAAGAAACACAAAACAATGAGGATAAACTGGAGGGTCTGGGAGGTATGGAATACCCCCCAGTGCACTCTTTTATTTTATTCCCAAATTGCTACGCCCAACACAAAAAAAACTGGACTACATCATCTTCTCAACCTCTCTACGGGGTTTATTTTACCATTGAACGAATTAGGCATGTGCCTGCCGCCCAATGACCAGAGAGTAAACATAAAATCTTAAAATAAAAATTAAATTCTGATAAAATAACCCAAAAATTGGGCTTTCTTTTTTTTGGGTTTATCTTTCAGGTTTCCAGAAAATCCACATTGAAAGTTTGTCTTCGAACAACACGTGAATATCAACAATATCAAATATTACACAACTTCAAACGAATAACGTTAAAAAGACGTTAATTCAACCAACAACCAAAAGCGTGCTTGCTGCGTTAGATATTTTACTTACAGTTACCTAATCGTTTTATTAATTGAAAGCCCAGAACCTCAGTAATTTCTTTAAAAAGTTCCAAATTCCAAAAAGCAACTGGCGTATAGTTTTCGTATTGGCTGTATTGACAATAGTTATCACTATGCATTTAAAATAAAAACAGTATTTACAATATAATTATTCTGTTTTGAGAGGGCAGCGCCCCATCGCCGTTCCCTGCTTGAAAGTGATTTACTTTTAATACCAGTAGATTACGCACTGTTCATTGGTCCGTTAGTTCATTATTAAACGAATCAGGGGTGTATGCTAAACCTAGAAAGTAATACTAATAAGTTAAATTTAAATCTGCCAAATTTACTGACCAGTAAATGATAATAATAAACGGAATCCTACAATTAGTACTGATAATGTACATTAGCTCTGAATAAAACAATAATTTATTATATTTAAATAACAAATAGCAATACTTTTACTACCGGCGTTAGGCGCATGCGTTAAAATGCTTTAGCGCCGCCCGTTATCGGCTCTAAAGTTAACCACTAGCTTTAAAAGGTGAAACTTGATATTTAATTACTTATCAAATTAAATTACAAAAAAAATGATGTTGATACTTCAACACATGGATACAACAATAACTTTTGCACTTGGGTTCGTTGCCCCCCTCCTCCCCCGGGTAAAAAAATCGCTTAATATTGCTTAATGGATTACACGATTCTGCTTCTGCAAGTAAATAATAAAGTCATTTGATAAAAAGGCAGATGAATTATTATGTTCCATGATCAGGCACATTTTGGCCATCAGCAGAATGCAAATCTATACTGGCTGCTTAGTGCAACTCTGTGACTAGCCTGAAGGTACTAAAATGAATTGAAATTTTTACAAAGTCACTTACTGATAAAGAGAAATGATTACTTTGCATTTATGAATAATAGCGCACTCAAGGTAGAAAAGACTGGATATGACCCTCAAAAAATAATAATTTTATAAAATGAGATTTTTTTAATAAGTAGTATTATTATTAATTATTTTTGTAAAAAATGTTACAATATAAATTATTGGAATTTATCTAATGAATCATCTTGATTCGTCGTCCGGAAAGCCAACATTCCTATTTTTAATTCTTTGCAAGTCATTTGATAAAAAAATTACCTGCTGGCAATAATAACTGTTCCTTCATATTAATAGTAATTTCTTTATTTTTTTGGCACTTGTTGATGTTAATTTTAACGTAGTAGCATAATCAAAATGAAATAATCTTATCCACTCAGGTGTCAGATGTTAAAATTGAAAATCTCTTGAACAGTTCAATGTAGGTAGCAGCATGTATAGACCAATCAACGATCTCCATTTAGTTGGCCAAATTAAAATTTTACAATTTTGTTTTCTTTAAGATTTACACAAAACAGTAGATGTAAGGAAATATTCCGGTAGATACTGGGAAATATTAGTAAGAGGAGGGGAATCCCCGGATTTCAAGGGAGATGTTAGGAAAGGAAGATGCCTCGCGATTTACTCCTCGGATTTTTCCATATTATGTAATTATGAAATTGTAGATATTTTCAAGAAAATTGTTGCTTTTCCTGCCACTTGCAATAGAATCGGAAAAAAAATTATTATTTTATATTAACTAAGTATAATATTAGTAAAATATATTGCAGATTAGAGACTATATAGTTGGTATGAAATTTCTTAGTATAATGTAAGCTAACCGGATTACAAATTATTCCAATTACTCATAGGGATTTAAAGTAACTAAACCCTAATTGGTGCGCTTCGACAGTTATTAAGCAGTGGTGGCTGTTCCGGGGAGGCTGATAGGGTGATACCCACCCGAAATTCACAATAATAATATTTTATGAATTTTTTTAAACCATAGGCTTCTGTACATCTGATTAGTTTGTCAGCTCGAGCAGTCGATAGTTGGTTAGATAATCTTAAAAAGTTTAAGCGAAGGACAAAAATCAAGGTCTGCTTTCTTCATCGCCATCAGCCCCAAGGCGTATTACCGTTGTTCTTAAAGCCGGGTTTACCTTGTCGAAATCCAGATCCCAAATATTATCTACAATACTCCCATTCCATAAGCACTTAGTTTTATTACTCTAACTGGCTAATTATCTACAGTTTTCATTAATAATTTCACCTTATACAGATGACATTTGAAAATGTGGAACACAAAGAGAATAATAATTAAACGAGCAGGACTTCGTTTGATGCTTAATTAAAATTTCGATTGAATTGTTCATTCGATAAATAAATTAAACAGGAAAGGTAGGAAATCCAGTAATTCACATCAGCTCCACGAAATGCGACGATATGGGTGCCTGGTAGGATTTTCGGATAGCCTCCCTAGGGCGTTAAAGTATAATTTAAAAAATTTCTATAAATAGTAATCGTTAATGTATTCGAAAAACTGGAATTCCTCGTTAATTTTACAGTTGCGTAGAAATAGAATTCAGCAAATTGAATTTTATCGATACCGTTATATCTATCCACTTCCCATATGTTAAGCTAATTGTAGGATCATTTTTATTGTGAATGAAAATATTAACAAAATCAAAGAAAATTACAACTACTATAAGATAATTGCAATAATTAAACTAGCAAATTAGACTCACGTAACGAGAAGTACTGTAAAACATGATGGCTGATTTATGATTAAGTAAGATCGAAACTTAATTGCTTCAAATTAATTATTATAATCGAAATTATAAACATCGTAGAAAATGCTAATTAACGGATTTCTATTAGTAATAGGCTCAATTTGTATTATAGCAAAAATTCAAATCGGAAATTAAAAATTCGCTAGCGTTAAATTAATTAATTGCGGTTTTGTTCTTACAGCAATTTGAAACTTTTAAAACCATCCACGAAAAGATGATATGGCCCTTATTGGTAAAAATACCTCCGTTGGTGATTAAATTGTTAGGCCTGGTTCTTTGTGTGTGTAATCGTTGGAAAATTAATAATGTCAATATTTAGTATAATGAAGGGGTGGGTGCCCAAAAATGACACGGCAATAAGTAAATTTATTAGATCGATATTTCTATTTACTTTTTTGTTGCAACCTGTAGCTTAGGGGTTGTCATGGAATATGCATTTATAATGTAATAACCGGAACGTATTTGTCACGAAAAATGATTAATTTTTGATAAATAACAGACATTTTTGTACAAAACAATAATATTCCAAACAAAAAAAAAATTACCAAATATAATTAACTTTATCGAGAGTTGATAATACAACGTGAAATTTTGTTCATTACCATAATTTAGAAAACTTAAATTTATTCAATTAAAAAAAATCCGATTCATCTGTTGAGTGAAATTCAAAATTTTGATTTTCAAAAAAAATTTTCGAAAATATACTCAAACTTACTTTGCAAAAATTCCAAAAATAAGTCATCACAGTCAAAAACACTCACGTAAAGTCGAAAAACTTTAGATCCAGAGTCTTAACAATTTTCATTTATGTTAACAATAAGCGCACGGTCACACCGACAACAACATTCACAAACGAAAGCCCCACTGAATGTTATTTCTATCTATTGAACATCAGAACATGCATAGGTCGAAATCGGCCAGCCGAGGTAGGATTTACCAAGCCGGTTTGTTTGTAACACTCATTTGCGCAGTCTCGACACAAACCGGTTGCTATGTCACAAAAAACACGTGGATCTCGACTTTTTGAATTTTTAAATTTAAGCGGCAGTTTTAATTGAACCAATTACGAGAGTTTGCGAGTTTATCGCTTTTAATTGGTTATTTATTAATACTAAACCGAAGTTTTAGCTAGACTCGCTTCGTCAAAATTAATTTCGCTCAAGTTTACTAAAATTTAGTTCAATTAAAATAACCTCAGCATGCAGATGAATTTAATAACCCGCGACAAACTAAATTAAAGCTGAGTTATGTATCAGCAAATTTTGCTCAGTAAACAAATTAAGTCTACTCGATTCTCTCAAGAAGTAACAGAACCGCGTTTCCTTTGGCAGGTCAAAGATCTCACGAAGGTCGGTTGTTGTTCATGGGTCAATTATGGTCGTAAGAAGAAAACATTCCTTCAATACATTTTCGTTTTATAATGTAAAGAAGGTAGAACGAGGTACTTGGCTGTGTCAGTTGCATGCAACAATTTGAATTCTGAACAATTGAAGTAGCCGATCGTTAAAATATTAACAATTTTTTCTTCCTATTGTTTGTCACGAGAATGATTATTAATTTTCCACTTCCGGGAACTTCTGAAAAGTACAAAAAGTCACTTCTACTCCTAAGAGTTGCAAACTGACCCGCGGGTCAAGCTTCAAAAGTAAAGAGGGGAAGTACCCAAATACATATTTTCGGTCCAGCAACAAAAATAAAAAATTGCGAAGCAAAAATGAACTTCGATGAGAGCGGGTAGTATACACTTCGTGTGAAGGAGGCCACAATTACCTTTGAAATTTGCATAATCTTATTAATTAAAGCAAACCTATTCATTTGTAAATTACATTTTGTAGTTTCATGTATATTTTTTCTTGTTTTTAACTTTTTGCTTTTGCTACAATTTTCCCAGATTGCGCGACCTGAAGTCCGCACTGACTCGTTACTTAACCGTAACTGAATGCCAGGTTAAAGCTCGGTTAATGCTTTATAACTAACCATTAAACCGTAAATCAATAATTTTCAAAAAATATCTGTATTGTACAACTACATGAGTCTCTGTTTTTAAGTAAAATTCGGCCATAATTAACAAAATCCAATTTTCACTGTTGTAATTTTGCCCTCTATTTTTTCAAAAAAGGTTACGCCACTGCAAGTTAAGCTAGCTCAAAAATGTTTCTGATTTGTATATCTGTGTAATACTGGGAATATTTTTATTTTTCTAGTTATTTTATCTTTGGTTTTTTTGCCAAAATAAAATTGAATAGCTTGGCTAGTGAAATTGGTTTCGTAACATTTGGCACGTTTATTATGATCAGTAGGTCAATGTTTGATAGACACATACATATTGTTCATTATGGTAATTAATTCCTATGTGTGTGTGTGCGTAAGAAAACAGAATTATTAAGTTTTCGGTCGATGGCTTTATTTTTGCATAGATTGGAAACTGTTATGGAGCAAAAAGGTTAAAAAAGTCATTAGGATATTTATGTGAGATTCTTGCTGGTCATTAATTTCTTCTAACTTTAATTTTGATAATGTAATCCTGTTTGTCGTTTGCCGGATGTAGAGTATCCACATTGTGTGCATGTGGCGGGCGTGTCAGCATTTATTTCGCAGTTGTGTGCTAAGTGCCCATATAATTTTTTAAACTATTTTTAGATCTTTAGGATCTTCAGTATCTTTCACAGATGAAGTACATGATGTGTAAAATGAACTGTCCCACAGACCGCTACATGCATTTTTTAATTTTTTTTCTTTTTATTTCCATATTTTATATAAATATTTTAAGATTTTTTTTGTAAAAAACGGTTTTGCAAAATTGTATGCTTCCCTTGATTGCTCTAAAATTACAAAATGTCAAATTCAAAATCTTTCAAAACAAACGTCAATTAAAATTCAATGTGTGGATTCATCATGAGTTTGACGAAAACCAAATTTTCTTTATTCACAGTTGAAAATGGTAAGACGTTCAATTTTCCACAACAAAGCACTTTAATTGAAAATATCGACTAGGAAGTATTTCACTCCTATTTTTATAATTCCAATCGTTATCGTTTGGTTCGGCAAGTTCGGTTTACGCCGAAAATTCTATTAAAATTAAAGAACTAACGTGGTGATTACTGTTTTAGGTACTGCAAGTCAAATCGGAGGTATTGGCACATAAAATAATATGTTTACTCGACTGGTAACCAGAACATCATCAAAATCAGCATACCAATGGAATCATTATGGTACTTCGATAGAATATAAACCAATCAAACGCGTTTTAGTAGCAAATAGAGGAGAAATCGCAATAAGAGTTTTTAGAGCCTGCAGTGAATTGGGAATCCAATCGATTGCTATTTATTCCCAAGAAGATAGGGGCCACGTTCACAGATTAAAAGCTGATGAGAGTTATTTGATAGGGGAAGGATTAGGCCCCGTCCAGGCATATCTTAGCATTCCGGATATCATAAATATTTGTAAGAATCAAAATATCGATGCCGTTCATCCTGGTTATGGATTTCTTTCCGAACGGTATGACTTTGTCCAAGCGGTTGTCGATGCAGGCTTATGCTTTATTGGACCTCCTGCAGGAGTGGTACAGTTATTGGGAAATAAAGTTGCAGCTCGGCAAGCTTGCGTTGATGCAGGTAGGCCCTAATTTAAAATCACTTCACTGAGCTCATTTGAATATATCGAAGGTATTCCTATTGTACCCGGATCAGTTGGTCCCATAACAACCAAAGAAGAAGCCAAAGACTTTTGCATTAAGCAGGGATTACCAGTTATCTTTAAGGCAGCCTATGGTAGAGCCGGTAGAGGTATACTAGTTGTCCGAAAAATGGAAGAAGTGGAAGACACCTTTGAAAGAGCTTCGTCAGAGGCTCTAACTGCGTTTGGAAATGGAGCTTTATTTATAGAAAAGTTTATCGAAAGACCACGTCACATCGAAGTACAGCTTTTGGGTAATCTATAAAACAATAACTCAACTCTTGATTTTGGCGTTTCATGTGCAGGTGACAAGGCTGGCAATTTAATCCATTTATACGAACGAGACTGTTCGGTGCAAAGGAGGTATCGAAAGGTAATCGAAATCGCACCCGCTCCAAATCTAAAGCGCGAGATCCGGGATAAAATGACGGAATCCGCGTTGAGACTGGCCAGACATGTCGGATACGAAAACGCTGGAACGGTTGAATTTTTATGCGATCGAGAGGGAAATTTCTATTTTATTGAACTAAATGCTAGGTACGGGAAAAATGTTGCCCAAATATTTTGACTTTGGTTGATTCACTTTGTTTAGATTACAAGTCGAGCACACAATTACAGAAGAAATAACCGACGTAGATTTGGTTCAATCTCAAATTCGTATAGCAGAAGGAATGACCCTGCAAGAGCTTGGATTGCTTCAAGAAAATATTAAAATCAAAGTAATTGATTTTTCGATCAAATCCGAAAATTTTGATGTCATGTTTTATAGGGATATGCGGTTCAATGTCGTGTAACAACAGAAGATCCAGCAAAAAACTTCCAGCCTGATGTTGGACGAATCGAAGTTTTTAGGTCTGGCGAAGGAATGGGAATAAGACTGGATGGAGCTTCAGGTTTTGCCGGCGCAATCATCTCGGGCTCCTACGATTCCCTATTGGTTAAAGTTATTTCTCACGCAAAAAACTTAGAATCCTCGTGCTCAAAAATGACCCGCGCTTTGAAAGAATACCGCATACGAGGGGTAAAAACAAATATTCCGTTTTTGCTCAACGTTTTGGCAAATGACAAATTTTTACACGGAACCCTCGACACTTACTTCATAGACGAAAATCCCGAATTGTTTCAATTTACAGCTTCTCTAAACAGAGCCCAAAAATTGCTTACCTACCTAGGGGAAGTTTTGGTAAATGGTCCGACTACTCCATTTGCTACTAAATTATTACCTTCAGATATTGAACCTTTAGTCCCAATTGTACCTAAAGGTATTGTCTTCACTTTTAGAAATCCAACAAAATTTTAATTTGTACATTTTATGCCTCAGGTGTTAAGCCGCCCAAAGGTTTTCGTGAAATTTACAAAAAAGATGGAGCAGACAAGTTTGCCAAAGCTATAAGAGCACACAAAGGATTGTTGTTAACGGACACAACCTTCCGCGATGCCCATCAGTGTCTTTTAGACACCCGAATGCGCACGTTCGATTTACTCAAAATTTCTCCATTCGTCGCCCACAATTTTAGTCATCTATATTCGTTGGAAAATTGGGGTGGTGCCACCTTTGACGTTTCTTTGAGATTTCTACACGAATGCCCGTGGGAAAGACTGGAGGAAATACGTAAGGTGATCCCAAACATTCCATTCCTGATGTCACTGCGCGGTGCAAACGTAGTCGGCTATACAAATTACCCAGATAATGTAGTCTTCAAATTTTGCGATATGGCTGTAAGATGGAGAAATTGCAGAAAATCTTAACTTGATTAATTGATTTTCCAGGTCAGAAGCGGCATGGACATATTTAGGATTTTTGATTCTTTGAATTACTTACCAAATATACTACTTGGAATGGAAGCTGTAGGTAAAGCTGGTGGTATAGTCGAAGCTGCGATTTGCTACTCTGGTGACGTGAGCAACCCCGCAAAAACCAAATACGACTTGAAGTATTACCTAAAGTTGGCGGATGAATTAGTAAAAGCTGGCACACATGTCCTCGCAATTAAAGATATGGCTGGACTTCTGAAACCATCTGCTGCAAATTTATTGGTTACAGCTTTAAGAGATAAATATCCAGACGTTCCCATTCATATCCACACGCACGATACCAGTGGTACTGGCATTGCTTCCATGTTAGTTTGCGCTGAAGCTGGTGCAGACATTGTTGACGTCGCAGTTGATGCGATGTCCGGTTTTACAAGTCAACCAAGCATGGGTGCTTTGGTATCAAGTCTTCAGGGTTCCAATTTAGACACCAAATTTGACTTAAGAGACATTTTCAAATATTCGGTGTTTTGGGAACACACTCGTAAGATTTACGCTCCATTTGAATGCACCACCACTTTAAAATCTGGAAACGCCGATGTGTACCAAAACGAAATTCCCGGTTGTCAGTACAGCAACTTACAATTCCAAGCATATTCGTTAGGTAAACTTAACTCGTCCATTCTTCCTTGTTAAATTTACAAAATTTTGAATTTTAGGTCTGTTAGATTTCTTTGAGGATATCAAAAAGGCCTACGCTGCAGCAAACTTACTGTTGGGAGATATAATCAAAGCTACACCATCATCAAAAGTAGTCGGCGATTTGGCTCAATTTATGGTCCAAAATAAATTTTCAGCAAAAGAAGTGGAAGAAAGAGCAGAAGAACTTTCTTTCCCAAAATCCGTGGTGGAATATCTTCAAGGCCACATTGGACAACCTTATGGTGGTTTTCCCAAACCTCTACGTTCAAAAGTGCTTAAGAATATGTCGCGTATAGAAGGAAGACCTGGCGCTAGTTTGAAAGCGGTAAATTTTGATAAAGTGAAAGCTGATCTTCAAGATTCATTTCCTTCAGCTACCGATAAAGACGTTATGTCAGCAGTGTTATATCCAGAAGTTACAAGAGAATATTTAGAATTCCGGGACAAATTTGGACCAGTCGATAAATTTAAAACCAGAGTATTTTTGACTGGTCCCAAAATAGGCGAAGAATTTGAAACCACAATTGAAAAGGGTAAAACCTTAGGTATTAAGTTGATGGCAAAGGCTGACGATTTAACCAAACACGCAGAACGGGAAGTTTTCTTTGAATTGAATGGTACTCTACGATCGGTATTGATTAGAGATAATGAAGCTAGCAAAACCATCCAAGTGCATTCTAAAGCAAATAAGAGAGATCCTAAACAAATTGGTGCTCCAATGCCCGGAGAAGTTATCGACATTAGGGTTAGGGCTGGAGATAAGGTTGAGAAGGGTACTCCTCTGGTTATCTTATCTGCATTGAAAATAGAGACTGTTGTGCAAAGTCCCATTGCAGGTATTATTAAAGAGGTGAAAATAGCCAAGAACATGAAATTGCAACGGAATGATCTTATCGTTATTTTCGTATAAAGAAATATGACAAAAGGGAAATTATTGATATTAACAGTTTTTTTATGCAAACCCGACTCAGTAGAGGTGGAATGTTACACTCTCCCCTGATTAATTTTAGAACAGTAGTGGAACTTGAAAATGGAAAAGTTTTGGAACTAAAACCATTGAGAAAAAACCTTCCACGGCAAGCAAGGACTTGCAAAATCTCGTTTATGGTTGACTTATAATGTTTTAAAATTAAAATAAAAATGAAATTGCAATTAAATAAGTGTAAATCATTAAAATAATTGAGCGGTTGATGTTAAAAGTAAATATTTATTTTTTGAAGGTGCAGGATTAATTTTAAATAAATTTTAGGATTTTTGTTCACAAAACCACTTGTAAAATTTCCTAGATTATAGATAATGTCAACACTTCCTCGACCGAATAGTTGCATATTATGTTATCATTGTTTACTTCTTATTTATTATTAAAATTAAATTGTTTGATGGTTGCCCGGGGAGACGTTTTGGGGATTAAATTTTAATGAAACTTGCAATTTGTCCAATAGAGATAATCTGATGTGGGTAATTTATTTAGCCTTGCATTAATCAAACGACCTTAAAGCCTACGTGAATTTACTTTCTTGAAGTTTTAAACAGTTTTAAAATTCATTATTATTTGATTTTATGGAAGATACAAAAGGTTACAATAATTGTGTAACTTTGCAATTAAATTATTCACGAGATAAAGCGTTTTATCCAGTTGAAACATGATTTATGTGTATACCTACCATGATTATCTAAAATATGCTATAAATTTAAGCTGATAACGTTTGTATCGGATCCTCTTGCCAAAATCCAAATATTTTGCTGAATTCGCAGTATTCTAATATAAATTATTAACAAAAATAGATTAGAATTAAAACTTTTCAGTAAAATAATAATCAAAACTTTCGTTAGAAAAATTCTCGTTTCCTATTGAAAGAAACAGAAAACTATCCACCAATAGAGTCTAAGAATTAATTGTAAAATGGACTAAGAGGGTCGTAAAGTTTAGTGAAAATAAGCTTTTACATTACATTACATTACATTACATTACATTACATTACATTACATTACATTACATTACATTACATTACATTACATTACATTACATTACATTACATTACATTACATTACATTACATTACATTACATTACATTACATTACATTACATTACATTACATTACATTACATTACATTACATTACATTACATTACATTACATTACATTACATTACATTACATTACATTACATTACATTACATTACATTACATTACATTACATTACATTACATTACATTACATTACATTACATTACATTACATTACATTACATTACATTACATTACATTACACAGTTATATATTTTAAAGGAAGCCTATTTTCAACACCTTACTTCCTAAAGATTTCAAAAGATTCAAAACATATGAATTTGGCCCCCTTGATTTGCCGACCGGGTAGGTAACCCGGTTTTCCCCCCTAAATCCGGGACCGAGAGAAAATAATAATATTATCTTTCACATTATCAATTTATTCTTAATAATTACAAATAAAAACTTAAATTGTTGTACTTCCAGCATTAAACATTTTCTACGTTAAGCCAAATATCATCGTTGGCTAGCAAAATTGCGCTATATGGGTTGAACGTTACAGGAAGGACAGTTTTATCATTTATGCGGAATCTGAAATTTTTAAGCAAAATAGCTAGCCCAACCCTCGTTTGCATTAGACCAAATCGTGCTCCTATAACATATAAATAAAATTTAAATAAGTAAAAGTAGAAAAATGAAGTCCTTTACCTATGCAATTTCGAGGACCCTCTCCAAACGGAATGTAAGTATACGAACGGATATTTTTTTTATTGTCGTCATTAAATCGTTCAGGATCAAACTTCTCAGGGTCGGGAAAATATTCGGAGTCGTAATGAAGCCCCATAATTGGAATGAACACCCTTGTCCCTTTCTTTAATACTACATCACAGTTTGGAATTGGATAATCCTCTACACAGCGCCTAGGAATGGCTGGAATTGGTGGATACTTCCTGAGTGTTTCTAAAATTTCAAAATCAGTCAATCATCTAACCAAAACAAAATTGCTCACCGTCGACTACTTGGCACAAGTACTTCATCTTCATGATGCCATCGTACGTTAGTTCACCATCATTATCATCAAGAACCTGTAATATTTCCTGCCTCACCCGGTCCTGGATGTCTTCATTCATTCCTAACTCAAACAAACAAAACGTCATCGTAGTAGAAGAAGTGTCAAACCCAGCTAAGAAGAAAACAAAAGCTTGGGCCGCAACTTGTTCGATAGTTAACCTTTCTTGCAAATGCTCATCCTTATCTTTGGTTTCAGAGTTATCCACATCCACATTATTCTTCAAGTCGATTAAAATTTGCATGAAATCCTTCCTGGACACGTTGTTCTTTTCCCTGTATTCCACCGTTTTCTTAACAGTTTCCAGGAAGAATTTTGCTGCTTCGTCAGGAGTCACAGTGATCCCTAGCATTCTTCCAATTTGCGGTTTCGAAATTGCTAAAGCAAGTTTGAGGAACTTAAGTTTTGATACCGGCGAAACTATTTGTTTCCCGTATTTTCTGAATTCGCTGTTTGGATCCTTGAAACTATTGCAGTCCAGTCCAAAACCGCAAGATCCAATCACATCAGTGGTAAAAGAACTGGAGATATCTTTAATATTAACTGGATTTCCTGTTTTGGCGAATTCTCTCATAGTTGATACCATCGGATCGCTGCAATTTACCAAGGTAGAAAACATCATCTTCATTTTGCTGGATGTGAACGTTGGAGTAAACTTAATTCTTAATTTTCTCCACTTGTGTCCTTCAATTTTAAATATATTGGCGCTTAAAGGATCATCTTTTTCGTTGTAATAAATTCCACGATCGTTAAAATGGCTAAAGTCTCTGGCCATTACATTTTTAACAGAGTCCGGATGGATGGGCAAGTAGGAAACGTCCGTGAATAAGTATAATCCGCCATGTTTATGACCTAGCCTCTTGAAGAAGTCATACTGCAGCTTCAACAGCACTCCAATGGTGTATTTCCTAGTCAATGGATTCTCCAGCGTACCAAATGGAAATGTTGGTTCAATGTATGGTATTCCCATTCTTTTCCAATAGTTGAACTTCCACTTCACGAATGTATAGATTCCAATGCATATTGTTATAAACGCCGCTATTATTGTGTAATAATTCATTTTTCGATCACCAAGTTGGTTTGAAAGCTGTTGCAAAATAACTTAATTATTTTTCAGCTGGAAGGCTTTTCAATTATATCTTTTATCAGTTCACGATGTCACTTTCGAGATAAACGAATAACAAAATGTGATATGAGTGGTTTGGCTAGGTACTTGAACCTTGAAATAGATAATTATGCTTTAGTTCATCTTCTCACTTCTACAGAAAAATATCAGAAACCAACCAAGTGGGAGAAGAAAGAAAAGCTCTAATAAAAATTATATCTACCAACGAGAACTTTATTGGACCCCCCCCCCCTTATATCTACCTAATATTAATAACATTCGAGTATTAAACATCAATTTTTTCAACGTCAAGCCAGATTCCATCTTTAGCCAATAAAACAAAACTGAACGGATCGAATTTTAGCGGAAGTACAGTTTTACTGTTCAACCTAAACCGAAAATGTTTCAACAAAACAGCTAAAGCGACATTGACTTGCATTAAACCAAAGCGGGAACCTAAAATGATAATATTTAATTGCGTTAGACAAAAATATTATAAAAAGTTGAAACCTATGCAATTTCTGGGACCTTCCCCAAAAGGAATGTAAGAAAATGCTGGAATTTTTGGCTTATTAACTTCATCGAACCTTTCAGGATCAAATTTGTCGGGTTCTGGAAAGAATTCTGGATCCCGATGCAATGCAAATGTTGGTATAAATGTACGACTTCCTTTTTTGACTGTTGCATTAGTATTGGGTATTTGATAATCTTTGACGCATATCCTTGGAATTATCGGAACAGGTGGATATTTTCTCAGAGTTTCTAAAATAAATTTTAATAACAAATGGAAAAATTACCTTTTAAATATTACCTTCTACAACCTGATGCAAATATTTCATTTCCATCATTGCATCGTAGGTGAATTCCCCATCATTGTTTGAGATTACTTCGTTCACTTCGTTCCTAAGTCTTTCTTGGATTTCTTCATTTTGTGCTAATTCAAAAAGAGCAAACGTCATGGTGGTGGAAGACGTTTCAAATCCAGCAAGGAAAAACACAAATGCATGAGCTGCTATTTCCTTAATTGTCAAATTTGACTTGGTATCGGAAGACTCATCTACTTCATTTTTCAAGTTAATCAAAATCTGCATGAAGTCGTTTCTGTTGAAGTTATTTGTTTCCCGAAATTCTACCGTTTCCTTTACCGCACCAAGGAAGAAATCGGAAGTATCCTTCGGCAGAAACGTAATTCTCAAGAGCTTTGCAATTTTTGGACTGGTAAAGCCAATGATGTTTTTCAAAACTTGGAATTTTGAAAATGGCAAAAATACTTTTCGGCCGTACATCCTAAATTCGCTTTCTTTGTCTTCAAAACTGTTGCATTCGATCCCAAAGGCGCATGAACCAATAACGTCCGTTGTGAAGCAGCTGACAACTTCTTTAATGTCAATTTCTTCCTCTTTCGCTGCTGATTTTTCTACAGCCTTTACCAGTTGATCACTGCAGTTTAGTAATATTTGAAACATCATCTTCATTTTTCCGGAAGTAAAGGTAGGAGTTAGTTTCACTCTCATGTTTCTCCACTTTGGACCGGCGATATTGAACATGTGCGCATTCAGCGGATCATCTCTTTCGTTGTAATAAATGCCACGATCGCTAAAGTGATTAAAATCTTTCGACATGACCGCTTTTACTGCTTCGGGATGCACGGGCAAGTAAAAAGCTCCTCCGATAGCATATAATCCACCATGCTTACTTCCTTGCGATTTAAAATAGTTGTAATGCTTTTGTAAAACTTCAGCTAAAGGAATTGTTCTGGTCATTGGGTTCCCGAGAGTTCCGAAAGGAAATGTAGGTTCAATGTAGAGAAGTCCTTGATTTTTCCAGTAACGGTGCTTCCATTTGATGTAGGTATAAATACCAATCACAAGTGTTACCACACATGTTAACACATTCAAAATAAAACTCATTTATTAACAAAACTTTATTATTTTGTATGAAAATAAAATATGTAGATTTGCTCAACCGGTTTAATTGAGTAAACACCGCGAACGAGAAGATTCAACAAGTATGTACACGAGTAACTACAGTGACTAACTGGATGACGATAATATTTGTTTCCCTACCACAGTTTGGAGTTGTTTTGCAATCAAAAATAAAAATTTAGCCGAGGTTAGTTATACTAGATAGAATGACTTGTATTGGATGGACATACGTGGATTTCGAGTTCAAGGTGACAAATTTTTACATTTATCACTTCAATGAATTAATGTAAATTATAAATTTCCTATAAGGAGTTGGGTTGGACTGGTCGAAGGAGAGAAACAAACAAAATTCTCTTCTGTAACCGATTTGGATAAATTTTGGATATAAGGATAATAAGGAACCCTTAAGTAGTTTTTTTATCTGTTAATAATGGTTGTATAAGGTGTAATATGTAATATCTTTCCAAAATTTGCTTCCAAACTATTTTTGAGAGTTATATTTTATACGAAAGGTCCTCCATAGCTTCACCATATTTAACAATTGAAATACGAAGGATCATTTAACAATTAAAAAGCCAAAGTCTACATTTTTGGATTATAAATAACCCCGCAATCGCAATTAATAATTTGAATATAATTTAAAAGTTGGTTTTAATTAATTTTATTAACGTTGAGCTATACACCATCTTTTGCTGACAACACAAAACTAAATCGATTGAATTTTACAGGTAGCGTAGTCTCTTTGTTATCTGTAAACACAAAATTTACCTATGCAATTCCTTGGACCTTCGTTAAATGGCATGTAAGTATACGCCGAAATTTTGGGTTTATTAATTTCATTAAACCAAAATTTTTGTGGATCAGCCTCTTTTTATCGATTTTTGCGATATGATCTTTCCTTATCTTTGTCAATCTTGTCAGCGCCGGCTTTGCCATTCCGATACTCCTTCTAATTTCAATCTTGGAACCTCCCATTTCGGTTATGCGTTCCCCAAGGCACAGTTTCGCTTTTTCTTTGAATATATCCAATGGTAATCAGCTGGGGTAGTAAACGAGAAGAATTTGTCAATTTAAACGTGTATGGACCAACGGAAAAAGCTGGTATAGAAAAAAAGATAGAGACATACAAGGAAATAGAAAAGAAAAAAATATGGACAAAAAGAGAAATAAGAAATGAAAGAACAGCAATTGAAAAACTGAAAACGAACATAGACAAGAATTGCAACAACAAATGGATAACAAAGAGCGAAGAGAGAAAGTGAATGATAATGGACAAATATAAAAGAAATATAACAAAATCAGCAGAGATAGCGACAGGAACGAAAAAGAGAGAAAGGAAAAAAGAATGGTTTGATGAAGAGTGCAGTGAAGAAGTAGAAAGGAAAAGAAAAGAGAGGCAAAAATCAAAAGGACGAAAACGCAAAGCGAATCAGATAAGGAAGAATAAAAAGAAAGAGCAAACGGCACATTGAAACTATGCAAAAAAGAAAAAACAATGGTTGGAGAATGAGATGAAAGATATTGAAGAGAACCACAGCAATTCAAGGGAACTACAAAAAAAAAATAAAAACCGAAGGATAAAAATCAAAAATGGAGAAGTAAGATTCTAAGAGACGGCCATTAGGTTAATAGGTTACCCAAACAACTATTGACTCTAAGGTACTCGGTTCAAATCCGGGGAGATTCATCTAAAACTTTCACATGACCGTCTCCGTGCTTCGGAGGGCACGTAAAGCAGGCGATCCTCTTGAGTTGATGATTGCCGTCATCAACTATTAAAATACAGGGCTACAGGCGTTCTCCAATCCGGATTAAGCAACCGTGGGGTCTAAATGCTAAAACCGTCTTGTTAGAAGAAGCCTATGTTCAAAGTTGGACAACACGTGGCTAGAAAGCAGAAAAAGAAGATACGTAGAATACAAAATAAAAAATAGATGGAAAGAACACTCCAAAGAATTACTGAACATCAACTCAAATTTAGAAGGAAGAGAAGAAATTGAATATGGGATAACGGAAGAACGAGCAGAAATTATTGTGGAAAATGAACCAGACTACCAAGAATGGAGAGAAGCGGGTCTGATTCCGATCTACAGGTCAGAAAATTTAACAAAAATAAAAAAAAAATAATAGAAGATAGAGTGAAAGCAGGCAATAGAAGTTATTCCAGCAACATATTAAAGGACAAAAACTTAAGAAGAAACACAAAGATCATGATTTATAGAGCATTGATTAGACCTGTAACGACGTATCGACTAGAACTACTCTGCCTGACAGAAGCGGAACAGGAAAATCTGGGAGTGTTTGAGAGAAAGATTTTGAGAAAAATAATGGGCCTCGTGAAGGTGAGAGAAGTACAATATAGAAGAAAAACAAATGCAGAGTTAACATGTGACATTTTAAACATGTGAAAGCTCTAAGATTGGGATGGTTAGGACATGTGGCGACAGCGCAATAAGAGGAAGGAGCAATTACAAGAGCAATGAGGTGGAAACCCGACGTGAACAGACCCAGAAAAAGATGGAGAGAAGACATGGAGAAGTAGATTAAAGAACTGAAACGCATGGAAAAGGGTCGTGGAGTATGCAAGAACGGATGAAGGGATTTAATAGATAATTTTAAGTAATAAAAGTAATGGAGACTAATTCTCTCAACAAATAGGATTTGGAAACATTGGAAAATGTGGCAAAATTTCCCTTGGAATGTAAATCCGGGAGTAGAAGAAGAAGAATCAGAAGAATCCGGAGAAATGCAGAAAACTCTAGAAAATCTAGATATATCCGCTCTTGTTTGGAAGGAATTCTTTGGAAATCACTGGAATTGCATTAAAAATCGTCGGAATTTCGAGTCCGGTATACAAATTTTTTTGTCCTTTATAAAAGCAGGGCCCCCGTTAACAATTAACTTTACACACGGGTCTCTCACCTGCTTGATACGGCACTGCCCAATTACCTTAATATCTACCATACATACCTTCGTGTCAAGCTTTGAAAGTGTTTGTGACCTAGCCTTTTGAAGAAGTCATACTGTAGCTTCAACAGCACTCCAATGCTGTATTTCCTACCAGATTCTCTAACGTACCAAATGGAAATGTTGGTTCAATGTATGGTATTCCCATTCTTTTCCAATAGTTGAACTTCCAGTTCACAAATGTAAAGATTCCAATGCAAAACCAAGTTTTGTTAGCTATTGCAAAATAGCTTAATTAATTTTTGGCTGGAATACTTTTAATGATTTCTTTTATAAGTTCACGATGTCACTTTCAAGATCAACAAATAACAAAATGTAATATCATTGGTTTGGCTCCGCACTTGAACCTTGAAATAGATAAATTGATTAAAGATTTGCATTTATTGATTTGGTTTATCTTCTCACTTGTAAATAAAAATATCAGAAATCAACCAAGCGGGAGCAAGAAAAACAAGCTCTATAATAACAAAATATAAATTAATATATCTGCAAACCAGAACTTTATTGGAACCCCCCCCCCCCACCCAATATTAATTACATTCAAGTATTAAACACTAATTCTTTCAACGTCAAGCCAAATTCCATCTTTAGCTATTAAAACAAAACTGAACGGACTGAGTTTCACCGGAAGCACAGTTTCTTTGTTCACCCTAAATCGAAAATTTTTCAGCAAAACAGCCAAAGCGACATTGACTTGCATTAAACCAAAACGAGAACCTAAAATGATAATATTTGATTGTGTTAGACAAAAATATTATAAAAAGTTCAAACCTATGCAATTCCTGGGACCTTCTCCAAATGGAATATATGAATACGCTGGAATTTTTGGCTTATTAACTTCATTGAACCTTTCGGGATCAAATTTTTCGGGTTCTGGAAAGAATTCTGGATCCCGATGTAATGCAAATACTGGTATCAATGCACGACTTCCTTTTTTGACTGTTGCATTGGTATTGGGTATTTGATAATCTTTGACGCATATCCTTGGAATTACCGGAAGAGCTGGATATTTTCGCAGAGTTTCTAAAACAAATATTGATAATAAATGGAAAATTACATTTTAAATATTACCTTCTACAACCTGATGTAAATATTTCATTTCCATCATGGCATCGTAAGTCAATTCTCCATCATTGTTCGAGATTACTTCGTTCACTTCGTTCCTAAGTCTTTCTTGGATTTCTTCGTTTTGTGCTAATTCAAAAAGAGCAAACGTCATGGTGGTGGAAGACGTTTCAAATCCAGCAATAAAGAACACAAATGCATGAGCTGCCATTTCCTTAATTGTCAAATTTGACTTGGTATCCGAAGATTCATCCACTTCATTTTTCAAGTTAATCAGAATCTGCATGAAGTCATTTCTATTGAAGTTATTTTTTTCCCGAAATTCTACTGTTTCTTTTACCGCACTAAGGAAGAAATCGGAAGTATCTTTGGGCAAAAAGGTAATTCTCAAGAACTCTGCAAGTTTTGGACTAGTAAAGCCAATGAAATTTTTCAGAACTTGGAATTTTGAAAATGGCAAAAATACTTTTCGACCGTACGTCCTGAATTCGCTTTCTTTATCTTCAAAACTGTTGCATTCGATCCCAAAGGCACATGAACCAATAACGTCCGTTGTGAAGCAACTGACAACTTCTTTAATGTCAATTTCTTTCTCATTGTTTGCTGATTTTTCTACAGCCTTCACCAGTTGATCACTGCATTTTAGTAATATGTGAAACATCATCTTCATTTTTCCGGACGTAAAGGTAGGAGTTAGTTTCACTCTCATATTTCTCCACTTTGTACCGGCTATATTGAACATATGCGCATTCAGTGGATCATCTCTTTCATTGTAATAAATGCCACGATCACTAAAGTTATTAAAATCTTTCGACATGACCGCTTTTACTGCTTCGGGATGCACGGGCAGGTAAACAGCTCCTGCAAACGCATATAATCCACCATGTTTACTGCCTTCCGATTTAAAATAATTGTAATGATCTAGTAAAATTTCACCTAAATGAATTTTTCTAGTTATTGGGTTCCCAAAAGTGCCGAAAGGAAATTTCGGTTCAATGTAAGGAAGTCCTTGATTTTTCCAGTAACGGTACTTCCATGTGATGTAGGTATAAATACCAATCAGAAGTGTTACCAAACATGTTAACACATTTAAAATAAAACTCATGTTATTTAAAAAACTTTATTATTTTGTATGAAAATAAAATATGTAGATTTGCTTAACCGGTTCAATTGAGTAAACACCGCGAACGAGAAGATTCAACAAGCATGTACACGAGTAACTAAGTGACTAACTGGATGACGATAATATTTGCTTCCCCACCACAGTTGGATGGAGTTGTTTTGCAATCAAAAATAAAAATTTATCCGAGGTTAGTTATAGATATAGTTAATTAATGCAAATTAAAAATTTCCTGTAAACAAACAAGATTATTTTCTGTAACCGATTTGGATAAATTTTGGATATATGGGTTGTATAGGGTGTAATCGATAATATCTCTCCAAAAATTGCTTCCAAACTATTTTTGAAAATTATATTTTATACCAAAAGTCCACCACAGCTTCACCATATTTATACATATTCAAAAATTGAGATACAAAGGATCATTTAAGAATTAAAAAAGCAAAGTCAACAATTATTTTGAATTATAAATAACCCCGCAATCGCAATTAATAATTTGAATATAATTACCAAAAAGTTGGTTTTTAATTAATTTTATCAACGTTGTGCTATACACCATCTTTTGCGAACAACACAAAACTAAATCGATGAATTTTACAGGTAGCGATAGGGTTGCCAACTATACTTTATAATAAAGTATATACTTTATTTTTTGCGAATAGAATTTCGATATACATCGATTACTGATGATTATTTTTTTATGATTTAAACTACAGATTTTATAAAATTATTAGCTTCAAAATTAAAATTAAAAAAATACTTATTTCTCTTACAAATACTCTTTATTTCTCTTTTAAAAGATTCGATACTTTATTTCTTATCAGTAATAGTTGGCAACCCTAGGTAGGGAACTCTTCTTGTTAGTACTGTAAACCGAAAATTTTTCAATGAAATTGATAATTCAACTACCTACAATAATTATAAAATAAATAAAATCGCAAATCGGGTTTGAAAAAAATTTACCGTCCAGGTCTCACATCCGTATGTACCGATAGTGAATACCGGTGTCTCGATCAGCCTCTTTTCATTTTTTCCGATATGATCATTCCTTGTCAAGCTTGTCACCGCCGACTTTGCCATTCCAATACTCCTTCTAATTTCACCCTCAGAACCCCCCATTTCGCTTTTTCTTTGAATATCTCCAATAGTAATCAGCTGGGGTGGTAATCGAGAAGAATTTTATATGCACCAACAGAAGAAGCTGGTATAGAAAAAAAGATAGAGACATACGAGGAAATTGAAAAGATGTATAAGAAGATACCAAGAAAGGATGATCTGGTGATATTGGGCGACTTTAACGCGCAAATAGGAAGAGAAGAATATAACAAGAACGTAGCGGGAAAAAACACAATCCATGAAGTGACAAATAAAAACGGGGAAAGAAAGAGTAACCTGACAGAGATATGTAATCAACGGATTTCAGACATAAAAAGGAACATAAAGAGACCTGGATAATACCAGATGCAAATAATGGAAACCAAATAGACCATATAATGGTAATGGAACCATATAATGGAGATAAACAATACCAAAGGAAAAAAGTATGGACAAAAAGAGAAAACAGAAATGAAAGAACGGCAATTGAAAAACTGAAAAACGAACGTAGACATGAATTGCTAAAACAAATGGATGACAAGAAGCGAAGAGAGGAAATGCATGAAGGATGGACAGGAGAAAACATAACAATATCAGCAGAGATAGCGACAGGAACGAAGAAGAGAGAAAAGAAAAAAGAATGATTTGATGAAGAATGTAGTGAAGAAATAGAAAGAGAAAGAGAGGCAAAAATCAAATGGATGCGAACGCAAAGTGAAGCAGAAAAGGAAGAATATGCAAAAAAAGAAGAGACTATGGTTGAAAAACGAGATTGAAGAGAACCACAGCAATTCAAGAGAACTATACAGAGAAACAAAAAACTAAAGGATAAAAATACAAAATGAAGTAAGAGGATTGCGAAACAAAAATGGAGAAGTAAGAGATACGAAGAACACGAAATAAAAAATAGACGGAAAGAACACTTCAAAGAATTACCGAACATCACCTCAAATTCAAAAGAAAAAGAAGAAATTGAATATGGGATAACGGACCAAGAATTTCATGAAACAGTAATGAAGATGAAAAATAACAAAGCCCCAGGAACCGATAATATAAACACGGAACTGATAAAGAAAGGAGGTGAAGTTATAATGAGAAAGATATACGATCTGATAGTAAAAGTATGGAGAGATGAGAAAATACCAGACCGATCTACAGGTAAATCTCGGTTTACAGATAAGTAACATAAATGAAAAAGGAGAAATAATAAATGATAGAGTGAAAGCAGGCAATAGAGCTTATTCCATCTATCTATTCTATCTATTGAAGGACAAAAACTTAAGAAGAAACTAAAACAGATCAAGATTTATAGAACATTGATTAGACCTGTAACGACGTATGGACTAGAACTACTCTGCCTGATAGCAGCGGAAGAGGAAAATCTTAAAGTGTTTGAGAGAAAGATTTTGAGAAAAATAGTAGGTCCCATGAAGGTAAGAAAAGAACAATATAGAAGAAGAACAAATGCAGAGTTATCAAGTGAAATACGAGAAGCTGATATAGTCAGACATGTGAAAGCTCTAAGATTGGGATGGCTGAGACATATGGAGAGAGCGCAAGAGGAAAGAGCAATGAGGTGGAAGCCCGACGTGAACAAACCGAGGAGGAGACCGAGAAAAAGATGGAGAGAAAACATGGAGAAGAATGGAGAACTAGATTAATGAGAAGAAAAGCATGGAAAAGAGTCGTTGAGGATGCAAGAACAGATGAAAGGATCTAATAGATAATTTCAAGTAAGAAAAGAACATGGGGACTAATCTACCCCAACAAATACGATTTGGAAACATTGGAAAATATGGCGAAATTCTTCTAGGAATGTAAAGCCCGAAGAAGAAAAAGAACAAGATTTGGATCGATTAAGTTTCAAACCGACTCTTGTACTTTCTTGTTCTATTCGTCGCAGGAACTCAGACATTTTTTCTTCTTCTTTTTTATTACAAAAATACCCTCCAGTGCACAATTAAAGTTAAAACCCCCCAGATTTTTATTTTTTTTGTCAAAATCAAATTTTTGATTTTACTTTTCGATCCCAAGCCTAGATCCCTTTTACAAGCAATAATAGTTTTTAATTATAAAAAATTAATATTTAAATAAAATAAATTAATTATATTTTAATATTTTTAAAATTTCAATAAACCATAAGACTCATGGGTGGGGGGGTTGATATCCTGTTGTATCTGCCTTTGCCAGGCCAAATTTAGAATATTCTAGTAAATCATAAGAGAACCAATAGCCAAGGAAATCTCAGAAAATTAAAAAAGGAAATCAAAAAATTAATCTATGGTATTCTAAAGATTTCCTTGAGAAGAAAATAGGATTCTTAAGTTTTACTAAGATTTCATAAAATTTCCTTAAAATTTGTTTGGATTTCTTTTCATTTTTGTATATCACAATTTTCCCTTCGGTTTTCCAGTTAGTACAAAGGGGATATCGCCGAAAAAATTGAGTGTACTAGTGAATGAAAATCTGAAGAAATTCTGGAAAATTCCAAGACATCTCATGAAACAGATTGTAGAAATACAGAAAATCTCAAGGAATCTCAATCTTAGGAAACTCGAGAAATTTTGGTAAATAGGAAATCGAGAGAAATGCAGAAAACACTTAAAAGTCGAGAAAATTTTAAAGCCAATGAAATCTCAAAAAATGGAAAATTGCTTCCTTCCAATTTCCCTTTAGTTTTGCATAATGACAGTTTCTCCATCATTTTTCCACTTATTAGTAAAAACCAAGCGGGAAATTCTAAGCAATCTCAAATAATTTTAGAAAATCCATAAAAATGTATCTAATTTCACAATTAGGAAATGTAGCAAATTAGAAGAAATAGGAAATCTAGACAATCTCGGAAAATTGAAAATAAAAAAACTTATCTATATTTTTTAAAAAATATTTAATAAAATTAAATAGGGGGGGGGGGTTAGTTACTTGTTTCTATATCCGCTCTTGTTTGGAAGGAATTCTTTGTAAATCACTGGAATTGCATGGAAATCGTCAGAATTTCGAGTCGCGTATACAAACCAGATTCTCTAGCGTACCAAATGGAAATGTTGGTTCAATGTATGGTACTCCCATTCTTTTCCAATAGCTGAACTTCCATTTCACAAATGAAACGATTCCAATGCATATTATTGTTATAAACCAAGTTTTGTTAGCTATTGCAAAACAACTTGATTAATTTTTGGCTCAAATGCTTCTAATAATTTCTTTTATCAGTTCCCGATGTCACTTTCAAGATGAACAAATAACAAAATGTAATATGAGTGGTTTGGCTACGCACTTGAACCTTGAAATAGATAAATTGATTAAAGATTAGCAATTAGTGCTTTGGTTTATCTTCTAGCAAGAAAAACAAGCTGTATAACAACAAAATAAAAATTAATATATCTGCTAACTAAAACTTTATTTAATTACATTCAAGTTTTAAACACAAATTCTTTCAACGTCCAGCCAAATTCCATCTTTAGCTATTAAAACAAAACTGAACGGACTGAGTCTCACCGGAAGCACAGTTTTTTTATTCACCCTAAATCGAAAATTTTTCAGCAAAACAGCCAAAGCGACATTGACTTGCATTAAACCAAAACGAGAACCTAAAATAATAATATTTAGTTGTGTTAGACTAAAATATTATAAAATGTTCAAACCTATGCAATTCCTGGGACCTTCCCCAAATGGAAGGTAAGAATACGCTGGAATTTTAGGCTTATTAACTTCATTGAACCTTTCGGGATCAAATTTTTCGGGTTCTGGAAAGAATTCTGGATCCCGATGTAATGCCAATACTGGTATTAATGTACGATTTCCTTTTTTGACTGTTGCAGTAGTATTGGGTATTTGATAATCTTTGACGCACATCCTTGGAATTACCGGAACAGGAGGATATTTTCGCAGAGTTTCTAAAGCAAATTTTGATAACAAATGCAAAAATTACCTTTTAAATATTACCTTCTACAACCTGATGTAAATATTTCATTTCCATCATGGCATCGTAGGTGAATTCTCCATCATTGTTAGAGATTACTTCGTTCACTTCGTTCCGAAGTCTATCTTGAATTTCTTCGTTTTGTGCTAATTCAAAAAGAGCAAACGTCATGGTGGTGGAAGACGTTTCAAATCCAGCAATGAAGAACACAAATGCATGAGCTGCCATTTCCTTAATTGTCAAATTTGACTTGGTATCGGAAGACTCATCCAGTTCCTTTTTCAAGTTAATCAAAATCTGCATGAAGTCGTTTCTATTGAAGTTATTTTTTTCCCGAAATTCTACCGTTTCTTTTACTGCACCAAGGAAGAAATCGGAAGTATCTTTCGGCAAAAAGGTAATTCTCAAAAACTCTGCAAGTTTTGGACTAGTAAAGCCTATGACATTTTTCAGAACTTGAAATTTTGAAAATGGCAAAAATACTTTTCGACCGTACGTCCTGAATTCGCTTTCTTTATCTTCAAAACTGTTGCATTCGATCCCAAAGGCGCATGAACCAATAACGTCGGTTGTGAAGCAACTGACCACTTCTTTAATGTCAATTTTTTCCTCTTTTTTTGCTGATTTTTCTACAGCCTTCACCAGCTGATCACTGCAATTTAATAATATTTGAAACATCATCTTCATTTTTCCGGACGTAAAGGTAGGAGTAAGTTTAACTCTCATGGTTCTCCACTTTGGACCGCCTATATTGAACAGATGCGCATTCAGCGGATCATCTCTTTCATTGTAATAAAGGCCACGATCACTAAAGTTATTAAAATCTTTCGACATGACCGCTTTTACTGCTTCGGGATGCACGGGCAGGTAAAAAGCCTTTGCAAACCCATATAATCCACCATGTTTACTTCCTTGCGATTTAAAATAATGATAATGATCTTGTAAAATTTCAGCTAAATGAAATTTTCTGGTTATTGGGTTCCCAAGAGTGCCAAAAGGAAATTTCGGTTCAATGTATGGAAGTCCTTGATTTTTCCAGTAACGGTGCTTCCATGTGATGTAGGTATAAATACCAATCAGAAGTGTTACCAAACATGTTAGCACATTTAAAATAAAACTCATATTATTTACAAAACTTTATTATTTTGTATTTAGATAAAATATGAGTAAACACTGCGAGCGAGAAGATTTAACGAGTAGATGTACGCGAGTAACTTCAGTGGCTATAACTGGGGGACGGTTATATTGTATTTTTCCCTACCATAGTTTGGAGTTGTTTTGCAATGAAAATTAAAAATTTAACCGAGATTAGTTACACTCGATATGATGACTTGGATTTTCGAGTATTTCGAGTTCAAGGTGACAACAAATTTTTTGTTTATCATTTTCAGTGATTAGAAATGACAAATTAGAAATTTTCTAAGCTGTGGATTAAGCTGTTTCACGAATTTTGACAAACCTACCCAGGAGAGAAACAAACCAAATTCTTTTCAATAACCAAGTGTTTTATTCTTCTGCTCAAAAATTGCTGTTTTTTTGTTGACCAAAAAAGGTCAACCACAGTTTCACCATATTTACAGTCTACAATTGAGATACGAAGGATCTCAGTCGCGAATACTGCATTGAACAATTAAAAAGTCGAAGTCCACTATATATTTTGAATTCTAAATAACTACGAAATCGTAATTAGTATTTGATTATAATTAAATAAGTTGTTTTTTAATTAATTTTATCAACGTTGAGCCATACACCATCTTTTGCTAATAAAACAATACTAAATCGATTGAAATTTACTGGTAGCGTAGTCTTGTTGTTTACTGTAAATCGGAAATTTTTCAATAAAACTGATAATCCAACTTTAGTTTGCATCAAAGCAAAGCGGGAACCTAAAATTATAAAATAATTAAAATTGCAAGTGAAAGTCATACAAAACTTACCTATGCAATTCCTGGGACCCTCGCCAAATGGCATATAAGTATAACCTGAAATTTTGGGCTTATTAATTTGATTGAACCTTTCAGGATCAAATTTTTCAGGGTTTGGAAAAAATTCAGGATCTTGATGTAATCCTAATGATGGAATCAATACCCGAACACCTTTCTTAATTGTGGAGTTGGTACCAGGAAGTTTGTAATCTTCAACACACTTTCGGGTTATAAACGGAACCGGTGGGTATTTTCGTAGAGTTTCTGAAACAAATTTATTGTAAACTGTTTTTTAAACTGGAAAAAAATTACCATCAATAACTTGAGTTAAATACTTGGTTTCAATCATGGAGTCATAAGTAAATTTTCCATCATGATTTTCCAAAACATCCAAGACTTCGTTTCTAGCTCGGTCTTGAATTTCTTGATTCAGTGCCAATTCTAAGAGACAAAACGTCATTAAGGTAGAAGAGGTTTCAAATCCTCCAATGAAAAACACAAACGCTTGGGCTGCAATCTCCTCAATAGTAAGGCTATGATGTTTATCAATCCCTTTGGAGTTCAGAGATTCAGCATCATCTACATTATTTTTCAAATTAATTAAAATTTGCATAAAATCATTCCTTTTGAAGTTGGTTCTCTCTCGATAGTCCACCGTTTCCTTCACAACTTTAAAGTAGAAATTTGTCGTTTCCTTCTCCATGATTGAAATTCCCAAAAATCGTCCTAACGCTGGAGCATTGAATGCAACGCTCTGTTTGAATAGTTGCCATTTAGAGGAAGGCAAAAAGAATTGTCTGCCGTATTTTCTAAATTTGCTTTCATTGTCGTCGAAGCTGTTACATTCAATTCCAAAAGCGCACGACCCAATCACATCCGTGGTGAAGCATCCCAAAATTTCTTTTATGTCGATTTCTTCCTGATTCTCGGCGAATTTATTTACAGCAGTTACCAGTTGATCGGTACAGCTGACTAAAATGTGGAACATCATCTTCATTTTTCCAGAAGTGAAGGTGGGAGTTAGTTTTGCCCTCAATTTTCTCCATCTTTGTCCTTCTAGGTTAAATAAGTGAGCACTTAATGGATCAGCTTTCTCGTTGTAGTAAGTCCCATGGTCTGTGAAGTGATTAAAATCTTGCGACATGATAGCTTTTATGCATTCTGGATGTACTGGTATAAAAACAGCTTTTCCAAAGGAATAGATACCTCCATATTTATGCCCTTGCGATTTAAAGTAATTGTAATGGTTTTGTAATTCTTCAGCAAAAGATGAGGTTCTTGCTATTAATAAATTTCCCCTACTTTCAAAAAAAAATTTAGATTCGATGTTCGGAATACCTTCATTTTTCCAATATGATAATTTCCATCTTACGTAAGTATATATTCCAATAAATATTGATACCAAGCATACGAGGAAATTTAAAATAAACTCCATAATATTCTTTTTTTTTGCACTAAAAAAATGTTTATTGCATTATCTTATATTAATAAATTATATGTATATACAAAGGTATATCAGCTTATTACTGTTGTGTAGTTTTATAAGACTGATACATTTTATTGCAATTTTGCGACAAAATAAGTGTTTGTTTAGTGGCGCAATTTCTTACGGGCAGAGAAGGTGCCCGCCCATTGCATTGTATTCTTTTGAAAAAAAAAATAGCCAAATGACTTATTTTCAAGTGATTTTAATTTAATCTTCCGACAACAGCTATCAGCATTATCAAACAAAAAAGAAAATTCTCTCCAACAAGCATTTCATAATAAACAAAGCATTTTGATTATATCAATTAAGTAAGCGATAATAAATGCTATATAAAAAATTAATAAATGTTATATGAAAAAATTGATAATCTTAATCTGGATAGGTTTTATGCACTTCCACTTCATGTCCTGTTCGAATTCAATTAGTTTTAATCAATTTTTTCTACATTAAGCCAGATGCACTCTTTCGCTAATAAAACAAAACTGTTTTTGTTGAATTTTACAGGTAGCGTAGTCTTCTCGTTTATTGTAAACCGGAAATGTTTCAATAACACTGATAAACCAACTTTCGTTTGCATTAAACCAAAGCGGGAACCTAAAGTAATTATAAATAAAATATAAAATTTATAATAAATAAAATACAGAAAAGCAATACCTATGCAAATCCTTGGACCTTCTCCAAAGGGAATATAAGAAAACGCAGGAATATTTGGTTTATTAATTTCATTGAATCTTTCAGGATCAAAATTTTCAGGGTTCGGAAAAAATTCAGGATCTCGATGTAGCGAAAATACTGGAATAAACACCCGGCTTCCTTTCTTAATCGTGGCGGTAGTACCAGGAATTTCGTAATCCTCTACACAAATCCTGGGTATTACCGGAACTGGAGGATATTTTCGTAACGTTTCTGAAAAAAACTGAAATTATTTTTTTGCATTGTAAATACGAAAATGTTCACCATCGATAACTTGACTTAAATAATTCGTTTCCATCATGGAGTCATAAGTAAACTCCCCATCGTTATTTGCCAAAGTATCCAAAACTTCGTTTCTAACTTTGTCTTGAATTTCTTGATTTAGTGCCAATTCCAACAGACAAAACGTCATTGTGGTAGAAGAAGTTTCAAATCCGGCAATGAAAAACACAAACGCCTGAGCTGCAATTTCTTCAATTGTAAGGTTTTGCTTTTCAGTTCCGTTTGTACCATGGACTTCAGAGTCATCCACCTTATTTTTCAGATTAATCAAAATTTGCATGAAGTCGTTCCTTTTGAAATTGGTTGTCTCTCGATATGCTACCGTCTCCTTCACAGCTTTGAAAAAAAAATCTGTCGTCTCTCTCTGCATGATCGAAATACCCAATAATCGCCCTACAGCTGGAAGAGAAAATGCTACGACATTTCTAAATAATTGCAATTTAGTGAAAGGTAAAAAGAATTTCCGTCCGTATTTTCTAAATTCGCTTTCATTTTCGTCGAAGCTGTTACATTCAATTCCAAAAGCGCACGATCCAATCACATCCGTGGTGAAGCAGCCCAAAATTTCCTTTATGTCAATTTTTTTCTTGCTTTCTGCTAACTTGTTCACTGCAGCTACCAATTGATCGGTACAACTGATTAAAATATGAAACATCATTTTCATTTTTCCGGAAGTGAAGGTGGGAGTGAGTTTAACCCTCAATTTTCTCCATCTTTGTCCTTCTAGGTTAAATAAATGCGCACTTAGAGGGTCAGATTTTTCATTATAATACACCCCCCGGTCCATAAAATGGTTGAAACCTTTCGACATGACGGCTTTGACAAAATCTGGATGCACAGGTAAAAAATCAGCTCTTCCAAAGGAATATAAACCTCCATATTTGTGCCCTTGCGATTTAAAGTAATTGTAATACTTTTGTAATAATTCCGGAACAGTTTCGGTTCTTGTTACTGGATTTCCGATACTTCCAAACGGAAATTTGGGTTCTATGTATGGAACACCTTCCTTCTTCCAATATTCGAACTTCCATCTGACGTAAGTATAAATCCCAATCAAAATTGATGCAAAACATGCCAGCAAATTTAAAAGAAGCCCCATATCACTTCACTTGGTTCGTTAACACTGACTTATTTTTTTAATATTTTATATATTTATTCTCATCAAAGTTAATAGTGGTTTGCTTTTGATGTAATCTTATCACTTTCAGGTGTTTATTTTTATTTTTATAGAATATTGGTACACTTGAATGCATTCCAGTACACAATGAGACTACAAGGATACAAAAAGTAGTGATGGCTATGATTCACATCAGAGATAATCTTGTAGTGTCGAGTTACACAATATTAATTACATAATATTGACAGTAGATGTCTACTGCAGAAGCGGACTAAGGTTTTTTTTGTAAAAAATTTCTACTTTAAAATTGACAAATTTTCAAACGACAATAATAAATTTTTCATTATTATAATACAATAAAATGAGTGATTTTGGTGAATAGCTTCTGAGCTCTCGAGAACTGTGAATGAGATCTCAAAGCTAGCTGCAGAATGTAATAATTCCTATCACAACAAAGCTAATGTTTTTACTTTTTGCATTATAAAAGGCTGCTGATGTGACAATATAAATAGGCAATTACAAATCTTTATTGAAAAAAGAGTTGCAATGATTACAGTATATTAATAAAAAATCTGTAGATGATAAAAACGGAGTGGTTTAAATCACTTAACCTTTTTTCTTACTTTCTACAGATAACTTCTTTTAAAAATGTTATTTCAATAGAAATAATGCAATTAGCCAAGGGCAGAGATATTACATAAAGGTACTACACTCAATACAAAGGATTCATAGCTCAAGACGAAGTATTGTTAATCGGTGTGCATACAATAAAAATGAGTTTATTAAATATAGTGGGATTTTTAATCGCCTCTATAATATTTGGATCATATTTTTTCGTTCAGTGGAGATACTCCTACTGGAAAAGGAAGAAAATTCCGTACATAACTCCAAAATTTCCGTTTGGAACTTTTGAAAACCCATTTTCGAAAACAAAATTCAACGGATTGCTTATACTGGAACAATACAACCACTTCAAGTCTAATGGGCATAAACATGGAGGTTTATTTTCTCTTCTACAGCCTACATATTTACCGATAACTTTGGATATTGTAAAAAGTGTGATGTCAGAGAGTTTCCAACATTTTACCGATCGCACTTCTTATGTCAATAAAATAAACGATCCATTGAGTGCAAACCTGGTCAACCTACAAGGTGCCGAATGGAAAAATTTGCGAACAAAGCTAACTCCAGCTTTTACAGCCAGCAAAATCAAAATGATGTTTCCCACAATGTTAGCTTGCGGAGAGCAACTTCTAGGCAGCTTGAACAAACTATGTACAAAAAGCCAACCCTTCGAAGTCAAACACATTTTGGACTGCTTCACGATTGATGTAATTGGTTCTTGTGCTTTTGGAGTCGAATGCAACAGTTTCAAAGAAGAGAGTGACTTTCGTGAAATCGTCAAAACTGTTATGAAACCATCGTCAAAATTTAATAGTTTACTAATGATGTTCTTGGCGGGAAATCAAAAAATAAGTGAATTTTTGGGATTAAGTTTATCCCGACACAAAGTTTTCAACTTTTTTTCAAAGTTGGTAAGAGATACCATCGAGTATCGCCAGAAAAACAGCTTTAAGAGAAAGGATTTCATGCAAATCTTGATTGAGCTTAACGAAAGTGATGGAAATAAAAATAGTAATTTCAGCATTGCAGAGTTAACAGCGCAAGCTTACGTATTTTTCATTGCTGGATTTGAAACTTCTTCTTCCACCATGTCGTTCTGCTTATATGAGTTGGCCCAAAATCCTGACATACAAGATAAAGTTAGAAACGAAATAACAAAAATTTTCCATAGCTGCAATGGTGATGGTATAACCTACGATGGTCTAAACGAAGCCAAGTATTTAAATCAAGTGATTGATGGTAAACAAACTTTTCTATTTAGTCCTTAAACTTAACTGTTCTTATTATTTTAGAAACTTTAAGGATGTACCCTCCAGGCAACACGCTAACTAGAAGATGTGTTAACGATTTTACATTATCTGACAGCACTATAACAATTCAAAAGGGAACGAGTGTTATAATCCCAGTTTATAGTTTGCATTACGATCCGGAATATTTTCCCAATCCAACAAAATTTGATCCTGAAAGATTTTCCGATGAAAACAAATCTAAAATTCGGCCTTTCAGTTATTTGCCTTTCGGGGAAGGCCCTAGGAACTGCATAGGTAAGAAAGTATTATTTTGTCTTCGGAGTTTTTTCTATTTTCTTCTTAGGATCTCGATTTGGAAAAATTCAAACAAAAATTGGACTGGCTTTATTGTTAAAGCATTTTGCGTTTACTCTGAACGAGAGGACCGACGTGCCTTTAACAATGATTCCTTTGGCTTTTCTTACGAGTCCGAAATCAGGAATTTGGTTGGAGATCTCGAGAATTGAGTAATCAGAAGCCAGAATTTGTTAAATAAATAAACTTGTAAGATAATATTAATTCTTATGTTAATAGAAATGTAGAAAAGCAGTGCGGAAAATATATATTTACCGCACTTGACCGAAAAGTTATGGTTTGTGTGTAGCACAATCCGGTTTAAAATAAAATATAAATTAGCATAATATTTTTCTATTTAAAGACAAAATCGATTTTTAAACAATTTCAAGCTTTATTTAGAGATAAACTTTTAAGTAGAACCTCTTGAAGATATCCTATTCATAAAATAAAATTTTGCATTATCATATAATAAAAATTTAGTTTAGTGCTAAACATGAGAGCGGTGATATGGATCTTGTATTGATTTTCTTGGCAAGTTTGGCATCCATTTTTATTGGAATTTACACTTATGTCCGATGGAAATTCGAATATTGGAAGAAGGAGGGTGTTCCATACATCGAACCCACATTCCCGTTTGGTAATTTTAGAAATCCATTGACAAGAACCATAAGTTTTCACCAATTGCTACAGAGCTATTACAACGATTTCAAATCGAATGGACACAAATATGGAGGTTTATATTCAATGGGAAAACCTGCATTTTTACCTATACATCCGGATATTGTAAAATCCATCATGTCGAAGGATTTTAATAACTTTATGGACCGTGGGCTGTATTTTAACGAAAAAGCTGACCCGTTAAGTGCTCATTTGTTTAACATAGAAGGACAAAAATGGAAAAGACTACGGGCAAAACTAAGTCCCACGTTTACCTCGGGAAAAATGAAGATGATGTTCCAAATTTTTACCGCTTGTGGTGACCAACTGGCAACTGCAGTGAATAAATTAGCCGATAAAGACGAAGCCATCGACATAAAAGAAATTTTGGGATGTTTCACAACCGATGTGATTGGATCCTGCGCGTTCGGAATCGAATGTAACAGCTTTGACGAAAATGAAAGTGAATTTAGAAAATACGGTCGCAAATTCTTTCTTCCCATGTCCACATTTCAATTTTTAAAAGCTGTTGTGGCGTTCGCCGTTCCACCATTAGGACGCTTTTTCGGAATTTCCCTCATGCAGAAGGAAACGTCGAATTTCTTCTTTGGAGCTGTAAAGGAAACTGTGAAATTTCGAGAAGAAACCAATTTTAAGAGGAAAGATATCATGCAGATTTTGATTGATATGAAGAATAATGTGCATGATACCGAAAGTCATGAGACCGAAGAGGCCGAAAAACATAATTTAACGATTGAAGAAATTGCTGCTCAAGCATTTGTATTTTTCGTGGCTGGATTTGAAACTTCGTCCACCACAATGACGTTTTGTCTGTTGGAGCTAGCGATAAACCAAGAAATTCAAGAAAAGGTTAAAACCGAAGTGATGGATGTTTTGGCAAATAATGATGGAAAGTTTACTTACGATTCCATGATGGAAATGAAGTATTTAAGCCAAGTGATCGATGGTGCTTAGTAATTAAATTTTAATTTACATGATTTCAAATTTTCTTTTTCAGAGAGTCTACGAAAATATCCTCCAGTTCCGGTAATTCCCCGAATTTGTGTCAAAAATTACAAAATTCCAGGTACCAATTCGGTAATTGAAAAAGGGATTAAGGCTTTCATTCCAGCATTTGCCTTGCATCGAGATCCTGAATTTTTTCCGGACCCTGAAAAGTTTGATCCTGAACGGTTCAATGAAGTTAATAAACAAAGTATTCCGGCTTTTTCTTATATTCCATTTGGTGAAGGTCCGAGAAATTGTATAGGTGATTATTTTTGCTTTATTATATTTCTTAATAATTTTATTTATTATTTTAGGTGCGCGTTTTGGTTTAATACAAGCTAAGATTGGTGTATCAGTTCTATTAAAAAATTTCCGGTTTACATTAAGCGAGAAAACTGTTTTACCTATAAAATTTAATCATTTTACTTTTATTTTATTAGCTAGAGATGGCGTTTGGCTGAATGTTGAAAAAATTAATTAAAACCAATCATGTAATTTGTAAAATAGTATTTATCTACCTTCAACCAGAACTGGTGAGGATAGGTTAGGTTAAATTTAACTTGGATAAGGATAGGGTAAGGTTTCCTGTATATATCAAGTTTAAATTGAGATAGATATGGATAGGTATAATGAAAGCGAAAGTACCCAAACACCTTAATATCTGCCATACATACCTTCGTGTCAAGTTTTGAAAATGTATTGTGAAGGAAGTATTTGTCTTTCCTCTTGGAAGGATCCTCTTGGAAAACCACTTTTTATATTGCGTTTTCCACCGCTAACAGTTAGAAATGAATCCATTCGTTCAATTAATCAGCTATAAGTACCTATCTACCTACAGAAAATCATATAAAATATTTATTGTTCAATAATTTATCAAGGATTTCTCGCAGCCTATTTTTAGTCAATACAACTTAATGATAATAAAAGATAGGAAAGTTTAAACTTGTTTGTTGAACTTCTGAAATAGCATTATAATAACTTATAATTAATTAATTAGTTATTATAATTAACTTTCTTAAATTGCAATAACACTGATGCCTGCAGAAATAGATATAACGTCATATCTTTTATTACTTTGTTATTACGATCACTTAAGTTTGTTTGGCCATATTAGCAGTTTCTAAGTAGCAGACAGTATTAGAATTCAAAAACAGGTTCTTAATTTAAAAATGGCGCTTTGGTGTTTTTCATTTGGTTGCAATGTGTTAAGTGTAATAATTGCCATATGCATTGGAATTGCGACATATTTCCAATGGAACTACTCATATTGGAAAAGAAAAAATTTGCCATATTTAACCCCGACTTCCTGGTATGGAACTATGGAAAACCCATTTGGAAGAACGAAAACGCTTGGAATTTGGCTTAAGAAAAATTACGATGAACTGAAAGAAAAGGGAGTAAAGCATGGAGGTATTTATAATTTTACTGCACCTGGTTATTTGCCCATCGATCCTGATTTAATAAAATCAATAATGCAAAGGGATTTTCAATACTTCGTCGATAGAGGATTCTATTACAACCAAAAGGTTGATCCGTTAAGCGCACATTTATTTGCTCTGGATGGTCAAAAGTGGAAAAACTTAAGATCTAAGCTGACGCCTACGTTTACGTCGGGAAAAATGAAGATGATGTTCGAAACGTTAATTCAATGCAGTCTTCCACTCAAGGGTGCGATCGATGAATTAACAGAAAAGAATCAAGAAGTTGATATTAAAGAGATGGCTGCTCGTTACACAACCGATGTAATTGGATCGTGCGCATTTGGTTTGGATTGTAACAGTTTCAAAAGTCCAGATGCTGAATTTCGGCAATGTGGAAAGCGCATATTCGAGAGATCTCGTTTTGTACAAATGTTGCACTTAATCTGTCTATCTAAACCATCATTTGGTCACTTTTTCAATGTTAGAATGATACCGAAAAATTCAGCAAAATTTTTCTTCCAAGTTGTTCAAGACACGATGAACCATAGAGAAGCTAATAATATTCAACGTAACGACATGCTTCAGTTGCTTATTAATATGAAAACTAAAGATGGTGATGGTAAATCGGAAGAACAAGATACTTCATTAACTGTTGAAGAAATTGCTGCCCAATGCATTATATTTTTTACTGCTGGCTTTGAGACGTCTTCTACTACAATGACGTTTTGCTTGTACGAATTGGCAAAGCATCCAGAAATTCAACAAAAAGTAAGAGACGAAATCAATGCAGTGTTGTCAGTAACTGATGGTAAAATTGCCTACGAATCTATGGCAGAGTTCAAGTTTCTGGTACAGGTGATTGACGGTAAAATTTTAATGAAATACTGGAAATCAATAGTAACTGTTGGGTTTTTTGCAGAAACTTTAAGGAAATATCCCGCCCTTCCGCAGATTACAAGGAAATGTGTTAAAGACTATCCAGTTCCTAACTCAAATGTGGTTATTGAGAAAGGAACGTCTGTTTTTATATCCGTTTATGGTTTACATCACGATCCCGATCACTATCCAAATCCAGAAGAATTTGATCCTGAACGATTTTCGCACGACAACAAACAAGTCAGACATCAATTTGCTTACATTCCGTTCGGGGAAGGTCCCCGTGTATGCATTGGTAAGTAGTTAACTCATAATTTCAAAGTTTGAAAAATTCAATTTTTTCTACAGGGTTACGGTTTGGAATGATGCAAATGATTGTTGGCTTAGCAGTTTTGTTAAAAAATTATAAGTTTTCTCTAAATAAAAAGACACCAAGCCAATTAACGTTTCATCCGAAGAAGTTTCTATTGGATCCTCTAGAAACGATTTGGCTGGATTCGGAACCTGCCAATTAAGAAAAAAACATTTATTGGCTCAAAATTGTAGGGCAAAAAATCATAATTGGTTTACCATAGATTATATAGTTGCAACACAGAGAGAAAGGAACTTTGGAATTTAAATCCAAATGTGTGAAAATTTTGATTTTGCTTAAAGAAAAAATTAAACTTAAAAATTCAGGTTGATGTCGGTATTAGCTACCCTAATTGCTGTTTGTCCCTGCTCGGGTTTTTGTTTAGCGGCATCCAGTCTTTCCGCTGAATATTTAATAGTATATCTTCGGATCTTCGTTTGTTTTTCTATCCCTTCTTGCTTTTCTTCACCTGTTATTATTATTATTTTATTAAAATTAAGGTAAAATAATTATATTTTTCAATGCAACATTTTAATTATTATTACTTAATTAATTTTCTGGATAATTTTTTTATATTTTGCAAAACCTTATGATGTAATACTCGTAGACATACAAAGTATTGTATGCCTCATTGTTGAATAAAAGGTCAATATTTTACACAATAGAATTACATGTTGTATTTAACAATAATTATATATGATTTCATTATTTACAAAAAAGGAATGGAACTATTATTAAATGTGTGCCATTTATGAAAATAAACTGTATAATTTGTTCTATGTACATAAAAAATCAGAAAAAACAGATATTTTATTAATTTTACTGGTTTTATCTTGTTACTTAAAGCTATTTCTTTTTCAAATTTAAAAAGCAACGAATCAAACTTGTCTTCCTAGTGTTTTTCTAAAAGCCTGGTGAATTAAAAAAAGTAACTTGTCACAGGAATCGGTTTCGTAAATATCACATTTTTCAATTTAGCGCTTTGGAATTCAACCAAATGGTTCCTTTCGAACCAAGAACAACCTGGTATGGATCGATTTTCAAAGGAAGTTCTGTATTTATATTTAAAGAAAATTCGAAATTTTTCAATAACACAGATAATCCTACTTTTACTTGCATCAGCCCAAATCGCATTCCTAGAAAATTCATAAAATTATTATCAATAATTCTTGAACCAGAAACAGATATTTACCTATGCACACACGAGGACCTTCTCCAAATGGAAGGTACGTAAACGGATGTCGTCCTTTCTTATTTTCCTCTGAAAATCGTTCAGGATCAAAGTTTTCCGGGTCAGGATAAAATTCCGGATCGTGTTGCACTCCATACACTGGAATAAAAGTCAACATTCCTTTATCGATAACGACCTCGGTACCGGGTACTGGATAGTCCTTAACACATTTTCTTGTTATTACTGGCACTGGAGGATATTTCCTCAAAGTCTCTGAAAGAAAATGCATTATTTTGTTTTTCATTATTAAAAGTTTAAATTTACCGTCTATAACTTGGCTCATGTACTTTAAATCGTTCATCGAGTCGTAAGTTATCTTGTTGTTATGTTTTGGCAGAACTTGATTAATTTCGTCCCTCAGTTTTTGTTGAATTTCTGAATTTTTGGCCAACTCAAACAAACAAAAAGTCATCGTAGTCGAAGAAGTTTCAAATCCAGCCGCGAAAAATACCAGGGCTTGTGCAGCAATTTCCTCAACCGATAACGATGTTCCGTCGTGCTTACTAGCGTCGCTGCCATCTTTACCTTTCATATCGATCAGTAATTGCAACATATCGTTACGTCGGACGTTATTTTTTTCCCGATAGCTAAGAGTATCCTTAACAATTTGGAAAAAAAAATCTGTTGAAGTTTTGGGAAGTGACCGAACTTTAAAAATATAACCAAGGGACGGTCGCGAAAAAAATATTAAAGCCAACAGTTGTTCGAAGACAGTTCTTTGGAAAATTCGCTTTCCACAATTTCTAAATTGCGCGTCTTCACTTTTGAAACTATTGCAATCTAAACCAAACGCACACGATCCAATGACGTCTGTCGTGAACCGTGCAACCAATTCCTTAATATCAATTTCCTTTCGTTTCGCAGTAAATTTAGCCAGTATATCTTTCATTGGGACACTACATTCGACCAAAATGTCAAACATCATTTTCATCTTACCGGATGTGAAAGTCGGTGTCAGTTTAGTTCGAAGATTTCTCCATTTTTGACCCCCAATTGCAAACAAATGAGCGCTTAGGGGATCGTCCTTTTCGTTGTAATAAATTCCACGATCGACAAAGTATTGGAAATCTCTCTGCATGACGTTTTTTATGTACTCAGGATCGACCAGCAGATAAGCTGGTACCCCAAAATTAAAAATACCTCCATGGTTGTTGCCTTTTTTTTTTAAATCGTTATAATTTTGTTGAAGCCAAAGTCCCAATGACTTTGTTCTCCGAAAGGGGTTTTCCATTGTGCCGAAAGGAAACGTCGGCTCTAAATAGGGTAAGTTTTTCCGTTTCCAATATCCATACCTCCATTTCATCAATGTTATGATTCCAATTACCAATGCTACTACTATACCTAGCACATTATAACAAACGGAGCAACCCAAAATATTCATATTTGACTTTTGTTTTTGTTTCGCGCACTTTAATCTCAGTAGAGATAAATTTAAAATAACTTCGTAAATTAAATATTGTAAATATTTAAATAACCACTTAGTAGCAATGTCGAGCTCACGCACCTATATGCTACCAAATTTGAAGCACAATTGCATAATGGACACATTAATTTTCTGGTCAGGTCCTACCACGTACCTTCGACTAAGGTCTTGGCCAAGACATGGCAAAATCACTTCTAAAATAAAATTATGCGCACATACATACGTACAAGCCCACCGCTGGACATTAAAAAAAATTAATAAAATTACACGTGTATGTATTTATTATAAAAAATTCATTATTATGCGAAACCATCTATTAAAATAATTAATCAGAAATAAAACAAGATCGAGATTTATAATTAAGCTATAATTGGTAAATTATAAAATTTTTTAAATTACTCAAATACGAAATAGTAATTACTATCCTAAGATTGCATGATCTGATGGATTGCCAAATATAGAAAGTTTTTATCCAAATATTCGTCGAAGCTTTCTTTTAGTTATTACTTCGATAATTTGATAAAACAATAATGTAATTTAAAATTTCTAATATTGGTAACTTGGGTACCAATCTCCCGAAGTAATTTATTTTAAGAATATTATTATTCTAGTTTTTCCACGTCGAACCATAAACCACCATGGGCACTCAATAGCAAACTATTGGGATCATACTTAACTGGCACTTCGGTTTTACAATTTAAGGATAATTTATAATTTCTTAAAATAGTTACTAAGCCCACCTTTGTTTGCATTAATCCGAAACGGGAAGCTGAAAATTAAAAACTTCAGTCATCTGCGTTAGCTTTTCATAGAAAAAATTGTAAATTGAATTCGGACTAATGCACAAATGTCCATACCAAAGTCCACGTTTAATTAATGAAAATTTAATTCAATTATTCAAATTGAACTTTTATGGCATATTATTGCTATACCTACTTATGTAATAATTACATATAATTTTATTACAATATTGAGAATGCAACTTTGTTATATGGTGAATATCTACAAAACCGATATAATTATCATAAACATATGACCTCAAACAGTAAAATTGTGAGAAAGTCTCCAAAGTCTTCCTTAGCCATATTTCTACTCAAGTGAATTTGATATATTATCTAAATTGTTAAGAAAAATAAGGGTGGCAATCTAAAAAACTGTCGATGACGTCACAGTCCATTAACAATCATAATAAAATCCTAATGTTTTGAAGTTGTTAAGTTTACGTTACGTTGCGTTACGTTGCGTTACGTTGCGTTACGTTGCGTTACGTTGCGTTACGTTGCGTTACGTTGCGTTACGTTGCGTTACGTTGCGTTACGTTGCGTTGCGTTGCGTTACGTTGCGTTACGTTGCGTTACGTTGCGTTACGTTGCGTTACGTTGCGTTACGTTGCGTTACGTTCCGTTACGAGGAAGAAAATTCCCAAATTTAAATTGCCATGGGCGGAATAAAATATTTTATGCAGATTTTGTTTGTCGGATAATTAAAATTCTTATGCAGTGCAATCGAATATGAGGCTAAAATTCGTTTTATAGATAGATAACTACTTATATGCGACAAAATAGGAGCGTGAAAGCATTACATTTTCTTTTCATTACTTTTGTAGTAAATTAATTGTTCCAATTCAAGATAAGACTATGAATTATGGATTATGATATCAAAACAAAATAGAAAATAATAATAAAACATTAAAAATATTTAAATTTTAATATGATTAGGTATATACTTTTTGTTCTGAAACTTTGCTATTGTTAATTTTGTTATAAATAATATCCTGCCTTCATCCTTCATCTAATATTCCATAATTCAAAGACTGCATGGCCAGTTTTAAACGTAGCCGGTAATTTAACCCCAGCAATTTGGTCCCTGGTAATTTGAACTCAGGGTAATTTCGTCTCCAATATATATATATATCCTCGCGCAGATATGCATTAGGTTATGTAGGTTATAGTGTTTTCTATTCTTTATTAGAATATATTCGGGTTATTCAGTTATTAACGTTTTAAAATATTTACCATGGAGATAATTAACAAAGAATGCACTGGAGGGCGTTCCACGCCCCCCAGACCCCCCGGATTGACACTTTCATTTTATAATATTAATGGACAACTTTATATTGTCAACACACAACACAAAACGTTCCAGTTCTTGGAACTTTTAGAAAATAAAAAATTCGGGAATAATCTTAGATATTTTTAAAAACCCCAGTATTTTACTTTAAATTCTAAAATGTTTTATTACCCCAGCGTTTGCTATATGATACGAATAATCCGGGAGGTCTGGCCTAGTGCACTAGTTGCTCTTTCTTCACGAGTTATTCAGTTATCAACGTTTTGAGATAATTAACAAAGAATGCACTGGAGGGCGTTCCACGCCCCCCAGACCCCCGGATTAACACCTTCAATTTATGATAAATGGGCAAACTACATACACGCTTTTAGAAAATGAGAAATTCGGGAATAATCTTAGTAATTTTTAAAAACCCCAGTTTTTTACTTTAAATGCTAAAATGTTTTATTACCCCTGCGAATGCTATGGTAACAGAAACTTTTAAAACCGCAAAACATAGAAATAATCCGGGGGGTCTGGGGGGCATGGAATGCGCTCCAGTGCACTAGTTGTTCTTTCTTTCCGGGTTATTCAGTTATCAACGTTTCGAGATATTTACCATCGAAATAATTAACTAATAATGCACTGGAGGGCGTTCCACGCCCCCAGACCCCCCGAATTAACACCTTCATTTTATGTTATTAAGGGCCAACCTACAAAAACGGACACTGTTAGTACTCTGAGTATATTACTCTGCTTTACATCTGAGGATATGGCTGTAACTTTGATTTTTATTCGTTGGAGGAATTGGTTATGTAGGTAAGTGTTAGTTTATGATTTTTCTTTAGCAAAATCGCTCCTAAAAAACCATTGCCGGGGGTAAAATTACCCCAAATATTTAAGGCGACTGGATTAATTTTTTCAAATTGCATAAAATATTTTTGCTGGATTTTTGCTTCTAGCCACTGCACTTACGATAACTTACCTATGCAATTTCTTGGTCCACCACCAAACGGTAAATAAGTAAACGGCAGGATTTTGCTTTTATTTTCTTCGCTAAATCTTTCAGGATCAAATTTGTCTGGATTTTTGAAATATTCAGGGTCGTAATGCAAACCCAAAGTTGAAATTATAATAGTGGTACCTTTCTCTATTGTTGTATTGGTCTCCGGAATGGTGTAGTCTTTTACACATATTCTGTTTAACACCGGAAACGGAGAATGCTTCCGCAACGTCTCTATTAACAGCAACAGCACTAATTAAATTATTGGAAATTATGATGAAATTGCTTACCACTAACGGTTTGGTCCAAATATTTCATTTCTCCCAAAGCATCATAAGACAATTCGTTGCCATGCTTTTCTAACACTTCCAGGACCTCCTTTCTCACCTTTTCTTGAATATCTTTATTCAGGCACAGTTCATAAAGACAAAACGACATAGTGGTGGATGAGGTTTCAAAACCACCCAGAAAGAAAATGAACGCTTGAGAAGCTATTTCTACAGTTGTCAATTCGTTTCCTTCACTTGGATTATTTTGCATGTCAATCAACAGTTGAAGAAAATCGTTACGTGTCACATTATTGTCATTACGATAGTCAATAGTGTCTTTTATTACAGAATAGAAAAACTCGGTACATTTGGAATTAACAAGTCTCAATTTCAGAATTCGTGCTAAATTTGGAAAAGCCAAACCAAAATTGCTTTTAACAAATTGCATTTTTGATGAATCTATTACTTCTTTGCCATAATCACTAAACTTTGAATTTTTGTTTTCAAAAACATTGCAGTCTATTCCAAATGCACAACTGACAATAACGTTCGCCGAAAATCCACTTGAAATTTCCTTCATTTCCACTATTTCATTGGAAGAAATGGTTTTATCCATATGATTCTTTAATTGGCCGGAACATTCTAATAAAATTTTAAACATGTTCTTCATTTTTCCCGATGTAAAAGTCGGCGTTAGTTTAACACGAAGTTTTCGCCATGTCTGCTCTCCTACCGAAAACAAATTTGTACTTAGCGGATCGTCCCGTTCGTTAACAAGAAATCCACGTTCAGCAAAGTGAGCAAAGTCAGCACTTAAAATATTTTTAATATTGGTAGGATGTACAGGCAGGTAAATTGGTTTCCAGAAAGCAAACAATCCTACATGGCTATAGCCCTTGGATCTTGCATTTTCATAGTGTTTCCTAATTTGATTTCCAATATTAGTCATCTTAAAAATATTGTTACCAGGTGTTCCAAAAGGTATTGTCGGTTTGGTGAAAGGTACACTCCTTTTTTCCCAATATTTGTATGCTTCTTTAATATGTGTTATTAAGTATATAACACAAATCACAATAGCGCTTAATATTCCCAAAATTACCTCCATTTTTGCCTTGAAACACAGAATAACAATTAATTTTCGAAATACATACAGTAGGTAAGATAATATGGATAGACTAAGTAAGAAAATAATATTTTCGCAAAAAATGTTGTGTTTGAGGATAACAACTTTCACAACCAGTTTCAATTCTTTAACAATGTGTTAAAATATTTTTATTGCTGAATCTCAAAAAAAAAAAAAAAAGGAATAATAATAAACATTTCATTGCTTACAACGTTTATATACATCTACTATATTAGATAATTACTTTATCTTTATATAGAATTTACAAAACAACTGTGTTGATATTGCTTTCTTATTATTTTAAAATTTTAAAAATAAATACAAACAATATATTTATAAAAGTGCCGGATAAACCGCCAAAATTCGGAAGGCTTCAAAATTGTGCGTTTTTAATTTAATTTTCTATAAAATATTAAATTTTGAATAAAAAGAATATGAAATCAATAACTCACAAAACGCTAAGCGAGAAGTCACGATTTGTGATTGAATTTGTCCCCTGAAATTGTAAAAAAAATCATTAAAGATGATCGAATTTTCCGTTTTGTTTAATTTTATTCACTTATTTTTGCTGTTTATTTCAGCAAAAAGTAACAGCAATCACACAGAGCATGTACATAATATGCAGGACAACTCGGCACCAAACTAATTCGGCGCCAGGAAATTCGGCGCCAAGTAAATAATAAAATGTTTGTTAAATCGCGATTGTTTCATTTCAAAAGTATTCACATATGATAGTATCTTTTCAATTATTCATGTGTCGTAATCCTTGCTTAAAACAAGGAATCTTCTTCTTTTCTTTATTCTAATTATTGTTGCCAATCTTCTTTTTTATTATTGTTGTTAATGTTCTTCTTCCATTTTATTATTTATAGTTTGCATTACCAACTTATTATTACGTATTATCGTATTAACAATCTCTACGGAGGTTTCACCTACAAGACCGTTCGCATAATGTAACAGTTCTCTTATCAGAGAAGGTGACGCGCAATTCGGATTTCGGATAACGGTAAACAAAAGCTACTTAGATGTTTGAACATGTAACATGTAGATTTATTTTTCGCAGTTTTCTAACCTAAGCTTGATCGACGGCGAGTTCTCCTTGCGCCGAGTTGTCCCATCCTGTAATATTAATCACCAAGCATTAACCCAAATCTAGGATTTAAAAAATCGCGGTTTGAAAAATGTATAGGCGAGCTAAGCCCCTTAGAAATCACATATTATTATTATTATTATTATTATCTTTATTATTTTTAAATTAATTTTGAAATAAATTTTTTTCTCAGGATTTGTGCCAGGATCATTTGGTATGAATTTAACCGACCATTGGGCGCCATTTACCTAATCCGCATCCAGAGCTGAAATAGCTTGATCCGGCACTGATTAATAGTAAAGTTAATTACAACAGTAATAATATAATTACATAATATCCAGCCAGTACTATGTATTTAGTGTGGTAATCATGCAATTACGATAACAAACTATAAAGCGGAGAACAATAACCGTTAGAATTTCCAAAACAATTAATTTTACAGTTTTGTAATTTTGGTTCAACAAAATGTACTTTGAAAATTGAAAACTACGTTTGTTTTAGGCAAAACAAACGATGGTGAACAATAAAAATCTTTTTTGTCATTTTTTTTCATTTTTGAGTTAGATGTTTCAAAAATATTTCATAACTAATGCAAATATACCTCCAAGGTTCTAATACAGAAGTTTCCGAACCTTTTAGCCTAAGGACCAGAGTGATTGCTCCACAAAGCCTTGAAGGCCAAGATCTAGCTAGTTCATCAGAGAAAAACTAAAGAATTTTAAGTGCAAAGTGTAAAAAAGCAAAAATACAGTAACTAGGTACGTAAAAAATCAATTATTCAAAAAATCAAAAAACATAATTATCAATTGACTGGTCAGGATTAGGATTAGTTCAAGAAAAATTAAATGTTAAAAATTCATAATGCGATATAAGGCCCTATTTCATCAGATTGTGATTACATACTTTTTGGCAACCTTTTGTTGTGTTTTGACAACTATTTTTAGTCGAAAATAAAATATCTGATTATTATTTCGTATGATTCGATTTATCAAAATAAATTAAAGAGCGGGTCGGATACCAGGAACGTCAGACCCGTTATTGCGGGCCTGATTGGTGGTTTTTTTTTTTTGAAATTTTTTGCCAATTTGCATATGCTGCTGCACTTAACCGATACAGTTTTTTTAGTCTCTGAAAAGGAGAGTTTCCATTTTTCACCATCAATATAGAATGTATAAAATACGGCCAATTTAAATTTTGTGATTTTTGGAAATTTTTGTTGACATTTTCTGTTGTTGAAAACTTAAGATCTTTTTTTACTCAAGTCCTTGTGGTGTTCTCAGTGCAGAAATAATTAATTATTAAAGTTATTAAATTAAAATTTTAATGAAAATATTTTTGTCTATTACTAGTACTTAGTACTAATTAAAATTTCTAATTTTGCTGATTTTCACGTGTAACCGAGCACACTAATTTGGTACTTTTTGGTAGAATGCAAATATGTACTACCTTAATATTCAAAAATATTTTAATTACTGTTCTAATGGCAATCCTGATCCTTTCTTTGAAAAGAGATGGCACTCAATTATTGGGGGGCCGCTAAATTTACACAAAACAATTTTTTTTCAAAAAGTTATTAATTAAAATTTTGATACAACACAACTAGCACTAACTGAGAATACTAACTTAATAGTCATAATCTTGACATTATTCAGTTTGTTCAAAACCCTGAACTTATGGGCAGTTCTCACGGTCAATATTTTTATAATTCCTTTTTATTAAAATGTTGATAAACATGATCATAACATCGAAAACACAATAAAAATATAATATAGTTAAAAATATTGACCTTGTGAACAGGCCACAACAAAATAGACAGTTTTTATAAAATTTTAATACCGTTAAACCAGAATCATGCTTTCGGTGCTATTTTAACAGCGTGGAAAATCATTCTGATATAAAATATTACTCTGTGCTTCTAACAATCAATTGACCTATATAATTTTTTTCAAAAACTCAAAAACATCTGCCTAAATTGCAAATTGCGAGGCTTCAAAATTCAAAAATGCACAGGTGAAATGTTAAGGGTACAACGGAAGATGGCCATTGTGCTGGCATCACTGATACCCATAGACATCCTAGCCAAAGAACGGAAAACCATATTCAGGAATCCAAACCAGACGAGAAAAGAAGCCAGAGAAAAGTCCCTAGCCTAAAAGAGAAGATGGACATACCGCCTCATCCCAGACCTGGAAATCTGGCACACACGTAGTCATGGAGAGATGACTTACGAGCTCTCCCAGGTCCTTTCGAGCCATGGATCCTTTGTTGTGTACTTGTACCGTTTTAAAAAATAAGAAATCTTTGACACAGAAGACACGGCAGACCATATATTCTTTTTTCTCTCTAAAACCACAATCGGCCTAGCCATCAGCCTAGAACTTCTAGTAAAATACATGCTGAAGGCACCAGACGCATGGGACATCATCGAAATAATGGCAAGATCGAAAAAGAAACAACTGAAGAGAAAAGTCCCGAACGGGCAGAAGAACTCGCGGGATGAGTATAGGATGAAATGCGGTTGCGAATCCCGAACACACCAACGGGAGGGGGCTTTTAGTGAGTAAGACTCCCACACTACCACCCAGTACGGGCTGGTGGTGTCTTGTGGAAGATGTTCCCCCTTCCGACGCAAAAAAGGTGCTTCCTCAAAAATGACTTGCTAATTTTGGATCTTCTTGGGATAGCACACCTTAGCTTTAAGTTACCTTTCTGAGGTCCCCTAGGGATATTTTGTAAATAATCGTCAAGAATCGACTCTTGAAATGGTAAGTTGCACGAACGTGCAACCTACCGGATGATATAAAAAATTTAATAACATTAAAAATATTATTATTTTGCAAAAAAGTCTATTAAAAGTAATTAGCTGCAAACAAATCAAGATCGCAATTTATAAGCAGGAATTTATTAAAAATAATTAGATTACATAAATCCTGGGTAGCAATTACTATTAATTGTATATAGCATAATTTGGTAATTGCATCGTTTAATGTTCAAATATAGAAAGTCTTTACCCTAGTATTTTCTATACTTTAAAAATATAATTTAGAATGTCTTCAGTCTTCCAAAGCAGATATATTAAAAATTTTAATATTCCAATTTTTCAACATTGAACCATAAACCTCCTTGGGCACTCAAAAGAAAAGCATTGGGATCATACTTAATCGGCACTTCGGTTTTGCAATTTAAAGATAGCTTATAATTTCTTAATATTGTTATTAAGCCAACTTTCGTTTGCATTAATCCGAAGCGGGAAGCTGTAAATTGAAAAACGTAAGCTAAGGTTGCAGATATATCTGAATAACTTACCTATACAATTTCTTGGACCATCACCAAATGGTAAATAAGTGAACGGCACTATTTTGCTTTTATTTTCTTCACTAAATCTTTCAGGATCAAATTGGTCTGGATTTTTGAAATACTCGGGGTCGTTATGCAAACCCAAAGCTGAAATTAATACGGTCGTACCTTTCTCTATTGTTTCATTGGTCTCCGGAATGGTATAGTCCTTTACACATACTCTGTTTAATAATGGAAACGGAGGATGTTTTCGCAATGTTTCTGACAAAAATAAGAGATTAAAAGTTTGGTATTGAAAATTGTGGTAAAATAACTTACCATTAACGGTTTGGTCTAAATATTTCATTTCTCCCAAAACATCATAAGATAACTCATTGTCATGTTTTTCTAACACTTCCAGAACTTCCTTTCGCACCTTTTTCTGAATATCCTCATTCAGGCACAGTTCATAAAGACAAAACGACATCGTAGACGATGAAGTATCAAAACCACCCAGAAAGAAAATGAACGCTTGGGAAGCTATTTCTAGAGTTGTCAATTCGTTTCCTTCACTTGGATTATTTTGTATGTCAATCAACAGCTGAAGAAAATCGTTACGTCTTACTTTATTGTTGTTGCGATAGTCAATAGTGTCCTTGATAACGGAACAGAAAAATTCGTTACATTTGGTACCAATGAGTTTCAATTTCAGAAGTCGAGCTAAATTTGGAAACGCCAAACCAAAACTGCTCTTCGCGAATTGCATTTTTGATGAATCTATAATTTCTTTGCCATAATCCCTAAATTTTGAATTTTTGTTTTCAAAAACGTTGCAGTCTATTCCAAATGCACAACTGACAATAACATTCGCCGAAAATCCGCTTGAAATTTCCTTCATTTCCACCATTTCATTGGAAGAAATGGTTTTATTCATATGATTCCTTAATTGGCCGGAACATTCTAATAAAATTTGAAACATGTTCTTCATTTTTCCCGAGGTAAAAGTCGGTGTTAGTTTAACGCGGAGTTTTCGCCACGGTTTTTCGCTTAACGCAAATAAGTGTCCACTTAACGGATCGTCCCGTTCGTTAACAAAAATTCCCCGTTCGGCAAAATGAGCAAAATCAGCACTTAAAATATTTTTTACATATTTAGGATCTACAGGCATGTAAATCGGTTGCCAGAAAACGAACAATCCTACATGCTTATACCCATTGGATCTTGCATTGTCATAATGTTCTTTATTTTGAGCTCCGATATTTTTCATGTTTAAAATGTTATTACCGGGGGTTCCAAAAGGCATTGTCGGTTTGGTGAAAGGTATATTTCGTTTTTCCCAATATTTGTAGGCTTCTTTAATATGTATTATTAAGTATATAATAAAAACCACGGTAGCGGCCAGTATTCCCGAAATTATCTCCATTTTTGCTCTAAAACAAATAATAAATAAATTTAAAATATTTTATTTTGGAAATAACCTGGATATTTAACAAAAGTAAAAATTTATAACTTGTATAGCCAGTATAAACTCTCGAATAATTTTTGTTGCTATTTTGCCGAAAAAACATCATTGATGACCTTGATCTTTGAAAATTAAATAAATTTCAAATAAATTGTGAAAAAAATTGATTATTTTAATAAAAGCAAAAATATACATTTTTATGCATATTAGATGTTTCTATCTGGCTACATTAGTGCACAGTATGTTACATACCTGCTATATACACTGAGATTTTGAATATATTTACTCACAATTTGGTGTAAGCATCAATGTTATCATTTTTATTATCTACATGTTATGTAATGTTTTTTATACATTTGAGTTTTAAAATGTGTTTTAAATTACTAGTAAGTCAAGTGTATATGTGCTGAATGGACAAAGCAGTTACATGGATTTTAATAAATTTGAAAAAAATTATAAAAATATCAACGAAAGAAAGAAGGACTTTCTGAAACGTACGAAGATATAAAATTAAAAAAAGAATATATTGAAGTTTGACAGATTTATATTTCTTACTGTTACAATTTTCTATTTGCATTTATTTAATTTAAATTTTTATTTGCTCATTTGAGTAGCATTAGACATGAGGTTTGATTTTAACTTTTTTGTAAAGCTTGTTATACAATAAATTATTGGTAACCTAACAACTGAAGTCCTGAAGAAGAGTGAAATAAAAACTCGAAACGTTGACTGAAGTTGAAGGTTTTTTGTTTTGAACCAGTAGTTCAAATTCCCGTTTAGTTATATTGCAGTTGCACCAAACTATCAGATGATGGGAGCACATTCTAGTGTTGAATTGCTAAGCCTTAGTTGAAGACTCCAGCTCCAATCATGTATACTGATTTCTCCGATTTCTCAAATACGCCAACAGTAGAAAAACTGAAACCAAAATTGATATCCCAAAACAAGAAAAAAATACCATAACGAGATTTTATTAGAAATTTGATTTAGGAGCATAAAAAATTTCTCAATCTCACCACTTTTAAATAATTTTTTTAGAAAGTAATAAGATTTTCATAAAAAAAAAGTATTTATGTATTCCTTGACAATACCAGCTTTCCAAAAGAATTTTTAAATGTTACATTGGTGGATTCAGCGCTTTCGAATTCAACCATACCGTACCCTTCGAACCAAGAATAACTTGGTATGGATCAATTTTCAAGGGAACTTCGGTACTTTTATTTAAGGAAAATTCGTAATTTTTCAATAACACAGTTAATCCTACTTTTACTTGCATTAGCCCAAATCGCATTCCTAGAAAATACATTAAACTCTCAATAATTCTTTAACCAGAAAAGTTATTTACCTATGCACAAACGAGGGCCTTCTCCAAATGGAATATACGTAAACTGTTGTCGTCCTTTCTTATTTTCCTCTGAAAATCGTTCTGGATCAAAATTTTCCGGGTCAGGATAAAATTCCGGATCGTGATGCACTCCATACACCGAAATGAAAGTCAAAATTCCTTTTTCGATAACGATATCGGTACCAGGGACTGGATAATCTTTAACACACTTTCTTGTTATTTGTGGCACCGGAGGATATTTTCGCAAAGTTTCTACAAAAGACTTATGATTACTTTTCCCTTATCAAAACTTACAATTTACCTTCTATAACTTGGTTCATGTATTTCAAATCGGTCATCGATTCGTAAGTTATATTATTGTTATGTTTTGGTAAAACTCGATTAATTTCCTCTCTCAGTTTATGTTGAATTTCTGAATTTTTGGCTACCTCAAACAAGCAGAAGGTCATCGTAGTCGAAGAAGTTTCAAATCCAGCTGCGAAGAACACCAGTGCTTGCGCTGCAATTTCCTCTACCGATAACGATGTTCCATCATGTTTATTAGTTTCCTCTTCTTCCTTACCCATCATGTCGATTAGTAACTGCAGCATGTCGTTACGTCGGACATTATTTTTCTCCCGATAACTAACAGTATCCTTAATAATTTGCAAGAAGAAATCTGTTGAAGTCTTGGGAAGTGCCCGAACTTTAAAGAAGTGGCCAAGAGAAGGTCGGGAGAAAAATATTAAAATTTGAATTTGTTCGAGAATGGTCCTCTGGAAGATTCGCTTTCCACACTTTCGAAATTCGGCGTCTTGACTCTCGAAACTGTTACAATCTAAACCAAACGCACATGATCCAATGATGTCTGTGGTGTATCGTGCTACCAGCTCTTTAATATCAACTTTCCTGCCTTCTGCAGCAAATTTATCCATTATTTTTTTCATTGGAACACTACATTCTACCAAAGTGTTAAACATCATTTTCATTTTTCCCGATGTGAAGGTCGGTGTCAGTTTCGTTCGAAGATTTCTCCATTTTTGACCACCGAGGGTAAACAAATGCGCACTAAGGGGATCATCTTTTTCATTGTAATAAACTCCACGATCGACAAAGTACTGGAAGTCATTTTGCATGACGTTTTTTACGTAGTCCGGATGGACTGGCATGTAGTTTGGTGCTCCAAAATTATAAATACCTCCATGCTTATGGCCATTGCTTTTCAAATCGTTATAATTTTGTTGAAGCCAAACCCCCAATGACTTCGTTCTCCGAAAGGGGTTTTCCATTGTTCCGAAAGGAAACGTTGGTTCCAGAAAAGGTAAGTTTCTTCGTTTCCAATATCCATACTTCCATTTTGTGAATGTTATAATTCCAATGATTATCAATGCTATTACAACACCTAGCTCGTTATAGCAAACGGAGCAACCCAATATGTTCATCTTTAGCTTTGTTATTCGCAAATCAAATAAGTTTAAAACACCGCAGTAGCTTTAAAGCAATTTATTATCAGTAAAGATAACTTTGAGAGATAAAAAATAACCTCGCAAATAACAAAAATATTTTGTAAATTATTATATCATTTTAATTATCTAATTAATATAATGACTAGTATAATATAAATTGATTTGTCATGGTTGTGGTTAATTTTTTTTATTCTTATATGTACAGGCTCCTCTCAAGCGTATTCTCTTCTAATTTAATCGCTGTTTAATTATATTGTTATCCTAATCTATAAATTCCCAGCACGCTACTTCTGCTCCTGCTCCAGCGTGTCATTTTTTGGTGAAAAAAGAAACACTCTGACTGGTCGACTTTTTTTACCAACCGAAAAATATATTAAACTAAGCTTAGGATTAAAAATATTTGTCCAATATTCTAAATGAGTAGATATCCTGCGTTATGTACTGGAGGGTGTTCCACACCCCCCCGGTTTACTTTTAATTTATTTATAATAATTTATAATTAATTTTATTTATCTTAATTAAAAAATATAAAGTCAAAATAGTAAACCGGGGGGTCTGGGGGGTGTGGAACACCCTCCAGTACATCGCAGAATTTGGAGAAAATAGGGAATTAATAATTTTACAGAATAATTATATCAATTTCGTCAGAAAATGCTGGAAAATTTTTTTGTTTTTGAGCAAAAGTAGGGGAAATTAAAACGTTTGGCTAAAGAAAATTAGAATTTCAAAAACTGATTTATTTTTAAATTATTTAAAAAAAATGTTAATTGCCCGTCAGCACATCAAGTTTAGCAGCAACTCTTACGTTATTTTGAAAATATAGAAAAACGGGGAATCACCCAGTAGCGGGAAACAAAATTAAATGTTTAATATTATACCGCTAAAAAAGAGATCCACCGTCTAGCTGCCCGTCCATGGACGGACTTTCCAGAATAGTATTATTATATTATTATAATTTTTATAAGCTAATATTATTGTCTGTTTAATCTCCATTCTGAAGAATTATGTAACAAGAAAGTGGAGATTCTTTTGAAAAAAATTTTCGCCAAAATCACTAGAAAAGTCAACAACATAATATGTATTTTCTTTATCTGATTAATTACCAGGTCCGGATAAACCATGGGTACAATGGAGCCGCCGCACCCAGCGCTAAAGTTCAGAAGGCGCCACAATTTTGCGTTTTTCATTTCATTTTCTATAAAAATCAATGACTGGAGGGATGAAAACGATTATTTTAGTCTTTACATTTCTTCTGGTAAGCTAGAGAGATGAAAAGTTAATATTTGTAGCAAGAAAGTTGATTTTGGAGATGATTTGTCGTAGCCGGTAATTTGACCTCCAGCAATTTGCTCCCCGGTAATTTAATTCCGGCAATTTAAACCCCTGGTAACATCATCTTCAGGTATACTTTGGTCCCCGGTAAATTTGACCCAGATAATTTCATCCCCAATTTATTTATATTATTTCACTGCATTTTTGTAACGAATTACTTAAAGTACATTTAAATTTAAAATAATTTATTAAATTACATTATTTTACAAACTTGATCCTCTATTCTATATGTTTGAAATTTGGTGATATAGTTATATTGTCCGTATAAACTTGATAACCGCGCGAAGATATGCATCGGTTATGTAGGTTTGGATTAGTTTATGATTTTTCCACAAGCAAAATTGCTCGTAAAAGAGATATCCGCGCGAAGATATGCATCGGCTATGTATAATTTATAGTGTTTTTATTCTTTATAAGAATAAATCGAGATAATTAACAAAAGATGCACTGGAGGGCGTTCCACGCCCCCCAGACCCCCCCGGATTTACACCTTCAGTTTATGATATTAAGGAGCATTCTACGTAAACGCCTAAAATGTTCCAATTCTAGGAACTATTAGAAAATAAGAAATTCGGGAATAATCTTAGACTGCACTGGAGGGCATCCCATGCCCCACATTTTTAAAATACCCCAGTTGTAAAATGTTTTTAGTACCCCAGCGTATGTTATGGTAACAGAAACTTTTAAAAACGCAAAACGTAGGAGTAATCCGGGCCCCCCAGTGCACTATTTGCTCTTTCTTCACGGGCTATTCAGTTATCAACGAGTTGGTATAGAAAGTTCTCTTTATTTTGTGAATTATCAGTTCACCGCGGTTTTACAATAAAATAATTCAGAATTAAACTCCGGCACTGTTAATTACTTGCTATATTAAATGATCAATTGACAACAAATAAATTTATTGTTGTTGGTACATCAAATACTCATAAAATTTTCATTCTATACCTTTCCGTGCATTATTAGTTCGAGCAGTAAGTAGGTTTTCAGAGTAGCATTAAGGTAAGATATTTAATCTTTACTGTAGTAATTATATTCAAACATCAGGTATATGAATAGGTACTCTTTGTGTTTTTGCAGTTCTTACATAAGTAAATTAAACGAAATATTTAAAAAAACTGAATCAGCCAAAATTTTCTTAAAAGTTTGATAAAATGACAATTAAATTTTGTACCTAGCTTTCTATATTATCAAAATGAAAACTTAAATATCAAATTAATATTTAAAAATTAACAAGCTATACAGCCAAATTTGGCTTGCAGGTTTGGATTAAAGAAATTCGGAGAAGAAAAATATTTAAATTGCTATGCTCACCCTATAACCCTTGGTACCGACGAATAGTATGCAAAATCAACATTCGTTGCAACCTGTTTTGCTTTTACGGGCAAATCAATCGAGTTCTTTTATGGAAATTTAGAAAAATAATCAGGTTTCATAAATCTTTTATTTCAATATAAAATAAAATTGTGACGTTACAGCTTATCATAGCTGTTAAGGGGGTTATTTTTAGAAACTAAACTTTTTTTCCTCAAAACGCAAACTAAAGAAAAATATCTGTTTTATAATTCCTCAATTTAAATCTTTTTATAGGTTCAACTATGAATTTTCAAATATTTATTATAAGCTTTCTGGGATTGTACCTATACGCGAAATGGAAATACACCTACTGGAACAGACGAGGTTTGCCATACCACGAACCAATATTTCCGTTTGGGTCATATAGACTTCCAAATGGAACAGTTCTACATGCCGGCGAGATACTCAAAATCTTCTACAATCAATTTAAATTTCTTGGGCATAAACATTTTGGTATATTCCTGATGATGAAACCAGTTTACATAGTAATTCATCCAGAAAGTATAAAGCAAATTATGGTTAAAGATTTCAATTACTTTAACAGTCGTGGATTTTACTACAACGCGAAAGATGATCCGATGAGTGCCAGTTTTCCATTTTTGGAAGGGTCAGAATGGAAGATTAGAAGACAAAAATTGACTCCAGCTTTTAGTCCTGGTAAAATAAAATTGGTATTCCACATTTTCCAGCAGTGTAGCGACCAATTCGTGTCCGCAGTAGCTACAGTATCAAAAAATCAAAATGGCATTGACATAAGAAATATTATAGACTGCTTCACTACAAATGTGATGGGCGCCAGTGCATTTGGGTTTGAGTGTAAAAGTTACGAAGACAAAAATAACCAGTTTCAAAAATATGGAAAGCAATATTTCTCCCCATTGTCACCACTGCAACTTCTCAAATGGATAATTGCATATTATAATAAGAGTTTAGCCCACGTTTTAAAAATATCCCTGTTACCTAGGAATGTAACCGAGTTCTACTTCAATGTTTTTCATGATACAGTTCAATTCAGAGAGACTACAAAACTATACAGATCAGACTTAATGCAACAGTTAATTGATTTAAAGAACGAAGGGCTTTCCCAAGCGACCAAAACTGTCAAGTCGACATTAACGGATTACCAACAGATGATAGCCGATGCATTTGCTTTAAAACTTACTGGGTTGGAATCAAGTTCTAGTGCCATAAATTTTTGTCTTTTTGAATTGGCTGCGCATCCAGATATCCAGCAAAAGGTGCGAGATGAAATAAAACGAGTTACCACGAAAGATAAAGATAAAATAACATATGATAATTTGCTGGAAATGAAATATTTAAATCAGGTGTTACATGGTAAGTATAACTATACCTATATTTTGAAGTGTTTTTCATTTTTACAACTTTAAGAATCACTTCGGAAGTATCCACTGACTCCTATACTTTCAAGAATCTGCACAGAAGATTACAAAGTTCCTAATACTAATGTAACAATCGAGAAAGGAACTTTTACTATTATTCCAGTTCTGGCATTACACTATGACTCTGACTATTACCCGGATCCAGATAAATTTGATCCAGAAAGGTTCAACGACGCGAATAAGGACAAAATTCCTCCTTTTACTTATTTGCCGTTTGGAGAAGGCCCAAGAATTTGTTTAGGTAAAACGATAATTTCACTTTTGTTTATCTGGAATTATGCATATTTTGAATTTCAGCTGCTAAATTTGGATTCACACTTAGTAAACTTTGCGTGGCAGTTATGGTAAAAAATTTTGTATTTACCCTAAATGAAAAAATTTCGCCTTATCAAAAGTTTGACCCATTTAATCATTCGTTTTCGTTTAAAAATCGAATACTATTGGATATAAAGAAACTTTAATTGTAGAAGATTAAAAATAAAAATTTACTGAAGTGATTTTTATTTTCACTAAGCATAAAGTTATTTTCCAGCGAGAAATTCGGCCTCCTGGCCAAATAAACTACCTACATTTTCAGCTCATTAGATATCTTGCTTTATTTATTCAATACACTTACAGTTTGGAAATTAAATTTTGTTGAATGGTCTTTTTCACTTCTCAGAAGATGGTTTTCAGACTGTTATAGCTCAGTTTTTGATCTGATTTTGGAGAGTTTACCGACTTACTTTCTTCAGGAAGAGACGTAGGTATACATGGGTTGTTGGACTTTCCTTTTATCTTTACGAAGTTGATTGTGCTGACTACTAAGAGAACGGCATTCTGGAATTTTTATATTATTGATAAATAAATGAATTCTTCTTGTTTCCGGTTATTTCATGATCATATTTTAATTTAGAAATTTGCATAAATTCAAAATATACCAAAATATTAATTAATTTTCAATTGTTAAGGTCATAGCAGATACTATTAGCATTTTGTTTTTTACTTTGTAATTGGTTCCTGAATAATTGATTAACCCTTTAACGTGGTCTGGTAAGACGTTTTACCAGTTGGTATTGAGCAGAAATTATATAGGACTCTTCATGTCAAAATAATTAGAAATCACTATGTAGATGAATAAAGATTTTTTGATACAAAATAGCATCAAATCACGAATACTTTACCTGCTTTTTATTTATTTTAGTTTTATTATTTCACTGACCGGGGGGTCTGGGGGGTGTGGAAAACCCTCCAGTACAGATCGCAGATTTCCACTCTTTTAGAATACTCGAAGCAGATAGGGAAGTTATAATTTTTCAAATTTCGCCAGGAAAACCCGCAAAATTTGAATTATTAAGCAAAAGTGAGGGAAAATTAAATTTTTTGGCTAGAGAATATTAAAGCTAGAAAAAACATTACAGCTTTTGCGTTACTTTGAAAGTTAACTGTCAAAATTATAGACAAAAGTGTTAACCGGAGGTTCTGGGGGTGAACACCCTCTAGTACATATAATAAAATTCCCACTCTTCTAGAATACCTACCGAAGACAGAATAATTATATACATTTCGTCAGTAAAAGCTGGAAAATTTTTGTTTATATTGGAAATATTTTTCAAAATTTTTATTTTATTTATGTTCTCATCTTAATTACTAGGTCTATGGCCTTCCGAATTTGAATGGTTATTAATAATTAGAATTTGTTTTTCATTTTTGTTTTCAGAATTTCATTAGCCTGTTCTTAATTGATACATGTATTTGCATAAATACATAATATTGCTTTTTTTTACTAGAAAAAAATATTGGAAAATTTAAATAATTTTACTTTCGAAGAAAAAGCATCATATAATTTAAAAGTAGTACAAATAAAAGCACGAAATTAACTGAATTAAAATGATAGAAAAGAGAATTTCAGGTAAATGGTCCACATAAAAGCTGAAGAATTGTTAAGGTTGTAAAATTTGTAGGCATTAAATTATTGCCTGGTCCTTAGTATTTGAAGAAGTAAAGCTATTCATATGTACCCAGTATCTTTTAGAGTGTGTGTTTTGGCGGAGGGAGTGTGAAGTTTATTAAGGAAAGAAATTTTAAAATTAAACTACATTTAACTTTTTCTTATATTCTATTGGAAAGAGGACCATTTTTTAAGAATTTTATAAAGAATACGATTTTGAGGATTATCCATTAGTTTTCGAGAAAACGGCATTTAAAAATCGAAAATTTCCCTATGTTTAATATGGGAGTATAATGAAATTGCAAGTCACGAGAGTTCTGTTGACGGTACGTTGCCCTGATATAGTCTTATTGAATACCGTCGCACGGGGACACGGACAACTCGGCACCGGACTACTCGGCAGTGGATGACTCGGCGCCGGACAACTCGGCACCGGGAAAACTCGGCACAGGGACAACTCGGCTCCGTCAACTCGGCATCGGAATAACTCGGCATCGTAATAACTCGGCACCAAACGATCGGATTTTTAAAACCGTTTCCAATTTATACAGGGGGGGAATTAAAAAATATTGAAAACTATAAATTTTATTTATTTAGTAAGCGCATTGGTTTAAAACACCGACCGGTATAACTCGGCACCAAACAATCGGATTTTTAAAACCATTTTCAATTTATACAGGGGAGGGGGCAATTAAAAAATTAACAAAATATTGAAAAGTATATATTTTATGATAACAAAATTCTCGCATATTGTGCATAAGTTTTACAACTAAAAATTAATTAACACAATTAAGGTAAAGAGCGATAGACACATGTACTGCTTTTTCGACTTCCAAGCCATCACACCATGACATGTGTTTCTGACTCGTTAGTCTTCATCAGTATCGCATACTTGTTGTAATCACTTAATTGTGTGCACTTTACGGCTACTGGTCTAAACATTCCATGTGGACGAAGTATTCACGTCACTACACAAGAACAAAGACCGACGCCAACGTGCGGTTCTCGAGCTATATCAGCGCTCATAAACTAAATATGATAACAAAATTCTCGCATATTGTGCATAAGTTTTACAACTAAAAATTAATTAACACAATTAAGGTAAAGAGCGATAGACACATGTACTGCTTTTTCGACTTCCAATTTTTCGATTACAACAAGTATGCGATACTGATGAAGACTAACGAGTCAGAAACACATGTCATGGTGTGATGGCTTGGAAGTCGAAAAAGCAGTACATGTGTCTATCGCTCTTTACCTTAATTGTGTTAATTAATTTTTAGTTGTAAAACTTATGCACAATATGCGAGAATTTTGTTATCATATTTAGTTTATGAGCGCTGATATAGCTCGAGAACCGCACGTTGGCGTCGGTCTTTGTTCTTGTGTAGTGACGTGAATACTTCGTCCACATGGAATGTTTAGACCAGTAGCCGTAAAGTGCACACAATTAAGTGATTACAACAAGTATGCGATACTGATGAAGACTAACGAGTCAGAAACACATGTCATGGTGTGATGGCTTGGAAGTCGAAAAAGCAGTACATGTGTCTATCGCTCTTTACCTTAATTGTGTTAATTAATTTTTAGTTATATATTTTATTTTCTTAGTAAGCGCATATTGGTTTAAAACACACTAAGACTTTGGTTTAAAACACACTAATGCCCGGTTTCAGAAACGATAATTAAGGAATTTAATCATTGGTTAAAAAGTTAATCAATGATTAAGTCCGATTTGGGTTGCAGGAATATAATTTTTAACACAGGTTAAGTTTAACCAATGATTAGCGTAATCAATGATTAAATCTTTTGTGAAGTGGCTATTTGGGTTGCACAAACGATAATTAGATCTTAACACAGGTTAACTACCCAAACTATTTAACAACTGGAAAACCAGTAATTAAGACGATTTAACTACTGATTTAGTACTTATACTACGTCGCTTTTCGTGTTGAAATTTTTTTCTGTTGGTTTTAAGCGTTGTTTTTAAAGAAATGTCCGACTTATCTGATTTTTTAATTAAAATTTTACTTTAATAATTTTCATAAATATATAATTTAAAATTTTTTTACGAATATATAATTTTTAAATTTTTTATAAATATATTATTATTATAAATATATTATTATATATTAAACGAAAAGCAAAAGAAACAATGGAAAGTCCCCAAGAAATCAGAACTGAGGTTTCTCAAAACATTTCAGAAGCTGCTTTAGGACTCGTATTATTTATATTTTTGTTAATATTTTTCAATAATAATAAAATAGTTTTCCAACTAGTGCCGAGTTATTACGGTGCCGGGTTATACCGGTGCCGAGTTGACGGAGCCGAGGTTGCCAGTGTCGAGTTGTCCCGGTGCCGAGTTTTCCCGGTGCCGAGTCGCCGGTGCCGAGTTGTCCCGGTGCCGAGTTTTCCCGGTGCCGAGTTGTCCGGCGCCGAGTCATCCGGTGCCGAGTAGTCCGGTGCCGAGTTCAGAAGTGCCGAGTTGTCGCGTACCGTCACACGCGTTTCGTACTTTACCGAGTTCGGGCCTTCTTGGCAAAGTGGATTGCTTTCTAAAATGACTAAATTAAATTAAATTAATTAGCAGGCTCCTCCCACTATGTGATTATGTGCGATTTTATATGTAAAATTTTCGATTTTTAAATGCCGTTTACTTGAAAACTAATGAATAATCTGCAAAAGAAAATTTAATATTCATGAAAAGATATTAATTTAAATAAAAATAATAAAAATAGGGATTCTAAAATGTTAGAACTATGGAAGACAAATAATGTTGAAAGAGAACCAACAGAAACAAAAACAAAATTTTGAAAGACCAGAAAGAATAAAAAGAAATTAACATGTATATTCTCCTTGAAGAAACAACATTAAAAATTAATTAAATATGCAGAATTTTCAAGATACTGCACTTTTACGATCTAGGTCAATGTCTTGCAGTTCTGACTCAGAAACGAGATAATATATTATTATTGCGGAAGTACACTAAGAGCAAACTCTCCAAAATAATATATAATTGGGTCAGAATAACCACAGTTTATTCTAGAGGTTAGCAAAGCCTGTTTGCCCCTATTCTCCCTATAAAACTGCTAACTAGACTTAATAAATGCGGTGGTTATATATTTAGTAGAAAATGTTTAGCCCAATCTAAAGTTGAAGGATATTTTTAAGGGAAATGTCGAAGAATTTTAATCAACTTGTTAATAATGAAATTGAAGGATATCTGCATTAATAAAATTATTGTCGTTTATATTGGAAGAACTGAATAATCGCATCTGTACCCAGTATCTTTCTGTGCTTAACTGCAAGTGGTAGAAAATTTTAAAGTTAGTAGTACTGATTTTTTAAAGAAAATCTAGCTTTTTTTGAAAAAGCTTCTATATTTTATGTAATTTCAATAATCATTTTTTACAGATTCTAATATCCAAACGATGTATTTTGAGATTTTTATTGTAAGTTTTCTGGGATTGTACCTATACACAAAATGGAAATATTCCTACTGGAAAAGGCGAGGTTTACCGTATCATGAACCAATTTTTCCGGTTGGGTCATACAGACTATATAATCGATCTATAATTCATGCCGCTGAAATACTCATAAAATTCTACAATCACTTTAAATCTCTTGGGTATAAACATTTTGGTATATACCTAATCTGGAAACCAGTTTATGTAATAATACATCCAGAACGTATAAAGCAAATTATGGTTAAAGATTTCAATTACTTTAATAGTCGTGGATTTTACTACAACGCGAAAGACGATCCGCTGAGTGCTAATTTTGCATTTTTGGGAGGACAAGAATGGAAGATTAGAAGGCAAAAATTGACACCAGCTTTTAGTCCTGGTAAAATAAAATTGGTATTCCACATTTTTCAGCAGTGTAGCGACCAATTCGTGTCCGCGATAGCTAAAGTATCAAAAAATCAAAATGCCATTGACATAAGAAATATAATAGACTGCTTCTCTACCAATGTGATGGGCTCCAGTGCATTTGGGCTTGAGTGTAATAGTTATGAAGACAAAAATAACGAGCTTAAAAAACATGGAAAGCAATATTTCTCAGCATTGTCACCAATTCAGCTACTCAAATGGATAATTGCATATTATAATAAAGGATTAGCACACTTTTTAAAAATAACTCTGTTACCTAAGAATGTAACCGAATTCTACTTCAATGTTTTTCGTGATACTGTTCAATTCAGGGAGAATTCAAAATTTTGCAGGCCCGACTTAATGCAACATTTAATTGATGTAAAGAATGAAGGAGTTTCCCAAACAAACAAAACTGTCAAGTTCACATTGACAGATTATCAACAGATGATAGCAGATGCCTTTCTTATAAACCTTACTGGGTTGGAATCAAATTCCAGCACTATTAATTTTGGTTTTTTTGAGTTAGCTGCAAATCCAGATGTTCAAGAAAAGCTCCGAAATGAAATAAAACTACTTACAGAGAATGATAATGGTAAAATTACATATGAAGCTTTGATGGAAATGCAGTATTTGGATCAGGTGATGAATGGTGAGTAGATACAAGCTTCCTTTAATAGTTTTTTAATTTGAAAATTTTAAGAAATACTTCGAAAGTATCCAATTACTCCTATACTTTCAAGAATTTGCAACCAAGATTACAAAGTTCCCGATACTAATGTAACAATCGAAAAGGGAACTTACACCCTTATTCCAGTTTTGGCATTACACTATGACTCGGAACATTTCCCAAATCCGGAAAAGTTTGATCCAGAAAGGTTTAACGACACCAACAGACCCAATATACCTGCTTTCGTTTATATGCCTTTTGGGGAAGGCCCAAGAGTTTGTATAGGTATGGATGACAGTTTAATTTAATTTATTCGATAAAAATACTTTAAATTTCAGCTGCTAAATTTGCAATCACACTTTGTAAGCTGGCTTTGGCGACTATGGTACAAAATTTTTCATTTACTCTAAATGAAAAAACTTCGCCTCATCAGAAGTTTGACCCATTTAATCATTCGTTTTCGTTTAAAAATCGAATTCTACTAGACATACAAAAACTGTAATTGTGGAAGATTAAAAAAAATTGTTTAATCGTGTAGATATCGGCCTATGCTGCGTAATGATAAGAAATTGTTTACTAACATTTAAATTTTGTTTTAACACGGATTTTGGAAAAAGGATAAAGACGAGGCAAAGAATAAATTGAGCAAATATAAAATATATTGTATAAATGTATTATAATATTATAAAATAAATAAAAAAGCAATTGATTACTGGAATTTTTTCAACAAAATTATGAATATTTAAATTTAAATTCATTAATTATATGAATCGATTCAAGGAGGAATAATTTTTTTTTATTCAGATTTTAATTTTTTTCCCTGAAGTTCAGGAAATGATTTCATTGGCAGTTTACCTTTATAACCATAATATAAATTTTACAACTAATTTAAAATATTATAATAAGTTGCATAACTAGTACCTACAGTCATGCGATTTAATTACCTATGATAATTATACAACATAGTAGAAAGCTATTTAAATAATAAATTGTAGAATTCCTATTTTTTTAAATCCAAAATAATTAAACTCACTTATGTAAAAATATAAATCACACTTTATTGGTAAAAATGTCAAATACTGAAATTAATCGCAATATCTCAACCGCTTTTAGCCGCCAGTTTTGTCAAAATCCCCGTTTCCCCACCTAGTTGTTGCGTAATTAACCCAACAGCTCCCCAGTTGCTCTCTAAACTATTTTTTAGCAATAATATGGTAAATTTTGGAGAATACTAGCAGGAATAGAAACCCAATACAAATATACAAAAAATCTTCAATTCAGCAGAATGGATAACCCGGCCGCAAATGGATGAATAATGCTAGCGAAGAAAGCAGAGGATAGCCACCCGAAAGGGAATGGAAAACTGAAAATTATGAAAACTCAGTGAAGAATTGGTTAACGCCAGGAAAGTAATTCTATCGAAACAGAAAAAATATTTTTAACAAGTTTTCTGTGGTCGGTTGTATTGGAAAAGCTGTATTGAGTTAACAATTTATCAATTTGGTACTACTTGATGATTTCATTCCACGAGAAGCTTTCCAATTTATTGTACAAATAATTTAAAATAAAATTTACATGTAAAATTAAATTTATAAAGATAACGAGAAACATCAACCCCCAATTTATAAGAAAAAACACTGCAATATATAATAATATGAATTAATTAGAAGAAGTAGAATGCCCATATTCAATTAATAAAGGAAATAAAGATTAAAGTACCTAATTCGAATTAAAATTGCTCAACAGCATTAAAAATAAAAAATTATTTTAATATTTTTCTAAATTAACAAAATATATTTTATTTTATAAAAATCTAAAGGGAATATACACACTTTTATAAGGTAAGTGACCAAAGTATACAGTCTTATTTAATATAATATAATATAATATAACAAAATTATAAGTTTAACTTTGGCTATTTATTTATCAATCTTCTCGAGATCTAACCAAATTTTATCCAGAGTGGATAAAATAAAATTATGAGGACTTATTTTTAAAGGAATTTTGGTCGATGGATTCAGAGCAAAAACGTAATTCTTCAACAACATTATCAAACCCACTTTTACCTGCATCAATCCAAATCGTAGACCTATGCAATTCCTAGGTCCTTCTCCGAAAGGCATATAAGTAAAAGGAACAATTTTGCTTCTATTTTCTTTACTAAACCTATCGGGATCGAATTTTTCCGGTTCCGGAAAATATTCCGGATCATGATGCAAGCCTAACGGACAAACAAATATATTGGTGCCTTTCTCAATTATTGTTTCCGTTCCAGGAATTTTGTAATCGGCCACACACTTTCGGTTCAGAAGAGTACCGGGAGGATACTTTCTTAAAGTTTCTAAAACAAAAAAATTAAAAAAATTCAGAACCTGACTTTTGAACTTACCATCTACGACTTGCTCTAAATATTTCATATCCGACATGGCTTCATAGGTAACTTTTCCATCATATTTTTCCAGTGTAGAATTAATTTCTTCCCTCACTCTGTCTTGAATAGAAGTATTTAAGCACATTTCAAACAGGGCAAACGTCATCGTAGTGGCGGACGTTTCGTACCCGGCAAAGAAGAATATAAACGCCTGAGCTGCTATTTCTTCCAACGTTAACTGATTCTCCGACGAACTATTCCTCATATTTATAAGCAACTGCATAAAGTCACTTCGTTGAACATTATTTTCTTCCCTGTACTTAACCATGCTGTTCACCAGTTTGATGAAAAAGTTTCCGGAATCTCCAGGCACGATTTTCAATCCCAGACGTAATGACAAGCTAGGAAAACAAAACGTGAAGAAACCAATAAATGCCCTTTGCAAACTGTTTTCAAAAATGTCTTTCACGTTCTTCTTAAAGTCAGAATTCGGATTCTCAAAGGAATTACAATTCAGTCCAAACGCACAGGATCCAATTACGTCCGTAGTGTAACACCCAAGCATTTTTTTAATATCCACTGGTTTTTCGCGTATGGGTTCCAAAGCATTCTGGAGGTTATTTCCGGCATCGAGTAAAATTTCAAACATCATTTTCATTTTTCCTGATGAAAACGTTGGGGATAATTTGCTCCGAAGTAGCTTCCATTTCGCTCCGCCCAAGGAAAACAAGTGTGCACTGATTGGATCATCTTTTTCGTTGTAGAACATTCCTCGATCGACGAAGTAATTGAAGTCTTTGGTTAGGATGTTTTTTATAAGATCTGGATCGATGGGCATGTAACTTGGCTTCCACAATGCAAACAATCCATAGTGTTTGTAGTTTAGGGCTTTAGCTTCGTGGTAATAAGATGCGAATTCTTCTCCAAAACTGCTTTGCTGCAGAAACGTTTTTACGATTGTGCCTAATGGTATGGTTGGCTTAGCGTAAGGTATATTCCTTCGCTTCCAGTAGCCGAAGGCTCGTTTTATGTAGATTATGATGCAAACGAAAAAAATTAACAGAGCCGTTGCTATAGTTGGTAAAACCTCCATAGTTCTAAAAATAAAAACAGCAAAATAAAAAAAAATTTTATTTAAAAAAAATCCTTGAACACTTCGATTTGTTAAAATAAAAAAAAAGTTGTTGTTGTAAAAAAAACCTGTAGATGACATCACTACTCGAAATAAAAAGTGTTGTAAATTAAATTTGTAAAATTGTTCGAGAATTTTTTGTCAAAAAACAAATTGTAATCCCGATTTTTTTCGGTTTCCAGATTTTGACGAAAATATCCGTTTTGACCTTCTCTGAATCCATTTTGACTATTTTTGTTGTGACTTCTGTGGGTGCGTACGTACGTACGGACGTCTGTATGTCGCCTAACTCAAATACGGTAGGTCGTAGAAAGTTGAAATTTTGGATTTGAGACACTTATAGCATCTAGTTTTTATTTTATAGACATTTTTTCTCACTTTACTCCCTCCCTGGTATATATATTTTGCATAACAAGGATGTCAATATAAACAAGAAGTCTTACCCGTATTGATGCGATTGAGAGGTAGACTTCTGGAACAATCACTTATGCTTCTTACAAAACATTTTATTTTTCTTTCTTGAAACTGATTTTCACGTATTTTACAGCTAAAAGAACAACGGTCACGTGTAAACTGCACTAAATTTCACTATTTTTAACAATTTCTTAAAAAGTAAAAAAAAGTAGGTCGTTCGCTTTTAAATCAAGAAGTATTACTAAACATATAGCATATAAAACTAATTATCGTTTGCAATATTATGTAAAGAAGTGGACAAGGCCTGCCTTTCTCGGCTTCTGAGGTCGAATTAATTTTACGAAGACTTAGTAAAACATCAATAGGAAAGTTGATGGGGAATTAATTAAGTATTCAAGTTTTTTATTGTGTTTGTTATACCGAAATATTTTTAACATAAAATTAATAATTATTAATCTAATAATCAAAATATCCAAAATTTCAAAATTCAAAATTTTTTGATTTGATCTAAAATATAGCAGTAAATACTCCAATACTATAAATTTGATATATATATTATGTAATTTGTGCAACAGATAGTTGACCATTACGTAAGCATAGCTTCCAATTTTCTTACCAAACAAATAATAAAATTAGAAATTGAGAGAATAATCACTAGGTTAATCTGAAATCAAAATTTTCAATTTAAAAAATTTAATTATTTTGTCTGTCATTCATCATTTGATGATTGATTTGAAATTGGAAATTAAAAAATAAAATTGAAATTAAAGGATTGGAAAATTTCAATTAGCTTTATAATTTAAACAATACATACATCGTACTTGATTGCAGAGCAGATGGATACGCTTATCTCTTATAGTTGCAGAAATATCTATTACGGAAATAAATGAAATAAACACAGTTTACAAAAAATATCATAATGGAAGCAAGTAAAAATTTTATGGACCAATTAAATAAAATCAATTACAAGCTGAAAGAAAATAAACCAAAATCAAAACAAAATAACAAAAAAGAAGATGAAGTACTTAAAAATGTAGAAAATGTGCTGAAAGCAAAGGAAAGAAACAATGTAGAACTGATTAGAGGAGAACTACAATAAAAAAATTTTAAAAATGAATGAATTATTAAGTTTAACATTTTTAAATTGATAAGAAAAATTGGTCTAAAGGAAAACCTGAAAATGGGAAAATTTTCCTAAAAAAAAAACTAAAATTTGGAATTAGCAGACACATTAAACAGAAAATTGGAAATTCTGTACAATTGAAAGTATTCTATTTAAAGAAAATATACACAAAAAAATGAAAATAAAATTAAGATACAAAAATTAAGATTTAAAAAACACAAAATTAGAGTAAGATTTGGACAATTTGAAACAGAAGCTAAGTTTTATTTATAATTAATGAAGAAGGAAGTAAAGAAGATGAAGAATAATATCTTTCCAAAGATGGTGATTTTTTCTGAAAAAATATTATTGTGGAAGTTTATGAGATCGAAACGGACAATTTTCTTTGAATCAAATATGATTTTTCTAGAACAAACAGTTTTTTTAATTTTAAATTCAAAAATATTTGATAAAATTAAAAGAAAAGAATGGTTTATTTTGGTTAATTAAATTTGAAATCACTGGTTGGAAAATAGACAGTAAATTCATTGAAAGATTTTGAATCATAATTATTTAATTTGAATGGTGAAATTGGACGCAATGCAACGTGGGGCTAACCGCTCGCAGGACCATCTTGATCGCAAGAAACCTGGTTTTCCTACCATAGATTAAAATTCTGACCCTGTTATGTACAAATCCTGCTATTTTTGATACTATACCATACTGTTCGTTAAGATCAGGGCCTGCGCTAGGCACTAGAGAAACTAGAGGCAACTGCCTAGGGCGCAAACCAGATCAAGTGGCAAAAATTGAACAAAAACCTTTGGCCGCAAAAAAGCTAGATTTTTTTTTCTGAAATTTACTGCATTAGCATTAATTTTGCTGCCCGAACAAAGAGCACAAGATGCACTGGGGGGTATTCTATACCCCCCAAACCCCCCGGTTTACCAATAGCTACATTGAAGTTCAATTATTAATATTTTAATTTAGAATAATAAATTCATTTCACTTCAAAAGCTCAACAACAGCTAAAGGAGCACCAGACCCCCCCCCCCGCCCCGGATATCACCAAGATACTATAAAAACAGTTTTATAGTAGCAGCTGAACTAAATCTCAACAAAGCTTTACAACCAAATTTAAAAGTTTTAACAAGTAATTACCTAGTTTGCTATAGAAATTTCTAAAATCTGTTTTAAAAATTCGAAAAGTTCCAGTTTAGCTGCTATTACAAAACTGGTTTAGACACAAAATTTAAGTGCCAATCCGGGGGGTCTGGGGAGTGTGGAACACCCCCCCCCAGTGCATCTTTTGCTTTTTATTCGCGCATCCGAATTAAGGTATTACTTTTAGTAACAAATATTTTTTAATTAGTAATAAATATGCAAGACTTTAGATTCTATACAGTAAACTGTGCACTGGGGGGTATTAGTTTTGCAACAATAGCACCCCGTATATAGAGGATCAGCCATGTATTAAAAATTGAAACGTAGAGATCACCCAGTCTACTAGATGGCGTAGCAGAGCCATTAAAAAATACTTTTGACAAGTATACTCATAAGAGCTGTCGCAGATCATGAACAAAAATTGTTAGTTTTCTAAACCTGGAGGTCTGGGGGGTATGGAAAACCCCCCAGTGCTTCTCAATCATTTGATACATACTCATCTACAGTTTAATCTGTGTAATCGGAGTCAATTCAAAATTATCAGTAGTACAATAAATCCTAGCGGTCCATGTGATGACTACATCATTTCCATGTAGCTGCTAGGCTGAGGAATCAGCCGCCGCTGCTGTGGTGTAATGTTTAATTACAGTTTTTTGATTACAGCATACAGGTAAACAAAACTAGCCAGCTATAGATTATATTATTATAAATCAGCAGCTAGCAGTAACGTATTTTAAAATTTGGCGCCCTGCGCCCAAAAGGTTTGCCGCCCCATAAATTAGTTTAAAAAAACAAAAATTAATCTTTATTTGTTCTCTCAGTGTAGGTAACGTTTATAAAATGCGCCCCAAGCTGAGCGCGTGCAGTGGCGGTGCAGGAGTACCTAAGACCCGTAAGCAAATATACAAAACTGGCGCCAAAAACAATAATATATTAATTTTGATTTATGTATATTATTTAAAAATCTATTTTTTGTGATTTACTACCTTTTATGTTCCCGGGCTCCAAGCATTGCTTACATTTGCTTATTGATATCACCGCCATCGCAATGCGCCCGATTTAGTGGCCTAAGTGCGCGTAGGAATATCTCCCTGCCCTCCTACCTAAAATCCATAATCCAGAAAAGTTCCATACCCCCAGACCCCCCGGAAATAACATTACTTTTAGACTTAGCAGAAAAACCAGCTCTTTCCGATTTCAAAGTTCTAAACATATTATTTAAGTCATAAAATAATTGGTATAATCCGGGGGGTCTGGGGGGTATGGAATACCCCCCAGTGCACTCTTCTGGATTCTGGATTTTAGGTAGGAGGGCAGGGAGATATCCCTACGCACACTTAGGATACTAAATCAGGCCTATGGTACTACCTCCGATGCAGCGGCTCTCCGTCCTGTCACTCCTCAAGCCATCCTGTCTCCAGGATGAATTCGATCGAGACAGCTGCATTGCGATTTACTACTCTTTATGGTCCCGGGCCCCTAAGCATTGCTTACATTCGCTTAATGATATCACCGCCACTGAGCGCGATGAACGGCTTGCGCCCCTCGAAGCCTTCCACCCCGGGCCCTGGCCCTCTTGGCCCTTGAGTAAATACGCCACTGGCAACTAGAAGAGTGTTTCATTTGCATGGAATTACAATCAAACTTAGAATGGCATTGAAATCGAATCGTCATCTCACACTTTTGATTTTATTAATAATTATGCTATATAGAATTTTTTTATTAATAATATGTAATTAAGGTATCTTAAATTGCACTTCATAAATGCACTTTGATTGTTCATCTACTCATGCGAGTAACCATGGGCATCTTGATTGCATTTTTAATCGAAGTTTCATTGCAATTTTAAACCAATTAGCGACAATAATTAAATAACCTGGGAAAACTGAAAGGTTAAAAGTAACAGTAATACTCAGGATGTTTGAATTGGCGTTTCAAACAATGACCTGTACTGCATTTAATTTGACCTCCCTAAATGGAAGGTTGAAAATTTGGCTATTGGGTAGCTTCGAAACCTTGATCAAGGGTTAGAATGAATGGTTGGGGAAAAGCTGAAGTGAACTAAAGCGCCCAATTGTCGATCGCGGTGTTTTATCATAGCAATCTAAATATTATCTTATCTATCTTCTAAAATATTTTTGAAAGCATAAATTCATGGTAAAAGTAAATATATTGTAGAAGACGGAATTTGCGTTTTTGCCGTGGGATATTAATACCTAATGATTATTAGATTTACAAGGTTAAAGCTGGTTTGAATAATTTGTGCGGTTGGTTCATTCATTTTGGTAATACATATGTGATTGACTATTGAATAGCATTAGTTCGATATCTCTAAATGGATCATTAGTGTTTTATAATTTAAGCTTATCAAAATGTTATAATTGAGTAAACTGATTACAATCTCCTGTGCAAATAAATTGTTTATGCGTGCATTACTCCGTGGGTTGTGCATATTACAAAATTCGTGCGCCGACCTGACTCATTTCCTTTTAACATTGACGTGTGAAATATTAAATAATATTGTTTGGTATTGTAAATAGGTATGTTTTGAAAATATATTTGTAAAATTTATTTGTTAACAATTATTTTTTATAAGTGAAATAATGGAGCTTCTTACCACTTGTTTGGTGTTATTCATAACTTTTCTGGTGGGAATAATTGGATATTATAAATTCATTTCCAATTATTGGGCCAGAAAAAATATACCGTATGCAGATGAAAATCAATTTGGTTCGTTTTTGAGAGGAGTACTGCAAGAGAAATCTTTTGTAATTAAACTCAAAGAACAATATGCAACTGCGAAAGCGGCTGGATATAAAAGCTATGGGCTATTTATACTCGGAAAACCAATCTATATGCCTATCGATCCACAAATTATCAAAGATATCTTATCGGTGGATTTTCAGAAATTTATAAATCGTGGTGTGTACGTTAACAAAGAGACGGATCCCCTGGGTGCACATTTATTCGCAGCCGAAGGACAGGAGTGGAGAAACCTCCGAATCAAACTTACTCCTACCTTTACTTCAGGAAAAATGAAGACCATGATTCGTATCGTTGCAGAATGTGGGGAGCAGCTAAACAAGGCAATGGATCATTTGGCTACTCTCAACGAGCCATTCAATATTAGGGATCTAGCAGGAATGTTTACCACAGATGTAATTGGATCTTGTGCGTTTGGACTGGATTGCAATTCTTTTGAGAACCCAAATTCAGATTTCCTAAAATATAGCAGACAGGTTTTCCAGGAAACCCCTATGAAAGCATTGAAAGGCCTTACTTCCTTTCGTTTTCCAGCTTTTGCTAAAAGAATCGGTATCTACATGACAGACAAAGACGTTTCAAATTTTTTCATGAAAATTGTCAAAGAAACAATAGAATACAGGGAAAAGAATAATGTCAATCGCAATGACTTCATGCAGCTGTTGATAAACCTCAAAAACGATCCAACTGAGACTGGAAGCAACCATTTAACAGTGGAAGAAGTTGCAGCTCAAGCGTTTCTGTTCTTCATTGCCGGATATGAAACGTCCTCATCCGCGATGACATTCACCCTGTATGAGTTATCCATAAATCCCGATATTCAAGAAAAGGTAAGAGAAGAAATAGATAGGGTTTTGGAGGATCATGATGGGAAGGTTACTTATGAGGCTATCATGGAGATGAAGTACATGGGACAGACTATAGACGGTAATACTAATTGTTGGTGAAGAGTTAGTTCAAGTTTTAACCTGCATTTTTTAGAGGCTCTTAGGAAATACCCTCCCCTAGCTATTTTGTTTAGACTAAGTGTAGCAGATTACAAAATACCGGGAACTGATCAAATATTGGACAAAGGAACTTCCGTTTTTATTCCCAGCATTGGCTTACAGTACGATCCAGAATATTTCCCAGATCCAGAAAAATTTGACCCTGATCGATTTAGTGATGAAAATAAAAGTAAAATAAATCCTTACACCTATTTGCCATTTGGCGAAGGACCAAGAAACTGCATTGGTATGTAAATCTATATTGCACATTTTATTTTATGATTGATCAATTTTTTTCCAGGACTCCGCTTCGGAATAATGCAGGCGAAAGTTGGTTTGACCTATTTGCTCAAGAATTACAGATTTTCGTTAAACGAAAAAACCCAAACTCCGATAACGATGGATCCAAAGAGTTTCATGTTGTCGGTTCTTGGTGGTATGTGGTTAAACGCTACAAGAGTTGAATGATTGTGTATTTAATGTGTATTTAGTTATGAAATAAATTTAAACTTTAAGCAGGGAACTATCGAATTCCTTGAAATGAGCTAGTATCAGTTTAGTTATGCTACTTACTTACGTTATCAAACCAACATGGCCTTATCTTATCGTCGCCGATTAAAATTCATAATAGCAAAGTATATTATACAATAAATTAAATTTTAGTTAGAAAATACAGAATGGAAATTCTCACGACTTGTTTAGTGCTATTTGCAGTTACTGTTTTGATAGGAATAATTGGATATTATAAATCGGTTAATAATTATTGGTTGGGAAAAAATATACCGTATGATAAACAAAACCAATTTAGTTTCGCTTTTAAAAGAGTACTTCAAAAGGACGCTGTTGCAACAACATTTAGAAAACAATATGAAGCAGCTAAAGCTGCCGGGTACAAAAGCTATGGGCTTTTTAGACTACTGAAACCAGTTTATATGCCAATCGATCCCCAAATCATCAAAACTGTCCTGAGTGCTGACTTTCAGACATTTATAAATCGTGGTTTTTATTATAATAAAAAAAGTGATCCACTAAGTGCACACTTGTTTGCACTAGACGGACAGGAATGGAGAAACCTTCGAGTCAAACTCACGCCGACCTTTACTTCGGGAAAAATGAAGATGATGATCCAAACAGTCGTCGAATGTGCAGAGAATCTTAAAAAATCAATGGATCACTTGGCGGCGCTCGACGAACCATTTAATATAAGAGATCTTGCAGGAATGTTTACAACTGATGTAATTGGATCTTGTGCGTTTGGACTGGACTGCAATTCATTTGAAAATCCAAATTCAGAATTCTTAAAATACAGCAAACAAGTTTTTCGGCAGACCAAATCAAAAGTGTTGAAAAATCTCATTGCATTTCATTTTCCAGGTTTTGCTAAAATGCTCGGTCTTTCCCTAACAGACAAGGAAGTGTCAGATTTCTTTTTAAAAGTTGTCAAGGAAACGATCGAATATAGGGAAAAAAATAATATTACTCGTCATGACTTTATGCAGCTGCTGTTAAACCTTAAAAACGATCCAGTGGAAAATCTGGAAAATCCAATCACATTTGAAGTAATTGCTGCTCAAGCTTTTCTCTTTTTTGTTGCTGGTTACGAAACGTCCTCGTCTACCATGTCGTTTGTGCTTTATGAATTATCTATAAATCCAGATATTCAAGAAAAAGTAAGGGAAGAAATAAAAAGCGTTTTGGAGAACCACGACGGCAAGGTCACTTATGATGCTATCATGAACATGAAGTACATGGAACAAACAATAGACGGTAAGATCTACTCTAACAAAAAATCTTAAAATCACCTTTACTCAATTTTTAGAAGCTCTGCGGAAGTTCCCACCCCTGCCTGTTTTATTTAGGCAAACTGCTAAAGACTACATATTGCCAGAAACCAATAAAGTACTGGAGAAGGGAACATTCGTTTTTATCCCGAGTATTGGTTTACATTACGATCCAGAATACTTTCCAGATCCAGAAAAATTCGATCCAGACCGATTTAGTATTGAAAATAAAAGTAAAATTAATCCCTTTACTTATTTACCATTTGGAGAAGGCCCCAGGAACTGTATTGGTATTTATATACATATTTATTCTAATCGGCATTATAGAGAACTTTTTCCAGGACTTCGTTTTGGGGTAATGCAGGCAAAGGTTGGTCTGACCTATTTGCTGAAGAATTACAGATTTTTGCTCAATGATAGAACTCAAACACCAATAATTATGGATCCAAGAAGTATCATGTTGTCGGTGCTTGGTGGTATCTGGTTAAACGCTACAAAAGTGGAATGATCAAATCCAATATTTTGTGTTCATTAGATACAAACAAACTATGGAAAATAATTTTATATTTTACAAATAAATTTTATCTCGGAAATCTCGGAGAGTCATTCTTTCAAATTTAAGTTACTCTTAATTTAACTTAAGAATGCTCTTATTTTCCGATATATTGTAAGCATAATCAATGTGTCTGCCTACATCGCTGGTTGGCAAGAACCATGACACAACTCAAAAAAGCACTCTTCTCAGCAAAGAGTTTCAAACTCGCGGTGAGTTATTAAAATTTTGCGTTGTGTCATTATTCACGGAAAGATATGGCCAAATTCAGTTGATTTCTATACTTATCTCATTTTTGCTAAATTTTGAGTTGTGTCGTTATTCTTCCGAGGCAGCGACATGTTTACCTCCGAGTCGTTGCGAGATAAAGCTCTCAACTTGCGAGTCACAAGCATCTGTCCAATATTAGGATGTTGAAATACAGAGCTTCTACTGTTTAAATTATTTTATTGAATATAATAATTTTCCGTAGCGTCAATTGGTAGGTACAAAGATGTAGCAAAGCACGTGCATTGCTTATTATTATAATTATTGAACAAAATTCTACTACTAATTCGTTAGTTATATTTACACAAATTAAGTTCGACCTTGCTCGTAATCGTTTTAATAAATAATTATAATACTTTTTACAGAATAATATCAATAATACGCATAACCGCAGGTACGCGAAACACTATCACTGCTTAAATTTTACCGTAAGTTTATTTCACCTAAAATTAAATTTTAGTTCAAAATAAATAATGGAAATTATTACTGCCTCTCTAGTGTTATTGGCCACTTTTTTGGTAGGAACAATAGGATACTATAAATCCATCATGGATATGAAGTACATGGAGCAAACTATAGACGGTAATAATTCGCAGCGAAAAGTCACAGTGGACTTTCAACTAGCTCGTTTTTAGAATCTCTACGAAAGTATCCACCTCTGCCGGTTTTATTTAGAAAAAACACTAAAGATTACTTACTACCAGGAACTGATCAAGTATTGGAAAAGGAAACTTTAATTTTCATTCCTAGTATTGGCATACATTACGATCCAGAATTCTACCCAGATCCAGAAAAGTTTGACCCTGATCGATTTAGTCCTAAAAATAAGAGCAAAATAAATCCTTACACCTATTTGCCTTTTGGAGAAGGACCAAGGAACTGTATCGGTATTTATCTTCATTATATATTTATTTCCAATGTTGCTGATTTTTTACCAGGACTTCGCTTTGGTATAATGCAAGCGAAAGTTGGTTTAAGCTATTTACTGAAGAATTACAAATTTTCTCTAAACGACAAAACCCAAACACCCTTAGTTATGGATCCCAAAAGTATCATGTTGTCGGTGGTTGGTGGCCTGTGGTTAAATGCTACAAAAATTGAATGAATTTTTTTTGTTTGGTTATTTTTGTATTTAAATATTATCTGAAATATATTTTTCATTTCGTAATAAGTTGAGAATTGATAAAATAATATAAATGGAGAGCCAACGTAAATACCTGTGTTCTCTGTAGAATAGTTGTAGGAACTCTGTTTATGTCCTCCATAACAAGTCCCTTGGTAACTTGTGTTGCCAAGGTATCATTCTTGTAGTGTGCAATCTCGTCATTATCTAGATTTCGAACAGAGTAAATCAATGCTGTTCACCAATGCTGTCGCAACCCCTACATACCTATTTTTAAATCTGTAAATTGATCACAAGAAGAGAACATTTCCCTGCTGATCAAGCTCTATCAATGACCAATAATATCAATGTAGCAATAATTAATTATAACCAATATAATTAAAATTATTATTTTTGGATTGGAATGGGCCTACAGTCACTAAGAGAGTTTGTCGTCCGGTAATTTCGGTTTTTGAATAGTGACCCCAGTGACCTATACCCGGCACCTCCACCAAATGCCACAAAGGTAAATTCGTGAGGCGTTTAAGTGTTTAATAAGAATAAAGTTTTGTTGAAGATTGACTTTCATCTTTCTTTTTATGTGGCAATATTATAGCCAACCATCTAAACTCGTTTTTGGAACTAATGTCATCCCTTCTCAAGTTGGAGCTCAACAAGGAGATCCGGCTCACAATACAGCCAATTGTGGATTGCTTGACTTCAAAACTTAACATATTTTATTTAGATGACGGAACTTTATGCGATGATTGGGAAGTAGTTTTGAAGGATTTCCTATTACTTGTAGATATGGCTAAGGTTTCGGGTTTGGAAAGTAATCCAAGCAAATGTGAAATTTTCTTCTGCTCTGGTTCAACAAACGCGGATATTATTGCTAAATTTGAAGAAGTTTCTCCGGATATCCGCATTACGGACAACTGCAATCTATATTTGCTGGGGTCTCCCTTATTTGATGAGGGCGTGGAAACTTTTATTCGAGAAAAGCTTGAAATTCTCAAGTTCATATTTGGCCTTTTATCGGACCTGAACTCCCACGTGGCATACTTTCTACTCAAAAACTGTTTTTCCATTCCTAAACATACATACCTACCTACTCCAGACAACTACTAACTATATGGAAATTTAAACCTTCTGTTAGAACAATTGACACTGAAATTAGATCTACTTTGGAAACAATTCTAAATGTAAAACTTTGGGACCAAGAGTGAATTCAGGTTACTTTACCCATTAGTAATGGAGGTATTGGAATTCAAAGAATAGAAGTCATTTGCCTCCCTGCGTTCCTAGCTTCCTGTCATAGTACAGAAGAGCTCGTCTCCCTTTTAATATTTAACCCAGTTGACGATCTCAAAATATATCATTGCGACGAGGCTTTAAATGCTAGGAATGAGGCTAATCCCCATCAACTTCCCGCAAATCAAAAATCTCAAAAGAACTGAGATTCAGTAAATACTCGCCGAATAAATTACCTTATTCAAAGAAATTCTTTAGCTATTTAAAGAGGAATAGCTTCTCTAGCCAAAGGTTTAAATTTCTCTCAATTTTGATTAAAAATTCAAATTTCCCTGTGTTTCATGGCGAAATTTGTAAAATTTTAAATTCCTTAGCTTCTCCAAGTTTGCTAAAAGAATGGAAATCCTGCAATATGTACTGGAGGGTGTTCCACACCCCCCAGACCCCCGGTTTACAATTTTGACTTTATATTTTTATAATTATTATAAATAAATTAAAAGTAAACCGGGGGGTCTGGGGGGTGTGGAACACCCTCCAGTACATATCGCAGGATATCCACTCCTTTAGAATATTGGACAAATGTTTTTAATCCTAATCTTAGTTTAATATATTATATTTTTCGGTTAGTAAAAAAAATCGAACAATCCAACTGTTTTTTTTTGCTCTAAAAATTTTATAAATTGGGATTGTAAACTTGAATATTTTTTCTAAATTAAGTTGTAAAATTATTTAAGTAATTTAAATGTAAAATAAAAGATAGAATTAAACAAAAATCGGTATTATATATCCTAAAGCTGTTAATGCTGTGTTAGTTTTAAGTAGGAAGCTATTTTAGTAGGGAACACTTCCATCTTGATTGATTACTGGTGTTTGAAGGTGGTTAGCAATCCACCTTGAAAACTGCTAAAAAGATTATCTTCACACGATGTCAACACTATCATGTTTATAAAACTAAGCTGGTTTAAGAAGATTCTGAGAATTTTTGTTTATGCGAATTAACATTTTTTGTTCAACATGGAATCTCGCTCCACAGCAATCTCGACTTTGATTTATCCTGTTTTGGAATATTCTGGTTTTCAAAGCTCAATAAATAAAATAATTATTAAACTAAGTCACTGTATTTATGTTAACACTTCCAAATCAGAACTAGAACTGTTTTTCAGCAAATTACTCTGCTATTAATACTCAAATGCATCTTTCTAGAAACTTCCACAAACTTCTAAATGGTTTTAGAAAGATCCCAACTGTAATAAGTCAGCATTATAGTCTGCAGATTTGTAACAAGTACCAAGGTTATCATGTCCTTATATATGCGTCATCAGATGACTCATCACGGATGAGACATCAAAGATAATAAGACATTATAATTAATGGTCATAAAATCAGTCGCTTAGATGCAAAAGCCGACATGTCGAAACTTTTTTAGAAAGGAGATTAATTCTATTCTAGCAATTAATTCTTAAAGGCTTCTGACTACCCCAGATTTTATCAATTGATTTTTATATTTTGATCTATGAGTAGGAAACTATGCTAAAAAAAATCATTGCTTAATTCGGTTAGATAAAGATTTTGTGAGTTTTTCTGCATTATCTAGTTTTATATTTCACTGGACTTGTCGGGTTTTGCATTTAAGCGACTGAAATGATAATACAAATACTTATTTTGCTCTGATCGGTTTTTAGTATTGTTTTTGCTTGTATTATTGAAATCCAATTCTTCCCGAAAATTGCAAATTATATAATCTCAAATAATTAAATTTTCTGGTATTTTAAATCAATCAATAATTAGACGGCTATCATTATTAATAATAATTAATTTTATTGAGTATAATAATTTGTAGATACAAACATGTAGTATACAACTTACATTGCTTATAAAAATTATAATTGAATCAAATTAATTCCTTAGTCATATTTACACAAATTAAGTTCGACCTTGTTCCTAGTCTTCTTTCGGTGTGCGCAGCTTCAAAAATATAACATCCAACAAATAATTATAAATAACCTTCACATAATAATATCAATAATATCCAGAACCGCAGGTTAATAGGTACGTGTTCTTATTTTATTAAACCATCGAAACACTTTTACTAAAAATCACTGCTTAAAATTTATCGCAATTTTATTTAATTTAAAAAGAATTTTAGTTCAAAATAAATTATGGAAATTATTACTGCCTCTCTAGTGTTATTGGCCACTTTTTTGGTAGGAATAATAGGATACTATAAATCGATTGGCAATTATTGGGCCAGAAAAAATATTCCGTATGACAATGAAAGCCAATTCGGTTCGTTTTTCAAAAGAGTATTGCAAAAAAATGCTATTGCAACAAAGCTTCGAAAACAATATGAAGGAGCTAAAGCGGCTGGGTTCAAAAGCTACGGACTCTTCCGACTGTGGAATCCAATTTACATGCCAATCGATCCAATAATTATAAAACACATCTTGAGTGTTGATTTTCAGTTGTTTACAAGTCGTGGATTTTATTATAACAAAAAATCTGATCCCCTAAGCGCGCACTTGTTTGCACTTGATGGACAGGAGTGGAAAAATCTCCGGGTTAAATTGACACCCACCTTTACCTCAGGCAAAATGAAGATGATGATTCATACGGTCATCGAATGTGCGGAGAACTTTAAAAAATCAATGGATCGTTTGGCTGCGCTCGATGAACCATTTAATATAAGAGATCTCGCAGGAATGTTTACAACTGATGTAATTGGATCTTGTGCATTTGGACTGGACTGCAATTCATTTGATAACCCAAATTCAGACTTTCTAAAATACAGCAAACAAGTTTTTCAGCAAAATCCCAAAAAAGTGCTAAAGGGCATTATGGCGTTTTGTTTTCCAGGTTTTGCTAAATTTATTGGACTTTGTCTGACAGACAAAGACGTATCAAGTTTCTTCGTAAACATTGTGAAAGAAACGATCGAATATAGGGAAAAAAATAACATTGTTCGGCATGACTTTATGCAGTTGTTGTTAAATCTACGGAATGAACCCATGGAAAATGGAAAAAGCAATTTCACGTTTGAAGTAATTGCAGCCCAGGCGTTCCTCTTTTTTATTGCTGGATATGAAACCTCGTCATCAACGATGTCATTTTTACTGTATGAACTATCCGTGAATCCAGACATCCAACAGAAGGTGAGAGAAGAAATTGAAAGCGTTTTGGAGAACCACGATGGCAAAGTTACTTACGAAGCCATCATGGATATGAAGTACATGGAGCAAACTATAGACGGTAATAATTCGCAGCGAAAAGTCACAGTGGACTTTCAATTAGCTCATTTTTAGAATCTCTACGAAAGTATCCACCTCTGCCGGTTTTATTTAGAAAAAACACTAAAGATTACTTACTACCAGGAACTGATCAAGTATTGGAAAAGGGAACTTTAATTTTCATTCCTAGTATTGGCATACATTACGATCCAGAATTCTACCCAGATCCAGAAAAGTTTGACCCTGATCGATTTAGTCCTAAAAATAAGAGCAAAATAAATCCTTACACCTATTTGCCTTTTGGAGAAGGACCAAGGAACTGTATCGGTATTTATCTTCATTATATATTTTATTTCCAATGTTGCTGATTTTTTTCCAGGACTTCGCTTTGGTATAATGCAAGTGAAAGTTGGTTTAAGCTATTTACTGAAGAATTACAAATTTTCTCTAAACGACAAAACCCAAACACCCTTAGTGATGGATCCCAAAAGTATCATGTTGTCGGTGGTTGGTGGCCTGTGGTTAAATGCTACAAAAATTGAATGAATTTTTTTTGTTTGGTTATTTTTGTATTTAAATATTATCTGAAATATATTTTTCATTTTTTATTTGTTGTATCGGCTACGACGACATGTACCCATGTAGCACAAATGTTGGCGCAAAATTGGGCCAATATTGAAAATCAATATTGGGCCAATATTAAAAATCAATATTGGCGCAATATTGAAGCAATATTGAAAAACAATATTGAAGCAATATTGGCTGCAGATATTGGCCCATTATTCCGCCAAGCTACAGCCAATATTGGTCCAATATTGATTTACTATATCGGCGCAATATCGAAAAACAATATTGGGTCGCTATTGGCTGAATCTTGCAATATGCACCAATAATCAATATTGGCCCAATATTCATATCAGCGAATTGATAACGAAAATCCATATATTGTTTATCTTTCATTTGAGAAAAGGTAGAAATTAAGTAAAACCAAATTCCAAACAAAATCAAATTTTCGTTGCTTTGTTTACGGAAATTAGTACAAATTCTCTTTAATACTTCCTGTACAGTTCTATGTAATCTGATGTCTGGTCAAGGTTCAAGACTTTGGATCTAATGGTCTCGATCAATCTACCCACCGCAATTTTGACTCTATTAGAAATTTTACTAAACCAGCTGTTCTGTTTGTGTCGTCTGAAATCAATAAAGGTTTGGCCGGTTACTGATAAAGGGTACACCTATGTAGCATATTTAGGGTTTTTACACTTGAGTATGATATTGACGATTGTAGATATCTTTAATGCTAATCTGTAATTAGGTATTATTTATATAAGTGGGTAAATAACTTTTTATATAGTTTATCAAATATTTGAGAAAGCTGTTACCTTCCCATCTAACATAAGTGAATTTTTATGATTATTTGGTAAGTATAGTTTACATTCAACAGCTAGTGCTCCGACCTTCTCTATTACCTTGACAGTGTTGTATAAAATTTTAAATTATTATTAAATCCTTTGTGCTGTTTTTGTGCAAAACTAAGTTTTATTATTTTTTTTAAATAATGGAACTTTTCACCACTTATTTGGTGCTAATCGCAACTTTTCTGATAGGAATAGTTGCATATTATAAATCAGTTTATAATTATTGGGCGAGGAAAAATATACCATACGACGATGAAAGTCAAATCAGTGCATTGTGGAGTGCAATACTACAAAAAGATGCTTATGCAATCAAACTTAAAAAACAATATGAAACTGCCAAAGCAGCTGGCTATATCCACTATGGGATATATACACTGGGAAAACCCATTTACATACCAATCAGTTCCCAAATTATTAAGGATATCCTAGTAACTGATTTTCAAAAATTTATAAATCGTGGCGTTTATTACAATAAAGGTTCGGATCCTTTAAGTGCGCATTTATTTGCACTCGACGGACAGGAGTGGAAAAACCTTCGAATGAAACTTACACCTACATTTACTTCAGGAAAAATGAAAACAATGATTCGTACCGTTGTCGAATGCGGAGAAAATCTTAAAAAATCAATGGATAACTTGACTGCTCTTAACGAGCCATTCAATATCAGGGATATTGCAGGGATGTTTACCACAGACGTAATTGGATCCTGTGCATTTGGGCTGGATTGCAATTCTTTCGACAATTCAAATTCAGATTTTCTAAAATACAGCAAGTTAGTTTTCCAGAACAACACTAAACAAGTCTTGAAAAGTATCATTGCTTTCCGCCTACCAAGTTTGGCTAAAAGTATGGGTCTTTGCATAACCGACGAAGAAGTGACAAAGTTTTTCTTAAATATTGTTAAGGAAACTATGGAATATAGGAAGAAAAATAATATTGTTCGTAATGACTTTATGCATTTGCTGTTAAACCTTAAAAAGGAGTCCACGGACCACGACAACAACCAGCTTACATTTGAAGAAATTGCAGCTCAAGCATTTCTGTTCTTCATTGCCGGATACGAAACGTCCTCAGCCGCAATGACATTCTTACTTTATGAATTATCCATAAATCCAGACATTCAAGAAAAGGTAAGAGACGAAATCAATTGTGTTTTGGAAAACCACGGAGGAATGGTTACCTACGAAGCTATTATGGATATGAAGTACATGGGGCAGGCTATAGACGGTGATAATTCCGATTGATCAAAATTCACTTTAAGCTTTAATGTAATTCAATTTTAGAAGCTCTTCGGAAATATCCTCCTCTGCCTGTTCTATTTAGACTAAGTGTTGCAGATTACAAGATACCAGGATCTGATCAAATATTGGACAAGGGAACTCCCATTTTCATTCCGACTATTGGTTTACATTACGATCCCGAATATTTCCCAGACCCAGAAAAGTTTGACCCCGAACGCTTTAGTGATCAAAATAAGAGCAAAATAAATCCTTACACCTATTTGCCTTTTGGCGAAGGACCAAGAAACTGCATTGGTAATTAGTACTACCTATATACTTATTCCATTTGATTGTTAATTGATTTTTTCCAGGACTCCGATTCGGTATTATGCAGGCGAAAGTTGGTTTGACCTATTTACTAAAAGGTTACAGATATACTCTAAACGAGAAAACCCAAATACCTCTACAAATAGACCCAAGAAATTTCATGTTGGCGGTTCTTGGTGGTATGTGGTTAAATGCTACCAAAGTTGAGTAAATTTTTATTTTCTGTTCAATTTCAAAACAGTTTTGTTGAAAATATTTTTGTTGTTAATTTTATTTTTGTTTGTATATTGGTTTTATTTGTTAAAAGAATTTTGTTATCAAATTTTCTCAATCCTATTTTAATTTATTCTGATTAATGTATTGGGGTGCATAAGGGCGAAAATTTAAAATATAAACTGAATAAATAATTCTTAATTCTGAAATTTACCATTTAAATTAATTACAATTAATACTCCAATTTTTCAAATTCAAACATTATCCTTCCCGAATATGGATTTCGACAGTAATTCAATTCCTAAAGGCAGAATTTTAAAATTTCTCTTAAAATGTGTCCTCCTTTCCTCGCCACCTTCGAGGTTGAATACAATGATTGGCTTAACTTATAGGCTGGTTGACCGCGAATGATCAATAGTTATTTTGTAGAGGACAAGAGTTTCACTTACAATTAAGCATTAGTACAATTTTTCGTATAATTATGACTAAGGAACGGATTTATATGTATTTTTGTATATTTTGATGGCGGCAATTCAATACCTGTACCTTTTAGGGACTCAATATTTTTTTATTTTGGATATGATGGTATAATTTTTATGAAAAATCTTATGGAAAGCCTAAAAGGCGACAGATTGCAAAATTATCAATAATGAAAAATGTAAAAATACATATAAATCCGTTCCTTATTTATGACATTCAACATTAAAATAAATATTAATCAGGTATAACTATATATATATATATATATATATAAGTGGATAATTCACAAAATTTTTTACGTAGTTTATTAAAATATTTTAGAAAAGCTGTTACCTTCCATATAAGTGCGTTATAGTGCAGGTTCTAAGGACATTACGGTCCCGGTATTTCGTTACTAGGATATTTCGCTACCACTCCTGGTTTGTTTCTAAATTTTCACGATTACTTCCTATTTTCATTTTAATTATCAAATTAAGCAAAACAAATTAAATACCAAAATCAAAAAATTAAAAAAATCTCAATAATTTTGCATTTTTTTGTTTTATAGAAAAATCACCTTTCACAATTTCACAGCTGAAGAAGTGAAGGCAGAATTGGCATTAGGTTAGAACGAAAGAAAAATCTGCAAAACTCCAAGTTTTCAGCGATCAATAAATTTAAAAAAAACCTTAATAGAAGAGGAAGTTTACTTAAAAATAGGAATATTTACTTTAACTCAGATCGAGAAAACAGGTAATTGAAGATTTTTGAAAGAATAAATATTATTTTTCAGAAAAACACAACATGATTGAAAATCCAATTTTAATTATTTTATTTTTGTTTTTAGCTGATTAAAATTAACAAATAATAATTAAAATAATTAATTTCAGTAGAATAACGATGGAAATTCTTACCGCTTATTTGGTATTTATTGCAACTTTTCTGGTGGGAATAATTGGATATTATAAATTGGTTTATAATATTTGGGCGAAGAAAAATATACCGTACCACGATGAAAATCAATTTAGCTTCTTGCTGAGAGGGCTACTCCAGAAATACTGTTTTGCAATGAAAGTTAAAAAACTGTATGCAACAGCTAAAGCAGCTGGTTATAATAACTTTGGGTTATTCGTACTCGGGAAACCAGTTTACATGCCAATCGATCCCAAAATCATTAAAGATATCTTAACGACTGATTTTCAGAAATTTACAGATCGTGGGTTTTATTATAATAAGGAATCGAATCCAATAAGTGCGAATTTGTTTGTACTTGACGGGCAGGAGTGGAAAAATCTCCGAATCAAACTTACTCCTACCTTTACTTCTGGGAAAATTAAGACGATGATCCATAATGTGGTTGAATGTGGAGAGCAGTTAAAAAACGCATTAGATAATCTAGCTTCTCTTAACGAACCGTTCAACATCAGGGAACTTGCAGGGATGTTTACTGTGAATGTGATTGGATCGTGTGCGTTTGGACTGGATTGCAATACTTTTGAAAACCGAAATTCGGACTTCCTGAAATACAGCAAGCAATTTTTCCAGAACGACCTCAAACATGCCTTGAACGGTCTCATTTCCTTTTGCTTTCCAGGTTTCGCCAAAAGTATTGGTATCAGTCTAGTCGACAAGGATGTATCCAATTTTTTCTCAAAAATTGTCAAGGAAGCTATCGAACACAGGGAAAAAAATAATATTGTTCGCAATGACTTTTTGCATCTGCTGTTAAACATTAACAAAGAACACAGAGAAAACGAGAACAACTCCTTTACGTTTGAAGAAATTACAGCTCAGTCGTTTTTGTTCTTTTTGGCCGGATTTGAAACATCTTCGTCCACAATATCATTCATCCTCTATGCGCTATCCATAAACCCCGACATTCAAGACAGAGTTAGGGAAGAAATAAATGAGGTTTTGGAGATCCATGATGGGAAGGTTACTTACGAAGCAATCATGGGTATGAAGTACATGGACCAAGTTATAAAAGGTAATAATCATAGTTGTTTTTCATTTTTGCAACCTTTAACATAGTTTTTTTTTAGAAGCTCTTCGGAAATATCCCACTCTGCCTGTTTTGGCACGACAAACTGTTGCCGATTATAAAATACCAGGAACAGATCAAATATTAGAAAAGGGAACTTCTATTCTCATTCCTAGTATTGGCATACATTACGATCCGGAACACTTTCCAGATCCAGAAAAGTTTGACCCGGATCGATTTAGTTATGAAAATAAAAATAAAATACATCCTTATACTTATTTACCATTCGGCGAAGGACCAAGAAACTGCATCGGTATTCCATTTAATATTTGGGTCTAACTATATTTGATTGATTTTTTTAGGTCTTCGATTTGGTGTAATGCAGGTGAAAGTTGGTGTTACGTATTTACTAAGGGATTACAAATTCTCGCTTAATGATAAAACCCAAACTCCTATAAGAATGGATCCAAAAAGTGTGGTTCTATCCGTTCTTGGAGGAATCTGGCTAAATGCTACAAAAGTGTAGAGTTCAATTTGCGACATGCTTTTACTACAGACTGCTCGTCTAGCGTTAAAGCAGAATTTTGACAAAAATGACAAAAACATGATCCTTAACGAAATGATCCCCTTAACAAATGATAGTCTAAGATATACTTAGACAGTCATTCTTGAACCGCTCCTGCCATTAAAAACATCCCTGAAATGACCCCAACTCCAAAATAAAAAAATAAAACATTTTGTTCATAGTTAAGTTTTAAAATAATTTCAAGGTTTTATAATTAAATTGTATAGGTTTAATTACCACAAAAATGTAATAAAGTAAAATAGTAATTATTATTGCTTCATGGTAATTGATGGACCTTTGAAACCTAAATTATTAAGAATTATTATTCAAGCAAACCATGGAATAGAAATAAACAACGATAATACCAGACCTTTTAATTGTTTTGTTATCAAACATTGATAAAAAGCATAGTACCTATAGGTACTTGTCTGCGATTTTGATACAAAATAGTTGCTAATTGAAATTAGTTCAACATTAAAAATGGATACCATTGTTTCAACCGGTATAGTTTTCATTGCAACATTTCTGGTAGGAATAATTGTATTTTTTAAACGGAGTTATAAATTTTGGGAGAGAAAAAATATACCATTTGACGAACCGGTAGTACCATTTGGTTCGTTTGCGGAGATTATATTAAAGCAAACTGAACCATTTGGTTTTAAAGTTAAACAATTGTATGAAACAGCAAAGGCTGCTGGTTTTTCACAATATGGACTATTTGTGCTATGGAGGCCAGTTTATATGCCCATTGACATACAAATTATAAAAAATGTTTTGAGTGTAGATTTTAATATATTTGTCGATCGTGGAATTTACTACAACAAAAAGGCAGATCCTTTAAGCGGTCACTTATTTTCTCTGGATGGACAGGATTGGCGAAACCTACGGATGAAATTAACTCCAACATTTACTTCCGGTAAAATGAAAATGATGATTCAAGCTGTGATTCAATGCGGGGAGCAGTTAAAAAAATCCGTAAACCACCTAGCATCCCTTAGCGAACCCATTAACATCAGAGATTTATCAGGTCAATTTACTACAGATGTAATAGGATGTTGTGCGTTTGGAATTGAATGCAATTCCTTTGAAAATCCCAATTCTGAATTTATAAGATATAGCAAGCAGGTATTCAAAGACACCATTAAGTTAAGGACCAAAGCAATCTTCTCGTTTATTTCTCCAAAACTGGCTAAAAGCATTGGATTGACTATAACAGAACCCAACGTTTCCAAATTTTTCCTGGGTCTTGTAAAGGATACCGTAGAGTACAGAGAGACAAATAACATTGCTCGAAACGACTTCTTGCAGCTCCTGATAAATTTAAAAAATCAAAGTAACCACGATGGTCATTCCTTTAATTTGGAAGAACTTGCTGCTCAAGCATTTTTGTTTTTTGTAGCTGGATACGAAACGTCTTCAACTACAATGACGTTTTGCCTTTTTGAATTGTCTCAAAATACTGATATACAAGAAACGGCAAGAGAAGAAATCAGCAGTGTTTTGGAAAAATATGATCAAAAAGTTACGTACGAGGCTGTCATGGAGATGAAGTACTTGGGACAAATCATAGATGGTATGGGATTCTTTTTATCCGAATAGTATCGTTTATGCTACGGTTGTTTTTAGAAACTCTCAGAAAATATCCACCAGTACCATTTTTGGTCAGGCAAAACAATGCAGATTATAAGTTACCAGGAAGTGAAGAAATTTTGGAAAAAGGAACGTCTGTGTTTATTTCTGTGATGGGATTGCATTACGATTCTGAGTATTATCCTGATCCAGACAAATTTGATCCTGTCAGATTTAATGAAAAAAATAAATCTAAAATAAATCCTTATGCGTACTTGCCATTTGGAGAAGGACCAAGGAACTGCATTGGTACGTTTTTATTGAAATTTAGGTTTAAATTTATTAATTTCTTGTAGGATTGCGCTTTGCGATAATGCAAATGAAGATTGCGTTAATATATTTAGTAAAAAATTATAAATTTTCTCTAAATGAAAAAACCCGTATTCCGTTAGTAATGGACCCTATGAGTGTAAGCCTGAGTGCTATTGGTGGAATCTGGTTGAACGTCGCAAATGTGGAATGACATGGATTTTGTTATAAATAATAATGAAATCAAAATAGAAATAAATAAAAATATAAACTCAATAATAAAATAGAAAAATTACGTTTTTGAAATTATTTAGTAGTGTGAGAAAGCGGAAATTACCCGAAAACACCGCACGTAGGCTGGCAATGTCTATTAGTATAATCAACCAATTGCAAAAATTATTCTTATTAAAAATTAAGCAATTGTTCAATCAAATAGTCAGTTGGTACCTAACACGTTCAAGATTCAGTATTCGTTCATGTGTTGCCGATCTAATAAATACAAAAAAATTATTTTAAATATTTTTAACCGACTAAATATTGTGTAATTTTTAAGTGAGCGGAGTATTTTTAAAATTTTTCATTTCAAAATTTTCGAACAAACTTCCTTCTTCTAAAGCTCACGTTATGATGTTGGAAATGATAGCTACTGCTATAGTTTTCATTGCAACGTTTCTGACAAGTTTATATGGTTTCTTCAAATGGAGATATAAACACTGGGAAAGAAAAAATATACCTTTCGATGAACCTGTAATACCAATGGGTACGTATCCAGTTCATCCAAAAGAAGCATTTGGACAGCAAATTAGACGACTATACGAAACAGCTAAGGCAGCTGGATATAAAGAATACGGAATGTTTATGATATTGAAGCCCATTTTCTTTCCCATCGATCCACAGCTTATCAAACATATTTTGAGTATTGATTTCCAAAGTTTTACTGATCGTGGAGTTTACTATAACAAAATGTTATATACTATAACATAAAACTGACTCCTACCTTTACTTCAGGAAAAATGAAAATGATGATTAATACTGTGGTTGAATGTGGGCAAAAACTGAAGAAATCAATGGATCATTTGACGTCTCTTGGTCAACCCATCAACACCGGGGATATTTCGGGCAAGTTTACAACAGATGTGATTGGATCGTGTGCGTTTGGGATTGATTGCAATTCGTTTGAAAATCCAAATTCAGATTTCATCAAATATAGCAAAAAAGTGTTTCGAGCAACCACTTTTAAAAAAATTAAAGACTTTTTCTCCTTTTGTTTTCCTAAATTGGCAAAAATAATAGGAATTGTTTCAACCTATCCCGACGTAACCGAATTTTTCTTACGTATAGTTAACGAAACAGTGGAATATAGAGAGAAAAACAAAATTGTTCGGAACGACTTTATGCAACTCCTGATAAATTTGAAAAACGAGCAAAATAATGATGGACATCATATGACCCTGGAAGAAATTACCGCTCAAGCGTATATATTCTTCACTGCTGGATTCGAAACGTCCTCTGCTACAATGATGTTTTTTCTTTATGAATTATCTCAAAATGAGAATATTCAAGAAAAAGTTTGAGATGAAATAAATTACGTTTTGGAAAAACACAATGGAAAGGTTACTTACGACGCTATAATGGAAATGAAATACATGAAGCAAGTTATAGATGGTAAGAGGTCTAAATTTGTTAATATTCGGAAGTAATAAATTTGTTGCTTTTAGAAACCCTAAGGAAATATCCACCTGTACCAGTTTTGTTTAGACAAAGCACCAAAGATTATAAATTACCCGGAAGAAACAAAATTTTGGAAAAGGGAACTTTAGTTTTCATTCCTTGTTTGGGCTTACATTACGACTCTGAACATTTTCCTGATCCAGAAAAATGTGATCCAGATAGATTTAGTGACGAAAATAAGCATAAAATTAATCCTTATGCTTACTTACCATTTGGAGAAGGACCAAGAAGCTGTATTGGTAAAAGTCAAAATGTTTTATATCAACTCAGGATATTGAATTTATCATTGTTCAGGTCTTCGATTTGCTATAATGCAGGCAAAAGTGGGCTTAATATATTTGGTGAAAAATTACAAATTTTCACTAAATGAAAAGACTACATCTCCATTGGTAATGGATCAAGACAGTTTCACTCTATCACGTATGGGAGGAATTTGGTTGGACGTCACAAAAGTGGAATGATATTTCTGTATTACAAATTCTTTTCAATATCATTCAGTATTTATGAAATACCAGCGCTACGCTTCCACTACAGTTTCTAATGTCTGTATTAGACTATGCAGTTTATTGAACAAGAAATTGTACAACTCCTGTATAGAGTAAAGTACACAGTGCCGGAACCCGAATGCAACAGATGGCATAGTTTTAAAGCTTGTAGCTTTTAAAGTCTGTACTAATGTAATATAATTTATAAAATACGATAATAAAATAAAATTAAGTGCTTCGATCAATCGTTCGAACCCGAGTGCAGCAAGAACTAGGCAGGCGATGGCAAACCACCGAGGTAATTAGCCTTAAAAACTACTATGGAATTTTCTATGAAAATTTTTATTTTTGTAAAATTCACGGACCATCGGGGGTTTTCGGACGACTAGTCCGTCAGGAGAACATTAGAAAACTAGGTACCACTGGGATTTTTAATCTTAAAAATGGTGAATTGTACTTATATGTTCATAAATTTGGCATTGAAACTTTGAAAGAAGAATTTCAATTTTCACAATAATTTTCAGATTATTTTATGAGCCCTACATATTCTCTTGGTTTATTTTATGTATTTCTGACATCACAGGAATTCAAGTGCATTTCCCTGTACTTCCCTTAATGTCACAATGGCGTTTCTTGCTTCCGTACAGCCAGTAAACAAGCTTTTTCAAGGTTTGTAAAACTGTTTGTGAACAATTTCAGTATTTAAAAAGTCAGTCTTTAGTTAGCCATCAACAGGCGTATTTGCCTAACAATTTCCTAAGGTATTTTGATTTTGTATTTCAAATTTTTGGAGTTTGTTCTGAAAATAATTATTATTGTGCACAGAATCTATTGATTTCAGATGATTCCCAAAATCTCAATCGGCGTAAAAGTAAACACAAAAATCAATTTGGTTTGTCATAATAAGCAAAATTTGTTTTAATATTATATTTGCGTGTTGGTAAATTTTTAATTATATGTTTTTATTACTGTTTCTGTAGAAAGATTTTCCGAAAGACACCTCTCAAACTCATGCTGAAAAGCTTACATCTATTGTAGCCCCATAACCCGGCTATGTCTATTGATGACTTAACGAATTTCAAAAATTATTCCTGCTTCCCTAATTAGTTTAGAGAAAAAATGAAAATATTGAAGAAATATAAACTACGAACGATAAGAGCATTAGATTTCATCAAGCTTTTACTTAAAAAGTCAAAAACTGCTTTTGAAATTCAATTTAATTTCTATTTTCAAAAATAATTACCTTGGAAACTTACATGGCCAATCTGATAAATGAAACTTTTAACTTTTTAAAAGCATTTTTGAACTTTTTAAGTAAAAGCTAGATGAAATCTAATGCTCGTATCATTCGTAGTTTATAGTATTTCTGCATTATTTTTGTGTCTTTCACTTTTTCGCTAAAATAATTAGAGAAGCAGAAATTTGCAAAAATAGCATTCTCTATAATATACCGTGTGTACATTTGAAAATGATTCACTTTAAATTTCTCATAAACTATACTTACACCAAATATCGAAAAACTGTAAAAGAAGCTTTCCTTGATAGAAAAGGAGGGACTAGTTCGGGTACTCCTTTAGGGCTTTAAAGAACCTTTAATTTGAGATACGATTCGTCATATAAATTTTTCAATTAGGTGAAGAAGAAGTGAGTTCTAACATAGCGCAGATTACACAGTCTAGTTTGCTTTTTCCTATCTAGAAAAAAAGTTTACAATTTTTTTTATAGTATTTGTTCAATCCTGCTATTGAAACATGTCGTTTCTTACTTGGATACGCAACTAGAAACCGTTTGTTTTACTCACTCAAATTATATCTATGGTAACGAGTGGACGAAAGACTTTTCACCCACTAGTGAGTGAAAAATGCAGTAATTCATTAACCTGCCTACGTTCTTTATAATAATATTGAAATGTTTTAAAACCAAAGCTAACTTTTTTTTTAATTATTCGATCTAAAATTTTGCATAAAGCTTCCTACGACAAATTGCTACAGGGGTTTGAGTACGAGCAAAGGGGGTTAAATTTTTAGCTCAGTTTTTCGATATTTAGCGCCGTTTTCGAGTTATTGCAAATTCAAAATCTCAAATTTAAATATTGATGACATGAATTATAATAAATTGTATTTTCATACATTTTTTTAGATTTATAAGTGCAGGATTGAACAAAACGCTATACATAACTCGTGGAGAAACCCTTTCGCTCACTTATTTGCCGCTGCACACTCGCCTCTCGGCTCGCGTGCAAAACTGGCAAATGCGTGAGCGAATCTTTCGGTTTCTTCACTAGTCATGTAATATACTATTGTTGTAGTCCACAAGAAATTTAAAGTATTTTGTTTACATGTCAGCCAATTCAGGATTTGATGACAAACCTGTTACCGAAGAGGTGAAGACCCGTAGGTTAACAGGTTGAAAACAAACCTATACTCGAAGGTTGAAAAACGCTGAAAACCTAGTTTGTTGCCAAAAACTTGATTCTTTTTCTGAAAATTTTTCAATTTTAAAACATTTTTCTGTTTATTTCATTTTTTTACCCATTCGTGCGCGTTATCGAGGCCGTTCTCGCGATAGAATCTCATTCACCCATTCATGCGCAACCATATCGAGTGCAATACTCAACCAAACTGATTGATTTTTCGTCAGATTTTTTGTTTTCAATTGTTTCGAAAAAAATAAAATTGAAACATTCAACTACAACAGGTGGGAAGTTTCAAAAAAATTTGACATCAGCTTTTTATCACAAATTTCAATTAAGAGACATAGAGATGGGAAGATTCGGAGACAACAATCAGATCATTTAAAGTTTAAACAAAAAGTGACTATGGTGACTAAAGTCACAAATAATTATAATTAAACTAAGTACAATTATTATTATTAGCAGTGCAAGTGAACTCTATTTTCCCTAAAACTGATTCATCTGTAACGTCAGAGTTTGTTTTAAGGGAAAGAAATAAATTGTTTAATTTTTAAAGGTTTAAGCAATTGCAAAACTAAAAATTTGAATAAGCAAATTTACCTTTGTGTTGTTTTCAAGCTCAACATCTAATATTCGCCATCCAGTCCACTTCCTTTGAGAAATGTTAAGATGCTGAATTAACACTAAAACCACTACACTACACTTTTAGTTATTACGAAATTGTAAAAAGTTTTGATTCCGTTTTGAAATTGCTTCCCAATTTGATCTATAGGAATCGATGGATCCTAAATCCTGGAAAATGAAAATTAATCCAGACAAAATGTTGTATGCAGCTACCACGACCGCACTTCACTTTATTGAAGCACAATGACCTAGTCGTAAAGCCTGATACGTTTTTGTTTTGTAAATAAATGTTCAGTGCTAAATTTTCGCAAAATTTGTCTTGAAATGTCTTCAATGATCTTTGATCAACACTTATTTCAACAATTTTCGTAAATCACAGCAGTAAACCCGACAAATTTTTGATTTTTGTATGAGCCGATTCGTCACTAACCAACGCCACTAACAATCTGACTCATCGGCGTTGCAAATTCAAACACAATTGTTTTTTGTTTTCCGTTTGAACTGACTCATTTGTTCACCGAATATAACATAAGTATTATTCACAAGCGTAAATTGTAAATACTTTATAAGGTAATACGTCTCAATAGGAAAATTAGAAAAATACCGCACTTTATAATTGGAAAACTGAAAATTTCGGGTGGGGGAAAACCATCATCTTTGAAAAATGGATTTACCCAAACATCGAAAAAACTAAGTATTGTGGTTGTAATCACTGAGAAGTTCTTTCAATTACCTACTACTCTAAACTGTGTGAAATGCTGAATTGAAATTTATTAGAATTATTATAATATTGTAGTTCATGAAAAGTCAATCTTAGTGTTCATTCAATCTTGACCCATTACAAACAGCGCTAAGCTGGAATGGAAAATTTTGTATTTCCAAATTAATAAATAAATTTGACTTTTTTAAGTTAAATCCGATTTCAAAAAATATCGGTGCTGGACAAATAAAAACAAAAATAACGAAAATAAAATAAATTTTCTTTTTCTTTAATAATATTTTCAGTTTTAAAAATTTTTCATTCTTTTTATGATGCATTTAAGCCTTCTGTTTTGGAAAATTTAGGCTCAATTTGATTCTCTTGTAGCTCTGCCCTCCCCCCGTACATTTAATTTTTGATTTTAAAAATTAAATTATTTTTTCATTTTCTTTCTTCTGTTTTCTTTTAAGTTAAAAAGTATATTAGGCCAAACATAAAAATTAAACAAAGAATATTAAAATTATACCTAGCAGATCTATTATTATTGTGCAACTTAATCCATCAATTTCGAAGGTTATTACTTACTGCGACGCTTATGTACAGCCAGATTAAGTATTTAGTAGGTGCCCGACTCTTTAAAGTTTCGGTATGGCTGATATGATAAACAAAAAATTTTCAAAAAATTAATTTAATTATTTTGAATCACCGAAATGATTAAGTGAGTGAATTATTTTTGAAATTAATGTTTCATAATTTTCGAGCGACTCTAAAACCATCAACAAGTTTAAACTGTGATAGTGATGTTAGATAATCAAAATAACATAATTAATTTTATCGATAGAATATCACAAATATTTTTATATAATAGCTATTTTTTCATATTGAAAGTCATTGTTGGTTATTATGATGGAAATGATGGTTACAAGTTTAGTTTTAATTGCAACAGTTCTGACAAGCTTATATGCTTTCTTTAAATGGAGCTATAAATATTGGGAAAGAAAAAGTATACCATATGAAGAACCTACAATTCCAATTGGTTCGTATCCAATCCATACTAAGGAGTCATTTGGAATTCATGTTAGACGACAACACGAAACAGCTAAAGCTGCAGGATTTAAAGAATACGGATTGTTTATCCTATGGAGACCGATTTACTTGGTCATCGATCCACAGCTTGTCAAAAATATTTTAAGTATTGATTTCAACATTTTTGCTGATCGTGGAATGTATTATAATAAAAAGTCAGATCCTTTAAGTGCTCACTTAGTTGCACTTGACTTTCACGAATGGAAACCCCTTCGGATGAAATTAACTCCTACCTTTACGTCAGGAAAAATGAAAATGATGATTAATACTGTGGTTGAATGTGGGGAACAATTGAAAAAATCAATGGATCATTTGACTTCTCTTGGTGAACCCATCAACATCGGGGATATTTCGGGCAAGTTTACAACAGATGTGATTGGATCGTGTGCGTTTGGGATTGACTGTAATTCGTTTGAAAATCCAAATTCGGATTTCATAAAATACAGCAAATTAGTTTTTCACGAAGACACTGTTAGAAAATTAAAAGGTTTTTTCTCTTTCTGTTTTCCAAAATTGTCAGAAAAAATTGGATTATCTGTAAACTATGATGGCGTAACAAAGTTTTTCTTACGGATTGTTAAAGAAACAGTGGAATATAGGGAGAAAAATAAAATTGTTCGGAACGATTTTATGCAGCTCCTGATAAATTTGAAAAATGAGCAAAGCAGTGATGGGCATCGTATGACTCTGGAAGACATTGCCGCCCAAGCGTTTATATTCTTCATTGCTGGGTTTGACACGTCTTCTACTACAATGATGTTTCTCCTTTATGAATTATCTCAAAACCAGAGCATTCAAGACAAAGTTCGAGATGAAATAAATAGTGTTTTGGAAAAATACGATGGGAAGGTTACTTACGATGCTGTAATGGAAATGAAATACATGAAGCAAGCTATAGATGGTAAGGGTTTTCAATTTGTAAATACTTGAAAGTAATAATTTTGTTCCTTTTAGAAACCCTTAGGAAATACCCACCTGTGCCAGTTTTGATAAGGCAGAATACCAGAGATTATAAATTACCTGGAAGAGACGAAATTTTGGAAAAAGGAACTTCAGTTTTTATTTCATGTTTGGGCTTACATTACGACCCGGAATATTTTCCTGATCCAGAAAAATTTGATCCCGATAGATTTAGTGACGAAAATAAACATACAATTAATCCATATACTTACTTACCATTTGGAGAAGGACCAAGGAACTGCATAGGTATAAGTCAAAAATTTTAAAATAATTTTTATTGAATTTATTATTCTTCAGGACTTCGTTTTGGTATAATGCAGGCAAAAGTGGGCTTGATATATTTGGTGAAAAATTACAGATTTTCCCTGAATGAAAAGACTCCAACTCCTTTCGTAATGGATCCGGCAATATTCATTTTAACTCCTATGGAAGGAATTTGGTTAAATGCCACAAAAGTGGAATGAAATTTCTTACTCCTTTTATAATAATTACCATTCTGCATTTGTAAAACACTTGTCTAAATGTTAGGGCTTCCAGATACCCAAATTTTGATTTTCTATAAATTGTTTAAATTGAGTTGAAGTTAAAATTAATATAATTCATACAACAGGTCTGAGTCTTTTTATAAAAATGAAATAAAAGCCGCCCAAATTCAAAAAACACTGATCTCTAAGTCCATATATTTGCTAAAAGTATTGCAAACAACATAAAAAAAGGTTTATGGAGAGCTGCCATACACTTGAAAGCGACCGAAATGGCAGGAATCAGTTTTATAATTGACGAAATCCAATTTAAATTAAATATATTATTATATGATGTTAACAGTTGCACTTCTAGAAGACACCTGCGGCCTGCTCCTCCTATTAAAATTATATTTAAAAAAAATATTTTTCAATATTAGAAGTTCCTCCGTGAATTAATCGCTTTCTTTTATATTTACCTTTCAGATGCCACGCGTTTTTGTTACCTGTATTCATAGTATCTTTGGGTGAAGGTTAACGCACTTTTTATGTGAGAGTGCGTAAATGTTAGGAGCCCGCATAACTTGTGTCTACTGTAGGCCTCGGTAGGCCGAGAATTTCGAAGGTTATTTCTTATTATAGTTTCGACGATTGTACAACCAAACACAAATTTAGTAGGTGCCTGACCCTTAAGAGTTTCGGTATCATTTGTAGGTGAACTGTTTGGTGAATTATTTGTGAAATTTTGTGAAATACACAAGAAAACAGTTTTAAATTAATTGCCGATAAATATGTCTATATTACAAAATGCCATATTTGCAAAGATAGCTCTTAGTTTAGTTACAACTGCAATATGTCTGGCAATCATATATGCTTGCTTCAAATGGAGGTATAAATACTGGGCTAGAAAAAAGATTCCTTTTAAGGATCCTGAAATTCGAATTGCTTCGTTATTCATTAATACAAAGAAGAAAATTGGAGTTGAAATCAGACGACTATACGATACAGCTAAGGCAGCTGGATTTAAAGAATACGGATTGTTTTGGATATGGAAGCCGATTTACCTTGTTATAGATCCACAGATTATCAAAAATATTTTGAGTATTGATTTCCACAGTTTTAGTGATCGTGGATGTTACTATAATAAAAAGTCAGACCCTTTAAGTGCGAACTTATATTCGCATAAATTCCATGAATGGATAAAGATTCGGATGAAATTGGCTCCAATCTTTACATCTGAAAGAATGAAACCAATAATTCTAGCTGTGGTTGAATGTGGGGAGCAGTTAAAACAATCGATGGATCATTTGACGTCCCTTAAGGATCCTCTTAACATTAGGGACATTTCAGTTCAGTTCATAACAGATGTGGGGGTCTCTTGTGCATTTGGAAATGTTTGCAATTCCTTTCTAAATCCAAATTCGAATTTTATGAAATACAGCAAACAAGTAGTAAGTCGAAAACTAACCACTTTTAACAAAATAAAATTAGTTTTCTATCTTTGGTTTCCTAAATTGGCAGAAAAAATTGGAATAGTTTTAACTTATGCCGACAACAACGAATTTTTCTTACGTATTGTTAAAGAAACCGTGGAATACAGAGAGAAAAATAAAATTGTTCGGAATGACTTGCTGCAACTCCTGATAAATTTGAAAAACGAGGAAAGTCATATGACTCTGGAAGAAATTTCTGCTCAAGCGTACATATTCTTCTTTGCTGGATTAGAAACTTCTGCTATTACTATAATGTTTTTCCTTTATGAATTATCTCAAAATCCCGATATTCAAGATAAAGTTCGGGATGAAATCTATAATGTTTTGGAAAAATATGATGGGAAAGTTACTTACGACGCTGTAACGGAAATGAAATACATGAAACAAGCTATAGATGGTAAGGATTTTAATTTTGTAAATATTATAAGATAATAATAGCTTTGCTGCTTTTAGAGACCCTTAGGAAATACCCACCTATGCAGGTTTTCTTTAGACAAAGTGTCGAAAATTATAAGTTACCCGGAAGAGAAGCAATTCTGGAAAAGGGGACTACAGTTCTTATTTCCTGTTTGGGCTTGCATTACGACTCGGAATATTTTCCTAATCCAGAAAAATTTGATCCAGATAGATTTAGCGACGAAAATAAGCATAAAATTAATCCTTATACTTATTTACCCTTTGGCGAAGGACCAAGAAACTGTATTAGTAAGAGTTACACTATTTTATACCAACGTTTACTGAATTTATTATTCTTCAGGTTTCCATTTTGCTATAATGCAGGTAAAAGTGGGCTTGATATATTTGGTGAAAAATTACAAATTTTCTCCTAACGAAAAGACTCCAACTCCGTTAGTAATGGATCCATCGAGTTATATTCTGCAACCTGCTGGAGACCTTTGGTTGAACGTTGCAAAAGTGGACTGACATTATTTCTGTATTGTAAATTTATTACTTTAAGAAAATCCGGATAATTTTAGTTATTTCATGAGTCATAAAGATTATATTTGAGAGCTCTCATGAATGAAAAATGTAAAAAATTTGGATTTAAAAATATCTTAACTTTAAAATTACTGTTGATCGTCACTTTGATAACAAAATAAATTATCTATTGTCTACTATTGATCTGATTTGCCTATAAATAGATTTGTTTCTACGGGTTTGGTTTGACGCTAACAAGAAAAAGAGGTTTCTCTATTCAAATAAAAAAAAATTTGTTAAATCAACAAAAAATTTCTGAATACAAAAAACTTTGTTATGGCAACAGAAAATTTGTTGTGGCAACAAAAACAACTTTGTTGAGATTATAGCTACTGAAAGCTCTATTAGTGCGACATATTCAAAAACTGTATACTCAAAATAATTTTTTTGGGACAACTGTAAAAACGATGATCAACATTTTTTTTCAAAAGAGCAATTCCAGTATTTTTCATCCTGTCTAAACCGCTTTCAATCCTACCCAAGAGAAGTAGGTTTGTTATAGCTATCGAAATAATCCTCCCACACATCCTATGGCTGGCTATATCGTCTGTAAGTATATCTATATCGATCAATATCGAAGATAACGATTCATTATAGAGTATTTAAAAGGTGCTTGACTCTTTAGAGCTTTAGTATCATTCATTGATAGCAGATTTGGTAAGCAAACAAAATATTTTACTGATAGATTTTGGTGAATATTTTCTGATTTAACAACTTAATTTTAGTTATTATGCTGGAAATAATTGCCACTGGTTTAGTTTTAATTGTAACGCTGCTAGCGGGCTTACATACTTTTTTCAAATGGAGTTACAAGCATTGGGAAAAAAAGAACATATATTTTGAAAAGCCTGTAATACCATTTGGTTCGTATCCGGTTGATACCAATGAAGCATTTGCAACCAAAACAAGACGGCAATACGATGCAGCTAAAGCAGCCGGATTTAAAGAATTTGGAGTGTTTCTTCTATGGAAACCCTATTATTTTCCCATCGATAGACAGCTGATCAGAAATATTTTGAGTATTGATTTTCAGAGTTTTACTGATCGTGGGGTTTATCATAACAAAAAGTCGGACCCATTGAGTGCTAACCTGTTTACAATTAACTCTCATGAATGGAAAAGTCTTCGGACGAAATTGACTCCTACTTTTACATCTGGAAAAATGAAGATGATGATTCTCACTATCGTTGAATGTGGAGAACAGTTAAAAAAATCAATGGATCATTTAACAACCCTTAATGAACCCATTGATATTAAGGACATTACCGGCCAGTTTACAACAGATGTGATTGGATCATGTGCATTTGGGATTGATTGTAATTCGTTTGAAAATCCAAATTCGGATTTCATAACATATAGTAAAAAGGTTTTCCAACAAACCACTTATACAAAATTAAAGGGTTTTTTTGCGTCTTGTTTTCCTAAATTGTCAAAAATAATTGGACTTGCAGTAACACCAGACGACGTCACTAAATTTTTTTTGGGAATTGTTAAAGAAACAGTAGAATACAGAGAGAAAAATAATATTGTTCGGAACGATTTTATGCAACTCCTGATAAATTTGAAGAAAGATGGACATCACATGACTATGGAGGAAATTACCGCTCAGGCTTATTTATTCTTTATCGCTGGATTCGAAACATCTTCTACTACTATGATGTTTTTCCTTTACGAATTATCTCAAAATCAGAATATTCAGGAAAAAGTCAGAGAAGAAATAAATGGCATTTTAAAAAAACATGACGGAAAGGTCACTTATGACGCAATAATGGATATGAAGTACATGAAGCAAACCATAGATGGTAATAGTTTAAATTTTTAAAAATTTAGGGTAATAACCTGGCTGCTTTTAGAAACTCTTAGGAAATACCCACCAGTACCAGTTTTATTCAGGCAAAGCGTCGAAGATTATAAATTACCCGAAACAGGCCAAATTTTGGAAAAAGGAACTTCATTGTTCATTCCTTGTATAGGTTTACATTACGACGAGGAATATTTCCCAAATCCAGAAAAATTTAACCCTGATAGGTTTAGTGATGAAAATAAGCAGGAAATTAAATCCTACTCTTACTTACCATTTGGAGATGGACCCAGGAACTGTATTGGTAAGAATCAAAATATTTTATACCAACTATTTTTGAATTTATTATCCTTTAGGTCTTCGTTTTGGCATAATGCAAGCAAAAGTAGGCTTGATTTATTTAGTGAAAAATTACAAATTTTCACTCAATGAAAAAACTCTATCTCCATTGGTAATGGATTCAAATAGTTTTACTCTGCAACCTGCAGGAGGGATTTGGTTGAACGCCACAAAAGTGGAATAAAATTTCTGCATTTACTATAAATATTCTGTAATTTTAAAATAACAATTTCACAAGATTTTTGTCTCCAGAAACAAGCTCTGTCTGAACCAAACGATCAAAATGCTTTACTGGGTATTACTGACTGCCGAATTGCAAATAAAAATTTCAGAAATGTTAATTGTTCCTATGGTTTTTTATTTTTACATAAATTTAAACTTTTTATTTCCAAAAATATGTTTTTCATTCCAAATGTTAGCTGATAGACCTCAACGATGTTTCAACTAAACAACGATGACGTCGGTATTTTTAATTGATTTGTTATTGTAATTTGATAAAATAATCTCGAGAACCTACTCGTTTGCGACATTAAAAATAAAATATAAAAAATTTTGACGAAAATATTTCTCCACTTGAATGGAAAAGAACGAAAATGATGATTACTATCAGTGCAATATTTCTGCCAGGACCTAAAATTAATCCTTACACTTACTTACCATTTGAGAAATTGTATTGATATGATTTCATTTTCTTGTTTTGTTTTGGAAAAAACTAAAAAAAATTGGAAAAAATTATATATTTGCTTTAAATGAGAGAACTCAAATGCCTTTGATAACTGAACTTACGAGTACTACATTGAATGCTCTAGATGGAATTTGGTTGGATATTACGAATGTGGAAGATTAAATCCAGTGGTGTAACAATCAGGCAAGGGACCCGTGTGCGAAGTTGTTAACGGGGGCCCTGCTTTTATAGAAACATTTCCATGCAATTCCAGTGATTTCCAAAGAATTCCCTCCAAACAAGAGCGGATACCGACACGAGTAACTACCCCCCCCCCTATTTAATTTTTTAAATATTTAAAAAAATATATACTAGATGAGTTTTTATATTTTTCCAATTTCTGAAATTGTCTAGATTTCTTAAAATATCCTAGAATTTTCTGTAATTCCCCACTTTTTCTAGAATTTTCAATTTCCTCTAATTTTCTATATTTCCTAATTGTATAATTAGTGACATTTTCATGGATTTTCTAAAATTTCCCGCTCGTATTTTACTAATAGTGGAGAAATTGTGATCTGCAAAACTAAAGGGAAACTTGAGAAAATCTAGAATATTAGACTATCTTATTTTTGCTTTTTCCATTTTCTGATGAAATGTTTTAGATTTTGCGTTCTTTTCGAGATTTTGAGTTCTGCATTTCTCTCGATTTCCTATTTACCAAAATTTTCTTGAAATTTCTATGTATTTCTTGAGATTTTCCATATTTCTACAAATTTTCTAAGAATCTGTTTCTTGAAGTGTCTTGGAAAAATGCGCTACTGATTATTCCCTATATAATAATTACAGGATTCCCACTTCTTTGGAAAATCTTTGAAAGTCATGGAAATTTAACATTTCCCTAATTTTGTCAGGGAAAGTCAAGGAAATTAAATTTTCTGTCGAGGTAAACAATTTAATTTAAAAGTTTTTTTAAATTTTAAAATAAATTTGTTTTTAAATTTTTTATATTAAATTTATTTTATTTAAATATTAATTTTTTACTTTCTTGTAAAGAGGATCCAAGCCAGGATCGAGAAGTAAAATTAAAAATTTGATTTTGACAAAAATGAAATAAAAAAACTGATGAGTTTTAACTTTAATTTGTTTTTTCAACAAATATAATTGCTGGTGCACTGGAGGGTATTCCATACCCCCCAGACCCTCCGGTTTGAAAGCCCAAAAGTGTGTGTATACATTTTGGGATTTATTTTTGTAATAAAAATTTTTCACTCTGCCAGAACTAATAAACAAAAGGTCTTAGTATATATTCACACATCATGTACCGTAAAAATTTGCACAGGGGGTCTGGGGGTGTGATACACCCCTCAGAACATAGTAATTGTAAGCCCTTTTAGAAAGTTAAATTCCTGGAACGGAGAATCCTTTAACTATAATTTCTGGTGCACTGGAGGGTATTCTATACCTCCCCAGACTTCAAATAGCATCTAGTTGTGCATCTCCTATTTTTGAGATTTTTTATTAAGATTGAAAAAATCACAGTACAACTGGGGGCCCTTTCAGCCGGCGGCCCGCGCGCGTTGCACCCACTGCACCCCGGTAGTTCCGCCCCTGATTAAATTATCAAGATCATCAAAATTCAAGAAGCAAATAATAATTTGAGCAAAAATACTAGGCTGATCACCAGTCATACATGTTGTACACCGGGTAACCAGCCCTACACCAGAGTATAGAGAAAAATATAGGAAATAAAAATAAATAAATAAATATGAAAACTTTCAATATCAATTAACTAAATGTGAAGGCAACTGGTATAGTAGCTTGACCATCAACATGTTTGTCGATCATTCTTAGTTTGTAGATTAAAGACAACAATGTATCGAAAAGTATCTTAAAAATTCGGCATTCCAATTTATGTAAGTACCAGTACAAATTTCCAAATTTTTCTATCTTAGTAATTTTAATTAATATTACAGAATTTTTATTTTGTAGAACCTGTAACTTATCTGCAATATAAAAATAAATAATTTTACCAAATGAAGATTATCTTATTTTTACCTTGAAACTGAAATTTAATTTAAAAAATGGAAGTAATAATCACAACTGGTATATTTTTCATTACTACATTTATCACAGGATTAATTATATTTTTCAAATGGACTTACAAATGTTGGGAGAGAAGACATGTACCCTTTGATCAACCCGTAATGCCATTTGGTTCATTTACGGATGTTATATTGAAACAAAACGAACCGTTTGGATTTAAAGTTAAACATTTATATGAAACAGCTAAGAGGGCAGGCTTTCGAGAATATGGAATATTTGTGCTTTGGAGGCCAGTCTATATACCTGTAGATCCACAAATTATTAAACATATTTTAAGTGTTGATTCTAATATATTCAACAATCGTGGAATCTATTACAACAAAAAAACAGATCCTCTCAGTGGTCATCTATTTTCTCTGGATGGGCAGGAATGGCGAAACCTACGGATGAAACTAACTCCAACATTTACTTCTGGTAAAATGAAAATGATGATTCAATCCGTGATTCAATGTGGAGAGCAGTTGAAAAAATCCACAGACCACCTAGCGTCACTTGGTGAGCCCATTGAAATTAGAAGTCTATCGGGCCAATTCACCACAGATGTAATTGGCTGTTGTGCGTTTGGAATCGATTGCAATTCGTTCGAAAATCCCAATTCCGATTTTATAATTAACAGTAAAAATGTCTTTAAAGATACTCTCAAGAGGAGGATCAAAAATTTTTTCTCTTTTGTTTGGCCGAAGCTGGCTAAGAAAGTTGGATTAACTTTAACGGAGGATGCAATTTCCGAATTTTTCTTAGGTCTGGTGAAAGAAACGATAGAGTACAGAGACAACAATAACATTGTTCGGGATGACTTCATGCAGCTGCTGCTAAATTTGAGAAATCAAAATAATCTCGAAGGCCAACAGTTTAATTTGGAAGAGATTGCTGCTCAAGCATTTTTGTTCTTTTTGGCCGGATACGAAACATCGTCAACCACAATGGCGTTTTGCCTTTTTGAATTGTCCCAAAATGCTGACATACAAGAAAAGGTTAGAGAAGAAATAGAAAATGTGCTGGAAAAATATGATAAAAAAATTACTTACGAAGCTGTTACGGAGATGAAGTACTTGAGACAAACAATAGATGGTATTATCCTGTTTTTATGTAATAGTTTCGTTTATGTTTCGTTTTCTTGCAGAAACTCTTAGGAAACACCCAACGGTGACAATATTGCTTAGGCAAAACAATGCAGATTACCAAATACCAGGAAGCGAGAACATTTTGGAAAAAGGAACTTCGGTATTTATTTCAGCTTTGGGTTTACATTACGACCCGGAATATTTTCCCGATCCAGAAAACTTTGACCCTGACAGATTTGATGATCAAAATAAATCTAAGATTAATCCCTACACTTATTTACCATTTGGAGAAGGACCGAGAAACTGCATTGGTACGATTTGAGTTTAAATATTTATTTTAAGTTTAATAAACTTAATTTTCAGGTTTACGCTTCGGAATAATGCAAACAAAGATTGGCTTAATATATTTACTAAAAAATTACAAATTTTCGCTCAATGAAAGAACTGCAATACCCTTGGTAATGGATCCTGCGAGTACTACTTTAGGTGTTCTAGATGGAATTTGGTTAAACGTTACTCCTGTGGAATAACATCGCTTGATCAAAAATTTAAATAAAAAATTTGACTGAAAAATTTAGTTTTTTGTGTAATTAATAATTGTGATTGTCTCGAAACTCTCAACAGCGACGAATCTCTTCGACGCTCAGCGTAAAGTTAAATTAATCTGATTTTAATTGGAAAATTATAGCAAAATGTTGTTTAGACCTCTGTTTAAGATGTCCAAACGCAGTTCTTTTGTTATTGGTATTTTTTATAAAAAAATAGCATTAATTACCCACAATTAAAGTAATTGTCGACGGTACTTGAGATAATACAGAAACTATAATCCAAATTTTATCAATCAAATGAATTAATTAATGATTATCATTGAAAACTCTTTGGAAACGCAATTTTCGTTTATGTGGTGCAATATAATAATTACAAACTGCAGAAGGTTAGCTGGTAGGACAATGCTCTGAAAATTGCTAGTTGAGCTAATAGGCTGCTCTTAGTACATGATTGACTCTTTTCCGATACGGAGTTATCTCAAGTTTCAAGTGGTGAAATTTATTTTCTATGGTAGATTACCAAAATATATTGAAGCGAATTATATTTCGAATCCTGTACGTGCATTTTGTATATTATTGACCCGGTAAGTCATATTACGCAATTCTTATTCTGACCTTAACCGCTTCCTTCTTTAGTCTGGGCTAGTTTTAAATTAATTGTTTACCGGAGATGAACTGTGACGGACTCCAAAGTGTATAACCAAAAATAAAAATTAGTGCCCTTTTGATAATTATTTTTTCTTCTTCAAAAATTCGGTAACTCCAGGATTATTTTCGATTTCATAATATTCGCATTTTTTAAGTAAATTTCAAGTGCGGTTCAATATGACGTAATAGCAATAATAAACTACGATAAAATTAGGAATTTAAGTGATTTTTTTATAAAAATATTTATATGATACCTACTTATTATACCGCTTCCACGAAGAAAAACATCTGTAGATGTTTTATAACTTAAACATTTATTTTTAGTTGCCCAGCAGGATGGAGATCATTGTAACTGGTTTAGTTTTAATTGCAACTTTTTTGGCAAGCTTATATGCCTTCTTCACATGGAGTTACAAATATTGGGAAAGAAAGAATGTACCTTTCGACAAACCTGCAATACCATTTGGTTCCTATCCAATTAACGCAAAAGATTCATTTGGCTGTCAAAGCAGACGGCAGTATGAAGCAGCTAAGGCCGCTGGCTTTAGAGAATTTGGAGTATTTGTGCTGTGGCGGCCAATTTATTTTCTAATCGATCCACAGCTTATTAAAAATATATTGAGTGTGGATTTCCACAGTTTCGTTGATCGAGGTATTTATTACAACAAAAATTCGGATCCTCTGAGCGCAACTTTATTTTCACTTGATTCTCATGAATGGAAACCTCTTCGGGCAAAACTAAGCCCTACTTTTACCTCGGGGAAAATGAAAATGATGATTCAAACTATCGTGGAATGTGGGGAACAACTGAAAAAAGCAATGGATCATCTGACCTCCTCTGATGAGCCAATCAACATGAGAGACATTACCGGCCAATTCACAACAGATGTGATTGGGTCTTGTGCTTTTGGAATTGATTGCAATTCGTTTGAAAATCCAAATTCCGAATTCATAAAACACAGTAAACTAGTTTTTCACGAAACTATTTCTAAAAGACTGAAAGGTTTGCTTTCATTCTGTTTTCCTGAATTTTCGAAAAAGATTGGATTGAGTCTGACATACCCCAGCGTAACCAAGTTTTTCTTGGGAATTGTTAAAGAAACCGCCGAATATCGAGAGAAGAACAATATAGATCGTAACGATTTCATGCAATTGTTGTTAAATTTGAAAAACGACCCGAACAATCATGGACCCCATCTAACTCTGGAAGAAATTGCCGCTCAAGCATTTATATTTTTTATAGCTGGATTCGAAACGTCTTCCTCAACAATGACGTTCTGCCTTTACGAATTATCTCAGAATCCCGAAATTCAAGACAAAGTTAGAGAAGAAATAAATAGAGTTCTGGAGAAGCATAACGGGCAGGTTACTTACGACGCTGTCATGGATATGAAGTATATGAAGCAAACCATAGATGGTAAGGTGTTGAATTTGTTACCATTTTAAATTAATAATTCGGTGGTTTTAAGAAACCCTTAGGAAATTCCCACCGGTCCCAATTTTGTTCAGACAAAGCGTTGAAGACTATAAATTGCAGGAGAGTGATCAAATTCTGGAAAAGGGAAGTGCAGTTTTTATTTCTTGCTTGGGCTTGCATTACGATCCTGAATATTTTCCAGACCCAGAGAAGTTTGATCCTGAGAGATTTAGTGACGAAAATAAACACAAAATTAATCCTTACACTTACTTACCATTTGGAGAAGGACCTAGGAACTGCATTGGTAAGATTCGAAATATTCGGTAGCAACTCTTATAGAGAATTATTGTTTTCCAGGATTGCGTTTTGGGATAATGCAGGCAAAGGTGGGCTTGATATATCTGTTGAAAAATTACAAATTTTCACTAAACAAGAAAACACTCTCACCTTTGAGAATGGATCCAGCAAGTTTCACTTTGCTACCGATTGGAGGAGTGTGGTTGAATGCTACCAAAGTAGAATGAAGTTTTTGTACTACAAATTATTTTGTAATTTATTTTAATTAACAAACCGGGTACTTAAATTTATTCTTTGATTATACCACTGCGCTATGCTACGCTATATGCTAATTAAAATTTTATTTTCTACGTTGTTGTTATGTAATACCAATTAGCCACTCAGGAAGGTCACATTCAATTTAGGACAATGCTCTGATGTTGGTTATGAAAATTGCGATTTGAACTGATAAAGCAATTTTAGTACGTGATTCACTCATTTCCGATAAGGTATTATCTCAGTGGTGTAATATAACATGTTTTTCGTGTGAATTATTAAAATACAATAAGGAAGACTGCCCACATCTTCTGTAAAAGTACCTTGATCAGGACATTGTTGATATTATTGAGTAGGTAAGTCTCTTAATGAATTCGTGGTTTGACCTTATTCTCGTGATTAGTCTGCGCTACTTTTAAATTAATTATAAACCAGAAATGAACAATAACGCAGAAAATAAACATAGGTAGAGCTGTTCCTGGTGTACAGAGGCGTCCGGCCTAGAGAGAAAATCGCCACAAAATAAAAATTAAAAATTAAAGAAACTCAAATTCCATAACTTCAGGATTTTTTTGTGCTTTTTATGTGCGTAAATCATTATTTACCTTTTTATATAGCATAGTAGTTTGAACGACCTGTGAGTAGCCCTGAACACAACGACTAATTAATATTCCAGCGTAATTGATTTTTAGATAACAATATTTGTATAATTTTTATATATATTGCTATGATCTACTCTTAAAATTGGGGTAATTACAAATTCTTAATAATTTAACCTTTGACATTTACTCTTAGTTAGTACTCAGTATATTGCAATGGAAATTATTACCACTGGTTTAGTGTTTATTGGAACTTTTTGTGCCAGCTTGTATGTTTTCTATAAATGGAGTCACAAATATTGGGAGAAAAAGAATATACCTTTTGAGGAACCTTCAATACCATTTGGTTCGTATCCAATTAACTCAAAAGACGCCTTTGGCCCTCAGAGAAGACGGCAGTACGAAACAGCTAAGGCCGCTGGTTACAAAGAATACGGAGTGTTTGTACTATAGAGGCCAGTTTATTTTCCCATAGATCCCCAGCTCATCAAAAATATTTTGAGCGTAGATTTTCACAGTTTTGTCGATCGAGGAATTTATTACAACAAAAACTCGGATCCTCTGAGCGCAACGTTATTTTCACTGGACTCTCTTGAATGGAAACCTCTTCGAGTGAAACTAACTCCGACTTTTACTTCTGGAAAAATGAAAATGATGATTAATACTGTCGTGGAATGTGGGGAGCAGCTAAAAAAAGCAATGGATTACTTGACATCTCTCGATGAGCCCATTAACATGAGGGATGTTTCGGGCCAATTTACCACAGACGTCATTGGATCTTGTGCTTTTGGAATTGATTGCAATTCATTTGAAAATCCAAATTCCGATTTTATAAAATACAGTAAGCTAGTTTTTCAAGAAACCATTTTTAAGAGACTCAAGGGTATTTTTGCGTTTTGTTTTTCTAATTTTTCCAAAACAATTGGATTGAGGCTAACATATCCTAGCGTAACCAAATTTTTTTGGAGATTGTTAAAGAAACTGCCAAATACAGAGAGAGAAACAATATAGACAGGAATGATTTTATGCAGCTTTTGTTAAATCTGAAAAACGACCGGAGTAGTCGTTGACCTCATCTGACTCTAGAAGATATTGCCGCTCAAGCGTTTATATTTTTTATTGCTGGTTTTGAAACGTTTTCCGCTACAATGACATTCTTTCTTTACGAAGTATCTCAAAATTCTGAAATTCAGGACAAAGTTAGAGAAGAAATAAATAGAGTTCTGGAAAAGCATGACGGGAAGATCACTTACGAAGCTGTGATGGATATGAAATACATGAGGCAAACTATGGATGGTAGAGGTTTAAACTTGTAAGCATTCTAAATTGCTGATTTGGTGACTTTTAGAGACTCTTAGGAAATTTCCTCCGGTTCCAATTTTACTCAGACAAAGCTTTAAAGACCATAAATTGCAGGAGAGTGAGCAAATTTTGAAAAAAGGAAGTGCAGTTTTTATTTCTTGCTTGGGCTTACATTATGATCCTGAATATTTTCCAGACCCAGAAAAGTTTGATCCCAACAGGTTTAGCGACGAAAATAAACATAAAATTAATCCTTACACTTACTTACCATTTGGAGAAGGACCCAGGAACTGCATTGGTAAGATTGAAAATATTTCGCAATAGAACTTTTATTAAATATATTATTAATCTTCAGGATTACGTTTTGGAATAATGCAAGCAAAAGTGGGCTTGATATACCTGCTGAAAAATTACAAATTTTCACTGAACGTAAAAACGCTCTCACCCTTGAAAATGGACCCAGCAAGTTTTACTTTACTACCCATTGGAGGAGTTTGGCTGAATGCTTCCAAAATAAAATAAAGCTTTTCTGTTGATTATTTAAATTAAAAAGTATTTTTTCTCCAAACGACACGAAAGGCAGCTGTTTCATTATCGATTTTAAACACGAAAGTCAAATTTTTCCTTAGCGACATACATAAAACCACGTGGCGTAGAGTTTTTTTCGTAAGTAAAACTGCCTAGGCAGGTAAAAAAATAACTAGAAATGTAACATTATTTTACATTTTTTTGCCCAGTTTTTTTGATATCTAGCGCCGTTCCCGAGTTATTGCTAATTTTGAAATTTATTTTTGAATTTTGTTCGTTTGGAGAAAAAGTAACATGTTTTATTCGGATGGAAAGGTAGCTTTTCCTGCCACGTAAGTTTTCCATTCGCTCGGCTCGTTCTACTTACCTCGCAAATGAAAAAACTGGCTACGCATGAAAAATTAACCTTTCTATCCTAATCAAACAATATACTATTTCAGATTTTTTTTCTTTGATTACTTGACGATTTTGCCACCACTAGAGGTTTTTGAAGCCTCTTCCAGTAAATTTTTATAAAATTTAACTTAGAAAAGAACTCCTGAGATTTCGTAATAAATTGATACCTCCCCACATATTTCTCATGGGCGAATTGGGTCAGGTTCCTCATAGTCTTACTACTATAATTTGCTGGTTAGACAAAATAGAACAACCAAAACATGTGTAGATATTTGTTGACACTGGAACTTTGACGACAGTAAAATTATTTTCTGATAAGTTTTCTAATCATTAAACTTATCTATTTAATTGTACAAAAATTTATTTTATTTGCTTCAAAATTAGTAATTCGTTGATAAGCAAAGGTAAACAATTCAAAAATTTATTTTATTAAAAAACTGTTTTTTTTCAGAATCCAAAATGGTATTCTTAACGATTTTAGCAGTATTAGCTTCCTGCCTAATTGGTATGATGACATTCTTCAATTGGTGTTACAAATATTGGGAAAGAAAAAATATTCCGTGCGATAAACCGGTAACACCGTTTCAGCAATTTTTTGATTCACTGAAAATGAAACAAAGTTTTGCCCAAGTTCACGAAGATCACTACCGAAAAGCGAAAGCAATGGGGTATAAGCATTATGGAGTTTTTGTTCTTTGGAAACCTCTGTACATGCCAATTCATCCCGAAATCATCAAAAATATACTGATTAACAGTTTTCAAAACTTTTCCCACCGCGGATTTTACTATAACAAAGAGGAAGATCCGTTAAGTGCACATTTATTTTTAATCGACGGACCCGAATGGAGAAAACTGCGAACAAAAGTGACCCCTACTTTTACTTCAGGGAAGATGAAAATGATGTTTCACACTTTGGTTCAGTGTGGGAATCAGTTAAAAGATTCCATGGACGCCATGAGTTCTCTCGAAGAACCGCTGGATATCAAAGACGTTTTAGGTCGCTTCACCACCGACATTATCGGATCGTGCGCTTTTGGACTCGAATGTAATTCTTTCGAAAATCCAAATTCGGATTTCAGAAAATATGGGAAAAAAGTGTTTACCGATGATATACGTGGAATACTTAAAAGTTTTCTTGGTTTTAACTGGCCGAGTTTGGCCCGCCGACTTGGCATTATCTTAACTCATCGAGATGTAACAAACTTTTTTTCTAATATTATCAGGGAAACGTTGGATTACAGGGAAAAAAATGGTATAGTACGTAACGATTTCCTACAGTTGCTTATCAATTTACAAAATAGTAAAAATGAAGATGGCAGCGTGACAACTCTTACTTTTGAAGAAATTGCCGCTCAATCCTTTGTATTTTTCATTGCCGGATACGAAACGTCTTCAACCACCATGACGTTTTGTCTCTATGAATTAGCAGTTAATCCAGAAATTCAGGAAAAAGTCAGAAGCGAAATTGAAAGTGTTCTGGAAAAACATGATGGGAAGATAACTTATGAAGCTATTATGGATATGAAGTATATGGAGCAAGTGATCGATGGTAAGTCTGGAAGAATTGAGTTGTTTTTTTTTTTAATTTTTGATTTCAGAATCTCTGAGAAAGTATCCACCCGTACCCATGCTGAACAGGAGATGTGCGGAAGATTATCACATTCCAGGAACTGATCAAATAATTGAGAAAGGCGTTCCTATCTTCATATCAACTCTAGGATTGCACAGAGACCCGGAGTATTTTCCCGATCCTGAAAAGTTCGATCCCGAACGCTTCAGCAAGGAAAACAAAAGCAACATTGTTCCGTTTACGTATTTGCCGTTTGGGGAAGGACCAAGAAATTGCATAGGTAAAAAAATCTGTTTTGTTTCACCAATAATCTGATTTTGTTTATAGGTCTCCGGTTTGGAATGATGCAAACAAAAGTGGGTTTAACTGTATTGTTACAAAATTATTTGTTTTCTCTTAACGAAAAAACTGTGACGCCATTTAGGATCGATCCAGTTAGTTTGGTTTTAGCCACCAGGGATAAAATTTGGCTCAATTTTTCAAAAATTAAATAAGTTTTCCCCAAGAAAGAAAGCGAAGATGTTGGCGCTTTTATAATTTCACGATTTGGCCATATTCATTTGGCTAAATACGGAGAACGCACAACATACCCATCTTTAATCTAAAAAGAAGATGTCATTTAAAATAAATTTTTGTTATGATTATTATTATTATTATTAATATTATGTTTTATTCCATATTAAAATGTGTAAGTTTTAAATTTAAGACAATTCAACCTTGAAGGCGTTTAGCCAAATTTTGTCGAGTGGACATAAGATAAAGCTTGATGGATTCACTCTCAACGGAGTTTTGGTCCTCTCATTCAAAGAGAATCTGTAATTTTTTAATAGCATTGCTAATCCCACCTTGGTTTGATTCAAACCGAAACGAATTCCTGAAAACAAAAATCAAAAAAAGAAAATAGAAAATCTGATTTTTGGAAGACATACCAATGCAATTCCTCGGACCTGCTCCAAAGGGTAAATAAGTAAATGGGATTATTTTGGATTTATTCTCTTTGCTAAATCTGTCGGGATCAAACTTCTCAGGATTTGGAAAATACTCTGGATCATTATGCAGACCATAATTACTTATAAACACAGGAGTATCTTTCTCAATCACAATATCAGTTCCTGGAACTTTGTAATCAATCAAGCATTGTCTGTTGATAACTGCAACTGAAGGATGTTTCCGGAGAGTTTCTAAAAATTCCCATAGTTAAACTAAATTAAAAATTGGATACAAAAATTTTTACCATGTATAACTTGGTCCAAATAGTTCAATTCTGCTAAAGATTCGTAAGAAATCTCTTCTTCTTTTCCCAAGACGCGATTAATTTCTTCTCTGACTGTATATTGAATTTCTTGGTTTAGAGACAATTCGTACAAACAGTACGTCATCGCAGTTGAAGACGTATCATATCCAGCAATAAAAAACACAAACACCTCGGCAGCAATTTCTTCTACAGTCAGGCCACATTGTGATGATTCATCTTTAAGATCCATTAGCAGTTGAAAAAAATCGTTTCGCACAATATTGTTCATTTCTCTGTACTCAATTGTTTTTTTAACTATGGACAGAAAGAATTTCTCTACGTCTTTACGAGTGTAGCATATCTTAAATCGCCGGGCCAAATCGCTGGAACAAAAACAAAACAAATCTTTAAAGGATTTCTTCATGTCGTCTTGGAAAATCTTTCTTCCGTATTTTCTGAAGTCGGAATTTGGATTTTCGAAAGAGTTGCATTCCAATCCAAATGCGCAAGATCCAATGACATCCGTGGTGAAGCTGCCTAAAATATCTCTGATGTCGAGTGGTTCGGGGGAAAGGACTTTTTGGTCCACGAAATTTTTAAGTTGATTGCCACATTGAACCAAAATGTTGAACATCATTTTCATTTTTCCTGATGAAAATGTAGGGGTTAATTTTGCCCGAAGATTTTTCCATTCTGATCCCTCGATGAAGAACAAGTGAGCACTTAAAGGATCGTCCTTTTTGTTATAATAAAAACCGCGATTGATAAAGTAATTAAAATCCTTCGTTAAAATTTGTTTGATAATCGTAAGATCCAAAGGCATATAAATTGGTTTCCAAAATACGAAAACACCAAAATGTTTATGTCCCGCAGCTTTTGCATTATCATAGTGAAGTTTTATTTGCGATACGAAACTCTCTCTATGCAATAAGTAATTTGCAAAATTTCCTAACGGAATTACCGGTTTGGCGAATGGCAAATTTCTTCTTTTCCAGTAATTGTATGTCCAATTGAAATAAATGATTATACCAACCAAGAGTGTCGCCAATAGTGACAGCCACCACGTGATCTTCATTTTTAGAAACTGGAAAAATACTAAAGGTTTAAAGTTAAAGTCGCACTTTAGTCCCATGGTGCTTAATATACTATTAATCTTTTCCTGTATTGTTTTTTAATTTAATTATTTTTTATTTTAATTTTTAATTTATGTCTTTACATTATTTTTTATTATGTTTACCGTAAATTGGTGACCCCCAACTATTAATTTAGTTCTAATACTTCTTTAATATTAAAAAATTTAATATTTTTATTTGGAAAATACAGGTAAATACCTACCGATAAAAATCAAGTACTCCAACCACACCAAAACTGCAAAAATATACTTGGGTAATATTTATTTATATTTATGGATTAGTATCTATACAAACATAACCAGTCACAAACAAGACGTTGAACTTGGCACTTATTGTTTGCTCATAAAGCAATCCTCCACGTGCAGTCTAGCAAATTTGGGTTAGCCAAGTTTTAAGAACTGCATAACAACTGCAACACAATATGCATACAGACATGAACTAAATTTTTGTTGATTTATTATATACGCCAAATACGAAGCAGACGCCGAGTTGTGCAATCACGCAAATTTGATAATTTTTATTCTTTTCGGTTTCACTTTAGTTCCGGTGCCGGCCGGCACTAAAGTACCACTTGAATCTGTCCATTGCGACAGCACGTTTACTGTTGTTTAAATTCTATAATGATTTTTACTAATTGTCCTCCGAATTTAGCCATAAACTGTAAACTGCCCTCCAAGCAATCGGATAACCCTGTCTTTCAAAAACTTTTGGTGCCGCCCGTCACTGGTAGTAAAATTAATTTTAATTAAATTAAATTAAACAAATTAAACATAAAATCATCTTTTCTTCGGGGCAAAAGTACTGTTTGCTGCTGTAATGAAGGATTACGTTAATTCAACGACATTTTTACGTTGAATTAACGTTTATATTATTATCTTCTGTTATAGCTATTCCATCCACTTTTGGATATATAGCCTTTTTCCTTGAGAGAAAGGTAACCCTGTTTCTAATAACAGATAGCTGCAATCATCAACCCAGGGGGACCGCCGGCTTTAGGTGCCCTCCGAAGCACGGAGACGGTCATATGAAAGTTTTAGACTTTCCCCGGATTCAAACCAAGTACCTTAAAATCAGCAGTTGTTTGGATAACCTTCTAAACTAACAATTGATTGATACGTGGTTAGTTCATCGCCTGATGATGCCATAGTATGGTGAAAACGTTTGCAAATATATACTTACAGTGTATTTTACATGTGATAACTTACAAACATTTTAGTTCTGAAAAGTGTTTAGTGCATTTTTTGGGTTTTCTAAAATATTGATATGGTTACTAAGCTAATGAACGTCTCTTCGAGGCAGTGGAGAGAGAACGAGAGGAGGATCACTGGAGAAATTAGGTGTACAAATGAAGAGAAATCTGAGGAAATCCAAGAAAATCTTAAGAAAGTTTAGGAAATCTTAAGAAATCCTAGCAAAAATTATGAAATCCGAGGAAATCTTAAGAAATTGGAAATGTTAGGAAATCCAAGCAAATCCAAGTAAATCTTTGAAAACTTTAGGAAATCTAGAAAATCTTAAGAATACTAAATTGAAATTTTTTCTACTTTTTCGACTATTCAGCAGTAAATCCGGAAAATCTTTCAAAAATCTTCTTCCTCAAGTGCCATACACTATGCAGTGCGTGGGCAATCATTTGGCTGAAACCAAGACGACGTTTTTGTAAATTTGGGAATCTATCTTGGGCTTTAGATCACAGCAGTGTATACGACGCGACCAGGATTTAAACCGCGGTTACACGCTTGGAGTGTAGACTTTATGCCATACTATTGGTATAGGATACACCAGAGGTGGATGACCAATCCAGAAGTAAATCCGAGAAATCTTTCAAAAAGCTTGTAAAAGGAAAACTAGTATGTATACAAAAAATTTCCCTTGTAATTTGCCCATCAGGTCGGTAAAATTATTACATTATCTATAAATAGATTAATACATTTTGGCTTGAAAGAGTATTTTATTAAAATGAAAACCAATCATAGCACATGCAGAGTGACCTAACCAGAAGGCTGATAAACTGCCTTTCCTGTAAGATTTTGCAAGGCGGAAACCTCTTTAGCGACTAAGTATAGAAGTACTCTCCAAAGTGAGATTTTAGTTAGGCTACTGCAAAACTTTACACGAAAATCTTCCGATTCCGGGGAGTCTGGGGGGTATGGAATACCCCCCAGTATACTTCATTTACAGCACACTGTAAGTAAAACTTTAAACTTAGATTAACTTAATCTCGGATTTAAACTAATATTGAATAATAAGCAAGTAAGCGTGATTAATTTTTCATTGTCTGTAGTCTTATCAGATTTTAATTTGACTTATTCGTAGTCAAGGACTTTAATAGTCATAGTAAATAAATTTTAATTTCAATAAATTATACTGTTTATATTTGGCTGAATAATAAACGAACGGGAATTTATATTTATTTTAATTTTTTAAATACACGGGAGTGGAATACCATAATGTTTCTACCTAAAATTGAATTCCTGCTTCTCTAATTATTTTAGAGAAAAACTAAAAGACACAAAAATAATGCAGAAATATAAACTACGAATGGTAAGAACATTAGAGTTCATCTAGCTTTTACGTAAAAAGTCCAAAAATGCCTTTGAAATCATTAAAAGTTTCATTTATCAGACTGGCCATGTAAGTTTCTCAGTTAATTATTTTTAATATTTTTGATAAATTAAATTGAATTTATTTCATGGTCAGTCCGATAAAAAAGCATTTCTTGACTTTTTACGTAAAAGCTAGATGAAATCTAATGCTCTTATTATTCGTATTTTATATTTCTGTTTGTTTATATTATTTTTATTATTATATAATTTATAAAAATACTGATTTTTATCTTATAATAAACAACTGTATACCAAGCGAATTAGTTGCCTACACGGTACGGAAAGTAGCAAAAATATTTAATAATAAAAATTAAATATTTGGAAATTATTGAGAGTCCAAGGCAATCAACAAAAATTGTTTAGTTAATTATTCGATAAGATTTGGTTATAACATTCACACAAATTATTCTAATACTAAAAGTTAAGCAACGATTGAGTATCTATTATTACATTATTAATTTATTTTAGTTTTTTTTGTGTTTTTGTACGGTAAGATTAATTTTTTATTTGTTTAATAATATTTTTTTAAATATTAACTTTTAATTTCAGCGTAAAAAATCTCAGTAAAAATAAATATTTTATAAAAATGGAAATTTTGTTAGCTGTAATATTATTAATATTTACTTATTTACTTGGTAAAAATATTTTTATATTGAAGCACAGGAATGGAAATAACTTAACCTTTCGTCAATCCTTGATACCTCTCCGATCAATTCCGATCTTTTTATTCCAAAAGGAACATTTTGGAAATTTGGTGAAAACTCACTATCAGAAAATTAAATCAGCCGGATGTCAACACTGCGGCTATTTCTTTCTAAACAGAAAAGTTTACGTGCCTGTAGACCTGGACATAATTAAAAATATACTCACGAAAGACTTTAAATATTTCGTAAATCGTGGGGTTTATTACAACAAAAAGGACGATCCTTTGGGTGCGCACCTTTTCGCAATCAACGAACCAGAATGGAAGAGTCTCCGGATCAAGCTAACACCGACGTTTTCATCGGGCAAAATGAAAATGATGTTCCACATTTTCGTGCAATGTGGAAACCAGTTAAAAAATTTCGTGAGCAGCTTAGATCTTAAGGAACCGATCGATATCAAAGACATTCTGGGCTGCTTCACCATCGATATTATTGGATCGTGCGCGTTTGGACTGGATTGCAATTCATTTCAGAATCCCAACTCCGATTTTAAAAGGTTTGCTCAAAGAATGCTCTCTGTTGAGTTCAAACGGGTTCTCATTGGCATGTTTAGCTTCGTTTTCCCAAATTTGGCCCGACGACTTGGAATAGGCTTCAATGAACCCGACGTGTCAAACTTTTATTTTAAAATTATTCAAGAAACAGTTAGTTTTAGGAAAAATAATAATTTTGAGCGAAATGACTTTTTGCAAATACTCATCGATCTTCAGAGCGGCACTTCAGAAAATTCAGCAAAATTAACCTTGGAGGAAATCGCAGCTCAGTCTTTCATATTCTTTGTGGCTGGATATGAAACTTCCGCGAGCACAATGACGTTTTCTTTATATGAATTAGCGATGAATCCTGAACTGCAGGATAGAGTCAGGGATGAAATCAATTTTGTGCTGAAGAAGTACGACGAAGAGATTACTTACGAGGCTACCTCAGAAATGAAATTCTTGGAACAAGTTATAAATGGTACCGGATTTGTATTATAAACTTTGAATGATTGTTCCAATATTTTCAGAAACCTTAAGGAAATATCCTCCAATTTCTGTGCTAACCAGGGAGTGCGTCGCCGAGTACAAAATACCTGGAACAGACGACGTAATCGAAAAAGACGTCCTGGTGCTGTTATCAAATTATGGGCTTCATTACGATCCAGACTATTTTCCAAATCCAGAACAGTTTAATCCTGATAGGTTTAGCAACGAAAATAAAAGTAAAATTAATCCTTACACATATTTGCCGTTTGGAGAAGGACCAAGGAACTGCATTGGTAATTTTTTTAATTATTTATATTTTAGTGTTTTATTTAGTTTTCTAGGTATTCGGTTTGGTATCATGCAGGTCAAAGTTGGTTTGATTGTGCTTTTGAGGAATTACAGATTTTCTCTGAACGATAAAACTAAAACTCCTATCCAAATAAATCCTCGTAGTGCAATGTTGGCTGCTCTTGGAAGTATTTGGTTGAACGCCGAAAAAATTTTGTAGCAAAATTTGATGATCTTCACATTTTAACTAGCCCTCGGTAAATTTCCTTAACGAACCGCCACTGTTATCAAGAATATAGCTATGAAATGTGCATATAGATGGAATCGGCGTCTGCTTTTTTAAACAATAACATCAGGATTATCCAATTTCTTATCACTGTGGAATGAATGTGTAGTGTGCAATGTAAGTTTTATTTATAGAACGAAAAATTAGATAATATAATATTTATTCAAATTTGTACAATACCAACCTCCCCGAACTTGTTTGTTGCATTTTTAAATAATTTATTTCAATAATATTAATAAAAATATAAATCTGATATAAAAAAAGTTTAATTATAAAATTATTGTAAATAAGTAGTGGCCATAAACTAACCGGTTACACACAGAGAAATATGTGTCACTAATCCACGCAATTGCGTACTTTTTCTGCACAATTAGTTTACTACGTGTTAGTAATCCACACAATTATGCAGAAAAATTACACAATTGTGCACTTTTTCTGCACAATTGTGTGGATTAGTAACACATATTTCTCTCTGTGTAGTTATAAATGGGAAATGGAATATTTTGTGATTTTATCAACATTTTTCATCCTTGGAATACTGGCCTATTTCAACTGGGCTTTCAAATATTGGGAAAGGAAAAATATTCCCTACGGAAAACCAACAATTCCATTTGGCACGATTCTGAGCATTTTGTCACAACGAGAAGCATTTGTGGTTGCAATCAAAAACCAATATGATAACGCCAAAAAGCTTGGATGTAAGCACTACGGTCTGTTTATATTTTCCAAACCAATTTATATGCCGCTGGATCCAGTTATTATTAAGCATATTTTGAGTTTGGGATTCAGCCACTTCGTCAATCGCGGGGTCTATTACAACAAAAGAGACGATCCCATAGGTGCGCATCTGTTCTCGATAGACGGAGCAGAGTGGAGAACCCTTCGGGAAAAATTAACACCTACCTTTACATCGGGAAAATTAAAAATGATGTTGGGAACTTTGATTCAGTGTGGAAACCAGCTGAAATATTTTATGGATGAACAGATTTCTACGGGGGAACCACTCGATATTAGGGATATTGCCGGTTGTTTTACCACCGATATTATCGGATCGTGTGCGTTTGGATTAGAGTGCAATAGTTTCAAAAATCCAAATTCCGACTTTCGGAAATTTAGTAAAAAGGTGTTTCAAGATAGCAATTGGAAAGCAATCAAAGGATTGTTTGGGTTTTTCTCTCCCAACGCAGCCAGAAGACTGCGAATTCGCTACAACGATAAGGATGTGTCTGATTTTTTTATTGACATTGTGAAGAAGACGATTGCTTATAGAGAAGAAAATAACGTGGTCCGTAATGATTTTCTGCAATTGCTTATGAATCTAAAGGAAAATGAGAAGAGATGGTTGACGATAGAGCAAATTGCTGCCCAAGCGTTTGTGTTTTTTATCGCTGGAAATGATACGTCATCAACTATGATGGCTTACTTTCTGTATGAATTATCTCTTCATCAGGATATCCAAGACAGGGTAAGAGAAGAAGTAAAGAACGTTTTGGAAAAATATGATGGAAAGCTGACATACGAGGCTCTGGCGGAATTGAAATATATGCAACAGGTTATAGATGGTAAGGAATGGAAAGCTTTTGTCGAGGTAAATCATGTTCTGTTTTTAGAGACCATGAGGAAGTATCCTTCGCTTGCAGTGTTGAATAGGCTAAGCGTACGCGACTATGAGCTCCCTGATAATTATGGAATCATCGAAAAAGGAACTACAATTTTTATTAGCAATTATGGTTTACACCATGATTCTGACTATTTCCCTGATCCGGAGAAATTTGATCCTGATCGGTTTAGTAATGAAAATAGAAGCAAAATTGTTCCTTTCACTTACTTACCATTTGGAGACGGACCCCGGAATTGTATCGGTACCCTCAGTCTCCTAAGTACACATAATTCACTATTTAATGTTGTTTTTTTCAGGGTTGCGTTTTGGAATTATGCAAGCGAAAGTTGGTTTAGCTATTCTATTGCAAAATTACAGATTTTATTGTAATGAAAACACTCAAACTCCTTTTCAGTTTGATCCAACAAGTTTTATCTTAGCTCCGCTTGGTAAGATTTGGTTAAACGCTTCAAAAATTGAAGAATAAAAATTTACTTTAATCATCTTTCTATCTTTTAATATTTCCTTCTCAGAACGACGATCAGTTTCGTCTGAAAACGACGAAAGAAAATAAAATTTTAAATAAATTTATGAGAAGATGTTAACAATTGCACGTCTAGAAGACCACTGCGGCAGGCTCCGCCCCTTGAAAACCTCTGGTATAACTACATAACTATTTACATCGAGTACACATACCGTCAACAGAATGGTGCTCGCTTCGAACAACCGTCAGATATTATAAAAAAATTGCCTTTGAAGTATTTAACTCTTCGCACCACCATCTATTGGAAATGATAGGTACTTGCTAATGGATGCCTTTCCTTAAGAAAAAAGTTGTGTATTTATTTATTTTCTTTGAACTTGCAATGCTTTTATTGAAGTAAATCTTTGACAAAATTTGCGATTTTTTCGTTGCTTTAATGCTGTGCAGCCGAGAGCGCGTGACCGAGAAAAATTTGATTGATATGGCAAAAAATCAATGATGCTAAGCCTTTGCTTGCTCCGTCTTATCTTGGCTGTACTTTTCAGCAGGACATCGAAGCGTTCAAGTTCATACAAATGCAGATCATTTACATAAACTAAAAAATATGTATTTTGAAAAATTTTGAATTTCCCTAAAGAAATTTCGAATAAAAAACAGTAATAATAGCATTTTTAGCTATATTTTGTAGCTATGTAGATAGCTTATGATTTTTAAAATTTATAGTTTAAAATAGTCAGATTTGAATTCGAAAAGATTTTTTATATTTTATTAATTAAATTTTGACTTATTAGTTCAAAAGACTTATGGATTTTTTCAGTAGTTGTAGTTCAAATGTCTCATAGTTGAAATGTGTTATTGTGGGTGGATTGTTTATGTAAATTATCATATCTGTCATTTTTGAAGTATTTAAAATAATTATTAACGTATAAAATGTTTAATTAACCGGTTTTTAAATTTTAATTTATTTAAAATGAGTCAAGTTTGTAGAACGTGCTTAAAAATTGTAGAAAATAAGTCTCAAGTATTTAATATTGAAGTTAAAGAACCTACACATGACATTGTCCATATAAAAGCAAAATTAGAAGCATGTGTACCTGAAATCGTAAGTTAAATCAATTACTGAATAGAAATTTATTGTTGATTTTTGGTTTTCTAGGTGTTAAACCGCGTGAAAAACTCTGTTATATGCAATTACTGCCTCTGTGCTTTAAACACAGCATACGATTTTAAAACAAAATGTCTAGAAAGTGAGAAGAAAATTTATCATTTTGTTAAATATAGTACAAACGATGGTATAGACTTGAATAAATTTATTACTAAAATTGAGCCATACGATCAAAGCAATAATAATGTGGAATTATCATCCAGGCTTCCATTTGGTCAGACAGAACCAAATTTATCATTCAATTCATCCACACATTCGTTATCGAAAAGCTTCCAGTCGACAACATCTGCACTTTATCCAACAAACTTTGATGTTACATCGCAGCATTCACCTGCACCGGCTCCAACATCTCCATTCTTCCATCAAGCACAAAATTATCCAACCAACATCAACAGTACATTTCGTGTACCACCACAAGCTGTCTTCCAGACATCTCAACCTTTCTCCTCTCATTATTCTTCCCAAAATGTACCTTCCCAACGGTCAAATGGATCATCTCCATCCATACTCCATTCTACCCTCCTCAACAGGCCGCGACATCAATCCTTGGATCCATACAATCCAACATATCATCCACGCTTTTCCAAAGCCAATCAATTCCCATCATCAAATCAATCCAATTATCCTTTAGCAGTATTACAACAGTTACCGCGCCCCCCATCGTCATATAACTCCGATTCTTCCAACCAATTCTCATTTTACCCATATCCACCTTCACTTAATAGACCTCTAAAACCCCCCTCGGCCGTACGACAAAGATCGCCCATACAACAAAGATCTCATTTTCCTATATTTAATTCCCCCCCATTGGCGGAAAATCAAAATCCGGCAGCTCTACATCAAAGTAATCCGCCGTCTTTGCCTATACTTACTCCCCCGTCTTTAGCTGAATTTCAGTCCGCCCTACAACCTTCTCAAGAACGTGAATCTCAACAAAACGCATCAACAACGCAGCCTGCCACGCCCATACCCAATCAATCGCCACTAACCGAATTTAGTTCTCCACCTCCAGATATTAAACCGATACTTCCGTCATCTTCGCCTAAAAATAATTCCGCTTCGCCTAAAGTAAATATATCTCCAATTCTTCAGTCACCGCCTCCAGTTGAATCCACTTTAATTGAACAGCCTTCAGTTCAACAAAGTTTGATTCAACAACCTTCATTTCAGCAAGATCTTCAAACTCAACCTCCTACTCAACAAGTGCAACCGTCAAATATACCATCTTCACTTGCATCTCTTTTACTTCAACCATCCTTGGATCAACAGTCAAGTAATCAATCTTCAATTTTCTCATCTTCAAATCAACCGCCTCCTCTTTTTCCACTATCGAATCAGCCGCCTTCGATGCAACCACCTCAAGCATCTCCGATGCATCCCCTCCAACTATCCTCGTTACATCCAAATCGCAATTCGTTTACTCCGCCTTCGCCATTTAATCGGCCTTCAAATTTTAATTCCGCCTCGCCAATGCAATCGAACCTAGCGAGGTTTAACCATCCTTCAGCTAAATTCAATTCACTATCTTCAACAAGGTTTACTCCCCCACCCTCTCATCATCCGTCTTCGGGAAAATTCGATTCCACGTCCCCTCTTCACCAATCATCGTTTAATTTTCCGCCGTCGGCCCATCATAATCAATCTTCCGAATTTAACTCAAACTCTTCCATGTACTCGCCGTCATTTTACCCCATGTCCTACAACAACGGATCGGGACATCGCCCCTCAATACCTTCCGGAGACTCGTCACCAATGTTCCATTCGAATCTATCTTTTCATCCAAATTTCGCGAATCGACCACATTTTCCTTCGATGCGTCCACCCATGTCATCAATTCGTCCACACTTGTCATCAATCCGGCCCCACCTATCGTCGATTCGCTCGTCGGTGCCATCTCCGCCTCCTCAAAACCTACCCCCACTCTTCTTCCCACCCTCATCAACCGTCTCTTCGTTCCTCCAAGCCATGCGGTCTCCGCCTTCGCAAAATTCGTCGTTCCTACAGCATCCATCAATGTCAATGTCATCAATGTATCGCTTACCTCAACCTGGACCAAACGCGCAAATCCGCCTATTTAATCCAAACTTTTCCTCTCTCAACATGAACGGAATGCAAGATCCGGGAAATCAAGCAAACTTTTCACATCATCAAATGAACAAACCTCCAGTTTTGTTGTGTCCAATATGTGGAAGAAATTTTGTATCCAAAGAGCTTCTAGACCAACACATGACCATCCATACTTTTAAGTGCGACCCATGCAATTTCTTAACCACCTCAAACGAAAGTTACATTGAACATTTGTCGACCCACAAAACATGTGATAATACAGATGCATGTAACGACAAACCACAAGAACCTATTGATCAGGTGTACAAATGCACTACTTGCAACTACAACACTCAGGATAAAGCTTCCTATGAAGAACACACCATTTCTCATAAATCTGAATATTTTTACAAGTGCCAATTGTGTACCTTCAAAACTATACACTCCTACAGCTTGAGGAGACACATGAAGGTGCACTCAACCGTTACAGATTCCATTTACAAATGTAACCAGTGCGCTTTCGAGTGCGATAAGGATAATCTTTTGAAAGACCACATGATCAAGTTTCATTCTGAAAAGGTTTCGAATGCCGGGGCCGAAGAAGAGCTCGTGCAAGTGGAGCCCTATCAGGTCTCCATCGACGATATCCAAAATATTTTTCAAGACGACCACGAGTCGAACGACGAAGGCGAGAAGGAGGAACTCCTTATGGAGAACGAAAATGAACTTATGGACGATTCCGATTCGTACATGATTACTGCCGCAGACCTAGAGAAGATTTTGAAAGAAGAACCGTCGGACGATCTGGAAAACGATGCGGCAGATTCGAAAAGTAAGAGTGGCGATTTCGAGTTGGGCCGCGAAGACGGCGGCGACTGCGGCGATAAAAGTGTGTTTAAGTGCTCGGTATGTAATCAGCCGTTTCAATTTAAATATCAATTGAAGAAGCACATGATAATTCATTCGGTCACGAAGAAAATATTGGAATGTAAAATGTGCGAATATCGGACAACCACGAAAAGTCACCTGCAAGTTCATATAGCCACCCATACAGGCGGAAAAATTTACAGGTGTGACCAGTGTAGTTATTGTACGGTGTATTTTAGTAATCTAGAAAAGCACAACAGGGTGCATACTGGCGAGAAACCATACAAATGTGATTATTGTGATTATAGCGTAACAAAATTGTCACGATTGAAAAATCACTTAAACAATCACGCCAAACAAAAATTATATACGTGTAAAGAATGTTTTTATGAAGCGGATAGCGAAGAAAATTTACTGAGCCATAAGGAAATACATTCGATGGGCAAGCACTTTCTGGAGGATCCCGTTAGTGCCACAAGCAGTAACTTATCTTAAGTATAAATTTGTAAAAATGAAAATATTATTTCCAATAATTGGAAAATTTATCTGATAGAGTAGTTTCTTCATTTCATGAAGAATTTTTGAGTAGATATATGATTCAGTATTATTTTAAGATCTCTCGGAAAGATGAAACGTAGTAGTAGATTAAGTAGATTTAGAAAAAAAATGGTAAAAAGTTTGTGACAGAATTTATTTTACCAACTGTGACGTAAGATTTTGTGCAACATTTAATGTCTTCGTGCTGAATATAATATTTTTCGTGTCCTCCAATCAAATGATGCACAAAATGTTGCTAGTCTGAGAGATGAACTGAGTATACCAATGAAAAATTTTATTTATTTTGATTTAAAAATATTTCTTTAATATACAATTGTATACCTTTGTATGCTTTCGTGATTTAAAATTGTTGATTTATTTATTTATTTTATGCAAAAAACGGATATTTTGAACTATTGTTGTAATTTTTTTGTACTTTTTTTATAATACAATAAATATTTTATTTATCATTGTTTTTCACCATCACATTACAGTTGAATAGGGAATGGCAATTACACTATCCTTTTATTTTGCAGGATTTTCAAAAAGCAAAAACAATTTTTTTGCATTTTTCAAATTTATTTTAGTTAATTTAATTCATAACACGAAAACCGTTGATTTTGGGCAATAATGGCTTAGAATATAGTTTGTAGAGAATTTCACGATCTTCATAAAAGGACTCGACCGTTTACGCTAAAAAACTGATGGTTTTGGTGTTATGGTCATTTGAAGTTTTAATTTTAATTTATCTCTAATATTGACTCTTTGAAGGTTCCGGTTTATGGTTTTTGCTTATATCTGGAAAACGGTTAGTCCTAGCCAAAAGTAGTTGAGTACAAAATTGAAGCTGAAAAGATTTATTACCAAAATGTTTCTACATATTTTTTTGAATCTGTCCAAGTTTTCTAGAAATTCGTAAATTTTTAAAGAACTTATTTTTGCTTTACGTTTTATGTTTGCCACCACACTAGTCCAAGGAGTTAATGAAATAAATCCAAAAATAATTTAATTTACTTACAAGTAAATTGAATAGTAGTGAGCAGTTGTTATTTTCATAAAAGATAAACAGATTGGCAACTTAGCAGAAACTTTGTTATCTCAAAGTGGATAGTCTGGAAGAAACATCAGCAATGACTATATTTAGAATTATATCAGTCTCTTTGCTTTTTCTGAAACCTGTATAGTATAATATAATGCAATAAATAAAAAAATTATACTCTAAAACATAAATACATAATATTACTAGGTACAGAGACTAACGAAAATATTCGAACACTCGTATTTTAGCAATGTAAATTGCACATTTTGAAACCGTTTTTTGACATATAAAAATCGCTTTTACAGCAAAACTTTTTAGACATTTTTTGTTAAAAATTGCATTGTCTTCAATTTTGTACCTATACATTTTTTCATTTTGTCATCCCGTTTTTGACTGACAGCGACAAGACTGTAAAAAACAAGAAATATCGTCATCTGGTATATCTCGGAAACGGTGCGACAAAATAGAAAAATGCTTATGAACAAAAATGTAGAGAATGAAATTTTAAAGAAAAAATGTCTATTAACTTTTTCATTTAGTCGCGTCGTTTCCGAGATATTGATAACAATACTTTTTGTACTTTTTAGTCTTGTTTAAGTCCCTGCCAATCAAAAACGGGGCCACAAATTTGAAAAATGTATAGGTGCAAAATTAAAGATAATGAAATTTCTAACAAAACATATCTAAAAAGTTTTGTTCTAAAAGCGATTTTTATACGTCAAAAACCAGTTTCAAAATGGGCAATTTACAATGTTAATATAGGAGGGTTTAAATATTTTCGTTAGTCACTGTATATTAAGGCCAAAAAATAAAACCATTAAAATAATTATTTTAAAATTAACATTATTTTTACATTGGCGCCTAGGCGTTACAGTGGTTTACTGCTGCCCGTTAGTGCTACCACCTTAGTGGCTATAACTGTGACAATTGATTGAAACGTTTTTCCAAAAACAATTTTTTCGGCAATGCAATTGCTTTTTAATAAAAAAATGATGAGCTGCGCCAGTGCCAAATCCAGTTTTTCGGAGCCCACAGCTAAACAGTATATCGTATTATTCAGGTTTAGATCCAGAACATTTTAAATTTGTGAGAAATTATTTTGTGAGGTCCAAGCAGGTTTCACCCAAAACGATTGACTTAATTTGCATACTGCGTCAACTATAATAGCAAAAGGCTCTCGGGTATAATATGGTAAACCAGCATATCTATGTTTTATCGATTTGGCACAAGCATTTGACCGGGTCGATTTAAAAGATGCCTTAGAGATATGTATTGAAAGGCAACAGCGTTCACCCGAACATATAGATAATCAGAATTTATACTAAAATGAACACGAATTGCTAGACCAGAAAAACAAGGTAGGAGTATCCTCCGGAATAACACAGGGAGATAGTGTCAACCGGTCAGCCCCCACAGTGTTTAGCATAATATTAATAGAATTACATCAAATTCGTAATGGCAATTCAATATATGGCCATCAAGTACAACCATAAAAATTATATGCTACGCTGACGATTCAGTGATCGCAGCGGAAAATGAGGACGATATTCACCAATGTGTATATTGCACAAACTCAATGTGGAGCAATCGATCAATAAAGCCCAGTCGATGACGATATAGTATAAAGAGCAATTCTCATCGGAATTGGGCAAGTAGCTAAGCTATTTCGATATATCTCAAGTAGCGGCGGCGGCTCGTCAGAGGAGGCAAGGGAGGCTTAGCCTCCCCTAAAATGCTGAACTATTAATTAGCCAATTGTTTATATTTTTGTATATTACATATGATAATTAATATCACCTTTGTTTTGTTTTAATAATTTATGATATACTCCGCACCAAAAGTGTCACAATAAACAACTTTTATCATGGCAGTAATTGTACCACTAAAGTTAAAACTTCGATTAGTTGATTTTTGACTGAAATATCAGGCTCTACTAGTTCTAATTTTGAACAAAATTAAGTCATTGGTGTACTGGAGGGTATTCCATACCCCCAGACCCCCCGGTGTCAAAAACTAAAGATTTGAGTATAATATGTTCTGTACTTAAGTTTTTCTAAACTTAAACCCTAGAGAGTTGGGCCTCTTTAAATATTTTTTTTTATTTACACCTTCACATGGCCATGGCGCCCAAAATATTGATTTTTCAGTAAAAATAGTTGAGTACTTTTTTAAAGAGCGTGAAATAATCTACAAACTAGATTCAAACTTTTTATTGTCTAAAATCAACGGTTTTCGAGTTATGGATTAAAGTAAGGTCAAAAATGTTGAAAAATTCGAGCTTTCTAATTTTTTGGATTTTCCTCTGTATCCTACAAAAAATATGACGCCCCGTTCCGGATAGAAAATGTAACGGACTACAACTTTTGTCTAGTAAAATTTTTTGAAAAACTAATTCATTTTACAGAAAAAAATTATTTTTGTTATCATAAAGTAGATTTAAATATAGTTGAATAGGCAACTTTTCAAACCACCAATCACATGCATAATATTTGGAACTGATAAACTATATTATCGAAATTTTCAGTTTCATATAGGCCATTGAACTATTATTTCAGTCTCTGAATTGCTCAATAATGGAAAACAATAGTTATACCTATAATTGGGATTAGGGAATTATGAGGTTTATTAATTGCGAGGTGAATAGTGTGTCACGAGACAATTAGCCGAGTGATTTATTATCCACACTCCACACAGCAATGCATTTTACTTAAAAATTTCCCATTTCTATTATTAATTAAAATTAGTTAAAAAATTCCTATTGCAACCTTGCTTACGCTTTTCTTTCTCTCAAATGCAGAACTTATGCGCAGCAGAAATTTAAAATTTTATTTGTTAATTTCGATATTTTATAATTTATCGATAAAAATGAAAATGAAAATTTGTGTGTAAAATTAAATATATTAATTGATTTAAAAACATTTTTTTCGGGATAATTCCCGAAAAAAAATTTAATTTAAATATGAACGAAAGTAATTATTTTTAATTTTAATTGATGATAATTGATGAACTAATTAAATTCTCCGCAGTTAAAAATATAATATTTTTGTCTGCACACAAAAAAAATTTTCTGAGAACTAAAGTAGGTGAACATTTTTACGCATTCCAATATGTCAAACAATTAAAATTTATGTCTGTTAAAGAATTTTTTCCTAGAATTTTATATAAACAAAGTCGGTGCATTTCTATGGCTTCTAAGAACTAATAAATCTTTTAAACTATTTGACCCATAAAATGAAAGAATTTTTTCTTAGAATTTTTTGTAAACAGTCTCCGTGCATTTTTATGGCTTCCAGGAACTAATAAATCTTTTAAACTATTTGACCTACAAAATGAAAGAATTTTTTCCTGGAATTTTTTATCAACAGAGTCTCCTCCGTGCATTTTTATGGCTTCCAGGAACTAATAAATCTTTTAAACTATTTGACCTACAAAAGAAAGAACTTTTTCTTAGAATTTTTTGTAAACAGAGTCTCCGTTCATTTTTATAGCTTCCAGGAACTAATAAATCTTTTAAACTATTTGACCTATAAAATGAAAGAATTTTTTCGTAGAATTTTTTGTAAACAGAGTCTCCGTGAATTTTTATGGCTTCCAGGAACTAATAAATCTTTTAAACTATTTGACCTACAGAATTAAAGAATTTTTTCCTAGAATTTTTTATCAACAGAGTCTCCGTTCATTTTTATAGCTTCCAGGAACTAATAAATCTTTTAAACTATTTGACCTACAGAATTAAAGAATTTTTTCCTAGAATTTTTTAATCAACAGAGTCTCCGTTCATTTTTAAGGCTTCCAGGAACTAATAAATCTTTTAATCTATTTGACCTATAAAATGAAAGAATTTTTTATCAACAGTCTCCGTGCATTTTTATAGCTTCCAGGAACTAATAAATCTTTTAATTTATTTGACCTATAAAATGAAAGAATTTTTTCCTAGAATTTTTTATCAACAGTCTCCGTGCATTTTTATAGCTTCCAGGAAGTAATAAATCTTCTAAAATATTTGACCTACAAAATAAAAGAATTTTTTCTTAGAATTTTTTATCAACAGAGTCTCCGTGCATTTTTATGGCTTCCAGGAACTAATAAATCTTTTCAACTATTTGACCTACAGAATTAAAGAATTTTTTCCTAGAATTTTTTATCAACAGTCTCCGTGCATTTTTATGGCTTCGAGGAACTAATAAATCTTTTAAACTATTTGACCTACAAAATGAAAGAATTTTTTCTTCGAATTTTTGATCAACAGAGTCTCCGTGCATTTTTATGGCTTCCAGGAACTAATAAATCTTTTAAAATATTTGACCTACAAAATTAAAGAATTTTTTCCTAGAATTTTTTATCAACAGAGTCTCCGTGCATGTTTATGGCTTCTAGGAACTAATAAATCTTTTAAACTATTTGACCTACAAAATGAAAGAATTTTTTCTTCGAATTTTTGATCAACAGAGTCTCCGTGCATTTTTATGGCTTCCAGGAACTAATAAATCTTTTAAAATATTTGACCTACAAAATGAACAAATTTTTTCTTAGAATTTTTTAAAAACAGGCGGTAAATAAAAAAAACCTTTTATGTAATATTAAATCTTTGGTTAGAATATATTATATTATTTAAAAGCGCGCCAATAGTTAGTAGCGACACCGTCGATACTTCTTAGAACGAAAACATAATCGCCATTATTGTTTCTTGCAAAGTTAATTATCTTGTATTAAATTAGTAATTGCGAAGTGTTATTGTGAATTAATTGCATCTTAGTGAACCTATAAGGTAATTTGCATTATGTTTAAAATCAATTTGAAACCTGAACCCTGTGTTAATTGCGAATAACCTGTTCAATCATATTTTTACCAAATTGGATTTTTGGCAATATAATTTAACGTAGTTGGCTACTATATAAAAATTACGCATTCTTTGGGTTTAGGTATAATGTATTTAAACTAAAGTTATCGAGTTAGGATACTTTTCGCCCAAGTCAAAAGACATAACCTATAAAATTTATGTAAAATATCCAACGGCGCCGGCGTCGCCAGGTCTCGTGATTTATGTGGAGCTCAACTAAACTCGGGGTTTCGTTTTGGTTTCAACTCGGAAGACCTGATATTACATCTACAGTTTTGTATTGAAGCAGTTTATAGCCGCCATATTAAAAAATGGAGATCCCAAAATTCACAAAATCTTAAATAGACCGTTTCCAGTACTTCTTATACCCAAAATAGACCATATCAAAATTAAAGTAGATAAAATTCTTCGTCAAATCATAAAAAAATTATAGTTCTAGCCTATCTGCTTTCCGAGATCCAGCCTTTTACAGTATCCCAATTTTTTTTGCCAAAAAACGTAGTTTTCAGTTTTCGATGTAGTTTTTTTCCTGTTCATCTGAGGCAGAAGTGATCCCTTCCGATGATTTTTTGTCATTTATATCATTTTTGCACGTAGCTCAATTTCAGAGTATACTTCAGGCACAGTAATTTTGAAAACAAAAAGAGAAACTAGTTTATAAGATTTTGATCTACGCTTTAAGGTCTAAGATGGAGCATTTTTTGAATTAATTATTTTTCAATTATGGATCCAAAATAATCTAGATCCTTTGCAATACGAAAAACTTCGCCCAATTTCGGACGACATTCTTGAAAGCTTTCCCCGGATTTCATCTTAAATTGCCTTAAGATTACCTTCGGAAACAGTAGGAAAAAAAGAAGCTAATCCATGCTTTTCTTTTTAGTTAAAAAATGAAGTGCTTTATATGCGGAAAATTTTCCGAAACAATCCCAACAAATAATAAAATAACGAGCAAAGGCTTTCGGAAAAATTTAAAAAATTTTTGTTCCAAGATGGTGAGTTTAAAGCTTTTTCAATTTTATAAATGTCAGCATTTGGGCCATTTTAGTACGAAGACTTCATTAAGTCAAAGCAACCGGACGTTTGCGCCAGTTGTCAAAAGGTCGTCCATCAATCTTCATGTTTTATAAAGATTGTGTTGAACTCCACAAAAGTAATAAGAGAGTCGTGGTTCGAGAACGTACGGAACAAAATTGATCTCGTTGACATTTTTGGAAATCTTAATCCAGATGAAAACCAGCTGAATCATGTTTACAATATCAAAGATGAAAGTTGTTCACAACTTGAACAAATGGAAGATATTACTCAAAACTCTTCCCATGGTTCTCATGGTGGAAATATGGATCTCGAAGCAATATTTTGCGTTAATGATCCGGGCACAATCGCACGAATTAACTATTATAAGGAACAAGAACAGGCAAAGCAAAAGGAAATTGCAGAGAGAGAAAATATTCCAAAGAGTCCTACAAAACTGCCCGCTGCCCGTCGACAGCGAAGCAAGTCTTTGTCATGCACAATGGCACGAGTTAACTATTATGAGGAACAAGAACAGGGAAAGCAAAAGGAACTTGCAGAGAGAGAAAATATTCCAAAAAGTCCAAAAAAATTGCCTGCTGCCCGTCAACAGCGAAGCATATCTTTGTCGAAAACAAAATGTAAAGCACTAAACACAACAAAGCGCAAAATGGTATGTAGTTTATGTAATGATGTCTTAATTGACGCCAAAATATTAAGGCGTCATATCAGAATTCATGCCAAATAAATTTTAAATTTTTGAAATTTACATCTTTACCGGAATGGAATATTTCTTTATTAAGTGGAATTGCTAAATTTTGTCTGATTTGTTAATATTTAAAAAAATATTTAAAATAAAAAAAGAAATTTTAATATTCAAAAGTTAATAAAAAGAGGAAAAAAAGTGTTTTTAATTTCATCAACTGAAATTTTTATTATAGGTGATTCCCCAGCCATAAACAAAAACTTCAAATTTTTTTGATTTGATAATTGAACAGCTTCAAATCAAAACCTAACTGTTCGTCATGTCCTTAACTTCTTCTCAGGTTCTAAAAAACTGGAAACAATTTTAAAGAAAATTAAAGTTTGTCGAAATATTTACCTTCTTGTGACGCCAAACAAAAGTAATAAACTTAATTATTGGAAACCTGTAGGAGGATATTTTGCTAAAATTTTCTCCAGCACTTTTGGTAGCAAAGCCAAAAATTTGAACCTGGTTCCCATTTTATCTGGATGTGTCATTAAGTCATACGTATAATCAAGCCCCTTCAATTGGATCTCATTTGCTTTCTTCTTTAAAGTTTCCAGTCGGAATTCGATTCCCATGTTCAATAAGAAATCTCGTTGATATATGGGTCCGTATGCTAAAATGTGATTCTTCCCTGTAGCTGCCTTAAAATACAATGTAAAAAGAATTCCACACCTGATAGAAGCTATTTTATAATATCCATACCTTCTTTAGAGCCAAAAAGTCGACATCTGCTGTAAGGTCTGCTGTACCAGGTTCCAACAAAGGATCTTGCTGTTCGTGTTTCTTAAACGCCCTAAAGGTATCGGTCCCTGTACCATCGTGCCCATAATCAGCAATCAGGCTTATACCTCCGAAACATTCCAATCTCATACCGATCTTCTGCATCAAAGCCAAACTTTCAGGTGAGACTTCGACGTGCGGCCTCACCTCATCCCGTGGAATAAATAGCTTTCCGGTGATAGTCTCTTCTCTCGATAAAACAAAACGAAACTTTGACTCATCTTTAGGATCTACATCAATCAGAATTTCTCTGTAACCATTTTCAGTTTTCTTAAACTTGTGAATAGGTAAAGCATCGAAAAATTCATGAGCAACAATCAACGAAAACGCGTTTGGTACATCGTCCAAATGCTTGTACCACGAAACAGGCGAACCAAAACTCGACAGGCACTTATTATAGGCTAAAGTTCCGTCCTTCTTTTCATTTTCACCTGTTTTTTCGATCGCACAAAGTCGTCGTGCCTGCAAATCACTCAAATGTGGACTAACTTCGACTAAATGCACGCTAATTTTCTCCGTCATCTGAAAATGCTTAAAAACCCGCAAGATATCGTAACATAGACTCCCACGTCCGGGTCCCAACTCGACTAGTTGTATGGGCTTCGGAGAGCCCGCTTTAGACCACTCATTCAAAAACCAAATTGCAATTAGCTCACCAAACAATTGTCCCAATTCGGGTGATGTTATGAAATCGCCCGATTCTCCAAACACATCGTTATGCATATAATAACCACAGGCAGGGTTAATTAGCACTTCTTTCATGTATTCCGCTACAGTTATCGGACCATTGAATTTTATTTTGCTACTCAACTGTTTGGCGAGGTTGTTTTGTCCGCTACTTAAGTGATTGTAATTAAGCACTTTATAACTACATTTCGCTTTTAATATCCTATTTATTTTACGTGCATTTAAGATTCTACTGAAGTTCATTTCAAGTTGTGAAGGTTAGAATAGTTCGTTTGTACTGACAGATAACCTCAAAATTTCTAACATTGCGGTGCTTTTGATTAAGAAATTTTAACTTCCAAGGTAAGTCCTGCTTTAATTATGATTATTTCTGGTATTTAAGGGTATAATTAGGGGGGTGATAAAATTAGATCTTTGAAAATTTTGGTTAATTTTGTTTTTGGCAACTTCACCACAAATTATTTAACTTTGTAGAGATCACATGTTGAGCTTACTAGTCCTAGAGCTGGTTTTTTGAATTGCATTTTGAACTAATGCTGTTTTACCTTGCAGTATAGGGCTGTCGAGTTGGCTTATTTTCTTCACTTTTCTAAGGCTTCACCTTTACTAAAACCTCAGATCAGGCTATCATCATAAATTCTCTATTACACCAAGAACAGAGCTTTTGATTTTAAATTTAGTTTCATCGGTTACAGATGTGGCAAGTAGCTGCCGTTCGACTTCTACGTGTATATGCACCCTACATAACTTTACCGTTTGCTGCAGTAGTTGGTTACATAGGCTACAATATGGAAAATTTTGTTTCCGATAAGTACACTCCATTTAATGGTAAGCTTTAATTCATCGGGTAAATATCTAGAAAATTTTGTGTTTTTTTCCATGGAACAAAATGTTTTTGAGATATTTACCCCTCTAGATTTAATTACTATTGTGTGGCAGGTACAAATAAGTTTTATTTCAGAATCGATAAAGGAATCAAGGAACAAGCGGTTAATAACTGATGAAAAATTAGAAACGGCTGGTGTAGTTGAAATGGCAAAATACTCAAATGTACTTAACAGTAATGTGTCGCCTTCGTTGCAAAAATAAATTGCATTTTTAAATTGATTGTAAATTGTACAAAGTATTGTGATTTATGTAAGTTTTAGGATTGAAATAAATAAATTAAATATTAAATATTGCAACACTAACACTTTCTTCCTAATAGGCCCCACAAATTATTTTATTTTAAGTAAGATCCCGGGCGAAGCCGGGTATTCAGCTATTATATTTAAATTTATTTATTTCTAACTCTGTCTACATAAAAACTTAAACTTATGACTAACATTTAATACAATATCATCACATAAAGATCAAACAAATTATTTTGTCAACATATCAGGATTTGAGCTTGCAAAGTTTCGCAAGGTTTTTATATTTTTAAGTTCTCTTGTACCATTAAACGTAAATTGTACATCACAATTGCTTAAGGGATGCGGTTCGACCAATTCCTTGGGACTGGACGGTGTCCCAACTCCACTGTCGATCGAATTGGTAGGCGATTCCTTGTTGTAGTTTGGAAGTTTTTTATTTGATGGAAAACTAACGGATTTCTCGTCCATCTCAAAATGCTTACCAATATGAGTACAATCTGAACTACTTTTATTTTTTAAAGTATCACCCTCCATGCAATCTTGAATCATTATGTCTATTTTGGGACTGCCGAGACTAGTTTGTCCATGCAATTTTTGTTGCAGGATCTGTGTGTGCGAATTTGAAAAGAACGGTTTTGTATTTTTATTTCCTTCGCTGTCCATGCTCAGTTCTAGCGCTTCTTTCGCGTTTTTGGTTGTTAGACTGTGCGATCTCATGTTTTGAGCGGAATTTTGCACTTGGAGTTCGTTGGTACTAATTTTTCCCGCGCTTAACGATTTCGTCATCATTTTGTCTTGAGTTGGTCTGAACATGTTGAGTAAATTATTTTGAGGGCTTTTGAGTAATTCACTTTTACGTTGCTTTTCGCTAAAGGTGATTTGCGATAAAATTCTACGAACGTCGTCCGGTATTTCTATGTCAACTTTTTCCTCCACCAAGGAATTCACAAATGTTCCCAAGGTGGCAATCGTTACCTCCAAACCTCGATTTTGCATTTCTAGTCGATTTATCGTTGCTTGCTGCAAAGTACGATTTTTCTCCAAACGCTGGACGTTTGACAGGGTTAATTCCAACTGGCCCATTAAGGCTCTGTTTTGATCGGTCAACATTTTATTTTGGGCTTCGATTTTGTGTATGGCTTCCACCTGGGGCTGTATGGACGCCAGTTCTTCTTGCAAAACTTGATACTCCACTTGGTATTCGTTCAGTTGCTTGCTAATGTCTTTGGTGCAAACCTACAAATTCCTTTTAGCAAAAATTATTATGCCGTATCAAAAACTTACCTGTTTCATAACTTTCTCCAGAATTGTCTTATCTATTGCCGGCAGTTTTATTTTTAAGTAATTCATTATTTCTTCAAAGCTATCGCAAAGCAGCAAGGATTCCTTATGAAGCGAAAGTAGCGCTAGTGCAACTCTGAAGATAACATCGGTGTTTTCCAAAAAGAGTAAATCTAAAAACATATTTGGTCAGATTTGAACTACAAATGAAGCCTCGACGTACCAAACACTCTGGATACGAATCCTAATGGAAATTGCGAAGCAAATAAAGTCAGCAGCCAAGGAGCGGCGTAGAGCGTGGGAGCGACTTCGTACAAATCAAAGTGGTTGTAGAGATCCGGGAGTTGATCGCGTAATAATCGGGACAATTGATACAATTTTATTTGTAACCCCATCATATCTGGCAGATACTGATTCCTTAAACCTCTTCTAAACATAAGATGCCGTAACAAAATGAAAGCTTGCGATTCTTCCAACTAAAACAAAACATCTTTCGGTTACGAATACCGGCACGCGACTAAGAACTTACGTGAAGAAGTAAAACTCCAGCAACGAAACTCAAACCTTGGCAGTAGCCGACTTCGTGATCCAATAACGAGTAGGCTTTCAATAAATTAAATAAAGCTAACTGTCCTGGTCCTAGAGGACTGCTGTAATAAGAGTGCGAGGGAAACGTGCGACCTAAATCGATGAGAATGGCGTGCTGATGAGACGTGAGTTGCTTCAGTAGCTTTTCGTATGGTATATCATAATTAGGAAATTCCGAAGTGTCTATTGGTCCAATTTTAGCACAATAGTGCTCTGCTAAGAAATACCAGACGTCTCCGCGCTTCCCTCTGGGGACACCTGAGAAATTCGTTTGATAAACCTGTCTGCACGTTTGGTGAAGGTGTTACTCACCTTGCCGGATTGCTTGCAAGAGTAAATGGTTGTCTGTTTTCATGTTTATGCGAGAATCTTTATTGATGATGAGATCCCAAACTTCCAAAACCTCGCGCTGACCAGACTTCATTTCGTCATATTCCAGTTTGATTCTCTTGACTGCAGTTTCTTCCTGTTTCGCTGTAACGGTAAATTGATTATGGCTTAACAGAATTCGTAACTGATACCCCTTACCTTTGATTCTGGCGTTTTCCTTTTCCATTCGGACCAGCAAAATGGCCTGATGGATGGACTTTTGCCATAACTGCGCAAGTTCCTCTTTGCTACGTTTTCGCTTAGGTTTTTCGGGTTCGGTAACGTTTGGGGTTGCCACCCGTTTGAAAATGGCTTGCCGCCAAGATCCCGAATCCATCGACGCTATGTCTTCCGAGTTATTGGATTTCGGGCTACTTCCGACTTTGAAAAATCTACAAAACAAATGTTTAGCAGGGGTAAGGCAAGCTTCGTTCAATTTACATGTCCATAATGGGAGACTTCAAACCCTTTTCCGAGTTGGTGAATCCTCTTTCCGGAGAAACTGTATGTTTGTTTAAACTTTCCTTAACGGACAGGCGCGTTTCTTTAGCATCGCTCTGCGATCCGACAGTCGACGATCTCGATCTAAATCCGTCCGAATCTCTATCCGATGTATCTCCAGCATAACTAGAATTGAGTGAATTTGGAGAATTTTCCTAAATTAACACACAAGTTTGAAAAGTGAAAATTTACAAAACTTCAATATTTACTCGATTTTGGAAAATCGGAAGCGACATGTCTTTTAACGACGATGCGATATCGTCTTTTGAATGTTTTCGTTTTAGCAAATGGTCGAACGAATTTGATAGCGTTCTTTTCGCTTTTGTGAAAATTGTGCTTCCTCCCAGGTACTGGTTCAAGAATTCCGATCGGTTTTCCGCTGTGTCGTGGACGTGACGCCCCTGTTTCATCTCGCAGTGAGCTCGCAGCAGCATCATCAGGAATTCGTTTTGTTCGCGAAGAGAGTCGGTTTCGGCTCCTCGAAATTTTGTCAGGATTGTATTTTGTTCCTCATCGTCCAGCTGATCCAATCTGAAAATTAATCGAAGCAATTAATGCGAGTAATAAATTAGATTGGAATCTTGCAGTCGGTTTTGGACCTTCAGACAGCGTTGATGGCCATGACCATGCCGAAAAGATATTTTTCGTGGAATGCAAAATTTACGATGCAAACAAAAATATTTCCTCCATGTTCTCCTATTCAGCACGTGCGATAATTTGTGAGTTTCTATAATACAAGGTCCGATTTTATTTTTGGATTGTTATTTTTATTTTGCAAAGTATTTTTGAAACCAAATGTTTGACAATAATTATTGTTTAAAAAATTGATATAATTCAAAGTACATAATAAGCATTTGCTTTGTTATTCCGTCGATATTGTAATTCGTCAACAACATAAGCATACAAAGTAGCAAACACATTAAAACATTTTCGTGTTCGATAAAGGATAGATAAATGTTTGCGGTAATATATTAAAAGTTACCTGCGTAAAATTGCGGCTTGGGTTTTTCTGTCCGTTAGATTTTCAATTTCGACACACAATTTGTGGTACCACACCATAGGACAATGTTCGCATGAGGTAATTCCAGCCCGGGAAAACTTAGATTCCACATTGGTCAACGCTTGATTGATAGCTGTAAAAAGAAATCAATATCATTAAATGCTAGACTCCAATATTTTCCAATTTCTGACCTCCAACTGCTTCACTGGCGACCGACTGAGATTCGCATTTGAAAACAAATCCAATATAAGTATTAAGGGTGTTTCCTTCCCGACAAATAAATCCAAAGTGGGTGTTGTTGATCGAACCCTTAAAAAACCCAAAAATTTTTTTATTGCAAAACCAAAATTCATCAAATTACCTGGATGCAGGTCGATATGTCTCTGTTTTGTTTATGGAGCAGAATGAGTTTCCGATCCGGACTGATGAGCCTCAAATCGACCCTTCCGACTTGCAAAACCATTGTGCGATTATGATCTTCGAAGTTGATAAAAAATTTCGCCGAAGAAGACGATTCCGAATCACTCGAGTAGGCGTTCGCTTGGTTTGCGATTTTGTTACTTTCCGCACTTGAGGTGCTTTCCGAAAAACTTCTGGTTTTGAATTTCACCCTTTTAATTTTACTAAGAGTATTTGGACTAACATTATCACAGATTTCCTCGGGAGATTCTTGCGCGTCGGTTGTTGTTTGAACTTTGTTTGAAGTGTTTGCATTTTGGGCTTGACTTTGTATGGAAAAGTTTGCTTCAGATTTGATTAGAGGTTTTCTATCAATCTCGGGAGATTTTAACGACAGAGATGAGATGGTCGATGAGCGTATGAGGTTTGCCGGGTATTTGAGGTTTTCAGTTGAGTCGGAATTGCTAATATTCGAATCCTGAAACATTGGAATTAGCTTGGACACTATGATAACTGGATTGAAAATCTTACGGCCGAACCTCTTCGATAAGAGGCTTCATTTCTGAGAGTTTCGACGGAACCGTGGAGTTTGGAGCGCCTTTCTTCGTCGTGGATTTTAAATTTTTCTAACGCATCATCTATGAACGTGTCGGGAACTTTCTTGTTCCATACTTTGATTTTTCCAATATATAAAACCTTAAAATGAACAAAAAGAATGAAGTGGGTTGAAATAAATACAGGTCAAGTAAAATTATGCTAAAAACCTAAAAAGGTCTGCGTGGAAATAAATATTCCCCAGACCCTCCGGTGCGTGTTGCCGTGATTTACAGATATATTTATTCTGAAATAATGAAAGGTTTTATTTAAAATCAATCGCAGAACATGCACACGAATCTCGTCACTTTTCACCAGTACCAGTGTATCAATAATAAATTGCATTTAAAAAAACAAGCACAAAAGAGAGAAATATGTGTTACCTACTAATCCACACAATTTTGCAGAAAAACTACACAATTGCGGACTTTTTCTGCACAATTGTGTGGATTAGTAACACATACGTCTCTTTCAGTGCAGATTTCTATATTTTAGTAAATTTTTTGTAAAATTTGAGTATAAATGATTATTGACGAAATCAATGGTGCGTTTAATTTCGATTTCGACCATTGACGCGCATGAATGGATTAGGGAGCTTTTATATTTAAAAAGGTTACCTCAATAAAATTACTCGAACTTGCAGAAATGTCGATACTTAAAGATGTCAAGCTTGCAGCATTACTGAGGGATTTAACTTGATGCGTAGCTTGATTTTCCTTCATTTGTTGATATAAATCGGAAACCTGAAATTAAAACATTGATTTTTATGTCATTCGTTACGTAGGTGGCTTATTAAAATAATATTAAATGGTGTGCATGTTAAACTGTATTTAATGAGCTGGGTACTTAAAAAATTATCGATTAAACAAACATTTCAAAAGGAATAATTTCTTTTTTATTGGAAGCACAACAAAATTTGGTTTGTGAACTTTGAGTTTTGGCAGTTCCCGCGGAGTTCCTTAAACAATGCAAAGATTTATTTTATTTACTAAAAGGATTATTTTGACAAATTTTTGCTTTTATACGCAGTTATTCTGTAGTATCAGATTTATTCGCTTTATTTATCTTCCGAAAGACATAAAAGTTAATACGTCCTGTACCCTCATTTCCCGGATCTCGAGCGCCAATGACGGAGCAAATCTATAAATCGCACTCAAAAAGCCATTGCTGCATCCTGACTCGTAATTTTTTTATAAATAATTTTTATTAATAATTTATCGACCCCGAAAGCCATTAATATTTTCATATACATGTAATTCCGAAACCATAAAATTATTTAAGTACGCCATTATCTTCTTACATTATTATAGGCATTAATATTACATGGAAACACCAAACTATGGTTTTTTGATTTATTAAATTAAGATCCAATTTTGATAATGCAATAATATTTTTAACACGTTTAATAAATTATTATAAGTGCAATCATAAATCACTTAATTTAACATTGTTCGTAAAATTATATTCAAATTCGAGGTCATGTGAAATGGAGAATGGAAACTTCAAATTATTAAAACATGTGTTCCGTCAAGAAGAATCAAAGTACTTGACTTACGAGCACTACTTAAAATTTTCTAATATTTCATGGTACTTGCGTTGGTGCGCGTACACCAAGTCCAGAAGGAGACGCCTTCTGAATTTTAAGAAGAGGATAATCAAGATCTAACATCGGTTCCTGTTTCCGCAATATATAGGGTTGTCTACAATCCAATCCATGTAGTGGCGACAGGAAAAGCTCCTATATCGAGACAGCTCGGCATGACTACTTTAGCCTCGGTCTTTATTGCTTTTAAAGTTTAGGTAGGCAATCTACTACCTAGCCAAAAGAAATAATAATCATAACAGAGGAGGCTGCCAAGATTATAAACTAAGCTTTTCTATAGCGAAATACTAAAACAACACTGAATTCAATTTTTATACCTACACTTAAAATTTAAGCCTTCCTTAAATCAGTAGGTGCCACTTACTCCATTAGTAAGTGGACCTCGGCTCAGTACTCACTCCACAAGCGTAACAACAGTATTTCTATTGTAATATGTTATTTCTGCTAAAAGAAAGTGAGTGACGCAATAGCATAAGCGACGGAATAAATTTTCGCCCAAAAATAAATTTTATTTTATTTCATGTAGCATCAATTGTAGAGCACGCTGTATATATTGTTATTTTATATTTTAAATTAAATAATTTTTTGTAATTGGGCATTTAGCCCCTATTAATTCAATAAATTAATAGACGAGTACGTTGTGCTTATTTGATACACAATAGTTTTTTTAAAGTGAAGTGACAAACAATTTTGACCAACAATGGTGAAATTTGTAATAATATTAATTTTATTGGGATTATTGGCATTCGTAGCCATTGTGGAAAGCGAAAAATTCAGTAAGTATTTTTTAATTGGACTGAATCGAGACAAATAGTTTTTAATTTATAGAGTGCAACCCCGATGTTTTGATTTATAAAGAAAATTGCAATAAATGTCGCTGTATTCAAGCCGGAAAACCGTTGCTGTGTACCAAAATGGGATGGTGAGTACCCAAACCTTTTAACTTTGTTTATTATATATTATAAGAAACAATCGGGTGTGGCTTAACCTTTATTATGATTTATAATATTTTTGCTGTTCTAAACTGTCAGGGTTGGTGTGAAAAGTTTGAAAATTTTCCCCATGGCCGGTTTACTCTCCACAACAGGGGTTCTCAACCATACCACTCTCGACCCATCTACTTTTTTATTAAATAATTTTTTAATTTATCAGACTAAAAATAAATGCTGCAACCAACCGCACAGAATTCCCAATCCTGCATAGGCAATCGTGGGGTTTAAATGTTGAAACCACATTAAACGGTAGAACGCTGATAAAAGGATCAGGCGCATGCGTGTTTGGCTCAAACATATGCGCAAAAACCCACAATAGCAAGATTGCGCATAGGTTTTTCTGAAAAAATCGTTCTCAAACCGGATGGTGCAAAAATAGAAAAAGTTGAGAACTCCTGAACAACATTCAATCTCTCTTTCATTGGTCCATGCTTAAATTGCTTAATTTAGATGACATATTTTCTGTTTGTGATCTACCCCATTGTATCCACTTAATAACAAATAAAAACAAAATTGCATTCTTCTCTCATTCGTAGTTTCTCTATTTTTTAAATTATTTACTTAATTTTACTTTTTTCTATTTCAGCGGGACTGTGAAAGATTGTAAAATTGGAATCACCTTTATGAAGGACTGCAATCGTTGTTGGTGTGTCCGTCCAAGGACTACAGTTTGCGAAGACAAAAGATGTTAAATTTTATACCCGGTAATGCATTAACTAATAATAAAACAACAAACAATTGAATAAACATTTTCAAATCTAAAGCAACTTTTTTTGAAGAAAATTGGGCAAAGGTACTTGGTTATTTCCTGCATCCACTAACTTCCTCAATTGATTTCAATTTTCGCAACCGTCATAGAATATTTAATTTATTTTCAATTTAAAGTTTCCAAATTGCGGACTCTTTTTATTTTTGCTATGATGCCGGCTTTCAATTATTCCAATGTGTAGGTGTAAGTGTAACTATTTCCTTTACAGCAGTTGAAACTGTAATGTAAGTAGGTAGTTGGTGTTGCATTAGCAGTTGATAGGGTTGCCAACTCTCCAAAGGACCAACCCGGGAGAATTTTAAGAAATCGAGTAGGGGGGGGGGGTTGAAAGAAAATCTCAATTATTTATTAATTTTTAAATTTATATTTACTTCTGCTATGACCTTCCTCAATTTTTTGAAAAAATTTAATTGGTTCCTCCTACTTTTCATATCAGTGAAAATAAATATAAGTTTATTACGGATTTTATATTCGTCATCTGTCTATCACTGACACCCATGAATGGATTAATGAGATTACCGCTACAATAATCCACCATTTTCATGAATATAGTATTTTTTTACAAAAAATTGGTTGTAAACTGGGGGGTCTGGGGGGTATGGAATACCCTCCAGTGCACCATTTCCTTTTATTCGCTCACTGTATTTAGTCGCCAATGTGATGTTTCAGGTACCCACTCATTCTGAAACTTCCCGATTCAAATCTTGTGAGACTTTTAGGTAACATGTTACTTAGTAATTTTTTAATTAATATATTTCTCGTTATTCCATTCAAGAGCGTCAGTGGTAGACAGATAACGACATTAGTTTAAGAAGCCGATGAGCCGGGAGGGTTGGGAACCCTAGCAGTTGAGCTTCGGACCACAGAGTCACACAGCTTCGATGTTTTTTTATGAATTTTATTTTTTTACTTTTATTTAGCTACAGTTAATTTTTAATTTAATAATTTTGTAGTCTTGTAGATCATAAGTTTTGATTATTTTTAATATTAAAATTAAAATCTAAGAAACAGAGAACTTTTAGGGTTAAATTGGAAAACCCAATATAATATTTTAACTTTATAATTGCAAATTATTTCATACCCTCCAGACCCCCGGTCAAAAATCCACGATTGCTCTCATCAGAGAATGTATATTCCAAAAGAAAATTTGAAAAGAAGAAAAAGAGAAGGTGAATCTCTAATTTAGACTTGGAATCTAAACCAAGGTGTAATCAAGTATGGGATCCATATTGGGGGGTCTGGGAGTAATGTTTACCTCCCAGGCAAGGCAAATCGATAATATTAAAAGATAGATCCTGAGATTGGAAAATAAACCTGTAAATATGATTGTAATTTCCAATTTAATCTTTTTTCTTAGATTCCCAGTTTAAAATTTTTTTAAATTATTGTTAATGACAGTTCTTTTAAAATTTTGCGCCAAAATTTATTGTGTGTTCCAGAGACAACTTTATTGTTGCTCACTTTTGTTGATAAATTTCAAAAATTACAAATAATTTTACCTGAGAAAATGTGCGGTCAGTTTATTGCAATGCAGTTGGAGGAACCACAATCAATCTCATGTTGTCTGTGAGTGATGTGAGTTGCATTTTAATTAAAGTATTTTCATTGCCGAAGTGTTTCATTAGATCATAAGATTATTTTTTCCTCATAATTCGGATTTTTGTAAAATGAGAACCCCATTTGGGTGTTTCCAGGTGCATTATACCGAATGTTTGTTCAAGGGGAAACCAACTATCCATGTAAATTAATTTTCTTAATGCACAGGTTGAATTGATTTTTTATTTTAGTTGTTTTTCTATTCGTGAGCAGCACCCTAAGTTTTGAAATAAAACAAACAGAAATGCATTTGTAATGTTTATGCTTCTATTTTGGGCGGACCGGTTCCATTTTCTGTTTTGATGAAGTTGAATAAAAAAAATTAGTATTTTTTTAAAAATCGAGAGTGTAACAACCCTTTATTTTATAGAAAAAAAAACAATATGTAGTCGACCAGCGTACAAGCTGAAAGTTAATTTATGATTTGAGGTTAACGATGCTTACGCATCAACTGCGAAATCGTCACTGCGCTTCTTTCTTTGTGTTAAACAATAAATTAACTCAAAAATTTTAATTTTTAAATATTTAACCTTATTTAACCCCTTGACGTGCATTTGTTTATTCTTAGCCTGACCTAAAAATTTGCTTTGTTAGTAAGCTTTGGAAAATCGCAAGCAATTTTGGTTTTTAAAAAATATATTTTGATTAATTTTGATTTTCTTTCGAATTTTCCGAGCCACACTTACTTGTTTCCTGTAGTAGGAAGCGTCACTTTGGGACGAAATATACGGAACAGTAATCATTTTGAATTTTTTTGACTTAATTCATTCACCACACCACCCTTACACAGCGTTTTTCAAAAAACACATTGACTTTACCACATTTTTTTTCAACATAACAAAATTTGGCACACATGAGTTTTCTTACTAACACGACTCGTCATACTGAGGACAAAAATCGTTAGTGATGTTCTAAAATTATCGTTTCGATATTTTCATACAAAACAAATTCAATTAATTTGTATTTTGATGGGTTTACGTTTATTTACATTTCAGCATAAAAATAGTTACTCACTTTGATTATAAATTCCTGTGGTTTGACAATTTCATCCTTAATTAATCCAAATTTTCACTTCCTTCGTATTTAACTGTCCAAGGAAAATGTCACTTTTCTCATAGTTTCTGTAGACAACTAAACGGCTTTTTTGTTGTATGTAATCGAGGTTGAATGAAAGGACAGCTTACACAGGTATGTTATTTTCCGGAAATAATTACCGAGCATGAACATAATTACATCAGCTCACACGACGAACTCACGTTCCCCTTTTACGTCAAAGTGAAAATAGGAAGCTTCGGTTTGAAAGGACCTTATCAGGTTTCCTATTCATCTGCATAATTATTACTATCAAATTGTGAGTACAAACTTTTCGATGGCAGCAATAGTGATTTCCTTGGCAAATTTTACAACCGACGCTTCAGGATTGGCTACTATTTTCAGATCTGCTTTCAACATCAAACTTAGCTAATCGCACACTTTCAATGTAAATAATGAATACATTTTCATAATAGCAAGTGCCCGAAAAACACTCGCAATTGAGATTTCCCGATAAAAGAAAAATTTGTCAAAGATGATTTAGAATTTAGATATTTTTATTTTTTCCACTTTGTTTTGGAGCAATCCGACTGTTCATGATTTATTAATGAGTTTTGGAACCATACCAATGATTCATAATCAGTCCGTTTGGACAGAACAGGTGTTCTGAATTTTGATCCTTCGGTTTTTCCAGGCGACGTTAACTATCGTCTTTCCTCAGGTTTCTTCTTGTTTCGGATGAAATCCTATTGGCCTTCTAGAGATTTTCAATTTTATATCTAGAAAAATAAATTTTGGGCAGCCGTTTTGCTCAAATTTTTAGGTTCTCCATAAGCCTTTCCATTTTTTCCATTACCAAACAAAGAATATTTCTTCCCCATAGATACCATTGAGTTTCGTTTGTTCCAGAACAATTTTGTTTCTGGTCTGCAATGCTCATGATCTATCAAATCCATTCCTGGTTTCAAAAATGCTTTCACCTTCAGTTTCAGACAATTTTGTTGTCTACTTTCATCAGATCTTTTACTGCCTGTAGTTTTACCTACATCTTCTAATAGATTTTGTTATCAGACCATTTTGATCCTTGGCCATTTTGTGGGGGGGGGGATTTTTCAATGTAATGTATATAGCCACAGTTCATCTAGAAAAAAATCAGTCATAAGTAAATTTTCTTATTGTGCCAAGTCTTATTGGATCCACGTGATTTTAGCTTTAAGTAGGAGCTGGTGGGCTGTTTCGTTGGATGTCGCATAAATCAGCTCTGTCCGGGAATTAGTTGAGTCATTGCCAAGGTTCTTAATTATGCTGCTTCCGAATTTTGTCTTTGTGTCTAAATTCTATAACAGATCATGCCATCTCTGTTTCGATTAGACAAGAGTTTTGAAGAACTTTCTTTATTATTGAGAAAATCATCAAGCAAACGTTTCAGGTCTTTGATTTAACTGCAGGGGTTTGTGGGGAACTGCCCACGGTTTCATTCGGATGTTTTCTCCTGGAAGAAAATTAGCTCTCTTAGGAAAGCAAAGTATACTCTGCATCCGACTTCAGGTCGCCTTGACCTTCCAGTCGAAGATTGAAGTGGTTATCCGACATTAGACAAATCTTTTGTTGCGTCCACCATTTTACCCTAATTTTCATCGAGAAAAATCGCGAGTGGGACGTCTGGGAAGTACTGAACATCCTTACAGTGTTTGCAACTACAAACTGATAGCAGTACTGGATTGCATAGGTTTTCGGAAAAACTGCTTTGATGATAACAGTTTAAACAAAGTTGCTTAAGATGATTAATCTGCTTAAAATGCATCAAAAATTTGAAATAATTTATTAACATAAAACAATTAAATAAAACTAACTATAAAGTAATATGAAACAACATATTGAGCAAATGAAGTGGATTGGTTTGAGAACTCTCGTTGGACTCTTCGGTATCGAAATCTTCTTCGTTAATGAAAAACCCATCGACGATATGAACGATCCCGTTAGTACAGTAATAATTGGCTCTATGCACAGGCAGCACTTGATTCCTCCAAAATATCAAATACTGTCCATCGCGTTCTCCGATTCCAATCTTCAAAACTCCACCAAGCGTAGGCAAATTGATATTTGCCGTATCGACATTGTTAAGATTTTTTCGCAAATCTTCGATCGTGTAAGAAACATTCGACGCGATGATATGTCTGCTTAAAATCGCTCTGCTGTATTTTACCATGAAATTATGCACAAATGTGGAATTTACTTCCAGAAACGTTTCCAAATTGGTCCAAGCTTTGTCTCTTGGAATGAAAAACGTAAATTTTCGTTTTTCATCGCGAAGAAGCCTCGTAAATCCGTTTCTATCGGCCAATTGGCTCGTAAAATTTAACGTCGGATCCGTACTCAGTTTACTGGCAATTGGTAAAAATGGAAAAAGAGTTAACCTGCGGTCAAAAACCACTAAAGGTCTTTTGATCAGATGCACAACTCCATTTTTCACCGGAATATTAGGTTTCACGATTTCTGCCATTAATTCACCTGCCGGGTGATTGGAGTCACCAATCAGAGTGTGACTTTTGACGTACATTTTTCCTTCGGTCTGAGAGATTATTAAGACAACGTAAAAGGATTCGTCGTTTGCTAGCGTCTCAAAAGGAGTGTCTTTTGGGCTTGGTCGGGTAAAAAGAACTCGATTTGGAATTACGTGACTTGCAATCACGTTTGCGTCTAGCATTTGCAAACGATAATCCGTAAATCCTTCATCGATCGGAACGAAAAATGTAAAATTGCCATCGGTTTTAAAGATGCTCTCCTGACGGTTTCCAAGTATTTTCCTATAAATTAAAAAATTATTCTACGATTACTCAGTCGTTGGGAGTGCAAACCTGCTGAACATATCAAATTTGTATCCTACATTCCAGAATTGGGGATAGGAGAGGAAGTCAAATGCCGTTGGTTTGTATATTGCTTGTGACGATCTCCTGATGATGGGATCCAAAACTTCGTCTATTACGTGCAAAATTTGAGGTTTTTTGGGTTTGTTGTTAATTTCGGAAACGTAATCCGACAACTCTGGTATAATTCTGGCGTTGTTTATGTAAATGTCATCTTCTAGTCTGGTAATCCACAACGGAGGACTCTCTTCGATCACAGTTGATATGGATCCACTTTTGATGTCTTTCATTACTCTCGCGTACCATATCATGTGATAGTTGACGGTTTCGTCGAGGTGATTTCCCGAAAACCACTCGAAAGCTTCGTTTGTTGGAACGAACACTGTAATTTCTCCATATTGGAGGTTTATTTTAGCCGGCCTGTTGGCTTCCAGCAGAGAATAGAAATAACTCAGTTTAGCAGTCTGCCTTATTTTTTGATATACGGTCGGCTTCCAACTTCCAGAAGCAAAACTTAGTATAAACACACTAAAGTAAACACTTAAAAGCCACATTTCATAAATATTTGGTTTATTCAAACTTGATAGGCGTCACTTTGCGAACTGAGCCAAAAAATACGAATTAGAATGAGGGCTCAGATTAATCTATTCTTAGAATGCAAGGTTAACTTTCTTTGAACCGTTATCGTGTAATAATTTATATTTCCATTTTTTTGATAATTATAAATCAGGACAGCTATGTAATTCTATGATTTATTTAGTATCATAGCAGTTATGTAATTAATTAGTACAAAAAATGTTGATAAGATAGACAAGTTTTTTGTCCACTGCGTATGCAGAGTAGTATGCAAGCAAGATTTCTGTAAAACGTCGCTGTTCCAATAAGGTAATCAATATTGATCCATTGTGCCCCATACTGGTAAACTTATATTATTATTAATATTGCACAATCCTGTGTTATTGTTTACATTGAGTGGTGTGAAAAGTAAAAAATGAAGAGTTAGATAATAAGTAATGTGCAAATTTAAAAGTGACGTCATACAAGCAATTTAGAAGAAGCTATTGACCTAAGATATATTTAACATTCCGGTTTGTTTTTTCTTAAAGTGAATAATAATTACGTAGGTAAAAACGGCAGTGGTTGAGGTAAATTGCCTTCATTACATCCATTGAACTAATTTTCTTCCGCCTATTACGGATATGTTATCTACCATCTAGCAAAGTATCCAGCTAAAAGCTGTCCTAATGAACACGATATGTTACTGCTGCGGTCAAGTTATGACGAATTAATTATTGATAACCTTAATAATTCAGTTTTACCACACCTAAATAGGGGTGAAAGTTAAGTAGTTGGATTCAACTAATTAAAGTGCTAAGTTTTCTAGATCTAATTGTAAGCAACAGCCATATGAAGGTGATAATATTTTATGGTCGCCCGAGGGCAGTCTTTGTGTATTGATTTTTAGACTAGATCTTTCTTGGAGAGCATTTTATATCAGACAAAAAAGGTAGGTATGAGTGAAATTTGAAACTTTAGATCCTGCTCTGTAGAAAATCGAGTGAGTCATCAAATATAAAATTTTATAATAATCGCCTACGGCGCTGAATAAGTTTTGTTATAATATACTATTGTAAACCATTAGTAATAATGAAATACCATTAAGCTTATATAAATATCCGACAGCAATAACCGGATTTATATTAATAATATATTTAATATGATTTGAGTACTCAATTTAACTGATACAATTCCATAAACACGTTTTGATACTACATTTACAATTAATTTGACGTTATTATCATGTATATTAACTAAATTAATTTTTCAAATTACCAATTTAAAGTTATTTAATATTAAAACAACTTTATACTACTGTTAAATATCAATTATGTGACAGGCTTGCTCTAAAGGATAATTATTTATAACATTTATCTCGGGCGTCACTATCTTTAATTGTATATTATAAATATAATTACAAATATGGTAATTTAATTTATTTTATTCTTTGATTCAATGAAATAAAAATTACTTTAGCTTTAAAATGTTATGTGAACATATAAGTATTTCAAAAATTTGAGAATTTGAAACAAAAAGCAAAAACGTGAATTTAACGTCAAAATGCCGTTAAATTAACGTTACCCGCAAACTACGAGCCCGCTGCCGCTCTCTTCTTCTCGTAGTCAGCATAGTTTTGTTAGTCGAACCAGGCCTGATTTTTCTAACTTTCAACTTTTCCGAATATTTTTTCGGAAAAGCTCTTTTCAGATTAAAAAAAGACAGAGTCGCCAGGCAAAACTTTAATGGATGGACGAGAATAACAATTGGAAGACATTTTTGGATTTAACTATGAAGCGTCTATTTTTATAAACAAAGTGATGGAATTGTTATTCCACGAAAAATACTGTTATGTCGACAAACATCAAAACAACTTTTAGAAAGTTGTAGCTCGACTATTTATTATCGAATCGTCATGCTGGGGTATATTTAGATTATGCAGTTCAAAAAACATTTGGTCTATGTTTACACGTGAAAACCAACTGATCACATCGTGGTTGTTAAGTAAGGTATTCATTTTAGATTGGCCTATTTAACGCTTTTAGCAAAGATTAGCGAAGCACAAGTGCTCAAACCTCTTGAGCAGCTCAATATTTTATGAGCCCCAACACCTGAAAATCAGTTATCAAATATTTGCATAGTTAAAGTGGAGTCCATTATTATTGAATCAATAGACTGCCTGTCGTTTTTCTAAATCGACTATTAAGTATAATTAACAATGTTTATTCTGAACTCAATTTAATAATGTTTATAAGGGAGTTTAGTACTTACGTCAGAACTTTTCAAAGCTTGAAACAGATAGCAGTAGAGCAATTTCTCGGCATCTTCTCGAAGAAGGTACAGAAATGTGCAGGGATCGATGTCAGCTTGTGAAAATCTTGACATGTTTTGTACATTGTGAGAAAATTGGAGCTCAAAATCAGCGTTGTACGACTGCAAAAATCCTTCCTCTATTCCCAAGCTGACCTAAAAAAAAAAATTTCTTAAATTTTTCCTTTTATCCTTTTGTGGTTAATTAATTACCTAACCTTTCTGTTAGAAAAATATAACAAACAGGTAATTAGCACACATGGAAAATCGATTCCATTCCCACCCAGAAATTTACTGTGGTTCACACGAATGATTAGCTCCGATAGGAGTTGATATATCAAATGCAATTTTTACGTCCAATTTTTTTTTAATTTTTAATTAATTTGTTGTTTCTATTATCGGTACGATTTTGTGACGCTGAAGTCTATTTAAAGCAGCGAAGTATCGCTAAATTAGCGTCAATTATCTAACAAAGTATTCAAACATATCATACATTTTTAAATGAATATTTAAAATGTCCTTTGTGTTTTGTATAAACAAAATTATATTGTCGTAATATTACAGGACGCAAATATGCGACTAAATTTATTGTTGTCTCAAAAAGTATCATCGCGTGAGTAATCTGACAATCTACAGAAATTTTTAAGCAAATATGTATATACCTTGAAGTTCAAGGATAGTAGTTCCTAAACCAAAAATCAAAGAACCCATTTTCAATCATAAATATGCCAAAAAGTATCGGGGTCATTGTCACTACTGGGGGGGTATTCCATACCCCCCAGACCCCCCGGCCTACAACAGTATAACTTGAACTTACAGGAAATAAGATAGAGGCCGTTTTTCAAGTATTCAGAAAAGTGAATCAACAAAATCATGTCTTCTTCCTGAATGCACTAAAAGTACATTTACTCCGAATAAAATAATTATTAAACCATTACTTTCGCTGAAAGTTTACTTTAACTGTGACAACGGAATAAAAATAAAAATTATAGATTTAAAAAAATGCATATCATGGAATTTGCGTGTTTGCTTCGCATCGGCGTCCGCCTTTATGCGCAAACATCATCACACGCGTTCGATGATATCTTCTTTCAACACTAATATCATAAACTTCTATTTGTTATTGCAATATTTATGCATGGTTTTACTCATATTACTCTATGTATCGATTTATACTACTAAAATATTATTATAAATTCAATATTACCCTAATACATAAAATCCCAGCACGCTGCTGCTGCTCCAGCGTCATTTTTTGGTAAAAAAAGAAACACTCTGATTGGTCGATTTTTTTTACCAACCGAAAAATATATTAAAGTAAGTAAAGTTAGGACTAAAAATATTTATCCAATATTCTAAACGAGTGGATATCCTGCGATATGTACTGGAGGGTGTTCCACACCCCCCAGACCCCCCGGTTTGCTTTTAATGTATTTATAATAATGTATAATAATAATTATAGAAATAATATAAAAATATAAAGTCAAAATTGTATATTGTGTGGAACACCCTCCAGTACATATCGTAGAATTTGGAGAAAATAGGGGATTCATAATTTTACAAGTTTTGCCAGGAAAAACCAGGAAATTTGGATTTTTAATCAAAAGTGAGGGAAGTTTAAACCTTAACTTAAAAAAATATTTATTTAAGTTACTTCATTGCGTTACTTTGAAAATTAACTGTCACAATTATAGTCAAAAATGTAAACCGGGGGTTCTGGGGGTGAACATTTCTTGCAATATGCACTGGAGGGTGTTCCACACCCCCCAGACCCCCCGGTTTACTTTTATTTTATTTATAATAATTTTTAATTAATTTAATCTAAGTATAATAATTATATTAATTAAAAATTATAACTCTTAAAACTAATATAAATTAGAATTATCAAATTGAGCTACAGGACATAATAAAACATATATTTAAATATGACATAATAAAACACATATTTCAATATGTGTTTTGTTATGTCCTGTAGCTCAATTTGATAATTCTAATTTATATCATAATTATAAAAATAATATTAAAATATGAAGTCAAAATTGTAAACCGGGGGGTCTGGGGGGTATATACCCTCCAGTACATATCGCAGAATTTGGAAAAAATAGAGAATTTATAATTTTATAAGTTTCACCAGGAAAAACGGGAAATTTGGATTTTTAATCAAAAGTGAGAGAAGTTGAAACCTTAACTTGAAAAAACAATTATTTAAGTTACTTTAATGTGTTACTTTGAAAATTAACTGTCAAAATTATCGTCAAAAATGTCAATCGGGGGTTCTGGGGGTGAACATATCTTGCAATATGTACTGGCAGGGCCTATTTTACCATTAGGCGTATTAGGCTCGTGCCTAGGGCCCAATGGCCAGAGGGGCCCGAAAAGAGAGAACATAAAATCGTAAAATAAAAATTAAATACTGATAAAATAACCCAAGAATTGGGCCTTCAATGATATTTGTTACATTCGAATATAAGGAGCCCGAAAATTTGATAGAGCCTAGGACCCAACTGAGTTAAAAATAGGTCCTGTGTACTGGAGGGTGTTCCACACCCCCCAGACCTCCCGGTTTACTTTTATTTTATTTATAATAATTTTTAATTAATTTAATCTAAGTATAATAATTATAAAAATAATATTAAAATACGAAGTCAAAATTGTAAACCGGGGGGTCTGGGGGATGTGGAACACCCTCCAGTACATATCGCTGAATTTGGAAAAGCTAAAGAATTTATAATTTTACAAATTTTGCTAGGAAAAACCGGGAAATTTGAATTTTTAAGCAAAAGTGAGAGAAATGTAAACCTTTGGCTAGAGAATATTAAAGCTTGGAAAAACATTTATTTTTAAGAGCCTTACTGCTCAGAGTTTAGCAGCAACTTTTGCGTTACTTTGAAAGTTAACTGTCAAAAGTGTAAACCGGGGGTCTGGGGGTAAACACCCTCTAGTACATATAATAAAATTCCCACTCTTCTAGAATACATACAGAAGACAGAATAATTATATCAATTTCGTCAGAAAATGGTGGAAAACTTTTTGTTTTTGAGCAAAAGTGAGGGAAATTAAAACGTTCGACTAAAGAAAATTAGAATTTCAGAAACGTATTAATTTTTAAATTATTTAAAAAAAATTTTAATTGCCCGTCGGCACATCACGTTTAGCAGCAATTTTTTGCGTTACTAGCTTTCCAGCTAGTTTAATATATTGCTAGATATGACATTCATTTGACTAGCAATTTTCCCATTTTTTCTGAAAACTGAAAAATCAAGAAATCGTGTGAGACTAAAACGAATTAACATAAATGGCAGCTCATGGAATAGCGGTAAATGTAAAATAAATCAGAACAATGCGCACGTGGAAATTGCGGAAAATGGAAAATGAGGTCACAGGGTCAATAAACGGTTTATATTTAAGAACAACTTCGCACGTAATTTTTTATTTAATAGCAATCTAACACGATCGGTTGAAAAGTGGAAACCCTGGTTGTGTCCTAGTCACGCCGGATGTACTGCTGTGATCCCAAATCCAATATTGATGGCTCTTCATTGAAGTTAAGCTGTTCTATGCTTTTGTTTGCCGATACGGATCTGAGCCTTTGTTTCTTTTTAATCGCAGATATTTCAGGTACGGCAGTCAATGGACTTCGATTATCGAAAGCTTTACAATAGAAAACTTGGAAAAACAATTTTCCCTTTCAAAAATTGCACCTTTAACAATCAAAAGCAATCAAGCAGTTGTTGAACTTTGCAGACAATTTTGAATTATACCTACGTTCATTGTTGCATTCCGCGGAAAAATTTTATTAATAGGCTCGAAATTAAAGGTTTTCCCTGAAAATAGTTCTTGCACGTGAGAATAAATGCACGTGTGGTTAGACGTCATAGTTTATAGGTCAACGAATTTTGCAAAATTTAAATTAGAAAAATGCTTCTAATTTATATTTGGCTACAAACTCTTCGTCACATAACCACGTGGACCTAAAGTTGATCGAAGAGCTGAGCCAAAAATAGCATCATTATTATCAATTGATCCTAAATTTCCAAATCGCCTGCGGCGTTGTGTCCTAATAATCCATTTTTGTTAAGTGCCAAACAAAATGTTCTACTTAGGTCAGTAAAAATTACATTATAATGAAAATTAAGCTTCTATGAAAACTTTTCTTTTAGGGCAACAATGGATTTATAATGAAGCTAATCCATTTTAGTGCATTATAACTTTTCGTTTAACCACTAAAAGAAGGACGATTTTGTTATTATATGGGTTAAAATTTTCCAACTTTGCACGTTGGTGAAAAGGTTTATGAGGGTAAACAGAGTTGATGGATGTTCCATTTATTGTCATAAAATGAATTGACGATTATTAACATGCGCACGGTTATACCATACCCTTTCAATCCTTAGTTTTATATCGGCTTTCGTGTCAGAATATGCAAATGAGGATAAACGCATTTCTAATCTGATGGAAGTTAATGATGAGCTTTTTTTGCCCAGTTGAACTTGAACTGCTAAATGGATAATTTATTGAAGAATATTTTTCCCAACTCCTGTGACAATTCTTCGTGTTACAATGGCACTGAATTGGAAGAAGCCAGTGCCAGTACGAATATTTATGATCACATAGGTAAATTGCAATTTTTTAATTTTTAATTTAAATTGGAAAATATTTTTTGAAATTTTTAAATTTACTGTTTACTTTCGGTTTTTAGTTTTACCGCAAAATTAATTAAAATATATTTTAAAATATTAATTTTTTCAACTTGACGAATCTAAAAATATCCCTTTGAAAGAAAAACACGCGTAAGGGTAAACATTGTTGAAGCCTCTAACAAATGTTATACAAATATGTCATTAATTCTTTAGGGTTTTAATAAATAATAATTTGTAAGCAAATTTGTACAATAATTCAAAACCACAAAAGTGCATACCCATGGTACAGTAAATTTTATTTTCAGAATTTCCTCCGGACAGGAAAACTAGACTTATAAATCTGGGATTGGAGCTTTCCACTAAAACTTTACGTATTGCTACACTGCAGGTAAAAATTTTAATTTAAATAAATTTTCTGATTCAGTTTAAAAAAATTATTTTAATTTCAGAATGCTCCTTTGAGTTTCGCCGTGGAAGAAAATGGTACATTGGTCGGAAAAGGAGTCGCTTTCGACTTTATTCGATACTTGAAACAAAAATTTAAATTTCAATACACTGTCGTCTTGCCTAAGGAGGATATATTGGGTGATAATAACACTGGAATAGTTGGAATGTTAAATCATAACGTAAGTTTCGCATTCTTCTTTTTATTTCGCCATTAAATTTCCCAAAGTTCGAATTTCCAATATTTTATGTAAGAGAGAATTACGGTTTCCTTCCAAATGTAGTTTTGTCTTTTTTACAAGATTAGAAAACTTCTGTAACAGGAAAAACTTCTGGTTTATGTGAGGAAAACATCTGAAAACTGCCTTAATTTTTTCTCATAAGAAATGAAATATTAAGGGCTGAACAAAATAATTATTGAATAATTATTCATATTTAATAATTAAAAATGAAAGAAATTTTACAAAAAAGTAAAATAAAATGATTAATTCAAAGTAAAAAAAACAGAAAAATTAAAAACGAAACCTCTATAACAAAATTGTAAATATTATGTTTATCCAATATGAGTAATATGTTACGTTTTGTTAATTATTCATGAATAATTTCAGCAAACATTCAATTTTTCAATGCAGTTTAAACTTTCCATTATTTACTTTAACAGCAACACTTTAAATATTGTATTTTATCAGTTACATTTTATTTAAAAAAAAAAGTGGTTAACGAAACTGTTATCATTTTCTAATGGAAATATAAATAATTTTTCCGGTTCTTCTGTTTCCACTTTTTTTTTGTTTTATTTCTGCATCTGCTAATTTTCATTTTATTTTACAATTTCTTCTTAATTTAATTAAAAATATTATTAATTAAATTTAATAATTTTTTTACGTTTTCCGAAAAAAACAGGTTTTATTCGGAGCTAATGTAATTTTTGTGACTAAACTGGCACATACTGCAGGAAAATAATGCAGTATTGTCTGACGATGACCTAATAAGGTAGAATCAAGGAAATTTATGGCTAATCCATCTCCTCTTTCTTAATAAATCAAATTTCGATAGATTCAAATTAAAGTTTTTAGTTTAAATGTGGTTAAAGTATTTGCTTGCATTCGGTTTGCATTTAAACTTAAACCTACTATTAAAATTAAATTATTTTAATTTTGAGCTAATTTATTTTTCAAAATTTAAATTACTATTGTTAATTTATTAAAACGTTTATTGTAATTACCCACTTATTTTGTGTGAAATATTAATTAGCTTCGAGTTGTTTGTTGTGCAATATTTTGCAAGGTGGGTTGCATAACACAACAGGGTGCAATAAAGCAAAACTTTAGTGCCGATGGCGGCTTTACTTTATTAACTGTTGTGAATATTTAACTAGGAAATACCAAGTTTTTGATATCTTCAGATATCTTTCGGTTAAAAAATCTTTAAAAAAAACTTAGATTGTAGAAACAATTGCGATCGTTTAACAAGTTTACGATAAATAATTTGTGCTAATTTATTGTACTTTCCTAAACTGTAGTCAGAAAAATAAGCTTCCGTTTAAGGGCCGATTACATCAACATAATTTAAAAATACAGTCAAATTGAGAACCTCCTTCTTTTTTTGAAGTCGGTTAAAAAACTCAATAGATATTAATCAAAACAAAAAAACTTTCAGTATCAATTCGACACTTTTACGAAAAATATTTTCGATATTTTTAGGATAATTAATTAGTAGGTCACCACAATTAAAAGAATATTGTTACTTGTCACCTCATAAATCAACTAAATGATAATTTGATTTCTGAAAAACTTCCATATATTTACTGAAACAATAAATTCAAATTTTGATTCAAAATAAAATTTCTTATTCTCATTCCGACCACTTTTCGATTTTTTTTTGATTTTGCAGTTGACTTTTGAACTAAAGACCATATTGATCGTCTCATTCTAACCTTTCATACAATTATTGTATTGCGTAAAAAGAAACAAATTACTATTATTAGATCTGGTATAATATTACTCAAAGTTCCTAGCTTAATGTCCATTTGTAGTTAAAATTCCAAATCAAATAAGCCTTAAGAGCTTTTGTTATGAAATTTAAATCAATTTCCAATTATGATAAACTCAGCATTTTCTAAAATCGTTTCGAGCAAAATGAATACATTAGTGCTATTTAGATGTATGACACGCAATCGTCCAAAGCGTCACTTAAAATCGAATTAAGAATTAACTTTATTTTAAAAATTGTACATTAAATAAATTGAAGTCGCAACATTTATTCTACCATGAAGTTTTATTTATAGGAAGCCGACATAGCAGCAGCTTTTCTACCAGTAATTCCAAAATTTTGGAAATCTGTTCAATACTCATCGAATTTGGACACAGGAGAATGGGTGGTTTTGATGAAACGTCCAGCCGAATCGGCAACAGGCTCTGGTTTGCTAGCACCTTTCACTTTAGACGTATGGGTCATCATTTTGGCTTCTTTAATCTGTGTTGGTCCAATAATTTACTTTCTCATTTATATACACAAAAAGTTATGCAGAGACAGCGAAAATACCTCCGCAAATTTAGCCGCCTGCGTTTGGTTCGTTTACGGCGCCCTCTTAAAGCAAGGAAGCACGATTATGCCCATAACAGGTTTGTATTTCAAAATTTAACTTCATCCTTATACGGAAAACTTTCAGATTCCTCAAGATTACTCTTTGCCACCTGGTGGATTTTTATAACAATTTTGACCGCATTTTATACTGCAAACTTAACGGCTTTCCTGACGTTATCGAAGTTTACTCTTCCGGTTAACAAGCCAGAAGAAATCGGAGAAAAACATTACACCTGGGTTACGAAAACAGGGAATGCTGTTCAACACGCACTTAACAACGTAAGTTTGTTTTCCTAACGCCGAAAAATACTAACAAACCTTTTTCAGGATAAAGAGGCCCTGAACAAGTACTTTAAGGGTTCGCATGATATCTACGTAAACGAGTCAAATGAACAAATATTGGAGATATATGTAAACAAGAAAAACTATCTCTACATTGGAGAGAAGCCTATCGTGGAGCACATGATGTTTAATGATTATTTAAATAAAACCAGAGAGGGGGTAGCTGAAGAAAACAGATGTACGTTTATAATAACGACATGGCCAGTTTTGTCACGTGGACGAGCATTTGCCTACTCAAAAACCTTTGCTTTCAGAGAACTTATTGACGACACGTAATTTGGCTGGGTTGCAATTTTTCTGATTTAATTAACACTTTTATTTCAGACTTGGCCATTTGGTGGAGTCGGGAATAGTGAAGTTCAAAATGAGAGATAAGCTACCTGATGCTAAAATTTGCCCACTGGATTTGGGCAGCAAAGAACGACAGTTGAGAAACACTGACCTGCTGCTGACGTATTACATCGTCGCTGGAGGATTTGTGATTTCGGGAGTCGTTTTTCTCATTGAAATTTTGGTGAAATTCATGAGAAAGATAAAAGTAAAGACCGCTTCTTCGACACATAGTAATGAATTTCCGCCACCTCCACCTCCTTACCATTCACTTTTTGGAGCACCCTTCAGCTTGGAAAATCGAAAGAAGCAAACTATAAATGGAAGAGATTATTGGGTAGTCAAATCGAAGAAAGGGGAGCACAGTTTTGTACCAACACGCACACCTTCTGCCTTGTTATTTCAGTATACTCATTAGTTCCTAAATATGATTGTAGAAACGGCTTGATATTCCAAATATTATATCTAACGTTCTTTGGGGTCAGACTGACCTAGTTTAAAAGATGCTAAACCAGGCGGAATCTCGCCCCAAACGAATATATCTGATTTTGTATAATAGTTTTGTACAGTGCACAACTGCACATATTTAATAAAACTTTTGGATTGATAAATTTTGATCAGGTTTAAAATTGATGAAAATCAAAAGGGCCAATAAAAGTCATAGCTCGAAAATGTCATTTGTAGGAAGAGATTTTAGTGGAAGTGAAATTAAGTTTCGCCTGAGTAAGCTCGACAGCGTCGTTACCGATGCCGATGTTCGTCGAGGTGACATTTCCGACATCGAAAACATTCTAAAATTATTAACTCGTTACACATTCCAATTATTTGGCGATATCGATGTTGCTGAGATTGTGTAAGCTTTATCCTTTTGATTCATCTCAAATTTGTAGGAAATCTTAACAGGGATAAGAGTCTCATGACAATGTGTTTGGAAAATTCGGACGATGAAATAGTGGCTGCGTTAAGTTTAGCTGATTATCCCAACATTCCTAGTATTCCTCCATGGGAATGGACAACCTGGTTGTACAACTTATATCAATTGGAATCAGTCACACCTCGAAACACGTTTTGGATCCATCTAGCTCTTTGGGATCCACGTTACACCTATACTTTCATGCGTGCAATTTTAACAGCCGTCTTTGGTACCAGCAATATGATCGAGTACATTTTAATAGTAATTCCTCCAAAACTAACCAATACCAGTTGGTTGAAAGGACTAGGAACCAGAATAATTCCTTCTGGTAGTATGAACAGAAAAACAACTGTTTTTACTCCTCGGTTGGTTTTTCAGGCTCTTCCGAACCAAACAAAGTGCAAACTCTTTATTTGATGGTGCGCCAGCACTTCGTGAAGCGGTATAAAATTCGTAGAGCGGTTGAAGAAGATAACGATGATTTGGTGCCGTTAATCCATTCCAATTCGGAACGTTTGGTCCAAAGTTATGGAGAATTTTACATTGCCGAAATACTGACCAGGCATCCAGACGCAGGAAGGCAGTTGATAGTAGCTGAATATGCCGAACACGCGGTAGCTGTTCTATGCCTGAACGAAGCCGTCAACGTGGAAGTGCTAACCAATGCCTTTGAGTTAGCTCCATTTTATGCTCTTAGGAAGACTCACGAAATTGACGACTATTTAGAAATTTGTGGACGCATAAGCGCCATGACGCTACTACCGGATGACTTTCGCGAGTAGAACCACCAAATTTTGAATTACCTCCCCAATACTATTTCAGTATGTTTATAGCGAACCCGATTTAAGTCCAATTGAAATGGTGAAACCGGAAGAAGAAGGCGACGTTAAGTCGATCGAAATTGAAGAACATGATTTGGACGCCGAAGAGTGTGAAGATTCCGAAGATGATATTTCTCTTGTTGGCATTTCGTCTATCCATCTTTTATTTGCAGAAGGGGACGAGCAATCCATTGATAATAGAAGTGATAGCGATTACAGCGCCATGATCCTCTCGTTTAACGACTACGAAATGCATTTATTTGCCGATAAAAGTGGTTTGAAAAGTTTTAGCTTCAACGACTTGGAATACATATCGAGCAGACGTGCGTCCACAATAATTCTTTTCAATAACATAATTAATTAACTTTATTTCAGAGACAAAATTGCATAGCGGCATCGATAATAATTTACTCTATCATGGTGAGGTAAACGCTTTCACCCTGGAGTTAGCTGTCTCTGACATGGAGTACGAATTGGAAGCGCTGCCTTTACTTTTGGAAGCAGCGTTTGAATGTTATCCCGATTTGGATTATTGCGTTCTGACCGTACCGTCAACTTGCCCATACACACCGATATTTAGGAATTTCGTTAAAGTTCCTCCAAAGCCATACTGCGTGTATCCTCAGGAACTGTACGTTCTCCATCGTAACGCTGTCCTTAGTAAAATTTCGGTCCGTCAAGCTAACCGACTCGATATGATCGAAATCGAAGAGTTGGTAACGACGATCGATAGTACACAACTATTTTTGGAAACCTTCCACGAAGCAATAAATGAAAATGGCGAACTACAAGCTTACGTCCTACTGAGCGAAAGTCAAATAGTTGGCGTCGCCACGACAACTCTTGAAACTGATTTCGAATATCTAAAAAATAACTACGAATTAGGATATTGGTTTAATGAAAACTATCACAAAGCAGGTTCTCATGGTTCTTTGGAATATTTCATATTATCTCCAATTTTCCAAAGACATGCTCGTTTCTTCCTACGAGAGATACACAGACTCAACGATTATTCCGTATTATATTATCGTATTCATCCATCAGATGCCAATAGCTTAACACGTTTTCGATCGCTATGCTGCGGTTTGAGCGACTTGGTATCAGCTAATCCACGTTTCAAACCTGAAATGACTCAAACCAATTTGGAAGATTGTGCTCCCAAAAATTACCTCTACGAAGATCGGGAACCGTTTGCTCTATACCTGTCTACCCCACGACTTGGAACAATCCTAAGGCACGAAATCAATAGAAAGATAGTGGTAGTTGGATCCAGTGATACAGCCTTATCCTTTTTGTTAGGTCTGCTTTGCACTCCAACCGTCAATTACCGTGTCATTTTTACCAACGTCACAGTTGTCTCTCCCCATGGCCTAAATTACCAGAAGAGTGGAAACTTGGCCAGAGATATGATGTTCGTTACTCAGACTAATTTTTGCTATCACACCATGTACCTGTATTCGTTAAAAACCTACGTTAACATAGTTCAGGGTGTTATGACTGGAATCGACAGAAGACACAAAGTGGTAATTGTAAACAACTACAGTTACTTGAACTACGATTATTTATTCCTGTTATGCGGTGAACAGTTTCAAAAACCAGTTTTCCCGAATGCACCAAAAGATAAACATCAAAAGGAGCAGAACACTTTTCCAGGAAATGTTTTTCTCATAAATACAGAAGTTGATGCCACAAACGCTCTGATGAAATTAAAAGATATAATTCAGTCCACATCGCCGACCAATCATCACACTTGTAAGTAATTTGGGAAATAAATTTTTATCGGATGATACTTTACCATCGATTTCCAGTTCAGGTGATAGTTTACGGAAACGCATTAGAAGCGTATTGTTGCTTGGCTGCTCTTTTGGAATTTGGAGTGACTGGAAAGCATCTGACGTTCGTCGAAAGCTTTCCTGTTCAAACTCCAAACAAGCACGAGCACACGGTTTCGTTTTTTAACGACGGAGAAGTTGATGAAGCCGTTCAATCCGCCTTAAGGTCGGAAGACATTACGGTTTATTCGTCGTATTACTTTACGGACTGGAAAATTGACGAAAATTCCAATAACATCGTTTCGGCCACTTTTCAAGCCCGTTGCAAAGAAATTACCCTGAAATGTTGTGCCATGTTTATGTATAACAATAAAACTGTAAGCGCTCGAACGTTCCTCGCTGTTAACCAAGCGGGTATGGTTTTCGATGGAAGATTGGTGATAGCTCCAGATTGTAGAACAAACGATCCAAATATATACGCTGCTGGAACGATAACGAAATATTCGAGACGATATTATGCTGATCACTTAATTCACAGATATTTCAACTTAGAGGAGATTGGAAACAAGCTGGCCCAAAATATGAGGAAAAAGCTGACTCCGTTTGCTGTTTATGAAGAAGAGTCCGAACCCTTCCAATGCAAATCTGAAAATATGCTAGTCCCAGTATACGAAAAACCACTTATCACGTATTGTCGATTACCGGGAAATTTAAAATATCTTTCGATTACTAAGCCAGGAGTACAAGTTCCATTGGAAGTAGCCATGACTGCAGACGATTATGTAAATTAGCCCTAATTGGGTTAAAGTGAACTGAAAGTATTGATTTTAGGGTCAAGTTTTAGTAACCGGCGATATTAAACTGCTGGATAAACAAGGCTACTTCAGACTTCATTTGAATATTCGTGGCGTGGTAGAAACCATTACGTGTCTTGCAAAATTCGTAAGAGTGGTGAACTTTTTATTGCATTAATTTGTCACGAGTTTTTAGGAGATCGATCGCACTAATTTAACCAGGGTATGGGGGAAGCACGAAAAACTGCTAAACAACTTACTGATGCGTTTTGAAATGCTGATGATAACGGATCTGTTTGATTATTTTCGAGAACCGTGGACTTGCGCTATTTATCATGATCGCTTCTCATTGTTTGAAAAGAAACTGAAAGAAATCATGACCTCGTTTTCGGTATTAAACTGGAACTATCATTTTTTGGTGGCGAAATTTTCATCCCGTTCTTTTTTAGATTGTCCCTGGAAATTCCGTAATGGAAGACTTAGTTACGATGTACAAGAAGATTGATTATGCCAAGGTATTTGTAACTTTGCTCGTTAGACCAAAATTCATTTACCCAAAAAAATGGTTTAGTTTTGTAATTTGTGAAAAAGTGCTAGGCAGATCTTTTTATTTATTAGCACATGACAAACTCGAGTTGAGTTTAGTTCTTTAATTTATTGCCTAACAGCAAAGCATCCTATCGCATGTGAGACCGCAAATCTCAAATTCAAAGTACCTAATTAACTAGATTAAATCACTAATTCACTACATCTTTTGTATTCAACAAAAGTGTACGTGCAAAAACAAGATGAACCTGAATTTTGCCTCTTGCGCTCTTAGAGATCTTTCAAGTGCTTGGGCCGCTAAGCATCATCGCCAACGCTACTGATTTTCAGTGGAATATAATATTATAATATATCATGGAATTTTGATATGGCATGAAATCTAATGATATCACCTCAATTACTTTCGAGTTCTATAAATAAAATCTATATTGATCTAAATTCAATATAAACTAAATTTTAATTTAAATTAGCCTAAACCTATTGAAAACGTAATCTAAATTTAAACCTAATCTAACCTAGGCTGAACATAACCTAAGCTCAACCTAGGCTGAACCTAACCTAGGCATAACCTAACCTAGGCTCAACCTAACTTAGGTTCAACCTAACCTGAACCTAACCTAGTCTGAACCTAACCTAAGCTGATCCTAATTTAGGCTGAACCGTTAACTGACAGAGTTATCAAGACACGCAGCCATATAGAAGAATTGTAAATTCTAAATCTAAATTTAAACCTAATCTAACCTAGGCTGAACCTAACCTAAGCTCAACCTAGGCTGAACCCAACCTATGCTGAGCCTAACCTAGGCATAACCTAACCTAGGCTCAACCTAACCTAGGTTAAACCTAACCTGAACCTAACCTAGTCTGAACCTAATCTAGTCTGAACCTAACCTAAGCTGATCCTAACCTAGGATCACTCGTGTCCCTCTCACTCGAACGCACTCCGCGCACTATACTGTCAACACGTTCTAACGGAATGGATTGCGAGATTAATAATTGTTAATGAGGATTTACATTGAAAAATAGCGCCGTCTAGTTGTCGCGACAATTTAGGATTGCATTAAAACATATATGATTGCGTGTCTTTATAACTCTGTCAGTCAACGCCTGAACCTAACCTAGGCTAAATCTAACCTAGGCTAGACCTAACCTAGGGTCAACCTAACCTGAACCTAACCTAGGCTGAATCTAACCTAGGCTCAACCTAACGTATGCTGAACCTAACCTAGGCTGAACCTAACCTAGCCTGAACCTAACCTAGGCTTAACTTAAACGGTAATAGTTAAATTGTAATGAACAAAAGTCTAAATTGAGATAATCGCACCTCACATGACGCGTGTTTTGCTCATGGATTGCATGCTTGTTTCGCTGCTGGCTACGGTGCTGGCTGCCCTGATAGAAAATGACGTCACTACTGGCTTGCTTGCGTGTTTTCGTGCTGGATTTCTGTGATAGATCTCGTGCTATTTTTGCTGATGGTTTCTGTGATGGATTTCAGCATTAACCAATGAAAAAACCTTGTCATGTCGAGAAATGTCGAGTCTCGCCATACCTACTACCTGTCACTACCCACTACTATCTCTCTTATCTATGGTCACTACATGCGTGCCTATTGAAACTAAGACTGGAAATTTTTTTCGATAAATATCGATAGTTATCGATTAATCGAAGAACAATATTTTATTTTGAAATATCGATTAATCGATATATCGATAATTATCGATGTTTCGATAGTTATGGATATTCCGATAGTTATCGATATTTCGATAGTTATCGATATTTCGATAGTTATCCATATTCCGATAGTTATCAATATTTCGATAGTTTCGATATATCTAATTTAGGTTATTGTCTTATGTTTTCGGACTTCTCATTGGTCAATTTTGAGTTCGACCGGTTTCTTTATTCGAGAAAAAAAGTTGTGATTAATGTACCAGGACTGGGAATTTTTATCGATAGTTATCGATATATAGATATTTACTTCGATAATTATCGATAATCGATACTCCGATAATTATTAATATTCGATTAATCCATGTTATCGATAGTTTTTCCGTTATCGAAATTCGATATCAATTTTTGAATATCGCCCAGCCCTAATTGAAACCACAATGCACAGAAATTATCACACGACCCAGCTGCTAGAAACCCAGCAGCAAACAAGCAAGTAATCCATCAGCAAAACAAGCGTCGTGTGAGTTGGGCTTTAATGTTACTGCTTTGTTAAAAACAAGATCAAATTTTTGTAATAGCGTAAAAAAGATGATTCTACAGCTTTTTTGAATCAGAAGCAAAAAGCTCTCGGTCGTATAAGGTGCAAATGTAGTTTACCGCCCTAGAGCGTAAAAATATATTTTTGCGCCGTAGATAAGTAGAAAAGTTACAATTTACGACCACCAATGCGGACCAAAACGACCGCATTAATTAATAATAATTAAAAAATTTAATAACTGTTGCTCCGCGCAACATACCAGAACCCTCGCGTGTAAGATTTTTGCCCTATTTTGAGTCTCCTATACTTGAGTTGCTACGACAATTGAGAACCTACATTGATCTCGGGAGGGACCAATCCAATGGTTTTGATGGCTGAGCAGAAATTTAGCTTGCTAGGCTGATCAATGCTAGGAATTTCCAGGAGCCGTGATTGACCAAACACTGCCAAAAGAGTTGACTCTTCTTCTGCTTTATTTTGCGTCAGAAAAAAAAATTGGAAGTCGTGAGGATGTATTATGAAGCTGTACAATTGATGACTTTCTTAAATACTCTTTGAATTTTGAAAAAAAAAAGATTACCAAATTTTCTATTTACTCCAAAAATTTTCAAAAAAGTGGAGGTAAAATACTTTGCAATTTTAACCACAAAAGAACAAAACTAAATACATTCCATTTAATTGATCTGAATGAAAGTGATGTTTTTCGATCCCTGACTGATAAACACATCTTTTCCGATCTAGAAAGGCAAATTTAGTTTACCTACTCGTCCAGTAAATAGGACTTATTATCACTTGATACGTAATATACTTTTTTTCAACAGATTTCACCATTTAAACTGTTCGTTACCTTCGTCATTGATCCAATCATCTCATTTTTGATAAAATAAAAGTACCTAATCTAGAATATTGAATTTTCATGAATGCATTTTCTAGTTGGCATTGGAGCAATCGGAAGAAGTGGAAGAAAAGTTCCTGGGTTCAACATATCACCAGAAAATAGAAAGCAACTTATTGGAATTTATCCGTGAAAATGAAGCTTTCCTCTCCATGTACGCTCACCCTTCTCTTGTACGATACATTTTGCGAGAACACGAAGATAGCCCATTGTTTTTTCCGCAATGATGATTGTAAACTATTTGTATTTTTCTAAATATTTTTTAAATATAGCTTTTTTAATAAATTTATTTAAAAATATATAATATAATTTATACCTATATTAAAACTAAAAAGTGATAATAACCGGATATTGCGGTTTATTAGATGGTAAACGATGATGTAATTATTACAACAATATTAAATGTTTAACGAAGTAAACGTTCACGTTAATTACTATAATTGGCCTTTCATAAACAATGCAGGTTCTTCATTAGCCATAAATATTAATTTGACAATAAAAAATTAATAATCAATCAAGTGTTTGGCCTAATTGATAAAACAATGTCGAGAATTTTAATTAAAACCTTAGAATTCTATTGTTCGAATACAAAAATTTCGATTCGCAACGGTGGACCCAAACAATGATCATGAAAATGGAAAAGTTTTCTGTGTCATTAATAGTTTAGGAGGTAAACAAACTTAAATCTTGTGTTGATTGGAAGTCTTTGGTATTTTCTCTACCCTGAGGATATCGTTTATCAACTTACCCTTTCGTAATAATCACGTTTTCTGATTTCCGAAACAATCCACGGTAGCATGGAGTTGGAAAACCTTCGATCCATTGCGGTGAAACCAAGGTAATGTACGGTAATTAATTTCATTTTGATTTTCTTTTTGGAAAACTTCAAACTCGAAACATAATCCCTTAATTACTTGGGGTGCTGGTGTATCACTTCACTTAATCACGATTTTGCAAATGCTTCGCTCCAAAAACATCCAAGCCGTTGTATCGCAGTCATTTTCCTAACCGCTCGCATTTTGATCCATCGGATTTTCCCAATTTTTCATCGTGAAATCCGTATCAAAATAAACGTATGAAGTTACAACACTCGCATACACCAAAGAGACTTACTACTCACGATTTTCTTGGGGTTCGCGCAATCGATTCCACTGTCAACTGTCGCTTTGCACACAAAAAATCAATATTGGTCTTTGAATACTAATTTGCACGTTAAACGCCGTATAAAAACGCTAATTGTTATTAAAACAGAATAAAAAATACGTAAGTGTACCAGTCAAGGCCAAAGTAAATAAATAAACTTCTGTTTATGGTTAATTATTATCGGCTTAATCACGAGTTGTATCTGGTTGTATCTAACTAACTAATAAAGCCCGGATACTATTACGTAAGATAATAGAAAATAGTAGTTATATGCATCAACTTTTATACGCTCAATTTAATTTACATGATTGACAATTTAATATGGAGAAAAGGCATCGTTCGATATGCACTCCACTTCATAGAACATCCAAATACAATTTTCCATTATTCCAAACTCATTTTCCTGTATTTCAAAATGTACATAGTCACGTGAGCAATTAATTAAGTGTATGTACGTCTGGATTGTTGTATAACATCAAAGTTTAATTTTCATTTTTTTATTTCTCACCGAAATGAAACATCGTTGGAAACAATTTGGATCTTACAGCTAAAGGATTTTCTCTATGGATAAAATCAAAATCAAAAAAAATTTTTTTGAATTTTGTTTTTTGGAAATTTAATTTTTTGTTTTGAAAAAAAATTTTTTTTGGTTTTCCCGGTGATTAGTTTGCGTTGCGGAAACTAGGGGAAGAAAACAGAGTTTTGCCGTAAAGATGGCCGCCTGAGCGGTCGAAACAAAATTTATTTCCCGAGTTTTATTTACGATTTTCATTTGAGTTTATATTTTTTGAATAAATGCGATTTATGCCGAGTAAGTAATTTGTGTAATTTGGATTTGGGAATTAATATAATATAATAATAATATTGAAACGAATAGAAGAGAAAGGCAAAGAAATTGGAATTTGGGTTCACACTAATTCAGGTTTGGTCAACGAAAACGTTCGGAGTGGATTCAAAGAGCAAAATTCTTAATAATAGAACACAAGATTGATGGATTTCACTATGAATCCTTAGCTTAAACAATTAAATCGGGAGAGTTAATGTTAGTTTTTAATTTTTCCAAAAAAAATTTTTTTTAATTTTTGAAATTTTTGAAAATTTTGAAAATTTGATAATTATTTGCTTTAAATTTTTTTATTTTATTGAAAATTTTATTGAAAAAATCCTGCTAACTAGATTACCTTGTCAGAAGTATAGTTTATAGGAAATTTAACCACATGCACACAGATTATTTTGGAAATGATGATTTTCTGATAAAAATTTTATTCTGAAATGATAAAAATTTCAACTTTTTTTTCTACACAACATCACAACAATATTTTAATTAGAAACAATAGCTTTCTTCGTTATGCATTGTATATATGCAGTGCCAAACAGAGAATCCGTTTCTATACAGGGTGTCCCCGAATACACTTAATAAAACTTAGATCGTGATAGAGGACACTTTTCTAAGAAAAATATTTAACAAATTTTTTTTTCTTAATTCAAACCCTCGAGAGTTAGGCCACTTTAAAGCATTTTTTTTTTTAATTTTAATCTTCACTTGCCTATATCCCCGAAAATATTGGATTTTCAGTAAAAATAGTTTAGAGCTTATTTAAAGAACATGAAATAATCTACAAACTAGATTCAAACTTTTTTTTTCTAAAATTAACGGTTTTCGAAGTAAGCATTAAAGTAAGTACAAAAATGTTGAAACATTTCAGTTTTTCCATTCAGATTTTTTTTAAAACCCTGTATCTTTTAATCCAAATATTTTACAAAAAATCTGATGGCCATGCCGGATAGGAAATTTAACGGACTACAACTTTTGTCTTATAAAAATTTTTGAAAAACCAATCTGTTTGACAGAAAATTAGAAAATAATAAACTATTTTACCATTTTTCAGGATATTTCAATTAAAAAATTTTTTACTTGAAGCCCAAACTGTCCATATTGAAAATGAGTCATTTTGAACATTTACTTAATTAATAAAATAATTTTTCAATAAAAATAAAAATTTTGTGAATTTAATTTTTTGTTTTGTAATTGCCTTGTTCATTATTTCTGATTTTCTGTGAAATTGATTGGGTTTTCAAAAAATATAGTTAAACAAAAGTTAGAGTCCATTAAATTTCCTATCCGGAATGGGGTTTCAGAATTTTTGTAAATTGTTTTGTTTAAAAGATACAGAGTTTTGAAAAAAAGCAAAATAAAAAAAAACTAAAATTTTTCAACATTTTTGTACTTACTTTAATTCATAACTCGAAAGCCGTTAATTTTAAATAAAAAATGTTTTAAACCTAGTTTGTAGATTATTTCATGCTCTTTAAGAAAGCACTATACCATTTTTACTGAAAAATTAATATTTTCGGAGCTATAGCCATGTGAAGGTAAAAATTTAAAAAAAATGCTTTTAAATAGTCTAACTCTCGAGGATTTAAATTTAGAAAAAAAATTTTGTTAAATATTTTTCGTAGAAAAGTATAATTTTTCGTAAAAAAGAAAAATAAATTATTATTTTCAAACTTTGCAAATAACCGTAGACGGTGCTTTAGATTTGATTTTATCATAACCAAAGAGTATGTATATACATACTCTTTGTCATAACCTATAAACGTCAACCCCACTGTCAGATATTAACCTAAATCATTTCGAGATAATTGTAGAATTACTCATTTTATGTTTTGGTTTCTTTTAAATAAGAACTTAGAAGATGGATTTAGCCAAATTATCCAACGAAAGGAAGTTGTACTTGTGTAAATGGTACTTCAAAGGTTAGTTGTGATTGCATTATTTTTATTTATTTTCCAACCAATTTTCGTTTATATTTTAGCTGGATGTGCTTTACTTCCATTTTTATGGTTAATCAACACAATTTGGTTTTTCAGTGAGGGTTTTAGGAAACCTGAGTATGACGAACAGAAGCAGATCAAAAAATGTAAATGGTTTCTCTTTATTTTTCAAGTTTAACGTAACATTTGTTCTAGATGTGATATATTCCGGTTTGGGAACTCTTATATGGAGTGCCGTGATAATAACATGGGTGGTTACATTCCAAGTATACAGAACCGATTGGGGCGAATTTGCAGATAACATTTCTTTCATCATTCCGTTCGGTTCGTTGTAATTTTATTTAAAAAGCAGAAAATGAATTAATTTAAGGAAATATTTATTTAACATTTTAACAATAATTTAATATACAAAAATGTTGCAACACTCACTCATGTAATATTTTTAATGGAAAAAAAATCGTAATACTTCAAAAGTACATGAAATAAGATGAATCAATCATTTTATAAAAATATAAAATAGGTTCGAGATTTAAAAGTACATTTAAGTCAGCACCCCAAGTTATAATAAAATTTTTACATAAATAAAATTCACTAATTTTTATTCTATTCTAATGGGTCTTCGTCGAAATTTAATAATTTCGTTCTTCACTAAACGTGTTAAAAGTAGTAATGCAAAAACGTCTGAACTCATCAGCATGTAGAATACTTCATTCCAACCGTAGTTCTTGACGAATCCTGCTAGGAGCGGTCCCACTGCAGCCCCAATTGATCCGGTGCCGTCAATAATTGCAGTTACGGTGGCTAAAGCTTTTGAATTTTCGTCTAGACTAGGATGTGTGCCCAATTCGGCAGATACAGCAGTCGTTATTAAGGCATACGGTCCGTTAACCATACATCCTACTATCAACAGCATGAAACAGTTGAAACCCAAGCTGATGTTACCAAACAGTTGGTAAATAAACATCTACAAGAGAAAATTGTAAAAATTGCTAAACTAAAAAGTAATATTGACATTACCGAAGGAATGGCTATGAACAGCATAATGGCACAAGTGGTTGCCGACATGCCAGTATTGTCGCTAATCACTCCGGCAAGTATTGCTCCAAATATGCCACCGACATCAAATAAAGTGGACATATCAGCACTCAAAGTTGCACCTTTTGCAGCTAAAATAAAAAATTGATCAAATCTATTGATGCAATCAAAATTTATCACTCACTAGAATTTTGAACATATAGGGGTAGCCAATAAAGGAATGTATAACTAACCAATTTTGAAAAAAATAGGGACAAGGCAAATTCCACCACACCGGGAATTTTGCAAGCCTCAATAAAACCAATCGCTTTTTCCGGTCTTCTCGGTTCTGGACTACTTAGCAAACTACTTCGTTCTGTTATCCTTCTTTGTACGTCCTGTGAAAAACAATTCAGTAAAATGTTATCAGTGCATGAAAAATTATGTCAGCTTTTTAGTTGTTAGGCCAGTCATACCATGAGTTTGAAACCCAACTATGTTAGGTCAGATTAGAGCAAATATTTTTATCAAGAGAAATGAGCAAAAGAACTGAAATTATTTTTCCAAAACCTGAAAGTCATCTAAACTTCCATCATCCCAATTGTGTCTAGTTTGTGTTAGATGAGTTACTATGGCATGCACTTACAAAATTAGTTGAATGAAGGATAGATGGATTAAAGGAAAGTCCCTAGAAGATTTGAAATTGTCAAATAAAACTACTGTAAAGTATTTTCTCACATACCTGGTCCCCGGTGCCGGCTTCCACATCGTCACTGTCCGAGCCAGAGGTGTAGCCCGTTCGATTCGGTCTGACTTTCTGCAACAAAAAGTCGTAAGTTTCGATTACCATATGTTGGAAAAATTCTAACAAACCGAATTAACTGAAGGATTTTCATGTTCAGCACAACCCACATCGTGCGGGCTTACCACCAAAAATAAAAATATTATAAAACCGGCCACACCTATGATTAGTCCAGGATAAATAAAAGACAACGCCCAATTTCGTTCTACAAATTCTGCTGCTATGAGCGACCCTAAAAATGTCATTCCGTCAGTACTAAAGTTTATAAGTAAATAAATTCAAAAACTTAAAAATTGATCAAGTGTCTATAACGCAGGAAAAATTTCGCTTTTCAAAATCCTTTAAAACATGAAACAAGACACCTGTTCTGTTTTAAGTGGATTTTCTATGATATTATTGATATTGTATGATATTGTTCTTATTAGATGGATAAGCTGCAAAGTTACTAAGCCCTGAATACAAACATTTTAGGATAGATCGAGTTCAAGTCTCAGAGATATCGTCGAAGGTAATATTCGAGCTAGCTCTGTAGTTCATAATATCAGTTTTTTGTAAATATTATTGTACATAATACACAAAAGACATGATTTTGGGTTTAAAAAACTGCTTAATAATAGAAAAGTGGATAAGTAACACATAATTATAGTAGATTGTTACAAAAATCGAATATTGTGTAATATAAAAAGTTGTTTTTTGTAGACTCGATTAATATTTACAATCAGTTATATACAAACAATGAGTAAATTAAATGACAATGAATCCATTGATTTGCTCCCTCATATTTCAATATGATAGTTTTAATGAAAACAATGGGTTTTCAACCCTCAAATGTTCAAATTGACCTCACAAATTTCTTTGAAACTTTGGTTAATTATACTCTTTAACATCCTAAATTCAAATATAATTTTTTTTAATTCAAACTTATAGTTTTGGAGTTATTTAATTTTAAAAATCGCAAAAACGACACTTTTGGTTCGTACTCAACAATACAAAATGTTCTAACTTTAGTTCTATAACTTCTTCAGAGTTGTGAGATAGCTACTTTAAAGAGTATTTAAAGGGCTTTAATTTGATACTAATCTTGACCACCTTCTAATAAAAATAAAAGTTTTCCCTGACATTTCGATAAATCGGAAGATAAAACGGTAAAACAATCTTAATTTTAAAATTAAAAAATATTTTTGATTCGATTGTTCCCAGGCTGAAAATTTAATTTCCCTGACTTGGCACTAAAAACGAGAAATTCCCTGACTTTTCCAGATGAGTGGGAACCCTGAACTACGGTATATAAGCTAAATCGATTTTACAAAAATAAGAATTAAATTAATTATAGACGGAAAAGATATTTAACATTAAATATTATCTTAAATTTTTTATTATAATAATATTATTAGATAATATTTATTATTTAAATACTTTTTTGATTATTTATATCAGATCCAGTGTTATACAACCAATGTACGCCATTAGCTGTTACGTCAAAGTGTATCATAGAGCCGACTCCTCTGCCGTCTTGAAGTCCAAACTCAATTCTAAACCTCTCACTACCGAGTGGACCCCAAGATAGAAGAAGAATCAGCTGTGATTTATCTAATTCTGACGTGGATCCAAACAAAGCATGCAATCATATTAGATTCAGGCATTGTTTAGATATACCATGATGGCATGCTAATGGCATTTTAATAAAAATGAATAAAGCAGTTATTCCTTCTTTCGTTTCAAGGACAATTAAAATTACACTTCCTGCATTTCTATAAATGTCGTAACGATGATTAATTTTGCAACCAACACAAATACGTGAAAAATGATAAAGCCCTCCTTATCATGAAATGTTTGAACTAATCAATTACACTTGCTTTTGAAATTTAAACTTTGAAATGTGGTCATAAATACCAAATATATTGCCCAAGCTGGTGTGCGAATTCCAAATACCAAAGATGATGCCTCTTTTGCTTTTGCCACACCAATTTCCCAAAACGGCCACCACTCCCGGCCATCCGGTTGTTTGAACAATACCAGCACCAATCTGAAATGTTTGATAAAAGTTATTTTGTAAATAATAACATGGACAAGTACAGACCTGCACTATGAAAAAGTAACTAAAACTGTGGATGTTATATGATTTTGCAATTCCAAAAAGATAGCTGAAAATACCGGAAAGTAACATTCCGATACTTAAAAAGTAACGTAAATTTACTCGTTCGGCAACAAATCCAGAGAAGAACATGGTAAAAGCATAAGCAAACAGAAAGGCCGAATCGATTTCGCCTAACAAATGGGAAGCATTGTCATCTGAGCCATCTAAAAAAGGAATACAATAGTAATCTTCTATGACTCGCTCTTAAGTGACTTACCGAAAGGTGCCCAGTCACACCAAGTAGATGAATTTTTATCGGCATCGGTTAGACTTGACGTTGCTGTAATATTGGTGCAATCTTGGTGGAGCACAGCTTTGACCACGGAGATGGGTTTCCGTGACATATGGTAACACATGTATGCCATGTAAGTTAAAACCCACACACTCAAACGGAACCTGAAATTTAACAAGGTTATCCTTTGTCGAATTAAAGTAACAGCATAACACTCACCATCGTTGACGATACTTAACACGCAGTTGGGGGCAAGTTGTTTCAGCACAGCCTTTTAATAATTTCACGCCAATGGGAACGTCGTTGATGGCACTCATTTTGTGGGCTAAAATTATTCCAACATTTACAATTATTACATAAACTCACCCCATTTTTTATAACCTACAATTCCGTCGTGTTTTATCTGGAGAATGTTTGCAAAGTAAGAAAACTGTGAAAAAGCGAAAGACGCTACCAATTGCACGTCTAATCATACCATTTTAGTTGAGAAAAATCTATTGAATTTGATAACCAGGAAATTAATAGTTTGACATTTCGAACAAAGGATGAAAGGGAAGTTCTGACGCCGACCAGACGAATAACTCATGACGTAACTTACCTATTTTTAATATTTGACGTTGAATATTTGCTTGGGCGACTGCAATCAGATGTGTTTGTACGAGGTGCACCCCATAAGTAAAGTCTCAAATGTATCTGGAAAAAAATTGCGCTTTAATTTAAAATTACCTAATTTTGTTTTTTACAAAAAATATAAAACTAACGGTGGTTATAACCACTAAACCACCCCGATGGCACTAAAATTTAGGGGGGGCAATTATTGGTATTTATAGGTTTAATCCTTCCATTAAATTTTTTAAGCCGATTAAGGTTTATTATAAAATTTTTTTAAATATTTAAATATTAAATTGCAGTTTAAAAATTCAAATTTAATTTTCTTACCTCTAACTTGCCATGTTTACAACAGCTTGATTACTACTTTTTTTTTATATTTTAAACACATAATTATTCTTTGTTTAGTTTTCTTATCGTGGTAGTATATTATTATATAGTATTTTCCAAAAAGTTTCTAAACAAAACAGATAACAGTAATTAATTCTTATCTTAATGTTATTCCAAATTTAGCATTGGTAAATCTTTAATTCTCATGTTTTTATCTATGGTTTTTAATCAATAGAAGGATTTTGTAGAATTTTATCTGTAAAAGATTATAAAAAAATTTAAATCAATTTCGCACTTTTCGGTAAATAACAGGGGGGCTTTTCTGTAAAAATTTATAAATATATTAGCCGATTACCGTCAGCTTAAAAAAAAATTTAGTGCAGTACAAGTTGCCTATATTTTTATGAAATGTAAAAATAAAAATTTAAAAAAATTATATTATGATCGATAAATTATCAATTTTTTCAAAATGCCGTTTCGAAATTACTTAAAAATTGCACCCTTAAAGTTCCTAACAATATTTAATTTAAAATAATAAAATTAAAATTAATTACCAGTAAACTATGTGAGGTCCATCACTGTTGAAAATTAATTATTTATCACAGTTCCATACAAAACAAAAAAAATACGAAATCCTTCCCACAGGAGAGAATTTACTTAATAAATTCTTGCAGTAACAACTTTACACTTTTATATCTCACCATGTGCTTTCGAAGTTCAAAGGTTTGTTGGTAAATATTGTTTAAGTACTATTCATCGGGGTTTGACAATCTATTCAATTATTCAGTTATCAATTTTCTCAAAATTATGTATACACAGAGCCCGGATTTAAAAGCTCAAAGCATTTTTTCTTTTATACAAAAATTTTATATTGAAATTTACAACTTTTGCGGGGAATTCACTCAAAATAGAGTGGAAATCCTGGGATATGTACTGGAGGGTGTTCCACACCCCCCACACCCCCCGGTTTAAAATTTTGGCTTTATATTTTTATAATTAACTTTCAAAGTAACACAAAAAGTTGCTGCTAAACACCATAAGTAGTAAAATAATTAAATAAATATGCTTTTCAAGTTTTAATTTTTTCTACCTGAAGATTAAATTTCCCTCATTTTTACTTAAAAATTCAAATTTCCCGGTTAGTCCTATTCTTAGTTAGTTTAATATCTTTTTCGGTTAGTAAAATTGTAAACCGGGGGGTCTGGGGGGGTATGGAACACCCTCCAGTATATATTTGTCAAATTTCGCCAGGAAAAATCGGAAATTTTGAGGGAAATTAGAGTGTGCAGCAGCGTGCTGGGATTTTATATATCAGGACGCGCACGAATGGATTAACGAGATTCTAACCAATATTTTTGATCTGCCCCTCCCAAAGCATTTTTTAAATACGCCACTAGTGTAAGGTTAAGTGAAACTATATTATATATTAAAAATATTTGGGTATTTAGTCAGGACATTGGTTTAACACGTAGGTTTGAAGGAGGCCATGCCTCCCCACCTTTATGACCGCCTTTGTCCTTCATAAACCTAACCATGGCTTTCGACATAAAACAAGAATCGTCAAAACCTCTAGTTTCGACATCATCATCACGAGATGTGTCTTTCTCAGTTGATCGTTGAAAATTACGATACCAAATACTTAAATCTTCTTTAATGTACGGACCATACCCTCATATACCTTCAGCAGCAATTCCCAAAGTGGGTTTCCACAAAGATTCCCAAGAATTCGCGAATAGTCAAGATTTGAGTTAAGAGTCAGGGTTCCACCAGAAACAAACCATTTGTTAAATTGTATAAGTTTGGGAACCGCTGCTCTTGAGCTAAATCGTACTGCCAGGTTTGTGGATTCTCAGGTTTGAAAATTTTAGTGAAGTGGAGTGGCGTTTTTCCAAGTAAGAGATAAAATACTTGAGAAACAGTCGAATTACCTGCTCATTTTGGCTGGGGACTAACTTGATGTAGTTTGGATTCCGAAAGAACTTCCAAAATAAGTGATGCGACTGTGGAAAATGGTTCTAATTACCGGTGTTAGTAGAAACCAAATTTTCATCACATCTGTATCTTTGAAGGAAGGTGGTATAACCGTGGTGGTTATCATATAACTACGGATACCAATGGCTATATTTGTAAAAGGTCAAAGTCTTTAGTGCAGATATAAACTACACCTTTTGCAGCTGTAATTCAGAAAAGATGAACTGTAATTCAGATTTACCAGTTGATACTCAGAAATCGTCAATTGTAATTTATTTGACAATTTTTGAATATCAACTGACTATTTCTGAATTACAATTGACGATTTCTGAATATCAACTGACGATTTTTGAATCATAATTAACGATTTCAGAATATCAGTTGACAAATCTGAATTACAGTTGACGGTTTCTGAATATCATTTGACAAATCTGAATTACACTTGACAATTTATGAATATCAACTCAATATCAAGTCAGCCAGTCCTCCATTATACTTCAGGAGAGGCCTACAGTTTTTAAACCTTCCCCCAAATGCAATCTTCGATGTACATAAATTTTCGTCTGCACCGAAATTCAAACGTGCATATTATACCAAATGCTAGGCGATTCCGGAAACTACTTTTCTATGCTTCTCCACTGGATACCAAGTTCCGTTTGCTTCCAGCTAAGTTCCAATAGCAATGCTGGTAACTTCAGGACGTGTATTATACAATTCCTGGCCCCGGGCAGTGTAGAGAATATGAAGGATATGCTGATATGCAAGCGTAGCACAAACAGTGTTGTATTCAGACTTTTTCCCCCGAAAGGGCTAATGAAATTTTTAGGGGGGGGGGGGACTTTTTTAAAATAATTTTTTAAATTAATATGCAAAGAACCAACAATACATGTTTATGATAAATTTTGGTTTTATTTCAAATTTTTACGTGCTTTTACAAATTCTCCCGGGGGGGGGGGCATTTTCCCGGGCACCCCCTGGATTCACAAATCTTAACATTTAATTAATTTGTTTTTAATTAATATTTAATTAATCTGTTAGCATGGACGAACCGCAGCGAAACTTTTCGGGGGACAGCAGTCCTCAATTTGCCAACTGTTGACGTTTTTATTGCCCTTTACCTCTTCTTTTGTGGAGTCTCTTATACAAATAAGTTTTTGGCTTTTTAGCTTTCCCCCCTTTTTTTTCTGTAGATAGATCTCCCAGTGGTTTGTCCCTGGGCAGCACTAAATATCTGCTTTAGTGAGTAATAATAAATGCAATAAACTAAATTTTACCACTGAAAATGAAGGATTTTTTTGGCCTCTGAAAAATTTCAGCTTTCCAGATGTAGAACATTTTTGTTAACTTCAGCTTTAGCCAATTCTTAGTTTTTTCGAATAAATAATAATTTCCTGTTGTATTAAGGCAAATAAACGTATTCGGGACCCTAATCTGAATTTTCGAAAAAATCCGTTTCAATATTTATTACAAATACAGACAAGGTTGCTGGTTTATTTCATATCCTCAGTCTGAGTGGGTCAAGTATGTACAAATACAGATAAAGATCAATTCTATAAACGGCGATTACGGGCCTGCTTTTTAAATTCTACTTAAAACAGATCAGCCATGATAAAGAAAAATATATAAAAATAAAGATTTTCCTGGACGGAATATTTTTATAAATACTATTTGTTGTATGTATTTGAAAGAGCATAGCGCAGCTAGGGGGGGGGGAGAAATCAAAATTAGTTCTCCTAAATGAGTTAATTATTGTAAAAATAATAATAATAAAAACAAATATAATTTTTATTATTCTAAATGCTCTTTTATCCTTATTTTATTAATCTTCCGAGTGGGAGTGTCCAGCGGCGTTTCCAGTAGATAGGCCAGGTGGGTTATGCCCACCTATAATTTATTTTATTTTTTTTATTAAAAAATATATTTTGTATATTATTATTTATATTATTTTTGCTGTAATATGCTGAATTTTACGAACGTATCAGCATGTCTGTTTGTTTATTATTATCATCGCAAAGAACAACATATTATATTATTTATGAAAACTCCATCAAATTTTTTCGATTGAAAAAAGTTAACAGTTATAAGCCATAAAATTTTAAAACAATAGCGTTAAATTTTTATTGTTCAATTTAGATTTTTAATTTCCTGACGGAAATATTCAAGATAAGAGCAATATAATAGCTAGAAGTTACGTGTTGATAACACAACATGAAATTATGACCCAATTTCTATAAGACATCGGTGTTTGTATTATACAGAAAGCGTAGGCAGTTGATTGACGATATAGATGCATAATGGGGAAAAGTTGTAATTTTGCATTATAAAAGCGCAACAGTTCATTTATTGCGATTCTGAACACGATGACGTTATCTCGTAGTTCGTCTTATTACCGCTGCATCACTTTTGCGTTAGTGTAGCTCTTTTTCGATTTTAAGCTCGATGACCGATATCGTCATCCCGTGACGTCAGTTGTACACTCAGGATAGTAGCATGCAGATAAGAAATTTCTCTCATTTTTTACGATTGAGATACGAAGGAGATAAATAATTGCTCGCTTTACGAACTTGAGAAATTGATTTTTTTATTAAGGTAGCAAATATGAATCGTCGAGAGCGCTTTACGTTCTTTAATAACATTCTCTGCCGAATTTAAATTGACTACCGGGATCCTGTAAGATTGAATCCAATTTTACTTTTATTTTTAATTTTCTAAAAATAAGAAAATAAACTGGAGAGATTAAAATCCCATTTTCATGTGAAAACTTTTTTTACATCCGAATATTTCAGACATTAGAAATACCAACGTAAAATATTTATTTAATTGTCATGAGTGGAACGCATGCCGATAAAGAGTATTCTTTTATCTATATTAAAGTTTAAACAAATTATTTTTTGAACAAATAAACCTCTTATCTCTATATCATTTATGGTTCCGTGATTATAACCACAAGAATTCAAGAATACATTATTGTTTCGTTAAATTGGTGACCCATATAAATACAAACACCTTCAAACTTTTCACCCTTTAAATCTAATATTCATTAACAGATAAGTAGAACATAAGTGGGTCAGGCTCGAGCTGTTTGTTGCATACGGGGGGGGGGGGGTTCAAACTTTTTCGAAACTACCCTTTTAATTGCCAGACGTGGCTAGACAGCAGGAATCAAATAAATTAAGGTTCTGGAAAATTCGGAAACTTGTAAATGAATGAAATTGATTATAAAGCTTAACCATAAAATTAATTATAATTACATGGAATTACAATAATTGTAATTACAAGTTATGAGAAAACGATTGCATGTAAAATTTAATTTTCACCAACTGGTGAATAAGTAATTAGAACTAATGGGTTCTGCATGTAGAAAAATAGTTATACATTTGCGTCAATTGTTAACCCTTAAATGTAAGGGAATGACGTAAGTCTTATAGAATATTTCTAACCCCAATTTACATTAATCGATGCTTTGACGTTGTTTTCATTATTCAAAACTATTGTAACAAATTTAAAATCAAATTTATAAAAAATTCTGTTCTGTTCCACCCTTTTCTCGTGTAATTTTCCTGAAAGTTATTGATCATTTTTTTCGGAAAAACATTTAAGCGAAGAGCTCAAGTTTTAGGACTGCTGGATTTTTAAATTTTGGAAAAACGTAGGTCTTTTGGTATCTTCCATAATAAATTATTGTAATCTTTTGCTTTTACAATAAAAAATTTTTTTTAGTCTATGTGATGAAACCACCCTGTATAATATTGTTGTGCTTTTGGAACTTTAAATTGGCTACATAATTTAAAACGATATTGATCAAATAAATTAATAAAAAGTTGATTATGAAGTGATTTATTTATTAACAAGACAAATTATACTATGCTTACATTTTTGGGTTAAAATATTGTTCAATGTTGCCGATCGATATCATAATTAAGAAATTTAAATTTTTTTAATCTCGAAAAATATCTCTTTTGAGTGATAATTAACTTTTTATATTTCACTTAGGTATACAATCGCATGGAACCAGCACGTTACTTTTGTGAGGAAAAATTGTAATTTAATTTAATTAATTTTTAATCAAAAATAAAAAAGCTAATAGTAATTTTGATAATTACTCGAATAAAATAGAAAAAAAAACACAAAATTTTTTCAAAAAACCGACGACGATAAGGTTTTTTCTGATAATTGAAAAATTGAAAAAAAAAGTCAGTGATTATAATTATCCGGGCCAAACAATAATCTTTGGAAATCCATTATAGTCCGGGAGCTAGCGACACAAAATTTTGTCAGATTTTATAAAGATTAATTTTAGTTTATTTGTGTCATATTAGAGCTACAGAAACCTGAAATTGATTCCTGCCGAGGCACCAGTGGGGCAGCGATCGACAGCGGTCTTCTGATTATGTTAAAAAAAAAAGGTAAATGTTGAAAATTATAAAAGCTGAAACTTTTTCTAATATTTAATAATATTTCAATAGGGTATAAAATGACATCCTGCCACTTCTGCTGTGGAACGGTCTACTCCTGCCATAGCCATATTTATGTGAAAATAAAATATCAATTGTTAGAAATATTAAAAGCTGAAATTTTTTTGTCATTTCTGTAATAATTAAAGCAATTAAAAAAACGTATCCTGCCAGCTATATGATGGGACCTGGCTTCGGCAGGAGCTAGGAAATAGTAAGGTAATATCACTTGAAACAAAATCGTTTGTTTCAACGCACAAGGTTTACAAGGTTTTGTAAAGTATCACAGCACTAAGTATGCAAACTGACAATATTAATTATTATTTATTATCATTATCAGTATAAATAGCGGATTATATGCAAAATGGAATATTTAGTAAAGTGCAAAACTAGTAGCAACGTGCAATTGTTATTATTACTTATAAAAAAACAATAACCGTGGAAACGTACATGACCAGCCTGATAAATGAAAATTTTAACAATTTCAAAAGCAATTTTTGACTTTTTAAGTAGAAAACTTATAGTTTCACTTGTAGTTTATATTTCTGTATTAATTTTGTATCTTTCATTTTCTCTCTAAAATAATTAGGTAAGCAGGAATTTGCATATATAAGTTTTTACATGTTAATTTATTATGTTCGGCTAACTCATTGAGCACCCGGTATAACAAATTATAAGGGAGATATACCAGGTATGAGACGGGTTTTGTTTTCAAGCCAAAACTTTTTATAGAAACCAAATATACCGAATATCTTACATACCATTCGAAAGCTAATGATCATACGCAACTTTTTGCTGTAGAAAATATATTGATTCCGTCAAACCAAAAAAAGTTATGAGCATTTCCGTGATGAGTTGATTTTTGATCGAAAAAAAATTTGACACCAGGTATGAGACACCCGGTAAAATCTGCTAAATATGGGGAAATATGAAATAAAACAGCCACGAATACGGAAAATATCAATGTTTAATCATCATGAAGGCCTTCAGTGACCAAAATTACGAAAGAAAATGACACTTTTTTTCTATAATTTATACATCATATTTTTCGTCTTCATCTTCGGCTCATATCCAATTCGCAATGTTTGAACGTAAAGAAGCTGGCACGCATATTTGCACACTTCAAAAATTACATTCGATGAATTTGATGGAATTGGCAACAGTCTCATAACTGGTACTCTCGGCTGTCTCGCACCCGGAACATGACGCCATTTTTACAAAACACAGAAAAATTTATGTGTGAACATAAATCAGTCCAATCGACTACTTCATCGTAAAATATAAGGAAAATGATGAATTTCTATGCACTGTAATCTCATTTTTTCGTTGAATAACTAGTAATAACAGCAATTACAAAATAATCAAATAAAACTTTTTTCATGAAATTTTTACTCGATGTTTGGATCACATACAAAAATTGTGACTATTGACTCCGGTGTCTTAAAAAAAACTAGCTTCCAACATGAAAATATGTTGACACTAGTCAAAGCCAGAAAATTGGCATCGCAATATGGAAAAATATAAGTGGAGCCGTCTCATACCTGGTACAGCTCCCTTACTTAATACTTTGAGTATAACAAATATTGCATACAATTGTATGTATTATACGAAATGCTGGATTCAGAACATCTACCTATCACAGGAGAAATTACAAATAACACAGGACAACAAAACAAAAGCTTTTTTCTGCGGTCTTGGGTTTTGCAGTGAATTTGGATACACTAATGTAATAATGTACTCGTCACATAGTTATTTTGTTCAAATTGACTCTAGTTCTTATGTTAAGGGGGGGGGGGTAAAGTTAATTTTAAGCAAAATCAGCATATTTCGATAATTTTTTTTGACGAAACTATTAATATATATTTATTGCTATAATTACTACATAATAAAGTGACATTTGAAGAATATACTGTGAAATTTTTATGAAGAAATGAGCCATTGACAGCGAATCTCCGCGAACATCTCAAAAAGAAATTTCCATTTTATTTTCAATATAAAGAGGTTGTCTTTATCTCAAAAACTGGAGTCAATTCGACAAATCTGAATTTTTTTTGTAATTTAGGTGACCATAATTACCCAAAATTGACTCATAAACCCCACACCTCAAAATCACTGTTCCCACTCTGTAGTCTTTGAATAAATTAAATATTTTTGTTTCATTTTATTTTCAATATAAAAGGGTTGTCTTTATCTCAAAAACTGGAGTCAATTCGATAAATCTGAAATTTTTTTTGAATTCAGGAGACCATAATTACCCAAAATCGACTCATAAACCCCAGACCGCAGAATCACTGTTGCCCTGTGTAATATATTAGATGTTCACTCTCAACAACTTTGCTCCTGCCGAAGCAAGGTCCCACCAAATGGCTGGTAGGATATGTGTTTTTCATTGCTTTAATTATTACAGAAATGACAAAAAAATTTCAGCTTTTAATATTTCTAACAATTGATATTTTATTTTCACATAAATATGGCTATGGCAGGAGTAGACCGTTCCACAGCAGAAGTGGCAGGATGTCATTTTATACCTTTTTGAAATATTATTAAATATTAGAAAAAGTTTCAGCTTTTATAATTTTCAACATTTACCGTTTTTTTTTAACATAATCAGAAGACCGCTGTGAATCGCTGCCCCGCCAACGAGTTGGCAGGAGTTCATTTTATTGATAAGTTTCATGAACATAATAAAATAAAAGATAAACCAAGGTTTATAAAATGTGACAATGAAAAATGTCGCTAGCTCCCGGACTATTATAATAAAAGTGAATAACTGAAATTTCTGATGAAAACCAGATTTTCAATCTTCATTTTCCAACAAATTTTTAATTTTCTATCTGTTTTCGCATTGAACAGGTTCGATTTCAAACCTGTTTCCTTCGCTGCTCGGGGTTTCACCCTTCAGGTTGCAATCTTTGGAAATCCCACATAATAAAAATAAATAACTGAAATTTCTGATGAACAACAGATTTTGAATCTTCATTTTCCGACAAATTGTCAATTTTCTATCTGTTTTTGGATTGAACAGGTTCGATTTTAAACCTGTTTCCTTCGCTGCTTGGGATTTCACCCACTCAGGCCGCAATCTTTGGAAATCCTACATAATAAAAATGAATAACTGAAATTTCTGATGAACAACAGATTTTCAATCTTCATTTTCCAATAAATTGTCAATTTTCTATCTGTTATTGCATTGAACTGGTTCCATTTCAAACCTGTTTCCTCCGCTGCTCGGGATTTCACCTCTCAGGGTGCAATCCTTGGAAATACCACATAATAAAAATGAATAATTGAAATTTCTGATGAACTGATTTCAATTTCTGATTTTCAATTGTAATTTTCCAACAAATTGTCAATTTTCTATCTGTTTTTGCATTGAACAGGTTCGATTTGAAACCTGTTTCCTCCGCTGATCGGGGGTTTCACCCTTCAGGTTGCAATCTTTGGAAATCCCACATAATAAAAAATAATAACTTAAATTTCTGATGAACAACAGATTTTGAATCTTCATTTTCCGACAAATTGTCAATTTTCTATATGTTTTTGCATTGAACAGGTTCGATTTTAAACCTGTTTCTTCCGCTGCTCGGGATTTCACCCACTCAGGCCGCAATCTTTGGAAATCCTACATAATAAAAATGAATAACTGAAATTTCTGATGAACAACAGATTTTCAATCTTCATTTTCCAATAAATTGCCAATTTTCTATCAGTTTTTGCATTGAACTGGTTCGATTTCAAACCTGTTCCTCCGCTGCTCGGGATTTCACCCCTCAGGGTGCAATCCTTGGAAATCCCACATAATAAAAATGAATAATTGAAATTTCTGATGAACAACAGACTTTCAATCTTCATTTTCCAATAAATTGTCAATTTTCTATCTGTTTTTGCATTGAACAGGTTCGATTTCAAACCTGTTTCCTTCGCTGCTCAGGGTTTCACCCCCTCAGGTTGCAATTTTTGAAAATCCCACATAATAAAAATAAATAACTGACATTTCTGATGAACAACAGATTTTCAATCTTGCATTGAACAGGTTTGTTTTCAAACCTGTTCCTCCGCTGCTCGGGATTTCACCACTCAGACCGCAATCTTTGGAAATCCTACATAATAAAAATGAATAACTGAAATTTCTGATGAACAACAGATTTTCAATTTTCATTTTCCAATAAATTGTCAATTTTCTATCTGTTTTTGCATTGAACTGGTTCGATTTCAAACCTATTTCTTCCGCTGCTCGGGGTTTCACCCCCCAAGGTTGCAATCTTTGGAAATCACACATAATAAAAATGAATAACTGAAATTTCTGATGAACAACAGATTTTCAATCTTAATTTTCCAACCTTTTTGCATGTTTTGCATTGAACAGGTTCGATTTCAAGCCTGTTTCCTCCGCTGCTCGGGGATTCACCTTCTCGCGGTTGTTTAGAAACAGGTTTGCTCTCGTACCGATTATATCTAATAACAGTGTTCCTGTCTCAAAAAGAATTTTTCGGTTCCATTCTATACGTCGCGTCGGCCTGTCTAGAAATAGAACCGTGGTTTTTCGTTTCCTAGATTACCAATGTATGCTTCTTGACAGTGCCGGATTACCCATAAGGTAGAAAAGGCAACTGCCTAGGGGCCCCGCTTATTTTAGGGGCCCCGTGAAAACGAAAATAATTTTTTTTTTAATTATAAACCTTTCTATACTGATTCAGCGTCTTTGAGCATAAATGGATATTATCTTACGTTGAAAAAGCAAAGTTGGCAATTTTTCCTTGAAAAAAACGCGAAAAGGCTAAATTTTACGACTACTCCTGCCTCAAAAAAGTCGGTTCTAATTTTCTAGAAGGCCCCGAAAATTTAACTGCCTAGGGGCCCACAAATGTTTAATCCGGCACTGCTTCTTGATTGAGTTTCTTTATTTATGGCCTGGTATTTGTGTTAGTTGATTAACAACTTAGCTGTTAATAATTATTCATCAGTAAAAAACAAATATTTTTGCTTTTGAACATAGTCTTAGGTGATTGGATGACTATAATTTTTAAAATTTTATTAATTAATATTAATTTATAAGTACATTTCTCAACTTAAAAGCTATTTTTTTTAATTTGACAAACGCAATTGATGACAGAAGCTATTTGTATGCAACAAATTTGGATATAATATCCATTTTTTATTGTTTTATTTAAAAAGCTGCAGCAACATTATTTTTTAAATAATTTCTTTTATTTCCTTATTTATTTCTTTTATTTATTTTATTTTATTTTATATTAATGGTTGATTGTATGGTAACATTGATAACTAGCTAAGGTTATACGCTCGAATCTAATTGTCAGCATTTAAAAAAAATTTATTTGAATTGTTTGCTTCATTATTTATTAAAATTGATTAAAAATTTAAAATTTTCGACTTTTAAAATATTCATATATTTTATAAAAACAGTGATTTTATAATTAATAATTAAAATATTTCAGTGCAATTTAGTAAATATCAGAGGTTAAGCTTGTTTTGCAAATGCTTTCCAATTTTATAAAATGTCATAGTAAAATTACTACTGGAATCACGTGAATCCATTAAACAATAATCGAAATCTCGTTAATCTATTAATCCAAATAAAATAATATAATATCTTTTTTTATGGATACTACTAATATTTCATTAATTATAGCCAAATTTAGCTCAAAACCAACGATTATGTCTGTCTAGACCCGTAATTTTTGAGTTGGGGCCGCTTCAGGGATGTTTTTAATGAGTGAATAGATTCGCCATTTTCAACTTCAGTTTATACCCAAAAACACTGGCATAAAAACATTCCTTGGGCGGATTGAATGAGCAATTTTTTATATTTACATTTGTAATTTACGCCATAAACTTCCATAATTACATTTGAAAATTTTTCTAGTGGACAAACAATTTTTTCATCCAATAAAACTGTAATTTAGAAGGATCAATAAATAGAAACCAAATAGTATTTTTGTTCACCTGGTTCTGTCTTTTCTGTTGCATACATTGATAAATAACGCTCACCCACAACTGAGAGATCCGCTTTCCCCTACAAACTGCAAATTTATCAAAAAATTAAAATATATGTAAATAAATACAAAAAAATGTTTTCGCCCGGGATCGAACCGGGGACCTTCCGCGTGTTAGGCGGATGTGATAACCACTACACCACGAAAACCATATTGAATGCTGCGATTACACATATTCAGCATTTAATTGGTATTTTCTAGGTTTCTCCCAAATAACACAAAATATTAGAACAAATTGAAAGTCATTCAGAATGCTATCTTTTTACACAAAGAAAATTGAAGCAAATTAAAGTTTTTTCCCGTTTTCTCGAAAATAAATCAGAAAAAAATAGCTATTTGATTTTCTTTGTGCAAAAAAATATTTTATTTTATAATAAATAAAATGGTGGACATAAACAATCATCATAAAATCAATAAAAATCACAGTAAAGAAGTGCGTTCTGCTGATAAAGCGATAAATCGATAGCAGCATATATTTATGCAGAGATATCAGTTGACGGGTTAATCTGTGCCTGACCAAAATATATAAAACCTCTTGGGAGTAAGCTGGAAATCATCAGCAGTACAGCAAAATCTTGCGGTCTGGATATTGGCTAAATATTCTGCATCTGTGGTAGGCTCAGATCAAAAATCTACTTTTTGAAAAATTTAATAGATTAGTAGTTCAGAATTTCAGAGGAAGCTCAGCTTTTCTAGCCTTCTCTGACGAGCTGCCACTGACAATAGTTAATTGTGTAATAATATTGTTTTACTGCTCGAGTTCACTCGAGCCATTCCAACTCAGTGGCGGCTTGTCAGGGTAGGCAGGGGCAATAGTGCCACACCAAGCTATCATTCAAGTTTTGCAAAAACATAATTTAAATTTTTTAAAAACTTCAAACCCCTTGGATTCATCCTCATGAACATTAGCAAGTTCAAAAAACATTTGAGCCACAAAAAGTACATTTGCTCAGAATAAGACATGTTTATTTTTTTAAATCTAAAATGAAATTATGAAACAAACAAACGAAGTCGAGAAATATTGTTAACAAATGAAGGGAAATCTGAGAAAATCTTGAGAAGTGGGTGGAAATCTTATGAAACCCAAAGAAATTTCAGAAAATCATAGGGCATCTTAGAAAAAAAATCTTAAGAAATAAGAAAATGCTGAAGGCAATCTAGAAGGAAAACCGGGGAAATCTCATGTTTCAACATTTAAAATCCTCACAAGCTTTTGCTGGTTAAACTTTAATGTATTCGAAAAATACATATGAGCCACAAAAAGTACATTTGCTCAGAATAAATCATGCTTATTTTTCTTAATCTAAAATGTAATTATGAAACAAAAAAAAACGAAACCGGGGGGAATTACTGGAGAAATCTGGTTTACAAATGAAGGGAAATCTTAAGAAATCAGAAAATGCTATTTCAACTTTTTCGAAAGGATAACATGAATGCTCCTTGAATGAAACTTTAGCTTTGTTTATTGAATTGCATAAAGTTAACTTGCTACGCGCAGGTTACTGCGCTGCAATATTATATCTACGGCGGCTCAAATAAATGGAATAAAAACCTTTTGAAGACTTTTTCCTCATATAAAACTCGCTTGTACGGTAATACTTATTAGACATTTTTTGTTGAAAATTTTGTTCCCTTCATTTTTGTTTATATGCATTTTTCTATTTCGTCGCACCCTTTCCGAGATATAGTGATTTCAAAAATCTCTATGAAAATTCCCATAAGAACAATGTTTTTTTCAAATGGATGTATCTCGGAAATGGTGCGACGAGGGAGAAAAATGTATATGAACAAAAATAAAGGGAATGCAATTTTCAACAAAAAATGTTTAATCTGTTTTTCAGTAAAAACGGTTTTTATATGAGAAAGAAGCTAACATGTAAAATTTTTTTCATTTTTGACCCATCCTCGTATTAATTTTTTTTTATGAACGTTGTTCAGGGACAAGTGAATAAAAAATCTATAAAATTCAATTAAAATTGTAAGTAGATAGAAATAAAAAAATTTATGGTTTATTTTGCGTAAACGATGAATGAAGATTGAATTGAAATGAAAGGAAACGTGAACAGGTAACAGACAACGTGTAGAGATAGGTGTACGTGGTTACAAAAACAAGGTCGATAAAATGAAAACAATAACGTAAAAACTAATTAATTATTGTAACTGTAATTTTATAGCGGCATTGGTTTACGATAAATTGAAATAAATACTAGTAAAAATGTGAAAAATAGGCAACTTGTCGTACTCTGGGTTATTCAATTTAGTGCGAAGCAGAAATAATGTCGGCGGTGTAAATTTAATATACGGATTTTCGCTTATAAATTCGTTCAGTTTCCTTCATCAATGACATTTTTGGTCGAATAAAATGTTTGACGATTGATGATAAGTTTAAGAATGAAAGCAAATTAACTGTCGCTTCGTACTGTACCACTGACGTCTAGTGACTTCGTGACGTCAGCGACAGCGAGATCTAGATGAAAATGCACGTACTAGTTCAGTGGGCTGTTGGAATCTTGGTGGTGACGACCTAAGTTTAAAATATTGTGAAAAATGTCCGGAAAAACGTACCCCGTGGACAGATTAGTGCGTGTTGGTTATTACGAACTAGAAAAAACAATAGGAAAAGGAAATTTTGCGATTGTTAAACTTGCCACACACGTTGTTACAAGAACTAAGGTAGGTTTTTGTTGTGTAAATAAAAACGTCACTTAAGTGACGATTTTTTATGCTTAAAATCGTTAATTGTTCACAAAATTTACTACTCGTTAATTCAATTAGTTTAAATAACGTGGGTTCGCGTTTCGCATTCCACCACAATTTTTTCCGGAATTATTTATGAAGTGTCTGTTTAGGTTAGGTTCATGTCAAATCCCAGTGTAAGGGACCTCGTCTATTGCTCCTTCCTTGTTGATTTTATAATTTCAACAATTTAAGATAAATTATTCTTCAATCGCGCCGACCAATCTATCGCCAAAGCCAACTTGGAAATTTTTTATTTCACACTTTTTTTTTAGGTTAAGTCGCTACCTACTGTTTTTCTCGCTGCTTCTTCCACCCAAAACATTTTAATATTTTAGACAAAACGTCAAGATCGTTTCGATATAAACAGAGTGCTGACAAAATTAGGTTACTTATTGTTTGAACGTGACGTGGTTTACGTGAAATATTTGCTGTATTATTATTTAGTAGTTTTCTTCCTCTGTTGACACAATTTTCCTTTTCCACTCGAGCATTATTATTTGTAATCATCCAGGATGATTTTTTTTATTACAAAACTAATTAAAATATTTTACATTTGTGCGGTGTGATGTAAGCAGACATAAAAACCTACCTACCTACTAAATTTTGTCATTGTTTTCGTATTCTTTATTGAATAGATAAGAGTAGGTATCATTGTGTACACGTAATGGGCAGGTAATACAATAGACGATTGAGAAAGCTCCATGAACTTGCATGCAACTGTTTTATTGTTTTTCAATCTACCGTACAAAAACAATTGCGTTCCAACGATTTCTACTCTTTTTCAACTAACCTAATTTGATTTACCACTGTCGCTTTCGATTATCACCGAGCCTGACCACGGTCTACATGCCGAAACAGTGCAAAAGCAAACTGCTGAAGACTGTCTTCAGTCTAGTCTGATAACTAATTGCTTCAGTTTTCCACTGTGATGGCGAGAACCTTGTAACTAATGATATAACCGTGTAATATTCGAACGAAGTCCTTAATTGAAGGACTGACAGCTACTGCATTAACCCTCGCTGGAAACACAAACACTGCAACCAACTACCCCATGCAGAGATGTTGATTGACATAAATTGGAAAATTCAATTGGTTTTAGATGGCATATTTGCACGCAGATTCACCAGCGGTGAGAATCAGAAAAAACATGAAAAAACGAAACTGAGGATATAAACTCCGAAATTCCTCTAGGGTAATCCCGATGTCGGTCATGAGCTGAGGTTTGGTATTAAGTAGCTGTCGTTTAGACCGCTGCATTCGACTCGGATTCGTCTTTGCCAGTCTGTGTGTTTATCTAATCAAGTAAATAAATATTTTGTTGATTAATGTGATCATAAATACTTGAATTTAATTAGATGTTTTATCTAGATTCTAGAAATTGCACTGTTCGTTGCGAATTATTCGAGTAGTAGCAATTGCTGTGCACTTCAACGCTAAGCTCACGGTAAAGGTTATGTAGGGACAACTGATAAGCTCTACTCTACACTCAGTCTCGCAGTTTCTCATTATTAAGGGCGGCTAGTCTTTATGATGCCCAGTGCCGAGAGCTTGGTATTCACTTGGGATACAATATACCAACATGAAACAGTAATGCAGTTAAATTAGGCATTAAGCTGAAGGTTTCATCTCAAGGCAAATGACAAATATGGTCGATGTTCCATAGGAACAGTCCAACAAAACTACAAAATAACAATTGGGTAGACCGGAAGGTGCATGTACAACAAAAACGGTTTCACACAGAATGATTTGACAATGGGCAAATAATCGTTGCAAATACATGAATAAAAAAGTGAGTCGACACAAATGACATTCCAAAAGTCAATATGCAACTTACGCAGATATTAAACCAACAGTAATTTTAAAAAATTCCGATTTTCAGTTTCATCCAGACAAGGTTACTATATTTTAAAGTCATGAAATCGGGACACACAGGAGTGAATTTGGTTTATTGGGCCGGTGGGGGGGGGGGGGGTTATAAAAATGAAAAAGTGCTGTAGGCGAAATTTGTTGATGTGTCAAATTGTCAAAATCTCACAGGCGTCGAATTTTCAGGTTTTCAAATGGGTAGTTTTTTTCAAAAGTTAAGTTCCCACATTTTACTATATTCTGTCGGGCGTTCCACACCCCCCAGAACCCCCGGTGAAAGTGGATGTCCACAATATCTCGGGATATATCCACTGGATGTCTATATCTCGGAAACGGTATGACTAAATAGAAAAATGTATATAAACAAAATTGAAGACAATAAAATTTGCAACAAAAAATGACAACAAACAGCTTTAAAATGTTTAATTTACATTGGTAACATAGGATTGTCACAGAGTTCTTATTCGAGTCACTGTATTTAACATAAGAAATTATTTTGAAAATTAAAAAAAAATCTATCTTGTCTGGGAGGTATTCTACCAAAAATAAATACCCCCCAGACCCCCCGGTTTGCTTACAGTTACAGTAACAGTAGCCATTACCGAAAGATATACTATATCCGGTTTTATCACTAGTTTATAAGAGGATACTTTTATATGTCTACTACTGACGCGCATGAATAGATTAAAGAGATATACTTACGCCTACGGACGTGGGCGAGCGCGAATCACATACTATCAGTGCAAAAGTGCTTATATTTAATAAATTAATATTATCAGTCTTTAGAAATTCTGAAAATTGGAACAGCAATGTAAAAGAAAGGACTGTCCCGACCAAATCAGGACGTCTGGTAACCTTAATCCAGAAGGAAACCGTACTCCCAGCAGGAACAGCCGTAGGTATATGATAATTAGAAATTGGAGATTGTTTGAAAATCAGGGCAAAAAAAACCAGAAGTTTGGAAACTCGGAAGCTGGGAGAACCAAATCAGAATTATTTATGTTACAAAACTATAGCTAGATGGACCAACAGTAATTTTATGAAAATATCTTACTCAACTACAGTTTGCGCGTACGTCAACATACATAATTTATGTTTTGATTAATTACGTGTAGATTGAAATAATTACAATGGATTTAAATTATATTTTATTATAAAAATATGAATAATTTATAGAAAGTTAATGTTTACAACCAAGTTTTATTCAATAGCTACGGTATTCCATGTGCCGGAGAAAATCTAGAACTTTCCTAAGAAGATTTGAAGAGGAAGATGGAAAATGAGATAATTAACCCCTTCATATTACCAGCGGTACCAAAATCTACCTACTTTAGTGTAGTTCTTATTTGACCCAGTTTTGATTTTTATGTTTTATACAGACTCCTTATGAATATTTCAAAAGAGCGGCATACTTTTCCATCGATGGTTGATATTTAATCCCTAACTCTAAAATGGTCAACGTAGAGCAGTGTACTATTCCACCGATTTGAATCTGGGTAGCTATAATGGGGCGATTATATAATATAACCTTCATAATCGATGCATATCTTCGCGCGGATATCTCTTTTATTATAATGCTCCTGCTGATACAGCGTCTCATATTTTTGGTTAGAAAAACCCGAAGACGCAGACATGATTAATGAGAAGAAAAGCAAAAAGGAAAAATGGAGAACATATCACAGGATTTGCACTCTTCCCGAATACCTGAAGAAAACAGGGACTTTTTAAGCAAAAGTGAGGGAAATTTAAACCTTCGACTAGAGAAGCTTGGGAAAACATATATTTAAGTGCCTTACCTAAGTTTAGAAGGTTCTGCGTTATTTTGGAAGTTAACTGTCAAAATTATAAAGTCAAAGTGTAAACCGGGGGGTCTGGGGGGTGTGGAACACCCTCCAGTACATAACATATAATAAAATTCTCACTCTTCTAGAATACCTACAGAAGACAGAATAATAAATTATACAAATTTCGACAGAAAAAGCTGGGACATTTTTTGTTTTTGAACAAAAGCGAGGGAAATTAAAACGTTCGGCTAAAGAAAATTGGAATTTGAAAAACTAATTTATTTTTATTATTATATCAAGTTTTGCAGCAACTTTTTGCGTTACTTTGCAAATATAGAAAAACGGGAAATCCCCCAGTAGCGGTAAACGAAATTAAATGTATAAGTATTGTACCGCTAAAGATCCACCGTCGAGCTGCCCATCCACGGAGAACCACTTATTAGTTAAGAACTACTTAAAAACTCGGCAATTAAAAGATTAAAATTTTGACCAGTTTACCTGCTAACGCAGCGGTGGAAAAGTTATATGGGATTAAAAAACTCTTGACCATCGGTGGAAAAAGAAATCGCCCTTTCAAAATAGGTTTTCTGGAAAACCAAACACGAAAACCCGGCAGACCAGGAAGCGGGGTGCTATACTCGGTCTAGCCAGCTGTGATATGTTGACTGTGGGGAAGGTAAAGGGAAATCTCTACCATTTCTTCTGTAAGTCATCTTGGCTTCGACCTAGTTTGATAACAATAGACCGACCATTTCAAAGGCTTAATCGCGTACTTTCGTTAATTATAGCCGAATTTACGCAATGACGGATTCCAGCCAGTTTAGACTCTTGATTTTTGAGTTCCGGCGGCTTCAGGAATATTTTTAGCAACTGAATGTGATCAGAGAATCCCAACTTTCTAGATTCGTAATTTTCGAATTAATATTTACGGAAACAGGTAATGGCGGAATAGAATGTTTAAGTTCGTGGAGGCATTCTAACATAGTTAACATGGTTAAAACGACTGGCAGTGGGTAGAGTACGCAGCCATATAGGAATCGCTCAGATGAACTTGTAGTCTGACTCATCGAAGATTAACCTTTGGAAAATGAAGAGTAGGATGAAAGAGCTGAAATAGTATTTTTCTACACCTCCATGCCGACTATGATGGTGTAATTAGGGGATTAGGGTTCAAAAGGAGATTGAGCAATAGAAAACCACATCGACCGAGAATGGGGACTTTAAGTAATTTTTTTTTATAATTATAATGATCAAGGAAATGGTAGGAAATATTTACCAACAGGAAACTATCTATTTCTTGCCTATTGTGCTGAACAGTTAAATACACATTTGTGGTAAATGATTTATCTGGCCTATGTAATTGTCACGATGATGATAGAGCAGATAATATGTAAATAATAATATTTTTGGTTCGTTAAACTTGCTCTAAAAATATTAGTAATGTAGGCAGTTGGCGGTTTTTCTACAAATTTTTCTCGTTGCATACACCTTGCTGCGCGTTTGACTGCTATTGAATTTTATTTTTCCGAATTCGATGTCCGGTATGGATTACTTTAAGGCATTAACTTTGGAACAAATACCAAGGTTAGAGAAGCCAAAACTATTTTAGTAATTGCGAATATTTTTGTACTAATTTTTACTAAAACCTATTCAGTTATTTTACTTCTGGAATGGCAATCTAATAGATGGGGTCCAATGGGGTTGTCGGGGGATTTTTTATTTTATTTTTTCTTATATATTGAATTTTATTTTTTTATTTATTAATTTTAGTCAAAAAAATGGCCAAATTAACAAGTGGTATCATGGCGGATCATAATGGGCGGAAAGATTTAACTTATTTGGTGAAAAATTCTTCGTAAATATTTTTGTGGAGGTGTATACCGTAGTATCGAGATGATTTTATTCTGATTTTACTTTGCACAAATGACATGGGTGGGTTTTGACACAATCTTGAAATTTTTATGTGTCCACCATTCCTACGTAGTTTTACAATTTTTATTTGGTGGAATATTTTTGTATAGATAATATTAAATAATTCCAGTATTTTCAAAATTAGATTTTTTTGTTTATGAATTATGAGTGACCTTTCTACACGTGCTCACGGCAGACGTTTCTCGGGCTTCGTTGTTGTGGAAAATGTTCAATTACATTTATTTGTAATCAGTAGTAAGAAAAAATGTTATTTTCCTGACTATCAACCACCAAATGAAGGAAAACCAAATTATCAATGTTTCACAAACTTCCTTATGCGTTTATCTGCCATCTTTTTCTATTTTATAATTTTATGATGTAATTTACAAATTCATGTTATATTTTTTAATTTTAAATAATTTTTATTACTATACATAAATATTTGATTATTTTATTTACCGCAATACAGAACGCACAACTTGGTTATTGGAAAAATAAACATTAATTATGTTTGTTGAAATTATTTTCTGTTTACCAAGGTTTTTCCATTTTCTCACATGATAATTTTATACTTTAATTTTTATTTGGCGATATTCGTATGTAATTAAAAAATTATTTAATTATTGGCAATAGAAAAAAATAGATTTTGCTCGAATAAGTAAACTTTTTATCAGTAAATCTGAAATTTTAGATAACAATTTTATTAATTGCCTTTAAATAATAAAAATTTTCTTTCTAAATTAATTTTCTTTAGATGGATTAACTAGTTATTACTGAGGTTACTTGTTGTTGTTCTTTTGGCCGTAGATTAATAATTCTAGAAGATGTGAATTTTCCCAAATTATTGTCACATTTTTTCTATTTTATTCAAGTTGTTACTGAATGTATTCTATTATATTTTGAAGTACCGGTATTATACAATTTCAAGTACCTACCTTTATCTAGACAAGATTAAACATCCTCAATTGGTTTCGCGTTTAATTAAATTTCAATAATCATGGCCATAAAATTACGATTTCTTACTATTTTGGTGATGATTATTTTTCTTGTGGAAAATTTGGAGCAGTTTTGATCGTTGGAAAATACATAAATTCATCATTTAGTTTTACCTGCTTAATTAGGTCCACCATTAAGTTCGTTGTTTATTTTGTAAATTACACATTGCGGCGCATTTCACCTTCATAATAAACAAATAATGCTTAATGATAAATAAGAATTAAGTGAATGACCTGAACATTTTCGAATGTCAACTTTTAGTGTATTAGAACTCTTATCAAGACAAGTATTTTCTTATCAGCAGCATAACATCTCTGGCGAATATTTTTTTAATTTCGAACGAATTATTGTATACGAAGCTCAAAAATATGTAATTCTGAAAAAGAATGGTTGTGTTTACTTTATATTTATATAATTATTAATGTCTAATACCTCGTACGCCCACAACATGATTATTGCATTATTAATTCGGGGATGAGGGTTGAACTAATTTATTTTTTGTATTATACATTTAAATAAAATTTCTTACTACGTTGTTACCCTAGGTAACAAATTATTGAAGTCGACATGTTGTATGGATTGATAGACCTCACCCGTCCGCTGGAGGGTTATAGTGATCACCAACGTGGTAGCAACGTATTTTTACACTAATTACTTTTACTAATAAATGTAAATAGTACAAATTATGTTAGTATCGTTTCTCTTGTCACAATTATTGCTTATTGTTTTTAATGGAATAGGCAGGGCCTATTTTATCACTAGGCGTATTAGGCACGTGCCTAGGGCCCAATGACTAGAGGGGCCCGAAAAGAGAGAGCATAAAATCGTAAAATAAAAATTAAATACTGGTAAAATAACCCAAAAATTGGGCCTGGGAATAGATTACAATTCTGACCTTGTTATATACAATGCCTGGTGGGGATGTCTTGACCGCAAACCATACTATTCGTTAGGATCAGGGCCAGCACTAGGGCGCAAACCCGATCAAGATGCAAACATTAAAAAAAAACTTATAGTAACTTTTGCCGCTAAACGGCCAGATTTTTTTTTTTGAAATTTTCTGTATTAATTTTGCTGCGCGAACAAAGAGCAAAAGGTGCACTGGGGAGTATTCCATACCCCCCAGACCCCCCGGATTGCCACAAAACAGTTTTACAGTAGCAGCAGGCATGGAATACCCCCAGTGCGCAGTTTACTATTTAGAATCTAAAGTGTTGCATATTTTTTACTAATTTGGTTATTTTTTAGAAATAACCCTCCCTAGTCAAGGAATTTGCTTGTTTGATGGTTGTACGACCTGAGGATATTTATTTCATTACTACGGAGTCAGTACCTTTTAATATTTGACACTAAAAATAATACCTTAATTCGGATGGGCGAATAAAAAACAAAAGATGCACTGGGGGGTGTTCCACACCCTCCGGATTGCCACAAAACAGTTTTATAGTAGCAGCTGAACTAAATCTCAACAAAGCTTTACAACCAAATTTAGAAGTTTAGAATTTTCTAAAATCTGTTTTAAAAATCTGATGTTAACACCACATAACTTCCTTCTAATTTTTATAATGATTGTACAAGAATCTCGATAATCTATTTATGCGCGTCATGAATTACGACTTTTGGCACGGACAGTCGCAACAAAAAATAGGAGGTGCACAACACTAGATGCTATAAGTGTCTCAAATCCAAAATTTCAACTTTCTACGACCTAACGTATTTGAGTTATACGACATACAGACGTCCGTACGTACGCACGTACAGACTTCACACTGAAAATAGTCAAAATGGATTCAGGGAAGGTCAAGACGGTTATTTCCGTCAAAATCTGGAAACCGAAAAAATCGGGATTACAATACTTCCTTGTTTTACAAGGAAAAAACATCTTTTGTTTTTATTTGCGCATCCGAATTAAGGTAGGTAAATGCTACTTGGGTATAGCTATACTCATATTTAACCGACTATTGTAAAAGCGGACCTTAGTAGTATGAATTTTTCTGTGAGCTTGCAGAGAGCTGGCAACAGGCTAACAGATCAGTTTCTAGTTTTTTTTTAATTTTTTCCGAAATATGGGAATCGTAGAATACCCCCTGCATTGATTTTGCTGCTCGAACAAAGAGCTAATCGTGCACTGGGGGGTCCCCCGGATTGCCACAAAGCAGCTGAACTAAATCTCTACTTCAAACCCTATGAGGCTTTTAAGTTACATCTCATCATAGCTATACTCATACTTAACCGACTATTGTAAAAGCGGACCTTAATAGTATGAATTTTTCTGTGAGCTTGCAGAGAGCTGGCAACAGGCTAACAGGTCAGTTTCTAGTTCCTTTTTAATTTTTCCGATATATGGTAATCGTAGAATACCAACAGCGTTGATTTTGCTGCGCGAACAAAGAGCTAAAGGTGCACTGGGGGGTATTCCATACCCCCAGACCCTCCGGATTGCCACAAAACAGTTTAATAGTAGCAGCTGAACTAAATCTCAACAAAGCTTTAAACCAAATTTAGAAGTTTTAACAATTAATTACCTAGTTTACTATAGAATTTTCTAAAATCTGTATTAAACATTCGATAAGCTTCAGTTTAGCTGCTATTACAAAACTTGTTAGACACAAAATGTAGGTGGCAATCCGGGGGGTCTGGGGGGTGTTATTTTTAGTAACAAATATTAACCCAAACCTAAAAATTCTCAGTTAGAAATAGGCCTTGGGAATAGATTATAGATAATATAACCAAAATTAAAGTAAATAAATCCAATAAAATTGTTTGGAAATCGTACAACATGGTCTGTTAGATTTTGGTCAATTATTTTATCTTTAGGATCGCATCATAAGGTGTTAGCGGTAAAACAGCTTTCGTTACTCTTTCGAACACCTTTTTAGTTAATTTTCACCATATTACGAAGTTTTTCTTCTACTTGGTCAGTAGAACTACCTGCACATTTTCTCACACGAGACTTGCCTCTACTACGTTATTCAATTATCTTTTTATATCGAGCAATTACAACAAAGAAATTGTTTTACGAGAGAAAACAGGAAGATTAAAAAATCATAAGTAAGTGTAGTTCGATAGCTCAGTGGAACATTTGAAGGATGAGATATGAAAATTGTTATACAGCCAAATCACCTTAGACTTTAGACAAGACATAATTTTCTCACGTTCATAATTGAAAAAAACGTTTTATAAAAAATACCCGTTCGAAAGTTATAAAGGCTGGTTTATGCACACAGCCGATTACCGATTCCGATCGGGTTTGGGTTTGAGTATCTTGTTACATGTCCATGGTGGGTGGTGGACGAATTAAATTCACAATATTGGACTTGTAATCCAAAAATAACTTCTCGTCGTCTATAAGATTGATCCATAATGAATTTTTAACGTTTGGTTAAATTATGTATAAGATAATCATAACTGGGAAGTTAAATGCAGTTTATTGCATCTTACACTTATTTTAGTATTAATCGTAACCTGTTCATCAGCTTATCGATTTTTAATTAACAGGTTAAGTGAAATTTCTTTGTATTATTTTTTCAGTTCCTTATTACAATTTCGTCACCTAGTTTGCACACGTAAGGTAATTAGAAAGCGAAAAATTGAGTTTTATGTTAAAATTGTTAAAATGACAAGATTTATAAAAGATAATTCTCTACTAACTGTCTATAACCTTCGAATGTTATTAATGATTTTTTGTAATAAGCACACAATAAAATGCAATGCACCTTGAATATATTTTTCTCGATTTTGCACTTGGAAGCCTCAAAGGAAAATGTCGTGCACAAAAATAGTTATTTTTCTTAACTGGTTTTGTTTTTGATGCCCTTAACCCAAATTATTTAGGGTACTGCATGTCGTGATCGCAATTTTGTATATTGGTAGATTTGAACGAAGGTACCCACTTTCAATTTCTCCAACAAGGTCGACCTGTTTTTTGATAATATTCAAATTCGCAAATTAAAAACAAAATAAAAATTGTTGCTCGACGAAGAACAGTTGGAAAATTTTCATAATTGAACTAAAATCATGCAAGCCACCATTTTTAATCATCGAAATATTGGGGATGATTTTTGGTTAATTTTATTTAAATTACCAGAATCATAAAATAAAGTTTGAGGTAAATTCAATCAAGCTACGTTAATTAATTATCGCAACTAAAGTAATAATTCGATGCAATAAACTTTTTGTAAAGAATTCGTGTCATTTAGTCAACTTTTTTTTTATCATAATTTTGTCGCGTAATTTTTTGACCTCAACTTTAGGACAATCAACTTGGAAGAAAACGATTAGTTCTTGTATATACCGGAAAATTGCTGTTTATTTAAATTAGATTTTTTTATTTACATTTTAAAATCTTGTCTTGCTCATTTTTCGACAGAAACATTTAAATTGACGCCTTTCATACATGTAACCTTTTTAGAACCTGTCCCCAAAGTTATTCGAATAATACAAATTTGAACATACATATATCATTTAGCCAAAGCTATGCTCAAAATGAGCTAAGCAAAATTTAATTAAAGTTTGTAATCGAGTGGCGAAATGTTTTGATGTCTCTCTTGACTCACTTTTGCGTTTCGTCGTCCTAATTTTTTAATAATTAAAAATAGAGGCTCTAAAGGAATCGATGTCTTTAATATCTCATGAAGCTTATTGATATAATTATTTAATTGACCTACCATACACAGTCAATTTCTTCCTATCGAGAACGATATATTAGAAATCTTTACCAAAATTCATTCATAACCACGCAAGTAATAGTAAAGAAAACTTTTTTGACCCTCAAAACGACCCCCTCCCATCTAATTTCATTTGCGCCATATTTGTCCTTGTCGCTAGAAAACCATTCGATGTTTTATGTCACCAAGACATTCTTACATAATCGTACAAACTACAGAAAATTTTTAATTTGATTTTGATTCATTATCATCGGTAATCACACTTCTAACCCACTTTTGCATACATTATTCAAACATCGAATCATTAATGTAATATTGGATTCGCTTTCAAACCTCAATCCTACAATATTTTTACAATATTTTATTCAAACCGCATTCACCTTGCTTTTGTGTTTTCCCTGATATACCCACTCCTCACATCGTCCTACGATAGAAAATCATTAAAATCCCTATTTTGTATGTGTGTCATAGCAATTTTGAATTATTTCGTCGGTGCCGGTCGTGAATGGATTAACGAGATTTCTACAAGTAACATTTTATAATTGGTAAGCATTCGAAGATGCTTCGGAACGAAAAAACTCTTCTCTTGTACATTTAAGTTTTCATCCAGCATTGCTGATTCATACTTCTACCCTGCAATTTTTCCACCCTTAAACAAAGCGGCGGCCTACTTTAACTGCTTACTATTACTAGTTAGTAATACTAGGTATTTACTGTAATTACTGCAATTGTTAGGAAGTGATTTATTCAACATTCAGCTATGCGCACAATCCACAAACTAAATTGTGAATCTCTCGTTATACACCACGAAATCAATCATCGTTTGGAATCGAAACATACTCGTTTATCCTATCATCCACCGAGTGTTAATCCATTCGGAATTCTTGGGTACAGTTACTCCAAGAATTTTTGTGTACACTAAAGAGATATATCAACCTTTTTAAAAATGTGGACAGGATATGTTATAGCCTCTATACTGTCGTGCACAGTGGCAGATCCATGGAGCTCAAAAAATATCACTTTTTATACCAACATTTTTTAAATTTATTAAAAAACAAAAAATAAATTAAATTTTCTAATGCTAATCTATTAGAAAAATAAATCAAGTAACCAAATGAAATTTGATTTTTGTATTGAAAATTTTTTTAATTTGTTAAGACAAAGTAACGTAGCGTAACTGGTTAATAAATAGCTATTATAGTTACTTTAGTTTTGAAAATCGGTGATTTTCATCAGTTTTTTTGAACTACAATAATTAACCAAGAGAAGTTTATTGATTTCATAATAGACAGGGGGTAAATATCTCGAAAATTTTGTGTACAATATTTGGAATTCTTTGGAAATCATAGAAATTCTTTAGATTGAAACACAGTCGGTACGATACCTATAGTATTGGGGGGGACAAGCTTTAAGGGTTCTCTTTTAAATACAATTGCTAGTCCCAGGCCCCCCGGATTGAAAACAAGAGGTTTGTTTGCTTTGTTTAGCTTATGCTCGATTTCTTCACTTTGAGATATCTATCGGATAAGTATAACCAATCAAACAACCGTAATTCAAATTTTTACGGTTGTTTGATTGGTTATACTTATAGTTATACTTATCCGATAGATATCTCAAGGTGAAGAAATCGGGCATTAATTTCTGATTTAAACTGACATTGAAATATCAGCTCTTACAGCAACCGATCGTGATTGACTTGTTAACATTTGTATTACCTTAATATTTTATTTTGACCGGGTGGCGTGGTGCGTACCACATTAATTCGTAAATGTATTTTGTTCTGACAGACTCACAAGTTCTGATTTAATAAAACCGATCACAGAAAATGTGCGGTCTGAGTGACTCAGCAAAAGAGAGAGAGAGAGAAGCCACTGAACTTGAGATGACGTCCAGAATATAAAAGAGACTGATGAAGAGGACAAAAACAGCTTCCAGATCAGCTTTGTCTTCAGCTCGGAAACTATCTCGATCAGACTGAATTACTACCCCAATCCATAAATTCATTTGGTTCAGAATTGCTGAAGAGTTCTTACTTAATAATACCGATCGCAGAATGTCTACTTAAACCTTCTGTTTTTTAATCCGGGGGGTATTCCATACCCCCAGTACACTAGCAATAATTATTTTAATTATTAAAATAATTTTATTTATAATAAATAATAATATTATTTTAATAATTAAAATAATTTGAATTGGCTCTAAGAGTTTTCTTTTTGAACACAATTGCTAGTAAACTTGGGGGCATTCCCCCCCAGACCCCCCGGATTGAAAAACAGAAGGTTAAAAGTTTACTTTTTCAATAGAGTTGTAGATAAGCTGAGATGTATTCCATACTTTTCCTGAAAATTCCTATTTATTTTCTTATAAGAATTTAGGTATATTTTTCAAATTTAATGGTTTTGGTGGGCCATGGGGGGATAGTTAACCCGTTACCTCCCCCTTGTTGGAAATCATTGGAGAGAGAAATCTTTGAGAATATTTGGAATTCCATGGAAATCATTGTTGCTGAAAACGAGAGATTTGTGGGATTTATTTTTCAAAATCTGCAAATTATGCCTCCAACCATCATAATTTGTTTGGGGAGTCGATTTTGAAGTCTATATCTTAACTGCTGGAATTGTATAGGTGTTTTCTGTATTATTTCATATTATAAGATAACAAAGTAAATATAATTTTTTTGGAAGCACGTCGCCGTCGCGACGTGATCGTCGTGATCAACAGACAGTTGTCTTTAACATTTTTTTCGAATTTGTTTTTATTTGTTAATTAGTTTCTGCAATGCAGGCATTGTTTCGTTCAAGAACCTTGGATGATGGTTTTGAGATGTTATCGATAAAGTTTTAGTTATCTAAATTTTTGTCAATACAGACACGTGAGTGTGTACTCGAAACACTTATTTGTTTTTTATCCTAGTATTTATTTGATTATCTTTACAATTAGATAGTGCGGTTTGTTGATAAAAAAATGGGAGTCGATAAAAAAATTTCTTATGGAATGCTAATTTCCCAAGTTTCATGCTGCACGAGAGTTTGATGTTAATTTATCCATTAGGAGAAGGCATTCAATAAGGACTAACGAGGGTCTTCAGATATTGTACCTAAAGGTCGTGTAATAACATAAAATTAATATTTATTAGGTTTGAACTGATTTTTCTAAATTGAAATTTAATTTACAAGGCTCACAAAAATTAGCAGGCTTTAGTGAACCAGATGTTATGAATTAAAAACTAAGATTCGGTGCACGAATATTAAGATGAGGTGATAAGCCTCACGTTGGTGTTTCGAATATGAGTGTTAAAAAATTAATAACAAATTCGCTTTCAACATCTCGGAAAGATCGATTTGTGGTCAATATAATATGGGATGGAGAGATAGCGATTATATTAATTTGGTCATTTACTTGTATAAAGTAAATATATTAGTTCAAGGTCACGAAATGAACAGTCGTGTCCCCTTTTTTTCGTCTTTCGATTAAAAGTGTGAAAAAACAGATTTTAGGTTTTTGATAATTTTTATCATTGATTTTATAGCAGCCTTTTACATATTTAATTGATTTCTGTTTTGAGTGAATGGATAAATTTGTTTACTATGTGGTCGCATTTTTTTCAATTAAATTTACTGGTTATATAGTTAATCAAAACTTGAAAAATCGGTTTTTAATAGGTTATTGTGTGATTAGATTTATCAAACTGCTGATTATGTAATTATTATACATTTTAACATGGTTTTACTTTTTGTTGCTATATTTTTATTATTTAAAAATTGTCAATTCGATGTTGCATAAAAGTCTTGGAACAAAATCGACCAATGTAATTTGTAAAGGTTAAAGGTAATCAATTTTGATGCAGTTGCTTTACTTTACCTAGTTTTAACTGAATATTGTCTTGTCGTCAGGTATTTTGAAATCTACCCCACCCCCTCGTCACAAATCACGACTCAGGCTGAATAAATTTTTAATAACTCTTGATTAACCACGAAATATTTATTATAATTGATTGATTATTTAATTATTGCTATTTGTAAATGTACGAATCGATTTTATGATATGGGAACGATTTGTGAAAATTAAAGATGTTACATTTCGAGCTCAAGTAGAGAGGTTGCAATTGTTTGATTAACTCTAATTTATAGAATTGACCCGACATGTCTTTCTAAATTGTTAGGCTACATACGTTAAAAACCTTCTATAATACAACACAATGTTATTTTTCAGTTTTTTCTCAAGCACGAATTATTTCTTTCATAAAAAATTTCTACATTATAATTTTATTACCACAATTTCGGCAATATTTTGTGTCATTTTAAATTATGGCTTACATTGTTTCTTGCCTCGGTTTCTGCAAGCCAAAATCACACTTAAATTGCACACGTTGAAATTTCAAAAATACCGACCATTACCTTATTATTATTTTCTTTTGTTGAATTTTTTCCGCTCTACAATTACAACTTTCGCCGGATTCTATTGTCCACCACTTGAAAAATGTCGCAATAACATAACAAAATATTTTTTCGGTTCAGTAAAGCAATTTTACTCCAATCGAGATTCGAACTCGGGATCATTCTTACCGGATATCCGATGAAATAGGATGAAAAATTAAAAATTCTGCTATAATTAACTATTAAATAGATTTATAATAATAATAGCAGCACTAAATGAAGTGCTACAAATATTTACGTTGAGCACACCCACCGTCAACAGAATGAACAAAAATTGATGTTAATCTTCTGATTATAGTTTCATTTTAATGTTATCAAACAAATTATAACGACCTGAGGCATTTAATATCCTAATCCCTTTCTGAGTAGCTATAGCCTCTGCAATGCTTAATAATTATTAAATATTTTCTAGTTAACCAGGGTAGAAAGAAAAGCTTGAAATCTTTCAAATGTACATTGATCTTTTTTTAATAAAAATTTAATTAGCTTAGTAATATGAAAGGAAAGAGACCGTCATTGGCTTAGACCGATCAACTGGTAGGCAGTTGGCCTTCCGTTTGTCGGTAAAACCTTCGTTTGTTCTGGGTTGATAATTATCACAACTACAACCAACAGGGTTCCAGGCATCATCGAAGCGAAAATATACTAGTAATCTCCGGCAGCGCTTAATTTTAACTGGGTTGGGCACTAGGCTCTAGCAAGTTTTTGGGTTATTTTACCAGAATTTGATTTTTATTTTACGATTTTATGTTTTCTCTTTTCGGGCCCCTCCGGCCATTGGACCCTATACTCTATTCATTTAGCACATGCAGCTGATGTAAACAATGATCGCTGCGTGATATCCACATGCTTGCTTTATATTCAATTGCGATTGGATGCTCATAAGGTCAAGACAACCCTATATATCGTCCGTACTTACAGTTTTTCATTGTAACTAGATGCACATAATTTTCACACGGCGTTTGAATTTCTAAAAATGCAAGACAACCTAGATTAGTCCCTCTCTGTCAAGCTCCTCCCCGTAAATCACGTGCAAACTGCATGTATTTGTATAGGCACGTTCCTAATGCGTCTAATGGTAAAATAGGCTCTTTGGGATTTGGAAATAAAATAAAAGCGTGCACTGGGGGGTATTCCATACCCCCCAGACCCCCCGGTTTATCCTCATTGTTCAAAATTTAATAAGTTGTAGAAGTCCCACAATATGGTTCAAGTTTTGGGCATCGAAAGAGTTAGATTCACTGCTGGGCGTATATATATGTAACCTATGGGTGCCCCCTTAACCAGGGGCGGACACCGATAGATATTGAAAGAGATGGTTCCTTCAGAGGCGTTCCTTGGTGCAGTTTAAAATCTAAAAAGCCGGAAAAGAAACCTATTCCACTTGCACTTGCACTGAAGCTCGAAACTTATTGTACCCCGTATTCCAGGTTTTACTCCATCAGCTTTGTTTCCTCAATAAAGTTGAGTATACAGAGTTATTTCCTCAGTTGTCGGATATGGCCAGCCGAGGTGTCGTAGCCTCAGCGAGGCTAGAACTGGACACGCACACAGCAAGTGGTGTGGAGTTTCTTCCTCTTCACCGCACTTCCTACATGTGGGATCTTCTACAGCCCCAATTATATTGAGGTGCCTGTTCAGACAGCAGTGTCCTGTAAGTAGACCTACTGTCTTCCTCAGCTGTGGTCTACTCAGCTTGAGGATTTCACATTTTCTTTTGCTACTGGAGGGCCCCCCAATGAACATCCGCGATTGCCTCAGTCCCGGAAGGTCTCTCCAGTACTCAAGAAGTTGTTTCCTTAGTAGTTCCTTTATACCCGCAAGTAGGTTCTGGTCCTACTAGATGTCGTAATATGTTTATTAAAAAAAATATGGAAAATTTAGAAAACAATAAAATTTGGTAACTGCATACGGTAGAGGACGGTTACGGTCTAATGCTAAGTGCATCGGCTACTAAGCAGAGAATCGTGGTTCGAACCCAAGTAGAGCAAAAACTTTATTCTAACCGTCCTCCTTCGGCGGGGAATGGCAAACCACCGAGGTAATCTGCCTTGAAAACCCTTCATATAATGAAGTGGTTAGCCAAAACCCACTCTGGGTTGTAGCGCTGTTTGGAGAACTGCATACGGTAAAGCCTATAATTTTCTAAGCACAAAAAGTTTACATTTCTCGATAATTGAATTATATTTATACAATGGGCACATGTACACTTAACCAAAGGTCAAGGTACAGCAGAAGACCTATTTTTCCGAGTCCGGATCTGTTTAATACATATATAGGGTGTTACATGTAAGTAATTTTATTTTTGCATACCCGGGAGTTGAATATCGGCGATCGATGGCAGAAACCATAATAAAACGGCGCAGAGTTTAAACGTATTTATTTATTGTTATAACTCCAAATATTGATTGAGCTTTAGTGTAGCCATTGGCAAACTGGGGGGTCTGGGAGGTTTGGAATACCCCCCAGTGTACGGTTTACTCTTTATTTATGCTGGGATCCTTGATTGTGAGCGCCGTATTTGGAAGAAGAAGAGGGAAGGGTGTGGAAAGGAAAAAATTGAGAGGCAGGGCCTGTTTTTAATTGGGTTGGGCCCTACGCCCTAGGCTCTAGCAAATTTTCGGGCCCCTGATATTCGAGTGTAACTAATAGCATCGAATGCCTAATTTTTCGATTATTTTATCAGAATTTGATTTTTATTTTACGATTTTATGTTCTCTCTCACGTGCCTAATGCGTCTAATGGTAAATAGGCCCTGCCCTCCGGATAATAGATAACAACGTTCGATAATGATTGACTTTCAATACAGATATCATAAACTAATATTTTATCTTCTCTATTTTTTGGAAACTTTTTTGAAAAAATGGTAACTACCTTTTCGATTTTTTTTAGATTTTTGCATTAAACCAAATGAAGTGATATTTTTAAAATAAAATTTTATTGTTCAAATTATTTTGTGTTGTGGTCAAACATTGTCATTCTGTAAAATAACGCATTTCCTGTTGATAAGTTGAACTAATTTACGACCGTACGCAATTATTCTTTATTTAATTTTTTTTTTATAATTTTTTAGTCATTGAACATTTCGCTCAGCTTTGAATTATGTTTATTAGAACGTAGGATTGGGCAAAACTGTACTTTTAGCATTGTAGCTAATAGAAAAAAGCATTTTAGAAATAATAATTTCTATGACTGGGACGGGGGCGGTAAACATCAAATTTTGAAAGATATCGTTACTTCCTGATATGCAAATATTATCAATTCATTGAAATTTATACAAAAAAAATTTATACAAAGGACACCGTCACGTAAATAATTTAATCAAACCATCTTCTGATATTGTTCATCAGTAAGCAAAACAAAATGCAAAGTTGTTCTTGGTGTTTCCAATTTTTTATTTTGATTAATCTATTTTCTTGGGAGAGTACGCACGTATTTGGCTTACCCAAGTATTCTTCAATATTTTAATCAATCTCAGCCTATAATTTTTCTAATTTTCTTTGCTAAACCTAATGTGGATACTTCTATTGTTGGTTTTACAGTAACAGTTATTTTCTTCATCTTCTATTAGTCCTATTACATGTTTGCATGACCGGTTTCGGTGTTACCACTATCAGACCTATCCAACACATTACGCCGCTAGTACAGCTGAGACAGCTCAGAATGCGGCTCTCCGATTCGTCCGAATTTAGGCCTAATGATTGACAGTCAACATTTGGATACAATCAGTACAAAGCAGCTAAGAAGCTTTTAAAAATTGTTTTCTCTACTTGTATCAGCTGCTGCAAGATTTCTATCCAATTATGTAGTTAATATTTGGTTCTCATTCTCGCAGTTCATTTTGTTTCTTGTTTCTTTTTTTAGAAAAGTTGTTTTCGTACGCATTGATATAATAATAATTGTAATTAAAAATTTGAACGAAAGCGTTACAATCTGGTCAAGCATGTTCGAGCATTCAACAAGGGCGTCTGTGTCTCTGGTACCAATTTCGATATCTCTTCAACCTCAAAACGTCTACGCACCAGTAAAATTAAAGGAGTTGTTTAATTATTTGTTGCTGTTTCCAAATATTGTGATTGTATTTATTGATTTTAATTACATAAAGCTTTTAATGTTTTGTAACTGATTTATTAATAAACTAGAAATAATAATTGAGTAATATTTGATTAGAAGTATTGAGATGAAAAGAATTTCTGTTATTTTTAATATTTTGGTTATTTAATAATCTACGTTTACGTTTCACATAATTATTGCTGTATATATAGGAATCATTGAACAAAATTTCATATTTGTTCTTTTATGGTTTCGGTCAAGGTAGCAATTTTAATTTATATTTTTCCGCCATCACAAAACAATAACCAGCATTGGAAAATTATCGATACTCGGAATTAGTTTATAATTTTTCACTACTTTTACTATGCATCCACCTACATGTCCATGCAAATTTCTTTAAAGATAAAGTACAATGCAAATTCCACCACTTTTATGAATCATTAAAATCTGTTACTTCATCTTTTCGTAATCACTAATCGTTATTGAAATTATATTATGAGGTAATAACTAATTAACCGAACCCACGCTTTCAGTCAGCTTATGCCCCCATAAGCTTGATCGTTTACCTTTTATCTTTTGTGCCGATAAAAGGATTTATATGGTTTTTAATTAAATTTCTATTATACTCGACAAGATTTTTTAGGTCTTATTTCTGAAAAAAATAGGACCTGTTTACTGAAAACATTTGGCATGTGCAATTGACAAGGTTAAATAATAACCAATCAATAAATTTTTAATACAATTTTATTGTGTTAGACGAGAATATTTTATAATTTTGTGCTCTTTTACAGGTTGCCATAAAAATAATCGATAAGACTGCATTAGACGAAGAAAATTTGACTAAAATATTTCGAGAAACTGCCATAATGAAAAAATTGAGGCATCCGCATATCACAAGACTGTACCAACTCATGGAAACTAATCAAACAATATATTTGGTCACCGAATATGCAAGTAAAGGGGAAATATTTGGTGAGTTTCAAACCTTCAGAATAAAAAAAAAAGTTGCCTCCTGTGAGGATTGAACTCACGACCCCTGGTTTACAAGACCAGTGCTCTGCCACTGAGCTAAAGAGGCTTACACGGAAATGTAGGTTCACAACAGAACGAATGCGATGGCGAGGGAGGGGTGTGAAATTACTAAATTTTAATGGTTGTTCACAATCAAGTTACATGTCTGAAAAAGGCTTTCAGAACTTCTTTGTTAAATTTATTTAAAAGTTGCAGATCAAAAGGAAAAACCAATGTAAATAGAGAGATCGATCTCCTCAGTCGGAGTGGATTGATTTCGGGGATGGTTTTAGCGAGTAAGTCTGGGCGCTCCGGGCTGTTTTGGCTGGCGCAACCACGGCAAATCACGGATCCACCTTAAAATGAGTTTGCGTTTGTCTAAATTAAATAAAATTGTTCCGGGTTGAAGTGCATCGCCATTTTGCTGTTCTTTATAGCATTTATTCTATAATATTATCATTGTCCAATCCATTTTTGCCATTAACGTCATTGACCGTAACATACACATGTGAATACAGTCGAACTTGACTGATGTACAACTCGATTGGCGTGGAACTCGATTGATTCCATATTTGATTAAGTTAATCAAAAAAGTTGACCAATGAGAGTTTGTAACTTCGACTATGTAAACCACCTACACTTAAATAGAGAATAAATGTTTAATCCACACAATGTGAGTAAAATCTGGAATTTCTCAATTTTTGCGCCTGTAACTTTCACTCTCTCAATCAATCTTAATTGATTTTTCGGTTTTTCATTTGCTATGCTAAAAATCTTGAGTTAAAAATCATAATATAGTATCATAAACTGATGTGGCGTCAATAGATCAAACAATATAATTTATTTGTTGTTTTAAAAGAATAAATTACAAACATCTCTTTAAACTTTAACATCAAACAGGCCGCGGGCTGACTATGTCCGAATTAGAGTTTTATGCCAAAAATTTGAAAATTCATTATTTTCTTTTCATGCACAGTTTCTGAAATTTGCCAAGACAGATATGATTTTCGTGGTGTATTCACCGATAACATTTTTTTTACAGTTAATTTGTAATAAAATTTTAATTTATTTATCTGGTTAGCTTAATAATTTTATTATTATATTTACAAAGATGAAACAAACCGCAAATGCTATGTAAAATTCACTTGAATATTTTTTTGTTCTAATTAACAATTTTTTTTCAGACCATTTAGTTGCAAAGGGTAGAATGTCAGAGCCCGAGGCAAAAAGAATATTTAATCAAATTGTATCGGCTGTTAATTATTGTCACTCGCAAGGAGTAGTTCACAGAGATTTAAAGGCTGAAAATCTATTATTAGATCACAATATGAATATTAAGGTGATTAAGCAAGAGGCCTTGCTTTCTTTTAATATATGTAATTTTTTTGCGTTTTTAGTTGGCCGATTTTGGCTTTAGCAATCAGTTTACTGAAGGGTGCCATTTATCGACGTGGTGTGGATCTCCACCATATGCAGCTCCCGAATTATTTCAAGGATTGAAATATGACGGTCCTAAAGCTGATATATGGGTAACTTACAACGATTTTTCTTTAAAAAATCAAAAGGTATTTATTTTGTTGTGATTTTTAGAGCCTTGGTGTAGTACTTTATGTTTTGGTATGTGGATCACTTCCATTTGATGGTCATTCACTACAAGCATTAAGAAATGTAGTTATATCCGGAAAATTTCGGATACCGTACTTTATGTCACAAGGTGCCAACTTTTTTTATTAATTATTTGAAATTTTTCTTCATTTCATACTAATTTTTAAGTGGCTTGATTTTCAGGGGTTAGACTACCCTATCATTTTGCCTTGGCAAAAATGTTTCCCCCCGAAAATTTTGGCCAGGGTTGATTTAAAATAATTTTTTGTCACTAACGGACATTGCAGATTGTGAACATCTAATACGACACATGTTGGTGATTGATCCTGATAAAAGACTGACAATGACACAAATCGCAAAACATCGATGGCTATCAAATACACTACCAGTCGACACAGGACCAGATAAAGAAATGCATTTAAACAAAACCGTCATAGAACATATGCTTCAGTTACCTGGTCTCAATCAAAATATGATTTTACAAGTAATTTTTGTAAACCACAATTTTTTGCAAATTTAAATAATTATTTTTCAGTCACTCAAATCCAATTCCTTTGATCATATTTACGCGATATACAACCTCCTAGTGGATAAATTACATCAACGAACGATAAATTTTCAATCAAAAATTTTGCAACAAAATGTGGATACGGATCAATCTTCGGAAGGGTTGGGTTCCGAAACTAGTATGCCAGGAAGTGAATCGTTTACAAAGCCCCATAAGATTAACGAACGTAGCGAGTCGTTTAACGAACAACTAGTCGTGCACGATTTTAGCAAGGTTAGTTTACTTTTATTTTTCTTCTTACAATAGTAAACGAGAATATTTCAGGAGCAAGGTGAAAATTCGGAAGAAGTACAAAGCAACAGGAGGGAAAGTTTCAACGAGAACGTTTTACGTGAATGCTCAGAGGGTGGGCAATTATATGGGGATGATGTTGGTTCACCGTTTGTTTCGATGCCCACTATTCCGGCCGTCTATCTCGCAGGCGATGGCGACGGTCAGCCGTTGGAAAAGTTTGGTGAAATGGACACTGATGCAGCGGAAGACAATTCCACGTTAACTGTTCCTTCTACATCAACTTCGATAGGATATGGCAGTTGTTCGTCGTCTGGAGATAAATATCTAACAATACGGCGGCACACTGTTGGTCCTGGTGACCCGGCACACGAGCAAGTGTTGGAGTCCCATTATATGACCCACCCCTACCAAGATCCACACGGATTAGGAAATCGCATTTTACCCAACACAAATCTTCCCTTACATCTACCTCTTTTAGCTCAACAAAATCCCCATTATTACAGTGGAAAAGATCCGCACCTATTGAAACCTCCGACTGTTTTAAACGCAGCCGGTGGGTTCGGAAGACGTGCTTCAGGTTGGTAATCGTCGAATTATATTTTTTTGTAAAAATAAACAAACGAATCTTTAGATGGTGGTGCTAATCTTCACATGGCTTGGGGAACTCCAGGATCTCATGAACAATTATCTGTGATGTCTACAAGTTCTAGTGGTAATCCCAGTCTCAGCAGTGGAACTGTTACTCAACCATTAGATCACAGTCAACCAGCACTTGATGAGTTGACAGACCCATACGCAATTGCTAGGTAAAAATTGTGTTTTTTTGGTGTTGTAGCTTTTTTAAATTGTTATTTTTAGATACATGCAGTGTCGTGGTAATTCCAAGAGGCACACGATGGCTAATCCTGAAGATGTGCACACAATTCAGTCTAGTACTTCTTCGGGTGCTCGTACGCGACGTACAGGTTTATTAACAGTGATGGAACGTCCACCAGGTAAAAATTTACTTCAATTATTCTGTTAAAAATGTGTAAAATTTTTGGGAAAATTTAATTTCAAGTGTTTTCGTGGGTGCATTGAATGTTTCACAAGGTGAAAGGTATGGTATGCGAGTTTGGTGTTTTCTTATGCTTGAAGTGTTTATTGTCGTGGGTATTTAATCGTTTTTTGTTTTATTTTACGGAAATTTTATTTTTAAATTTAAGAAACTAATCTTAATATTCACCTAGGTACAAGTTTATAATTGTTTATTTATTTAATAAAACTTGGATATTATTTATTCGGTTCTTCGAATTAATTCTTTATATTTACATGGTTTAATTTATAAACAATGTTAATGGCATTCAAGGCTGCTTAATTTTTGGAATCAGTAGTTTTGCAAATAAAAATTTAAAAACCTACCTGAAACGCACTAGAATTATATTGTTGCCCTGCTGGTTTTTTATATCTGTTATGTTGTTTACAAAATTATGATTCAACAATTTTTTGCTGTTATGGAATAATTAGCAGTCTAATCATTACTTCGCGAAAGGGGGCCTACTCTGGATGGAAAAATGCAATAATTTTTACTTCAATTAGTTTGCAAACTAGTTTCCAATCAATTTAATTTAAAATATATGTATAATGTGTTATTTTGCACCCGTAGATGTTGTTAATGTTTGCACGCTCGTATTCACTCTTGTGTGTGTTCGATGTTGTAATCCACGATTTTATTATTACAATTTTTTTTGATTTTTATTATTTTTACAAGCTGCTTTTATCGTATTTTTTTCTAATTTTTGTAAAAGCACTTTGTACACAATTTTTTTATTTAGTAGTAGTTTTGTAATTTGCATGCATTTGTTAGTAATCTCGCCCCAGCTAGTGATGGAAGTTGAAGCTCGTATGAGACGCAATTATATGCCTTCGATGCTTCCACAGCATAAACATTCACGCCAATCTACCAAACCTCACCTTCCAACTGTTCAAGAGTTACAAGGTATGTATGACCCGCTCACTGCAAACTCTGGGACACGAAAATGTAAACATCAAATTCACAATTTCCATTTTCGTGTCCGAAATTTTTGTGCTTGTTTTCTAAATTTGGGTAACCACTTCTTCTATGTTTTGGTAAGAAAAATCTCATAAAAAATCATCAAATTGCTTACAATTTTGCCTATTATAAAAATAACATTTTCTATCTTCAAGGTCGTGAACAAAAATCATTGGAGAGATTTAGTCCTGTAAGAAGGGGTAGCGAAGGTTCTACCAATGGTTCACGTACTTTGAGTCCAACAACTCCTCAACAAGAATGTCAGAGATTGCAGAGAGGTTTGGTGTCACGTTCAAGCCCTCCTCGATCCATTCCAGGTACTCCTAATCGTTCTTTCCCAAAATTACCTAGATTTAATTTCCAAAATTACAGGTTCACCGATTCATCAATACGACTCACGCCATCAAATCTCAGAGTCATCTTCGCCGGTTCACCAATTATATTCAAATGTGCCTGAAAGTAGTACGCAAGAAAATTATCAAACCCAATCTAATTATGGATACGATTCGAATCGTAGCTTTAACAGTAGTCCATTACATTCTGGAAACATTTCTCCTTACAGTCCCAATTGTGGGGGTTCCCCCATACACCAAACCATGTACAACATGCCAAATTATGTTTTATATTCTGGTTCAAATTCTCCCATCATCAATCCTCTACTAAGTCCAAATGCGTCTCCAGTTTTTGGAGGCTACGGTCACACATCTCCAGGTAGTCATTCGCAGCCCACTAGTATTTCTTCGATTACTCAAGGTGAAAAATTTTAAAACGTGAGGGTGGATTTAATAATGCATTTTTATAGGTATCCACGGTTTAAATACAGCCGGTTCCATAACGCAAGGTACACCTTCCACAAGTCTTCAGTTGGAACTACGAAATCAGTTACAGGAAGATGTACGAATGGACACGGCCTCATATTCGGGAAACTTGACCCAATTACAACCAAATTATTTACCAAATCAAACAAATTATTTACATCAAGCTCCGTTACCCCACCACATGCATCACATTCTCAACATACACAATCATAGAAGTCTTACAAATTCGCCGATCAGTAATCCTGGGAGTCCCGGGCTGGATATGATACAGGAGGAATTACCGCACGTACAAAACACTTCAAAGATTGATCAACAAACCTTGTGCCATCCACAAATTTCCGTTACGGATGTATTAGGTAAATTCTTGATTTCATTTTGTTATAATTAAGTAGAAAAATTATTATTTAATTATCAACAGGTAGTGAAGTAACTTTAGTAGCTGGTTCCGACACATCGGAAGATTCGTTAGATAGCTTGGAAGTACCTAAAATTTTACCATCGTTTGTAATATCTGAGCCGCTAGAAAACCAGCCTTCTATAACGCGCGGAATAGGAAGGAAAAGCAGCACAGAGAACGACGACTCAAAATTTTTTAACAAAGCTCCCGATGGTGATATTTCGAGCGAAGATTTTTTTCTGAGACGCAATTCAGATAAAAGTTCGTGCTACTCGGACGATTCGTTGTCTAACGATAGTTTAAGTGTCGGAAATCAGAGCCCAAGTTCTAGTTCCAATACGCAAAGCAGTCACGCAATTTTCGATCAAGAGATTCGAAATCGGACAATCGATTCGAATTTTGAAAAGATGCAAATTAATCAGGAGCTGGCGAATGCGGGGACACAGAATTTTCAAATATTTAAAAATTTAAATTTGGCTCTGGCTCAAAACGAAGGGGAGGCGAGGTTTATAGTGCAAAAAGGTAGTAGTGATAATAATTTTAATGTGAAACCGCACGGATGCGAAGCGGAAAGTATTAAAACACCAACTAATGTGCAACAATTTGGAGAGTACTGTAATAAAAATTTTGAACAGCTTAGTTCACAAAAGACGGGGGCGATTTTTAACGTGGTAGGGACAAATTTAGTGGACGTGATTCATAAAAATTCGGGTTCGTTTGAATTGGAATTGTCGGAAGTGTGTTCGAAGTTAGACACAAATGATATTTTAGAAATGGTTAAACGGACTATTAACGATCAAATTCCACCTAAATTGTGCGTGCTAAATTTAAATTCGGACGAGTTTGCTAATAAATTGTCTTTGGAGTACGAAGGCGGAATTCAAATCGAATTAAAAATTGTGGACAAACGGAAAGATTCGAAAGGACTTAAAATGCGTAGGATTTCCGGCGACTACTTAATTTATAATCAATTATGTCAGCAGTTGATTTCTTGTATGACTGTTTCCTAGCATTTGGCAAGCGGTTCGTAAATTTTTAATTTTGCAAACGTTTTAGTTTGCAAATTTTTGTTTTTATTTTATTTAGTTTAAGTAGTTGATTATTATGTAATTTTCTACAGTTATTTTCCTGCAATTATGGCGACTTACAATTTCGAAACATTTTTTCTTCCGATTTGCCGCATTTATATTTTATGGGGATCATTTCATGTTAAGCCAATGAGAATTGTTCCTCCTTCCCGACCCCTGTCTTTGGGATTAAAAACAAAATTTATGTAGGTATAAATTTATTGTTTTAAATTAGTTTAGGGCCGATTGCACCAACGTCATTTTAGGTTTTATTTCATTCAAATTAAATGGAATTCTAAATTGAATTCAAAAAATCAAAAAATCATAACTTCAAAATGACTGCATATTCAGGGCTAACATTTTCAGGAAATGTTTTTCACAAAGTTTGAACAAAATCGGCGGGGGTCGCCCCGTAAAAGTGATTTTATTTGGTGGATGACCATAAATATTAATTTATAAATTGGGAGCACGAAACGGGTATTTTATAGTAAAACGGACTCCTAAATATCTTTGACTGGAAATAAAAATTTTAGCAAAAAGAAACAAAATTGATTTGATATGAAAGGCCCCAATCCACATTCCTTAACAGATTTTTGCCATTTTATTTTATGTTACAGTTTTTTGTTGTTCAAAGAAAGGCAATAAGATTGAAATTTAAGTCGCAATAATTTAAAGCAAGTAATGAAATTGTTTTTCCATGCAGTCCTTGGTACTTGTGAATATCACCGGACATTTTCCTAAATATTGTAAATATTTCAATGACAACATTCCAATTTAGGCAGGTAACTTGACTGAATTAAATGTGAATGCTTATGGATTTGTTTGCTTGTACTAGCGTCATACGGGAAGGTTTTTGTCTAAAAGGATTTGGACAAAATGCACATAATTTAATAAGCAGTCTCATGTCGATTAAAAAATAAGTCGAGTAAATGAATTTAAAGAATGTATATTTTTATAAATATTGTAAATAGTAAAATTTAACATTCCTATTAGTTAGATCTTTTAAAAAATAAAATGATTTGTTACTATCCCAGTTTACTAGCACAATTATTACCTTTAATATTATATACTTAAATAAAGCGTAGAATTGTCAAGCTTTTATTGACTTAATTGCCATATTTATTTAGAACTTGTGGTAGGGTAAAGCTTCCTATTGTTTTTTATTTTAATATGTTGCATTTATTATTAGCAGATTTTTCAAATTACCTATTATTACAAGACTTATTTTTAGCTTGTAATTTTTGTGTTAAATAAATTTTAAACTTCTAATTTAAACAATTTAAACTGCCAAGTGATAATTTTTATATTATTGTATTAGATTCATATTACGCAAGTTTTCAATTTTGTTTTCTTTTTTTTTCTAAATAAAATATAAATGTAAGAAGTTTTGGCACCGTATTTAAAAGAATCTTTTAATAAAAAGGTTGTATAAATTTAGTATTTCTGTCAATTCAAATCTGTGATGTGAATAAATGACTGGAAGTATAACCACGTGATTGTTGTGTATTTATTTTTATTTCACAATTTTTTGCGTGTAATTTGCAGGTTTCACAACAAAAATACAGATATGTCCGCCTATAATGGACTTTCGCTTATAGCGTACCTACTTATTGAGGTACGTTATAACCGGACGCTACTGTACTTTGGTCAAAATTTGTTTTTAGATTACAAGGACATGAAACTCAGGCCATCTTGGTAACAACAAGATTTGTAGTTTTCTTTTACACCACTCTGCATGTTGAATTGAAAGTCTGCCAAGTTACAATTTATGGTTATCAGGATGCAGGTTTGAATCTCGACTGAGGACTGATGGCCTGCCAGTACTGTGGTTTGAATTCCAGATTATGAGAAGGTGAGATACAAGGCAAATTTTTGTACACTAGATTTCAGGGTTCCCATTCATCTGGAAAAGTCGGGGAATTTAAGATTTCCTTAATTTTGTCAGAAAGGTCACGGAATTTCTAATTTTTAGTGCCAAGTCAGGGAAAACAATTGAATTTAAAAATAAAAATTTTAATTTGAAAATAAATTTGTTTTTAAATTTTAAAATTAAGATTTTCTTACCCATTTATCTTCAGATTTATGGAAATGTCAGGGAAAATTTTTATTCTTTGAAAGGGAATTTGATTTGGAAAATTCATATATCGTAAATATATTGAAAAACTTTTATATGCACAGGTCTCAGAATTCCAGGGATTTTCCCGTATTCTAGAGTAGATTTTATTGTTTTTTTATTGGTTTCCTTCATATTTACTCCTGTATCCGCTCGTTTCTAAAGATTTCCAAACAAGTTTCATTTTAAAGAATTTCAATGATTTCCAAAAAAATCCCGTTTGTTTGAGAACTACTGAAAATTGTGGTATTTATTTATCTCTCTTATCTATGCACTAGATGGCAGCAGTGATTAACATCGAACTGCGCCAAATCTAACCTTAACCTTACTAATTTTGTTTTGAATGGTTGATGTTTAGTTTCAATTAATAGCAATTTCCACACTAATTCGCTATGAAAACTCAAGCTTCCTTCAAAACTGATCAGGAAAATCAGGTAAATATCAAGTTTTACATAAATTTCGACATTTGTACAATATTTTCGTTCCTAGGAAAATGTTCAAGTAATGAACCGTAAACCCCTGAAAATGCTACAAGAAGGAACCATAACTAAAGAGAACTTTTCCGGTCACTCAAACGTTTGTAATAAATGTAAATCGCCAATCACCAACAGCGATTCAGACAAAAAAGTACCTGCTTGTACAAATGAAAAAATTCAGACTGGCGAACCTGTAATAACCGTAAATGATTTAACCAATGAAGGCGAACCAAGTGCAGATTACTGGCGTGTACTAGCAGAAACGCGTGGTAAATCGCTTGATGAGAGTTTAGACGAAAATGAAAAACTTCATCAATTAGTCCAATCGTTGGACGAAGAAAATCAGAAGTGTAAGGAAATGTTGGACGAATCTAGAACTCTTGTTGAAGTGCTTAAGGTTTGTTGATTGTTTTGCCATCACTCTTTTATGTTTTCAACTTTTTTGTGTTAATAGGAACTTATAGAACAGAACGACGACAGTGAAGATCAATCGCAAGATGATTTGTAATGTTGGTCGAGGAAGGTATTACGTTCTTTTTAACTAATTAAAATTAAGTTTTTTATACAGTGTACCAAATTAGAGTTAGCAGATTCTTGTAGCATAAGAGCTATTATATTATTTTTTATTAAACAATTAGTTTTACTTACCTTATAACGTCTGTATTATTTATATTTGCATAGAACAATGAAACGTAGGGTTTACGACTGTAGTTGTACAAATATTATTACTAGTCAGGCAATGAACGCTGAAAATGGGGGTCTAGAGAGAAATATCGAGAGTTTAATACGTAATTTGAGGACTGGTTAGGGGTTAACATATCAAAAGTACTACATACTTGGAAGGTGAGGGGTTTGTAAGCTTTATTTTTTGAAAATGGTTAGCCCTAGCCAAAAAGTGGATACGTACAAATTTGAAGCTGAAAAAATTTATTACAAAAATGTATTTATTTATTTTTTTGTATTTGTTAAACTTTTCGAGGTACAGTGGCTCAAGATAGTGTTCGTACACTCCTATGTTAACAATGTAAATAGTACTTTTCTTGACACAAAAATCGTTTTTATAGAAAATCTTATTAAAGATTTTTTGTTGTTTTATGTTTTATGTTTTATAGAGTTTTCTATTTCGTAGCACCGTTTTCGAGTTAATGTGACTTAAAAAAGGAATATTATCATCTGGATCTTGGAAGCGGTGCGACAAAATAGAATAATGTATAGGAACAAAAATGTAGATAATGAAATTTGTAAGAAAAAATACTTATTAATTTTTCTATTTTATCCCACTGTTTCCGAGATATTTTAGAGTCTTCTTTAAAAAATGAAAAATGAACCTTCTTTACGATTTTTCTTTGACACTACCGATAGAACGACAATAATTAGGTTTTAACAGCTTATTCTACATATCTTAAGGTATACAAAAATATTTTTTATTTTGATTTAATATACACAATGATAAGACGAGATTGCCTTTTATTTAGGCCAGCGGTAGAACTCAAACAATTTTCATCCGATTGACTTGAAATTTTAACTGTAACTTCTCAGATAGATTCTCCAGAGAAGTAAACATGATTATTGAAATATTTGTTTATAAAAAAAAAATTGTCAATCAATCGTAATAATCGTGTGTACTTCTCTAAAATCTATCTGAGAAGCTACAGTTGAAATTTAATTATATTACATCCATAATGTTGTACTTTAAAAAAATATATAAACTTTTTTTGGAAAAAAAAAGAAAAGTAAAAAGGATTTATTTTTTAAAGACTTTTTTTATAATATTTAATTGACTTAATATCTCAATTTAACTTTCAGAAAATCTGTTGGTTTAATTAACATTGTTTATTTAGTCGAACAACTGCTTACTTGAAGGCACTCGGTTTGAATCCGGGTAGAATCGTAGACTTTCATATGACGATCTCCGTGCTTCGGAGGGCACGTAAAGCCGGCGGTCCCCCTGAGTTGATGATTGCCGCCATCAACTATTAAGAACATTCTCCGATCTGGTTTGCCTTAATAATGTTTGGCCTTAATGCCAAAACCTTTCTTGTTAAAACATGAGATCATATTTTTTGTTATATCTAATCATATTAAGTTATAACATCAACAAGTATTTTGAAATACTCTGTACAAATGCTGTTATGAAGAAGACTTGCGCGAGCGACGAGATAGCAGGAAATGAGGTTATAAAAGATAAAAGACTGCACACGTTTGAACAGACCAGTGAAGATAGACCAAATTAAATTTAGTGAAAAGTGGATTATAGGATTATATTGAGAGTAATACGAGAAATTTGTACTTTTTTATTATATCTGTGAATAGTTTTAAATAATTTAAACTTTACATATTCCAAAGAAAAATGGCCGAAAGGAATCCAGCGCCACCAAGTTGTTCCTGGCGTTCGCCAGAAAATAGAAAAACTAATGAATCAAAAAAACCTCAAGAGAACTGGCGAGAATCTTCAGCATCTTCTCGATCAACACAAACATCTTCTCAAATACCAAATCATTCTCCAAGTTCCAGAACCTTTTATCAGACAAGCAAGCAGCGTGAATCTGTTTATGGGAAAGCGAAACCTGTGGATACTCGTGAAAAAGATGAAGAAGTTGAACGTAAATTAAAAGAAGCCGAAGAATACACACTAAGCAATAAAGCAGGAGCTAACGAAAAGAGACTACAACGGCGCAAAGTTCAAAGTCCAAATTTTTTCCATAAAAATTTGTATGAATATTTAGGGGAATCCAATGATGATTCTAAACCAACAGAGTAAATTCAAAAATCACAGACAATGGATACGTAAATCCTGAATTTAATTTGTCCATTAAAATTATTTCGCAGTTAAAATCGTCGAATTTTGTAATTAAAAAAATTTTATTTTTAAATTTGTAAATGTTTTAAATGTTACTTATCAAGATTTTATCTACACCGGATTAGAAATTTTAAGACTACATGTGCAATAAAACTACAATTTATTCAAGTTACAACTACGAAAGTTATTTATATTGTTCACTTTTATACAAATGTTAAGATATTCAATTTTTAAAATTTTAAAGACAACCGAGCTTAATAAAGATTTTTTATAACTGAGTTTTGGAATTTTTAACAGCATTTAAATGTTGATCTCTTGGGAGTTTTAATTTTGGTTTTACCGAGGAGAAGGTTATTCAAGACGTTTAGTTGCGCGGTTTTACCTGTGCGATTGATACTATTGCTTATCATACTCCAACCACACACCGACATACAGACGAACATCCAACTAAATTTCGATTTTTGATACATACGTTAATACGAACGAGGAAAGTAAAAAAAGTAAAATTATTCTAATTTCAGATTTAGCTGATTGAGTTGGAGGCAGTAGTTCAGGGCTCGTACCGTAGACTGCAGGGAATTGCTCAGGTGATTTAAAATTTGTTACATAATTTTGGCGAATTGAGAAAACGGGCAGATCAAAATAGAAATTATAAAAAATCCATTGAGATCTTTTCTTTTTCGTTTTCAATTCTCACGTTAATAGTTCTTATACCGTTCGTTATCATGATATGTCTCAAATTCGTGCTGGCACATCTCTTTTACAGATTTATAACAAAAGATTGTATAAAGCACGGATTCTTTTGTCTTCCTAAATGAATGAATCACTTTAACACATCCAAACGTTTTCTTCCATTTTATCAATAGCCCCGATGTCCAAGTTTGATTAGATTGTAGAACACATTTGATTCTATCTCGCCATCGTTTTTGGTTACTTGAAGTATAATTTCAATAGCATACACGAACGATAAGGAAATAATAAAAAACGAAAGGATGAATTTGAATCGTCCTGATTTTGCAAGCTTTCAGATGGAATCTTGGAACATTTCAATAGCGCATAAATTTTCATATAATGAAGAGGTCTCTTTAATTGATTTTTTATTTAGATTATCCAAGTGCGCTACTGGGAAGCGAAGTTTAAACATTCTAAACTGAAACTCGATTAAAATAATGAAAGTCAAAGTTGAATGCTATATAAAATTTGTAGAGTCGAATTTAAAAAAATTGTCAATAAAAACCAAAACTAATATCGGCATACAATTTAGCAAAAATATATTGCAGATTTTTTCAATAATACTTGAAATGAACATCGCAGATGTGACACATTTTCGTACTCGAATCAATTTATTCTGAAACTTTCTTATAATACTCACTATAGGGAATTTCAATTTGACGATACTTGAAATCTTTAAAATTTATTACTTACGCGATATGGCTGCTTTATTTTCACTATTTACCCTTGGCTGTAAACTAGCGGAATATTTTTATTTTTCAAAATAGTTTTGTAGTGTTGACTCAATTTAGCATTCGGAAATTTATGAAATCCCTAGGAAATCTCACGAGGCAGCGGTATTTGTCCAGAAACAAATTTAATTTTGGGATTACATTGCATCGGGTTCAGAGGGGCTGCACAATTCCAACTTTTCTAATAGGCTGGTGCTGCCTTCGTAACGACTTTTAAGTGGGTCATTAAAAATCAAGACTCGGCATTCGATGTGTTTTTTTCCACCTTATATCGTTGATTGGAACAACAGTGTTTGAAGTTGTAATGCAATAAAATTAAAACTTTTGTTCTAATCAAGTAAAGCAGCGCGAGAATTCACAAGAATATTAAGCGGTCTCAACTATTTGCACAGATTTCTGATGTGGACAAGGAAAATAAAATGTAATTGTTTTTCAGCGTTGCTTCTGATGTGTACTTACACGTAATTTTGAATCAAAATATTTATAAGATGCCGACAGCGTGGAAATTACTTATCAAGACGAAGTCAATTTCCATTTTTCAGTATGTCAATACGTAAAACTAGTAAAACCAGGCATCACATTTGTCGTCGTCACCCGCCGTCGTTTATAAATTGGTGGATTTGGTTTTTCTAATAGGCCTTCAAACTCGATCAAATCTGAATCATTCCATACAAAAAAACAGTTTCAAATAAAATAAACAAAAGTTAACATGAAATTCTGGAATATTTTGCGGCAGCTCTCTGTAATGCCCCACGTTGGGCGCTATTAATTATTGCTATGATATTTAAAATTAATTATACGCTTCTGAGTTGGGTGCTACGAATGTTTGTTATGTGGCTTTGCAACGAATAGCTAGTAGTCTCCTCTAGGAGGATTTTCTTAAATATACGCTGTCATCAAGTGTGAAAATTACTTACTTGCACAGGAGCAAGTTTTAATGATACATAAATCACTACAAATGTGGAAATTTTTTTTCTGTGGAAAAATCTTAAAAAATTTAGGTGGCCTTTTTATTACTTAAATCGACGTACTTAGATGGCTACTGCTGGATACAGCTTTCAAAACCTCGCGGAATCAATCAAAACTGTGTAAAATCCCGAAACAAATATAGGTCAAATTGACCCCGAATGTGTTGCGTTTAAAGCCAAATAAAATAAAAAATATCATACTTACGAGAAATCTGACTGCGTCATTCGAATTTTCTGATCAAATTACGTATGAAACAGTGAAAGAAGCTGCCGAATTCCACTTTTCATTTTTTGGGGTCAAAAAACACCAAAGGGGTTAACCTTACGTTTTTTTCAAAAATCTTAAAAAATTTAGGTGGCCTTTTTATTACTTAAATCGACGTACTTAGATGGCTACTGCTGGATACAGCTTTCAAAACCTCGCGGAATCAATCAAAACTGTGTAAAATACCGAAACAAATATAGGTCAAATTGACCCCGAATGTGTTACGTTTAAAGCCAAATAAAATAAAAAATATCATACTTACGAGAAATCTGACTGCGTCATTCAAATTTTCTGATCAAATTACGTATGAAACAGTGAAAGAAGCTGCCGAATTCCACTTTTCATTTTTTGGGGTCAAAAAACACCAAAGGGGTTAACCTCACGTTTTTTTCAAAAATCTTAAAAAATTTAGGTGGCCTTTTTATTACTTAAATCGACGTACTTAGATGCCTACTGCTGGATACAGCTTTCAAAACTTCGCGGAATCAATCAAAACTGTGTAAAATCCCGTACAAATATAGGTCAAATTGACCCCGAATGTGTTGCGTTTAAAGCCAAATAAAATAAAAAATATCATACTTACGAGAAATCTGACTGCGTCATTCGAATTTTCTGATCAAATTACGTATGAAACAGTGAAAGAAGCTGCCGAATTCCACTTTTCATTTTTTGGGGTCAAAAAACACCAAAGGGGTTAACCTTACGTTTTTTTCAAAAATCTTAAAAAATTTAGGTGGCCTTTTTATTACTTAAATCGACGTACTTAGATGCCTACTGCTGGATACAGCTTTCAAAACCTCGCGGAATCAATCAAAACTGTGTAAAATCCCGAAACAAATATAGGTCAAATTGACCCCGAATGTGTTGCGTTTAAAGCCAAATAAAATAAAAAATATCATACTTACGAGAAATCTGACTGCGTCATTCGAATTTTCTGATCAAATTACGTATGAAACAGTGAAAGAAGCTGCCGAATTCCACTTTTCATTTTTTGGGGTCAAAAAACACCAAAGGGGTTAACCTTACGTTTTTTTCAAAAATCTTAAAAAATTTAGGTGGCCTTTTTATTACTTAAATCGACGTACTTAGATGGCTACTGCTGGATACAGCTTTCAAAACCTCGCGGAATCAATCAAAACTGTGTAAATTCCCGAAACAAATATAGGTCAAATTGACCCCGAATGTGTTACGTTTAAAGCCAAATAAAATAAAAAATATCATACTTACGAGAAATCTGACTGCGTCATTCAAATTTTCTGATCAAATTACGTATGAAACAGTGAAAGAAGCTGCCGAATTCCACTTTTCATTTTTTGGGGTCAAAAAACACCAAAGGGGTTAACCTTACGTTTTGTTCAAAAATCTTAAAAAATTTAGGTGGCCTTTTTATTACTTAAATCGACGTACTTAGATGCCTACTGCTGGATACAGCTTTCAAAACCTCGCGGAATCAATCAAAACTGTGTAAAATCCCGAAACAAATATAGGTCAAATTGACCCCGAATGTGTTGCGTTTAAAGCCAAATAAAATAAAAAATATTATACTTACGAGAAATCTGACTGCGTCATTCGAATTTTCTGATCAAATTACGTATGAAACAGTGAAAGAAGCTGCCGAATTCCACTTTTCATTTTTTGGGGTCAAAAAACACCAAAGGGGTTAACCTTACGTTTTTTTCAAAAATCTTAAAAAATTTAGGTGGCCTTTTTATTACTTAAATCGACGTACTTAGATGGCTACTGCTGGATACAGCTTTCAAAACCTCGCGGAATCAATCAAAACTGTGTAAAATCCCGAAACAAATATAGGTCAAATTGACCCCGAATGTGTTACGTTTAAAGCCAAATAAAATAAAAAATATCATACTTACGAGAAATCTGACTGCGTCATTCAAATTTTCTGATCAAATTACGTATGAAACAGTGAAAGAAGCTGCCGAATTCCACTTTTCATTTTTTGGGGTCAAAAAACACCAAAGGGGTTAACCTTACGTTTTTTTCAAAAATCTTAAAAAATTTAGGTGGCCTTTTTATTACTTAAATCGACGTACTTAGATGCCTACTGCTGGATACAGCTTTCAAAACCTCGCGGAATCAATCAAAACTGTGTAAAATCCCGTACAAATATAGGTCAAATTGACCCCGAATGTTTTGCGTTTAAAGCCAAAAAAAATAAAAAATATCATACTTACGAGAAATCTGACTGCGTCATTCGAATTTTCTGATCAAATTACGTATGAAACAGTGAAAGAAGCTGCCGAATTCCACTTTTCATTTTTTGGGGTCAAAAAACACCAAAGGGGTTAACCTTACGTTTTTTCAAAAATCTTAAAAAATTTAGGTGGCCTTTTTATTACTTAAATCGACGTACTTAGATGGCTACTGCTGGATACAGCTTTCAAAACCTCGCGGAATCAATCAAAACTGTGTAAAATCCCGAAACAAATATAGGTCAAATTGACCCCGAATGTGTTACGTTTAAAGCCAAATAAAATAAAAAATATCATACTTACGAGAAATCTGACTGCGTCATTCAAATTTTCTGATCAAATTACGTATGAAACAGTGAAAGAAGCTGCCGAATTCCACTTTTCATTTTTTGGGGTCAAAAAACACCAAAGGGGTTAACCTTACGTTTTTTTCAAAAATCTTAAAAAATTTAGGTGGCCTTTTTATTACTTAAATCGACGTACTTAGATGCCTACTGCTGGATACAGCTTTCAAAACCTCGCGGAATCAATCAAAACTGTGTAAAATACCGAAACAAATATAGGTCAAATTGACCCCGAATGTGTTGCGTTTAAAGCCAAATAAAATAAAAAATATCATACTTACGAGAAATCTGACTGCGTCATTCGAATTTTCTGATCAAATTACGTATGAAACAGTGAAAGAAGCTGCCGAATTCCACTTTTCATTTTTTGGGGTCAAAAAACACCAAAGGGGTTAACCTTACGTTTTGTTCAAAAATCTTAAAAAATTTAGGTGGCCTTTTTATTACTTAAATCGACGTACTTAGATGGCTACTGCTGGATACAGCTTTCAAAACCTCGCGGAATCAATCAAAACTGTGTAAAATCCCGAAACAAATATAGGTCAAATTGACCCCGAATGTGTTACGTTTAAAGCCAAATAAAATAAAAAATATCATACTTACGAGAAATCTGACTGCGTCATTCAAATTTTCTGATCAAATTACGTATGAAACAGTGAAAGAAGCTGCCGAATTCCACTTTTCATTTTTTGGGGTCAAAAAACACCAAAGGGGTTAACCTTACGTTTTTTTCAAAAATCTTAAAAAATTTAGGTGGCCTTTTTATTACTTAAATCGACGTACTTAGATGCCTACTGCTGGATACAGCTTTCAAAACCTCGCGGAATCAATCAAAACTGTGTAAAATCCCGTACAAATATAGGTCAAATTGACCCCGAATGTTTTGCGTTTAAAGCCAAATAAAATAAAAAATATCATACTTACGAGAAATCTGACTGCGTCATTCGAATTTTCTGATCAAATTACGTATGAAACAGTGAAAGAAGCTGCCGAATTCCACTTTTCATTTTTTGGGGTCAAAAAACACCAAAGGGGTTAACCTTACGTTTTTTTCAAAAATCTTAAAAAATTTAGGTGGCCTTTTTATTACTTAAATCGACGTACTTAGATGGCTACTGCTGGATACAGCTTTCAAAACCTCGCGGAATCAATCAAAACTGTGTAAAATCCCGAAACAAATATAGGTCAAATTGACCCCGAATGTGTTACGTTTAAAGCCAAATAAAATAAAAAATATCATACTTACGAGAAATCTGACTGCGTCATTCAAATTTTCTGATCAAATTACGTATGAAACAGTGAAAGAAGCTGCCGAATTCCACTTTTCATTTTTTGGGGTCAAAAAACACCAAAGGGGTTAACCTTACGTTTTTTTCAAAAATCTTAAAAAATTTAGGTGGCCTTTTTATTACTTAAATCGACGTACTTAGATGCCTACTGCTGGATACAGCTTTCAAAACCTCGCGGAATCAATCAAAACTGTGTAAAATCCCGTACAAATATAGGTCAAATTGACCCCGAATGTTTTGCGTTTAAAGCCAAATAAAATAAAAAATATCATACTTACGAGAAATCTGACTGCGTCATTCGAATTTTCTGATCAAATTACGTATGAAACAGTGAAAGAAGCTGCCGAATTCCACTTTTCATTTTTTGGGGTCAAAAAACACCAAAGGGGTTAACCTTACGTTTTTTTCAAAAATCTTAAAAAATTTAGGTGGCCTTTTTATTACTTAAATCGACGTACTTAGATGCCTACTGCTGGATACAGCTTTCAAAACCTCGCGGAATCAATCAAAACTGTGTAAAATCCCGAAACAAATATAGGTCAAATTGACCCCGAATGTGTTGCGTTTAAAGCCAAATAAAATAAAAAATATCATACTTACGAGAAATCTGACTACGTCATTCGAATTTTCTGATCAAATTACGTATGAAACAGTGAAAGAAGCTGCCGAATTCCACTTTTCATTTTTTGGGGTCAAAAAACACCAAAGGGGTTAACCTTACGTTTTTTTCAAAAATCTTAAAAAATTTAGGTGGCCTTTTTATTACTTAAATCGACGTACTTAGATGGCTACTGCTGGATACAGCTTTCAAAACCTCGCGGAATCAATCAAAACTGTGTAAAATCCCGAAACAAATATAGGTCAAATTGACCCCGAATGTGTTACTTTTAAAGCCAAATAAAATAAAAAATATCATACTTACGAGAAATCTGACTGCGTCATTCAAATTTTCTGATCAAATTACGTATGAAACAGTGAAAGAAGCTGCCGAATTCCACTTTTCATTTTTTGGGGTCAAAAAACACCAAAGGGGTTAACCTTACGTTTTTTTCAAAAATCTTAAAAAATTTAGGTGGCCTTTTTATTACTTAAATCGACGTACTTAGATGGCTACTGCTGGATACAGCTTTCAAAACCTCGCGGAATCAATCAAAACTGTGTAAAATCCCGAAACAAATATAGGTCAAATTGACCCCGAATGTGTTACGTTTAAAGCCAAATAAAATAAAAAATATCATACTTACGAGAAATCTGACTGCGTCATTCAAATTTTCTGATCAAATTACGTATGAAACAGTGAAAGAAGCTGCCGAATTCCACTTTTCATTTTTTGGGGTCAAAAAACACCAAAGGGGTTAACCTTACGTTTTTTTCAAAAATCTTAAAAAATTTAGGTGGCCTTTTTATTACTTAAATCGACGTACTTAGATGCCTACTGCTGGATACAGCTTTCAAAACCTCGCGGAATCAATCAAAACTGTGTAAAATCCCGAAACAAATATAGGTCAAATTGACCCCGAATGTATTGCGTTTAAAGCCAAATACAATAAAAAATATCATACTTACGAGAAATCTGACTGCGTCATTCGAATTTTCTGATCAAATTACGTATGAAACAGTGAAAGAAGCTGCCGAATTCCACTTTTCATTTTTTGGGGTCAAAAAACACCAAAGGGGTTAACCTTACGTTTTTTTCAAAAATCTTAAAAAATTTATGTGGCCTTTTTATTACTTAAATCGACGTACTTAGATGCCTACTGCTGGATACAGCTTTCAAAACCTCGCGGAATCAATCAAAACTGTGTAAAATCCCGAAACAAATATAGGTCAAATTGACCCCGAATGTGTTACGTTTAAAGCCAAATAAAATAAAAAATATCATACTTACGAGAAATCTGACTGCGTCATTCGAATTTTCTGATCAAATTACGTATGAAACAGTGAAAGAAGCTGCCGAATTCCACTTTTCATTTTTTGGGGTCAAAAAACACCAAAGGGGTTAACCTTACGTTTTTTTCAAAAATCTTAAAAAATTTATGTGGCCTTTTTATTACTTAAATCGACGTACTTAGATGCCTACTGCTGGATACAGCTTTCAAAACCTCGCGGAATCAATCAAAACTGTGTAAAATCCCGAAACAAATATAGGTCAAATTGACCCCGAATGTGTTGCGTTTAAAGCCAAATAAAATAAAAAATATCATACTTACGAGAAATCTGACTGCGTCATTCGAATTTTCTGATCAAATTACGTATGAAACAGTGAAAGAAGCTGCCGAATTCCACTTTTCATTTTTTGGGGTCAAAAAACACCAAAGGGGTTAACCTTACGTTTTTTTCAAAAATCTTAAAAAATTTAGGTGGCCTTTTTATTACTTAAATCGACGTACTTAGATGCCTACTGCTGGATACAGCTTTCAAAACCTCGCGGAATCAATCAAAACTGTGTAAAATCCCGAAACAAATTTAGGTCAAATTGACCCCTAATGTGTTACGTTTAAAGACAAATAAAATAAAAAATATCATACTTACGAGAAATCTGACTGCGTCATTCAAATTTTCTGATCAAATTACGTATGAAACAGTGAAAGAAGCTGCCGAATTCCACTTTTCATTTTTTGGGGTCAAAAAACACCAAAGGGGTTAACCTTACGTTTTTTTCAAAAATCTTAAAAAATTTAGGTGGCCTTTTTATTACTTAAATCGACGTACTTAGATGCCTACTGCTGGATACAGCTTTCAAAACCTCGCGGAATCAATCAAAACTGTGTAAAATCCCGAAACAAATATAGGTCAAATTGACCCCGAATGTGTTGCGTTTAAAGCCAAATAAAATAAAAAATATCATACTTACGAGAAATCTGACTGCGTCATTCGAATTTTCTGATCAAATTACGTATGAAACAGTGAAAGAAGCTGCCGAATTCCACTTTTCATTTTTTGGGATCAAAAAAACCAAAGGGGTTAACCTTACGTTTTTTTCAAAAATCTTAAAAAATTTAGGTGGCCTTTTTATTACTTAAATCGACGTACTTAGATGCCTACTGCTGGATAAAGCTTTCAAAACCTCGCGGAATCAATCAAAACTGTGTAAAATCCCGAAACAAATATAGGTCAAATTGACCCCGAATGTATTGCGTTTAAAGCCAAATACAATAAAAAATATCATACTTACGAGAAATCTGACTGCGTCATTCGAATTTTCTGATCAAATTACGTATGAAACAGTGAAAGAAGCTGCCGAATTCCACTTTTCATTTTTTGGGGTCAAAAAACACCAAAGGGGTTAACCTTACGTTTTTTTCAAAAATCTTAAAAAATTTAGGTGGCCTTTTTATTACTTAAATCGACGTACTTAGATGGCTACTGCTGGATACAGCTTTCAAAACCTCGCGGAATCAATCAAAACTATGTAAAATCCCGAAACAAATATAGGTCAAATTGACCCCGAATGTGTTACGTTTAAAGCCAAATAAAATAAAAAATATCATACTTACGAGAAATCTGACTGCGTCATTCAAATTTTCTGATCAAATTACGTATGAAACAGTGAAAGAAGCTGCCGAATTCCACTTTTCATTTTTTGGGGTCAAAAAACACCAAAGGGGTTAACCTTACGTTTTTTTCAAAAATCTTAAAAAATTTAGGTGGCCTTTTTATTACTTAAATCGACGTACTTAGATGGCTACTGCTGGATACAGCTTTCAAAACCTCGCGGAATCAATCAAAACTATGTAAAATCCCGAAACAAATATAGGTCAAATTGACCCCGAATGTGTTACGTTTAAAGCCAAATAAAATAAAAAATATCATACTTACGAGAAATCTGACTGCGTCATTCAAATTTTCTGATCAAATTACGTATGAAACAGTGAAAGAAGCTGCCGAATTCCACTTTTCATTTTTTGGGGTCAAAAAACACCAAAGGGGTTAACCTTACGTTTTTTTCAAAAATCTTAAAAAATTTAGGTGGCCTTTTTATTACTTAAATCGACGTACTTAGATGGCTACTGCTGGATACAGCTTTCAAAACCTCGCGGAATCAATCAAAACTGTGTAAAATCCCGAAACAAATTTAGGTCAAATTGACCCCTAATATGTTACGTTTAAAGCCAAATAAAATAAAAAATATCATACTTACGAGAAATCTGACTGCGTCATTCAAATTTTCTGATCAAATTACGTATGAAACAGTGAAAGAAGCTGCCGAATTCCACTTTTCATTTTTTGGGGTCAAAAAACACCAAAGGGGTTAACCTTACGTTTTTTTCAAAAATCTTAAAAAATTTAGGTGGCCTTTTTATTACTTAAATCGACGTACTTAGATGGCTACTGCTGGATACAGCTTTCAAAACCTCGCGGAATCAATCAAAACTGTGTAAAATCCCGTACAAATATAGGTCAAATTGACCCCGAATGTGTTGCGTTTAAAGCCAAATAAAATAAAACATATCATACTTACGAGAAATCTGACTGCGTCATTCGAATTTTCTGATCAAATTACGTATGAAACAGTGAAAGAAGCTGCCGAATTCCACTTTTCATTTTTTGGGGTCAAAAAACACCAAAGGGGTTAACCTTACGTTTTTTTCAAAAATCTTAAAAAATTTAGGTGGCCTTTTTATTACTTAAATCGACGTACTTAGATGGCTACTGCTGGATACAGCTTTCAAAACCTCGCGGAATCAATCAAAACTGTGTAAAATCCCGAAACAAATATAGGTCAAATTGACCCCGAATGTGTTGCGTTTAAAGCCAAATAAAATAAAAAATATCATACTTACGAGAAATCTGACTGCGTCATTCGAATTTTCTGATCAAATTACGTATGAAACACTGAAAGAAGCTGCCGAATTCCACTTTTCATTTTTTGGGGTCAAAAAACACCAAAGGGGTTAACCTTACGTTTTTTTCAAAAATCTTAAAAAATTTAGGTGGCCTTTTTATTACTTAAATCGACGTACTTAGATGGCTACTGCTGGATACAGCTTTCAAAACCTCGCGGAATCAATCAAAACTGTGTAAAATCCCGAAACATATATAGGTCAAATTGACCCCGAATGTGTTGCGTTTAAAGCCAAATAAAATAAAAAATATCATACTTACGAGAAATCTGACTGCGTCATTCGAATTTTCTGATCAAATTACGTATGAAACAGTGAAAGAAGCTGCCGAATTCCACTTTTCATTTTTTGGGATCAAAAAAACCAAAGGGGTTAACCTTACGTTTTTTTCAAAAATCTTAAAAAATTTAGGTGGCCTTTTTATTACTTAAATCGACGTACTTAGATGCCTACTGCTGGATAAAGCTTTCAAAACCTCGCGGAATCAATCAAAACTGTGTAAAATCCCGAAACAAATATAGGTCAAATTGACCCCGAATGTATTGCGTTTAAAGCCAAATACAATAAAAAATATCATACTTACGAGAAATCTGACTGCGTCATTCAAATTTTCTGATCAAATTACGTATGAAACAGTGAAAGAAGCTGCCGAATTCCACTTTTCATTTTTTGGGGTCAAAAAACACCAAAGGGGTTAACCTTACGTTTTTTTCAAAAATCTTAAAAAATTTAGGTGGCCTTTTTATTACTTAAATCGACGTACTTAGATGGCTACTGCTGGATACAGCTTTCAAAACCTCGCGGAATCAATCAAAACTGTGTAAAATCCCGAAACAAATTTAGGTCAAATTGACCCCTAATATGTTACGTTTAAAGCCAAATAAAATAAAAAATATCATACTTACGAGAAATCTGACTGCGTCATTCAAATTTTCTGATCAAATTACGTATGAAACAGTGAAAGAAGCTGCCGAATTCCACTTTTCATTTTTTGGGGTCAAAAAACACCAAAGGGGTTAACCTTACGTTTTTTTCAAAAATCTTAAAAAATTTAGGTGGCCTTTTTATTACTTAAATCGACGTACTTAGATGGCTACTGCTGGATACAGCTTTCAAAACCTCGCGGAATCAATCAAAACTATGTAAAATCCCGAAACAAATATAGGTCAAATTGACCCCGAATGTGTTACGTTTAAAGCTAAATAAAATAAAAAATATCATACTTACGAGAAATCTGACTGCGTCATTCAAATTTTCTGATCAAATTACGTATGAAACAGTGAAAGAAGCTGCCGAATTCCACTTTTCATTTTTTGGGGTCAAAAAACACCAAAGGGGTTAACCTTACGTTTTTTTCAAAAATCTTAAAAAATTTAGGTGGCCTTTTTATTACTTAAATCGACGTACTTAGATGGCTACTGCTGGATACAGCTTTCAAAACCTCGCGGAATCAATCAAAACTATGTAAAATCCCGAAACAAATATAGGTCAAATTGACCCCGAATGTGTTACGTTTAAAGCCAAATAAAATAAAAAATATCATACTTACGAGAAATCTGACTGCGTCATTCAAATTTTCTGATCAAATTACGTATGAAACAGTGAAAGAAGCTGCCGAATTCCACTTTTCATTTTTTGGGGTCAAAAAACACCAAAGGGGTTAACCTTACGTTTTTTTCAAAAATCTTAAAAAATTTAGGTGGCCTTTTTATTACTTAAATCGACGTACTTAGATGCCTACTGCTGGATACAGCTTTCAAAACCTCGCGGAATCAATCAAACCTGTGTAAAATCCCGAAACAAATTTAGGTCAAATTGACCCCGAATGTGTTACTTTTAAAGCCAAATAAAATAAAAAATATCATACTTACGAGAAATCTGACTGCGTCATTCGAATTTTCTGATCAAATTACGTATGAAACAGTGAAAGAAGCTGCCGAATTCCACTTTTCATTTTTTGGGGTCAAAAAACACCAAAGGGGTTAACCTTACGTTTTTTTCAAAAATCTTAAAAATTTTAGGTGGCCTTTTTATTACTTAAATCGACGTACTTAGATGCCTACTGCTGGATACAGCTTTCAAAACCTCGCGGAATCAATCAAAACTGTGTAAAATCCCGAAACAAATTTAGGTCAAATTGACCCCTAATGTGTTACGTTTAAAGCCAAATAAAATAAAAAATATCATACTTACGAGAAATCTGACTGCGTCATTCAAATTTTCTGATCAAATTACGTATGAAACAGTGAAAGAAGCTGCCGAATTCCATTTTTCATTTTTTGGGGTCAAAAAACACCAATCTTAAAAAATTTAGGTGGCCTTTTTATTACTTAAATCGACGTACTTAGATGGCTACTGCTGGATACAGCTTTCAAAACCACGCGGAATCAATCAAAACTGTGTAAAATCCCGTACAAATATAGGTCAAATTGACCCCGAATGTGTTGCGTTTAAAGCAAAATAAAATAAAAAATATCATACTTACGAGAAATCTGACTGCGTCATTCGAATTTTCTGATCAAATTACGTATGAAACAGTGAAAGAAGCTGCCGAATTCCACTTTTCATTTTTTGGGGTCAAAAAACACCAAAGGGGTTAACCTTACGTTTTTTTCAAAAATCTTAAAAAATTTAGGTGGCCTTTTTATTACTTAAATCGACGTACTTAGATGCCTACTGCTGGATACAGCTTTCAAAACCTCGCGGAATCAATCAAACCTGTGTAAAATCCCGAAACAAATTTAGGTCAAATTGACCCCGAATGTGTTACTTTTAAAGCCAAATAAAATAAAAAATATCATACTTACGAGAAATCTGACTGCGTCATTCAAATTTTCTGATCAAATTACGTATGAAACAGTGAAAGAAGCTGCCGAATTCCACTTTTCATTTTTTGGGGTCAAAAAACACCAAAGGGGTTAACCTTACGTTTTTTTCAAAAATCTTAAAAAATTTAGGTGGCCTTTTTATTACTTAAATCGACGTACTTAGATGGCTACTGCTGGATACAGCTTTCAAAACCTCGCGGAATCAATCAAAACTGTGTAAAATCCCGTACAAATATAGGTCAAATTGACCCCGAATGTGTTGCGTTTAAAGCCAAATAAAATAAAAAATATCATACTTACGAGAAATCTGACTGCGTCATTCGAATTTTCTGATCAAATTACGTATGAAACAGTGAAAGAAGCTGCCGAATTCCACTTTTCATTTTTTGGGGTCAAAAAACACCAAAGGGGTTAACCTTACGTTTTTTTCAAAAATCTTAAAAAATTTAGGTGGCCTTTTTATTACTTAAATCGACGTACTTAGATGCCTACTGCTGGATACAGCTTTCAAAACCTCGCGGAATCAATCAAAACTGTGTAAAATCCCGAAACAAATTTAGGTCAAATTGACCCCGAATGTGTTACGTTTAAAGCCAAATAAAATAAAAAATATCATACTTACGAGAAATCTGACTGCGTCATTCGAATTTTCTGATCAAATTACGTATGAAACAGTGAAAGAAGCTGCCGAATTCCACTTTTCATTTTTTGGGGTCAAAAAACACCAAAGGGGTTAACCTTACGTTGTTTTCAAAAATCTTAAAAAATTTAGGTGGCCTTTTTATTACTTAAATCGACGTACTTAGATGCCTACTGCTGGATACAGCTTTCAAAACCTCGCGGAATCAATCAAACCTGTGTAAAATCCCGAAACAAATTTAGGTCAAATTGACCCCGAATGTGTTACTTTTAAAGCCAAATAAAATAAAAAATATCATACTTACGAGAAATCTGACTGCGTCATTCGAATTTTCTGATCAAATTACGTATGAAACAGTGAAAGAAGCTGCCGAATTCCACTTTTCATTTTTTGGGGTCAAAAAACACCAAAGGGGTTAACCTTACGTTTTTTTCAAAAATCTTAAAAATTTTAGGTGGCCTTTTTATTACTTAAATCGACGTACTTAGATGCCTACTGCTGGATACAGCTTTCAAAACCTCGCGGAATCAATCAAAACTGTGTAAAATCCCGAAACAAATTTAGGTCAAATTGACCCCTAATGTGTTACGTTTAAAGCCAAATAAAATAAAAAATATCATACTTACGAGAAATCTGACTGCGTCATTCAAATTTTCTGATCAAATTACGTATGAAACAGTGAAAGAAGCTGCCGAATTCCATTTTTCATTTTTTGGGGTCAAAAAACACCAATCTTAAAAAATTTAGGTGGCCTTTTTATTACTTAAATCGACGTACTTAGATGGCTACTGCTGGATACAGCTTTCAAAACCACGCGGAATCAATCAAAACTGTGTAAAATCCCGTACAAATATAGGTCAAATTGACCCCGAATGTGTTGCGTTTAAAGCAAAATAAAATAAAAAATATCATACTTACGAGAAATCTGACTGCGTCATTCGAATTTTCTGATCAAATTACGTATGAAACAGTGAAAGAAGCTGCCGAATTCCACTTTTCATTTTTTGGGGTCAAAAAACACCAAAGGGGTTAACCTTACGTTTTTTTCAAAAATCTTAAAAAATTTAGGTGGCCTTTTTATTACTTAAATCGACGTACTTAGATGCCTACTGCTGGATACAGCTTTCAAAACCTCGCGGAATCAATCAAACCTGTGTAAAATCCCGAAACAAATTTAGGTCAAATTGACCCCGAATGTGTTACTTTTAAAGCCAAATAAAATAAAAAATATCATACTTACGAGAAATCTGACTGCGTCATTCAAATTTTCTGATCAAATTACGTATGAAACAGTGAAAGAAGCTGCCGAATTCCACTTTTCATTTTTTGGGGTCAAAAAACACCAAAGGGGTTAACCTTACGTTTTTTTCAAAAATCTTAAAAAATTTAGGTGGCCTTTTTATTACTTAAATCGACGTACTTAGATGCCTACTGCTGGATACAGCTTTCAAAACCTCGCGGAATCAATCAAAACTGTGTAAAATCCCGAAACAAATATAGGTCAAATTGACCCGGAATGTGTTACTTTTAAAGCCAAATAAAATAAAAAATATCATACTTACGAGAAATCTGACTGCGTCATTCAAATTTTCTGATCAAATTACGTATGAAACAGTGAAAGAAGCTGCCGAATTCCACTTTTCATTTTTTGGGGTCAAAAAACACCAAAGGGGTTAACCTTACGTTTTTTTCAAAAATCTTAAAAAATTTAGGTGGCCTTTTTATTACTTAAATCGACGTACTTAGATGGCTACTGCTGGATACAGCTTTCAAAACCTCGCGGAATCAATCAAAACTGTGTAAAATCCCGTACAAATATAGGTCAAATTGACCCCGAATGTGTTGCGTTTAAAGCCAAATAAAATAAAAAATATCATACTTACGAGAAATCTGACTGCGTCATTCGAATTTTCTGATCAAATTACGTATGAAACAGTGAAAGAAGCTGCCGAATTCCACTTTTCATTTTTTGGGGTCAAAAAACACCAAAGGGGTTAACCTTACGTTTTTTTCAAAAATCTTAAAAAATTTAGGTGGCCTTTTTATTACTTAAATCGACGTACTTAGATGCCTACTGCTGGATACAGCTTTCAAAACCTCGCGGAATCAATCAAAACTGTGTAAAATCCCGAAACAAATTTAGGTCAAATTGACCCCGAATGTGTTACGTTTAAAGCCAAATAAAATAAAAAATATCATACTTACGAGAAATCTGACTGCGTCATTCGAATTTTCTGATCAAATTACGTATGAAACAGTGAAAGAAGCTGCCGAATTCCACTTTTCATTTTTTGGGGTCAAAAAACACCAAAGGGGTTAACCTTACGTTGTTTTCAAAAATCTTAAAAAATTTAGGTGGCCTTTTTATTACTTAAATCGACGTACTTAGATGCCTACTGCTGGATACAGCTTTCAAAACCTCGCGGAATCAATCAAACCTGTGTAAAATCCCGAAACAAATTTAGGTCAAATTGACCCCGAATGTGTTACTTTTAAAGCCAAATAAAATAAAAAATATCATACTTACGAGAAATCTGACTGCGTCATTCGAATTTTCTGATCAAATTACGTATGAAACAGTGAAAGAAGCTGCCGAATTCCACTTTTCATTTTTTGGGGTCAAAAAACACCAAAGGGGTTAACCTTACGTTTTTTTCAAAAATCTTAAAAATTTTAGGTGGCCTTTTTATTACTTAAATCGACGTACTTAGATGCCTACTGCTGGATACAGCTTTCAAAACCTCGCGGAATCAATCAAAACTGTGTAAAATCCCGAAACAAATTTAGGTCAAATTGACCCCTAATGTGTTACGTTTAAAGCCAAATAAAATAAAAAATATCATACTTACGAGAAATCTGACTGCGTCATTCAAATTTTCTGATCAAATTACGTATGAAACAGTGAAAGAAGCTGCCGAATTCCATTTTTCATTTTTTGGGGTCAAAAAACACCAATCTTAAAAAATTTAGGTGGCCTTTTTATTACTTAAATCGACGTACTTAGATGGCTACTGCTGGATACAGCTTTCAAAACCACGCGGAATCAATCAAAACTGTGTAAAATCCCGTACAAATATAGGTCAAATTGACCCCGAATGTGTTGCGTTTAAAGCAAAATAAAATAAAAAATATCATACTTACGAGAAATCTGACTGCGTCATTCGAATTTTCTGATCAAATTACGTATGAAACAGTGAAAGAAGCTGCCGAATTCCACTTTTCATTTTTTGGGGTCAAAAAACACCAAAGGGGTTAACCTTACGTTTTTTTCAAAAATCTTAAAAAATTTAGGTGGCCTTTTTATTACTTAAATCGACGTACTTAGATGCCTACTGCTGGATACAGCTTTCAAAACCTCGCGGAATCAATCAAACCTGTGTAAAATCCCGAAACAAATTTAGGTCAAATTGACCCCGAATGTGTTACTTTTAAAGCCAAATAAAATAAAAAATATCATACTTACGAGAAATCTGACTGCGTCATTCAAATTTTCTGATCAAATTACGTATGAAACAGTGAAAGAAGCTGCCGAATTCCACTTTTCATTTTTTGGGGTCAAAAAACACCAAAGGGGTTAACCTTACGTTTTTTTCAAAAATCTTAAAAAATTTAGGTGGCCTTTTTATTACTTAAATCGACGTACTTAGATGCCTACTGCTGGATACAGCTTTCAAAACCTCGCGGAATCAATCAAACCTGTGTAAAATCCCGAAACAAATTTAGGTCAAATTGACCCCGAATGTATTGCGTCTAAAGCCAAATACAATAAAAAATATCATACTTACGAGAAATCTGACTGCGTCATTCGAATTTTCTGATCAAATTACGTATGAAACAGTGAAAGAAGCTGCCGAATTCCACTTTTCATTTTTTGGGGTCAAAAAACACCAAAGGGGTTAACCTTACGTTTTTTTCAAAAATCTTAAAAATTTTAGGTGGCCTTTTTATTACTTAAATCGACGTACTTAGATGCCTACTGCTAGATACAGCTTTCAAAACCTCGCGGAATCAATCAAAACTGTGTAAAATCCCGAAACAAATATAGGTCAAATTGACCCCGAATGTGTTGCGTTTAAAGCCAAATAAAATAAAAAATATCATACTTACGAGAAATCTGACTGCGTCATTCGAATTTTCTGATCAAATTACGTATAAAACAGTGAAAGAAGCTGCCGAATTCCACTTTTCATTTTTTGGGGTCAAAAAACACCAAAGGGGTTAACCTTACGTTTTTTTCAAAAATCTTAAAAAATTTAGGTGGCCTTTTTATTACTTAAATCGACGTATTTAGATGCCTACTGCTGGATACAGCTTTCAAAACCTCGCGGAATCAATCAAAACTGTGTAAAATCCCGAAACAAATATAGGTCAAATTGACCCCGAATGTGTTGCGGTTAAAGCCAAATAAAATAAAAAATATCATACTTACGAGAAATCTGACTGCGTCATTCGAATTTTCTGATCAAATTACGTATGAAACAGTGAAAGAAGCTGCCGAATTCCACTTTTCATTTTTTGGGGTCAAAAAACACCAAAGGGGTTAACCTTACGTTTTTTTCAAAAATCTTAAAAAATTTAGGTGGCCTTTTTATTACTTAAATCGACGTACTTAGATGCCTACTGCTGGATACAGCTTTCAAAACCTCGCGGAATCAATCAAAACTGTGTAAAATCCCGAAACAAATATAGGTCAAATTGACCCCGAATGTGTTGCGTTTAAAGCCAAATAAAATAAAAAATATCATACTTACGAGAAATCTGACTGCGTCATTCGAATTTTCTGATCAAATTACGTATGAAACAGTGAAAGAAGCTGCCGAATTCCACTTTTCATTTTTTGGGGTCAAAAAACACCAAAGGGGTTAACCTTACGTTTTTTTCAAAAATCTTAAAAAATTTAGGTGGCCTTTTTATTACTTAAATCGACGTACTTAGATGGCTACTGCTGGATACAGCTTTCAAAACCTCGCGGAATCAATCAAAACTGTGTAAAATCCCGTACAAATATAGGTCAAATTGACCCCGAATGTGTTACGTTTAAAGCCAAATAAAATAAAAAATATCATACTTACGAGAAATCTGACTGCGTCATTCGAATTTTCTGATCAAATTACGTATGAAACACTGAAAGAAGCTGCCGAATTCCACTTTTCATTTTTTGGGGTCAAAAAACACCAAAGGGGTTAACCTTACGTTTTTTTCAAAAATCTTAAAAAATTTAGGTGGCCTTTTTATTACTTAAATCGACGTACTTAGATGCCTACTGCTGGATACAGCTTTCAAAACCTCGCGGAATCAATCAAAACTGTGTAAAATCCCGAAACAAATTTAGGTCAAATTAACCCCGAATGTGTTACGTTTAAAGCCAAATAAAATAAAAAATATCATACTTACGAGAAATCTGACTGCGTCATTCAAATTTTCTGATCAAATTACGTATGAAACAGTGAAAGAAGCTGCCGAATTCCACTTTTCATTTTTTGGGGTCAAAAAACACCAAAGGGGTTAACCTTACGTTTTTTTCAAAAATCTTAAAAAATTTAGGTGGCCTTTTTATTACTTAAATCGACGTACTTAGATGGCTACTGCTGGATACAGCTTTCAAAACCTCGCGGAATCAATCAAAACTGTGTAAAATCCCGAAACAAATATAGGTCAAATTGACCCCGAATGTGTTACGTTTAAAGCCAAATAAAATAAAAAATATCATACTTACGAGAAATCTGACTGCGTCATTCAAATTTTCTGATCAAATTACGTATGAAACAGTGAAAGAAGCTGCCGAATTCCACTTTTCATTTTTTGGGGTCAAAAAACACCAAAGGGGTTAACCTTACGTTTTTTTCAAAAATCTTAAAAAATTTAGGTGGCCTTTTTATTACTTAAATCGACGTACTTAGATGGCTACTGCTGGATACAGCTTTCAAAACCTCGCGGAATCAATCAAAACTGTGTAAAATCTCGTACAAATATAGGTCAAATTGACCCCGAATGTGTTGCGTTTAAAGCCAAATAAAATAAAAAATATCATACTTACGAGAAATCTGACTGCGTCATTCGAATTTTCTGATCAAATTACGTATGAAACAGTGAAAGAAGCTGTCGAATTCCACTTTTCATTTTTTGGAGTCAAAAAACACCAAAGGGGTTAACCTTACGTTTTTTTCAAAAATCTTAAAAAATTTAGGTGGCCTTTTTATTACTTAAATCGACGTACTTAGATGGCTACTGCTGGATACAGCTTTCAAAACCTCGCGGAATCAATCAAAACTGTGTAAAATCCCGAAACAAATATAGGTCAAATTGACCCCGAATGTGTTACGTTTAAAGCCAAATAAAATAAAAAATATCATACTTACGAGAAATCTGACTGCGTCATTCAAATTTTCTGATCAAATTACGTATGAAACAGTGAAAGAAGCTGCCGAATTCCACTTTTCATTTTTTGGGGTCAAAAAACACCAAAGGGGTTAACCTTACGTTTTTTTCAAAAATCTTAAAAAATTTAGGTGGCCTTTTTATTACTTAAATCGACGTACTTAGATGGCTACTGCTGGATACAGCTTTCAAAACCTCGCGGAATCAATCAAAACTGTGTAAAATCCCGAAACAAATATAGGTCAAATTGACCCCGAATGTATTGCGTTTAAAGCCAAATACAATAAAAAATATCATACTTACGAGAAATCTGACTGCGTCATTCGAATTTTCTGATCAAATTACGTATGAAACAGTGAAAGAAGCTGCCGAATTCCACTTTTCATTTTTTGGGGTCAAAAAACACCAAAGGGGTTAACCTTACGTTTTTTTCAAAAATCTTAAAAAATTTAGGTGGCCTTTTTATTACTTAAATCGACGTACTTAGATGCCTACTGCTGGATACAGCTTTCAAAACCTCGCGGAATCAATCAAAACTGTGTAAAATCCCGAAACAAATTTAGGTCAAATTGACCCCTAATGTGTTACGTTTAAAGCCAAATAAAATAAAAAATATCATACTTACGAGAAATCTGACTGCGTCATTCAAATTTTCTGATCAAATTACGTATGAAACAGTGAAAGAAGCTGCCGAATTCCACTTTTCATTTTTTGGGGTCAAAAAACACCAAAGGGGTTAACCTTACGTTTTTTTCAAAAATCTTAAAAAATTTAGGTGGCCTTTTTATTACTTAAATCGACGTACTTAGATGGCTACTGCTGGATACAGCTTTCAAAACCTCGCGGAATCAATCAAAACTGTGTAAAATCCCGTACAAATATAGGTCAAATTGACCCCGAATGTGTTGCGTTTAAAGCCAAATAAAATAAAAAATATCATACTTACGAGAAATCTGACTGCGTCATTCGAATTTTCTGATCAAATTACGTATGAAACAGTGAAAGAAGCTGCCGAATTCCACTTTTCATTTTTTGGGGTCAAAAAACACCAAAGGGGTTAACCTTACGTTTTTTTCAAAAATCTTAAAAAATTTAGGTGGCCTTTTTATTACTTAAATCGACGTACTTAGATGCCTACTGCTGGATACAGCTTTCAAAACCTCGCGGAATCAATCAAAACTGTGTAAAATCCCGAAACAAATATAGGTCAAATTGACCCCGAATGTGTTACGTTTAAAGCCAAATAAAATAAAAAATATCATACTTACGAGAAATCTGACTGCGTCATTCAAATTTTCTGATAAAATTACGTATGAAACAGTGAAAGAAGCTGCCGAATTCCACTTTTCATTTTTTGGGGTCAAAAAACACCAAAGGGGTTCCCCTTACGTTTTTTTCAAAAATCTTAAAAAATTTAGGTGGCCTTTTTATTACTTAAATCGACGTACTTAGATGGCTACTGCTGGATACAGCTTTCAAAACCTCGCGGAATCAATCAAAACTGTGTAAAATCCCGAAACAAATATAGGTCAAATTGACCCCGAATGTGTTGCGTTTAAAGCCAAATAAAATAAAAAATATCATACTTACGAGAAATCTGACTGCGTCATTCAAATTTTCTGATAAAATTACGTATGAAACAGTGAAAGAAGCTGCCGAATTCCACTTTTCATTTTTTGGGGTCAAAAAACACCAAAGGGGTTCCCCTTACGTTTTTTTCAAAAATCTTAAAAAATTTAGGTGGCCTTTTTATTACTTAAATCGACGTACTTAGATGGCTACTGCTGGATACAGCTTTCAAAACCTCGCGGAATCAATCAAAACTGTGTAAAATCCCGTACAAATATAGGTCAAATTGACCCCGAATGTGTTGCGTTTAAAGCCAAATAAAATAAAAAATATCATACTTACGAGAAATCTGACTGCGTCATTCGAATTTTCTGATCAAATTACGTATGAAACAGTGAAAGAAGCTGCCGAATTCCACTTTTCATTTTTTGGGGTCAAAAAACACCAAAGGGGTTAACCTTACGTTTTTTTCAAAAATCTTAAAAAATTTAGGTGGCCTTTTTATTACTTAAATCGACGTACTTAGATGCCTACTGCTGGATACAGCTTTCAAAACCTCGCGGAATCAATCAAAACTGTGTAAAATCCCGAAACAAATATAGGTCAAATTGACCCCGAATGTGTTGCGTTTAAAGCCAAATAAAATAAAAAATATCATACTTACGAGAAATCTGACTGCGTCATTCGAATTTTCTGATCAAATTACGTATGAAACAGTGAAAGAAGCTGCCGAATTCCACTTTTCATTTTTTGGGGTCAAAAAACACCAAAGGGGTTAACCTTACGTTTTTTTCAAAAATCTTAAAAAATTTAGGTGGCCTTTTTATTACTTAAATCGACGTACTTAGATGCCTACTGCTGGATACAGCTTTCAAAACCTCGCGGAATCAATCAAAACTGTGTAAAATCCCGAAACAAATTTAGGTCAAATTGACCCCTAATGTGTTACGTTTAAAGCCAAATAAAATAAAAAATATCATACTTACGAGAAATCTGACTGCGTCATTCGAATTTTCTGATCAAATTACGTATGAAACAGTGAAAGAAGCTGCCGAATTCCACTTTTCATTTTTTGGGGTCAAAAAACACCAAAGGGGTTAACCTTACGTTTTTTTCAAAAATCTTAAAAAATTTAGGTGGCCTTTTTATTACTTAAATCGACGTACTTAGATGCCTACTGCTGGATACAGCTTTCAAAACCTCGCGGAATCAATCAAAACTGTGTAAAATCCCGAAACAAATTTAGGTCAAATTGACCCCTAATGTGTTACGTTTAAAGCCAAATAAAATAAAAAATATCATACTTACGAGAAATCTGACTGCGTCATTCAAATTTTCTGATCAAATTACGTATGTAACAGTGAAAGAAGCTGCCGAATTCCACTTTTCATTTTTTGGGGTCAAAAAACACCAAAGGGGTTAACCTTACGTTTTTTTCAAAAATCTTAAAAAATTTAGGTGGCCTTTTTATTACTTAAATCGACGTACTTAGATGGCTACTGCTGGATACAGCTTTCAAAACCTCGCGGAATCAATCAAAACTGTGTAAAATCCCGTACAAATATAGGTCAAATTGACCCCGAATGTGTTGCGTTTAAAGCCAAATAAAATAAAAAATATCATACTTACGAGAAATCTGACTGCGTCATTCGAATTTTCTGATCAAATTACGTATGAAACAGTGAAAGAAGCTGCCGAATTCCACTTTTCATTTTTTGGGGTCAAAAAACACCAAAGGGGTTAACCTTACGTTTTTTTCAAAAATCTTAAAAAATTTAGGTGGCCTTTTTATTACTTAAATCGACGTACTTAGATGCCTACTGCTGGATACAGCTTTCAAAACCTCGCGGAATCAATCAAAACTGTGTAAAATCCCGAAACAAATATAGGTCAAATTGACCCCGAATGTGTTACGTTTAAAGCCAAATAAAATAAAAAATATCATACTTACGAGAAATCTGACTGCGTCATTCAAATTTTCTGATAAAATTACGTATGAAACAGTGAAAGAAGCTGCCGAATTCCACTTTTCATTTTTTGGGGTCAAAAAACACCAAAGGGGCCACCTTACGTTTTTTTCAAAAATCTTAAAAAATTTAGGTGGCCTTTTTATTACTTAAATCGACGTACTTAGATGCCTACTGCTGGATACAGCTTTCAAAACCTCGCGGAATCAATCAAAACTGTGTAAAATCCCGAAACAAATATAGGTCAAATTGACCCCGAATGTGTTACGTTTAAAGCCAAATAAAATAAAAAATATCATACTTACGAGAAATCTGACTGCGTCATTCAAATTTTCTGATAAAATTACGTATGAAACAGTGAAAGAAGCTGCCGAATTCCACTTTTCATTTTTTGGGGTCAAAAAACACCAAAGGGGCCACCTTACGTTTTTTTCAAAAATCTTAAAAAATTTAGGTGGCCTTTTTATTACTTAAATCGACGTACTTAGATGGCTACTGCTGGATACAGCTTTCAAAACCTCGCGGAATCAATCAAAACTGTGTAAAATCCCGTACAAATATAGGCCAAATTGACCCCGAATGTGTTGCGTTTAAAGCCAAATAAAATAAAAAATATCATACTTACGAGAAATCTGACTGCGTCATTCGAATTTTCTGATCAAATTACGTATGAAACAGTGAAAGAAGCTGCCGAATTCCACTTTTCATTTTTTGGGGTCAAAAAACACCAAAGGGGTTAACCTTACGTTTTTTTCAAAAATCTTAAAAAATTTAGGTGGCCTTTTTATTACTTAAATCGACGTACTTAGATGCCTACTGCTGGATACAGCTTTCAAAACCTCGCGGAATCAATCAAAACTGTGTAAAATCCCGAAACAAATATAGGTCAAATTGACCCCGAATGTGTTGCGTTTAAAGCCAAATAAAATAAAAAATATCATACTTACGAGAAATCTGACTGCGTCATTCGAATTTTCTGATCAAATTACGTATGAAACAGTGAAAGAAGCTGCCGAATTCCACTTTTCATTTTTTGGGGTCAAAAAACACCAAAGGGGTTAACCTTACGTTTTTTTCAAAAATCTTAAAAAATTTAGGTGGCCTTTTTATTACTTAAATCGACGTACTTAGATGCCTACTGCTGGATACAGCTTTCAAAACCTCGCGGAATCAATCAAAACTGTGTAAAATCCCGAAACAAATATAGGTCAAATTGACCCCGAATGTGTTACGTTTAAAGCCAAATAAAATAAAAAATATCATACTTACGAGAAATCTGACTGCGTCATTCAAATTTTCTGATCAAATTACGTATGAAACAGTGAAAGAAGCTGCCGAATTCCACTTTTCATTTTTTGGGGTCAAAAAACACCAAAGGGGTTAACCTTACGTTTTTTTCAAAAATCTTAAAAAATTTAGGTGGCCTTTTTATTACTTAAATCGACGTACTTAGATGGCTACTGCTGGATACAGCTTTCAAAACCTCGCGGAATCAATCAAAACTGTGTAAAATCCCGAAACAAATATAGGTCAAATTGACCCCGAATGTATTGCGTTTAAAGCCAAATACAATAAAAAATATCATACTTACGAGAAATCTGACTGCGTCATTCGAATTTTCTGATCAAATTACGTATGAAACAGTGAAAGAAGCTGCCGAATTCCACTTTTCATTTTTTGGGGTCAAAAAACACCAAAGGGGTTAACCTTACGTTTTTTTCAAAAATCTTAAAAAATTTAGGTGGCCTTTTTATTACTTAAATCGACGTACTTAGATGCCTACTGCTGGATACAGCTTTCAAAACCTCGCGGAATCAATCAAAACTGTGTAAAATCCCGAAACAAATTTAGGTCAAATTGACCCCGAATGTGTTACGTTTAAAGCCAAATAAAATAAAAAATATCATACTTACGAGAAATCTGACTGCGTCATTCGAATTTTCTGATCAAATTACGTATGAAACAGTGAAAGAAGCTGCCGAATTCCACTTTTCATTTTTTGGGGTCAAAAAACACCAAAGGGGTTAACCTTACGTTGTTTTCAAAAATCTTAAAAAATTTAGGTGGCCTTTTTATTACTTAAATCGACGTACTTAGATGCCTACTGCTGGATACAGCTTTCAAAACCTCGCGGAATCAATCAAACCTGTGTAAAATCCCGAAACAAATTTAGGTCAAATTGACCCCGAATGTGTTACTTTTAAAGCCAAATAAAATAAAAAATATCATACTTACGAGAAATCTGACTGCGTCATTCGAATTTTCTGATCAAATTACGTATGAAACAGTGAAAGAAGCTGCCGAATTCCACTTTTCATTTTTTGGGGTCAAAAAACACCAAAGGGGTTAACCTTACGTTTTTTTCAAAAATCTTAAAAATTTTAGGTGGCCTTTTTATTACTTAAATCGACGTACTTAGATGCCTACTGCTGGATACAGCTTTCAAAACCTCGCGGAATCAATCAAAACTGTGTAAAATCCCGAAACAAATTTAGGTCAAATTGACCCCTAATGTGTTACGTTTAAAGCCAAATAAAATAAAAAATATCATACTTACGAGAAATCTGACTGCGTCATTCAAATTTTCTGATCAAATTACGTATGAAACAGTGAAAGAAGCTGCCGAATTCCATTTTTCATTTTTTGGGGTCAAAAAACACCAATCTTAAAAAATTTAGGTGGCCTTTTTATTACTTAAATCGACGTACTTAGATGGCTACTGCTGGATACAGCTTTCAAAACCTCGCGGAATCAATCAAAACTGTGTAAAATCCCGTACAAATATAGGTCAAATTGACCCCGAATGTGTTGCGTTTAAAGCAAAATAAAATAAAAAATATCATACTTACGAGAAATCTGACTGCGTCATTCGAATTTTCTGATCAAATTACGTATGAAACAGTGAAAGAAGCTGCCGAATTCCACTTTTCATTTTTTGGGGTCAAAAAACACCAAAGGGGTTAACCTTACGTTTTTTTCAAAAATCTTAAAAAATTTAGGTGGCCTTTTTATTACTTAAATCGACGTACTTAGATGCCTACTGCTGGATACAGCTTTCAAAACCTCGCGGAATCAATCAAACCTGTGTAAAATCCCGAAACAAATTTAGGTCAAATTGACCCCGAATGTGTTACTTTTAAAGCCAAATAAAATAAAAAATATCATACTTACGAGAAATCTGACTGCGTCATTCAAATTTTCTGATCAAATTACGTATGAAACAGTGAAAGAAGCTGCCGAATTCCACTTTTCATTTTTTGGGGTCAAAAAACACCAAAGGGGTTAACCTTACGTTTTTTTCAAAAATCTTAAAAAATTTAGGTGGCCTTTTTATTACTTAAATCGACGTACTTAGATGCCTACTGCTGGATACAGCTTTCAAAACCTCGCGGAATCAATCAAACCTGTGTAAAATCCCGAAACAAATTTAGGTCAAATTGACCCCGAATGTATTGCGTCTAAAGCCAAATACAATAAAAAATATCATACTTACGAGAAATCTGACTGCGTCATTCGAATTTTCTGATCAAATTACGTATGAAACAGTGAAAGAAGCTGCCGAATTCCACTTTTCATTTTTTGGGGTCAAAAAACACCAAAGGGGTTAACCTTACGTTTTTTTCAAAAATCTTAAAAATTTTAGGTGGCCTTTTTATTACTTAAATCGACGTACTTAGATGCCTACTGCTAGATACAGCTTTCAAAACCTCGCGGAATCAATCAAAACTGTGTAAAATCCCGAAACAAATATAGGTCAAATTGACCCCGAATGTGTTGCGTTTAAAGCCAAATAAAATAAAAAATATCATACTTACGAGAAATCTGACTGCGTCATTCGAATTTTCTGATCAAATTACGTATAAAACAGTGAAAGAAGCTGCCGAATTCCACTTTTCATTTTTTGGGGTCAAAAAACACCAAAGGGGTTAACCTTACGTTTTTTTCAAAAATCTTAAAAAATTTAGGTGGCCTTTTTATTACTTAAATCGACGTATTTAGATGCCTACTGCTGGATACAGCTTTCAAAACCTCGCGGAATCAATCAAAACTGTGTAAAATCCCGAAACAAATATAGGTCAAATTGACCCCGAATGTGTTGCGGTTAAAGCCAAATAAAATAAAAAATATCATACTTACGAGAAATCTGACTGCGTCATTCGAATTTTCTGATCAAATTACGTATGAAACAGTGAAAGAAGCTGCCGAATTCCACTTTTCATTTTTTGGGGTCAAAAAACACCAAAGGGGTTAACCTTACGTTTTTTTCAAAAATCTTAAAAAATTTAGGTGGCCTTTTTATTACTTAAATCGACGTACTTAGATGCCTACTGCTGGATACAGCTTTCAAAACCTCGCGGAATCAATCAAAACTGTGTAAAATCCCGAAACAAATATAGGTCAAATTGACCCCGAATGTGTTGCGTTTAAAGCCAAATAAAATAAAAAATATCATACTTACGAGAAATCTGACTGCGTCATTCGAATTTTCTGATCAAATTACGTATGAAACAGTGAAAGAAGCTGCCGAATTCCACTTTTCATTTTTTGGGGTCAAAAAACACCAAAGGGGTTAACCTTACGTTTTTTTCAAAAATCTTAAAAAATTTAGGTGGCCTTTTTATTACTTAAATCGACGTACTTAGATGGCTACTGCTGGATACAGCTTTCAAAACCTCGCGGAATCAATCAAAACTGTGTAAAATCCCGTACAAATATAGGTCAAATTGACCCCGAATGTGTTACGTTTAAAGCCAAATAAAATAAAAAATATCATACTTACGAGAAATCTGACTGCGTCATTCGAATTTTCTGATCAAATTACGTATGAAACAGTGAAAGAAGCTGCCGAATTCCACTTTTCATTTTTTGGGGTCAAAAAACACCAAAGGGGTTAACCTTACGTTTTTTTCAAAAATCTTAAAAAATTTAGGTGGCCTTTTTATTACTTAAATCGACGTACTTAGATGCCTACTGCTGGATACAGCTTTCAAAACCTCGCGGAATCAATCAAAACTGTGTAAAATCCCGAAACAAATTTAGGTCAAATTAACCCCGAATGTGTTACGTTTAAAGCCAAATAAAATAAAAAATATCATACTTACGAGAAATCTGACTGCGTCATTCAAATTTTCTGATCAAATTACGTATGAAACAGTGAAAGAAGCTGCCGAATTCCACTTTTCATTTTTTGGGGTCAAAAAACACCAAAGGGGTTAACCTTACGTTTTTTTCAAAAATCTTAAAAAATTTAGGTGGCCTTTTTATTACTTAAATCGACGTACTTAGATGGCTACTGCTGGATACAGCTTTCAAAACCTCGCGGAATCAATCAAAACTGTGTAAAATCCCGAAACAAATATAGGTCAAATTGACCCCGAATGTGTTACGTTTAAAGCCAAATAAAATAAAAAATATCATACTTACGAGAAATCTGACTGCGTCATTCAAATTTTCTGATCAAATTACGTATGAAACAGTGAAAGAAGCTGCCGAATTCCACTTTTCATTTTTTGGGGTCAAAAAACACCAAAGGGGTTAACCTTACGTTTTTTTCAAAAATCTTAAAAAATTTAGGTGGCCTTTTTATTACTTAAATCGACGTACTTAGATGGCTACTGCTGGATACAGCTTTCAAAACCTCGCGGAATCAATCAAAACTGTGTAAAATCTCGTACAAATATAGGTCAAATTGACCCCGAATGTGTTGCGTTTAAAGCCAAATAAAATAAAAAATATCATACTTACGAGAAATCTGACTGCGTCATTCGAATTTTCTGATCAAATTACGTATGAAACAGTGAAAGAAGCTGTCGAATTCCACTTTTCATTTTTTGGAGTCAAAAAACACCAAAGGGGTTAACCTTACGTTTTTTTCAAAAATCTTAAAAAATTTAGGTGGCCTTTTTATTACTTAAATCGACGTACTTAGATGGCTACTGCTGGATACAGCTTTCAAAACCTCGCGGAATCAATCAAAACTGTGTAAAATCCCGAAACAAATATAGGTCAAATTGACCCCGAATGTGTTACGTTTAAAGCCAAATAAAATAAAAAATATCATACTTACGAGAAATCTGACTGCGTCATTCAAATTTTCTGATCAAATTACGTATGAAACAGTGAAAGAAGCTGCCGAATTCCACTTTTCATTTTTTGGGGTCAAAAAACACCAAAGGGGTTAACCTTACGTTTTTTTCAAAAATCTTAAAAAATTTAGGTGGCCTTTTTATTACTTAAATCGACGTACTTAGATGGCTACTGCTGGATACAGCTTTCAAAACCTCGCGGAATCAATCAAAACTGTGTAAAATCCCGAAACAAATATAGGTCAAATTGACCCCGAATGTATTGCGTTTAAAGCCAAATACAATAAAAAATATCATACTTACGAGAAATCTGACTGCGTCATTCGAATTTTCTGATCAAATTACGTATGAAACAGTGAAAGAAGCTGCCGAATTCCACTTTTCATTTTTTGGGGTCAAAAAACACCAAAGGGGTTAACCTTACGTTTTTTTCAAAAATCTTAAAAAATTTAGGTGGCCTTTTTATTACTTAAATCGACGTACTTAGATGCCTACTGCTGGATACAGCTTTCAAAACCTCGCGGAATCAATCAAAACTGTGTAAAATCCCGAAACAAATATAGGTCAAATTGACCCCGAATGTGTTACGTTTAAAGCCAAATAAAATAAAAAATATCATACTTACGAGAAATCTGACTGCGTCATTCAAATTTTCTGATAAAATTACGTATGAAACAGTGAAAGAAGCTGCCGAATTCCACTTTTCATTTTTTGGGGTCAAAAAACACCAAAGGGGCCACCTTACGTTTTTTTCAAAAATCTTAAAAAATTTAGGTGGCCTTTTTATTACTTAAATCGACGTACTTAGATGCCTACTGCTGGATACAGCTTTCAAAACCTCGCGGAATCAATCAAAACTGTGTAAAATCCCGAAACAAATATAGGTCAAATTGACCCCGAATGTGTTACGTTTAAAGCCAAATAAAATAAAAAATATCATACTTACGAGAAATCTGACTGCGTCATTCAAATTTTCTGATAAAATTACGTATGAAACAGTGAAAGAAGCTGCCGAATTCCACTTTTCATTTTTTGGGGTCAAAAAACACCAAAGGGGCCACCTTACGTTTTTTTCAAAAATCTTAAAAAATTTAGGTGGCCTTTTTATTACTTAAATCGACGTACTTAGATGGCTACTGCTGGATACAGCTTTCAAAACCTCGCGGAATCAATCAAAACTGTGTAAAATCCCGTACAAATATAGGCCAAATTGACCCCGAATGTGTTGCGTTTAAAGCCAAATAAAATAAAAAATATCATACTTACGAGAAATCTGACTGCGTCATTCGAATTTTCTGATCAAATTACGTATGAAACAGTGAAAGAAGCTGCCGAATTCCACTTTTCATTTTTTGGGGTCAAAAAACACCAAAGGGGTTAACCTTACGTTTTTTTCAAAAATCTTAAAAAATTTAGGTGGCCTTTTTATTACTTAAATCGACGTACTTAGATGCCTACTGCTGGATACAGCTTTCAAAACCTCGCGGAATCAATCAAAACTGTGTAAAATCCCGAAACAAATATAGGTCAAATTGACCCCGAATGTGTTGCGTTTAAAGCCAAATAAAATAAAAAATATCATACTTACGAGAAATCTGACTGCGTCATTCGAATTTTCTGATCAAATTACGTATGAAACAGTGAAAGAAGCTGCCGAATTCCACTTTTCATTTTTTGGGGTCAAAAAACACCAAAGGGGTTAACCTTACGTTTTTTTCAAAAATCTTAAAAAATTTAGGTGGCCTTTTTATTACTTAAATCGACGTACTTAGATGCCTACTGCTGGATACAGCTTTCAAAACCTCGCGGAATCAATCAAAACTGTGTAAAATCCCGAAACAAATATAGGTCAAATTGACCCCGAATGTGTTACGTTTAAAGCCAAATAAAATAAAAAATATCATACTTACGAGAAATCTGACTGCGTCATTCAAATTTTCTGATCAAATTACGTATGAAACAGTGAAAGAAGCTGCCGAATTCCACTTTTCATTTTTTGGGGTCAAAAAACACCAAAACCTTACGTTTTTTTCAAAAATCTTAAAAAATTTAGGTGGCCTTTTTATTACTTAAATCGACGTACTTAGATGGCTACTGCTGGATACAGCTTTCAAAACCTCGCGGAATCAATCAAAACTGTGTAAAATCCCGAAACAAATATAGGTCAAATTGACCCCGAATGTATTGCGTTTAAAGCCAAATACAATAAAAAATATCATACTTACGAGAAATCTGACTGCGTCATTCGAATTTTCTGATCAAATTACGTATGAAACAGTGAAAGAAGCTGCCGAATTCCACTTTTCATTTTTTGGGGTCAAAAAACACCAAAGGGGTTAACCTTACGTTTTTTTCAAAAATCTTAAAAAATTTAGGTGGCCTTTTTATTACTTAAATCGACGTACTTAGATGCCTACTGCTGGATACAGCTTTCAAAACCTCGCGGAATCAATCAAAACTGTGTAAAATCCCGAAACAAATTTAGGTCAAATTGACCCCTAATGTGTTACGTTTAAAGCCAAATAAAATAAAAAATATCATACTTACGAGAAATCTGACTGCGTCATTCAAATTTTCTGATCAAATTACGTATGAAACAGTGAAAGAAGCTGCCGAATTCCACTTTTCATTTTTTGGGGTCAAAAAACACCAAAGGGGTTAACCTTACGTTTTTTTCAAAAATCTTAAAAAATTTAGGTGGCCTTTTTATTACTTAAATCGACGTACTTAGATGGCTACTGCTGGATACAGCTTTCAAAACCTCGCGGAATCAATCAAAACTGTGTAAAATCCCGTACAAATATAGGTCAAATTGACCCCGAATGTGTTGCGTTTAAAGCCAAATAAAATAAAAAATATCATACTTACGAGAAATCTGACTGCGTCATTCGAATTTTCTGATCAAATTACGTATGAAACAGTGAAAGAAGCTGCCGAATTCCACTTTTCATTTTTTGGGGTCAAAAAACACCAAAGGGGTTAACCTTACGTTTTTTTCAAAAATCTTAAAAAATTTAGGTGGCCTTTTTATTACTTAAATCGACGTACTTAGATGCCTACTGCTGGATACAGCTTTCAAAACCTCGCGGAATCAATCAAAACTGTGTAAAATCCCGAAACAAATATAGGTCAAATTGACCCCGAATGTGTTACGTTTAAAGCCAAATAAAATAAAAAATATCATACTTACGAGAAATCTGACTGCGTCATTCAAATTTTCTGATAAAATTACGTATGAAACAGTGAAAGAAGCTGCCGAATTCCACTTTTCATTTTTTGGGGTCAAAAAACACCAAAGGGGTTCCCCTTACGTTTTTTTCAAAAATCTTAAAAAATTTAGGTGGCCTTTTTATTACTTAAATCGACGTACTTAGATGGCTACTGCTGGATACAGCTTTCAAAACCTCGCGGAATCAATCAAAACTGTGTAAAATCCCGAAACAAATATAGGTCAAATTGACCCCGAATGTGTTGCGTTTAAAGCCAAATAAAATAAAAAATATCATACTTACGAGAAATCTGACTGCGTCATTCAAATTTTCTGATAAAATTACGTATGAAACAGTGAAAGAAGCTGCCGAATTCCACTTTTCATTTTTTGGGGTCAAAAAACACCAAAGGGGTTCCCCTTACGTTTTTTTCAAAAATCTTAAAAAATTTAGGTGGCCTTTTTATTACTTAAATCGACGTACTTAGATGGCTACTGCTGGATACAGCTTTCAAAACCTCGCGGAATCAATCAAAACTGTGTAAAATCCCGTACAAATATAGGTCAAATTGACCCCGAATGTGTTGCGTTTAAAGCCAAATAAAATAAAAAATATCATACTTACGAGAAATCTGACTGCGTCATTCGAATTTTCTGATCAAATTACGTATGAAACAGTGAAAGAAGCTGCCGAATTCCACTTTTCATTTTTTGGGGTCAAAAAACACCAAAGGGGTTAACCTTACGTTTTTTTCAAAAATCTTAAAAAATTTAGGTGGCCTTTTTATTACTTAAATCGACGTACTTAGATGCCTACTGCTGGATACAGCTTTCAAAACCTCGCGGAATCAATCAAAACTGTGTAAAATCCCGAAACAAATTTAGGTCAAATTGACCCCTAATGTGTTACGTTTAAAGCCAAATAAAATAAAAAATATCATAATTACGAGAAATCTGACTGCGTCATTCGAATTTTCTGATCAAATTACGTATGAAACAGTGAAAGAAGCTGCCGAATTCCACTTTTCATTTTTTGGGGTCAAAAAACACCAAAGGGGTTAACCTTACGTTTTTTTCAAAAATCTTAAAAAATTTAGGTGGCCTTTTTATTACTTAAATCGACGTACTTAGATGCCTACTGCTGGATACAGCTTTCAAAACCTCGCGGAATCAATCAAAACTGTGTAAAATCCCGAAACAAATTTAGGTCAAATTGACCCCTAATGTGTTACGTTTAAAGCCAAATAAAATAAAAAATATCATACTTACGAGAAATCTGACTGCGTCATTCAAATTTTCTGATCAAATTACGTATGAAACAGTGAAAGAAGCTGCCGAATTCCACTTTTCATTTTTTGGGGTCAAAAAACACCAAAGGGGTTAACCTTACGTTTTTTTCAAAAATCTTAAAAAATTTAGGTGGCCTTTTTATTACTTAAATCGACGTACTTAGATGGCTACTGCTGGATACAGCTTTCAAAACCTCGCGGAATCAATCAAAACTGTGTAAAATCCCGTACAAATATAGGTCAAATTGACCCCGAATGTGTTGCGTTTAAAGCCAAATAAAATAAAAAATATCATACTTACGAGAAATCTGACTGCGTCATTCGAATTTTCTGATCAAATTACGTATGAAACAGTGAAAGAAGCTGCCGAATTCCACTTTTCATTTTTTGGGGTCAAAAAACACCAAAGGGGTTAACCTTACGTTTTTTTCAAAAATCTTAAAAAATTTAGGTGGCCTTTTTATTACTTAAATCGACGTACTTAGATGCCTACTGCTGGATACAGCTTTCAAAACCTCGCGGAATCAATCAAAACTGTGTAAAATCCCGAAACAAATATAGGTCAAATTGACCCCGAATGTGTTACGTTTAAAGCCAAATAAAATAAAAAATATCATACTTACGAGAAATCTGACTGCGTCATTCAAATTTTCTGATAAAATTACGTATGAAACAGTGAAAGAAGCTGCCGAATTCCACTTTTCATTTTTTGGGGTCAAAAAACACCAAAGGGGCCACCTTACGTTTTTTTCAAAAATCTTAAAAAATTTAGGTGGCCTTTTTATTACTTAAATCGACGTACTTAGATGCCTACTGCTGGATACAGCTTTCAAAACCTCGCGGAATCAATCAAAACTGTGTAAAATCCCGAAACAAATATAGGTCAAATTGACCCCGAATGTGTTACGTTTAAAGCCAAATAAAATAAAAAATATCATACTTACGAGAAATCTGACTGCGTCATTCAAATTTTCTGATAAAATTACGTATGAAACAGTGAAAGAAGCTGCCGAATTCCACTTTTCATTTTTTGGGGTCAAAAAACACCAAAGGGGCCACCTTACGTTTTTTTCAAAAATCTTAAAAAATTTAGGTGGCCTTTTTATTACTTAAATCGACGTACTTAGATGGCTACTGCTGGATACAGCTTTCAAAACCTCGCGGAATCAATCAAAACTGTGTAAAATCCCGTACAAATATAGGCCAAATTGACCCCGAATGTGTTGCGTTTAAAGCCAAATAAAATAAAAAATATCATACTTACGAGAAATCTGACTGCGTCATTCGAATTTTCTGATCAAATTACGTATGAAACAGTGAAAGAAGCTGCCGAATTCCACTTTTCATTTTTTGGGGTCAAAAAACACCAAAGGGGTTAACCTTACGTTTTTTTCAAAAATCTTAAAAAATTTAGGTGGCCTTTTTATTACTTAAATCGACGTACTTAGATGCCTACTGCTGGATACAGCTTTCAAAACCTCGCGGAATCAATCAAAACTGTGTAAAATCCCGAAACAAATATAGGTCAAATTGACCCCGAATGTGTTGCGTTTAAAGCCAAATAAAATAAAAAATATCATACTTACGAGAAATCTGACTGCGTCATTCGAATTTTCTGATCAAATTACGTATGAAACAGTGAAAGAAGCTGCCGAATTCCACTTTTCATTTTTTGGGGTCAAAAAACACCAAAGGGGTTAACCTTACGTTTTTTTCAAAAATCTTAAAAAATTTAGGTGGCCTTTTTATTACTTAAATCGACGTACTTAGATGCCTACTGCTGGATACAGCTTTCAAAACCTCGCGGAATCAATCAAAACTGTGTAAAATCCCGAAACAAATATAGGTCAAATTGACCCCGAATGTGTTGCGTTTAAAGCCAAATAAAATAAAAAATATCATACTTACGAGAAATCTGACTGCGTCATTCGAATTTTCTGATCAAATTACGTATGAAACAGTGAAAGAAGCTGCCGAATTCCACTTTTCATTTTTTGGGGTCAAAAAACACCAAAGGGGTTAACCTTACGTTTTTTTCAAAAATCTTAAAAAATTTAGGTGGCCTTTTTATTACTTAAATCGACGTACTTAGATGCCTACTGCTGGATACAGCTTTCAAAACCTCGCGGAATCAATCAAAACTGTGTAAAATCCCGAAACAAATTTAGGTCAAATTGACCCCTAATGTGTTACGTTTAAAGCCAAATAAAATAAAAAATATCATACTTACGAGAAATCTGACTGCGTCATTCAAATTTTCTGATCAAATTACGTATGAAACAGTGAAAGAAGCTGCCGAATTCCACTTTTCATTTTTTGGGGTCAAAAAACACCAAAGGGGCCACCTTACGTTTTTTTCAAAAATCTTAAAAAATTTAGGTGGCCTTTTTATTACTTAAATCGACGTACTTAGATGGCTACTGCTGGATACAGCTTTCAAAACCTCGCGGAATCAATCAAAACTGTGTAAAATCCCGTACAAATATAGGCCAAATTGACCCCGAATGTGTTGCGTTTAAAGCCAAATAAAATAAAAAATATCATACTTACGAGAAATCTGACTGCGTCATTCGAATTTTCTGATCAAATTACGTATGAAACAGTGAAAGAAGCTGCCGAATTCCACTTTTCATTTTTTGGGGTCAAAAAACACCAAAGGGGTTAACCTTACGTTTTTTTCAAAAATCTTAAAAAATTTAGGTGGCCTTTTTATTACTTAAATCGACGTACTTAGATGCCTACTGCTGGATACAGCTTTCAAAACCTCGCGGAATCAATCAAAACTGTGTAAAATCCCGAAACAAATATAGGTCAAATTGACCCCGAATGTGTTGCGTTTAAAGCCAAATAAAATAAAAAATATCATACTTACGAGAAATCTGACTGCGTCATTCGAATTTTCTGATCAAATTACGTATGAAACAGTGAAAGAAGCTGCCGAATTCCACTTTTCATTATTTGGGGTCAAAAAACACCAAAGGGGTTAACCTTACGTTTTTTTCAAAAATCTTAAAAAATTTAGGTGGCCTTTTTATTACTTAAATCGACGTACTTAGATGCCTACTGCTGGATACAGCTTTCAAAACCTCGCGGAATCAATCAAAACTGTGTAAAATCCCGAAACAAATATAGGTCAAATTGACCCCGAATGTGTTGCGTTTAAAGCCAAATAAAATAAAAAATATCATACTTACGATAAATCTGACTGCGTCATTCAAATTTTCTGATCAAATTACGTATGAAACAGTGAAAGAAGCTGCCGAATTCCACTTTTCATTTTTTGGGGTCAAAAAACACCAAAGGGGTTAACCTTACGTTTTTTTCAAAAATCTTACAAAATTTAGGTGGCCTTTTTATTACTTAAATCGACGTACTTAGATGGCTACTGCTGGATACAGCTTTCAAAACCTCGCGGAATCAATCAAAACTGTGTAAAATCCCGAAACAAATATAGGTCAAATTGACCCCGAATGTATTGCGTTTAAAGCCAAATACAATAAAAAATATCATACTTACGAGAAATCTGACTGCGTCATTCGAATTTTCTGATCAAATTACGTATGAAACAGTGAAAGAAGCTGCCGAATTCCACTTTTCATTTTTTGGGGTCAAAAAACACCAAAGGGGTTAACCTTACGTTTTTTTCAAAAATCTTAAAAAATTTAGGTGGCCTTTTTATTACTTAAATCGACGTACTTAGATGGCTACTGCTGGATACAGCTTTCAAAACCTCGCGGAATCAATCAAAACTATGTAAAATCCCGTACAAATATAGGTCAAATTGACCCCGAATGTGTTGCGTTTAAAGCCAAATAAAATAAAAAATATCATACTTACGAGAAATCTGACTGCGTCATTCGAATTTTCTGATCAAATTACGTATGAAACAGTGAAAGAAGCTGCCGAATTCCACTTTTCATTTTTTGGGGTCAAAAAACACCAAAGGGGTTAACCTTACGTTTTTTTCAAAAATCTTAAAAAATTTAGGTGGCCTTTTTATTACTTAAATCGACGTACTTATATGGCTACTGCTGGATACAGCTTTCAAAACCTCGCGGAATCAATCAAAACTGTGTAAAATCCCAAAACAAATATAGGTCAAATTGACCCCGAATGTGTTGCGTTTAAAGCCTAATAAAATAAAAAATATCATACTTACGAGAAATCTGACTGCGTCATTCAAATTTTCTGATCAAATTACGTATGAAACAGTGAAAGAAGCTGCCGAATTCCACTTTTCATTTTTTGGGGTCAAAAAACACCAAAGGGGTTAACCTTACGTTTTTTTCAAAAATCTTAAAAAATTTAGGTGGCCTTTTTATTACTTAAATCGACGTAATTAGATGGCTACTGCTGGATACAGCTTTCAAAACCTCGCGGAATCAATCAAAACTGTGTAAAAGCCCGTACAAATATAGGTCAAATTGACCCCGAATGTGTTGCGTTTAAAGCCAAATAAAATAAAAAATATCATACTTACGAGAAATCTGACTGCGTCATTCGAATTTTCTGATCAAATTACGTATGAAACAGTGAAAGAAGCTGCCGAATTCCACTTTTCATTTTTTGGGGTCAAAAAACACCAAAGGGGTTAACCTTACGTTTTTTTCAAAAATCTTAAAAAATTTAGGTGGCCTTTTTATTACTTAAATCGAAGTACTTATATGGCTACTGCTGGATACAGCTTTCAAAACCTCGCGGAATCAATCAAAACTGTGTAAAATCCCAAAACAAATATAGGTCAAATTGACCCCGAATGTGTTGCGTTTAAAGCCAAATAAAATAAAAAATATCATACTTACGAGAAATCTGACTGCGTCATTCGAATTTTCTGATCAAATTACGTATGAAACAGTGAAAGAAGCTGCCGAATTCCACTTTTCATTTTTTGGGGTCAAAAAACACCAAAGGGGTTAACCTTACGTTTTTTTCAAAAATCTTAAAAAATTTAGGTGGCCTTTTTATTACTTAAATCGACGTACTTAGATGCCTACTGCTGGATACAGCTTTCAAAACCTCGCGGAATCAATCAAAACTGTGTAAAATCCCGAAACAAATTTAGGTCAAATTGACCCCTAATGTGTTACGTTTAAAGCCAAATAAAATAAAAAATATCATACTTACGAGAAATCTGACTGCGTCATTCAAATTTTCTGATCAAATTACGTATGAAACAGTGAAAGAAGCTGCCGAATTCCACTTTTCATTTTTTGGGGTCAAAAAACACCAAAGGGGTTAACCTTACGTTTTTTTCAAAAATCTTAAAAAATTTAGGTGGCCTTTTTATTACTTAAATCGACGTACTTAGATGCCTACTGCTGGATACAGCTTTCAAAACCTCGCGGAATCAATCAAAACTGTGTAAAATCCCGAAACAAATATAGGTCAAATTGACCCCGAATGTGTTACGTTTAAAGCCAAATAAAATAAAAAATATCATACTTACGAGAAATCTGACTGCGTCATTCAAATTTTCTGATCAAATTACGTATGAAACAGTGAAAGAAGCTGCCGAATTCCACTTTTCATTTTTTGGGGTCAAAAAACACCAAAGGGGCCACCTTACGTTTTTTTCAAAAATCTTAAAAAATTTAGGTGGCCTTTTTATTACTTAAATCGACGTACTTAGATGGCTACTGCTGGATACAGCTTTCAAAACCTCGCGGAATCAATCAAAACTGTGTAAAATCCCGTACAAATATAGGCCAAATTGACCCCGAATGTGTTGCGTTTAAAGCCAAATAAAATAAAAAATATCATACTTACGAGAAATCTGACTGCGTCATTCGAATTTTCTGATCAAATTACGTATGAAACAGTGAAAGAAGCTGCCGAATTCCACTTTTCATTTTTTGGGGTCAAAAAACACCAAAGGGGTTAACCTTACGTTTTTTTCAAAAATCTTAAAAAATTTAGGTGGCCTTTTTATTACTTAAATCGACGTACTTAGATGCCTACTGCTGGATACAGCTTTCAAAACCTAGCGGAATCAATCAAAACTGTGTAAAATCCCGAAACAAATATAGGTCAAATTGACCCCGAATGTGTTGCGTTTAAAGCCAAATAAAATAAAAAATATCATACTTACGAGAAATCTGACTGCGTCATTCGAATTTTCTGATCAAATTACGTATGAAACAGTGAAAGAAGCTGCCGAATTCCACTTTTCATTTTTTGGGGTCAAAAAACACCAAAGGGGTTAACCTTACGTTTTTTTCAAAAATCTTAAAAAATTTAGGTGGCCTTTTTATTACTTAAATCGACGTACTTAGATGCCTACTGCTGGATACAGCTTTCAAAACCTCGCGGAATCAATCAAAACTGTGTAAAATCCCGAAACAAATATAGGTCAAATTGACCCCGAATGTGTTGCGTTTAAAGCCAAATAAAATAAAAAATATCATACTTACGATAAATCTGACTGCGTCATTCAAATTTTCTGATCAAATTACGTATGAAACAGTGAAAGAAGCTGCCGAATTCCACTTTTCATTTTTTGGGGTCAAAAAACACCAAAGGGGTTAACCTTACGTTTTTTTCAAAAATCTTAAAAAATTTAGGTGGCCTTTTTATTACTTAAATCGACGTACTTAGATGGCTACTGCTGGATACAGCTTTCAAAACCTCGCGGAATCAATCAAAACTGTGTAAAATCCCGAAACAAATATAGGTCAAATTGACCCCGAATGTATTGCGTTTAAAGCCAAATACAATAAAAAATATCATACTTACGAGAAATCTGACTGCGTCATTCGAATTTTCTGATCAAATTACGTATGAAACAGTGAAAGAAGCTGCCGAATTCCACTTTTCATTTTTTGGGGTCAAAAAACACCAAAGGGGTTAACCTTACGTTTTTTTCAAAAATCTTAAAAAATTTAGGTGGCCTTTTTATTACTTAAATCGACGTACTTAGATGGCTACTGCTGGATACAGCTTTCAAAACCTCGCGGAATCAATCAAAACTATGTAAAATCCCGTACAAATATAGGTCAAATTGACCCCGAATGTGTTGCGTTTAAAGCCAAATAAAATAAAAAATATCATACTTACGAGAAATCTGACTGCGTCATTCGAATTTTCTGATCAAATTACGTATGAAACAGTGAAAGAAGCTGCCGAATTCCACTTTTCATTTTTTGGGGTCAAAAAACACCAAAGGGGTTAACCTTACGTTTTTTTCAAAAATCTTAAAAAATTTAGGTGGCCTTTTTATTACTTAAATCGACGTACTTAGATGCCTACTGCTGGATACAGCTTTCAAAACCTCGCGGAATCAATCAAAACTGTGTAAAATCCCGAAACAAATATAGGTCAAATTGACCCCGAATGTGTTACGTTTAAAGCCAAATAAAATAAAAAATATCATACTTACGAGAAATCTGACTGCGTCATTCAAATTTTCTGATCAAATTACGTATGAAACAGTGAAAGAAGCTGCCGAATTCCACTTTTCATTTTTTGGGGTCAAAAAACCCCAAAGGGGTTAACCTTACGTTTTTTTCAAAAATCTTAAAAAATTTAGGTGGCCTTTTTATTACTTAAATCGACGTACTTAGATGGCTACTGCTGGATACAGCTTTCAAAACCTCGCGGAATCAATCAAAACTGTGTAAAATCCCGAAACAAATATAGGTCAAATTGACCCCGAATGTGTTGCGTTTAAAGCCAAATAAAATAAAAAATATCATACTTACAAGAAATCTGACTGCGTCATTCGAATTTTCTGATCAAATTACGTATGAAACAGTGAAAGAAGCTGCCGAATTCCACTTTTCATTTTTTGGGGTCAAAAAACACCAAAGGGGTTAACCTTACGTTTTTTTCAAAAATCTTAAAAAATTTAGGTGGCCTTTTTATTACTTAAATCGACGTACTTAGATGCCTACTGCTGGATACAGCTTTCAAAACCTCGCGGAATCAATCAAAACTGTGTAAAATCCCGAAACAAATATAGGTCAAATTGACCCCGAATGTGTTGCGTTTAAAGCCAAATAAAATAAAAAATATCATACTTACGAGAAATCTGACTGCGTCATTCGAATTTTCTGATCAAATTACGTATGAAACAGTGAAAGAAGCTGCCGAATTCCACTTTTCATTTTTTGGGGTCAAAAAACACCAAAGGGGTTAACCTTACGTTTTTTTCAAAAATCTTAAAAAATTTAGGTGGCCTTTTTATTACTTAAATCGACGTACTTAGATGCCTACTGCTGGATACAGCTTTCAAAACCTCGCGGAATCAATCAAAACTGTGTAAAATCCCGAAACAAATATAGGTCAAATTGACCCCGAATGTGTTACGTTTAAAGCCAAATAAAATAAAAAATATCATACTTACGAGAAATCTGACTGCGTCATTCAAATTTTCTGATCAAATTACGTATGAAACAGTGAAAGAAGCTGCCGAATTCCACTTTTCATTTTTTGGGGTCAAAAAACCCCAAAGGGGTTAACCTTACGTTTTTTTCAAAAATCTTAAAAAATTTAGGTGGCCTTTTTATTACTTAAATCGACGTACTTAGATGGCTACTGCTGGATACAGCTTTCAAAACCTCGCGGAATCAATCAAAACTGTGTAAAATCCCGAAACAAATATAGGTCAAATTGACCCCGAATGTGTTGCGTTTAAAGCCAAATAAAATAAAAAATATCATACTTACAAGAAATCTGACTGCGTCATTCGAATTTTCTGATCAAATTACGTATGAAACAGTGAAAGAAGCTGCCGAATTCCACTTTTCATTTTTTGGGGTCAAAAAACACCAAAGGGGTTAACCTTACGTTTTTTTCAAAAATCTTAAAAAATTTAGGTGGCCTTTTTATTACTTAAATCGACGTACTTAGATGCCTACTGCTGGATACAGCTTTCAAAACCTCGCGGAATCAATCAAAACTGTGTAAAATCCCGAAACAAATATAGGTCAAATTGACCCCGAATGTGTTGCGTTTAAAGCCAAATAAAATAAAAAATATCATACTTACGAGAAATCTGACTGCGTCATTCGAATTTTCTGATCAAATTACGTATGAAACAGTGAAAGAAGCTGCCGAATTCCACTTTTCATTTTTTGGGGTCAAAAAACACCAAAGGGGTTAACCTTACGTTTTTTTCAAAAATCTTAAAAAATTTAGGTGGCCTTTTTATTACTTAAATCGACGTACTTAGATGGCTACTGCTGGATACAGCTTTCAAAACCTCGCGGAATCAATCAAAACTGTGTAAAATCCCGTACAAATATAGGTCAAATTGACCCCGAATGTGTTGCGTTTAAAGCCAAATAAAATAAAAAATATCATACTTACGAGAAATCTGACTGCGTCATTCGAATTTTCTGATCAAATTACGTATGAAACAGTGAAAGAAGCTGCCGAATTCCACTTTTCATTTTTTGGGGTCAAAAAACACCAAAGGGGTTAACCTTACGTTTTTTTCAAAAATCTTAAAAAATTTAGGTGGCCTTTTTATTACTTAAATCGACGTACTTATATGGCTACTGCTGGATACAGCTTTCAAAACCTCGCGGAATCAATCAAAACTGTGTAAAATCCCAAAACAAATATAGGTCAAATTGACCCCGAATGTGTTGCGTTTAAAGCCAAATAAAATAAAAAATATCATACTTACGAGAAATCTGACTGCGTCATTCGAATTTTCTGATCAAATTACGTATGAAACAGTGAAAGAAGCTGCCGAATTCCACTTTTCATTTTTTGGGGTCAAAAAACACCAAAGGGGTTAACCTTACGTTTTTTTCAAAAATCTTAAAAAATTTAGGTGGCCTTTTTATTACTTAAATCGACGTACTTATATGGCTACTGCTGGATACAGCTTTCAAAACCTCGCGGAATCAATCAAAACTGTGTAAAATCCCAAAACAAATATAGGTCAAATTGACCCCGAATGTGTTGCGTTTAAAGCCTAATAAAATAAAAAATATCATACTTACGAGAAATCTGACTGCGTCATTCAAATTTTCTGATCAAATTACGTATGAAACAGTGAAAGAAGCTGCCGAATTCCACTTTTCATTTTTTGGGGTCAAAAAACACCAAAGGGGTTAACCTTACGTTTTTTTCAAAAATCTTAAAAAATTTAGGTGGCCTTTTTATTACTTAAATCGACGTACTTATATGGCTACTGCTGGATACAGCTTTCAAAACCTCGCGGAATCAATCAAAACTGTGTAAAATCCCAAAACAAATATAGGTCAAATTGACCCCGAATGTGTTGCGTTTAAAGCCTAATAAAATAAAAAATATCATACTTACGAGAAATCTGACTGCGTCATTCAAATTTTCTGATCAAATTACGTATGAAACAGTGAAAGAAGCTGCCGAATTCCACTTTTCATTTTTTGGGGTCAAAAAACACCAAAGGGGTTAACCTTACGTTTTTTTCAAAAATCTTAAAAAATTTAGGTGGCCTTTTTATTACTTAAATCGACGTAATTAGATGGCTACTGCTGGATACAGCTTTCAAAACCTCGCGGAATCAATCAAAACTGTGTAAAATCCCGTACAAATATAGGTCAAATTGACCCCGAATGTGTTGCGTTTAAAGCCAAATAAAATAAAAAATATCATACTTACGAGAAATCTGACTGCGTCATTCGAATTTTCTGATCAAATTACGTATGAAACAGTGAAAGAAGCTGCCGAATTCCACTTTTCATTTTTTGGGGTCAAAAAACACCAAAGGGGTTAACCTTACGTTTTTTTCAAAAATCTTAAAAAATTTAGGTGGCCTTTTTATTACTTAAATCGACGTACTTATATGGCAACTGCTGGATACAGCTTTCAAAACCTCGCGGAATCAATCAAAACTGTGTAAAATCCCAAAACAAATATAGGTCAAATTGACCCCGAATGTGTTGCGTTTAAAGCCAAATAAAATAAAAAATATCATACTTACGAGAAATCTGACTGCGTCATTCGAATTTTCTGATCAAATTACGTATGAAACAGTGAAAGAAGCTGCCGAATTCCACTTTTCATTTTTTGGGGTCAAAAAACACCAAAGGGGTTAACCTTACGTTTTTTTCAAAAATCTTAAAAAATTTAGGTGGCCTTTTTATTACTTAAATCGACGTACTTAGATGCCTACTGCTGGATACAGCTTTCAAAACCTCGCGGAATCAATCAAAACTGTGTAAAATCCCGAAACAAATATAGGTCAAATTGACCCCGAATGTGTTACGTTTAAAGCCAAATAAAATAAAAAATATCATACTTACGAGAAATCTGACTGCGTCATTCAAATTTTCTGATCAAATTACGTATGAAACAGTGAAAGAAGCTGCCGAATTCCACTTTTCATTTTTTGGGGTCAAAAAACCCCAAAGGGGTTAACCTTACGTTTTTTTCAAAAATCTTAAAAAATTTAGGTGGCCTTTTTATTACTTAAATCGACGTACTTAGATGGCTACTGCTGGATACAGCTTTCAAAACCTCGCGGAATCAATCAAAACTGTGTAAAATCCCGAAACAAATATAGGTCAAATTGACCCCGAATGTGTTGCGTTTAAAGCCAAATAAAATAAAAAATATCATACTTACCAGAAATCTGACTGCGTCATTCGAATTTTCTGATCAAATTACGTATGAAACAGTGAAAGAAGCTGCCGAATTCCACTTTTCATTTTTTGGGGTCAAAAAACACCAAAGGGGTTAACCTTACGTTTTTTTCAAAAATCTTAAAAAATTTAGGTGGCCTTTTTATTACTTAAATCGACGTACTTAGATGCCTACTGCTGGATACAGCTTTCAAAACCTCGCGGAATCAATCAAAACTGTGTAAAATCCCGAAACAAATATAGGTCAAATTGACCCCGAATGTGTTGCGTTTAAAGCCAAATAAAATAAAAAATATCATACTTACGAGAAATCTGACTGCGTCATTCGAATTTTCTGATCAAATTACGTATGAAACAGTGAAAGAAGCTGCCGAATTCCACTTTTCATTTTTTGGGGTCAAAAAACACCAAAGGGGTTAACCTTACGTTTTTTTCAAAAATCTTAAAAAATTTAGGTGGCCTTTTTATTACTTAAATCGACGTACTTAGATGGCTACTGCTGGATACAGCTTTCAAAACCTCGCGGAATCAATCAAAACTGTGTAAAATCCCGTACAAATATAGGTCAAATTGACCCCGAATGTGTTGCGTTTAAAGCCAAATAAAATAAAAAATATCATACTTACGAGAAATCTGACTGCGTCATTCGAATTTTCTGATCAAATTACGTATGAAACAGTGAAAGAAGCTGCCGAATTCCACTTTTCATTTTTTGGGGTCAAAAAACACCAAAGGGGTTAACCTTACGTTTTTTTCAAAAATCTTAAAAAATTTAGGTGGCCTTTTTATTACTTAAATCGACGTACTTATATGGCTACTGCTGGATACAGCTTTCAAAACCTCGCGGAATCAATCAAAACTGTGTAAAATCCCAAAACAAATATAGGTCAAATTGACCCCGAATGTGTTGCGTTTAAAGCCAAATAAAATAAAAAATATCATACTTACGAGAAATCTGACTGCGTCATTCGAATTTTCTGATCAAATTACGTATGAAACAGTGAAAGAAGCTGCCGAATTCCACTTTTCATTTTTTGGGGTCAAAAAACACCAAAGGGGTTAACCTTACGTTTTTTTCAAAAATCTTAAAAAATTTAGGTGGCCTTTTTATTACTTAAATCGACGTACTTATATGGCTACTGCTGGATACAGCTTTCAAAACCTCGCGGAATCAATCAAAACTGTGTAAAATCCCAAAACAAATATAGGTCAAATTGACCCCGAATGTGTTGCGTTTAAAGCCTAATAAAATAAAAAATATCATACTTACGAGAAATCTGACTGCGTCATTCAAATTTTCTGATCAAATTACGTATGAAACAGTGAAAGAAGCTGCCGAATTCCACTTTTCATTTTTTGGGGTCAAAAAACACCAAAGGGGTTAACCTTACGTTTTTTTCAAAAATCTTAAAAAATTTAGGTGGCCTTTTTATTACTTAAATCGACGTAATTAGATGGCTACTGCTGGATACAGCTTTCAAAACCTCGCGGAATCAATCAAAACTGTGTAAAATCCCGTACAAATATAGGTCAAATTGACCCCGAATGTGTTGCGTTTAAAGCCAAATAAAATAAAAAATATCATACTTACGAGAAATCTGACTGCGTCATTCGAATTTTCTGATCAAATTACGTATGAAACAGTGAAAGAAGCTGCCGAATTCCACTTTTCATTTTTTGGGGTCAAAAAACACCAAAGGGGTTAACCTTACGTTTTTTTCAAAAATCTTAAAAAATTTAGGTGGCCTTTTTATTACTTAAATCGACGTACTTATATGGCAACTGCTGGATACAGCTTTCAAAACCTCGCGGAATCAATCAAAACTGTGTAAAATCCCAAAACAAATATAGGTCAAATTGACCCCGAATGTGTTGCGTTTAAAGCCAAATAAAATAAAAAATATCATACTTACGAGAAATCTGACTGCGTCATTCGAATTTTCTGATCAAATTACGTATGAAACAGTGAAAGAAGCTGCCGAATTCCACTTTTCATTTTTTGGGGTCAAAAAACACCAAAGGGGTTAACCTTACGTTTTTTTCAAAAATCTTAAAAAATTTAGGTGGCCTTTTTATTACTTAAATCGACGTACTTAGATGCCTACTGCTGGATACAGCTTTCAAAACCTCGCGGAATCAATCAAAACTGTGTAAAATCCCGAAACAAATTTAGGTCAAATTGACCCCTAATGTGTTACGTTTAAAGCCAAATAAAATAAAAAATATCATACTTACGAGAAATCTGACTGCGTCATTCAAATTTTCTGATCAAATTACGTATGAAACAGTGAAAGAAGCTGCCGAATTCCACTTTTCATTTTTTGGGGTCAAAAAACACCAAAGGGGTTAACCTTACGTTTTTTTCAAAAATCTTAAAAAATTTAGGTGGCCTTTTTATTACTTAAATCGACGTACTTAGATGCCTACTGCTGGATACAGCTTTCAAAACCTCGCGGAATCAATCAAAACTGTGTAAAATCCCGAAACAAATATAGGTCAAATTGACCCCGAATGTGTTACGTTTAAAGCCAAATAAAATAAAAAATATCATACTTACGAGAAATCTGACTGCGTCATTCAAATTTTCTGATCAAATTACGTATGAAACAGTGAAAGAAGCTGCCGAATTCCACTTTTCATTTTTTGGGGTCAAAAAACCCCAAAGGGGTTAACCTTACGTTTTTTTCAAAAATCTTAAAAAATTTAGGTGGCCTTTTTATTACTTAAATCGACGTACTTAGATGGCTACTGCTGGATACAGCTTTCAAAACCTCGCGGAATCAATCAAAACTGTGTAAAATCCCGAAACAAATATAGGTCAAATTGACCCCGAATGTGTTGCGTTTAAAGCCAAATAAAATAAAAAATATCATACTTACGAGAAATCTGACTGCGTCATTCGAATTTTCTGATCAAATTACGTATGAAACAGTGAAAGAAGCTGCCGAATTCCACTTTTCATTTTTTGGGGTCAAAAAACACCAAAGGGGTTAACCTTACGTTTTTTTCAAAAATCTTAAAAAATTTAGGTGGCCTTTTTATTACTTAAATCGACGTACTTAGATGCCTACTGCTGGATACAGCTTTCAAAACCTCGCGGAATCAATCAAAACTGTGTAAAATCCCGAAACAAATATAGGTCAAATTGACCCCGAATGTGTTGCGTTTAAAGCCAAATAAAATAAAAAATATCATACTTACGATAAATCTGACTGCGTCATTCAAATTTTCTGATCAAATTACGTATGAAACAGTGAAAGAAGCTGCCGAATTCCACTTTTCATTTTTTGGGGTCAAAAAACACCAAAGGGGTTAACCTTACGTTTTTTTCAAAAATCTTAAAAAATTTAGGTGGCCTTTTTATTACTTAAATCGACGTACTTAGATGGCTACTGCTGGATACAGCTTTCAAAACCTCGCGGAATCAATCAAAACTGTGTAAAATCCCGAAACAAATATAGGTCAAATTGACCCCGAATGTATTGCGTTTAAAGCCAAATACAATAAAAAATATCATACTTACGAGAAATCTGACTGCGTCATTCGAATTTTCTGATCAAATTACGTATGAAACAGTGAAAGAAGCTGCCGAATTCCACTTTTCATTTTTTGGGGTCAAAAAACACCAAAGGGGTTAACCTTACGTTTTTTTCAAAAATCTTAAAAAATTTAGGTGGCCTTTTTATTACTTAAATCGACGTACTTAGATGGCTACTGCTGGATACAGCTTTCAAAACCTCGCAGAATCAATCAAAACTATGTAAAATCCCGTACAAATATAGGTCAAATTGACCCCGAATGTGTTGCGTTTAAAGCCAAATAAAATAAAAAATATCATACTTACGAGAAATCTGACTGCGTCATTCGAATTTTCTGATCAAATTACGTATGAAACAGTGAAAGAAGCTGCCGAATTCCACTTTTCATTTTTTGGGGTCAAAAAACACCAAAGGGGTTAACCTTACGTTTTTTTCAAAAATCTTAAAAAATTTAGGTGGCCTTTTTATTACTTAAATCGACGTACTTAGATGCCTACTGCTGGATACAGCTTTCAAAACCTCGCGGAATCAATCAAAACTGTGTAAAATCCCGAAACAAATATAGGTCAAATTGACCCCGAATGTGTTACGTTTAAAGCCAAATAAAATAAAAAATATCATACTTACGAGAAATCTGACTGCGTCATTCAAATTTTCTGATCAAATTACGTATGAAACAGTGAAAGAAGCTGCCGAATTCCACTTTTCATTTTTTGGGGTCAAAAAACCCCAAAGGGGTTAACCTTACGTTTTTTTCAAAAATCTTAAAAAATTTAGGTGGCCTTTTTATTACTTAAATCGACGTACTTAGATGGCTACTGCTGGATACAGCTTTCAAAACCTCGCGGAATCAATCAAAACTGTGTAAAATCCCGAAACAAATATAGGTCAAATTGACCCCGAATGTGTTGCGTTTAAAGCCAAATAAAATAAAAAATATCATACTTACAAGAAATCTGACTGCGTCATTCGAATTTTCTGATCAAATTACGTATGAAACAGTGAAAGAAGCTGCCGAATTCCACTTTTCATTTTTTGGGGTCAAAAAACACCAAAGGGGTTAACCTTACGTTTTTTTCAAAAATCTTAAAAAATTTAGGTGGCCTTTTTATTACTTAAATCGACGTACTTAGATGCCTACTGCTGGATACAGCTTTCAAAACCTCGCGGAATCAATCAAAACTGTGTAAAATCCCGAAACAAATATAGGTCAAATTGACCCCGAATGTGTTGCGTTTAAAGCCAAATAAAATAAAAAATATCATACTTACGAGAAATCTGACTGCGTCATTCGAATTTTCTGATCAAATTACGTATGAAACAGTGAAAGAAGCTGCCGAATTCCACTTTTCATTTTTTGGGGTCAAAAAACACCAAAGGGGTTAACCTTACGTTTTTTTCAAAAATCTTAAAAAATTTAGGTGGCCTTTTTATTACTTAAATCGACGTACTTATATGGCTACTGCTGGATACAGCTTTCAAAACCTCGCGGAATCAATCAAAACTGTGTAAAATCCCAAAACAAATATAGGTCAAATTGACCCCGAATGTGTTGCGTTTAAAGCCAAATAAAATAAAAAATATCATACTTACGAGAAATCTGACTGCGTCATTCGAATTTTCTGATCAAATTACGTATGAAACAGTGAAAGAAGCTGCCGAATTCCACTTTTCATTTTTTGGGGTCAAAAAACACCAAAGGGGTTAACCTTACGTTTTTTTCAAAAATCTTAAAAAATTTAGGTGGCCTTTTTATTACTTAAATCGACGTACTTATATGGCTACTGCTGGATACAGCTTTCAAAACCTCGCGGAATCAATCAAAACTGTGTAAAATCCCAAAACAAATATAGGTCAAATTGACCCCGAATGTGTTGCGTTTAAAGCCAAATAAAATAAAAAATATCATACTTACGAGAAATCTGACTGCGTCATTCGAATTTTCTGATCAAATTACGTATGAAACAGTGAAAGAAGCTGCCGAATTCCACTTTTCATTTTTTGGGGTCAAAAAACACCAAAGGGGTTAACCTTACGTTTTTTTCAAAAATCTTAAAAAATTTAGGTGGCCTTTTTATTACTTAAATCGACGTAATTAGATGGCTACTGCTGGATACAGCTTTCAAAACCTCGCGGAATCAATCAAAACTGTGTAAAATCCCGTACAAATATAGGTCAAATTGACCCCGAATGTGTTGCGTTTAAAGCCAAATAAAATAAAAAATATCATACTTACGAGAAATCTGACTGCGTCATTCGAATTTTCTGATCAAATTACGTATGAAACAGTGAAAGAAGCTGCCGAATTCCACTTTTCATTTTTTGGGGTCAAAAAACACCAAAGGGGTTAACCTTACGTTTTTTTCAAAAATCTTAAAAAATTTAGGTGGCCTTTTTATTACTTAAATCGACGTACTTATATGGCTACTGCTGGATACAGCTTTCAAAACCTCGCGGAATCAATCAAAACTGTGTAAAATCCCAAAACAAATATAGGTCAAATTGACCCCGAATGTGTTGCGTTTAAAGCCAAATAAAATAAAAAATATCATACTTACGAGAAATCTGACTGCGTCATTCGAATTTTCTGATCAAATTACGTATGAAACAGTGAAAGAAGCTGCCGAATTCCACTTTTCATTTTTTGGGGTCAAAAAACACCAAAGGGGTTAACCTTACGTTTTTTTCAAAAATCTTAAAAAATTTAGGTGGCCTTTTTATTACTTAAATCGACGTACTTAGATGCCTACTGCTGGATACAGCTTTCAAAACCTCGCGGAATCAATCAAAACTGTGTAAAATCCCGAAACAAATATAGGTCAAATTGACCCCGAATGTGTTGCGTTTAAAGCCAAATAAAATAAAAAATATCATACTTACGAGAAATCTGACTGCGTCATTCGAATTGTCTGATCAAATTACGTATGAAACAGTGAAAGAAGCTGCCGAATTCCACTTTTCATTTTTTGGGGTCAAAGAACACCAAAGGGGTTAACCTTACGTTTTTTTCAAAAATCTTAAAAAATTTAGGTGGCCTTTTTATTACTTAAATCGACGTACTTAGATGGCTACTGCTGGATACAGCTTTCAAAACCTCGCGGAATCAATCAAAACTGTGTAAAATCCCGTACAAATATAGGTCAAATTGACCCCGAATGTGTTGCGTTTAAAGCCAAATAAAATAAAAAATATCATACTTACGAGAAATCTGACTGCGTCATTCGAATTTTCTGATCAAATTACGTATGAAACAGTGAAAGAAGCTGCCGAATTCCACTTTTCATTTTTTGGGGTCAAAAAACACCAAAGGGGTTAACCTTACGTTTTTTTCAAAAATCTTAAAAAATTTAGGTGGCCTTTTTATTACTTAAATCGACGTACTTATATGGCTACAGCTGGATACAGCTTTCAAAACCTCGCGGAATCAATCAAAACTGTGTAAAATCCCAAAACAAATATAGGTCAAATTGACTCGGAATGTGTTGCGTTTAAAGCCAAATAAAATAAAAAATATCATACTTACGAGAAATCTGACTGCGTCATTCAAATTTTCTGATCAAATTACATATGAAACAGTGAAAGAAGCTGCCGAATTCCACTTTTCATTTTTTGGGGTCAAAAAACACCAAAGGGGTTAACCTTACGTTTTTTTCAAAAATCTTAAAAAATTTAGGTGGCCTTTTTATTACTTAAATCGACGTACTTAGATGGCTACTGCTGGATACAGCTTTCAAAACCTCGCGGAATCAATCAAAACTGTGTAAAATCCCGTACAAATATAGGTCAAATTGACCCCGAATGTGGTGCGTTTAAAGCCAAATAAAATAAAAAATATCATACTTACGAGAAATCTGACTGCGTCATTCGAATTTTCTGATCAAATTACGTATGAAACAGTGAAAGAAGCTGCCGAATTCCACTTTTCATTTTTTGGGGTCAAAAAACACCAAAGGGGTTAACCTTACGTTTTTTTCAAAAATCTTAAAAAATTTAGGTGGCCTTTTTATTACTTAAATCGACGTACTTAGATGGCTACTGCTGGATACAGCTTTCAAAACCTCGCGGAATCAATCAAAACTGTGTAAAATCCCGAAACAAATATAGGTCAAATTGACCCCGAATGTGTTGCGTTTAAAGCCAAATAAAATAAAAAATATCATACTTACGAGAAATCTGACTGCGTCATTCGAATTTTCTGATCAAATTACGTATGAAACAGTGAAAGAAGCTGCCGAATTCCACTTTTCATTTTTTGGGGTCAAAAAACACCAAAGGGGTTAACCTTACGTTTTTTTCAAAAATCTTATAAAACTTAGGTGGCCTTTTTATTACTTAAATCGACGTACTTAGATGCCTACTGCTGGATACAGCTTTCAAAACCTCGCGGATCAATCAAAACTGTGTAAAATCCCGAAACAAATTTAGGTCAAATTGACCCCTAATGTGTTACGTTTAAAGCCAAATAAAATAAAAAATATCATACTTACGAGAAATCTGACTGCGTCATTCGAATTTTCTGATCAAATTACGTATGAAACAGTGAAAGAAGCTGCCGAATTCCACTTTTCATTTTTTGGGGTCAAAAAACACCAAAGGGGTTAACCTTACGTTTTTTTCAAAAATCTTAAAAAATTTAGGTGGCCTTTTTATTACTTAAATCGACGTACTTAGATGGCTACTGCTGGATACAGCTTTCAAAACCTCGCGGAATCAATCAAAACTGTGTAAAATCCCGAAACAAATATAGGTCAAATTGACCCCGAATGTGTTGCGTTTAAAGCCAAATAAAATAAAAAATATCATACTTACGAGAAATCTGACTGCGTCATTCGAATTTTCTGATCAAATTACGTATGAAACAGTGAAAGAAGCTGCCGAATTCCACTTTTCATTTTTTGGGGTCAAAAAACACCAAAGGGGTTAACCTTACGTTTTTTTCAAAAATCTTATAAAACTTAGGTGGCCTTTTTATTACTTAAATCGACGTACTTAGATGCCTACTGCTGGATACAGCTTTCAAAACCTCGCGGATCAATCAAAACTGTGTAAAATCCCGAAACAAATTTAGGTCAAATTGACCCCTAATGTGTTACGTTTAAAGCCAAATAAAATAAAAAATATCATACTTACGAGAAATCTGACTGCGTCATTCGAATTTTCTGATCAAATTACGTATGAAACAGTGAAAGAAGCTGCCGAATTCCACTTTTCATTTTTTGGGGTCAAAAAACACCAAAGGGGTTAACCTTACGTTTTTTTCAAAAATCTTAAAAAATTTAGGTGGCCTTTTTATTACTTAAATCGACGTACTTAGATGCCTACTGCTGGATACAGCTTTCAAAACCTCGCGGAATCAATCAAAACTGTGTAAAATCCCAAAACAAATATAGGTCAAATTGACCCCGAATGTGTTGCGTTTAAAGCCAAATAAAATAAAAAATATCATACTTACGAGAAATCTGACTGCGTCATTCGAATTTTCTGATCAAATTACGTATGAAACAGTGAAAGAAGCTGCCGAATTCCACTTTTCATTTTTTGGGGTCAAAAAACACCAAAGGGGTTAACCTTACGTTTTTTTCAAAAATCTTAAAAAATTTAGGTGGCCTTTTTATTACTTAAATCGACGTACTTAGATGCCTACTGCTGGATACAGCTTTCAAAACCTCGCGGAATCAATCAAAACTGTGTAAAATCCCGAAACAAATTTAGGTCAAATTGACCCCGAATGTGTTACGTTTAAAGCCAAATAAAATAAAAAATATCATACTTACGAGAAATCTGACTGCGTCATTCAAATTTTCTGATCAAATTACGTATGAAACAGTGAAAGAAGCGGCCGAATTCCACTTTTCATTTTTTGGGGTCAAAAAACACCAAAGGGGTTAACCTTACGTTTTTTTCAAAAATCTTAAAAAATTTAGGTGGCCTTTTTATTACTTAAATCGACGTACTTAGATGCCTACTGCTGGATACAGCTTTCAAAACCTCGCGGAATCAATCAGAACTGTGTAAAATCCCGAAACAAATTTAGGTCAAATTGACCCCGAATGTGTTACGTTTAAAGCCAAATAAAATAAAAAATATCATACTTACGAGAAATCTGACTGCGTCATTCGAATTTTCTGATCAAATTACGTATGAAACAGTGAAAGAAGCTGCCGAATTCCACTTTTCATTTTTTGGGGTCAAAAAACACCAAAGGGGTTAACCTTACGTTTTTTTCAAAAATCTTAAAAAATTTAGGTGGCCTTTTTATTACTTAAATCGACGTACTTATATGGCTACTGCTGGATACAGCTTTCAAAACCTCGCGGAATCAATCAAAACTGTGTAAAATCCCAAAACAAATATAGGTCAAATTGACCCCGAATGTGTTGCGTTTAAAGCCAAATAAAATAAAAAATATCATACTTACGAGAAATCTGACTGCGTCATTCAAATTTTCTGATCAAATTACGTATGAAACAGTGAAAGAAGCTGCCGAATTCCACTTTTCATTTTTTGGGGTCAAAAAACACCAAAGGGGTTAACCTTACGTTTTTTTCAAAAATCTTAAAAAATTTAGGTGGCCTTTTTATTACTTAAATCGACGTACTTAAATGCCTACTGCTGGATACAGCTTTCAAAACCTCGAGGAATCAATCAAAACTGTGTAAAATCCCGAAACAAATATAGGTCAAATTGACCCCGAATGTGTTGCGTTTAAAGCCAAATAAAATAAAAAATATCATACTTACGAGAAATCTGACTGCGTCATTCGAATTTTCTGATCAAATTACGTATGAAACAGTGAAAGAAGCTGCCGAATTCCACTTTTCATTTTTTGGGGTCAAAAAACACCAAAGGGGTTAACCTTACGTTTTTTTCAAAAATCTTAAAAAATTTAGGTGGCCTTTTTATTACTTAAATCGACGTACTTAAATGCCTACTGCTGGATACAGCTTTCAAAACCTCGCGGAATCAATCAAAACTGTGTAAAATCCCGAAACAAATTTAGGTCAAATTGACCCCGAATGTGTTACGTTTAAAGCCAAATAAAATAAAAAATATCATACTTACGAGAAATCTGACTGCGTCATTCAAATTTTCTGATCAAATTACGTATGAAACAGTGAAAGAAGCTGCCGAATTCCACTTTTCATTATTTGGGGTCAAAAAACACCAAAGGGGTTAACCTTACGTTTTTTTCAAAAATCTTAAAAAATTTAGGTGGCCTTTTTATTACTTAAATCGACGTACTTAGATGGCTACTGCTGGATACAGCTTTCAAAACCTCGCGGAATCAATCAAAACTGTGTAAAATCCCGAAACAAATATAGGTCAAATTGACCCCGAATGTGTTGCGTTTAAAGCCAAATAAAATAAAAAATATCATACTTACGAGAAATCTGACTGCGTCATTCGAATTTTCTGATCAAATTACGTATGAAACAGTGAAAGAAGCTGCCGAATTCCACTTTTCATTTTTTGGGGTCAAAAAACACCAAAGGGGTTAACCTTACGTTTTTTTCAAAAATCTTAAAAAATTTAGGTGGCCTTTTTATTACTTAAATCGACGTACTTAGATGGCTACTGCTGGATACAGCTTTCAAAACCTCGCGGAATCAATCAAAACTGTGTAAAATCCCGAAACAAATATAGGTCAAATTGACCCCGAATGTGTTACGTTTAAAGCCAAATAAAATAAAAAATATCATACTTACGAGAAATCTGACTGCGTCATTCAAATTTTCTGATCAAATTACGTATGAAACAGTGAAAGAAGCTGCCGAATTCCACTTTTCATTTTTTGGGGTCAAAAAACACCAAAGGGGTTAACCTTACGTTTTTTTCAAAAATCTTAAAAAATTTAGGTGGCCTTTTTATTACTTAAATCGACGTACTTAGATGCCTACTGCTGGATACAGCTTTCAAAACCTCGCGGAATCAATCAAAACTGTGTAAAATCCCGAAACAAATTTAGGTCAAATTGACCCCGAATGTGTTACGTTTAAAGCCAAATAAAATAAAAAATATCATACTTACGAGAAATCTGACTGCGTCATTCAAATTTTCTGATCAAATTACGTATGAAACAGTGAAAGAAGCTGCCGAATTCCACTTTTCATTTTTTGGGGTCAAAAAACACCAAAGGGGTTAACCTTACGTTTTTTTCAAAAATCTTAAAAAATTTAGGTGGTCTTTTTATTACTTAAATCGACGTACTTAGATGCCTACTGCTGGATACAGCTTTCAAAACCTCGCGGAATCAATCAAAACTGTGTAAAATCCCGAAACAAATTTAGGTCAAATTGACCCCGAATGTGTTACGTTTAAAGCCAAATAAAATAAAAAATATCATACTTACGAGAAATCTGACTGCGTCATTCAAATTTTCTGATCAAATTACGTATGAAACAGTGAAAGAAGCTGCCGAATTCCACTTTTCATTTTTTGGGGTCAAAAAACACCAAAGGGGTTAACCTTACGTTTTTTTCAAAAATCTTAAAAAATTTAGGTGGCCTTTTTATTACTTAAATCGACGTACTTAGATGGCTACTGCTGGATACAGCTTTCAAAACCTCGCGGAATCAATCAAAACTGTGTAAAATCCCGAAACAAATATAGGTCAAATTGACCCCGAATGTGTTACGTTTAAAGCCAAATAAAATAAAAAATATCATACTTACGAGAAATCTGACTGCGTCATTCAAATTTTCTGATCAAATTACGTATGAAACAGTGAAAGAAGCTGCCGAATTCCACTTTTCATTATTTGGGGTCAAAAAACACCAAAGGGGTTAACCTTACGTTTTTTTCAAAAATCTTAAAAAATTTAGGTGGCCTTTTTATTACTTAAATCGACGTACTTAGATGGCTACTGCTGGATACAGCTTTCAAAACCTCGCGGAATCAATCAAAACTGTGTAAAATCCCGAAACAAATATAGGTCAAATTGACCCCGAATGTGTTACGTTTAAAGCCAAATAAAATAAAAAATATCATACTTACGAGAAATCTGACTGCGTCATTCAAATTTTCTGATCAAATTACGTATGAAACAGTGAAAGAAGCTGCCGAATTCCACTTTTCATTTTTTGGGGTCAAAAAACACCAAAGGGGTTAACCTTACGTTTTTTTCAAAAATCTTAAAAAATTTAGGTGGCCTTTTTATTACTTAAATCGACGTACTTAGATGGCTACTGCTGGATACAGCTTTCAAAACCTCGCGGAATCAATCAAAACTGTGTAAAATCCCGTACAAATATAGGTCAAATTGACCCCGAATGTGTTGCGTTTAAAGCCAAATAAAATAAAAAATATCATACTTACGAGAAATCTGACTGCGTCATTCGAATTTTCTGATCAAATTACGTATGAAACAGTGAAAGAAGCTGCCGAATTCCACTTTTCATTTTTTGGGGTCAAAAAACACCAAAGGGGTTAACCTTACGTTTTTTTCAAAAATCTTAAAAAATTTAGGTGGCCTTTTTATTACTTAAATCGACGTACTTAGATGCCTACTGCTGGATACAGCTTTCAAAACCTCGCGGAATCAATCAAAACTGTGTAAAATCCCGAAACAAATTTAGGTCAAATTGACCCCGAATGTGTTACGTTTAAAGCCAAATAAAATAAAAAATATCATACTTACGAGAAATCTGACTGCGTCATTCAAATTTTCTGATCAAATTACGTATGAAACAGTGAAAGAAGCTGCCGAATTCCACTTTTCATTTTTTGGGGTCAAAAAACACCAAAGGGGTTAACCTTACGTTTTTTTCAAAAATCTTAAAAAATTTAGGTAGCCTTTTTATTACTTAAATCGACGTACTTAGATGCCTACTGCTGGATACAGCTTTCAAAACCTCGCGGAATCAATCAAAACTGTGTAAAATCCCGAAACAAATATAGGTCAAATTGACCCCGAATGTGTTACGTTTAAAGCCAAATAAAATAAAAAATATCATACTTACGAGAAATCTGACTGCGTCATTCAAATTTTCTGATCATATTACGTATGAAACAGTGAAAGAAGCTGCCGAATTCCACTTTTCATTTTTTGGGGTCAAAAAACACCAAAGGGGTTAACCTTACGTTTTTTTCAAAAATCTTAAAAAATTTAGGTGGCCTTTTTATTACTTAAATCGACGTACTTAGATGCCTACTGCTGGATACAGCTTTCAAAACCTCGCGGAATCAATCAAAACTGTGTAAAATCCCGAAACAAATTTAGGTCAAATTGACCCCGAATGTGTTACGTTTAAAGCCAAATAAAATAAAAAATATCATACTTACGAGAAATCTGACTGCGTCATTCAAATTTTCTGATCAAATTACGTATGAAACAGTGAAAGAAGCTGCCGAATTCCACTTTTCATTTTTTGGGGTCAAAAAACACCAAAGGGGTTAACCTTACGTTTTTTTCAAAAATCTTAAAAAATTTAGGTGGCCTTTTTATTACTTAAATCGACGTACTTAGATGCCTACTGCTGGATACAGCTTTCAAAACCTCGCGGAATCAATCAAAACTGTGTAAAATCCCGAAACAAATATAGGTCAAATTGACCCCGAATGTGTTGCGTTTAAAGCCAAATAAAATAAAAAATATCATACTTACGAGAAATCTGACTGCGTCATTCGAATTTTCTGATCAAATTACGTATGAAACAGTGAAAGAAGCTGCCGTATTCCACTTTTCATTTTTTGGGGTCAAAAAACACCAAACCTTACGTTTTTTCAAAAATCTTAAAAAATTTAGGTGGCCTTTTTATTACTTAAATCGACGTACTTAGATGCCTACTGCTGGATACAGCTTTCAAAACCTCGCGGAATCAATCAAAACTGTGTAAAATCCCGAAACAAATTTAGGTCAAATTGACCCCGAATGTGTTACGTTTAAAGCCAAATAAAATAAAAAATATCATACTTACGAGAAATCTGACTGCGTCATACAAATTTTCTGATCAAATTACGTATGAAACAGTGAAAGAAGCTGCCGAATTCCACTTTTCATTTTTTGGGGTCAAAAAACACCAAAGGGGTTAACCTTACGTTTTTTTCAAAAATCTTAAAAAATTTAGGTGGCCTTTTTATTACTTAAATCGACGTACTTAGATGCCTACTGCTGGATACAGCTTTCAAAACCTCGCGGAATCAATCAAAACTGTGTAAAATCCCGAAACAAATTTAGGTCAAATTGACCCCGAATGTGTTACGTTTAAAGCCAAATAAAATAAAAAATATCATACTTACGAGAAATCTGACTGCGTCATTCAAATTTTCTGATCAAATTACGTATGAAACAGTGAAAGAAGCTGCCGAATTCCACTTTTCATTTTTTGGGGTCAAAAAACACCAAAGGGGTTAACCTTACGTTTTTTTCAAAAATCTTAAAAAATTTAGGTGGCCTTTTTATTACTTAAATCGACGTACTTAAATGCCTACTGCTGGATACAGCTTTCAAAACCTCGCGGAATCAATCAAAACTGTGTAAAATCCCGAAACAAATATAGGTCAAATTGACCCCGAATGTGTTGCGTTTAAAGCCAAATAAAATAAAAAATATCATACTTACGAGAAATCTGACTGCGTCATTCGAATTTTCTGATCAAATTACGTATGAAACAGTGAAAGAAGCTGCCGAATTCCACTTTTCATTTTTTGGGGTCAAAAAACACCAAAGGGGTTCCCTTACGTTTTTTTCAAAAATCTTAAAAAATTTAGGTGGCCTTTTTATTACTTAAATCGACGTACTTAGATGGCTACTGCTGGATACAGCTTTCAAAACCTCGCGGAATCAATCAAAACTGTGTAAAATCCCGAAACAAATATAGGTCAAATTGACCCCGAATGTGTTGCGTTTAAAGCCAAATAAAATAAAAAATATCATACTTACGAGAAATCTGACTGCGTCATTCGAATTTTCTGATCAAATTACGTATGAAACAGTGAAAGAAGCTGCCGAATTCCACTTTTCATTTTTTGGGGTCAAAAAACACCAAAGGGGTTCCCTTACGTTTTTTTCAAAAATCTTAAAAAATTTAGGTGGCCTTTTTATTACTTAAATCGACGTACTTAGATGGCTACTGCTGGATACAGCTTTCAAAACCTCGCGGAATCAATCAAAACTGTGTAAAATCCCGAAACAAATATAGGTCAAATTGACCCCGAATGTGTTACGTTTAAAGCCAAATAAAATAAAAAATATCATACTTACGAGAAATCTGACTGCGTCATTCAAATTTTCTGATCAAATTACGTATGAAACAGTGAAAGAAGCTGCCGAATTCCACTTTTCATTTTTTGGGGTCAAAAAACACCAAAGGGGTTAACCTTACGTTTTTTTCAAAAATCTTAAAAAATTTAGGTGGCCTTTTTATTACTTAAATCGACGTACTTAGATGGCTACTGCTGGATACAGCTTTCAAAACCTCGCGGAATCAATCAAAACTGTGTAAAATCCCGTACAAATATAGGTCAAATTGACCCCGAATGTGTTGCGTTTAAAGCCAAATAAAATAAAAAATATCATACTTACGAGAAATCTGACTGCGTCATTCGAATTTTCTGATCAAATTACGTATGAAACAGTGAAAGAAGCTGCCGAATTCCACTTTTCATTTTTTGGGGTCAAAAAACACCAAAGGGGTTAACCTTACGTTTTTTTCAAAAATCTTAAAAAATTTAGGTGGCCTTTTTATTACTTAAATCGACGTACTTAGATGCCTACTGCTGGATACAGCTTTCAAAACCTCGCGGAATCAATCAAAACTGTGTAAAATCCCGAAACAAATTTAGGTCAAATTGACCCCGAATGTGTTACGTTTAAAGCCAAATAAAATAAAAAATATCATACTTACGAGAAATCTGACTGCGTCATTCAAATTTTCTGATCAAATTACGTATGAAACAGTGAAAGAAGCTGCCGAATTCCACTTTTCATTATTTGGGGTCAAAAAACACCAAAGGGGTTAACCTTACGTTTTTTTCAAAAATCTTAAAAAATTTAGGTGGCCTTTTTATTACTTAAATCGACGTACTTAGATGGCTACTGCTGGATACAGCTTTCAAAACCTCGCGGAATCAATCAAAACTGTGTAAAATCCCGAAACAAATATAGGTCAAATTGACCCCGAATGTGTTGCGTTTAAAGCCAAATAAAATAAAAAATATCATACTTACGAGAAATCTGACTGCGTCATTCGAATTTTCTGATCAAATTACGTATGAAACAGTGAAAGAAGCTGCCGAATTCCACTTTTCATTTTTTGGGGTCAAAAAACACCAAAGGGGTTAACCTTACGTTTTTTTCAAAAATCTTAAAAAATTTAGGTGGCCTTTTTATTACTTAAATCGACGTACTTAGATGGCTACTGCTGGATACAGCTTTCAAAACCTCGCGGAATCAATCAAAACTGTGTAAAATCCCGAAACAAATATAGGTCAAATTGACCCCGAATGTGTTACGTTTAAAGCCAAATAAAATAAAAAATATCATACTTACGAGAAATCTGACTGCGTCATTCAAATTTTCTGATCAAATTACGTATGAAACAGTGAAAGAAGCTGCCGAATTCCACTTTTCATTTTTTGGGGTCAAAAAACACCAAAGGGGTTAACCTTACGTTTTTTTCAAAAATCTTAAAAAATTTAGGTGGCCTTTTTATTACTTAAATCGACGTACTTAGATGGCTACTGCTGGATACAGCTTTCAAAACCTCGCGGAATCAATCAAAACTGTGTAAAATCCCGTACAAATATAGGTCAAATTGACCCCGAATGTGTTGCGTTTAAAGCCAAATAAAATAAAAAATATCATACTTACGAGAAATCTGACTGCGTCATTCGAATTTTCTGATCAAATTACGTATGAAACAGTGAAAGAAGCTGCCGAATTCCACTTTTCATTTTTTGGGGTCAAAAAACACCAAAGGGGTTAACCTTACGTTTTTTTCAAAAATCTTAAAAAATTTAGGTGGCCTTTTTATTACTTAAATCGACGTACTTAGATGCCTACTGCTGGATACAGCTTTCAAAACCTCGCGGAATCAATCAAAACTGTGTAAAATCCCGAAACAAATTTAGGTCAAATTGACCCCGAATGTGTTACGTTTAAAGCCAAATAAAATAAAAAATATCATACTTACGAGAAATCTGACTGCGTCATTCAAATTTTCTGATCAAATTACGTATGAAACAGTGAAAGAAGCTGCCGAATTCCACTTTTCATTTTTTGGGGTCAAAAAACACCAAAGGGGTTAACCTTACGTTTTTTTCAAAAATCTTAAAAAATTTAGGTGGTCTTTTTATTACTTAAATCGACGTACTTAGATGCCTACTGCTGGATACAGCTTTCAAAACCTCGCGGAATCAATCAAAACTGTGTAAAATCCCGAAACAAATTTAGGTCAAATTGACCCCGAATGTGTTACGTTTAAAGCCAAATAAAATAAAAAATATCATACTTACGAGAAATCTGACTGCGTCATTCAAATTTTCTGATCAAATTACGTATGAAACAGTGAAAGAAGCTGCCGAATTCCACTTTTCATTTTTTGGGGTCAAAAAACACCAAAGGGGTTAACCTTACGTTTTTTTCAAAAATCTTAAAAAATTTAGGTGGCCTTTTTATTACTTAAATCGACGTACTTAGATGGCTACTGCTGGATACAGCTTTCAAAACCTCGCGGAATCAATCAAAACTGTGTAAAATCCCGAAACAAATATAGGTCAAATTGACCCCGAATGTGTTACGTTTAAAGCCAAATAAAATAAAAAATATCATACTTACGAGAAATCTGACTGCGTCATTCAAATTTTCTGATCAAATTACGTATGAAACAGTGAAAGAAGCTGCCGAATTTCACTTTTCATTTTTTGGGGTCAAAAAACACCAAAGGGGTTAACCTTACGTTTTTTTCAAAAATCTTAAAAAATTTAGGTGGCCTTTTTATTACTTAAATCGACGTACTTAGATGCCTACTGCTGGATACAGCTTTCAAAACCTCGCGGAATCAATCAAAACTGTGTAAAATCCCGAAACAAATTTAGGTCAAATTGACCCCGAATGTGTTACGTTTAAAGCCAAATAAAATAAAAAATATCATACTTACTAGAAATCTGACTGCGTCATTCAAATTTTCTGATCAAATTACGTATGAAACAGTGAAAGAAGCTGCCGAATTCCACTTTTCATTATTTGGGGTCAAAAAACACCAAAGGGGTTAACCTTACGTTTTTTTCAAAAATCTTAAAAAATTTAGGTGGCCTTTTTATTACTTAAATCGACGTACTTAGATGGCTACTGCTGGATACAGCTTTCAAAACCTCGCGGAATCAATCAAAACTGTGTAAAATCCCGAAACAAATATAGGTCAAATTGACCCCGAATGTGTTACGTTTAAAGCCAAATAAAATAAAAAATATCATACTTACGAGAAATCTGACTGCGTCATTCAAATTTTCTGATCAAATTACGTATGAAACAGTGAAAGAAGCTGCCGAATTCCACTTTTCATTTTTTGGGGTCAAAAAACACCAAAGGGGTTAACCTTACGTTTTTTTCAAAAATCTTAAAAAATTTAGGTGGCCTTTTTATTACCTAAATCGACGTACTTAGATGGCTACTGCTGGATACAGCTTTCAAAACCTCGCGGAATCAATCAAAACTGTGTAAAATCCCGTACAAATATAGGTCAAATTGACCCCGAATGTGTTGCGTTTAAAGCCAAATAAAATAAAAAATATCATACTTACGAGAAATCTGACTGCGTCATTCGAATTTTCTGATCAAATTACGTATGAAACAGTGAAAGAAGCTGCCGAATTCCACTTTTCATTTTTTGGGGTCAAAAAACACCAAAGGGGTTAACCTTACGTTTTTTTCAAAAATCTTAAAAAATTTAGGTGGCCTTTTTATTACTTAAATCGACGTACTTAGATGCCTACTGCTGGATACAGCTTTCAAAACCTCGCGGAATCAATCAAAACTGTGTAAAATCCCGAAACAAATTTAGGTCAAATTGACCCCGAATGTGTTACGTTTAAAGCCAAATAAAATAAAAAATATCATACTTACGAGAAATCTGACTGCGTCATTCAAATTTTCTGATCAAATTACGTATGAAACAGTGAAAGAAGCTGCCGAATTCCACTTTTCATTTTTTGGGGTCAAAAAACACCAAAGGGGTTAACCTTACGTTTTTATCAAAAATCTTAAAAAATTTAGGTAGCCTTTTTATTACTTAAATCGACGTACTTAGATGCCTACTGCTGGATACAGCTTTCAAAACCTCGCGGAATCAATCAAAACTGTGTAAAATCCCGAAACAAATATAGGTCAAATTGACCCCGAATGTGTTACGTTTAAAGCCAAATAAAATAAAAAATATCATACTTACGAGAAATCTGACTGCGTCATTCAAATTTTCTGATCATATTACGTATGAAACAGTGAAAGAAGCTGCCGAATTCCACTTTTCATTTTTTGGGGTCAAAAAACACCAAAGGGGTTAACCTTACGTTTTTTTCAAAAATCTTAAAAAATTTAGGTGGCCTTTTTATTACTTAAATCGACGTACTTAGATGCCTACTGCTGGATACAGCTTTCAAAACCTCGCGGAATCAATCAAAACTGTGTAAAATCCCGAAACAAATTTAGGTCAAATTGACCCCGAATGTGTTACGTTTAAAGCCAAATAAAATAAAAAATATCATACTTACGAGAAATCTGACTGCGTCATTCAAATTTTCTGATCAAATTACGTATGAAACAGTGAAAGAAGCTGCCGAATTCCACTTTTCATTTTTTGGGGTCAAAAAACACCAAAGGGGTTAACCTTACGTTTTTTTCAAAAATCTTAAAAAATTTAGGTGGCCTTTTTATTACTTAAATCGACGTACTTAGATGCCTACTGCTGGATACAGCTTTCAAAACCTCGCGGAATCAATCAAAACTGTGTAAAATCCCGAAACAAATATAGGTCAAATTGACCCCGAATGTGTTGCGTTTAAAGCCAAATAAAATAAAAAATATCATACTTACGAGAAATCTGACTGCGTCATTCGAATTTTCTGATCAAATTACGTATGAAACAGTGAAAGAAGCTGCCGTATTCCACTTTTCATTTTTTGGGGTCAAAAAACACCAAACCTTACGTTTTTTCAAAAATCTTAAAAAATTTAGGTGGCCTTTTTATTACTTAAATCGACGTACTTAGATGCCTACTGCTGGATACAGCTTTCAAAACCTCGCGGAATCAATCAAAACTGTGTAAAATCCCGAAACAAATTTAGGTCAAATTGACCCCGAATGTGTTACGTTTAAAGCCAAATAAAATAAAAAATATCATACTTACGAGAAATCTGACTGCGTCATTCAAATTTTCTGATCAAATTACGTATGAAACAGTGAAAGAAGCTGCCGAATTCCACTTTTCATTTTTTGGGGTCAAAAAACACCAAAGGGGTTAACCTTACGTTTTTTTCAAAAATCTTAAAAAATTTAGGTGGCCTTTTTATTACTTAAATCGACGTACTTAGATGCCTACTGCTGGATACAGCTTTCAAAACCTCGCGGAATCAATCAAAACTGTGTAAAATCCCGAAACAAATTTAGGTCAAATTGACCCCGAATGTGTTACGTTTAAAGCCAAATAAAATAAAAAATATCATACTTACGAGAAATCTGACTGCGTCATTCAAATTTTCTGATCAAATTACGTATGAAACAGTGAAAGAAGCTGCCGAATTCCACTTTTCATTTTTTGGGGTCAAAAAACACCAAAGGGGTTAACCTTACGTTTTTTTCAAAAATCTTAAAAAATTTAGGTGGCCTTTTTATTACTTAAATCGACGTACTTAAATGCCTACTGCTGGATACAGCTTTCAAAACCTCGCGGAATCAATCAAAACTGTGTAAAATCCCGAAACAAATATAGGTCAAATTGACCCCGAATGTGTTGCGTTTAAAGCCAAATAAAATAAAAAATATCATACTTACGAGAAATCTGACTGCGTCATTCGAATTTTCTGATCAAATTACGTATGAAACAGTGAAAGAAGCTGCCGAATTCCACTTTTCATTTTTTGGGGTCAAAAAACACCAAAGGGGTTAACCTTACGTTTTTTTCAAAAATCTTAAAAAATTTAGGTGGCCTTTTTATTACTTAAATCGACGTACTTAAATGCCTACTGCTGGATACAGCTTTCAAAACCTCGCGGAATCAATCAAAACTGTGTAAAATCCCGAAACAAATTTAGGTCAAATTGACCCCGAATGTGTTACGTTTAAAGCCAAATAAAATAAAAAATATCATACTTACGAGAAATCTGACTGCGTCATTCAAATTTTCTGATCAAATTACGTATGAAACAGTGAAAGAAGCTGCCGAATTCCACTTTTCATTATTTGGGGTCAAAAAACACCAAAGGGGTTAACCTTACGTTTTTTTCAAAAATCTTAAAAAATTTAGGTGGCCTTTTTATTACTTAAATCGACGTACTTAGATGGCTACTGCTGGATACAGCTTTCAAAACCTCGCGGAATCAATCAAAACTGTGTAAAATCCCGAAACAAATATAGGTCAAATTGACCCCGAATGTGTTGCGTTTAAAGCCAAATAAAATAAAAAATATCATACTTACGAGAAATCTGACTGCGTCATTCGAATTTTCTGATCAAATTACGTATGAAACAGTGAAAGAAGCTGCCGAATTCCACTTTTCATTTTTTGGGGTCAAAAAACACCAAAGGGGTTAACCTTACGTTTTTTTCAAAAATCTTAAAAAATTTAGGTGGCCTTTTTATTACTTAAATCGACGTACTTAGATGGCTACTGCTGGATACAGCTTTCAAAACCTCGCGGAATCAATCAAAACTGTGTAAAATCCCGAAACAAATATAGGTCAAATTGACCCCGAATGTGTTACGTTTAAAGCCAAATAAAATAAAAAATATCATACTTACGAGAAATCTGACTGCGTCATTCAAATTTTCTGATCAAATTACGTATGAAACAGTGAAAGAAGCTGCCGAATTCCACTTTTCATTTTTTGGGGTCAAAAAACACCAAAGGGGTTAACCTTACGTTTTTTTCAAAAATCTTAAAAAATTTAGGTGGCCTTTTTATTACTTAAATCGACGTACTTAGATGGCTACTGCTGGATACAGCTTTCAAAACCTCGCGGAATCAATCAAAACTGTGTAAAATCCCGTACAAATATAGGTCAAATTGACCCCGAATGTGTTGCGTTTAAAGCCAAATAAAATAAAAAATATCATACTTACGAGAAATCTGACTGCGTCATTCGAATTTTCTGATCAAATTACGTATGAAACAGTGAAAGAAGCTGCCGAATTCCACTTTTCATTTTTTGGGGTCAAAAAACACCAAAGGGGTTAACCTTACGTTTTTTTCAAAAATCTTAAAAAATTTAGGTGGCCTTTTTATTACTTAAATCGACGTACTTAGATGCCTACTGCTGGATACAGCTTTCAAAACCTCGCGGAATCAATCAAAACTGTGTAAAATCCCGAAACAAATTTAGGTCAAATTGACCCCGAATGTGTTACGTTTAAAGCCAAATAAAATAAAAAATATCATACTTACGAGAAATCTGACTGCGTCATTCAAATTTTCTGATCAAATTACGTATGAAACAGTGAAAGAAGCTGCCGAATTCCACTTTTCATTTTTTGGGGTCAAAAAACACCAAAGGGGTTAACCTTACGTTTTTTTCAAAAATCTTAAAAAATTTAGGTGGTCTTTTTATTACTTAAATCGACGTACTTAGATGCCTACTGCTGGATACAGCTTTCAAAACCTCGCGGAATCAATCAAAACTGTGTAAAATCCCGAAACAAATTTAGGTCAAATTGACCCCGAATGTGTTACGTTTAAAGCCAAATAAAATAAAAAATATCATACTTACGAGAAATCTGACTGCGTCATTCAAATTTTCTGATCAAATTACGTATGAAACAGTGAAAGAAGCTGCCGAATTCCACTTTTCATTTTTTGGGGTCAAAAAACACCAAAGGGGTTAACCTTACGTTTTTTTCAAAAATCTTAAAAAATTTAGGTAGCCTTTTTATTACTTAAATCGACGTACTTAGATGCCTACTGCTGGATACAGCTTTCAAAACCTCGCGGAATCAATCAAAACTGTGTAAAATCCCGAAACAAATATAGGTCAAATTGACCCCGAATGTGTTACGTTTAAAGCCAAATAAAATAAAAAATATCATACTTACGAGAAATCTGACTGCGTCATTCAAATTTTCTGATCATATTACGTATGAAACAGTGAAAGAAGCTGCCGAATTCCACTTTTCATTTTTTGGGGTCAAAAAACACCAAAGGGGTTAACCTTACGTTTTTTTCAAAAATCTTAAAAAATTTAGGTGGCCTTTTTATTACTTAAATCGACGTACTTAGATGCCTACTGCTGGATACAGCTTTCAAAACCTCGCGGAATCAATCAAAACTGTGTAAAATCCCGAAACAAATTTAGGTCAAATTGACCCCGAATGTGTTACGTTTAAAGCCAAATAAAATAAAAAATATCATACTTACGAGAAATCTGACTGCGTCATTCAAATTTTCTGATCAAATTACGTATGAAACAGTGAAAGAAGCTGCCGAATTCCACTTTTCATTTTTTGGGGTCAAAAAACACCAAAGGGGTTAACCTTACGTTTTTTTCAAAAATCTTAAAAAATTTAGGTGGCCTTTTTATTACTTAAATCGACGTACTTAGATGCCTACTGCTGGATACAGCTTTCAAAACCTCGCGGAATCAATCAAAACTGTGTAAAATCCCGAAACAAATATAGGTCAAATTGACCCCGAATGTGTTGCGTTTAAAGCCAAATAAAATAAAAAATATCATACTTACGAGAAATCTGACTGCGTCATTCGAATTTTCTGATCAAATTACGTATGAAACAGTGAAAGAAGCTGCCGTATTCCACTTTTCATTTTTTGGGGTCAAAAAACACCAAACCTTACGTTTTTTCAAAAATCTTAAAAAATTTAGGTGGCCTTTTTATTACTTAAATCGACGTACTTAGATGCCTACTGCTGGATACAGCTTTCAAAACCTCGCGGAATCAATCAAAACTGTGTAAAATCCCGAAACAAATTTAGGTCAAATTGACCCCGAATGTGTTACGTTTAAAGCCAAATAAAATAAAAAATATCATACTTACGAGAAATCTGACTGCGTCATTCAAATTTTCTGATCAAATTACGTATGAAACAGTGAAAGAAGCTGCCGAATTCCACTTTTCATTTTTTGGGGTCAAAAAACACCAAAGGGGTTAACCTTACGTTTTTTTCAAAAATCTTAAAAAATTTAGGTGGCCTTTTTATTACTTAAATCGACGTACTTAGATGGCTACTGCTGGATACAGCTTTCAAAACCTCGCGGAATCAATCAAAACTGTGTAAAATCCCGTACAAATATAGGTCAAATTGACCCCGAATGTGTTGCGTTTAAAGCCAAATAAAATAAAAAATATCATACTTACGAGAAATCTGACTGCGTCATTCGAATTTTCTGATCAAATTACGTATGAAACAGTGAAAGAAGCTGCCGAATTCCACTTTTCATTTTTTGGGGTCAAAAAACACCAAAGGGGTTAACCTTACGTTTTTTTCAAAAATCTTAAAAAATTTAGGTGGCCTTTTTATTACTTAAATCGACGTACTTAGATGCCTACTGCTGGATACAGCTTTCAAAACCTCGCGGAATCAATCAAAACTGTGTAAAATCCCGAAACAAATTTAGGTCAAATTGACCCCGAATGTGTTACGTTTAAAGCCAAATAAAATAAAAAATATCATACTTACGAGAAATCTGACTGCGTCATTCAAATTTTCTGATCAAATTACGTATGAAACAGTGAAAGAAGCTGCCGAATTCCACTTTTCATTTTTTGGGGTCAAAAAACACCAAAGGGGTTAACCTTACGTTTTTTTCAAAAATCTTAAAAAATTTAGGTGGCCTTTTTATTACTTAAATCGACGTACTTAGATGCCTACTGCTGGATACAGCTTTCAAAACCTCGCGGAATCAATCAAAACTGTGTAAAATCCCGTACAAATATAGGTCAAATTGACCCCGAATGTGTTGCGTTTAAAGCCAAATAAAATAAAAAATATCATACTTACGAGAAATCTGACTGCGTCATTCGAATTTTCTGATCAAATTACGTATGAAACAGTGAAAGAAGCTGCCGAATTCCACTTTTCATTTTTTGGGGTCAAAAAACACCAAAGGGGTTAACCTTACGTTTTTTTCAAAAATCTTAAAAAATTTAGGTGGCCTTTTTATTACTTAAATCGACGTACTTAGATGGCTACTGCTGGATACAGCTTTCAAAACCTCGCGGAATCAATCAAAACTGTGTAAAATCCCCTACAAATATAGGTCAAATTGACCCCGAATGTGTTGCGTTTAAAGCCAAATAAAATAAAAAATATCATACTTACGAGAAATCTGACTGCGTCATTCTAATTTTCTGATCAAATTACGTATGAAACAGTGAAAGAAGCTGCCGAATTCCACTTTTCATTTTTTGGGGTCAAAAAACACCAAAGGGGTTAACCTTACGTTTTTTTCAAAAATCTTAAAAAATTTAGGTGGCCTTTTTATTACTTAAATCGACGTACTTAGATGGCTACTGCTGGATACAGCTTTCAAAACCTCGCGGAATCAATCAAAACTGTGTAAAATCCCGAAACAAATATAGGTCAAATTGACCCCGAATGTGTTACGTTTAAAGCCAAATAAAATAAAAAATATCATACTTACGAGAAATCTGACTGCGTCATTCAAATTTTCTGATCAAATTACGTATGAAACAGTGAAAGAAGCTGCCGAATTCCACTTTTCATTTTTTGGGGTCAAAAAACACCAAAGGGGTTAACCTTACGTTTTTTTCAAAAATCTTAAAAAATTTAGGTGGCCTTTTTATTACTTAAATCGACGTACTTAGATGGCTACTGCTGGATACAGCTTTCAAAACCTCGCGGAATCAATCAAAACTGTGTAAAATCCCCTACAAATATAGGTCAAATTGACCCCGAATGTGTTGCGTTTAAAGCCAAATAAAATAAAAAATATCATACTTACGAGAAATCTGACTGCGTCATTCTAATTTTCTGATCAAATTACGTATGAAACAGTGAAAGAAGCTGCCGAATTCCACTTTTCATTTTTTGGGGTCAAAAAACACCAAAGGGGTTAACCTTAGGTTTTTTTCAAAAATCTTAAAAAATTTAGGTGGCCTTTTTATTACTTAAATCGACGTACTTAGATGGCTACTGCTGGATACAGCTTTCAAAACCTCGCGGAATCAATCAAAACTGTGTAAAATCCCGTACAAATATAGGTCAAATTGACCCCGAATGTGTTGCGTTTAAAGCCAAATAAAATAAAAAATATCATACTTACGAGAAATCTGACTGCGTCATTCGAATTTTCTGATCAAATTACGTATGAAACAGTGAAAGAAGCTGCCGAATTCCACTTTTCATTTTTTGGGGTCAAAAAACACCAAAGGGGTTAACCTTACGTTTTTTTCAAAAATCTTAAAAAATTTAGGTGGCCTTTTTATTACTTAAATCGACGTACTTAGATGGCTACTGCTGGATACAGCTTTCAAAACCTCGCGGAATCAATCAAAACTGTGTAAAATCCCGAAACAAATATAGGTCAAATTGACCCCGAATGTGTTACGTTTAAAGCCAAATAAAATAAAAAATATCATACTTACGAGAAATCTGACTGCGTCATTCAAATTTTCTGATCAAATTACGTATGAAACAGTGAAAGAAGCTGCCGAATTCCACTTTTCATTTTTTGGGGTCAAAAAACACCAAAGGGGTTAACCTTACGTTTTTTTCAAAAATCTTAAAAAATTTAGGTGGCCTTTTTATTACTTAAATCGACGTACTTAGATGGCTACTGCTGGATACAGCTTTCAAAACCTCGCGGAATCAATCAAAACTGTGTAAAATCCCCTACAAATATAGGTCAAATTGACCCCGAATGTGTTGCGTTTAAAGCCAAATAAAATAAAAAATATCATACTTACGAGAAATCTGACTGCGTCATTCTAATTTTCTGATCAAATTACGTATGAAACAGTGAAAGAAGCTGCCGAATTCCACTTTTCATTTTTTGGGGTCAAAAAACACCAAAGGGGTTAACCTTACGTTTTTTTCAAAAATCTTAAAAAATTTAGGTGGCCTTTTTATTACTTAAATCGACGTACTTAGATGGCTACTGCTGGATACAGCTTTCAAAACCTCGCGGAATCAATCAAAACTGTGTAAAATCCCGTACAAATATAGGTCAAATTGACCCCGAATGTGTTGCGTTTAAAGCCAAATAAAATAAAAAATATCATACTTACGAGAAATCTGACTGCGTCATTCGAATTTTCTGATCAAATTACGTATGAAACAGTGAAAGAAGCTGCCGAATTCCACTTTTCATTTTTTGGGGTCAAAAAACACCAAAGGGGTTAACCTTACGTTTTTTTCAAAAATCTTAAAAAATTTAGGTGGCCTTTTTATTACTTAAATCGACGTACTTAGATGGCTACTGCTGGATACAGCTTTCAAAACCTCGCGGAATCAATCAAAACTGTGTAAAATCCCGTACAAATATAGGTCAAATTGACCCCGAATGTGTTGCGTTTAAAGCCAAATAAAATAAAAAATATCATACTTACGAGAAATCTGACTGCGTCATTCGAATTTTCTGATCAAATTACGTATGAAACAGTGAAAGAAGCTGCCGAATTCCACTTTTCATTTTTTGGGGTCAAAAAACACCAAAGGGGTTAACCTTACGTTTTTTTCAAAAATCTAAAAAAATTTAGGTGGCCTTTTTATTACTTAAATCGACGTACTTAGATGCCTACTGCTGGATACAGCTTTCAAAACCTCGCGGAATCAATCAAAACTGTGTAAAATCCCGAAACAAATTTAGGTCAAATTGACCCCGAATGTGTTACGTTTAAAGCCAAATAAAATAAAAAATATCATACTTACGAGAAATCTGACTGCGTCATTCAAATTTTCTGATCAAATTACGTATGAAACAGTGAAAGAAGCTGCCGAATTCCACTTTTCATTTTTTGGGGTCAAAAAACACCAAAGGGGTTAACCTTACGTTTTTTTCAAAAATCTTAAAAAATTTAGGTGGCCTTTTTATTACTTAAATCGACGTACTTAGATGGCTACTGCTGGATACAGCTTTCAAAACCTCGCGGAATCAATCAAAACTGTGTAAAATCCCGTACAAATATAGGTCAAATTGACCCCGAATGTGTTGCGTTTAAAGCCAAATAAAATAAAAAATATCATACTTACGAGAAATCTGACTGCGTCATTCGAATTTTCTGATCAAATTACGTATGAAACAGTGAACGAAGCTGCCGAATTCCACTTTTCATTTTTTGGGGTCAAAAAACACCAAAGGGGTTAACCTTACGTTTTTTTCAAAAATCTTAAAAATTTTAGGTGGCCTTTTTATTACTTAAATCGACGTACTTAGATGCCTACTGCTGGATACAGCTTTCAAAACCTCGCGGAATCAATCAAAACTGTGTAAAATCCCGAAACAAATTTAGGTCAAATTGACCCCGAATGTGTTACGTTTAAAGCCAAATAAAATAAAAAATATCATACTTACGAGAAATCTGACTGCGTCATTCAAATTTTCTGATCAAATTACGTATGAAACAGTGAAAGAAGCTGCCGAATTCCACTTTTCATTTTTTGGGGTCAAAAAACACCAAAAGGGTTAACCTTACGTTTTTTTCAAAAATCTTAAAAAATTTAGGTGGCCTTTTTATTACTTAAATCGACGTACTTAGATGGTTACTGCTGGATACAGCTTTCAAAACCTCGCGGAATCAATCAAAACTGTGTAAAATCCCGAAACAAATATAGGTCAAATTGACCCCGAATGTGTTGCGTTTAAAGCCAAATAAAATAAAAAATATCATACTTACGAGAAATCTGACTGCGTCATTCAAATTTTCTGATCAAATTACGTATGAAACAGTGAAAGAAGCTGCCGAATTCCACTTTTCATTTTTTGGGGTCAAAAAACACCAAAGGGGTTAACCTTACGTTTTTTTCAAAAATCTTAAAAAATTTAGGTGGCCCTTTTATTACTTAAATCGACGTACTTAGATGCCTACTGCTGGATACAGCTTTCAAAACCTCGCGGAATCAATAAAAACTGTGTAAAATCCCGAAACAAATATAGGTCAAATTGACCCCGAATGTGTTGCGTTTAAAGCCAAATAAAATAAAAAATATCATACTTACGAGAAATCTGACTGCGTCATTCAAATTTTCTGATCAAATTACGTATGAAACAGTGAAAGAAGCTGCCGAATTCCACTTTTCATTTTTTGGGGTTAAAAAACACCAAAGGGGTTAACCTTACGTTTTTTTCAAAAATCTTAAAAAATTTAGGTGGCCTTTTTATTACTTAAATCGACGTACTTAGATGGCTACTGCTGGATACAGCTTTCAAAACCTCGCGGAGTCAATCAAAACTGTGTAAAATCCCGTACAAATATAGGTCAAATTGACCCCGAATGTGTTGCGTTTAAAGCCAAATAAAATAAAAAATATCATACTTACGAGAAATCTGACTGCGTCATTCGAATTTTCTGATCAAATTACGTATGAAACAGTGAAAGAAGCTGCCGAATTCCACTTTTCATTTTTTGGGGTCAAAAAACACCAAAGGGGTTAACCTTACGTTTTTTTCAAAAATCTTAAAAAATTTAGGTGGCCTTTTTATTACTTAAATCGACGTACTTAGATGCCTACTGCTGGATACAGCTTTCAAAACCTCGCGGAATCAATCAAAACTGTGTAAAATCCCGAAACAAATTTAGGTCAAATTGACCCCGAATGTGTTACGTTTAAAGCCAAATAAAATAAAAAATATCATACTTACGAGAAATCTGACTGCGTCATTCAAATTTTCTGATCAAATTACGTATGAAACAGTGAAAGAAGCTGCCGAATTCCACTTTGCATTTTTTGGGGTCAAAAAACACCAAAGGGGTTAACCCTACGTTTTTTTCAAAAATCTTAAAAAATTTAGGTGGCCTTTTTATTACTTAAATCGACGTACTTAGATGGCTACTGCTGGATACAGCTTTCAAAACCTCGCGGAATCAATCAAAACTGTGTAAAATCCCGAAACAAATATAGGTCAAATTGACCCCGAATGTGTTGCGTTTAAAGCCAAATAAAATAAAAAATATCATACTTACGAGAAATCTGACTGCGTCATTCGAATTTTCTGATCAAATTACGTATGAAACAGTGAAAAAAGCTGCCGAATTCCACTTTTCATTTTTTGGGGTCAAAAAACACCAAAGGGGTTAACCTTACGTTTTTTTCAAAAATCTTAAAAAATTTAGGTGGCCTTTTTATTACTTAAATCGACGTACTTAGATGCCTACTGCTGGATACAGCTTTCAAAACCTCGCGGAATCAATCAAAACTGTGTAAAATCCCGAAACAAATTTAGGTCAAATTGACCCCTAATGTGTTACGTTTACAGCCAAATAAAATAAAAAATATCATACTTACGAGAAATCTGACTGCGTCATTCAAATTTTCTGATCAAATTACGTATGAAACAGTGAAAGAAGCTGCCGAATTCCACTTTTTATTTTTTGGGGTCAAAAAACACCAAAGGGGTTAACCTTACGTTTTTTTCAAAAATCTTAAAAAATTTAGGTGGCCTTTTTATTACTTAAATCGACGTACTTAGATGCCTACTGCTGGATACAGCTTTCAAAACCTCGCGGAATCAATCAAAACTGTGTAAAATCCCGAAACAAATTTAGGTCAAATTGACCCCGAATGTGTTACGTTTAAAGCCAAATAAAATAAAAAATATCATACTTACGAGAAATCTGACTGCGTCATTCGAATTTTCTGATCAAATTACGTATGAAACAGTGAAAGAAGCTGCCGAATTCCACTTTTCATTTTTTGGGGTCAAAAAACACCAAAGGGGTTAACCTTACGTTTTTTTCAAAAATCTTAAAAAGCTTAGGTGGCCTTTTTATTACTTAAATCGACGTACTTAGATGCCTACTGCTGGATACAGCTTTCAAAACCTCGCGGAATCAATCAAAACTGTGTAAAATCCCGAAACAAATTTAGGTCAAATTGACCCCGAATGTGTTACGTTTAAAGCCAAATAAAATAAAAAATATCATACTTACGAGAAATCTGACTGCGTCATTCGAATTTTCTGATCAAATTACGTATGAAACAGTGAAAGAAGCTGCCGAATTCCACTTTTCATTTTTTGGGGTCAAAAAACACCAAAGGGGTTAACCTTACGTTTTTTTCAAAAATCTTAAAAAATTTAGGTGGCCTTTTTATTACTTAAATCGACGTACTTAGATGCCTACTGCTGGATACAGCTTTCAAAACCTCGCGGAAACAATCAAAACTGTGTAAAATCCCGAAACAAATTTAGGTCAAATTGACCCCGAATGTGTTACGTTTAAAGCCAAATAAAATAAAAAATATCATACTTACGAGAAATCTGACTGCGTCATTCGAATTTTCTGATCAAATTACGTATGAAACAGTGAAAGAAGCTGCCGAATTCCACTTTTCATTTTTTGGGGTCAAAAAACACCAAAGGAGTTAACCTTACGTTTTTTTCAAAAATCTTAAAAAATTTAGGTGGCCTTTTTATTACTTAAATCGACGTACTTAGATGGCTACTGCTGGATACAGCTTTCAAAACCTCGCGGAATCAATCACAACTGTGTAAAATCCCGTACAAATATAGGTCAAATTGACCCCGAATGTGTTGCGTTTAAAGCCAAATAAAATAAAAAATATCATACTTACGAGAAATCTGACTGCGTCATTCAAATTTTCTGATCAAATTACGTATGAAACAGTGAAAGAAGCTGCCGAATTCCACTTTTCATTTTTTGGGGTCAAAAAACACCAAAGGGGTTAACCCTACGTTTTTTTCAAAAATCTTAAAAAATTTAGGTGGCCTTTTTATTACTTATATCGACGTACTTAGATGCCTACTGCTGGATGCAGCTTTCAAAACCTCGCGGAATCAATCAAAACTGTGTAAAATCCCGAAATAAATTTAGGTCAAATTGACCCCTAATATGTTACGTTTAAAGCCAAATAAAATAAAAAATATCATACTTACGAGAAATCTGACTGCGTCATTCAAATTTTCTGATCAAATTACGTATGAAACAGTGAAAGAAGCTGCCGAATTCCACTTTTCATTTTTTAGGGTCAAAAAACACCAAAGGGGTTAACCTTACGTTTTTTTCGAAAATCTTAAAAAATTTAGGTGGCCTTTTTATTACTTAAATCGACGTACTTAGATGCCTACTACTGGATACAGCTTTCAAAACCTCGCGGAATCAATCAAAACTGTGTAAAATCCCGAAACAAATATAGGTCAAATTGACCCCGAATGTGTTGCGTTTAAAGCCAAATAAAATAAAAAATATCATACTTACGAGAAATCTGACTGCGTCATTCGAATTTTCTGATCAAATTACGTATGAAACAGTGAAAGAAGCTGCCGAATTCCACTTTTCATTTTTTGGGGTCAAAAACCACCAAAGGGGTTAACCTTACGTTTTTTTCAAAAATCTTAAAAAATTTAGGTGGCCTTTTTATTACTTAAATCGACGTACTTAGATGCCTACTGCTGGATACAGCTTTCAAAACCTCGCGGAATCAATCAAAACTGTGTAAAATCCAGAAACAAATATAGGTCAAATTGACCCCGAATGTGTTGCGTTTAAAGCCAAATAAAATAAAAAATATCATACTTACGAGAAATCTGACTGCGTCATTCGAATTTTCTGATCAAATTACGTATGAAACAGTGAAAGAAGCTGCCGAATTCCACTTTTCATTTTTTGGGGTCAAAAAACACCAAAGGGGTTAACCTTACGTTTTTTTCAAAAATCTTAAAAAATTTAGGTGGCCTTTTTATTACTTAAATCGACGTACTTAGATGGCTACTGCTGGATACAGCTTTCAAAACCTCGCGGAATCAATCAAAACTGTGTAAAATCGCGAAACAAATATAGGTCAAATTGACCCCGAATGTGTTGCGTTTAAAGCCAAATAAAATAAAAAATATCATACTTACGAGAAATCTGACTGCGTCATTCGAATTTTCTGATCAAATTACGTATGAAACAGTGAAAAAAGCTGCCGAATTCCACTTTTCATTTTTTGGGGTCAAAAAACACCAAAGGGGTTAACCTTACGTTTTTTTCAAAAATCTTAAAAAATTTAGGTGGCCTTTTTATTACTTAAATCGACGTACTTAGATGGCTACTGCTGGATACAGCTTTCAAAACCTCGCGGAATCAATCAAAACTGTGTAAAATCCCGAAACAAATTTAGGTCAAATTGACCCCGAATGTGTTACGTTTAAAGCCAAATAAAATAAAAAATATCATACTTACGAGAAATCTGACTGCGTCATTCAAATTTTCTGATCAAATTACGTATGAAACAGTGAAAGAAGCTGCCGAATTCCACTTTTCATTTTTTGGGGTCAGGAACACCAAAGGGGTTAACCTTACGTTTTTTTCAAAAATCTTAAAAAATTTAGGTGGCCTTTTTATTACTTAAATCGACGTACTTAGATGGCTACTGCTGGATACAGCTTTCAAAACCTCGCGGAATCAATCAAAACTGTGTAAAATCCCGAAACAAATATAGGTCAAATTGACCCCGAATGTGTTGCGTTTAAAGCCAAATAAAATAAAAAATATCATACTTACGAGAAATCTGACTGCGTCATTCGAATTTTCTGATCAAATTACGTATGAAACAGTGAAAAAAGCTGCCGAATTCCACTTTTCATTTTTTGGGGTCAAAAAACACCAAAGGGGTTAACCTTACGTTTTTTTCAAAAATCTTAAAAAATTTAGGTGGCCTTTTTATTACTTAAATCGACGTACTTAGATGGCTACTGCTGGATACAGCTTTCAAAACCTCGCGGAATCAATCAAAACTGTGTAAAATCCCGAAACAAATTTAGGTCAAATTGACCCCGAATGTGTTACGTTTAAAGCCAAATAAAATAAAAAATATCATACTTACGAGAAATCTGACTGCGTCATTCAAATTTTCTGATCAAATTACGTATGAAACAGTGAAAGAAGCTGCCGAATTCCACTTTTCATTTTTTGGGGTCAGGAACACCAAAGGGGTTAACCTTACGTTTTTTTCAAAAATCTTAAAAAATTTAGGTGGCCTTTTTATTACTTAAATCGACGTACTTAGATGGCTACTGCTGGATACAGCTTTCAAAACCTCGCGGAATCAATCAAAACTGTGTAAAATCCCGAAACAAATATAGGTCAAATTGACCCCGAATGTGTTGCGTTTAAAGCCAAATAAAATAAAAAATATCATACTTACGAGAAATCTGACTGCGTCATTCGAATTTCCTGATCAAATTACGTATGAAACAGTGAAAGAAGCTGCCGAATTCCACTTTTCATTTTTTGGGGTCAAAAAACACCAAAGGGGATAACCTTACGTTTTTTTCAAAAATCTTAAAAAATTTAGGTGGCCTTTTTATTACTTAAATCGACGTACTCAGATGCCTACTGCTGGATACAGCTTTCAAAACCTCGCGGAATCAATCAAAACTGTGTAAAATCCCGAAACAAATTTAGGTCAAATTGACTCCGAATGTGTTACGTTTAAAGCCAAATAAAATAAAAAATATCATACTTACGAGAAATCTGACTGCGTCATTCAAATTTTCTGATCAAATTACGTATGAAACAGTGAAAAAAGCTGCCGAATTCCACTTTTCATTTTTTGGGGTCAAAAAACACCAAAGGGGTTAACCCTACGTTTTTTTCAAAAATCTTAAAAAATTTAGGTGGCCTTTTTATTACTTAAATCGACGTACATAGATGCCTACTGCTGGATACAGCTTTCAAAACCTCGCGGAATCAATCAAAACTGTGTAAAATCCCGAAACAAATTTAGGTCAAATTGACCCCTAATATGTTACGTTTAAAGCCAAATAAAATAAAAAATATCATACTTACGAGAAATCTGACTGCGCCATTCAAATTTTCTGATCAAATTACGTATGAAACACTGAAAGAAGCTGCCGAATTCCACTTTTCAATTTTTGGGGTCAAAAAACACCAAAGGGGTTAACCTTACGTTTTTTTCAAAAATCTTAAAAAATTTAGGTGGCCTTTTTATTACTTAAATCGACGTACTTAGATGCCTACTGCTGGATACAGCTTTCAAAACCTCGCGGAATCAATCAAAACTGTGTAAAATCCCGAAACAAATATAGGTCAAATTGACCCCGAATGTGTTGCGTTTAAAGCCAAATAAAATAAAAAATATCATACTTACGAGAAATCTGACTGCGTCATTCAAATTTTCTGATCAAATTACGTATGAAACAGTGAAAGAAGCTGCCGAATTCCACTTTTCATTTTTTGGGGTCAAAAAACACCAAAGGGGTTAACCTTACGTTTTTTTCAAAAATCTTAAAAAATTTAGGTGGCCTTTTTATTACTTAAATCGACGTACTCAGATGCCTACTGCTGGATACAGCTTTCAAAACCTCGCGGAATCAATCAAAACTGTGTAAAATCCCGAAACAAATTTAGGTCAAATTGACTCCGAATGTGTTACGTTTAAAGCCAAATAAAATAAAAAATATCATACTTACGAGAAATCTGACTGCGTCATTCAAATTTTCTGATCAAATTACGTATGAAACAGTGAAAAAAGCTGCCGAATTCCACTTTTCATTTTTTGGGGTCAAAAAACACCAAAGGGGTTAACCCTACGTTTTTTTCAAAAATCTTAAAAAATTTAGGTGGCCTTTTTATTACTTAAATCGACGTACATAGATGCCTACTGCTGGATACAGCTTTCAAAACCTCGCGGAATCAATCAAAACTGTGTAAAATCCCGAAACAAATTTAGGTCAAATTGACCCCTAATGTATTACGTTTAAAGCCAAATAAAATAAAAAATATCATACTTACGAGAAATCTGACTGCGTCATTCGAATTTTCTGATCAATTTACGTATGAAACAGTGAAAGAAGCTGCCGAATTCCACTTTTCATTTTTTGGGGTCAAAAAACACCAAAGGGGTTAACCTTACGTTTTTTTCAAAAATCTTAAAAAATTTAGGTGGCCATTTTATTACTTAAATCGTTGTACTTAGATGGCTACTGCTGGATGCAGCTTTCAATACTTCGCGGAATTAATCAAAACTGTGTAAAATCGCGAAACAAATTTAGGTCAAATTGACCCCGAATGTGTTACGTTTAAAGCCAAATAAAATAAAAAATATCATACTTACGAGAAATCTGACTGCGTCATTCGAATTTTCTGATCAAATTACGTATGAAATAGTGAAAGAAGCTGCCGAATTCCACTTTTCATTTTTTGGGGTCAAAAAACACCAAAGGGGTTAACCCTACGTTTTTTTCAAAAATCTTAAAAAATTTAGGTGGCCTTTTTATTACTTATATCGACGTACTTAGATGCCTACTGCTGGATACAGCTTTCAAAACCTCGCGGAATCAATCAAAACTGTGTAAAATCCCGAAACAAATTTAGGTCAAATTGACTCCGAATGTGTTACGTTTAAAGCCAAATAAAATAAAAAATATCATACTTACGAGAAATCTGACTGCGTCATTCAAATTTTCTGATCAAATTACGTATGAAACAGTGAAAAAAGCTGCCGAATTCCACTTTTCATTTTTTGGGGTCAAAAAACACCAAAGGGGTTAACCTTACGTTTTTTTCAAAAATCTTAAAAATTTTAGGTGGCCTTTTTATTACTTAAATCGACGTACTTAGATGCCTACTGCTGGATACAGCTTTCAAAACCTCGCGGAATCAATCAAAACTGTGTAAAATCCCGAAACAAATTTAGGTCAAATTGACCCCGAATGTGTTACGTTTAAAGCCAAATAAAATAAAAAATATCATACTTACGAGAAATCTGACTGCGTCATTCAAATTTTCTGATCAAATTACGTATGAAACAGTGAAAGAAGCTGCCGAATTCCACTTTTCATTTTTTGGGGTCAAAAAACACCAAAGGGGTTAACCTTACGTTTTTTTCAAAAATCTTAAAAAATTTAGGTGGCCTTTTTATTACTTAAATCGACGTACTTAGATGCCTACTGCTGGATACAGCTTTCAAAACCTCGCGGAATCAATCAAAACTGTGTAAAATCCCGAAACAAATTTAGGTCAAATTGACCCCTAATGTGTTACGTTTAAAGCCAAATAAAATAAAGAATATCATACTTACGAGAAATCTGACTGCGTCATTCAAATTTTCTGATCAAATTACGTATGAAACAGTGAAAGAAGCTGCCGAATTCCACTTTTCATTTTTTGGGGTCAAAAAACACCAAAGGGGTTAACCTTACGTTTTTTTCAAAAATCTTAAAAAATTTAGGTGGCCTTTTTATTACTTAAATCGACGTACTTAGATGCCTACTGCTGGATACAGCTTTCAAAACCTCGCGGAATCAATCAAAACTGTGTAAAATCCCGAAACAAATTTAGGTCAAATTGACCCCGAATGTGTTACGTTTAAAGCCAAATAAAATAAAAAATATCATACTTACGAGAAATCTGACTGCGTCATTCAAATTTTCTGATCAAATTACGTATGAAACAGTGAAAGAAGCTGCCGAATTCCACTTTTCTTTTTTTGGGGTCAGGAACACCAAAGGGGTTAACCTTACGTTTTTTTCAAAAATCTTAAAAAATTTAGGTGGCCTTTTTATTACTTAAATCGACGTACTTAGATGGCTACTGCTGGATACAGCTTTCAAAACCTCGCGGAATCAATCAAAACTGTGTAAAATCCCGAAACAAATATAGGTCAAATTGACCCCGAATGTGTTGCGTTTAAAGCCAAATAAAATAAAAAATATCATACTTACGAGAAATCTGACTGCGTCATTCGAATTTTCTGATCAAATTACGTATGAAACAGTGAAAGAAGCTGCCGAATTCCACTTTTCATTTTTTGGGGTCAAAAAACACCAAAGGGGTTAACCTTACGTTTTTTTCAAAAATCTTAAAAAATTTAGGTGGCCTTTTTATTACTTAAATCGACGTACTTAGATGGCTATTGCTGGATACAGCTTTCAAAACCTCGCGGAATCAATCAAAACTGTGTAAAATCCCGAAACAAATATAGGTCAAATTGACCCCGAATGTGTTGCGTTTAAAGCCAAATAAAATAAAAAATATCATACTTACGAGAAATCTGACTGCGTCATTCGAATTTTCTGATCAAATTACGTATGAAACAGTGAAAAAAGCTGCCGAATTCCACTTTTCATTTTTTGGGGTCAAAAAACACCAAAGGGGTTAACCTTACGTTTTTTTCAAAAATCTTAAAAAATTTAGGTGGCCTTTTTATTACTTAAATCGACGTACTTAGATGGCTACTGCTGGATACAGCTTTCAAAACCTCGCGGAATCAATCAAAACTGTGTAAAATCCCGAAACAAATTTAGGTCAAATTGACCCCGAATGTGTTACGTTTAAAGCCAAATAAAATAAAAAATATCATACTTACGAGAAATCTGACTGCGTCATTCAAATTTTCTGATCAAATTACGTATGAAACAGTGAAAGAAGCTGCCGAATTCCACTTTTCATTTTTTGGGGTCAGGAACACCAAAGGGGTTAACCTTACGTTTTTTTCAAAAATCTTAAAAAATTTAGGTGGCCTTTTTATTACTTGAATCGACGTACTTAGATGGCTACTGCTGGATACAGCTTTCAAAACCTCGCGGAATCAATCAAAACTGTGTAAAATCCCGAAACAAATATAGGTCAAATTGACCCCGAATGTGTTGCGTTTAAAGCCAAATAAAATAAAAAATATCATACTTACGAGAAATCTGACTGCGTCATTCGAATTTCCTGATCAAATTACGTATGAAACAGTGAAAGAAGCTGCCGAATTCCACTTTTCATTTTTTGGGGTCAAAAAACACCAAAGGGGTTAACCTTACGTTTTTTTCAAAAATCTTAAAAAATTTAGGTGGCCTTTTTATTACTTAAATCGACGTACTCAGATGCCTACTGCTGGATACAGCTTTCAAAACCTCGCGGAATCAATCAAAACTGTGTAAAATCCCGAAACAAATTTAGGTCAAATTGACTCCGAATGTGTTACGTTTAAAGCCAAATAAAATAAAAAATATCATACTTACGAGAAATCTGACTGCGTCATTCAAATTTTCTGATCAAATTACGTATGAATCAGTGAAAAAAGCTGCCGAATTCCACTTTTCATTTTTTGGGGTCAAAAAACACCAAAGGGGTTAACCCTACGTTTTTTTCAAAAATCTTAAAAAATTTAGGTGGCCTTTTTATTACTTAAATCGACGTACATAGATGCCTACTGCTGGATACAGCTTTCAAAACCTCGCGGAATCAATCAAAACTGTGTAAAATCCCGAAACAAATTTAGGTCAAATTGACCCCTAATATGTTACGTTTAAAGCCAAATAAAATAAAAAATATCATACTTACGAGAAATCTGACTGCGTCATTCAAATTTTCTGATCAAATTACGTATGAAACACTGAAAGAAGCTGCCGAATTCCACTTTTCATTTTTTGGGGTCAAAAAACACCAAAGGGGTTAACCTTACGTTTTTTTCAAAAATCTTAAAAAATTTAGGTGGCCTTTTTATTACTTAAATCGACGTACTTAGATGCCTACTGCTGGATACAGCTTTCAAAACCTCGCGGAATCAATCAAAACTGTGTAAAATCCCGAAACAAATATAGGTCAAATTGACCCCGAATGTGTTGCGTTTAAAGCCAAATAAAATAAAAAATATCATACTTAAGAGAAATCTGACTGCGTCATTCGAATTTTCTGATCAAATTACGTATGAAACAGTGAAAGAAGCTGCCGAATTCCACTTTTCATTTTTTGGGGTCAAAAAACACCAAAGGGGTTAACCTTACGTTTTTTTCAAAAATGTTAAAAAATTTAGGTGGCCTTTTTATTACTTAAATCGACGTACTTAGATGCCTACTGCTGGATACAGCTTTCAAAACCTCGCGGAATCAATCAAAACTGTGTAAAATTCCGAAACAAATTTAGGTCAAATTGACCCCTAATATGTTACGTTTAAAGCCAAATAAAATAAAAAATATCATACTTACGAGAAATCTGACTGCGTCATTCAAATTTTCTGATCAAATTACGTATGAAACAGTGAAAGAAGCTGCCGAATTCCACTTTTCATTTTTTGGGGTCAAAAAACACCAAAGGGGTTAACCTTACGTTTTTTTCAAAAATCTTAAAAAATTTAGGTGGCCTTTTTATTACTTAAATCGACGTACTTAGTTGGCTACTGCTGGATACAGCTTTCAAAACCTCGCGGAATCAATCAAAACTGTGTAAAATCCCGAAACAAATATAGGTCAAATTGACCCCGAATGTGTTGCGTTTAAAGCCAAATAAAATAAAAAATATCATACTTACGAGAAATCTGACTGCGTCATTCGAATTTTCTGATCAAATTACGTATGAAACAGTGAAAGAAGCTGCCGAATTCCACTTTTCATTTTTTGGGGTCAAAAAACACCAAAGGGGTTAACCTTACGTTTTTTTCAAAAATCTTAAAAAATTTAGGTGGCCTTTTTATTACTTAAATCGTTGTACTTAGATGGCTACTGCTGGATGCAGCTTTCAATACTTCGCGGAATTAATCAAAACTGTGTAAAATCGCGAAACAAATTTAGGTCAAATTGACCCCGAATGTGTTACGTTTAAAGCCAAATAAAATAAAAAATATCATACTTACGAGAAATCTGACTGCGTCATTCGAATTTTCTGATCAAATTACGTATGAAATAGTGAAAGAAGCTGCCGAATTCCACTTTTCATTTTTTGGGGTCAAAAAACACCAAAGGGGTTAACCTTACGTTTTTTTCAAAAATCTTAAAAATTTTAGGTGGCCTTTTTATTACTTAAATCGCCGTACTTAGATGGTTACTGCTGGATGCAGCTTTCAAAACCTCGCGGAATCAATCAAAACTGTGTAAATTCGCGAAACAAATTTAGGTCAAATTGACCCCGAATGTGTTACGTTTAAAGCCAAATAAAATAAAAAATATCATACTTACGAGAAATCTGACTGCGCCATTCGAATTTTCTGATCAAATTACGTATGCAACAGCGAAAGAAGCTGCCGAATTCCACTTTTCATTTTTTGGGGTCAAAAAACACCAAAGGGGTTAACCTTACGTTTTTTTCAAAAATCTTAAAAAATTTAGGTGGCCTTTTTATTACTTAAATCGCCGTACTTAGATGGCTACTGCTGGATACAGCTTTCAAAACCTTGCGGAATCAATCAAAACTGTGTAAAATCCCGAAACAAATTTAGGTCAAATTGACCCCTAATGTGTTACGTTTAAAGCCAAATAAAATAAAAAATATCATACTTACGAGAAATCTGACTGCGTCATTCAAATTTTCTGATCAAATTACGTATGAAACAGTGAAAGAAGCTGCCGAATTCCACTTTTCATTTTTTGGGGTCAAAAAACACCAAAGGGGTTAACCTTACGTTTTTTTCAAAAATCTTAAAAAATTTAGGTGGCCTTTTTATTACTTAAATCGACGTACTTAGATGCCTACTGCTGGATACAGCTTTCAAAACCTCGCGGAATCAATCAAAACTGTGTAAAATCGCGAAACAAATTTAGGTCAAATTGACCCCTAATGTGTTACGTTTAAAGCCAAATAAAATAAAAAATATCATACTTACGAGAAATCTGACTGTGTCATTCAAATTTTCTGATCAAATTACGTATGAAACAGTGAAAGAAGCTGCCGAATTCCACTTTTCATTTTTTGGGGTCAAAAAACACCAAAGGGGTTAACCTTACGTTTTTTTCAAAAGTCTTAAAAAATTTAGGTGGCCTTTTTATTACTTAAATCGACGTACTTAGATGCCTACTGCTGGATACAGCTTTCAAAACCTCGCGGAATCAATCAAAACTGTGTAAAATCCCGAAACAAATTTAGGTCAAATTGACTTCGAATGTGTTACGTTTAAAGCCAAATAAAATAAAAAATATCATACTTACGAGAAATCTGACTGCGTCATTCGAATTTTCTGATCAAATTACGTATGAAACAGTGAAAGAAGCTGCCGAATTCCGCTTTTCATTTTTTGGGGTCAAAAAACACCAAAGGGGTTAACCTTACGTTTTTTTCAAAAATCTTAAAAAATTTAGGTGGCCATTTTATTACTTAAATCGTTGTACTTAGATGGCTACTGCTGGATGCAGCTTTCAATACCTCGCGGAATCAATCAAAACTGTGTAAAATTCCGAAACAAATTTAGGTCAAATTGACCCCTAATATGTTACGTTTAAAGCCAAATAAAATAAAAAATATCATACTTACGAGAAATCTGACTGCGTCATTCAAATTTTCTGATCAAATTACGTATGAAACAGTGAAAGAAGCTGCCGAATTCCACTTTTCATTTTTTGGGGTCAAAAAACACCAAAGGGGTTAACCTTACGTTTTTTTCAAAAATGTTAAAAAATTTAGGTGGCCTTTTTATTACTTAAATCGACGTACTTAGATGCCTACTGCTGGATACAGCTTTCAAAACCTCGCGGAATCAATCAAAACTGTGTAAAATTCCGAAACAAATTTAGGTCAAATTGACCCCTAATATGTTACGTTTAAAGCCAAATAAAATAAAAAATATCATACTTACGAGAAATCTGACTGCGTCATTCAAATTTTCTGATCAAATTACGTATGAAACAGTGAAAAAAGCTGCCGAATTCCACTTTTCATTTTTTGGGGTCAAAAAACACCAAAGGGGTTAACCTTACGTTTTTTTCAAAAATGTTAAAAAATTTAGGTGGCCTTTTTATTACTTAAATCGACGTACTTAGATGCCTACTGCTGGATACAGCTTTCAAAACCTCGCGGAATCAATCAAAACTGTGTAAAATTCCGAAACAAATTTAGGTCAAATTGACCCCTAATATGTTACGTTTAAAGCCAAATAAAATAAAAAATATCATACTTACGAGAAATCTGACTGCGTCATTCAAATTTTCTGATCAAATTACGTATGAAACAGTGAAAGAAGCTGCCGAATTCCACTTTTCATTTTTTGGGGTCAAAAAACACCAAAGGGGTTAACCTTACGTTTTTTTCAAAAATCTTAAAAAATTTAGGTGGCCTTTTTATTACTTAAATCGACGTACTTAGATGGCTACTGCTGGATACAGCTTTCAAAACCTCGCGGAATCAATCAAAACTGTGTAAAATCCCGAAACAAATATAGGTCAAATTGACCCCGAATGTGTTGCGTTTAAAGCCAAATAAAATAAAAAATATCATACTTACGAGAAATCTGACTGCGTCATTCGAATTTTCTGATCAAATTACGTATGAAACAGTGAAAGAAGCTGCCGAATTCCACTTTTCATTTTTTGGGGTCAAAAAACACCAAAGGGGTTAACCTTACGTTTTTTTCAAAAATCTTAAAAAATTTAGGTGGCCTTTTTATTACTTAAATCGTTGTACTTAGATGGCTACTGCTGGATGCAGCTTTCAATACTTCGCGGAATTAATCAAAACTGTGTAAAATCGCGAAACAAATTTAGGTCAAATTGACCCCGAATGTGTTACGTTTAAAGCCAAATAAAATAAAAAATATCATACTTACGAGAAATCTGACTGCGTCATTCGAATTTTCTGATCAAATTACGTATGAAATAGTGAAAGAAGCTGCCGAATTCCACTTTTCATTTTTTGGGGTCAAAAAACACCAAAGGGGTTAACCTTACGTTTTTTTCAAAAATCTTAAAAATTTTAGGTGGCCTTTTTATTACTTAAATCGCCGTACTTAGATGGTTACTGCTGGATGCAGCTTTCAAAACCTCGCGGAATCAATCAAAACTGTGTAAATTCGCGAAACAAATTTAGGTCAAATTGACCCCGAATGTGTTACGTTTAAAGCCAAATAAAATAAAAAATATCATACTTACGAGAAATCTGACTGCGCCATTCGAATTTTCTGATCAAATTACGTATGCAACAGCGAAAGAAGCTGCCGAATTCCACTTTTCATTTTTTGGGGTCAAAAAACACCAAAGGGGTTAACCTTACGTTTTTTTCAAAAATCTTAAAAAATTTAGGTGGCCTTTTTATTACTTAAATCGCCGTACTTAGATGGCTACTGCTGGATACAGCTTTCAAAACCTCGCGGAATCAATCAAAACTGTGTAAAATCCCGAAACAAATTTAGGTCAAATTGACCCCTAATGTGTTACGTTTAAAGCCAAATAAAATAAAAAATATCATACTTACGAGAAATCTGACTGCGTCATTCAAATTTTCTGATCAAATTACGTATGAAACAGTGAAAGAAGCTGCCGAATTCCACTTTTCATTTTTTGGGGTCAAAAAACACCAAAGGGGTTAACCTTACGTTTTTTTCAAAAATCTTAAAAAATTTAGGTGGCCTTTTTATTACTTAAATCGACGTACTTAGATGCCTACTGCTGGATACAGCTTTCAAAACCTCGCGGAATCAATCAAAACTGTGTAAAATCGCGAAACAAATTTAGGTCAAATTGACCCCTAATGTGTTACGTTTAAAGCCAAATAAAATAAAAAATATCATACTTACGAGAAATCTGACTGTGTCATTCAAATTTTCTGATCAAATTACGTATGAAACAGTGAAAGAAGCTGCCGAATTCCACTTTTCATTTTTTGGGGTCAAAAAACACCAAAGGGGTTAACCTTACGTTTTTTTCAAAAGTCTTAAAAAATTTAGGTGGCCTTTTTATTACTTAAATCGACGTACTTAGATGCCTACTGCTGGATACAGCTTTCAAAACCTCGCGGAATCAATCAAAACTGTGTAAAATCCCGAAACAAATTTAGGTCAAATTGACTTCGAATGTGTTACGTTTAAAGCCAAATAAAATAAAAAATATCATACTTACGAGAAATCTGACTGCGTCATTCGAATTTTCTGATCAAATTACGTATGAAACAGTGAAAGAAGCTGCCGAATTCCGCTTTTCATTTTTTGGGGTCAAAAAACACCAAAGGGGTTAACCTTACGTTTTTTTCAAAAATCTTAAAAAATTTAGGTGGCCATTTTATTACTTAAATCGTTGTACTTAGATGGCTACTGCTGGATGCAGCTTTCAATACCTCGCGGAATCAATCAAAACTGTGTAAAATCGCGAAACAAATTTAGGTCAAATTGACCCCGAATGTGTTACGTTTAAAGCCAAATAAAATAAAAAATATCATACTTACGAGAAATCTGACTGCGTCATTCGAATTTTCTGATCAAATTACGTATGAAATAGTGAAAGAAGCTGCCGAATTCCACTTTTCATTTTTTGGGGTCAAAAAACACCAAAGGGGTTAACCTTACGTTTTTTTCAAAAATCTTAAAAATTTTAGGTGGCCATTTTATTACTTAAATCGACGTACTTAGATGGTTACTGCTGGATGCAGCTTTCAAAACCTCGCGGATTCAATCAAAACTGTGTAAATTCGCGAAACAAATTTAGGTCAAATTGACCCCAAATGTGTTGCGTTCTAAGCCAAATAAAATAAAAAATATCATACTTACGAGAAATCTGACTGCGTCATTCGAATTTTCTGATCAAATTACGTATGCAACAGTGAAAGAAGCTGCCGAATTCCACTTTTCATTTTTTGGGGTCAAAAAACACCAAAGGGGTCAACCTTACGTTTTTTTCAAAAATCTTAATAAATTTAGGTGGCCATTTTATTACTTAAATCGCCGTACTTAGATGGCTACTGCTGGATGCAGCTTTCAAAACCTCGCGGAATCAATCAAAACTGTGTAAAATCGCGAAACAAATTTAGGTCAAATTGACCCCGAATGTGTTACGTTTAAAGCCAAATAAAATAAAAAATATCATACTTACGAGAAATCTGACTGCGTCATTCAAATTTTCTGATCAAATTACGTATGAAACAGTGAAAGAAGCTGCCGAATTCCACTTTTCATTTTTTGGGGTCAAAAAACACCAAAGGGGTTAACCTTACGTTTTTTTCATAAATCTTAAAAAGTTTAGGTGGCCTTTTTATTACTTATATCGACGTACTTAGATGCCTACTGCTGGATACAGCTTTCAAAACCTCGCGGAATCAATCAAAACTGTGTAAAATCGCGAAACAAATTTAGGTCAAATTGACCCCGAATGTGTTACGTTTAAAGCCAAATAAAATAAAAAATATCATACTTACGAGAAATCTGACTGCGTCATTCAAATTTTCTGATCAAATTACGTATGAAACAGTGAAAGAAGCTGCCGAATTCCACTTTTCATTTTTTGGGGTCAAAAAACACCAAAGGGGTTAACCTTACGTTTTTTTCAAAAATCTTAAAAAATTTAGGTGGCCTTTTTATTACTTAAATCGACGTACTTAGATGCCTACTGCTGGATACAGCTTTCAAAACCTCGCGGAATCAATCAAAACTGTGTAAAATCGCGAAACAAATTTAGGTCAAATTGACCCCGAATGTGTTGCGTTCTAAGCCAAATAAAATAAAAAATATCATACTTACGAGAAATCTGACTGCGTCATTCGAATTTTCTGATCAAATTACGTATGAAACAGTGAAAGAAGCTGCCGAATTCCACTTTTCATTTTTTGGGGTCAAAAAACACCAAAGGGTTTAACCTTACGTTTTTTTCAAAAATCTTAAAAATTTAGGTGGCCTTTTTATTACTTAAATCGACGTACTTAGATGGCTACTGCTGGATACAGCTTTCAAAACCTCGAGGAATCAATCAAAACTGTGTAAAATCGCGAAACAAATTTAGGTCAAATTGACCCCGAATGTGTTGCGTTCTAAGCCAAATAAAATAAAAAATATCATACTTACGAGAAATATGACTGCGTCATTCGAATTTTCTGATCAAATTACGTATGAAACAGTGAAAGAAGCTGCCGAATTCCACTTTTCATTTTTTGGGGTCAAAAAACACCAAAGGGGTTAACCTTACGTTTTTTTCATAAATCCCAAAAAGTTTAGGTGCTCTTTTTATTACTTAAATCGACGTACTTAGATGCCTACTGCTGGATACAGCTTTCAAAACCTCGCGGAATTAATCAAAACTGTGTAAAATCGCGAAACAAATTTAGGTCAAATTGACCCCGAATGTGTTACGTTTAAAGCCAAATAAAATAAAAAATATCATACTTACGAGAAATCTGACTGCGTCATTCGAATTTTCTGATCAAATTACGTATGAAACAGTGAAAGAAGCTGCCGAATTCCACTTTTCATTTTTTGGGGTCAAAAAACACCAAAGGGGTTAACCTTACGTTTTTTTCAAAAATCTTAAAAATTTAGGTGGCCTTTTTATTACTTAAATCGACGTACCTAGATGCCTACTGCTGGATACAGCTTTCAAAACCTCGCGGAATCAATCAAAACTGTGTAAAATCCCGAAACAAATATAGGTCAAATTGACCCCGAATGTGTTGCGTTTAAAGCCAAATAAAATAAAAAATATCATACTTACGAGAAATCTGACTGCGTCATTCGAATTTCCTGATCAAATTACGTATGAAACAGTGAAAGAAGCTGCCGAATTCCACTTTTCATTTTTTGGGGTCAAAAAACACCAAAGGGGTTAACCTTACGTTTTTTTCAAAAATTTTAAAAAATTTAGGTGGCCTTTTTATTACTTAAATCGACGTACTCAGATGCCTACTGCTGGATACAGCTTTCAAAACCTCGCGGAATCAATCAAAACTGTGTAAAATCCCGAAACAAATTTAGGTCAAATTGACTCCGAATGTGTTACGTTTAAAGCCAAATAAAATAAAAAATATCATACTTACGAGAAATCTGACTGCGTCATTCAAATTTTCTGATCAAATTACGTATGAAACAGTGAAAAAAGCTGCCGAATTCCACTTTTCATTTTTTGGGGTCAAAAAACACCAAAGGGGTTAACCCTACGTTTTTTTCAAAAATCTTAAAAAATTTAGGTGGTCTTTTTATTACTTAAATCGACGTACTTAGAAGCCTACTGCTGGATACAGCTTTCAAAACCTCGCGGAATCAATCAAATATGTGTAAAATCGCGAAACAAATTTAGGTCAAATTGACCCCGAATGTGTAACGTTTAAAGCCAAATAAAATAAAAAATATCATACTTACGAGAAATCTGACTGCGTCATTCAAATTTTCTGATCAAATTACGTATGAAACAGTGAAAGAAGCTGCCGAATTCCACTTTTCATTTTTTGGGGTCAAAAAACACCAAAGGGGTTAACCTTACGTTTTTTTCATAAATCTTAAAAAGTTTAGGTGGCCTTTTTATTACTTAAATCGACGTACTTAGATGGCTACTGCTGGATACAGCTTTCAAAACCTCGAGGAATCAATCAAAACTGTGTAAAATCGCGAAACAAATTTAGGTCAAATTGACCCCGAATGTGTTGCGTTCTAAGCCAAATAAAATAAAAAATATCATACTTATGAGAAATATGACTGCGTCATTCGAATTTTCTGATCAAATTACGTATGCAACAGTGAAAGAAGCTGCCGAATTCCACTTTTCATTTTTTGGGGTCAAAAAACACCAAGGGGGTTAACCTTACGTTTTTTTCAAAAATCATAAAAAATTTAGGTGGCCATTTTATTACTTAAATCGACGTACTTAGATGGTTACTGCTGGATGCAGCTTTCAAAACCTCGCGGAATCAATCAAAACTGTGTAAATTCGCGAAACAAATTTAGGTCAAATTGACCCCGAATGTGTTGCGTTCTAAGCCAAATAAAATAAAAAATATCATACGAGAAAACTGACTACGTCATTCGAATTTTCTGATCAAATTACGTATGAAACAGTGAAAGAAGCTGCCGAATTCCACTTTTCATTTTTTGGGGTCAAAAAACACTAAGGGGGTTAACCTTACGTTTTTTTCAAAAATCTTAATAAATTTAGGTGGCATTTTTATTACTTAAATCGACGTACTTAGATGCCTACTGCTGGATACAGCTTTCAAAACCTCGCGGAATCAATCAAAACTGTGTAAAATAGCGAAACAAATTTAGGTCAAATTGACCCCGAATGTGTTACGTTTAAAGCCAAATAAAATAAAAAATATCATACTTACGAGAAATCTGACTGCGTCATTCGAATTTTGTGATCAAATTACGTATGAAACAGTGAAAGAAGCTGCCGAATTCCACTTTTCATTTTTTGGGGTCAAAAAACACCAAAGGGGTTAACCTTACGTTTTTTTCAAAAATCTTAAAAAATTTAGGTGGCCATTTTATTACTTAAATCGCCGTACTTATATGGCTACTGCTGGATGCAGCTTTCAAAACCTCGCGGAATCAATCAAAACTGTGTAAAATCGCGAAACAAATTTAGGTCAAATTGACCCCGAATGTGTTGCGTTCTAAGCCAAATAAAATAAAAAATATCATACTTACGAGAAATATGACTGCGTCATTCGAATTTTCTGATCAAATTACGTATGAAACAGTGAAAGAAGCTGCCGAATTCCACTTTTCATTTTTTGGGGTCAAAAAACACCAAAGGGGTTAACCTTACGTTTTTTTCAAAAATCTTAAAAATTTAGGTGGCCTTTTTATTACTTAAATCGACGTACCTAGATGCCTACTGCTGGATACAGCTTTCAAAACATCGAGGAATCAATCAAAACTGTGTAAAATCGCGAAACAAATTTAGGTCAAATTGACCCCGAATGTGTTGCGTTCTAAGCCAAATAAAATAAAAAATATCATACTTACGAGAAATATGACTGCGTCATTCGAATTTTCTGATCAAATTACGTATGCAACAGTGAAAGAAGCTGCCGAATTTCACTTTTCATTTTTTGGGGTCAAAAAACACCAAGGGGGTTAACCTTACGTTTTTTTCAAAAATCATAAAAAATTTAGGTGGCCATTTTATTACTTAAATCGACGTACTTAGATGGTTACTGCTGGATGCAGCTTTCAAAACCTCGCGGAATCAATCAAAACTGTGTAAATTCGCGAAACAAATTTAGGTCAAATTGACCCCGAATGTGTTGCGTTCTAAGCCAAATAAAATAAAAAATATCATTCTTACGAGAAAACTGACTGCGTCATTCGAATTTTCCGATCAAATTACGTATGAAACAGTGAAAGAAGCTACCGAATTCCACTTTTCATTTTTTGGGGTCAAAAAACACCAAAGGGGTTAACCTTACGTATTTTTCAAAAATCTTAAAAAATTTAGGTGGTCTTTTTATTACTTAAATCGACGTACTTAGAAGCCTACTGCTGGATACAGCTTTCAAAACCTCGCGGAATCAATCAAATATGTGTAAAATCGCGAAACAAATTTAGGTCAAATTGACCCCGAATGTGTTACGTTTAAAGCCAAATAAAATAAAAAATATCATACTTACGAGAAATCTGACTGCGTCATTCAAATTTTCTGATCAAATTACGTATGAAACAGTGAAAGAAGCTGCCGAATTCCCCTTTTCATTTTTTGGGGTCAAAAAACACTAAAGGGGTTAACCTTACGTTTTTTTCATAAATCTTAAAAAGTTTAGGTGGCCTTTTTATTACTTAAACGACGTACTTAGATGCCTACTGCTGGATACAGCTTTCAAAACCTCGCGGAATCAATCAAAACTGTGTAAAATCGCGAAACAAATTTAGGTCAAATTGACCCCGAATGTGTTACGTTTAAAGCCAAATAAAATAAAAAATATCATACTTACGAGAAATCTGACTGCGTCATTCAAATTTTCTGATCAAATTACGTATAGAACAGTGAAAGAAGCTGCCGAATTCCACTTTTCATTTTTTGGGGTCAAAAAACACCAAAGGGGTTAACCTTACGCTTTTTTCAAAAATCCTAAAAAATTTAGGTGGCCTTTTAATTACTTAAATCGACGTACTTAGATGCCTACTGCTGGATACAGCTTTCAAAACCTCGCGGAATTAATCAAAACTGTGTAAAATCGCGAAACAAATTTAGGTCAAATTGACCCCGAATGTGTTGCGTTCTAAGCCAAATAAAATAAAAAATATCATACTTACGAGAAATCTGACTGCGTCATTCGAATTTTCTGATCAAATTACGTATGAAACAGTGAAAGAAGCTGCCGAATTCCACTTTTCATTTTTTGGGGTCAAAAAACATTTTTCAAAAATCTTAAAAATTTAGGTGGCCTTTTTATTACTTAAATCGACGTACTTAGATGGCTACTGCTGGATACAGCTTTCAAAACTTCGAGGAATCAATCAAAACTGTGTAAAATCGCGAAACAAATTTAGGTCAAATTGACCCCGAATGTGTTGCGTTATAAGCCAAATAAAATAAAAAATATCATACTTACGAGAAATATGACTGCGTCATTCGAATTTTCTGATCAAATTACGTATGAAACAGTGAAAGAAGCTGCCGAATTCCACTTTTCATTTTTTGGGGTCAAAAAACACCAAAGGGGTTAACCTTACGTTTTTTTCATAAATCCCAAAAAGTTTAGGTGCTCTTTTTATTACTTAAATCGACGTACTTAGATGCCTACTGCTGGATACAGCTTTCAAAACCTCGCGGAATCAATGAAAACTGTGTAAAATCGCGAAACAAATTTAGGTCAAATTGACCCCGAATGTGTTACGTTTAAAGCCAAATAAAATAAAAAATATCATACTTACGAGAAATCTGACTGCGTCATTCGAATTTTCTGATCAAATTACGTATGAAACAGTGAAAGAAGCTGCCGAATTCCACTTTTCATTTTTTGGGGTCAAAAAACACCAAAGGGGTTAACCTTACGTTTTTTTCAAAAATCTTAAAAAATTTAGGTGGCCATTTTATTACTTAAATCGCCGTACTTAGATGGCTACTGCTGGATGCAGCTTTCAAAACCTCGCGGAATCAATCAAAACTGTGTAAAATCGCGAAACAAATTTAGGTCAAATTGACCCCGAATGTGTTACGTTTAAAGCCAAATAAGATAAAAAATAACATACTTACGAGAAATCTGACTGCGTCATTCGAATTTTCTGATCAAATTACGTATGAAACATTGAAAGAAGCTACCGAATTCCACTTTTCATTTTTTGGGGTCAAAAAACACCAAAGGGGTTAACCTTACGTATTTTTCAAAAATCTTAAAAAATTTAGGTGGTCTTTTTATTACTTAAATCGACGTACTTAGAAGCCTACTGCTGGATACAGCTTTCAAAACCTCGCGGAATCAATCAAATATGTGTAAAATCGCGAAACAAATTTAGGTCAAATTGACCCCGAATGTGTTACGTTTAAAGCCAAATAAAATAAAAAATATCATACTTACGAGAAATCTGACTGCGTCATTCAAATTTTCTGATCAAATTACGTATGAAACAGTGAAAGAAGCTGCCGAATTACACTTTTCATTTTTTGGGGTCAAAAAACACCAAATGGGTTAACCTTACGCTTTTTTCAAAAATCCTAAAAAATTTAGGTGGCCTTTTAATTACTTAAATCGACGTACTTAGATGCCTACTGCTGGATACAGCTTTCAAAACTTCGCGGAATCAATCAAAACTGTGTTAAATCGCGAAACAAATTTAGGTCAAATTGACCCCGAATGTGTTACGTTTAAAGCCAAATAAGATAAAAAATATCATACGTACGAGAAATCTGACTGCGTCATTCGAATTTTCTGATCAAATTACGTATGAAACAGTGAAAGAAGCTGCCGAATTCCACTTTTCATTTTTTGCGGCCAGGAGTGGATCAGCACCCATCGAGACTTATCGAGGGGTGCTCTGGCTTCCGGGCGCGCCCGTAATCGGCGCCCCTGGTTTATGATTATAAGTACCTGCTCACATAAGTTTTCGGAAGGTAGCACAGACGAGTATTCCAGCTAGTCTTCGGGTGAATACAGACTGGACGCGACGATGACTCCTGAAATTGCTACTAAGATCCGCTACTTAGCTATACAAGGTCGGTCACTCCTAACCCAAAGCTTCTTCATACCAAATCAAATTAAGTCAAGTCATAAGTTTTCAGTTTATACGTTACGACGGTAGTTGTAATGTTTAAAAATTTGTACAAAATATAGTTTTTATTATTTTTATGTAGTAAAATCATTCACTTTAACGATAGCTATAAGAAAATAACAAAAGTTGAGGTAAATAGTCAAAAAATAAATGCACTTTACAAAGACAGGAATCTCTGTTTTCAAGTAAAACTCGGAAATCAGCAAACATTTCTAGGTTCTAAATTCTAAGAATTTCTGTTTTAATTAAAATTAATTAAGGTAGCGCAACGGTTCGAATCGTAGCACTCATCTGTAGCGTTTAAAAAAGTAAAATCAAGTAGTCGTTTAAATTTCACGTACTGTCAATAGAATGGAGTTCTACGATATTTTGGTTATATTTCTTGTTTGATATCAATGCTGACAACATGGGCGCCGGCAGCAGGGTGCAAGGAGGTGCACTTGCACCCCCCTGTCATGAAAAATTACACACGGAAAAAGATTAAGAAATACATTTTTTATTAAATGATTAAGTCACTGCTTGAACACAAACTTAAGGCGTGCATTTTTTGGGTTTTTCTTAAATATTGATATGGTATTTCCTATATTTTTGAGTTTTATTTTTCTCTGTGTAGGGCCTTGTGACTATTATAAATTGTATTTCATTAGTTAATATTTAGTATAGTGTGTAGATGCAGATGCACCTCCCTGAAATTAATCCTGCCGGCGCCCATGGCTGACAATATTGGGAGAATTCAGCTTTCTGTTGGGGAATGCATTGATGAAATGTCTTAGGTTTCTGTACGTAGAATATATTTCTTTATTTATTTTTGTTCGGTACTGTACATAATATTTCACTATCCTGTAATTGAGAAAGTAATAAGTGAAACCTTCCTTTAATGACTCGATCGATTGATTGTGAAAACATCAGTAGGTAATTAGTGATTTATAAAAGTGAAGTTTTAGGTTAGTCTAAGGGTAGATTTATGTAGAACTCCAAAGAAATATATACTATTTTGTACGCTTTCGAAAAATTGATGAAGTTATATGAATTTCAACAATACATTAGACAGGGAAAGATTCAATTTAAAATATTAAAAGTTAAATCAAAACAATTCTTTAGTTGCAATTGTATAAACACTTCCTTTTTAACCAGAATTTCTGAATTGCTGGGGGGTATTCCATACCCCCCAGATCCCCCGGTCTTAGAAAATTATGGTTTGAATGCATGTTCTGTGATTGATTTTAGTAAATATGAACTTTTCACTCTGTCAGAACCTCTATTTATATGTCTTTGTAGTAGGCCCCGGAGGTTTGGGGATACCCTTTGTGAAAGTAATTCAAGTACTAATTATCAAGTACTTTGTTAATGCCAAAAGTACTTCAAGTATCAAAAACTCAAGTACTTAGAAAAAGGATTTCAATTACTAAATACTTATCAGAGGTAATTTAGAGATTTCAAAATTAACCAAGAAGTAATTCAAGTACCCCCAAATAAAATTACTCCAAGTACTTCAATTACATTGTTGCCATTTAATTTTTTAGAAGACTACCTAAACAAGGTAATAGGTAAATACCTAACCAAGGTAACAATTATTTTCTCTCTGCAGAGTATCTAAGGTCCTGGCCAGCGGTTCTAAAATTTTGCAATATTCAGTGAAATACTGAAATTCGGTCTCTGTAAAACATTCTTTTTTAATGTCCAATTGCTCAATTCACTTTAAAGTACTTGAATTACTTGAAACTACTACGGTAATTACTTCAAAAGTACTTCAATTACTTCAAAAGTACTTCAATTACTTCAAAAGTACTTCAATTACTTCAAAAGTACTTCAATTACTTCAATTACTTCAAAAGTACTTCAATTACTTTAAAAGTATTTCAATTAAAGTACTTCAAGTACTTGAATTAATTTATGCAAGTCTTTTACTTGAAATAGGTACTTTCAACACTGCTTGTTACCCAGTAATACTTAAATTTTCAAGCCGTGGAACCTGAGAAATCGAGTATCAGAAATATGTTTCTCTTGCTTTACGTAACGCAGCATGATATTGTCAACCTAAACCGTTTCCACATCGGAAAACCGATGTTCTAGTAACTTCAAAGGCTTCATTCTGAGTTCATACGTACAACATACGAATGCATTCGGCAGTGCAACACAAGATAAATATTTAAATTTGCGGAACAAATATCTTGACAATGCGGCTTTCAGGCCGCACAACCTTGGCAATCTAGACTCATTTTTATAGACGTCCTGCTATTCTCTACTACTACATTCGCCAATTATATAATTATTACGAGAGATATGCAATATTTATTATGCTTTTGAAGACCCTGAACATCCGCTGACACTAAAATGTGTCAATCTTCGAGCTTCGGAGGGCACGTAAAGCCGGCGGTCCCTCTGGGTTGATGATTTGCCTTCAACAACAATAAAAATCCAGGGTTATGGGCACATCTGAGATAAGCCTAGCAAGCTACCTCAGATGTAAAACAATTCATATGCTCACAGCACTAATAGTGACTTCGGAACTGGCTTGTGAGCAGGCATATTTTTATATTTCTTACTGTTACTGCAGCGTTTCGGATGAAAGTTCCCTGTACCTACCTCTTTGTCACGTTGACCGATTTTAATTTTGATTGAGCCTTTGCTGCTTATTTCCTTTGAGAACTGTTCCTTTTTACTTTTTTAATTTTATTTGATAATCCTACAATGAAATTGTATTTTAATGTGTTTCAAACTTACTGACACTTGATCGCGTTGCAGATTAATCCAGAGTCGTCAAAGGAAATATTGGGAAAGAGCTGATGCCAAAAATTTCCGCCAGTTATTTGGTGAAACTTTATTGAAAATTCAATTATACTAAATAATACAACACTTCTGTACACTTAATGTCATCTGTTATTAAATAATAAAGTAATGATTGCAGGAACGTTGAGTAAAACGTTTGATATTAATGCGTTGGATTTTCCCGTGGGCATTGTTTCTAATGGAGCTGGTTCAACGCTAGGCAAATAATTGTTTATCATCTGATTTTCAACAATCGAATCTGCGGCTGGAAGATAAATAAAAACCAAAATTTCGTATTTACGCACTTGATTATCTCGTACCTGTTGTCGACGATGATATAGCTGTGATAGGATATGTCGTGGTTGTTATTTCCAATTCGGTAACTGAAGCTTTAAAAAAATTAATTGAAATATAATTTGTGTTAACGATTTGCTTTGTTTGTTTTACCTGGGGTGGTTTCTACGGTGGTCGTCGGAGGTCGAGTTTGCAGTTTTATTTCTGAAAGAGTCTTTACAATTTAACGCCGTTTTATTTATATGGAATGCACTCACCATAGAGTCGAATTGTTCCATTCGCTTTTCCTAATGAATTTGTTGCTATACACGTGTAAGGGCCTATGTCTCTTTTTAATATATTGTGAATAACGAGGGTCATGTATACCTTATAACCATGTCGCTCTTCTATCACTATGTACTTTTTACTAAAAATAAAAAAAAGAAGAAAAAACTTGAGTGGATCATTAAAAATGGAACATAATCATTCATTATTTTTTTTGTCTCAAAAAGTGTTTTTTATTGAAGCCACATCAACTCGAAGTCCTTAGACGCACGGTCAGCTTCAAATAAAATGAAATAATTTAATTACAGAGGGTAGACCTCTTACATTTCTAAAAAAAAAGTCTTTGCAAAAGATTGTAGGTACCTATTCATAATAACTTCTTTATTTCTGATCCAATAATGAATTGCGTTTGGGAAAGCTTCCACATGACATTCAATTTGTACTTCTGTGTTTAATGGGGTACCAACTAGTTGATTAGGTATATTAATAACAGGAGCGACTACAAACAAGAGAAAAAATTATTTTTTCAAATGAATAAAGGAACCTGAAATAAAAAATCTCGTTACAATAAAACATTTTAACAATACTGGATTAAGCAGTTTAATTGTACAATTTATTTACTTGACGTTACAAATTTGTCTCTAACTTGCGCCTCTCGATCAACTTCAAGAAAATTGAATGAGTCCGCAAGCTCTTTTAATGACGAAGCAATTTTTTTTTTTATATAGAGCGATACATAATTTATTATAAAGCAGAATACATTTTTATTGCAACCTTCAAGATCTTATAATAGCATTTTGAAGATTATTTGTTTAGCTGGAAGCTTCACACCTGTAATCGAAAAAATATCGCTTACATTTTTTATTTTTTATGTTTTGTCAATTGGTCCGACTACACTTGTAGCCTCACCACTGTTGAGACATAAATTAAACTCACCAAAATAGTCTCTACATTTTTTATCGTAAAATTTATCCTTTTCAAATAATCGCAATATATAAATCTGCATAAACAATAAGTTTGAAAAATGTTAACCAATAAAACATCACTGGTTTGAAAAATAATTTCTTTAATTTAACTTTTCTTGAAGTTAAACATTTTTTTTTCAAAATTTGTTTCGAAGATTAGCATAATAATTTATTGCAAATATAGCTGATTGTGCAAACAACTTGATACTTTTTTGTCATTCCAACGATTTCTATGAAATTTCCATAGATTTCAAGTGATTTCTAAAAATTTTCACGGGAATTCCAGAGATTCTCAAAGAATTCTAGGGTTTCAAGGATTTCAAAGAAAATTTAATGAATTCCAAATAAATTCCTATCTTAAGAATTGCAATGATTTCCAAGAAAATCCAGGGATTTCCACAAAATTCTATAAATTTCTAAGGAATTGTAATAATTTACAAGGAATTCTAGCAATTTCCGAGGAATTGTAAAGTTTTTTAGGAATTTCAAAAGTTTTCAAAGGACTTTGAAACTTCAAGGATGTCTAAGATTGTCTAATGAATTCCAAACAAGTTCCATTCTAAAGAAATTCAATGATTTCCAAAGAATTTCAGGGATTTCCAAGGAATTTCAAATATTTCCGAAAAATCCTAAGGATTTCAGGAATTTCTAAAGATTTCCAAATAAGTTCGAATCTTAAGAACTGCAATGACTTTTAAGAAAATCAGGGATTTCCAACAAATTCTTGAGATTTCCAACAAATTCTAGAGATTTCCTAGGAATTCTAGAGATTCAAATAGTTCTTTCCAAATTCCAATGATTTCATGTAATTCCAAGGATTTCCATTGAATTCCGAGGATTTCCATTGAATTTCAAGGATTTCCATTGAATACCAGTGCTTTAAAAAGATTTACAGTGATTTACAAGAAATTCAAACTTAAGAATTTTAGGGATTCCACAAAATTCTAGAGATTTCCAAGAAATTGAAGTGATTTCCAAGGAATTCTAAAGTTTTTTGAAATTTCAAGGACCACAATTTTCACAGGACCTTGAAATTTCAAGGATGTCTAAGATTGTCTAATGAATTCCAAACAAATTCCAATCTAAAGAAATTCAATGATTTCCAAAGAATTTCAAGGATTTCCAAGGAATTTCAAAGATTTATAAAAAATTCTAAGGATTTCAGGAATTTCTAAAGATTTCCAAACAAGTTCTAATCTTAAGAATTGCAATAATTTTCAAGAAAAGTCAGGAATTTTCAACAAATTCTAGAAATTTCCTAGGAATTCAAGTGATTCAAATAGTTCTTTCAAAATTCCAATGTTTTTCAGGTAATTTCAAGGATTTCCATTGAATTCCAGTGCTTTAGAAAAATTTTCAGTGATTTCCAAAAATTTCACGTGAATTACAAAAAATTCCAAACTTAGGAATTGCAATGATTTCCAAAAAATTCAGGGATTCCACAAAATTCTAGAGATTTCCAAGAAATTGAAGTGATTTTCAAGGAATTCTAAAGTTTTCCAAGAATTCCAAAAATGTTCAAGAAACTTTGAGGATTTCCAAAAAAATCCAAGTATTTCAGGAACTTCCAAAGATTTCCAATAAAATTTTTATCTTAAGAATTTCAATGATTTCCAAGAAAATCCAGGGGTTTCCAACAAATTCTAGAGACTTTCTAGAAATTCTAGTGATGCAAATAGTTCTTTTGAAATTCCCATGATTTTCATGTAATTCCAAGGATTTACAAAGATTATCTTTGCATTCCGGTGATTTACAAAGAATTATAGTGATTTTCAAGGAATTCTAGAGTTTCCCAAGAATTCCAAAAGTTTTCAAGAAACTTCAAGGTCTAATGAATGTCTAATGATTTTCAAACAAGTTCAAATCTTAAGAATTGCAATGATTTCCAAGACAATCCAAGGATTTCCAACAAATTCTAGAAATTTTCAAGGAATTCTTGTGATTTCTAAGGTATTCTAAAGTTTCTCACGAATTCCAAAGAATTTCAAACAATTTCAAGGATTTCCAAGAATGTCGAATGATTTTCAAGCAAGTTCGAATCTAGAGAAATTTAATGATTTCCTAAGCATTTCAAAATTTTTTAAGAATTTATAATGATTTTCAGATAAGTTCCAATCTAAAGAATGTCAATGATTTCAAAGGATACAGGATACAAGGATATTAGAGATATTGAAATTTATTTAAGACTATATCATTTTACTAAAAAGTAAGCATTTAAATTCAGAAAAATGTGGTTTTTCCTTTAATTTAAATTTTGTTTTATAGAGAAATACGAGTAAGTTCAACTCAAAACTGCTATTTCGTGAGTTCTAATAGTATTTGTTGCATGGATTGAATTGATTTATCGGAAAAGGACCTGCGAAGCAGTGATTTTGCCGATTCAACATAACAATTTTTACGGTTACACTGAGCAAATTAATTTTATTTTAATAGATAATATACAATAATGTTGAGTTTCTTTTGATTAAGTTATCAAATTTTCTCCGACGAGAGTTTCTTATTGAAATAAATTAGTTTTAGCCGTGGGCGACTTTTGAGCACTTGGTAATTCGTAATTGCGGTTTTTCATTTAACTAGTTTAACTTTCGTATAATTATTGTCGTATTCTATAACATTCAGCTGTAGTTTAATGTTACTTTAATGTTAAGGAATTGAAAATAATATGCCGATTTCTATCTGTGTAATCGCAATTAATTAACCTCTCTATTTTTCTTTTTTAAGTTCTTGAAATCCAGTGGCGGCTTGAATGGGGGAGGGCGATAAAACATAACATAAACGACGTAAAGTTTGAAGTAATTCAAAAACAGGGATACTACAAAGGTAAGAAAAGAAAGAAACGATTTTAAGACGAAGTTGTAGATTAATTAAAGACTTAATTTGTACCTACCCATCTAATAATTTAAATAGAGAAATTCAACGCCCAGAAATATAAAAGACAGCTTTGTAAATTTACGAGAAACTCGAGGCAATCTTTTGAAAATTTGCAAGTATTTATCGGATTTTCGGGTCAATTTCTCTTATTTAGTTTAAAATATGGCTCGCAGCTTGTTGAATTACAATGAATTGAAGTGATTCAGGTTAGGTTTGGGTTAATTAACTTAAACCGATAATAATTTGTAGCAATCCCAAAATTATAATAATTTACAACGAGACTTAACCGAAATGTTGGAATATTTGAATTTTAAGTGTAAGCTGATAATACACAAACAGAAATTTTAATCAAGTAAAACTTTTAGAAACTTTATGTAAGATTTCGAAAAGGGCGTCTGAAGCGCATAAAATTAAAAATGAAAAATGAAATTGCAATATAGTCATCTCTTTATTATGTTCATTCCTCTATTTCAGCTAATCAGAAAAATAACTAGGTAGAAAACGAAGAACAAACGAAAATTTAATTTAAAAAGCAATATTTAAATATTACATAATAATGTGCATGACTATTTTGATTAGGAAATAACAAGCACAGCACTTCTATTAGAAAATGCAAAAATTTCCTTTTAAAGCAACCGTGGAAGATATTTTCTTTAATTAATTTTTAATATTTCTTTTTTTTTTATTTATTCGAGTTGGATGTGTTACGACTTATTTCGTTGGCCGTTCATTTATTTGTTTTTTGTTTCTATATCATCCAATAAAAATGCGATAAGTGTGTCTGGAACATTGACTCAAGGAAATTATTCACGATTTACAAAATACTTGGCACTGTCTCAATATAAAGACAGTGCAGTGTGCGAACGAACGACTTTTCCAAACACAATTTGAAACGATGTAAGAATTTTAAACCTGATTATATTTGCAATCAACGAGATTGCTCCAAAATATGGATATTGAGATAAATATAAATTTTCACTTTAAAATATTTTAACATAATTATCGCTTTTAAAGTTTACAAGCTTTTGCAGTCAAATGTCGGAAAATATACCTTAGAAAATTCATGCAATATAATACCAATAACTTCAACTTATTGTAAACTACTTATCTCGCAGTTTATTAGCGTAAATATTGGCTGTCAGTACGTAAGGGATCAATTTCAAATTGAAAAATAATATACTGTTCATCGCATCATCGAGTTGTATTGGTGACCCCGCTAGAACATCAAAGAGTTTTTGATGCAAAAATTTTTACTTGATTATCTATTATCTAATCACGTCTTTACCTTATACACTGTCTTGTTATTTCCTGTAGTAGCGGGGCTACAATGGTTCTAGCACACTTAAAGTTCTGATACTTATGTTATTTTCTAACTTCTGGAAAACAGTTATGATGTATTATGTAGTCTATTGTAAAAAATTCGGCAGTAAAATTTCACCATTAGCGCTTGATTTATATAATTTTTATTGAAAATGGAAACGGAAATACATTATACGGTTAATAACGACAATCAAGCACGAGCTTTGAAAAGCTAAATGGCAAAATATAATAGAAAACTTTTAAAGGAAATCACGGAGTTCTCTAATGATTTTTATTTTTATTAGTCAATTTAATGATCACATATTTTACACTTAAATACACGATATTGTCATATTATGCTGTAAAATGTCGCAACCTACAAAATTTATTGAGGAGGAAAGTAGGCGATTTAAAAAATTTTCTTTATGGATTTCAAAGAAAGGAATAAATTTTAAAGTCTGACTCTATAACATTTTTATCGCTAGCATTGTAAGTTCAAATTTTTGTTTTCCTTAATTATGTTTTTTTTTATGAAAAACGAAAATTCTGCTTTGAGTCAGCTGCTTTACATTATAAAGCGAATTTATAATGTAGAATGACATCCTTTGTAGTCGTTAGTTTCACATGTTTGAAGACAATGATGGTATTGTTACTATTATCAGCTCGCTGTATATAACCTAAGTAGACGATAAAGAAGTGCCTTAATGTACTCTCAAAATCATTAAGCTTCTCTATCCTACCCTGTGTTACTGTAAAATCGACTTTAAGTAGAAAGTAAACATTTTCTATTGTCGAAGGACATTTTTTCTGGGGAGTCCCTAAATTATTATGGCACACAACGGGACGTCATTATATTCGCACTATATCTTATAATATATCGATCGTCATTAAAGAAACATTTTGACTGACGCATGACGTTCGAGATGATTAAATCAATAGGCTTTGAAAATATCTTGCGACATGTATTCATAATTTGAATTTTTAATAATTTAGTTGAATCCTGTTCTTATTGATTTTAACCGAAATATATAAAAATGCGAGCCAGTTTACCTAGCGTGCGAGTTTACCTTCATTACACATCACCTCACCCACACTTCCCAGTCACCAGTATCATTATGATGTTCATTCTCAAAATTTCCGCCTTATAAATAAAGATAATTCAAATACTTTGATTAGGTACTTATTTGCTGTTGTTTTCTTGGACTTCCCTTCCCCCGTTTCCCTTCACGAAGTCAGGAGGTACAATAGTAGAAGCCTGGTATGTTTTAGATGCAATTGAGAAAATTTCAATAATTTAATTAACTTGGTAGGCTAGCCGAACAACTGCTGACTCTAAGGTACTCGGTTCGAATCCGGGGAGAGTCTGAAACTTTTACATGACCGTCTCCGTGCTTCTGGGGGGCACGTAAAGCCGGCGGTCTCCCTGGGTTGAATGGATTGAGTAGCTCATCGCATTTTACTGGGGAAGCAAACTTGTTGAGGATATTTAAGTCAGCCAAGACCAACCCAGGATTTTAGAGCTGCAGGAATGATTCACATTTTTGAAAGATTTCACCGGATTTCCTCATGAATTTTCTTAACATTTCTTTTCGAAAAAAAGTTGAAATTTAAAGTCATCTATAGTATTCCTAAGAATTTTTGGATTTCTTAAGATTTCTTTAGATTTCTCAAAATTCCTAAGATTTTCTAGATATCGTGAGATTTTCTAGAATTTCCTAAGATTTTCTTAAATTTTCCCAAATTTTCTCAAATTTATCAGTAATTTCACTTTTCACCTGTTTGTTTTCCATTTTGTTTCTGATTTCTGCATTTTCTTAACAAATCCCATGCAATTCCTGCAAGTAATTTTTACCAAAATTCATCACCCAGGATTGTCGAGTTGCAGGATTGATTGGCATTTTTGAAAGATTTCCCCGGATTTCCCCCTGAATTGCCTCACATTTCTTTTCAAGAAAAATTGAAATATAAAGACATCTGTAGTATTCCTAAGAATTTTTTGGATTTCTTTAGATTTCCCAAAGCGACGGGTTAGCAATCACTTCTTGGGAAACAAAACTTATGAAAATTTATGTCGGCCAAGATCAACTCGGGATTGTAGAGCTGCAAGACTGATCGACATTTTTAAAAGATTTTCTCAAATTTCCTTCTGAATTGCTTTAAAATTTCTTTTGAAAAAAAGATTTATTTTGGATTTCTTAAGATTTCTTTAGATTTACCAAAATACCCTAGAATTTCCTAAGATTTTCTTAAATTTTCCTAAATTTCCTCAAATTTCACTTGTTTGTTTCCCATTTTGTTTCTAATTTCTGCATTTTCTTAACAATTGCCATGCAATTCCTGCAAGTGATTTTTACCAAAATTCATCGGAATTGAGAAATATTCACTCAGTTTAATAATAATAGAAAGGGGAATTGCAACAAAAATTTAGATATCCCAAAGCGAGGGGTTAGCAATCACTTCTCGGGAAAAAAAAACTTGTTGTGGAGATCTAAGTCAACCAAGATCAACCCAGGATTGTAGAGCTGCAGGATTGATTGAATTTTTAAAAGATTTCTCCGAATTTCCTCCTGAATTGCTTCAAAAAAAGTTGAATTATAAAGTCATCTAATATTCCTAAGATTTTTTTGAATTTATTTAGATTTCCCAAAATATCTACCCTAGAATTTCCTAAAAGTTTCTAGATATCTTGAGATTTTCTAAAATTTGCTAAGATATTCTTAAATTTTCCCAGATTTCCTCAAATTTCAACTGTTGATTTGTTTCCTATTTTGTTTCTAATTTCTGCATTTTCTTAGCAATTCCCTTGCAATCCTGCAAGTAATTTTTATCAAAATTTCTCTGCGGTTTATTTTTAGGTTCAATGCAGTTCGAAATTGAGAAATGATCCCTCAGCTTAAGAATAATCGAAGGGGAAATTGCAACGAAAATTTTGTACACCAAATTCCCATTTAAGAGAAGATGTTCTCGGATTTCTTTAGATTTCCCTTTAAACGGAAAACATAAAAAAAGCTCATGAAATAAATCAATAAAATTTTTCTGAATTTCCTCAGTTGTTCCTGGATCATTTCGGAATTTTCTTTATTATTTGCACAGCAGACTTTTGCCGCGAAAAAGTAAAAGAGCAAAAATAAGCTTATCATCTACTAACGTAAATGAATAGTATTAATTTGAATTTTCTAAGATATCGCGAGTTTTCCACGAAATCCCGGGATTTCCTCGAGAGTTTTTCTTATAGTACTTTAATAGCAGACTTTTGTCAAAAAGTCATTGACTTCTAAAATAAATCAATAGCATTCTTCTGAATTTTCCGAGATTTTCTCGAATTTTCTCAGATTACTTTCGAATACTGTTAAATAAAATATTAAAATCTGTTTTGAGAAGTTGAGATCTTTTCTGGAAGTTATTGATGAATATTTCAAACTCTGGTTTGTACAAACGCTTTAATTAATCACTTTTCAATTCTTACTAGATAGAAAATTTCCCAAGTCAAAGTTTTTCCGGAAAACCTTTCTTAACCTGATTACTTAATAAAAGGAATTAAACTTGATTTTCGATTAATATTAGTAGGTACTAAACTAAAGTACTTTATCGCCGTTAGTCGCCGGCTGCAAAAGTAAAATTACTCTAACAAAGCATGAATGATTTGTCAATTGTTTGTGATAAAAATAGAAAAACTATGAATTAATATTAAAAATATATAAAGTTTGATGAGTAAATATGTTCAACATCAACGTTCGTGTGAAGGAGCCTTTAAATTAGCAGTAGTAGGAAGAGAATTATTGATATTGAATGAACAAAAAAATGAGCGCAGAAGTAAATTTAATTTATTTACTTACAGTTAACATGCAGAACGATTCTTTTGCTAACCGCTGGGGGTACATCGTTATTAGCTATGCACAAATAAGCTCCCATTTGTTTTCTATCGACCCGAAACAAGGCTAATTGTGCACCGCTGTAAGTATCAACTGCAATAAAAAATATTTCAATATTTCAAGCACTAAAAACAAATAAATAAAGCTTGGTAATATGAAATATAAAAAGAGTATTAAATTATGAGAATGTGCGTGATATTTTAGGCCATCTAATACAATGCATTATTAAATTATATGAGGAAGCTTTCAGCTAGAAATAAGTAAATGCCTTGCCTTTTTCAGTTTCATGTAAACGAAAATGAAGAATAAGTTGATTTCCGTCTTCTCTTCTCCAAAGGATTCGTGGGGAAGGATGCCCAGTTGCTTTACAAGTAAGGGAAACATTTTCGTTTTCAGGAACTGTCACGTCACTGCTAGTTTCTGTATCATCAATGTCCGGTGGAACTAAAATACAGTAAAAAATTATTTGTTTTTTTGTATATTTTTATTTTCGGCGTACTTTAGCGCGCACATGAAAACTCCACATAAAATTTTATTTTACTAGAGAGAATTTAAAAAAATTTACGAACTGCAAATGTGATATATTGTTGTAACGGTTCTTGAAGGTTATAAAAGTAAGAAGGAACATAAATTTTTAAAAGAGCTTTCAATTTTATCGATTGCCATAGATTTATTAAATTTTTTTTTGAGCGATGCAATTTTTCCTTACAATTTTGTAATATTCATAATAGGTAAGGTTCCGTTTGTATGAGTTCATTTAAATGCACATAACTTTTAACTGCTCTCTGGCTGTTCCATTTTTGAATTTTCATGTTTTAGAAATGTTTTACGTTTTAATTTAATGAAAATCAGATATTTCTACTTAACAAGCGCATACATATTAGGATTTATACTTGAGAACGGTCTAGCCGAGCGTAATGAGTTTTTAACTCCAAAGTTTTGCTACCTAAACTTATTTCTGCATTTAGTTATTTATTTTTATATAATAATATATTCCCTAGGTTATTTTTGCTGTTACTTTCTTTTCCTTTCATTTGTCTTTTTTGTACACTTGTATATGTATTAATTATTAAACTTTTAAGCGAATGCAAAACCGCGGCGAAAGGATAATTCACAAAATAAAACACCAAATGAATGAAAACGTTTGGTTTATAAACAAAACTTTCTATACCAACTCTATGGCGTTCGCTTAATCTTTGCAATACAAAATGATAACTTGACCATACGCAACGATATCAAATCTTATTCGCGATACCTTCAAATGTCTAATTTTAAATTTTATAAATATCATCATATAAATTAATTGTAATTTGTCCAAATTACTAAAATAACCAAATTAATAAAAACTGAATGAGAATGAAAATAAAATTAAACTCAATTAATTATAAAAATCGCAATACAAAAAACAGAGAAAAAACCTGGTTTCCTTATCTAGTTGGACCGATGGTCAAGGGTTTCCATAATCCCATATAACTTTTCCACCGCCCCCAAACTTTTAGTCGTCGAGTTTTTAAGTAGTTCTTAACATATTACATAAGACTAGCTGGAAAGCCCGTCCGTGGACGGGCAACTAGACGGTGGATCTCTCTTTTAGCGGTGTACATTTAATTTCGTTTCCTGCTACTGGGGGATTCCCCGTTTTTTATATTTTTAAAGCAACACATCAAAAACTTGATGTGCCGTCGATAAATTAGAAACTTTTTTAAATTAGTTTTACTAATTCCAATGTTCTTTAGCCGAACGTTTTAATTTCCCTCACTTTTGTTCAAAAACAAAAAATTTCCCAACTTTTTCTGACGAAATTAGTATAATTATTCTGCCTTGTGTAAGTATTTTAGAAGAGTGGGAATATTATTATATGTACTGGAGGGTGTTCCACACCCCCCAGACCCCCCGGTTTACACTTTTAACTTTGAAGTTGCTGCTACACTCTGTGGGCAGAGTAAATGTTTTCCTAGCTTTTATTTTTAATTCCATCACTTTTGCTTAAAAATTCAAATTTCCCGGTTTTTCCGGACAAAATTTGTAAAATTATAAGTATTCAGGAAGAGTGGAAATCCTGTGATATGTTCTCCACTTCGCCTTTTTGTTTTTCTTCTCATTAATCGTGTCTGCGTTTTCGGGTTTTTCTTACCTAAAATATGACACGCTATGGCAGCAGGAGTAGCAGCGTTCTGGCTTTATATATATTAGAGATATAATTATACAGGGTGTCCGTACAGGAAACTGATAGAAAATGTATATTAATTATAATAAAAAAGAGATATCCGCGCGAAGATATGCATCGGTTATGTAGGTTAGTGTTAGCTTATATGATTTTTCTCTAGCGAAATTGTCCGTAAAAGAAATATCCGCGCGAAGATATGGGTCGGTTATGCAGGTTAGTGTTAGTTTATATGATTTTTCTCTAGCGAAATTAAACATTTAATTTTGTTTCCCGCTACTGGGAGATTCCCCGTTTTTCTATACTTTCAAAGCAGCACAAAAAGTTGCTGCTAAACTTGATGTGCCGTCGAGCAATTACAATTTTTTTTTAGCAATAAAAATAAATTAGTTTTTCAAATTCTAATTTTCTTTAGCCGAACGTTTAAATTTCCCTCACTTTTGTTCAAAAACAAAAAATTTTCCAGCTTTTTCTGACGAAGTTAGTATAATTATTCTGTCTTCTGTAAGTACCTATTCTAGAAAAGTGGGAATTTTATTACATGTCCTGGAGGGTGTTCCACACCCCCCAGACCCCCCGGTTTACACTTTTGACTTTATAACTTTGACAGTTATAAGTTAACTATGTGAGCAAAGTAAATATTTTCCTAGCTTTAATTTTTTCTAGCCGAAGGTTTAAATATCCCTCACTTTTGCTTAAAAATTCAAATTTCCCGTTTTTTTCTGACAAAATTTGTAAAATTATAAAGTCGCTGTCTTCTTCGGGTATTCAGGAAGAGTGGTGATCCTGTGATATTATGTTCTCCATTTTTCCTTTTTGATTTTCTTCTCATTAATCGTGTCGGCGTTTTCGGGTTTTTCTAACCAAAAATATGACACTGTAGCAGCAGGAGTAGCAGCGTTCTGGTTTTTTATATATTAGAGATATAATTATACAGGGTGTCCGCGCAGAAAACTGATAGAAAATATATATTAATTATAATAAAAAAGATATATCCGCGCGAAGATATGGATCAGTTCTGCAGGTTAGTGTTAGTTTATATGATGTTTCTTTAACGAAATTGTCCGTAAAAAAGAGATATCCGCGCGAAGATATGCATCGCTTGTGTAGGTTATATAATCGTCCCATTGTACTCCTACTAATACTTCATAAGCTACCCTGACACAAATCCTTGATTAAATATCAACCATCGGCGGAAAAGTATGCCGTCCACCTAGTTAGTCTATGGTCATCTAGTTGGCGGGAAAACAAAACAATTGAAAATATTTACAAAGCTTTAAAACAAACAAAATTTTTACGAAAAAATACAAGATTGCCAACCCTCGGTTAGGCAATGGCAAAATTCCAAAATTAAAATTTCAAATTACTTCCATTTGATGTATTTTCGTTGATTAAAAGCAGTTAATTATAATTATGATTTCAAATTTTCCGTCCAAGTTAATTTCTAATCTCTAATTATCCAAATTCATCAATCAAAACTAATTAGACAAAAATATAAATTCGCAAAATTATAAAATTTAAAATTAAATCGCAAAATACTCTCAGAGACAAAACTTGGTCTGTACCGTTCACAGGCAATCTTGGCCGCAAGATATCTGGTATCTCAGCTAGTTGGTCTGATGTTTTATTATAGTTTTCAAAATTTTCTTTCAGTTTTTGGAATATAGCATCGTTAAAGTCAGTTGGCGCTTCAGGCGCTTACTTGACTTCGTTCACCTCCATTATCCGCACTAGTGTTTTTGGGTTAGAAGACTGGTTAAACATACATCGCGTCTCATTCTCATTAAGATCGATTTTAGTAGTTGCAAAATGACGTATAAATCGAATATCAGTCTTTTCTGATATTTACCGAAAAATATTGGTATAGGACGCAAACTGAAAATAATAAGCAACCTCCATAAACGCTTGTTAACCGGGTTGCATAACGTGACTGTTTGATTTTCATTAGAATTAGAGATTTCAGGCAGATCTAAAACATGTTTTCTTAAATAAAATAGTGGCATTGTTTATGTGGAGGGTGGTTTATTTTAAGAACTGTAAAATCAGACCTTTTTCCGGACGAAGTCAATATCTGAAATTTTGCGGTTACGTTTTATTCATTATTTTTTGGATGAAACTGTTTGAAGGGAGGTTATTTCGATGAGGCGAAAAGTTATTGTTTTAATTAAAATTAAAAGGCAGTTGAATGTATCGACAATTTGAAAATCGAATTTGGTGACTTGAGAGAGTCTGTGTAGTCCTTGGAGACGAAAGTGGACCGAAACAAATCTGTAGGTGTTATCCTCGAGAGCACCTAATTTGCAAATTGAAACAAGAAATTGGTGTAGTAATCCAGTTGTCGCAGAAATTAAGTGCTAATTAAGTAAAAAGCAATTGAAAAGTTTGTAATGGCGAGAGATTTCTCAAAGTGTCGTCTAACTATGTTAAGATTTAGAAAGCGATAAATCATTTACGATAGGGAATATTGTAAATATTTTTTATTCCTTTGTTACAGAAATATTGTTAAAGATATTCTTTTGTGGTTAAAAAAGGTGATACTTTTGCGTGTAGATAGGATTTCGTAAAAATCTTTTATATAAAAAATTTCGTTTTATGTTTAACATAAAACTGTCGCTCTGTGGAATGGGATATGGAAGTTGGAAAACGCTCCAATTGCCACTTTTCACACATGTCGTTTAACTTGTAGATATGCCAGAGTTGTAAAATATATCGAAAACCCTCCATTACTATAACTGTCGTCCAGTCCAGTGAGTTCTCTTATTCGATTTGCTTATCAAGTTTGCGTTATGTATGGCATGGTTGCTCGGTGCTATGTTACTGGTAAATAGGCTAAATTGCTCAAGTCGATGTAGTATTATAAAACTGTGTTACCACCAGTGAGACGTTTTAGTTCAAATTGTACAAATGAGAGCAATAAATAATACCATTACTTAAAAGTTATAACTTTCCACATTAATTTAAACTTTTTCACCCTTTCTAAATTTTAAACAGTGTGGATTAGTTTATAATGCTATAGATTCCGTTTTGCGGTAAACCTAAAAATCTTTTTTATTTTACATTTCATAGTTTACGCGTATAATGCGTATACCTTAAGAGCTTTTAGGTAACATTACATAACCATAATAAATTCTACTGCCGACCCCTCTAATCCCCTGAGGAGTGTTTTCGAGGTTGGAAAATAGTTGGCACTCACCAACAAATACGATATATTTTATTTCCTTCAAATTGATGAGCTCACTTAATCCACAAAATATCAAATACGGAGAAATTTCAAATAAATTTTATATTTAAACTCCAAATACCGAATAAAGTATATAAACCATTGACGCGAGTAATAAATTTTAAAAATTATCTTTTCTCTTTTATGAAAACATTTACTTTGCCTAAATAAAGATATCCCTTATACCAAGCATCAACTTTACTCTAATTCCCTTTCATTTATCTAAAACACCCGATTACAAATATTGCATTCGATTTCTTAATTTTAACTTGACTCTAATTGTTCCACACTATTTAAATACTACAAGGTCATGGCGGCCGATACGCCACCTGATTAATTGCATCTGACTGCTTACATAGGCTACACTCATAGCACATAACATATATCTTAAGTAGAAAATCTCTTAATAAAATTGCAATGTTAATTGCCATTGATTTCCTAAATTGGTTTTGAAGCTCCTTTGCTAATTTTATTCAGTTCCATAAATTTACCGAATGTTAATTTCCTAGCTCAGCGATTTTCGTACGTCCGTACTTTATTCATAGATTGACTATCAATTTTCATAAGTTGGTCCATTTTATATGTACAGCGTTTAACAAAACCACCCTTTGTGGTTGTTTATACTGCATTTTTGATGCAGTAAAATGCGAAGAAGCCCAATAACGAAAAGTATGGAAATATACGTCGTTAAATGGAAATCGGATCGAAAACAAAAGATATGCACAACAGAAGCAATTTCCAGTTAAGGTTTACGGTGAAATCGGTAAAATATAACACACGAAAACTTCGAAAATGATGACTAAGCATTAACCGAGGTAACGTTGTGATAAGTGGGATATTAAGAAAAATGGAAAACAATTTACGCATCCAAAACTAAATAGAAAAATATATTTTATTTTCGCGTTAACGTTTTTCGGCGAAATATTGCTAAAGCAATTTTATGATAATTTCCAACGATTTTTCGATACACCGACAACTTTTGCCTAACGCAACAGCACTTGTCGCTATATTTTAACAGCTTAATAATTAACTACTACCTGTTGGCAAAGCTGCTTTTAATTTTAAGTAATCAGACTTGAATTATTATTCGATTGCGGCTAAACACAAACCACTTACTCGTGTATTGATTGGAAGCCTTTAGAGCAGAAATCCGCACTTTTTTAGGTAAATACTTTTTGATGAGGCTCACTTCAACGGTTTTGTGATAGAAACGTAGAAAAGTTTCGAGATAATTTTAACCAAATTTGTAGTTTGTTTTTCCACAACTCAGCGCTTTCTTTATTAAAAACTTAAAAATTTAAATTTCAGATAGTAGAGTAGTTTTATTAAAAAGCAGACAATAGACGGCGATTTCACGTTATCTACATTGCAGATAAATAAAATTGAGTTATGGTTTATTCAAGAACTGCGAGCGTTGTAGTAAATTCAGATTTTGAATGTGCGGTGCTTGTTTACAATATGTTTTTTAAGAAGTAACCTAAAGAAAATATTGGAAATAAAAATATACAAAAATGTTGTGCTAACATAGAATTTTTCGTTGCGCTAGTCGTAGTAAAACGCACGCCGTGAACATCAATTGCTATTGGTTGGTGCACGTAATTCCCATCAAATCGGTACACCACGGTTCGAATACCATACTAAGAAGCATATCAATAATGGCATCGAATCCATGTAATACTGCTAAGTGATTTTCGTTGTTGTTACGATTTTAAAGTTTAATGTTTTAACTGGACCCATTTTACAGCCAAGTCATTACGAACGCAGATTCCAGTTCAAATGGGTCCAATAAGGGCTCAAACAGACGAACGTAGTTGACGCTGAATAAATAAATTAGCAGGCCCCACGTTGGGCGCCAAATTTTCATAACGGCATATTTCAGATTTTATTTTCTTTGAATCGTTTAGATAAAACCATTTTTCTACAACCAGCAGGCTTTTTTTCTTGTTGTTTTTTTCATTTAATATAATGCATAGCTGGAAAGCCCGTCACGCTACTGGGGGATTCCCCGTTTTTCTATATTTTCAAAGTAACGCAAAAAGTTTAAAAGGCAATTAAAAATTTTTTCATAATATAAATATAAATAAGTTTCTGAAATTCTACTTTTCTTTAACAGACCGTTTTAATTTCCTTCACATTCCCTCAAAAACAAAAAATTTCCCAGCTTTTCCTGCTGAAATTGGTATAATTCTTCTGTGTATTCTAGAAAAGTGGGAATTTTATCATATGTACTGGAGGGTGTTCCACACCCCCCAGACCCCCCGGTTTACTATTTTACTAATTGGAAAATATATTAAACTAATAAGATTAGGACTAACCGGGAAATTTGAATTTTTAAATGAAAAAAAGGGAAAACTTTCGGCTAGAAAACCTTAAAACTTGGAAAGCATATTTATTCAATTACTTTACTACTCCTATAGTTTATCAGCGACTTTCTGTGATACTTTGAAAGTTAATTATAAAAATATAAGCCAAAATTGTAAACCGGGGGGTCTGGGGGGTGTGGAACACCCTCCAGTACATATGATAAAATTCCCACTTTTTGGAGGAACACCCTCCAGTACATATCGTAGGATTTCCACTCTTTTAGAATACTTGGAGGAGATAGGGAATTTATAATGTTTTAAATTTTGCCAAGAAAAATCGGGAAATTTGAATTTTTAAGCAAAAGAGAGGGAAATCAAAGTGTTTTTCAGCAGCAGCATGCTGGGATTTAATATATTGTTATAATTAATATTATTTATAATAATAATTACCAACTTAGAATAAAGTGGGATCGAACCTTCTTAGTTTATCTACTAATTTAACAATAAATAGGAATTTTTAACATAAAGTAAAAACAGAAGTTTTTTTACTTTTGTAGAAATTATTACCAATTCTGAGAAGATTCATACAGCAAAAGTAGATAAACAAAGTAGATTCTAAAGCAATTTCAATTTTCTTTAATTTTAGATTTAATTTTAATTTCATTATTTTTTAATTTCTCGGTTTTTCCTGGCGAAATTTCTAAAATTATAAATTCTCTATCTTTTCCAAGTATTCTAAAAGAGTGGAAATCTTGCGATATGTACTGGAGGGTGTTCCACACCCCCCAGACCCCCCGGTTTACAATTGTGGCTTTATATTTTTATAATTAACTTTCAGAGTAACACAGAAAGTTACTGCGAAACTCCATGAGTAGTAAAGTAATTGAATAAATATGCTTTCCAAGTTTTAAATTTTTCTAGCCGAAGGTTAAATTTCCCCCTTTTTCATTTAAAAATTCCAATTTCCCGGTTAGTCCTAATCTTAGTTAATTTAACATATTTTTCGGTTAGTAAAATTGTAAACCGGGGGGTCTGGGGGGTGTGGAAGACCCTCCAGTACATATCGCAGGATTTCCACTCCTTTAGAATACTTGGAGAAGATAGGGAATTTCTAATTTTTCAAATTTCGCCAGGAGAAATCGGGAAATTTGAATTTTTAAGCAAAAGAAAGGGAAATCAGAGTGATTTTTTCTATCGTTTTTTTTTCTATTTTATCTATCAGGATGTGTTACGATCGTTTTTAAACCACCTACTAAATTCTGTCTTAAAATTTTTGCAAGTAGAGGTAATTGTTAACCAAATGTCCATTTGTTAGGCGACAATAAGCCAAAAATTATAGACAAATCTTTGATCTATAATTTACAGAATTACAAGTTAGCAGTCCTTATTTACCAACTAGACGTAAACAAGAACTTACAGCTTAACGTTGATTCCAAGCTATGGCACAAATAATTGTACTGCAATTGGAAATTGAACTTATACCTCTATTATAGAAAGCCAACTTGCTATAATACTCCACCTACAACATCTACTTTGCATGTAGAAGTACCTCGACTTCTACGAAAACCATACCTACACTATGGGATTGAACAACAAAACTTGATTACACAAATCTCTTTTGCAAATATTAGCAGGGTCCTTAAAATCAATACTCCATTAGTAAAAAACGATTTCTTCAGTAATTCAAACATTGTAGGTATACAAATAAAAATAATCAAAACAAATAATAAAATTTTTGATTGTAATTATTATGAAATTGAAATATTACAGTTAACTTGATAAGTAAACACAATAAAATAATATTGCATCATAGCTCTCGGCGATTTGTTGATTTTCAAATTTTAATTAAATATAATTTTTTCAAGATAATATATACAGGATAATACATAGTATACTATTTATTTCAAGTTGAATGATCAAAAATAAAACTGAAAAATAAAAGGTTTTTCAGATTTACCAACAGTATTCTGTTAAAAATAAAATGTGTTAAAATTTCCGTGGTTTGGAGCCCACGTTAAGTAGTAAATCCTATTACATAAAATTGTTATTACAAAAAAATTATTCACTGCTTTATTAATGTAATCTGCAATGTCCTGTTAATTTATTGCATATCCAGGTTTTAACTGCCAGCAGTTAGCACATGTTCCACCTGGTCCTGTACTTGATTTAGCAGTTACCCTAATAACTTTCTGAACTCTATTGTAGGCAGTGTATTACTTTTAAAACCACAATCATATGAGACTTATGCATGAATTAAAATTAAAGTGCAGGGATTGATTTTAAACAAAATGCATGCAGGGGCAGATTTCCAAAATCCACTTAAAACGGATTTGCGGGCGCATTACTTTCGATAGCTGCAACTTTACAGCAGTTGTGTTAAAAGCGCCTGTTCTATTTCGATTAGATTTTAAAAACAGAACTTAGCCGGTGTTTCTGAGGGCTTGACCCGTCTTTGTTCTTTATTTCTTCTGAACAAAGTTTTTGTTCAACCTCAATTTTTAAATGAAATTTCTATACTAATGTGATTTAAGTAAATTTATTTTTGAATTTTACAGCAGACACAGAAGTGGATCAACGCAGACAAAGGTAGCTTCAAATAAGCTTCAGTTTGTGCCTGAAATTTCTCATAATTCAAAACATTTTTATATTTTATTTCAATTTTTTTTTAATTAGTCCTGGTCATAATAATTGGTTTATTTGGATATACAGGGAACTGAATGACTTAGCCGAACATAGTAAATTAACATGTAAAAACTTATTAATGCTAATTCCTGCTGCTCTAATTATTTTAGAGAAAAAATAAAAAACACAAAAATAATGCAGAAATATAAACTACAAATGATAAAAGCATTAGATTTCATTTAGCTTTTACTTAAAAAGTCAAAAAATGCTTTTGAAATTGTTAAAGGTTTTATTTATCAGACTGGTCATGTAAGTTTCCATGGTAATTATTTTTGAAAATAGAAATTAAATTGAATAAATTACATGGCTAGCGCGATAAATGAAAATTTTAACAATTCTGAAAGCATTTTTTGACCTTTTAAGTAAAAGCTAGATGAAATCTAATGGTCTTATCATTCGTAGTTTATATTTCTGCATTATTTTTGTATCTTTCATTTTTTTTCTAAAATAATTAGGGAAGCAGGAAGTTGCATAAATAAGTTTTTACATGTTAATTTGCTATGTTCTCAAGATTTCCTTAAATTTCCTAAAATTTGCTCGGATATCCTAGGATTTCGAATGTTCTATTTTGTTGGATTTTTGCGTAATTCCTTAGATGTTTCTTTACAAAAATTATCTTTTCAGTTGCAGGGCAAGGAAACCCAAAAGGTAAATCACGGTCAAAAATTGTGTACACCAGACTCTCTCCTAGTTCGGACTTCCGGACTTCCCGGGATTTCCTACAAGTTGTACACTACCTCCCGGGAGATTTATCCCTCAAGGAGACCCTAGAAAATTTCACAAAGAGATAATGAAAATTCAATATACAAAAATTTACGTTGTCAAAGGTTCCTACTGCTTAATAGCTCTGATCACAGATCATGAATAAAAATTGTCAGATCTTCAAACCGGGGGGTCTGGGGGGTATGGAATACCCCCTAGTGCTTCTTAATCTCTTGATGCACTCATCTACAGTTTAATCAGTAATACTGTAAATCCTTGCGATCCATGTGATGAGTACATCATTTCCATATAGGTGCTAGCCTAGCGTTACGTCTGGGATAAGTGTTGTAGATGGAGTATCTATTTTTTGATAGTTCTCACAATGGAAAATTTTCGTTTTACTTTTTTGAAAATTTTATTAGTTCAATCAATACTTCAGAATTTCCCCTGACAAGCTGCCGCTGATATTTTACGAAAAATAGATCCTGGATTCCTTATTTTCTAAGCTTGATTTCGAATGGTGATGTCGGGAAGTCAGCAGGAATGCCCGCATATGGTTATCCTTTTAAAAAAATCATTATTATGACTGTTTTTAAAATTAATTATCCGGTAAAATTAGATGTAATTTCAAAAATTTAATATCCTTGGTATTCAAAGTATGACGCTCGTGTTTGGAAAAAGTATGGTGGAATGTTTTTGATAAGCAATTTCACATCGATTTTTCAGATGTGATTGTATTTCCAGTATTTGTGTACTGAAAAACTGCTGAAAAGTCCTTTGAAAGGATCTTGAAAATTAATTTGTATGCGAAGTGCGATATCAATAATTAATATGTTACAAAGTTGGCAGTAAATTAACAATTTTTGAATCAACTGTTAATTAAAAGTTTATAAATTTTTTATGAATAAAGTGAAGCATTGCGCAGCAGTCTTATTAATTTTGGATGCAGTTGCGTCTAAGAAAATAATCATAATTGCTTTGTAACTCGTGGAAATTATAAAAACAATGGAAAATTGTATTGTAAGGCCAATAAAATGTCGGCATTGTATTATCGTCTCACCTCGTTATAAATCATTCACGCCTTTTGCGTTATTGTAGTATTCTTTGTTACCCCACGACAAAAAGCTATTCCAAACTCCATTTACATATTTTTAAAAAACTACCGACTATTGTTTGATATTTCTTACATAGGTTAAATTTTAATCGTCTGCATGGTTTGGCTGAAATAAAATAAATGACAAAAATTCATCTCAATTTAAACGGCAAACGACCCATTAAGATACAAGGTTGTTATTTTAAAAATGAAATTTGCTTGCAAGTGGAAACTACTTTTTGCATACTTAGAGCAATTTTAAAGTTTTATTGACTGAAATAGATAATCCCGAAACAAACTAAAAGATAACGAAGTGGCGCTAGTGTTCTTGCTGAAAAATTTCGCTTCGCTGTGCAGTTTGGTCTGAAATGTCGCTGAAAACGTGTAAACTTGTTTTAAAAAACAAATCGTATTTACGTAAATCAAACCGTTATCGGATATACAAAATATGAAAAGCTCAACTTTTTTCGACGACTTTTTCACATGAATTAAATTGCTTTTAAATTTGTTTTGTTTGATTAATGCTTCATTGATTTCCTACTTTTATTCGATTGCTTTTAAGTGCTTTTGTTTATTTGTTAGATTTGAAAGGTTTAGAAACGACGACGTCTTAACAAATCACCAATTTAATTTGAATTTTAAAAGTTTGCTTCTAATTGAAACAAGGAATTTGCGAGAATTAAAAATTACCTTGAACGTCGACGCACCCCAATTGCTTTTTCATTGTGTTTGTGTTAATTTGGCACATGTAGCAACCTCCATCGGATTCCTTAAGCTGTCGAATTCGCAGTTGCCACACTCGGAAGTTATCATCGTGTGTCACACTAATTCTCGGATTATGCGTAATTACGCGGGTGTGAAGACTCAAAATAGTTTGATCATCGGCTTTCATCCATCCAACCTTAAAGTAAAAAGCATTATTAGATAGAATTTGGCGAAACATTCGCTGGCTTATCTTCTCAAACGTGCGCTAATTTGAGTTTTTCAATGCATAGAGGCGCAGGGATACAAAAGGGTGGAACGAATACTAAATACGGGAAATAATACCAAACTTTTGTTTTCTCGTTTAACAATTTGGGTTAAATGTGAATTGTTTATAAGGTAACACTACGGTTTTCAACTAACAAAGGGTTGTAGTTATCTAAATTAAAATTTCTACATATATACTTCGCGCAAATGTTCATCATTTCTATGACCAAAACTAAACTAATAAATTTGCATACTAATAGTTTTCAACCTTTCAAAAAGTTGTTTGTCACAATTTCCTGGTTCGTCGCTAAAAATTTCCAAATTTTATTTTTTTCAAACAAACCTAGTATTTAAGCTATTCATTCAAGAGTTAAACATTTTTTAAAGTACCCCCCCCCCCGACTTACTATAATTTGTGTCTGAAATATATGGATAACTAAATAACTCCAGTTTAGACACTTGAGAAATGAACAAAATTCCTGAACTTCCCAGATTTAGTGTCTTTAAAGTCTGTTTTAGACCTTCCATAGCTTAATACCAATTAAGTATGACCCTTTTACAACAAAATAAAATTTTCAAAATTGGTTTCGTTGTATTTTAGTAATAAAATACTTGCCCGAAATGGCCGACAAGGCATTGTATTTGTTTTAAAAGCTAAATTAAACTGTATAATTTCTCAATAAATCTGATAATAATAATCAATTGATTAATTAATAATGCTACTTACTATATTTGAACATTTATCGTTACATTTGTGTACAATTCATACAATTACAACATACAAACGTTATAATATTTATAATAAACTAATTAATTGAATATGGGTGAATATAAAACAAACAAAACAAATTTTTAAAATTTTATTTTGTGGTAAAAGCAGTGCTCTTTTTGTAAAGAAAGAGGTGGTGGAACGCTAACAATAAAATCCCAGCATGCTGCTGCTGCTCCTGCTACAGCTTGTCACTGTTTGGTAGAAAAAAACTCTGATTTCCCTCACTTTTGCTTAAAAATTCAAATTTCCCGATTTCTCCTGGCGAAATTTGAAAAATTAGAAATTCCTTTTCGTCTCCAAGTATTCTAAAAGAATGGAAATCCTGTGATATGTACTGGAGGGTGTTCCACACCATCCAGACCTCCCGGTTTACAATTTTACTTACAGAAAAATATATTAAACCAACTAAGATTAGGACTAAACGGAAATTTTGAATTTTTAAATAAAAATGAAGGAAATTTATCTTTCTGCTAGAAAAAATGAAAACTTGGAAAGCATATTTATTTAATTACCTTACTACTCATGGAGTTTAGCAGCAACTCTCTGTGTTACTTTGAAAGATAATTATAAAAATATAAATAAAACTAAATAAGAGCGGCGTCCGGAATGGATAATGAGGAGAGGTAACCAGTTCACAAACACCAATTTTAATTCCGGAAAATTATAATTGGTTTTGTGAACTGGTTACCTCTCCTCATAAAAATATAAAGCCAAAATTGTTAACCGGGGGGTCTGGGGGGTGTGGAACACCCTCCAGTACATATCGCAAGATTTCCACTCTTTTAAAATACTTGGAAAAGATAGGGAATTTATAATTTTACAAATTTCGCCAGGAAAAACCGACGAATTAAAAAATAATGTAACTTAAACTAAATCTAAAATTAAAGAAAAATGAAATTGGGTTAGAATCTACTTTGTTTATCTACTTTTGCTGTATGAATCTTCTCAGAATTGGTAATAATTTCTACAAAAGTAAAAAAACTTTTGTTTCTTGACTAGCGAGAAACAAAAGTACTTTATGTTAAAAATTTGTATAAGTAATATTTATATTTTAATTTATTGTTAAATTAGTAGATAAACTAAGAAGATTCAGTCTCACTTTATTTATTACTAAGTTTATTTGAAAAATTTGAAAAATTAGAAATTCCCTAGAGGGTGTTCCTCCAGGGTGTGACCCCCCCCCCCCCCGGTTTAAAATTTTGGGTTTATATTTCTATAATTATCTTTCACAGTAACACAGAACGAAACTGAAAACTAACTAAGATTAGGACTAACCGGAATATTTGAATTTTTAAATAAAAATGGGGGAAATTCAACCTTCGGCTAGAAAAAATTATAATTTGGAATTACGTAAGCATATTTATTTAATTATCTTACTACTCGTCGAGTTTAGCAGCAGCTTTCTGTGTTACTTTGAAAGTTAATTATGAAAATAACATAAAAATATAAAGCCAACATTTTAAACCGGAGGGTCTGGGATTGTGGAACACCCTTCAGTACATATCACAGGATTTCCACTCTTAGAATACTTGGAGAAACCAGAAAATTTGAATTTTCAAGCAAAAGTGCAGCAACTTTTACGTTGCTTTAAGGGTTAACTGCCAAAATTATAGTAAAAACTGTAAATCGGGGGGTCTGGGGGTGAACCAGTAAGTATGATAAAATTCTCACTTTTCTAGAATAGCTGCAGAACACAGAAGAATTATACAAATTTTGTCAGGAAAATCTGGGAAAGTTTTTGTTTTTGAGCAAAAGTGAGGGAAATTAAAACGGTCGACTAAAGAAAATTAGAATTTAAGAAACTTATTTATTTTTATATTATGAAAAATTATTTAATTGCATTTTAAACTTTTTGCGTTACTTTGAAAATATAGAGAAACGGGGAATTCCCCAGTAGCAGGAAACGAATTTAAATGTTTAAATACTATTCCGCTTAAAATAGATCCACGTCTATCTGCCCGTCCACGGACAGGCTTTCCAGCTATTATTATTTTATATTATTTCATTTCTTCCAAAATTGTATAGCTTCAAGTGCGTAAAGTCCGTTTATTATTCATTTAATCTATAACTTAAAATAAAAATTTTAATTTAATGTTTATTTCACCGGATAATACTTATTTATAAAATATTTTAATTGTTTATTTAGAAATTCGTTTAATGAAACTACAGCTGATTGAAAACATTGAAATTCATTTGTTTTCTTTGTGAGTGCTTGGAAATCTCTGAAATTGATTGGAAAGCCCAGCAATTTTTTTAGGAAATTCTTAGAATTCTGTAAGAATCCTTGGAATTTCTTGGAAATTACTGAAATTTTTTGGAAATTACCAGAATTCGTCGGAAATTATTGAAATTTATTCGATTCCTGAAAATCACTGGAGTTTCTTAAGAATTTCTGAAATTATATGAAAATAATTGGAATTCCTTAAAAAAAATTTGTAATTCAATGAAAATCTTTGAAATTCTTTAGAATTTAAAATTTAAAATTTAATGGATTCCTGAAAATCACTGGTATTTCTTAAGAATTTCTGAAATTATATGAAAATAATTGGAATTCCTTAAAAAAATTTGGAATTCATTGAAAAATCATTGAAATTCTTTAGAATTTAAAATTTAAAATTTGGTTGATTCCTGAAAATCACTGATATTTCTTAAAATTTTTTAAAATTCTCTGGAAATAAATGGAATTCTTTGAAAATCCATGGAATCTTGGAAATCTCTGGAAATCTTTAAAATTTCGAGACCTGTGAATAAATTATTTTTTGGAATATTTACTCCTTGGGCTAACCGAAAACCTTCAGTCAGTATCATAAGACGCAAACTTATTAAATTATTACAAGTATGTAATAATTGCAACAACACAAGGTGGTTTTAAAAACATCCTACCTACGCATCAATGCAGAATCCCCAATTTAAGATTGTTTTAAAACAGTGAATTCTTGGTCTTGATTATAATCTGTTAAAAAATTAGAAATCTATTTATGGAGTTTGCATGGCTGAATAAATTTTGGGCATTGGGTATTGGAATTGGTTCTTCCTTGTATTTCTTTGTTTATGGATAAATAATGAATGGATTCCTTGTGAAATAGAAGAAAAGTATATAGTGAAACCTTAAATTCTTTTTGTTTTTGTAAATTGATTGAAATTGATTGAAGAGACGGTCACTAGTTAGTAGGTTAGCCGAACAACTACTGACTCTATGATACTCGGCTTGAATCTGGGGAAAGTCTAAAACTTTCATATGATCGTCTCCTTGCTTCGGAGGGCACGTAAAGCCGGCGATCCCCCTGGATTGATGATTGCCGCCATCAACTATTAAAAACAGGGTTACAGGTATTCCCCACTGTTTATTGATTAAATTAAATTTGGTAAAATAAATTGATTAACTTTGAAATTCCTGGTTTTTAGAATTATTTAATTAAGCTTAATCACTTAAATGTGTTGGAAATCCATTGAAAAAAAGTCATTGGAATTCTTTGGAAATTAATTGATATTCTTTGGAATTCCAAATCTTGTGTACATACATTTATAAGAATATGCACTTCTTGTATATTAACAAAGGAAATTTATATTTGTAATTTACCTATTCTACCCTGACAAATTAATATTTTATTTAAATGAAAGAGTAATTATGATACTGGCTTTTCCTAAATTTTTACGAATTCATTCACACTTTTCACTTTTAAAATAATATTTTTTTAAGATAATATCGAATAATTAAATTTAATATTATTGCTGATAATAATAATAATAATAGTAGCTAATATTACACATACTACGTCAAATTAAAGTTTCCCATTGTTTTTTTTTAAACTTACGAATTTGATTATTTATAAAAATTCGGAATAGCTTTAAAGCAATCTAGCATAAAAAATTTAATTTTAAATATCTGACTTAGGTACTCAAATACTACTTTTCAATGTTCTAAAAGTAATTTATAATAATATAAAACTAACCGAAAAGAAATTGGAGTAACCAAAAAATTTCATTTTGTTAAGAATTTGCTTTTGCTTTCAAGATTTCAATTTTACATTATGAGTGTGATTTCTTCATTCACATCATCGTCCTAAATTATATTAAAATTGCGTTTTTTACTTTTTTAGTAAAAACATTCGCTACAAACAGCAGATTTAAGCAAATATTCGAAAATTACGGATTCAGATAGATGTCATCTCAAGTCGTAAATTACGGATCTACAAAGACGGAATCTTTGTTGTTAAGTTAAATTCGGCCATCATAATATGATGTTAACAGTTGCACAGCTAGAAGACAACTACGGCCGGCCCCGCCCACTAAAACACATTTCTGTAGCTATTTACGTCGAAAACGCGCACCGTCAAAAGAATGTGCAATATACTGATTTTAACTTAGATTCATCCTTCATTTTAATGTCATCTTTTAAATTGTAAAATAATTTTAGTGATATGTGGGGCCGGTTAATTAATTTTTAGTTTTAAAATTAAAATAAACATACCATCAGAATAATAATATTATATTACGTTATGAAATATTTCTATCAGAAATCGGAAGCCATCATCTTAGTGTGAAAGCATCATATAACATTATTATAATATAATATTATCCATGACGTTATCATATTACAATCCTTTCTATTTATAACCTTAAACTTGAATTTTATTAATTTTATTTTATTTTTATACTTTTTAATATTACAATTATTATTATTACAAAAAAATAATTCAAAAGCTGTACCATATTTTCTTTTATAGATTTAAAAAGCAAAAGTAGCATTTGAGTAAATTAGGGGATTACCCTGACGTTTAAATTTTTTTTTACTAGGTTACCTTACCGAAAGCTTTTATATTGATTCCTAGTTACATAGAATCGAAAAAAAGATAATGTGCAGAAGTTCTCCTTCGTAAAGAATTATGGAAACTCAACGTTTAGCTGTTTAGAAAATCTATGGCTCAATGTGCAAATACCCTGCTTTAGTAAACGGAATATCAAGTCTACAGATATACAAAAATACACTAACCTGGAATATCAAGCAAAGCAAAACAAGAATAGAAAAGAGAACAAAAGTGTCAATTTATTGGATATGCAAATGTCAAATTAAATTTACAGAATTAAAGCTCAAGCATACGAAACCCTATTTTATTTTCTCTCCGTTGATACCTCGAATTGAGTAAATTTACTGACATATACCACGTATACATGCAGTCGTTGATCGACCGGAAGTTAGATCGATCTCAGCTAGCTCGTTTTTAAATTTTACAGACATTCAAATTTAAAATTTTCCCTAGTTCACGTTTTTAGATCAATCTGTCTGACGGATTGGGATGGCCTACCTGAGAGTATAGATAAAAAATTAATATTTATAAAAAAGTAACAAAACAAAGACTCACACCCTAGCTTATAATTTCGAGTTAGTTTTAAGAAGATCAGGGCTACACACAAATATTATAACTAAAGTAGCAGATACTGTTATTGTTGTTAGCAAACTTAAGTATCAAACTAAACCAGTGGCTTTAAATAAACTTCTGAATTTTATTTTTAAAGTCAAAATAATCTTAATTAATTTTGGATTAATATCAATTTCGAATTAAAAACTTTCTCCAGTTGCGAAAGTTTGACTCACCGCGTTTACTTGACAATATATTATTAAATCGTAGTATGTGAATAGCTGCATCCAGATCTGTTATGCTGGCTCGAAAATTACATTCAAGTGATAAGAGTTGATATCTCTGTCCAGAACCAGGATTGGACGTCGGCTTTTAAGCATACGTCGCGGCGCACCGTTCGTCAGATAGCCAAGTTTATGCTTCAATTAGATTTTGTTCTGGAATCAAGCCATAATTTGTACTACATGTAATTTCAGTTCCTTGTGAAAATTCTGGTTAAAAGATTTCTTTGCTTTTAAACTTTTTCGATAAACGCCAGATTTCGAAGTAATTAAGTAAATTAGGTTTCTCTATTATTCAAACGGTTATTGATATACCTATTCCGGTAGGTTGAATCAATCCTCTTTCAAACAAAAGCTCTAAGTAATTATTCATTTTCTCAGTTAGGTAAATCATAATTTGCTCGCCGTCCGGAATTTTTACAAAGATTTGGTATTTTCTGTAGATTAGAATTGGATGTACTTATATTTATTTGGTTAATTTCAATATTAAATTAGTCAGCTTCAGCAAATTTGACGACGAAATTTTAATAAACTTGCAGATTTGATTCCAGAATAAATCAAAGTTTAATATTGTTTTCATTTTAAATTTCAAATTAACTTCGTTATTATCTCAACCTTGAGTGCATACCAATCAATGTTTAAAGTTTTTTTTACAACGAAGTGGCGCCCGATATATCAACAGCATGCATTAGCTGGTGCTTTTCACGGAGCTTTTGTGAAACTTTGAGGCTAATAATCCAAGAAGTTATTTTTCTTGTTGTTCATTATTATGTAAATGTGATATGGCAAACTTTGATTATTTAATACAGCTTTTATAAATTGTTCTGTAGTGGAAAACCTAAAAAGCTTATTTTTTCCACTCTTACGAAATTTTAAGACAAATGGCTTAGTGGATTGTTTCCGTTTTCTCGATTTTTATTTTCACTTCAAGTTATTTAAAACTTACTAAGTTTACTTCTCTTGTCTTTAAGTAGGTGGATAAATTTCTTATTTTCTTTCAACTTTTGCTTACATAATCTGTAATTCAACTAAAGTATGGAGTAAAGTTTTCCGTTAGTTTCTTCTACCAATACCACATTCTTTGTTTTAAACAAAATTTCCATTTTGTTAATAACGGATTAATACGTCCTGTTTAGCTGAAATCTTTTAATATCAGGTTTCCTTTATTTCACTCCGCCCTATTTTATTATTTATTATTGAAAATGAAACTGCAGCATCCGTAAAATAAAATTGCAAAAATTGTATCTCAAGCCAAGCTCATTTATAATATTGTTTTTGGAGGAAGTAGTTATAAAATTCTTCTTTGTAGCAACTGCAATAAAGTGCCTTTTTTACTACCCTAGAATAGATTACTATAATACAGAATGTTTGATTTCAGAGCAGATGCTTTTTAACAATGAAATATACTTTTGTGCATTTTATACGGCCAATATAAAATGTGGAAGATGTTCACAATGCATTATAAATGCAGCCACCAACGCCAACGTGTTGAGCATTTTAAAATTTTACAATTTCCCCTAACAGGATCAGATCGAGAGCGTGGTGAATGATACTGCAAACCTCGAGGGTAAATGTGATCGAGATACAGAAATGTGACTCCTTTCAATTTCGAAATTTAAGACTAAATTTGCATGTAAGATAATATTATGGACACTGGATAAACTTGATACTATTAAAAATTTTAATAAAGTCAAAATTAAAAAATTTTATATCAAAGATTGCAGTAAAAATGTCAAAATTTTATATAAACTTATATTAAGAAGTTGATGAGGTGTAAAAAACCACTTAAATATTTTTTAATATGATTAACAGTTTTAAAAAGTTTGGGGTTGTTGCTAAAACTAGTTTAGCTTTAAGTTGGTTAAGTTTTTATTAACTAATTTTCCCTCTTTCTTAAATGGAAATTCCTCTCAAGATATCTTCCTTAATTTGATCAAACTTGGGAACTAAATGCTCGAGCAACACCTACTAGTAATTTCATCAACGAACGGCCAATTCTCACGGTTTTCACATTTTAAATAATTCCCTTGAATATTTTTCGCTTTTTTTTCTCCTCAAAGTTTAATTGCAGGTGAGATTTCTCTTTAACCTAATGATACAAATGCACTGTACCACCATTTTATTATTATTATTACTAGAATTTTTAAAGTAAAGATTTTCTAAAACATTCTTGAGAATTATTGGAGTGACTGTACATAAGAATTCCTAATCGATTAAATTCTTGATTTTCCCTCATTTCTACCATTGGATTTCCTAGTAATTATTGATTCGTTTGACTCGAAGGGTAATACGAAAACATAGATTATACTGATTACGTTAGGGATTACAGATTACTAGTGCTTACGTAATAATTATTACAAAGGAAGACAGAGATTTCCGAGAATTATAGATGACTAGCTGGAAAGCCCGTCTGCGGACAGGCAGCTAAACGGTGGATCTCTTTTTTAGCGGTATAATATTAAACATTTAATTTTGTTTTCCGCTACTGGGTAATTCCTCATTTAGTAACGCAAAAAGTTGTTGCTAAACTTGATGTGCCGACGGGCAATTAAAATTTTTTTCTCTAGCCAAAGGTTTAAATTTCTCTCACTTTTGCTTAAAAATTCAAATTTCCAAGTATTCTAAAAGAGTGGAAATCCTGCAATACGTACTGGAGGGTGTTCCACACCCCCAGATCCCTGGTTTACAATTTTAACTTTATATTTTTATAATTATTATAAATTATTATAAATAAATTAAAAGTAAACCGGGGAGTCTGGGGGGTGTGGAACACCCTCCAGTACATATCGCAGGATATGTTCACCCCCCAGACCCCCGGTTTACATTTTTGACTAAAATTTTGACAGTTCATTTTCAAAGTAATGCAGAAGTTGCTGCTAAACGCTGAGCAGTAAGGCATTTAAACACATGTTTTTTTAAGCTAAGGTTTAAACTTCGCTCACTTTTGCTACAAAAATTAATTTCCCGGTTTTTCCTGACAAAATTTGTAAAATTATAAATTCCTTAGCTTCTTCCAAGACCGGTCGATCGCGAAGCAAATTTTAGTCGATCATAGCTGCCATATCTCACACTAGTGATTCATAATAAACCAAGGAGGAAACCGCTGGGGAAATTTGTTGTACAAGTGAAGGGATGCCTTTGGAAATCTAAGAAAATTTAAGGAAATCTTAGAAATTACAAATAATCTTGCTTTTTAACTTTTTTGAAAAAGAAATCATAAAACAATGCAAAAGAAAATCCAAGGAAGTTTTAGGAAATCTGGAGATATTTTAGGAAATCCGACGAAATCTGCAAAAATCCAAGAAAATGTCTTAAGAAGAAATCTGGTGTACTGGGCCTGTGTGCTTTCCTCCTCGCAATAAGCTAAGAAAAAATGTTTCTTTGTCTAATTTTACCTTAATAAATTCCATTCAAGTGCTATTTATACATATGCAGGGTTCCCACTCGTCTGGAAAACCTGGAAAAGTAAGGGATTTTAAGATTTTCCTAATTTGGTCAGGGAAAACTCAGGGAATTTCTTATTTTTAGTGCCAAGTCAGGAAAATTAAATTATCAGTCAGGAAAAACAATTATTTAATTAAAAATTTTTTTAAATTTAGAATATTGGACGAATATTTTTAATCCTAACCTTAGTTTCATATATTTTTCAGTTAGTAAAAAAATCGACCAATCCAAGTGTTTTTTTTTTACTAAAAAAATTACACGCTGTAGTAGAAGCGGGAGCAGCGTACTGGGGTTTTATTGATTAGGATCGAAGGTTACAACTGAAAGGTTCGACAGATTAGAATTAGAGGGGGTATGAAATACCCCCCCAGTACTTTCTAGTTATAGCTTCATTATTATAGCCAATTCCGAGACACCGCTACTGCACGATTAGTAACTACAAGAAATATAAATTCGTTTAAAACAAAAATCAATTAATTTCTACTTCAAAACATACTAAAAATCCTTTCCGACTTATTGCCCAACCATAACTTCATTCGTTTAAAAAATCCTTTTATTAAATTTTCGACGATTGACTAGCTAAATCACTGAAATTATTAATGCAATTATATTAACCAGCTGTTGAACAAAAATTTGTTATCTGTAATTTATTACTTCAGAACGTAAGAAAAACTTTACTTATTACCACACTACATTTGGTGCATTTAAAGAAAAATGCAGTTTTTCACAATTTTACACAATTCACAGGCTACATCACTGGAGAGAGCGTACTAACCTGAATTGCTGCTAAACCCACGACGTCGACCCTACCTGGAACAATAAAGAAAATTCTTTGTTAGTTATCATTTCAGATGAGAATGGTTCAAGTCAAATTACCTTTTTCACTGAAGTCCTTTTGCGTTATTCCTATTGACCATAACAGCTTCTCCATCGTCCATCGTCCATAACTCACCAACTCGGACACTTGCACACTATTTTAACGATTTCGACCGAAAATTTTTATAAGAAAACACTAGGAAACACAAATTTTTCACTTAAGAATTAAAAAAAATGATTCGCGATTAATTAAAAGTTAGCATCAAGCTTTTCCACAAAGATTCGTACTCGACACTTCACACTCCCGTTCGCGAAATGCGATTTTCGCGTTCACGCACTAATGTCCGTATTAACTGCAACGAAAAGAAAATTGTTAATTGTTAAAATAGATTTCAAGTCCATCTCCTTAACCGATCGCAATGTTGCCCGATTCTTTTAGCATTAAATTTTTTAAAACCGGGAGGTTTTCGACTTTTGATTATATGAAATGTTTACTCATAAATTTGTGGATAGTAAGGGTGAGTGACACAAAGGCGCGTTACTCATCGTGAGGGGGGAGCGATCGTAAAATATTGTGCAATATTTTGGGTCCCAATTTACATGTATTTATGAAGAAATCACCAATTTTTCATTTGGAAAATTTAAAACAAAATAACAAATTCGGAAAAACATCCGCGGGGGCAATGACTTGTTGTCTTTGCACAAATTTGATTTGGCCAACTATATTTAGTTGGTGAATATTCTGGAGAACCCAAAAACCACCCCCATTTACAAATAGTAGTTATGTTTTGAAATAAAAAACAAAATCTAATCAAATACAAAGCAGAACTAATGACGAGGATGACTCACTCATGAAATTTCCTTAAGTGCAAAATTCAAAAACTTACGTTTTAGTTGGAGAAAACTCTGGAATTTTCCTGGTCGGCACAAACGAGCTTGGACAAAGTGATCACACTGACTGCGTATTATTTCACAAAAACCTGTTGCCACGTCATCCATCAACTGTAAACCAAAAATGTAATTTTAAAGATTTGCACCAACAAGAAACAAAAGAGTTTACGTTTTTATCGAATATTCTAGAACCAAACTGTCCATTGCATTGCGACGAACTTAAATTGTTATTCAATTGTCCCATGATACAACGCCGACTAGTCGAAACTGGACAGAAAACTTCCACGTAGCAAATTTCTGACGCCAGAGGTGCCAAACGGCAATCTAAAAGAACTAATTATCTACTAACCAAAATAATGAAGCCGATCCAGTACTTTTCCGAAATTTACAAAAAATTACCCAAGTTTCCTCTCAAGTGAATATAAATCACTTCACAAAGAGGATTGCACAGCTAAGGTTTTTCCAAAATTTCTTCGTATGCTGTTGATAATATGACGTTGGCCACACTGGCACCGATAAGTTTTTGACGAAATAATTTACATTTGTAATGATGTGTCACCACCGTAGTATAAATGTCGGCAAAAATATTATTTATTCAAATTTTTAAAACAAATCAAGTGGTATTAAGTCACTCGACGCCGACGTCTTGATTTTGTTCTACTGTCAAACCCTACACATCGACGTTTTGTTTTTCGTTTCGAAGTGTTTTGTTTTTGACCTATTTTAATATCTTCACTGCTGTTTTCATTGCTTTTGTTTCTATCCACGCTGCCTTTTTGACTTTTCATCACAGATTAATAATTTAATGTACAGGGGATGAAAAGTCAAAAAGGCGGCGAGGATAGAAACAAAAGCAATGAAAACAGCAAAAACAAAACACGTCAAAACGAAAAACAAAACGTCGATGTGTAGTATTTGACAGTAGAACAAATTCAAGACGTCGGCGTCGAGTGACTCAATACCACTTGAGTTGTTTTAAAAATTTTTATAAACAATATTTTTGCCGACATTATACTACGGTGGTGACACATCATTACAAATGTAAATAATTTCGTCAAAAACTTATCGGTACCAGTTGGTGCCAGTGAGGCCAACGTCATATGAAGAAATTTTGGAAAAACGTTAGCTGTGCGATTCTCTTTGGTAAGTATTTGTGATTTATATTCACTTGAGTAAAAACTTGAGTAAATTTTTTATGCAGATACAATTTTCCAGCAGTGAAAATTTTCGCAATTTTTTGTAAATTTCAGGAAAGAGCTCGATCGGCTTTATTATTTTGGTTAGTAGAAAATTAGTTTTTTAGATGGTGGTTTTCCACCTGTGCCGTCAAAAATTTGATACGTGGAAGTGTTCTGTCAAGTTTCGACTAGACGGCGTTGCATCCTGGGACAATTGAATAACAATTTAAGTTCGTCGCAATGCAATGGACAGTTTGGTTCTAGAATATTCGATAAAAACGTAAGCTCTTTAGTTTCTTGTTGGTGCAAATCTTTAAAATTACATTTTTGGGTTACAGTCGATGGATGACGTGGCAAGAGGTTTTTGTGAAATAATACGCAGGCAGTGTAATCACCTTGACCAAGCTCGTTTGTGCTGACCAGGAAAATTCCATAGTTTTCTCCAACTAAATCGTAAGTCTTTGAATTTTGCACATAAAGGAAAATTCATGAGTGAGTCATCCTCGTCATGAGTTTTGCTTTGTACTTGATTCGATTTTCTTTTTTATTTCAAAACGAAACTACTATTTGAAAAAGGGGGTGGTTTTGGGTTCTCCAGAATATTCACCAACTAAATATAGTTGGCCAAGCCAAATTTGTGCAAAGACAACAAGTCATTGCCACCGCGGATGTTTTTCCGAATTTGTTGTTCTGTTTTAAATTTTACAAAAGGAAAAATTGGTGATTTTTTCATAAATAAACGTAAATTGGGACCCAAAATATTGCACAATATTTTACGATCGCTCCCCCCTCACGATGAGTAACGCGCCTTTGTGTCACTCACCCTTACTATCAACAAATTTATGAGTAAACATTTTAGATAATCAAAAATCGAAAACCTTCCGGTTTAAAAAAATTTAATGCCACAAAAATCGGGCAACAGGTCATTACGAGCTGCGGGTGCGATCGGACTTGAAATCTATTTTAACAATTAACAATTTTTTTTTAGTTGCAGTTAATACGGACATTTGTGCGTGAACGCGAAAATCGCATTTCGCGAACGGGAGTGTGAAGTGCCGAGTACGAATCTTTGTGGAAAAGCTTGATGCTAACTTTTTAATTAATCGCGAATCATTTTTTTAAATTCTTAAGTGAAAAATTTGTGTTTCCTAGTGTTTTCTTACAAAAATTTTCGGTCGAAATCGTTAAAAAAATGTGCAAGTGTGCGGGTTGGTGAGTTATGGACGATGGACGATGGGGAAGCTGTTATGGTCAATAGGAATAATGCAAAAGGACTTCAGTGAAAAAGGTAATTTGACTTGAACCATTCTCATCTGAAATGATAACTAACAAAGAATTTTCTTTATTGTTGCAGGTAGGGTCTACGTCGTGGGTTTAGCTGCAATTCAGGTTAGTACGCTCTCTCCAGTGATGTAGCCAGTGAATTGTGTAAAATTGTGAAAAACTGCATTTTTCTTTAAATGCACGAAGTGTATAGTTTGGTAAGTAAAGTTTTTCTTACGTTCTGAAGTAATAAATTACAGATAACAAGTTTTTGGTTAATATTTCTTCAGTGATTTAGCTAGTCAATCGTCGAAAATACCAGTATACCATACCCCCCAGACCCCCGATTTGAACTAAAGCAACATATTATGGATAATGGAAAATTAATAAATTATTCTGAAAAAGTAAGCAGCTTAACCTCTTTTTATACAGGGTAACCCAGACCACCCGTATCAGTACCACCGTATCGACGGATCAAAGATATTGTTTATACAGAAAAACCGACAACGAGAAATGATATGAAGCTCAGAATTTGCAATGCCTGTCGATCATTAAACACTGAAGAAGTACTTAGAGCCACTGATAGTATAACCAGAAGAGCTCAACAGTGTTTAGAAGTAAATAGAAGACATTTTGAACACTTGTGACATTGCTCTAACGCGGTAGCTGGATTTCAAGTGCTGACTTTTAAAGTTAAGTTCGTTATAAGAAATTGAAATTTAATAATTTCAAGCGAAAACTTAAAAGGGGTGGGAGTAATAAAAGAATTTTTCCTTCAAAAATTGCTTTTTTTTAAAGAGCTTTCCAACGATACCACTTTCGACATATGGTGCCATTTAAAATTCTGGATTTCTGGACTTTCTGGAGCAAACTACTCTGGATGCCGACTTTTCCCGGAAATAATAATATCACCATTAGATTCGTTATTAGGGCTTTTGTAATAAATTTTTTAGCCCAACTCTCTACGACTTACCGTTTTTGAAAAAAAGTACTGATACGGGTGGTCTGGGTCACCCTGTATAAAGATTACTGCTTACTGGTAACTAGTAAATGATTACTGCTGATCACTGAGTTGGGTGAGGGTAATCCAACATTAGGAGTTTATACAGAAATCTTTCTGGTTTCGTGACAATAAGGTATATACACAGTAGCGGCTAGTATGGTAAATGCAAAGACCTTTCATTAAGTTTTAATATCAACTGCAAGAATTCTTAATTCAAATGGAAAAATAAAACAAGTAATGCCACCTTCATAAGCGCATGCTAATGAGGTTGCCTATCCAACTGTTTCATTTTCGTTCCTTTGTCAAACTTGACATACAACTGCTTTGAAAATGTTCTAGTGATTATCACAATCTAACTTATGCAAAGTTTCATTAAAAAAATATTCTCTATAACAAAAAACCCTAGGAAGTGGTTTGAAACCAAACCACTGCTACCTACTTGTTGCACGATGGTTTTAATCAAGCCCAACAAAGTTAAACTAATTCAAAATTTCCACAATGCTTGCAGTAAATTTGTAATCAACCTGCTGACAAGTACTTGCAACAAGTAAAAAGACAAATTTTGAGTTATAATCAACTTCACACACATTAATCACAACTATTTGACGTTTATACGAAATGGTATCAGGAACTGTAATACCAGTTTATAATTTCCTAGGATTTCAGAGAAATAAGAACATAAACTGGGCAAATCTTAAAGTAAAATAGTAATTTTAAAATTACTGGGATGGTTCCATTTTCACGAAAAGGAAAAGAAGGAAAATATCCAAGAAAACAATAAGCTTAATAAATTCTTAATAAATTAACAGTCAACATATTTAATAATTGTTATGACAAGCGCAATTGATGATTGAAGCTATTTGTATGCACGAAATCTTCTTATTCTTTTACATTAAGCAATCAAGTAATCAATGGCAGTTGGGTATTATACAAATCCATTTCCTAGATTTCGACGCTGTATCTTAACCTTGTGTAATTGCATCTCCGATTAACATGAAAGAGCAAATGGACCAAATACCTCTTAATCTAATCTTGCGCGTCAGTTACAAGTAAAACGTTAGAGGTCTATGTTTTTGAATAGAACCAAATCCGATTTATTTATTTTGTGATAGCTGTAAGAGCTTTAATTCGTCGTCGCTTGAAATCGCAAAAGAAATTTAAAAAATAAATTTATTTGAAAACTAGATTGCTAATAGAATATTTGTTTTTTATGTAGATTTACACGTTAGCGATTTACGAATACATAGTAAAGCAAAAATGGAAATTGGAAACTTCCTTAATCTATTTTTAGGCGTCAGAATCAAATGCGAAAATTCCTATGTATCTAAAAGGAAACGCTAGACTTCAAATTCCAAACATTCATTCTACAATACCCAAATTAAATTTTTTGGGTTACATGATACTTAGCTTTAAGATTAAGTCTTACCTTGGTAATTCTCATAAGTAAAAGTTACTTGAGTTTGGAGTTAGAATTGCAAAATAAAATAAAAAATTCAATACAAAGTGTGGGACTAAACCCAGTTTTGAAGCTATAAAAAATTATAGAGTAGGTTAGGTTAGATAGTTTTTTTATTCCAATCGGTAAAGAGAATACCAAAATATTAACAATGCAATTAATATAGAAGAGATTCGAACATAGTAAATGGGAAAATCATGTGTGTTGTTTGTTTTAGTTTCCTTTTGATGGAAAGACCTCCCGTTACTTTTCCAGCTAGAACCGCCAATGATGGAAAATTCTTGAAAAACTCTAAAGATGATGTTCGGAAAGTGTTGGAACAAAAGGGAATGCTCAATTTAACGAACAATGAAAAGTGATTAATATAATACAAAGAATTCATTTTCTAATTTAAAGGGAAAACTTAAAAAACGTCGATTAACAAATATTTACCTTGTATTGTCCCAAGTCGTGGACTGTACATGTTAAAATTGCTTCTCGTCCAACAGCAGCTGTTACATTTTGAATTGAATTTTTAAAATTTGGTGAAAATTCCGTAGTAAAGAGCGTTGCGTTGGGTTGTTCTACAACTTGAACTGAAAACAATAAAAATTGTAATTAATTTTATGTTCACGAACATAATTCTTGTATTACTGAACATTTACAAAAAATTGTTAATTAAATTAAAAAAGGGTGTGATATATGCGAGAATTCAGTGGCTTTTGTTTCACTGCAAATGTGGTTGTTTCGAATCACCCTGTAAGACCGATATCGTATTAATATCAGCGTTTAATAAAAACTAAGTTTTTCTTTCTCGAACTTTCCTTTTATAAATATTTTTTATCAATTTGGCCAAACTTGATTTCTTTATTTGATTTTAATAATAACTGGAGCAGAAACTGTATTGAGAATAACTTTTTGTTTAAACGACCTTTCAATCTTTATCAATTTGTTTTCATTTTCGGGAAATAAAAAGTTGCTGAAAAATGAGCCTAAAGGTTATAAATCGTTACATTATGTAGAAGAATATCCATAGACAAAGAAAACGAAATGGGATGTTTTAATTTAGGAAAAGTTTTGTTTGATAAGATAATGTAACCGCCTTATTGATATAGCATTAATTTTTTAACTCCCAATATTTGTGGTAATCTACCTGAAATCTTGAAAAACTCCACAAGATAAATAAATATAGCTTAAAATTGAAGCTTTAAGCTGTGCAGTTGCACTGTCGACTTGTCGAAATTTCAAATTTTAAAACAAAAAACTTGTACCTGCTGATTTGACAATTTTTTTAAGATATGCGAGCTGATATGTCTAAAATAAAATCAAATGGATGCTTTCATATCACGTGAAAGAATTTTCAATTTTAACACAAGAAAATGAAAATTGATTGATAGCTGGAGAATTAATTAAAACTTCAATTTTTTTTCGGTATATCAAAAAAGTCCAATAGATATCCTGTTTAATTAATTAATTATTTTGTAAAGTGATTGATAATTTTGAAGTTTTAGAACTTTTTAGAAGATTTAATTCAGTTTTATCATTTTAGAGCCAAAAATAAGTAAATTATAAAAGTAATTAACCTTAATTAACCGCAAATAAAAATTACGTTTTAAATAAATAAAATAAAGCGCTTTTCCACCCTTTTTTCAATTACAACTTCGAAGTGACATTACCTTGCACTTTACTCTAATTTGCGATTTAATTGCAGAGCTAGGACTTAGTTACGTTCTCAAAATTTTACTTTGTTTGATTAGAATTTAGCTTCAAAGTTAAAAGTGGACTTCATTTAAAATTCCCGACAATTAAATTTTTATAATATAAATATACAATTTTTATTATTAAAAAAATAAAAATATTTTTCAGGGAGAAAACCAGAATAACGTTGCCATTCCTCTCGGAATCGAACCGGGTAGCATCATGAAATTTGTTTTCATCAATAAATTTCAATAAATTTTATTGTGTTTCTATTCATTCGAAGCTGCCTTTGTGAAGTGTATTTCATCTATAAGCGTGGCATTTAATTAATTAACTTATTGTGTGAAATTTTGTTGTATAATCCAAATTTACAGCTTTTATTGCGTAATATTCAGTTTTCGGCATAATTGAATACCGCATCTAGCGTGAAGGACAATTAGTACTTCAAATTTATAAAACCTATGCGTAAATCCTTACAGTTCTGCGGTGACCAAAGCTCGAATAGTCAATGCTACGATGCCGGTATTTCCATTTTCGGTTATCATCTTGATTCGAAGTTGATGGTTTCTGTTTTTGCTTCTGACGCAAGAGAATGCATTGAAGATCCACTTGTTTAAAATTATTAATTTTTAATCCACACTGCACCAAAATTAAATTTTACTGAAGCAGTTCTTCAAACTGTTTTTTCAGCTATCCTGAAAAACGTATTTGCACTAATCGTGAAGTTAAAACTAGTTTGCTAGTTTCAATATTTATTGCAAAATTCCAACTAAAAAACAATGTTATCAAGTTTAAATTAACAGACAGCGCTGGTCGATAACAGACGGTCTAATTGAAAGTTGATGTCCGCAATATAAGTTAACACAATAATATTTATAAATATAATTGCTTCACATTAATTCATAATAATTCCAACAACGAAAACATTTTGCTGGTAAAATTCAAAACTTTCAAAATGTAAAAATAAGTTAATAAATTTTTCTCCTGTGGTAAACAGATATTTCTATTATCACTGTATTGTTTCACTGCAGGGGAAAAACTACTTCTATTTATTAATTTTAAAATTAAAAAAATTCAAGTTTCTAATATAAGAGATAATCTAACTTAAACCTGACCCTAGCCTGACCCAACTCAACTTAACCTGACCTAACCGAATTTTTCGCCATTGTTTAGGAGCTAGCAATAGATTGGGATTGATCCTAATCAGGTTAGAATGAAGAAATTTAACTCACATCAAACCTAGAGTCCCGTTAACGAAGACCAAAAAAGGTCGAATAGGGGAAATAATTGGTAGAGGAGAGTGTCATGAACAACATACTAAAAGTCCTGACCGGTGGGGCGTAAGCGTTGAGGTGGGGAAGGGGTTCAACGTCACGTTTTATAGTTTTTCTTGAATAAATCGAAAATCGCGACTTTTAGCAAAAAAGTGTTCATACACAAAATTAAACTACATAAAATTTCCTACAAAAATGGTTTTATTTATTTTTCCTCTAGAGTGAATAGTTAGCGATATAAATGGGGTGGAAACATCACAGATTATTAAAGATGGTATTTTACGTAATCCTAATACATAAAATCCCAGTACGCTGCTGCTGCTCCTGCTACAGCGAGACATTTTTTGGTGAAAAAAGAAACACTCCGATTGGTCGACTTTTTTACCAACCTAAAAATATATTAAATTAAGGCTAAGAATATTAATCCAAACCGGGAAATTTAACCTTCGGCTAGAAAATATTAAAACTTAGAGAGCATATTTATTTAAGAAATGAACCTCAAATAAACATTTTAAGTCAATTTTTGGTATGTAGTTTGTATTTTTGGTTAAATTTAAAAAATAAGAATAATACAATATGTAGAAATTAAATAATTCAAAAAATTAAAAAAAGACATAATTATCACATAACAGATCTGGATTAAAAATATTTGAAATTATGAAAAATTCATAATACGATATAACGTTATTTCACGGTTATTTCCGATCTTCGGTCGTATATAATGAATAAATAATATTTATTATAATTTATTTAATTACCTTACTGCCTACGGAGTTTATCTTTACTTTAAAAATTAATTATAAAAATAATATAAAAATATAAAGTCAAAATTGTAAACCGGCGGGTCTGGGGGGTGTGAAACACCCTCCAGTACATATCTCAGGATTTCCACTTTTTTAGAATACTTGGAGAAGATAGGGAATTTATAATTTTACAAAATTTGCCAGGAAAATCCGGTTTTTTGTCTGACGAAATTTGTATAGTTATTCTCTCTTTTGTAGGTATTCCGGAAGAATGGGAATTTTATTATATGTACTGGAGGGTGTTCCACACCCCCCAGACCCCCCGGTTTACAATTTTGATTTTGATTATTTTGGGTTCATTTTCTAAATAACTATGCTCTCCAAGTCTTAATTTTTTCTAGCCGAAGCGAAGGTTAAATTTCCCGGTTTGGATTAATATTCTTAGTCTTAATTTAATATATTTTGAGGTTGGTAAAAAAATCGACCAATCGGAGTGTTTCCTCCGATTTACCTTTTAAGTATTAGAATTAAAATACCATCTTTAATAATCAGTGATGTTTCCACCCCCTTTATATTGCTAACTATTCACTCTAGAGGAAAACCGAATAAAACTATTTTTGTAGGGAATTTTATGTAGTTTAATTTTGTATATGAACACTTTTTTGCTAAAAGTCGCGATTTTAGAGTTATTCAAGAAAAACGTGAAAAGTGACGATTGACCCCCTCCCCGCCCCAACGCTTATCCTCCATCGGTCAGGACTTTTAGTATGTTGTTCATACAACATGACTACACGAATTATTTTCCGTATTTTTCCTTTATTGACTGGACACAATTTTATGGAATTCTCACAATGGTGAAAATGTAAGAGTTTTTTACGATTTCAATAATATAAAAATTTAGAATTATTAAACTTTTACTATAAAAATCACTAGATAAAAGCTAGACTATGTTATGCTTAGCTTCACAAATGTTTGTCAAACAAAATTCCACTTTTAATTTAAATAATGCAATATACTATTAAATTTTCTTTAACAAAAAGGTCCTTGATTTATGTTGTATTTTTAAGATTTCCAGTACATATCTCAGGATTTCAACTTTTTTAGAATACTTGGAGAAGATCGGGAATTTATAATTTTACAAAATTTGCCAGGAAAACCCGGGTTTTTGTCTGACGAAATTTGTATAGTTATTCTCTCTTTTGTAGGTATTCCGGAAGAATGGGAATTTTATTATATGTACTGGAGGGTGTTCCACACCCCCCAGACCCCCCGGTTTTCAATTTTGATTTTGATTATTTTGGGTTCATTTTCTAAATAACTATGCTCTCCAAGTCTTAATTTTTTCTAGCCGAAGTTTAAATTTTCCGCTTTGGATTAATATTCTTAGTCTTAATTTAATATATTTTTAGGTTGGTAAAAAAATCGACCAATCGGAGTGTTTCTTTTTTCACCAAAAAATGACACGCTGTAGCAGCAGCAGCGTGCTTGGATTTAAAGTATTAGGATTAAAATACCATCTTTAATAATCTGTGATGTTTCCACCCCCATTATATCGCTAACTATTTACTCTAGAGGAAAACCGAATAATACTATTTTTGTAGGAAATTTTATGTAGTTTAATTTTGTATATGAACACTTTTTTGCTAAAAGTCGCGATTTTAGAGTTATCTTGTTCATACAACATGACTACACGAATTATTTCCCGTATTTTTGCTTTATTGACAGGACACAATTTTATGGAAATCTCACAATGGTGAAAATGTAAGAGTTTTTACGATTTCAATAATATAAAAATTTAGAATTATTAAACTTTTACTATAAAAATCACTAGATAAAAGCTAGACTATGTTATGCTTAGCTTCACAAATGTTTGTCGAATAAAATTCCACTTTTAATTTAAATAATGCAATATACTATTAAATTTTCTTTAACAAAAAGGTCCTTGATTTATGTTGTATTTTTAAGATTGAATGACAAATTTTATTATTATATGTATTTTAAATCCATATAATATAAAAGCGTTCAGGTAAAAATAGGACTTTAATGTGAAATAATAGTATTAAACTGAAAGCCTTTAAGACGGTTGGAGATAAAAGTACTTTTTTAGGTATATTAAAAAACTTTAAAGTTAAATACGTTTCGAATTTTTTTATGAATGGTAAACACAAATATTAGAATATTTTTAAATTAAAAACGTCAAAAATTCAATTATTGTACCTTTAGCCTACACTAGGTTACTATTACAGGTATATAAAACTGGTACATTCAGTACATACATATCAGTTCGTCCTCGGTGGCTAGTTGGTCATTACTTCCACAAGGAATTTCAATTTTTGATAATATAAATATTATAAAATAAATTTTATAGAATCAATTTTAAACAATTGATTGGTTCAGTTGATTGATTAAATTAAAATTTGATTTAAGAAAAATACTTATTAGGTTCATTGAAAGTTTCAGACATCGATCTTGAAACAATTTGTGAGCTTTTGTTATACCTATATATAGATTTAATTTTTACCAGTGGAGACTTAACGAGATTAGTGTCATCAGTAAAATTGCGAATAAGGATGAAACAGGTATAATTTTTCTAATTTTGCTACTAATTTTTCAATGAACTTCTGACTATTTATTGCTTTTGGCAATGATGGGTTGTAGATATCTGAATCTACTGTGTGATAGGTTTTATGGCTGCTTCAACAATATTTTTACTATTTTGTAATCGATTGTGTGTTACGGTGTAACTGCTCTCGGAATCAATTCTAAGGTCCTTAGGCATTCAATATCATAAAATTCTATCGTTGCATTTTATCATTGGTTTTCTATTACAATTCCATTTGCTTTACATTTTTTCGTACTTTGAATTCTAGAGTGCCTGATGATTTTGCTTGTAAAGTAAATTTAATAATTTTTAAAGCTAGCAAAACCCGGAATTTTTGCTCTGTAACTCAGCTGGGATCACACCAGAACAATGCAGGGAAATAAAGAAAAAAAAAATTCAAGTGCTATAATAAATTTTGAAAAAGAAAGAGAATTATTCAACTTGGAAAAATGTTTGTTCAACTAAAAGAGTAAAAATGCGAAACTACAACCTAAGCGTAATGAAATAACGTAAGCGAAATTACACAATTGGGAATTAAACAAAGAAAAATTTTTGAACAGGATAGCAGCCAGGTACTTGTAAATAGTAAGTATTATATAAATTTTAATGAAAATATAATTTGAATTATTGCAGACATGTAAACTATAAATATGTAACAAACTCAACGAACAATATTTAAATATTGAAATTAAATTCTAGAGCAAGAAATTTATGGAAAATGTTTGGAAAATTGCTAAGGTGCTCGGTTCGAATCCAGAGAGAGACTAGTTTCATGAAAATTTGTCATTCATAATTTTGTTGCATTTTTTGTAAAGACTGCAAATTAAGTATTCGCTTGGGTTTACAAGTAAAATCATTTTATTTAGAATTCTGTTAAACATTTTATTCTTTACAACCACATTTTAAAAATTTTATCTTAGAATTGCGTCGTGAGTGTTATCAATCTTCCGATACAAAATTTGTGGACTATCTGTTGAGTTATCAGAAGTTGCAATCAAGACTTGATATATTTCATTGAGATTGAAAATTTCTAGCGAATCTATGGAAAAACATCATTATTGTCTCCAAGATGTTTACATGTTTGCAAAAGCAATATATAAGTAAAGTTTACAAATTATTCTAGTGTTCTAGAATTATTCAGTGCAATAACTTTCTATATAGTAGAACTCGATTGGTTGCCATGCATGTATTATTAGGTTGGTAAAAAAAGTTGACCAGAAACAGCTTGGTTAAAGATAGACAAGCAAAAATAGAGTGTCGTGTTCCAAAATACCCATTTGATTTTTTATACTTTTGATTTTTAATTTATTTTGCAAATTTATATTTTTTGAGTTTTGTAAGTATTTTGAATTTTTCATTTTTTGTGAGACCTGTGCCAACTAGCGGGAAAAATTGAATTTGTAGATCCGTAATTTTAAAACTGAATTTTTATATTTGAAAAGTTTGTTTACTTGGATCAAAATTATTTGGTATAATTTTGGATAAAATTGGATAATTGAAATATTTAAGAGCAGAAGCGATAATTTGATTTTGTAGAAAAGAAATAAAAAAAATTAATTGAAAGATTGAAACAGTGTTTAAATCGATTTGAATGGCAAATAAAAAAGTTAGAAAATTAAAGAAAAGACAAAATCACGTTGATACGACCGCAGGTGGGTATGGTTATCGGATAATTTAACATTTTAAGTTTTAAATCAAATTAATTCGAAGCGAATTGAGAGTTAGTCAAGTAAAATATTAAAGAATTTGTATTTTTCTCAAAATTTACAATTTTGGTAAAACTGATGACCATAAGGTACCCGACTCGAATCCGGAAAAAGTCTAAAATTTGATATGATCGTCTCCGTGCTTCCGAAGGCATTAAAGCCGGTGATCCCCCTGGGTGGTGATTTGCCTTCATCAGCAATAAAAATCCAGGGTTACAGGCACATCTGAGGCGACGAGCCTAGCAGCTGCCTCAGAGGGAAAACAATTAATATGCTCACATCTCCAATAGTGACTTAGAAACACCAGTGAGGTTGCTGTTGGTAATAAACAGGTCAACAGATCTCTAAAAGTTAAAGAAGAACAAATATTGTAATTTTCTTTTGTTTTATGTAGTTTTTTGAACATACATACTTATTGATGCACTGGAGGGCATTCCATGCTGCCCCAGATTGGGGATGGTTTCTGGACATAATATACTTTTATTCATCTACTACTTTATTCATCTTTTGGAAATTGTTGTATATGTTACGGTCAAAGACGTAAATTGGGCATTGACGTCAATGGCCGGACAATGACGTCATTGCCCATTTACGCTGGCCGTTAACGTTATTGGCCGGCCATTAACGTCAATGCCCGATAACGGTGGGCAATGTAAATATTGTCATCTGATTGTAATATTTACATATTTGGCCGGTCCATCGCCAAAATGGATTGGACAATGATGATATTATAAAATAAAAAAACAAACAAAGTGGTGATACACTTCTACCCGGGGCCGTTATTTGTCGTGCAAGCGTTTTTCCGCGTTTTTTCAAGGCCTCATAAGTGTATAGTGATTTTTAGTTTATTTAGACAAACGCAAACTCATTTTAGGTTGGATCCGTGATTCGTAGTCGTTGCGTCAGCCAAAACGACCCGCAGAAAAAATTAATTTAATTTAATTAATTCATTTTAAGGTGGATATGTGTTTTGCCGTGGTTGCACCACCCAAAACTGATCTTATGCAGCCGTTACTGCATACCCTTACAGTTGACTCGCTAAACACATCCTTGAAATCAATCCACCTCGACTGGGAGGCCCGACCTCTCCAGGGAAGCCCGAAGTAACCGCTTTCACTAAGAATGATAGAATATGAAATCTGATGGAATTTGCAAAATAACAGTTTCATCATTGCCCACCCTCTGTATTGGGCATTAACCTTAATGCCCGGACAATGATGTAAAAACAATATAATATGAAATTTTAAATGTCAACATTGCCCGAAATGCATAGTCATAGATGTTACTATTAATGCCCAATTAAAATGGGCATTGACGTTAATGGCCGAATTGTCATCATTGACCGTAACATATATATTTCAAGTTTAATATACCGTTATTTATTAAATTGAGTTTCAGTTTGAAGGAGGAAGCAATTTCATTAATTTCTTGTTACTGAGCTAGTTACCATCTGGGTATCGCAACAAAAATTTGTTAAATACTGGAAGTCACCTATTCCAGGTGTGGTGAGAAATTGCCATTTAAGTAAATTTCATTACACTGGCGCCCAACGTAGGGCCCGAATCCACGACCTCATGATATAAACAGTTATTGTGAGGCAATAAATTGCTACGGAGCTTTTCTTTTCAACATAACTACTGTAATTACATAAAATTAAGTTTATGAAAATAGTATAGCGGACTGAAGGATAGTTATTTTTGAACATCGGTCACTTTCATTCGATTTAACATTAAACGTCGGGAAAAGGAAGAAATTAATTTTGTTGAATTTTGATATTTCCAGCTTTTTGATAATCCTCTTTGTTTTTCAAACCCAGTACCCAACTCATCTGGAAGATCTCCACCGTCCGAACTGCTAATCCTCTTAATAACTACGAGCGAAAGGGGGCGGACGTTTTGTAGAAGAGAACTTTTGGATGTAGCGAGAGTGCCGCTACAGATTTAGTTTGGATAAAAATTAGGATTCGATCAGCTCAGTTTGAATTGTTTGACTGAACGAACGATCGAAGATAAGTCCGGTATCTAGGTAAAGCCAAAGTGAAAAATAAACCAAGAGAGGATTCCAATATAAATTGCTGAGAATTAGCATAGCATGAGAGTGCCTTACTTGCAGATCTTTAATGATCGATCCATCGACATCAGGACAAAGAATAAAAAACAGTTTTGAAAATTCATTATTTTAATTAGAAATTATTCTTGTAATGCTTTTAAGGATGTGTAATTTAATTGTTGTAAAACCGTAATCTTTATTCTTTTTCTTAATTTAGCTTGTTTACTTTTATCATCGCATAAAAGTAAGCTTAATTGCGTCGCATTTCCACCCTACGAGAAAAGTCAACCCGTTTTTCCGTCTGGATTTTCTCCATTTATTGTTTTCACAAGATTCTAAAATTATTCTAAATTTTCAAATCTGATAAACACGAAACAATATGCACTTAAATTTTAATGCACGTCGCTGCTAATGTAGCTTTTCCAGCTATGCACTAATAGGAAGTACCACAAAATTGCATTTTCTTAATGAAGCGGGACTGGTATAGCATCCATTTCTATTCCGTTAATGAAATCCGCAAGTCGAGGTGGAAAATATTTTTAGAATTAATTAAACATCATACGAAAACAATTTGGAAAAGGAGAAGACCAAAAGCGTAATTACTAATTTGAGCATTTCACACATTCACGTGTACGTGGCATTATTTGATGTAACAAAAGAAAATTTTGAAAAAACCGTTCGGTTAGAAGTGAATTAATTTTAATAAAAGAAAAGTTTTCTTTGTGTTAATATAAATTTTTTAATTTCCAATAACCGGAAATAATAACAAATGTGAAGGGTGAATTTATTTTATTGCTGCCACACAAATATTTTTCAGCACATTTTACACTGAAGGGTTTATCACACTCTCACCGCTTGTAAGAAAAGATTGAGTGTGTAGCAATTTTTCCAGCTCTTGGTTGAAGTGCTAACACTTCAATGTTTTGTGAATTTATTTAACTACAACCAACAACATTACCGTTTTGGTTGCTTATTTTTATCACGAAAGGAGAGAAATACATTGTTATTTGCTTTTATTTAAATTTTCAGGATCTCGCTTAATTTTCCTAATGTTGATTAAAGCTCAACCAGATAATCAGGAAAAGACAAAAACGATTTCCTCTTAACCATTTAGTTACTTCAATATGTGTTGGGTATACTATGCAATTTAGTTAACTAACAAAAACTTACCATGTATGGCACTAGATTGGAATATTAAAGCAAACAATAGCGTCACCAGCATTGTTTATTTATGTCATACATTTCTATTATAATAAACTTCCATTACTGTATCTCTGACGACCTTTCAGAAAAAAATTCTTAGATTTTACATTGTCTCATATGACAAAAGTTTCCACATCACTACACATTTTAAACATCACAATTAAGAATGTCTCGGATCTGACGATGGGAAACTTTAAAAGTTTTCTTGCACCGACGCAATTTTCACAAAAAGAAAGAAATAAGTTCAAAATAAAATTTAAATACAAAGTGTGCACAGGTGGATTGAAAAATAAATACGAGTGGAGAAAAGTGGGAAATTCAAAAAATTACGTTTTAGTATCAATTTTCTTCAATATCACGTTTTTGTCCTCGGCGAGCTTCTGATATCAAGCTTATCGCACTTCCAATACGGGTAAAACACTGGAGCTTTTGACGTAGGAGCGTCTCTCGTAACAGACGCCCATGCGCTATTTCACAAACTTTTTTGTATTTTGATTACAATCTTTTTATGCATAACAAAAACCAACGAAAACTTTCAAATTTATTTATTCCTACAGTTTAAATTAATTAAAAGAAGTTGGCATCAAGAAAAAAAATAATTATTTATTTTATTAAAAACTTTTTTAATATTCAAAACATTTCTTTCTTTAATTGACATTTTTATTTACTCGCTTTTTAAAAGTTTGACTAATGAATGGAAATAAAAAACGGGTAAATGTGAGAAAAGTTGAGAACATTTTGATCAACTTAAGAGTATCCTCTTGTAACAACTTTCGCGATAAACCCCACCTTAATTATTTTTTTTAACTTTTCCCGTTCTCTAGGGCCCCAATTAGCGTAATTTTAAATGTTTTTTTTTGTATCAATTTTGTAAACCTCTCCATTTGTGTTATTTTCAAGTACTTAAAAATTTTATGCCGTCGTTTATTTATATAACAACAGGGCCGTAGTTAGGTCACGTCCTGAAAGCGCCAGAAATATGGGGGCGTAAATTCAATTTAGTAGTACTAAATAAAATGTAAAATCTGCAAATGCATACTAAACATTTTAAGTTCATTTTGTTGTACTAGCATAGAGTTTTCATTCGATGCGCTAATTACGTAGATCCTGGCATGTTGATTAATTTACCAAACTTTTTAAAATAAGAGAGCTTCAACATTTAATTTTTGTTTTGTCTGCAAGAAAAATGTGTTTAGTGGCACTCGATTAGCGTTGATTAAGTTTTATCTATTGATCCATTCTAAGCTTCCGTTTTAAAAATAAAATTAAACTTATTAATGAGATTTTGATTAATTCCCAACCGTCTGTTTAGGCTCCAGCGGTCACCCTATTTGCAAACTTCAAAAATGCTTTCCTAAATTTAATTTTTTCATAGACAGTGTAATATGTATTAATAAAGGGGAGTTTTCCGGAAATGTTTAAGGTCTGCTTTCCCGAATACCAATTGACTGAGTTATGGAACTAATAAATTTGGCATAGTAAAATGCAGCCAATTTTCTTTAATACAAGAGAAAATGTGATAAGTTCCTATTTTGAGAAATCTGGCGAAATTATATCTGACTTGCCTGCACATTTGTTCAAATTCATTCATTTAATTATAAACTTTTAATTGCAATGCAGTCTTTGATTTTTAGTTTTTTTTTTTGTAAAAATTTCAGAAGAAAAGAAAAATTTTGTAATAAAATTAATGAAAGTATAAAGTGATGATATCATTAATGGCGATAAAAAGAGGAAGATGTTTAAGTAGTGGAAAGTTGAGATAGTCAACGTATGAAAATTAAGAAAATGCAAAGTAAAGGAAATTGATTAAACTCAATTATAGTAATAAATTTAAAAAAACTGTATCTAAAATCAAGATTAATTATTGAATGAAGTTTTCTTAGTTAATAATATTAATTGGCTCATAAAGCTGACATTCACCGCTTTATAAAGTCATCGTCAATTTTTATCAATTTCTAAGGGGGATAGTAGCGGTTGGTAAGGAGAGAGAGATAAATCACCCGACTGCCCTTCCAGAGTAAAAAATATTAAATATTACAAGTTGTTAGGTGAGGCTAGAATTTATTTTGTTTTGTGAGTGGCTACCTTAAAAATATAATCATGGAAAAATCAAAACATGCAGCTAATTGTATACTGCATTTTACCTCAAATTCACTATTTGCTATATACTTGTACAGTAGCCCTTGTAAACAAAACCTAGTGTTGCTGAACTTCGGTTAAACGGTCAACACCCACCGTTCACGATATCGTAGTTTAAACTTCGGTCACAAAATACCAAAATTGAAAAACTGACAAATCAATATGAACCGAGTTTAAACTTTGATCTTAGTATAAAGCACAATTGAAAAACCGGCCCTTAAACACACTCTTAGGTGTACTGGAGGGTATTCCATACCCCCAGACCTCCCGGTTTGAACAACCGATAGTTTGTGTACAAGTTCTGTGATTGATTTTATTAAATAATAGAAATCCTTTTCTCTAAACCTCATGGGAGTGCGGACCGGGAAATCTAAAGAGTATACAATACCCTCCAGTATCCAGTGACTGCATGGAATACCCATCAGGACCTGGAGATTTATATAGCAATTTTGAAATTTTTGGATTTTGTTTTTTTGTTTTGGAAAACAAGAACACCGAAAACAAAAACAAGGAAATCTCAGGAAATTTTAGGAAATCCGGGGAAATTTTAGAAAATCCAAGGAAATTTCATAACAGAAAATCTGGTGTACAAAAATTTGGTTTGCGGTTTCCCCCGCTTTGTAGTAGATTCACAATACAAGTAAACTTGATTGCTTAAACTAAGATTGATTTTTACGAAATTTATGAAAGATTTTTCCGAACTTTCGCAGTGTTCTTAAAAATTGAGGTTGTAGATAAGTTTATTTAGGTAATAATACATTGCAATTCAATCATAGACAAAGAGTGCCAGTCCTTTTCTAAACTTTTTGTTGGGGGGGGGGGGGTAATTTTTGCTCTACCTTCCCCTCGAGCTCGTTCTGGGTGTCAATTGCGATTTTGCGACTAATGCATCGTAACAGTCTTTCATTTATTTATTGTTATCGTTGTAAATTTACTTGTAAATTATGTCAATTAATTATTTACTACCTGTAAAATTAATTAAAAAACAATTACAATTTTATATTGTTTTGAAACAACCATTATTGGCAAAACTGACGAAGCTGTTAATTTAATTACGCCTGTAAATAAATTTAAAAGAGTAAGGCTGTTATTTAAAAAAAATTGATTATTGTTTGACAACATTCAAGTTGATAATTATTATTTTTTACAATCTATACAGTTTGTACAATTTACTATACAAATAATGCTTATTGCTATATACCAAATAATTTTTTATATAGAAAGATCATGTTAATGTACGAATAAGTAATTCCAACTCTACAAAATAATAATTAAGCAACTGAAAATTGAGAAATTAAAAGAAAATGCATAATAATAAATATAAAATGATTAATGTTAGAAAGTATTATTATAAACCATCAAATGTAATTAATTACCTATTCATTTGTAAAAAAAAATTTCGTTACAAAATTGCGTATCTATATTTTTTTAAATAAAAAAATCATAAAAATATTATACTCTAAGAGATCAACGTAAAAGCAACTAAATAATTTTGTTATGCATTAGCAACTTAACATTCAATACCTATGATATAACTACCTGTACACACCTAAGTGTTCCATTTACTAAATCATATAATATGACGTGCAGTGGCGTATTTAGAAAATGTTTTGGGGGGGGGGGCATATAAAAAAATAAAATATTGTTTAGAATCTCGTTAATCCATTCGTGCGCGTCAGTGGTACCCAAATCCTGATATAGAAAATCCCAGCAAGCTGCTGCTGCTCCTGCTACAGCGTGTAATTTTTTTGGTGAAAAAAACCACTCTGATTTCACTCACTTTTGCTATATATTATAATATTTAAAAAGAGTGGCAATCCTGCAATATGTACTGGAGGGTGTTCCACACCCCCCAGACCCCCCGGTTTACAATTTTACCAACCGAAGAATTGATTAAACTAACTACGATTAGGACTAACCGGAAAATTTGAAGTTTTAAGTAAAAATGTGGGAAATTTAATCTTCGGTAGAAAAAATTAAAAATTGAAAAGCATATTTATTTAATTACCTTACTGCTCATGGAGTTTAGCAGCAACTTTCAGTGTTACTTGGAAAAGTTAATGATAAAAATATAAAGTTGAAATTGTAAACCGGGGGTCTGGGGGGTGTGGAACAGTTTATAATTTTACAAATGTTTCCTAGAGTGGAAATCCTTCGATATGTACTAGAGGGTGTTCCACACCCCCCAGACCCCCCGGTTTACAATTTTACCAACCGAAAAATTGATTAAACTAACTACGATTAGGATTAACCGGGAAATTTGAATTTGAAAATATTAAAACTTGAAAGTTTTAAAAAGAAAGAAACCTAAAAAGAAAAGTTAATTATAAAAATATAAAGTTGAAATTGTAAACCGGGGGGTCTGGGGGTGTGGAACACCCTCCAGTACATATCGCAGGATTTCCATTCCTTTAGAAGACTTGGAGAAGATAGGGAATTTATAATTTTACAAATATTTCCTAGAGTGGAAATCCTTCGATATGTACTGGAGGGTGTTCCACACCCCCCAGACCCCCCGGTTTACAATAATTGTACGAGCCAAAAAATTGATTAAACTAACTACGATTAGGACTAACCGGGAAATTTGAATTTGAAATAATTAAAACTTAAAAGTTTTAAAAAGAAAGAAACTTGAAAAGAAAAGTTAATTATAAAAATATAAAGTTGAAATTGTAAACCGGGGGTTCTGGGGGTGTGGAAATATTGCAGAATTTCCTTTCTTCAAAGAATACTTGGAGAAGATAGGGAATTTAAAATTTTACAAATATTTCCTAGAGTGGAAATCCTTCGATATGTACTGGAAGGTGTTTCACACCCCCCAGACCCCCCGGTTTACAATTTTACCAGCCAAAAAATTGATTAAACTAACTACGATTAGGACTAACCGGGAAATTTGAATTTGAAAAAATTAACTTAAAAGTTTTAATAAGAAAGAAACTTAAAAAGAAAAGTTAATTATAAAAATATAAAGTTGAAATTGTAAACCGGGGGGTCTGGGGGGTGTGGAATACCCTCCAGTACCTATTGCAGAATTTCCATTCTTTAAAGAATACTTGGAGAAGATAGGGAATTTATAATTTTACAAATATTTCCTAGAGTGGAAATCCTTCGATATGTACTGGAAGGTGTTCCACACCCCCCAGACCCCCCGGTTTACAATAATTGTACCAACCAAAAAATTGATTAAACTAACTACGATTAGGACTATTTGGGAAATTTGAATTTGAAAAAATTAAAACTTAAAAGTTTTAAAAAGAAAGAAACTAAAAAAGAAAAGTTAATTATAAAAATATAAAGTTGAAATTGTAAACCGGGGGGTGTGGGTGGTGTGGAACACCCTCCAGTACATATCGCAGGATTTCCATTCCTTTAGAAGACTTGGAGAAGATGGGGAGTTTATAATTTTACAAATATTTCCTAGAGTGGAAATCCTTCGATATGTACTGGAGGATGTTCCACACCCCCCAGATCCCCCGGTTCACAATTTTACCAACCGAAAAATTGATTCAAATAACTACGATTAGGACTATTTGGGAAATTTGAATTTGAAAAAATTAAAACTTAAAAGTTTTAAAAAGAAAGAAACTTAAAGAGAAAAGTTAATTATAAAAATATAAAGTTGAAATTGTAAACCGGGGGGTCTGGGGGGTGTGGAACACCCTCCAGTACATATCGGAGGATTTCCATTCCTTTTGAATACTCCTAATTTTACAAATTTTGCCAGAAAAAAACGAGAAAGTAACAAATAATGTAATTTAAATTAAATCTAAAAGTAAAGAAAATTGAAATTGGGTTAGAATCCACTTTGTTTATATACTTTTGCTGTACGAATCTTCTCAGAATTTTTAATAATTTCTACAAAAGTAAAAAAACTTTTATACTTTTTGACTAGCGAGAAACAAAAGTTCTTCATGTTAAAAATTGCCATAAAAAATATTTATATTTTAATTTATTGTTAAATTAGTAGATAAACTAAAAAGGTTCGGTCCCACTTTATTCTAAGTTTACTTCGAGGATTTATCTAACCCGGTTTGTTTATCTGAAGCAATATCCTGATATATAAAATCACAGAACACTGCTCCTGCTCCAGCGCGTCATTTTTTGGTGAAAAAAACCACTATGATTTCCCCTACTTTTGCTTGAAAATTCAAATTTTCATGCTTTTTCCCGGCGAAAATTGTAGCGGGAAACGAAATTAACTGCTTAAATATTATATATAAATCTACCGTCTAGCTGCCCGTCCCCGGACAAGTGGACATTCTGTTAATATTTTAAAAAACAAAAATATAATAAAAAATTCAAATGATATTGGAATTTAGATAATACTTAATAATATAAGAAATAGCGGTTGGTTTAAAGTATTTGTTAAACGTTTCCATGATTGCATTGTTCCATGGTATACCTTTTTTTTAATCCCTAAACTCGTTTTTCTTCCTTAATCCCACTAAAATTTAGATAATTGAAATTAATTGGAGTGCAAAGCCACCGAGAACTAAACGCTTCAATCTATAAGCTTTCAGGTGGTTGAGAGAATATCTGAATATAAAAATACAAATGCTGGCATTGGGATGAAATAGTAATGGAAAGATTCCTTATTCGAAAGATTATCTGATGCTTTTAGATTTAAAATAGGTTTCAGCGTTTGCATTTTTATAACGTAAACAAGTGAATTAAAAAAACATCGTTTTTGAGTAAAAGCTTTTGCTTACTAAGACATGATCCTAGGAACAGTTTGAGAAAGGAAATATCGATTCCCAAAATACAATTTTTTTTAAATTAAGAATTTTATGTAGGTAGAAAACTAACAATTATTATAATACTAACATAAATTAAACTGCGAATGGAATTTCCGTAGTAAATTTTAACTCTCTGGGTCGTCGGGAAGTTCGTTAATCAAAGATTCGTGCTTTTAAAAAGAATGCAGATAGCAGTAGATGTGCTACGTTGCTGTTGTCCTACTTTTGAGTAGACTTTTCTTTGGTATACCAAAATCGGCTCTGTTATACTACTAACTGCTTAACTGCTTATTTTTAAGAGGCTTCCCTTCCCTAGCTATGGCTAGTTTTATGCCAATTTACGGTTAAACCGACCGTAACAATCTTGATATATAACAAAAATTAAATCAGAATCGCACGGAGTCTCTAATACCTAATTTCGAAACTGGCAAACCGATTTAAATCCTAGAATTAAAAGTTTATTTTAAATATATAGCGCTTACTGGGGATGGTAAGCTGTGGCTTTTCCTCAAAGTGGAAAATCTTATTTGTCACATTCTATGATAATGTGATTTTCACGGGCATTAAGTTGTGTTAACCTTTTAGTGTTGAGTTCTTATTATAGCAATATTGACACTTGCTTTTTTGGGTTTAGCTCCTTTGCAAAACATAATTTTAACCCTAGATTAGTCGCGCTACGGGCAAATTTGTCAGCTCCGGTTAATTCCCAAAGATTTACTTGAAAACTTGGCACTTTGTGGATTTAAGATTTATAGAAGAGTACATTTGGTTATTCAAAATGTATAATTCGGTTAGGACGAAGTACAAGTGTTTTTACGATTAAGTGTAGCGTAGAGTACTTGAAATTTTGCCCTTTGTTCAATATTAACTATTTAATCCGTACGCCCTCATAGCGAAACACTTCGGATGCTCACGTATTACAGTTAACCTTTATAAATAGTATTACATCACGCACTATAAACTTCATCCCCTGTCAACAACAGATTGTCTAATTACCAAACACTGTCAGTTACAAACTGTAGATTATGCTAATGTTATAGCATTTGGCGCACTGGTAGGTCTTGTTCACATTTCTTGTTCTTGTTTATTTCGACCCTGCTTTCCTGTCAGCTGTTTCAGTCTTGTTAAAGTTAGTTTCTCAAATGTAACATGATTAGTTTGTCTTAGATAAGCTAATCACCTTTTAAGATTTTCATGTACATCTCCAAACGTTCATTAAATTAATGAGTCTGCATCCAACAAATGACCCCATCCCGAATTTATTTTTTATTTTTCCTGTATTGCCCAAGCGACATTTTTTGTTTACGACTTATTATCTTTGTCATACCCCAAAAGTTTTCAACTTTTTGAATAACGGCTTCGGAATAACCTAATACGATTTTAGTTTGGTTTCCGATTTACCCAAAAGCACAAAAAGCCTGCATACTAAAACACTTACACATATGCCTCTTCCGCCAACTTCTGCCATATCAAACGTAATCTTTTTTCAATTTTTTATTAGGTTGGCAGGTCTGTTAAATGTTTAAACACATTTTAAAATAAAATAAAAAGAAGAAGAAGAATGTAAGCACAATAAGATTTATGAAGTAATAATTATTAAGCTTGGCATTTTATTTAGTGAGTAAATATAGAAATAATACAAGAATAAACTTTATATATCCCTCGGGAATAACAATAGTTCTAAACGTGAAAGTTATCCTTGGGGAAAACTTATAATGAAGTTTAATAAGTTCGACAAATCGACATGTTTTAGTTCCCCTTATATTTTTCCGAGTATATTAAATAAAATTTTAATTCGTTAAAATATTAGACCAAGTTTGTAACTAAATTGTTCAACATATCACAACTTTGATTAACTAGCCGACAGATGGAATAATTGTTAAAGTTTTGTTTTTGTTTCTTAGTTATCTTAAACTTGGAACTACCTGTATTAATGGGTTGGAAAATTTTAATTTAAAGTTATATAACTTTTAAATTTATTACTTTCTCAGGTTGGTTCGGTGTCTGTTAATATACAAAAATGCCCTGGTTTACAGTATCTCTACATTTATTCGTTTGATTAAAACGATGTACTACATTATATTTTTAAATTTTTAAAATAATACAAAATTATCATTTATACTACTTCAAAACTGTATAATATTTTAATAAACTGGTAATGAAACGCAAATAAAACAATAGCAATAAAAAAATTATTTTTAATTAGGATATACTAAGTATTAGCGATATATTTGATTTTTATGATTCTTATTATAATTTTACAATAAAATAATTGTTAATTTTTTTATTTTAATAATAATGAATAAAAAATAAATAAATAAAATTCAAATAAAAATAAAAAGTTGACCCAAGAACTTCTTATTAATTTGACATATTTATTACTGTTCCCAGGATTAACTAGTTACTAAGAGTTACTTCTTAGTAGTCATTTGCGTTATTATTCTAATTTAAAGTAATTTTTACTGCTAAATGGAAATATATAATGAAATAGTCGATCGATACGTGGTACATCGCCTGACGATGCCACGGTATGGTGAAATCGTTTCCAAGTGGTAATAACTTAAAAACATTGTAGTTCTGAAGGTTTTCTAAAATATTGATATGATATTATAATAAATATAGCATTTTTCTTTAAATTTTCTATACATAGAATTTAATTATAATCATTTTTAAAAGCTTTTATTTAATTATCTTCTATTTTCCACTAAAATTTGTATTTTAAGTTTGAAAAAAATTTAAGAAATTAGTATTGATAGACGATAAAGAAAAAACAAAATTATTTTGCTGGTAAAGATTTCTTAAGATAGAATAATAATAAAATTGAAAATTTATAATAATAAAAAGAAGAGAGAAAATCATAAAGAAATTGGAAAACAACTTTAATTTTTGACTTTGTATTTTCTTTTTATTTTTAGACTTCAGTAATTTATAATCTGGCCAAATGGAATAATGAAATATCAGCCGAATAATTTTTCTTTAATAATCACAAAATTTGATCTTCATTAATATATTAGAAAGAGTTTCACGCGAATTGAGCTAAGCAAAATAGTATAGAAAGTAAACAATTAAAAATGTTATTTTAAAATTTGTGTTTTAGGTTGGTAACTTTAAATAAACCAATCAGAAGTATGTTACGTAAAGAAAGCAGATTGAAATGATCTTTTATAACATATACAAAGAGGCAGTCTGGGACTCAACGTTGTTCGCAATCTGGTAACAAACAAAATAATAACTTTGTTTTTTCAGGCCTCCTAGCCATTTTCAAACTATCAGGCGCATGCGTAAATGCTATTGTAGCATTTTTGCAATTCTCACATATTGGCATTTTTCAACTTTTAATTTCAAAATTTTATAATAGATCGACAACACGAATGCATTTTACTTGTGTTATCAGCATGTTGATTAAAGTTTCGCAAAAATAAAGAATGAAAATATCGATCGTGTGACCAGGTCATTAGAAAATTTAGAAATCTTAGAAATACTAATAATTTATAGAATTTGTGTTTGTTGTTTGTATTTCTAACTTTTTTTTAAAGAAATCTGAAGATGACCCCGAGTGAAATTTTGTGAAAAGTTATTTATAGTGTACGAAATTTGCCATATTAAAGCAAATTTTTAAAAATTTCAATGAGTTTCTCAGATTTTCAGTTACAATTTTTAGGAAAAATCTAAGAAAACACAGGAAATCTTGATAAATTCAAGAAAATCTTTAGAAATCTCTGAAATACTACAAACGATTTTTTGCTGTTTAACTTATTTAAATGAAAATTTTATGGCAAACCGGGAAAAAATGAAAGAAAATTCTTCGGAAATCCCTTAAAAAGTATTCTAGTACTATACAAAAATTTGCCTTGTGACCGAAAATCAGAGAAAATCCTAACAAATCCAGGAAAATCTCAGAAAATTCGAGAAATTACAGTAAATTTTTAGAAAGTTTAGAAAATTTAGAAAATCTCAGAGATTTATAAGGAATTCTAGGTAATGCAAGAAAATTTGAAGAAATTAAAGAAAATCTTGAGAAATTGTAAGAAGTCTTTGGAAATTTTAGGAAATCCTAGGAAATCTTTGAAATACAACGAACGAATTCTACTTGTTGCTTTTTTGACTATTTTGAAAGGATATTTTAAGACAATCCAGGAGAAAATCTAAGAAAATTCTTCAAAAATCAAAAGTAATTTAGAGTACAAAAATTTGCATTATGAGTAGAAATCTGAGAAATTTCAAAAAAATTAGGGAAAATATTAGGAAATCTCAGAAACTCATAAGAAATTTTAGGAAATGTAAGAAAATTGTTGTTGCTTTTTTTACTTAAAAAAAAGCTGTTAAAGCAATTCAGGAGAAATTTCTTCAAAAAACTGTAATCTAGTGGAGGTACAAAAATTTGCTTTGAGAGTGAATCTGAGAAATTACAGGAAATCTGTAAATATTTTAGAAAATCTTAGGAAATCTTAGAAAATCATATAAATATATTCTAGGAAATCCAAGAAAATGCAAGAATATATGTTTAAAAATCTTAGGAAGTCTTCGGAAGTTTTAGGAAATCTTATTAAATTGGGAAATACAACAGCTATTTTGTTGTTTTTGCTTTTCTAAATTTTTTAAACGGACATTTTAAGGTAATCTAGGAAAAAATTCAAGAAAATTCTTCAAACTTCTTGTAAAATTAATCTCGTGTACAAAAATTTGCCTTTTGTCACTGGAAATCTGAGAAAATCCAAATAAATGTGAGAAAATCTCAAGAAATCTAAGAAATTACAAGAAATCTTCAGAAATTTCACAAAAACATAAGAAATTCAAGGAAATGCAAGAAAATATGAGGAAATTCAAGAAAATCTTTAGAAATTCTAGGAAGTCTTGGAAATCCGAACAAGTCCGGGAAAATCTCAAGAAATCATAAGAAATCACATAAAATCTTAGAAAATCTCAGAAAACCATAAGACATTTTAGCAAATCCAAAAAAATTTGAGGAAATCAATTCAAGAAAGTCTTTAGCAATCTTAGGAAGTCTTCGGAAAGCTTAGTAAATTCTAGGAAATTCTTAGGAAGTCATAGAAATACTACAAAAGATTTTAAATTGTTGTTGCTCTTTAACTTTGTTAAAAGAAAATTTTAAGGAGGCAGTTCAGGAGAAAATCCAATAAAATCTTGCTCGAAAATCTAAACGTAATCTAGTATACAAAAATTGGTCTTGTGATTGAAAATCTGAGAAATTCCAATCAAATTCATGAAAATCTCAAGAAATCTAAGAAGTTACAGGAAATACTAATCTTAAATCCTAAAAAACTTTAAAATTAGAAAATCTTGTAAATACTACAAAGGCTGTTTTATTGTTGTTGCATTTTTAACATTTCTAGAAACAAATCCTAAGACAATCCAGAGAAAATTCTGGAAAATCTTGTAAAAATTACGTAAAAAGTAATATAATTTACAAGAATTTGCTTTATAACTTACCCCTCGTCTTAATTGAACTCCATTTTCGTATTTATCTACAATCAAATCTACCTTTTCGCAAATTTGTAAATCCTTTATATTAGTTTCACTTTTCTGCTTGCTTGACTACGGCAAAACTTAGAAAGTCAAATTTGACCCAGTTCGCGCTATCCAATCGAGCTGAAATTTTGCACATGTATTCGTTCCCGAAGACAATACACTTTGCCAAAAGAAAATTTTCCGAATTTTCACATTTTCCAAAAAAAAAAATAAAAACTAAGTTTTTATGGTTATATTAAAAAAAAATTACTTTTGTTATTTTTCAAATGATAATACATTCACTAAAATAATTTACTTGATTGTTTAAATGGTTTAACATTAAGTATAACGGTTTATATCAAAGTTAATATGTTTCAAACAAATAATTTCAAATATTTATGCAACAAACTTGATTGTTGATTGAGTTGCTGATACAAAATGTTACGTTTACAAATCCATTGCCTTTGATTGATATAGAAATGATGGTAAATGGACAATTAATTCTTCAAACATTTTAAAAATTAAGTTTTTTTATTATGTATGCAAAAAAAACTACAGTGGAATCTAAATAAATTTTGCACCCCCGTGACTTTGCCGTCGGTACTGCCATATTGGCAAGATGGCTGATGGGAATTATGTCTGGGGTATAAAGATTTTCTTTGAAGAAAAGTTTAAGAAATGTAAAAATAAATGTAGTTAAATCTAAACAAGATAGCCCGAGGAGGCAGTTAAGAATATCATTTTGATTAATTTCGAAACAAAATGATTGTTGTTTATGTAGTTATTACATATTATATACATCGCAATGCAGCCTGAATGTTAAATTTGATTATTATTTTTTGCGTAATAATTAGAATTTTATTATGGATAGCGAAATTATATTTTTTGGGGGTAAAACGACACTAATTTCGCTGTAAAAATTTGTGTGTCTTAAATTACCCATTAATAATTTTAATACCGCCAACTTGAATAATTAAGTTAACAGTCTGTATAAATTATATGACGCTTAGTTGTTATAAAACTATATGACACCATACATAATTACTTTGCAAAGTGCATTTCGTTTATGTATCACCAACATTATTTTCCATATTGTTGGATTCCGGAAGCGAACTATTAGAAAATTTATGCACCGACTGTCTTAATTACTATTATGACGGTGAAATATACGGTGTGGCGTTTATCAGCTTAAATAATGTAATTTTGCAATTTAAGAGTTGTATAGGCCGACTAATTCAGTTAAGTTAATTGTTGTTATATCAGGTGTAAGGAGCAAGCAAACTTGACTAAGTATGTTATGTTATATGCTTTGTACAAGAAACTTTATTCTACTTGTGTGCACACTTTGAAGTGTCTTGTTGGATGGTGGAAGCTCATAACATTGCTTTGGCCGAAAGTATAAAAATTTTTAGCTGGTAGCTTTTCCGAATTTGCCCAGAAAGGAATAGATAAAAACCATAATACGCCAAACAGGATAACAATGAGATGTTGCAAAACTCAATGATGAACAATAATTAAATTTTCCAACTTGTCCATAGCTTTGTGAAATTTCAATACCATTGAAATACTGTATTTGCGTTCTTTATTAAAATGCTAACAAAAAATTTTAATAAAAATTATGATTCTGAAATGCATGGATTTTATATTGTTTTATTACTTTTGTCATTTGATGCAAGACAATATTGAAACTTTTCCATTTTCGCTTTAATGTTTTTTTATATTTTATTTCAAATTAATATATTTTACTTTATAAACGACGAACTTTTGCTTTGTAATTTAATTTTATTTGTTATTTACAATCGTACAAATTTTATTTAACAAACATGAACAAAAAGGAATTTTTAAATTTTTATGTTGAGAATTAAGTGAATTATATAGGAAGAAATGTTATTTTAAAAGTATTTGAAACTTCTAGTATATAAAATAACTTTGTAAGTATGGCGTAATATATGGTTCTTAAATTTTACATGTGACAGCTGGAAGTGTAGGAATAATCCGTTCTCAAAAAATGACATGTCGTTTTTCATCAAGAAATTATTTCGGTACAATTTTTACTTCTTTTATTATGAAATCTAAATTGTAGATACGGTGACAGTATTTTTAACGATGATAACGCTTGGTATAGTGTTTTCCTTACAACAAAAGCATTTCTAGGCTCTCAACTACTATCATTTAGAAAACCATAGGTAATTAGATAGTAGCTAATTAGCTTCTGCAATTAAACTTTTGGTTTTCCTTTGATATAATAATATATATATTGCAATGTTATCCTTCTACAAGTTCTACAACTTTATGTTATGTGCAGTTTCCGAGTTATAAGTTCTAAAAAGTCCAGATTTAACATAAAAAAAATTAATTTTTTATTAAATTCCCGCTGCTGGGGGATTCCCCGTTTTTCTATATTTTAGAATTAACGCAAAAGGTTTAAAAAGCAATTACAAAATTTTTCGTAATATAAAAATAAATAAGTTTCTCAAATTCAAATTTTCTTTAGCCGACCGTCTTGATTTTCCTCACTTTTGTTCGAAAACAAAAAATTTCCCAGCTTTTTTTAACAAAATTTCTATAATTTTTCTTTCTTTTGTAGGTATTTTAGAAGAGTGGGAATTTTATTTACCCTCAGACCCCCCGGTTTATAACTTTATATTTTTATAATATTTTTATAATTAACTTTAAAAGTAACACAGAAAGTTGCTGCTAAACTCGACGAGTAGTAAAGTAATTAACCCATAATCGCTATCGTGCGGTCACTGAGACCGCGTCAAGTTTTAATTTACGCTTATTTTTCGCCTCATTCTACATTTGTCATTTTTTTTTGTTATTAAATGTTAATAAAATGTTAAAATCAATTGCTTGCTTCTGGCTTACTAGAATACCAAATAAAACCAAAACAAAAAAATCAAAAAGTAGAGTTGTTCGTGAATTATGAGAGATATAATACGCGGTCTCTGTGACCGCACAGTAGTTATAGTGTAACAATTATTTGACGTTAGTTATGAAGAGTTAATTAAATTTGCTTTCCTAGCTTTAATTTTTTCTAGCCGAAGGTTACATTTCTTTCATTTTTGCTTAAAAATTCAAATTTTCCGGTTAGTTTTAATGTTAGTTAGTTTAATATATTATTTTTCGGTTGGTAAACTTGTAAACCGGGGGGTCTGGGGGATGTGGAACACCCTCCAGTACATATCGAAGGATTTCCACTCTTGAAAACAACAAGAGAATTATAAATTCCCCATTTTATCCAAGTATTCTAAAGGAATCTAAATCTTGCGATATGTACTGGAGGGTGTTTTGACAATTTTGACTTTATATTTTTATGATTAACTTTCAAAGTAACACAGAAAGTTGCTGCTAAACTCCATGAGGTGTAAGGTAATTAAATAAATATGTTTTCCAAGTTTAAAATTTTTCTAGCCGAAGGTAAAATTTTCCTCATTTTTACTTAAAAATTCAAATTTTTAAACCGGGGGGTCTGGGGGGTGTAGAACACCCTCCAGTACATATCGAAGAATTTCCACTCTCGGAAATATTTGTAAAATTATAAATTCCCCATCTTCTCCAAGTATTCTAAACCAGCGATTCTCAACCTGGGGGTCGCGACCCCCGTGTGGGTCGCCGATCAATTTCAGGGGGTAGCAGAAAATTTAGCGATTTTTTTTCAAAATTACTTAGATTTGAATTTGAACTAGAAATTAGTAACCTGAATTTTAAAGTTTTCCTTGCTCAAGCAGTGGAATATAGGATTGATAAACTCGTATCAAAACATCAAGATCAAGGAAGTAATTAATAACTTAGTAAAACAATATCGTCACTTCTGTCGCAATACCTCCAAACATCAGTACACCAAATTTTAACAGAATCTGTTACACATTTCCAGAGATTTGTTTGGTGTGTTCCATATTAGTGGTCACTCAAGAAGTGGCCATATGGCCGAAGGCTTTTCCAAACAATTCCCAATATTAGCGTACTTACGATTTTTCACCAACAGCACACAATTTTTTTGTTTTATAGAAGAGTTATTTATGAACAAAGAATAAATAGACAAGCAAATACTATGTATGTAATACGTAGTATTACCATTTTCAATACAGTACACAAATTTTCGATCGTTCTAAATAATTAATTAAATTAAACTGTCAGATTTGACCACTTTACATGTAAATAAAACAAATCTCTTTGAAAAAAACCGTATGCCGCAGGTATTTTGTTCTTATTTTCACAAAAAAGATTCAAAGTACCGCCCGATAAAAGTAAATGATTTTTTATTTCTTCTCACCAATACTTGTATTTTAAAAGCTCTATCAGCACACAAAATTTTATCTCAACCTGTTAAACATTTCAGGAGATACGATGACATTTGTATTTTTTTATTGTGGTTGCCCTGGCAATTATTTCTCTGCCAAGATCTTATTTTCCCCATTAGAACCCAGCAGACAATCGTCCAAAACGTTTGACTGCCATCAGTCAAAACCGTAATCTTTAAGTATTAAATCAATTAGCAATAAATCAGTACATATATGGTTTCATATACTGACAAGACCTGTAGGGGCAATGTTGCTACATACCAAGTTTGGTGAAGATCCCTTCAGTACTTCATGAGTTATTCACTCTTGAAGTTTCAAATTTGACAACTTGTAATTTTTGACATGACAGATAGAAAATTAATTTCAGCTATTCTGGATAAAGCTTTTCAAAGTCTTTAAAATAGCCTATTACAAGACAAAATCGTTTTTAGAAATCTTGTATTATTTTCTTGTAGTGGCACTCCTGATTGCCTGATTGACAGATGATCGTGACGAAAACCTTTTTTCACCTTTCTACCGTAAAGCCTACTATGTACAAAATTTTATCGTGATTGGTTGGACGGTTCAGAAATAAAGCGAGAAACAAAATGTAACGACAGACCGCCACCTAATTTTTTTTATTTCTTGCATATCTGATCAAGGTGATCTCGAAAATGTAAAAAAGAAAAAACAAAATTTTGAAAAAAAAAGAAAAAGAAAAGTAAAAGTACAAGTTGAATATTTGTGCTTTTTGAAGTAATTGATGACTATTGTTTATTACTGACATTGTTGGGATCGCAGAAAATAAGCAAGAAAATTTGGGGGTCCCGTCGTAAAAAGGTTGAGAACCGCTGTTCTAAAGGAATCTAAATCCTGCGATATGTACTGGAGGGTGTTCCAGACCCCGGTTTACAATTTTGATTTTATATTTTTACAATTAACTTTCAAAGTAACACAGAGAGTTGCTGTTAAACTTCATGAGGTGTAAGGTAATTAAATAAATATGCTTTCCCAGTTTTAATTTTTTCTAGTCGAAGGTCAAATTTTCCTCATTTTTACTTGAAAATTCAAATTTCCCGGTTAGTTCTAATCTTAGTTAGTTTAATATATTTTTCGGTTGGTAAAATTGTAAACCGGGAGGTCTGGGGGGTGTGGAACACCCTCCAGTACATATCGAAGGATTTCCACTCTTTTAGAATTCTTGGAGAAAATAGGGAATTTCTAATTTTTCAAATTTCGCCAGGTAAAATCGGGAAATTTGAATTTTTAAGCAAAAGTGAGGGAAATCAGAGTTTTTTTTTCTACCAAACAATGACACGCAGTAGCAGGAGCAAAATAATACATTCGCTATAATTAAAAAAATAATTACTACATGCTGACGTTTACTTACAATTTCTACCAACACTTACCTGTTAATTTGTTGGCAATGTAAACAATATAAAAAATAAATAAAATAATTGTAAATTTTTCAAGTTAAATCTAGAGCTTTTAGAACTTATAACTCGGTAACTGCCCATAACAGAAAGTTGTGCCCATTGAGGTATGTATTCAGAATGATGAGAAGTACAATATATCCAAAAATCATCAAAATCTAACGAAAGACATTTTCCCATAAGAATGGTGCGGGGTCCTTTGGGGGTGAATTTTGTAATTGTTGTCCATAAAATAAATCTGTGGTGGGTAGGAAAAAGAGTATAAGTCAAAATTTGAGATATGTAAAAAAAGTGGTTTGAATGCTTACTGCTAGATGCAAGATCGACCAATTAATAAAAATGCAATTAGGTGAGGTCTAATAATTATGCCATTAAAATGTATATTTACTCTGTATTATTTATACTTATTTTATAATTGACGTAAACGGTTGGGAGCAGATTTTCGACTTTTACTCTTTTTCCTACCCACCACAGAAATATTAAAATTGCAAATACTTGATATGACAAACTCGAGTCAAGTAATTAATTAATACATTTTAATTCGGATATTTTCATTAATTTCTTTGACTAATGTATATCTTTATACTTTGTTCTAAATACATTAAAATTAATATACTTAAACAAGTAATGATATTTTCCTATGAAAACTGGATTTATTTCTAAATGCGTAATTAGATATCAAATCGAAATATCTAATGTGGAAACTTAAAATTTTGCAGGTATTATTAACTTCTTTGCTTCAGGGTGATTACTGCAATTTATAAATGCTCCTAATAATTAGATTGCAGATTTAATAATGAAACATGAAATCAAATAACAGTTCGCAACTTTTTCTTGCGAAAAATCCAATTTTTATTTTAATATGTTCATAGCAGAGTGACGCAAAAATTTTGGTAATATTTGTAACATATTATCTTTTTTAGATGCTTAGATGTTCAGTTCAGCGGAACTTTCGATCGGTACTTTCTGCAGTTCGTGAAGGACATTGGTAATTATAGTCATGTTTATAATAATAAAAAACACTTTACTTATTACCTAAGCAATAGAATCCTTAATAATAGCAGGTTATGTGCCTGAAAATTATTTTTATTTTTAATTATAATAAAAATATTAATTTTCAATCCAATTTAGAGCATACAAAGAAAGGTAATTATGTTTTAAATTTTACCTCTACATTAAATTCCACATTAATTTGCCAAAATGTCAGTTAATTTGAATTATCAAAGTAAAATTAAATAGTGTAATAATAAAGTAAAAACTAAAATACTAAAATTTTCTTCTAAAATTCGTTGAGGTTTAGTTCAGCTGTACGTTCCTATCATCTGAGAGCTATGTTTGTTGAAAGTTGTTTGAAATAAGCTCCACTCTGTTGACTGTACGTGTGCCAGACGTAAATGGTTGCAGTATATACTATAAATTTACTTTTAAATTAAATAAAATTGATTTCCAGCCATTCTAGACTTGTGATTTTTGAGTTCGGATGGCTTCAGGAAAGTTTCTAACAAATGCATTGGTTTAGAAAGTAATCAATCTTAGAAGACATAATTCTTTAGGGTAGCAAAAACCAGTTGGTTTACCATAATAATTACTGTAATGATGGTTTTCAGGATAAAACGTATATATCTTTGAGTAATAATTAATAAAAATGTTAGCGCCTTGGGCGATTTTTGATCAATGTGCTGAACAAGCTAAGCAGTAGGATTAAGTTTGCATTATTCATTTTATTTTTTACCTACAAACATAATAATTATTTTATGTAGATTTTTATACAAAGTAGATAAAAAATTTCCTTTTTGAAACTAAAAATATTAATTTAATTAGCTAACATTTTTAAAAGTTACAATTTTAATTTAAAAACTTTTAAAATATAAGAACACCAGTCTAACATTATCTAATTATTCAATTACGTAAATTTAATTCTTTATTACATTTTTATGTAACAATAATTAATGTTCATTTTTAATTAAGAAATGTATAAGTAAACAAAATTTTGTTAACACAAAAAATTTAATAATAAAAAAAAATAGGAAACCGTCTGAGGATGAACACCGGTTGCAGTTATTTGTAACTTTTTCATTAAAGATTTAATAAACTAACTAGTTTTTTATTTCTTTTTGTTCGTAAGTATCTAGCGTGATATTTTTATTTTAATGATCACAAATTATTATTTAAACCTTCACTTTTAAAATAAATGATACATGAATGGCAAGCGAAATAATGTAATCGTTTTGAGATAATTGGTGTTTAGACCATTAACTAATTTTCGACGATCTTATCGTAATCTTACAATTAGCCAAATTATTCAAGTAAAACAAACGGAAATATTATTTTTTAAGCTAAACTGAAAACTCGAAATACGAATTTTATGGCTTCAGCGTAAAAAATAAAGTGGAGTAACCAATTAAAAACTGAAATACAGTTAAACAAACATAATTATTCGTTACATTAAACAACTACTGTCGTTGAGATATAGAAATTATAAATTTTTTTATATAGTAATAATAATTAAAAAAAAATTTTTTTTTATAATCTAGGTACAATTTTCCACAAGCTGTATACCTATAATTTAGAAGAATATTACGCAAATAAGTGATTTTTTTAAGAAACCCCAACTACGTCAAATAAGTCATCATTTTAAATTAATTTAATTTTTATTTGGCATGAGTAGTTACTGATGACGTAAATAAATGAGAGAATTTTAATGTAAATAAAATTATTTGAAGAGGATGCATTTTTTAGATAACTTGTGGGAGAAAAAAATTAGGAAAATGGTATTTATGGAAACATTAATTTAAAATTTAAATAATTACGTTAGGCAGGAAATTAGTTTACTGTTCATCACATTTTTTAATTATATTAATAATTTAAAATTTAATTGTAATTGTTTGTGATTATAGATCCTCTAAAAATATCTTCTAAGTACGTCAGATGTAATTTTACATTAGCTATTTACAAAATTAATATATTTTGGATAAAATAATACGTGCGTGAACTTGGCTCCCCTTCTTTCAAAATTAAAATGTTTTTGTTGTTGTTTTAAATTGTTTTGATATTTCTTTTTTGAAAAAAAAAAAACAAAAATTAATTTTGAAAAAAATGGAGCTGGCAGAAAATCTCGAAAAACTTTTTTTCTGCCAGCTCCCTTTTTTTCAAAATTAATTTTTGTTTTGTTTTCGATTGTTTTTGATTTGTTGTCAATTGTTTTGTAAAAATAAACTTTTCAAATCCAATGATATCCGCAAAAATCGCGAAATAAGATTTTGCACCAGCTCTCCTTTTTTCGAAATTAAAAATATTTTTTATTGTTCTCGATTGTTTTTTATTTGTTGTCAATTGCTTAGTAAAAATAAAATTTTTAAATCAAATGATAACCGCGAAAGTCGCGAAATCATTTCTATTATCTTATTTAATTTCTGTGTTTTGTTTTTTTTTCTCTTTTGCTATCTTCTTATATCTTTGATGGGCGGTATCTCTTCACTAATAATTGTATCATCAAAAAAAGTAAATAAAATTTCCTACCAAATAAGTTTTTGGTTCATTTCCTAGGACGAAAATTAAAGCCGCAGGCCCCATTCGCGTGTTTGCTGGTTTATAGTACATAATTATGTTTTTCGAAAAATTCAAATTTTATGATTTTTCGAGTGAAATAAAGGTTTCCATGCCGATGGCAACGTGTAAAAATATAGCCTCTGGTTGGTATGGAATTTGAATTTTTTCAAATTTTCATGAAAAATTTGAATTTTTCGAAAAACCTGCAAAAACGCGAATAGCGCCTGCGGCGTATATTTTCGTCTTAGAAAATTATAATTAAAAAAATTGAGATTGGCTTTAAATCTTGTTTCGCGATTTTCGCGTTGATCACTTAATTTAAAAAATTTATTTTTACAAAACAATTGACAACAAATCAAAAACAATCGAAAACAAAAAAAATTTGAGATTTTCATTTTTTCTGCAAAATCAAAAAAAAAAGATCAAAACAATAAATTAGAAACAAATGAAAAACAATCCAAAACAACAAAAAAAAACTAAAATTTCGAAAGAATTACAAGAAAAACAGTAATTTTTTAAAAATTATTTACAATAAAATTTAAAAAAAATTATTAAAATTCATGTCAATATATTGTAGTGTTTTTTTCTGTTGATGGATAATCCGCATACAACATAGATTAATATTTACTTTGAAAGTTCACCAAACTGCAGTTCAGCTGAGCTCATCTTAAGTTTTTATTGTAGAAGTGGCCTTGAAAAAGCATGTCAATTGTCCAATAAGTTAATTGCGCTATTGTTACAATAATAAAATTTTAATTTATTACGTGTATTTATGTACAGAGAAAGTGTTAATAAAATTTGAGTGTTTGTTAAATAACATGGTAGGTACACAGAAGCGCACATGGATAAGTATGCTGCAATCATTGCTAATAGGTTAATCAAAGATGACGTTGAAATTAATATTTGTTTTGGTAATGGATTGGTTTCACTCGGGTAAAATTGGACGAAATAATACTTAAATATTCAAGCCTTATGAATATACAGTTCATTTATGTAACCGGTTAGTATAAAAATTGATTATGAAAGTTTTCGAAAATTTTGAAATTTAGCATAGAACTTATTTTTTTAAATTTATCTTCTAGAACTGCGTCATAAAATGTAAAACCTATTCCTGATTTAGTAAAAGTGGTACCGGCTAATTTACAATTTTGTATCAAAGAAGATTATGTCCGTAGTAATTTATACTATAAACAAATTTTTGAGTTGTATAACAACATGTCGCAACCATAATCTCTCTAATTAAATTCGTAACAAATTTGGAAGCTATGTCCCCATTTCTTACGCTTGGTGCATGGAGCTAAGACAATGCAATTAAATATTTTATGTAACACACGGCTGGGATTATTAAATATTATTAAACATTAAAAATCAATATTGCAAATTTTAAATTCAAGTGAAACTTGAGGCATTGGCACCAAAAATTAATTTGAAATTATGCTTCCTATGATCTAATTCACCTAATTTCAATAGGATTTTATGGATAATTTTTCTGTTCAAGTAGCTTTTACCTATTCTTTTGTTCAAACTGATTAAATTAAAAAAAATTGGGATTGCGACATTTTCAACCTCTGGTCTGTAGTTAAATTTCTTACTTTTGGAAAACCAAGATGCATAATTTTTTTTCCGGTATTGCAAAAGAATATTTTAACCCAGTTTTACATTTGGCTGGTCAAATCATTCTAATGCACTTAATTACATCAGGTTTAGTTTTAATTTATTTAAATAGAACAAGAAGTTGGTTTAGATGACCTATACGGCCAATAAAATAATGCTTTCTTCGAAATAAATAAGTTATATTGTTAAATAATTTTATAATTTTTATTTATAATTTTAATTAATTATTTTACAATAGGTACCTACATTCAATTAAGATTAAAATGTTTTGATTGCTACTATTATTTTTCATCTCCGTACATCTATTGTACGTACGAATAAAATGTAATGAATAATTTTATGAATATAATTAAGTCGTAGTGATAGCAAAGACTTCGTTTTGCATTAGTTTAATTTAAATTTTTTATTATTTAATTAATCCTGATATTCTTTTTAATTGGCTAACATTGGTCTTCAGTTTCGTTCGGAGTAATTAATTCCTATATTATTCATTTTATGCAATTGAAATTAATGCAATTATTATTTGCTAGATGAGCAGTTATATAATTTTTTACCAAAAATAAAAAATTAATATTCGAAGGCCATAAACATTTATTTAATCTGGATAATGTTGTGTTTAATGATCACACAAAATCGTTTAATCTAAAGCGTAAATAATTGTAGTGAATAAAAAAAAGAGAAAATTAGTATTCGCAACTTGTAAATTAAATTTAAATGTTCAAGATCAAGAAGTTGTTATTGATAAGCTTACAAGTTTTTTTTAATTTTAAAGTTTTCAAGGTCAGTTTTTTAAATTTTACAATAACATCAAAACATAATATATAAATTAATGTAATCAGTATGATTCCCATTATAAGGATAACGAACCAGCCAGCAAGGTGCTTTTCAACTTACACCTCATGTAACACACCTGTAGACGCCATACTGGTGCTATATAGAAAATAAATATTGCGCCGATATCCAGATGAGATCGTTTTCTAATATTGCCGCAATATTGACTTCCGATATTGCCGCAATATGTATTTGCAATATTGGAGTAAAATTGAAAATCAATAAAAAATTCATAAATTAATTTTTGATGGTTTTATCTGGGAGAGCAGGGGTAACTGAATTGAAAATTAATATTTTTATTGACCTAGAAATGTGTGAGATTTAAATGCGACAGAGCTCCGACGGGTCTGGAATCACCTTATTAAACTAAAAAAACTGCTTTCAGTACTACATATTTACATAAATCAGCTAATTATTTGTCTTTTTGCGTCAGCGACGCAAACAGGCTTAAAAGCGATTATCTGATTCATGACAACTTCAAAGGTTAAAATTTTTAAATTCTTTGATAAACCTCAACTTGGCCTAGGGCTTTACAGCCAAATTTTTTTTATAAAAATCCCTTAAATAAGGAATATAATATAATAAATCAAGGTAATAAATAATAAGTTATGTTGCTAATTTTTAAATTTTCCCTCAAGATTCAAGTCAACCACGACTGTTTTACCTGCTCTGTATTAAATAAATTAAAATATGAGGTTCAAACTCACCTCGTAAGCGAGTAATTGTTAAATGAAAATTTAATGAATGGTCAATTACACTGTTACGAGAAAATGTAATTTTACAAACTGTATCAAAAAATCTTCACTATATTTTTAATCTGCAATCTGTTTTTGTAGTGGTTTGTTTTTTATTTTTTATTAAGGGCAGACACCGTGTAATTGAACGAAAATGGTTATTTTAGGGAGGACGCTTAACTTACGGGGAGCGTCGTTCCCTCGAGCGCCACTCGAAGTTTTTAATTTTTTTGAAATTATGGATTTATACCACGCGAGTGTAAAAATATATGTTTATAGTATTATGTAGGTGCATAAACGTAATTAGCCCCACTATAAATCGTAGAATAGAAAAAGAAAGTTGCTCCCATACTAAAACTTATAATAATTTTAAGTTTTAGTTGTTCGCGTATATTACTATACTGTGTTTGTCCGATAATCATGTTAGTGTTTTAAATGTTTTTGTTAGACCGATTGATAAAATTAAATACAAGAGTAAAATTTAATAAACGATAGTAACTCAATTAATATTGAGATATATGATAATCGACCTACTTTTGAATACGTAACGCTATCATAATGCAAGGTATGTAAGAGAAGAAAGTGTTATTTTTTCTGTATTTTATAAGAATTGTGTAATACTGATTTATACCATCGAGGAATAATAACAACACTGCACTTAAAGATTTTATTCTTCATCTTCAGCATTTGGTTTTTTTTATTGGCAATAACCAATCACACCTATAAGCATTTCATTGCAAAATTTAAAGTTGCTTGTTACTCAACTTCAATTTGGGAACTTTGTCCTATTTAAAAAAATCATGATTCCTTCTTCTTTCTCTTTTAATCTCCATTTAATTTGTTTGGATGTTTAAAAACTTTGTTATATTACTTTGATGCTCAAATTTTAGATTTCCTCATAATTAAGGTTTATATTTGACCTTGACATAGTCGAACATAACAATTTAATGATATAATTTAATTAATTGTAATAAGAATCAAATGAAGATTTCTTCACAAAGGTTTTTCCAGTAAAAGAGCTCTTGAAAGCTTACGTTTTTTGTCCACTTTTTATGGTATGACGGCATTGTCGGCTAAGCAAACCATGATCGTTTCAATATAAATTTTAATTTTTTAAAATAAAGTTACAAATGAGAATCGTGCCATCAGAATCTGATGGGACGTGGGGTATTTTATGATAAGCCAGTGGGAACTGTGGACGACAGGAGTTAATTATGCAATTTTACAATTGCATTCTGCAATTTGAAAATTATTATTATTTATCTTTAGTTTGATATTCAGTTTTAGTTTATTATATAATATTTTAGCTACCAGCAGCTATAAATAGGGTTGGGAGGGCAAACCCCCTTTTGTATTTTGTAAATAAAAAAATTCAATCAGAAAAAGGAATCTACAACTAATAAACAACTGATCTGATATCCGCCTCCCCCCTTTCAAGATTTTTCTTAAAATTATATCTTAAAATGACCTTCGCATCGAAACTAATTGATTTTTGGTGAGAATTCTTTCATAACTTTTTTAAAAGCGTGAAATTATCTGCAATTAGGATTTTAATCATGTATTGCGATGGTTATGAATTGAATTACATAAAAAAATGTTAAAAATTTTGAAGATTTTTTGTTTTCTAAAAATCTAGACAAAAAGATTTTTTTCAACAACTTAACCCTCTTTCCGTATAACTTGTCTGTGTTTTTCACATGAAAACCCAAAATCCTAATACATAAAATCCCAGCACGCTGCTCCTGCTCCAGCATGTCATTTTTTGGTGAAAAAAGACTCTGATTGGTCGATTTTGTTTACCAACCAAAAAATATATTAAAGCAAGTAAAGTTAGGACTACAAATATTTGCACATCCTGCGATATGTACTGGAGGGTGTTCCACACCCCCCAGACCCCCCGGTTTACTTTTAATTTATTTATAATGATTTATAATAATAATTATAGACATAATATAAAAATATCAAGTCAAAATTGTAAACCGGGGGGTCTGGGGGGTGAGGAACACCCTCCAGTACATTTTTTTTCAAAAACTTTTTTTGATTTTTAATCAAAAGTGAGGGAAGCTTAAACCATAACTTATAAAAACATTTATTTAAGTTACTTTATTACGTTACTTTGAAAATTAACTGTCAAAATTAGAGTCAAAAATGTAAACTGGGGACTCTGGGGGTGAACATATACTGCAATATGTACTGGAGGGTGTTCCACAACTCCCAGACCACCCGGTTTACTTTTTTTTTATTTATAAAAATTTTTAAATCATTTAATCTATAATTATTATTATAAAAGTAATATAAAAATTTGAAGTCAAAATTGTAAACCGGGGGGTCTGGGGGGTGAGGAACACCCTCCAGTACATTTTTTTTCAAAAACTGTTTTTGATTTTTAATCAAAAGTGAGGGAAGCTTAAACTTTAACTTAGAAAAACATTTATTTAAGTTACTTTATTGCGTTACTTTGAAAATTAACTGTCAAAATTGTAGTCAAAAATGTAAACTGGGGGTTCTGGGGGTGAACATATCCTGCAATATGTACTGGAGAATGTTCCACACCTCCCAGTTCCCCCGGTTTACTTTTATTTCATTTATAATGATTTTTAATTCATTTAATCAATAATAATTATAAAAATAATATAAAAATATCAAGTCAAAATTGTAAACCGGGGGGTCTGGGGGGTGAGGAACACCCTCCAGTACATTTTTTTTCAAAAACTTTTTTTGATTTTTAATCAAAAGTGAGGGAAGCTTAAACCATAACTTATAAAAACATTTATTTAAGTTACTTTGAAAATTAACTGTCAAAATTAGAGTCAAAAATGTAAACTGGGGGTTCTGGGGGTGAACATATCCTGCAATATGTACTGGAGAATGTTCCACACCTCCCAGTTCCCCCGGTTTACTTTTATTTCATTTATAATGATTTTTAATTCATTTAATCAATAATAATTATAAAAATAATATAAAAATATCAAGTCAAAATTGTAAACCGGGGGGTCTGGGGGGTGAGGAACACCCTCCAGTACATTTTTTTTTCAAAAACTTTTTTTGATTTTTAATCAAAAGTGAGGGAAGCTTAAACCTTAACTTAAAAAAAACATTTATTTAAGTTACTTTATTGCGTTACTTTGAAAATTAACTGTTAAAATTATAGTCAAAAATGTAAACTGGGGGTTCTGGGGGTGAACATATCCTGCAATATGTACTGGAGGGTGTTCCACACCCCCCCAGACCCCCCGGTTTACTTTTATTTTATTTATAATAATTTTTAAGTAATTTAATCTATAATAATTATAAAAATAATATAAAAATATGAAGTCAAAATTGTAAACCGGGGGGTCTGTGGGGTGTGGAACACCCTCCAGTACATATTGCAGATTTGGAGAAACTAAATAATTTATAATTTTACAAATTATACAAACTTTCGGCTAAAGAAAATAATTAGAATTTCAGAAACTTATTTATTTTTAAACTATCTTTAAAAAATTTTTTAATTGCCCGTTGGAGAAAAACGGAAAATCACCCAGTAGCGGGAAACGACATTAAATGTTTAATATTATACCACTAAAAAGAAGATCCACGGTCTAGCTGTCCGTCCGCGGACGGGCTTTCCAGCTAGTAATTAAATATATTCACAATTAAATTCACAAACTCTTTTTAGTTTGCTTTTATCAAATAAAATTTTATTTGAATTAATTAAATGTTGACTATTCACTCGTAGTTATTTCAAAAATGTGTTAATACCTATTAATGTAAAGTGCTCCGTTTTAATTTGATTTTGTTAATTTTAATATTATTATAATTATTATTTTATCAATTTTTTTTAGTACCCTTAGTTGATTGTATTCTGTTTGTGGGTGAAATTTGCTAGATTTTTATAAAAGTTTATTGGAGTAAAATTATGCATTGTTAATCTGATATCTGCTAATATAGAGCATATAGAGCTGATTTTTTCTTAGATTGCTATTTGTAAATTTTCTTTCAATTTAAAAGAGAACTCTCAATTCGGTTTTCAATCCTTCAAAATCAAAGGATTAAAGTTCCATTAAGACAAGGTTAAGTCTAGTTTGATTTGGGTTTATTGTTCCATACCTCCCAGTACACCAGTAATTATGTAAAAAAGCTTTGAAAGCCGGAATTTCAATGTCAAGGTATGGATTTGAAATGTAATATTGTTTTGGGAAAGTAGAACCTATTCTTCTTACCGAGATGCTATTACAAATAATTCCAATTGTTACGGTGTGAATGATCCATGTCGATCATACAATAAGCGTTTACAGTTTATAAGACCGGGGGTTTGGGGGGTATGGAATACCCACCAAGCCCACAGAATTTTTTTTATCTAATCATGACTAATAAATAATTTTTTTAAATTTTATTCATTTTGACTCTTTCACATTCAAACAGCTTAATACTTTAATTTTCGAAATTTTTATTCGCATTAACTGCCAAAATATTGAATGAAATTACCAATCACTGCAAAACGATTGCGAAATATTTTATATTAAAAATTTATATTTAAAATTACAATCGTAAACAGGTAGGAGTATATTTGTATGAATTAATTATTATATTTAATTATTTCATACAAATCCATTTGTTTATGGTAGGACTTTGGTGAACCTGAGGATGGTTAATAATTAAGCGAAATCGGTCGATCTAAAACAGGAATATGTTTTCCACCCTTACCTTGCGAGGTCGCATATATAAAAATAAATATATGTTAAGACACCCTAAACTGGTCTACCCCTTTTTCTCGGTCGAGTATTAATTAACTCGAAAACGCTAATTTTTAATTAAAAAAACAAATAGAAATAATTAAATGAAAGCCTGAAAAACTTAGCTAAACGTAAACGGAAATATTGAACAAAACTTTTATGTTTGCATATTCTCTGCAAAATGGGGTTTTCTAAATAATAAAATTAAATAACAGGCGGTTTGGCAATTGTAAACATTACATGTAATAATAATGGCGTAATCGATATTCTAATATGTACAATTTTGCTGAAAGTGAGACCTTCAGACATATTACCAAATAATATTTAGTGCATTACATATTTCGATCACGTACGCACGCATGCAATGTACATACATATGTACATAAAATATCCTGTCTTTCGAACCACTTCAATTACCCAAATTGATCACTTAATAGTACGTAAAAATTTCATCGGAATTTCGATTTGGAAATAAAACCAAAAAATGCTATTTAACAAAAACTTTAAATTAGTTTATGTAAATCTAGGATCGTGCAACTTTTTCGACGTCATATCTCATAACTTTCAAACAAGTTCAATGCTATTACATAAATCGTCTTACACAAATCTTAACCCAAAAATTTTTTATACCTACTCTTACTTTTGCCGCAGGCGTAACATTTTCAATTGACTAAAATTTTGCTTTCAATCGGGAAAAAAGTATACCGCTAATATTTAATGTAAATAGCGGTTATTGCAGCTAATGGAAAAGGAACCGCTGACCGACCATACTAAAAAGAAGTTCCACTTCGAATAAATTAATAATTATAAATATTGGTTACTTTATTTCTTAGAAACTTTCAAAAATAATATAAAGTAATTAAATTGTCGGTTAACCGAAATTAAGATTGCAATATTAATTATACTGAGTGTAGTAAAGGATTAATGATTTGGTTCGATGAAGTGCATTTGTTACAATGATGTAAACAGGTTGTATAGCACCTAACTAATAATTTTCAATTATTATAGTATTACGGAAAATAATAAGTGGTATAATACTGAGAATGAGTAACATAAACGTTGTAACAACTAGTATATTTAAATCATAACCGAAGATGTGGCGTCACAAATTATAGCTATGAATATGTCATTCATTAATTACTATCATAGTATGCACCAATCAGGAACGAGAAACATTCATGGTTACCGCATATAACAGCGATTATTTTAGTTGTTAATAAAATATTCAAATATCCGAACTTGTGAAATCGAAAATATTAAATACTTTCACCTCCATAGGCTCTGTGGTAATTTTTTAAAATTTTACGAATTAGAAATATGGTTAGACTTTATCCGCAGCAGGAGCGCAGTGTAGTTGGGTAAATTTGTTTATGATAGTCATAATACATTGTTGTAATGGCAAAGTTAATGAATGCTTGGGGAGGACTTACGCTAAAATACCAATACAACGAGAGTAATGCAAGTAATAACAACCGAAACGGTCATTTAAATGAGAGCGTAAATTGAGAACCTGCATCCATTACGTGGAATTGCTACATCATCACCCAATCTTGTATTACTTAAACTTAGGTTTATTCGATTCCATTTATTTTCTTATTATCTTCACTAACTAGAAAAACAGATTATCAGACAATTTCACTTCCTTTCTTCCACTACATCAGAGTTTTCGCGTATCTTTTACTTTTCCTTCGTTGAAAGTGAAAAGCACGAATGTAAGTAATTTTTAAAGAAAATTGCTATTGGAAGAGCTTTTGATCCATTGTAATCTATGCTTTGACTATTTACGTTTACAGTTATGTAACTTAAAAACTGTTAAATTATTTTAATTTTTCTTTCCTGAGGAAATTCAGGAAAATCGTTCAAAAATCATATAAAAAAATTTTAGAAGAAGATTTCTTCTTCTTGAATTTAAAATAAACAAAGAAATTTTTATAATTTAATTGTTGATATAATATTACGTAAGCCACTAATAATATTATTTATTAAAAGCCTTTAAGCACTGAAGTACGAAGGCCAAACCAAGCAGAATTTTTTTGTCCGAATACATGAGTTTGCAATATAACAATCTTAAATTCGGCCTTTAACAAATTGAAAGGTTGAATGTCAACATTGCAGTAGATTGTTCAATATTACATATTACAGAAGGGGGGGACTGTAGATTTTGCTGGATATGGATTTCTAGGTAAAAATCAGGTTGGGTGAGAAAATAATTAAATGCAAACTTCTTGTGATTACTGATACTACTTAAATGTTTTGCAATTGAAAATTCTTCACGTGTTAGTTATCCATTAAACTTGAATAAATATGGGAAATTTTTAACATTTCTTAGTTTCGCCACTGAACGGAACGATCACGCAAAGGTAAACGTTGGGTGCTAATTATAAATTATTTCAATTGAATGCCTAATTAGTCAAAGTGCAATTGTAATACACAACACATATTATACAATAACAGTTAATCATAAATCATGCTCACTGAGATACCTACATAATTCTGTGTGGATTAAAAATTATTGAGATCCTCCTAAAAATCATTTATTTCCTTGAGCAATTTCGCAATGCCTTTAGTTGCTTTATGACGAAAACCTCCCATACTTTAAATACAAACTACTGCATTAAGAAAAATTAATCATAATATTAAAGAGTTACTCCAATCTGAGCAAGCGTAAACTTTGAAAATTAATTCCGGAAAACTACAAATGCAATTTTCTTAATTTTTTTAATTTCATTAGTTTTAAAATTTACAATTATTAATCTGCTTAAAAATTAGAGTAACCCCTTAAGATTATTTATTGCTTCCTTATTGTTCATCACTTAAAGATAATATAAAAAAAATTATTGCAAATTGGACTTTCACTACAGATCGACGTTTCGAGTACATATTTAACTCTTCTTCAAAACTCAAGGTTCAGGATTTTTTAAAAATTCCCAATGGCCATAAGATAAAAACAAAATCTCTCTCTCCAAAACTTGATAAAACGGTAAATTAAAAAAATTAATTTTAACAACAAATTTTTATATTTTGACTACAGATTTTATTATATTTATAGTTTCATTATCTTTTGTTAATTTTATATTTAAGATTTATCATAGTAATTATGTTTGTTTTTTATTAACAAATATTAAACTGCCTACCTAAATTGCCGTCATAACTATTCGAAATATGATCAATTTTGTTGTTACCTTACACTATTACAAAATCCGTAATTAGCCAATTTTTTTTCTATGGTATACTCGTACATTCCTATCGCCGCTTATTGATTGTTTTCCAGATCTTTCACAACCTCATCTCAGAGTAATTTTTTTAATTTCTTATTTCAAGTGGCCATAACGCCAAACCTATCGATTTTTTAGTATACGTGGCTTAGGGCTTTCTTATAGATCTTAAAATTATCTACACTTTACGTTCTAAGCATTTATTGTCTAAAATCAACTGTTTTTGAGTTATAAATTAAATTAAGTAGAAAAATGCAAAAAATTCAAAATTTTCATTTTGTATTTTTTCTTGAAAGGATTTTGTCAACATTTTGAGATCTTTTTTTCCGAATATGTAGCAAATTTAATGCATATACGTACAATAATTTTATTTTAAATTGAATTGCGTTAATAATTATAGCCGAGTTTTACTTAAGAACAGAGATCCCTGCTCCTCTTTCAGTTTCTACCTTCAAGTGGCCATAACTCTAAAACTATAAATTTTTCAGTATAAGTGGTTTGTGACTTTCTCATAGATCTTAAAATTATCTACATTTTACATTGTAAGCATTTCTTGTCTAAAATGAACCATTTCCGAGTTATAAATGAAATTAAGTAAAAAAACTGTAAAAAATTCAAAATTTTGTTTTTGTATTTTTTTTTTGAAAAGATGTTGACGCCTATTTGCCGACTAGCAAGTTTAATCCACATAATTACAAAATTTGATTTTTAATTAAATTGCGTTAATGATTATAGCCGAGTTTGACTTAAAAACAGAGATACCTGCTCCTCTTTCAGTTTGGGGACAATTCAGTTTCTACCTTCAAGTGGCCATAACTTTAAAACTGTCAATTTTTCAGTATAAGCGGTTTACGGCTTTCCTATAAATCTTAAAATTATCTACACTTTACATTCTAACCATTTATTGTGTAAAATGAACCGTTTACGAGTTATAAATTAAATTAAGTAAAAAAATGTAAAAAATTCAAAATGTTGTTTTTGCATTTTATTCTAGAAAAGATTTTGTAAAGATTTTGACGCATATTATCCGACTAGCAAGTTTAATCCACATAATTACTCTAATTTTATTTAAAATTAAATTGCCGAGTTTTACTTAAAAACAGAGATCCCTGCTCCTCTTTTAGTTTCTACCTTCAAGTGGCGATAACTCCAAAACTATCGATTTTTTAGTATTAGTGGTTAAAAGCTTTCTTATAGATCTTAAAATTATCTACACTTTACATTCTAACCATTTATTGTCAAAAATCAACTGTTTCCAAGTTATACATGAAATTAAGTAAAAATATGCAAAAAATTCAAGTTTGTTTTTGTATTTTTTCTTGAAAAGATTTTATCAACATTTTGAGACTTTTTTCCTGAATATGTAGCAAGTTTAATGCACATACAAATAAAAAATAATTTATTGTAGCCGAGTTTTACTTAAGAACAGAGATACCTGCTCCTCTTTCAGTTTCTACTTTTCACTATAAGTAGTTTACGACTTTCTTATAGATCTTAAAATTATCTACACTTTACATTCTAACCATTTATTGTCTAAAATCAACTGTTTTTGAGTTATAAATTAAATTAATTAAAACAATGTAAAAAATTCAAAATTTTGTTTTTGTATTTTTTTCTTGAAAAGATTTTGTAAAGATTTTGACGCCTATTTTCCGACTAGCTAGTTTCATCTACAAAATTACAATAAATTTATTTTTAATTAAATTGCATTAATGATTATAGCCGAGTTTTATCTAAAAACAGAGATACCTGCTCCTCTTTTAGTTTCTACCTTCAATTGGCGATAACTCCAAAACTATAAATTTGTCAGTATAAGTGGTTTACGACTTTCTTATAGATCTTAAAATTATCTACACTTTACATTCTAAGCATTTCTTGTCTAAAATCAATTGTTTTCGAGTTATAAATTAAATTACATAAGTAAAAAACTGTAAAAATTTCAAAATTTTGTTTTTGTATTAATTTCTTGAAAAGATTTTGTAAAGATTTTCACATCTATTTTCCGACTAGCAAGTTTTAGCCACATAATGGCAATAATCTTATTTTAAATTAAATTGCGTTAATAATAATTATAGCCGAGTTTTACTTAAAAACAGAGATCACTGCTTCTCTTACAGTTTCTACCTTCATATGGCCGTAACTCCGAAACTATCAATTTTTTGGTATAAGTGGTTTACAACTTTCTTATAGATCTTGAAATTATCTACATTTTACATTCTAACCATTTATTGTCTAAAATGAACCGTTTCCGAGTTATCAATTAAATTAAATAAAAAAATGTAAAAAATTTAAAATTTTGTTTTTTTATTTTTAAGATTTTGTCAACATTTTGACGCACAATAATTTTATTTTAAATTGAATTGGGTTAATAATTATAGCCGAGTTTTACTTAAAAACAGAGACCTCTGCTCCTCTAAATCCGTGTCTTTGGGATATCTATCGCACAATATAAGGAAGTTTTTTTAAATAAACTGACTTTTTGCCTAAAAACAGAGTTTCCCGCCTTTTCAGACGCTGGTTTGTCGATTTCGATCGTTCTGGCGGACTGTTGAATGAGCGCTTTTCGGATTAAATTTTCAATTTTGTAAGCTTTGAGGTGCTATATTAATTATGTTGGAAGTTGACCAATATCTGATCTACATATTTTCAAGAGAAATTACTTCCGGAAACAGAGACACATAAAGCCTGACCTGATCGTGAGAACCTTAACGAGAAGCATTACAAAAATATTATTGCTAGATAAAAGTCGAACAACAAATCTATTTTATTTTGCATCGTTAAATACGTAATTTCATCGTAAATGGTTTTACACATAAAATTTTAAACCGATTTTACTTTAACAGCCACTATTTTGCATAATTCATCATTTATTTAACGAATTACGAATTTGTTGATTGAATTAAAATTTAATTTGTGTTTCATTATCAGTTTTAGATGATTTTATACCAAATAGGCTGGAGTCTGGTAACCGGATTGCCGGCGAAAGGGGCTTTCAGGACAAAACGGTATTCGTCACCGGTGCAACTGGATTTATTGGAAAAGTTCTTATAGAAAAATTGTTACGAACGTGTCCTCTTGTAAAGAAAATTTATGTTTTGGTTAGATGTAAAAAGGATAAAGATCCACATTTGAGAATGAAGGAAATTTTTAACGGACCTGTAAATATGAAAACAAAATATTTAAATAAAATTACTTATCGGTTTACTTTTTCAGTTGTACGACCTTCTTAGGAAAGAAAAAGGAGAGGAGATTTTTCAAAAAGTTGTCACAATACCCGGCGACATAATGGAGATTGGTTTGGGTATATCACAGAAAAATCGAGAGATACTACGAAACGAAGTAGAAATAATTCTTCACATAGCTGCCACTATACGTTTCGATGAAGCACTTAAGAAAGCTGTGTTGATGAATACCAGAGGAACTAAATTTATGCTTGATTTAGCGAAGGAATGCAAACATTTGATAGTAGGTAACAATCTGTCTGTAAGGAAAATATTTAAATTGTAATTTTTTTAGGCTTTCACCCACGTTTCCACCGCTTATTGTCATATAAACGAAAAAATTTTGTACGAGAAAGCCTATCCTCCTCCTGCTGATCCCGAAACTGTAATAAAAACTATCGAGTGGCTAGGTGATGATGTCGATGCCATCGAGGATAAGTAACTTCTGTCAAATTTTTGTGTTCAAATATATTTAGCAATTTCTTTTAGAATTTTAGGTACTTACCCTAACACATACGCATTTACAAAAGCTCTGGGCGAAGATTTGGTGTATCAGGAGTTCGATAATATACCAGCTATTATTTTACGTCCTTCGGTGGGTACGTGACTTAATTACAATTTATATTGTATTTTAATTACATTGAATAATTTTCAAGTTGTTCCTATATGGAAAGAGCCGATAGTAGGATGGACTGATAATATTAATGGACCTGCTGGGCTCTTAATTGCTGCTGGCAAAGGAGTACTTAGAACAATGTATTGTGATTCGACAGGATATGCAGATTACCTTCCAGTCGACATCATGGTTAATATTATGATGTTAGCAACTTTCGATTTCTTAAATTACAGGTTCCTATAAACAAATTGCGATTTACAAAAATGTTTCATATTTTTCATTGTTAGAGAGAGACGCATCTACAACTGCACATCTTCGTTCGAATTTAAAGTGACTTGGGACGAAATTATTGCGTTAGGAAGAAACTTAGCCACCACCAGGATGCCACTTAACGGTGTGGCCTGGTATCCAGGCGGATCCTTGAAAAAGTCCAGGTTGTTGCATAACATTTGCGTTCTATTTTTCCATTACTTACCTGCCGTTCTTTTGGATCCAATAATCTTCTTATCTGGAAATAAACCTGTGTAAGTATACTTTCCCGCGTTCATCAGCTCAGAAACTAAAGTCAGTTCTTTGTTTTTTAATTTTAGATTGTGGAGAGTGCAGCAAAGAATCACGAAAGGTTTTGAAGTTTTCGAATATTACACTAACAACCAATGGGAATTTAAAAATGAAGATTCCTTAAAGGCAAGATCGCTTCTAACTGCGGACGAAAAGAAAATTTACAAAGTTGACGGTCAAGGAATGGATTTGGAGGAATATTTCTACAACTGCATCCATGCGGCAAGATTGTACATTTTGAATGAACCCGACAGCACACTGCCAAGTGCAAAGAGGCACATTAATATGTAAAAAAAAGAGTTTATTTCAAAAACGATTTAATTACCATTTCTTTTGTTTCAGAATGTGGGCAGTCGACAGAATTACCCGTACCATATTCTGGCTAGGCGTCCTTTACCTCTTATATACTCATGTAATCAGTCCTATATTTGGATTTTAATATTGCTTTTTAATCACATTTTGAATCTTCTTCACCTATGTGTTTATATTTCGTTTTCATTTGAACCACCCTCGTACGTAGCCAAACGTGCTATCTTTGTTATTTTGTTAGAGATACCAATAAGTTTCATAGTTTTATTTTTGTATAATATAGCCAGGTAAAAGTTTATATAATTACAATAAAAAGATTAAAATAAATTTCTTAGGAAAGTCCTTAATTTCTGAAAGAATTTACCAGAAAGTAAAGCAATCAACCCCTTTTAATGTTTGCCATCGAGAACTCGAATTAGAACTACTTATTGGATAAACGAGCAAACTATATTATCACTTTTTATGTGGAAAACTTTTATAGTTGCAGAAGTGGAGAACCAATATTTATTTTAAAATTTGTAAAACTTATTTAATTAGATCAATAGTTGTCCAATTGCAGTTTGTGGAGTTGAAAATGCTCATCTGAATATTAAAATTTGAAGCTTGTGGTTTATTTTGGAAACAAACAAAATTTTTTGAATAAACTGAGGAAGTCTCGTTTTACAGCTGCTCCAGGCATGAAGTTACTTCGAAGTGATATTCGGAAAAGCAATAAGTATTAGGGTTAAATCCAGAAACAGTTTTATTGCATACGTGATGTCAATGACCAACTAAAGCTTTCAACCCTTGAGCTGTTTTACTTTTGCACTCTTTTTAGATAAACGTCTCTAACAACCGCACTAAAATTTTTAATTGGAGATACAGCTGTACTCAAATAATAATAAAATGTACCAGGCGAACTCGTTAGTCAAATCCCAGAACTTTTTAATTCTGAGGTTAAATGGCTTAAAATTACAAATCAATGGAATCAGTGCCAGATGAGTTTTAAATGCTACAATGAGAACTACTTATATTATTTAGATGACAGCCAGAGCTAGATGTATTAATTTAAAAATTTTTGAGTTTGAAAGACATCAGGATTAACTGTAAAATATTTCTTTTTCTTTCTCGTACGCTTGACAGAAGCGTCGTGACTCCTTTTGGCAAATTACTTTGGTAGTTAGAAACCAGCAGAAACATCTACAGTTATAAACTCCTATTACTAACGGGGAATCCAAACCGAGGTACCAACGTGAAATAATAGTCCCGACCGGGAATCAAACCTGAAACTAGCTCTCACCCGGCAGCTCTCAACTGACGTTGTTCGAGAGGCACTTAGCGTGGGGATAGGTAAATTGCCCTCCAACGTACAATCTTTTGTTATAGGATTACATTTTTTTAGCAAAATTGTCGGTAAAAGAGAGATATCCGCGCGAAGATATGAATCGGTTTTGTCGGTTACTGTTAGTTTAAGATTTCTCTTAACCGAAATTGTCCGTAAAAGAGAGATATCCGCGCGAAGATATGTTAGTTTAAGATTTTTCCTTAGCAAAATCGCCGTGGTTGCATAATTCGTATTAATGACTTTTGCTTTGATTGGGGTTTGCTGGTACCCTCGAGGACAATTTTGTTGGGGCAGTTTACCACCCAGCTTACCGGGTAGTATACCATTTCTTGTTTTTGCCTGTCCCATGAATTAATAAAATACCTAAAGTAGGTACTGCAAAAATACATATAAACAACCACAAAAAAATCGGGAGGGTACAAAAGAATAGGGGGACTATGCGGCCTTCAGGCCGCACAACTTGGGCAATCGAGTATTTTTATATTTTGATTTTTATTCGCTCTGGTTTTTCAGACGTAAGGAAAAATCAATTTTTATTGCCAATTTGAGCAATATTGAGAAATTACTAGAGAGGACTTGGAATTCCAATGATTTCTAGGATTTCCAAAGATTTGATAATGATTTCAAACAAGGGGAAAGGTATAGTTATGGTACATTGGTAAACTCTGCTTATTTGTGTCACTATAGATTTGACTGGACTTCATAATCTGTATTTTAATTTTAAACCCGATGTGGGCAGTGTATTTATTAAAAAATTTGTAGTTTAAGGAATATCGAGAAAAGTACAAGTGAAGGAAAATTTGAGAATTACAAAGAAATTTGGAAAAATCTTAGAAAATCTACATAATCTTAGGAGTACAAACAGAAAACAGAAAAATAATGAAAATATGTGCATTTATTCCGGTAGAGCTAATTTTTTATATGTTGTATGCGATGATTTCAGTAATTTCCCAACAAAAAAGTTTGCCGCGGGTTCCGCCGTCTTCGAAAAATAGCAATTTTTTCTTACTTTTTTCAGTTTTTTCCAAATAACGCTCAAACCAAGCACCTGACAGAAAATTTACTTTATACCTTTTTAAAGCTCATTAAATTTGCTACCATTTGAGACTAAAAAAAGTTTTCTAGCTCTAGTAGTTTCCGAGTTATAGCACTTCAAAAATCAGCAGAACTTCTCAAAATTTATAAATTCCAGCCATCTTTTACTCCGTATCTTCTAAATGACGACTCATACGATAAAAACTGTTCTACAACTTTTTACAATTTGATCACCTAATGCAGGGGTCTCCATACTTTTTAGCCTAAGGGCCAGACTGACTGCTCCCCAAAGCCCCGAGGGCCAAGATCTAGCTAGCTCATCAAATGAAGATTACTTTTTGTTGTGTTTTGTATGATTACTATGTTTGATTTGATTTATCAAAATAAATTAAAGGGCGGGCCGGATACATCAGGCTATCGCAGGCCTGATTGGTGGTGCTTGCGGGCCAAAGTTGGCCCGCGGGCCGTAGTTTGGAGACCCCTGACCTAATGGGTCGGCTACAAAAATAGATCACGCTACAACGGATTAAAAAATGAAACAATCGAATATATGTATAGATAATTTGGCTCATTGATAAGAGTGAAGGAAAACTTTTGTGCAGCTTTCCTTGCAAGCGAGATGGTCTGAAGAATCGCATCTGGAGAAGAGTCCTTCTCGGCGGTTGAGAGGCAGATTCCACGTCTGAATAAACTGATAGTATATTTGCAAGGCATGCGGCTGAGTAGCATCCGAGATTGGAGGTTATGGAGCTAATTTGAATTTCGTCTTTGTTGCAGTTTTCACAAAAGAGTGTAATTGGAGGTCATCGACGTTTTATGTTGCTTCAAACAGGAAATGTGCTTCCATGTATTATTTCAATTCTTCAGATGTTGCGTCAGGATCCAGAAGAGCTCTGTTGCCGACTATTCAAGTTCGGAATGCTTGCAAAGCAGTAAACAAAAGCGGTTTTTCCCATGTTCAAAATCGCACCTACTGAAAGTGTGGAAAATCGGTAGGATGTTGATAAAACTGTGGCGAAATGAGTTTGCTGAGTTTTAATATAATCCGCATCTTGAAACTTGTATTTTTCTAACATGAAAAGCTTTATCTCGTGATATATTTGAGGTAGCGAATCCATCTTTTAGTCAAATTGTAGAAAAAAAAGAGTTGTCATTTAGAAGATATAAGGGATAAAATGTGGCTGGAATTCCAAAATTTCCCTATTTAGAGAAATTTTTCTGATTTTTGAAGAGTTGTAACTCGGAAACTACTGGAGCTGAAAAACTCTTTTTAGTCTCAAATGGTAGAAAATTTAATGTGCTTTAAGAAGGTATGGAAGAAATTTTCTGTCAGATGCTTACTTTGACCGTTATTTGGCAAAAACTGAAAAAAAAGAAAATTTAGCTGTTTTTTTTTGAGATGGCGGCGCTCGTGACAAACATTTTTGTTGAGAAAATACTGAAAATCGATCCGGGCATCAACCTATACAACATATTATATAAAAATTGCTCTATAGGAATTAATGCATCTATTCGAATTTTTGACTATAATTTGACTGGACTATAATTTTGAAGTAAATAATTACGTCAATTAGAGTAAAATTTATTTCAAAATTAGTGTGAGACTGATTTGAACTTCAATTTGAAGTAAAAATTACTTCAAAACAACAACAAAATTTCTCTGTGTACTTATAGATGAGTTTTTTCTTTGTTTTTTCAAGTTTTCAGAAGAAAATCTTAAGGAAACCTGGGAGAAAATATAAAATAAAAGGAAATTATAAAATTTATATCAAAATTGAAATTAAATTTTCTTAAATTATAAATATTTAAAACAATTTAAATTTCTCTTTCCTAGTTATTATTCAGGTTGATCATATCACTATGTAGGCTGTTTAGCTCAGCTGAATGATATTGAAAGGAAAACAATAAATTAGTAATAAATAAAAGAAGAAAATTAAGTTTTTAATAAATTCTCAATATTTTAAATATTCGCTGAAAGCTTAGGTTTCTTAAATTGAAAAAAAATTTAATTTTTGAAAATGATAAAGCATTGTCACATTAGTTTTAACATCGCAAATTGATGATTTATTAATTTAGTCTTTTGCAGAATAAAAGATGAATATTCCCTGGACTCCTAAAATTGATGTTACACCACTGGTTATCAAAGAAAAATGTCATTGTTTGCAGGAAAAGCCACATCCATTTATGTTTTTGTGTGAAATACACTAAAATGCTCTAAAAGATATCCAACTAGCAATTAAATAACTCAAAGAAAGTCGTCATTATTGAAAGACGTGGTTATCCTGATTTAATACCAAAAGCTTACTTTTATATCTCCAGTGTTTTATTCAATAACACGTTTCTCTTTTATATCGCAATTGTTTATTAAATTTACAACTTTTTTTTCTCTGTTAACACTTTGTTTCTTAATTGAAAAAGTAAATTGAAAATTTGGAAAATTAAGTGGACGTATTTTAGTAGGAAAATAAAGAGTGGTATCTAACTGTCACTTAAGGTTCAAACTTCAAGGAAACTCCCTAAGCCTGTGACACCCCTTTATTGTGAGGGAAATCCTGTGATGAATTCTCGACTTTTTGTATTCCTCAAGGGTTTAGCGTTAGCTGTGCGGTTATACAATACAAAATCCTTGAGTTTGTTTGAAGTGCAACAATAATTACAATTTTTTAAATCGTAATTTATTTTATTTTTGACACTTGTTACTTTCAAGGATTCTGGTGTAACGTACACTTCAGTTTTTCACGTAAAATGCTTATTGTTATACGGAAAACGTTGCACAGATCTGTGTATAGCACGGAAAATTTATATTGCATATATGTATAAGTAAAAAATCGAATTTCCATTAAGAAATGATATAGTGCTTTTGACATCTTAAAATATATTTGGGTCAATTTATGTATATAAACAAGATTTTGATACATCAAACTTGAGTGCTTTTTAAGAGAAAAAATTGATATTATAGAGCAGGCGAAATTAATACAAATTCCTTTTTTATTCTTCAGATTATCAAATTAACGAAGCTAAATTTAGAATTAAAAAATTTATTAGAAAAAAGAAAAAAAACATCTCCAGACACTAAAGTTGGTGATGCGATGGTTAAAGTTTTGTCACGTCCTGATATCACTCCAAAATTACCCAAATTTAGTATCCTCGAAACAGTGTAACTTAAGTAAACTAAAATTTTAACAATTTTTTTGAAGATTAAAATTAATTAAATTATGAAAATTTTGAGAAAGTTACAGTTTAAAATTTAAACATTAAAAGCTGCTGTTAGAACTACAAAAACATATTCGGTATTTTAATGAAGCTGTTATAAGAAATTATGAAAATTTGTTGGAAACTAAAATTTGTATAAATTTAAAATATACCTCTACATGACAAGATAAAACTAACGATTATGCAAATACAACGTGATACTTGTAGTAGCTTTTCCAGTGTATAATGTGGTCGTATTGGAGATTTTGAGAATAAAATACGAATAAATTTATTAAAATATTTTGAATGTTGCTGCGGGTTCGTCTTTTAAATGAGATTCTGCGAAAGCGTTATTTCCAGTAAGTATACAGATATTTTTTAATGTTTTGTTTAAATATGTGATCTACGTGGTTAACAAATGCAATATGAAATATGAATATTTAGTATTTAATTCATAACGAACTTAGCTCGATTTCGCTAACCCAATTCCAAAACTCTTAATCAAATTAGTGTTAATCGGTTGAGCTTTGTTTGAGTTTCCAATGAACTTTTATTCTTCTCCAAAATGACTTTCACTTAAAAAGTTATAAATTCTGCTAAATGGGGATAGGACCCTTATTTGTAGTTATTTTTGTAAACCCCTATCGATCAATACCGCTCGGTTTTAATTTCAAAAATAAATTAAATATTAAACTTTTTGATATTTTATTTTAATATGCTACGACTTAATTCTTACGGCTTCACTAATCCTGTTTTATTTAAACAAAACTTGGAAACGTAAAGGAGAACAAAATTGTATTTTTTCGATCAATCACTAACTCATTAATATTAATTAGGACAGCATTGTTTTACTACAAACCAATCAAGATTTTTAATTGGTTAAGACTAGGGCTTTCAGTTCGTTAGGCTTGAAGTACTTAATTACATAATCTTAAAAATAATGAAATATAATTTATTGTATTCTCCTATGCTCTTATTTTTTTAAATTTTAAGTACATCAATCCGTCAAGCTTTTAAGGAAAATGCATGCTAATCCAATTCTGAAAGGACTGATTTATCATTGATAAGAAATTCATAATTTTTGCGCCGATGAACAAAATTCATTTTTTAAAATGATAATTTTAATGCAGAAGCTGAACAACATTTGAAGAGTCCAGTGTTTGGTTCATTAAAAAACACGTCAATATGTATAAAGAAACCATTAAATTGAATTTCAGTTTCAAGTTTCCAAGGCATAAAATTCAAAGATATTTACTTTTAATGAAAATTTAATGAAGAGAAAATGATTATGGCAACTGGGCCACTTCAAATTACTCAACAAAAGACACTTGACACTACATTGATTTTTGAAATAATATCAAATTTTAGTCATTCCAATGATTTCCATGGAATTCCGAAGATTTTCAAAAAATTCCAATGATTTCAAAGAAGGGCAGATCACGGGGTAACCCCCCCCTTCCATGACCCATCAAAACCCATAAAATTACTGAATATTGTCAAAACTTAAAAATTATATCGAGATTCTTATAAAAAAAATAATGTATTTACTCTCCCCAGCCTTATTTACCTCACTCCCGTGAATCTGTTCTTGTGTAGAACTGAAGGGAAATTTGAGGAAGTCTTAAGGAATAGGAAATAGATGAAAATTAGAAAAACTTAAGAAGACTATAGATTTTAATTCAATTTTCTGGGATTTTCCATTTCACAAGATGTCGTAAGATCCTGAAATTTTTTGATTCCTATGAGATTTCTTTGGATTTTCTGGAGTTCCTAAGATATCCTAGGATTTTCTACATTTCCTCGAATTTTTAAAAATTTTCTTGATATTTCTATTTCTTGAAATTCTTGGGATTTCTCAGATTTTCCCGATAATCTGTATATTTCCCTTCACTTGTATTCCAGAATTACCTCATCGATTTTAACTAAGTGGAAAACCAACTGAAAATTGTCATACACAAATTAATGGGAAATTTGAAAAAAAGTGTTTCCTTTGATATTTCCCAAGTAACATTTTGTGCTGAAAAACTTTCGGAGCTGCCATTGCGGTCTGTCAGCTTAAAATTTAGCTGATTTTCAGCTGAACATCAGCTGATTGCTACTGAATTGCTAATTTGGCGGTTGAAAACCAGATGAAATTGCGCTGCGTCAGCTGTTCAAGATCCTGAATATCAGCTGAAGCAGCACAATTTCAGCTGGTTTTCAGCCGCCAAACTAGCAATTCAGTAGCAATTCAGCTTCTGACGTTACTAAATAACAGCAGCTGCCGCAGTAGCTCAATAGCTAATTATTATATTATTAGCTGGAAAGCCCGTCCGCGGACGGGCAGCTACACAGTAGATCATTACTTTGTGAACATTTAATTTTTTTTTCCGCTACTGGGCGATTTCCCGTTTTCTATATTTTGCAAAGTAACGCAAAAGTTGCTGCTAAACTTCGAGCAGTAAGAAACTTAAATAAATGATTTTAAAAGTTAAGGTTTAAACTTCCCTCACTTTAGCTTAAAAATTCAAATTTCCCGAGTTTTCCTAGTGAAATTTTTAAAATTATAATTTCCCTATCTTCTCCAAATTCTGCGATATGTACTGGAGGGTGTTCCACAACAATCAGAGTGCTTCTTTCATCAAAAAATGACACGCTGTAGCAGCATGCTGGCATTTTATAGATTAAGATTATATAATAATTATTATATTTTATCTTGAAATTGTTAAAATATCCATGAAATTTTTGAATTTTTCTAAGATTCTAAAACTCTGAGATTTTTTGGAATTTCCTCGAATATTTTCAGATTTCGTATACCTACCAGCGCTTTTTGGTAATTTCTCCGTGGTTTGTTACTGGAAAACCGAGAAGAAATCGTGAAATACAAAAGTGAAGGTAAATCTTAGGAAATTAGGAAATCTTAAGAATAATTGAGATTAACTCTTCAGAATTTTTTTGAGATTTTCTCGATTTCCTAAAATAATAGAATTTTCTAAATTTTCTCGAATTTCCCATATTCTAAGTTAGCCCGCCAAGAATGTTTGGAAGGGGGCTATCCAAGCCCCTCCTCATGACTCATCAAAAACCAACAAAACCTACTTCATTTTTTTGGAATTTCAAAAATAGGTATATCTAAATTCTTATCAAAATATATTTATTTACCCCCTCCTCACTGCTCCTCGTTTACCTTCTCTATGGACTTTGCATGGATTCTCCTTTTATTTCCAGACTAGTTTCAATATAAAGAATTTCAATGACTTCCTAGGAATTCCAGAGATTTCCAAGAAAATTCCAAATAAGTATACACAAAATTCTCGAGATATATTCACCCCCTGGACTATAATATTATTTTGGAATATAGAGGCTATGCTGATGAAGGACAGCAGTTGCCTTCAGTACTATTGTGATGCAGAAAAGGAATACTGAGTACGTGGCGTCTCCTTTTTATTGTTTCTTAGAGTATAATATATTCACTCATTATTTCGCCCATTCTGATTTGCTTTTCGATTGAGAGTTAGAAGCACAAATTCAAATATTCTAACATTTAGTTTAATTGTGATTAAAATGAAATTAATTTGATGTAAAAGAAAATTGCATTTATTGCAGATAAAATAGATTGGTTTCAAATAGGTTAAAAGGTAACGTTTTTTCAACGTACCAATTGTAATTTCGGTTCATTTTTACTGGTTGGTACGAATTACGCCTGCAGTTCTAAAAATTAACGTGCCTGCGTTAAAAGGTCAATGGCAGGTTAAATACGACGGAATTGCTTCGGATGCCGGCTACGTCTTCTATTTTTTACTAAATAAATGTTTAAAATAAAATTTCTGTTAACTTCAGTCAAATTATATTTTATCGCACGTGGAAGCGTAATTATAGTGTGGAATGGCAAGCAGAAAGTTAGGTTTGTGACATTACCAATTTGTAACTGTCACTACACCCTAGAAAATATTTTTGCTTTATGAAAGATCTGCTTTTACTGTCAGAACGGCGATTCCTGTTCCATTAACTTACCATTTCATTCGATAAAAGTTTTCCCTAATTGCTTTCGATGTATCTGTTTAGCAAAATTTTGTACGTTCCAACAACGTGATAATTACGTGACACGTGGATACAAGGTGACAATTTTTGAAAAGTTTAAGATAAATCAAAAATTATATTTTCAAGCAAAATATTAATCTTTGTTTTATTAAAACCAATTTAGTGTGGCACCCTTAGCTTCCATTTTAAATTCAAACTTGTCACGTAGAAACTTTACACCCTCGAGTTTGAAAACTTTTCGGTATTAAAATCGAATGTCCTTTTGCATAGGAAATGGTTACTAATCTGTATCATATTTACTTTTTATTCGTTCCAGTTGTAAGTGATTAATAAGTAATTATTTAAACAAATTTGAGTAGTAAAGGGATGTTCGTGTTTAAATTACTTTAAATTTAATATTTAATACAATTTCGATTTAAACGTGATGTTGTTATGGAATTGCTCATAATAAATGGATTTTAGGTATCAAATACTGAATTGAATGATTATTTGCGATCTAAACTACGACAGCTTGTATATATTTTATTGTCAATTTTGATATTGAATTTTAACATCATAAATAATATTTAATGGTTTTCCTAAATAGTTGACGTGTAGAGCGATTTAAAAGTAAGCATTCCATCATTTGTTTACGTCTGATATCCATTAGCACAATAAATATAAAAAAAATCAAGTGTAATTAATGTCCACGCAAAACTTTAAAGTTTACACTTCGCACTGTAGCAATAAATTAGAAGATGTAGAAAAGTTTAAGAGTTTCCAAAGAAATATATTTAAGACCCGGGATTGTAATTATCCGGCATTTTTCCTTAGTTTACCACGAAATAGTTTCGGCTTAGACGACAATCAAAAATAGTTGGCCGACTTCTCCGGTATAAATAGTTAACGTTTTTTTAACGTTTTTTATTACTTCGGGTCCTTCTTCAAGTTGACGTGGATGATAAAATTTAACCTGCTTGCGTGCTGAGCTATCCTATCCAGAGTTATCTATTCGAACTGGTGTGAGGCAGATAGACAGTCAGGAAGGCAGGTTGATAATAAATTCAAAATAAATTACGATTTCTATGATAAATAAAACCACTTTAAGGTTTGTGAGCGATTTTATAGGAGCGGAATTTCAACAGCGTTTTACTATTCATAAGATCCCCTAAGTGTCTATCCGAATACACCTGACACAAAAGTTCAATATTTATGCCGCATAAAATTGTAATCATGTTTATTTCGACTATGAGGGTATGAGGTGAAAACCTGCCGCCACACATGTTCGGCCAAGAGAACTTAACGAGAAGCTTAAAATCAAGTGTTTATTGTTATTTGCTTTAATGTAGTGCAAATAATTGATTTAAACCGAACCAACATACAAACTTAACTTTTAAACTTTTAATTAGCTAAGCGTATAAAGTTAAATGCGAAGGAGAAAAAGAAGGCGCTCCAAGAGTAACTTGCCTATTAATACTAATGCGGAAAATAAACTAAGTGGATTATTTTATAATTTAGGGGGTCGACGAAGTGAAATTCTATTTTTGTGTTAATTTAAAAATTTTTATTTAAATATTCTTCGATAAACTTATCACATAATTTGCAATATCGTTTTTCTACGCTAACGCGATTCACTCGTTAATTCCTAGCAGTACCAAGCAGTGAATCAATATTTTCAATATTCATTATTCATCACTTCAGATACTTAGCTCCAGGCATATGAACCTTCTAAAATTTCTTGATAATCTTAAATGTTGTATTCGTTGGAAGACCGAATTACATTTTGCAAGAGTTTCTCTTGTAAAAATTTCAAATATAAGATTATTCTTTGCACTCACTCGTCGAGAATATTTCATTCTCTTATACCGACCTTAAAATTGCATCAAAATTGCATACAGAGTGGCTAATTTTTAAGTTCGCAAGTAAGCTTTCCAGAACTGCAGACGCTACTGTGCGAAATTGTCCTTAAAAGGAAAATAGCAAAAGTTAATCCATTGTATATCTTGTAAAAATTTTATAAATAATACAACTCTACAGTAAATTATAGTCCCCTCTTCGTATTAACGTCATTATATAAAATTTGAAAAGTCACTGCCGTAGGAGACTTTAAATAAAATATGGGGTGCGACATCAACTTCACTTCAAGTTATTTCAATCGTTAAAAATGGAATGCTCACAAGTCTACATAATTACTTTGCTATGTATTTTAAAAAATTTTAAATTTAATAATCGCCGAATCCACTCATGAGCCTAACCCCTTAACAAATGAGCTCAATCTCTGCATTTTACAAAAATAATAATTCCCCTTGCAATGACAAAAATGGATTTATATAGATGATTCATTTCCAAATTTTTCGTTTTTTTTAACTTTGTTTCTTGAGTGTTTACGACCGACGGTCTACAATAGCTCTGACGCATAATTAGAAAACAAAAGGTGAACTGGAGGATATTCCATTCTCTCAGACCTCCCGGAACTGCACCTCCGTTTAGTCATTTAGCTCTATTGAAACTCAACGAATAATTTGTTGTTTATATTTTTAAATTCTTAATTTTTTCCTCCTGGTTCCAGGAACAGGTATATTATCCTGGTATTGGCAAATGATGCATAAATAAATATCAAAACTACACTAAAAAGTATTTCCTTGATTTTTGATAAAAAATTAAGTTGGTCTTTTTATTACCTAAATCGACGTATTTCGATGCCCAGTGTTCGAAACCATCGCCAGAACCTAGCAAATGCAATGAAAACCGTGGAAAAGTGAGAAATAAGATTAGGGAAAATTCACCCCGAATTTATTACATTTAAAGCCCCATAAATATAAAAATAACATACTTACGAAAAATTTAACTGCGGCATTCGAATTTTCTGCGCAAACCACGTAAGAAACAATGAAAATATCGGTATGAATTTTTGGGTCGATAAAAATTTAATCAATTAACATTCATGTTAATGATCTTACGTATTTCGATCAGAAAATTAGAATTGCCAAGTCAGATTGCTCGTAAAAATAATTAATTTTTATTTTATTTGGCTATAAAAGTAACACATTCGGGGTCAATTAGCCCTTAATTTGTTTTGCGATTTTACACAGTTTTGATTGATTCCGCGAGGTTCTGAGGGCTGTATCCAGCAGTAGGCATCTAAGTACGTCGATTTAAGTAATAAAAAGGCCACCTAATAATTTTAAGATTTTTGAAAAAAACGTAAGGTTAACCCCTTTGGTGTTTTTTGACCCCAAAAAATGAAAAGTGGAATTCGGCAGCTCCTTTCACTGTTTCTTACGTATTTTGATTAGAAAATTCGAATGGCGCAGTCAGATTTCCCGTAAGTATGATATTTTTTATTTTATTTGGCTTTAAACGTAACACAATCGGGGTCAATTTGCCCTCCATTTGTTTCGGGATTTTACACAGTTTTTATTGATTCCGCGAGGTTCTGAGGGCTGTATCCAGCAGTAGGCATCTAAGTACGTCGATTTAAGTAATAAAAAGGCCACCTAATAATTTTAAGATTTTTGAAATAAACGTAAGGTTAACCCCTTTGGTGTTTTTTGACCCCAAAAAATGAAAAGTGGAATTCGGTAGCTCCTTTCACTGTTTCTTACGTATTTTGATTAGAAAATTCGAATGGCGCAGTCAGATTTCTCGTAAGTATGATATTTTTTATTTTATTTGGCTTTAAACGTAACACAATCGGGGTCAATTTGCACTCCATTTGTTTCGGGATTTTACACAGTTTTGATTGATTCCGCGAGGTTCTGAGGGCTGTATCCAGCAGTAGGCATCTAAGTACGTCGATTTAAGTAATAAAAAGGCCACCTAATAATTTTAAGATTTTTGAAATAAACGTAAGGTTAACCCCTTTGGTGTTTTTTGACCCCCAAAAATGAAAAGTGGATTTCGGCAGCTCCTTTCACTGTTTCTTACGTATTTTGATTAGAAAATTCGAATGGCGCAGTCAGATTTCTCGTAAGTATGATATTTTTTATTTTATTTGGCTTTAAACGTAACACAATCGGGGTCAATTTGCCCTCCATTTGTTTCGGGATTTTACACAGTTTTGATTGATTCCGCGAGGTTCTGAGGGCTGTATCCAGCAGTAGGCATCTAAGTACGTCGATTTAAGTAATAAAAAGGCCACCTAATAATTTTAAGATTTTGGAAAAAAACGTAAGGTTAACCCCTTTGGTGTTTTTTGACCCCAAAAAATGAAAAATGGAATTCGGCAGCTCCTTTCACTGTTTCTTACGTATTTTGATTAGAAAATTCGAATGGCGCAGTCAGATTTCCCGTAAGTATGATATTTTTTATTTTATTTGGCTTTAAACGTAACACAATCGGGGTCAATTTGCCCTCCATTTGTTTCGGGATTTTACGCAGTTTTTATTGATTCCGCGAGGTTCTGAGGGCTGTATCCAGCAGTAGGCATCTAAGTACGTCGATTTAAGTAATAAAAAGGCCACCTAATAATTTTAAGATTTTTGAAAAAAACGTAAGGTTAACCCCTTTGGTGTTTTTTGACCCCCAAAAATGAAAAGTGGATTTCGGCAGCTCCTTTCACTGTTTCTTACGTATTTTGATTAGAAAATTCAAATGGCGCAGTCAGATTTCTCGTAAGTATGATATTTTTTATTTTATTTGGCTTTAAACGTAACACAATCGGGGTCAATTTGCCCTCCATTTGTTTCGGGATTTTACACAGTTTTGATTGATTCCGCGAGGTTCTGAGGGCTGTATCCAGCAGTAGGCATCTAAGTACGTCGATTTTAGTAGTAAAAAGGCCACCTAATAATTTTAAGATTTTTGAAAAAAACGTAAGGTTAACCCCTTTGGTGTTTTTTGACCCCAAAAAATGAAAAGTGGAATTCGGCAGCTCCTTTCACTGTTTCTTACGTATTTTGATTAGAAAATTCGAATGGCGCAGTCAGATTTCCCGTAAGTATGATATTTTTTATTTTATTTGGCTTTAAACGTAACACAATCGGGGTCAATTTGCCCTCCATTTGTTTCGGGATTTTACACAGTTTTTATTGATTCCGCGAGGTTCTGAGGGCTGTATCCAGCAGTAGGCATCTAAGTACGTCGATTTAAGTAATAAAAAGGCCACCTAATAATTTTAAGATTTTTGAAAAAAACGTAAGGTTAACCCCTTTGGTGTTTTTTGACCCCAAAAAATGAAAAGTGGAATTCGGCAGCTCCTTTCACTGTTTCTTACGTATTTTGATTAGAAAATTCGAATGGCGCAGTCAGATTTCCCGTAAGTATGATATTTTTTATTTTATTTGGCTTTAAACGTAACACAATCGGGGTCAATTTGCCTTCCATTTGTTTCGGGATTTTACACAGTTTTTATTGATTCCGCGAGGTTCTGAGGGCTGTATCCAGCAGTAGGCATCTAAGTCGGTCGATTTAAGTAATAAAAAGGCCACCTAATAATTTTAAGATTTTTGAAAAAAACGTAAGGTTAACCCCTTTGGTGTTTTTTGACCCCAAAAAATGAAAAGTGGAATTCGGTAGCTCCTTTCACTGTTTCTTACGTATTTTGATTAGAAAATTCGAATGGCGCAGTCAGATTTCTCGTAAGTATGATATTTTTTATTTTATTTGGCTTTAAACGTAACACAATCGGGATCAATTTGCACTCCATTTGTTTCGGGATTTTACACAGTTTTGATTGATTCCGCGAGGTTCTGAGGGCTGTATCCAGCAGTAGGCATCTAAGTACGTCGATTTAAGTAATAAAAAGGCCACCTAATAATTTTAAGATTTTTGAAAAAAACGTAAGGTTAACCCCTTTGGTGTTTTTTGACCCCAAAAAATGAAAAGTGGAATTCGGTAGCTCCTTTCACTGTTTCTTACGTATTTTGATTAGAAAATTCGAATGGCGCAGTCAGATTTCTTGTAAGTATGATATTTTTTATTTTATTTGGCTTTAAACGTAACACAATCGGGGTCAATTTGCACTCCATTTGTTTCGGGATTTTACACAGTTTTGATTGATTCCGCGAGGTTCTGAGGGCTGTATCCAGCAGTAGGCATCTAAGTACGTCGATTTAAGTAATAAAAAGGCCACCTAATAATTTTAAGATTTTTGAAAAAAACGTAAGGTTAACCCCTTTGGTGTTTTTTGACCCCCAAAAATGAAAAGTGGATTTCGGCAGCTCCTTTCACTGTTTCTTACGTATTTTGATTAGAAAATTCGAATGGAGCAGTCAGATTTCTCGTAAGTATGATATTTTTTATTTTATTTGGCTTTAAACGTAACACAATCGGGGTCAATTTGCCCTCCATTTGTTTCGGGATTTTACACAGTTTTGATTGATTCCGCGAGGTTCTGAGGGCTGTATCCAGCAGTAGGCATCTAAGTACGTCGATTTAAGTAATAAAAAGGCCACCTAATAATTTTAAGATTTTTGAAAAAAACGTAAGGTTAACCCCTTTGGTGTTTTTTGACCCCAAAAAATGACAAGTGGAATTCGGCAGCTCCTTTCACTGTTTCTTACGTATTTTGATTAGAAAATTCGAATGGCGCAGTCAGATTTCTCGTAAGTATGATATTTTTTATTTTATTTGGCTTTAAACGTAACACAATCGGGGTCAATTTGCCCTCCATTTGTTTCGGGATTTTACACAGTTTTGATTGATTCCGCGAGGTTCTGAGGGCTGTATCCAGCAGTAGGCATCTAAGTACGTCGATTTAAGTAATAAAAAGGCCACCTAATAATTTTAAGATTTTTGAAAAAAACGTAAGGTTAACCCCTTTGGTGTTTTTTGACCCCAAAAAATGAAAAGTGGAATTCGGCAGCTCCTTTCACTGTTTCTTACGTATTTTGATTAGAAAATTCGAATGGCGCAGTCAGATTTCCCGTAAGTATGATATTTTTTATTTTATTTGGCTTTAAACGTAACACAATCGGGGTCAATTTGCCCTCCATTTGTTTCGGGATTTTACACAGTTTTTATTGATTCCGCGAGGTTCTGAGGGCTGTATCCAGCAGTAGGCATCTAAGTACGTCGATTTAAGTAATAAAAAGGCCACCTAATAATTTTAAGATTTTTGAAAAAAACGTAAGGTTAACCCCTTTGGTGTTTTTTGACCCCAAAAAATGAAAAGTGGAATTCGGCAGCTCCTTTCACTGTTTCTTACGTATTTTGATTAGAAAATTCGAATGGCGCAGTCAGATTTCCCGTAAGTATGATATTTTTTATTTTATTTGGCTTTAAACGTAACACAATCGGGGTCAATTTGCCTTCCATTTGTTTCGGGATTTTACACAGTTTTTATTGATTCCGCGAGGTTCTGAGGGCTGTATCCAGCAGTAGGCATCTAAGTACGTCGATTTAAGTAATAAAAAGGCCACCTAATAATTTTAAGATTTTTGAAAAAAACGTAAGGTTAACCCCTTTGGTGTTTTTTGACCCCAAAAAATGAAAAGTGGAATTCGGTAGCTCCTTTCACTGTTTCTTACGTATTTTGATTAGAAAATTCGAATGGCGCAGTCAGATTTCTCGTAAGTATGATATTTTTTATTTTATTTGGCTTTAAACGTAACACAATCGGGGTCAATTTGCCCTCCATTTGTTTCGGGATTTTACACAGTTTTGATTGATTCCGCGAGGTTCTGAGGGCTGTATCCAGCAGTAGGCATCTAAGTACGTCGATTTAAGTAACAAAAAGGCCACCTAATAATTTTAAGATTTAGGAAAAAAACGTAAGGTTAACCCCTTTGGTGTTTTTTGACCCCAAAAAATGAAAAGTGGAATTCGGCAGCTCCTTTCACTGTTTCTTACGTATTTTGATTAGAAAATTCGAATGGCGCAGTCAGATTTCCCGTAAGTATGATATTTTTTATTTTATTTGGCTTTAAACGTAACACAATCGGGGTCAATTTGCCCTCCATTTGTTTCGGGATTTTACACAGTTTTTATTGATTCCGCGAGGTTCTGAGGGCTGTATCCAGCAGTAGGCATCTAAGTACGTCGATTTAAGTAATAAAAAGACCACCTAATAATTTTAAGATTTTTGAAAAAAACGTAAGGTTAACCCCTTTGGTGTTTTTTGACCCCAAAAAATGAAAAGTGGAATTCGGCAGCTCCTTTCACTGTTTCTTACGTATTTTGATTAGAAAATTCGAATGGCGCAGTCAGATTTCTCGTAAGTATGATATTTTTTATTTTATTTGGCTTTAAACGTAACACAATCGGGGTCAATTTGCCCTCCATTTGTTTCGGGATTTTACGCAGTTTTTATTGATTCCGCGAGGTTCTGAGGGCTGTATCCAGCAGTAGGCATCTAAGTACGTCGATTTAAGTAATAAAAAGGCCACCTAATAATTTTAAGATTTTTGAAAAAAACGTAAGGTTAACCCCTTTGGTGTTTTTTGACCCCAAAAAATGAAAAGTGGAATTCGGTAGCTCCTTTCACGGCTTCTTACGTATTTTGATTAGAAAATTCGAATGGCGCAGTCAGATTTCTCGTAAGTATGATATTTTTTATTTTATTTGGCTTTAAACGTAACACAATCGGGGTCAATTTGCCTTCCATTTGTTTCGGGATTTTACACAGTTTTTATTGATTCCGCGAGGTTCTGAGGGCTGTATCCAGCAGTAGGCATCTAAGTACGTCGATTTAAGTAATAAAAAGGCCACCTAATAATTTTAAGATTTTTGAAAAAAACGTAAGGTTAACCCCTTTGGTGTTTTTTGACCCCAAAAAATGAAAAGTGGAATTCGGTAGCTCCTTTCACTGTTTCTTACGTATTTTGATTAGAAAATTCGAATGGCGCAGTCAGATTTCCCGTAAGTATGATATTTTTTATTTTATTTGGCTTTAAACGTAACACAATCGGGGTCAATTTGCCCTCCATTTGTTTCGGGATTTTACACAGTTTTTATTGATTCCGCGAGGTTCTGAGGGCTGTATCCAGCAGTAGGCATCTAAGTACGTCGATTTAAGTAATAAAAAGGTCACCTAATAATTTTAAGATTTTTGAAAAAAACGTAAGGTTAACCCCTTTGGTGTTTTTTGACCCCAAAAAATGAAAAGTGGAATTCGGCAGCTCCTTTCACTGTTTCTTACGTATTTTGATTAGAAAATTCGAATGGCGCAGTCAGATTTCCCGTAAGTATGATATTTTTTATTTTATTTGGCTTTAAACGTAACACAATCGGGGTCAATTTGCCTTCCATTTGTTTCGGGATTTTACACAGTTTTTATTGATTCCGCGAGGTTCTGAGGGCTGTATCCAGCAGTAGGCATCTAAGTACGTCGATTTAAGTAATAAAAAGGCCACCTAATAATTTTAAGATTTTTGAAAAAAACGTAAGGTTAACCCCTTTGGTGTTTTTTGACCCCAAAAAATGAAAAGTGGAATTCGGTAGCTCCTTTCACTGTTTCTTACGTATTTTGATTAGAAAATTCGAATGGCGCAGTCAGATTTCTTGTAAGTATGATATTTTTTATTTTATTTGGCTTTAAACGTAACACAATCGGGGTCAATTTGCACTCCATTTGTTTCGGGATTTTACACAGTTTTGATTGATTCCGCGAGGTTCTGAGGGCTGTATCCAGCAGTAGGCATCTAAGTACGTCGATTTAAGTAATAAAAAGGCCACCTAATAATTTTAAGATTTTTGAAAAAAACGTAAGGTTAACCCCTTTGGTGTTTTTTGACCCCCAAAAATGAAAAGTGGATTTCGGCAGCTCCTTTCACTGTTTCTTACGTATTTTGATTAGAAAATTCGAATGGAGCAGTCAGATTTCTCGTAAGTATGATATTTTTTATTTTATTTGGCTTTAAACGTAACACAATCGGGGTCAATTTGCCCTCCATTTGTTTCGGGATTTTACACAGTTTTGATTGATTCCGCGAGGTTCTGAGGGCTGTATCCAGCAGTAGGCATCTAAGTACGTCGATTTAAGTAATAAAAAGGCCACCTAATAATTTTAAGATTTTTGAAAAAAACGTAAGGTTAACCCCTTTGGTGTTTTTTGACCCCAAAAAATGAAAAGTGGAATTCGGCAGCTCCTTTCACTGTTTCTTACGTATTTTGATTAGAAAATTCGAATGGCGCAGTCAGATTTCCCGTAAGTATGATATTTTTTATTTTATTTGGCTTTAAACGTAACACAATCGGGGTCAATTTGCCCTCCATTTGTTTCGGGATTTTACACAGTTTTTATTGATTCCGCGAGGTTCTGAGGGCTGTATCCAGCAGTAGGCATCTAAGTACGTCGATTTAAGTAATAAAAAGGCCACCTAATAATTTTAAGATTTTTGAAATAAACGTAAGGTTAACCCCTTTGGTGTTTTTTGACCCCAAAAAATGAAAAGTGGAATTCGGTAGCTCCTTTCACTGTTTCTTACGTATTTTGATTAGAAAATTCGAATGGCGCAGTCAGATTTCTCGTAAGTATGATATTTTTTATTTTATTTGGCTTTAAACGTAACACAATCGGGGTCAATTTGCACTCCATTTGTTTCGGGATTTTACACAGTTTTGATTGATTCCGCGAGGTTCTGAGGGCTGTATCCAGCAGTAGGCATCTAAGTACGTCGATTTAAGTAATAAAAAGGCCACCTAATAATTTTAAGATTTTTGAAATAAACGTAAGGTTAACCCCTTTGGTGTTTTTTGACCCCCAAAAATGAAAAGTGGATTTCGGCAGCTCCTTTCACTGTTTCTTACGTATTTTGATTAGAAAATTCGAATGGCGCAGTCAGATTTCTCGTAAGTATGATATTTTTTATTTTATTTGGCTTTAAACGTAACACAATCGGGGTCAATTTGCCCTCCATTTGTTTCGGGATTTTACACAGTTTTGATTGATTCCGCGAGGTTCTGAGGGCTGTATCCAGCAGTAGGCATCTAAGTACGTCGATTTAAGTAATAAAAAGGCCACCTAATAATTTTAAGATTTTGGAAAAAAACGTAAGGTTAACCCCTTTGGTGTTTTTTGACCCCAAAAAATGAAAAATGGAATTCGGCAGCTCCTTTCACTGTTTCTTACGTATTTTGATTAGAAAATTCGAATGGCGCAGTCAGATTTCCCGTAAGTATGATATTTTTTATTTTATTTGGCTTTAAACGTAACACAATCGGGGTCAATTTGCCCTCCATTTGTTTCGGGATTTTACGCAGTTTTTATTGATTCCGCGAGGTTCTGAGGGCTGTATCCAGCAGTAGGCATCTAAGTACGTCGATTTAAGTAATAAAAAGGCCACCTAATAATTTTAAGATTTTTGAAAAAAACGTAAGGTTAACCCCTTTGGTGTTTTTTGACCCCCAAAAATGAAAAGTGGATTTCGGCAGCTCCTTTCACTGTTTCTTACGTATTTTGATTAGAAAATTCAAATGGCGCAGTCAGATTTCTCGTAAGTATGATATTTTTTATTTTATTTGGCTTTAAACGTAACACAATCGGGGTCAATTTGCCCTCCATTTGTTTCGGGATTTTACACAGTTTTGATTGATTCCGCGAGGTTCTGAGGGCTGTATCCAGCAGTAGGCATCTAAGTACGTCGATTTAAGTAGTAAAAAGGCCACCTAATAATTTTAAGATTTTTGAAAAAAACGTAAGGTTAACCCCTTTGGTGTTTTTTGACCCCAAAAAATGAAAAGTGGAATTCGGCAGCTCCTTTCACTGTTTCTTACGTATTTTGATTAGAAAATTCGAATGGCGCAGTCAGATTTCCCGTAAGTATGATATTTTTTATTTTATTTGGCTTTAAACGTAACACAATCGGGGTCAATTTGCCCTCCATTTGTTTCGGGATTTTACACAGTTTTTATTGATTCCGCGAGGTTCTGAGGGCTGTATCCAGCAGTAGGCATCTAAGTACGTCGATTTAAGTAATAAAAAGGCCACCTAATAATTTTAAGATTTTTGAAAAAAACGTAAGGTTAACCCCTTTGGTGTTTTTTGACCCCAAAAAATGAAAAGTGGAATTCGGCAGCTCCTTTCACTGTTTCTTACGTATTTTGATTAGAAAATTCGAATGGCGCAGTCAGATTTCCCGTAAGTATGATATTTTTTATTTTATTTGGCTTTAAACGTAACACAATCGGGGTCAATTTGCACTCCATTTGTTTCGGGATTTTACACAGTTTTGATTGATTCCGCGAGGTTCTGAGGGCTGTATCCAGCAGTAGGCATCTAAGTACGTCGATTTAAGTAATAAAAAGGCCACCTAATAATTTTAAGATTTTTGAAAAAAACGTAAGGTTAACCCCTTTGGTGTTTTTTGACCCCAAAAAATGAAAAGTGGAATTCGGTAGCTCCTTTCACTGTTTCTTACGTATTTTGATTAGAAAATTCGAATGGCGCAGTCAGATTTCTCGTAAGTATGATATTTTTTATTTTATTTGGCTTTAAACGTAACACAATCGGGGTCAATTTGCACTCCATTTGTTTCGGGATTTTACACAGTTTTGATTGATTCCGCGAGGTTCTGAGGGCTGTATCCAGCAGTAGGCATCTAAGTACGTCGATTTAAGTAACAAAAAGGCCACCTAATAATTTTAAGATTTAGGAAAAAAACGTAAGGTTAACCCCTTTGGTGTTTTTTGACCCCAAAAAATGAAAAGTGGAATTCGGCAGCTCCTTTCACTGTTTCTTACGTATTTTGATTAGAAAATTCGAATGGCGCAGTCAGATTTCCCGTAAGTATGATATTTTTTATTTTATTTGGCTTTAAACGTAACACAATCGGGGTCAATTTGCCCTCCATTTGTTTCGGGATTTTACACAGTTTTTATTGATTCCGCGAGGTTCTGAGGGCTGTATCCAGCAGTAGGCATCTAAGTACGTCGATTTAAGTAATAAAAAGACCACCTAATAATTTTAAGATTTTTGAAAAAAACGTAAGGTTAACCCCTTTGGTGTTTTTTGACCCCAAAAAATGAAAAGTGGAATTCGGCAGCTCCTTTCACTGTTTCTTACGTATTTTGATTAGAAAATTCGAATGGCGCAGTCAGATTTCTCGTAAGTATGATATTTTTTATTTTATTTGGCTTTAAACGTAACACAATCGGGGTCAATTTGCCCTCCATTTGTTTCGGGATTTTACGCAGTTTTTATTGATTCCGCGAGGTTCTGAGGGCTGTATCCAGCAGTAGGCATCTAAGTACGTCGATTTAAGTAATAAAAAGGCCTCCTAATAATTTTAAGATTTTTGAAAAAAACGTAAGGTTAACCCCTTTGGTGTTTTTTGACCCCAAAAAATGAAAAGTGGAATTCGGTAGCTCCTTTCACGGCTTCTTACGTATTTTGATTAGAAAATTCGAATGGCGCAGTCAGATTTCTCGTAAGTATGATATTTTTTATTTTATTTGGCTTTAAACGTAACACAATCGGGGTCAATTTGCCCTCCATTTGTTTCGGGATTTTACACAGTTTTGATTGATTCCGCGAGGTTCTGAGGGCTGTATCCAGCAGTAGGCATCTAAGTACGTCGATTTAAGTAATAAAAAGGCCACCTAATAATTTTAAGATTTTTGAAAAAAACGTAAGGTTAACCCCTTTGGTGTTTTTTGACCCCAAAAAATGAAAAGTGGAATTCGGCAGCTCCTTTCACTGTTTCTTACGTATTTTGATTAGAAAATTCGAATGGCGCAGTCAGATTTCTCGTAAGTATGATATTTTTTATTTTATTTGGCTTTAAACGTAACACAATCGGGGTCAATTTGCCCTCCATTTGTTTCGGGATTTTACACAGTTTTGATTGATTCCGCGAGGTTCTGAGGGCTGTATCCAGCAGTAGGCATCTAAGTACGTCGATTTAAGTAATAAAAAGGCCACCTAATAATTTTAAGATTTTTGAAAAAAACGTAAGGTTAACCCCTTTGGTGTTTTTTGACCCCAAAAAATGAAAAGTGGAATTCGGCAGCTCCTTTCACTGTTTCTTGCGTATTTTGATTAGAAAATTCGAATGGCGCAGTCAGATTTCCCGTAAGTATGATATTTTTTATTTTATTTGGCTTTAAACGTAACACAATCGGGGTCAATTTGCCCTCCATTTGTTTCGGGATTTTACACAGTTTTTATTGATTCCGCGAGGTTCTGAGGGCTGTATCCAGCAGTAGGCATCTAAGTACGTCGATTTAAGTAATAAAAAGGTCACCTAATAATTTTAAGATTTTTGAAAAAAACGTAAGGTTAACCCCTTTGGTGTTTTTTGACCCCAAAAAATGAAAAGTGGAATTCGGCAGCTCCTTTCACTGTTTCTTACGTATTTTGATTAGAAAATTCGAATGGCGCAGTCAGATTTCCCGTAAGTATGATATTTTTTATTTTATTTGGCTTTAAACGTAACACAATCGGGGTCAATTTGCCTTCCATTTGTTTCGGGATTTTACACAGTTTTTATTGATTCCGCGAGGTTCTGAGGGCTGTATCCAGCAGTAGGCATCTAAGTACGTCGATTTAAGTAATAAAAAGGCCACCTAATAATTTTAAGATTTTTGAAAAAAACGTAAGGTTAACCCCTTTGGTGTTTTTTGACCCCAAAAAATGAAAAGTGGAATTCGGTAGCTCCTTTCACTGTTTCTTACGTATTTTGATTAGAAAATTCGAATGGCGCAGTCAGATTTCTTGTAAGTATGATATTTTTTATTTTATTTGGCTTTAAACGTAACACAATCGGGGTCAATTTGCACTCCATTTGTTTCGGGATTTTACACAGTTTTGATTGATTCCGCGAGGTTCTGAGGGCTGTATCCAGCAGTAGGCATCTAAGTACGTCGATTTAAGTAATAAAAAGGCCACCTAATAATTTTAAGATTTTTGAAAAAAACGTAAGGTTAACCCCTTTGGTGTTTTTTGACCCCCAAAAATGAAAAGTGGATTTCGGCAGCTCCTTTCACTGTTTCTTACGTATTTTGATTAGAAAATTCGAATGGAGCAGTCAGATTTCTCGTAAGTATGATATTTTTTATTTTATTTGGCTTTAAACGTAACACAATCGGGGTCAATTTGCCCTCCATTTGTTTCGGGATTTTACACAGTTTTGATTGATTCCGCGAGGTTCTGAGGGCTGTATCCAGCAGTAGGCATCTAAGTACGTCGATTTAAGTAATAAAAAGGCCACCTAATAATTTTAAGATTTTTGAAAAAAACGTAAGGTTAACCCCTTTGGTGTTTTTTGACCCCAAAAAATGAAAAGTGGAATTCGGCAGCTCCTTTCACTGTTTCTTACGTATTTTGATTAGAAAATTCGAATGGCGCAGTCAGATTTCTCGTAAGTATGATATTTTTTATTTTATTTGGCTTTAAACGTAACACAATCGGGGTCAATTTGCCCTCCATTTGTTTCGGGATTTTACACAGTTTTGATTGATTCCGCGAGGTTCTGAGGGCTGTATCCAGCAGTAGGCATCTAAGTACGTCGATTTAAGTAATAAAAAGGCCACCTAATAATTTTAAGATTTTTGAAAAAAACGTAAGGTTAACCCCTTTGGTGTTTTTTGACCCCAAAAAATGAAAAGTGGAATTCGGTAGCTCCTTTCACTGTTTCTTACGTATTTTGATTAGAAAATTCGAATGGCGCAGTCAGATTTCTCGTAAGTATGATATTTTTTATTTTATTTGGCTTTAAACGTAACACAATCGGGGTCAATTTGCCCTCCATTTGTTTCGGGATTTTACACAGTTTTGATTGATTCCGCGAGGTTCTGAGGGCTGTATCCAGCAGTAGGCATCAAAGTACGTCGATTTAAGTAATAAAAAGGCCACCTAATAATTTTAAGATTTTTGAAAAAAACGTAAGGTTAACCCCTTTGGTGTTTTTTGACCCCAAAAAATGAAAAGTGGAATTCGGTAGCTCCTTTCACTGTTTCTTACGTATTTTGATTAGAAAATTCGAATGGCGCAGTCAGATTTCTCGTAAGTATGATATTTTTTATTTTATTTGGCTTTAAACGTAACACAATCGGGGTCAATTTGCCCTCCATTTGTTTCGGGATTTTACACAGTTTTGATTGATTCCGCGAGGTTCTGAGGGCTGTATCCAGCAGTAGGCATCTAAGTACGTCGATTTAAGTAACAAAAAGGCCACCTAATAATTTTAAGATTTTGGAAAAAAACGTAAGGTTAACCCCTTTGGTGTTTTTTGACCCCAAAAAATGAAAAGTGGAATTCGGCAGCTCCTTTCACTGTTTCTTACGTATTTTGATTAGAAAATTCGAATGGCGCAGTCAGATTTCCCGTAAGTATGATATTTTTTATTTTATTTGGCTTTAAACGTAACACAATCGGGGTCAATTTGCCCTCCATTTGTTTCGGGATTTTACACAGTTTTTATTGATTCCGCGAGGTTCTGAGGGCTGTATCCAGCAGTAGGCATCTAAGTACGTCGATTTAAGTAATAAAAAGACCACCTAATAATTTTAAGATTTTTGAAAAAAACGTAAGGTTAACCCCTTTGGTGTTTTTTGACCCCAAAAAATGAAAAGTGGAATTCGGCAGCTCCTTTCACTGTTTCTTACGTATTTTGATTAGAAAATTCGAATGGCGCAGTCAGATTTCTCGTAAGTATGATATTTTTTATTTTATTTGGCTTTAAACGTAACACAATCGGGGTCAATTTGCCCTCCATTTGTTTCGGGATTTTACGCAGTTTTTATTGATTCCGCGAGGTTCTGAGGGCTGTATCCAGCAGTAGGCATCTAAGTACGTCGATTTAAGTAATAAAAAGGCCACCTAATAATTTTAAGATTTTTGAAAAAAACGTAAGGTTAACCCCTTTGGTGTTTTTTGACCCCAAAAAATGAAAAGTGGAATTCGGTAGCTCCTTTCACGGCTTCTTACGTATTTTGATTAGAAAATTCGAATGGCGCAGTCAGATTTCCCGTAAGTATGATATTTTTTATTTTATTTGGCTTTAAACGTAACACAATCGGGGTCAATTTGCCCTCCATTTGTTTCGGGATTTTACACAGTTTTTATTGATTCCGCGAGGTTCTGAGGGCTGTATCCAGCAGTAGGCATCTAAGTACGTCGATTTAAGTAATAAAAAGACCACCTAATAATTTTAAGATTTTTGAAAAAAACGTAAGGTTAACCCCTTTGGTGTTTTTTGACCCCAAAAAATGAAAAGTGGAATTCGGCAGCTCCTTTCACTGTTTCTTACGTATTTTGATTAGAAAATTCGAATGGCGCAGTCAGATTTCTCGTAAGTATGATATTTTTTATTTTATTTGGCTTTAAACGTAACACAATCGGGGTCAATTTGCCCTCCATTTGTTTCGGGATTTTACGCAGTTTTTATTGATTCCGCGAGGTTCTGAGGGCTGTATCCAGCAGTAGGCATCTAAGTACGTCGATTTAAGTAATAAAAAGGCCACCTAATAATTTTAAGATTTTTGAAAAAAACGTAAGGTTAACCCCTTTGGTGTTTTTTGACCCCAAAAAATGAAAAGTGGAATTCGGTAGCTCCTTTCACGGCTTCTTACGTATTTTGATTAGAAAATTCGAATGGCGCAGTCAGATTTCTCGTAAGTATGATATTTTTTATTTTATTTGGCTTTAAACGTAACACAATCGGGGTCAATTTGCCCTCCATTTGTTTCGGGATTTTACACAGTTTTGATTGATTCCGCGAGGTTCTGAGGGCTGTATCCAGCAGTAGGCATCTAAGTACGTCGATTTAAGTAATAAAAAGGCCACCTAATAATTTTAAGATTTTTGAAAAAAACGTAAGGTTAACCCCTTTGGTGTTTTTTGACCCCAAAAAATGAAAAGTGGAATTCGGCAGCTCCTTTCACTGTTTCTTACGTATTTTGATTAGAAAATTCGAATGGCGCAGTCAGATTTCTCGTAAGTATGATATTTTTTATTTTATTTGGCTTTAAACGTAACACAATCGGGGTCAATTTGCCCTCCATTTGTTTCGGGATTTTACACAGTTTTGATTGATTCCGCGAGGTTCTGAGGGCTGTATCCAGCAGTAGGCATCTAAGTACGTCGATTTAAGTAATAAAAAGGCCACCTAATAATTTTAAGATTTTTGAAAAAAACGTAAGGTTAACCCCTTTGGTGTTTTTTGACCCCAAAAAATGAAAAGTGGAATTCGGCAGCTCCTTTCACTGTTTCTTACGTATTTTGATTAGAAAATTCGAATGGCGCAGTCAGATTTCCCGTAAGTATGATATTTTTTATTTTATTTGGCTTTAAACGTAACACAATCGGGGTCAATTTGCCCTCCATTTGTTTCGGGATTTTACACAGTTTTTATTGATTCCGCGAGGTTCTGAGGGCTGTATCCAGCAGTAGGCATCTAAGTACGTCGATTTAAGTAATAAAAAGACCACCTAATAATTTTAAGATTTTTGAAAAAAACGTAAGGTTAACCCCTTTGGTGTTTTTTGACCCCAAAAAATGAAAAGTGGAATTCGGCAGCTCCTTTCACTGTTTCTTACGTATTTTGATTAGAAAATTCGAATGGCGCAGTCAGATTTCTCGTAAGTATGATATTTTTTATTTTATTTGGCTTTAAACGTAACACAATCGGGGTCAATTTGCCCTCCATTTGTTTCGGGATTTTACGCAGTTTTTATTGATTCCGCGAGGTTCTGAGGGCTGTATCCAGCAGTAGGCATCTAAGTACGTCGATTTAAGTAATAAAAAGGCCACCTAATAATTTTAAGATTTTTGAAAAAAACGTAAGGTTAACCCCTTTGGTGTTTTTTGACCCCAAAAAATGAAAAGTGGAATTCGGTAGCTCCTTTCACGGCTTCTTACGTATTTTGATTAGAAAATTCGAATGGCGCAGTCAGATTTCCCGTAAGTATGATATTTTTTATTTTATTTGGCTTTAAACGTAACACAATCGGGGTCAATTTGCCCTCCATTTGTTTCGGGATTTTACACAGTTTTTATTGATTCCGCGAGGTTCTGAGGGCTGTATCCAGCAGTAGGCATCTAAGTACGTCGATTTAAGTAATAAAAAGACCACCTAATAATTTTAAGATTTTTGAAAAAAACGTAAGGTTAACCCCTTTGGTGTTTTTTGACCCCAAAAAATGAAAAGTGGAATTCGGCAGCTCCTTTCACTGTTTCTTACGTATTTTGATTAGAAAATTCGAATGGCGCAGTCAGATTTCTCGTAAGTATGATATTTTTTATTTTATTTGGCTTTAAACGTAACACAATCGGGGTCAATTTGCCCTCCATTTGTTTCGGGATTTTACGCAGTTTTTATTGATTCCGCGAGGTTCTGAGGGCTGTATCCAGCAGTAGGCATCTAAGTACGTCGATTTAAGTAATAAAAAGGCCACCTAATAATTTTAAGATTTTTGAAAAAAACGTAAGGTTAACCCCTTTGGTGTTTTTTGACCCCAAAAAATGAAAAGTGGAATTCGGTAGCTCCTTTCACGGCTTCTTACGTATTTTGATTAGAAAATTCGAATGGCGCAGTCAGATTTCTCGTAAGTATGATATTTTTTATTTTATTTGGCTTTAAACGTAACACAATCGGGGTCAATTTGCCCTCCATTTGTTTCGGGATTTTACACAGTTATGATTGATTCCGCGAGGTTCTGAGGGCTGTATCCAGCAGTAGGCATCTAAGTACGTCGATTTAAGTAATAAAAAGGCCACCTAATAATTTTAAGATTTTTGAAAAAAACGTAAGGTTAACCCCTTTGGTGTTTTTTGACCCCAAAAAATGAAAAGTGGAATTCGGCAGCTCCTTTCACTGTTTCTTACGTATTTTGATTAGAAAATTCGAATGGCGCAGTCAGATTTCTCGTAAGTATGATATTTTTTATTTTATTTGGCTTTAAACGTAACACAATCGGGGTCAATTTGCCCTCCATTTGTTTCGGGATTTTACACAGTTTTGATTGATTCCGCGAGGTTCTGAGGGCTGTATCCAGCAGTAGGCATCTAAGTACGTCGATTTAAGTAATAAAAAGGCCACCTAATAATTTTAAGATTTTTGAAAAAAACGTAAGGTTAACCCCTTTGGTGTTTTTTGACCCCAAAAAATGAAAAGTGGAATTCGGCAGCTCCTTTCACTGTTTCTTACGTATTTTGATTAGAAAATTCGAATGGCGCAGTCAGATTTCCCGTAAGTAAGATGTTTTTTATTTTATTTGGCTTTAAACGTAACACAATCGGGGTCAATTTGCCCTCCATTTGTTTCGGGATTTTACACAGTTTTTATTGATTCCGCGAGGTTCTGAGGGCTGTATCCAGCAGTAGGCATCTAAGTACGTCGATTTAAGTAATAAAAAGGCCACCTAATAATTTTAAGATTTTTGAAAAAAACGTAAGGTTAACCCCTTTGGTGTTTTTTGACCCCAAAAAATGAAAAGTGGAATTCGGCAGCTCCTTTCACTGTTTCTTACGTATTTTGATTAGAAAATTCGAATGGCGCAGTCAGATTTCTCGTAAGTATGATATTTTTTATTTTATTTGGCTTTAAACGTAACACAATCGGGGTCAATTTGCCCTCCATTTGTTTCGGGATTTTACGCAGTTTTTATTGATTCCGCGAGGTTCTGAGGGCTGTATCCAGCAGTAGGCATCTAAGTACGTCGATTTAAGTAATAAAAAGGCCACCTAATAATTTTAAGATTTTTGAAAAAAACGTAAGGTTAACCCCTTTGGTGTTTTTTGACCCCAAAAAATGAAAAGTGGAATTCGGTAGCTCCTTTCACTGTTTCTTACGTATTTTGATTAGAAAATTCGAATGGCGCAGTCAGATTTCTCGTAAGTATGATATTTTTTATTTTATTTGGCTTTAAACGTAACACAATCGGGGTCAATTTGCACTCCATTTGTTTCGGGATTTTACACAGTTTTGATTGATTCCGCGAGGTTCTGAGGGCTGTATCCAGCAGTAGGCATCTAAGTACGTTGATTTAAGTAATAAAAAGGTCACCTAATAATTTTAAGATTTTTGAAAAAAACGTAAGGTTAACCCCTTTGGTGTTTTTTGACCCCCAAAAATGAAAAGTGGATTTCGGCAGCTCCTTTCACTGTTTCTTACGTATTTTGATTAGAAAATTCAAATGGCGCAGTCAGATTTCTCGTAAGTATGATATTTTTTATTTTATTTGGCTTTAAACGTAACACAATCGGGGTCAATTTGCCCTCCATTTGTTTCGGGATTTTACACAGTTTTGATTGATTCCGCGAGGTTCTGAGGGCTGTATCCAGCAGTAGGCATCTAAGTACGTCGATTTAAGTAATAAAAAGGCCACCTAATAATTTTAAGATTTTTGAAAAAAACGTAAGGTTAACCCCTTTGGTGTTTTTTGACCCCCAAAAATGAAAAGTGGATTTCGGCAGCTCCTTTCACTGTTTCTTACGTATTTTGATTAGAAAATTCGAATGGCGCAGTCAGATTTCTCGTAAGTATGATATTTTTTATTTTATTTGGCTTTAAACGTAACACAATCGGGGTCAATTCGCCCTCCATTTGTTTCGGGATTTTACACAGTTTTTATTGATTCCGCGAGGTTCTGAGGGCTGTATCCAGCAGTAGGCATCTAAGTACGTCGATTTAAGTAATAAAAAGACCACCTAATAATTTTAAGATTTTTGAAAAAAACGTAAGGTTAACCCCTTTGGTGTTTTTTGACCCCAAAAAATGAAAAGTGGAATTCGGCAGCTCCTTTCACTGTTTCTTACGTATTTTGATTAGAAAATTCGAATGGCGCAGTCAGATTTCTCGTAAGTATGATATTTTTTATTTTATTTGGCTTTAAACGTAACACAATCGGGGTCAATTTGCCCTCCATTTGTTTCGGGATTTTACGCAGTTTTTATTGATTCCGCGAGGTTCTGAGGGCTGTATCCAGCAGTAGGCATCTAAGTACGTCGATTTAAGTAATAAAAAGGCCACCTAATAATTTTAAGATTTTTGAAAAAAACGTAAGGTTAACCCCTTTGGTGTTTTTTGACCCCAAAAAATGAAAAGTGGAATTCGGTAGCTCCTTTCACGGCTTCTTACGTATTTTGATTAGAAAATTCGAATGGCGCAGTCAGATTTCTCGTAAGTATGATATTTTTTATTTTATTTGGCTTTAAACGTAACACAATCGGGGTCAATTTGCCCTCCATTTGTTTCGGGATTTTACACAGTTTTGATTGATTCCGCGAGGTTCTGAGGGCTGTATCCAGCAGTAGGCATCTAAGTACGTCGATTTAAGTAATAAAAAGGCCACCTAATAATTTTAAGATTTTTGAAAAAAACGTAAGGTTAACCCCTTTGGTGTTTTTTGACCCCAAAAAATGAAAAGTGGAATTCGGCAGCTCCTTTCACTGTTTCTTACGTATTTTGATTAGAAAATTCGAATGGCGCAGTCAGATTTCCCGTAAGTATGATATTTTTTATTTTATTTGGCTTTAAACGTAACACAATCGGGGTCAATTTGCCCTCCATTTGTTTCGGGATTTTACAGTTTTTATTGATTCCGCGAGGTTCTGAGGGCTGTATCCAGCAGTAGGCATCTAAGTACGTCGATTTAAGTAATAAAAAGGCCACCTAATAATTTTAAGATTTTTGAAAAAAACGTAAGGTTAACCCCTTTGGTGTTTTTTGACCCCAAAAAATGAAAAGTGGAATTCGGTAGCTCCTTTCACTGTTTCTTACGTATTTTGATTAGAAAATTCGAATGGCGCAGTCAGATTTCTCGTAAGTATGATATTTTTTATTTTATTTGGCTTTAAACGTAACACAATCGGGGTCAATTTGCACTCCATTTGTTTCGGGATTTTACACAGTTTTGATTGATTCCGCGAGGTTCTGAGGGCTGTATCCAGCAGTAGGCATCTAAGTACGTTGATTTAAGTAATAAAAAGGCCACCTAATAATTTTAAGATTTTTGAAAAAAACGTAAGGTTAACCCCTTTGGTGTTTTTTGACCCCCAAAAATGAAAAGTGGATTTCGGCAGCTCCTTTCACTGTTTCTTACGTATTTTGATTGGAAAATTCAAATGGCGCAGTCAGATTTCTCGTAAGTATGATATTTTTTATTTTATTTGGCTTTAAACGTAACACAATCGGGGTCAATTTGCCCTCCATTTGTTTCGGGATTTTACACAGTTTTGATTGATTCCGCGAGGTTCTGAGGGCTGTATCCAGCAGTAGGCATCTAAGGACGTCGATTTAAGTAATAAAAAGGCCACCTAATAATTTTAAGATTTTTGAAAAAAACGTAAGGTTAACCCCTTTGGTGTTTTTTGACCCCAAAAAATGAAAAGTGGAATTCGGCAGCTCCTTTCACTGTTTCTTACGTATTTTGATTAGAAAATTCGAATGGCGCAGTCAGATTTTTCGTAAGTATGATATTTTTTATTTTATTTGGCTTTAAACGTAACACAATCGGGGTCAATTTGCCCTCCATTTGTTTCGGGATTTTACACAGTTTTGATTGATTCCGCGAGGTTCTGAGGGCTGTATCCAGCAGTAGGCATCTAAGTACGTCGATTTAAGTAATAAAAAGGCCACCTAATAATTTTAAGATTTTGGAAAAAAACGTAAGGTTAACCCCTTTGGTGTTTTTTGACCCCAAAAAATGAAAAGTGGAATTCGGCAGCTCCTTTCACTGTTTCTTACGTATTTTGATTAGAAAATTCGAATGGCGCAGTCAGATTTCTCGTAAGTATGATATTTTTTATTTTATTTGGCTTTAAACGTAACACAATCGGGGTCAATTTGCCCTCCATTTGTTTCGGGATTTTACGCAGTTTTTATTGATTCCGCGAGGTTCTGAGAGCTGTATCCAGCAGTAGGCATCTAAGTACGTCGATTTAAGTAATAAAATGGCCACCTAATAATTTTAAGATTTTTGAAAAAAACGTAAGGTTAACCCCTTTGGTGTTTTTTGACCCCCAAAAATGAAAAGTGGATTTCGGCAGCTCCTTTCACTGTTTCTTACGTATTTTGATTAGAAAATTCGAATGGCGCAGTCAGATTTCCCGTAAGTATGATATTTTTTATTTTATTTGGCTTTAAACGTAACACAATCGGGGTCAATTTGCCCTCCATTTGTTTCGGGATTTTACACAGTTTTTATTGATTCCGCGAGGTTCTGAGGGCTGTATCCAGCAGTAGGCATCTAAGTACGTCGATTTAAGTAATAAAAAGGCCACCTAATAATTTTAAGATTTTTTAAAAAAACGTAAGGTTTAAGCCCCTTTGGTGTTTTTTGACCCCAAAAAATGAAAAGTGGAATTCGGCAGCTCCTTTCACTGTTTCTTACGTATTTTGATCAGAAAATTCGAATGGCGCAGTCAGATTTCTCGTAAGTATGATATTTTTTATTTTAATTGGCTTTAAACGTAACACAATCGGGGTCAATTTGCCCTCTATTTGTTTCGGGATTTAACACAGTTTTGATTGATTCCGCGAGGTTCTGAGGGCTGTATCCAGCAGTAGGCATCTAAGTACGTCGATTTAAGTAATAAAAAGGCCACCTAATAATTTTAAGATTTTTGAAAAAAACGTAAGGTTAACCCCTTTGGTGTTTTTTGACCCCAAAAAATGAAAAGTGGAATTCGGCAGCTCCTTTCACTGTTTTTAACGTATTTTGATTAGAAAATTCGAATGGCGCAGTCAGATTTCTCGTAAGTATGATATTTTTTATTTTATATGGCTTTAAACGTAACACAATCGGGGTCAATTTGCCCTCTATTTGTTTCGGGATTTAACACAGTTTTGATTGATTCCGCGAGGTTCTGAGGGCTGTATCCAGCAGTAGGCATCTAAGTACGTCGATTTAAGTAATAAAAAGGCCACCTAATAATTTTAAGATTTTGGAAAAAAACGTAAGGTTAACCCCTTTGGTGTTTTTTGACCCCAAAAAATGAAAAGTGGAATTCGGCAGCTCCTTTCACTGTTTCTTACGTATTTTGATTAGAAAATTCAAATGGCGCAGTCAGATTTCCCGTAAGTATGATATTTTTTATTTTATTTGGCTTTAAACGTAACACAATCGGGGTCAATTTGCCCTCCATTTGTTTCGGGATTTTACACAGTTTTTATTGATTCCGCGAGGTTCTGAGGGCTGTATCCAGCAGTAGGCATCTAAGTACGTCGATTTAAGTAATAAAAAGGCCACCTAATAATTTTAAGATTTTTGAAAAAAACGTAAGGTTAACCCCTTTGGTGTTTTTTGTCCCAAAAAATGAAAAGTGGAATTCGGCAGCTCCTTTCACTGTTTCTTACGTATTTTGATTAGAAAATTCGAATGGCGCAGTCAGATTTCTCGTAAGTATGATATTTTTTATTTTATTTGGCTTTAAACGTATCACAATCGGGGTCAATTTGCCCTCCATTTGTTTCGGGATTTTACACAGTTTTTATTGATTCCGCGAGGTTCTGAGGGCTGTATCAAGCAGTAGGTATCTAAGTACGTCGATTTAAGTAATAAAAAAGCCACCTAATAATGTTAAGATTTCTGAAAAAAACGTACGGTTAACCCCTTTGGTGTTTTTTGACCCCAAAAAATGAAAAGTGGAATTCGGCAGCTTCTTTCACTGTTTCTTACGTATTTTGATCAGAAAATTCGAATGGCGTAGTCAGATTTCTCGTAAGTATGATATTTTTTATTTTATTTGGCTTTAAACGTAACACAATCGGGGTCAATTTGCCCTCCATTTGTTTCGGGATTTTACACAGTTTTGATCGATTCCGCGAGATTCTGAGGGCTGTATCAAGCAGTAGGTATCTAAGTACGTCGATTTAAGTAATAAAAAAGCCACCTAATAATGTTAAGATTTCTGAAAAAAACGTAAGGTTAACCCCTTTGGTGTTTTTTGACCCCAAAAAATGAAAAGTGGAATTCGGCAGCTTCTTTCACTGTTTCTTACGTATTTTGATCAGAAAATTCGAATGGCGTAGTCAGATTTCTCGTAAGTATGATATTTTTTATTTTATTTGGCTCTAAACGTAACACAATCGGGGTCAATTTGCCCTCCATTTGTTTCGGGATTTTACACAGTTTGGATTGATTCCGCGAGGTTCTGAGGGCTGTATCCAGCAGTAGGTATCTAAGTACGTCGATTTAAGTAATAAAAAGGCCACCTAATAATTTTAAGATTTCTGAAAAAAACGTAAGGTTAACCCCTTTGGTTTTTTTTGACCCCAAAAAATGAAAAGTGGAATTCGGCAGCTTCTTTCACTGTTTCTTACGTATTTTGATCAGAAAATTCGAATGGCGCAGTCAGATTTCTCGTAAGTATGATATTTTTTATTTTAATTGGCTCAAACGTAACACATTCGGGGTCAATTTGCCCTCCATTTGTTTCGGGATTTTACACAGTTTTGATTGATTCCGCGAGGTTCTGAGGGATGTATCAAGCAGTAGGCATCTAAGTACGTCGATTTAAGTAATAAAAAGGCCACCTAATAATTTTAAGATTTCTGAAAAAAACGTAAGGTTAACCCCTTTGGTGTTTTTTGACCCCCAAAAATGAAAAGTGGAATTCGGCAGCTTCTTTCACTGTTTCTTACGTATTTTGATTAGAAAATTCGAATGGCGCAGTCAGATTTCTCGTAAGTATGATATTTTTTATTTTATTTGGCTTTAAACGTAACACAATCGGGGTCAATTTGTCCTCCATTTGTTTCGGGATTTTACACAGTTTTGATTGATTCCGCGAGGTTCTGAGGGCTGTATCCAGCAGTAGGCATCTAAGTACGTCGATTTAAGTAATAAAAAGGCCACCTAATAATTTTAAGATTTTTGAAAAAAACGTAAGGTTAGCCCCTTTGGTGTTTTTTGACCCCAAAAAATGAAAAGTGGAATTCGGCAGCTCCTTTCACTGTTTCTTACGTATTTTGATTAGCAAATTCGAATGGCGCAGTCAGATTTTTCGTAAATTTGATATTTTTTATTTTATTTGGTTTTAAACGTAACACATTCGGGATCAATTTTTCTTCCATTTGTTTCGGGATTTTACACAGTTTTGATTGATTCCGCGAGGTTCTGAGGGCTGTATCCAGCAGTAGGCATCTAAGTACGTCGATTTAAGTAATAAAAAGGCCACCTAATAATTTTAAGATTTTTGAATAAAACGTAAGGTTAACCCCTTGGTTTCTTTTGACCCCAAAAAATAAAAAGTGGAATTCGGCTGCTTCTTTCACTGTTTCTTACGTATTTTGATCAGAAAATTCGAATGGCGCAGTCAGATTTCCCGTAAGTATGATATTTTTTATTTTATTTGGCTTTAAACGTAACACAATCGGAGTCAATTTGCCCTCCATTTGTTTCGGGATTTTACACAGTTTTTATTGATTCCGCGAGGTTCTGAGGGCTGTATCCAGCAGTAGGCATCTAAGTACGTCGATTTAAGTAATAAAAAGGCCACCTAATAATTTTAAGATTTTTGAAAAAAAACGTAAGGTTAACCCCTTTGGTGTTTTTTGACCCCCAAAAATGAAAAGTGGATTTCGGCAGCTCCTTTCACTGTTTCTTACGTATTTTGATTAGAAAATTCGAATGGCGCAGTCAGATTTCTCGTAAGTATGATATTTTTTATTTTATTTGGCTTTAAACGTAACACAATCGGGGTCAATTTGCCCTCCATTTGTTTCGGGATTTTACACAGTTTTTATTGATTCCGCGAGGTTCTGAGGGCTGTATCCAGCAGTAGGCATCTAAGTACGTCGATTTAAGTAATAAAAAGGCCACCTAATAATTTTAAGATTTTTGAAAAAAACGTAAGTTTAACCCCTTTGGTGTTTTTTGACCCCAAAAAATGAAAAGTGGAATTCGGCAGCTCCTTTCACTGTTTCTTACGTATTTTGATTAGAAAATTCGAATGGCGCAGTCAGATTTCTCGTAAGTATGATATTTTTTATTTTATTTGGCTTTAAACGTAACACAATCGGGGTCAATTTGCCCTCCATTTGTTTCGGGATTTTACACAGTTTTGATTGATTCCGCGAGGTTCTGAGGGCTGTATCCAGCAGTAGGCATCTAAGTACGTCGATTTAAGTAATAAAAAGGCCACCTAATAATTTTAAGATTTTTGAAAAAAACGTAAGGTTAACCCCTTTGGTGTTTTTTGACCCCCAAAAATGAAAAGTGGATTTCGGCAGCTCCTTTCACTGTTTCTTACGTATTTTGATTAGAAAATTCGAATGGCGCAGTCAGATTTCTCGTAAGTATGATATTTTTTATTTTATTTGGCTTTAAACGTAACACAATCGGGGTCAATTTGCCCTCCATTTGTTTCGGGATTTTACACAGTTTTGATCGATTCCGCGAGATTCTGAGGGCTGTATCAAGCAGTAGGTATCTAAGTACGTCGATTTAAGTAATAAAAAACCCACCTAATAATGTTAAGATTTCTGAAAAAAACGTACGGTTAACCCCTTTGGTGTTTTTTGACCCCAAAAAATGAAAAGTGGAATTCGGCAGCTTCTTTCACTGTTTCTTACGTATTTTGATCAGAAAATTCGAATGGCGTAGTCAGATTTCTCGTAAGTATGATATTTTTTATTTTATTTGGCTCTAAACGTAACACAATCGGGGTCAATTTGCCCTCCATTTGTTTCGGGATTTTACACAGTTTGGATTGATTCCGCGAGGTTCTGAGGGCTGTATCCAGCAGTAGGTATCTAAGTACGTCGATTTAAGTAATAAAAAGGCCACCTAATAATTTTAAGATTTCTGAAAAAAACGTAAGGTTAACCCCTTTGGTGTTTTTTGACCCCAAAAAATGAAAAGTGGAATTCGGCAGCTTCTTTCACTGTTTCTTACGTATTTTGATCTGAAAATTCGAATGGCGCAGTCAGATTTCTCGTAAGTATGATATTTTTTATTTTAATTGGCTCAAACGTAACACATTCGGGGTCAATTTGCCCTCCATTTGTTTCGGGATTTTACACAGTTTTGATTGATTCCGCGAGGTTCTGAGGGATGTATCAAGCAGTAGGTATCTAAGTACATCGATTTAAGTAATAGAAAGGCCACCTAATAATTTTAAGATTTCTGAAAAAAACGTAAGGTTAACCCCTTTGGTGTTTTATGACCCCCAAAAATGAAAAGTGGAATTCGGCAGCTTCTTTCACTGTTTCTTACGTATTTTGATTAGAAAATTCGAATGGCGCAGTCAGATTTCTCGTAAGTATGATATTTTTTATTTTATTTGGCTTTAAACGTAACACAATCGGGGTCAATTTGTCCTCCATTTGTTTCGGGATTTTACACAGTTTTGATTGATTCCGCGAGGTTCTGAAGGCTGTATCCAGCAGTAGGCATCTAAGTACGTCGATTTAAGTAATAAAAAGGCCACCTAATAATTTTAAGATTTTTGAAAAAAACGTAAGGTTAGCCCCTTTGGTGTTTTTTGACCCCAAAAAATGAAAAGTGGAATTCGGCAGCTCCTTTCACTGTTTCTTACGTATTTTGATTAGAAAATTCGAATGGCGCAGTCAGATTTCTCGTAAGTATGATATTTTTTATTTTATTTGGCTTTAAACGTAACACAATCGGGGTCAATTTGCCCTCCATTTGTTTCGGGATTTTACACAGTTTTGATTGATTCCGCGAGGTTCTGAGGGCTGTATCCAGCAGTAGGCATCTAAGTACATCGATTTAAGTAATAAAAAGGCCACCTAATAATTTTAAGATTTTTTAAAAAAACCTAAGGTTAACCCCTTTGGTGTTTTTTGACCCCAAAAAATGAAAAGTGGAATTCGGCAGCTCCTTTCACTGTTTCTTACGTATTTTGATTAGAAAATTCGAATGGCGCAGTCAGATTTTTCGTAAATTTGATATTTTTTATTTTATTTGGTTTTAAACGTAACACATTCGGGATCAATTTTTCTTCCATTTGTTTCAGGATTTTACACAGTTTTGATTGATTCCGCGAGGTTCTGAGGGCTGTATCCAGCAGTAGGCATCTAAGTACGTCGATTTAAGTAATAAAAAGGCCACCTAATAATTTTAAGATTTTTGAATAAAACGTAAGGTTAACCCCTTGGTTTCTTTTGACCCCAAAAAATAAAAAGTGGAATTCGGCAGCTTCTTTCACTGTTTCTTACGTATTTTGATCAGAAAATTCGAATGGCGCAGTCAGATTTCTCGTAAGTATGATATTTTTTATTTTATTTGGCTCTAAACGTAACACATTCGGGGTCAATTTGCCCTCCATTTGTTTCGGGATTTTACACAGTTTTGATTGATTCCGCGAGGTTCTGAGGGCTGTATCCAGCAGTAGGCATCTAAGTACGTCGATTTAAGTAATAAAAAGGCCACCTAATAATTTTAAGATTTTTGAATAAAAAGTAAGGTTAACCCCTTGGTTTCTTTTGACCCCAAAAAATAAAAAGTGGTATTCGGCAGCTCCTTTCACTGTTTCTTACGTATTTTGATTAGAAAATTCGAATGGCGCAGTCAGATTTCTCGTAAGTATGATATTTTTTATTTTATTTGGCTTTAAACGTAACACAATCGGGGTCAATTTGCCCTCCATTTGTTTCGGGATTTTACACAGTTTTGATTGATTCCGCGAGGTTCTGAGGGCTGTATCCAGCAGTAGGCATCTAAGTACGTCGATTTAAGTAATAAAAAGGCCACCTAATAATTTTAAGATTTTTGAATAAAACGTAAGGTTAACCCCTTGGTTTCTTTTGACCCCAAAAAATAAAAAGTGGAATTCGGCAGCTCCTTTCACTGTTTCTTACGTATTTTGATTAGAAAATTCGAATGGCGCAGTCAGATTTCTCGTAAGTATGATATTTTTTATTTTATTTGGCTTTAAACGTAACACAATCGGGGTCAATTTGCCCTCCATTTGTTTCGGGATTTTACACAGTTTTGATTGATTCCGCGAGGTTCTGAGGGCTGTATCCAGCAGTAGGCATCTAAGTACGTCGATTTAAGTAATAAAAAGGCCACCTAATAATTTTAAGATTTTTGAATAAAACGTAAGGTTAACCCCTTGGTTTCTTTTGACCCCAAAAAATAAAAAGTGGAATTCGGCAGCTCCTTTCACTGTTTCTTACGTATTTTGATTAGAAAATTCGAATGGCGCAGTCAGATTTCTCGTAAGTATGATATTTTTTATTTTATTTGGCTTTAAACGTAACACAATCGGGGTCAATTTGCCCTCCATTTGTTTTGGGATTTTACACAGTTTTGATTGATTCCGCGAGGTTCTGAGGGATGTATCAAGCAGTAGGTATCTAAGTACATCGATTTAAGTAATAGAAAGGCCACCTAATAATTTTAAGATTTCTGAAAAAAACGTAAGGTTAACCCCTTTGGTGTTTTTTGACCCCCAAAAATGAAAAGTGGAATTCGGCAGCTTCTTTCACTGTTTCTTACGTATTTTGATTAGAAAATTCGAATGGCGCAGTCAGATTTCTCGTAAGTATGATATTTTTTATTTTATTTGGCTTTAAACGTAACACAATCGGGGTCAATTTGCCCTCCATTTGTTTCGGGATTTTACACAGTTTTGATTGATTCCGCGAGGTTCTGAGGGCTGTATCCAGCAGTAGGCATCTAAGTACGTCGATTTAAGTAATAAAAAGGCCACCTAATAATTTTAAGATTTCTGAAAAAAACGTAAGGTTAACCCCTTTGGTGTTTTTTGACCCCCAAAAATGAAAAGTGGAATTCGGCAGCTTCTTTCACTGTTTCTTACGTATTTTGATTAGAAAATTCGAATGGCGCAGTCAGATTTCTCGTAAGTATGATATTTTTTATTTTATTTGGCTTTAAACGTAACACAATCGGGGTCAATTTGCCGTCCATTTGTTTCGTGATTTTACACAGTTTGATTGATTCCGCGAGGTTCTGAGGGCTGTATCCAGCAGTAGGCATCTAAGTACGTCGATTTAAGTAATAAAAAGGCCACCTAATAATTTTAAGATTTTTGAATAAAACGTAAGGTTAACCCCTTGGTTTCTTTTGACCCCAAAAAATAAAAAGTGGAATTCGGCAGCTCCTTTCACTGTTTCTTGCGTATTTTGATTAGAAAATTCGAATGGCGCAGTCAGATTTCTCGTAAATATGATATTTTTCATTTTATTTGGCTTTAAACGTAACACAATCGGAGTCAATTTGCCCTCCATTTGTTTCGGGATTTTACACAGTTTTGATTGATTCCGCGAGATTCTGAGGGCTGTATCAAGCAGTGGGTATCTAAGTACGTCGATTTAAGTTATAAAAAAGCCATCTAATAATTTTAAGATTTTTGAAAAAAACGTAAGGTTAACCCCTTTGGTGTTTTTTGACCCCCAAAAATGAAAAGTGGAATTCGGCAGCTCCTTTCACTGTTTCTTACGTATTTTGATTAGAAAATTCGAATGGCGCAGTCAGATTTCTCGTAAGTATGATATTTTTTATTTTATTTGGCTTTAAACGTAACACAATCGGGGTCAATTTGCCCTCCATTTGTTTCGGGATTTTACACAGTTTTGATTGATTCCGCGAGGTTCTGAGGGCTGTATCCAGCAGTAGGCATCTAAGTACGTCGATTTAAGTAATAAAAAGGCCACCTAATAATTTTAAGATTTTTGAATAAAACGTAAGGTTAACCCCTTGGTTTCTTTTGACCCCAAAAAATAAAAAGTGGAATTCGGCAGCTCCTTTCACTGTTTCTTACGTATTTTGATTAGAAAATTCGAATGGCGCAGTCAGATTTCTCGTAAGTATGATATTTTTTATTTTATTTGGCTTTAAACGTAACACAATCGGGGTCAATTTGCCCTCCATTTGTTTCGGGATTTTACACAGTTTTGATTGATTCCGCGAGGTTCTGAGGGCTGTATCCAGCAGTAGGCATCTAAGTACGTCGATTTAAGTAATAAAAAGGCCACCTAATAATTTTAAGATTTTTGAATAAAACGTAAGGTTAACCCCTTGGTTTCTTTTGACCCCAAAAAATAAAAAGTGGAATTCGGCAGCTCCTTTCACTGTTTCTTACGTATTTTGATTAGAAAATTCGAATGGCGCAGTCAGATTTCTCGTAAGTATGATATTTTTTATTTTATTTGGCTTTAAACGTAACACAATCGGGGTCAATTTGCCCTCCATTTGTTTTGGGATTTTACACAGTTTTGATTGATTCCGCGAGGTTCTGAGGGATGTATCAAGCAGTAGGTATCTAAGTACATCGATTTAAGTAATAGAAAGGCCACCTAATAATTTTAAGATTTCTGAAAAAAACGTAAGGTTAACCCCTTTGGTGTTTTTTGACCCCCAAAAATGAAAAGTGGAATTCGGCAGCTTCTTTCACTGTTTCTTACGTATTTTGATTAGAAAATTCGAATGGCGCAGTCAGATTTCTCGTAAGTATGATATTTTTTATTTTATTTGGCTTTAAACGTAACACAATCGGGGTCAATTTGCCCTCCATTTGTTTCGGGATTTTACACAGTTTTGATTGATTCCGCGAGGTTCTGAGGGCTGTATCCAGCAGTAGGCATCTAAGTACGTCGATTTAAGTAATAAAAAGGCCACCTAATAATTTTAAGATTTCTGAAAAAAACGTAAGGTTAACCCCTTTGGTGTTTTTTGACCCCCAAAAATGAAAAGTGGAATTCGGCAGCTTCTTTCACTGTTTCTTACGTATTTTGATTAGAAAATTCGAATGGCGCAGTCAGATTTCTCGTAAGTATGATATTTTTTATTTTATTTGGCTTTAAACGTAACACAATCGGGGTCAATTTGCCGTCCATTTGTTTCGTGATTTTACACAGTTTGATTGATTCCGCGAGGTTCTGAGGGCTGTATCCAGCAGTAGGCATCTAAGTACGTCGATTTAAGTAATAAAAAGGCCACCTAATAATTTTAAGATTTTTGAATAAAACGTAAGGTTAACCCCTTGGTTTCTTTTGACCCCAAAAAATAAAAAGTGGAATTCGGCAGCTCCTTTCACTGTTTCTTGCGTATTTTGATTAGAAAATTCGAATGGCGCAGTCAGATTTCTCGTAAGTATGATATTTTTCATTTTATTTGGCTTTAAACGTAACACAATCGGAGTCAATTTGCCCTCCATTTGTTTCGGGATTTTACACAGTTTTGATTGATTCCGCGAGATTCTGAGGGCTGTATCAAGCAGTGGGTATCTAAGTACGTCGATTTAAGTTATAAAAAAGCCATCTAATAATTTTAAGATTTTTGAAAAAAACGTAAGGTTAACCCCTTTGGTGTTTTTTGACCCCCAAAAATGAAAAGTGGAATTCGGCAGCTTCTTTCACTGTTTCTTACGTATTTTGATTAGAAAATTCGAATGGCGCAGTCAGATTTCTCGTAAGTATGATATTTTTTATTTTATTTGGCTCTAAACGTAACACATTCGGGGTCAATTTGCCCTCCATTTGTTTCGGGATTTTACACAGTTTTGATTGATTCCGCGAGGTTCTGAGGGCTGTATCCAGCAGTAGGCATCTAAGTACGTCGATTTAAGTAATAAAAAGGCCACCTAATAATTTTAAGATTTTTGAAAAAAACGTAAGGTTAACCCCTTTGGTGTTTTTTGACCCCAAAAAATGAAAAGTGGAATTCGGCAGCTCCTTTCACTGTTTCTTACGTATTTTGATTAGAAAATTCGAATGGCGCAGTCAGATTTCTCGTAAGTATGATATTTTTTATTTTATTTGGCTTTAAACGTAACACAATCGGGGTCAATTTGCCCTCCATTTGTTTCGGGATTTTACACAGTTTGATTGATTCCGCGAGGTTCTAAGGGCTGTATCCAGCAGTAGGCATCTAAGTACGTCGATTTAAGTAATAAAAAGGCCACCTAATAATTTTAAGATTTTTGAATAAAACGTAAGGTTAACCCCTTGGTTTCTTTTGACCCCAAAAAATAAAAAGTGGAATTCGGCAGCTTCTTTCACTGTTTCTTACGTATTTTGATCAGAAAATTCGAATGGCGCAGTCAGATTTTTCGTAAGTATGATATTTTTTATTTTATTTGGCTCTAAACGTAACACATTCGGGGTCAATTTGCCCTCCATTTGTTTCGGGATTTTACACAGTTTTGATTGATTCCGCGAGATTCTGAGGGCTGTATCAAGCAGTAGGTATCTAAGTACGTCGATTTAAGTAATAAAAAAGCCATCTAATAATTTTAAGATTTTTGAAAAAAACGTAAGGTTAACCCCTTTGGTGTTTTTTGACCCCAAAAAATGAAAAGTGGAATTCGGCAGCTTCTTTCACTGTTTCTTACGTATTTTGATCAGAAAATTCGAATGGTGCAGTCAGATTTCTCATAAGTATGATATTTTTTATTTTATTTGGCTCTAAACGTAACACATTCGGGGTCAATTTGCCCTCCATTTGTTTCGGAATTTTACACAGTTTTGATTGATTCCGCGAGATTCTGAGGGCTGTATCAAGCAGTAGGTATCTAAGTACGTTGATTTAAGTTATAAAAAAGCCATCTAATAATTTTAAGATTTTTGAAAAAAACGTAAGGTTAACCCCTTTGGTTTCTTTTGACCCCAAAAAATAAAAAGTGGAATTCGGCAGCTCCTTTCACTGTTTCTTGCGTATTTTGATTAGAAAATTCGAATGGCGCAGTCAGATTTCTCGTAAGTATGATAATTTTCATTTTATTTGGCTTTAAACGTAACACAATCGGAGTCAATTTGCCCTCCATTTGTTTCGGGATTTTACACAGTTTTGATTGATTCCGCGAGGTTCTGAGGGCTGTATCCAGCAGTAGGCATCTAAGTACGTCGATTTAAGTAATAAAAAGGCCACCTAATAATTTTAAGATTTTTGAATAAAACGTAAGGTTAACCCTTTTGGTGTTTTTTGACCCCAAAAAATGAAAAGTGGAATTCGGCAGCTTCCTTCACTGTTTCTTACGTATTTTGATCAGAAAATTCGAATGGCGCAGTCAGATTTCTCGTAAGTATGATATTTTTTATTTTATTTGGCTTTAAACGTAACACAATCGGGGTCAATTTGCCCTCCATTTGTTTCGGGATTTTACACAGTTTTGATTGATTCCGCGAGATTCTGACGGCTGTATCAAGCAGTAGGTATCTAAGTACGTCGATTTAAGTAATAAAAAAGCCATCTAATAATTTTAAGATTTTTGAAAAAAACGTAAGGTTAACCCCTTTGGTGTTTTTTGACCCCAAAAAATGAAAAGTGGAATTCGGCAGCTTCTTTCACTGTTTCTTACGTATTTTGATCAGAAAATTCGAATGGCGCAGTCAGATTTCTCGTAAGTATAATATTTTTTATTTTATTTGGCTCTAAACGTAACACATTCGGGGTCAATTTGCCCTCCATTTGTTTCGGAATTTTACACAGTTTTGATTGATTCCGCGAGATTCTGAGGGCTGTATCAAGCAGTAGGTATCTAAGTACGTCGATTTAAGTTATAAAAAAGCCATCTAATAATTTTAAGATTTTTGAAAAAAACGTAAGGTTAACCCCTTGGTTTCTTTTGACCCCAAAAAATAAAAAGTGGAATTCGGCAGCTCCTTTCACTGTTTCTTGCGTATTTTGATTAGAAAATTCGAATGGCGCAGTCAGATTTCTCGTAAGTATGATATTTTTCATTTTATTTGGCTTTAAACGTAACACAATCGGAGTCAATTTGCCCTCCATTTGTTTCGGGATTTTACACAGTTTTGATTGATTCCGCGAGGTTCTGAGGGCTGTATCCAGCAGTAGGCATCTAAGTACGTCGATTTAAGTAATAAAAAGGCCACCTAATAATTTTAAGATTTTTGAATAAAACGTAAGGTTAACCCTTTTGGTGTTTTTTGACCCCAAAAAATGAAAAGTGGAATTCGGCAGCTTCCTTCACTGTTTCTTACGTATTTTGATCAGAAAATTCGAATGGCGCAGTCAGATTTCTCGTAAGTATGATATTTTTTATTTTATTTGGCTTTAAACGTAACACAATCGGGGTCAATTTGCCCTCCATTTGTTTCGGGATTTTACACAGTTTTGATTGATTCCGCGAGATTCTGACGGCTGTATCAAGCAGTAGGTATCTAAGTACGTCGATTTAAGTAATAAAAAAGCCATCTAATAATTTTAAGATTTTTGAAAAAAACGTAAGGTTAACCCCTTTGGTGTTTTTTGACCCCAAAAAATGAAAAGTGGAATTCGGCAGCTTCTTTCACTGTTTCTTACGTATTTTGATCAGAAAATTCGAATGGCGCAGTCAGATTTCTCGTAAGTATGATATTTTTTATTTTATTTGGCTCTAAACGTAACACATTCGGGGTCAATTTGCCCTCCATTTGTTTCGGGATTTTACACAGTTTTGATTGATTCCGCGAGGTTCTGAGGGATGTATCAAGCAGTAGGTATCTAAGTACATCGATTTAAGTAATAGAAAGGCCACCTAATAATTTTAAGATTTCTGAAAAAAACGTAAGGTTAACCCCTTTGGTGTTTTTTGACCCCAAAAAATGAAAAGTGGAATTCGGCAGCTTCTTTCACTGTTTCTTACGTATTTTGATCAGAAAATTCGAATGGCGCAGTCAGATTTCTCGTAAGTATGATATTTTTTATTTTATTTGGCTCTAAACGTAACACATTCGGGGTCAATTTGCCCTCCATTTGTTTCGGGATTTTACACAGTTTTGATTGATTCCGCGAGGTTCTGAGGGATGTATCAAGCAGTAGGTATCTAAGTACATCGATTTAAGTAATAGAAAGGCCACCTAATAATTTTAAGATTTCTGAAAAAAACGTAAGGTTAACCCCTTTGGTGTTTTTTGACCCCAAAAAATGAAAAGTGGAATTCGGCAGCTTCTTTCACTGTTTCTTACGTATTTTGATCAGAAAATTCGAATGGCGCAGTCAGATTTCTCGTAAGTATGATATTTTTTATTTTATTTGGCTCTAAACGTAACACAATCGAGGTCAATTTGCCCTCCATTTCTTTCGGGATTTTACACAGTTTTGATTGATTCCGCGAGGTTCTGAGGGCTGTATCCAGCAGTAGGCATCTAAGTACGTCGATTTAAGTAATAAAAAGGCCACCTAATAATTTTAAGATTTTTGAATAAAACGTAAGGTTAACCCCTTGGTTTCTTTTGACCCCAAAAAATAAAAAGTGGAATTCGGCAGCTCCTTTCACTGTTTCTTGCGTATTTTGATTAGAAAATTCGAATGGCGCAGTCAGATTTCTCGTAAGTATGATATTTTTCATTTTATTTGGCTTTAAACGTAACACAATCGGAGTCAATTTGCCCTCCATTTGTTTCGGGATTTTACACAGTTTTGATTGATTCCGCGAGGTTCTGAGGGCTGTATCCAGCAGTAGGCATCTAAGTACGTCGATTTAAGTAATAAAAAGGCCACCTAATAATTTTAAGATTTTTGAAAAAAACGTAAGGTTAACCCCTTTGGTGTTTTTTGACCCCAAAAAATGAAAAATTGAATTCGGCAGCTTCTTTCACTGTTTCTTATGTATTTTTATCAGAATATTAGAATGGCGCAGTAAGATTGCTCGTAAGTATGATAATTTTTTATTTTATTTGGCTTTAAACGTAACACATTCGGGGTCGAATTTTTGTTGCATATTCACCTGTGTAATCGGAGTTATTTAAAAGTAAAATTTTGGGTTAGAAATTGTACGTTTGCTTTTGAATTCGTAGCAGAACTTTTAGTTAAAATTTCACTCTATAGGTTTTCGAAACTGGGAGGTTTGGGAGTACTTTAATAAATGCGTTGAGAAGAAAAACTTTTACATTGTGAGCTTACCTCGGCTAGAACAAAATCGAATAATAGTAATTATGAAATTAAAATTTAATGTCTGTTACGGAAGGAAAATTAATTTAATAGTATATTACATTATTGATTTATTTTAATTATACATTATAATTAATTAATACTGCAGTTACTAGATGTTGAACATTATACCTGTATTTATTATTGAACAGCACTCCACAGAATCTAGTCAATGAGCAATTATACATATTAGTGAATTGTAAATTTACTTCACATACAGCATTGGAGAACTTAAACCTTGATTGAGTTATAAGTCTAGTGTATTATTGCCTCTAAAACGTTTTCGATAATCAGAATGCATATGTATCTACCCGACTGAAATACATTTTAATTAAACGATAGCTAAAATTAAAATAAATTAATTTTAATTAAAAATTTAAAAAGAGTTGTCTACTCGATCAGTAATCGGTTCCTCTTTACACCCATTACGTAAACTACTATATTTCACAGTGAAAAAGTATTTTCTTCTTTTTTAGTTATCTTAAAATGTTAATCATATAATATTTTTTGTGCTAATTTGTATAAAACTCACGATTCTGCATGCAACTTAAAAATGCAATGAATTACATAGACATTTTGCTGCAAAATTTACATAATAAATAATTCGCGGTTACAAACTACAAAACTATAGTTTATATTGTTAAATTTGAATAAGTAGTTTAACCAAGTTAAGTAATTTTCCTGCGGAGTATTAAATTACATCTTCAGATAACATCATTAACACAGAGGATGTTAGGTAGGTCGTCGTCGTTTGGTTAAATATTTTAGTATACTGGACGTTGTGCAATAAGCGTCCAAGCTGCACATTTTAGGCATGGACAACTATAGGTTGTGGCAAAAAAAACTATTTGTAAGTTAAAATTAGCTGGATAGGTAGTCTATACGTACTATGCTACGTTTTTCCATCATTTAATTAAATTGTTTACTTTTCATCATGCAAATTTCGTAATAAATTTAATACAATTTGCTAGTGAAACTCATACATAATGAAAAGCCAGTTTTTGAAATACTGGTGCTGGGAACGCGCGATAGTACTCTAAACTGCATGTTATATTATAATAACTATATAAACGATTATGTTAAAGCAGTCCAGGAGAAATTCAATCTGGTTAGAAATTACATCTTCTAGTTAAATTAGAAGGGCTACTAGAGTTTCATTAAAACAGTATCTTATACAAATAGTATTGTAATTACGCAAAGCGGATAGTTTGTTTACAGTATGCTGAGTGGGGTATCTACATTAGTACATATAACCACGTTTATCTTAACGTTTCGTAGCCTACGAAATTCAGAAACAAAAATTACTTTTCATGAAATGACAAACTAAAGGGTCCATACACACAAAAAATTTTGTTCATCAAAGTTACCTCTCGTCCCATCTGTTTTCGTGTCCAACCCTGAAACTCATTTAAATCCCAGTTTGATAGCTTTCCCAATATCTCAACTAATTGATGTCTGCACAAACCAGAAGAGCAATTTTAATATTACGAGACAGATTGGTTTTGTAGATTTGTGAAAATTTTTATTGGGATTTTCTTTAATATTTTTACTATGAGTTTCCGTGCAGCTCTACGTCGTTAACCACGAACTTGTGGAAACTTCCAAACTACTAGAGAAAAAGTTCTGCATTTTCTCGTCTCAACAATGAGTTGAATAGTTTAATTTGAGACTTAATTGCATGAAATTTTAATTTAATCAATTTTAAAACTAACTTAACAAGGAAAAGTCCCCGCTGTTTAGTTTTAAAATTTAAAAATAAAGTGGAGGAAACCATTTAGCTCCAAAGAAAATGCAAAAGTTAAAATTTTTCTGGTAAAATTTAATAGTAGTGTAATTATATGTTTTTAAATTATTTAAAATTTTAGAATTTTTTCAAACTTGCAGTTCTCCAATTGTGTAAAATAGTTTCCATAGTAGTAAGGATGCTGATGACCTAAAGACATTAAATCAGATTAGCAACCGCGGTTCTAGTGGGATAGCTTAAAGAGTTTATAAGGGTTAAGGGTACGCATTAGCTTGCAGTATCCGGTAGTAAGGTTTACATACATTCCACTTCATAGTTATCTTTTTAGGGTTATCTTTCCACGTCATTTTACGTATGCAGCTCGACAAAATGCGAATCTTCGAATTTAAATTTTTTGTTGATTTTTTTGTACTTGCGTAATTTAAAAAATAGACGAAGAGTTAACGATAAGATCAAATTTAATAGACGGCAAACTACCACCCACAAGCAAACCCCACCGAAAGTATAAATAAGGTATGAACATTTTTATTCTTTTGGTTTTGGATTTTTGATTTTCGCCGCTTGTTGGCACGTCGACCGACTAACAAGCGGCTAGTTAATACCTCCTAGCAGGGCCTTTCACACAATAATAAATAAAGTAAGTGTATTTATTTAAAAACGAAAAACACATATGATTAGAAATATTTCTTGGTAGGTATAGAAAACTAATATTGTGTTCATATAATGTAATATGATTTCGAAATCGTTTGAAGCAATATTTTAATAACCACAATTTTTAATAAAACACGATAAATAAATGATGGCCTCAAGAGCGCAGTGGTGTGCGCGAAAACTTAGGTTTTTCTTATTATTGATATTGGCTGCGTTTTCTTTTGGTACAGAAATTTACCTTGTAAATATTATACGATCCCCGAGTGTTTATTCTGCATCGCATGAAATTCGTTCGATCGTATCTGATTGGTGACAAATTCAAAATCAATAATGAAGTAGGAAATTTTTTTAACGGTTTGACTACTAATTATACAAATAAAGTAAAATTTATGCGTTTAATCGTTTAAAACCCAAAAATACGGCTGTGTTGTAAATAATGGAAACTGAAGTATTGCACCAAAAACAGAGAAAATGTAAAAAGCAATGAAAACTTTTGTTCTTTTTAGAGTTCCGAGTCGAGTAAAGTTGGTAGGTGGATCGTAAACGTTTTTTATTACGCAAAGTACCCTTAAATATTTTTACAAAAAAATACCTCTTTAAAAATATTATTTTATATTATTAAAAAGATTTTTTTAATTATAAAAGTTAAAAGCAAACTTTGATTGTTCATTGTTAGCGAAAAATTCAAAGCTACAACACATTGGATACTGTAATCGATCATTTAATAGTGGAGTTTGTTAACAATTTGACGCCTTTTAGGTTCCGCCCGAGTTTTTTTGAAAAATAAAATTCCGAGATTATTAATTTTACAATAAAAAATTGCAATTTTATACCACAAAGCACTCCTCTACATATGCAAATTATTTCGTTCTACTTTGTGAGGATATAAAAATTTTATGTCGTAAATAGAGTTTGCTTTTTAGGGATTACAATAAAAAGCAAATCAAATTTTTTGACCAGATTACTCGACCCCTAGTCCGGTTCTTTTCAGTGGAAAATATTTTTCCATTCGTTAAGTCGACTTCAGGCTAATTTCGAAAAATCTCTTTTATTTTGAAACTTTTACGGTTTATCACTTAGATTTTTATGTGGTGTGTATACACACACACTTGCAAAATTACTCAGAATATTTTTCTCATCCATCACGGCACGTATGTTATGCTAGGTTCATTTTTTATCCTGTTCATCAATCTCTTTACAGAAAAATACTTTTAACCACTGAACGAACTTTTATTAAGTTTTAAAAAACATTGAAATATGAAATTTTTAGTTAAAAACAATTATTTCGCAATTTTTCAATTTTAAATCAGGCTAAGTGAAAAGTTTTTCATTTTTAATATCCTCGAATTTTTGGTATTATCTGTGACCTTTTAATTAAACTGAACATTTAATTATTTTTTATCAATTCACGGAGGCAAGAGAATGGGCTTGCATAAACCACAAAAATTGTTTTGATTGAAATCGACAGATATTTTAATTCTAAGCGACTTTTAAAATTTAATGAATAGGGGCTGTAAATTGTGGGTGATTATTTTATCGTATTTGTTCAAACCGTTTTCAAAATTAGATAGTATCGACCATCAGTCTCTGTTGTTAGTCTTGATAAGCCTAGACTTTATCTTAACATTAAAACGAAAAGGGAGTACATAATGCTGTTATTAGTAACTTCTTATTAGCGAAATATCTCGATAAGCTCATACTTTCTTCGAAATAAAATGAAACTAGCGCATTTTTATTTTTTTATCGATCAACTTCCCCAACTTCAGTATTTCATTTACACGACATTGTCATGTAACTTTCCTGAATCTTCCATGTCTCTAATGCAGTTTTGGACTTAAGAATTAGCAACTTAATTTAAGCTTTCTCGACATTACAGAAACAACCTAATGCTGGTATTAGAAACTTCTTACTTCCGTACGCTCATTCCACTGTGCCCGGGTATGTTTATATTAAACGTGCTTATGTTAAACACATAGCATTTATGCAATTTTTTGGCTTATATACTAATGGAACAGGTAATTATACTAATGTATCTGAAATTTTAAAGCTTCGTGTCTGCCTCGACATGCTACTACAGTTCGCTTCTTGAACTCGTAACGACAACTGCCTGGATTATTCATCAGCTCAACTGCGAAATCATTAAAATCCAAAATTTAATTGATGTAAAGCAATGTTAGAAAATAAACTTGTAATTTATTAAGTGACACTAAAATCAATTTAGACTTATTATGTTAGCTGTGGGTAACTCCGAATAGACAATGCAATTGTTTAGATTTAGAACATCTAAAATGAGATGCTTTGAGCGATCGCTGTAGCGTTCATGGTATGTATCATATTATATTCTCATTGCATATAAATAAGCTGGTGAATCATTTTAATGATGTCCGAAGACTGAAACATGCTCACATTATATTTAGGTATTTGATATAGTCAGTTTAGTACTTGTAATGGTTAGTTTTGCAACAATTAATTTAAGATGAGAGCGTTTGGCCGAATTTAAACTAATAAGTTTATGCTGTTGAACAGAATGGGAATAAACTGTATTTGTCAGTGAATAATAAATTCCAATACTTTTTTTGATATGACATTAATAATAACTTATGCCTAGATTGCTAAGGTTGTGCGGCCTGAAGGCCGCAATGACTCATTATAACCTCTTATGTCATTTAGATTAATAACTTAAAATAAGACCACAGGGTGGTGTACAGCTTAAATCGATGGGCTACGAAGCGGTAAACCGCGGATCAAAGCCTGGTCGCATCGACTGTGATCTAAAGATTGTGATGCTCCCTATCATCTCGACTATAATAAGTCAAAATGATACCTATACGTCTGCAATCGGATAAGGCACTTGAAGAAGAAGCAAACCTTAAAATAAACCAATCAAGGGTATCTGCTTAATCGTGCGTACTACGAGGCATCGCCTATTTTTGACTGGGTTAGGCCCTAGGGTCTAGCAAATCTTCGGGCCCCTGATATTGGAGTGTAACTTATAGCATCCAAGGCCCAATTTTAGGGTTATTTTTTCAAAATTTGAATTTATCTTACGATTTTATGTTCTCTCCTTTCGGGCCCCTCTGCCCTCTAATGTAAAATAGGCCCTGTTGAGAGGTTGAGTAGATGATGAAGGCTAGTTTGTTGTGTTGGGCGCAGCGATTTGGGAATAAAATAAAAACGTGCACTGGGGGGTATTCCATACCCCCCAGACCCCCCGGTTTATCTTCATTGTTTTGTGTCTTTTAAACTTAAATTCAAAATTTAATAAGTTGTGGAGATCCTGCAACATGTTTAAAGCTTTGGGCATCGAAAGGAATAGATCCACTGATTGGCAAAATTAATTTTTGCATACCCGGGAGTTGAATATCGTCGATCGATGGCAGAAACCATAATAAAGCAGGCCCGAGGTTAAATATATTTATTTATGAAAAAACGCAAATGCAAATTATATTGGACAAGAATAGCGGGATCGTGGAACGTTCAAGAAAACAAACTAACTGCTGGTCAACGTTTCGGCTATATACTATGCCATCTTCAGGGCTAAAATATAGAGAGATTGAGACATAATCTCACAAAAATGGTGGGTGTTTTCAGCGTTAACAAATCATTCTGAGAGAAAAACATAAGCACGTCAGGTGAGACATTGACTAAGTCAACAATATAAATTAATATTAAAAATATTAAAATTTTAGTTTTAGTCCTGAAGATGGCTTAATATATAGCCGAAACGTTTGTTTGCTTTTTTGAGCGTTCCACGATCCCGCTATCCTTTTTCAGTATTTATTTATTATTATAACTTCAACTATTCATTTAGTTATAGCCATTGGCAAACTGGGGGGTATGGAATACCCCCCAGTGCACGGTTTACTCTTTATTTATAAACCAATAGTATTAGTTTTATGTTCACTCTCTAAACATGCCTGCTCATTGGGCGGCAGGCACATGCCTAATGCGTCCAATGGTAAAATCGACCCCGTAGATAGGTTGAGAAGATGATGTAGTCTAGTTTTTTTGTGTTGGGAGTAGCAATTTGGGAATAAAATCCTTATTATTTTGTGTCTCTTAAACTTAAAACCAAAATTTAATAAGTTGTGGAGATCCCGCAACATGTTTAAAGCTTTGGGTATCGAAAGGGATAGATCCACTGATTGGCGCATATGTAAGTATTTTTATTTTTGGATACCCGGGAGTTTAATATCGTCGATCGATGGCAGAAACCATAATAAAGCAGGCCCGAGGTTAAATGTATTTATTTATGGAAAAACAATCTTGTCCAAATGCAAATTATATTGAAAAAGGATAGCGGGATCGTGGAACGCTCAAGGAAACAAACTAACTGCTGGTCAACGTCTTGGCTATATATTATGCCATTTTCAAGACTAAAATACAGAGAGATTGAGACATGATCTCACATAAGGGGTAGGGTTGTACACCCACCTCACAGTCAAAAATGGAGGATGTTTTCGGCGTTAACAACTCATTCGGAGCGAAGAACATAAGTACGTCAGAGGACACATTAACTAAGTCAACAATATAAATGAATATTAAAAACAATAAAATCTTATTTTTAGTCCTGAAGATGGCATAATATATAGCCGATACGTTAGTTTGTTTTCTTGAGCGTTCCACGATCCCGCTATCCTTTTTCAGTATTTATTTATTATTATAACTTCAAATGTTCATTTACTTTTAGCTATTGTTAAACCGAGTCTGGGGGGTATGGAATACCCCCCAGTGCATGGTTTAATTATTATTCATAAATCAGTAGTATTAGTTCTTCAGTACTGAAGAGTTACTTAGTAGCCAATACTGGGATCCTTGATTGTGAGCGCCATATTTGGAAATCGCAGTTTTGAGAAGAAGAGGGAAAGATGTGGAAAGGAAACAATTGAGAAGCAGGAACTATTTTTAACTGGGTTGGGCCTTAAGCTCTAGCAGAATGTTTGGGTTATTTTATCAGAATTTGATATTTATTTTACGATTTTATGTTTTCTCTTTTCAAGTCCCTCTGGCCATTGGACCCTGCTGCCGGGCAATCAGAGAGATGAAAACTTAACCAGAGCATCGATTGAGTCACTCAAGAAAAGAAAAACATAAGAATATTGGTTCAAATAAGAAAGACATACTTGACAAAGTCCTCTCCAGACTGAAGACAGTGCAAATGGAAATTGCCGAACTATAATCACCCGCGAGATCCCACATTCAGAAGTTGTCCAAACCAGACAACATTAAAGAAGAAAATATAAATCAAGACAATCTAGAAACGACTATTTTGTCAAATTCGGGAGGAATCCACACTAGCACATAGTTGACTCTTAATCGGAGACCTCCAAAAGATGCTGGGTGGGTTCACTTATAACCAGAATAAAGAGTACTAGAACAGAACCGGGAATGGGAACGAGGGAGAATTTACAATCCCTACTGAGCTTAAAATAGCGGGCATTCACGCGGTGATAGAACATAGAGGACTTTCATCGATGCCTCCAAAAGTACTTTACTGTTCGATTTCTGCGACCGGCATACAGATGCGACGAAGACACGGTCGAGAAAGTATTCTCTGCTGCTAGAAAAAGGAGGAATCGGAGGCGATGGGGTGACTTCGGTAAAAAAAAACAAAAAAAAAGAAAAACAAAAACAATTGAATAAAACATTTAAATTATAATTACGTTAATATTGAAAGTTGGAAGAGATGATGTGTCTACCCTAAATTTAAAGAGTAGATCATAGCAATATATAGCTTGTTTGTCCAGGTGGCTCCCTCAAACCACCCATTTGTTTCTAGTCTGGTAACTTAAAGCAGTATGGCGTAAAGCCCACTCCAGCCGACTGGGTAGCGGGGCACCGCGCCCGCGGTTCAAATCCTGGTCGCGTCGAATACACTGCTGTGATCTAAAGCTCAAAATATATCTATGGGCTATGGGGAAGGCAACAGGAAACCACCCCATTAATTAAATTTCCCAGTAAGTCATCTTGGCTTCAGCCAAGATGATCGCTAACATCCCGTAACGGATAGGCACGTGAAGAAGAAGAACTTAAAATAAACCAATCAAGGAAGCAAACTTTTAAATAATTAATTTTTTTTAAATAAATAATTATTGTTAAATGGCATAATACCAAACCTTAAAGCGCAAAAGTAATTTTCCATTTACGTAACTTCATGAAAGTTTGGTTTGCTTTATTTTCTTGTTTACCTTTATCTAAAACTTTCTTCCGCTTCATTGTTCATTGTTGTACTATCTCCATTTCTTTTATCTAATGTACTTGTTTTGATTGCTTTTCTATTATTTTTGTCTCCACTTTACACTCTTTCTTCTTGTAAAACGTTTTTTTATAGAAAACTTTGTTTTGTTTCTGAAATGTCGCAGCTTTTGTAATGAAACCGCTTTATTAGTTGATTTTGTTAAATTTCTTTCTTTCAAAATATATTTTACCAACTCAACGGTAAATATTTGTTGCGACAAAAAATTGAACGGAAAATTTCATAAAACAAAAGTAGAAATTTTTCATAACGTCAGCTTCGCAGCAAACTACAGTTTTGCAAAGTTTCCTGCCTTTGTGCTACTTTAGCGAGCTCGGAAAAGCTTCAAAGCAGTTGCGTGCAGTGTCGGAAAACTAAGATAAAGAAAATTCCACCAGATGGCACTGCCCTAGCGTCGACACAATTTTTATCCAATTTTAAACAAAATTAAATTTCATAACTGCATTTGTCTAGAAATTATTTCTATTTACTTTATGGATTGCAGTTTCTAAAGAAACTCATACGCGCGCTGGCTTGTGAAGACGGGAGGTGGGGGCCTTTAAAAAAAAATTTTAATTTTATAAAATCTCAGAAATTTAAAGTAAATTTAATAATTATGATTGGGCTATGGCTAACTTAAAATTGATAAAAAACCATTGATTAATGTAACTTCATTTTCCAGTCGATTTATACTTTAAACTTTGGAAATTATCGTTTTTAATTTTTTTATTTAAAATAATAAGCAGTCAAAACGTGAAATTAAAATAAAAATGTTGTGACTTTTGTTCTTTCGAAACCAGTACAGTTTAATCCTTTAAAGTTTTAGCATTTCGGTTTAGTAATTTGTCAGTAGATATCAGAAAATTTGGATCGACGGGTTTAATATAACCTTGGTTTTCCCTAATATATCCTCTGAAACTTCGTAAACTTTGAAATGGCTTTAATCAACAACATTTTTGTATAGACACATCACGCAACAAAACACTTGGCAGTATTGTATGTTAATTAAACTTGCAAAAGTTTTACGCACTTTTACGACTTTCTTAGGGACCTTAACTTTTGATATTTTATTTCCATATTATATTATTATGTAATGGTAATTAGTGCCATTTTATGTTAAAGTAAGTACTTTACTTCTTAAGGTACTGAACTAAATTACTTTTTTTAATTAATTCAATCTCGGTTAATTTGCAGGGTGAGATTATTATAATAATTAATAAGGGATAGTTATATTACATTAACCTGATGATTTTATTCCTGCAGTCTTCGATTACCCTTTTGTCATTTCCAGTTTAATTAAATTAGAATTATCGATAAAGGTGATTGATTTGTAACCTTTTAATTTTTACCAATACACACTAGTAAAAGCATGAACATAAAACATTTACTAGTAAAGCTACTGCTAAGTTGAAGACTTAAACACTAATAAATCCAAAAATATATAATATAAAAATACCTTTTCGTTTCGTAATAATCCAAAACTTTCCAGAAATTAATTTTCGGTTTAGTTGTAATAAAATTGTTGACATGGAAATGTTAAATTAAATTGATACCGGTGTCTACTTATCAGTAGCATTTCTTGTAATTATATCCAATCCAATTTTCATGTTAATCTTTCACTCAAATTATTTACAACTTCCCTTATCTGTTAATCAAACTTATCAATTCAAAATTATAATTTTATATTGTTAAAATTACCAAATTTCGTTTTAAAATTCAAATCAAACACTTCTTTTGTAAAATTGTCACATTTGGTAATTTTAATCAAATATAATAGTTAATTATTGTTGAGTAGGAGGTCAGTTAGAACAAAACACAAAAGTTATCCGACGTTTTGTGTTCTTTTCATGACCCATTTTCAAGGCTACAAAAACAAAATAAAAATGCATGAGAAAATGACTTGAAAAATTATTTACAAAAAATATCAGAAATCAAAAAATATTTAGCAATATAGAAAGAAAATATAGATAATCGAAATACAAAAATAATTGAAATGCAAAAATTTTTATTTTTATTATTTTTTTATAATTATTATTATTGTTTATTTTTTTTATTTTTTGTATTTTGATTATATTTATTTTTATATTGCTAAAAATTTTTGGATTTCTGATATTTTTTGTAAATAATTTTTGCAGTCATTTTCTCATGTATTTTTATTTTGTCTTTGTCATGAAAGGTCAACTATACTTAAACAATTTAATAAAATATATTTCGATAAATCTAAAATTTTATGGCATCGATTAAATTATTGCAATCATTATTAAATTTGATTGGCGCAATATTGCACCAACCTACAGTCAATATTGCTGCAATATTAGCTGTGTTTGTTATCACAGTATTCAAGAAAAAAGAGTTGAGGTTTATTATTTATCCGATAATTATCGAAAAATATCCTATATAAAGGAGTTTGTTAACAGTAACAGATTGTTAGCTGCACTAGCTCAACCTACAGCCAGTTTTGGTGCAATAGTGATTTACAATATCAGCGCAATATTGGAAAGCAATATTGGACCGATATTGGCTGAATCTTACAATATTTCCCCAACATTCTGTATTGACCCAACAGCATTGTGTGCTACATGGGTATTAAATGTCAATCAAACCCGTAGTTCTATCACGTGACAAAATCAGGCTTTAAACTCAAACAGAAACTCAAAAATGACATTTGCGGCATCTGCACTATATTGATACAAAAGCATCATATTCTCCAGTAGTTGGCGCCACATCAATCAAATTGCTCAAAACAAATTTTTTTTAAATAATTAAAGTTTTCCAACAAAAAAAATCTAAAATATAAGCAACTAATAGAAATTCTACGACAGTAGGTATGTATGCTTTTATTTATGAATAACAGTCTCCTGGTCCTTCAATAAGCGCACAAAGGAAAGTGCAGCATTCCTGGTAATAAATTGTAAAATAGCATAATTACGAAAATTTCCAAACACCATTCGAGTTTTCTAATCAAAATGCATTAGAAAAAGTTTAAAAATAAAATTGTATTTAAGCTATTTATTTTTGTTTCAAAACAGATTACCTCAGTGGTTTGCCATTGCCTACATTGTGAAGAAGTTTCTGTCGCCCTAACAAAATTTTAGTAGCTAAGCCTTAACAGAGTTTTTGTTATTCCGAGTGAGAATATTTGTTAAATTAACTAATCTTGTTTTTTGAATTGAAAAACTTTTTTATGGCAGCACAAATTCGTTGTTACAGCAAAAAAATTATTACAACAACAAAAATGGCTCAATTGAGGTTATACATATAGCTAGTATATATAGCAAACACGAAATTCATGGATTTTTAAGAGACTTATCTCAAATTTGAGTTTTAAAGATTTTTTTAAATAATTAAGTGACATTTCAAAGTTGATTCATTTACTGCCTTGAATTCGTATTAAATTTTATATTACAAATAATCAAAGGTATGAGGGTTAAACGGTATATGACACAAGGTTTTTTTTATGAGTTTCGTATTTTAGGTAAATATGGCAAAATAAACAATCAAATCAAAATAAATGTTATTCAATTTTCACACCACTTTTACAGTATATAACATAATAATAATTCAATCCAAACTGTACACGTTTAAAAGCAGAAATCTTAATCTTGAATGCATTTTTATTTATATCTATCCAATAAAAACTAAAAATGTTATAGCGCATTTTGTCCGCTTATTTATTTTCTCTTATAAATCCGCTTGATTTTATCATTGCACATTTTTGGCGCTGTTCTACTAAAGTTACAAAGCGCCGCCTTTATATTGCGTTTCACTCGAGAACTAGTGTAGTAGGAAAAAAATTGTCTTAACCCTTTTTTTGTAGAATTTTCCGCTCGACAATTTTTCTCTCCACGTAATTTTCTGTATTTTGCTTTTTTACGGATATACCGGGTGCTGAATGAGTTAGCCGAACATAGGAAATTAACATGTAAAAACTTATTTATGCAAATTCCTGCTTCCCTAATTATTTTTGAAAAAATAAAAAACACAAAAATCATGCAGAATCATAAACTACAAATAATAAGAGCATTAGATTTAATCTAGCTTTTACTTAAACAGTCCAAAATGCTTTTGAAATTGTTAAAATTTTGATTTTTCGGACTGGCCATGGAATAAATTCAATTTAATTTCTATTTTCAAAAATAATTACTTTGGAAACTTTCACGGTCAGTCTGATAAGTAAAACTTTTAACAATTTTAAACGCATTTTTTGACTTTTTAAGTAAAAGCTAGATGAAATCTAATGCCCTTTTCATTTGTAGTTTATATTTTTGGATTATTTTTGTGTCTTTCATTTTTTCTCTTAAATAATTAGGGAAGCAGGAATGCCATAAATAAGTTTTTATATGCTAATTTCCTATGTTCGGCTAACTCATTCAGCACCCATATATATTTGAACATAACATTATTATTTGTAACTCCAAAAATCAATTTTTTACTATTTTGAATAGATTAGGAACCAAAATATCTCAAAGAAATAAAAAACTGCCAAAACAAAAATTTATATTTTGAAAAAAATATGATGAAAATAAATAAAATTAGTGAACTAGAGAAAAAAATGAAAATAATAATAAATTAGAAGAATAAAGAAGAAGAAATGAGAAATTATATTCATACAATTTTTTTGAAAATATTAAAATCCTAATACATAAAATGCCAGCACGCTACTCCTGTTCCAGCGTGTCATTTTTTGGGTCAGTTTTTTACCAACCGAAAAATATATTAAAGTAAGTAAAGTTAGGACTAAAAATATTTGTCCAATATTCTAAATGAGTGGATATCCTGCGATATGTACTGGAGAGTGTTTCACACCCCCAGACCCCCCGGTTTACTTTTAATTTATTTATAATAATAATAATAATAAAAATATAAAGTCAAAATTGTATATTGTGTGGAACACCCTCCAGTACATATCGCGTAATTTGGAGAAAATAATGATCTTATAGTTTTAAAAGTTTCGCCAGGAAAAACCGGGAAATTTGGATTTTTAATCAAAAGTGAGGGAAGCTTAAACCTTAACTTAAAAAAACATTTATTTAAGTTACTTTATTGGGTTACTTTTAAAATCAACTGTCAAAATTATAGTCAAAAATTTAAACCGGGGGTTCTGGGGGTGAACATATCCTGCAATATGTACTGAAGGATGTTCCACACCCCCCAGACCCCCCGGTTTGCTTTTATTTTATTTATAATAATTATAAAAATAATATTAAAATATGAAGTCAAAATTGTAAACCGGGGGGTCTGGGGGGTGTGGAACACCCTCCAGTACACATCGCAGAATTTGGAGAAGCTAAAGAATTTATAATTTTACAAATTTCGCCAGGAAAACCTGGGAAATTTGAATTTCTCTCAAAAGTGAGAGAAATTTAAACCTTTCGCTAGAGAATATTAAAGCTTGGAATAATTTTCTTTTTAGACTTTTTGTATTGGTTTATTTTGTAATTTTTTTTTTTTTGGAAACTGGGGAACTAACCCAGTCAAGATTTGGAAAGCGAGGCGTATTTCTGTTCTCTACACTTATCAAACTTAGCTTTAGAATGGAGATATCCAAATAAAGAAGAAGAGTTGATTATTTTCTTAAAAAAACAACAAAGGCTAAGTGTAAAGCTTATCGACTGCATTCCATATATTAATATTCTAAGAGTGAAGCTTAAAAGGAAGTAATTTAAATTTTCGATAGTGGAGCTCGACTGTCGCCAAGTTATTACCTATCGTCACAGTCCAGGCGAATTACTCTATAAACTGAAACTTGATGAAGTTTATTATACTTTAGGATTTAGCAATTTTTATTGAAATTTGGCTTAAGGATTTTTTGATATAATTTGTGGAAAATCTTGAATATCAGCGGCATTTCCGGTCAATAGAAAATGAAAAGCGTTGATTCGGTTAAGCGAAACATGAAGTGAAACCTAATCAGACTTGAAATTATGTGTAAATTTTTAATTAAGTTTGATAAAAAGTTTCATTGCAAAGTTAACTGTTAGGAGCAGTGTTGAAATTTTAAAAAAGGAATAATTTGGTAGAGCACTTAGTGAAATTGTGTACAGTGAAAATTTTTAATTGCGTTTAAGTGAATTAAATAAAAGATTAAGTTAGAAGTACAAAGCACTTTAATATTTCTGAACAATTTGCAAAATATCAGCGTTAACCTAACAAATTTTCGCCAAACCAAATGGACCGAAAAATTTCATTTTCTATGTCATTAGTTTCTACTTTCAGCACCTAAATCCATACTGTCGGCTCAACTGAAAAAGAATTTAAAATCAAGCTTTTCGTGTTCCCTTTTCTAAATAATATTCGTCTTTTAAGTTGCAGAAACATTAATTTAATTGGGTGTTTTCGTTGGCATTTGTAAAATGCTCTCAAACTTACCAGATGCTGTAGGATAGAAAGCGTAAGAACTTAATGCAAATCGTTTTCGTTTATTGAATTTTCAATCATAAATTTAAGTAGATAATCTAACTTTTTTTTAAATTTAAAACGTTATTATTAGATCATCAATTTAAGGAATGTGACTTGACTTGCTATTTATTTAAATTATTTACATTTTAGGACCTTCCCCGAAAAAAAACTTTTTATATATTTAATAAACGACATTCTTTAAGCTTTTTACGCTTTTCCTGAAAGGAGTTTATAAAACTCTGGGTAGTTGAACTTGGTGATGTATTTTGATGTCAATACACCATGCAGCTGCTTTCCCGGATCCCTAGGGAGCAATACAACTTGTGTTACACTATAAAATACAGCTAACCCACCTGTAATTAGCAAAGTTAACTGCCGTAACCGAAACCCATAAAAACTAGTAGCAATTTATTTCCTTACATAGCCTCCGTTCTATATCAGTGAACAGAAAATCAATGATTTTCATAATACCCAAAAAATTAGCCACTCTCCAAAATCTGTTAATTAATTTATTACCCAAAATAATAGCACTTGATTAAAACTTCATGAATTATATTTTATGTGAAATCGGAAAACCGATCATAATAATCCAACCTGTTACACCAACTCGCCTACCCTGTATACTATCTCCCAGGAAAATTAATTTTCTCTAAAATCTCTTCTTATTTGATTCATCTAATCTGTCAAACCTACGAGTAAAAAATAAATAAAGCGGAACGCATAAAAGCTTTTATCAATTGTTATTGCATCTGAAACTGCCAACAAAAAGCAGAACGACGGACATCTATTGAAATCTCGGGCGAAGTTATAAGTAAATACTGAAAGTAATTCTTGACATGACATGGATTTTATTAAGTAAATTTTGAATTTTTATGAAATTTAGGTTTAGAGCCACAATTTTTTTACTCTAAATATTTTTTCTACACAAAACTACAGAGTCTTATCTATCGTGAGGCGATTTATCGGACTCCTTAACTCCCCTTCCAGCCCCAAGAAGACGCTTTTCCGAAGAGTATGTTCTGAATTGCTTTGATATATACTCGGCCGTCCCGAGAGAGTTTTACTTACCCAAACGGTCCTTCTTAGAGCCCAAGTTGACATTGATCCCCAAAAACACAAAAGGAAAATTTCCAACTCAATGTGCTAGTAGCGCAGTTAAGAACATTACGTTGTCTTTGTGAAAGGTTCGTCAAGTATTAATGACCGACAAAACTTTCTACGATAAGTAAGTAGTTAAACAATGCGCATGTAGCACTGTGTAATGTGGATGATAATAAAAGTGTACACTAATCGCCGCCACTGCCTGAACAAACAGCCGCTATTGTTTTATTTGAGACAATCACCTGTATAATATTGTATTGGCTGAACAAACAAAATATTTCAATTTCAAAAAACTGGAAGTACTAATTAATTTTCGCACTCTTCATTTAGCATTACATTTAATTAATTTGAATAAAGCCAGTATATATTTTATGAAAATGTTCAATTATTTACAAAATACACTAATTATATTTTAATTATATTTCAGCTACATTTTCGTTTTGTTTAATTTTCCGTTTAGTATTATTAAAAAAATTTTCCCTTGTTTTTTTTTTATAAAAACCGCAATATCAATTTCTTTGTTATATCTTATATCACAAATTGCGGCTGTTATAAAAAGCTAAAATTAAAGTAAAAGCAGTTTTGCAGTTCTAGCAACATTTTTCTTACAATTTAATTAATCCAAATCAGGTAACTAAATCAAAGGTATTGAAAACTTAACTGCAAAAATTCCCCGGTGACCACCGACTTCACACTTGCAGGCGAGAATAGCTTACACTAAATAATTTACCTTCGGTACAAAAATATTTTATTTGTTTTTTTTTTATATCTAAGTTTGCGAAGTTTAAATTTATATGAACAACGTGTGCATTATTTTAGAAAAGGTAAAACGTAATTTAAATCCAAGATCACTTTAGAATTCGGTGAGTGGTTCTGCGACAGCATTTCCATCACCGATTTGTTTTAGTTGAGTCGTTTCAGATAATGACACAATCTTTTGTAGATCGTATTTAAAGTTATAATATAAATTTCAAAAAATGCTGCAATAGGAAAAACTGTTTTTTAAGATTATTATTGTAACTCGAAAAATTCTATCGTCGAAGTTATTTGCATAGTTTGATCCATGCAAACTTGAAAAATTATTTTGTTACATTTTTTATTATTTTAGTATTACGTAACACTGTTTCACTTGAATGTAAAAGCTATCAATTTCAAATGTATTCAAAAAAACTTTTTAAACAATGGAAATTACTACCTCTGTGTTGCCAAACATCAATTTACTGAAAATACTAAATAATTTTAATTTAACAGTAAGTTTGAATGTATAGGAATTTTCATTTGGACAATAAAACTTAAAATAAAGTAAAGCAGAATACAAATTAAAACATTCCAATGAGTAAAAACTATTGTCATATCTTTTTATGTTGCTTATTAGGTTTTATTTTTATTTTTTTCCTGCAAATTTAATTATTTTTACTTATATTGACTTTCACTTCATTTTTACCTTCATTTTCTTAAATTTTTATTTTAATATTAGTTTCACAGTCTTAAAAAGTCTGCTTTTGTTGTTCAAAAAACCGCAAAAAAACAGTCGTAGCTTGAAATTTTGGAAAACTCTCTTTAGGTGAGTGGAGTGTAACTAATTTTATTCTATATAAATTAGGATTATTAATAGTGAGCTACAAGACACAAATAAAACACATTTTTTAAACGAGCTTTCTAAATTTCTTTTTCTTTTTCAAGTTTAATATGAATTGAAAAACAAAAACAATGATTAAATGTGTTTTATTTGTGTCTTGTAGCTCACTATTGATAATTCTAATTTATATTATTTTCAAAAGCTAATAATTTTAATTAATAATTTTATTTTATTTTGTTTCGTACAGATGACCCGGAACAGACCCAACCAGAGAGAGGAGCACTCGGGGATTTGTCCCCGGGGCCCGGAATCTCTCAAGGGCCAGACGAATAACTAAATAAATTTTAATTAATAATAAATTAGATATTGGGTTTTGTTTTTTTCTTTCTTATTAGAACCTGGCGTTACCTAGGTGGAAAAAAATCGGATATTTTACGGATATTATCTGTTATCTGTCTACAGGTGACTGATGCGCTGAAATGATGCACTGGAGGGTATTCCATACCCCCCCAGACCCCCCGGTTTGCCAATAGCTGCAGCTCAATCAATATTTGAAGTTGTAATTATCAATAAATACTTTTAACCTCAGGCTAAAAAAAAGAATAAAGTCTGAGAAGCTTGAAGCTGAAACATGACTTAAGGAGGTATTCTAGTCTAGAGATTTTAAGATTACATAGAAAATTTACCGAAAAACAAAACTCAAAATTCACAAAGTTATAAGCTGGCAATGTGGGAGGTCCAAAAAAAACTGGCGTGCACGATATCTCAAGTTCTAATAAACCGATTTTTTTGAAATTGGATGTAAATGTTCTTTATACATTCCTCTATCGTATGAACCACGCTCAGATCAAAATTTTTAATTTCACTATTTTTAAAAAAGTTCGGAATTGTTAATTAAAGCATGCCAAAAACAAAAGTTTTTTCAAACTGCCGCCATTTTGTGAAAAAATTTTTGTTTTAATTTTCCAAGGTTTATCCTATAGGGACCGAGCGAATACCGTAAAGTGGCGCCTAAGGCGGACACTTTGAACATTTTTGGCGTGAAGGTCATAGCCACAAAACATATATTATTATTGTTAAAGATCATTAATGTTCAATTTTATTATGATTTTGCTATGAATCTAGTATTAACACTAAAACGCAATTATTTTCAAAACATGCTACATTTAAATTGTAAAAAAAATACAACATAATTACATGACAAATTAAAATTAAAAAAATTATAAACCAAATTTAGCTCTCTTGGAAATATTTATAGATTTTAGGGAGGTTGTCGAATAAATTGGTGGTTGCAAGTTAGCTAATGCACAACACATACGGACTATGTCATCAAGGTAAGTCATTAAATCGTGGCTTATATTGTGCAAAATATGATGGGTTTTGATTCGCTGTATGGTTCTTTCGACATGAATTCGACAACTCACTTGATTACAAAAATCTCTTTAAGTTTCTTCTGCACAATTAATGTTCACTTGTTCTTTAGATCCACAATGTCCTACTAATTCTAATTTATTTTCTTTTCGCTTGATAGCTCGTTCAAACCTGGTACATTTCTACTTTTTCTAGAAATTGGTGTTTTGGCGTTTTCTATGTACCTAATATAAAGTTTTACTGTTACTTTTATTATACTTGAATCAAAAATTAATGTTATATTTCTTCTTCACTCAACAACATAAACTCTCGGACACTTAACTCTAAAAATTAACTTATCATCCTCCGCCCCCCTCCCCCCGCCACTACAAAATTTCAACATTAATTTTGAAGTCAGGGGAAGCGGAGAATTTTTAATAGGGAATTTATAAACAGGTTTCGTAAGTGGAACAAATCTCCGTTCCCCCTGACTTCAAAATTAATTTTAAATTTTGTAGTAGGGGGGGGGGGAGGATGATAAGTTAATTTTTCGAGTTAAGTGTCGGAGAGTTTATGTTGTTGAGTGAAGAAGAAAAAATTGTTTTTTCCTTTTTAAAGGGAACAGTAGTTTTTAAAGTAAGGTGCTTTTACAGCCAGGGATTTTTAAAATTTTTTATTTTTATTTTATTTCACTCTTTTTGGAGTACATTTTGTCACAATGTATAGAGAAACCGAATATATGTTTTAAACCGCTTCGTGATCCAGTCAGACGATATGGTAGCGCGAATTGTTAGCCAATGATATGAATTTGACCCTACATAATCTAACAAACATAGAAAACGGGGGGGGGGGGGAATAGAGTAACTAATCTTGGCTGATTAGACCCTCGCGGCAAAAGGCATCAATTGGCGGGAATTTTAGCTTCTGTTACAGCGATCTGAGATCAAAAATTTTGGTTTGAGCGTGTTCATAAAACATGTACCTATCTTCTAATTGAACCAATAAAAAAACAAAAAAGTCAAAAAATCATAAATTGACTCGCCTTAGAAAATAAAAGCACAATTATTCACCCTTTTTTTCGATAGATTTTTCAAGGGTTTTTCCTTCCTAGAATATTTTAAATTTCTGGCATCTTAGGCTTTCGAGTCCATTTTGTTGGTTGCCATAAACTTTCATCACTAAAATAAACAATTAGGATGTCTTTAATTGTACCAGTAAATGAGGAAAATATGGAATATACTTACTTGTTTTTCCTGCAAACACTTTTTATCCATTGATCACGTCGCTTTTTTCGTGTGGTTTTGCGGGTAATCTATAAAATTTACAGCTCCTTCGGTGTTTAAATAATTATTTGTACACCCAACAACACAGCAATTCACACGAGTACCGATTTTCATTGTTAAAAACACGTGATACTAATAAACAAAATCTAATATGCAATATCACTATTTGAAATGATCACGCCAATTATGCAAATTATCACCACTACTGGCGCTAGTTGCAAATACGCTCGGTCCCTATAGCGGCATTTTTAAAAAACATTCACACCAAATTTCAACTAAATCGGTTCATTAGAACTTGAGATATCGTGCACGCCAAGACACCATCTTTTTTTTGGACCTTCCACTTTGCTAGCTCATAACTTTGTGAATTTTGAGTTTTCTTTTTAGGTTAATTTTTCATGTAATCTTAAAATATCAATAAACAAATGATAAAAAACTGGATAGTAAAATTATTTTTTGTTTTGTTTGTTCAAAGCTTCAAAAACCGCCCGAAATTCATGCCTCTAGACTAGAATACCCCCTTAACCGAAATGAACCAAAAACAACTTAACTTCAACTTCCGGGCAGGAAAATTTAAATTATTTGTGCGCTTAGCGGCAAAACAATCTTTTCTGGAGCCCCAAGCTTTAAAGTATTATAATATCCCTAAAACTATACTCAGATTTTAAATGCACAAAATAATGAGTGTATACTGGGGGGTCTAGGGGGTATGGAAGCCCTCCAGGGCGTTTTTTTTTGTTCGCGAATTATTCGGTAGCTAAATGCTAAAAATATGTAGGTCCATCCGTTATGTGTCTACAGGTAACGGGTACGCTGATACTGTGCACTGGGGGGGTATTCCATACCCCCAGACCCCTCGGTTTGCCAATAGGTAAAGCTTAACAATATTTTCCATAAGTTATTATAAATAATTTAAGTTTAACCTCGGCTTCAAAAAAAATAATAAAATCTGAGAACCAAAATGAAGGTAGCTACTTCTATTACGATATCTGCAGTATGGAATACCCCCCCCCCCCCAGAGTATTAACAAATTGTAACTTTCGGGCGGGCAGAAATAAATTTATTTGTGCGCTAAGCAGCAAAACAATTTCCTTTGCGGCGAAGCCCTAAAACTACTTAGATTTTAAACTTAAGTTTCAAATACACAAACAATGAGTGTATACCGGAGGGTCTGGGCGGTATGGAATACCCTCCAGCGCACTATTTCTATTTGTTCGCGAAGTTTTCACTAGACAATGATTTTTCTTCTTTTTTTTCAAGGTATAGGCTGATCTTGCCTGATCCGACTTTATAGATTGGATTTTAAATGTAATTTTTAAATGCACAAATAATGAGTGTATACCGGGGGGTCTGGGGGGTATGGAATACCGCCCAGTGCACCCTTTCTCTCTGATTGACTTTTCATGTATTTTTCTTTTTTATTTATGAAATTTTTAAGAACCGGGGCCCCGCGAAAAGTTTTGCCACGAGGCCCGACGTGGCTATTTTTTGGGTATTCCATACCCGCTGACCCCCCGGTTTGCCAATAGCTGCAGCTCAATCAATATTTTAAGTTGTAATTATCAATAAATACTTTTAACCTCAGGCTCAAAAAAGAATAAAGTCTGAGTAGCTTGAAGATGAAACATGATTTAACCGAAATGAACCAAAAACATTTTAACTTCAACTTCCGGGCAGAAAAAATTAAAATTATTTGTGCGCTTAGAGCAAAACAATGTTTTCTGAAGCCCCATCAAGCTTTAAAGTATTGAGGAAAAGTGAGGATTACCCCCCAGGGCATTCTGTTTTTTGTCCGCGAATTAATTAGTAGCCAAATAGTAAAAATATGTAGGTCCTTCACGGATATCATCCGTTATGTGTCTACAGGTGGCTGGTGCGTGGTATTCCATACCCCCCAGACCCCCCGGTTTGCCAATAATTACAGCTTAACAGTATTTTCCATAAATTATTATAAATAATTTAAGTTTAACCTCGGCCTCAAAAAAAATAATAAAATCTGAGAACCAAAATGAAGGTAGCTACTTCTATTACGATATAATCTGCGATAGATTAACAAATTTTAACTTTCGAGCGGGCAAAAATAAATTTATTTGTGCTCTAAGCGGCAAAACAATGTTCTTTGCGGCCTGAAGCTTTAATGTATTATGAGACCCCTAATGCTACTTAGATTTTAAACTTATGTTTTAAATACACAAACAATGAGTGTATACCGGAGGGTCTGGGGGTATGGAATACCCTCCAGCGCACTCTTTTTATTTGTTTGCAAATTTTTCAGTAGACAATGATTTTTCTTCTCTTTTTTCTAGGTATAGGCAGTTCTTGCCTGATCCGACTTTATAGATTAGATTTTAAATTTAAGTTTTAAATACACAAACAATGAGTGGATAACGGAGGGTCTGGGGGGTATGGAGTACCCCCCAGGGCATTCTTTTTTTTGATCGCGAATTCTTCAGTTATCTTAATAGCAAAAATACAGGTGGCTGGTGCGCTGATACCGTGCACTGGGAGGCATTCCATACCCCCAGACCCCCCGGTTTGCCAATAGTTACAGCTTAACAGTATTTTCTATAAATTATTATAAATAATTTAAATTTAATCTTGGCGTAAAAAAAATAATAAAATCTGAGAACCAAAATGAAGGTAGCTACTCCTATTACGATATCTGCGATAGATTAACAAATTTTAAGTTTCGGGCAGGCAAAAATAAATTTATTTGTGAGCTAAGCAGCAAGACAATTTCCTTTGTGGCCCGAAGCTCTAATGTATTATGAGACCCCTAAAACTACTTAGATTTTAAACTTATGTTTTAAATACACAAACAATGAGTGTATACCGGGGGGTCTGGGGGGTATGGAATACCCCCCAGTGGACTCTTTTTACTTCTTCGCGAATTTTTCACTAGACAATGATTTTTCTTCTTTTTTTTCAAGGTATAGGCAGTTTTTGCCCGATCCGACTTTATAGATTAGACTTTAAATTTAAGTTTTAGACACACAAACAATGAGTGTATACCGGAGGAGCTGGGGAATACCCCTCAGTGCACTTATTCTCTTTGATGACTTTTCTTATTTTCTATTTTCTTATTCTTTTTTTTTTATGTTTCTTATTTTTCTTTTTTATTTATTAAATTTTTAATAGTAGAGTCCCCGCGAAAAGCTCTGTAGCTTTTCTACTAACGCAATATCACTCAGGTACGATTGGGTTTTGACGGTTGGCTGAAAAAAATTAAAGCCAATTATATAAAATAGAGATATTTTGATGTGGGTATACAAAACTTTCATTTGTGTATGAGTAATTCGTCAGAATTTAATTGCATTCCAAACATTGCAGTTCAAATATCCCCTCGTTTATCATTTCTTCTGTGGGAAAACTTTTACACGTTTGGGGAATAAACGAAAATTGCATAAAAATATAACTTTACAACGGTAAAAAATTAAAGTTGAAATTCGAACCAAATTTTGTGTGGGTTTCTTTATGAGCGAGGAAGAAATAAATTTTAATGTGAATGTTGTAATTCGTTAAGGTACGGAAACATAAATCCAACATTAGTCTGACAAATTTTGACACAATGGCAAACAAGATGAAAAACTTGAGATGTATAAGAAAATTTTATTTGGGAAACTTTTCACGGTATAATTGCACGAGCTAAGTTAACGATTCAAAAAAATGTTTTCTTAATTTTTGCGGTGGATTTTACATAAAAAGTGGAATATAAATTCTAATTTGCGTCACGGTTCCCTAAAGCGCAAACGTTTTAAATCAATTAGAATTTTTAAATTTAATTTTTGGTTATCTAATCGATGATTTATTTCTACTTTCGAAGCACAGTCAAGTACAATAGATGTTGCATAATTTTCTTAATCCTGTGCGGTGAGAAATATTAAAAAATTCCGATATTGAACATCAATAAAAACTTATAAACACGATAATGTCTCTTTTCAGAGTAATGGGAATTTATAATTTATGATTACAATTTATTTTTAGTTGAAAAAGTTTTTATTTCGGGACAATGTTATTAGGAGCAGCTGGCTGGACGCTTGGAAACTACGAGGTAAAGGTAACTTTAGTCGATTTTTTTTAATTTCAGGAGACTTACAAGTGACTTTCTCGAAGAAAAAAGAAAATCTGTCCAAACTTCGCAACATAAAATAAAATTTAAATTAAATTCTGATAAATAATAAAGCAAGTAAATTAAATAAAAAAATCACAAAGGAATATTTCCACAGTACCTTACTTTCCCCACATTATATCGCATAAACAAATTTAAAAGCAAAAGTAAATTTTTAACAATTTAAATTTTATAATCCACCATATTTTTGGGAGGCAAAGCAAAATATTTACAAAATAAAAAAATTTACGTGAATACAAAGAGTAACAAAGCTAATAAAATTACGTTTTTTATTTAATTAGAAGAAAAGTACATAGTATATATAGGTATATGTATCTATGACAACAAAGTAACGAAAAAATATACCTACCTATTTTGTTGTATAATTTCAGTGGAATGAAAAAAATTTAACTTTGTCAAAAGCATTTTATGAAATTGCATTATATTCTGTGTGCTGTGGGCCCGATTGTTCATTTTAATTGCTGTCTTACAATAAAATTAATTTGTTAACATATATTTTTAATTGTCGTTTCAATTTCCATTCTCTCTTTTATTTATTTACCTTTGCTTTTATGGCGTGCATACCTTCAAACGTGGCCGAATTATTTCAAACAAAAATGCAAAATTTATTTACACAAATATTTTTGTTTATATAACATTTTCTACCAATCCAACAAAAACTTAATTAGAATAAAAAGTAATTAATTAAAAGCTTTTATCACAGAACTTATTTACTAAGTTTTCTTCTCATATTTTCAGTAATTTAAAATCTAAAAGAATTGAAATAATTATAAAACTGTGGAGTATCAAGGCAATCCAAAGGTAGAGATAGGGGGAACCAAATAAAATAGAACGTTTTTCTCATTGTAAAATTATTTTTAATGGAAATAATTTGGAATGACTGGGTAAAACAAGTAATGAGCTTCCTGATCGGTGCACAATTAAAGTTGACAGAGTTGAAAAGAACTCGGGTTTTATTTTTGTGTTATTTCTAAAGCTATTACTTTCTTAAATTAAGTTTGTCGTTCAATGGCAATTCTGTTTCGTAATTGTACAGGTAATTTATACAAGTGTGGCATTAGGAAGAATTTTCTAGTGAGAGGTAAGCTTGGAAAATAGCAGAAATGTCGAAAGGTGAACCCAAGTAATAACAATAAATTTTGAAAGCATGTGCTTTATTTTGAAAATTAGTTCACCTTATCTAATAAAACGGTATTTTGAAGTAGTTTGAGAAAACTGCAAGTACTTAGGAGAAATTTATATTTTATTAATCCCAATTAAATTGATTATCGTAAAATTCTTAATTAAGTAATTTAAGTTTATGGAGATTAGCGACTTGCTAATGAAGTATTAAATTGCAAAAAAAGGAAGTGGAATTGGCCTTATCTTTGTTTTATTTTACAATCAAACTTTTAAGATGTGTTGCTACTTGATAATTCTTTGTTAAAAAGTTAGCTGGTAATCGCATTACGTACCGGGTTTTAATCACTGGACTTGTAGGGAGATTAAACGACCTGTCGTGGTTGTTACATTTCAACACTTCTATCAAACAGTCACCCTTAATCAGATTGTACGCAGATTATCTCCAAAACTTTTTCAATTCAACTTTGTTAAGTAGGTTTTATTAGTTTCCAGGGCTTACTGATGATATGGATTTTTTCTTATATAATTTTCCCTTTTAGACTAACAGATGGTGTCAAAATTACCGATACATTTTTCTTCAAACTTTAGACGTTCGTGCATAAATTACGACATCGATTTTTTCAATTTCAAATTTTAAATTCGATATCGTAAAAAATTGGAAAATCCCCAAAAAGTTTCCTTCTACTGCCAACTTTCCAAAAGAGAATTGCACGAAACTTTTTTAAAACTCCAACTGCACTAACTAAACTAATTCGTCTTAAGTAAATCTTTTTCGGAAGATTTATCGCGCTCTAAGAATAATCTAAACCTGTATGCTACTTTTTGGCTTAACTTTACTTTTTATTATTTCTCGGTGCACCATTTCAGAACTTTTTATGGAAAAAAGTTTTATAAGAACTTCGACTGAAGAAGTGGAAGTGTAATTAACACGAATAAATTTAAAGGGAGTGATAAAAGCGACACCGCAGTCAAAAAAAATAAAAATTAACTGTCGGATTCGAACCTCCGCTGCTTAGACTGCACCTATTTTACGTTATAATCGAATAACTACTGGAACTGTCTTCCAGATCCACCTTGAAGAAAAATAAAGCCAGATTTAATCAATTAAATTGAAATACTAGCTGTTCGTATTCAACAGCTAATTTTTTATCCTCAAACAAGAAGCTTTTAGTTTTCACTTTAAGACTTGTATATACTTGTACGTACTTTACGGCAGTGTAATGTAAAGTTTGTACACAAAAGTTTCCAAAAGTTTGCTTGATGTGAGATTCTTGGTAATTAAACTTTTATTTCTACAACAAAACATATGTTTATTTTACTTTATATTGTGGAAAGTTTGTAAATTTCATTTCGCTTTAATCTTTTATTTTGGTTTTTATTACAAAATGCTACACCTGCATGTGCTAGAAGAGCAATGCAACTTTTTTTATCAAACTAACAAGTTAATTTTTGATGTTTCCTTATTTCTTATTCACAAACGCGTTTTTGCAAGCAATTTTTTTCCCAGCTTGATATTCTCTGCATAAATTGTAGCTATAGAACACCAATTCATTTACCATTTACAAACAAGTATTGGGGTGGTTCTATCTCTAATCTTTGATGAATGTTCTTCTTGTTCATGTTATAAGTACTGCAATTGCCATTGTACGCTAGTTTCCACTTTCCTAATTACTGTTTCGGTTGATTAATTCTTCCAAATCGCTCTTACAGAAATGAATTTTATTGTGAAACCTAATCTAGAAATATTTGAACCATAAATTTCATGGTTTATTATTATTAACTTAACGGAAGCCATACCTTCACTTCCGACCCATTTACAGCTGGTTATAACGCCGTGGGCTTCCACACGAATTTAAAGCAATGATAACTTAATAATCAGAAAATTCGAAAAAAGATATTCAATTTTGTTGGAAAATCTAAACTGTGAAATTAAAATAATGTAAACTGCTTACTGAATATTTTAATGTTGTGAAATCAAAGTTTCATTAGGAATACAACCAACATGATTAAATCTTCAAACATTTTATTTATTTAAGTTTTATTTGAACCGTAAATTTCATTGTTTATTATTATTATTATTAACTTAACGGAAGCCATACCTTTGCTTCCAACCCATTTACAGTTGTTCATAACGCCGTGGGCTTCCACACGAATTTAAAGCGGATCCATCTTTCCCAGCGTGTAGACAAAGCAATGATAACTTAATAAACAGCAAATTTGAAAAAAGATATTCAATTTAGTGGGAAAATCCAAACTGGAAATTAAACTAATTTAAACTGCTTACTGAATATTTTAATGTTGTGAAATCAAAGTTTCATTAGGAATACAACCAACATGATTAAATCTTCAAACATTTTATTTATTTAAGTTTTATTTGAACCGTAAATTTCATTGTTTATTATTATTATTAACTTACCAGAAGCCATACCCTCGCTTCCGACCCATTTACAGCTGGTCATAACGCCGTGGGCTTCCACACGAATTTAAAGCGGATTCATCTTTCCCAGCGTGTAGACAAAGCAATGATAACTTAATAAACAGCAAATTTGAAAAAAGATATTCAATTTAGTGGGAAAATCCAAACTGGAAATTAAACTAATTTAAACTGCTTACTGAATATTTTAATGTTGTGAAATCAAAGTTTCATTAGGAATACAACAAACATGATTAAATTTTCAAACATTTTACTTATTTAAGTTTTATTTGAACCATAAATTTCATGGTTTATTATTATTATTAACTTAACGGAAGCCATACCCTCGCTTCCGACCCATTTACAGCTGGTCATAACGCCGTGGGCTTCCACACGAATTTATAGCGGATTCATCTTTCCCAGCGTGTAGACAAAGCAATGATAACGTAATAAACAGCAAATTTGAAAAAAGATATTCAATTCGGTTGGAAAATCCAAACTGTAAAATTAAAATAATGTAAACTGCTTACTGAATATTTTAATGTTGTGAAATCAAAGTTTCATTAGGAATACAACCAACATGATTAAATCTTCAAACATTTTATTTATTTAAGTTTTATTTGAACCGTAAATTTCATTGTTTATTATTATTATTATTAACTTAACGGAAGCCATACCTTTGCTTCCAACCCATTTACAGTTGTTCATAACGCCGTGGGCTTCCACACGAATTTAAAGCGGATCCATCTTTCCCAGCGTGTAGACAAAGCAATGATAACTTAATAAACAGCAAATTTGAAAAAAGATATTCAATTTAGTGGGAAAATCCAAACTGGAAATTAAACTAATTTAAACTGCTTACTGAATATTTTAATGTTGTGAAATCAAAGTTTCATTAGGAATACAACCAACATGATTAAATCTTCAAACATTTTATTTATTTAAGTTTTATTTGAACCGTAAATTTCATTGTTTATTATTATTATTAACTTACCAGAAGCCATACCCTCGCTTCCGACCCATTTACAGCTGGTCATAACGCCGTGGGCTTCCACACGAATTTAAAGCGGATTCATCTTTCCCAGCGTGTAGACAAAGCAATGATAACTTAATAAACAGCAAATTTGAAAAAAGATATTCAATTTAGTGGGAAAATCCAAACTGGAAATTAAACTAATTTAAACTGCTTACTGAATATTTTAATGTTGTGAAATCAAAGTTTCATTAGGAATACAACAAACATGATTAAATTTTCAAACATTTTACTTATTTAAGTTTTATTTGAACCATAAATTTCATGGTTTATTATTATTATTAACTTAACGGAAGCCATACCCTCGCTTCCGACCCATTTACAGCTGGTCATAACGCCGTGGGCTTCCACACGAATTTATAGCGGATTCATCTTTCCCAGCGTGTAGACAAAGCAATGATAACGTAATAAACAGCAAATTTGAAAAAAGATATTCAATTCGGTTGGAAAATCCAAACTGTAAAATTAAAATAATGTAAACTGCTCACTGAATATTTTAATGTTATGAAATCAAAGTTTCATTAGGAATACAACAAACATGATTACATTTTCAAACATTTTATTTTTTTAAGTTTTATTTAAACCATAAATTTTATGGTTTATTATTATTATTAACTTAACAGAAGCCATACCCTCGCTTCCGACCCATTTACAGCTGGTCGTAACGCCGTGGGCTTCCACACGAATTTAAAGCGGATTCATCTTTCCCAGCGTGTAGACAAAGCAATGATTACTTAATAAACAGCAAATTTGAAAAAAGATATTCAATTCAGTGGGAAAATCCAAACTGGAAATTAAACTAATGTAAACTGCTTACTGAATATTTTAATGTTGTGAAATCAAAGTTTCATTAGGAATACAACAAACATGATTAAATTTTCAAACATTTTATTTATTTAAGTTTTATTTGAACCGTAAATTTCATGGTTTATTATTATTATTAACTTAACGGAAGCCATACCCTCGCTTCCGACCCATTTACAGCTGGTCGTAACGCCGTGGGCTTCCACACGAATTTAAAGCGGATTCATCTTTCCCAGCGTGTAGACAAAGCAATGATTACTTAATAAACAGCAAATTTGAAAAAAGATATTCAATTCAGTGGGAAAATCCAAACTGGAAATTAAACTAATGTAAACTGCTTACTGAATATTTTAATGTTGTGAAATCAAAGTTTCATTAGGAATACAACAAACATGATTAAATTTTCAAACATTTTACTTATTTAAGTTTTATTTGAACCATAAATTTCATGGTTTATTATTATTATTAACTTAACGGAAGCCATACCTTTGCTTCCAACCCATTTACAGCTGGTCATAACGCCGTGGGCTTCCACACGAATTTAAAGCGGATTCATCTTTCCCAGCGTGTAGACAAAGCAATGATAACTTAAGAAACAGAAAATTCGAAAAAAGATATTCAATTCGGTTGGAAAATCCAAACTGTGAAATTAAAATAATGTAAACTGCTTACTGAATATTTTAATGTTATGAAATCAAAGTTTCATTAGAAATACAACAAACATGATTAAATTTTCAAACATTTTATTTATTTAAGTTTTTAATTGACATGTAAACTGTTAGTTGACCTATATATTTATAAACGTCATGTAAATTATGTTACTAATTTTTCACCATTACTGCTGATACGTTTTTCATGTTCTGCCTTACCCACTCTCATTGCATTATTTTTTGAAGACTTCATAAACAATTTAAAAAAGAGCTTTCAATAATAGTTATTACTTGCTGAACAGAAATTTATGCTGACATTTGAAATAACTTTTGCCCTAAAATTGCCACATTACGGATGTAGTTCTGTGTAATTATTCTGCTTTGGTGGTACAAGTCAGTCTATGTAAAGTGTCACTAAATTGACATGTCTTGGTCTGCTGGATTAGGACACCCAGTTAACAATGCAACTAGAAGGCGGAAAATTATTGTGTGGTTTAATTACGAATGCCACTTTTCTCTAGCTATTTTGCCGTACAAATTCGGCTTTGATTGTATTTGTAACTTCGTCAAATTGCAAAAGTTGGAAATTAGAAATACAAAAAAGGAATTCTAATTTATTTTAACTAAATTTCATAGAAGTTACATAATAAACAAAGCGAATTTATAATGTATAACTTTAAATTTGGGATTCCCCGCCACGCGGACCGAAACGTGATCTCCGACAATACAACCCGTGGCAGTTTAAAATCGACAATAATAACGCAGTTTTTCACAAAGGCGTCAATGCGAGGGATGAATTACATGACAAACTAATTAGCTAACCGGTTCGATCTTCAATTGGAACGGATTGTAGGGTAAGTTTGTAAAATTTCACGTAACTTTATATTTTTCATGAGCTATTTGAAGTTAACAATTTGAAATCCCTTACATTTGAGATATTTCAATTTCAAGCTTCTTCATTCCTTCCACATTTTTAATTTTCTCTTTAATCAAATACTTAAACGATTCTTCTGGAGTTTTTTAACAATGCACATTTGTTACAAAACAAAAGCCAGCGTCGTTAAGTTAAACCCATAAAATGAAATACATTTTGTATTTTGAGTAACTTTCTCTACAAATTTTTGATAAACATTTTATTTAATTTGGAAGTTTCGTACTTTCATCACCTTACATGATGTGGCAGCAACAGACGAAGTTTATTAAAACAAATTAAGATTTAAACGAAAGAAAATTAATGAAGAGAATGTTCAGTGTTTTAAATCCGTTTAGTGACGGATGTTTAACTTAAATAATTAAAGTGCAATTACAAAGAAAATCTAAGCTGAAGTAAAATGAGCTTGAAGTGGGACTAAAAATTAAATTTAAAAAATGTTTGTAAAAGCCTCGTCGTCCTCCCCTAATATTTAATTAATGATCAAATTTGTCGTAAATTTGTAAGTTTAATTATCAATTATTTCAGAGTTTTATATTGGACGGTCTGATTATTGCAACTGTGTCTTTGAAATCACATTTTAAGACTTGGAAATGCTTTTACTGTCCATATTCGATATTTTGCAGCAATATTTAGGTTCATCGTTCCCTTTTCAGTTAGCGTCGTTAGCTTTATAGATTATTCCATAATGGTCTTTCAACATGTTTCGATACAATTTTCTATCGATTTTCTTTGAGAAAGTGTCTTAATTTTTTAAATGCGTTGGTCCCTTGTCACCACGCTTTGACACCGTTAGAAAAAGCGATCCTGTAAGTTTACAATTTTAATTCTTTTGATAATCTCATTTCTCGTAATGAATAAACACAAAGAATGAATAAGTGATAAGTGATAACATAGGATTTTGTATGTAACGCAGAAAATTTAATTTTATGAGAGATCACTATTACCTGATATGGTTAACAAATATAAAAGAACCCATCTGTCGTTTGACACGTTGGAGTTTTAGACAATGATATTATCAAAAGTCACAGTTTTGGTAACTTTAAGAAGGTTTAACTTCATTCCTTCAAATAATCTAATCAAGCAAAGCAATTAAACCCAAAAATGTTTTAAATAAAATTAAATTAAATGCAATGTAATATCAAAACAAATCACTTTTACATAAATCAAGTTTTATCAATTCAAATCCCTCAAACATAATTATTTTGAGCAATGTTGAATTCGCTATAGCTAATGCTGCAGCATGTCACGTTAATTATTTAAAGCTTTTGATTGGTTCTCCGTATATACCAACTTAAAGGGTCATATTCTAAAGAAAAACTTAAATTTCCTCTCAGCGAAATTGAATTTAAATATATATATAACGTAAGTTACTTAAAATAAACAACTAAACTAATTAATGATTCTATCCAAAAAGGAGTTTCCACGTCATTTATACACTAGAAGGTCAGGCCGTTAAGAGACAGTCTGACCTGCTAATTAATAATAACTAGATTACTAAATCGCTGTAGATTACCATACCAAAATAATTCGTGCACTCTCACCTGTCATCTTGTTATATGTCAATTTATTCCTCTATTATTTTGTAAACTTGTCAGATATTAATTTGACATACACTACTTTTCTCTAGGTTATAATACACTTTTGATTTGATTAATAATAAATTATCCAATTGGCCAGGTAATCAATGAAAGAATACTATTCAACAAATACCAAACGAGTTTAGACTACAAAACAGCATTGCTTTTTAAATTCAAAACATAGGTGTCAATCCGGGGGGTCTGGGGGGCATGGAATTATCAAATACCTCGAATTGACGTAGATCCAGATGGAAAATATTTACCCATGAGGTATTTGGCATAGGATGCACTGGAGGGCCCCCCAGCCCCCCGGATTGACACTTACGTTTTGTGAATTTAAAGAACGATTAAGTGCATATAGTAATTGTACATACACAGTGCATAGTTGTATTTCGTTGCACCGACTTTGAGTTACAGGTAATAATATTTTTTGAATTTTACAGAGTCTTCTTTAAGTTGCTGCCAGTCAAAAGGGGGGGGGCAACAAAATTGAAAATTATATTGGTACAAACTTGTAGACAATGAAAATTTTAAGAAAAAATGTCTGAAAAATTTGCTGTAAAAGCAATTTTTATATGTCAAAAAACGGTTTCAAAACCTACAATTTACATTGTTAACATAGGAGGGTTTGAATATTTTCATTAGCCACTGTATGTCCCCAGTGCTTTTTAAATTTAAAACGTAGGTGTCAATCCGAGGATCTGGGGGGCATGGAATGCCCTCTAGTACAATCTTTACCAAATGCCCCGATTTGATGTAGATTCTGATGAGAAATATTTACCCATGAGGTATTTGGAGTAGGATGCACTGGACGGCATTCCATGCCTCCTAGACCCCCCGGTCGATTATATCGAATCGAAATTGATTTTTTCTTGTTAAATCCGGACTTTTTAGAACTCATAATTCGGAAACTTCTCTTTTGTCACAAATAATTTTACAAAGCTTTTGCTTCGTATTTGCATCAAATGAACAAATTTAAAGATTTTCTTGTCTGCAAATGTAATTTTATACATTATTGCCGGCGACGAGAGGCACTAAAGTATTTTAGTCCAACCCAACCTTTAATCTTCATTTCTCTCGGATCATTCATGACTTGATCCAACCATCTAATGCTAAGCCTTCGCCGAGATCTGCTCTTATAATAAAGCAAAAAAAACTTCACCTTATTCATAAGTAATTCTCTTTAAATATTAATTTAAAGATATTTAAATTTATATTTATAATTATTCTACTAGATTGATTACATGGGAGGTATCCCATACCTCCCAATCTGTAACAATTTAGACTGTGTGCTTTAGTCCAGCTATTCTGATGGGGATTGGCAATAATCTCCACACACAGAATAAACTCAGTTTTTTATTATTTTTGAAATTATTTAATGTAAAATCTTCTTGTACAAAGTTGTACCGCTTCCCTGTTCATAAAAAAATAAAATTTGAATTGCAAAAATATTGGTCAAAATTGACCTTCAGCCAAGGTGCAATATGGCCTAACTAGAAATTATTTTTGTACCACTAAAACCTCAAAACATGATCTTATGATTTGTAATAGTGCACTAATTCGCGATAAACACAAATAGGTAATTAATCGAGAATTTCACAACTGTTAATCTAGTTGGGAATAATTCGTAATAAATAGTCAAATACCTGACATGCAATATAACAAAAATGTAATGGTATTAAATCCAAAAACAATTGTAAAACAAAGAAACTGTTTTAAAGTTGTTATTAAATATTCATTAGGAATGAACTTGTTCAAATTTATATTATAATTTTATTTTATTGATTATATGAGCTTTGGTATCCACCACCGATATGTAACAGTTTAAAAAGCAAAGTTTACTATTTAATTATATACTTTATGTAAATTACCAGTTTTTTGTCCTGCGCTTAGTGAACGATTTAAGCCTGTTTAAATGTAAAAGCCTAATTTTTTTATGATTTTAAATTTTCCAGATAATTTTTCTCGGAAAACATTTTTATTGAATAATTTATATCCGAGGTTCGTATGGATAAATGCAAATAAAAAAAAAATTAAGTGAAACACAGCTTCTCTTTACATGTATATCTGGGCAGATAACATCATTGCCAGCCAAAAAATTGCTAGAAATTCCAGCGTAACTTTGCCAATCTGACTGATTGGATTGGGCTGTCGGTTTGTTGGCAGCAATCTTCTTGCAGTTATTTTTATTCTTATTTTCACGGAAGCCACACCCTCGCTTCCGATTATTTACAGCTGGTCATAACACCGTGGGCTTCTACACGAATTTAAAGCTGGGTCATCTTTTCCAGCGTGGAGAGAAAAATTCTGTTCACCTTCAAGAGCAGGCAGAATTTTTTTTTGCAATACTGAGTTTTAGATCACAGCTTGCAGTGCATCCCACGTAACCAGGATTTAAACCTTTGGCCTGCCGGTCCCCAGATGTTAGATGTTATTGATGATAACTTGATGATTTCACACTTGAGATCTCAAATTGCCTCAATTGCACAACTAACATGAAATCATCAGTTAATAATCCTTACATCCTTACCACGACAATTGAATCGCTGATTTATAGTAAAAAAATACAGCATTTAAGGTCCAACAATATGAGTTGCTACGAAGCGACTCCTGGTTTTCTTGTAGCTAATTTCACTGGGGTTATTTAAAAAGTTAAGTATCTAATAATTAAGAAGAATTAAAAAAACGTATTCGAAACGAAAAGCGAGCAATTACATTAAGAGTTGTGCAAAATGTGATGGAAGAAACTGTAGCTAGATTTGCTTATTGTCAAGTAGTTAATGGGCAGCACTTGGAAAACTCAATTTTACGCTTTAATTATTTGCATAAACATAAACCAATGTTAATTTCATAAAATTATTTATTATTCTTTAACTGTTAAATTTTATGTTAGCTATATAAAGAGAACAATAATACTTAAAGTGATCTGTTTCAGTTAAAAAACTTTGATGCTCTTCTCTCGAACACCGAAGGTGTAAAAGTACTACACTCAAGTTTATTCTTTAACTCTTTAACTTTAATCTAGTAAACTTTACCTTGTTCATTGTTTTCGGCTTTGCTGGGAAATGGATTGATTCAAAAGAAGTTTCCTTAAAAAGGATAAAAATTTAAATTAAAATTTTAAAAATTTAGTTATAGTAGCAAAAAAAATTTGTTACTACTAGTCCAGTCAACGAAAAAGTATAGAGAGAAATGTTGGGAAAACAATTTTTGACATCGTTACTTAGTTTGGACTAGTTAGGAGATAAACATATCAAATGTCCCCGCCCGTAGCCCTTGAGCCGGGAGGGTAGCGGAGGTTTGAAGGTCCCATTTTTCGGTTTCTTGCTTATATCTCGGAAAATATGCGTCCTAGCGAAATAACCATTCTATAGAAAATGAAAGCTGATAAAATTTGCTACAAGTTTTATTCAGTCAAGTTTTTTGATATCTTGTATAGTTTTGGAAGCATTAAGGTAGTAGCCTGGTGACTTGCACGTTTTTCTACGTATTTATTGGGAATTTTTTTTCTAAGGGAAAATAAAATTCAATGGTTTTGGTTTTTTCGTATGTTATTATTGACATCTAAAAGAAACAACAAAAAATTTATTTGACTTAATTTTACAATGTTTTATTATTATTATTATTGGTCAAAGTAAAAAGAAGGTACATAACTGGCCCGGGTGATTTCGGCTCTTGAGGACATCGGAAATAAAGAAATCAAAAAAAGAATTAATCTATAGACTTGTCGTTATCGCTGGCACTAGAATCTTTTTTTCCATCCCTAACTTTCCATTTTACAGCCCAATTTGTGCCTGAAAATAATCAATTTTATTTTCTAAGTGCCCCATTCAGGCAGTTCCCCGGAAATTTTGGCAAAATGAGAATAATTGGCAAAAACTCATTTTCAGGATATTCTCCGGTGCAGCTGCTAACTCACTGTGCACTGGGACCAGGCAGTTGTTCTTAATCTTCCACCCATACATCTGAGGAGGCAGGATATTTTCTAGCCACAGTTATACTTGGTGGAATGTTCGGAGGGAATGCTGTTTTACTGCTCCCTCGGTGGGAGGAAGACAAGAGATATCAAGCGTGATGGTGGCCCCTGATTTTAAAAATGATTTGTATCTGTAGGCTTTAAGGGAGACCTCTTTCGCTGGAGCCCCATACCACCTCAAGATGCAAGTTTCACCTGCCTTTTGTACTTGGTCGATGAGGAAGAGTCGGAAAAGACCGCTGCTGCTTTCCGAACCTCTGGCGACTTCAGATACAACTTCGCAAATGCCACCTTGCTTTTTCGAATGTTGTGTCGCATCCAGTAAAGGCGTGCAAAAACAGCACGTCCTTGAAACCTTGTTGCTGAAGCTCTTGGGACGAGAAAAAGAAATCCCTTATCTTCTCACGTCCAGGCTTGATGAAAATAATGTTTAATCTTAGCCATCAAGAGGACTATGAGGTCCACATCTTCACCCACAATGCCGACAGCTGTTGTTTTCGACATTTCCACAGCCGTGTCCACGATCAGAACGTCCGCATCACTTTCTGCTTGAAGGATCCTGATCCCATTTAAAGTATGTTGATGACCCTGCTTTTGTTAAACTTGTTCGACAGAAAATCTTCTTGTTTGGCGTTTATATCGGTGTCTTCGGTGAAATGCCCGACTTTATCCAAAGTACTTTGAAAATAGGTTAAACCTGAGGATTAGGGTTGAATTTTTGCGCAATGACCAATGCTTTTGCATGCCGATTTTATCTTCGTATCAGATATTAAAATAAAACAAAATTGCCAACTTACAAAATTAAATTGATTATGTTCAGGCACAAATCGGGCTGTAAAATGGAACGTTAGGGATGGAAAAAAAAGATCCTAGTTCCAGCGATAACGACAAGTCTATAGATGAAGTCCTCTCTTGATTTTTTTATTTCCAATGTCCGCAAGAGCCGAAATCACCCGGGCCAGTTACGTACCTTCTTTTTACTTTGACCAATAATAATAATAATAATAATAATAAAACATTGTAAATTTAAATCAAAAAAATTTTTTTTATATTCTTTAGATGTCAATAATAACATAGTAAAAAACCAAAACCATTGCATTTCATTTTCCCATAGAAAAAAAATTGCCAATAAAAACGTAGAAAAACGTGCAAGTCACCAGGCTAAACCTTAATACTTCCAAAACTATACAAGATATCGAAAAACTTGATTAAATGAAACTTGTAGCAAATTTAATGAACTTTTATTTTATATAGTATGGTCATGTCGCTAGGACGTACAGTTTCCGAGATATAAGCAAAATTCCAAAAAATGGGACATTCAAACCCCGTCTTCTCCCCCGGCTCAAGGGCTACGAGCGGGGAATTATGTTCCCAACATTTCCCTCTATACCTTTTTTTGTGCATTCGTTGCCTGGACTATACTACAAAAACATTTTTAGAGTATTTTTTAGAAAAAATTGTTGTGGGGACACCCTGTGTATGCAATAAAAACTTGAAATATAAAAAATCCTGTTTGTAGGATGTTGTCTCATTTTTATGTTGTACGTTATGATTCGAAGCTTCTGGTGGTGTAGAAGCCTTGTCATCTTTTGCAGTGTTGTTCATGTTACATTTGCATTGTTTTAATTTATAAAGCACACAAGTTGGTAGTTTATGTACCACGTCTTGCTTATGTCTTCGCCATGTAATACATTAATTCAACACACGGGATAATTAGGAGTCATAAAATTTTACTGAGGATATTATACATTTTGAAAATGGTAAATACGTGGCTGATTTATTTATATGTTCGTCATATATTCATAATAATTTTACAAGTTTAATATTAAAATAGCAAAGCCATTGTGCTTTCCAACAAAGGGTTATTAAGATTGCAAGTAGTGTACCGAGCGAGTACAAAACCAAAATCTCTTTATTTTTGGTTTGGGCACAACTTCAACATGAAAATACAAGAAATGATTATTGGTTTTTTTAAAGTAGGTCATGTATAAATTTTTAATGAGACATCTGTCATAATTAAGCTGACGGTACCCACTTTAAACAGGAGCTTTTCGAAGCTTAACAATCAAGAAAATGAAATGAATTTAACTGTTTTAATAATTCAATTAACGTTTTTTATGAATAATTAACAAGTTTTTTGCAAGCCCTATTACCTACATTAAAGCTTTAAATTCGTAATTTATTTTTTTAATTTGAAAGGGGTGCGTTTTGTTGGTGTTTTTGAAAATCGCTTAAATCTTAAAGCAATCGCTGTAAATCTGAAAACTTTTGTTATTTACTAAAAAAGGAAGTTTTAAAAATAAAACTAATAAATTTTATCATGCACACTCGTAGTTACTTAAGTGGAAAATTAACTCGATTTTAGAAAAAGCTTTTTTTGTGGAAAAGGGTGGTTTATGGTATTATAACCCAGTTATTTAACAGATTTGCAAAAAAAATTAAATTAAACCAAATTTATTTTAATCTATGCACGTTTACATGAATTTGCAAAACAACAGACAGGATATATAACAAAAGCTCGTAGAGCAAGCGCATGTCCTGACGCTTGAAGATATCTCGAAAGCATGGGAAGCTTTCCTGCTGAAATTCAGTGTTTTATAGAAACCGTAGCGCGCTGCAAACGGAATAACCTAATTGGTGATTTTTCTCTAAATTAAATGCGACTTTAAAACTTCTCAATTAAAAAATTGTCAATTAACGTTCACATTTAAATTTTTAAAATTAACTTCCCGGCGTGATTAAAAAAAACTTTGCAAAACTTTACGTAAAATTTTTATTTCTCGGCGGAATTCAAAAATTACTAAAGGAATAAAACTTTTCCAATTGAAATAAAAATTAAAAGTACTCCGTAATCGAATCGCCCTTTTGTGTAAAAAAAGAGTAGTCGTAATTATCACACACACACGTTTACAAAGAGAGTGTTAGGTAGCATTAAGACCATAATGTAAAACGTGAACTAATTTTAAATGTTTTGTTGAAATGTGATACGCTAAATCTAAAAGTGAATCAAAAAAATTCATTTTAAAAATGAAATTTCCAAAAAGCGGTGTTTGTGCTTTTGGAGTTTTCGTCCTGTTCGCAAATTCAATCTTCGCTTACCAAGGTAAGAATTTTTTCTTCCATTAAATTATGAAAATTTTTTACAAAAAATGTTCCAAGTAAATACAATTCCTACCAATACTTTTTTCGTATACCGTCGATTTATCTAAGGAAACCTTCTTCTTGGAAAGTTTGATGCTACAAAAGGAAACATCGAATGAAAGATATAACCAGATATAACTTGACCCTCCAGGCGTAACTTAATATTGATGATAGACTCTCAGAAGACCGATTTGGCGTTGGTTTAGATTTAGATGCCCTTTACTTCTTGTTTTAACGTATATTTATGTTATTAAAACTACACTCTCAAAATTCCACTTTAAGCGAACCGCTTTATTAATTTTTAATAAACCTTTATTTTCCAATTTTTTTTTTGCGACGACGAAGCAACTAAATATTTATTTTGTAAAACAATTTTTATCAAATTCCGAGCAAATAGAAACAAGTTTGCTCTTTAATTAATTTTTAATAAACCTTTATTTTCCAATTTTTTTTTTGCGACGACGAAGCAACTAAATATTTATTTTGTAAAACAATTTTTATCAAATTCCGAGCAAATAGAAACAAGTTTGCTCTTTAATTAATTTTTTTTGCAGGAATTGTAAAGTAAACTTATCATTTTTGCAATAAAAAACTGAAACTCTTCTATTTATTTTTCAGTATTATGTGTAGCAATGCTGTAAAATATCGTTAACTCCCACAATTTCCGTTTGAAAAATTTTGTAAAGATTAAATCGTTTTTTCGTGGTACACGATTTTCGAATAATTGAAATACTAAATCGCGAGAAGTTTATGAAACTATAATCAAACTGAAAGGAATTTTTTGCTAAAAATATTTTTAGTTTTATCGCAACGGGGTGAAATTGCCCACCCTTTTTTGAGTACATGTAAGCACCGCTATCAGAGGTTGAATCCGGTATAATCCAATCGGTTTCTACAGATTGTTAGAACCGTCTTCTTACAGATAAAAGACAATTTATTGACGTACCAGAAAGAAGGAATCAGAAAGTAGGTAACTTTAAGTTTGTGTTTTTGTATAAAATTGTCATCTCAAAGTTGACATATAGGGGAATTTACTATTATATATTTTTTATTGCGCCATTCTAATCATATTTTAATTAAAATCTTTAAGATTTAATTACTACAAACTGTTGATTTTCATTAGTTAATCAATTTAAATTTTAAAACACTGCGGCTTTTTATCGGACTTATCTAACCTGGGGGGGGGGGTGAATCCTTAGTGTTATTACATTGCACATTGCACTGCTAGCTGGTAGGTACTACCACTTACCGCTAATAATAGCAGAAAGTAACAGTTAACATAACAGGCAATTTTTGCAGTAAACGGCAGTACCAAGTAGTATCAGCAATAAGTGGCAGTATTAGCAGGTAATTCCGAGCAATTTTCACTCAGAGGAATTTATCATTTTTAGTAAATTACTATTATTTATTTAGTAATACTGACGATAATGACTGCAGTACTTTTTAATACTTCCTTGACTGCCGAATATTACGATGTACTGATAGATCAGTATTTTCAGACTTATACTGAATTTTAGGGGTAGATTTTAGTTTATTTTCCGTTATCTCGTTCATTATCATGTTTATCGTAAAAATGGTAATATGCAATGACGCAGAGAATTTTATTTCTTTCAACTTTGATAATTACAATTTTTACTCTAGGATCAATATTTTCAGAGTTATACTGAATTCGGAGGTAGATTTTTGTTTATTTTCCGTTATCTCGTTTATTATCATGTTTATCGTAAAAATGGTAATATTATGCAATTACGTAAAGATAGAATCAAAAGAAGATATTTTTTAACTGTTAGTGAATTTTCAAATCTTTTTACGGTTTAGATTTTAAGAAATCATCTTTTAAAATTTAAAAAAATTCCATTGCAGACAGGAATATTGCGCCAATATTTTAACTATAAAAGACCAATATTGCGTGCTACCTGTGCAAAGTTAAAGGAAATAAAATTTCCTACCTAATTACTTATTACAATAATTTTTACGATAAACATAATAATCGAGATAATTGAAAAAAAAGAGATTTTCACTCTATTTGCAGTCTAACTCTACAAATGTCGATCCTAGGGTAAAAGTTATATGAACTAAACTTGTGGGAAATTATATTTCCTACAATTTTGAGTATTATCATTTTTACTCTAAATTTGAGAATAAGCGAGTTATTTAACAAACAAAATCTCACGCTTTAAATCAAGATGGCGGCTAACGCAATGGGGGGATTTTTACTACCAAACAACCCTCCTTTAGTGTGAAATAAAAAAATCGCTCCCGGAAATTATTTCCAGGTGAAATATTAATTTGACTGGACTATGATAATACATATTGTCTTTTAAATTTTATTACCTAATGCTACCCTTGACTCCTTAACAGGGGCGGAACTACCGCGGTGCTCTAGTATTAGTATTTAATTTTTAATATTCACAATGAAATATAATATTTTGGCAGGCTTTTCTTATTGGGTAAACAAAGTGGGCATCATTTATGATCAATAATTCAATGTTCCCACTACATTTTCAAAATCAAATCCTGAAATTTCCAGCTTTTCCCTGACAAAGAATAAAAATTTTCCATAACATTTCGATAAATCCTAACCTATAAAATGCCACCACGCTGCTCCTGCTGCTACAGCGTGTCATTTTTTGGTGAAAAAAAGCACTCTGATTGGTCCATTTTTTTTAGCAACCGAGGAATATATTAAACTAAGATTAGGACTAAAAATATTTGTTAAAAAATAAAATAAAAAATAAAAATAAATAAAAAATAATATAAAAATTAAAAGTCAAACACCCTCCAGTACATATCTTAGAATTTGGAGAAGATAGGGAATTTATAATTTTACAAATTTCGCTAGGAAAAATCCGGAAATTTGAATTTTTAAGCTAAAGTGAAGGAAGGTTAAACCTTAACTTAAAAAAGTATTTATTTAAGTGCCTTACTGCTCGGAGTTTTGCAGCAACTTTTGCGTTACTTTGAAAATTAACTGTCAAAATTATAGTCAAAAATGTAAATCGGGGGTTCCACACACCCCCCGGTTTACTTTTATTTTATTTATAATAATTAAAATTAATTTAATATACTAATTATTATCTTCTTCTTAATATATAAAACTCAAAGTTTGTATGTACTATGTAAGTCCGTCCCATCAAAATCTCCCCAACGGAAAGCATGATTGAATTGAAATTTTAACTGGGTATTCAGCTAAGAGTTCTTAGGTTAACGCCACTATTCCTAGCTCTCTACGTCAATTATCAATTTTTTGAAGAAAACAGTAAAAAAATATGACTAATTTTGTGATTTTATAATAATAAAATAAGAAATTAATTATAATAAATGATCCTGTGCAAAAAGGTCATTTAAATATTAGGAGGTCATAGCGGCCGGGAGGCCGCCTGACCTGCTAGTCAGAAAATAAAAAGTAAAATAAATCTTAATTTAAAAATTAAATTAAAATCAGTAATTTTAATTTTTAATTAATTTTTTTAAATTTAATTAATTGTTATATCGGGAATAATTAATTAATTAATTTAATTAAAAAAATATTCCGATATAACAATTACAGGGTTCCCTCTTCTTTGGAAAATCTGAAAAAGTCACGGAAAATTTAAGGTTTCCCTAATTTTGACAAAGAAATTTCTCATTTTTAATGTCAAGCGAACGAAAAAAATTAATTTTTAAATATAATAAATTAAATTTTAAAACTTAAAAACAAAATTGTAATAACATTTTAAATTAAAAACCTCAACTGAAATTGGGGAAAAAATATATTAAGTATTTTGATAAGAATGTAGGTATATTTTTATGAATCATAGGGGGGGGTTGATATCCCGTTGTATCTGCCTTGGCCTGGCAATCTTAGAAAAATGGAAATTTATAATATTCTAGAAAATCTTTAACAAAACTAAATAGGGGGGGGGTAGTTACTCATTTGTATATCCGCTTATATCTTGTTTGGAAGGAATTCTTTGGAAATCGCTGGAATTGCATGGAAATCGTCGGAATTTTTGCCTTTTATAAAAGCAGGGTTCCCAATAACAACTTCGCACCTGCTTGTTACGCCACTGCTGCTTAATCTTGCATAATGCTGGCACAGTCTACTAATACTGATTTAATAATAAATCAGTCTTTAAATAGCTTTACACGAAAATGTTTAGAAAAATATAATATACAATGAAAAGCAAGACGATATAAAAGCAATAAGAGAAGCCAGATACAAAATCTGGTAATTTAAATAAAGTAAGATTTTAATTAAATAAAGTAAGTAAAAATTCAATAAACCTGAACTAATTACTACTTTGCTGAAAAAGTCGACTACGGTTATAATTAATTTATTTTGATAATAAACTCTTGTTGGAAAAAACATGATTTTATCTCTAAACTACTTACTCACTGTAGCAGTAACCATAATCTGAAATAGGCAAAATCACTGCTGCCCAGGTCCTTTTAAAATAAATACATTGCCAATTGTGCTAATCTGGTTGAATTAAGCAAAAACATTAAAAAAAGTCGTAAAATACCTCTGATTGGTTCATTTTAAGTTACCAACCTAAAAAAAGTTGACAATCCACCATTAAAATTAACAATTGATATAAAAAGGAATTAATTAATAGCATGTAATACAATGCAGTGCCTTTTTGTGTTTTGTGGTTGTTTGAGTGTCAGTTTCAACAAAGCTGCCCACACCCAATTGCTCAATTTGTTTTTTAGTTAATTTTTTACGCTTTTGTTACGTTGTTACCATGGTATGTTAGCAATACAATACGAAAACTTTGCTTAACTAATTTAAAACTGTTACACACCAGTAACATTGTTCAAAGCAGTTTTATCACTAATGGAAGTATTAACAGATTAGTTTTAAGTTTAAAATTTAACAATTTTAGTTGGTATAAAGATTTATGAGAGACAATGCCAAAAGCACCCATCGCTTCGTTTCAACAGGCGTAGATAATGCGAGGTAATTTTTAGGATAATTTGAAAATGAAAATAGAATGTTTGAAACTTGTACAGAATTCTCTCGTAGAATTTTTAACCACATTTGGTATCAACTGTTTGAGTATCGCTTGAACTTCAATGAGCTTTCAGTCGCATCATGTTAGACTCAACCGTTGCGGAGATATTAGAAAAAGCTTAGAGGGTATTATTACGGACATGCTTCTTCTATTCTCTCTTCATTTTTATTTTCTCGTGAAACCAGCTTCCATTGATAGAGCTTCGTTTGAGCTTTAAGTGAGCTACTATTCCAACCCTGAGAGTTTTACCTTTCACAAAAAATGCTTTTAAATTTTTAAATAAATTTCACGTTTGCGAAATTTACACTTACACTGTATTTCATTATAATTCTTCTTCGTTACTTTGACCTCTGGTTTTTGAATGGCTCTGCTAATTGCAGAGTTACAGCGCATATTAAAAATGGCACCCAACGTGGGGCTTAAAAACTAAATGTGTTTACACAATTTTAACAATTAAAAAACTAAAAAAAATTAAATGAAACTTCAGGTTTAATAAAAAAGAATATAAAAACTGAAATAACTGTAGGTTTTTAAAAGAAGGTAATTATCTGGATTCGATACTCTGTAATTAGCAGAATAACTGACTTTTTGAACAAGACATTTACGATAATAGCCAGTCACTTTATTCTGAAGTAACAGCGATTATTAAATATGCCGCCGCCCAACGTGGGGCTTGAAAGGACTAAACATGAATTTACCTAATATTCACAATTACCAAACTAAAAAAGGTTAATTGAAACTTGAAGGTATTATAATTAGAATATAAATAATCTAAAATAAGAATGAATTTTTGAAGGAAAGAAATGATTCGGATTCGGTGGTGCGTAATTAGCATAAAAACTGATTTTTGGAAGCTTTGATATTGTGTAATATAATTTATTGCATGGATTTAAAATAATGAATAGAAAGCTTGGTCCGTTTCCTACATCATTTTCTTTATAAAATTTCCCATTTAAAGCTTCTTTTATAAACCTTATCATAAATTGCCGCAAAAAATTTAATAATCTAATTTAGTTAGAACTCGCACAACTTTAATGATAAACATAAACTCCACAACTAAACACTTAAGTCATAAACTCATAACTAACAATTTAGTTGGAATATACGAAACATGCATTTAAATTTAAAACACGTTCTACGAAATTAAACATAACGTTTACAACTTTTATTAAATTCTTCTTGTTTTAATTAAATGAATTCATTTTGTATAATCGAAAAACACAAATATATATGTATATAGTATATACCCGGACCTATAATACATTGTCACTAAGTTTAATCGCCAAATAAAACTCATGTAGATTTAATTTTCGTCAGGAGAATTAATTATTTAATTAAATAAAAGTGTTTCGCTGTAGGTAGAGGGACCAGATCCTCCGCAGGAATATAATAAAAGTTTATAATTTTTTAATAATCTCCATAAAAGCCATTTCGTGTACTCACTTGGTATTGATCGTCTTAAACGTGATACATTTTTTATTAGCAATTATTGACTTTTAATTTCCTACTCAATTTAAGCGACAAAAACACTACGACTGCCTTATCCTTCTACATCAAAGTTCAAAACTATACGCATACCATTATGCAAATAAAGATGGCGTCAATTTACATCAAGTCTCTAAACGCAACTAATAACATTACATGGAAGCGACTGCTGTATGAAATGGTGTTAGGTTTATCCTCAAAAGCTTTAATCCACGATTAAACTTTTTACTTACAATGATTAAAAAGTGAATTATTTAATGTTTAAGTGAATTTTAAACTTTACGATTAAAAGCATTTTTTAATGGAGCTTTAAAAGAAAAAAGAATTTTTAAATGATTTTGCATGAGAATAACAGAGACAAGATAATCTCTGTTACATCCCGCAATTAAACAAATTAGTGTGGAATATAAATTCTCTTTTTTAACGGCCAATATTTAATTTGAAACCGTTTTATTATTGTAGCCTACATAAATCACTTTCTGAATACTCAAATTATCTCTACCTACTTCTATATTATTTAATAATACTCTAATTGCCTGATTTGCCAAGCCAATATACTCTCACCCAGTAAATACTACCAAAATATTTGCATTTGTCTAACAAAATTGCTTTTAATAAATTAGTTTCTCTTAAAATAGATTTCATTCAGACTAAACAATAAATTTGCAACATTCAATTTGTAATGCTGCTTATATTTTTAAATTTCCCGCCTCAATATTATAACGAAATTAAGAAATTGAATAGTTGAACAAATGTTAACTCCAGGGGCGGAACTCCCGGGGTGCGGTAGGTTGTACTGTGGCCTTTTCAATCTTAATAAAAATACCAAAAATACGAGGTGCACAACTAGATGCTATTTGAAGTCTGTGCAATACAAATACAATACAAAAAATACAATTTTGAAGTAAATATTACAACAAGTAGAGTAAATTTTATATCAAATTTTGTAAAATTTACTTCAAATTTAGTAAAATTTACTTCAAATTTAGTAAAATTTACTTCAAATTTAGTAAAATTTACTTCAAATTTAGTAAAATTTACTTCAAAATTGGTGTGAGGTTGATTTGAACTTCAATTATAGTAAAAATTATTTCAAAACACAGACCAAAAATGTTTCTCTGTGTTGAATGGTTATATTACGTTTCGCCCCCGCCGTTTAGCCCCACCGTTTTGCCCCGGGATGTTTCAGCCCCCCACCTTTTAGTCCCCTCCGTTTTTAATTAATTCTTACGTGAAATGTGGGGGGGACAAAATATTGAAAATTTTTTCTCGGTATAGAATGGTTATATTACGTTTTGCCCCCACCGTTTAGCTCTCACCGTTTCGCCCCAACCTTTTAGTCTCTACCGTTTTTAATTAATTCTTACGTAAAATGTGGGGGACACAATATTGTCCCGGCTAAACGGCTAAATGGTCAAGGGCGAAACGGACGGGGACGAATCGCCGAAGGCCAAACGAGGGAGGGGCTAAACAGCTGGGGACGAATCGGCGGGGGCTAAACGGTGGGTGCGAAATGTCCTTATCCTGTGTAGAATACCCCCAAATCGACAGCAATTGTGACTTCCGCACCAGGAATTTTACTATATTCTGTGGGGTGTTCCACACCCTCCAGACCCCCCGGTGAGAGTTTTCACGACGCATAGATATATGCTGTATAAATACGCACTAAAACTTTTTGTTTGTATACAAACGATCTATTAGATGTATTTGTTCTAAGAGAATAAAAAGTTTTTATATAAAAGTAAATCACACAACATACACACACACACACTCGTGGGTGTTCAAACCGGGGGGTCTGGGGGGTATGGAAAACCCCCCAGTTATACCCCCCAGTTTTTATTTATTTTGTCAAAATCAAATTTTTGATTTTACTTTTTGATGCCAGGCTTAGATCTTTCTTACAGGGAAGTAAAAATTAATATTTAAATAAAATAAATTTAATATTAAAATTTAAAACAAATTTATTTTTAAATTATAAAAAACTTTTAAATTAAATTGTTTACCTCGACTGAAAATTTCATTTCCTTGGTTTGGCACTAAAAATGAGAAATTCCCTGAGAAAATTTTGGCTATCTTAAATTTTCCATGACTTTTCCAAAGTGGGAATCCTGTAATTGAAGAGTTCAATGCAAGAAGTTACTAAGTACTTTTTTCGTGTTATAAGATCATCCATTTCAAAATATTCAAAACCAAATTATTGTATTGACCTGATTTTTTTAGTGATTCTCTATGACAAAAGAGGAGTTATACAAACCTTAAATTTTTAATATGGCTCCTGGTGAGCTCCATTTTATTTCATATTATCATAATATATCATATTATCTCAAAACTAGCGAAAAGTGACATAGTAACTTCTTGCATTGGACCCTTCAATTGTTATATGCAAAATAATCAGTGGTGTATTTACGTGGGGGGGGGTCTGCAACTAATCAGTATATTAAATAACAGTGGCGTAGCCAGGAATTTAGTTTGGGGGAGCCCACGAGCGCAGCGCGTCATTTTCTAAAAGCGCCGCAGGTGAAATTTTTTTTTTGAATTTCAAAAGTTCAAGCGCTCAATACTCAAATTACAACACAAAAATAATTTTTCTATCAGAAATTCGAAATTTCTGATTTCGGGGTGGGTGGGTCCTCCTGACTACGCCACTGTTAAATAACATACAATTATTATTTGTTATTTAAATATTTAAAAGTGTTGAGAGATTTTTAAATCCTGATTTATTTAATAAATTATAATTTAGGTCAAAAAATTAATTATTATTAATTAAATTAATAAAAAAAAGTACAACTATTTTTAGGAACAATTATTTTTGAATTTCATATTTTACATTGCCATTTTAAGTGTTATTTAGTTTGTTATTTTATTTTTCTTCCCCAAAGTTCTTTGGGATGATAATCTCGTTAATCTCTTCATGCGCACCAGGGATAGACATTTTCGCACACAATTTTGTGCAAAAATCTGAAAATTATGAAGTCATTGTATGGGGGAATAAATATATTGTGTATTTTAATATTAATATTTTAATATTTTTAAAATTTCAACAAAACACAACGTAGTAATGTTTGTTGTTTTCTAAGGCTCTCAGAAAATCTCAGAAAATTAAAAAAGAAAATAAAAAAAATAATCTATGGTGTTCTAAAGATTTTCTAAATTTCCCAAGATTTCCTTGAGAAGAAAATAGCATTCTTAAGTTTTACTAAGACTTCATAGAATTTCCCTAAAATTTGCTTGGATTTCTTTTCACTTTTGAATATCACGATTTTCCCTTCGGTTTTCTAGTTAGTACTGGAATTTTGGTAAATTCCAAGACATCTCAAGAAACAGATTCTTAGAAAATTTGTCGAAATATAGAAAATCTCAAGAAATCCCCGAAAATTTTAGAAAATAGAAAATTCTAGAAAATCTTAGAAAAATATCCAAAAAATCTTGTGAAGTGGGGAATTACAAAACATTCTAGGATATTTTAGGAAATCTAGACAATCTCAGAAAATGAAAAAGAAAGCTCTGCTATATATATTTTTTTAAATATTTAATAAAATTATTTAGGGAGGGGGTAGTTACTCGTCTCTCGTCTTCCTTCGATTAATATTTGAAAGAAGCTGGAACTGACAATCAATGTTTACTGGAATAAAATTCAAAGCTGGTACATCTTTAAATAGCTAGATGAACTGATTACAATAATTATTTGAAATTTGTTCTGAAAGTAGATAAACTATAACCATTCTAACCCACTTTGAAATTTTCGAAGTCCGCATTGAATGGAATTATAATTAAATTTAGTTTTTAGTTTCAAACCTAACGCTGAATGTTTATTTTTGGTAATAGGCTCTGATAATTTTTAAAATTGTCAAATTTCTAAAATAGTTTTATAAATTTTTAAACAGAAATCAATACATTCAAATACTGTTTTTACGATTACCAACATCAATCAAATTTTTACAACACGTTTAATAAACTTTTTCTTATATTTTAATAATAAAACAGGAACGTGAAGTTTTACGAATCGAAAAGTTTTACTTGCTTTCGATGAAATTTTTTTTTTAATAATTAAAAAAAACTTTTTTAAAGATGGATATGCTCGTTATCGGATAAATGTTAATTTCATGTTGAATTCTTGAATAAAGTATTTCTCAACAAGTTTAAATGTAAAGAAGAAAAGTTAAAATAAGAAGAATTATTAAAAATTATGTAAATGTGGAATCGAAACTTTTTTAAATGTTACGGCTTAATGTCACTGGATGGTCAACATAGGTTCGTTCCACATCACAAACAATGGTCCAAAAGACAAAGCATCGTTATTATTCGGCCCAGATGTTATCGGTTCTATATAAATATTATATAAAATTATAATCAATATAAGAGGGATGTGTGGGACTGTTTACCTTTTATCTTAGTTATCCGCTATAGTAACTGCTGTGTATGTAAGTTTTAAAAGAATTAAAATTTGATTGAATTTTAAAAACCAATCAGCCCGAGGAGAATGTGAAATAAACCTTTATTTTTTGTAATTGAATTTAGGAATCGACAAAGTTATGGTTTTCACAATGCGGAATATTAAATTCAAATTCATCTAAAATATACAAAGCATTTTCTAATGTTAATTAAATTCAAATAATTTTAAACAATATCACTTGCTGTGAGGCAAAAATTAATTAAAATTAATATTTAAAGTGTACATGTCGATGCTAACTCGAAACTTATGAATATATTATTATAATTATTTTGAAAATATAAACCGAATAACATTTACTAAGCTCTTTGAAAAGCAGCAGGACGTCAATAGGATCTGTATTAGTTAGTGACGTTTTCATTGCAGGAGAACACTCCTGGTTTCGACCCCGGGGTGTTTCTAAACTTTCTACTGGCTATGTATGTTTTTGAGAGTTCCAATTAAGAGCAGAAAAAACAATGTCCTCCCTTAAATTAAATTCAATTATTAAACAATTTTGTAAAAAGTCAAAATGCAAAGTTTACGTAAACATTTTTTAATAATACCACCGGATCCTGCTGGGTGGTAATCTGGATTTAAAAATAATTGAAAATTAATCAAAAACCAAAAAGGTTAATCACACTAATCAGCGGAGAGCATAAGTTTTTAATCTAGGGTATTTACGCACATATTACTTTGACTTACCTGCATAATTATAGAATGATGATTTAATAATTTAAAATAATAAAATAATCTACTTAATTATCAACAATAACACAGACAGCGAAAAAAAAATAGAAACTGTTATTTCTCTCCTCTTCCCTTGGAGATCACTCCCCAACTTTCTTAAATCTTCTATTGTTCTGTAATTGCATTTATTCGGAGTAGTAATAGAAAGAATGTACGAGTATGTCACCTTTATAACATACAGAGTACTTACATACATATTTAATCAAGCCGGAAGGAAACTGTTCAATTATCTCAAATTGCTCAGGCTTTCATAAAGATTTACTAGCTTTTTTTAATTAATTGTTGCTTTCAAAACTATATAATCAGTTTTATTTATTTTGTAAATGATTTGCACAATAACTTTGTTGTAACTTTCTATTTTAAAATAAAAAACAAATTATAAATATTTTTGGGGATTAGTTCTGACGATACCGATAAAGCGAAACCGGTAATCGAAAAAAATCTCATTGAATTTATAAATTTATTCTTCGATATGAAGAACCAGTTATTTCAATGAAACAATAATTTAAAAACCAAATGTTTGTAAAACTCGAAAAACCCAGACCCAATTGTCTTCGTTAGAAGTGAAACAGGGTCACCGGCACATCTAAAAACAACCAGATATAAGTAATGAACGTTTCATTCAATCAATGATCTCCAGTTTATTGGTCATTTATAGAGGCGATCATATTGCTAGTTTATAGCAAGGCCCATTTCAACTGTCTACTACTGATACGCATGAATGGATTAATGAGATTTCTGCAACCGTAATCCATATTTTCCGTGGATCACCTAGATTTTCTCGCAGACTACCAGTTGTCAGCAAACCAGTGGTTCGATGCTTATTCTTACTTATATTTGCCAATATAGCTTTATAAGCCAGTAGAACCGATAATAATTTTTCTCTACATTCTTAATTTTCGAGTCCGTATTTTTCTCTCTAGTGCTCTCGCGTTTGGGAGATCTGGAAATATTCCCAGCATTGGCTACTTCGTAATTTTAAAGTTTTGGTGCGTCATCAACAAGGCTGTATGAAAAAAACAAATAATGGGATAAGAAGAGTTTACTGGGGGATCAGACCCCTCGGATTTGGAAACAACTTTTATTCGTATTTGTAAAAGATTAATCCCCGGTTTCACCAACCTTCGTTAAGGCATTTGATCAACGTCAAATGGTTTGACGTTCGTTAACTCATGAAAATCTGTCTGTATAATTGGTTAAAACAGATTTGAAGTTGATCAAATGTCTTAACGACGCGACGGTTGGTCAGGCCGAGCATTAATCTTTAAAAGATACAAATAAAAGTTGTTTTAAATCCGGGGGGTCTGGGGGGTTTTATTATATTTTCAATAGAAATATCCCCAGTATTGGCTAATTTGTAATTTTTCAGTGTTGGTACGACATCAACAAACAAAAATATGATAAGGAGAGTTTACTGAGGGGTATTCCATACCCCCGGATTTAAAACAACTTTTATTTGTATTTTTAAAAGATTAATGCTCGATTTCACCAACCGTCGTCAAGGCACTTGATCACCGTCAAATCTGTTTTAACCAGTGAAGCCAGGCGTTAATCTTTTAAAGATACAAATAAAAGTTGTTTTAAATCCGGGAGGTCTGGGGGGTATAGAATACCCTTCAGATCCCATTATTTTTTTTAATGGAAATGCACCCAGTATTGGTTACTTTATAATTTTTCAGTTTCAGGAGAGTTTACTGGGGGGTATTTCAGACCCCCCCGGATTTGGAAACAATTTCTGTTTGTATCTTTTAAAGATTAATGCTCGGTTTCACCAACCTTCGTCAAGGCATTTGATCAACGTCAAATAGTTTGACGTTTGTTAACTTATGAAAATCTGTTTCATAATTGCTTAAAACAGATTTGACGTTGATCAAATGCCTTGACAACCTTGATGAAGGTTGGTGAAACCGGGCATAATTCTGTTATGCCAAAGTCGTAGAAGCTGATCAATAAACATGGCATTTCAGAAAATATTCTTTTATTTGCTTATTTTCATGATTTTCTTGGAGTAGTTTAAAGTGCGGACCCTGTACGTTCCAAGTAAAAACTCTTTTATTTGTTTATTTTTATTATTTTCTTAGAAAGCGGAAGAAAAAAATTGAAACCCAGGCATCAAAGCTCTGTTCGGGAACATGGCTGTGTAATAACTTTTTGAACTAAAGTTTCCTTTCAGTTAAACTTATTTTAACTTCAAAGAACTTAGCATTAGTGAATTAGTAAAAAGACCGGGGGGTCTGGGGGGTATGGAATACCCCCCAGTACCTCATAAATTGTATAATCTTTAATAATTTAAACTTTAAAATTGATTATTTTCCAAACATTAATGTTTTCGTTCGTTTGAACATTTTGCAACTTCTACGGTAGAATTTCCCCCTTATTCTAGTTGACTGAGTCTTAAGTCAGCTATCATATAAAGCAAACTTGGCTCCAAGCTCGCTTGGTTGAATTGGGTATCAGAATTGGTTCTTTTTTACAGTTTGCCTTCAAGTCCGGTATTAAATGATTACAACCTATTAAACGTGTTTTCTCGTTGCAAAGTCAAGTTTATGGTTGAATAATAAATGGATTTCTTGGTTGGACTTGAGTACAACTTGTTGATCGATTACGAGACCATCACCTTTGTGATAAACAAGACAACAAACTTTTCTTCTAGTTTAATTTGTTTTGTCTACAAAAAACGTAGAGACAGTTAATAAAAAACCGGGGGTGGGGTATGGAATACCCCCCAGTAAGAATAAAAAAAAGGAACTTTACCATATATAATTTTTTGATAATTTTCTTTAAAAAAAAGTCTGTGCGTACCCTTATGTTGGTCAGACAAATAATTCATGGGGCCAGGACGACTTTGAATCTGGTTTCAGTGGGATCATTATCGCGAAGTTTCTTTCGAACCAGTCTGGACTGTGGTCGTAGGCTTATCTCATTAGAGAACTTCCCGGGAGCATCACAAAAGGCTATCGAGAAACAAAAAAAAGTCCAGAGCAAAGTTCTACCTGCTCATCCAAATTGCTTTTCAATAAACTAACTTCTTTAGGAAACGCAAGGTATTTCAATAAATATTTAATTGCTTTCTGTTCATCAAATCAATTTTGTCGAGTGCGCTCGCTGAGTGGGTTGACATAATATTAATAATAATTTTATAGAGTAATGAGAAATTTTGAATAGAGTAGACTGTAAGTGCTGTAGTTATAGTGCAATAGAAAAATTGAACATCAAATGAAACTACATAGTTTCCTTTTTATTATCATAGAAGGAAATAATTTTTCTATTGCGATGATTCCGTTTTACACGCAAAGAAAATAATAAAACAGTATCTTATATTCTAACGAGATAGTAGAAGTTACATTTTCGAAAGACAAAAATATCATATAGTTTGAAAGTAACTCTAAAGTAGCTCCCACGGTACTTAACTTTATTAATACAAAATGTATGAAGCGGGAAGGAATCGATAAACGCAAACGTAGAGCTGCTGATCGTAGGGAAGCCATCTGACAGTGAAATATTATTTTCACCTTACAAATTAGGTAAATTAGCTGTATGTTATGCTACCGTGACCAAATTATGGCTATTTAGCTGTGATGTGATGGAACTATGGCACATGGCGCATTTATTTGTGTGAAAGGAATGATAAAAGAAGTGAGTTTTAATTAGATTTGCGAAAATGTGTTTTTCGAGGCAAAGGAAAGTGATGAAAGAGAGCTTGTGCGGTTGGATGTCTTAAGAAGATCTAAATATGTTGATACAATTCTCATTATGTGATTATAAGGGTAAAATTTGTAGGTTTCCCTTAAGCGTTGCCCGCTTTTGTTGTATTCTATGCACGTGTTAGTAATGGTCTGCTAGGGAATACAAATTTAGAATTTAATACATGAAGCACATGTAAACAACAAGGAGGTTCTCCATAAACCTTTGCGTGCCCGTTGTGTACCAATTTTCTTCGCTAATATTTTATGACATCAAGACATTGAAACCATAGCTTATATTTTCCATAAATAAGACGCCCTCCCAATTAGTTCCCCCTTTTTTGTCAAATTAATAGAATTTTACGAGCGGACGACGTTAAAAACCGCGTCCTTTACACTTTTAAATTATAACTGGATCACGTATCGGTTAACAAAGAAAGTATCGAACAATCAGGGAAGGAATTGTCACGTGAATTTCAATTTGACCACCACAATAACTTACTGCTTTGCGACGAAATAGCACTAGTGGACGGTAAAAATCTGCAGCAGTCGCCACTTTGCACCAAAAACCCTTTTTAGTATTCCCATTGCGATTAAACAACCCAGCTACTGCAAAATTTACCTGTAATACGAAAACTATCCAGCATTTAAATTGGATTTTCGGCTGCAACTAAAAGTCCATTTGTCGATTACCTTACCGATGCTGTATTTTACTTTAATTAGTTGTATTTTCCTCTTGAATAATAAAATAGTTGCTGCGTTTGTAACATCGACAAATAATAATTATTAAGTTTGTTTTCTAGAAAAGCAAGCACGTTTGTATCTAAATTGAAAATTTGTATTTGTTATTTTTGCTAATGAACGAACGACAACATACACGGAAATCTTGAATCGAGAGTTTACTTAACTCGCTTACTTGATTTTATCTCATCCTAACATGCAAAATAAACATATTTTACGAATATTTCATGTAGAGGTAGCGAAGGTGAAGTTTAATCACTTATAAACGCTCATTTGGGCACAAAACCTTACTTAATCTACCCTTAATTTTTCTATTAATATAATTTCGTACTGGGGCCGTATCCCCACAAATATACTTCTTTAGTCGCAGCGTAGCGCAGACATATCATTAATGGGTTTTAACGAAATTTCTTTTCACGGAAGCCATACCATCGCTTCCGACACATTTACAGCTGGTCGTAACGCCTTGGGCTTCTACACGAAAGGAAAATTCTGTTTAAGGATGAAAGAATTTTTTATTACAATTTTCAACAATTAATTAAGAGAGCCGAAGGTTTAGAAGAATCTTTGTAAAATCGAGGTTTTCTGTTACGTTCAAGCATGCTGAGTGAAATCGCAGAGAAACATCGTCATAGTAAATTCATCACGTCAATTCTTATCGCTACTGTTATGAATGCCAGCAGAAGTTCAACCTTTAATCAAATAATTTGAAAATTTTTTTTAATATTTTGTTTTTGAAAAAATATAAAATAAATTTTTTTAATTTACTTAAAATGCCGCATTATTAAAATGTCCACTGAAAAAATCCCTTGAATGTGCGAGAGTTGAACTAAACTCCCTAGAGAATTCCATTGAATTCCAGAATTGCTCCCTAGCCACCACGAGGAAAAATATTTAATTAATATAATACGTATAGTTGGTATAGAAAGTTTTCCAATCAGTAATAGATGTCAAATTAACATCTGACAAGATGCCAGGACAGTGTGGCAAAGCATAGTATTTTTATAATTGAAGGTGAAAGTTTTTGCAGTTTTGCCGTACTCAGTGCACATCTGTTTTTTCTCAAAAATTCCAAAAAACTTCTTTTTAAGAGTTGAAATAAATGTCATTAATGCAATTTTTAAAGAGTAATGTTGTAAACTTTAAGTGCTAACTTGAACTTTTAAAGAAATAAAATAGCACAAGCTGATATCAAATTAATATCTGCTCCACTTTGCGTATTGCATTTTCTTGAACTAATCAACATTACAAAGCAAAATTTATCTTGAAATTACCATATATTTATTTTTCATCATCAATCTACTATTTTCTTCTTTTCTAGTAATTAACCAGCGCAGCGGCGCCTCGCCTTGTATAATCATACCAAATTTATATTTCCTTCGTTTTAATTACTCTGAATTTTTTCTGAAAACTTGACTTTCCTAATAAAAGTTTCACTTTTTGTGAAAGCATTATTATACTTTACTGCCGGCTTCTTGTATTGTATCAACTTAAATTTAGATTAAATATAATTTAAAAATTAAACTAATTAAAATTGTAAAAAACCTGAGGTGGACACCACATGACTTCTTTGTCATTTTTAGAATGATTTTACAAGAATCTCGTTAATCTAGTTGTGCGCGTCATGAATGAATGCCTTTTTGACACAGACAATCGCAACCAAACATAGGAGGTCCACAACTAGATGCTCTAAGTGTCTCAAAATCAAAATTTCAACTTTCTACAACCTACCTTTTTCGAGTTATGCGACATATAGACGTCCGAAAATAGTCAAAATGGATTCAGGATCAAAACGGATATTTCCGTCAAAATCTGGAAATCGAAAAAAACGGGATTACATGAGTAATAACGAATAACCTGGAATAGGGGACAAATAATAATACGAAAGGCTCTTATTTTCATTACAAATTGGTAAATGGGAATTTCGTTAATTTATTCGCGACTCGCACTAATATCTATGAAATCTAAGAAATTTTAGTTTTTTAAAACTTTTCAGATATAGCCTTAAACATAGGTAGGTACTGTATTAAAACTGGTTTTTAAACTTTTGAAGTTATGAAGGAACAAACAAACATTATGTACATCATACAATACATACAAGTATACAATAATTATGCTTACAGACAACATATCACTCCTAAACACATAAACGGGTCCGTTCCATTGGGATTAAAAGTAAAAAAAAAGAAAACAGTTTAGGAAAATCTTTCATATAACAATGTTTACTTTGTTGGTTTACCCACATGCTACAATTTTGAAAAATCATAACTTGATTTGTTTTTGTCGTATTTCCTATTTTTGCCTACAGGTTTTTTTATATTTCCTACAAATTTCCAATATTTGGAAAAATTCTATCCTATCCATCGATCATAGTACCGAAGCGGAATTACGCTACACAGTGGCGTAACAAGCAGGCGAGGGCCCCGTGTGCGAAGTTGTTAACGGGGGCCCTGCTTTTATAAAAGACAAAAAAAGTTGTATACAGGACTCGAAATTCCGATGATTTCCATGCAATTCCAGTGATTTCTAAAGAATTCTTATTTTTGCTTTATCCATTTTCTGAAATTTCATTGGCTTTAAAATTCTCTAGATTTTCTAGAGTTCTGCATTTCTCTCTATTTCTTATTTATCAAAATTTTCTAGAGTTTCCTAACATTTTTTTGAAATTTCTATGAATTTCTTTTATTTTTTTCTATATTTTTTTGAAATCTTTTAAGAATCTCTTTCTTGAGATGTCTTGGAAAAATACGCCACTGATTGTTCCCTATATAACAATTACAGGATTCCCACTTCTTTGGAAAATCTGGAAAAGCCGTGGAAAATTTAAGATTTCCCTAATTTTGTCAAGTAATTTCTTATTTTTTGTGCCAAGTCAAACATAATATTATCAATTTGAGACAGCAGTTGAATTGTTCATTAATTATGTTCATTCATTAATTAATATTTCTAGATGGAATCATGTTGAGTATTGATGATTTGTAAACTGAAAAGTGCAATGTTGAAGATCAATAGATCATGAAATAAATTTTGCCATTACATAATGGAAGGTTGTTTTATGTTACTTTGTAACAAAGCATTTGCTGAACAATTTATTAATTTATGCCCATACAAAAATCTTAAGATAATAATTATTTGGTGAGTTTAAGTCTTAAATATAAAATGAAATTTGGGCCAAAAGAGCTTTCCAATCCGACTCTGGCTAAGGTTGAATGAAAACAGTTTTTTTAGGCTGCCTAACGCCAAAATGAAAGAAGCATGCTTTCTTTAGGACCAATAGAGGTCTGAAAAGTGTTTTTCGTGGAATAAAAAATAAATCACATTTTTTTATATTATTTTTCATTGCTCTTTTAAAAAACTGTAATTTTTGAGTTGTCACTTTTCCAGACACGGAGCGAATTTATATACATAATTTGATTACTATTTCTTTAAAACATTTTCTCGTGAAAATTCTCTCTACGAAGTTATAACACATTTTAGCATTTTGATATATATTTTTTTAAATATTAAACAGTTATATTAGAAAAGTATTTCACATGTGTGTGTCAAAAACACTCAGCGCAAAATTTGCATTCCATTTTTTAATACTACGGAATTTTTGACACCACATCTCCTAAGAAAGAGCGGCTAAATTTTAAGGAATCTCCAATAAACATGAAAATATAAAAGCGAGCGTTTGTTTACTTTGAGTTAAATATTGAACTGGATTAAATTTATGCATTTGAGTTTAGAAAATACAAGACAATTCAATTATTTTTTTATTTCTTCTGCAACAAAGAATCGGAAAAGATATTTTAAATTTTGTTAGGGAGGAGAATGAAACGAAATAAATCTAAAAGAACCTGAAAATTTTTATCTTAATGTCACTCCATCGCAAAGATAATCCAGCTAGCAACCTTCAGATAAATCTGAAGTAAACATACCACGAGATGGTTACTGCGGCAGAAACCACTTTACATGATGATCATCTAATAAGTAAAATACATCATCTCGGTACACTTGGTTATTATTAAACATAATTCAGAATAAGACGGACGGTAATGCAAGTGCATAACATGTTATGCACGTAGAGCGCCGAAAGCTCGGCCAAGCTTAGTCTAGCTTACGGTGGCCGCTTTTGGTTCAATTTTCGTCCAAAAAAAGCAATCGGAATAAAAAGATCAAAAAAATATTGAACCGGTTTAATGAAAAAACTACATTGTTATTACTGTGATGATTTTAAATCGTATATTTGTGAAATACGTTTTCATTATAATTAAATTGAAATGAAAATTTAAATTGAATAGCATATAAAAAGTCCTAGTTACGTAAGGATAAAACAAATGAGACAATTTATAAAATCTTTAAGTTAATGATTTTCTTGCTCTCAATTTGTAATCCTTGCGCAATTACTGGCAAACAAAGCCATAAAAAATTACTAAAATTTTTGTTAAAGGGTTGCTAATTAGCAATTATAGCTAATTGAAAGATTTATGGTTTGCGAGAAGTTTAATTTGTGTTTTCAAGAGGAAATTTGTGTTATGAATAAATTTAGTTTTTGCGCCAGTATTGCTTGCAAAATATTGATGAACTTCGACGTTAAGAGCCTCGTGGCGTATAGAGTGCGATCAAGCATATAAACCGTCGGGGGCGGGTCTACATATTTCACTCTCTCTGATTGGTCGGTGTTTAGAAACTTGTACTAAATGATATATATCATAAATGTTTAAATTAACTTTTATTGCTTGGTTTTACTATAGAAGATAGTTTTTGTAGATACCACAACTTTGGGAGGATAAAATATCAACATAAACTGCCATTTGTAATATTTTACTTGGAATATTATAGCTGCAGATTATTGCAACTTTATATTCAACAACTTTGTGATTCATAGCTTGTTTCGTTGAAATAATAATGTACATTAAGTTGCAGCGTGAGTAAATGATAGTCTGTAGGATAAACTTCACTTTAAAAGTACTTAATCCTATTTAAAATACTTCAAGTACTACTTTTGTTATTACTTCATAATTAAATTCTTTCAAATAGAATAATTTTAAAATCCTTATTATATTATATTTTACAGAGCAGACCGCTTCCATAATAATGTAATATCTTCAAACAACTACCTACTACGAATAAAAGTATTAAAATTTCCATATACAAATATTGAGTTTTATTGCATAACAATATTATCCTGTATTTAATGTAAGTTTTCAAATAACAATAAATATTTTCTTAGTCAATAAAAGTTATGTTAATTCATAAATAAACAAAATTTAATTTAGTTGAAATAACATTCTTACAATGAAGGACCTACCTAGAAAATATTTATGAATTTATTCAGTTTAATTATTTAATTATTTAATTTCTCTTAATTAATTTACGATTATATTAGCAGGAAATTTCTAACCCAAAAACCCCAAAAAACTTAGGATTTTAATACTGGTTCAATATTATGCAGACAACTCTAAGAGACTATCTAGATAAATTTATCATTGATAATTAAATTTACAAGTAACGAATTTCATTCGCCTATTCTGAAAATTCAGAAAAAAACAGCTCTCTGCTTACAGGGATAAACTATTAGAACAACGAAAACATAATTGTTCTCTCGATATTATCGTGAGTCAGACAATTTTATTATTTTTCCACATAATCGACAAATCTTTCGAGACATTTGTCGTAGCAAAAATCAGCTTAGCAATGCCGAATCGGTAGTACGATGCTTCAAATTTTGTTGAATAATCAGTTACGACGTGCAACTTCATCGTGCCACTGATCTGGACCGTTTACGAATTCCATCGCGCTACCATTTCAATGCTCATACACTGTTAACCGTATACACTACACAATCGCCGTTTTATTTTTCCAGCTAAAAAACGAATTGCATCACGAAGTTCCCATTTGGACGCAACTTTCAATGGCACTTCCATGGGAAAACGTTATAAACGAAACTAACATGTTTGAACATGTTGACACTCGATGACCCTCGTTTCTGGCGAATCTGACAGATTGCATGCTACATGGGGCGTTTTCCGTCAAAAGACAAGAAAAACCAAAAAGAAAGCTTATTTGTATGAGGCAAAAGCAAAGCAACTGCTTTATCTTTATTAAAAACAATCGCTCTAAAGTCTAAACCAAGGGCTGAATATCTCGAAAATTTTGTGTACACTGATTTGGAATTTCCTTGGAAATTGTTGGAAGTTTTTAGGAAATCATAGAAATTCTTTAGATTTGAATTAATTTGGAAATCAAGGGTCGATTCAGGCAAACTTCAGATAAGGGGCAAATGTGGGTGGCGAAAAAGAAGTAAATAATTATATTTTGATAAGAATGGAGTTATACTTTTGAAATTTAAAAAGAATTTAATATATTTTGTTGGTTTTTGATAAGCCATGAGGAACAGGGTAGATAACCCGGTTACTTTTCTCTTTTCCAACTGCTCTTGGCGGGCAAACTAGAATATGGGAAATTCGAGGAAATTAATAAAATATCTTTTGATAAGAATTTATATATATTTTTCAAATTTTAACAAAATTTCGTGATTCTATTGGTTTTGATTGGTCATGGGGGCAGTTACCTCGTTACCTCCCCCTTATTGGGAATCAGTGGAATTATTTTGAAAATCTTTCGGTCTTTCTCCAGATATTCTAAAAGAGTCGAAATCTTGCGATATGTACTGGAGGGTGTTCCACACGCCCCAGACCCCCCAGTTTACTTTTAATTTATTTATAATAATTATACAAAAATATAATATAAAGTAAAAATTATTAACCGGGGGGTCTGGGGGGTGAGGAACACCCTCCAGTACATATCGCAAGATTTCAACTTGTTTAGAATACTTGGAGAAGATGGGGAAAAGTCAATTTTGACTTTATATTTGTATAATTGAATCGGTCATTTCAAAAACAGCATAAGTCGGTATTTTTTCAAAATTGCTTTTTTTGTCGAAATTTGACCCTTGAGGGTAGTCACTCAATATGTGTAAAAATTGTGTTGGTAACATTACGCTAACTATCAAAAATGATGATGTTTACGACTGTTCATTGCAAAAACAATAGTACAATTCACTGACTTTATCCGGTTTTCGCAATGACTCTTTAATAAGAGATGCATTTTACATACTTAGTTAATTGTTAATCTTGTGCGAGTTTGTGAATTTATGTTTTCAAAATTTGAATTCCAAACATTATTTTTCATTTTAATAAAATATTATTGTAAAATAACCGAGTTTTCAATCAACTTATAATCAATGAATCCCATTCCCTGCAAAAACAACATAAGTCACACAATGTAATTTGTCAATTTTTATATGGTAAATTAATTTTAAGGACAAATTAACAAAAAAAAAACCTTTTGATGTTTTTATGTAAAACGGCTTTATTTGATTCCTGTAAAATTTTAATTCTATGACTTATGCTGTCTTTGAAATGGCCGATTTAATTATTATAAATTAAATTAATTTTAAATTATTATAAATAAATTAAAAGTAAACCGGGGGGTCTGGGGGGTGTGGAACACCCTCCAGTACATATCGCAGGATATCCACTTATTTCGAATATTGGACTAATTAATTATTATTAATTAATATATATTAATTATAAATTATTATAAATAAATTAAAAGTAAACAGGGGGGTCCAACGAGTAGAAATCTTGCGATAGGGGGCGTTTATTAATTACGTGAGGCGTTTAGAGAGGGAGGGGGTCGAGTCAAATCTCACGTGGGGGCTAGGGGGTCTCGGCAAATATCACGTAATTATTTTGTTTTAACTAGTCCGAAATAAAAATAATTAAGCAAATTATGTTTTTTTAAATAAATCTAATGCAATTAAGCACAGATTAACGTATTTACACTAAAAATACGCATTTAAAAATATCTCACGTGAGATTAAGAAAGGGGGAGAGGGTCCAGCCAAATCTCACGACATCTCACCAGTGGGGTTGGGGAGTCTAAAAATCTCCAAAATCACCTCACGTAATTAATGGACGCCCCCATATGTACTGGAGGGTGTACAGACCCCCCGGTTTACTTGTAATTTATTTATAATAAAAATACAAATATAAAGTCAAAATTGTAAACCGGGGGGTCTGGGGGGTGTGGAACACCCTCCAGTACATATCGCAGGATATCCACTCATTTAGAATATTGGTCAAATATTTTTAGCCCTAATCTTAGTTTAATATATTTTTCGGTTAGTAAAAGAATCGGCCAATCCAAGTTTTTTTTTCTCCAAAAAATGACACGCTGCAGCAGGAGCGTGCTGAGATTTTATATATTAGGATATTTACCCCTTGCCCTCAATAATAGATTTAAGAAGATAACAACAGTTGAGGCTCACGCTTTTGGTGAAGACATCCCTAAAACCGCTCGAACTCAAAAATATCCATTATCAGTTCTTTCATTTTTTTAGAAAAATTTTAAGAAACTAAAAAAATTGTGTATGTATAGGGTGCTTGAAATATACCTATATATTCTTCAGGACGTTACGTTAGGGAATATAAATCAAACTAAATTGTTTTGTACAGTTTAAATATACTACCTTTGCAGGATAGTTTTAATGGATGTAAATAAAAAAATATCAGCTGGAAAGAAAATGTTTGAAACCATGTTGAGTGAAGTTAAAACGAAGTCTGAAAGTTTTTTATGTGTTATAAGGCAGTGAGGTTTATAGCATATTATAAGAAATAAGAAAGAGTGGAAAATCCGAAATAACTTTTTAACCTTGGGAGTATAATACTAAACCTGGATAAATTCTTAATTTGTTTTAGTCGGGATGACCGATGGAAAATGAAACAAGAATTAATAAAGCTGGAAGGACAAATTCAGTTCATTTAAGGTATTTATCGATGAAAAACATGCTTAGAAGGGTTATGACACTCCCTTTGCTTTACTTATCGACGTTGAAAAGCCCTATCATTATTGTAGCGAATAACAATTTCCGATTTTGGTATGAAATTTGAACAAGAAATTTAAACTGGGACACTTGGGCGAATTTGATAAATAATTGAAAATTATGAATGCTTGTAAAGTAAGATGAAAGTTTTAGCATAATTTATTTGCCCATAATAATTAATGTTATATGGATTTTAATGTAATATTAAAAAGGTACAGGAAAGTTTGGCAGAGTATACAAACGTGCGAGCTTTTTAAAACCAGAAATACATATAACGCAATCCCTAGTCACTTAGGGTGAAATATTATTATGGTAACAACTTTACCCCAGTGTTATAAATCAAATCAAATTAGACTATCAGGCATTTTCAAGCTTGATTCATCTAACCATGCGTAATTAGTGCGCGTTTAGATAAACAAAGCAAAAATATATTGCAGTTATATATCTTTGTTTTGCACGACATCATCAGATTTTAGCAAAACAATTTATGGCATCAGGGTGTCGTGTCTAACCAAATAAAAAATGTTAAATTTTTCAATTTATTGTGCCGTCCGGTCAGTCGTCGCTGTCGTATGCGTCCTATGGACATAATTAGTTAATTTATTTTCTCCTCGCATCCCATTATTTATATTTTTAAATTTAACTCAATAAAAAAATAATTGTGGCTTTAAACAGCTTGTAACAGTTGATAAAACGAATAAAAAGGACAATATACAGCGAAGCATTAAAAAAATGTGTTTCGCAATTTATGGCTTCAAACGTGTCGCATACTGTTAAGGTAATCCCGTAATCAAAAACTGCGTACTTCGTAAATTTGAGCTTTTTCGCCACGAAAAATTCTAAACGAAAAGGTATAAAAATAAACTCACTTTCCAACTTTCAAAATTACATTACTTCGGGTTAACATTCTTGAATTTTAGCAAATTTTTCTCTTGACAAACTTGAAATTCTAATTAGTAGTAGGTGCACTAATTTTCGAATCCTAAAAGGTTCTGAATAAAGCTATTACTTTAATATTGTCTTATAAGTTGAAAACAAATTTCAACTTCCGTTTTCTTATTAACGAACTATAAAAGCTCAAGATTATCAATGAAAGTAAACCTTTTAGCAAGTCGACGCTAAAATTGCAAATAGCTGTGAAAATTTAAGTGTTTAAAATGCTAATCGTAATAGCTTATCCGATGTGAAAGCATAATTATACAAACTTTCGTTTGTTTAAATGTGTTTTTCCAAAAAACTCCTCGGTCATACAAATTTTTAATTATATCTTCTGACTTTTTTTCTAATTAAACGCCACGAACGCGATTCGAACTCATGTGGAATCCTCAAATTACGATTCCTTTGTTTCCTACTACCTAAAATTAACATTACATCTTTAGATCCTTCAACTATATAATCATCAAGAGAGTGATTGCCCAAAGCAATTAATAGTAAAACTTAGTTTCGGTTTAAGTGCCCTACTAAAAACTAGCCGAGTTTCAAAAACTTGCACTTCTAACGATCATTTGCATCAATTTAATAAACGTCGAAGCCGCCCACGAGATAAGCTCTCCAAGATAACGACAAATAATGCTTAACCACACCGACAGATTTATTATGAACCAGGATTAGGCATCCAATCGAAAAAAATTTATTACGCTTTTTAAATAAAAATACAAGAAGCCGCAATTTTGTCTTTAGAGCTTTTTGCAAGAGAGCTTAAAAAAGTTAACCTACCACCAAAATTAACATGGGATAATCTCAAGTCAAAGTTTATAGTTCGACCCAAACCTTCGATGAAAACGCGGCTAACCCATATATCCCCAGCCCCGAGAGCGCGGGTGGGGGGTTCGGTAAAACATTAACAAAAGAAAAAAATTGCTTTATTATCCAAGCTGTTGGCCGGAGGCGATTAACAGATTGTAAAGTTTATTTTTTCCAAGCTTTTCTTCTTCAAAATTAATTCTTAATAACCTGAGATAATTACTATTGTAAATTTTTGATGAAGTTTTCTAGTGATACCAATGGCGCTCAACGTGGGGCAAGCCTATAAGAATAACTTATAACTCTATAAGATTATTTAAAGCCGAGGGAAAATAATTAACACATTTTTAAAATCCAGTAAGGGATACACAGCAGCAGCGCAATTTGCTCCTGGAAATAAAATGTCAAAGATCGGTTAATGCAGTTCAATAACTTAAAAGAGGAAATCAGCTAAAAGCAAAAACAAATATTCACAAAGCAATACATTTTAAATTTTCATGTTGCGGTGTTTATTAAAATTTTAAGATTTTATTGACCCAGGAGTTGGGGACACAGAGACAATCTGACAATATTAATAAATGAGTTAGGTCTGTTGGAATATTAATTTTTAATACTTCCTTTACATAGAATATCAATGTCAATAGAATTTCTGACAAAATTCTGAGCTGTATTTTGATATTACACTCTTATACAATTCGAGAATACGTAAATATTGTAATGATATCTATGTTCGCTTTGTTATTTAAGCATAAAATTTTTATAGCAGCACAAAGTACAGTAGTACAACAGGAAATAAATTAATTACTCAACTATTCAGTCTACAAGCAAATTAATCTCGGGAGTTTTTAAATCAATACTGGAACTTGTCTGCTATAAATTCGATTACGACAATTCAAATTGTAAAGATAAATTAATAAATATGCTAATAATTTTCCACAGAACTGGTATTATCGTGTGCTTTGTCCAAACTATTTTTGCTAACTTTTCACAGGATTCATGATCAATTTCCTGCATGCTTTAACATTCTATTAAAATTAAACCACATGGAGTCTGACGTCACTAAACTATGCCGACTTTGGATTAGGAACTAAATTTTGTTTGTGTATTCTTAAATAACTTAACTGTTGGGTATTAACTAAGAAAAGCTTTATGTTAATTGGGCGCCTACTGGTATTAATAAAATCAATGAAAAACAGAGAAAAACAATTGGAGTAAAAATTTAAATGCAAAAAACAACCACGGACTGCTAATTTAAAAATTGTAAAACCTTAATATAAAATATGTAACTTGAATAAAAGTGGATCTACCGCTGTGGGATATAAACAAACAGATCATAGCTTTAGAGATGGTTCAATGTCGACAACTTAATTTTAAAAGTTAAATTTTACTTAATATTAAAATATCGATCGTCGACAGACCAAAAACTTTCAGAAACCTATAAAAAAAGTTGAAATTTTGTAATAGGAAAGAAAATGTATTACGTGTTTCTAAAGCAGATATTTGATATCAGGTTTGAGAAACTGAGAAGCAAGAAAACAGAAACAGCAGTTGCAAACATTTTGATCCTCAACTTTTTTAAAACGGCTGCTTATAATACTATTCAGAATTTACTTTACCGTTAGTGGCGCTCGTGACGCAATAGCATGGCGGCTCTATTACGTACACTCGGTACTGTTTTGAGTTTGATTCTGAATTATTTTATCATAAAACCGTGGTGAAGTGATAATTCAGAAAATATAACACCAAATGAATGAAAAAGTTTACTTTATAGTCAAAACTTTCTATACCAACTACAATCGTATTCGTTTAACTAAATGTTTTTCCGAGTGGTGGCGCTCGCTTAATGTAAATTGCGAATTGTTTCGCCACCGTCCAGCTATCTTGACATATATGTGTTATTTTTCGTCAAAAGACGGATCTTTTGAATGTGAGTTCGATAAGTGAGTGTGCTAGTTTTTGGTCTCGTCAAAAGATTGGGTAAATTTTTTTTGCTTTTACTTTTTATTTCAAAAAAAGAAAATTTTATTTTATTGCGGCAGATTTTAATTTGCATTTGACACTTGTCGAGCTTATCCATCGAAAAGTATTTATCTTCGCTTGAAATATGCGACAACATTAAATTTTAAAACCGAAAAATATTTAATTTTAATAATTAAATTATTTTCTACTTTTGTGGTAATCTACTTCTTGTCCTTTTTATGTTTCTCCAATAGGATAATATTAAGGCAAGTAGCTACGATCTTTTTCATCTCTGTTGTGACTGCCGGTTGTTGGCAGCAAACTTTCTGCAGTTGTTTATTTCTTTGGTTGTTTTTTTATCTTTTGAGGAATCCTCACCATCGCCACCGACCCTTATTCAGCTAGATAACATCATGGGCTCCTACACGAAAAAAAAGTTTACCCGCATGGGCAGATAGAATTTTTATTAGAAATGCATCTGATTGGTTGAATATAAATCTATGGAAGGTTAGCATTGTCGTCTTTTTTAATTAAAAAATTTTTATTCTACAAAATTAAATATCAAAAGCAAAGTAAATATTTTAAAAAATATCAAATTATTGGATTATTATTTTTTTAGGTAAATCAAAATTAATAACTTGATTTACTTTTGGAATCTTGATTTCTTTGTGAACAGCATTACAAGAATATATTCTTTATCATCAGCAGTTGCACGCAGTCTCTTTTCGAATGATCTTCATGACAGGATGTCACGGAAAAATTTCGATGAAGCAAATATTTCCCTAAAGACAGAACCCTCGTTTTTGTTGCAACAAAAATTAGAGTTGAAAATTTCGCCAAATGTTCCAAATTCCTTTTAGCCAAAACAAAAAACCAAAGTCATCAATTAATAGTTCATTCAATTCTAATTTTAATTTAAATTAATTTCAATGTTAATAAAATTACAAAAGCCAAATGGGAATGCAAATTAATTAGATAACTCGACCACAAGCTGGCGATATCAATTCCACTCTATAATTTCTTCATTATTTTAAATTTTTCCAAAACAATTAATTAAATAACTATAATAGTCCTATTCAACTTATCTTCGAAATCTTCAATTATATTCAATTTATCCAATTCTATTGATAATTCCAAAAGTGCTTTCAAAATCAACCCAGCTTTTCCAAAATTGACAAAAATATAAATAATTTTTATTTTTCAAAATATAAATTTTAACTAATTGGCGGAAAAGCAGTAAAGAATACAAAATTATTTATCAAATAAGGATTAATTTTATAAAACAAAAAATCAAATTCCAATGGAGGATTTTGGAATATGACAATTTTTTGCTGTATTTGCCGGTGTTCCAAACAATCTAAATGAGCTTTTCGTGTCCTCGTTGATGGCGGAGAACGAGAAAATACAAAATTATTTAGAAAATCAAAAATCTGAAAAACACTCTGATTGGTCAATTTTTTTTACCAACCGAAAAATATATTAAACTAAGATAAGGACTAAAAATATTTGTCCAATATTCTAAATGAGTGGATATCCTGCGATATGTACTGGAGGGTGTTCCACACCCCCCAGACCCCCCGGTTTACAATTTTGACTTTATATTTGTACAATTATTATAAATTAAATTAATTATAAATTATTATAAATAAATTAAAAGTAAACCAGGGGGTCTGGGGGCTGTGGAACACCATCCAGTACATATCGCAGGATTTCCATTCTTTTACAATACTTGGAGAATATAGGGAATTTTTAATTTTACTAATTTCGGCAAGAAAATCCGGGAAATTTGAATTTTTAAGCAGGTGCGGGAAATTTAAACTTTTGGCTAGATAATAATATTAAAGCTTGGAAAAACATTTATTTAAGTGACTTACTGCTTAGAGTTTAGCAGCAACTTTTGGTTTACTTTCAAAAGTAAAAAAGTCAAAAGTGTAAACCGGGGGGTCTGGGGGGTGTGGAACACCCTCCAGAACATCTAATAAAATTCCCACTCTTCTAGAATACCTACAGAAGGCAGAATAATTATACAAATTTCGTCAGAAAAAGCTGGGAAATTTTTTGTTTTTGAGCAAAAGTAAGAGAAATTAAAACGTTTGGCTAAAGCAGCGGTTCTCAACCTATTTTTGGTACCCCCAAAAAGTTTTGTGTACCCCCAGAAAATGCGAGGCAGTTTCGCTTATTTAGTAAAAATAATAAGTAAAATAATTTAGCTTATATTTTTTATTACATTACAAAAAATTAGTTAATGAGGAGGTTTGTTTTATATTTGGTTGCATTTTCGTTAATTTTAAACGCAAGTCTGATTCAAGGATAATCGGTTTCTATATTTATTTTTAATAAGGAGCATAGCCGAAAATGCAGTTTCACACAAATACGACGTTCTGAACGGCATTGCTTTTTGTGAAATGGCGGGGTATGCACTTTTCCTTTTAACCAGAAGTCGTACACATTTTCATTTTGAAATTTTCTCTGGAGCTCAAAATCTGTTGAAATATCAATTAAGTTTTCGCGTTCTTGAATTGAAAAATCGTCCTGTAAAACCTGAGTATAAGAATAGGGGTCTCTTATCCAGTTGTCTTTTTCAAAATTTTCGGAAAAGTAGAAACGAAAATTTAAGATAAGTTGAGAAAAATAATTTTTGATGTCCACAATTACTTCCTCTTTAAATGATAGCATATACTCCTTTATAAAATATTCCAAAGTTGTATTGTAGTTGTAAAAAATCCTGTTTTGCTCCACATCTCGAATTAGATATTCCAATTTTTTTACAATGGCGTTTATAATGTACTAATATTAATAGCATAAGTAATACTTAGGTATTTTTTTCTGCACTTTTTATATCAATTGCGATCGATTGGTGTTTCTCAACCGTACCCCCAAAATGTACCCCCAGTGGACAGCAATGCATAGGTTGAGAAATGCTGGGCTAAAGAAAATTAGAATTTGGGAAACTTATTTTTTATATTATAAAAAAATTTTTAATTTTAAATAATTAAAAAATTGTAAACGATAATGCATCTGATTGGTTGAATATAAATTTATGAAAAGTTAGCATTGTCGTCTTTTTTAATAAATGCAGCTATTTAACTTAATTAAAAATTTTTATTGTCAAAATTAAATTTCAAAAATTTCAAAATATTAAAAACTATAGTAAATTATGGATTATTATTAAATTATTTTTTATTTATTTGAAAACAATGAAACGGCTTGTTTGGCTTCTGTTAAAACCTTACCAATGGCGCCTTTTAAATGGTAATCGTTCCTGTTGAAAAACGATGTAGAAATACCTGCGCTTTCAATACATCCAATTCTAAAAATGTATTCTTCAATGTTATTAGGGAAATCAAAATTAATAATTTGATTCACTTTTGGAATCTTTATTTCTTTGTGAACACCATTAGTTATCAGAATATTTGCTTTACCAGCAGTAAAGTTATTCAAAATATTCAAGCAGTTTCTTTTCGAATTATCTTCATTAATAGACGTTACGGAAAAATTTCTATTACCCAAATATTTTTCTAAACTCTCAATCCTGGTTTTTGTTGCTACAAAAATTAAAGTTGAAAATTCCAAATTTCTTTTTGCCAAAACTTTCAACAAATACGACCATTTATAACTGTCATTAACCCAAACAACAATTTGGGTGACATTTTCTGAAACCTTTCCAGGCCGGTGTTTAAATTTTTGACCAGGGCGATCATTGCAGCCATTATTTTGGTTTTGTTTAATTTTAGATGCCTTTTTGTATGTTACCGTACACCAGAGTTCTCCATTGGAATCAGAATTGTTGTTATCTTTTATCGAAGGCATCTTCACTAATTTTATTTTCAATTTCTGATGTATAGTTTAATTAGGTATTCCTTCTTATCTTTTTCTGGTTTAATATTGGGTTAAATTGAAGGTTTACTTTCTTACTTATTTAGTATAAATTTTAAATTGGTATAAAGGAAATTAAAAAATTATCAGTTATGTGGTTTTAATACTTTTGACTTACTATTATTAATTTTATCGATATGAATTATGTCCAACTGAGATCCCAATTCAAAAAAAATTCTTTCTCGAACCATAAGAAATACTACCAGACGCCCTACTGTACAACTTGACCATGTCAAGGATTACTCAGTTTTGAGGCGATGGCGTCCAATATAGAGTTAATCAAGGAATACATCAAAGTATTCCAATAAAACGTCTGCGCTACGCTGCGACTTAAAGACGACTTTTTCTGAAAGATATGGCCCTTGGCAATATTATATTTATGTTCTTTTCCAGAATTTTCCGGCTAATTAAAAAATCCAAGTCCCCAATTAATAGTTAATTTAGTTAATTAGTTAAATTCGTCAAATAATCCAAAATTATTATGTTTCGGAAAGCATCGTGGATTCGGAACAGATTTAATCTTAGTTAAATGAAAAATACGAAGGTGAAGTGGGCGCCAGTTAATACAAATAAAACTATGAAAAAACCAGGAGTCGAAAAGATGTCGACAAGTTTAATTAATTCACTAATCAAAACAAAATATAAAACATATACACATAATAATCAAGTAAAACTAGTACGTAATTGAGAATTTACACAAGGAAGAAAATCATTCTTCGAATTACTGATGTTAATTAATAATGTTGTAAACCCAATATCTTCCAAGCAGGTGATAGATAGAAAATAGCGTCATGGCGAAACCAAATACCATTACTGGAAGCATATGGTGGATATGGTCAAGGTAACATCTGGTAAAGGTAAAGGACATTGTTGTCCTTTTTAATAAATACAGCTGTTTTAGTTAATTAAAAAATTTTTATTCTACAAAATTAAATTTCAAAAGCAAACACAAAATATTTAAAAAATATGTAATTATTGGATTATTATTAAATTATTTCTACCGGCGGCGTTTCAAAAACGATGGAACGGCTTTTTTGGTAAATGGTAATCGTTCCTGTTGAACAAAGATGTAGAAATACCTGCGCGCTCAATACATCCAATCCTTTAAATGTGTTCTTCAGTTGATTTACTTTCGGAATTTTGATTATGGAATCTTGGTGAACAGCATTAGTTAAAAGAATCTTTGCTTTAACAGCAGTGAAGTCCTTCAAAGCTTGCACGCAGTTCCTTTGCGAATGATCGCAATGCGCTTTCCATACGTCCAATTCTAAAAATGTATTCTTCAATGCTATTAGGGAAATCAAAATTAATAATTTGATTCACTTTTGGATTCTTGATTTCTTTGTGAACAGCATTGGTTATAAGAATATTTACTTTACCAGCAGTAAAGTTATTCAAAATATTCAAGCAGTCTCTTTTCGAATTATCTTCATTAATAAACTTTACGGAAAAATTTCTATCACCCAAATATTTTTCTAAAGTCTCAACCCTCGTTTTTGTTGCTACAAAAATTAAAGTTGAAAATTCCAAATTTCTTTTAGCCCAATCTTTCAACAAATACGATCATTTATAACTGTCATTAACCCAAACAATAGTTTGACCTTTTCTGAAACTTGTCCAGCCCGGTGTACATTTATCCTTGACCTTTCCGCTCCATTGTGGTAAGAAACCTTGTAATAACTTTTACATTTTGGCCAGGGCGATCATTGACACTTTTGTGGTTCTGTGGATCCTGTGTTGGTTGAATTTTTGATGTCCTTTTGTACGTTACTGTAAACCAGAGTTCTCCACTCAAATCGGGATTATCGGGATGTCTAGTTTAGGTGATGTCCAACTGAGAACCCAAATCAAAAGGAATCTCTAAAACTCGACCATGTCAAGGATTACTCAGTTTTGAAGCAATGGCGGCCAATATAGAGTTAATCATGGAATATATCTAAGTATTCCAATAAAACGTCTGCGCTAGGCTGCGACTTAAAGGAGGATTATTTCTGAAAGATATGGCCCCTGACAATACATTTATGTTCTTTTCCAGGCTCAAAATTTTCCAACTGTCTCCGGCTAATTATAATCCAAATCCACAATTAATAAAATCCAAAATTATTAATTACAACGCCAAATCGAATAGATAACTTGACCACACTCAGACGATATCAATTCCATTCTATGACATCTTCAGTATTTTAAATTTTTCCAAACAATTAATTAAATAACTTCAATACTAGTCCAGTTCAACTTATCTTCTAAATCTTAAATTATATTCTATTCTATCGATAATTCCAAAATTACTTTCAACATCAATCCAGCTGCTCCACAATTGGGACAATTCTCAACACCAAATAATCAAAATCACAGGCTCCGAAAGATAATTAATTTTATTTTTGAAAATATAAATTTTACAAAACGAAATGTTTACTTTCCGTTTCTGGCCGCCATTTTAGTAAAAAACCTGTGGTTTTCACCGTCCACTGCTGCCACTACAACAACTAATTGGCGGTAAAACCAGTAAATACAAAATTATTTAAAAAAATAAAAAATAATTCAATGGGGTTCCAAACAATCTAAATGAGCTGCTCATTGATGGACTGATAATGGTTTTTTGTAATTGTAATTCCTTACATCTTTTATGTATAACCAAAAATTGTGAAGCATCAGCCGAAAAATGTTGAACTGAAAAGCTATCAAGAATTTTTTTTTAAATTGAAATTTTAAATTGAAAATATCTATTAAATAAACCTAAAAATATTTCTGTATGAAATTACCGTATAGAAAATTTTTTAATAAGCTGTTTTCCGGAATAAAAAGGTTGTTGAATTGACATGATATAATATGAAAGTCAGATCGGTGATTTTAATAATCTCATTAGTAAATTTTGATCAGGCGGAGTCTTAAAACTCGTGGGAGTCGCGAAATAATAGTTTTTATGTTCGCTTTCTTCCCAAAGAACAATTTTAAATTTCTACAGGCAATTTTTGAATTAAAGAAAAAAGTCGATATCTTGATGTTCAGTCAACAAGATAATTTATTAATCTCGTGGTCTTGGAACCGATACTTTAATTTACCTCTAATGAAATTCATTATAAATCCGACCAGACGATTACAAATTAATTTATCTACTAATAAGTAAAACAGAATTAAAACAGGTTTTAAGTTTATCTGATTTGGTAATCTGTAAATAAGGGCAGATAAAGCAATTTGCGAAAAATTTCAATTAAATTAATTTTAAATTTTAAATATTAACTCAAAGAGAAACAAAGAACAACAAAACTAATTACACGGTCTTTACAACAATTGATTTTTAACTTACTTATAATAATTGCTTATTGTTTTAATTTAAACAAAAGATTACTATGATATTAAATAATTATTTTAGTAAATTAAATGTATAATATCATCTTTTGCAAGTTATGAATGAAAAATTGTGTTGTAAAATTCGAAGCAGAATCTACACGATGCGGTTCATTATTTAATACACAATGAAAGGGAAATTTCTTGCCTTTACATGTTGTACTACTAGTAAATTTTTCATTTTGCTAAACTGATATAAGAAATTTTCATATCAAGTCAACTTTTGTTCACCGAAGTTAAGTTTGGCTGGAGGAAACTCACTACGTAACTATAGGATTAGCGCTAACGATTAAGTTGTATGTTATATCGGAAAATAGGTCATTATAAGATCTGATGAATACAAATCACCATTAATTAATTGGGAGGCAGGTTCTCATAAATAATTTGTATTTTTACCTGTGATTAATTACCAAGATCTAAATACAACATTTTCATATTTCCAAAGGAAATTAAAATTTTAAATTGAAAATTATTTAAAGCACTTTAGGTGCTGCAATTTATTTATTTATTATATGGAATTGATAAAGGATTTTGTCTATTATAATATTTATTCCTACCCGTATTACGCATACATACATAAAAAATAAAAAGTTAATTGGTTTAATTGCGACTTAAACGTTATTTTTATTAAAATTTTAATTAATTAACCGGTTTGATGAATATTAAAAGAATCGGTCGTTATGAATTCTGTTTAATTACAGGTTAAACTCAAAGTAACATAATATTTAATTACTTAATTTATAGTTCGTTATTGGTTAATTTAATTGCACGTTCAGTTGTGTATTAATATCAGAATTAATTGACATGTTGAAGTAAACAATTACAAACTTTCTATGCTAAGACAAATATGCTTTAAAGTTAACAAGCTGGCTTTAATTATAAATAAAGCTAGTAATTGTAATTGCTAATATAATATATTTACTTATTAATTGTTACAGTATAATTTACGAGACTCAAGTGTATACACGTGCAAGTAAATCACAGAGCTGCATAATTCATATTTTAACAAAATTGCAATTACAGAGCCAGGGGAAGCAAAGGAAAATCACCTTACTGCTAAAGGTTTGAACTGATTTAATAAAAAATCCCCCTTTAATTGTTTGTCAAGTTTTGCTGCAAGAAAAACTTACGATGAAATTAGGAACGAAATTTTTAAGTAGGCTAAGACTAAATTGTTATCATTAATTATCTACAGTGCATAAAAAGTAATTTGATTAATGAAGCATTCAAAATATTTTGCAAACTTCGCAAGACGTAGATTTAAATGTAGAAAAGATAAATTAATGAAGTGTAATATTCGTTTCAGATAATTTTTTTATGTAGCAGGCCTGGTTTTCAGGCTTAACACGAGCCATAAATAACTACAACTTTTAGAAAATTAATAAAGACGCGCTTTTTACCAAACTAATTAGGAGGGTTAGCGTATGCCAAAAGTTTTTAGTCGCTTAAAAGATGTAATATATTTTTTTATTTAGTTTCAGCATTTTCGAGTTGAAATAATCTTTCAAGTCATGAAAAGTATGAAGTGTTTTTTTTAAATTTCATTAAGGAAAATTACGGAAAACATGAAAACTTCTTGAAGGTTTATATGAGTTTACGAAGTGACAGTCAACCGGACTCACCACGAGGAAATGCGAAAAATTCCAGACAGGCTAGTTCCATTTTCAATCTAGGAATTTAATCTTCAATTCGGAAAAACTTAATTATAAATCTAATAATAAATTAAATTTACTTTAAAAAGAAATTAAGTTTAAATTAGTTTTTTAAAAAATTAACTTTGTCTCCTTAGTTCAAAGTAGCATTTTTGTTCTGTACCACTCGGTATAATTAATCATTTTTAAGTGAAATTTTTAATTTTCATTATTTTTTAAGAATCTGCAGATTTTTTCTGCCCGTTATGATTTTCAATCAACTTTTCAAATTTATTATGAAACGTAGATCTGAATGAAACACTTCATCGGGTCAACCAAGCGTTGGATTCCGTCCTGATAGTATCAAAGCATGTCAATTTATTTGTGTCTGTTCCATTTGGTTCATATCAATCTGAAATTAATTTGGTTTTTAATTTACATTATCGGTTTTAGATATTGTCACGTTTGTATATATTCCAAAATTAATAATTTTGTTTTATATAATCAAACTCGAAGAATGTTAGAAATAACATTTCCGTGAAATTTTACCTGAAAATTCTGCTACGAATTCTAAGGTGAACCATTCGGGAACTTGACAAAATTGCATTTTGTCAAAAACATTAATTTGTTTATTGTTTATATATTCGTTCAAGTTACGTACAAGGCTCCTCCTGTCCCTCGGTAACCTCTAAGTAGTTACAACTATTTGAAGTTACCAACCTAATAGAAATTAAGAGGTTATGGGAGCCTGCAAGGTCAGTGCGGCCTTCAGGTCGCACAAACTGGTTAATCAAATTCCACACTATATGACACTAACAGGTCAGGGAGGCCTACAAGCCTGTTGCCTGTTGCTTCAAATTTGTTTGTGATGTTTGAGATAGTCATATAGTTTTTTCCAATGTTGGCAAAAATACGTCTGAAAATCTTTCTCTGTCTAATGCTAGAGTTGAATGTTTATCCCAGTATTTTATTAATTCATCATCCCAAAAAGCCCTAAAGACTGCTTTGTTCATTGGTTGAAGTTCATGTGTGGTATTACTTGGCAGACAATACAGATGGATTCCTTGGTCTTCAGCTTTATCAGCAATTGAGATATCTAAGTCACAAGTTACCGTTTATGCTGAATATCAACAGCGAGCACGCTATGGCAGCATATAATTCAGTTAATGAGCTAAATCAGCTGCAGATGATTAGTAAGGTCTGAAGCTGAATTGCAACTGAATTGTCAATTTGGCGGCTGAAAACCAGCTAAAATTGCGCTGCGTCAGTTGTTTAAAATGCCGAATCAGCTGATATTCAGCTCTGAATCAGCTCATGTTCAGCGCCTAATCAGCAGATGTTCAGTGCCAAATAACGCCAGAAAATGAATTGCAACTGAATTGTAAACAGCTGACGCAGCGCAATTTCAGCCGCCAAATTAGCAATTCAGCTTCTGATGTTGCTAAATATCAGCAGCTGACTCAGCTCATTAGCTAAATTTCAAGCTGAAACAGCTTGAAATTTTCTGTTGCTGACAAGACGAATCAGCTCAAAATTCAGCTAATTTCCTGACGCTGATTTTAAGCTGACAGACCGCAGTGGCAGCAAATAATTGGCTGGCAAATTTCTTCAGCACAAAATGTTACTTGGGAGTGTCATGGTGTGGAATTTGATTAACTAAAAATTCAAAGGTTATGGGAGTCTGAACGGTCAGTGCGGCCTTCAGGCCGCACAAACTGGTTAATCAAGTCCCACACCATGACACTGGGAGGTCAGGACGGCCTACAGGTCGGCTAGTTATTAATAAATCAGAAATTCGGTTTCAGTTTTGTTAACTGTCATAACGCTGCGCCGGTTTGGGATTTGGGACTTGATTGCGAGTAATAACAATAATATATCATAAGATAGTTTCGAATTCCTCCCACCATTCACGTAATAATAATTTTAGAGTAACTCTGGAGTTATAATTTTTATTAAATATCATTTACTATCGAATAATATTAATAAAGAATAAAACTGTATTAGTTTATAGTGTAAACACCGAGTAAACTCACTGAAGTACTGAGAAATATTTCGCCCCCCCCCCCGTTTTTAAAAATGGAACATTTTCATGAGCTTTCAAGAACTTTTACTCTTCTACAACACATTTTTTTTTCTAGTAGTTTTAGATTTATGCGATTTTCTCGAAATTTCTATAATTTTCTAAAATTTCCCAAGATTTCCTCCAATTTTCCTTTGAAGAAGTTCACGGAATCATCCGTATATCTTTCAATCTTTACTTGGATGGTTAAAAGTTGAAGACTAAAAAAACCCAAAAATCTCTTCGAAATTTTCTAGATTTCCTCGGTTTTTCTAAATCAGATTATTAAATTCATAATTATTTTACTTATAAAAAATATAAATGTTGAATCTTTTAATTTCCTTCACTTCCATGAGAAGAAGAACCTAAATGGAAATGCATAGGTGAATTAATAAAAGAAATCAAGAAAATGTTCACGGAATCATCCGCATTTTTTTCGGTTTTTACCTTTTCATGGTTAAAATTTGAAAACTAAAAGAAAAACTTCGGAATTGTCTAGATTTCCTTGGATTTTGTAAATCAGATGATTAAATAGGTCCAGAATTATCGAAGAGCATTTTTTCACTTACAATAAATATAAATTTTTCATTTTTTAAATTAAAAAAGTTTCTTTTTGGTTTTCTCTTTGTGTGATTGATTAAATTATAAAATATGCAGGATGCAGCAATCCTATTTGGTCCAGGAGTAAGATGTTAAAGACAAATCGATCAATAATAAACTGATACTGCAGAGATAAATTAATAAGGATAATTAGTTTCCAAATCTTGAGTGGTATTTCATACCCTCTTGACTAGGGCTGGCGATATTCAAAAATCGATAATCCAAAAGCTATCGATAACTACGATTTATCGATATTTGACGATAATAATTATAGGAGTATCGAAGTATCGATAATAATTATCGAATTATCGATATATCGATAATAATCGAAGTATTGATATATCGATACTCGGATAATTATCGAAATTATAAACCCCAACTTTTTTTCGAAGAAAGAAACCGGTCGAACCCAAGATTGACCAATGAGAAGTTCAGGAAACATAGGAAAATAACCTAACTTAGAAATATCGATAACCATCGGAATATCGATAACTATCGATCTACGGTTAATCGATATTTATCGATTAATCGATAATTATCGATATTTATCGATTAATCGATAAAAAGTCCCATCCCTACTCTTGACTGAACAACCACATTTGACTTCATTGGTCGGGTGTCCGAGGCGGAGAGTCTAGATTTGAAACTCGATAATGTTTTTCAACGAAAGGCTTAAACAGATCTTAGAAAGATCAGTAATGTGGAGTTGGAGTGACTTTGGGGATATTTAAAATTATCTGAGCTACTCGAAAATCTGGTTTTTGTAGATCCGCAATTTTCGAATTGGAGCCGCTTCAAGAATGTTTTAACTACCAATTGATGCACAGTAATACTTGCATAAGGTAAAAATACGCCATGGACGGGACTAAGCTTTTGGAAACAGGCAATACAGTAGCCGCCTTCAATTGTTTTACAGTTTTTACTTTTTATAGAATCCATAACTTTTAATGTTTATATTTGTAATTTATACAGTAAACGCGATAATTTCATTAGATAATTTTTAAAATCCAGGTCAACATTGTCTATCTCTCACTTTGCGTGTAAAATTAGAGTTAAAAACTTATTTTCGTATACTATTCTGTTTAATTTCCGTTCGGTTTTTCGTTTATTCTTTCTTTCACAGCAGCATTAAAGTAGAAACGTAAACTCATTCCTAACTGATGTTGCACTTTCTTTTCGTGTATACTGTTAGTTTTCTTGATCTTACATAAATTCGCCAAGTTTTGTTGAATTTTTAATGGAAAGTAAATTTTTCTAGTAACTATTAAAAGAAAGGAACAACTTTTAATACACCTGAGTTGTAAGCACAATGATTTAATTTTTAAACAAACAAAAATTAAAATACGCAATGAAATAAGCATATTATAGTGAGTCTGGAATATTTCACGAGTTTTTAGAGTATCAAAGGACTTCAAATTAAAAAAAAAACTTTGTAAAAGAGTAAATGTTCAGCGTAATTAATTTCAGCCAGCGACGTGTATGTTAATAAAAGACTATGATGTATGTTTCTATCACTGTTTTAAAAATCCTTTTCTCTGTAAAAATATGCATTTTTAATGTTATTCACTTTTCTTCTTATTATTAATTGGTTATTTTATTTATTGTTCAAATTATCCTAATCTATAAAATGCCAGCACGCTGCTCCTGCTGCTACAGCGTTTCATTATTTAGTGGAAAAAGGCGCTTTGATTGGTCCACTTTTTTTACCAACCGAAAAATATATTAAACTAAGATTAGGGGGGCAGAATTTGGAGAAGATAGAGAATTTATAATTTTATAAATTTTGCCAGGAAAGACCACATATCCTGCAATATATACTGGACACCCCCCAGACCCCCCGGTGTACTTTTATTTTATTTATAATAATTTACAATTAATTTAATCTATAATAATTATATTCTTCTTCTGTTTCTTCCACTTTAAAGCTGGGATAACTCCTGTTGCCTTGACATTGGGCTGTCTTCTATCGAAGACTGAGCCTTAGTTACAAAGTTTCTGAGCATATAAATTGCTTTACATCTGATGCAGCTTGAAGGGTTTGTTTCAGATGTGCCCGTAACCCTGGATTTTTGTTGATGAGGGAAAATCATCAACCCAAGGGGACCGCCGGCTTTACGTGCCCTCCGAAGCACGGAGACGATCATAAGAAATTTTAGACTCCTTCCGGATTTGAAGCGGTTACCTTAGTGTTAGCAGTTATTCAGCTGACATACTAGGCTAATGACCGTCTCAATAATTATATAAAAATATAAAGTCAAAATTGTAAACCGGGGGGTCTGGGGGGTGTGGAACACCCTCCAGTACTTAACACAAGATTTCCACTCTTTTTGAATACTTGGAGAGAATAGGAATTTATAATTTTACAAATTTCGCCAGGAAACACCGGTAAATTTGAATTTTTAAGCAAAAGTGAAGGAAGTTTAAACCTTAACTTAAAAAATCTTTCATTTAAGTGCCAACTTTTGCATTACTTTGAAAATTAACTGTGAAAATTATAGTCAAAAATGTAAACCGGGGGTTCTGAGGGTGAACATATCTTGCGATATGTACTGGAAGGTGTTCCACAGCCCCCAGACCCCCCGGTTTACTTTTATTTTATTAATAATAATTTGCAATTAATTAAATTTATATGTAATAATAAATTATAAAAATATAAAGTCAAAATTGTAAACCGGGGGTTCTGAGGGTGAACATATCTTGCGATATGTACTGGAAGGTGTTCCACAGCCCCCAGACCCCGGTTTACTTTTATTTTATTAATAATAATTTGCAATTAATTAAATTTATATGTAATAATAAATTATAAAAATATAAAGTCAAAATTGTAAACCGGGGGGTCTGGGGGGTGTGGAACACCCTCCAGAACATATCTCAGGATTTTCACTCTTTTAGAATACTTGGAGAAGCTAAGGAATTTATAATTTTACAAATTTCGCCAGGAAAAACCGAGAAATTTTAATTTTTAAGCAAAAGTGGAAGAAATTTAAACCTTTGGCTAGAGAAAATTAAAGTTTGGAAATACATTTATTTAAGTGCTTTACTGCTCAGAGTTTAGTAGCAACTTTTTGCGTTACTTTGAAACTATAGAAAAACGGGAAATCCCCCAGTGGCGGAAAACGAAATTAAATGTTCGTAAATGATCTACTGTCTAGCTGCCCGTCCGAAGACGGGCTTTCCAGCTAGTTAATAACAATTATTATTAAGTTAAGTAGAGGGGCTGTGCGGATTGCAACGCAGTGGGACAATTGGGACAATTATAAGTTCATTTTTTCAGATTGTTCAGTATGTTAAGGACTGCTTGCTGTCAGCCCCGTCTTACACAAATAATAAGTTTTTTGTCAATTTACGAGCGTATGAAGAGAAAAAGTACGACAGACATTGACTTAATTTTATCACCGCCGCGACGACGACGGCTGTATAAATATTCTCAATATTTTCAGAAGTTGTTACGCTTCCGGTTTAGTTGAATAAGTCGAAAGCATGTGGTTAGACATTTTCTGTTTAATTTGCAAAGAAACCAACACGCATTACATTTACCCCTAGTTTTTCTTTTAACCAACCCTATACTTTTGCTGTTATGTCGTTAAGCGTTTCCCAATTTCAAGTTTATTGATACTTATCAAAATCAGATAAAGTTTAACTGTACCATTAAAAACACGCTTCGATTTACCAATACAAAAAAATTGAAGAAAAATGTTTTTCATAAAAACCAAAATTTAGCGATATTACGAACCGCACACTAAGCAATAAATAAAATGTTGTTCATTTTTTAGTTATGTGAAAAACACAAAAGAAATACAAAGATACAAAGGGATATAAATAATGTTGAACTTAAAATGTAGTATGTACATTGTAACCTTCGAAGTTCCTAAGAGCCTAATTAATAAACCGTGTAGGTTGTCAGGTGCACCTAAAGTTTAAACGTTTTAAGGGTTAGCGAGTGTGGTGTACGATTATATTCATAAATTGTTTTCCATTTTACTTTATGTGTGTGCGTAGATAAATGTAGAATGAGTTTTATGTCTACCTCACCGCATTTTAGTTTTACTTCATTTAATAACGCAATCGATTCTCTTATACTTAAATTATTAATGAATTACTCGCTGCTTTAATATCATCATCATTATTTATCTTTTTAATGCTTAAATGCAAACATGTAAATTTTAATATTTAATCTTTCACACTTTTCCTAATAAATAAACTAAAAATTTTAATTTTCATGCTTTTTCTAATTTCATTCCAAGGATAATTAAGATCTATGGCGCTATAAATAGGAAAACTACCGATTTAGAAGAAAAGCTCGCAAACATAATTAAAATGTTTGTTTTACTTGCACACGCGTTAGTTCTCTCGTCTTTCCATCAATACATCCTTCCATAAAGTGTAATTTCACGCCAACTACAATCTTCAATCGAGCCATCAAGTTTTAACGATTGCAATTGCAAAAAAACTAAACCGAATCGTTTATGCTGCTTCTTCATTAAAACATTAAGTCCAGTGGCGTAACAAGCAGGTGAGGGACCCGTGTGCGAAGTTGTTAACGGGGGCACTGCTTTTATAAAGACAAAAATCCAGTGATTTCCAAAGAATTCTTTTCAAATAAGAGCAGATATAGAGATGAGTAACTACCCCCTCTATTTAATGTTATTAAATATTTAAAAAAATATATAGATGAGTTTTTTTATTTTTCAATTTTCTGAGATTGTTTAAATTTCCAAAAATATCCTTGAATTTTCTGTGATTGCCCACTTCACAAGAGTTTTTGGATATTTTTCTAAGATTTTCTAGAATTTTCTATTTCCTCTAATTTTCTAAAATTTTCTGGGATTTCTTAAAATTTCCCGTTCTTTGTTTACCTATAAGTGGAAAAATGATGGAGAAATTGTCATATGGAAAACTAAAGGGAAGTTTTTTTTCTGCTTTTTTCATTTTCTGAGATTTTATTGGCTTTAAAATTTTCTAGAGTTTCCCAAGATTTTCCTGAAATTTTTATGGATTTCTTGAGATTTTCTATATTTCTACAAATATTCTAAGAATCTGTTTCTTGAGATGTCTTGGAAATTTTTAGAACTTCTTGATATTTCCATTCACACAATTTTTCCGGCGATTTCCCCTTAGTAAAACCGAAGGGAAAATCGTGGTAAGTATACAAAAGTGAAAAAAATAAAGTAAAATCAAAAATTTTATTTTGACAAAAAGCATAAAAAACTGGGGGGTTTTAACTTTAATTTGTTTTTTCAACATATATAATTGCTGGTGCACTGGAGGGTATTTCATACCCCCCAGCCCCCCGGTTTGAAAGCCTAAAAGTGTGTGTATACGTTTTGTGATTCATTTTTATAATGCAAATTTTTCACTCTGTCAGAACAAATACATTGATAGGTACGTCATTTTTATACAATTACATACCCCCAGTTTTATAAACAAAAAGTCTAGAGCATATTCATAAGCGAATTTGGGGAGGAGGGCAAGGAGGCACGTGCCCCTCCCAGACGCTTAAAAATAACAAGTTTCTGCTCCAAGCAGAAACACAGTAACCAACATTTTTTTCAAAATTGACCTTTATGGATGTATGCATAGACTGTGTTATTACGCATCTTTTAAACTGTCAATTGAGGCTCTACCTCACTTACAAACTGTTCTGTACCCATTCACAGACACAGTATCTGCATATAACTACAGCTAACTCTCAAAAGTAAATTGCTGCTTTCTACACTTTTACATTTCTGCACTTACTGTGTTTCTGCTTGGAGCAGCCGAAGTGCCCCCTCAAAAAAAATTCTGAATCCGTTCCTGTGCATATTCACACATCATGTGCCGTAAAAATTTGCACCGGAGGGTCTGGGGGGTGTGGAACACCCCTCAGAACATAGCAATTAAAAGACCTTTTTGATAGTTAAATTTCTGGCACGGAAAATCCTTTAGTAACTATAATTGCCAGTGCACTGGAGGGTATTCCATACCCCCCAGACCCCCCGGTTTGCAAACCCAAAAGTGTGTGTGTACGTTTTATAATTTACCTTCAAATGAAAACTTTAAAAGTACATATCGTTTGTCTACAAACAAAAAGTTTTATTGCATATTTATACAGCATATATATATATGCGTCGTGAAAACTCTCACCGGGGTGTCTGGAGGGTGTGGAACACCTCACAGAATAAGTAAAATTCCTGGTACGGAAGTCACAAGTTTAATAGCATGGCCATCATTTGAACATAATTGCTAGTGCTTTGGGAGTATTCTATACCTCCCCGGATTTCAAATAGCATCTAGCTATATACTGGGTGTTGAATGCGTTAGCCGAATATAGGAAATTAACATGGAAAAACTTATTTATGCAAATTCCTGCTTCCCTAATTATTTTAGAGAAAAAATGAAAGACACAAAAATAATGCAGAAATATAAACTGCCAATGATAAGACCATTAGAGTTCATCTAACTTTTACTTGTGTTTGGGCCAAATCTCACCCCAAATAAATTGTGGTGAGAAAAAAATAAGTGGACTGTATAGGTTATTTTCGATTGTGTTTTTTTTTACCATCTAGGTAAAAAAATATAGTGACTTACCAGATAATCTTCCTGATTCTCCTCTCTCTTGGTTGGTAGGAATGAACATAAGGTGAGGGAAAGGATAACAAGTAGGATTGTCACTTAGTCACTATAATAATATTGAAAATGTACCGATAATTATTCAGCGGGTGGTCGGGTTGGTCGATCACAAACAAAATCTTGATATAACCGGAAAAAAATACCCCAAAATTGGTATAAAACAAAACTCGGCTGGTTACTCAAAATATGGCGGGTGGTTATCAAACTAGCATTGCGCTTGTTGCGAGCGCATTGGGGAGTGGGTTTTGAAAGTGGCACGAACAACTTGAAAGGTCAAAAAATGCTTTCGAAATTATTCAAATTTGCATTTATCGCAGTGGCCATGTAATAAATTCAATTTAATTTATATTTTCCAAAATGATTACCATAGAAACTTTCATGGCCAGTCCGATAAACGAAACTTTTAACAATTTCAAAAGCATTTTTTGGCCTTTTAAGTAAAATTTAGATAAAATCTAATACCCTTATCATTCGTAGTTTATATTTCTGCATTATTTTTGTGTCTTTCATTTTTTTCTAAAATAATTAAGGAAGCAGGAATTTGCATAAATAAGTTTTTACATGTTAATTTCCTATGTTCGGCTAAGTCATTCAGCACCCTGTATATAGCAAAAGAACCAATTCCAATATTCGAATTTTCTCAAATACATTTCCAATTTTCATTTTTTGTACTATTTTCTTTCATTTATACTACTCAAGATGTTGATTAGTTTATTGTTCCTTTTGTGGGCGAAACTAGGATAATTAAAATTTACTGTAGTAAAACGTGAATATTTTTATGAAAACCCAGAAGCGGATAACAGGAAAATAATAACATTGTTTAACATTTAAAATAAGTTTTGCCTCTATTGGAAAAATTTGAATTGTAGATTAAATAATTCAGCTGTGGGGCTGTAAAAAGATCAGCAATTCTGTATCAAATTAAATTGGTTCAACAGAATATAAATTATCATGAAAAATGTATACCATTAAATCAAATTTTAAGCTAAATTTTAAGTAATTAATTCGAAATATTTAAAAAAACAGTTAGATATTAAATATTTTTTTTTAATCGACCAGTCTTGGGTTATTTTAGTAGGGGAGCTGCCAGACAGCTTTTTAAATAAATTATATCAGTCATTAAAATTGAAAGAGCGACGTATTTCTCGATCAGTCTAATTTCGAGCTACAGCAAAAAGAACAAAAAAGAATTGTGATGGAAGAATTGCAATTCACGGAGCTGTTATTATTTGAATCGAGTGATATCCAATATAGCTTAGTAATCAAACAGCTCCTATTTAATTCCCAAAACAGACAGACATTAATCGATTTTCATAAAGGTTCAATTTATATCTTCTCTTTTTTTGTTACTTATACCGTTTTCTTAACAAACATGCCTAAAGCCGTTTACACACGCACTGAACTGAAAGCGCATTCAGCTGATTGGCTTACCGAATGTGTCCGAGTTTTTGCAAAGCCCAAATCCATTGGGGTAAATATTAAAACAAAATCGTGAGGTTTAAATGGAAAGCAGTTATTACGTATGAAGCTTATTGACGAGAATATTTTTAATTGATATTTTAAAAGGGAGAAATAAATTTAAAATAATATTTAATTATCTAACTTGGCAAAGATAATAAATCTCACTGTTTTAATAATCTTTAATTTTGGACGACTATTATAAGTTTAATCGAGCTCTTATGTGTGACACAGCCATTAATTTATGTTTCTCATCGTTTCTAACATCATCAAGACTACGCTCCCTGCGTTAAAATAGACATCAATCACACCTAATCCAGGATTTTCCTGCTTGAGACGCTGACAAAGTGTGGGAACATGCAAGTGAAAATTGGTTGCCCAGTTGTGCCATTATTTACTACACTTTTATTATTTTTTTTTGGTTTAACGTAAAATGTATACAAGAAAATTTATTTTAAAAGTGCAAGAAAATTACCAATCACCAAAACGACCCAGGACGATAAATTTATATACAAATTTTTCTACTTTAAATTAAGTTTTACGATATTAGATTTTGTTGTGTAATAAATTCACAAAACTAATTAAAGTTAGAATCTAATGCTATAAATAAAGCTACCGAAAACATAAAACAAATCGTTACGTATTTGCTACATTTTTCAACGTAAAACGTCATTTAGGTGATTCGATAATCTCATTACAAAAATGAAAACTACATTGCTCCCAAATTTACCAATTTAATTGTTATGCTCGAAATTGTGAATTAAAGTTTAACGCTGTTTTATTGTCAAATACCGATTTACCTAATGGTTTACTGATGTTTAGTCACTGCATAAAGTATCGCATGTAAAATGACGATTTTTTAGGATTAAAGCCAGAATTTACAGATTCAAAATTATCCTTGCAAATTTATTTCCCATATTTTGGCTTAATCTTTTCAAATAATTTTCATTTCCCTGATCTAGTGCAAAAGAACAAATTTAGGTAATTAGAAGGTGAATTTCTCTAATATGGAACAACCATATACGGGTTCCTAAAAGAAGCTTAGCGCAAAATGTGAGGGTTGATAGCGGAAGCCAAAAAAGTTACGAACTGAAATTAACTGTGTATGACTTAAACATAATATTTGAATTATTAACCCTGGGGATACATTTTTACCTGTAGATACATGACAGCAATTAATTTCACATCGGCGTTGATTTGAACCTCTAGAGAAAAACCTTTCAAAATACCTAATGGATTTTTTAAATTTTGTTTGCAAAATCATAATAACTGGTTTGATTTACAATTTTTAATTTTATTTATTATTCCACTTCATTTACTATAACAGTTTCTATGACCGATTACCTCCCTGGTTTGCCATTGCGTACAAATATGAAACGCTTTGAATTGCGGCAATGCCGCAGATCCTCCGGTCAAGGATCTTAAATTTTACTTTTTACAAATTCGAGATCCACAGTATTTTTTTACTGAATTAAATCCATAACTTGAAATCCGTTAATTTTAGACACCAAAAGGTTAGGATCTTCAAGAAAGGACTAAACGATTTATACTATAAAATTGATAGTTTGAGTGATATGATGGTCACTTGAAGGTAAAAATTAAATAAAAACCTGAAACACAAAAATTGAAAAAATTCAAAGCATGGAAACTAAGAAGCCTGGTTTCTGGCTTTCTCACTTATGTTGAGAAATTTCTTAATTCTAATGTAAGTGGGTTACTGAATATTAATAAAAATAGGTTGTCCTGATTAGGTAACTAACTCAAATTATTAGTCGGATTTACGAGGAATTGTTAAAAATTAATTAAGTATTAATTTGTTTTTCTAGAATTTGAATTTTCTCATTTGTCATCTTTGGTTTCATCCGTTATAGTTGATTTTAGATAAACGAATAAACTGTATTTGATGCAGGAAGTCTATTCGCAATTTAAATTAAGCGAACGCCACCGTGCGGAAAAATATTAAGTTAATCTAATACGTATAGTTGGTATAGAAAGTTTCGTTGATAAACCAAACGTTTGGTGTTCTATTTTTAGGTTTTACGATAAAGTAACTCAAAATCAAACTTAAAATGCCATCAAGTGTACGTAATAAAGCCGCCATGTTGGTATTTGGTAGCATCACGAGCGCCACCAACGGTTAGATAAATGGCGAATATCAGGTCGAATTTATAATAATCTGTTTATTCATTTATTCTTTTTTTGAGGCCTAAGGGGGAAAATCTTAAGAAAGACATCAGCAGTCCATGCTGCTGGTAGTGTGAGGTTAGGCAATGATCTGATTAGACGACTCACTAAAAACCCCCTCCCCTCGACTGCACTACTTCTTCTTACGTTTCAGAAAGGGAATTTGCTATACAGTCTGCTTTAGCAATCTCCATTTATAGTGTGCGATAGGGCTATCTTCATTTGAAACTTGAAAAGCTGTTAAAAATTTCATGATTTCATGATTTCTTACTCATTTGGACCTGGGAAGTATGATGGTTTACTTTTTATTTGAGTTTAAAGTGAAGAAATGCGACATTTGAAATCAGTAACTTATTTCGAAATTTTCCAAAAACTGAAAGTTGGAAATCTGTTAAAATTTTTATAATTTCTAACTCATTTAGATCTGGGAAATCGACTGATGTTTATAGATTTCACGTAAATATGATAGTTTATCTTGTATTTGAGCTAAAAGTGAAAAATTACGATTTTTGCAATCAGTAATTTATTCCGAAATCTTACATAAACTGAAAGTTGAAAATCTGTTAAAATTTTTATGATTTCTTACTCATTTAGACCTGGGAAATCGACTGGCGCTTGCAGATTAGACGTAAGTATGATAGTATACTTTTTATTGGAGTTTAAAGTGAAGAAATGCGAACTTTGCAATCAGTAATTTATTTCGAAATTTTACAAAAACTGAAAAATGGAAATCTGTTATATTCTTCATCAATTTTTACTTGTTTGGTCCTGGGAAACCGGCTGGCGTTTAAAAATTTCACGTAAATATGATATTTTACTTTTTATTGGAGTTTTAATTTGCAATCAGTAATTTATTTCGGAATTTATTTGTAATTTATTCGGAAAGTTGGATATCTGTTACGTTTTTCATGCTTTGTTACTCATTTCAACCTGGAAAATCGACTGATTATTACAGATTTCACTTAAGAATGTTTGTTTACTTTTTATTGGAGTTTAAAGTGAAAAAATGGGAGTTTTGCAATCTGTATTTTTTTAGTTGGAAAAGTTGGAAATTTGTTAAATTTTTCACGATTGCTTACTCATTTTAACCTGGGAAATCGACTACTGTTTAGAGATTTCACGTAAGAATGATAATTTACTTTTTATTGGTATTTAAAGTAAGAAATGCAATTTTTGCAATCAGTAATTTACTATTTCGAAATTTGCAGAAACTGAAAGTTGGAAATCTGTTACATTTTTCATGATTTCTTACTCATTTAGACCTGGGAAATCAGTAGCCGTTTACAGATTTCACTTAAGAGTGATAGTTTACTTTTTATTGGTATTTAAAGTAAAGAAATGCAATTTTTGCAATCAGTAATTTATTTCGAAATTTTCCAAAAACTGAAAGTTGGAAATCTGTTAAAATTTTCATGATTTCTTATTGATTTAAATCTGGGAAATCGACTGCTGTTTACAGATTTCACTAAAAAATGTTAGTTTACTTTTTATTCAAGTTTAAAGTGAAGAAATAAGAGTTTTCCAATTAGTAATATATTTCGAACTTTTACAAAAACTGAAAGTTAGATATTGGTAACATTGTTCATGATTTCTTACTGATTTAAACCTGAGAAATCAATTGTGGTTTACAGATTTCATATAAGTATGATAGTTTGGTTTTTCTTGGAGTTTAAAGTGAAGAAGTGTGATTTTTGCAATCAGTAATTTATTTAGAAATTTTACAAAAACTGAAATTTAGAAATCTGCTACATTTTTCATGATTTATTTCTCATTTTGATCTGGGAAATTGACTGCTGTTTACATATTTCACGTAAGTATCACAGTTTACATTTTATTGGAGTTTAAAGTGAAGAAATGAGATTTTACAAAAACTGAAAGTTGGAAGTCTGTTACATTTTTTATGATTTCTTACTCACTTAGACCTGAGCAATCGATTGGCGTGTGCAGATTTCCCATAAGTCTGATAGTTTACTTTTTATTGGAGTTTAAAGTAAAGAAATGGAATTTTGCAATAAGCAATTTGTTTCGAAATTTTACAAAAACTGAAAAATGGAAATATGTTTTATATTTTTTATGAAATTTTACTCATTTAGACCTGGGAAATCGGCTGCTGTTTACAGATTTCACATAAGAATGATAGTTTACTTTTTATTGGTATTTAAAGTGAATAAATGGGATTTTTGTAATCAGTAATTTATTTCGAAATTTTACAAAAACTGAAAGTTGGAAATTAGTTAAATTTTTTATGATTTCTTACTCATTAAGACCTGGAAAATCGACTGGCGTTTGCAGATTTCACGTTAGTATGATAATTTACTTTGTATTTGGGCTAAAGTGAAGAAATGTGATTTTTGCAATCAGTAATTTATTTAGAAACTTTACAAAAACTCAAAGTTGGAAATCAGTAAAATTTTTCATGATTTTTTAGTCATTAAGACCTGGGAAATCGACCGGCGTTTGCAGATTTCACGTAAATATGATAATTTACTTTTTATTTAGGGCTAAAGTGAAGAACTGTGTTTTTTGCAACCAGTAATTTACTATTTCGAAATTTACAAAAACTGAAAAATGGAAATCAGTTAAATTTTAAATCTAAATAGTTTACTTTTTATTGGAGTTTAAAGTGAAGAAATGAGATTTTTGCAATCAGCAATTTGATTCGAAAATTTACAAAAACTGCAAGTTGTAAATCTGTTACATTTTTCATGATTTCTTACTCATTTAAACCTGATAAATCGACTGGTGTGCGAAGATTTACCTAAGTGTGATAGTTTACTTTGAATTTCAGTTTGAAGAGAAAAAATGCAATTTTGGCAACCAGTAATTTATTTAAAAATTTTACAAAAACTGAAAATTGGAATCTACTATTGTCTTTCTTACTTGCTCATTTAGACCTGAGAAATCGATTAATTTCTGAAATTTTACATTTTATTTGAGTTCAAGTGAGCCGAGTCTGCCCTTAAAACGTACTGATGCACTTTTGAATGCACTTCCTCAGTATTTTCTTCAAATAAATTATTTAATAAATTTAAAACTGATTCGAGGGGTATGAATACCTCCCAGTAGTAGTCATATCAGTGCACTTTCGGCGCTGCTAATCATCATTAAGGCAGTTAAATCTTGAAAAAATAATTCTGATAGATATTTTTGTAGATTATTTAAAAAAACCTAATCTAAAATATATTTCAACTTAAAAAATAATATAATATATACTATATTATGTAGGTACATAAGTAATTATTTTTATATTGAATAATAAATCTTTGACGAAAGGTAAAATTCATAACAAATTAATGAGAAAATGTACCTGGTCAATAATGAATTATGGATTGGAGGTCATCTCGTACTTTACATAATACCTACAATCCAATCTCAAAAAAATTGTTATCGATAATTTGTTTAATTTCTTTAAATTTAAATTTCCATTGAATAAATTAGTTATTTTGGAAGAAAACTAGGACTTCTATTTTATTTATACATCAAAGTCGGTGTAATGTAGTAATAATAATACACTAGAATCTATATTATGAAGTAAACAACAGCTGCTGTTCAAACGACTTATTATTTGTTCATCACCATTAGAAGAAAATCCCTATAATTTCCTAAAAATATAACTATCAACAATATAATTATTTATTTCACCATAAATATTAAAATAAGTTTGCTTACTTTTCCCATGTTAACTAGGTTTTTATTGTGTATGTTCGCCCAAACGTCCTAGTGTGTACGCACCTAACGGTAAAATAAACTCAGTTTCTTTAAAAATATTTTTACTTTATTATTAAAATTTATTTACGCTGGCCTTAATAAGTGTATTATTGGTGAATAATTTTTTAGTGAACACATCGAAATGATATTTTAAAAATACTTTTATTTGGGAAACAAGACAAAATTGTGTGTTTTCTCTGAAATTGTAGCCTAAGAGCAGCTTTCAAGTTAGATAGTGGAAAACCAAAGAATCATTTTGAAAAGAAAATAACGTGGTTTCCTAAAGAAGGTTTTGTTTTGACTTATAAAGTAATATTTTCACAATGCTCTTTTTTTATGGTCGACTCGATACCAAAACAAAGCAAAAATAAGCCCGCAAATTTTAATCTTTTTTATTTCTTAACAAAAGTTGTATTGTAAAATTATTGGTTTATTTTATCTTAATATAAATACAATTTTTTAATTAAATTAAATTTGCATTATGGCAACTTTCTAATTGAAAGTAGATAAAAAATTTCATTTACTTAATAAAAATTGTTACAAAAGAATTTTTGTTGAAATTTAATATTCGCTTCTTGTAAATTAATTTTCCAGGTTTACAATCAATTTGAAATTATATTTGCAACCATTTTTTATACATTCTTGGGAAAGACAGTTGAAATACCTGAAAAATTTTAAAATTTTCACTTTTCTAAAAATAAGTACAGCATTACATATTTTGATGCACCAATTCAATTTTAATTTGCGTACTATTTGCAAGATAATTAAAATAAAAAATTTTAATTAAATTTATCGAATAACCTCGATATCAATTTTATTAGAATTGGTTCTCGTAAATGACATGCACTTCACGACGTAATTATTATTATGCAAATCAAATAAATTAAATTTTCTTTTTTAACAAGCTTTTCATTTTTCAATTGTAGTAAGATTTATTAGAACCTGAACTGCGAGTTTCGGTATTGTATGATCGCTGATTCAAAAGTTTCTACAGACAGAGACAACTGCCATTTAAAATTTTGATGCAGATTAATTTAATCAGGATTACGAAGGAACTGCGAAGGAATAATAGTTGTTTACGTATGAGTACAAAAATCAAACATTAATTAAAGTGAATTAAAAACCTTCTCTTTAAGGTTTGCATTAGTCACGGTAGGTTAGGTTAAATTTTTATTATAAATAATTTTGTGAGTTCATTTTACAAACATTTTTTATTCTTTAATTAATGGGAGAAATTAATGAATTTGCTTATTTAATTTGTTTGAAAATTCTTTAATTTTTTAAAAAACCAAAAATATCACTTATGTGAAGTGGAATAATAAATAAAATTAAAAATTGTAAATCAAAAATTATTGTTTTATTATGTGATTGGCAATGGAAATGAATTGAGTCTGATACTAATCAAGTTGCACATCAATCAAGCTCCACACCAATCGAGTTTAACTGTATTCACTTATTACTTTTGACTAGGGAATACAATACCGGTATTTCGGTATTTCAGTACCTATTTAATTTTTTTTGAAATTTTGGTTTTATTTATTTATTATTTATTTCAAATAATATTCACTTATTTATATAAATACTAGCTGGAAAGCCCTTCCGCGGACGGGAAGCTTGACAGTGGATCTCGTTTTTAGCGGAATACTAACAGTTAATGTCGTTTCTCGCTACTAGGGGATACCCCGTTTTTTGATATTTTCAAAGTAACGCAAAAAGTTGCTGTTAAACTTGATGTGCCGCCAGGCAATTAAAATTTTTTTTTATAATACCTAATTTCTGACGAAATTTGTATAGTTATTCTCTCTTTTGTAGATATTCTAGAAGAGTGGGAATTTTATTGTATGTACTGGAGGGTGTGCACCCCCAAACCACTTTTTGGCTATAATTTCGACAGGTGACTTTCAAAGTAACGCAAAAGTTGCTGCTTAACTTTGAGCAATAAGGCACTTAAATAAATATTTCTTCAAGGTTTTAAATTTTTAAAAAATAAATAAATTTTTTAAAAAAATTTTAATTTCCCGGATTTTCCTGGCGAAATTTGTAAAATTAAAAAAACCTATCCTTTCCAAATATTCTGAGAAAGTGGAAATCCTGCGATATTTACTGGAGGGTGTTCCACACCCCCCAGACAACCCGGTTTACAATTTTGACTTTATATTTTTACAATTAAGTTTCAAACAAACGCAGAAATCAAAATTGTATACCGGGGGGTCTGGGGGGTGTGGAACACCATCCAGTACATATAATAAAATTTCCACTCTTCTAGAATACCTACAAAAGAGAGAATAATTATACAAATTTCGTCAGAAAAAGCATATTTTGCTTAAAAATTCAACATTCTTTGCTTAAAAATTCTAATTTCCCGGTTTTCCTGGCAAAATTTTCTATTTCCCTATCCTCTCCAAGTATTCTAAAAGAGTGAAAATCCTGCGATATGTATTGGAAGGCGTTCCACACCCCCCAAACCTCCCGGTTAACAATTTTGACTTTATATTTTTACAATTAACATTCAAAGTAACACAGAAGTCAACATTATACACCGGGGGGTCTGGGGGGTGTGGAACATCCTCCAGTATATATCGCAGGATTTCCACTCTTCTAGAATACCTACAAAAGAGAGAATAATTATACAAATTTCGTCAGAAAAAGCATATTTTGCTTAAAAATTCAAATTTCCCGGATTTCCTGGTGAAATTTTTAAAATTATAAATTTCCTATCCTCTTCAAGTATTCTGAAAGAGTGGAAGTTCTGCGATATGCACTGGAGGGTGTTCCACACCTCCCAGACCCCCCGGTTTACAATTTTGACTTTATAGTTTTACAATTAACTTTCAACAAAGTAACGCAAAAATCAAATTTGTACACCAGGGGTCTGGGGGGTGTGGAACACCCTCCAGTACATATAATAAAATTATATTTGTTTCCTGGCTTGGATTTTGGTTTGGATTAATATTGGATAAATATTTTTAGTTCTAATTTTAGTTTAATATATTTTTCGGTTGACAAAAAAAATTGACCAATCAAAGTGTTTTTTTTTCACCAAAAAATGACACGCTTTAGAAGCAGCAGGAATTTTATGTATTAGGATTAATCAATTACCAACCAAAATTATCAAAAACCTTAATTACTGAAATACCGGTATTGCATTCCCTACTTTTGACCACAATGGTGATAATCCATTAATTACGTGAGGCGATTTTGACGATTTTTTGACCCCCCCTCCCTCTTGGTGAGTTGTGAGAGTTTACTCGACCGCATCCGCCTCTAATCTCACGTATAATTGTTATACTTAATTATTTAAATAACTTAATTTAACCCAGTTCTCTCGCAATTTTACAGTTTTTTGCGGATACAAAATTACGTTATAATTGCCGAGACCCCCCTTTCCCCCACGTGAGATTAGGTGAGATTTTGCTCGACTCCTTTCGCCCCCTAATCGCTTCACGTAATTAATGGACGTCCTCTGAGATTACAACAATAATATAATTTTTTAATTCAAGAATAATTAGCTATGTTGATTGCTTTTGTAATCCGGCGGGTTTGGGGGGTATGGAATACCCCCCAATGCACCCCTTACTTTTTATTCAGGCTTCAAAATCGAAAAGTCTTACGTTTTTGGATATAACTCAACAGTAGTAACTGGTACAAAAAAAGTATCATACCAAAAATGTAAAGAATTAAATTCTAAACAATATTTAATTTATTAAATTTTCTGTAAATTAACACATTCAAATGTAATAAATAAATTTTAATGTTAAATTATTAAAACTTCTTTTAACTTTCGGGTGAGCTTAATAGTGTTTCAAGTTGATTTTGTACTAATTTATCAAGTATGAAAGGAAACCGCCCTACATTATATTACGATAAAAAGGAGTCCCTGCTTGAATAGTACAGAAAGTTAATAAATTTTGCGTTGTTATAAGAATATAATGTTTCCTGTATTTTACGACTCCTTTGTACATAAAACAAGAAGTATTTTGTTAAACTGCAGTTTTACAGTATACACAGTGTGGTCATAAATAAAAAAAAATCATTTAATAGAAATGTTTAGATATATACATTTATTTTAAGTTCTTAATTAATTAGAGTTAAAGAGCAAATATAAAGTAAAACATTCATTAACAAACAAAAGTTTTTCAATTAATGTTTTCTGTAAATGTGTAAGTTGGGTTTGTAATATTCGTAAAATATTTGCGTTAGGGGTTTAAAAGCAAATACGATAAAAATTTTATTATCAATTACAAACTAGTAATAAATTAGCAATCACACGATATTAATATTAATAGAATACCTGAACTGTACAATAAATTTAGTGGTACCGGATATGCTTTTCCAAGAGATATACTATTTACTTCTGCCGCCATAATGTCGTTACAAAGCCATTTATCTTATATATGTCCCGGTAAATATATATAATTCTATCGTTTAACACGGAAAATTTCAACTGTTCAAGTTTGAACACCTTAAGCTTACCCTTTCAAAGAATCAGCTGACCTCTTTTTCAAATATTTCGATTTTTTCCTTTTTTTTCCGATTTTTTAAATAATACTGCTTTGATCCACCCGACACCGTACCATTTTTGCGTGATAAGGGAAGAAAGCGGAAAATTTATCGTCTCGAAGTAGACACTTTAAGATATCACAAGCTCTTTGGTTAAACTTTTGAATTATCATTTAATTTATACTGTTTGATGTCTATTCAAATACTTTTGCTTTTATAAGATAATCTTAACTCTGTTCATTTAATTCTAATTATAAAAAGTTATTACGAACATTTTCTGTCGTAAATTAATAAGTATGCCACTGCAACAATGTAGAGAATATGCGTTGAAATTTGATTTGAAGAGGAAATCATAGCAATATATAAACAGAGCGTTGCTTTTCCAGGCGCTAGGTGGAGCTACAATATATTTGATTAGCTGTTCCTGTATAACTTTCTAGTGTAAATCTAGACTGATTTTCCACTCTGCTTAGCTTTATAAATCTGCAATTTTCCTTTATGAAACTTTCGTAGAAAAAAGCTCTCATTCAAGAAATATGTGCTTATATTAAAAAGCACTTTGACATTTTGATATTGGATTATATAATTTGTTTGGCAACTTCACGAGTGATACTTATTTTTAAGGACATATTCACATATCCATAAGTGGCGTATAAAGCATTTGATTGAAAAACTGGTATTCATGTGTTAAAGGAATTAAAAGATCGAAAAATGTATTTTCTATGTTTGTTTAATATAATAAATTCATTTTATCCTACACCTAAACAACGTTAATGCAGAGTATTAATATAAATAATACTCCTAATAGATTCCAACAAATATAAAATATTTTCAGAATTGCATGTTCTATTTTTTCTAACTATAATAATAATTCACAATCATAAAATAATTTTTAATTGATAAATGAATCTAGCAAACAGCCCATTAGTTTGATTTTTATAGTTATTTTGCTGTACACCAAAACGATTACAGCTATTAGTTTCTAAAAACATTAAAATGTACAACCAGATTAAGCTTTCTCTATTATGTATATGGATTTCCCTATAATGATTATTTTATTGCGGAAAAGCGCAGCAGTAGTGTAAGTACAACTAAGTTCTAAAGGAGTATTTTTTCCAATAAAATAAACAAATTGTAAATATTGAGTCTGTCATGTTGACTGTATTAAATATTTACGTATTATATTGAAATGTTTTCAAAATTACCAATAAAAATATTAAACATGGGGTTGTCGATGTGTGGGCGTATATAAATATTTAAGCTAATAATAATTATTATTTGTGTAAACAATTAAAGCTTCAGTCAAATTATGAAATTTTTATCAAACTTTTTCAGATTTTTATATTCCCATAATTACCTGAGGGATACGAACACGTGAAAATGTGAACCGAATTGACCACGTCTTATCAAAAAAGAGGGGTTGTAAGATTTAGCAGGATATAAAGAGTTTTAGGGGACTGATGATGATGATGCTGATTCAAGCCACTTAATGAATGGAATTAAACGTACGCACAGCACACTAATTACCGAAGGGAAAGAAATGGGATTAAAGGGGAAGTACAAGAAATAAAATTTTAGTGGAAAATAGTACAATAGATTACAAAACTTGGAAATGAAAATATAGAAGTCAAAACTTGATTGATTCGTTTCTTTCCTTTTGTAGCTGTTGGAACAATGTCGAAACAAATCCGTATTAAGCAATCACCATAGATTCCATTTTAATTAATTTTATTCTTTATTCTGTCGATGAAATTTCCATAGAAAGAAATTGACAGCAACCAGTAGCAGAGTGGTTATTGCTTCGGACGCCAGTTACTGCAACCAAAATTTTTGAAATGATAGGCTGCATAACAGCATAATACATTGTATTGACCGGAGAAATTTATCAGTCTGTAAAATCAGTTTACGGAAATGCCACTCCAAGTTTGCGGTTACTTCGAGCTATAATCGGATCAAATTTGAAATTGATTAATATAGAAGACTTGTTGAATTGTCCGAGCTAAAGTTAAACCTCAAGAAATATGTATTCTATGAGATAAATGTCTATTTTCTAAAACACTTCATGTTGGAAAATAGAAAAATGCAAAAGTTAAATTTTTTTTTGATTTTTAGCAAATGTGCCAGTTTCAAGATTTATTGCGACAACAATTTGTAATTGACAGAAAAATTTCTTTGTATAAGCAATAAAAGAATAAAACAAGAAATATGTACTACCATAACAAGACATATAATAGAATACATCAATAACACAAATTTAAAAGCATACCCAAGTATTTCAACCTTTTTCGAACAAATGTAGGTCAAAACGATGCAATATGATTTCCAGATTTTCCACGATCTTATTGTATCAGTTCTGTAGAACAAGCAAGCAATTTCTAGCTAATTTTCTAGTTTTATATAAATTAACTCCGCTGGTTAGTCACTCAGTTAAACCTAAAGCTTCATATGGGATATTCTTCTTAGTGTAGATTAGAAATTTAAACAACTTTTTAATTGAGGCTAACTAGAACCGCAACAATTAAGTTTGTGTCGATTGTTTCGTGACTTACTGAAATTAAAGAAGCAAATCTTAATATAATTTGGTTTTATTATTAGTCGGTTAGGCAAAACGTTTGAAGTAAATTTTTTAAAAATTATGTAAAATGAAAACTATCCAGAAGTGTATCGCAACCGATCGAATTCTATACCAATCGAAGTTTCTGACGACGAATTTGTCACTACTGCAGCAAATAGAGAGAGATAGAGAGTTGTTGACCATGATTAAGGTGGTGAAAAGATAAATTTATTCTGTAACTATAAAGAATCCTTTAATGACAGACTGTCCTTTAAAGATCGATCTTTATGGACTTGATTTTACAAAGGAATGCCTTTATGTTAAAAGATTGGTAAAAAACACATTTATCTAAGAATTTGCTTATCAATCCTTTATCATAAAGGCATTCCTTTGTAAAATCTAGTCCATAAAGATCGACCTTTAAAGGACAATCTGTCATTAAAAGTTTATCTTTTCAGAAAGGAATCCCTTTTATGAAGCTCCTTTATGAGTTATAGAATAACCACCTAAGAAAGAAACGAAAGACTGCCTACTGTGCGTTATTGTAGGTTGCCCCTTTATATCATAAAATGAAGGTGTAAATCCGGGGGGTCTGGGGGGCGTGGAACGCCCTCCAGTGCATCCTTTGTTAATTATCTCGCATATCTTCGCGCGGAAATCTCTTTTTCACGGATAACTTCGCTAAAGAAAATTCATTAACTAACGCTAACAAACATAACCGATGCATATCTTCGCGCGGAAATCTCTTTTTTACGGATAATATAACTATCACCAACATGAAGAGGATCAATTTTGTAAAATATTGTATTTTAGTAAATTATTTTAAATATGAATGTATTTTAAGCAATTCGTTGCAAAAATGCAGTGAAATAATATAAATAAATTGGGGATGATATTATCGGAGACTAAATTACCTGAAGATGAAGTCACCTGGTTACCAAATTACCGGAGGTGAAATTACTAGGGGATCAAATTACCTGAGCTTTAAATTACCAGGGACCAAATTGTTGGGGTTAAATTACCGGCTACGAACCACGGCAAATTATGGATTGACCGTAAAATTCCAAATTCCCAATTAGCTGTACGGGTAGTGGTTCAATGTCCACTTTGTACTGAAGCTCTTTGATGTTAACCAGAGCGCCGAGCTAAGAAATTCTGCCGAGTCCGGGATTTGAACCCAGAATTTCCGCTCATAACTCAACTAGCAATCACATCAAGCCACCACTGTGGTCTTTTGACCGTAAAATGTTACAAGGGGCTTCTTTTTAATTCTAAAAATTTTGTTTAAGAGGTCATGAATTTTTATGAAATAATACAGTTAATCAGTCATTTTGCTTTTTACCCCTGATTGTTTTACAATTTATTAATTATTATATTGTCGTGTTACCAAATCAATTTTTTTGATGATTTTTGATAGTTTGAAAATTTTGTGAATGTGACATTTTAATTATTTTTATGTTTGCATTTAAATTGTAAATAATTTTTGTAAGTATGTAATTGTAAATTTTTAAATGTTGCCACCGAAGGACGAGATATCTGCGCTTCCAGCCGTGTCCGTGGAAGAATACGGACGTATTTTCGGATCTCTCCTGAGATTTTTAGCTTTGAGTCTCAAGTTTAGGATATTTTTGTTTTAAATTTTGTGAATAAAATTTTCATAAGCATGAGTAATTATTTGTTGATTATTTTTATGAAAATTGTCCGAAGGTTGGACGATACTTGGAATTTGGAAAAATCTAAATTAGATTTGAAAATTTTAAAAATCCCTGTCTGAAAAAAGAAAAACTTAATTCGGGAACTTCTGACGCCTCAGTCTACATTTTCCGAGGTCAGGAGCAATCGAGAATTGTTAATACGAAATTTATAAATTAAACAGGGAAATCCTCGATTTCCCCTGATCTCAAAATCTGAAATGTAAACTGAGGAGTCAGAATTATTTTTTCCTCTCTACAGACAGTGGTTTTTTAAATTTAAATTTTATTTTGTAATGGAAAATGATTTGAGTTTGCCGTAATATTTTGTTCAAGTTGCTTGTAAGAAAATGGTGGCAGCTTTTCCGGATACGTTTTGTTGCACTTTCTTATTCCAAATGAAAAATGCTTTACGGCAGGAAAGAATTTAAAAATGTAAATAAAATTAATTATTAAAAGGTGGAAAGGCAAACAAGCTAGAAAATTGAGCAAAACACGTAAGCAATTCGGTTGGTAGTTTTTATTATGTTGTCAATATAATTTTAAAATTTAATGTCAAGTTTTTAAGCCGAAACATCGAGACGTATCGAATATCCGACCCTTAACTCAAAGCTTTAGAACCAGAAAGGTAAGTAAAATAGCCGAAAATTTTAAATTATTAACTCCCCGGTGTTGTATAAATTACTAAGTTATCAAGCTAAAAAATTAACCAAGAAGAAGGAATAAGCTAGGTCGATATAGATGTAAGTTTATTCTCAAAGGCGCAAAAAGAAAATAAATGTAACGCTTAACAAATTACATAGTAAGAAATAGGGATCCCACAGAAATGTTTTAAATTAGGAAACTGAGATAATACCTAAATAAAAAATTAATAGGTAATTATTCTTAACAAAACAGCCATTCTGAGAATTGAATTGTGTTATTAATAATGAAATTTTTTCTTTTGGTACAAAATTAATGAACCAAATCAATTATTATTATAGCGTGGTATCGTTAATATGAGCTTCCATTGTCATACCTTCATCACTAAGCCTATACAAACAATTTTGCCATTATAATTTTCTTTAAACTATAATTAAATTACGATTGCATGTCAATTTTTCTAACATTAATAAAATTGTTCTACGCTGACAAAGACATCCATTAGTGTAAACTTTCCGAACTTTTCGCAACTAAAACTATTTTTGCGGCTCAAAATAATGTGCAAAGAAAGGCAGGCAACGTAACGAAAATTTGTTACTGAGCGTAATTGAAAATTACATATTCAAATCAGTAGAATTTTATTCATGAGTCATTTCGCAACATCGAATTATCATTTTCATCTAACCATACCGGAAAACAAGAAATTTTAAAATAAATACAATCTTTGTGCTAATATTTATTATTGTCACATTTAATATTATGATTCGTGTTCGTTTTACACTCCCTTACATTTTTATGCTGTTTAATGTGCAAACTAGCAACCGGTACGACCGAGAAAATGCAAAAAACGGAACACGGAAAATTTATTTTTCCAGCAGGTGGAAGTTTTGATTGAAACTAACATTTTTATTTTACTGTTTTTTTAACAAAATTTTTTAAAAATTATAAAAAGCAATCAAACCAAATTTCATGTTCGGCGTTCTCCTGGGAAATTCACTCCCATCAATATTTAAAAATCTTGATAACTTTTAAATATGTTTTTACCACACTGGTGACCATTTCTGTACTTACATTCTAATTTTATTTGAGTATCACCGAAGAAAATCTGCAAATATTATGATTGCTAAGCATAAATTAAATTGAATTACTTGGCTTGTAAATTTTAATAAAATCTTCTGACAACTCCACGTTTAATAGAATGGCTTTGATGTTTTAAATTAATTATTCGATTTACGTGTAATAAAATTGTAAGAAAATGCTGAAATTTACCCAGGATTTCGCCGAGCTGAGCTGAACACAAGCATTTTTTTTGTTAAAACAAACAATTTTATTATATATTTAAATATTTTGGGACTTTGTTGTTATACAAAAATTTGTGGAAAAAAGTTAATTGAAAAACAAATGTAGTGCAAATAGCTGTGTAATTGAAAAATTTTGAGAAATCCTCCAAAAACACGAAGGTTAACATAGAAAAATGTAATGTAAATAGCAATTTATATAAATCTGGACCCAAGATCCGCTAGGCTCATGGGAAAATATTGGCGACATGACGAGTAGAGCAAACTAATTTTGTTCATAATTAAGATATGTACGTGGCCACATTTTGTGTTAATTATAGGATAAAAATCTTTTTACAAAATTAAACAACATGAAAGTTATCTTAATTTCTTCATCCTCTCACTATCCACACAAATTTATAGATTTTCTAGTGAAACTAAAGAATTTTTATCTGTAAATTTTAATTTTGAATTTTTTAACTCAAATGTTGCAATTAATTAATTTTAACTGTAAGTTTAAATCGGTTTAATCCATTTAAATTTAAGCCGAAACACAATTAGATACATTCCAAAAAATGAGAGTATAAATTGAAAACAAAGGAAAATTATAAGATAAAATAAAGATTAAAAGTGCAGTGTAGAAAAAGTACGAAAATAATAAATTCGCACTCCGCATTTCAAATTGGAAGATTTCAAAGCCAAATCTCTTTCAAACTCGTTCGTTATTGTAGCATTTGAATCATCTTTGGATCTATAGAATAAAACGTCAGGACAATATTGTATCTCCACAACTCAATCTTTAACGTTCGTTTATTTCTTCTCGGTGTTTAATATTTCTTTAAAACCTGTTTCTTATTACAATGTCAATTTCTGCTGCCCTCTAATATAGTATTCTATAGAATATTCCATATTACTGTAACCTCTCCAAGTGTCGTGAACTTCGTTCTTTGTGAATTTCTCAAATACTTTGTACTTATTTCTTTATACTCTTTCCTATCTATTCGATTTTTACAAGGTGTTCAGCATTCAACAGGCTCTTCGATAGATGAAATACCAATTTATTGCACAATCTTCAAACTGTGAAGCTAGATGAAGCTTTCAATGTTAGACAAAATCAATAACAACAATTTCTGGAATGCTCATCGTAGATGGTAGGTAGGGATCGGCTAAACTTGACGCTTATCGCAATACAAACTGAGAATTTTATTACTCAGGTGGCTTTTCGTACAAGTAACTGCCGAAAGGTACTCTTAAGTAGGCAGCTTAGACCAGTGGCGAATTTAGAAAATGCTTTGGGGGGGGGGGGCAGATAAAAACTATTGTTTAGGATCTTGTGAATCCATTCGTGCGCGTCAGTGGTAACCAAATCCTGATATTATATAAAATACCAGCACACTCTGCACTGCTGCAGAGCTGCAGAGCAGAGCTGCACACTCTGATTTCCCTCACTTTTGCTTGAAAATTCAAATTTCCCGATTTTTCCTGGCGAAATTTGAAAAATTATAAATTCCTTATCTTCTCCAAGTCAATATGAACTGGAGGGTGTTCCACACCCCCCAGACCCCCCGGTTTACAATATTACCCACTGAAAAATTGATTAAACTAACTACGATTAGGACTAACCGAGAAATTTGAATTTTTAAGTAAAAATAAGAGAAATTTAATCTTCGGATAGAAAAAATTAAAACTTGAAAAGCATATTTATTTAATTACCTTACTGCTCATGGAGTTCAGCATATAACTTTCTGTGTTACTTGGAAAAGTTAATTATAAAAATATAAAGTCGAAATTGTAAACCGGGGCATCTGGGGGTGTGGAACACCCTCCAGTACATATTGCAGAATTTCCATTCTTTAAAGAATACTTGAAGAAGATAGGAAATTTATAATTTTACGAACTTTGCCAGGAAAAACCGAGAAATTAAGAAATAATGTAATTTAAATTAAATCTAAAAGTAAAAAAAGTTGAAATTGAATTAGAATCTACTTTGTTTATCTACTGCTGTATGAATCTTCTCAAAATTGGTAATAATTTCTACAAAAGTAAAAAACTTTTATACTTATTGACTAGCGAAAAACAAAAGTAAGTACTTCATTATAAAAATTCCTATAAAAAATATTTATATTTAAATTTATTGTTAAATTAGTAGATAAACTAAAAAGGTTCGATCCCACTTTATTCTAAGTTTACTTCGAGGTTTTATCTAACCCAGTTTGTTTATCTGAAACAATATCCTGATATATAAAATCCCAGAACGCTGCTCTTGCTACAGCGTGTAATTTTTTGGTGAAAAAAAAACACTCTGATTTTCTTCACTTTTGCTTAAAAATTCAAGTTTCCCGATTTTCCTGGCGAAATTTGTAAAAATATAAATTCCTTATCTTTTCCAGGTATGCTAAGAAAGGAGTGGAAATTCTGCAATACTACAGTTAGTTTACAATTTCACCAACCGAAATATATATTTTAACTAACTAAGATTAGGTTTCTAATATCAGGATTTCTCTCATTTTTGCTTAAAAATTCAAATTTTCCGATTGGACCTAATCTTAGTTAGTTTAATATATTCTTCGGTTGGTAAAATTGTAATCCGGGGGTCACACATCGCAGAATTTGCACTCATTTAGAATACTTGGAGAAGAGAGCAAATTTATAATTTTTCAAATTTCGCCGGGAAAAATCGGGAAATTTGAATTTTTAAGCAAAAGTGAGGGAAATCAGATTTCTTCCGATTTTTTCTTGGCGAATTTTGAAAATTTATAAATTCCCTATCTTCTTCAAGTATTCTAAAAGAGCGGAAATCCTGCGATATGTACTGGAGGGTGTTCCACACCCCCCACACCCCCCGGTTTACAATTTTACCAACCGAAATATATATAAAACTAACTAACAAGGAGGGGACTCGTCCTGCGGGTCACGGATTTTAAAGCCTTTTTGGGGAAGAAAAGTACTTCATAATAACAAACTCTAGGCCAAGCGACAGCACCCACCTCTGGAAAAAAACAAAGTTTTTGAAAAAATGTATTACATTTATTCATAATATACATATTATGTAGCTGCTTGGTTGCATTAATTAACAGATAAGCGCGATGGTCGCGAGATAAACTGTACGACTATCACCCGGTCGGTCCAGGTTAAAAGTAGATTTTTCCGTTTTGAAATTGACCGACCGGGTGAGTTTACCTATACGAATAAACGTAATAATTTTTTTCAAAAACTTTGTTTTTTTCGAGAGGTGGGCGCTGCCGCTTGGCCTAGAGCTTGTTATTACAAAGTACTTTTCTCTCCCGAAAGGGCTTTAAAATCCGTGACCCGCAGGACGCGTCTCCTCCTTGTAAGATTAGGTTTCTAATATCAGGATTTTCCTCATTTTTGCTTAACAATTCAAATTTTCCGATTAGACCTATAATCTTAGTTAATTTAATACATTCTCCGGTTGGTAAAAAATAAAAAACCAGGGGTCTGGGGGGTGTGGAACACCTTCCAGCACATATCGCAGGATTTCCACTCTTTTAGAATACTTGCAGAAGATAGCAAATTTATAATTTTTCAAATTTCGCAAGGAAAAATCGGGAAATTTGAATTATTAAACAAACGTAAGGGAAATCAGATTTTCTGCGATTTTCTCCTGGCGAATTTTGAAAATTTATGAATTCCCTATCTACCCCCCAGACCCCCGGTTTACAATTTTACCAACCAAAAACATATTAAACTAACTAAGATTAGGACTAACCGGGAAACTTGAATTTTTGAGAAAAAATAAGGGAAATTTAACCTTCGGATAGAAAAAATTAAAACTTGGAAAGCATATTTATGCTCATGGAGTTTAGCAGCAACTTTCTGTGTTACTTTGAAAGTTAATTATGATAATAATGTAAAAATATAAAGCCAAAAGTTTAAACCGGGGGGTCTGGGGGGTGTGGAACACCCTCCAGTACATACCACAGGATTTCCACTCTTGGAATACTTGGAGAAGATAGGGAATTTATAATTTTTCAAATTTTGCGAGGAAAGAAATTTTTACGTTACTTTGAAAATATAGAAAAGCGGGGAATCCCCCAGTAGCGGGAAACGAAATTAACTGCTTAAATATTATATCGTTTAAAAGAGATCCACCATCTAGCTGCCGGTCCACAGACGAGCTTTTCAGCTAGTAAACTAATAATAAGCAAATAAATAAAAAATAATTTAAAGTTATTAATTTGCCCCTTTGCCACCCCCCATAAATAAAACGCAAGTAAACACACATAATTAAACACAAGAATGGTTTTGATGTTTTATAATTTGAAAACTACATTTCTCGACTAAGTATTTGTTGCCAATACCTGCTATCTACGAAAACCATAACTTTTTAGGAGAAGGAAATTAATAAAAATAAATAACCGAAGATAATAATTTAAAATTAAAAACGTAATTGGTTATAAAAAGTTAATAAATTTAATAAATCATAGATTGTTTGTGAAATAATTAAATCGTGTAAGAGAAGAGGGAAACTTTCACTGCATTGTTCGTTTTTTGAAAAATAACTTTTAATTCAGTTTGAGTAGAAGAAAAACAGATGAGAGTCTAACAGGTGAATGTCGGTTAAGAAAAAAGTAATTTACGAGGGTGTTGAAGGTTGTCGTTAAAAGTTAAGGAAACGCGAAGAATAAAAAAATAAAAAATACACGAGCGTTTAGGCATTCGAAAGTTTTATTTTTAACCCAGCATATTTTTTTGAAAAATTGATGTGGGTAATGCATGCTTACATTTTTCATCTTCTATGAAGTAGCAGGTGTTCTATAGTTTTAATATTATTATTTTGGTATTGCCGGGAAATAAGTTAAGTTTTTCTTTAAAGCCTGACGTATAAATTGAAAAAGTGAGGCGTTTTCCCGAAATATGATATTTAATAGTTGAGCAGATTTATTGACTTCAAACAAATGTGAAACTTATACACACTCCACTTTGAAATATGAACGACACCATTATAGGGAAAATAACAGTTCGAGCGATATTGAAAAAAGAGGTTAAACGAATTTTCTCGAAACTTTTAATTTTATTTCCCATTTTATTTTATTCAAATGTAATCGATTGATTTTCTTACAGAAGAGTGGTCAACTACTAGAATAAGTTCAGACGAACCGGAATTTTTAGCTCCAATTCAGAATTTAACGATTTCTGTTGGAAGGGAAGCAGTCTTATCTTGCTCTGTGAACAACTTAGGACGATATAAGGTACGTAATTCTTATAAAAAAAACCCAGTCTTATAGCAAATGTACCTTGAAATTGCAATCTGTGTAATAAAGATCGATATTACAAATAACAAATGCAAATTTTATCAAATAAACGTTAAGTAACATACAATTTTCTTTGGTGGTATTTCGCGAAATGTCGTTTTCCATAATAACCAAACAGCTACGTTTACTTAACTTTATATACCCAGGCCATTTTAATAAAAATAAAAGCTTCGCTTTTCAAACTTTGCTTTTATAGCGCAAAGAATTACAAATGTATTACACAAAATATGATATACTGTGCAGATGTACAGAATGCTTTATTTCAAAACTTTATTTTTCACCTCATAAAATGCATTACGAATAATATATGCCATCTAATGCAGTAACTCCCGCAAGGTTTGCCTATCTGATACTAAAACTATAAGTATTTTTAAATTTTGCATTTTAGAAATTAATAAAACTAATATTTATGTTTAAAATTGCTGTTTCTTTGATGTATGTAATACAATGTTCTGCTTATCAAACGTAGTGTCGACTAAGGGATGCAAATATTATGCATGGAAAAATTTCCTATCTCCACCTATTAACAGAATAATCGCAATAAAACGAGATATAAATTTTCAAATATAAATTTAATACATAAAAAAGTAAGCGGTTTCATTTCTATTATATTAAAATATTAGTTAAGGTTGCATGCTAATGATTTTGAAAATCCAGGGTTAAAGAGTAAAATATCTGCCCCACAAGAATTTTAATTTTCTTGATTGAAGACACAAGTGAATGAGAATTGAAAAATTCAATTTAAAAGTTTCGATTTTGCACGTAAAAAACATACAGTTGTTCAAAGCGAACTCCATTCTGTTGACGGTGCGTTACCCGAAACCCGACGTCAATAGTTACGGCAGGGTTGCCTATATTAAAGTATTCTAACTAAAGTAACTATTAAAAGTATTCATATTTATTTAAAATATTTGCATCTTAAATTACTTAAAATTTAATAAAGCAATTGCTTAAATTGGCAACTTTAATAATACTTTTTTATTTTCTCTATTAAAATTCTTCTAAAATCACCAAAAGTTGCCCAAATATGCATCATTTGCTCAAATAAGCACCAAATATTGAAAATATGCAAAATATGCATTTTAACAAGAAGGTTTTCGGATTCGCTTTTACCTAATTCGTCCAGATTTCGAAACGAATCAGTTGGCATATCTATAACAAAGAACATGCAAAAGCATAAAATCCGAGCTCTAGTTATCAATATTGGCTCATGATCTAGCTACCAGAGAAGACCTACTCGCCCGCTAAAACTGCCTCCAAAATCATCTTCAAGAACATCGCAGAATAGCTTAGTTTAGTCAAGAAAATTAACGAATGTAAAAAGTATATAATCTTAGAAGATCTTTAAATTTTGATTGCATAAACTAACTAAAGTAGAAACAGATTTTCTACTAACTACCAACTCTGGTTCTGATTCTAGAGTTACATTTTTTGAGAGGGCGAATGCTTTTACTAAAAATAATGAAAAGCTCATTTGAATATATTTTGAATATATACTTTGGTATAAATGTAAAAATTAAGAATTTGTAGTAAAAAATACTTGTATAACATAAAGACACGCCGTGGGCGGGGCTAACCTTCTTAAAACAGCCAATAGAATAATCGCATAACGTTTTTAGCTCTTTTTACACTAATTTTTGAATTATCTTTGGGATTTTATGTTTATGCTAGCTGGTAAGCCCGTCCGCGGACGGGTAGCTAGACGGTGGATCTCTTTTATTATTTAAACAGTTGATTTCGTTTTCCGCTACTGGGGGATTCCCCGCTTATCTATATTTTCAAAGTAACGGAAAAAGTTGCTGTTAAATTTGATATGCCGTCGGGCAATTCAAAATTTTTTTTATTATAATATAGAAATAAATAAGTTTCTCAAATTCTAATTTTCTTTAGCCGAACGCTTTGCTCCAAAACAATAAATTTCCCAGCTTTTTCTGACGAAATTTGTATAATTATTCTCTCTTTGTAGGTATTCTAGAAGAGTGGCAATTTTATTATATGTACTGGAAGGTGTTCACCCCCAGACCTCCCTTTCAAACAGTTAATTTACAAAGTAACGCAAAAGTTGTTGCTAATATTGTCCAACCAAAGGTTTAAATTCCCTTACTTTTACTTAAAAATTCAAATTTCCGGGTTATTCCTGACGAAATTTGTAAAATTATAAATTCTTTATCCTCTCCAAGTATTCTAAAGGAGTGGAAATCCTGCGATATGTACTGGAGGGTGTTCCACACCCCCCAGACCCCCTGGTTTACAATTTGAGTTTATATTTTTTCAATTAACTTTAAAAGTAACACAGAAGTCAAAATTGTAAACCGGGGGGTCTGGGGGGTGTGGAACACCCTCCAGTACATATAATAAAATTCCCAGAATTCTACTATACCTGCAAAAGAGAAAAAGAGAACTTAAATAAGTATTTTTTCAAGCTTTAATATTCTCCAGCCAATGGTTTAAATTTTCTCACTTTTACTTAAAAATTTAAATTTCCCGGATTTTTCTGGCGAAATTTGTAAAATTATAAATTCCCTATCCTCTCCAAGTATTCTAAAGGAGTGGAAATCCTGCAAAATGTACTGGAGGGTGTTCCACACCCCCCAGACCCCCCGGTTTACAATTTGACTTTATATTTTTACAATTAACTTTGAAAGTAACACAGAAGTCAAAATTGTAAACCGGGGGGTTTGGGGGTTGTGGAACACCCTCCAGTGCATATAATAAAATTCCCACACTTCTACAATACCTGCAAAAGAGAAAAAGAGAACTTAAATAAATATTTTTTGAAGCTTTAATATTCTCCAGTCAAAGGTTTAATAAATTCCCTCACTTTATATTTTTACAATTAACTTTCAAAGTAACACAAAAATCAAAATTGTAAACCGGGGGGTCTGGGGGGTGTGGAACACCCTCCAGTACATATAATAAAATTCCCAGAATTCTACTATACCTGCAAAAGAGAAAAAGAGAACTTAAATAAGTATTTTTTCAAGCTTTAATATTCTCCAGCCAATGGTTTAAATTCCCTCACTTTTACATAAAAATTGTAAACCGGGGGGTCTGGGGGGTGTGGAACACCCTCCAGTACATATAATAAAATTCCCACATTTCTATAATACCTGCAAAAAAAAAATAATTGTAATATTATGCTTTCCAACTTTTAATTTTTTGCTTAAAAATTCAAATTTCCCGGTTTGGATTAATATTGGATAAATATTTTTAGTTCTAATCTAAGTTTAATATATTTTTCGGTTGGTAAAAACAATTGACCAATCCGAGTTTTTTTTCCCAAAAAATGACACGCTGTAGCAGCAGCAGGAGCCGCGTGCTAGGATGGGCCTGACCCGAAAGTAAGCAGAATAATCTTGTGTGACTTTCCATAGTATACTATTTAAACAAAAACTAAAAAATAATATTATATAAAAACGTAGACTTCCAACCATGACGTCAGTTGAAGTCTTATTGAATGACCGGTTTCGGTATTACTCTAAAGTCTAAACAATTTTCTACGCTGAGTTATACACTGATTTGAAAAATGACTATTGGTCTTTTTTACCGGATCACTTTTAATTAATTCGGTGGTCTCTAGAACAGAATTGTTTGTATTTATCCGATTTATATATTATTTATTGTGAACAAGTCGATTTGTTACTACTTGTAATAGTAAATTTTTCATTTAGCTTTTGAGATAGCCATCCCTATTTTAATTTATTTATAAAAAATCGATTTTGTAATCCTTTTTTAAATTTAACTGTTGTGTGTTATGGAATATACCATTAACTTCTAATGTAATAGAGAAACATTAGATAATTATGTGTCAGTTACAAACAGAAATTCCATTAATATTTTTCCAATAATCAATCTATGAATTAATTCCATAAGAAAATGTATAAAATTTCAAAAAATCTAAGTCATAATAATTTATATTTAAAAAGTTAGTAATATCACAGAGTAGAATTTTCTTAACTGTTATTAAGAAAATTGATTAAAGATGGTGGTATATATGAAAAAAGCCAGATAAATTTCCTTGGAATGTTTGTGACTTGCGACTCAACTTCAAGCATTTATCGTACCATAATAATACTGAGATACAACAATAGAGGAAATTAATTTTCCACGGTTACAATTACAAGCAGGAAAAACTTTCTAATTTTTTTAAAAAAACTTAATTTTATTTGGACATTTTTGTACAAACAAATTACTATTATGTATTACGGACATTTAAAGGCCACTACAAACTTACAAAAAAAAATTTAAATAAACTGATTAAATACATGAATAAAATAAATCTAAATCAAAAACAACATCATTTCGTTTAATTTAAATTAAATTAACATCACCAAATAATGTAAGATTTTAATGCTGAATTTCAACTGTTTGCGTTCAAGTTACAAACTCAGTACAAAATTTTAACAAATTAACAAAAACAGTTGAAAAGCAGCATTAAAATTGTACATTACTTGGCGACTTGATTTAATTTAATTTAAATTAAGCTAAATAATGTTCTTCCAATTTCTCTCTGTTCCAGAGTTATTTCTGATATTAGGTATAAGGAAGTGAGATTTCTTTCCAATTAAAGAAAACTTGAGATTTTGTTTCCTGAAAAATTAAAATCATAACAGCTGGCGAGAAGAAAGTTCATAATATTGATCAGGTTGAGAATTACATTTTTTCGAAATTTTTTGTTATTTATGTAAATAAATAGATTGCTTTGATATCTTTAATCTTAATTTATATTATACAATTTATGTCAATACATATTATTTTGTCTTTCTCTCTTATTGTTTTGTTGTATCCTGTAAACATTATAAATAGAATGGTATAAATAGTTTAGCTAGTACTCTTTTAATTTGTTATTATGACAGTTATATAGTAGTAGTAGAAAAAATTAGTTAAATTTACAAATTTACACCTTATACAGTGGTTGTTATACTCTGCTACTGCAAATAAGATTACTCAAACGCAAACGAATTATTAAATATTTGATTTTTTCATCTTCTAAGCAATCCACAAAGCTAAGAATAGATGGAAAATTATATAAATTTTCCCCTACATGCCACTGAGGAGATCTAAATAAAACTGAAACATGTGCATGTGTAGTGGAGTATTCTTGAATATGATATTATATCTTGAATTTGAAATTATCTTAGTTAGCGGAGAAAGAAAGGATATGTGGTAAGTTTTATCGTGATCGCCTAACGGCGCGTTAAATTTATACAGTTTATCGTCCAATACAGCGACGCTAAACTTATATCGACCAATCAAATGTGATGATTTTTATAACACGAGATAAAATTTTATAGCGTTGGTAACTCAATTGCTTGCCTATATTAAATAAAACTTTGAAATGTGTTTTGAACAGTCGAATCGTGCTTTTTAGTTAAAAGTGAGAAAATCCTGGTAGACATAACCTCAAATTAAAGATCTGACAATTTTCTGGACCGCTAAGTTAATTCATTTAATTGGCTTGTTATTTGATCTATTTCTGTTTGTCAATATTTAATTTCTTGTGCATTTAAAGTGCATGCTTGCGATTTGGAAGAGAATATTTATTTAGTAAAAACTTTTCCATCAAATAGTGCATTTCGTGTAGAAAAGCGCAAAGTTTTAGTAACCGCGGAATATTTGCATAATTAAAGCAATAAAACATACAATCCGTAGTGGAGTTGTGGGAAAAACTGATCAAAAATAAAATGCATGCAGCTGCTTTTCTGTGTCTATGCAAAAATATAAATCAAAATAAAATGATGCTTTTGAATAATGCGGAGGAGATGAAAAGCATTAAATATTGATAAATATACATTTTTTTAAGGTGGCGCGTATTTGGACTCCGGTGACACTTTGACCACGTGATCCACAAAGGGATTATGTATGCAGAAAAGGTGTTTTATAAAAAATTGATTTATACTAAAAAGGTGTGCACGAAAGATTTACGATTTACTAAAAACTAAGCACAAAGAACCAGGTTTTACTTTTGCTTTTATTTTATGGCAGGAAATAAATATTTAAATTTCCTCCAATTTCCACCTAAAGTTCTCATAACAAATTGTTGTCATTTATAAGAGTAAAATTCAAATAAAAACACTTAAAACTTGTATAGCTAGCGCACTATCTAAGTGTCACACATTCGCGAGATGGTGGTTGAAGCCAATTTAGTGGTGAATAATAATATCGAAATTCTAAAATGTGTGTGCTGACTTTCTTGAAAATGTAGTCAAATGAATATAAACGAACGGCTGCTTGAACACAACTTTCAAAGTCATAAATCACGATCTAAAGCTCAAGACATTCCTTCCGCATTGTAGTGAAACAGAAACCATTGTAATCTTAAGTGAATTTCTTTGTACTACTGTTATATCCTTTGTAGTTGCTCTTGATACTTTGTTAAAACCTATTGCAACGTGTTTCGTTTTTCTTCACTCTAATAAATTGTGACAGGTAAATTTCCACGAAAATGGAAATTCACGTAATTTATCATTCGTCTAATTCTTAACGCTTTCCAACTAATGAAATGCATCGCCATTTTCAAAACCCCCACCACTTTTTGCTGACGATGAATTTGCAATAAATCGAAACCGGTTAACGCGCCGTTAAATCTATTGGTCTTATAAAATGACACTTCTGAAACTTTTCGATTAGGTAAACAAACTCGACGGAACGTTGCTCAAACAAAAAAGGAGCTTTTCTGTATTTGTTGTCTATTGACCCATTTATCCCTAACTAACTTAAGTGTTTTTTGTACAATACCTCATGTACAAATTGTGCTTTAAACATGGTTTTCTCAAACCTTAGAACTTAAATTTAGTTACTGCATCCCGGAAAATAATTATATAAAACTTTTTTTGCTAAAAAGAAAATTACCGGATGAGCAAATAAAAATTACATGACTTATGTAAAACATTCAAACTCGTCTTTACTGGGACTCCTACAGCAGGAGTATCCGGTCATGCATTTTAATTTTTAATTTTTTAATTAGCGGAAAATCTTAAATCCATTACTACGCTTTGTAAATTCATTATTCTTAATAAAGACGGAATTTTTTTAAATAAAATAATAAAATTACGGAATCGTTTATTATTCAGGTTTCTTGAAATGCTGTAATATTAAAATTGATTAGTAAATGTATCGTGCGATATTGTATTTATTCATTATGCTTTCGAATTCCTTATTATGCCCGGTCAATTTATTAAATCGAAAATGAATAGGTAATCGATCAATCAAAAATTTATAAATTAGGTAGCCCATAATTTGAATAAAAATCCCATCGATGTTATTAATAATTTGCATTAATAAAAATTTGATTGTACTAAATTAATTATTTTAAAATGCTTTCGTGTTAAACTTTTATTCATATTGTGGTTGGTAGATTTCCTCCATTTGATAAGATTGCTATATAATTGTTTCGTAGGGTCAAATAACATGAAATTTTCTAATTAAACATTAAAAATAAAATTGCTTTGTTCAAACATAGGGACTACATTTAATGGTTGAACTACAATTAGGGTTTGTATGGAATTTAATTTGATCCGCACAGGATATAGGCACTTTGTACTTTCCCTCTTATCAGTTTATCATTCCAATTTTCTACAAAGAAATTATAAAATTAATTTGTTTAATTAATAATTAAAATGGAGCTTATTTTATTTTCGCTTATTTAACCCTGCGTGAAAAATTATAAATTGGATTTAGAGTGGTTTACCTTTTAAACCCTAATTTATGCACAATGCCTTCAATAACTTGCAACTAAACTGTTTAATATATTATGTGAAATTTTAATCTCTTATAAGCAGCGGCGGTTCGTCAGAGTCCATGTGATGACATGGACCTCAACGATTTACTGCACTGCAACTCATGATTTCGAGATAACTCTGATTGCACAGAATAAACCGTAGGTGCAGTGGCGTAACAAGCAGGTGAGGGACCCGTGTGCGAAGTTGTTACGGGGGCTCTGCTTTTATAAAAGACAAAAAAATTTGGTATACAGGACTCGAAATTCCGACGATTTCCAGTGATTTCCAAGGAATTCTTGCCTAACAAGAGCGGATATAGAAACGAGTAACTACCCCCCCCCCCTATTTCATTTTATTAAATATTAAAAAAATCAATAGAGGAGTTTTTAAACGCTTTTTATTTTTCAATTATCTGAGATTGTCTAAATTTCCAAAAATACCCTAGAATTTTCTATTTCCTCTACTTTTCTACATTTCCTAAATGTAAAATTAGTGACATTTTTATGGATTTACTAAAATTATCTGGGATTTCTTAAAATTTCCCGTGCTTTGTTTACTAATAAGTGCAAAAATGATGGAGAAATTTATTGTCATATGAAAAACTAAAGAGAAATTTGAGGAAATATATTCTCTTTGATATTTTCATTTTCTGAGATTTCATAGACTTTAAAATTTTCTAGATTTTCTCGAATTTTATGCATTTTATTTTATTTGAATATTAATTTTTTTTAATTAAAAATTTTTAATTTCTTGTAAGAAGGATCTAAGCTTGTGATCGAAAAATATAATCAAAAATTTGATTTTGACAATAAAAATAAAAAACTGGGGGATTCTGGATTCTGGAGTTTAGGTAGGAGGGTAGACCACGCACTTAGACCACTAAATCAGGCCTATTGTACTGCCTCCGAATGCCGCTGCTCTCCGTCCTGTCACTCCTCAAGCCATCCTGTCTCCAGGATGAATTCGAGTATCTTGGCAGGCGGAGTGTCGCTGATTCTGGCCATGTTAGGCTAGAAGTCCCCTAGCATGGCACCTCTAATTGACCCTAGTCACGGACAGTGACAGAGCACATGTTCCGCGGTTTCGTCTGCTGTATTGCATCCCCGACATCTGGGGTTATCTACAAGTCCCATTGTGTTGAGATGTTTGGATCTAAGGATCTGAGCTTGTGATCGAAATGTAAAATCAAAAATTTGATTTTGACAATAAGAACAAAAAACTGGGGAGTTTTAACTTTAATTTGTTTTTTCAACAAATATAATTGCTGGTGCACTGGAGGGTATTCCATACCCCCCAGACCCTCCGGTTTGAAAACCAAACAAATACATCTACATATCATTTGTATACAAACAAAATGTTTTAGTGCATATTTATACAGCATATATCTGTGCGTCGTGAAAACTCTCACCGGGGGTCTGGGGGGGTGTGGAACACCTCACAGAATATTATAGTAAAATTCCTGGTATGGAAGTCACAAGTTTAATAGCATGGCAATCATGGTGACCTGGGGGTATTCTATACCTCCCCAGACTTCAAATAGCATCTAGTTGTGCACCTCCTACACCCCCAGAAAAAAATTCTGGATCCGCCGCTGTTTCCTATTATTATAGATGATTTACATTTTTAATTATAATTTGGTTTGACGATTGTTGTGAGTTAGCTTCACTAAACTTGTTAGCCAGCAACCATTAGTAGGTTAACATCGTTGATTCCTATAAGTTCTACTAATTTTAGAAGCTAACACCAACTTAGTGTACCACCCCCAGTGCAGCTATTCTTCTTTGTTCTCGTGTCGGAACCGAGAAGTTAGTCAGTTATTAATACTGGAGAGTATTCCATACCCTGGTGGCTTCCACACGGTAGCTGTAACTCCGAATGCACTGGGGGGTGCAAACCCCAGACCCCAAAATTTGGGACTGACAGCTTACGTTTTCCCCCGAAGAGCGGAGACCGCCATAAGAAAATTTAGTTTATTTTAGAAATTCAAACTGGGTACTTTCTTGCAAAGGATCGGGGGGGGAGATTGATGAACTTACGAGTTTAAAGGTCACAGTTCAACTGGGGGCCTTTTTAGCAGGGGGGCCGCGTGCGTCGCACCCACCACACCCCGGTAGTTCCGCCTCTGCGTAGGTGAATATGCAAAAAGAGATTAACAGGCACTGGGGGGTGCCAGACCCCCCGGTTTCAAACACTAACCATTTTTTTCCACAATTTGTGATCAACATTTTTAAGTAGTAGGAACCTTTCACAACATAAATTCTTGTACACCGCATTTTCAATATTTCTTGTGAAGTTTTTTCAGGTTTCCCTAAACCTAAAGAATTTCGCTAATATCCAACAAAATAAAAATCTGAAATTCAAGAAATCCGAGTAAATCTTAGAAAATTTAAGGAAGTCTTGGGAAAATAAGAAATCTTAGGAATAAATACAACTTTATTTTTAGTTTTTCAGCTTATTCGAAAGATAATCTTGGAAAAGAAAATAAGGAAATCCGAAGAAATCTTTTAACGCGGATATCTCTTTTATGGGCGATTTTGCTCAAGAGAAATTATAAACATAAATAAATGCAGGAGAACCTTTGGAGTTAATAACCCCCTCCCCCTTTCCTCTATAATCCGCCCCTGTCCAGAAAAATTGTCCATTTTCACTTTTTAAGTTTTGTAATAAAAAAGCCAATGACTGAATAAGAAAATCTGGAATAACAAAATGTTATTATTTATTAAATCTAATAAATTAATTAGTTGATGTAATGAATAACTTTTTGTAGCAACAAAGTTGATTGTTTCTTGAGCTTGTTGAGCCGCAACCAAGTTGTTTTGGTGACACAACAAAGCTTTTCAACGGATAAATCAACGGATAAAAAAATTAGTTATCTGTAATTTATTTTTTCAGTACGTAAACAAAGCTTTTCTTACCAAACTACAGTTCGTGCATTTAAAGAAAAATACATTTTTCACAATTTTACACATTTCACTAGCTATATCACTGAAGAAAAAGGTTTACTAACTTGAATTGCTGCTAAACCCACGAAGTGGACCCTACCTGCAATAATAAAGAAAATTCTTCCTTAGTTATCATTTCAGATGAGAATGGTTTTTGTCAAATTACCTTTAACACTGTAGTCCTATCGCCTTATTCCTTTTGATCATAATAGCTTCTCCATTGTCCATAACTCACCAACCCGGACACTTTCACATTTTTTAACAGTTTCATATAAAATATTTGATAAAACAACACTTTGAAGCAAAAATTTTTCACTCAAGTATTAAGAAGAAAATGATTCGCGATTATTAATTAATAAGCTTCCATCAAGCTTTTCCACAAAGACTCGTACTCGACACATCACACTCCCGTTTGCGAAATACGAATTTCACGTTCACGCACCAATGTCGATCTTAACTGAAAATAAAAAAAAATTTGTTAATTCTTATTAATTCACAGTTAATTCTTATTGTGAACGCTGCGGACAGGATTCGGACATGTGCGGGTTATACTCAATGGATTTCAAGTTTATCTATTTGCTCCATTTTTGTAGCACTAAATTTTGAAACATCGGAGATTTCCGATTTCTGGATATGTAAATTGGGTTATCCATTAATAAATAAATTAAAATTTTAAAAATACATAAAAATGTTTATATTGAAAAGAGCAAGAACTTTCTAATTTTTAAGTTTTATTTACGAAGACGTTACTCATTATGGCGAGGGGGGATTGAAAAATATTGTGCAATATTTGTAAACGGAAATGAACGTCACGAGTCATCAACAGAAAATGTCGAAAAAGTTTTGTTGTAAATTCAATTTTTATTTGACAAAAAAATCCGTTAAAATGTAAAATTTACATTGCTAACATAGGGGTGACCCACTAGGGTGTCTGTTATTTCCCAAGTTGGTTTTTTTGTTGCTGCCGCCCCATGAATTTTTAGTTTTTGCCCCCAAAAAAATATCCAACAATTCCCATTTAAATAATATGGAAATTTTTGACTTTTTGTATTTAATTCTTTTTCTCTGAAACCAATAAGGTTACAGCAATGACCAATATTATATTTATATAGAGAATTAAACGCTCTACAAAAAAGATCTTTTATGATTTTTTGATAAATTTACACCTCCGCAAGTTATTCTAGATTAAAATTGAATTAAATTTCCATTTAAATAACATGAGATTTTTGTACTTTTTGCGTTTAATTTTTTTTCTCTGAAAAAAATAAGGTTACAGCAATAACTAATATATGCTTTTATAGAGAATTGAACGCTCTACAAAAAAGACCTCTTGTGATTTTTCGATAAATTCACACCTCCGCAAGTTATTCAAGATTAAAGTGGTATTTATGTTGGATTTTATAGTTTTCTTGAATAACTTTCGGAGGAGTAAATTTGCCGAAAAATCATAAGAGATCATTTTTGATCTTTTTTATTTTTAAGTATCCGAGAAAGAGAGAGAGAGATGGATAGATAAAACATTTTATACTAAAAATGATCATTTTGTCTAAATTCACAAAAAATAATAAATAAGTACAATTATAAGCAATGTGCGAGTGTACTCCGCTTTCCCTAAAGCTGGATTCATTTGTGACGTCATTATTTGGTTAACTTTCAAAGTTTATAAAATTTCATAGCTAAAAATTTTAATAAAAACTTACCTTTGTGTTGTTATACTATATCCAGCAGTCCAGGAGTCTGGATCAAGCTCATCATTCCAAACTTCCCTTGCTTCGTTCTGGAATATTATTATAGAATGTTTACACTTAATTTAAATAAACACAGACAAAACCACTGCACTTCACTTTATGTTCAAAAATTAACGAACGTAAGAATGACTAATAATTTTTAGTTTATCGACAATGACGTTGTTGCAAACCAGACGCGTTTTTGTTTTGCAACTAAATTTTCCCGATTTGTTGTCTTCAAAGAAGAATGTCTTCAACTTCTTTGATCAACACTTATTCAAACAAATTTCGTAAATCATGGCACTGAAACCAGCAAATTTTTGATTTTTGTGTGAACCGATAATGTCACTAACCAAAGCCACTAAAAAACTGAGTCATTCGGCGCTGCCAGTGATAGTTTTTTGTTTTTGGTTTTAATATGACGCATTTGTTCGACAAATTATAAATTAATAATTTATAAAGTAAAAATGTCGCAATTACAATTTTAATTTTAATTACAATACAAATTATTTTTAATAATTATAATTTAACAAATTTGTAGAGTAATTCCACGCAAATATTGTTTAAATTGCAATAAATTAATTACAGCCAGCAATAAATCTGTATATGTTTGAATTTTTAAATGTTCAAGATGGAATTTTTTTTTTATTTAAATGTTTATACTGGTAATGACTGACGAAAAATATTTAGCAAGTTTTCCCGTGGGAGTGAGTTAAGAAAAGCTTTGAAAAATTGAGTTGTAACAAGCAAGTATATTTTTAAGTTATATCCGTGGACTTATTTTTATTTAGTCTATTCAAAATTGAAATTTTTGAACAGGTTTTTCTGGTAATCCCATAGGCTGTAGCCTACCACATATGGAAAGTCGCCAGTGAGATGGACTAGACTTTTACACTATATTTTATGATTGGCATCCTCATGTGTAAAAGTCACAAGCCGCCACTACCTATAAGTAGATGGATCATAAAACTTCTAGACTTTGATTAATCATTCACAATTGAATTTATCATTGCTGAAATTGCGTTAGCGATGAGTCATAACCTTTTCTTAAAAAAACACAGCTACACTTTTTATGCTAGCATTCGTTTAATCAAAAAAAATAAAAATTGATAACAAATAACTATGAAGAACATTTATTGACTGGAATACACTTTCCAGTGTAATCATTCCGAATGAATCCTTTTGGGCATACACATCCTGGACGACACGAATTGTCAGGAACACAACCTTGAGGTTTTTTATTAGTAGAAGAAGAGCAGGTTTTCTCGCATTTTGGTTTGCACAGTGTCCAAACCTCATTGTTGAGGCACTCTAAATATGAAGAATATGAAAAAATTCAACTTAGATTTTCAAAAAATTATAATAGCTTACTGCAGCTTGGACATTTGGAAGGTTCAACACATTTTGAAGAAACTTCGTCTAGTAGAAACCCAGGTTTGCAGGCACATCTTTCGTTACAAGACTGTATACAGAATACCGGTTCTCGACAAGGACTCTGACTGGTATCAGGACACCAGGATGCACACCAATTGAATTCTACGTTTTCGCCTTCACATGTAGTATCTAAAGATAGTTTAAAAAACAATCAGTCACAATTACTTGACTCGTGCAGCAAAATACTACTTCTACTTCTTGGGCATTCACTAGCTGGAATGCATTTATCAGAATTCGTTTCTCTTATTAAATCTTCCTGGCAAACACATCCTTCTTCACATACATAGCATTTACTTGATAACAATGATGGAGTTGGTTTATTACAGGTTGGCTCACATTGGCTTTTGCATGACACGCTTACTTCTCCGTCAGGACAGGTGTCTAAATAGCAAAGTTTTGGTTCTGTAGAAAATATCTTTATATTTACCTTGACTGTTAACTGTCGCAAAGACCACGAAAACTGTAATATAACCAATGAACTTCATCATGACTTGCTTTGGATTGTATTTTGGACAACGTTTATACTTATAGTATAAGCTTGATGCAAATATAGTAATAAATATGCATACATTGGATAAAAATTCGCGTATAAGTATCTAGATTGCTATAAAATACACATACTACTTTTTCACCGGATAACATAAAGCATACAAGTTATTAGCGTACTTTCCGGTTTATTTGCATTTTTCTTTAATTATTTTTCTGTAATTATACATATATAATTTACGACAAATGATAAAAACGTAAAGCTACCTTATCAATAAAATACGATAACCCCTCAGTGGGATGTGTTAAAAATTAATTTCCTTTGAGCGGAAATTTTTGGAAAACTTTTGCTGAATTTATCAATTCCCAGACAATTCCAGATCTAGAGAAGTAAGCTGTAGTAGCCCACCATGTCATCCTTCCGATCAGGAAACAATTAAGGAAACTGTAAATTACCCTTGCGCGCCCGCTGGTACTACGAAAAGGGACCTGCTCGGATGAAGGTTTAAAGATAGAAAAACAAAATTAATTGTTTTAATTATTAACAATTTCATTCTTGAATTTGCAGGGGATATGCATAAGACCTATCCAGACCTATTTGTCCTTGGTTCCAAGTCCGGGATAAAGCGGTGCGTCCACCAGCCCTTGTCCGACGCTGTCCACGAAGCCTGCCACCGCTTTCGGATGTCCATGCACCTACTTTTGAAGAGGGTCTTGTTGTCGGATCTATATTTGGCGTCTCGCATCTCCGCCTTAAGGTGGATTGGCAGAAGGGACGCCAGCACAAGTACCGCCTCTGTGGATACCGTTCTATAGGCTCTGCATATCCTCATGGAACTCCTCTTCTGGGTTGACTCGAGTAGGCGCTTGTACGTTACCCTCCTAAGGGCCGATACCCAGATTTCAGCGGCGTACAGCATGATGGACTCTGCTACTGCACTCAATAGTTTTCTCTTCTCTTGACCAGGCCCGTTTAAATTCGGCATTATCCCGCTCAGTGCGTTTGTAGTTGTTGCTGCTCTTGTAGCAACTCTTTCTATGTAGGGCTTGAACGACAGGTACCGATCGACGTCTACCCCAAGCACCTTGACGTTGTCAGTAGACAAAATAATGTGTCCGCCCAACGAGAACATCTTCCCCGAGACCAAGATCGCCTCTGTCTTCTCCGAATCCATGCAGATATGTCGGCCTCCGTGCCCTTGACTAGTCGCTCCAGATCTTCCTCCGTCTCGGCCTCTACCACCACCATAATGTCGTCCTCGAAGCAGGTGATGCTCGCCCCTGGTAAAGTGGGGAGCCTAAGGACTCCGTCATACATCATCGGACCGAGTACTGATCCTTGTAGAACTCCACTGGATACTGGCAGGGTCCACCGCCAGAGCTTCCACTACCAGAGTTCTCCCCTGGAAGTAACTAGCCAAGATGTTCAGGAGGTAAGCTGGCACCTCCCTCCTTTCCAATTCACCCATGCCACCAGCTTCTTTTTTCTCTTGGTACCTTCTTTTGCCGCTCTTATCCTTTGGACTACGCTGTCGATCTCATCGGTATTTGATCTATATCTTTGGAAGCCAAATTGACTATCCGAGAGGCCCTCTGCCTTTTTGATCTTTTGTTGTAGTCTGTGTAAGATCAGTCTTTCGAATAATTTCCCAGCGTGGTCCAGTACACAGATAGGTCTGAATTAGTTCGGGAGCTCTAGGGGCTTGTCTCCCTTCCTTAACAGTCGAAGTTTGGCTTGTTTCCAACTTTCTGCTTATCTGCTCTCGCTCAAGCACCTTTTGTACACCTCTAGCAGCGCCTCCGGCCGGGTCTCCGCCAACATCCTCTTTGCAGCTGCAATCAGCGCAGCCTTACTGAGGAATGGAATGTCTCCGTCTACTTCTACTGGCTTGGAAACTACTGTAGCTTGTCACGCTGACTTATGTAGCACAGAATGTTGGTGCACTATTTGCCCAATATTGGGACAATATTGAATGCTGGTGCAATATTGCAAGATTCAGCCAATATCGGTCCAATATTGCGCCCATATAGGAAATTAACATTTAATTAATTAAAGTTTCTGATTGGTTCTTCGTGTATACCAACCTAAAAGGGGCGTATTTCAAGTAATTGAATAATTGTTTCTCAATTTTCCTGAGTAGTATTAATGGTATTAGGTTGGTAAGGAATAGACAAAAGAAACAAAAAGGATAATCTCGCTTCTCCTAATCCTATTTCCTTCGAATCAAAGGATCTGATTTGTCAATGTTTTTACCAAGCAAAAAATTTACAAAAATTATTTTTTAATTTTTACTATTTATTTATTTTCCCGAAACTTTCAGGATCTTAGATTCTCGACAACATGTACCTATCGTAAAAATATTAATAAAAAATCAATTTGAAAATTCTCATAAATTCATTAAATCCAATAACTTTATTGTTCCACCAGTACAACTATGAAAAACACGTGGCGATGGAAATACACTTTCCTGTTTTTTCATCCCGAATAAATCCTCTTCCGCAAATGCATCCTGGGATACATAAGTTGATGGGGACACAACGATGCCGATTTTTTATTGAATCACACGTTTTCTTACATTTCGCATCGCATTGCGTCCAAATTTCATTCAACTGACACTCTGAAAAAATTAGAAATTATCAACCTGAACTGAATTTGAAAATTATAACAGCTCACTACAGCTTGGACATTCGGAAGGTTCGACACATTTCATAGATGTTTCGTCCAGTATAAATCCAGATTTGCAGTCACATCGTTTTTCACACGAGTGTGTGCAGGCTGTCGTATTTCGGCAAGGACTTTGGCAGGTTTTAGGACATCTGGATGCACACCAGTTGAAATCTACATTTTCGCCTTCACAGTGGTTATCTGAAAATAGTTTAAATCATGTAAACCCCATTTGCAAAAATATAGTTTTATAATAAGCTACCTTGGCTGTTAACTGTTTGAAAAATCAAAAAAAGTATGCAACAAATGAACTTCATGATTGCTTGTTTTTGCTTTCACTTGAAAATGCAATTACATACAGGAAATTTAATGTAAATGCATTATGTCAATATGCAAATCTTGGATAGCAATCCGCATTCTGCTCGTTTGGTATCAAATTGGTAACTTTCCATATCATTTGCATTTTTTTTTTTCAATTCTTTGTCTTTCGGTAAAAAATAAAGCCTACTTATCATGGAAATGGGACTTCAGCAACTTAAAGGTGTGACTAATGTATAAAAGGACATAAACTGGGACATCTGCACCAAAAAAAAATTTTTTATAGTTAAAATAAATTAAAATAAATTCAAAAATAAATTATTAAACTTTTAATAAAATATATTCCGAAATTTTGATTTTTTTAAATGGATTAGGTATATATTTTATATTACATTATATTTTGTTTTAATGAAGTTCAACAGATATTACGTGAATAACTGAATAAAATAATTGATTGTTCCAATTTTAGATATCTAAAGATATTTAAATCTGTTTGACTTCTTCCAATTACATCAACCTACAAATTGAAAATATTTATAATGCAAACATTGAAAAAAAGTTTGTTGTAAATCAACATATTATTTAAATAACCAAATAATGATATAATCCATTAGGATAATATTCTATGTAGGGACTTTATCAATTTAATTTAAATTTTATATTATAATATTAAATAAATAAATAATTAATTGAATTGAAATAACTATAAATAATTAATGCTTAGGCTTAATCAATATACTAATTTGTCCAATTGTTGTTTTTGATTGTACTGAACAATTTGCTTTTATAAATTTTAAAAATGCAACCCAAAAATAACAATATATTTGTTTTTTTTTATTTTTCCCAACTGGAAGTACTGGCTTTTAGAATTCTTTATTGGAAACTATTTATATTATTGAAATTACCTTTTTTATTCGGCAATAAATAATTAGTTAGGTTTCTTACATTTATTATTTCTAAAAATTCATTCTTTTCTGCTTTGTTCTTGACGAATTTAGAGCAGTCGAGTCGGTATGGCTTTAGTTATTTATGAATTATATTGAATTTTTGTCTCGAAGATACTACAGCTGTTATTGTTATAATATTTATTTATATATATATAGTAGTTCGCGTGCAATGTTTCGTGTTCTCTTCTTTTATGAATTATATAGAACATGACTCTAGGGGACATAATTGCTGTTATTATGTACCTTGTGCACTTATTTGTGATCTTTCCGTATGGATTGGAATATTATATAATATATTTATAATATCGATTTTTAATGAGCTTTGGTAAAAGACAATTTGGAAATTACGGAAAGGGAATGCACTTTCCAGTCTTTTCATTTCTGATGAGTTCTTTTGGGCTGGATTTTGGAACACAAAGTTTAAATATTGCTATGACTCACTATATCTGGAGCATCGAGAAGGTTTCGTTTTCACTAACGAATTCTGAAGTGGGTTAACACAATGGGTCAATCCTGGGGTTGGTTCATTACGGGATGGCTGGCATGGACTCACCGCCAGGGCAGATGTCTTAAATTTACGTTAAGATTGATGTAAAAAGTACCTATGGATAGTTACCTTGGCGGTTTCCAATTGAAAATGTACTTTATACGGTGTAATCTTGATGCAAATAAAACCGTCTTATCATATTATTATCAATATGCAAATCTGAATAGCAATAAGGTTATTGCTAATTGGTACAAAATACTATCTAATAAAATAGATAACAGAAGTAATAACATTTTTATAATTTTCAGTGCCATTGGCTGATGTTATCCCTAAAAGTAAAATCGTGAGAATATTCTAATAAAATCCTGCAGAACCGAATTATGTCAAGAGCTTGATACTTCAACAAGATAATATTATATTATAATAATAATTATGTTCCTTAATGTAAATTAAAACTTCTTTGTTTGCATCTGCAAGCATTTGCATTATCTGGAAAGACAGTCATAGCTCACGGGAAACGGCTCTAGTTTAACCAAGCCAGCACTAGGATTCTGAAGGAGTTCTTGCATTATCCTTAAAGATGCATTTGAATTATTAATATCTACATTATTCTGATGTTTACTTGTATTACAAAATGCTCATTAAGATACTTTTGAATTAAATTCTATATAGCAGCGTAGCCAATTAGTCCTTAGTAACGCTTTTGCCAGCTGCATTACCATGGGTGAGTCTGATGATTGTGTAGCGGTCTGCATGACGCTCAGGTTGTAATCCTTGTATATTTTTACAAATACTATCATCCTAATTTATAAAATGCCAGCACGCTGCTCCTGCTGCTACAGCGTGTCATTTTTTGGTGAAAAACTGCACTCTGATTGGTCAATTTTTTTTACCAACCGAAAAATATCTGTTCAATAGTAATCCAAACTGGGAAATTTGAATTTTTAAGCAAAAATTATGGAAATTTAACCTTCGGCTCGAAAAAATTAAAACTTTACTGCTCACGGAGTTTAGCAACAACTTTCTGGGTTACTTTAAAAATTAATTATAAAAATATCAAGTCAAAATTGTAAACCGAGGGGCCTCGGGGTGTGGAACACCTTCCAGTACATATCACAGGATGATTTCCACTTTTTTAAAATACTTGGAGTAGCTAAGGAATTTGTAATTTTTCAATTTTCGCCAGGGAAAAACGGGAAATTTGAATTTTTAAGCAAAAGTGAGGGAAATTTAAACCTTTGGCTAGAGAATATTGAAGTTTGGAAAAACATTTATTTAAGTGCTTTACTGCTCAAAGAAACTTTTGTTTTGTTAGCAGCAACGTTTAGCGTTGCTTTTAAAATGTTGAAAAACGGGGAATCCCCTACTAACAAAAACGAAATATGCCGCTAAAAAAGAGATCCGATCCACGGTCTAGCTGCCCGTCCGCGGACGGGTATTCCAGCTAGTATAATAATATAACATCAAGATGTTAGGTTGCTAACTCTGCGCTTTAACGCCATTATGGCAGACGCACGTACTGATATGTTCAATTTAAAAAAAAGTTAAACTATTATATGCTCAGGTATTTTTATTTACATTATAACAATATTATCTGGTGGTAACTATGGAGGGCACCTGTCTCTGCGAACGCAAGTTCTAGTTTCTTCGTTCATAACAAATCCTCGTTCGCATACACATCCTGGATAGCATACGGTTACAATTGGAACGCAACTTTGTTGATGTTTCAACGAATAACACGTCTCCTGGCAACCTCCTTTGCACTGTGTCCAAACTTCATTTTGACCGCATTCTAAACTCAATATAAATCTGTTAAAATACAATTTCAGGCTTTTTTCTCAGTACTTACTGCATCTTGGGCAATCGGCAGGAGCAACACATTTTGATGAAACTCCGTCTCGGATGAATCCAAATTTGCAGTCACATCTCTCGTCGCACGCAGTTATACATTTAGTTACATTGTTGTTACATAATTGTTGACACGTTTTTGGACAAAATGAAGCGCAGGAGTTGAATTCTTCGTTGTCACCATCGCAGGTGGGAACTGAAAGTTGTTCTTCTGGACAATCACTTGGAGCAATACAATCACCGGATTGTGTATCTCTCAGTAAATGAGGTTGGCAGGTACATCCATGTATGCATATTTTAATTAGGCAAGCAGGACTTGATAATGGTGGAGTTGGTCGAGAGCAGGTTGGCTGGCATGGATTGATACATGTATCGCTAATTTCATCATCGGAAGGACATATTTCAGAAATACACAATTGAAGTAGATAATAATTAGATAATTTAATAGTTATTACCATCACTGAACGCAGTTACAATAATCAGAAGGAAAACGTAACCGACGCTCTTCATGGTGGCTTTCTTTCTTCCAATTGGTAATAACGTATATATAGCGAAAAGTTAACGCAAATTCGGCAGTCTTATCCAAAAAATATGCAAAGCATTAAGTTTATTGCTGAGTAGCTATAAAAAAATATATTTTAACCGATAAGCAATGATTATAATATTTCTGCACCAGTACCTATCGCACCATATCGCAGAATTTGGAGAAGATAGAGAATTTATAATTTTACAAATTTCGCCAGGAAAGGGAGTGGAACACCCTCCAGTACTTATCGTAAAATTTGGAGAAGATAGGGAATTTATAATTTTTCAAATGTTGCTAGGAAAAACCGGGAAATTTAAATTTTTAAGCTAAAGTGAGGGAAGTTTAAACCTTAACTTAAAAAATCATTTATTTAAGTGCCTTACTGCTCGGAGTTTAGCAGCAACTTTTGCGTTACTTCCACACCCCCCAGGCCCTCCAGTACATATCGCAAGATATGTTCTCTCTCAGAACTCCTGATTTACATTTTTGACTATAATTTTGACAGTTGATTTTCAAAGTAACACAAAAGTTAACCCCCCGGACCCCTGGTTTACAATTTTGACTTTATATTTTTATATAATTTTTATAAAATTATATAAAATATTTATATAATTATTATATATAAACTAAAAATATTTGTCCAATATTCTAATTGAGTGGATATCCTGCGATATGTACTGGAGGGTGTTTCACACCCCCCAGATCCCCCGGTCTACTTCTAATTTATTTATAAGAATTAACAATTAATTTAATTTATAATAATTATAAAAATATAAAGTCAAAATTGTAAACCGGGGGGCTTGGGGTGTGAGAAACACCATCAAGAACATATCGCAGGATTTCCATTCTTTTAGAATACTTGGAGTAGCTAAGGAATTTATAATTTTTCAAATTTCTGCAGGGAAAACCGGGAAATTTGAATTTTTAAGCAAAAGTGAGGGAAATTTAAACCTTTGGCTAGAGAATATTAACGTTTGGAAAAACATTCATTTAAGTGCTTTACTGCTCAGAGTTTAGCAGCAACTTTTTGCGTTACTTTGTAAATATAGAAAATCGGGAAATCCCCCAGCAGCGGAAAACAAAATTAAATGTTCACAAATGATCTACTGTCTAGCTGCCCGTCGGCGGACGGGCTTTCCAGCTAGTACTATCATATAATAATAATATCAAGATGTTAGGTTACTAACTCTGCGCTTTAACGCCGTTATGGCAAATGCACGTAAAAAAATTTAAACTATTATATCCTCAGGCATTTTTATTCATATTATAACAATGTTGTCTTGTGGTAACTATCGAGGGCACTTGTCTCTGCGAACGCACGTTCCAGTTTTTTCGTTCACAACGAATCCATGTTCGCATACACATCCTGGATAGCATACGGTTTCAATTGGAATGCAATTTTGTGGATGTTTCAAAGAATAACACGTTTCCTGGCAACCTTCTTTGCACTGGGACCAAACTTCATTTTGACCGCATTCTAAACTCAATTAAAATCTGTTAAAATACAATTTTACGCTTTTTCCTCAGTACTTACTGCATCTTGGGCAATCGGCAGGAGCAATGCATTTTGATGAAACTCCGTCTCGGATGAATCCAAATTTGCAATCACATCTCTCGTCGCACGCAGTTATACATTTAGTTACATTGTTGTTACATAATTGTTGACACGTTTTTGGACAAAATGAAGCGCAGGAGTTGAATTCTTCGTTGTCACCATCGCAAGTGGGAACTGAAAGTCGTTCTTCTGGACAATCACTTGGAGCAATACAATCACCGGATTGCGTATCTCTCAGTAAATGAGGTTGGCAGGTACATCCATGTATGCATATTTTAATTAGGCAAGCAGGACTTGATAATGGTGGAGTTGGTCGAGAGCAGGTTGGCTGGCATGGATTGATACATGTATCGCTAATTTCATCATCGGAAGGACATATTTCTGAAATACACAATTGAAGTAGAAAATAATTAGATAATTTAATAGTTACTACCATCACTGAACGCAGTTCCAATAATCAGGAGGAAAACGTAACCGACGCTCTTCATGGTGGCTTTCTTTCTTCCACTTGGTGATAACGTATATATAGCGAAAAGTTAACGCAAATTCGGCAGTCTTATCCAAAAAATATGCAAAGCATTAAGTTTATTGCTGAGTAGCTATAAAAAAATATATTTTAACCGATAAGCAATGATTATAATATTTCTGCACCAGTACCTTTCTCGCCATTTACATGTTTAAAATAAACCTTTCTAGATTTTGTGTTTACGCAAAATACATAAATGCCGCTTTTCATAATTTATGGCAATCGATAAAAAAATAAACGGGGTTATCTTAAGCGTATGTTATATTTTCCAAGATAATTGCAGTGTAAATCCATAGAAAATATAATAAAATGGAAACCTTAAACTCGGCGATAACACGTCTTATTAACGTAGAAAAATCACGTGCATGTATTTATTATTGAAATGTTTAAACATCGCAATATCAAGTCTTTGATAAGACTTGACTGAAAATAAAAGGAAACCTGTTACGTGTTTCATTCTTGTTTGTTCCAACTAGATGGATTTAGATTCTCTAAGCTGTTAAATCAAAGTCCTATAGAATATTAATTCTGCTCGTCTTCGTGCAGAGTAATGTAATTCCAAGAGTCATCCGGACTGCTTAGTAAATATTGAGAATTCGTCAAACTTAAAACATAAATGTTAGTGCCGTCGATGATTCGCCTACGTCGCTTTTGAGATAAAACGGTCTGAAATCCTTAATAAATCTGATTTATGTTAAGTCACCAAAATTAGTGCGATTCCCACCCGATCAAGACAATTGTTCGGTGGCGATCGGCGATATTAGACTATAAATACTAAACAGCTGCCGTATTGTCACCTATTTTAAACATAATTGACTCCGCCGATTATAATAGATAGACTTCCTTCTAATGAAAGTAGCTAGTCACTTGACCGAAAACATCCAATTTTTTTTTAATTTTAATATTTAGAAATTGCTTATAGGGGAGGGGCTTATAAAACCGTCAATCTGCGCTTGCGCCTGACAGCCTCAAAACGGTTTTGAGAACTGCAGAAACACAACTATTCAAAACTGCAGTAAATATTATATATTTTTTATATACAATACTCTGACTCTGTGACGTCATCATTTAAAAGCTTTTCAAAAATTGCTTTTTAACATATTTTAATGCATTTTGAGTAGAAAAACACATTCGCATAAGTATGCTATTGATCATTTTACGAATTCTTAACTTTAATATTTTTTAGTGAAAATTGCTAAACTGCCTCCCTAAATTCCTCCTCAAACAAAGAGAAAACAGGGAAAACTTGGAAAAATCATAGTATATTTTAGAAACATCAAACTTTTTGTTTATTTACATATTATAAAATACAATCATTTTATTTTGTTGTTATGAAGGACACTTGCTTCTAGGAACACAAGCTCCAGTTGCGTCATTTCGAATGAACCCTTGGGCGCATACACAATCTACTGTACATGGATCAGTACCGATGCACTGTTGCGGATTTTTTATGGAACTGCACGTGTCTTCACAACCATCTGAGCAATGGGTCCATTTTTCGTTTTCCCTACATTCTAAAATAAAAAATTTAAGTTTTGCAATTTGCTGACCAATCTCATCTTTGCTTACTGCATTTTGTACATTTAGCTGGCTGGACACATTTTAACGAGGTCTCGTCTCGAACAAACCCAGGTTTGCAATCACATCTTTGATCACAAACAAGCGCACATCCTGTAGCATTTCGGCAAGGACTTTGGCAGGTTGTTGGACACAAGGATGCGCACCAATTGAATTCTTCGTTCTGACCGTCGCATCTGGTAGCTGCAATTATACAAAAAATATTTAAAAATTTCGGTCAAGTTTACAGAAATTTACATATGGGGCATTCACTTGGAGAAACGCATGCACCGGATTGTGTATCTCTCAATAAATTTTCCTGGCAAATGCATCCCGACTCGCAATTTTTTTCTGTACACTCAGGACTTGATAATGGGGGGGTTGGTCTGTCGCAAGTTGGCTGACATGGAGGCATGCATGGGACGTATACTTCATCGTAAGATGAACAAGTCTCTAAAAGTATGTCTCTTATTACACAACCGGTTTCGGCATTACACTTTAAATAAAATTGTTAGATATATTAAAATTTGAAAAAATCTCCAATTTATTTTAAATTGTAGTTTTTAAAAAATATATGATATACTCACCTTGACTGTTAACGGTCACAAAAATCACAAACAAAGCACAGAAAGCGTACAACATCATGACTGTTGTTACTTCTACTTGTTGAACAAGTATATATAGTGGAAGTTTTAAACAAATTTTATCGAAATAATATGCAAAAATTTTAAAAAAATATGAGTAGGTAGATATATTGCTAAATTACCATAAGGTTTTTGTGACCGATAACGATGAAAAACATAACTTTGCAAAGGTACTGCCTTCCGGCCTATTTACATTAGTTAAAAATATAAATTTTTCGTTTTTTTTTTTTAATAAAATTCACAATATTTGCAACAGATTCGTTTGTTAAAATTAAAGAAGGCGTCGCGTCGGGCGCTTATTAGATCTCTTGAGAGCATAACTCCGAAAAAGGTTAATTAACCCTTCGTGTCAGTTACATGTCCGAAAATTAGCACGCGTAATTTATAAAAAAATACAATCAGTTTTATTTTGATTTGTATTTTTAGATGCCCTTTGACGATTATTTCAAAGTAAGCCATAAATTTTATCTCTCGCTATCAAACATGAAATGCATTAATCTTTCACGATTTCGTGAGAGAATGGAAAATGGGATTAGGGCGAATCGAAGTCAACTACAAACAAGAAATAAGCCAAATATTTTCGAATTTCGTGTCATTTTTTGCATTCAAATTCCAATTGCATTTTACTATAGCAATATTATTTTTCAGGTCGCTTGGGTTCGTGCGGAAGATCAAACAATACTCAGCTTGCATACGAAGGTGGTCACGCACAATTCACGTATCAGCGTAACTCATGATAGTCAACGTACGTGGCAAATACGAATACGCCAATTGAAAGAATCGGATCGTGGATGCTATATGTGTCAAATTAACACCAGCGTACTTAAAATTCAACAAGGATGTATCGACGTTAATGGTAGGTGACATTTTTTCCCTTGCTAAATCCTGACAATGTGCAGAATGCGATAAGGCTCCCTAGACAGGGTAATTGTAACTGACTTGATTTTGTATTTTGAATTCAAAATTTTTTCTCGTTTAGTTACACTCCGAGCAAGAAGTGATGTACAATGTAAATTATGGTGTGGTTTCTATTAAAATTATAAATCTCGAGTTAAGTGGAAAAGCTAATGATATTTTTGGCTTATCTCAACTTCGCCTTAATTATACTTTATAATACTAATTATTATGTTTATTAAGATAATAGAAACATAAAGATAAGTTTGTGGGAAGTTGTGTACACTAACTTTTGTTAAGCAGGCTTTAGTAAATAAGTTGAAAATTAAAAATAAAATTTAGATCCGCCTAAATTTTCGAAGAGATTTTCAGATGGGGTTGTAATTTTGTGGTGTAAGATTAAGATTTTACAATCTGTCTTTCGTGACTCAAGAATGAAGAAGATATGTTATACGACGAGCACGTCTTTCAGCACACGTTTTATACTTTCCAACATAAAATTTTCTTATCCTTAATGAGGATGTAGTAATTCCGACTGATGCTGTAAATTTTTTTATTTATTAAAGTCTGGACCAGTAATTTTCGTGACTACACATAGTTGTAGTTCAAAATGATTTGTTTAAAGAACTAGAATTCATTGCAATTACTCAAGTTTTTGTATAAAATTTAATGTACTCAAAGGATATTCTGTTTTTTTTTAATTTTAATAATCACCGGGATAAAACTCTACGCCACGTGGTTTTATGTATGTCGCTAAGGAAAAGTTTGACTTTCGTATTTAAAATCGATAATGAAACAGCTGACTTTCGTGACGTTTGGAGAAAAAGACATTTATGTGATAACTAAACTGAGCCTAGATCGTCGTAGTGATAATTTAATTCCATATAGAGAACAAAGACGATTCATTCATTAATACTAAACAAATTTACAAATACAAAAAAATATATCTTTTTTTTCACAAATAAGGGCATCCAGAAGATTAATGGATAAATCATCATAACACATTACAGATTTGCTTTGAAAGCAAATTCATAAAACGAAATTCATTTCTTCATAAAAACAAGTGGTTACCCAAAACCCACTCTGGGTCCTAGCTACTGTGTTTCATCCAGATATTTATTTTATTTATTTATTCGTTGATTTCTCTCTTTCGGGGCTATAATGCGTATCGCCATGCAGGCGATCGCTTTCCAGTACCCTGGAGAGGAAGCCTGAGTGGTTTTCATCAGGTTTTTAAGTGTAATCTTGGGTGCAATTATTTCTTCTGTTTCTTCTCTATTAGTCCTCCACTTTTTACATGAGAAGAAAGTATGTTCGGTGATATCTACTTTGGGGCGGGAAGGGGCATCCCCTTTTATCCCTGTGTTTTTTTGGATCAATCTCAGGATGGTAGAAGCCAGACTTCTTCTGATGTGCCATAAGATCAATTGAAATGAGGGACGACATCACCATCGCTGCATCCGTTGATATTGTTCTATATGCCCGGCGGATGATCCTCAAGGAATGAGTAACGAAGGTAACTATTGTTTTCTCTCTGCGGCCCTTCAACGCTTGGGAGCAATTTAGAGATGTTGGTCGCCGCAGCAGGAGCCAAAGGATAAGTTTTTATCAATTTTAACCCCCAGTATTCGTGTCGACTAGGTTGACTTATTCTCCGTGTTTTCCATTTGGATCACGATGGGTTGATGCTTTCTTCATGACGAGGGTCATGACTCATTTAAATTAATTATCAGTTTTAAAAAATTTAAATTTTTTGTAAATTAGAAGCTCACTCAAATCTGAATATCAGCTGATTAATTGAATAGCTACTGAATTGCTAATGTAACGGCTGAAAACCAGCAGAAATATCGCTGCGTCAGCTGATATTCAGCGCTGACTCATATGATTCAGCATTTTGAACAGCTGCGCAGCCAAATTAGCAAGTCAGTAGCTGACGCAGCTCAATAGCTGAATTTTATGCAGCTACAGGGTGCTAGCAGTTGATATTCAGCACAAAATGTTACTTGAGCAGTCTTTTCGACTTTATCCATACTTCTATTTTCTTGATGGCTTCTGTTGCCTGATTGGTTATTTCTCCTTCGGTTTTTTCTGTAACTACCATGCTCAGATTATCTGCAAACCTCACCAGCGTTACTCCCTGGGGCATTGGAAGCGAGAGTACAAATTCCAAAGATTAGGGGGTTTGGACTGATTTTTGTCTCTTAGTGGGAGTTTTCGAAATTGCTATTCATAAAACGTCAATTGTAAATCAGATTATTTGTCAACTGATATTCGGTATTCGTCAACTGTAATTCAGATTTGCCAGTTGATGTTCAGAAATCGTCAATTGTAATTCAAAAAAAAAATCAGATTTTACAACTGATGTTCAGAAATTGTTAATTGCGACAGCCTTAGCAATGGACGATAAACCAGTCGGCCGCTAAGTTATTTGTTGTAATTTGAAATAACATAATTAACACAATTTATGCTGTATTTCTAATTTTTTCTACAATGTGAATAAAAAAAATTAAAGTATTGTTTTTTTCGTTTCTATGAAGCCCGTTCATTTATTTAAATTTCTGAATTTCATTTGACGATTTTTGAATATCAATGACGATTTCTAAATATCAGTTGACAAATCTGAATTACAGTTGACGGTTTCTGAATTACAATTAACGATTTCTAAATTTCTGGTGAAAAGGGTATAGTAGTGATTTATAAAACCCCGAAAAGGAAACCGCTGGGGAAATTTGATATACAAGTGAAGGAAAATCGAATGATATCTTAGGAAATCTAGGAAATCTTAGTAAATCTAAGGAAATCCAAAGATATCTTAGAAAATTCCAGATAATCTTGCTTTTTGGGCCCATGAAATTTTGCGCCATAAGCCTGGGCTTATCTCTTGTTAAAGTCTGATGAAAATAGATTATCTCTCATATATTTTGCTGATGTGGTTTAGGAGGCAGATTGATCTACAAGAGAGTGTGGCATTTTGTGGTTTTCCGATTTTCTTGATCAGAACCAGGGTGGCCGTCTTCCATTGTTTGAAATGTTTGTTGTTTTTTTTTTTACTAATGAGCTCATGGTCTGGAGAATCCAGGTAGGTCTCTTTTCTCCCAATTTCTTAATTAGCGCCACCCGTATTTCGTGCAGTTCCGGCGCCTTGCGGCTTTTGATGGTTTTTACGATCTTTTACCCCAGACGTTGTTATTTAGATCTTCTATGTATGAAAGCCTCCCATTGATTTTTTTGCTTTTAAGGATTTCTGTGCAGTGTAGTGTCTCTCTATCTTGTTTTAATTGTTTTGACGTTTGTTCTCTAAGTTCTGGGGGAAAATCCTCCGTTTTAGCAATTTTCCTTTCCTAATCCTTTTTTTTTATTCTTTCTCTTTTGTTTTCTTTCTTCTTACCTCTATAGCAGGATACACTGCAACTTTCTCTATAACTGGGGTTAATCGTCCCCATTCTGCTGCCACACTTTGCGCACCGAATTATGTCTATACCGCAACAGCCGCACCAAGCTGACCGAGACCGATGTCTGCATGACAGCATGTAATTAAATTGTTTAAGTTGGGTTTCTTAAAATAACATATTTTAAATTGTTTATTGCTAGCCAACATAATTGACGATAGGTTAATCTATCCGCAAATATAGACGCGGGTGGTAGTTTAAAGGCTTTTCGCCCTTTTACTACCAGAGTGCTTTTTTAACACATTTGAATAAAAATATTGGTTTCAAGCGATGGCTCTTCATCGAAATTAAATTGAACAATTTATTTTCAATTTAAATTCTTTATTTTTATTACAGTGGTGTTAATTATGTTTTCATCGCTCGGCTCTTTGTCTCGCCGTGATAATAATAAATACATTTTTAAAGCAAACAACCTTTGCGCATACAAATTCTTTTAAATAAAGATTTAATGCTACATTTTAGCAGCTGTAATTAAAATCACAGTACATTATCATTTATCTCCAAGTTAGAGAGTTTTTAACATGAACATCACAAACGTAAAACTTTACGATATCCGACGTAGTAAGTAGTAAAGTTCGTTCTAGTGCCAAATAAAACCAAAAATATAATAAAACTTGTTACATTGTGCTTGTATAAATTTAACACAACTCTGAAATTTTAAACAATGCACTTTGTTCAATTTATTCTGCAATATTAATTATTAATGCAGCAATTAAAATTATAACAAAAGCAATTACAATTAAATGAACATGTAAAACTGCTGGATTGAAAAAATGTAATTGCTGCGTTAAATGATCACTCATGAGTTAATTATATTTTATTTTCGAATATATTGACCGTAATTTCAAGAGTAATTTACACGTTTTGAATTTTTAATTATCAACTAACACTCCACCTCGTAACTTTTCTAATTAACGAAAGTAATTTAATAAAAATAATTGTCAACTATTTAGCTAATGCGTAAACTAAAGTAGTAAAGTAGTGAACGAAATTATGCAAATAAATTAATTTAATTTAATTTGAGGATTGCGTTCAACTTTATTGCGTTTAAGGATTACTTGACTTTCTAAACTAAAAGTTTACCCCATTAAATTAAAATTACCATTTACCAATAGGAATTTACGCAAAATTAACTGATGACCATTACCCACCAACAGAAAATCAATAACGATTTCAAAAACGGATTACAGGTATTCGAAATCTATATATGGAATATTTTATTTACTAATAGATTTACCCCCTGCAGCAAAATCCTGTTTTTTTTTGATTAGGGGATAATCTTGTTCGCAGAAATTCTTATAAAGCCGAAATAACATCTGGGAAAAGCTCCCATCCACCCATTTTGCATTATTAATATAAAAAAGGTTAAAATATCTCGAAGAAAAGTGGATGAAAACGAAAATAAAAAGATACAAACAGGTTTTCTTTTAAATTAATTATATACACGTTATTTCTTTTGGTAACTTTGGTTGGAAATTGATTAATATTTATATAAATTATTTATTTATTTATTATTTATTTCAAATAATGTTCACTTATTTATATAAATACTAGCTGGAAAGCCCGTTCGCGGATGGGCAGCTAGACGGTGGATCTCTTTTTTAGCGGAATACTAACAGTTAATTTCGTTTCCCGCTATTAGGGGATTCCCGGTTTTTCTATTTTTTCAAAGTAACGTAAAAAGTGACTGTTAAACTTGATGTGCCGTCGGGCAATTAATTTTTTTTTTATAATAATGTAAAAACAAATAAGTTTCTCTAATTCTAATTTACATTAGCCGAACATTTTAATTTCTCTCACTTTTGCTTAAAAATTCAAATTTCCCGGTTATTCATGGCGAAATTTGTAAAATTATAAATTTCCTATTCTCTCCAAGTATTCTAAAGGAGTGGTAATCCTGTGTTAAGTACAGGAGGGTGTTCCACACCCCCAAGACCCCCCGGTTTACAATTTGCTTTTTCTCACGAAATTTGTATAATTAATCTCTCTTTTGTAGGTATTCTAGAAGAGTGGAAAATTTTATTATATGTACTGGAGGGTGTTCCACACCCCCCAGACCCCCCGGTTTACAATTTTGACTTTATATTTTTACAATTAACTGCCAAAGTAATGCAGAAGTCAAAATTGTAAACCGGAGGGTCTGGGGGGTGTGGAACACCCTCCAGTACATATAATAAAATTCCACTCGTCTAGAATACCTACAAAAGAGAGAATAATTATACAAATTTCGTGAGAGAAAGCATATTTTGCTTGAAAATTCAAATTTCCCGGTTTTTCCTGGCGAAATTTGTAAAATTATAAATATCCTATTCTCTCCAAGTATTTTAAATAAGTGGAAATCCTGCGATATGTACTGGAGGGTGTTCCATACCCCCCAGACCCCCCGGTTCACAATTTTGACTCTATATTTTTACAATTAACTGCCAAAGTAATGCAGAAGTCAAAATTGTAAACCGTAGGGTCTGGGGGGTGTGGAACACCCTCCAGTACATATAATAAAATTTCTACTCTTCTAGAATACCTACAAAACAGAATTAATATACAAATTTCGTCAGAAAAAGCGTATTTCGCTGTAAAATTATAAATTTCCTATTCTCTAAGAATTCTAAAAGAGTGGAAATCTTGATATATGTGCTGGAAGGTGTTCCACACCCTCAGGTTTACAATTTTGACTTTATATTTTTACAATTAACTTTCAAAGTAACACAGAAGTGAAAATTGTAAACCGGGAGGTCTGGGGGGGGGGTGTGGAACACCCTCCAGTACATATAATAAAAATCCTACTCTTCTTGAATTCTTACATAAGCGAGAATAATTATACAAATTTCGTGGGAAAAGGCATATTTTGCTTGAAAATTCAAATTTCCCGGTTTTTCCTGGCGAAATTTGTAAAATTATAAATTTCGTATTCTCTCCACGTATTTTAAATGAGTGGAAATCCTGCGCTACGTACTGGACGGTGTTCCACACCCCCCAGACCCCCCGGTTTTCAATTTTGACTTTATATTTTTACAATTAACTGCCAAAGTAATGCAGAAGTCAAAATTGTAAACCGGGGGGACTGGGGGGTGTGGAACACCCTCCAGTACATATAATAAAATTTCCACTCTTCTAGAATACCTACAAAAGAGAGAATAATTATACAAATTTCGTAAGAAAAAGCATATTTTGCTTGAAAATACAAATTTCCCGGTTTTTCCTGGAGAAATCTGTAAAATTATAAATTTCCTATTCTCTCCAAGTATTTTAAATGAGTGGAAATCCTGCGATATGTACTGGAGGGTGTTCCACACCCCCCAGACCCCCCGGTTTACAATTTTGACTTTATATTTTTACAATTAACTTTCAAAGTAACGCAGAAGTGAAAATTGTAAACCGGGGGGTCTGGGGGGTGTGGAACACCCTCCAGTACATATAATAAAATTTGCACTCTTCTAGAATACCTACAAAAGAGAGAATAATTATACAAATTTCGTGAGAAAAAGCATATTTTGCTTAAAAATTCAAATTTCCCGGTTTTTCCTGGCGAAATTTGTAAAATTATAAATTTCCTATTCTCTCCAAGTATTTTAAATGAGTGGAAATCCTGCGATATGTACTGGAGGGTGTTCCACACCCCCCAGACCCCCCGGTTTACAATTTTGACTCTATATTTTTACAATTAACTTTCAAAGTAACGCAGAACTCAAAATTGTAAACCGGGGGGTCTGGGGGGTGTGGAACACCCTCCAGTACATATAATAAAATTTCTACTCTTCTAGAATTCCTACAAAACAGAATTATTGTACAAATTTTGTCAGAAAAAACGTATTTTGCTTCAAAATTCAAATTTCCCGTTTTTTTCCTGGCGAAATTTGTAAAATTATAAATTTCCTATTCTCTCTAAGTATTCTAAAGGAGTGAAAATCTTGCAATAAGTGCTGAAAGATGTTCCACTCCCTCCGGTTTACAATTTTGACTTTATATTTTTACAATTAACTTTCAAAGTAACCCAGAAGTGAAAATTGTAAACCGGGGGGTCGGGGGGGTGTGGAACACCCTCCAGTACATATAATAAAATACCCACTCTTCTAGAATTCTTGCATAAGCGAGAATAATTATAAAAATTTTGTCAAAGACAGCATACTGTGCTTAAAAATATTCTCTCGAACTATTTTAAAAGATTGGAAATCCTGTGTTTTGTACTGGAAGGTGTACAGACCTCCCAGATCTCCCGGTTTACATTTTTAACTTTATAATTTTACAATTAACTTTTTTCAAAGTAGGTAACGAAGAAGTAAACCGGGGGGGGGGGGGTGAAACACCCTCCAGTACATATAATAACATTCCCACACTTCTACAATTCATGCAAAAGAGAAAATAATTCTACTTTTTTTGTCAGAAAAAGCATATTATTATGCTTTCCAACTTTTAATTTTTTGCTTAAAAATTCAAATTTCCCGGTTTGGATCTTAGTTTAATATATTTTTCGGTTGGTAAAAAATTGACCAATCAGAGTGTTTCTCTTTTCACCAAAAAATGACACGCTGTAGCAGGAGCAACGTGCTGGAATTTTATATATTAGGATTAATCAATTACCAACCAAAATTACCAAAAATTTAATTACTGAAATACCGAAACGCTGGTATTGCATTCCCTATTCCTGATAGAATTCAACTTTTCCTCATCAAAAACATTGCACGTTCTCTATCCTCTTTACTCTGCACCTTGAAACAGACATATACAGACATACTACGTTCTGCTTTATTAAAAGATAATCACGTGCCCCCCCCCCCCCCCCAAATGTTCAAAAAAAAAAATTTGAAAATAAATTTGAATTTCGAAAATAGAATAGGTAAATAGATATATTTTAAAGTGGGAAAAAAAATTTTCCCGAAAAATTCCCGGAAGGGAGCCCCCGAAAACTTTTTTTCTTTTTACGAGAGCCTCCCCCGAAATGAAATCCTGGCTATGGGCCTGTTGAAATATATATTGTCGTGTTTTTCTGGCGCTAGATGAAAAATATTTCTTTCAATTCTAATAATTTTTAATTTAATAATCATGAAGATATCTTAGGAAAACGTTGGGAGTAAGATAAAAAACTCCCAATAATAGCTGCTTTAATAAAATCAATCATTACAAATGCAATACATTTTAGTTACTGAAACCTTGCTGCTGAATTTCATAACATTTTTGGCGGGTGATGCATCTTCTGGATACCTCATCTCGGATTAACCCTCGAGGGCAAATACATCCAGGACTGCATGGTTTACTGTCGGAATAACAATAAGGATTCACGTCAGGGTTTTGGCATGTTCCAACACACGCGGCGTCGCATTGACTGTAAATCTCATTTTTCGGGCAATCTGAAAGTAAAATTTTAGTTTTGGTAATTTTTCAGGTACCATCACGTACTATTGCATCTTGGACATTGCCGCTCTGGTACGCATTGCCACGTGAGTTCGTTTCGAATGTATCCAGGTTTGCAATCACATTTTCTGGCGCATCCTTCTGCCGAGCAAAGTCCCAGTGGTCTGCATTGAGACTGGCAAGTGCGGGCACATGGAGACGTGCACTCATAGAACTGCTCGTTGTTTGTAGTATTGCATTTTGGAACTAAAATATATTACTGAGAAACCAAAATAACTTTTATTTTATTATATTACCACGTGGGCATTGCTGGGGTGCAATGCATGGTCCCGTTTCTGTCTTTCGTATTAAATTTGGCTTACAGACGCAGCCTTGCTCACATCTTAGAAAGTTGCAAGCTGGCGGAGTTGGTGTCTCACACGTAGGTTGGCATGGATTCTTGCACGGATCGGAAACTTCGTTATAAGCACAAACCTGCTCACCTGTACAAAAGAAAATTTAATAAAAAAAAAAAAATCTTTTGAAATATCCTACGCTGGCCATTAACTTTTGCTAGGCAAAATATTACAGAAAAATACACTATGATCTTCATCGCGAATTTGGTCTGACTGCAAATAATTATAATCGGCTCGATTATTATACCGAACATTATCAGTTTTACGAATAAATTATGCAAAACCGCAAAGTTATAAACACGGCAATTGTGATACATAAACGCGCAAAATGTTACCATACAGTTTAAGTTTCCGTTTGCCATAAAGATTAAGAAATTTCTAAACATTTGGTGTTGTTTTGCTTAGGAAGTTATCAGTTTCAGTTCTTAAATTGCACTTGAAATCCAATTTCGATTATTTTACAAAAAAATTACTAGAGTAATTTAATTTAACTGCTGCTAGTGCAGGAATTAAAGATATTCCTAAAATAAAAAAAAATTTATTTAAGCATAGAAAGATTATAGATGGAAGAAGTTCCAGTAAACAGTTTTGGTTTTATAAAGGTTCTCGAAATATTACCATCACCTAATTAGGTTTATAGAACCTTTATAAAACCAATTGTGAGTAATCTATAACCTAACCGCTAATCTAACCTCTAATTAAGTATTTGACTCTCTAAGCAACCCTTTAATTTAAAAAATATTATTTAGTATGGTTGTAGGCTAGTGGTTAGAGCATTAAATTGCTATGCGATAGCCGTGCGTTTGCTTCCCAACCATGATTATATCGGAGTAATAGCTTCCCTAGTAGCTTAAATAACTATTACAAATGCTAACAGTAGTATTTATTATAATAAGTAATATTGATATTATGTAAATTTTTGAAAATAATAAAATTAACATTTAAGCTTTACAATTATAGTTATACATTTAAATACAGTTAAAATGCCATTTTCTATTTAATTTCTTAAATTTAATTGGGCTTAAATAAATTTAACTTATATTTTCATATCAAATTTTAAAACATTTTTATTATACATTAAGGGAGAGGCTACAATTTTTTAGGCTCAAGCTCCTGTAGTGTATATACTATTTTTTACAAGCCTGATACCAAGAAATAAATAAAGAACTAATTTTTTATTTAATTTAATTTATTTTAATTGTAATTAACTAAAATCCTCGGGGGCAAAGCCAAAATGACTTACTAGGAAATTTAATTAACAAGGTAGTTTCCCGATACCTTCCCCATAGCCCATAGATCGATCTTGGGTTTTAAATCTCTGTAGTGTTTCAAAAGCCATCAGGATTTGTACAGTAGTTTTCCTTTTTCCAATTGGCTGGTGTAGGTTTTACGCCATACTGCTAGTCTCTAGTGTAGGCTATACATGTATATGTTACGGTCAATGACGTAAATTGGGCATTGATGTAAATAGTTCTATCTGATTGTAATATTTACGTCTTTGGCCGGTCAATGACGTTAATGGGCAAAATAGATTGGCCAAAAATGATATTAAAGAATAAATACTATAAGGAATAGCAAACTGGCGATGCACTTCAATCCGGGACAATTATTTGGGCTCATAAGTATACATAGATTGTTATTTAATTTATTAATTAAATTCTTTTTAGGGTGGTTCCGTGATTCGTCGTGGTTGCGTCAGCCAAACCGGCCCGGAGGAAAAATTAATTTAATTTAATTAATTCGTTTTATGGTGGATCCGTGATATGAATCCACCTGGACTGTAAAGCCCGAGTTCTACAGAGAAGCCCGAACTCTGTAGAATAGTAGTTCCATCATTTTCCATCCAGTATTGCATATTAACGTCATTGCCTGGACAATGGTGTAAATACCACTTATGAAATTTTAATATCAACATCGCCCAACATTATGAAGTAAATAAAATAAATTAAAGTAATATAATTCGAAACCTTTTTTTCTAAAAATTTTGGATTTTCTCTGGAAAATCGGTAGAATTTCTTGGAAATTATAGAAATTTTTTTAGATTGCAACTAGTTTGGAAATCAAAGGCGGATTCGGGCAAAGCTCATGGAGAGTGTAAACGAGCAGTAGTGAGCAGGGGTAAATAAATTATATTAGTAAATTTTGTTTTTTTTTGTTTGTCACCGCCCCTCCCTTCCAAACATCTTCGGCGGGCAAACTTAGAATAAGTAAATTCGAGAAAATTTTGAAAATTTTATTGCTTTAGGTAATTGAGAAAATCTCAGAAAATCAAAAAGCTAAAAAATAAAACTTATCTCGATTATTCTTAAGATTTCCTAATTTCATAAGATTTTCTTTCACTTTTGTATTTCGCGATTGCTCCTTAGTTTTCCAGCAACAAACTAGAGAGAAATCATAAAAAAACTCCGGTATACTAGTGAAGAGAAATCTGAAAACATTCGAGGAAATTCCAGAAAATTTCCAAGAAATTTAGAATTTCAAGATAATCTCAGGAAATTCTAGGAGATTTCAATAAATAGATAATCCTAAAAAATTCCAAAAAATCGTAGGGAGCCTGAAGTTTTTAATTTTTAACTTTAAGATTTTACAAAATTCAACAAAATCTTAAGGAAGAGAAATATCAAAGAAAATAAAACTGTTTCTCATTTTTCCCTTTAGTTTTTTATATGATTTCCAGTTGCTTTTCTACTTAAGTTAGTTAAAATCAAGGGGGAAATCTGGGGTAGAAGTGGAAGAAATCGGAAAAATGTTAAGATATTCCAGGAAATTCAAGATATAGAAATATCAAGAAAATCTTTGAAAATTCAAGGAAATGCAGAATATCCTAGGATATCTTAGGAACACGGGTAAATCCAAAAAAATCTCAGAAAAATCGTGAAAGTTTCTGGATCTTACGACATCTTGTGAAATGGAAAATCTCAGAAAATTGAAAAAATCAAAAAGCTCATAATTTTAACATAATTTCGTAACTTTGATGGCCGTTGTAGGGCTATTAAAAAATTTTTTTATAATATAAAAATAAATATGTATCTCAAATCAAATTTTCTTTAGCCGACTGTTGTAATTTCCCACACTTTTGGTCAAAAACAAAAAATTTCCCAGCTTTTTCTGTCGAAATTTGCAAAATTATTATTCTGTCTTCTAGAATAGTGGCAACTTTATTATATGTACTGGAAGGTGTTCACCCCCAGACCCCCCCGGTATACACTTTTGAATATAATATTGACAGTTAACTTTTAAAGTAACACTGACAGTTGCTGCTCAACTCCATGCGTAGTTAAATTTCCCTAATATTTGCTTAAATATTCAAATTTTCCGATTAGACCTAATCTTAGTTAGTTTAATATATTTTTTGGTTAGCAAAATTGTAAACCGGGGGTCTGGGGGGTGTGAAACACCCTCCAGCTCATATAGCAAGATTTCCACTTTTTTAGAATACTTGGAGAAGAATTTTATAATTTTTCAAATTTCGCCAGGAAAAATCGGGAAATTTGAATTTTTAAGCAAAAGTGAGGGAAATCAGAGTGTTTTTTTCACCAAAAAATGACACGCTGTAGCAAGAGCAGCATACTGGGATTTTATACCGGGTGCTGAATGAGTTAGCCGAACATAGGAAATTAACATGTAAAAACTTATTTATGCAAATTCCTGAAATTCCTGAGAAAAAATGAAAGACACAAAAATAATGCAGAAATATAAACTACGAATGATAAGAACATTAGATTTCATTTAACTTTTACTTAAAAAGTCAATAAATGTTTTTGAAATTGTTAAAAGTTTTATTTATCAGACTGGCCATGTAAGTTTCAATGGTAATTATTTTTGAAAATATAAATTAAATTGAATTTATTACATGGCCAGTGCGATATTTGAAAATTTTAACAATTTCGAAAGCATTTTTTGACCTTTTAAGTAAAAGTTAGATAAAATCTAATAGCCTTATCATTCATAGTTTATATTTCTGCATTTTTTTTGAATCTTTCATTTTTTCCTTAAAATAATTAGGGAAGCAGGAATTTGCATAAATTCTCTCACTCATTCAGCACCCGGTATATCAGGATTTTCCCCCATTTTTGCTTAAAAATTCAAATTTTCCGATTAGACCTAATCTTAGCTAGTGTGATATATTTTTTGGTTGGCAAAATTGTAAACCGGGGGGTCTGGGGGGTGTGGAACACCCTCCAGCTCATATCACAAGATTTCCACTCTTTTAGAATACTTGGAGAAGATAGCGAATTTATAATTTATCAAATTTCGCCAGGAAAAATCGGGAAATTTGAATTTTTAAGCAAAAGTGAGGGAAATCTTAGTGTATGTTTTTCACCAAAAAATGACACTCTGTAGCAGGAGCAGCAGTAGCGTGCTGGGATTTTATATATCAGGATTCTTCATGCGAATTAATTACAATTAATTTTTCAATAAAATCCTCTTCAAACCAAAATAATCCCAAAATATCAATCAATTATCCAAATAAATTTTATATAAATATTAAATAGGTACTATAACAATATTGCGAAGAAATACCCTTAGCATATATTTTAATTATCCAAATTGCAAATAATTTAATTTATGTCCAATTTTGGGATTAATAATAAAGTATATCAGAGCCTGAAGCATTTGCTTTGGTTTCAATGCAGATTCGCTACTGCTAAAATATCACAGGTGTGATTTTATCATTTTATCATTCTTTCGTTATGCTACCGTTCAGTAATAAATCTAAAAAAGTTAAAAGATAATAGTAGATGGAATGATCAGTGCGGCCTGCAGGCCGCACTGACATTACAGTCAATTTAATATAAAATAAACCCAAAATAAGAAATGGGGTGGTAATTAGTAAAATATATTATAATTAAATATATAGGCAGTAATTTCGTTGTTGAAAAAGTTTATGCTCAAAACTTTCCCTCTGATCTCTAAGTAGTTTCCTAATTATTATTATTATTCACCTACTAGAAGGATAGAAGGGTTGTTAGTGCAAATTATATTTTTGTAATATTACACATTATTTGAAACAACCACGTACATGTACCGTTTGACCTTTTAGCACACCTACTATTATAGCAGTAATACTACTTTGATAAATGAGTTTTGTTATTTGTGGAAATAGTTTAAAATTAATAATGCAAAATAAATTAGTAGGTACGTGACTTGAAAATGTACACAACATTTCACATCCCCTATTAAATACTATAATAATTAAATACTTACACAATTTATAGAACTTAAAATTTTTAATTTGGCTGAAAGCAAAATATCGACCCCTGTCCTAAACCATAAAATTTCTAAAACTACCACATAATATAATTTTCAAACTCTGGTCTTTAATGAACCTAAAAATTTGCTAAAATGTTCATTGTTATGTGTTTGAAAATTTTCCGCATCATAAAGCCAGGATGTTGAAAAATTTTTAATGAATGCAATTACAATTTAACTTTTAATTAATTACAAGAGTTAAATCATCAATTAATTTATTATAGTTATTTTATACCAAGTTCTCGTAATGAAATTATGCGATCACGAATAATTTGATTTTTAAATGTAATTAATTGACCATAATTAATTTAATATGTATGCGTTTGTTATTGTAAATTTAGTTAATTTAGATAAATTTGAAGCATATCTGTTAAAATTTATTATTAGATTGATGAGAAAATTTACAATTAAATATTGATTAGTTCTGCATTACCTCGTCTATGCTTGCTGTAATTGTAATAAATGGAAATTTTTGCAATTTAAATGATATTACGGTTTGATTAATTTTAATGTTTAAACTTAAAAAGTTCGCTAAAATATTAAAAAGCACATTCGGTAATTAATCATATTTTTTTAAATTAAGGTAAACCTAATTAGTGAAATTTAATACTTACTAGCTTCTGTGGCGCAATCAACGCAATTAACCTCCCAACTATTTTGGTTTAAACGTTCCGCTTGTGGGAAAAAGGGTAAAAAATCCACTTGAAAATAGTTTCTCTTTTATAATCTTTAATCGAAAGATATACGAATATTTAACCAACAGTTTCATAATTTTCCAAACGCTGTTAACTTGAAAAGTTTTTCTTTTGCCACAACCTTGCTGAAATTTAACGGCTTCATCATTGAAACTTAAAACTTTAATGTATTTTTAATTTAATTAAAATTTTAATCTAAATTACTCATGAAATTTTTTTTTATTTATGTATATTTAAAGGACCCAAATGAATAAACTAACCGAGTTTCGAAATCCTGCATAAGCTTAAGCAATCTCAACTAAGACGTAAACGCAGGGTGGTTTTCTTTTTAAATAATAAACCTTTTGTTATTCCTTTATTCGACTTTTTATTCGTCCAATTATTGTTGCTCATTACTAGTACCTTTTATATTCAAGATTGTGATTCCACCAATTGATTTTTACGAGTCAGATGTTCTTTTATTTTTTTTCTCACAAGGCAGAAGCAACATTCGAGATACATTAAAAATTCTAAGGTCTAAGGTAAAACAAAAGAACGTATTTTTATATTTCCTTTCAGGATCAACATTATCATATATAATATCCCAAGTGCAGGTCCAATTTTCCGAAATTCTCAACGTTGTTATTCGAGTGCGAGTCGTCATAGAAACTTTACGAGTGTTGGTTTCCAATAACGACGACAACGCCAATGTTGTTTCAACAATAAATTATGTATTTATATATAACAAATTAATTTCCATTTACTTATTCAGAATATCTAATGAAACCCGGATTAAAAATATAGTATATTATGGAATTCGGGTGGTCGAAATTCAATTTTATCAGCATGAGACTCTTTTAGTTAAAATTAAAATATCTCAAATCAAATCGCCTAATGCCAACTTGAATTGTAGGCGGGAAAACGAGTACATTAAAAATTTACAAAATCCAAATATATTAAAGTAATCGAAATGTAACGTAACAATTGCTTGTGCATCCTGTAGAGACTTCAAAGAAATCGCTATTTCAACATTTTGCTTTTCACGAGCATATTTTTAACTAAGTTAATTATTATTATTCAAATTTTTACAAGCAGATTAATATTACGGCTTTGTAATTATGTTTTCACGTTACCAAAGTGAAGTCATTTGCGTTAAGACCTCACTGTCTGAAAGTTTAATGCATCCAAGCTTCGGTAAAATTTTGAAATATTGCATTAATATTACAAAATGAATTTTAAATAATTTTCAGAACACAGACTTTTGACGCGCGTAATACAACATTGTGAAGTTAGTGGTCCTCAAGAGTTCGACTCTCTAAAATGTATTCTAATTCAGGTTCCTAAGATATTATAGGGAAATAAGAATTAAAATGTATTCGATATTTTTTGCACAAATTAAAAATTATTATTGAAAAAATAAATTTTGAAATGTTGTTACAGGATAATATTAAAATCATTGTGCCTGAAGCGATGTAAACAGTAAACAAAGATATAAAAAACATGTTAACTAAACACATTTTTTACATTTCCTATCGCGTGGGCAATTTTTTCATATCAAAATTACAGTTAAGCTTTAAAATTGTTAAGTAAAAGCCGAAATTTAATATCCCAAGAGTTTTGCATTTTTAGAGATGGAATTTGTTTCACAAAAATTGTTTAATTGAAATGTTCAATCGGCCTTTTAGGCTGTTATACAAAGTAGCCAGGGCCGACTAAACCATAGGTGAAAACCTCCGTTTTCCCCCATCATCCACCGCTTTCGGGGATGCCCCCCCCCCCTATCTATTTTATTATTTTTTAACCATTATTTTAGCCTTTACATTTCTTCTGGTGAACTAGAGAGGTGAAAAGTTATTATTTGTAGCAAGAAAGTTGATTTGGGAGAAGATTTGTCCCCTGATATTGTAAAAAAACATTAAAGATGACCGAATTTTCCGTTTTCTTGTTTATTTTTTCACTTATTTTTGCTGTTTATTTCAGCAAAAAATAACAGCAATCACACAAAACATGTACAAATGCAAATTTTGAGTTTTATAACCGGGGGGTCTTTTTTTGTGCGTTGGGAATGGGGACACCACCCAGAAGTTTTGGGTGGTAGTGTCGGATTCTTACCGACTAAAACCCCACTCCATGAAGCTGCCCGGAACAGCTAAATGCTTTCGGACAATCTTCAGCTTCATTCAGGTTCTGCCCTTTCTGGTCTTTTGGCTAACAATATCTCCACCAACGTCCTTTCTATGACTGCTTAGTTTTCCGCACTTCCTAACATAAGTTTGACGAGGTTGTTTGGGCTGATATCAGTGCCTATCTGCGTTCTGGTTTCTCGTCTTATTTGGTCCCATTTGATGCAGGAGAAGATGGTATGCTCCGCATCGTCGTTCTGTTGATTGAATGATTTTGAAATTCATCTCACCATGCTTTCTCGAAGTCCACTGGGCTATGTCCGGAATGAGGCGGTTTGTCCACCTGCCTTTAGTCGAGTTGTTCCAATTATATTGCCAGGTGTCACTGACACCTTCTTTGTTGTTTATCCGGTATTTGACATCCCTCATCTCCGCCAGAAAAGAGATGCAAAAACCAGAACCAGGTCGGTGGCGCTTCTTCTCTGAACGGATTCCAGTAGTTTTCTGTTTGTTACGCCCACCAGAAAGTGGATGCGTCTAGGTTACAAAAGACATTTGGAAAAATCTATAGTAAGCTGGATTCCGGGACCAATTTTATTTAAGTGTACTGGAGGGTGTTCCACACCCCCCCAGACCCCCCGGTTTTAAAAAGTGCCGAGTGCTTGAGTGATTTCGAAGTTCATCTCACCATGTTTTCTTAAAGTCCACTGGGCTATGTCCGGAATGAGGCGGTATATCTATCTGCTTTTAGTCGAGATGTTCCAATTATATTGCCAGGTGTCACTGACACTTTGTTTTGTTTTTCATCCGGTATTTGACATCTCTCATCTCCGCCTTAAAGTGTATGGGGAGAAGGAACGCAAGGACCAAAACCGGGTCGGTGGATACGGTCCTGTACGCGCTACATATGCGCAGGGCGGTTCTTCTCTGAACGGACTCCAGTAGTTTTCTGTTTGTTTTCGCTTCCAGGGCTGTCCTCTATACCGGGACGGCGTATAACATAATGGACTCCGCCGCCGTACCTAGGAGCCTCCTCTTGGCCTCACTAGGGCATATCTTGTTCGGCATTATTTTTGAAGCGTTTCCGTTAGTTCCGTTGCCCACTTTGTGACTCTCGAGAGGTGGGGTTTGAAAGAGAGGCAGCTATCCACGTCTATCTTCAGGACCCTAGCCGGGTCACTCGTCGGGACCACCTGTCCGCGCACCAGAAAGTGGATGGGTTTCTTATGCTTTTTCCCCCGAAACAACCACCGCCTCGGTCTTTTGTGGGACCGGGGGGTCTGGGGGGTGTGGAACACCCCCCAGTATACCTGTAAGTGTGTTAAAAAACACAAGTAGGTATACATTCTACCGAACATATTCCACAATTAAAGTTGTGATTCCACTGGGCATTACTGGAACTAGGTTACAAAAGACATTTGGGAAAATCTGTAGTAAACTAGATTTTGGGACAAATTTGGTTAGGTGTACTGGAGGGTGTTTCAAAAACTGAAAACTTGTGTATAGTTTCGTGCTACCAAATCAAATTTTTGAAGATATTTTGATGGTTGATTTTGTAATGAATGATTTTTTTTTATTTAAATTTTGTTTAATAATTTTGGAAATTATTTGTACAATTTTGAATTTGGCGGGTCTTTTGGGCTGGCAAATTTAAATGTTGGCACTAGAAGCTTCCAGCCGTGTTCGTTAGACGAAACGGGCGGTATTCACGTGTCTCTGCTATAATTTTTGATTTTGAGATATTTTTGAGTTGATTTTGTTAATAAAAGTTTTGAAGTTACGTAAGTAATTATTTTGGTTTTATTTTATTTTGGAAATTGTCCAACATTTGGACAACTTTGGATTTAGAAATTTTAAAATTGGAAGATTTCGTTAAATTTCTATGCAAGGAGAGCACCTGCATCGATAAGCAACGCTTGCGGTTATCGTTCCATTTTATTGAATACAAATTTATTTAAAACTTTAATAATAATTGTAAATTGGAATTTATTATTTTATAGATGAAATTTTATGGTTGATTGAGAAAATTATTTTGGTGGCGCAAAGAAACCACCCCTGAGGAGTAGCCGTGGCAAATTAAAGTTAGAAAAGGAAGTAGGGAAAAATTATTTTTACCGACGTTCCACTACAATATGTTCTGTGATTGATCTTACCTATTTAATAAGTGACTATCACTTTTTGAGAATAAGTACATTGTAGGTTTAGGCAACACGCACTGAGTAGTACCGAGTACCCCAGTATCCAACTGATTGTATAAATCAGTTTTTCGGTTCTAAAAGAGAGAAAGGCTGCTATGTAGTAAAATTAATCACAAAGCATGCACACAAATCTTAGATTTATAAAATCGGGGAGTAATTGTTAATGAATATAAGGGGCAAAGCTCCTTGGAAATCACATATTGGTGTCACGACGAATAATCCCCTAACAAATAATCTTTACAGCAAATAATCCCCAATGTGAATAATGATTATTTTAAAATTAATTTACCTAATCTGCACCCGGCGCTGAAATAGCTTGATCGGGCACTGGAAGTAGCCTTATCTTCTGGTTCCGTATCCGTCTTATAGTCCACTGGCCTCACCAATTACCTCACCAAGTGGTATTTTTAGCCAATTTTAGGCAAGGACTTATTTCCGTTCCATGCCACGTAATTGCATGTTCTCCATGCGGACACTTTCTTGACTTTCGTTTATTTAGCGCTACGTCGGCGTCGCTGGCGCTTTTCCAAGTATACACGATGAAATGACCACTTAAATGTCTAATATTTTTCTAAACATTTCCTGTAGGTAATTTAGTGTATTATATTTTTATTATTTATTGAATTTGGTGCAGCTATCTTAATATTATATGAAATAGTTCTAGAAGTTGCATTCTATAAGTTGCAGAAAGAATGTGGCAATATAAATTGTGATATATTTGAACATTTTGTAAGTATTTTTGTACATTTATATTTGTCCATAAAGATAGTCTCAACGATATATCGGCTTTCTAAATCATCCAGGATTAAATTTACTCTAAAGTTTTATTGTGAATTCCTTCTTTATTTTTAGCGAGTGGGCTTTTCAAAGTAACTTATTGAGAGCAAATAACTTCTCTAAGAGTTTCGCTGCTGATCCAATTCTACCCTTTGCGAAATTTTCATTTTTAAAATTTAATTATTTTTTTTCAGTTCCGCCGGATATAATAAACGACGACACAAGTGGTGATTTATCGATTTTGGAAGGCGACAACACGACGTTATGGTGTAAAGCCACCGGTCATCCGCAGCCGAAAATAGTTTGGAAACGCGAAGACGGACATCCAATTTTCATACGTAAAGAGTCGAAGGAAATTGTAGAAGGTAAAAATTATTATATTAAACCGCTCGTTCGGTAAACATTTGCGTTCGAAAGTTAAAAGATAAAAAAGTTAATTTAAAGGCTTGAAAAATAAAAATATAAAAAATTCATGCATATCTGAAAACCTTACGATTATTCAACGTCACGTTTGTCGGGACAAATTTTCGGATGTACATTTTCGAGAGAAAAATTGTAAAGCTCGACTTGATATGCTCCATATCTTTATTAAATTAATTTGAAATTGCTACATTCTAGTGTAAAAATAGCAATAATTCTATTTTTCAGGCTAACATGATATTTCATAAATTTTCCCTTCGAATTTAGACAGAGAAATCCGTACCTTTCAGGTTTAGAGTGATACCCTAAAATATGCACTACGCACAAATTTATTTTCAGGTTTATTTTGGGAATACAAAGGACCATATATATTATATCTTCATATTGGTATGTATACACACAATGGGTGTATATTAACCTCAAGTGTTATATACATAATGCAATATAATAATGTAATATTTATGCAAGTCGTTTCACTGGATCAAATACCAATAGCCTGGGGATGTGTTTAGCTTCTTTAAAATTTGCTACGATACATATAAATTATTCAGTCTATCATATTGTTCAGGCAGTTTGTGGCTTCGACGGCGGAAAAACATCGTTACCAGGAAAACGCTGAGATTTTATTGAAGAACGTTTGTTACCCTTAGGCTACTCGAAGTAATTTTGCTCTAGCAAAAACTGATAAAATTGGTATCTCAACTTTTCTTTCTATCACAAAGCAATGTTAATTAAGGCTTCGACTTTAACCGCCCTTATTATTCAAAATTTTAATGTCAATCTTTAAACAAACAAAATTTAATCTTTTCTCTGCCTTCTCGCCCAATCCTTGCAAAAATGCCTCAGAGGTACTTAATTACCCATAACCCTACGAGATTACAACAATAATGTACACAGGTATAACTACCAAGATTACTCAAGTTTCTCTATTCGTCTCCAAAGTTTACTTTATCAATAAATGATATGGTTAACATTCAGCACACAGAAATTAACTCAATATTTTACATTAACGTGAGGGTGCAAAACTGAGTTTCTTGAATTAGTAACCAGTAACGATTCCATTAATTATTTACCTAAATTTCAATGATGCACTGAAAGATATTTCTCAGTAACTTACTTAAATAATCAAAAGGTTTAAAGAAGGCTAATGCCTGTTGACTGGGACATTTTAATTGGGTTTTCATTTTCAGATTTATTAGTTTTACACAATTTTTAATTTTAATTTTTCGCTTTCTAAATGCAGTTACGGCGGTTACTCTACCTAAAAAACAGTGAAGGAACTTCAAAATTTTAATATTTTACTTAGAATATTGAGAGATCTACCATCGCATGAAAGGTAAGTTATTTATGATAACCTGCATAACCAACTCGAAACATGATGGCGATTTAGTGACTGCAATCGATTTATTTGAATTTTACAATTGCAGTAGATAAGCAATACCACATACATTTTTATGGTAGCAGAAAACCAGGTCATCTGATAAATGCTTACCAGGTACTGACTGTCGACATTATACTGAAAACGAAAAGTATGGAATAAATCAAAACAACACTTAGTTAACAACTAAAACCTAATTAAAACCTGATCACCCAATAATCTGGTAAGCTAAGGTAAAGATTCAGTAAAGACCTTATGGTAAGACTCATGCTCTCCGCTGATTAGTTTGATTAACATCTCTTTTGCTTTTATTAATTTAATTTTCCAAAAATTGTTTGTTTGAAAATTTGAATTAATATAATAAACATAGTTTTTGTACAAATATGAAAATGGAAAAAGTAGAAAATTGGAAAAATATGGTAAATGTTTAAATCTATTGGTTTCTAGCGAGAGAAAGCAAATATTAACATATTTAAATTTTAACTGGAAGTGTATCTACTCTGCTGATTTTTTTACGATAGTACAAGCGAATTGAGAAGGGAGGAAGTCAAGACAATGGCGAAATTTGCTAGAGAAAATCAAATATTACAATAAAACTAAAGATATTGCAATATTACCCAATTTAATCGCTAATCAAATGGCATTAAACCGTTTTATTGCTTAAAATAAAATATTAGTAGTTAAACTAACCCGATTTTAGGCCACTTTTTCTCTACCCAAATTTGATGGAACCATATATTCGGTCTGGGCATTAGGAATGAAAGGGGAGATACCCTCGTAGTTCTGCCAGGAAGAAGACACTACAAGATAGTAAAATGGAATGTATACGCAATCAATCAATGAAATGTATAGAAACAGCGTTAAATCGGCAAAGAGCTACCCTGGTGCGGATGTCCCAACTGACAGACCTCTTTCCGTTTTGGCCCCTTCACGACCCTTCTCCATAGTCGTCTATCCAGAACAGTTCAATTCCAATTCCTGATTTTCATTATTCTTATGTCATTTCTTATCTCGTCTTCCCATCTCATTCTCGACCTTCCTCTCGGTCTCCCCGCTTTTGGTCTCCACCTCATCGCACGTATAATAACACTATTTTCTTTTACTCTGAATATATGTCCAAACCAGCTCAATCTCATCTGGTCTCATCAATTGCCTGTATGGGGCCTGCTACAAGCTTGTAAGAAGCCTATTGCAGTTACAGGTATCTGTATTTTTCCTGACAGGCAGTTGCCAGACTTTGGCTTAAAATGTTACTCGGGGCGCTTTCTGTATTATTTTTCTCATTTCTCACGATTACAGGCTCATCAGTTTACCAGAAGTGCGAGACGGGCTTTGGTACCAGAGAGGCACTGTTTAGCTTCATAGTGCTCATGCAAAAATGTCGAGAAATAGAAAGAATCTGTACTGGAACCAGGACGCTAAACGTCAATATGCAGAGACAAACTTCTGCTTGACAGACTTAACGAGGGAAGAAGAGAATTCTGAAGTAGAGGGAAAGCGTCGACCAGGAAGACGACAAATCTTATTGATAAAAAATATTAGAGATTTGACTGGATTGAGTGTTGAGAGAATGATAAGAACAGCACAGGATAGAGAAGAGTTTTCCGTAATTATCGTCAACCTTCTTTGATTAGTAGGCACCGAAAAAAGAAGAAAGACTGCTATACTGTATATTAAGATACCAAAGACGTTCGATGTGGGAGTTTCCCAAATGATTCAGCAAAAATACAAATTCAAAATTATATCAACGTTTAGGCAATTTATACTTACTATTCGTAATTTACCTTACCGTTGGCGGCTATATTACGTATACTTGATGTTGTTTTAAGTTAGATTCTCAATTATTTTATTGTAAAATAATCGAAAACAAAGGAATGCAAATATTTGGTTTATAAACAAAACTTTCTATACCAACTATACGTATTAGATTAACTTAATATTTTTCCGCGTGGTGGCGTTCACTTAATGTAAATCGCGAATACTATTACAATAATAATAATAATACAGCATTTTATTTCTGACGGAATTTTGCTATCTCCGTAGAGATTTTACAAAACCGTTTATTAGGGTTGTTTAGTCCCCACTTTCTTTATATTTCATTCTATAGCCTAATATCTGATTTTGCTTCATTTGCTATTCTTCCCCATGTTTTTCTGCCTGTTATTTTCATTTTGCAGTTCTCGATCATCATTTTTCTGATGTCTTCCATTACTTGGTCCCACCATCGAACCTTAGGCGGGTTCTAATATTCCATGTAACGACGGAACGGTGCAGTTGCTCCTTCCCCTTCTATTAGTTTTTTGATGGTTGTGACAGACTTCCAGCCAATTCCAGATTATTCACAGTTTTATTCCTTATGTATGTTTTATCTTGCTTGTACATTCTCTGGAAACCAACCTTAACTCTATCTCCGTTCTTAATCTCGTTTCTGGCGATTTCCCATATTTTGTTTAGAATTTCTTTTACTTGGCTGGTTAAGCCTCTTTCGATATAAATATTTCTTCCTCTTAGTTTATTCTTATATTTAGTTCTTGTATTTCTATTTTCATTGTTTGCCCCTCTTCGTTCCATCTCTTTTCTGTATTCTTGAGGTGTTCTTTAATCTCCTTTACCTCTTGTTTCGTACTACTAAAACCTTGATTCACCATTGTAGTCAAATTCAGCATCATATCTTTTAGTTTTAGTTCATCCATCTCTTTCGATGGTTTTGGTGTCAATATTATTTCTATTATTCTGCTTTTTTGGTGACGCAATAGTTTTTTTGCTTCTATGAAATATTTCATCTTCTAAATACTCAGTCGTGCCCTCTGTTTCGCTTTGTTTCTTTTCTTCTTCCCTTTTTCTCTCTATATAATCCTTGACAGACGGAACGCTATTGGATCTACTTCTTTTCTTCTTATTTGTATTCATTTATTTCAACTACTAGCTAGAAAGCCCGTTCGTGGACGTTTCCTTTTTCCGCTACTGGGGGATTCCCCGTTCTTCTATATTTTCAAAGTAACGCAAAAAGTCGCTACTAAACCTGATGTGCCGTCGAGCAATTAAAAAAATTTTTTATAATATTAAAATTAAATTAGTTTTTCTTCTTTATGTTTTAATTTCTCCCACTTTTGTTGTGGGAATTTTATTATATTATATTTATTATAGTTTAGCAGCAACTTCTGCGTTACTTTGAAATCAAAAGTGTAAACCGGGGGGTCTGGGGGGTGTGGAACACCCTCCAGTACAAAATTTCCACTCTTCTAGATTACCCACAGAAGACAGAATAATTATTATTATACAAATTTCGTCGACTTGAAGCTGTCCAGCGTTAATCTACGGGCAATTGCAGGAATCTTAACTGGACACTGCAAACTGAAAAAACATCTCAACACACTAGGACTTGTAAATAACCCCAAATGTCAGAAACAGCGAAACATGTGCTCTAGGGGACTTCTAGCCTAACATGGCCAGAATCAGCGACACCCCGCCTGCCGAGATACTCGAATTCGTCCTGGAGACAGGATGACTTGAGGAATGACAGGACGGAGTCCGCTGCATTGGAGGCAGTACAATGGACGCGATTTAGTGGCCTAAGTGCGTGTGGGGTGCTTCCCTACCCTCCTACCTAAAATCCAGAATCCAGATCCAGAGTGGGAATTTAACTATATGTACTGGAGGGTGTTCCTCACCCCCCAGACCCCCCACTTTTGACATGATATTTTGATATTATTTTTATAATGAATTTTCAAAGTTGCTGCTAAACTCCGTGAGCAATAAGGTAGTTTTTCAAAGCTTTAATTTTCTCTAGCCGAAGGTTTAAATTTCCCTCACTTTTGCTTAAAATGTCAATTTCCCGGTTTTTCCTGACAAAATTTGTAAAATTATAAAGTTCCTGTCTTCTTCGCGTATTCAGGAAGAGTGCAAATCCTGTGATATGGTCTCCATTCCTCCTTTTTGTTTTTCTTCTCATTAATCATGTCTGCATCTTCGGGGTTTTCTAACCAAAAATAGGACTTGCCGTAACAGCAGGGGCAGCAGCGTTCTGGCTTTTTATATTTATGTTTTGCTTCTTGTATGGATTCTCCCTGTTTCTCTTACTCTATTTTTCTTTCTCAACGTTTCAAGTACCAAATATCATCCGCGAGCAACACAAGCGCCCGGTTTAAAACCTCGGAGGAGCCAGCGTTGTAATAAACCATGAATTTCCCCTGGAAATGGTTCTTCGCTCTAGTATCGTAATACTTTCCCCCCAAAACTCTCTAATTTTTCGTACTGACATATAGAACTAACCATAAATAAACTGGTTTTACTTTTGGTTTATAAACAAAATTTTCTATACCAACTATACGTATTAGATTAACTTAATATTTTTCCGCGTGGTGGCGTTCGCTTAATGTAAACCGCGAATACTATACCTCATAATAATAAATATTATAACACTTTTGCTTAAAAAAAATGTTTAAACATAATAAACCAATAATTTATTGTTTTAATTATTATTTGTTGAAGTGAAATCAATTCGAAATTGCTTCGAAACACAAAGTTACGTTTTAAAGTAAAATAAATTAATTTTCCGGGCGAATAAAAGTTTTATCAAACTGACCATATATTTTTTTGATTTGCATAAAAAGCTCGCAGAAATTAATTAACATTCGGAAACAATTTTAAATAGTATATTGCATTACAAGGGATGTAAGTCAGATTAAGCCTAAGCACACTTAGCTTTGCTATGAAGCTGAAAATTTATGTGAATATTGTTGTGGAAAACCCAGCATTAAAAGCCAGAACCATAAATGTAAACTTAATTTTCCTTTTGTATTTGAAAGAAACAGGATTCTTTCATTGTTCTTATTTGTGGACAGAAGCTTTTGTAGTTTAATCAGCAAATCAATACATGGAAAATTTAGAACCTGCACTGAATATGTAAAAGAATACATAAGGCAATATTGATTACCGATAGCTGTCATCTTCTGCAATAGTTGAGTCGGAGACAGCAAAAAAAATTCATTTTAATTCTACCTAGAATATATTTTCGTTATCATCAGGATTCATAAAATGTTTTATTTGGAGACTATTAAAACTGAATGGATACCTCTATGCAGTTGAGTTTGAAATGATGAAATGCTATCACATGAAAATGTGAGCTATAACTTTCTGCAGTTTTCGGGCTTAGCGTATTGGCATATAAAAAATTTACGGCTTCTCAATACCTATGCATACGATTCCAATTTTCATGTCTTAAAGAAGAGTTTCAGGAAATGTTAAATGATTTGAGTGCCGTAGCAAGGGAATGGATTTGTCGATAACTGCCAATAAAATGATAGTTTCGTGTTTGAAAATAAGAACACGCTAATAGAATCAATGTTACACTTGAAATAAAATCAATCTTTATGGGGAATTAAATCAAACCGCTAATTAATAGCAAAGGCAGCAATGGATTAAATTAGGCGATAAGGATCTTCGGGATACCACAACCCTGGCACATTAACGTGCAAATTTTGATTTAAAATAAAGGTGAAAGATAAACCCAAGGACCTCGACTCACAACATATTAATTAAAGACAACATCGCTAATTTAATCGAGGCTCTCCAAATCAGGAATCCCGAATGCTAATCTACCGCTTTGTGTGAATCAATTCTATCCTCATTATTGACCATTACATGTACGAGGTGTAACCAGAAAAAATAAAAATGAATTATTAACTTCCTTCGCAGTTTCTCTTCAAACGCGTTTAGCAGTTTTTCTGGTTTTCTCTTTGCGTTTCAATCTGGTAGGTACGCCCGTTTGTGTAAAACGTGCTTTATCGCTTTAGTTGCGAAATTTATAGTAGCAATTTAGAGTTAAGTTACATCGTTTTGAACGTTCCAGTAATTTTTTTATCAAATGCTTTTTGTTAATAAATAATCTAAACTGGCACGAATGATTCGTTCGTCTACTCATTTTTTGCATACAGAATAATAAACTTTGTCCTTTTACATAAATTATAAAAAAGCTGGGAAAAAATAATTCTCCAAAGTTAGTTGGTATAAAAAATTGTTTTGTCCTTAAGTCCTTAAAACGTAAAAATGAATATTTGTCGAATCATACTTTCGTAATCACATTTAGAGGATCTCTGCGGAGGCCGAAACATGTTACCACTCACACGTTTTCCTTGTAGTAGACTCAATTTTTATTTTTAGGGTTTGTCTTGTTACTCTGGCGTTTGCTGTTTGAAAGTTCGGAAAGTTCGCTTGGCTTGTTTTCTGAAATTGTTGGAATTCTGGCTGAAATTCCCTGGTGATTATTTTCAGCGATAAATAACTATTTTCCAGACATCCACCGTGGTATTCTATCTACATTGCACATGGCTTGGTTTATTTGGAGATCTAGTCGGAAAACCGCTATCCTTTCGTTTGGTTTCGTCCCGACTGTTTTCCCAATTCATCAGCATCGATTTTTCTTTCAAATAATTTGAAACATTCACTTGATGTCAATTAAGTGTAGCTTTTTGCATTTTCTTATGGTAAAACTGTTAGCTAGGACTACTTTGTGACACAAACTTTTTTTCTTTTTTTTATAGCAGTTACGAATGTGTTACGGACGTTTTTCGGTTTTTCCACATAATTTTATGTTCTATTTCCATGAATTTTGCTTTTGTTTTTTGGCTGAAATTTTATTAATTTAGTGAACATTTTCATGGAAAACGTGAATAGGAAGCGCGGTTGTCTGGGGTTCGCACCCACCCCATGTACTCCTCTAGGGTTAAATTTATGTAAGACGTGCAGATTTGGTGTATTTTTTATTTTATTTTGATATTAGTGCGGTTTAAGATGGGTCTGATTGACTCATTACGCCCCAACTCATTTTTTGGAAGATTTATAACTACTGGAGCTTTAAATTTCGGTAGGACATTCTATACCCCCCCCCCCCCAGACCTCGGTTCCAATATCCCCATTGGATTTTTGTTGTTATTTTTGTATAAATATTATGGAATTTTCATTTTTGTACCATCAAGTTGGCATTATAAGAGCGAGGCGGGGGGGGGGAAGCGTGGAGGCTTTTGGAGGCTTTTTGCCAGTGTTGAAATTTTGAGTTTGAGATTTTGTTTTTTAGAATAAGTCGCTGATTATTTCTTTCGAGTAAATTTTTATTTATATTTTAAAATTTTCAATTTTTATTGTAAAATTTTTGCAAACTAACTAGGTGGGGAAACCAGGTCTCTGGCTGCCAAGATGGTCGCTTGAGCGATCGAGACCGATTATGTTTCCTTAATTTTGATGGAGATCTATTTAGAGTTTGAATATTTTTTGCGAATAGTATATTGGATTTAAAATTGTCCTATATCCTGGACAGAGTTGGATTTCTTTTAAATGAGAATGAGATGATTGATTTTGAATGATTAATTTGGAGATTCAAAGATAGAGTTAAATTGAAAATTGAAGCAAAATTAAAATTAAGCAGCATAAACCATAAAGTTAAAGTTGATAGGAGTGCATATGGGCGTGCTTATCTTTGAACTTAACTTTCACATTTACAATAGTTATTCCCGGTGTAGCGATTGAAGGGTTATACTACGTTTAACGTTATACTAGGTTTATCCGTCTATTTGATAAACTAGGCTTTGGAGTATTTTGGTCCCAAGTAACATTTTGTGCTGAAAAAATTTATGAGCAAATTATTTGCTGCCACCGCGATCTGTCAGCTTGAAATTCAGCTGCATTTCGGCGTCAGCAAATTTCAAGCTGCCGCATCGCTGCGTGATTTAGTTTTTTTTTAATTAAATTTAATTATCAATTTAAAATAATTAAAATTTTTTTAGTTTTGTTACTCCATTAAGAAGAAGGTGAATCTGAAGCTGAATATCAGCTGATGCAGTAACTGAATTGTTAATTTGGCGGCTGAAAACCAGCTGAAACTGCGCTGCATCTGCTGGTCAAAATTCTGAATCAGCTGATATTAAGCGCTGAACATCAGTTTTTCAGAACATTCATTTAGTAACGTCAGAAGCTGAATTGCTACTGATTTCCTAATTTGGCGGCTGAAAACCAGCTGAAACTGCGTTGCGTCAGCTGGTCAAAATTCTGAATCAGCTGATATTCAGCGCTGAACATCAGTTTTTACGTAACGTCAGAAGCTGAATTGCTACTGATTTGCTAATTTGGCGGCTGAAAACCAGCTGAAACTGCGCTGCGTCAGCTGGTCAAAATGCTGAATCAGCTGATATTCAGCCCTGAATCCGCCGATATTCAGCGCTAAATCAGCTGATGTTTAGCGCTGAATCAGCTAAAATTGAAACTGAAACTAAGCTACGTCAGCTAGTCAAAATGCTGAATCAACTGATATTCATCGCTGAATATTAGCTGATTTAGCGCTGAACATCAGTTGATTCAGCGCTGAATATCAGCTGATTCAGCATTTTGACCAGCTGACGCAGCGTAGTTTCAGTTTCAATATTAGCTGATTCAGCGCTGAACATCAGCTGATTTAGCGCTGAATATCAGCTGATTCAGCACTTTGACCAGCTGACGGAGCGCAGTTTCAGCTGATTTTCAGCCGCCAAATTAGCAAATCAGTAGCAATTTAGCTTCTGACATTACTAAATATCAGCAGCTGACTCAGCTCAATAGCTGAATTGTGTGCTGCCACAGCGTGCTCGCAGTTGATATTCAGCACACAATGTTACTTGGGGTATCAGCTGTAATCCAGGAATTTTGATCCTCTATTACTTAAAATTTCCCACCAATATGTATGTATTAGTTTTAACAGAGTGAATAATTAAACTGAAATCTAATCTAACCTAAATCAAGCCTAACCTAACACAACCCAAATGTAGTGGACCTGCGGGTGAAGGGGGGTATTCTATATCCTCCAGCGCTTAATTTCACAATATGGATTTGTTTTAAAACAATTGAAAAGTTATTATTTAATAAAATTAATCACAAAATAAGCATGTATATTGTACAATCTTGTAATGTTTCAAACCGGGGGGTTTGGGGGGTATGGAATATGGAATACCCCCCAATTGTGTCAGCAATAGATATACAATACAATACAATAGGATATGGAATATCTCTTAATGCCTCAAATAGAGCTGGTTGAGCAGAATCTCACATGGAGGAGATTTCGGCAAATTTTACGTAATTTTCATCCTTCGCAAGAAACTGGGTTAAATTAGGTAAAACAAACAATTTCACGTGAGATCTAAAGAGGAATAAACCACTAATATGTATATTTTTTCTTTTTCTTTGTACAGTTGCAAGTGTGTTACGAGCATTTCTTGTCTGGATCATGTTTAAATCTGTTTTAACCTATATTTTTGATTCGTGTAGCTGCTGTATTTGTCAATGGCGTTTGTCTGGTCAAATAATTAGGAACGTTTCGGCCCATAAAGCTTGGAAAAGCAATAAAACGAAATGCTTCAAAATAAAAGTAGGTATTGATTTTTCAATTGGACATTTAATTGCCTAGAAATTATTTAATCAAACTAACTCCAGATTGACTTTATTAAACTAGCAGCGGATAGTAATAAATTTAAAATTTTAATAATTTATGAGTACATAGCACCAGAGTGAAGCAAATGGAGTGCAACAAAATGCAATCAAGCGCACGCACCAATTTTCCGTTAAATTTATTAAAGCTAATAATAGTTTTAGCGATAAAAGAAGTAATTAAGCCATATTTCTCCTATAAAGCAATCAAAAATCACTGATGTTTTTCTTTTCCAGTTGATACGTACAATGGGAGCAACTTATATTTTTGGCGTTTGGACCGAAGACAAATGGGTGCTTACTTGTGTATTGCAAGCAACGACGTTCCTCCTGCCGTCAGCAAAAGGATCGCATTGAGTGTGAACTGTAAGTTTCTAAAGCCCAAACGACACCAGTATGTAATTTAAAATTGAAAATATACAATTAAGGTAAATTGAATAATAGTAGCTAACCTTTGTCAGTAGTTACAAATTAGTGTCATATTAAATAGCTGAAGCGTATCGGTGTTCCAAGTATCCCTATAACTATGTTACTAAGTTGTCACACTATCAGCAAGAAGTTAGACATGGGAATGAACACATTAAGAGCCGATAAACTTGTTAGCAACTTCCTTATGGAAGACCAAAGTTTACTTGATGAGTGGCAGGACGCGAGTTAAGCTCACGCAAACTTTCAAAAGGGAAATTCTAAACATAAGATTAACAATTTTGATACAATGGAAATTTCCAAATATTTATTCGATTATGTTTCCATATCGTTTGCATCCTGATCCTTCGTTTTTCAGTAGGTGGGCATCCAATAAAATTTAATTAAAGAATATTTTGGCTGAAATTTAATTATCTAATAATAAAGTTTTGATTAGGTAATGTGTATTTGAGAAAATAATAAATGAGCACTTATCAAGTTATAATTAAAAAAGTCAACTTTCTTAGATTATAACCTGTCCGGAACATTGTGTTTCAAACTTTAAATTAAAAAGATATATACTGAAAGAAAGTTACTTTTATAAACATAATATTCTATTAAACATAATTTAAAACATAATTGGTTGGTTTTTGTTTCTGTCATGCTGTTCTGTATTTTAACATTTTTCCAAAATTAAATTTGAAATGTTTATTTTAATGTCTGATGAATTTGAAGGTTGTGGTTATACAAAAAAGTTTACCTTTTACCTACATACTGCGAGAGCGGTTATTAAATCGCAAAATGAAAATTTTTTAGTCAATCCTTTTCAGGATCGCTATTTTATCAATGCACAGCCCAACTAATATAAACTTTTTATTGCCACCAGTCCTGACAATAGTTTATTAAATTTTTAATTTTCTAATCAAAAGTCAAAAGCGTTTTCCACGTTATAAATTTTTATACATGTCGGAAGATAAAAATCCTGCAGAGGTTTCAACGTCAGCGAGTCTTTAAAAATGAAGGAAGATCTACTTCCTAATGTTAATTAGTATTCTTTTTTACTATTCAACTTACAGTGATAAACATCTGCAAGCAGAAAAAATATTTAAAAAAATGGGTAATTCCCCAATATGCAAACCCACAATCTTAGATTAGCTCAGTGAAAATTAAATGAACCAATATAGTTATTAAAATACTGCGGAAATCCAAGGGTAAAGAGGGAAAGGAAATTGTTGGAAAGGAAATCAAAAACAGATTGTCGACAACGAGGCATTTAAAGAATAAAATTATTATTTAAAAAATTTTAGAAAATATTTATATAAATTATTTATTTATTTATTATTTATTTCAGATAATGTTCACTTATATATATTGTAATGTTTTTTTTAAGTTTTGTACATTTTTCAAATTAAATTTAATTTTTAACTTCACTTAAAATCAAATGGACGTTATTGATACTTTTTCAATTTTTGTTATCCGCCATTCGATAACCATGCGACCGCGTATGGTTTATAGTCCACCAATTTTCACTTTCATACTCCAAAATACAAAATCCTACCTTGTTTAAATAATATAGTTTTTTCTCAAACATCCAATCACTATACAAATTAAACAACTCTTCTATACTAAACTAATATTTATTTTTCATAATTTACTGATTTTCTTCATCAAAAATTCACATCATCCTTTCACCATTTTCCAATCTCCCCCCTCCTTCCAATTCCTCCTTCTCAATTCCTCGGTCTCCCTTCCCTTTTCGCGGCAAATTTTAAATTCAGAATAAAACATGAGAACATTTTTTTTTAAATTTAAAAATTTACAAATAATTCAACCCCTAAGCATTTAATAACATGACAATATAAATACTAGTGGAAAATCCGTCCGCGGACGGGCAGCTAGACGGTAGATCTCTTGATTAAGTTTCCCCCTACTAGGGGATTCCCCGTTTTTCTATATTTTTAAAGCAACGCAAAAAGTTGCTCTTAAACTTGATATGCCGTCGGGCACTTAAAAATTTTTTTTTAATAGTGTAAAAATAAATAAGTTTCTATAATTTATTCTAATTTTCTTTAGCCGAACGTTTTAATTTCCCTCACTTTTGCTCAAAAACAAAAAGTTTCCCTTCTTTTTCTGACGAAATTTGTATAATTTATTATTCTCTCTTTTGTGGATATTCTACAAGAATGGGATTTTCATTACATGTAATGGAGGGTGTGCACCCCCAAACCTCCCGGTTCACACTTTTGACTATAATTTTGACAGATGACTATCAAAGTAACGCAAAAGTTGCTGCTAAACTTTGAGCAATAAGGTACTTAAATAAATATTTCTTCAAGCTTTAATATTCTCTAACGAAAGAATTAAATTCTCTATCCTTTGCTTAAAAATTCAAATTTCCCGGTTTTTCCTGGCGAAATTTGTAAAATTATAAATTCCCTATCCTTTCCAAGTATTCTAAAACAGTGGAAATCCTGTGGTATGTACTGGAGGGTGTTCCACACCCCCCAGGCCCCCCGGTTTACAAGATTTTCCACTCTTTTAGAATACTTGGAAAGAATACGGAAATTATAATTTTACAAATTTCGCCAGGAAAAACCGTGAAATTTGAATTTTTAACCAAATATGCTTTTTCTGACGAAATTTGTATAATTATTCTCTTTTGTAGGTATGGGACCGTCCTTTAATCACGTGAGGTTTTCTATGTCATTTTTTTACCCCCCCCCCCCTTTGATGATACGTCATGAGATTTTACACTACCCCTCCCTCTCTTCCCAAGGGTGTATTTTTTTTTTAATTTCTTCAAGCACAGACGGCGAGACAGAAGGCCGCGGGCAGCAGGGCGACCAGTGACGTTCCACACCCTTCAGTACATATAATAAAATTCTCACTCTTCTAGAATAGCGGTTGTCCTTTAACACGTCAGGTTCTAACAGGGGGAGGGGTTTAGAATAACATCACGGTTGATCACGATGGGGGGGGGATGTTGTGACAATCACATATATATTTTCTTGCGACCATGTGAAATCCCGAGCGAACAAATTTATGCCTAAAATACAGAATAACAACAATATTTGGCTCTCATCTGGCTTCCGGCAGTGGACCTTGTGACGCCACTCGTCGCCCAGCTGACCGCGGCCTTCTGCTTCGCCGTCTGTGCTTGAAGAAATTTAAAAAAAATACACGTGATGTTGGGAAGAAGGTAGGGGTAGCCTAAAACCTCACGACGTATCACCAAAAGGGGAGGGGGTAAAAAATGGCATTAAAATCCTCACTTGATTAAGGAACGTCCCCATACCTACAAAAGAGAATAATTATACAAATTTCATCAGAAAAAGCATATTTTGCTTAAAAATTCAAATTTCCCGGTATTTCCTAGCGAAATTTGTAAAATTATAAATTCCTTATCCTCTCCAAGTATTCTGAAAGAGTGGAAATTCTGTGATATATACTGGAGGGTGTTCCACACCCCCCAGACCCCCCGGTTTACAATTTTGACTTTATACTTTTACAATAAACTTTCAAAGTAAAGCAGAAATCAAAATTGTACACTGGTGGGTCTGGGGGGTGTAGAACACCCTCCAGTATTTATATAATAAAATTCCCACTCTTCTAGAATACCTAAAAAAGAGAGAATCTTCATCATCTTCATCAGCCTGTTTTTTTATATCCACTCCTGGGCGTAGGCTTCTTCCAATGAGGAAGGTTTTTGCATTAGGACCCCACGGTTTCTTAATCCGGATTGGGGAATGCCTCTGTAACCCTGTTTTTTAATAGTTGATGGCGGCAATCATCAACTCAGGGGGACCGCCTGCTTTACGTGCCCTCCGAAGCACGGAGACGGTCATGTGGAAGTTTTAGACTATCCCCGGATTCGAACAGAGTACCTTAGAGTTAGTAGTTTAGGCTAACCTACTAAGCTAATGACCTAATGCTAATGAGGTCACTCATTAGCTAATGAGCTAATGACTAGAATAATTATGCAAATTTCGTCAGAAAAAGCATATTTTGCTTAAAAATTCAAATTTCCCGGTTTTTCCTAGCGAAATTTGTAAAATTATAAATTCCCTATCCTCTCCAAGTATTTTAAAAGATTGGCAATCCTGCGTTAATTCGAGAGTGTTCCACTCCCCCCAGACTCCCCGGTTAACAATTTTGACTTTATATTTTTACAATTAACTTTCAAAGTAACGCAGAAATCAAAATTGTACACCGAGGGGTCTGGGGGGTGTGGAACACCCTCCAGTACATATAATAAAATTCCCACTCTTCTAAAATACCTACAAAAGAGAGAATTATACAAATTTCGTCAGAAAAAGCATATTATACTTTCCAACTTTTAATTTTTTGCTTAAAAATTTAAATTTTCCGGTTTGGATTAATATTGGATAAATATTTTTAGTTCTAATCTTAGTTTAATATATTTTTCGGTTGGTAAAATAAATTGACCAATCAAAGTGTTTTTTTTTTCACCTAAAAATGACACTGAATTACTGATATACCGGAATACTGGTAATGCATTCCCTAATTGTAACTCCTTTCTGTGATATTAATATCATCCTAGCGTTCTACCTTAGAGTTTCTAGCAGACTCTGAGCTGTAGAAAGTTTACAAGTGAAAAATGTGGCACTTTTTTAGATTAAAGTAGTTGTACTCTAGTTCAAAATTCAGCAATACCAAATATCTATAAAGTCCTGTAATCTCTAATTCATCATCATTTCAAACTTTTTCTTTGAGATTTTAAATTCGAAAATATTGGAGAAAATCTCGATTTAACCAGAAAAAAATTTCGTGAATGGATATAACTAAGCGACAGTTCCCTATTATCAATGCAAGAGGGAAACAAAAAATTCCTGTATTCTAAGCATTTTACATAAGTAGATATCTCCTGACAGTACTTCTGAAGCTGGCAAATTATTTATATTCCGAAGCCATCATAACCCATCATTCATATTGAAAAGCAATTCGAAAGCAGATGTATTCGCCACCTGATGAAGCATTTTCTTTTTTACGTAGGTCCTGCACAGGAGGTAACTGAAGAGCTTTTTATTATAAATTAAATAAATGTTAATTAGTTATTAAGATCCTCGTTTACTCGCCAATCAGGTAGTTAAATTTGGGTCCTTAATTTATCGTTAAGACTGCGATTAAATTTTGGGACTTATTTATTAGAACTATAAAATATTAAACTATGAAAATCCACCAGCCACCAGCCAGAATGTGGTACTTAAATTTATTGCCGTAGTAAAATATGCTATAATTTTCATTTCAGTTGCACCAACAATAAAAGTACCAAATCAACTCCTAGGCGCTCCATTAAACACCGATGTTCTATTAGAATGCTATGTCGAAGCTTATCCAAATACAATTAACTACTGGCTCAAAAACAGGGGTGAAATGCTTTTAAACGGGTAAGTTTCAAGTGCCTAAAAATTAAATAGGAAAAATTTTTCGCTTTTCTTTCAATTGTTCCGTAATAGGTTGATACAATCTGTTTGCTTTTCATGTTTCTTGAAAATGGCGTGAATTTGCTATAAAATGAAGCAACAGAAATTTATTGGCTGTAAAACTGCGGATATCGTTTCTGAATACACTGAAAACGATTCCTTAGGGCTTACATGTTTTAGTCCAGTCATTCGGAAAAAAAGATCATCTATAACATCTACACTGCAATACTTATTTTAAAACCCAATGCACTAGAAAATGTTTCACCGAATGAATCCAATTTATTATCCACATTTTGTTTCATAACGCAAATAGTTATAAATTTTCGAGCTTCATTTAAACCATCCAGCACATTATTCTATATTTTTATATGACTTCATCGTTATATTGTTTACTGTCCAGGACGACAACCATAAATTTTTTATCGCCACTTTATAACCAAATATTAAATTTTTAATTATTTCGCAAAACTAACCTTTTTATTGGTCGTCAGGAATCGTCCCAATCTGTTAAATATTGGAAATCAATTACATTTTATTTAATAATTAAAGACGGAAATATTTGGGTCCGCCATAATGGCGTCTTATAGGCGCGGAGTCAACTCCTCCTTTTGCCTAAGTAAAAACTCACTTCAATATTCTGTACCTACTAAAGCAAAGCCAAATATGAAGAGTTAGATAAAATTTAAATCAAATATCAGAATCGCTATCGGATGATTATTTTCCCAAAATGTTTCTTATTGAAACAGAGAAATGAAAATTATATATGAACAAGTGGAAATATATATTACCGCAGTTATTACATTTACCTACTACATAGAATAAATTGAATTTAAGATATACCACCAGCGTAATTTAAATAAAGTATTGTTTTACGAATGTGAATTCCCAACTATTGTAATATTTAAACGCTTTGTCGTTTCCAGATCCAGATTCGGGGTACAATATTAATTGGTCCAAGCAATACCGAAGATATTAATTAGTTTATCAGGCAACAATAGAGTATTGAAACGTAAAATCGAATTTCCCCATTTCCCAACGGGGCCTATTTTACCATTAGGCGCTTTAGGCACGTGGCTAGGGCCCATTATTATTATTTTTTATTACGCATTATTATTATTATATTACATTCGAATATAAGGGGCCCGAAAATTTGCTAGAGCCTAGGACCCAACTCAGTTAAAAAAAAGTAGGCCCTTTTCCCAACTGTCAGAGTCAATCCAAAATTTTCTAAACTCAAAATACGATGACCATCAACTCGAAATACCGTATGGTTTAATACCAGGAACCAGGAATTGTACACAAACTAACCCATCCGAATAGTACAATCCCAATCGGTAACCGTCATTTAGGCGACGGTCAATTGAGCGACAGAAAATTCGATAATTTTCTTTAATTATAAAATTAAAGTTTAATTACAAATTGCAATTACAATAGCAGATAACCGAAAAAAAAGTTAACAAAACTTAACATATGCGTCCTTACGTGAGGGTCGGGGAAAAATGTAACTTCTTCTGCTCATAAATTGGTGCCGTTAATATAATTATGCAATATGCAATACAATTTCTGTACAAAGACTCGGAATTCCAAAGATTCAGAAATTTCCAGTCATTTTTAAAGAATTCCAATGATTTCCAAGAATTCCAGAGATTTCCAATGAATTCCAAAATTTCCAAAGAATTCCATGATTTCCAAAGAATTTCAAGATTTCCAAAGAATTCCAAGATCTTCAAAGAATTCCAAGATCTCAAAAGATTTCCAAAAAATTCTAGGGTTTTCCAAGAATTCCACAGATTTCTAAAGAATTCCAGGGATTTACAAGAAATTCCAAGAATTTCCAAAAAAGAATTCCAAGGATTTCCAAAAAATTTGATGGAATTCCAGGGAATTCCAAGGAAATTCCAAACAAGTGTACACAACATTTTCGAGATATTTACCCCTTGTAATTCTCTGCCTCCCCTCTGGTTACTGATATTAAACCAGAAGTCACGGCCGAATAAACCATGGGTGCAATTGAGCAGCCGCACCCAGCGTCAAAGTTCAGAAGGCGCCAAATTTGAATTAAAGAAATATCTGAACGGCGCCAGCGGAAGGCTCCATATTAAATCAATAACTACTCACCAAACGCTAAGCGAGAAGTCACGAATTGTGATTTAATTTATATCTTCTTTGATTTAATTAGTAAAGCAAAATAAGTAGGGGGCGTCCATTAATTAAGTGAGGCGATTTTGGCGATTATTTGATCCCCCTCACCCTCTGGTGAGATTTAGTTTGTCCCTCTCTCCCCCCTTCTAATCTCAGGTGAAATTATTTGTATTACTTAATTCTTAACCCAGTTCTCTCGCAATTTCAAGTTTCTGGAGAAATAAATATTATCTGATACTAGCTGGATACCTGGCTTTGCCCGAGGTCTCTTAAGAGGGCTACTTATGAGCTTAAGTAGCTTAATCCTTTAATTAATTAATAATTAATCCGTTAGTTAATCCGTTTATGCGTGTCAGCTAATTTTGTGAGATCTGACTTTCCTTTCAACTTTTTTAACATTTTCTTGCACTAAAGCATTTTTCAAGTCCTACTGCGTATGTGTTCCAAATTTGGTTAAAATCGGTCTAAGGGTCTAGGAGTGTATAGCGAACAAACATACAAACAAGCTCTTTTATATATATTAGAGATTAGAGATTTGCCCAGACCCCCCTCTCCTCCATGTGAGATTGGATAAGATTCTGCTCAATCCCTACCCCCTAAACGCCTCACGTTGGACATTCCCTAATGATAACGCTGGTCTGCAAATAAAAAATGTTTTCCAGTCCTGCTACCATTCCTGCTGATTCTTCTGTAAAATAACCTCCTGAATCCGAATATGACTTGCGTTTCATCACTTTTCGATGAATACTATTATTTTAGCCTTTAAATTTCTTCTGGTAAGCTAGTTAGGTGAAAAGTTAATATTTGTAGCAAGAAAGCTGATTTGGGAGGAGATTTGTCTCCTGAAATTTTAAAAAATCGATTTTTCCGTTTTTTTGTCAATTTTTTCTATTATTCTCTACATATTCCAACTTCTAGCCACCCTCAGTCTCTATAAAACACCCGCAAATAATAAAAATTTTGTGTTTTTTTTTGTTATTCGTGATTTACATTAAACAAACGCCACCACGCGGGAAAATATTAAATTAATCTAATAAGTACGTATAGTTGGTATAGAAAGTTTTGTTTAAAACCAAAAGTTTGCCTTCTTTTGGTTTTAAAAAATATTAATTGTAAATCGTAAAAACAAAGAATTTTACTGAAGAAACTGCAATAAAATATATATAAATAAATTTAAATCAAAAAAAAAATTCAAACAAAATAGTTTTTTTTATTAAAAAAAAAACGTTTTTACTGTGTAGATTTCAGGGTGGATCTGAGATTTGTCGTAGTTGCGTTTGTCAAAACCGATCCTCCCACCCTCCGATGTGCTGTGCTCACTAAATATATCCTCCTAGACCGGTCCTACTCGGCAAAGTGTGCTACTAGGAATGGAATTGTTAAATAAAATATGAAATAATAACATTGAAAATAAATGTTGTAATTAAATATTATTTTAATTAATTTTTAATAGAAAAAGATTTCCCGCCACCCAATTCGTACCGTCGCCCAATTTATCGTCGCCTATTTGACCGCTTGCCTGGTCGTCGCCCTAAAAACCGCTGTTAAACTAAGTTATTTTTCAAAAACATAATTTATATTTTTTATAAACACAGAACGAAAAGTAAAAACTGCAAACCATTTTCTTCAAAAAACAACCCTGTGCTTCTTTGCATTTCCATCAGGCAGTTTCGGCCTGATAAGAGCAAACACAGCTAACTAATTAAATTTTCTTCTTAAAGGACCAGATACACGACAAAAACTACAAACCATTTTCTTCAAAATACAACCCTGTGCTTCTTTGCATTTTCATCAGGCAGTTTCGGCCTGATAATAGAAAACACAGCAAATTAATTAAATTTTCTTCTTAAAGGACCAGATACACGATCCACGAGGAGCGAATTGGATTCAAAGTATACATGTCAATGATAGTTCGGTTTTTTTCGCCAAAGGATGTCGGAACATACAACTGCGTGTCCACTAATTCCTTGGGGAGAGCGGAAGGAACTTTGCGCCTCTATGGTAAAAATTTAAATTGGTATGAAAAGTTAACCGTAAAAATAACTTTTACGTTTCAGAAATTAAAGTTGGCCACGGTCAGTCTCACGACTACGTTAGTATTATAGGTGGTGGGTATTTGCCATAACTTTTCTTCCGACTCTACCAGTTTGTTCCAGGTGTCGCGGAATCAGCTCGAAGCCACATTTCAAGAGACTCGAACGGTTCTTCTTCTTCTTCTAGTTTTTATAAAATTTCTGCTACGTTAAACACGATTATTTACTTTTTAATCATTTTTAGTGTGAGGTGATGGTATTAATATGGAAAAACGATCCGACACGAGATTTTACCACACCGTCAAATTACCTACCAGGCTGTTCAGAAAGTTGCTTCCGATTACGTACTACTATAAATTTTCAAAAATAAATGTTCAACCTTGTAACTTACGTTCTTAAATGTTGTATCCTAGCACACATATCTAAACTGGAAGATCATCTGAAATGACTTTCTGAATCGCCCTCGTACGATATAAGTTTATGTGCCAAGTTATTATTGTGTAAATTTTACGGAACATTTTTCATAATTAGAGACTTTAAGCTTTATGTAATTTTTCATTCTAATACTCATATTTATGTATGGTAGATGTGTTATGGTTTCGGAGTTGTGCCACTATATTGAAAAATTATGCATATCAGTGTTTAGTGATGATTTTTAGAATTTTCTTTAATCGTAAATCTAGATGCGAATAAGTAGGTAAAACTGAATGTAATATAGAGGAACAACTCGTTTTGTCTCATCCTTATTAAGGACAACATGATCAGCTGTGATTTATTAAATTTAAGTATTTAATTTTAAAAATCAATATTATAAAATGTAATAATAATTAGAGAAAAAATTGTAAAAAGAACAGCTCACCTGTTAAATGTAATTTGTATGTTGTGAACTAAAAATATTTTCGAATAAAATAATATTAAAATCCCTGACAGCTCAATTTTCCAAAAAAAATGACACGAAAATTAGCTTTTCCTTTTTTGTTCAAAATTTTTCGTTAGTTCTGAAAATAAATTTTAATTCAATTTAATATTTTTCAAGTAGAGTAGTTTTAAACAAAATTAATGAAACTAAAGTTTCAACAAGTCTTCACGAAAGCTCTTATTGCTCTAATTTTTAAGAACATTTCCTCGAATGAAAGTTTAAATTTCAGTTTATCGCTGGTCTGCAAAAAACTTGAAACTATTTTAATTCCATTTTTGTTACTATTTTATTTTAGATTTTATACACGCAGGTCAAGATAACATAACACGATTTGTTAATTGGCCTACCTATCCGGAAAAATCGGGTTTGGATTCCTGCCAAAATCTTGATACTCGATAACCAGAGTTTCGACAGCGAGAATTTCCCACAAGCAAAACCGACTGTAATCCTGAAATCTCACAGCTAAAATATCGATATGTACAAAAATTTGGACAACCATAACAACGACATGTGGGATTTTCACCTTCAGGATTAACGTTTCCAGATTCCGGCTGTCGATACTGCGGTTTTGAGATTTTCACCTAATCTCAAAGACTTTGCAATGGCAATCTACCTTGAAATTATATTAAATTTCAACTTAATTTTTTTTTTTGCATTTCAGAGAGCAATTTCGGCTAATTTATATTGTACATGTTTGTGAAAAAATTGGGGCCATAATTGGACCATAGGATTTTGAGTAAAAATATTATATTTTTAATTCAGTTGGATTTCCTAGTTTTAATTTAACTTTTCGAAATTCGAATATATAGGAAACGTTAATATTATTGAAGCTAGATATCTCATAAATTAAAAGTTTGAACGTGATCCGCTTTAGTTATGAACGCTTCGATTATTAAATTTGTTACATTGTAACCATTGAAACGCTATATCTATACAAACCGTTCTTATTATAATAAACTTCCAATATACAAAATGATCCAGTAAAAATGAAACAGGCGTAATCTCGATTGTTCCGAAGTCGGCTTTATTTGGAAGGATAATAATGCATATAACTAACTCCAAATTAAGGATTAAATTTTAAATTGCAGAAAGTAAAATAAAAATTGTTAACTTCTCTAAAAGCACTTGGCTGGCACTCAAGTTGGCTAATACCTTGATTTATATTTGTGTGATAGCCCTGGTGGTCGTTTAAAGCTAGCCGAATCTTATAGAGAAAGCAGAGGGTGTGACCGCACTCCACAAAATAAAACAAAATTTATATAAGTACCTGAAAGGAAATTCCAATGAATTTGTTTTACACAAACAAAACATAGATAATACAAATTTTCCTGAAATATTAGTAGAACCAGTGCACTTTTTGTAAAAAAAGCGGTGGTGGAACGCTAATAATAAAATCTCAGCACGCTGCTCCTGCTCATTTTTTGGTAAAAAAAAACTCTGATATCCTTCACTTTTGCTTAACAATTCAAATTTTCCGATTATTCCTGACGAAATTTGAAAAAATAGAAATTCTATTTGGAAATTCTCCGATATGCACTGAAGGGTGTTCCACACCCCCCAGACCCCCCGGTTTATAATTTTGACTATAAATTTTTCTTGTTGTCATTTCTTGTTGTTCTCATGTTGTCTTTGATGTTCCAGGTTTGATTGACGAATTATTCCAAAGTGGAATTTGGCGAGAGGTAGCAAGAATATGCTACCAGCGCAGGCGTCTCCACCCATGCAAAGCACTGGCCTTTACCGGAGTTCAGAACCCTCACTCGGTCGTGTGTAAGAACAGCTGCCTTCCCGTCAATGGACTCAGTCCAGCAGCTGCGGTGGTGTGCAGCAGTAGGTTTTGGGCGGCCCTGGCGTGGTTTTGACGGCGTTGACCTCTTGTTGCAGGGCACAAGTAACTGGTGGTCCTGTGCCCTTCTTGCTTTCATGTAAGGCAATAGGACTTTGCCTCCGTGCAGTTGTGTGCAAAATAGCCTGGTTTTCCGCATTTCAAGCACATTTCTGACCAGTCTTCTGCCTTACAGTTTTTGATCGCGTGACCAGACTGCCAGCACCTATGGCATCTCTTGATTTGCCGCTCTTCACGTACTCGGCAAGAGTTGACTATTGCTATTCTTATGGTTTTCTTGCTTTACATGGTCTTGATCGCGTCGCGCCTCTGGCCTATGGCCTACTCCATAGTAGCTAGTTCTTCTATGTCTCTAATCGTGTAAGTCGTTTTCAAGCCTGTGAGGTCTCTTTTGACTTCAACTTTGTCTTTTAGGACATTTTTAAGTTTGTGGATTTGATTGCTCTTTTCCAGCTCCACAATTATGTCCCCTTTCCTTGTTTGTCTGATGCCACTGATGAGGGGGCCTCCGCTCCTCTGAGTGCCATCCTGACTTCTCCTATTTTGCTTTTGATATCTTCGGGAGTAGCCTTTATAATTAAAGCATCCCTTCTATTTGACTCCATCTTGTTTTTGGGTTTCGGTTTTTCTGGCTTGGTGGCAGGTTTCTTAAGGTAGGTTACTGTTTGGATCCTATCGTCGGGTTTTCTGCTTCCATCATCATATCATAATATCTTTCGCCGCCTTTTCTTGCTTTTGGGCATTGGTAATGGCAACTTTTAGAGCTTCTGGTTCCACCGCTTTGCTCTTGGTCTTCACCACCTGTGCCAACTCGGGTGTTTTTTTTTGTTTGGTTTTGGATGTTTGTTGAAGGGTAACCTCTATCTTTTTCATTTTACTTAGGGTGGTTTTGGCAGCCTCTTTGCTTAGTGTTGCCTCCACCCTTGTCAACTTGATTTCTTCCATTAGTTTGGCGTTCTGGTTTTGGAGACTTTTTATGATGTCTTCTTGGGCATTGATGGTTTCGATCGCTCTTTCAAGTTGTTCATCTAGTCTTTTGCAATCTTTACCTGAATCCCCTCTATGTCTAATGTAGATATGGAAGTTGTTGCTGACGTGTCCTTCTCTCCCGACGAATCCTGGCGCTTGAGCATGTCCAGGACTTGCCTGAGTTCGTCCGGCCTTGATGCTGCTGCTATTCTAATGTCGTGCTCTCTTGTAAGGTAAGTATATCGACGTGGTCTGAGGGGTGTTGAGCCCTTCAGTGATCTGCTTTATAGAGAGGGCTCCGACTGGGTCCTCAGATAGAGAGTTACTCCTCGAAGTGTTCTTGGAAGGATCCTCAGACAATGAGTTGTTCCTTGATCCACCTTTATTGTCCTCGCCAGTCGCTTGTTGTTGCGTCCCGGCCTGGTCGGCCACCGGGAACGCAGAGCAGACACTGGATGACGGTCGTGTGGCGCCTGCTCCGGCACAGCCATCCACGACCGGTACTGGGGTATACCCCCCTGCACGGTAAACGATTTTTTCTTAACTTGATCCATATCCATAGCTTGTCAGAGATTTTTGGGCAGGGCCTCTTACCCTGTAACCTCTCGCGTTAGCCTTTTAGATTCCTTTCGTCCACCGGGGTTGGGTACCCGATCTCAGAGATTCCCCCACAAGTTACCAGGAACCACCACGTGGAGGTGCGAGTGGGATTTTGGTCCCCACTCGTCACATCTTACCTAAGGATTATTAAACAAAAATAAGAGTAAGATTTCCGATAGCTCCCCCCCCCCCCCAAAACCCTTACGTAATTAATGGACGGCCCCAAAGCATATTTATTTAATTACCTTACTACTCATGGAGTTTAGCAGCAACTTTCTGTGTTACTTTGAAATTTTAATTTTGATCAGCTCCTCCACTCATTAAAAACATTACTGAAACCGCTTTAACTCTAAAATCTAGAAAACTAAGGACTTTAACCTTTTAAGAAAGATAAAAACAAGGTATTTTTATAAAAAAACTTGTGATTGACAGTTAAATTGGTATAAATTACATAATATCAATTTTCTTAACTGGTTGAAATATCAACCAGTATCATATAAAGGGTTAAGTCGCACCACTCATAAAAACATTACTGAAGTCGCTTCAAATCAAAAATTGGAAAGATGAGATTTTTGTTTTTAAGTTAAATTTAGTTTTAATTAACAAAATCCTAGTATAAATAAATGTATAATAATAAAATGTTAACAATTGCACGACTAGAAGACGACTGACGCGGGTACCGCCCACTAAAACGCATTTCTGCAGCTATTTACATCGAGCACTTGCTCTTACCGTACATTTTTTCATAAAAAATTAATGTGTTTTGAAATTCTAATCCAATCTAACCTCTCTCTCTCTCTCTCAGATTTTTTAGCTCTACGTAAAAGCATAGTGACCACTTCTTTTTCTTTAGAAGGGTTCTCTAGGCAGATACCTTGGGGGTTTGCCATTGCCTGCCGAGGGAAAACTGTCAGAATAAAGGTTTTACTCCGCCCGGGATCCAACCAGTGATTTCAGGTTTCAGGTCAGGCCGTGACCGTCTTCTAACCTGTAATATTTAATCTTACTCATAACCTAAGTTAACATCTGGTCTAACCTAAACTTGAATCAAACCTCTATCTAGGTTCTGATTGATTGATTAAAATTTGTAAACAAAAAGTTTGCCCTACTATTACAAACACTACATTTTTGTTCACCTAGGATGCCCTGGTTAAATTTGGTTTGCAAACCCAAAATGGAACCCTAACTTAATATGTTTTAATCGGAAGCTAGGAAGTAGGTTCACTGTAAATAATTGCTGTTTCAATAAAAGAAACAATCCTGAACATTCTAATAATTGAAATTAAAATCTTATATATTATGTTACGGTCAATGATGACAATTCGGCCATTAACGTTACTGGCCAGACAATAACGTCAATGCCCAGCTTAGTTGGGCATTAATGTTATTGACCGGTCATTGACGTCAATGACTATGTATTTTGGGCAATGTTGACATTGATTTGAGAGAGATTTGGCTGGCGCAACCACGGCAAATCACGGATCCATCGAAAATAAATTAATTAAATTAAATTAATTTTTCCTCTGGGCCGTATATACTATTAATTTGCTTTCGAATTCTTCTTGGGGCTATAGGATGAGGTTCATCAGCTTTTCAACCTCAAATCTCGATTTTTGGAAGCTGCTTGGATAAATTATGTTGATCCAAAATGCGAGAGTAATACCAAGATATTGCTGGGGGTAAACTTGAATGTAAACAAAATATGAATCCACTAGCGGCGGCTCGTGAGAGGAGGCAAGAAAGGCTTTGGCCTCCCCTGAAATTCTGAACTATTAAAAGTTTCAAAAAAAGTGGAGAACTATTGGTTTAGCCATCACATGGGCCTCAAAGTTTTACTGTACTAATTATGATTTCAAGATTACTCCAAGACATTTTATTCAACATTAAGCACAGATTAATCCCCAGTAATCAAATACCGACTGAAACCTCCGCATAAATATGTATATCCCGCTAGCGATTTAACACGGGATTGCAATATATTATCTAGAGCAGGGGTGGCCAACGGGTCGATTGCAAAGCAATTTCTAGTCAATCATAGCTGCCGACACTAGTCGTGTTTCGTAATAAACCGAAAACAAAACCACCGGGGAAATTTGTTGTACAGGTGAAGGGAAATCTGAGAAAATTTAAAGAAATCTTAGAAATTACAGCTAATCTTGGTTTTTAACATTTTTGAAAGGAAATCATGAAACCATGCAAAAGAAAATCGAAGAAAATTTTAGGAAATCCAGGAAAGTCTACAGAAATCCAAGAAAATGTCATAAAAAGAAATCTGGTATATTGGGTCTAAGCTTTCCTCCTCGTAATAGACGAAGAAAATATGTTTCTTTGTCTACTTTTACCTTAATAAATACCATTCGAGTATTATTTACTATATGCAGGGTTCTCACCCTGGAAAATTCGCCTGGAAAACATGGAAAATCTGTAAAAGTAAGGGAATTTAAGATTTTCCTAATTTTGTCTGGGAAAAGTCAGGGAATTTCTCATTTTTAGTGTCAACTTTAGTGTGACAGCGCCAGTGGTGAGGCAGAAGGAGCACTTGCCCACCCTGTTGATTGTAGTGCCCACCCAAGTGCCCACCCAAATTTTTTAGGTACATATTTTAATAATGTAATTCAAATTCACATATCAAAAATTTTGTGTTCACTTGTTTTAAAAATTCATTTGGAAATCATTGGAAATCTCTGAAATTGTTTGAAAATCATTGAAATTCTTTAGATCTGAACTTATTTGGAAATCCCTGGAATTCAGTAGAAGTCCCTGGAAATCGTTGGAATTTCGAGTCCTGTGTACCTAAAAATATTTTCGACATATTTAACTCTTAGATTAGCCTCCCAAGTGAAAGAGCCACGAGCTGCCACTGGAATCCAGCATACAATTCATCTGAAATGTAGTTGATTTATTCCACCAATAAATAGTAAATCCACTATATTGTCAATATTTAAAATTTTAAATTGAACAGTTACAAATCGAAAAGAAATCAACAGTATTTTCAATCTTTCCAGCTACTTTTGATATCCGCAAACGCGTAATTGTAATCACAATAGCTTATTTTTTAAGAAATATTCAAGTTAAGCTTTTGTTTATTGGCTAACTAAAAATATACTACCACCAATCTAATACAGCAAGTATGTAACTACCTCAGGCCCAATTTATTTTAGACATTTTTTTGTAATCTGCCCCCCCCCCCCCCCCCCAAATCGTGGGCACCGGCCTGGACTACCTACATACAACTTAAGTACTACTACAAAAAACTTCCTGGCAGACATTTAAAAGGACAAACAATGAAGTCAGCGTCCAAGCTCTTAAAAGTTTTAGTAATTTACAGCAATATTTTGACTTGCGCCGTTATTTCTCCCAGAAATCAATAAGGCCAACCGTTAAGTTCTTTGGAGTTTTAATATATTATTCAAAATTGTTTTAGGGGCATTTGAGCCAATTACCAAACTAAAAATTGTTAGTTTAAGTTCTTGGTTTATATTGAAGCATTCCAATTTCACAGCGCCATCTAGTAATAATCTTTTGAAGCAAACCAGTTGTTTTCACAACTTTTATAAACCTACAAATATAATTTTAATTATTTTATTCAAGGAAAATCATAAACTAAATTTAAAAAAAACAAATTTGGATTTGGTTTTTGATAGATACGGTTCTGACTATAAAATTTTTTTGTTGTAATGGTGCATCGACGAAAGGTTAAATTTTTCAATATGAAGTTAACAAGGATAACAGGATTTTTCTTAAAGGTTTAATGCAGTGCTTGATGGTTAAAATATCTACCAATTTTTAGAGTACAAGGGCAGAACACTGGCTTTTTTATTTTTATTTTTTTAAACCTAAATAAATTAATATTCTCGAAGTATTTTCCATTATTATCTAAGATCATCTGAACTATCAAAATAAAAATCAAGGATTATGCAACGGCTTTGTTTTTTGAAATTTTGAAATAAAGAAATTATAAAAAAATTCGCATTATGAGAACTATTAACAGCTGCTTTGTTAATTAGGACATTAACCAGACGCCACAGCAAGGACATAATATTATGGAATAAATTAATTCTTATGTACTTACAAGAAAATAAATGCACAGATATGAATTAATTAAGTGTAATTAAATAAGTAGGTTCAATAATTCGTTTTTACAAAATTAAATCAATTATTTCTAAATAATGTATTACACTTAGATCGTAATTTCATTAGGTAGTTGGAAATTTCGCTTTTGGAAGAAAATTGGATTTTCAATTTATCCTCAAACAATGTCATAATAAATAATTAAATAATTTCAAGATGGCACTTTCACGAATTACAGACATGCATAATTATTAAAATTTAAATTAAAATTTGTTCTAATCATCCTCCTCTTCTTCGTCTTCTTCTTCTGCGGCGTCTTCGTCTTCATTATCGTCATCGTCTGAATCTTTCTCCTTTTCGTCCTTTTTAGGACGTCCACGACGACCTTTACAAAAACATTTCGGTCAGACAAGGCCAGACACAAAAAATCAGTGTTAAATTACCTGTAGCTTTAGGTTTATCTCCGCCCTTTGTCTTTTTTGCTCCTTTTGGCGGCCTTCCGCGTCCTCTTTTTGGGGCAGCTACTTCATCCTCGTCGCCACTATCGCTTTGTTTGACTTCCTAAAAATTTTAATTTACGTTTCACACCCAATAATATCAAAAAATCGCTTATTTTACCTTTCTAGGCCGTTTCTTGTTTTCAATTTTTTCGACTTTCTCGCTTTTTTCGGTCTTCTCAGCACTGGGTGCTTTGCGACTACGCTTTGCAACGGCGGTCGTTTCGTCAGGCATTTTAATTTTTGATATTTCAAAATGAACACAGGCAGGCTAAAGTAAAATGAAATAAATTAAATTGTAATCGATTTAATTTAATTAAAAATGAGACAAGAAAGAGATGCAATAAATTCACATTCCGGACAATGAAGTGTAGACATTAAATAAAAAACCCAAGCGCGCGCAAATTTCTCAATACATATAGCTATGTAAAAAAAACAACTATCCGGAGTTAATTAAGTTATTTTGCAAATTAACTAAATAAAAGCTTTGTGTATTTTTTGCATTCATTAAATAACTGGATATAGAGAAAGCAAGCAGCCATTCGCATCATTAAATATTCTATTGAAAATTCTGGCAAAAAATCTAATTATTCTGAATGAACTTGTACGATTTTTAAATGAATTTTGTAAATAAAATTAACTTTTAATTGTTGCAAAATTATAAAACTAAGAAATATGTTCAAATGGTTCAAAAATATCGAATCTTGACTCACCTCAGTACACAACTAAACGAAGAGAAGAGAATTTGATCAGACGGCGTTCCGCTAGAGGCGCTTGTATTCGCGGACCGGCACCCTTATAATGGATATCAATAAAGTCTAGCAAAATTCATTCCTGCGTATTCCAATCATAATGCTTCCATTTAACTTCTTTTTTGAATTTAAATGAGAATTCAGGTATAGATTTATTGTGTCGTTATATTAAAAGGTCCCCCTACTTATTTATTTTATTTTTATCCTTGCAAACCTGTTTTGCACTTTAACTGAAATAAGCTTTGCATTTTTATTCCGCAGGATCCTTTCTATTAATAATATATCATTTTTGAATTATCATTGTATTGATGAAAATTATACAAGGTGAAACAGCAGTGTACACTTGGAAAAAGTTTTTTTTTTTTTTTGAAAAAATTTTTTATTCAAAATTTTTAATTGAAATTTTAATATTCCATACTTTCAAAATAGGGGAACGAGGGATATCTCAAACCCCCCGGAACGTCCTGACCCAAAATATTAATATGAAACCATCTGAGTAATCCTGTTAAAAAATATCCTGAATGCTTATTTTGACATAAAAAAATTAAACACAAAATGGGGCTACCATGAAACGGCGAAATTTCACCCATTTGGGGGGGGGGGTTGAAAGGCCAAAAGCCGACGGTTTGAAAGAAACAAAAATTATAATATTTTTTAAAAAATGAAACAAATGCTTTTAATATTTTTACAAAATTTATTTTGAATCCAGTGGTTGTAAAACTAAAGTCTATCCTAAAGCTACGAGTAATCCGTTTCAACCTTTAAACTATATAATAGATCTACTGGCTTTTCATCTATCTCTTCCATTTTTATTGATTTTTTATCAATTTCTTCTTCTATTGAATTTTCTTCTATTGTAATTTCTATATCTTCTTCTACTGTTGTTTCAACGTCTTCTTCTGTAAAATCAGGCAAAGGTTCTTCCTTTAAAAAAATTAATGGATTTATGCTAAAAAAAAAAGAAAGCCGATTTTACAGTCCGTCCCTGCAGATATCTCTAATAAATAATAATACTCACTCTTCTCTAACCCAAACTTCAGTTATATTATTACTATTAACTAATGCTTTTACATCTTTCCTTATTCTTTTGACTCGATAACGATCTGGTTTATTTTCTGTTGGCACAGCGTCGGGCTTCAGCTTCAATTTTTCATCTAATCCCAGCAACTCCGCTTTCAGGTTTCGTTGAAACGCATCCGGCCGAAAATGTACAGAACATATTCTTCCTAAAAAATAATTTAAATAAAATTTGCAAAAATACCTCGGGGGATGGTTTACCAAATTGGACCTTGATATCGTCTTTCCTGCAGCAAAATTGTATCCATCTTTCCAATAAATGTGGATTTCGCGGGAAACCATAATACACAATTTTGCTTCCTTTCGTTTTTCTGTGATGATTGCTACACGTAGAAACCGCACAATTAGGCATTCTTTTTTGGAAATAACCTCAAAACACAAGATTAGTGCGACCGTAAATGCGTAGTTGTGGGCACTTGCGCAGCTCAGCAGACTCGGTATTGTGGACTCAGGGCCGGCATCGAAAGGGCGATAAAGCAACGACGAATCGATAAATGCGACCTCATTACCTTCTCACCCATTACATTACATTACATCATTACAATTTTGGTTCTGCCATGTAAAATTTTGAAATGAAGGTAAAAATACTAAATTCATCTATTGATCAGTCAGGGTTGCAGACTCGTAAGGCGCCAGCTGCTTCAATATACAAAATTGATTATAATATCAGTATTTTATGGATTCTACCCAAACCTTACAGAACTATCGCTATTTCATACTAGAGGTCGCTAACTTCCATTTTTCAGCTTATTTTGAACTTGTCGATATTTCTTATACACATTGTTTGGTAATATCAAACAAGAAATCAGATTCAAAAGTTTAATTTATTTTTAAATCATATTTTGTTATGTAAAATTACATGAAATAACAGCATAACACTGCAATATATATAGTTCGTATATGTAAATATTTACTTTTTATTTAAAAAAGCGACTTTAAAGCAGTTTTTAGTAACTTGAGTTACTGGGCTTTTTATTGTATGGCAGTGCTGTCAATAATTAAACATTGGTTTTTGCACAAATAATTTCTGAGAGTAGGTAACAGCATCTTAGAGTATTTTGCATAACAGTTTCAAAGAGAGACTGAACCGGTTTGAAAAAGCTGAAAAAGCAACGAGACACGATGATGGGATCTTCATCATGAGGATAGCCAGTAATTTCCACAATCCGGTACTAAAACTAATTATTTCTCTTCAGTTGATACTGCAGACCTTATAATGGCCATCATAGTCATCAAAGTGACCGGATGATATAAATAAAGCTGATTTTGAGGACCGAAGATGTTAGTAGAGCTGTCCTGACTAGTCGATTGTCAAAATCAGATGATAATTAGCTTAGGAAGTTAGCGGAACAGCTGCTTACACTAAGGTACCCGGTTCAAATCCGGGGAAAGTCAGAGGAAAGTCAACCCAGCCACCATCAGAGCTATAGGCAACCAATACGGTTTAAGCAGCCTTAGGGTCTAAATGCTAAAATCTTCCTCGAAAGAGAAAGAGGTTAATGCTTTAGGAGACTGATGATGATGAATTGAATTCATGTGTAACATACCCAGTACCGAGGGTTCAGTCTCGGGCGATTTTCACGAGTGAGCAAAGCGAAGGAGGGAAAGTCTAGAGCCGGACACTCGAGAAACAGGTGTGCTTAACGGAGAACATCGCTCGAACGTGGGGGATAGTCGCGACTTTTCCGGCGCCTTTACTCCCATATTTGACTTTATCGAGACTAACGGAGAACATCACTCCTGGGTAAGTCGCTTGGCCAAGGGCGAGACTCAGCAGGCAAATCGGGGCCGTCGAGATGTTCTCAATAGAATAAATCATTACTTCTATCATCAAATTACCTAGGGTAGGTAAGGTCTAACTTCAACTGCAAAACAGATTTTCAGGAAAAAAAATATTTCTTGATCTCTAGAAAGACTTCTTTCTCTATTATTTAAAGTTGGAATGGTAGGGGTTGGAGTTGAGAGTCCAAACAAACTAAGTGGAAAGCTCTGATTTTTCACAAGGTCTGCACATGAACATCATTCAAAGGGCGAGTCCCAGGGCAAATTTTTAAACACTACATTATTTTCTTTTACGAGATTTTCCAAAGATTTCACTGAGTTTTTCCTGAATTGCTTCAATTTCTTTTCAAAAACTGAAAATAAAAAATAAGCTCATTTAGAGGTTTTCTAAGATTTTCTACATTTCTTCGGATTTTCTATTTCTTAAGATCTCTTCGAATTTCCTATCATTTTGGTTTTCTTAAGATTTCCTAATTTCCTAAAATTTCTTTCGATTTCCTACAATTTGCTATATACTTTTCTACATTTCCTCGGAATTTTTATTTCTTAAGATCTTTTCTAATTTCCTATTTTTTTGGATTTCCTAAGATTTCCTTAAACTTCCTAAGAGCTTCCTTAGAATTTTCTCGGATTTCTGAAGATTTCCATGGATTTACTACGATTTTCTATGATTTCCTATTTTTGAAGATCTCAGATTTCCTATTTCTTAACATTTCCTCTCTCGGATTTTCTAAAGTATCCTATGGTTTCTTAAAATCTCCTTGGAATTTCTAAGATTTCCTTGGATTTTCTAGATTACCTAAAATTCCTCTCTATTTCCTACGATTTGCTATAGTTTTCTACATTTCCTCGGATTTTTTATTTCTTAAGATTTCTTTGAAATTCCTATTTTTTGAATTTCCTAAGATTTTCTAAGATTCCTTAGAATTTTCTACATTTCCTCGGATTTTGAGCTTCCTGAAATTTTCTCGGATTTCTCAAGATTTCTTTGGATTTACTACGATTTTCTATAATTTTCTATATTTCCTCGGATTTGCTATTTTTTAAGATCTCAGATTTCTTTTTTCTTAAAATTTCCTGTTTCCGAATTTCGAAAATATTCTATGGTTTCCTTCCTCGGATTTCTCATTTTTGAAGATCTTAGATTTCCTATTTCTTGAAATTTCCTCTCGGATTTTCTAGAATATTCTATGGTTTCTAGAAATCCCTTGGAATTTCTAAGATTTCCTTGGATTTTTAGATTATCTAAAATTCCTCTCGATTTCCTACGATTTGCTATTATAGTTTTTTACATTTTCTCGAATTTTTTATTTCATAAGATCTCTTCGAATAGCTTGTTTTTTTGGAATTCCTAAGTCCGAAGATTTCCTTAGACTGCTTAAAATTTCCTGGAACTTCCTAAGATTCCTTATAATTTTCTTCATTTCTTAGGATTTCCTATTTTTTAAATTTCAGATTTCCTATTTCTTAAAATTTCCTCTAGGATTTTCTAAAATTTCCTTGGATTTCTTACCTTTCCTAAAATTGCTTTCGACTTCTTCTGATTTGCTATAATTTTCTACATCATGGATTTTCTGTTTCCTGATATTTTTCTTGGATTCCTTAAGATTTCTTTGATTTTCTTAAGATTTCCTGTAATTTCCTTAGATTTGTCTTCATAGATCGTCTATTTAGATCTGATATGCTAGAGGGTGGTTTTTTGAAACAGTAAACGGAATGATAAAAGGAATATCAGGTTTGCGGACTCCAAATAAAACTACAAATGTTATATCGTCGACGTTTCGAAGGTTTAATATTCCTTCATCTTCAGGACTAGAAGAAAGAAAACAAAGCATGGATGTTGTAACAACCCTCGATGTTGTTAAAAATTAAATAAGGCTAAATAAAACAGAAAATCAAAGACGAAGGATTTAGACTTAACTGTTATAGGTAGGGGGGGTTTGGATGAACTAGAATAAGTTTGGATTTGTAAAAATATTTTATTTTTATTATATTTATATTATTTTATTTATATTTTATTTTATTATTTATTCAAAAATATTCATATTCAAAAGATATATTCAACTTACCAGCTAAAGAGTTTATATAACAAAAACAGCTAAAGTACTTTAGCGCTGCTCGTCTCCGGCACAAAAGTAAAATAATCGATTTCACATGATTATAAAATAGAATTTATTTAAAGAATCACCGGTTGGAGAAAACAATTTTTTTCTAATCTAATTTATATAAATTATTTTTGAAAACTCCGGATCCCGGACTTATATAATACCGCAAGGGTGGGAAATCGACTTTTCTAATCTAATTAACGCATGTGCGAACCCATACGTTCGTAGGTGCATCGGAGGCATCCTTGTTTTCAAACAGGATTAAAATAAAATATAAAAAAATAAATAAAGGTAAAATGATAAGAAAGAAAAATTAAAATATAACAAATGTTTAATCGATAAGTGCTAACGATACCAAATCTCGACACTTTTTATCATAAATATAAAAACATCCATTGTTTACTAATAGGCAATGCAGATATCAATAGTATACGAGTAGCCAACTCTAATCGTCCTTTCCTACTCAATTCTATTCATTCTATGCTAGTAAAAGCCGACAGTCGCAAGTTCGTTCAGTTTATCGGTTTATTTTGTGCTTTCGTTAGTCTGCTTCCATGCCTGTCAGTGATAGTACGCAACCGCGCGTCGTCTAAGTGCAAAAAATACATGTTCATAAAATGAAAATTACACACACAAAAATTAACAAATTTGTCAATACAATAATAGGACTGTGATATTATCGAGTGGTTCAATTTTTTTTAATTTACTAGGGGGTGAAAAAAATTCGATTGATTTATTGATTTCCAAAAATTCGAACTGCATATCACAATAATGTTTTAAATTTTTCATTTGAAAATTTTGGTTTAATTTTTACGTGAGTTTATTTTATCGATAAAAATGTCGGGGGTGGTTTTGGAAGCCAGACCGTTTCGGCCTTTTAAATCCAGTGAGGAATATTTGTATGCAATGAAAGAAGATCTGGCCGAATGGTTTTTAACCCTTTACCCTCATCTGAGAATCAATGTTGATAATTTCATGGACAGGCTCGAAACGGGGGTTGCACTATGCGAAGTAAGTAAATTACATCAATTGCGTTTTTATACGATGTTATCATAATTTTCTCATTATTATGACTAACTATACAAACAGTCATCGTATTTTCTATTTTACTGTGTTTGGTAGTTATTTTTAATCGCGACTCACAATTTCAAAAATTTCTATTTGTGGATTCAAAATTTTTTATTATTATTTAAGAATTTACGATAAAAATTCTGACAGGAAAGGAAACTTGCGCTATGTTGAAAATATTATTTGCATTAAACGATCGTTAAATAACAATTTTATTTTTATAAAATTTTATCAAATCGATAATGATACAATTTATGTAATCAATAAAAAATTTGTTTGGAAATCATCTAGTTATTATGCAATTTAAACAATTTCTACATATTCCCCAATATAAACTTGGAAAAAGTAATAATATAAAATGTGGAATGCGTACCTGACGATGACGGTTTTTTCGAAACGCAACTATAGGTAAACGATTTTATTTTTTCATTCACTTGTGTCTTAATTAGACATTCCGAGCTTTTATTTTGCCCCCAAGATTTTCTTATTTATAGCCGCTTTTACAATCTGAAGTTGATCTTAAAAGTTGCAGGTATTAAAACACAAAAGTAATTTCTTTCAAAAGGCAAACCTAAAATAAACCAAACCCACAGCGGGGTACCATCAGGTATTGTGGCTTAGTATGTGTGTTTTGATAAGAGGAGCTTAAATTGTCCGGACCCAAAAAACTGATGAAATCGAAATTATTAAATTATTTTCTGTATTTTAGCTTGGATTACCATAATAATAAAATAAACTTGTTTCACAACAAAGCAGCCGATCGCACGCATTTTGAGTTACAACATTTTTAATTAATTTTGAAAATATTAAATTTGACGTGGGCGTAATTTGAAAAAATTAACTGTTAAAAATGAAGTACCTACATGAAGAAATGTATTTACAAAAAAATATTTAATAATATACAATAAAGTCGGAAATATAAAAATGTCTATATTCTATAAAGTAATCAATTTTGATTCTATTACACTCAGAATTGTTCACTCTCAGTGAACACACCAGACCACCGCTGTGATCGCAGATATTGTTTTTAAAAACAAACATTGCAGGTATCACTTTACATAACAGTAGCATACACTAATTCAATTGTGCTGTAGGTAATGGCATTTATATTGGTCAAGGTGAGAAATCAATCTTTAGAAAAAAACTATCAGACAAAAAAAATTAGAATTAATTTATCTTGAAAAAATCATTACAATATAGTTATACATATATGTATAAATTAATTCTGTAATTATCCCCCCCCCCCCCCCGATTCTGAACTACGCTTAGACATACGGTAGTTTTTCATTTTTATTGTTGTGTTTCTTCAGAAATAGTCGAAAACAATTGAATAGCGATTGTCATACTTCTAGATTCAGTTATTCTTTTACTTTACTGCCGACACAACTTTTAATGCCGCCCAACACCGAAAGTAAAATTGAATATAAATAGTAAAAATATATAACTTTTAATTTGTATTTAGTTTTATGCAACTATCGCATAAAATAATATTTCGGGTTTAGGGAATCCCCGAAAGGAACAGGACCTTTTTAAATTTATTATCAATCGAAACATATTATATTCGTACCTCCATAATATCTCCCAATAATACAAATATAAGAAAAACTTGGAATACAATTTTTGGCCAACGGGGATTCCCAGTGGAAATTCGGTATTCAAGGAAAGGGTAATTCTAGAAATTCTAAGAAATCCAGATGAATGCTATTGATTAATTTTAAAATCGATTTTGTCAGCTTACTTTTCGTGGAAGAACTGCTGTATAAATAGTAAAAGTTAATTTGAGAAAATCCGGGGAAATTGTGGAAATGCCTGAAATCATATGCTACTGCTATTTTCTTGCTTAAGTAAGTAGTACATCTTGGCGACAGAAGAAAAATCCGGGAACATCCAGGTAAATCTAAGAAAATCTCTTAAATTGAAATTTAGTGAACAAAAATTTAAATTGTGCGTTCTCCCTCTCCCACCTTCCTACTAGGAAGAAGCTAGAATCACAAAAAATTGCACATTTTCTCTCTCAATCTCAAAACGGGCGACACAACTTCTAAACCCCCTGGTTTTAGAAACCGCAGGTTTGTGATTATTGTTAATGAATAAACTCTTCCAAAACAAGTACTTTTATAACTGTTAGCAGTACACCGGGGGGTCTGGGGGGTATGGAATACCCCCCAGTGCAATAATACCTCTAGTATCCCAGTAAATTGTACGGAATACCCTTGATGGTGTGAAGATTAAAATTTTAATGTAGCTTGCAATTCCAACTTAGAATTCTATTTTGACCCCACAGTTTTAGTCGTAGTCGTTTACCCCCCCCCCCCCCTTTTCCAGCAAACTCATTCTACCGCTGATATTACAACACTAATGATTGCTTTTGTTTAAATTTCTGATGTTCTAAATTATATAATATTATTATACCGAATATTTTAATTAATTATATTTAATATGATATTTAATTTAATTAATTGTAAATTTTTGCCGTCGACGGCCATCTCAAAACAGACGAATACAATTTCTAGACCCCGCGGATTTAGAAACCGTCGGTATTGCGATCGTTTTTATTAAATAAACTCTTCCAAAACAAGTACATTTGTAACTGTTGACAGTAAACCGGGGGGTCTGGGGGGTATGGAATACCCCCCAGTGCAATAATACTTCTAGTATCCCAGTAAATTGTACGGAATACTCTTGAGGGTGTGAAAATTAAAATTTTAATTTTGCTTACTACTTGACCCCACGGTCTTAGTCGTAATCGTTGCCCCCTTATTCTAGTAAATTACGATCTACCGGTGATATTGCAACACTAATGTTTATTTTTAATTTTATTTTAATTTCTGATGTTCTAAATTATATAAATTATATAATTTTATTATACCGAATATTTTCGGTAAATTTCATTAAAAATTTAATATTATTCTAATGGAACAGTTATCAAACGGTTGCGGCATCAAGTGGAATCGTTTACCCATGTAATAAATGTTATTTTTTGAAAATACATTTTATTCATACTTTTTCGGCAGCAAATCATCAGTAATTAATTAAACATGGTAATTATCGAATGATTTAAAAGAATTCATTTTTTATATTATACAATAAATCAATAATCTGCAGATGTGTGCTAAATTTACCTCTGGTCAAATTTAATGTGAATAAAATTTTAAATAAAAGTACTTAAAAATGTCTGCTAAAAATAATTAATGTGCATTAATTGCAAATAATTCAATGCATATCCGTATTTATTCTTATAAATATTATATTTTTCTATTAATCTTAACATTCAGTACCTATTCATTATTATAATGATTAGATTATAAACGGATACAGACGTTTACGGTCTGATGCTTAAGTGCGTCGACTACTAAGCAGAGAACCCTGGTTCGAATCCGAGTGGAGCAAAAAGTGTATTCTAACCGTCCTCCCTCGGCGGGCAATGTCAAACCACCGAAGTAATCTGTCTTAAAAACCACTGGTTAGCCGAAACCCACCCTGGGTTGTAGCGCTATTTTGCTATATAACATTAATTAATATTTTATTTTGAGAACTAACGCCATCTATGTTCTATGTAAAGTACCTGTTTTTTTAAATTTTTATTGATTAAAGTTGATATTATAAAGTTGGCTTTTAAAGATACAAAACCTACTGGAGGTCGGGGTATCCTATATAACATTTATTATTTATATAGCAAACACGAATTTAATGTAATATGACGATAAAATAATAAAATTATTTTTTAACTATTATATCTGGAATGCACTCAAGCAATTTCTATAATTAAAAAGATTTTTATTTTTATTTTAATTTTGCTTTTTTTATCTCACCTCCAAGACTGTAAAAATAGCTAGGTATTTTTATTCAAAGGACAACATAATATACAATAGCCTTATGTAAATTCTCAACCTTTACCAAAAGTGATATCCTGTACCTGCATGCTTGACTTAAATATTTTCATAAAATTCCCTTGTGATAGGTAGAATTAGAAAATTTCAAAAAATTTAAGCATAAATTTAAAAGTGTTTTAAACTTTTGACATAGTTATTATTATTCCGGTTGTAACATTTACACTTGTTAATTGTTTGATTTAGCGATTATAAGTTGCTCTGAAGGTCGTGTAATCTGTTTATTATTGATATTAGGATGCTTTTCGAGCACAGTGTCAATGTAAATAATTATTTACGATATAATAATCTATAAAATGCCAGATTTATAAGAAAATCTTCTTCTTAAGGGGGTATTCTACTCTAGAAGCCCGAATATCGGGCGTTTTTTTGAAGGTCGATAAAGCAAAAACATTTAATATTTTAACTACACATATTTTTACAGTTTATTTATTTATATTTTAAGAATTCACAAAAAAATTTTCAAAGAAAAATTATTATATTTTAGAAATTATATTTCAACTCTGTTGAAAAAGAAGAGAAAAAAATTATGTTTGTCACAAAATCTCAAGCTCTAATTGACCGATTTTCTTGAAATTTGGCATGAATTTTCTTTATATATCCCTTTATGGTAGAGACCAATAAAAAATCAAAATTTTCAATTTTTACTATTTTTTAAAAATTCGGAAAAGTTAAAAAATAACTGAAAAATATGAAATTCTTTTTTGAGTAACCGCCATTTTGCGAGAAAAATTTTTTTTGTCATTTTTATTGGTTCCTACCATAACGGCATTTGTACTGATAAAGAATCTACCTAGTTTTTATTTTTGAGATAACCAGAAGGGTGGGAATCATGACAAGATGGGCAAGCTGATTTTTATTTTCCCCTTTACTTCAACAGCGTGTAACTTTGTAAAATATATATTTTTTTCTTTGAACATTTTTTTGTGAACTCTTAAAATGTAAATAAATAAACTGTAAAAAATGTGTAGTTAAAATATTAAGTGTTTTTGCATTATCGACGTTCAAAAAAACGCCCGATATTCGGGCTTCTAGAGTAGAATATCCCCTTAAGCTTCTTCCACATTGCGTGCCAGAGACCAAATGGTCTCTTAACTTTAACCAATTTCAAAAACATACTGCACTAAAATAAATAATATGATAGATATTATAGATTAATCGATTTCGGGTGGTTGGAAATCGGTCCTATAGTTTTAGAGCAATAGGGACGTTTAAACCAGGTAAAAATAAAATTCAGCAATTATTGTTTGTTTTGAATTTCTAAAAATATATTCTTACAACTGCGGTGCAATGATCCGACTATTTCAACCGTCATCCTATTGGAAATTATTTGAAATTCTGATTCCTGGATTCCTGCTACTCTCGGAAGGCAATGGCAAACCACCGAGGTGTAATGTACCCACCCCTGGTTAACCTGTACTTTTTATATCATCCAAGAGTGGGAAGATGAGATAGAAGCAGCTACCATGGAAGCTTTAGACAAGCAATATATTTGATAGTTGGACAAAGAGATCCGAACGTAGGCAACATACCGTGAAAACATCTAACCATATAATCCTGTTTTTAATGAAAAGCTATAAAATCTAGTTAACCATGTGTACACATGCGTTAACAGCGTAAACTCTCGATTTTATGTACAAACACGTTTTCAGGCACAAGCATGAATAATGAAAATAGCAAATGAAATCAAAATATTGCCAAGTGTGTAGTGAAACCAGTTTTACTTGAAGTATGAATGGAGACTTTACATTTTAATCTACTATAGGAATGGATATTATTATTATCGACTTTTTAAAACAGTTATTTTATAATCTGTGAGTCACTCGAAATAAAAAATTCGAAAATACCTTCACGCTATATCTCGACAATTTCGTGGGTTTACCTTTTGCAAACTTTATGTAACTCTTAAACTTAATCGAATTTTCTATTTTCTCTACCGTTATCTATTATTATCTCTGAAGAGTAATTACAACTTATTGACAAGTCATCTGTAAATTAGAAACGATCGATTTCTTATCGGTAGCGCCGCTAAATTATTGTGATCTAATCAATATTGCATGATTTCTTAACTTAATGGAATTAGCCCCATTTCAGCCCACCTCGTATCCTACGTTAGTGCGTTTTTTTGCAAAAGTTACAAATTAATCCGAACACTTTCGCCTTCGCCATTTTTTCGAAAATCCAATCCGATCCAATTAAGACATGCAGCTCTCCATCGCATACAAATTCGATTAACGTGGTAATGAATTGTTTTTATAGAATTAAACCAGTAGGTTTAATGTGCAAAAACTTGTACCATAAAATTTCACCCACGCATTTTTGTAAGGTGTGTCCAGCTTTTGAACATATAAAACATAATCCAAGCAAACAACAATAGACAACAAGTGTAAAGCACATTTTTTTGAGGGCCATGTCAAGGTGGTCGTGGAAGCTGCAGATCCTTTTAAGGAAGTGGCGATCGGTGAAAGTGTTTTTACGTTCATTGTCACCGTTATGACCAACACAAACTGTTATGTCCTGGCACCTAATTGATCTTAATTTTTCGCATTCTTTCTTAATTTTTCAAGGTTACATGAGATAATATCGGAATGCAACGTTGAAGATGAGTAATTCTAGCGTTTCGCTCCCGGCTAATTACTGTTACCTTGCCAAAATTATTAAAATCCCGGAGGAACATCAAGATAAGGTCGGTAGTGAAGGCTACAACTAAATTGCAAAACTCCACCGACTCTCCGGCGATGGAAGTTACGCCTCTAAATTATCAAAGTGAAAATTATTAATAATAATTATTGTAAGGCCGCAAAATATTTTTTTCTTGGGTTAGTTTCAAGTATAAGTTCATATAAGGCAAAATATCCTTAATGTAAAAGGACGCAGTTTATTTATTAAAAAGTCACATTCAAGAGCTCAAGTTGCAATCGTAGAATAACATACGGCGCCAGTTTATTCTTTGCTTCCTTAAAAGGACTAAGGTACTTCAACCTTGCATACAATTAATCCGCGTTTTAATCTTTGTTTAGAGGTCAGAGATATTTAACACCAGAATCGGAAGGTGGCGTTTAGAACAGCCTCACCATAGATTCCAGTGTCAGGGATTCGATTATGAATCACTCTGTCTATTATATGGAAATAAACCTTAAACTAAATTAAAATTGACGTTGATTGATCGATTATTTCAAATTAAATTTCTATCTAATACATATGTAATTTGATAAACTTGTTGTTGTAATAATTAATTATAAAAATTTGCAATGAATCATTTTGTACTGCCATAAGGTATCAACACCTTCACCCATCACATTTTTCTCTATCGTTGCTGCCGGCGGTAAATCCCCCATAAACATGGTCCATCGTGCTGGTCTGTTTCCTCTACAACCCAATAATCTTGTTTGAAGTAAATCTCGTGAATTATTATGTTACCAAAACTTGTTTGTCGATTATCTACCTGTTGGATCAATAGATATATCGGTTACACTAACACGTACGTTTTTCGATACTAAACGACCACACAAAGAGCCTTATACAGTTTCAACACGACGGATTTAAACCGCTTAAATTTTTTGTAACAACGACATTTCAATTGAATCAATTTACAAATTTATTTCATCAATTGTTTTATTGTTTGAGAGCGCCACAATGAAAAGTGCCAGAAAGGAACATGGTTCAACGCTGATTAAAAGAAGACGGTGGTATTATCATATGGGACAGGATGATACAAAGAGTTCGTAAACCGTTAAACAAAGCGCGTAAGTGTACGGGCATGACTTTTTCAAGTTAAATGCCGGACGTGAGAAATTAGCATATTAACACTTCCTAGAGTCCAAATGCATAGAGGAAGTGAATCAAAGCTTGGTTAGTTTTGTATTACTGAAGATTGAAAATGTCGCGACATCCACGTTGAACAAATATAAAAAATAAAACTTCAAATTATTCCAGACAGAAAGTCTGAAGAAGACATTTCTTTTTGGCGCCCGCGCAGGGACTCACCGATGCTCGACTGTTTTGTGTAAATTATTCCCACAAAAAAATTCATTTATACAAGTCAATCGGACCACAAAATTACAACTTGTTAATTTTTCTATAATTAATGATTTTTAAATGTTTAACGACTGCTTATCTAATTTTCAATAAATTATTTAAAAGTTAGATAAATTCAAGGAAACCGATAATTTGAAATTCAACTTATCGTAACCGAAATTAAGTATATAATTAATAAATAATAATAAAATGGCAAGAATTTCCGGTTTAAGTTCACTTAATCGTAAAATTGGATTTATAACCTAATTTTGTATTTCGCGCGTCCTAGGGAGAAAACCAGGGTTTACCTTCGCAAATAAAGGCGCATAATTTAAATGCTAGCATTGAAAAATTAGATAAAACATACAAACGACATTGACTTTATCTTGGTATGCTGATAACAATTCAAATTTTTAGTCAAAATTGAAGGCTTCCTGCAAATAGAACGAGTGTCGGTTATTTCGCCAAGGCTGCAATTTTGACATTCTTGCATAACTTGAACAATTCCTGTCTACCAACTTAAATTCTAAATTGGTACTCTTATTACTTTTTCCGGAGTTATCAATCAAGTGAAATACTGTGCAAGCAAGGGTATTTAAAACTTGTTTCGAATTATGAGAGCAATTTATCGTAATTTATGTGTTGCGATATTAAAAGCGATGCTATTTTTAAATCAAGAGGGTGGAACGAACACAACGAATCCGCTATTTATAACAAAACCCCTAAAACAAAGCATCCCCAGTCTAGACGTTCATAATTTGTTTACTTTCGAAACTTTCCAAGACAAAGGAATTAAATACTAATAGTCGCATTTTAACTTTTTAGACCAATCTAGATCTAATCGTAGGTTGAGTGGCAGTGCGGAAAATTCATATTCAAACACCGGCTATCCGACTTTTCGGAAAATTTCTTATAATATTCATATTCAAGTGCAAAATTACAGAAAAACATTAAATTTTACACCGAAAAATTCGAGCTAAAAGGCTCAAAATTAAAAAAAAATTAAAGCAGCTACTATCTTGGCAGTTTCTTCAAGGTTAACCCAGCCCAATTGCATTCGAAAATGAAAAAAGCTGAAAAAATTAAAAATTTCTCTGAAGCGGCCCCAACTCAAAATTTATTAAATATTTAAATTTAATTTATCAAATGATGTTAGCAGCCGTACGACTAGCAGTCAACTGCGGCAGGCTTATCCTACTATAACACTGCTACTTATATTTTTCTTACTATTTACGTCACCGACGCTTTTGTAAATAATTAAAACTTTAAAATCGATTATGTTCTAATTTAATCGATATCAGCAGTTTCTCCGTAGTTTAATCGCTTTTATTTTAGTATTATTATCTATCAGATAGCGGTATTTTGTTAATACCTAGAATATCGTACCTGAACCGAATTGATTAGCATTTTTTAGCTAATCAATTAGCATTGATTAGGTTTTGCGGCCTGAAGGCCGCATTCTTCCGACCTCGTAACTTACACTTTTTGGTTTGGGTAGACTAAGATTTGATGCTTTTTATTCCTCGTATAATATACTATAACACCCTTTTATGTCACATATGTCACGTCTAATGTGGTGATTGGTGATTACCATTTTTTTAAGTTTCTTTAATCCAGGGTAGGCCGGCCGAAGGGTGAGCTAGATAAATTTTAGACATTTGCTCGTAAAAATATTCCAACACTAACAAATTTAAAACAAGTAATTATTTTTACTGTTGGGGTAGAGGCTATTCTGCTTTACCTCCGATGTACGGCTTTCCTGTTTCCAGGATGAATTCGATCGAGACAAGATGGCTTGAGGAGTGACAGGACGGAGAGCCGCTGCATCGGAGGTAGTGCGCGTAGAGATATCTCCCTGTCGTCCTACCTAAAATCCAGAATCCAGAAGAGTGCACTGGGGGGTATTCCATACCCCCAGACCTCCCGGAACTCTGGATTACACCAATTGTTTTGTGACTTAAATAATATGTTTAGACTTATACTCCCTGATGTACAAAAATCAAATTATTTTTAGACTTAGCAGGGAAACCAGTTCTTTCCAATTCCAAAGCTCTAAACATATTATTTAAGTCACCAAACCATTGGTGTAATCCGGGGGGTCTGGTGGGTATGGAATAACCCCCAGTGCACTCTTCTGAATTCTGGATTTTAGGTAGGAGAGCAGGGAGATAACCTTACTCGCACTTAGGCCACTAAATCGGGCCTATTGCACTAGCGGGGATATCAATATGCAAATATAAGCAATGCTTAGGGACCCGGGGACCATAAAGAGTTGTAAATAAACTACTAGTTCTCTCTATTTTTCGTCACTAAAGATAATATTAAGACGAGAAGCACCTACGACTTTTTTGTCTTTTTTTTCCATCTCAGTTGTGGCTGTCGGTTCTTGCAGGTTTCTTCTTTCTTCTTTTCACGGAAGCCACACTCTCGCTTCCGACATATTTAAAGCTGGTCATAACACCGTGGGCTTCTACACAGGCTTCTGTCAAGTAGAATTTTGTATTACATATTTTTTCTTCTGATTATTTGAATAATAAATCTGTTTAGCCATTTGGAAGTGCATTGCAGAATGAATGTCAACCTGGCACGATGACATCTTTGTCTATTTCTCCATTCGTAAACCTCTCATTGGTAAACTTTTATTGCTAACCTAAAATTTTTTTAGAGCTACGTGAGAGTATGGACTACTATTTAAACTAATAATCTATTAATTATCCTTAGCACAGGGGCGCACCCAGAAATATTCTCTGGGGCGGCAATTTCCCGATCAAAATATCTGAAAAATTATTTTCTGATTTCTGATTTTCTCATACTGCCACACATTCTCTTTGATGGTCTTGGTCCGAAGCTCATGTACGATGAGCATGATTGATATGATTCCTTAGCTGCGGCTGGGGCTCTGCGACTGAAGTCGCAGTAAATGCTCTGCATGCTTTGTTATGAGACTGTTACCTTAGAGTCGCCTGCGACGTTAGCATTCTTAGGAAATTCTACCACAAGAAAATATGGATAGCATTCACTGCGACTTCAGCCGCAGCTAGGGAATTATATCTTTAGCTGAGCAAAATTATCTGCACCACCACTAAAGACTAGTTTAACTGTAGGTAAAAGCAAGCAAAATGTAATTTTTACATTGAAAATAATGTAATATGTAATTTTACATTATATTGTGTAATATTATACTAACAAGGTGTAAGAAATTAAATGATCGCACTGATCGCTCACTCTTCCAGAACCTCCCAATTTTTTATGTAAATTATCAATAAGATCAAATAGTGTTTCAATTCTTTGAAAGTATTTATTTTCTGTAAATTTACATTAGGCAAAGTTTATTTTTTACATTGAGTTTTGGTTTCCTTAGTTTTTCTTTGGCCCAGAGAAACTTTATCATATTATGTTTACGTTCTGTTTTGGTTTTCTGAACCAATATTAACTGAATTCCAGCTGAAAATTGTTTATAAATATAAATAATATTGGTACAAGTACAGGTACAGGTAGTGCTGCCTGAAGACCGCATTGACCCTCCATTCTCTCTAACCTACCAGATTTTGGCTTTACAATAAAAATTCTTTAATCTGAATAACAGGAAGATCACTGAACCCCCCCCCCCCCCGGAAGTATTATAATGGAACTTCCTTGATAGTAATTGTCAACTACTTTAACAAAATTTACATGATTTTTATGTAAATTTACATAAAATAAATTAAATTATCTGCTTTGTGTAACTTTACGTTAAGAGTATCTATATAGAGGGACAGCTCTAGAACAGTGTACGATCAAGAAAGCATGATTGATATGATTCCTTAGCTGCGGCTGGGGCTCTGCAGGCTTTCTTATGAGACTGCTACCTTAAAGTAGCATTCTTAGAAAATCCTACCATAAAAATGTATGGATAGCATTCACTGCGACTTCAGTCGCAGAATCCCAGCCGCAGCTAAGGAATCATATCTTTAGCTTGGCGAAATTATGTAATATGTAATTTTACATTATATTGTGTAATATTAAACTATCAAGGTGTAATAAATTAAATGGTGTGAAATTTGACTGCCCAGGTTGTGCATTGAAAATAATATAATATGTAATGTTACATTACATTGTGTAATATTAAACTATGGTTTAATAAAGTAAATGGGGTGGAATTTAATTGTCCAGGTTGTGCGGACTAAAGCCCGCCCTGATAGGTAACTCTCCCAGAACTTCACAATTTTTTTTATGCTAACAATTAAGTTTCACCAATTACAGGTTCTTCGAAGTTATTTGCTTTCTGTAAATTTACATTAAACATAATCTAAGTTTTACATTGAAAATATTGTAATATGTGTACAAGCAATGTATAACAAGCTACAAATTGATATACAAATCCACAATGTGTTGATGCACACCGGAAGGCCGAGTTAAGAAATTCTCCCAAGTCCGAGATTCGAACTCAGACTTTCCACTTTGTAACTCGACCAGCGATCACACCAATCCACTGCTGTGGTTAATGTGGTAATTGTCAACTACTTTAACAAAATTTACATGATTTTTATGTAAATTTACATAAAATATATTAAATTATTTACTTAAACTTATTATTTAATTATTAAATTTAACCCCAAGTTTAAAGCAGGCTTAACCAGACGCGAATACAGAGAGGGGCAATGGGTGCAATTGCCCCCTCCTGACTTACGACCGAAGCACTCTATTTTGATTTTATTTTATAAATTATTTATTTATTTTATAATTTTATTCATTTATTAAAATAAGAAGAAAACTGGCGAAAAAATCTGTCATGCTAACGCCTAAAGAGGTTATCCTGCCTTCCCATTCGTCATTTGCTGTTCCGCCACTGTACTAAATTCCCATTGTGTCCTGCCATCTTGTCAAATGTTTAATTAAATTAACCGCAGAAACGGAAAATAATCTTCAAATTCGGCATCTCAAAAATTCTAAATTTCGGGGTAGATTTTCCGGGGTGATTCCGGGCCCCAGTTTTCTCACGACTTGAGAGTTTGTATTGCATATAAATTGATTGCTGATAGCAAAATCGAATTATGCAGTTTTTTCAAGTGGCTTAACTCAGCTTAGGTATAGAAATCAAATAAGAAATATTTTCAACACAATTGAACCCACATCAAAGAGCATCAAACAAAATGAATTAAAGGTCGCCCGTGTTTACCCAACGTGACTTCTGTACATTTGAGCGAATCACTTTGTGCTCTTTGGTCGAAGAGAAACAGTTTATTGATTTATGTAAATTCTGTTCTTTACATGTGGAATTAGAGTTTCTATCAGCACGTTTTATTGACCCGATCAAGCGTAACTAGTAGCTTTTTGAGTACACTGGCAGAACGAATGTCCCGTTTTTGGACATGTTGAATAAAATGTGCAGCTTAATTTTTTGTACGTTTGCAAGTTACGAATTCATTGATCAGCTTCATTGAGAAATACTAATGTACTAAAATCGATTTAGATTTAAAACCTGAGTGCATTTGAACAACAAAGGGGTTAAATATAAAACCATGCATTTAACTATCATATTACAGTATTTTAATACAACAAAAAGTACCACACAAAGTGCTCACGAAAGCGTTCATAATTGATTTGAACGTAATATTGTTGCAATTAGCATTAGTAATTGTGCAGATCCGTTAGAGCAACTTCGAGTAGTAATGCCACCAAGGAGATTTAGTTAATAAAAAATTGACCCTGAATTAAATTTCTTAATAAAGCTACTACTCGAATTTGCAACTTTTTTGACACAATTTTATGATTGGATCAAAGAAGGCAATAATTAGCGATTATTTTCGTCTGGATGAAGAAAACCGATTCGGTTGGTTGATAATTTTTATTGTATCGCGCTATAATCGCGATCTTCCATTCTTCCTACAGTATAATTAAACGAGGTCTCCAGAAGGACATTTGCTTTTGGTATCAGAATATATTTATTTATGTTCGGTGACATTTCCAACACAGCATGTCGCTGGCGTTTATTTTCATTCTTAAATTCAACACGATCCTTTCGCAACACATTGACATTTTAACACTTGATGCGCCGAGATTTTCTCTAATTTCGAAGCGGTCAATACACCTCCTCGCCATATTTGACCATATTTTCGAAAAAATCAAAAATCCAAAGTTTTCCAATTTTGGACCGGTAACCGGTCCGAATTAAACGAAAGATCAGAAGCAATAAATTACCTATACAGTTTTTAATCCTTTTTTAAATTTAAAAAACGTGCGGTAATGTATTTACTTTTAAAAATGATTGCCTAATAATAGTTGACCCCCCAGGGCACCAAAATTTAAAGCCACCGTGCGGTGGTTGGTCGGACTTAATCCGCTTTTAGGTGGGTTGTTTCGGTTAATTGTAAACTTTACATTAGTTTCATTTTTTCAAGGACCATTAATTACCGAAAATAATGAAATGGTGGGCTTCGTATAATTACCAATCAACTTGTAAACAATAATTTGGGCCCCAAATTGACCTTTTTTTCGTAATATTTATAATATTATTTGCGCATCTTACACAATACGGTTAAATTTTACAGTGCATTCAATAACCTTGTTGTTTAATGTTTTGTTTATGTTTGCTCAACTGAAGAATTAAACTTTTTCTTGTTGCAAATATCAATTAACTATTTATGTATTATATGCCGAAGAAAGTATTTTATTGTTAAGAAATTAGCGCCTTTTTGTTGTGGCACAAAAATAAGTGATCACGCTCCTGAAATTAATTGCGCTCAGTGTAATTTTCGTGTTGCTTCAGGTCTATTTTGAAACCATATTTTCCCTTTCAATTACTTCCTATTCCTTATTTCGTCTCGAGCCACGACTGGCATTTGGTTTTCCATTGTTACAATAAGAACAATTATCAACACCCACTGATAACGGATTACTTTTTTTGGCTGCAGGCTTTCATTTAATTGGGATTTTTCTTTTTTTTTAATCTGCTTTTATTAGAAAACTTTGTTGTTTCGTTATAATCTTATCACAATTGTTTAATTTTACCCGGAAATACGAGGTTATGAGGTGCAGGAAACACCAATGATTAGATAAATACCTGATATTGACTTTACGCTGGCTCATCGTCACGAAATCGTCCCCATTCTATATTATTTAAATAATTTTTATGAATTGGTTTCCTGAGGATAACCATAAGATTACGATTATTCACCACAACATGTAATATTCATACAAAGTTTAAATAAAACTGAGTGACAAATTGTATTTCTCGAATGCAATCTTCGCTACGCTGCGACTTAATGAATGAAACCCTGTATCTGAACATTGCAACTCGTACAACAATAATTTAATTGAAGTCTACATTTAGTCTTAGTTAAAATATTCTTGAATTATATGTACCTTCACTATTATTCAGTTGAATTATTTATTGACAAATACTAATAATAAATAAACCAATATGAAGTTAAGCCTTGGTTTTCTCATTAGATGCTTTCATTTGGTTTGGTGAAAGTCATTTGACAATTTGATTGATATGATGGATAGATTCATCGGTAAATCGGCACGTTCTCTGATGCTACCGAATCTTGTCGTCGGCCTAGATTATTTGATTTGATTTTGGAGCTGCAGGCAGGAAGAATTTCAACAGAAAAACATAATTACACAAATTATATTAATATTAATTACAAAAAGGTCTGTAGATGTGGGAATACTCAAAGTTATATATTCCAGAATAAAAAGTAAACGTGCACTGGGGGGTATTTCATACCCTCCAGACCCCCCGATCTCCCTATAGTTACATTGAAGTTCAAGAAATATTTGAATTTGTAATAATAAATAACAGCAAGGAAGCTAGCTACTATTACGATTTCTGCGATCCATTAACAATCTTCTTCTTCCCAGCATGCAAAAATACTGAATCTTATCGTCGGCCTAAATTATTTGATTTCATTTTGGAGCTGGAGGCAGGAAGAATTTCAACAGAAAAATATAATTATACAAATTTTATTAATATTAATCACCAAAAGATCTGTAGATGTGTGAATATTCAAAGTTATATATTCGCGAATAAAAAGCAATCGTGCACTGGGGGGTATGGAATACCCCCCCAGACCCCCCGATCTCCCGATGGACAGTGAAGTTCAACAAATAATTGAATTTGTAATAATAAATAACAACAATTAAGATTTCTGCGATCCATTAACAATCTTCTTCTTCCGAGCTTGCAAAAATACTGAAACTTGTCGTAGGCCTAGATTATTTGATTTGGGAGCTGCAGGCAGGACAAATTTCGACAGAAAAATATTATTACACAAATTATATTAATATTAATTACAAAAAGGTCTGTAGATGTGGGAAAATTCAAAGTTATATATTCGAGAATGAAAAGCAAGCTTGCACTGGGGGGTATGGAATACCCCCCAGACCCCCCGGTCTCCCAATAGACAGTGAAGTTCAACAAATATTTGAATTTGTAATAATAAATAACAACAATGAAGCGAGCTACTAAGACTGGCAATTTTTATGTATGTATGTAATATCAATAGTTATCGATTAATCGATATATCGATATTTCGATAGTTATCGGTATTATGATAGTTATCGATATTTCGATAGTTATGGATATTTGCATAGTTGCGATATTTTTAATTTAGGTTATTTTTTTATGTTTTCTGGTTTTCCCTATTCTAAGTTGCAAAAGACCATAATATATTACAAAATAATTTTTATAGTTTTGCTAATTTTTTGTAATTTTAATAATTATTGCTGTATAAAATTACTATTTTTATTATTTAGTTATGTTTTCAATAGCTTCAAATTTTAAGACGCACTTTTTAGTCATCCAGTTTTCAGTTTCCGAAAATCTGTCAGTTTTCTAAGAAAACGCGTATTATTACGGTTAATTAATTAATTTGATTAATTACCAAAGTATCGATACTTCGATAATTATCGAGCTATCGATACAAATATCGATTAATGGAAGTTATCGATTAATGGAAGTTATCGATTAATGGAAGTTATCGATTAATGGAAGTTATCGATTAATCGATTAATCGAAGTTATCGATAGTTTTTGAATTATTGAAATTTGATATCGATTTCTGAATATCGCCCAGCCCTACTAACTACAATTACTATTTCTGCGATCGATTAACAATCTTCTTCTTCCGGGCATGCAAAAATAAAATTTGAAACCAGCTTCTTTGACATTATAGCTCTAAAGATCTTGTGGAGTCCCCAAAGCTTCTTAAATTTTGAATTTCTTCTTCTTCCACTTTAGGCTAGGATAAATCCTGTTTGCCTTACCTCGGGCTGTCTTCTGTCGAAGACAAAGCCGTAGTCACAAGTCTGTGACTTTGAATGTAATTGCTTTACATCTGAGGCAGCTTGCTGGGCTGGGATGAACGCAAATCATCAATCCATGGGGACCACCTGCTTTACGTGTCCTTAAGTTTGCCTTTAAGTTGAACTTAAGTTTTAAAAACTCAAAACAATGAGTGTGAATCTGAGAATCTGGGGGTATGGAGCACTGTCTAGTGCAACCTTTCGTTTTATTCGCGAATTACTCAGCAGTTAACACTGGAAGGTATTCCTTTTCCTCCAGACAAGGCCGACATCGCTTCTCCCTTTGGGTTCATCTTCTTTGGGATTCTGTTGTTATCTATTCTGTTGATGTGTGATCTCCAGTTTTCTCTATGATTTGATTTTACCTATGAGATTTGAGTTCTCCTACTTCAAATCCTGTGAGGCTTTTAGGTAACATGTTATCTAGCAATGTTCTTATTAAAATATCATAAGTGGTAGACTGATAACGGATAACCCTCTTATGACCTCTCTTGGGTAGACTGAAGACCAGAATACCAGTAGAACTGCCGTGCGTACTGCCGTAACACGCATTTGTGGGAGGTTTGGGAGGTATGGAATACTCCTAATTCGTATATCAGGTCAAAGGTAATCGCCAGCTCCTTATCAGCTGCCTTGGAATAAACAAGAACTATTTCTTTGGATTATATCCAGATAATCATGAGTTTTTCTGCGTAAATGATGGGTAACTGATGACTGACAAATTAACATTGTAATTTTTTCATTGTTCATCATTTAAAAATTAACAAAGCAAAAACTAATATCAAAATAAATTTAATTAACTGTGATCTTTATACCAGTAATTAATAAAATTATTTTAAAATTTAAAAATATCTTTTATTATATAATATGATGTGCGGTTTAGACTTTGGTGCTATTAAGAGTAAATTTACGAAAAGCTAGGTGAAGTTTAATTGCGATTAAACTTTGACATTAGTTATTATCTTTGAAGAATAATCATAGGTTGCATCCCGAGAATTTTGAATTTTGCCGGATAACTGAGTTTTTTTATATTTTGTCTAGAATATGTTGGAGGCCTTATAATTAATTTTAAAAGCTCGAGACCGTAAGGTCGAGAATTTTTAAGTGGGAATATTAGATTTTGTGAAAATATTAACTTCCAAATTTTAATTTTACATCAAACTGTGAATTACTCTGATTACTTTAAAAGAAATAAATTGAAATTACGGACAAAACTATGTTTGGCTAGCTGTCTTGCCCCCTGCAACTACGTTTTTGATTGGCCAACTTTTTATACCAGCTTAAAAATATTTTTTAAATATTTTTAATATTTATTAAAAAAATTAATTAATTAATTAAACTATAGCTATTAGATCAAAACACTGACTAGTTAAACGATGATTACGTTTGGGTAAACCCAGCCTTAATTTTTAATTTTTTAATTTAAATTATGTCATTTTTACATTTTTGTTTATTTTTTTTGTTAATTTGCTATAAAAAAGATTCATCAGTTGCTTCCTCATTCTGGCACGTACCTTCATGAAGGTTACATTATTTAATTGTTGTGTAATTATCTTCAAATGATACAAATTACCTAGTTTGTTGTTATATTTTTAGGAATTCGGTATTTTGAATTCTTTCGTGTTAGTGCGGGATTAAATTTCTATTTTTATTTTTATTTTGTAAAAATAACCAAAATTGTTTTTGAAAGTTCATCTTGTCTTTTCTTTCGAAAAATATATAATAAAAAATGTTTTTTTCTATTTGTTTTTGTACTCCCACATTATTTTCTTTTTCGAACCCACTTTTTCAATTTGAAATTTCATAATATCTTAATGATAGTTCAACTACCTTCCTACGGAGCAATAAACATAATTTTTTTATTATATCTCCCATGTGGATTTTTTATATTTTATGTAATTTTTGTCAATGCTTCACGTGAGTATAGGCGGGCGGGAGAAAGAAAACGAATAAGTAATAAATAATAACATTGGTAATATTATTTAACTTATTGCAATAAACAGTTTCTAATTTTGTTGCAAAATGCCGAGGCACGTTTACAAAATAGAACTTGATCAATTATTTATTTCTCCGAGAGGATCAACCTATAGTTGTAATTTTCGAACTTGGGACTTTCGTCATTATCCTACGTTACCAGGGTTGAAGATTGCAACTGTATAATTATGTCCGAAACATGTAGGGCAATTTCGTATTGGAGTGAATGTATTTCGGAAGTCACTCCGATTATCGTCAGTAAATAGGAATTAATAATAATGGATAATTTATGTAACACTTAAATTTACAAGAGATTAATCTAAAGAGCAAACGAATCTATTTACTCACTCATATAAATAACTGTTATTATGTGTAATTGAAGCTTTACTATGAATAATTAAAAAAGATTGCGTAATTTTTTTTGGACTGTCGACCATGAAAGGTCAGTTTATTATAACCGGAGGAATTATTTAACAACGTTTTACCTAGCATATTAACTAATGGGTAGCCAAATAAAACAATTAGTGTTTGCTAAATATTATGCAAATCCTATTGACAAAATCACTTAACTCGACATTTCCTTTTTACGCTGCATCTCCTTATATTGGACCTATTAGGCGGATAATTTGAATTTATGTCAAATTGGTATTTACAAATATTAAAAGCTTAACTGTAAACTTTTTACATATTTTTCTACCAAAATAATACCATGGCTAATCAAAAATTCGGAAAACTCCAAAAATATACCTTTCAAGGCGGAATTTCCTTTCAAAATATTATTGCGCTCCAATTTCAGCAATCTTCGTTATTGATTACTTAGTCTGATTACGTTTAAGTGTAATAAATTTGATACTGTCAACGATAAGAAGTTTATCTATTTGACCAAACATCACACAATTAGTGTTATCCGCCGAAGGTATTGCCAAACTAATATTTGAGCAAATAAATAACAACAGCTTAGGAAATAAAGTAAATAATAAATGTATTTTGGTAGCCCCAAAGATGAAATGAGCAAACCAGTAGGTTTTTGCATTCGTCTTGCATCATGCGACAATAACTAGAATGCAGAACAACAAAACTATCTGGGTGCATATCTCAGTATTGCTTGACCAACTACGAGCATGTCTTCGTAAACGTTGGCTATTAACTTCGCCATAAAGCCAAGTTGTTCAGGAAATGTAATCATAGGAGATTTCCCATTGTCTTTCCCGTACACTGAACCAAAAACTGTCATATATACAAGAAAATTAAATAAAATTCACTATGTTTATCACAGTTTCGTAGTATTAATGACAAGAATTCATAGTATTTATGAATTGGTTCATTGTATTGATAAATTTGTTCATTTTATCTATATATGTATGAAAGTTTCATAAATAAGTTCGTAAGGCAAATTTTTGAAAGATTTCCACGGATTTCTCTAGGATATTCTTTCGAAAAAGTTAAAAAGTAGCTGTCGCAGAAAAATTTACTCCCGAATTTAAATAAAACCCTGTTGTTTGAACATGTAAATCATGTTTTTCTACACATATCTATATTTCGGGGGATCTTTTGAGATTTTTAAAGAAATCCAGATAATTACCATAGAGGGGGGGGGCAAAATAAAGATGTATTAAATATAAAACTTAAGAAGTAGGTAGTAGCATAAAAAAGAAATTTATGTTTTGCTTTTTAATAAATTAAAATTAATTCTTTTTTAAAACTGAAGTTTTTTGTTCTTTATGGGAGGCGATCGCCCCCCCCCCCTTAATACGCCATTGCTAAAAATTTCCTAATCTATAGTATTTTCTTAATTAATTTAAGTAATTATTCTTATTGCCGATAAAGAATAATACTTTTTTCTTAATTCTTAATTCAAAGCTCAAAACATGCCGAACATCACTTATAGTGTTATAGTAGTTCCTATAGGTGGCGCTTCACATTTTGTAAAACGCCGATAGTAGAATTATTATAATATGGATTTCACCAAATGTTTAACGAATTTTTAAAGTAGACTGGCCGACTTTCCTTTCTTTTGTGATTAAAAACATTTTTAACTTAAAAGGTTTTGATTATTCTGGGGTATTCCCCGAAAGCCGAAACGAAATATATAAGTTCACTTTTTAATCATTTAATTAAATTCAGAATTATGTCTTGGCCCGATTTAAACAGGTCTAAAGAAAGAAGAAAAATGAAAGAGCACTCAATGTAAACTATTGCAGACCGGGGGGTCTGGGGGGTATGCTTTGCCCCCCAGTTGGATCGATATAGTAGTAGAACTAAAATATGGATTTCACCAAATTTTTAAGGTAGATTGGCAGAGATTCCGTTTTTTGCTGATTAAGAAATTTTTTAAACTTAATTGTTTTTGATTATTCTGAGGTATTCCCCGAAACCCTTTAATCTATGTATATATATGAGTTCATTTTTTAATCATTTGAAAAAAAACCGAAAATGGTACCCCGACATAAGTAATTTAGATTATTTTTACATTTGCGATTAACGATTTACAACCTTACCGTTGTTGATGACGGTAAAGACACTACCAAATTTCAACAAAATGGCGGCCCTATTACGTACACTTGTGATGTTGCTTTAAGTTTGATTCTCACTTGTTTTATTGTAAAACTGCGGTGAAATTCTCAAAATAGAACACCAAAAGAATGCAAATGCTGGTTGAATTTAAGAGATTTTCAAAGTATTCCCGTAATTTCCAAAGAACTCTAATGATTTTCAAAGACCACAGTGGTGGTGGCACAATCCGGGCTCAATCCCCGGACACGGCAGAATTTCTTAACTCAGCCCTTTGGTGAATTTGCTGTGGATCGAAATACTTATTACTTTTCTTAACAACTCAATGGAAAAAAAGAGTACAAACAGCCGATAGAGCTTTAGTGCAAAGTGGGCCCTTGAACCACTACTCGTACAGCGATTTACGTTTACTTAATTTCCACACTAATTTCCAAAGAATTCCAAAAATCTCAAAATATTTCCACAGGTGCAATTCTAAAGAAGTTCAATAATTTGTAATAAAGTCCAGAGATTTCCTACTAATTCCAGTGATTTATAATGAATTCTAGAAATTTCCAACAAATTCTAGTAATTTTCAAGAAATTCCAGTGAATTTCAAAGAATTTCAATGATTTCCAAAGAACTCGAATGATTTCCAAGGAATTCTATTGATTTCCAAGGATTTTCAATAATTTTCAATAAATTCCAGTGATTTTCAAAGAATTCCAGTATTTTCCAAGACCTCTAATGATTTCCAAAAAATTCCAGTGATTTCCAAAGATTTTCAATAATTTCTAATGAATTCCAGGGATCTGCAATGAATTCGAATGATTTATAAAGAATCCCAAAAATTCCCAACAAATTCTAGTAATTTCAAAGAAATTCCAGTGATTTTCAAAGAATTTCAATAATTTCCAAAGTACTCGAATAATTTCCAAGGAATGCTATTGATTTCCAAGGATTTTCAATGGTTTCCAATAAATTCCAGTGATATTCAAAGAATTCCAGTGTTTTCCAAAGAACTCCAATGATTTCCAAAGAATTCCATTGATTTCCAAGGATTTTTAATAATTTCTAATTAATTCCAGGGATCTCCAACAAATTCCAGTGATTTATAAAGAATCCCACAAATTCCCAACAAATTCTTGTAATTTCCAAGAAATTCTAGTGATTTTCAAAGAATTTTAATGATTTCCAAAATACTCTAATGATTTACAAGGAATTCTATTGATTTCCAAGAATTTTCAATAGCTTCCAATAAATTCCATTGATTTCCAAGGATTTTCAATAATTTCTAATGAATTCCAGGAATCTGCAACGAATTCGAATGATTAATAAAGAATCCCAAAAATTCCCAACAAATTCTAGTAATTTCAAAGAAATTCCAGTGATTTTCAAAGAATTTCAATAATTTCCAAAGTACTCGAATAATTCCCAAGGAATTCTATTGATTTCCAAGGATTTTCAATAGCTTCCAATAAATTCCAGTGATTTTCAAAGAATTCCAGTATTTTCCAAAGAACTCTAATGATTTCCAAAGAATTCTATTGATTTCCAAGGATTTTCAATAATTTCTAATTAATTCCAAGGATCTCCAACGAATTCCAGTAATTTATAAAAAATCCCAAAAATTCACAACAAATTCTTGTAATTTCCAAGAAATTCTAGTGATTTTCAAAGAATTTTAATGATTTCCAAAATACTCTAATGATTTACAAGGAATTCTATTGATTTCCAAGGATTTTCAATAGCTTCCAATAAATTCCAGTGATTTTCAAAGAAGTCCAGTATTTTCCAGAGAACTCTAATGATTTCCAAAGAATTCTATTGATTTCCAAGAATTTTCAATAATTTCTAATGAATTCCAGGGATCTCCAACGAATTCCAGTGATTTATAAAGAATCCAAAAAATTTCCAACAAATTCTAATTATTTCCAAGAAATTCCAGCGATTTCCAAAGAATTTCGCTAACTTCAAAAGAATTCCAAATATTTATCAGGAATTCTAAAAATTCTCAAAGAATTCCGATGAATTACAATGGAATTCTAAACAAGTGTACATAAAATTGTCGAAATATTTACCCTTTGATTTTTTATATGCCCCTGACAGAATAATGTACTGCGAGGGATGAATCGCTGGAAAAATCTTGTGTACTAATGAAATAAAATCAGGAAATCTTAAAAATCTTACGAAATTTTTGGAAATCTTAAGAAATCTCATAGGAAATCTCAAAAAATCTTAGAAATCTTAAGAATTTTTAAAAACGAAAGTCCTCTATTCTATTCTTTCGACGTACTAGGTTCTAAAATTATTATAAAATTGACAAATATATAATTAATTAAAAAATAATTTATTATTATTAATCATGTAATTTTTTACACAAATTTTTAAAATTTTGAATTATTTTATGTTAGAGTTGGACGCAATTTATCCCCTGGTTAAATCGCTTATCCCATGGTCCAACGTGGGTATAAGTTAACACCAGTATAAACAGCTGGTTTAGCCTAACTGCCAATTGTAAAACTATTAAACACCAGCATAACGTTAAACCACAGATAAATCATGCTTAATCGACGATTGTAAATGCGGCTCTAAGAAGAAAATTTTGGGAAATCTTTCAAAAATCTCGTAAATGAGAGATTTAAACCAATGTCGTTATTAAATACCTCCATATTTTCTAACATTCTAGTAATTTTCGGAAATAGTCCTCGTCAGAAATAATAAATATGATCGTCCTTGCGTTAAGTAAATGAACATTTTCATGAATCAGAACATTTTTATTTGCCTTCGTGATTAAATAGTCAAACATAATAAAATAATCGTGAAATTACCACAGATATGATAAATTCATTAGCAAATTAGTGGTGATCTAATTAATTATTAATCATACACAATAAACTGAAAATAAATCCAAAAAGTTAGATAAATGCATATTGCACATTTCGCTTTGGGTCAAACAAATTTAACTACGAAAATTCCATATAATATAAGCTTCAAATTATTGATTATTAATTTTCTTAAGTTGGTTGGCTAAGTGAGAGCGTAAAACTTTTCCCAAGCTAAGTTTTCACGACAGAATTGTCTAATCTTGCGGAAAAAACATTTCCTGCAACGGAGAGAGTCCCCTTTGTTGTAATTGTAATTTCCCATGCTTGAGAAGCGCGGGGCGGAACAGGAAACCTAAGTGTGAAAATTTTTTTTGAAAATATTCAACTAGGCGAGGTAATTCAACTTTCAAGAACCGACGACTTCCACCAGCGACTTGGAATATATTAGGATTTTCACATTAGAGAGTAATAAAAAATTATGATTACAATTTTTTAATTATTAATTACACCACATAATTAGCATGTACTCGACTTATTGTTGCAGAAACTTTCTAATATTTGCTTATCAACGAAACGTAAGTTTTATTGCCACAAACAAATATTGACAAACTTTCTTATTGTGTTTTTTTGAACCCAAATGCTGAACAGTTTCAGTTTCTGAGTAAACACAAAAGTGTGTCAAAAATATTGAATATTTTTGGAACACTTCGGTATTCGATACGTTACAAAATGAAGAAATTTGAATAATTCGGTAATAAACACAACAGTAACATAGCTAACATCAAATTTGATATGCATTAAGCGGATCCTCTTCGAATATGGAGTCTGTACTGGGTCTTGAACCTCTGGGAAGCACTAAGTTTGCCAATTAAGCGCTTTGTGTTCTCTTTGAGGAATGCAATTAATGAGCAGCACGCACCAACGACAAAAGGAAACTCTCCTGTTCATTTCCTGTAAGAAGTGTGCAATTGGCGTCATTATAAATTACCTTCATTAATATTGTGCAGCTCAATTTAATAAAATATTCATTAAATATTAATAATCGCTGTGTAACTACACACCCACGTAATTAATTTGTGCCCAAGTCTAAGTGAGTTATCTGCAAAATATGGAAATGAGACGTGGAGCAGATTTCAAAACTTGGCAGATGACTGGACGTATAGGTTGGGTATACAACTCTGGAACCTTTTCCTAGGTTTGACTATTTGACCATCCTGTAACCGTATTTAAGTACTAAATTATCCAAATAAATTCAATACCCGTTAGTTAAATGTCAAGAAACAAAATTATATTTGCATTATTAATTCTAAAGAACTGCGCACCTCGAATCCCATTTCCCACAGTGCAGGCCTTCGTTTTTCTTCGCCTCTCTCGCAAATGTATCAAATATTTTTTTATGATATTGTAAGTTTATAAGTAACAGACAGTAATTAAAAACACAAATGTTGAACGAAACGACATCCTGTTTGTGGTTGCTATATCTTCACACAATGCGGCTATTTTTAGATAAAAAAGTCCAACCAAGCCGAAAGCTCAAATGGTTGAAACTCAAGATGGGCTTCAATCAAAACAAACGAAAGTTTAATTCAGTCTCAGCTTCTTCATTAAAGGTAAATTAGTTATGCAATAAATTTGCAAAAAGGTGAATCAAGAATAAAATATTACTGCGTTGGTTGTAATAATGGCAGGGCCTGTAATAGAATTTAAATAGACATTCAAAGTTGACATTATAATTTATGATTCCTTCTTTTGTATTTTATTTAATTGCTTTATTTTAAATTATTGCATTCTGAGTAGGTAAAATCGACAGGGCGGGCGCCCTGGAAATTGGGCTGCAGGTTTCCGATAGCCACTCCCGAAAAATCTAGGAAAGTACAGCTCCGATTGTGCAATATACATTTTGGAGAAATTGATTAAACGTTTGTACAATTAAACAAACCGCTTCGATCATTAAATCATATTATAGGATCAATTAATAAAACGTAATCGCCAAATTTCAAACCGAAACTTTTAACGACCTTCATAAATTTATACTAATTTATTAGTTTAACTTTTTTATGGTAAGGTAACGAGGAAGTAAATTGATTTCAAATTTTTAATGATTATAATAAAATATTTTAAACCAAGTTTTTCCTTGAGTTAATAGACGATCCCGCAATAAGTTAAGGTGGGGCGTTATTGCCAAACTTAGATTTTTGGTCCATAGAGGGTGCACTTCGTTGCAGGTTGTACAATTACGCGTTTCCTGCTATAAATGTCGTAATTTTCAGTGAAATTTTTATGGTGACATTAACCTATTCGTAATCGTAAAGATAAAAAAAATTGTATGGTAACATAGTTACCGTTTGAAAGCAAAAGTCTCATGGGTGAGAGTACTGTTAACAATTTATAGCTATCATTATCTATAAGAAATTGTATTTTAAACGAACAATTGTTATTTTACAAAGCGTTTGGTGTATTATTCACTAATTAAGAAAATTATTGCAATTACCCGATGGTAAACACTATGCTCGTTTAAATTGCGACATGATTTAAGCTATGTTACGCAATTTCGTCCATAAATGGCTTCTAAATTACAATTTTTGAATAATAGCCAGGAATTACTGCAGTCGACGGTGAATTTAAAACAACTCGTGCTATATCCTGATGTGACACCTTGTTATTTAAAAAAAAGTTACTGAATATATTAATAAAATTGTCCATGAAAGAAAATCTATCTAACTTTACACTGTCATAGTTATCATCTTCCGTCTTGAAATTGTGAAAGTTGAAGCCGATTATCAAAGAAATTCCTATGCAATAGTTATTACACAACGATTTTTAAACAAAAATCGTCGTGTAATGTGGCCTAACTAGTCGACTTCATGCACTCGCCGTGCAGCTCGTGCTAAAATGTGTTTTATTTACTATAGCTGGCAAGCCCGTCCGCGGACGGCCAGCTTGACGGAAATACATGAATTTCTGAAATTCTAATTTTCTTTAGCCAAACTTTTTAATTTCCCTCACTTTTGCTCAAAAAAAATTTCCAGGATTTTTTTTCTAGCAAAGTGGGAATTTTATTATATGTACTGGAGGGTGTTCACCCCCAGACCCCCCGGTTTACAATTTTGACTTTATATTTTATAATTGGTCTGAGGGGGAGGGTGAACTTCTCTTACTTTTGTTTAAAAATTCAAATTTCCTGGTTTTTCCTTTTTGTAAATTTGTAAAATTATAAATTTCCTATCTTCTCCAAATCCTGCGATGTACTGGAGGTACTCTCCAAGTATTCTAAAAGAGTGGAAATCCTGCGATATGTACTGGAGGGTGTTCCAGGAGGGTGAAATTCTTAAATTTTAATGAATTTTTTGAAATTTTCTAAGATTCTAAAACTTTGAGATTTTTTGGAATTTTCTCGAATATCTTCAGATTTCTCATGACTAGTACACTAGAGTTTTTGATGATTTCTCCGTAGTTTGTTGGCTGGAAAACCGAGGGGAAATCGTGAAATACAAAAGTGAAGGAAAATCTTATGATATTAGAAAAACCAATGAAATCTACTAATTCTTTTTTTTTGGAATTTCAAAAATATACCTAAATTCTTATCAAAATATTTTTATTTACCCCCTCCTCACTACTCCTCGTTTACCCTCTCTATGAACTTTGCCTGGATTCTCCTCTGATTTCCAAACTAGTTCAAATCTAAAGAATTTCTATGATTTCCAAGGAATTCCAGAGATTTCCAAGGGTATTCCAAATAGGTGTACCTATAGAAAATTTTCGAGATGTTTACCCCTCTACAGCGTGTCATTTTTTAGTGAAAAAAAACACTCGGATTGGTCGATTTTTTTACCAACCGAAAAATATATTAAAGTAAGATTAGGATTAAAAATATTTGTCCAATATTCTAAATGAGTGGATATCCTGCTATATGTACTGGAGGGTGTTCCACACCCCCCAGACCCCCCGGTTTATATTTTATAATTATGATAAATTAAATTAATTATAAGTTATTATAAATAGATTAAAAGTAAACCGGGGGGTCTGGGGGGTGTGGAACACCCTCCAGTACATATAGCAGGATATCCACTCATTTAGAATATTGGACAAATATTTTTAATCCTAATCTTACTTTAATATATTTTTCGGTTGGTAAAAAAATCGACCACTCCGAGTGTTTTTTTTCACTAAAAAATGACACGCTGTAGAGGGGTAAACATCTCGAAAATTTTCTATAGGTACACCTATTTGGAATTCCCTTGGAAATCTCTGGAATTCCTTGGAAATCATAGAAATTCTTTAGATTTGAACTAGTTTGGAAATCAGAGGAGAATCCAGGCAAAGTTCATAGAGAGGGTAAACGAGGAGTAGTGAGGAGGGGGTAAATAAAAATATTCTGATAAGAATTTAGGTATATTTTTTGAAATTCCAAAATAAATTAGTAGATTTCGTTAGTTTTTCTAAATATCATAAGATTTTCCTTCACTTTTGTATTTCACGATTTCCCCTCGGTTTTCCAGCCAACAAACTACGGAGAAATCATCAAAAACTCTAGTGTACTAGTCAAGAGAAATCTGAAGATATTCGAGAAAATTCCAAAAATTCTCAAAGTTTTAGAATCTTAGAAAATTTCAAAAAATTCATTGAAATTTTAGAATTTCAAGACAATATCAGGAAATTCTAGGACATTTTAGTAAATTGGAAATCCAAAGAAATGTAAAAAACTCCTAGGATATCTTGGGAACTCGAGAAAATCCAAAGAAATCTCAGAAAAATCTAGCAAGTTTCAGGATGTCAGGACATCTTGTGAAATGGAAAATCACCGAAAATGTAGAAAATTCTAGGATATTCTAGATTTCTTAAAATATCCTAGAGTTTTCTACATTTTCTGGGATTTTCCATCTCACAAGATGTCCTGAGATCCTGAAACTTGCTAGATTTTTCTGAAAGACAGAAAATCTCAGAAAATTGAAAATATAAAATAAGCTCATCTATAGTATTCTTAAGATTTTCTAATTTCCTTGTATTTTCTATTTCTTTAAACTTCCTCAAATTTCCCTTCAGTTGAACACAAAAGCAGCATGGGTGAGATAAATGAGGCTGGGGAGGGTAAATCCATATCTTTTTATAAGAATTTAGATATAATTTTTAACTTTAAACAAAATTTAGTAATTTTATTGGTTTTGATGGGTCATGGGAGGGGGGGGTGTACAGTTACCCCGTTACCTCCCCCTTTTTAGAAATCATTGGAATTCTTTGAGAATCTTTGGAATTCCATGGAAATCATTGGAATTCCGAGTCCTGTGTAATTCTAGCATTATAAAATATTAAAATGAGGCAGTGGCAGAACAGCCACTCAAATAAATCATATTATGTTACGAATTCTAATAATAACCCCCGTTTCACCTCGCAAATACAAACATGCTGGTCACACAGAGTTCCACTGTTCCTCTGAATGATATTACATAAGAGAGTAAAGGAAGCTTGTTTTAAATTCAAAATTATAACTGAAAAGTTGGTAATAACTACTTTATTCTTTCAGTTCATTTTTTCTTACACGATTACTAGGGTGGTATTTCATACCACCCAGTCTCCCCTGTAGAATGTTTGGATATACCTGTATATAAACCTTCGGTTCTTGAAACCGGGGTTTCAAATTCAAACGAATACAATAGCGGCATGTATTTATGCGGAGGTTTCAGTCGATGAATAGTCACTGCTGGTTAATCTGTATCTGATGTTGGGAAATCTCTTTGGAGTAAACTTGAAACCATCGGTAGTATGTTCTAGGCCAGAGATTCACAGACTTTTTGGCAATAGGGCCACTCGGGCAGATTATGAGCTAAAACAACTGAATAAAAACTTAAAAAGAATTTAATTCCATTATAATTTTTAATTCGAATATTTCTATATTTCTATTAATTCGCTGCAGAAACAGTAACCTAAACTTACATTTTGGATATGTATAGTGGAAGGTGTATTTATCTTTTAGTAGATCTTACAATCTAAAATTGCCTTTCTTCCACAGAGTTTACCTAAAAGAATCAAAGATTTAAGTATGATTGCATTTGTCTATTAAAAAATAATTAAAACATTTTTTTGGGGTTCCCCCCCCCCCAAATTAAAGCATAAACTTTGAATAATTCATAGCATATACACTAACAGTTAGCCTGTTGCATTGATATGATATGCTGATTTCCACAAGGTTTCCCGAATTTCTTTGGATTTCGTCAGATTTTAAATATATTGACGTGTTTGATTTTATAAGCCGACCTGGGTTGTGCAAATTAAAAAAAAATATTTTGAGTTGTGAGAAAAGTCACTATGCCCAGAGCAGCAATTAAGGCCAAACAGTGTTTTTTGGGGAAATCTTAGAAAATCAACCTCAGCTCTTAGAAAATTAATGAAAAATATTGGAATCCAATCTGATACCGAAAAAATATTCTATTGAATAGCCCAAACGTAGGGCGTACGTGCAGTGCATAATTTTATACAGATTTTTATTGTTAATTTAAGCAACGACTACTTGGACATTTTCCAAGCAGAATCTTAGAATTCTTAGCAAACCTCATAAAATTACTGACCTAGAATTTCCCCATTGTGTCCTCGATATTGAAATCAATAAATTTTATTTTTTTTTCTAGCACGCCAATGCCGTAAAAGTACAAGCAGCAGAATACGTGCATAAGAAGCAAGCAAGAAAATTAATGACCAGATCTATAACTGGATCGCTATTTCAAGCCCAGCAATTGGTGGAAATTGCAGATGTAAAATTTTTCTCCACAGCTAAAGCCGGCACATTTTTTGCAAGGTGAGATTTCATAAATAATTCAAAATATTTCGAATGTCACAATTCAACGTGATCAGGAAGGCGACGAATAAAATTAACAATAATTAGAATGATTTTAATTATAAGTTTCTCGATAACTGGAGTAATTTTCCAATTACTCTTTAATTAATGTTAACTCAAAGTTGCGTAATTATTAGCGCTGACATTAATTAATTTATGAAGATTTATACTTAATATTTTCAACACGCGTTTTGAAAAAAAGGTTCGGTGTTGTTAATTGATTAGTAATTGATGCTCTTGGCATTTTTGAAATAATTCAATTGGTATTTTTCTTAATTTTTAGGGATAACGTAAGCAACTTTATTCACTGGTGCAGACAATCTTTGAAAATCATAGAATGCCTACTATTCGAAACGGACGACCTAATTTTAAGAAAAAACGAAAAACATGTGATACTTTGTCTCTTAGAAGTAGCTAGAAGAGGTGCTAGGTGAGTAATTTTTTATTTCTAAGGAAAACAAAAAAAACAAACCAGCTTTAAATTCGTGTGGAAGCCCACGGTGTTACGACCAGCTGTAAATGTGTCGGAACGAAGGGTGTGGCTTCCGCGAAAAAAGTTTTTTGCCAACAAACCGACTGGATCTACTTTAGCTACGAATCCATCAACTGATGCATGAACGTTTTTTGTTTTTCCCAGGTTTGGAATGTTAGCTCCAATGCTAATCCAGATGGAGCGACAAATCGACAGGGAAATTGCAGCGGACCAAAGAAAATTAGGGAAAAGTACAAGTACATCGGAAGGAAGTGACGATATTGACGATTTTAACGATGAGACTGATAGTGAGATAGAAGACGAACAACCTGTGCTAATGTACGGACCTCTACCACAAATCGTTACCAATGATCTCAAAAGCCTTGATGAAATGGTGAGTCATTATTAGTAATTCATGATTGGAAATGAAAATTGGGTAATAAAATGTTCACGTAGTAATAAAATATGGATTAGGTAAATAATTGAGGTGGTAAATATAGGGCGCAAGACCTAGCGGTTTAATCGATTGGTTTCCCTTGACTGATATTTCTAAAAACAGCACATAAATGTTTTCAAGTTTGTAAAGACAGTAATGAGTCCGTTTAATGACTCATTAATTGGCTTATGAGGTAGAATTTCCAGCAAACCTCTTGGTATGGTCGGTTTATCAGACTGTGCGTCTGCATGCGGCCAGACGTAATCGATATCGGCTACGGGCGAAATTCGGATTTCCAAACCCAGCACCTAAATTAAGAAAATACCCAACTTTTGAAGCTCTCGTGCCTTCCAATTATCTCGACCATTCGAGCAAATAAATTTTAATTGATGGTGAAATTATATTATCGATTTGGAGCTTCATTCATGCAGGTGACTGAGCAAATTCGGAAAGGTGGAATTTGCGATTTCAAATTTTTATAAATTTAACAAGTAGAAAGCTCCCGAAATTTCTAATATCTTTCGAGTTCAAACAATACAAATTTCACATTTTACCACGATTTTTTCATTGTAATTTTGTTGTGGAATTGAGAGAAAAATGTTAAACAAATTGTTTGTTTAGGCTTAATTTAAAGATTTAAACATTCCCATTCAGGTGTTGTAACTATTGTAATAAGGTTACTGCAATAATTTTTTTGGGTATAACAAACGCCACCTTTGTGTAAAATTAATTGCGGAAATAATTATAAATACATAACGAATTGTTTAACATTTATTTGGTAATAAAAATATGACTAATTTCATTTTAAGCTAATTGTGGGCAATAAATTAAGATAGCCTTCTTGCACTTTTGGGCAGGAGTGAAAATTTCCACATCCACTAAGATCCATTTTTTTCAAGTTTTAATGATCTCCAAATTTTGCTATTTGGTTAAATTTAAAATATTTTTTTTGCAAAACTCGTTTTTTATGTGATCGTTGAACTCGGGAACGTAGGCAGCAATCGAACCTTATAAATTATTAAAATCGCCTGTTAAATAATCTAATCACGACAGTTTTTTATTAAATTGGCAGCAGGTATTACTTTGATTATGGATTCGTTTAAAAGGAACAATCATTCTTGTTTTGTCATAATTAGCAGGTTTATTTAAAAAAAATATTAATTTTTTACAGTGTCGCCCACGCCAGTATTCATTATTATTAGCCTACCCAGTTTGATTTGTTGTCGGTTTTATTGACAATTAGCATACATAATCAAGGTTAAATTTTTATGCTACAAAAGAATTAAATAATAAATGAATTGCGCTTTCTGTATAAGAAAACACTGATGCGTTTTTTATTGCTTCTCAGCTGGTACGTAGATCCCATTTTGCGTTAAGAACATTGCCAGATATTGGCACAAGATAAAAAGTTGTACCTGAAGGTTATTCACATCCATGATTGATTGAATTTGTAAAATTATCTCGGAATAAAGTAATTAGAATTTAATCCCCCCCCTCCCTTGCCCCCGCGGAATTCTGTCAGGCTGACTTTGAAATAATCAGATCAGTTTTCTTAAGAGATCAAATTCACCAGGCCATCGTACCTACGTCGGATTGACCCACTGTGCCCTTTTCATTAAATATCTATAATATTTATTAATACCAGTATATTATCGTTAGCGTGGGAACCATTTTTACAACAAATCGTATTTGTCTTGGAAGAATGTTAAGTAATTCAGGAAGTTCTCCAAATTACGCAAAAAGATTAATTTCTAACCAATTTTATTTTAGAAAATCTATTTTTAAATTTGATTGAAAGAGGAATTCAAGTGTGATTGCATAAGACTTTAAAATTATGGAATCCAAAAAGTGAGTACAGCACTCAATATGGCTCAACAGGGACGCCGCGCATGAATGGATTAACGAGATTCCATCCGAGAATTTACCCTCGCGACGTGTTCTAAACAAAAAACAATTAAATTTAAATTTTCTAAGGAAAAACAATTTTTTACACGCACAAATCGCTTATTTTGCCATCTCTGTCCTTTTCGTGCCTGCGATTACTCGGGAAAAGTCCTTTACCGCGGTGATCTCGAAAGTTTTTGAATTTCGTAATTTTATACTTATTACCTCGGCAATAAATGTTTAATTTAAATTTTTACCCTTGATACCAACCCATACCTGTAGCATAGAGCAATACTGATTGTTATTATTTATACGTCCTGTTTGTTACATATTACAAAGATTAATTTTGTAAATGCTAATGGATATTTTGTAACACCACCGAGATTAACACGACACAGATATTTAATTAAGAAATATGCATAGGTAATAAATTTCTCAAATGGAAATTATCAAGAATTCTAGAAAAATCCATGTAAAGGTAAATGTTAAAATCATCAATTTATTTATTAAATTCGGAATAAACCCATAATACTGCTATGCTTTTAACATAAGTATTACAGTATAAATCTGCGTTGAAACTCAAAATTACCTCCCAAAACGATGTTTGAGCTGTAGTAGCAATATCAAAAATAAATTAATTTTTTGGTTTTTAAAGATTTAAATTTTTTACTCTAAGGGGGGCGAGCACCCTTACGGCCTCTCCTGGATCCACCACTGCTCTTTAAAAAATTAGTACAGCAGAGCGAAACTTCTGCTGTGCTAATTAAATTACTGGGGGATCTAATATGCAGTGGTTGCTGGTGGACGCCACCTTTCTCCAGCACAATATATTTGCGAGGTAAAATATGTGCCACGAGACGATAGTCGAGTAAACTGTAGTATTATTGTACAGCCAAGTTTGGATTAACATTAATATAGATAGTTAGATTTCGGGTCCTAAAGTCACAAATCCAATAACTCAGTTTTTTAACAGAATTTTTAAAGTACTAGGGAGGTCTATTCCTCCCGGTTTCACAGACCGAAATCTTATGTGAATGTCCTGTTAATAATTTTATTGCATAGAAATCTTTGACTCTTTCAGAACAAAAGTATCAGTACATCGTGACTTTGGCTAGCATTTAAAGAATTAATTTCCAAATTTTTCCGTACCTCTCCAATTTTTCCCTTGTAATAATTAACTAGAAGTGCACTAGGGGGTATTCTATACCCCCCAGACCCCCCGGATTGACACCTACGAATTTGCTTAACTTTTCCAGAAAGTTCATAACTTTTTCTTCCGATTTTCGCGATCGGCGTTCTAAGATTTTATGAAATACCTGCTCTCAACATAGAGTACCGAAAATCTTTTCAATTTGGGTGTTTTGCCCATTCTGTTGACTTGCGACTTTTTGCAGGATACCACGCACTGCACCGTATACTCATCGTCTTGTCTTATTTCCTTTGTAAGCGTTATTTCGTGCCCTAATGCGCCATATGTCTCTGTCTAACCATTGTTGCTAGTACGCCACCTTGTCGTACCGAATGGACCCACTAATTTAACGTGGAGTCTAACAACGGGGAGGCTGGTGCAGAAACTCGGGTGCCCTTCTGACGCAGAAGTGCGAATTTGCACACATAAATGCTTGAATGCTTGTTGCCAAAACGCTGGGAGAATTCAGCGTACTACTCGTCCATGCTGCTTCCCCATTCTGTTGATGGTACGTGTGCTCGACTTAAATAAGTGCAGCGGTATGTTTTAGTAAGCCGAGCCGGCCGCAGTTGACTTCTAATTGTGCTACAATCCATAAATTGGAGTTATAGAAATTCCGTCTCCTATCGTGCCATCAGCCTACTCCCTTCTCTTGGCAAACTTTCCGGCAAGATTAAATGCAGCCTTGACGGAAAAACAACTCATCGCAGATAAACAATTTCGGTTTCGACTCACGAAACATATAACCGAAAATTGGAACAAAGAACAGGCAACAGGAGCTTTCTTCCTGGATATCGCTAGCAGTGGCGGTGATATCAATAAGCGAATGTAAGCAATGCTTAGGGGCCCGGGACCATAAAGCTGTTTCGATCGAATTCATCCTAAGAAGACAGGATGGCTTGATGGAGTGACAGGAGTGAAGTGCGCGTAGGGATATCTCCCTGCCCTTCTACCTTAAATCCAGAAAAGTGCACTGGGAGGTATTCCATACCCCCCACACCTCCCGGATTACACCAATTCTTTTGTGGCAAAAATAAAATTACATTTTGACTTAGCAGCAAAACCAGTTTTTTCCGATTCCAAAGCTCTAAACATACTATTTAAGTCACAAAACAATTGGTGTAATCTGGGTGGTATGAAATACCCCCCAGTGCATTTTTCTGGATTCTGTAATGTATTAATTTTCCAATTCTTCTGGTGACAAAAATAAAATTACATTTGGACATTTAGCAGCAAAACCAGTTTTTTCCGATTCCAAAGCTCTAAACTTATTATTTAAGTCACAAAACAATTGGTGTTATCCGGGGGGTCTGGGAGGTATGGAATACCCCCCAGCGCACTCTTTTGAATTCTGGATTTTAGGTATGAGGGCAGGAAGATATCCGGGATAAATCGGGCCCATTGCAGTGGCGGTGATGTCAATAAGCGAATGTAAGCAATGCTTAGGACCCGGGACCATAAAGGGTAGTAAATCCCAAAAAGAGATTTTTAAATAATATACACAATTCAAAATTAATACTTTTTTTTTGGCGCCCGGTTTTTATATTTGCTTACGGGCCCTAGCTACTCTTGCACCGCCACTGATCGCTAGGGCACCAAGTTTTGCTTTTCCAAATGCTTGAGCATTGTAGCCATGGTATGTCTCATTGCAGCCTACTTTAAAAATCGTTTTAAAGTCAAGATCGACGGCAAAACGACAATATCGCAAGGATCAATCCTAGCCCCTGCCCTCTTCATCCTTTACTTTCACAATTTTTCAAAACAAAGCGAAGATTCTACGCCGAATGACACCACCTACTACAGCAGTTTATTCTGTCTTCAGCCTATAACCGCCCGATTCGAAACAGAGATTTTAAGAAATCTCTAAAATCATCATGGATCTACTTCTCAAGAACAACCTAAAACTCTAAAGATTCCCTAGATATAAAACCTCCAAATACAAAGGGCTTCGGTGAGGCAATCATATGAAATCCACAAACCAAATGGAAAAAGGCGTAATCGCCGTCACCTACACCTTTTTCTACTCCAAAACAGTAGCCTACGCATTGACGTAGGCAGATAACTGAAAACGTAACGATAAGACGAGCCACGAGGACCCTTGTGGTTCATCACCAACGCGAGGCTGCAGAGTTACGGAATATCCTGCCGGGCATAATCACGCAGAAAAACCGAAAACTATATGCAGGGGCGGAACTACCGGGGTGCGGTGGGTGCGAAGCACGCTGGCCCCCTCCAAATTAGCTGCACGGGTAGTGGTTCAATGCCCACTTTGTACTGAAGCTCTAAGCTTATTGTACCCCGTTTTCCATGAAGATGTTAAGGAATGTTATTAGTATTTCGATCCACAGTTTGATGTTCACCAGATGGCTGAGCTAAGAAATTCTGCCGAGTCCGGGATTTGAACCCAGAATTTCCGCTCATAACTCAACTAGCGATCACATCAAGCCACCACTGTGGTCTTACGCGGGCCCCCTGCTAAAAGGGTCCCCAGTTGTACTGTGACTTTTTCAATCTTAATAAAAATCTTAAAAATAGGACTAGATGCTATTTGAAGTCTGAGGAGGTATAGAATACCCCCAGGTCACCAGCAATTATGTTCAAATGCTATTAAGCTTGTGACTTCCATACCAGGAATTTTACTACAATCTGTGGGGTGTTCCACAACCCCCAGACCCCCCGGTGAGAATTTTCACCTATAGATATATGCTGTATAAATATGGACCAAAACTTTTTGTTTGTACACAAACGATTGCAGATGTATTTGTTCAAAGAGAATAAAAAGTTTTCGTATGAAGACATATCATTCAACGTACTACACACCCACACACCTTTGAGTTTTCAAACCGGGCGGTCTGGGGGGTATGGAATACCATCTAGTGCACTAGCAATTATAGTTAAAGGATTTTCCGTTCCAGGAATTAAAAGGTCTTACAATTACTATATTCTGAGAGGTGTTCCACATCCTCCAAACCCCTCGGTGCGAATTTTTACGGTTACATGATGTGTGAATATGCACTAAGAGTTTTTGTTTATAAAACGTGGGGTATGAATTGTATACAAATGACGTATAAATGTCCTTGTTCTGACAGGCTGAAAATTTTTTATTATAAAAATAAATCACACAACGTACACACACACTTTTGGGCTTTCAAACCGGGGGGTCTGGGGGGTATGGAATACCCTCCAGTGCACCCAGCAATTATATTTGTTTAAAAAGCAAATTAAAGTTAAAACCTCCCAGTTTTACTTTCCCATTTACGTAACTAGTGAAGGAAAGTATTTTATTTTTATTTTCAAAATCAAATTTTTTTTCGATCCCATGCTTAGATCCTTTTTACAAGGAATTAAAAATTTTTAATTAAAAAAAATTAATATTTAAATAAAATAAATTTAAATGCCGAAAACTCTAGAAAATCTAGAAAATTTTAAAGTCAATGAAATCTCAGAAAATGGAAAAAGCAAAAAAAAGATAGTCTATAATATTCTAGGTTTTCTCAAATTTTCCTTTAGTTTTTCATATGACAATCATTTTTTCACTTATTAGTAAATAAAAAACGTGAAATTTTAAGAAATCCCAGAAAATTTTGGTAAATCTATAAAAATGTCACTAATTTTACAATTGGGAAATGTAGAAAATTAGAGGAAATAGAAAAAAAGGAAATAGAAAATTCTAGAAAATCTTAAAAAAATATCAAAAAAAAACTTGTGAAATAGGGAATCACAGAAAATTCTAGGATATTTTAGGAAATTTAGGCAATCTCAGATAATTGACAAATAAAAAAACTCATCTCTATATATTTTTTTAAATCTCTAATATATATAAAAGAGCTTGTTTGTATGTTTGTTCGCTATACACTCCTAGACCCTTCGACCGATTTTAACCAAATTTGGAACACATACTCAGTAGGACTTGGAAAACGTTTTAGTGCAAGAAAATGTTAAAAAGGTTGAAAGCAAAGTGAGATCTCACAAAATTAGCTGACGCGCATAAACGGATTAACTAACGGATTAATTAATTAATTAACGGATTACTCTTATTCTTATTTACTAATACAAAGTATTATATTTTTAATGTGACCCCGGGCGAAGCTGGGTATCCAGCTAGTATCTAATAAAATTAAATAGGGATAGATAGTTACTCGTTTCTATATCCGCTCTTGTTTGGAAGCAATTCTTTGAAAATCACTGGAATTGCATGGAAATCGTCAGAATTTCGAGTCCTGTATGCAAATTTTTATTTTGTCTTTTATGAAAACAGGGCCCCCGTTAACAATTTTGCACACGGGTCCCTTACCTGCTTGTTACGACACTGCTAAGAATCATATTATGTTTTGAAGTTTTGTTTTATTTCTGTTTTTCATTTTTGAGTTGCAGCAGCTTCAGGGATGTTTTCAATGAATGGAATTTAGAGATCTACTATCTAATTAATGTTTATATTTTTCGTAATTCACGCGATAAACTACCATAATTGCACTAAATATTTTTAAATTTCGGCCTGGTGCTACCCTCGGAAGATGATAACTAGGAAGCAATTTTGCTGAAAGACTGAAATAGATAGATATACGTACATAAATATATAAGATTATTTAAATAGGATTCAACCCCAATAACTATAAAACTAAGTCGATCCGACCGCAAAAACCCCATCTCACCCTCAGTTTATGATTCACCAAGTCACATAATTTACATGCCCGCCACTTTAATATCGCGTTAAAGTAATTTACTGATGTAAATTTTCTTATGATACTCATGAGCATAAAAAACCAGTTGAATAATATAGCATTCGGCAAATGCAATCAAAGCAGAAAGCACCACCACGTTAATTAGTATTCGGATTCGGTAGTTTTTTCTGTCTTCACTTAATACGAACAGTTTTAACGGTAATTAAAACAATTGGGTAACTGATTTAGCATTCAAATTTAAAATTAAGTGGTATAATTGTGTAATTAACTGCCGATGATAAGGAACTAGGAAGCTTCTGCAGATGATGCCAGCGAAATTTGTTAAATGTGTTATTAATTAGAGAAGATTTTGCAAGCCCATTCATATTTTTTTAATTTTCCATGTACACATCGAATGCAGTAACGCACAAAGCGCATTGTAATCCAGAAGTTGAGAGTACATGGTCTCACTCTCATTGTGTGCAAATTTTTTGATTTTATCTTAATTTGAATTAATAAATGTAACTTAATGATCATCACGAGTTTAGTGAAAGCAAATTTAGATCCATAAATTTAAATGTAAACATGCAAATCGGTTACGGACTCGAGAAAATTAATTGCACGTACAAAAAAAAGTATGTATTTGCTTTTCAAAAAGAAATCCATTATTCTTTCCCAAATCTGTAAGCAATGTCTCATCGGAAGATGACCCCCAAGTGTCCCATTTAAAGGCCATTACATACAGACGTCCTCAGCTCGAGGGTTCTTAACTAAAACAAACAAATAAAAAAATGGACAGCACGAAGTCACGAAGATGACGAAACGATGATGATGTTTGAAAATACAGAATCGTAATAGCAGGTGTATGTGGGTATTAGTGGGAAAGGTCATAGTAGCAATGGAAGGTTGGTAAACAAAAATGTAACGCGAGGCGAAAATTGAAAAAATCCACTTCAATTTGATAAAGTACAGGTTTGCGCACCCCTCGAGGGTTAAGAGGCGTAATAATAATAAGAATATGCATTCTTATTAAGTTGTTCGAAGCTCTGTGGGCATTTTCACTTCTTAAAAAAGTCACTTTCAATTTCAAAATATGCAGGTGTGCCACTTGTAAGTCAATTTGTCTTACATGACTTATCAGATTGCGTTTTTTTCAATTTTGCAACCAAGGTTGCAAATAGCACAATATGTTCGGTAGAGGCCCATTTTTTAGCAATTGTTACAGACCAGTACTGAAAAAGGAGCATGAAGAATGTTGCGTAGGTCGTTTGATCCGATCGATTTAAATTCCATTGTTAGTAGCAAAAGCAAGTTGTGTTCAATTAGAACAGGAATTTAATTGCATGTGATGGTCAATAAAATGAGGACTTTAATTGACCAACTTTGACCTGGTTAATGCATTGTGCTTAATTTGGTATTGTGCTCGAATCGGTATGTATTGTAATCCGCACAAATTTGGAAAACTTGGATAGCATAAGTTGTTGGCCGTGAGAACGCACATTTTATAGTTCTACTTAGGAATGAATAAATTCAAATTACAAAAATAATTCTGAAAGTACAAGCATCGGTTAAAGAGACACAAGGTAAAGATAAATACCAACACAATAAAAGGTAACACATTTTTCCTTTTTTGGTATGCGTGTACAAGAGGAAGTGATATATATTTCCTTGTGACTTTGTTTTCAGCAACGGACAAGCGTTTTCAATTAAGAAAACTTTACACCAAACCGAACAATGCGATTAATTAAAATTTTAAATAGTAAAAATTCGTCCCACACAACTCGCTTGTGGTCATTGTGACTAAGCTTTAAACGGCGAGGGTATTAACGCTGCTTTTTCATAGTTCGTTAACCCACCCCTGCCTAATGAACACGACGTGTTTCAATATTAACCACACCAATAAATTAAAAAATCAAGATTTCTACTCCTTCCACTCAACAAATAACTTCATTTGAGCGCAAATCTACAATTAAGCCGATACTACTTAATTCTTACGGCTGGCTTGCGCTGCGCCTGACATCCTCCTAGCACTAATTGTCTTATTATTTTTATTACTTAATAGATAGTTGTTTTTGTTAACTATATCGACGTTTATAGTTTTTTCTTCATTATTTTTGTCAAGGACTTCACTATGATCTTTATTTTAAAAGAAAAAGGAATTATCAAATCCTGACTTGGCATAATAAACTAATTTATTGTTGTGAAGTATTCATTTATTCCTTCATTAATCTAACTTAATTTTTTTTTCAATTAAATCATGTGCTTTAATTGCTATAAAACCGATATCAACATCTGTTTTTATTAGTTTTTAGTTGCGCTTTTAATAATTGATATAGTCTTAATAATTAATTAACAAATCACTGCTTTCGACAGTTTTAAAAGAAAATTTACGTTTTATACGCTCGTTAAAGAGGCTTCAGTAGCCTCTCACGCTTTTAAAGACATTTTAAGGATATTTTACACTTTACAATAAGGATAATGCATTTTAAAGACGATTTTTCCAATTTTTTCCTTGTTATTAACTAGAAGTGTCTTAATCCGGGGGTCTGGGGGGTATGAAATACCCCCCAGTGCACACTCTGCTTTTTAGTTTTGAGCCGAAATTGAAGTCGCTAACGGCTTTCCTGAAAACTGAAAATTCTTCAAGAATTTTTTACCTGGGGTCCTTATTGTTCTATTAACGATAAAAATAATGCTTGTAATACCGGGCACCAGATGATATTAATAAAACAAAAGAAGAGAAAAAGTTATTTTACTAAAAACAAATTACCTTAAAAATCAGCTATTTCAAAACTAAAATAGTAAATGCAACGTACCTCACAGATTCATCCTACTTTTTCTATAAAATCTGTTTTTTAAACTTGAAAAGTATTTTAAACAACAGGGAAACATTTTTTGTACAATTTAACACATCAACATCAACAGCGGGAATGAAGGTTTGGTAGTGTAAAAAAATAATTTCAAAATTTTCAAATCTTTTACATTATTCAAAGGCATAATATGAATGGTGAAATTTACTTCTAAGCAATGTAATTTGACTCGAAAGTTTAATATTATAGCAATAACACAGTTTCGTTCAACGCCCATTTTATAATGTAATAAATGTTGAAACTGTTCCGACAATTTCACTCGAAGCAAACTACCGTTTTATAAAATAAAGGAATATTAAATTGATCAGCTCAGTGAATAAACCGTCAGACCACATTACCAGTCGGTAGGTAACAATTAGTGGTTAAGTAGTATGCATAAATAACGACCTTCAGCTTAACGTGGAATCCAAACCACGGCATAACATCCAATATATCCAAAAAAATGAACTCAAAAAACAAATGTGAAAAAATGATAATTCACATAATACATAGATCACCTATAGAATGCAAACGTTTGGTTTATAAACTAAACTTTCTATATCAACCAGTGCTGGATCAAGCTATTTCAGTATTTTCAATATCTAATCATAGCATTGCCTCCCCTGAAATTTTGAACTAATAAAATTTTCAAAACAGTAAAAACGTAAATTTTCGATTGTGAGATCTATCAAAAGATAGATACTCCATCTACAAGATGTAACGTGAGGCTAGTGTAAATGCAGAATTCTCAGCCTAGCACCTACATGGGGGAATGGGACTTTTCGGCGACAATTTGGTGCAAAAAGTTCAAAATTTTACCCTTGCATTTCAAAATTATGTGCTAGTCCACGCAAATAAACAATGAGATCTCTATTTCGAAGATCTCTAAGTATTGTGAGAATTCGGGCGTCAGCATTTCCAACTGAATAATTTTAAATTAAAGTTTTGTTTATATATTTTTGTAGAATTTTCATGTACTTTTCAATTATTATTTATTTTTCAATTTAAATTTAAATTAATTTTTTGGGTTCTTTTGTTTTGACGCCATGAAGTTGGTATTATGATGTGAGTAGTAGAGAAAGAGCTGACCTAACGGAGGTGGGCAATTTTGGTAATCAGTTGGGTTTTGGAAAGTAAAACTGTTTTTCTCCAAACGACACGAAAGTCAGCTGTTTCATTATCGATTTTAAACACGAAAGTCAAACTTTTCCCTAGCGACGTACATAAAACCACGTGGTGTAGTTTCTTTCGAAAGTAAAACTGTAAAAAAGTAAAAAATAAATAAAAATTTTGATCTTTTATCCTAAAAGTTTTAATAAATGTCACAATTGAAGTTGACAGTTGCCAATTCAATTTCAAAATTACCAACATAAATTGAAAATAGTTGACAGATTAAATCAAAATGTCACCTTACTTTTGTTTATAATCATTACAATTTGATTAAATTAAAACTGGTGGACCGATTAAAATTATCTACCTTTCGAATTTTTTGCGCGCGTCGATCTGAATTTTTGCATATGCCTTCCTACCGATAATTCACAAAAGGGTGTGTACTAAGCGAGGGGGGAGAAATTTGTGCTCAGTTTTTTGATATCTAGCGCCGTTCCCAAGTTATTGCTAATTTTCAAATTTATTTTTGAATTTTGTTCGTTTGGAGAAAAAGTAACATGTTTTATTCGGATGGAAAGGTAACTTTTCCTGCTACGCAAGTTGTCCATTCGCTCGGCTCGTTCCACTCACCTCGCAAATGAAAAAACTCGCTACGCAGGAAAAGTTAATCTTTCCATCCTAATAAAACTATACTATTTTGGAAATTAGATATAGCCTACGCACAGAATCGACTTTGCGCCGCATCGACTCTGCGTCGAATCGTTCCTGTGCCGAATAGCTTCTGCGCCGAACTGGCTACACCAAATTGGCTGCACCGAATAAAGGAAATGATGCAGTTATCACATAGACCGCAAAGATTTACTGTATTACTGGTAATTTCGAGATGACTCCGATTACACAGATTAAACCGTAGATGAGTAAGCATCAAGAGATTAAGAAGCACTGGGGGTATTCCATACCCCCTAAATCCGCCGGTTTCCAGAACTAATCATTTATGTTCGTATCTTTGATCAGCATAACAAACATAAATTATTGTACACTGAATTTTCATTATCTTTTGGGAAATTTTCTCAGATTTCTCTTCACTTGAAACCGAGAAGCAAATTGCTGCGAAGAAATACCTAAAGAATTTCGCGAAAATCTAACGAAATAGAACATTCGAAATCCGAGGAAATCCGAGTAAATGTAAAAATTCAAGGAAATTTCGGAAAACTTAGAAAATCCGAGAAAATGTTAGGAAATTAAGAAATCTTAAGAATATATTTTTTTTTATTTTTCCAACTTTTTCGAAAGAAAATCTTGTGGTCATCCAGAAGGAAATTCGAAAAATCTCGTAAAAGTAAATCTAGTATACAAAAATTTGTCTTATGAGTCATTGATTGTAGCTTACACCGTTGGTGGCGCTCACGACGCTACCAAATCTCAAAAACATGGCGGCTCTATTACGTACAATAATTTATGTTATTTTGAGTTTAATTCTGAATTATTATTGTAAAACCGCTGTAAAAAAAGAAGGCAAACGTTTGGTTTTAAACAAAACTTTCTATACTAACTATACGTATTAGATTAACTTAATATTTTTCCGCGTGGTGGCGTTCTTTTAATATAAATCGCGAATAATCACGGAAAACCAAAATATTTATTATTTGGGAGTGTTTAGGAAATTTGATCATTTTTAATGATTTTTCGCAATTTCAGGGGACAAATAATCTTCTCCCAAATCAATTTTCTTGCTAAAAATATTAACTTTTCACCTCTCTAGCTTACCAGAAGAAATGTAAAGGCTAAAATAATTGTTAAAAAAAATAATAAAATAGATGGGGCCCCGGGCATTCCCCGAAAACGGTGGGTGAATCAGCAGGAATGGTATCAGAGCTCGAAAGCAAGATATTATTAGCAGACCAGTGTTATAGTTATTGATTTCATAAGGAGTCCGCTGTTCAGATTTTTTTGGAGCCTGCCCTGATACCAACTATACGTATTAAATTAACTTAATATATTTCCGCGTGGTGGCCTTAGCTTAAGGTAAATCGCGAATTGATTTTAGTAATCAGGCTAACATGATTGGATGTGTCGAAAATGATTTAATCAGCTTACAAAATGAATTTTCCAATCAAGTAGAAAAAAATGAGCAAATATCCCAAAGTGCCATCATGAATATTGCAAGCAAAAAATTCAATAGAACTTTCGACTATTTTATTGGCACTTCACGTTTTCGACGGTCAGAAACCGAACATGCAATTATTTCATTTAAATTTTTTCGAAGGTGCATGTACCTGCTGATAAAAATCGACAAACACGTCGCATGCAAAATTATTTCTCGAGATTTGGAACCACACACATCATGGGAAATTTTGCTGTGTATTTTCCTCAAATTTTGGAGAAATGCTTATTGGCCTCCCAGGAATTCGGTTGCTCCGTTAAATTGCGTTTAAAATAATAATTACAAACAAAATTACAATTTTTTTACTCTCATAATCTTGATGGCATCAAAATACATTAACTTGAAGGAAGGTGGAAGTTGTTCACCTTTATATTCATGCAAAATTATTTTTGATAAGTTTTTTCACCCTGGAATTCAGAGGTCAAAGTTTTCGTTATTTTTATTAATTTAATCAATATTTTTCGGCTTTCAAATTTTTGATTTTTGACTGTCTCACCTTGATTCCAGTGAATCCAAAAAGTGATGAAAGGTTTTACAATGCTATTTCAACTTGATTATACCGCAACAACAAATTTAAATTGCAAAAAAGGCGACGAATTGTTTTTATAATAAACTTAATTAATTATTTAAGGTTTTACTACGTGTCAACATTGTTCCTGTTTAGCAAGTTAATCGTATGATAATTACCAATTATTGAATTTTTCTTGCACGTTTTTGCTTAATTAAGCATTGCTATTGTTTCTGTTTCTAGTTTTTTCATTTTTAATTAATTTGTAAATGAAATTATGCGTATTACCTGTATTTTTGCAATCAAACATCTTCACGTGGGAATTCTTCCAACTTACAGAGAAAATTTTATGACCCCTCCCCTTAACAAAACTGTTGATTGAACTGCATTCACAAAAGCTAACATAATATTAACTTTGAGATTAAAAAATGCAAAAAATAGCTAACTGATATAAAAAGTGCCTAGACTGAAAATGTAAACCATCCTCAAATCAGTATGCGCCACTTGCTCCGTTTAAATTTAGGATTATTAGATTAGTAAAATTGTAAAACAACAAAAATTAATTACAGTTTTGCATTATAACCCATGAAATGTAGCAAGACGGGACAGTGGCGGAAGAACATTCATTTAATTATACTTTTTTTACCAATACAATGTTTCGATAGAATAAAATTAATGAATGCTTTTTGAGATTTTAAATCGTGACTTGAGTGATTCCCACATTTTTCAATAAAATTCGATCAGTTGGTCAGCCTATTTCTTGAGTTCACATCTAGCATCTCTTACATTCTTGCACAAACAACGAACGAGAAAGACTTTATAATTAATAAGTCGCAATTTAACAATAAATACTCGGGTATTGTTTAAGGACAATTTCTTATGGTCACATAATCTGCAACTTTCTATCAACTTGAGTCGTGCAGAGTTGGTTTAAAAATTTTAACCGAATTTACAAAAATGCGTGGGAATAGAAAATCAATATCGGTTGCTTGTTTTTTATTCATATGCATTTAGAATTGAATGCAATAACAAATTATTTATTCAACTTAAGTTTATTTCGTGTTTCGTGATCTAATGAATTTCCATTCATATCTGCAAAATGAAATATGCAAACTACATAATAAATTAACTATTACTTTTTAACCGACCATTCAGTTGCATAAGTTTAAATTTGTAAATCGCATGCATTGAATTTTAACGCAAATATTTCAATCCGGTCGTTTTGTAATTATTACACGAAATTTCCTAATTTCTGAATTTTTCCATCGCGCACATATTAAATCATCATCGAAAGGTAGAACCGCATTGTTATATTGCAATCGACATTTAAATTTCCCGCCTCTGCTTATTAAGCCGAATTTTAAGCTTTTTTTTGTTTCAGGTTCGAGATTTAGTCGAAAAATGTACTTGCCCAACCCAATTTCCAATGATACGAGTTTCCGAAGGAAAATACAGAATTGGCGAAACTAAAGTGTTAATATTCGTGCGGGTAAGAGCTTAAGACCTTGTCGTTTTCGCATTCTAAAAATTTTCCGTTTTTAGATTTTACGTAGCCACGTCATGGTAAGAGTGGGTGGAGGATGGGATACTCTATCCCATTATTTGGATAAACACGACCCGTGCAGATGTAGGACCCAACACAGAACCACTCACGGAGCTAGACTTGTAAACAAACCTGGTGCAGCGGATTTACAAGGAGCGCAAGTATTTTACGACAGGTAAAGTTGGTAAAAAATCTGGCTAAACAATTTTTAATGTTGTCTTTGATTAGATCGGCTCCACAACTTCCGCTTAGCAACTTGAACGGCTTTTCCTTGAATTCAAACGTAAAAGAATACCTAGGTGCTCCCATGAATGCCATCAATCGATCCCGTTCCCGTTCGCCTTCACAAATGACTTATATCGATTCCCGTAGATCAGTATCACCCCGACTCACCCGCAAAAATTTAGCTCCACCTCCCAATCGGTCCAGAAGTCCAACACCTAACTTTGTTTCCACGCACATCACGAAGCTATCCAACGGGAAAACTCAGCAATCGTTGCCATCTTCCCCGTTAAACCAATCACCTGCACATACCACGTCCAAAAGTGGGAAAACCCTACAAGTTACCGCAATACAAATTCCTATCGATCATAAAGTGACCTTAAAATCCGAAGCCTTACTTCAAGTGTCTGAAAATTTGACTGACCACAGTGATAATACGTCGGAAGTATCAGATGAAGGTTACCGTAGCCTAGGAGTAATTCAAAACGACAAAACTAAAAACAGGACATCCCTTTATAGTCAAAACTCAATGGAAGACGCAGAAGAGAACGGTAAGCACAATTTTAACCTAATCTTTGCCTCAAAAAAAATTTTTGAAAATTTTCAGAGCGTCACAATTCAATCGACTACGAAGACGACACAAACGACGCCGGATTACGTCGCACTCAGTTTTCCCACATCTACAAAGACAAGTCTTTGGATAAGACGGGGGAAAAACCTAAACTACAAAAACAAACTTCGTTAGAAAATACTCCTACCTCCACTCCCATTCGAACCTTAAATCGAGAGCTCACAGACGTAACTCCTTCCAAGCAGTCAAAAATTGTTTCTCCCAAATCCTTGCCCAAATTCAACGGTAACACTTGGAATGGACGTCAGAAGAACGCCCGTCCTTCCTTGACATCCGAAACCTTTAGTTCCCCGGCTTTCTCCAGAAACTCCTCAACCAGAAGAAGTGCCGCTAATATGACCTACGACCCCAACGCACGGCGGTCTTCGTTATCGGCGAATACGTCGCCGACCAAAGGAAAATTGAGAGAAGAATTAATGAGAGCTATGAAAAATAATATAGATGATTTGAGTATTGCAGAACAAGTGAAGAAGGTATTGAAGAAATACGGAAGCTTGACTGTTCTGAACGACGAGGATGACATGGTGGAAAATTTAATTTTCGTGTCACCTAGGAAGGATTCCAAACCTGATAATATGATATCCAGAATTCCAGCTCCAATAATGCATAAGGCTTAACAAAATGGTACTATTTTTTAATTTTTTAAGGAAATAATGGCAAAATGATTTAAATTTTACACTGAACCACATAGAATCTTAGACCTTGGTAGAGGAAGTAACAACTTTTAATCGGTGCTAATTAGAATAAGAAATTTCTTTTTTGGGAATTCTTGGTTTTATAGAGTACTTACAAAAATTTTAGACAGGGTACCTGCATTTTTAGAGACAAAAATTGGATATTTAATTTTGAGAAACAATTTTGCCAGAAAAATGTATTTTAGTACGCGACGATTTTTTTACGGGTTGTAAATATTTTTGACGGTTTAATTTTTGTAAATCGATTTTTTATTTTACGTTATCAATTAAATCTCTTTATTTGTGGTTAATAAATTGATTTGGTGCTATTTAATTTTTTAGGAGCGGTTTTGGTTAGAATTATTTAAAAAATTAAGGAAATTTTAACTTTTTAATATCTAAAAAATGTTTAAAGTGTTAATTGATGAATGATTTAATGATTATGTATAACTTAAATAAATTTTATGATTATTTCATATATCTTGTTATCAAAAATATATTGGAACATAACGTTGGTTAGTGATAGTGGGTAGTAGAATGCCTAATTTTTTTTTTCAATGTTTTGGTATACGTAAATCATGATTCTTACGTCATTGGCTCGAGGGGAATCCCCCAACAGCAATGGCGTAAGAATAACTTCTTGCTCAATTTTAATTTAAAAATTAGGCGTGAACAGAACCGGACTAGATATCAAAGCAAAGCACTGATTTTCATGACCACCCGCAATCGCTATTGTGAGAATAAAGAAATAAGACTTAAGCTAGTCCGGTTCTGAGTAGAAGTTAATGTTAATCCGTGGTGGAAAAGAAATCCACCATGAATGTTAAAAATTGTCTTGGAATCTTGGAACCATAAATTTCTGCTCATTCCGGTATAATGCTGAGATTCCAAATAAACGTTCCTGCATAGGCCCCTTTATTCGTTAGCTTCTTACTTAAACGTATAAAACTGCACGTTTTAACAGCAATCACATAGAAAATTTTATTTTGCTGTTGATTACTATTAAGTGTTACAGCTTAAGTAAAGCTTAAATTTTATTGTAGTCAAAAAGTTCTTGTAATGTTAATAATTACTAAACTTTTATTTATAAATATTGTATGATTACTTAATTGAATAACCTGATTAATTTAATAAATTTATCTTCAAACACTTTTGTTCTTACTACTTACCCCCCCACCCTGATTCTACCTGACCTTGCGGGTAAACAGAAATTCGTGTAGAAGCCCACGGTGTTGTGATCAGCAGTAAATGCGTCGGAAGCGAGGGCGTAGCTTCCGTGAAAAGAAGAAAGAAAATAACTTCAAAAAGTTTGCTACCAACAAACCGACAGCCACAACTGAGACGGAAAAAAAAGAATATTATCACAAATGAAGAAGCATAGAAAGACAAGTAGGCTACTCCAACAGTAAAAATGAAATGATAAACCCTATTGTTGGAAATGCTCGACAAATTTAAACCAAAGACAGAGGAAGAAACGAAATATGAAGTAGTAAAATTTTAATTAACACTTATACTAAACACCACATACACTTAATATAAAGTCGGATATAAATAGAAGATTATTCTTCTATTGGTTTTCTTTGAAAGTATCTCTAAATTCCAAATTGATGTTATAGTCGTCTACGGGCCTAAGTACAATATCTAATTTTAGTTTGATCTCTTCGATACTTTTATAGCTGGTCGCTACTTTATACTTCCTCAATAAAGTGGCAATTGAGGTCTTCATAGACATCATCGCATATTTGAACCCTTAATTATATAACGTAAATAACGGTATTCAATTGGCCACAAGCTTACCAATGCAATTTCTAGGACCACCCGAAAATGGAATAAAGCTGTCGTTTGGCACATTCTTTCGGAAGAAAACGTAACGGGTCAAACTTCAACGGATTGGGCCATATTTTTGGATTCCTGTGTACGTGTATAACACCAATAAGCACTGAACAACCATCTGAAAGAGTGCAACCACCTAAAATACAAATTCAAGTTGAAGTTTCACTTATGTGGGATTGATTTTCTTACCTAGGTCTATGTTTCCAGTAATTGAGCGGCCCAAAATTGGGCCCGATAGAAAGATTCTCATTGTTTCTTTAATTACCATTTCCAGATATTGCAATTTTGAAAAATCACTGCAGTCCACTGAACGATCATGTCCCAACACAGCCATTATCTCGCGATAAACTTTATCCTGAAATAAATGAATTTAACTAAGAAACTTTTCGATTTGTGAAATTTACCTGAATATCAGGATGAAGGCCCAGCATCATCATAACGTATGAGTTTACTGAGGCCGTTGTTTCCGTTCCCTATTTACAAAAAATAAAATATAAAATTACTCAAATAAAATCAATAATTAAATACCGCTAACAAAAGGTTTTTCAATTCATCCATCAATTCTACGTTTGTGAGTTTAGCTCCTTCTTCCGATAATTTGATCAGTTGTTGTAGAATAGTGATTGTATTGCGAGAACCTAAAAAAATTCTTCGTGACTACTTGAGTATCCGTAAACGTTATTAGAAAGAAATCTTACTATTTTTATAATTAAATTTTAGATTTACCGGATTTTCTTTTAAATGTTCCAAGTAAATTTCTTTCTTTTGTTTCACAACCTGAAAAAAATTATTGATTGCTTATAATTGCATGTGTGCGAATGTGTTACTCGACTTACGTCTCGTGATAGTGTGATATACTATTTTTTATACTAATAATAAAAGCTTTTTTGGAATTGTATTTACCGAACCGATGAAGTTGCTAATGTTTTCACAACATATTTTAAAATCTCGAGACATTTCAGTCTGGTTAAATATGAAATCATAATGAAACCATATGGTAAATCCCCTATAAAAACTTATTTCCATAGCCCTAAACAAAAAATTAAATGTTTAAAACGGAAGTAATTGGGTTAATACTCACTTATTTAAATTATGAGCAATATCACAATCAGTTGTCTGCGCGTTTAGGACAATCCCCATTGCAGCATCTAAAAAAACCAATAATTCAAACTTTGTTTCCGGATTTCTACTATAGTCGACCCAATTAGAGAGAGAAAATGGGGTCCGATACTTTGCCCCCCCCCCCCAGTTAAAATTTTTGGCCAAACAGCTAACTCCCGAATCTATAGAGCTAGCACCCAAATATTAAAGCTAGCACCATTGTAGATTTTTTACAAATTCAAATTGAAAGTGGGTGGGAGCTAAAGTAACGCTAGCCCCCCCCCCCAGTTATTATTTTGGCTCTAAAAGCTAGCTCCTTTCTAGGAGCATGTGGAATCTATCATTGCTCATGCGCAGTGGAATGAAACATTTAGACATTTTTATCAAATACTAATTTGTGAAAAATCTGTAACGGTGCTAGCTCTAATAATTGGGTGCTAGCTATATAGATTAAGGAGCTAGCTTTTGGAGCCAAAATATTAACTGGGTGAGGCTAGCGTTACTTTAGCCCCCCCCACTTTCAATTTGGATTTGTGAAAGAACTATAATGGTGCTAGCTCCATAGATTCGGGAGCTAGCTTTTTGGCCAAAAATTTTAACTGGGGGGGGGGGGGCAAAATAACGGACCCGAGAAAATGGCCAAGACCAAGAATAATGTTTTTGAGTCTAAACAAACGAAGATATTCAAATAATTTATTTATACTTACCACAAAATACATCCAATGCCAAATTGCAGAAATAATCAAAAACATTAAAGCATCCTGTTCCTGCAACTTTTTCCAACTGAATTGTTAATATTTCAGCTTGTTCCGAAAAAATTTCGACAAAGCTATCCAATATCTTCTGGTTAAAACTTGGCAGTATTAATTTCCTATGTTTCTTCCATTTATGAACTAAAATTACATTTCATTTTGATTTTTTTTTTATTTAATTTAATATTTATTTTATTTCATATTTACCTGGTGAAGTAAACAATCCTATCCCGACTATAGGCACTCCAAATTTATAAATTGGAGCTTTTTCTAAACCATACGGACTGTTCAAAACTGCGTCAAAATGTTTAGGATCTGTTAACACAAAATATAATTCTTGGCCCAGCCATAGCGGAAATGCAGACTCGTATGTTCTCATTAGATTAATTTAATTTGTGAATCTTTCTGCAACAGCAATGATTTTAAAAATATATTATAGGAACTCGAATTTCCCTCACCTTCACTTGATCCTACTACATCCAATGCATTTCCAATAATTGGCCAAGTTGGGGGTCCTTTTCTTTGAGCAGCCAATTGATAAAGATTTCGTCTATTCCAATGATAGAACACATACCAAATTGCAAAAATAGAAATAAATAATACTATCAAAGCTCGAAACAAAATTTTACTTTCTACGTCCTGTGGTTCACCCAACAAGTTGCTTATTGATTCTTCCATTTTGCTATATTTACTACGTGGGCCCCCCGGTTGGAATTACCTTCTTCCGAACCAAAATAAAAATAAATTTTATTACAAAATTTTAGGTTTGTATTTACCAGTAAATTAGGAAGCTTGAGTTTGAATAAACGATACTATACTGGTACTATTAGAGATTCTTATTGAAAACGCATTTCGGTTTATATTTATATCATAGAGACAAGGTGAAGCAATGCATCAGCAAAAATTAAAATCGAAACTTATTATTTTATAATTAATATTATTTAAATTAAAATGTTAAGCAGTATCTGCTAGAGTATGTTATTGTTGTGCTAGTTTAATTGGCATAAGGCTCTGATGATGTCAATTAGCTTTACGAAACCGGTTAGCCCTATAATAATAAATTACTAATTAATGCGGTAAGCATACATTGTTTTCCGCAATTATCCATAATTAATTCATAGTAAAAAAGTAATATAAGTGTTATACTTTTGTTTATTAAACAAATCAGTGCGTCAGGTGTACAATTGGATTTTCGCATTTTGAAAATAAATAATTAACAAGGGCTTGTAAATATGCAAGTTATGTAGATAATATATTTATATATTTAAGGGTTTTATTTGAATTGATATTTTATTTTTCAAAAACTTGTCAGATTTTAATTTGACGTATGTTTCAAGCCACACCCCTTGAATTTTTAAATGCGAGAATCGCTTGCCTACTTTGTTTTTCCAAACCCAAAAGGCTTGAATTTTATTGTAATTATAAACTTCCAGTAATTTTAAAAATTATTAAACTTTTAATAGTCGATTGATACGTGGTTTAAATTAGTGACTCTCGAAATTTTTCATCGCCTGATGATACCATAGTATGGTGAAAACGTTTGCGATATTTTATACTTTCAGTGTATTTTATTTGTGATAACTTAAAAACATTTTAGTTCCAAAAAGTGTTTGTGCATTTTTAGGGTTTTCTAAAATATTGATATGGCGATTAAACTTTTATTTATGAATTTAGTATGCTTACTTAATTGCTTACCCTGATTAATTTAATAAATTTATCTTCAAAGGCTTTTGTTTTTACTACTGCCTCCCCCCATCTCTCCCGACGAATAATAAATTTAACCCTTTTTCCACTAAGTGTGTTTAACAACATCTTAGAGTATACATGCGTTAGGTATTGAAAGTTTTTTTTACGGTAAACAAAAGATTAACCCATAAAACCAATCTTGTACGATATCCCAGCTCTCGATGCTGTATTTCAAGGCTAGCAACCCTCTCATCATACCTACAACTCACTGACATAGTGTGGAGTAAAGTAAAATATTCGTTGTCTTCTACTTTTTAACAACGCCAACGATGCTAAGTACCAGGGGCGGAACTACCGGGGTGCGGCTAAAAGGTCCCCCAGTTGTACTGTAATCTTTTCAATCTTAATAAAAATCTCAAAAATAAGAGGTGCACAACTAGATGCTATTTGAAGTCTGAGGAGGTATAGATTACCCCCAGGTCACCAGCAATTGTGTTCAAATGATTGGTATGCTATTAAACTGTGACTTCCGCGTAGCGTAGCGTAGCGTAGCGTAGCGGAGTGGCATGCAAAGCATTTAGTGCCGGAGGCACTTTCATCTTCTCCATCTGATGATTGAAGGTTTGACATTGAGATTCTTTGAATTACACTTGAAGTGGAAAACCACGGCAGTGTGGGTGGTTGTGACTTTCGTATTCCGTACCAAGAATTTTACTATATTCTGTGGGCTGTTCCAGACCCCCCGGTGAGAGTTTTCACGACACATAGATATGCACTAAAACATTTTGTTTGTAATTGTATTTGTTATAAGAGAATAAAAAGTTTTTATATGAAGGTAAATCACACAACATACACACACACACACACACCTCTTTGGGTTTCCAAGCCGGGGGGTCTTATTTTGTTTGTCAAAATCAAATTTTTGATTTTACTTTTCGATCCCAGGCTTAGATCCTTTTTCAAAGGAAGTAAAATATTTAATATTTAAATAAAATAAATTTAATATTAAAATTTAAAACCTAATTTATTTTAAAATTTAAAAAAACTTTTTAAATTAAATTGTTTACCTCGACTGACAATTTAATTTCCTTGACTTGGCACTAGAAATGAGAAATTCCCTGACAAAATTAGGAAAATCTTAAATTTTACCTGACTTTTCCAGATTTTCCAAAGAAATGTGAATCCTGTAATTGTTATTATTATATAGAAAATAATCAGTGGCGAATTTACGTGGGGGGCTTAGGGGGCCCGGGCCCTCTCTGTAGCTTACTTAATATGTTAAATAATATACAATTATTATTTGTTATTTAAATATTTAAAAGTCTTAAGCGATTATTAAATCCTGATTTATTTAATAAATTATAATTTAGGTCAAAAAATTAATTATTAATTAAATTAATAAAAAAAAGAACGAAAACCATTTTTAGGAAAATTTATTTTTGCTTTTCATATTTTACATTTCCATTTTAAATGTTGTTATTTCGTTTGTTGTTTTACTTCTCTCCCCAAAAGTTCTTTGGGATGATAATCTCGTTAATCCCTTCATTCGGACCAGAGATAGACATTTTCGCACACAATTTTGTGCAAAGCTCTCAAAATTATAAAGCCATTGTATGGGGGAATAAATATATTATCTATTTTAATAATAATATACTACAAAACTAAGGGGAAATCGCGGGAAAAATTATGTCTACTAGTGAATGGAAATCTCAAGAAATTCTGGAAAACTCCAAGACATTTCAAGAAACAAATTCTTAGAAAATTTGTAGAAATACAAAAAACTCAAGAAATCCATAGAAATTTCAAGAAAATCTTAGGAAACTTTACAAAATATTGGTAAATAGGAAATCGAGAGAAATGCAAAAAACTCTAGAAAATCTTAGAAAAATATCTAAAACATCTTGTGAAGTGGGGAATCACAGAAAATTCTAGGATATTTTAGAAAATTTAGACAATCTCAGAAAATTGAAAAATAAAAAAACTCATTTAATTATATATTTTTAAAAATATTTAATAAAATTAAATAGGAGGGGGGGAGGTTACTCGTCTCTATATCCGCTCTTGTTTGAAGGAATTCTTTGGAAATCACTGGAATTGCATGGAAATCGTCGGAATTTCGAGTCCTGTATACAAATTTTTGTTTCTTTTAAAAAAGAAGGGCCCCCGTTAACAACTCACCTGCTTCCCTCACCTGCTTGTTTCGCCACTGCTAAGTACGAATAAGCCAAAACAGCATTTAAGATGAGTAACAATTGTATTTATTTTTTTTTTATAGATGCCACCCCCAAAAGATGGTATAGTACTTAATTAATTTACAAATTCAGATATAAGAATGAAATATAAATTGATATGGAAAGTTGATAATAATTGGTGTAAAAAGATAAATTAATAGAAAAAAAGTTAAGAAATAATAATAACCCAGGTAGAAGAAGAAATGAAATATGAAGTATGTAGTAAAATTTTAATTAAACAAACACCACAAACACTTAACACCAATTCGGATATGAAGAGAAGAATATTTTATTCATATGTAAAATTGACATAATTTATTGTTAATCTAACCGGCACCTAAGTGATTTTTAAGAATTGGGATGATATCGGTATCTGTAGTTTATACCGATATCATACAATTATGTTTGCTTCTCTTTGAAATTATCTCGAAATTCCAAATTAATGTTATAGCCGTCTATGGGTTTAAGTACCATATCTGCTGTTAGTCTGATCTCTTGGATACTTTTATAGGTGGTTGTTACTTTATACTTCTTCAATATAGTGGCAACTGAAGTCTTCAGGGACATCATCGCATATTTGAACCCTTAATTATATAATGTAAGTAACGTTCACTCAGTTAGACCCAAGCTTACCAATACAATTTCTAGGACCACCCGAAAATGGTACAAAGCTGTACGGATGCCGTTTAGCACATTCTTCAGGAAGAAAACGTAACGGGTCAAACTTCAACGGATTGGGCCATATTTTTGGATCCCTGTGTACGTGTATAATACCAAAAACCACTGAACAACCGTCTAAAAGGGTGAAATCACCTACAATGCAAATTCTAATTAAAGTTTCATTTATGTCGGATAGATTTTCTCACCCAGGTCTATGTTTCCAGTAATTGAGCGAGCCAAAAATGGTCCCGCTGGAAACAATCTCAGTGTTTCTTTAATTATCATTTCCGTATATTGTAACTTTGATAAATCACGACAGGTCACTGGTCGATCATGTCCCAACACATCCATTACCTCGTGGTAAACTTTATCCTAAAATAAATGCTGAAATTCAAAGTACCGACTAGTTTCGTGCACATCTTCAGGATCAAGGACAAAAACACAAATTGAAGTTTTTCTTTTTTTTTCTTCGTTAATAATGTAACTCGACTTAGGCCTTAACCATAGAGATGTGCACGGACAGTGCACGAAACTAGTCGGTAGAAGAACGTTTTTGTTCGGATTAACCTATTTCATAAGTTATGAGCCAGGGCAGACCTATGAGCATATTGCCTATTCTTTCTAAGATATTTGATATTTTTTTACCTACATAGGTAATTTTTTCTGCCTATTTCTGATTCTGCAAAGAATTTGTGTGTCTGAATTCCATATTAATAGGCTTATACATCTGACTATATTAGATTGCGTATACAGAGAGTTCAAAACTCGTGTCTCGGGTTGATGGCTATAAACCGGATGGCTATGAGTGAATGATAGTAGAAATCGACATTTCGCCTGTTTCATAGGGTTATGATTTTAAAAACTCTACCTTATCTATTTGAAAATGTAAGATTTATTACAGCAGACATCCACAATGCTTCGTCTGCGTTATGCGCTGGAACTGGCTTGTTTGGCGTATGTACTGTTGTTCTAAACTATGTTGTGATTACTTATTTAATTAGTTTGTTTATTATTTCAAACTAAGAAAACCTGCGATTCGTAAAATTTACCTGTATATCAGGATGGAGGCCCATCATCATCATAACGTATGAGTTTGCCGACGCCGTTGTTTCTGTTCCCTGTTTACAAAAAAGCATCTTGTAATTACGCCGACGGCAACGCGACAGTAAATTCGCCCATATGTAATAATTAGGCTGACAGGTAATTAGATTGGCTATTTCTGAGTAAAACCGTCGTTAAAGAAATACTTTTTGGTCTGAGTTCATATTTGTTTACACCGGTGTAAATGTTGTCGGCTTATTTACCGTCGGCATTTTTACTGTCAGCATAAATATTTGTCGGCGTAATTACACGCAATCTTAATAAACTCAATAATTTACCGCTGTTATTAAGCTTTGCACTTCATCTCTTAATTCTGAGTTTGTTAGGTGAGCTCCTTCTTCTGATAATGTTATGAGTTGTTGTAAAATACTGATTGTGCTGTGAGAACCTAAAAAAAAAATTTCGTTACACCTTTAGAATCCGTAAATCCGTAAAAATCTCATACTATCTTCATAATTTAATTTTAGATCTGCCGGATTTTCTTTTAAATTTTCCAAGTAAACTTCTTTCTTTTGCTTCACAATCTGAAAAATGGTTATTGATTGCTTATAATCGCGAGAGTGCGAATATGTCACTCGACTCACGTCTCGTGAAAGTGTGATATACTATTTTTTATACTAATCAGAAAAACTTTTTTTAATTGTATTTACCGAACCGATGAAGTTGCTGATGTTTTCACAACGTACTTTAAAATCCCGAGATATTTCAGTCAGGTTAAAAATGAAATCATTATGATACCATACGGTTAACATTCTAGTAAATCCTATTTCCAACGCCCTAGACAAAAAATTAAATGTTTAAAATGGAAGTAATCGGGTTAATACTCACTTATCTAAATTATAAGCAAAATCAGATTTAGTTCTCTGTGCGTTTAGAACAATCCCCATTGCAGTTTCTATAAAAAACAATATAAAATGGCCAAGCTCAAAAATTATGTTTCAGAATCTAAACAAATCTATTCCAATAATAATTTATTTCTACTTGCCACAAATTAAATCCAATGTAAAATTGCCGAAATAATCAAAAACATTAAAGGATCCTGTTCCTGCAACATTTTCCAATTGGATTGCTAATACTTCAGCTTGTTCCGAAAAACTTTCGACAAATCTATCCAATATCTTTTGATTAAAACTTGGCAACATTAATTTTCTATGTTTCTTCCATTTATGAACTAAAATTACATTCCATTTTGATCGCTAACATAAAGTTTTTTAAATTTTATTACCTGGTGAAGTGAACAATCCTGCTCCGACTATAGGCTCTCCAAATTTATAAACTGCATCTTTTTTTAAACCATACGGACTGTTCATAACTGCCTCCAAATGTTTAGGATCTGTTAACACAAAATATAATTTTTGGCCCAGCCACATCGGAAATGCAGACTCGTACGTTCTCATTAGGATACTTAAATTTACCAATCTGTCTGCAACAACATTGATTTTAAAAACATATTATAGGAACTTAAATTTTCCACACCTTCATTTGATCCTGCTATGTCCAATGCATTTCCAATAATTGGCCAAGTTGGGGGTCCTTTTCTTTGAGCAGCCATTTGATAAAGCTTTCGTCTATTCCAATGATAGAGTCCATACCAAATTGCAAAAATAGATGCCATCAAAGCCATCAAAGCTCTAAACAAAATTTTACTTTCTACGTCCTGTGGTTTACCAAACAAGTTACTTATTAATCCTTCCATTACCATTTTGTTATATTTACTGCGTGGATCCCCCGTTGGAATTACCTTCTTCCGTTTGTTTTGCGCTTTGAATTCCGGCGACAATTACAAATAATAATTATCAATACCAAAAATAAAAGTAAATTTTATTACAAAATTTTATGTTTGTATTTACTAGTAAATCAGTTAGCTGGAGTTTGAATTAACGATACTATACTGGTACTATTAGAGATTCTTATTGAAAACACATTTCGGTTTATATTTATATCAAAGAGAGAAGGTGAAACAATGGATCAGCAAATATTTAAAGATTGAAAAAATTAAAAGTAATGTAAATTATGTTAAGCAGTTTCTGCGAGAGTACATCTTTGTAGTGCTGGTTTAATTGGCATGAATCTCTGATGATGAGAATTGGCTTTACCAAACCGGTTAGCCCAAACAATGTCTAAACTAATATATTAATTTATGCGATAAGTGTGCATTGTTTTCCGCAATTATCCATAATTTATTTATTTATTTACATATTTACATACCAACAGCCAATGGCCAATTAAAGATACAAAAAAGTAGTCTAGGTACATCTCCAGAAAATTAATTTTCCGCTGTCCTTGGTTGATATGAGGTTTAGCTCCATATGTCCACATCCTTCAATATATTATTGGCCAGAGCATAGAACCAGTATATCGGGCTATTTTGATAGAGGTTGGTTCAATCCCTTGGGTTGTTGATAATTCTATATATTTTGAAATCATCTGCATATACATATTTAAGAGTTTCATTTGAATTGACATTTTATTTTTCAAAAACTTGTCAGATTTTAATTTAACATATATTTTAAGCCACGCCCATTGAATTTTTAAAGGCGAGAATCGTTTGCCTATTTTGCCTTTCCAAACACCCCACCCATCCCATTAGGTACTACCACAAAAGATAGATGTATGTGTTCATAAGAAGTCTAAATCAATCAATAATTTCTCATTGAAAACAAATATTCAAAGAATGCCAATTGAGCTTCCATTTACCCACGAAAATTGGCTCTCCGAAATGAATTTACTAAAGTGTTGATATCAACACTCAATAGTAGGTATTTGAAACATTTTAGTTAAAATTGAGCTAAAGTATTTTAAAATTCGGTGTTTTATTAAATGACTTCAATTTGTCTGCAATTAACTATTTATGTAATTTCTTATAAGAAAAACTCAGCATTGGTTACATCGTTACATACATTTTTTAATTATTTTAATAAAACATTTACAAGGTAAACCACAAAAATAAAATTCAAATAATTTGATATTCATTTATTCATCAGGTATGAATTTATTCACTCATAATGAAATCCGGACACCCCAATCTTAACAATGTAAATTGCACGTTTTCAAGTCATTTTTTCTAATATAAAAATCGCTTTTACAGTAAACCTCATTAAACATTTTTTGTTGAAAATGGCATTGTCTTCATTTTTGTTTATATACATTTTTCAATTCCGTCGCACTGTTTTCGAGTTACAGTGATGTTGAAAAGACTCTCATCATACCTACAACTCACTGACATAGTGTGGAGTAAAGTAAAATATTCATTGTCTTCTACTTTTTAACAACGCCAACGATGCTAAGTACCAGGGGCGGAACGACTGGGGTGCGGCTAAAAGGTCCCCCAGTTGTACTGTGATCTTTTCAATCTTAATAAAAATCTCAAAAATAAGAGGTGCACAACTAGATGCTATTTGAAGTCTGGGGAGGTATAGAATAGTCCCAGGTCACCAGCAATTGTGTTTAAATGATTGCTATGCTATTAAACTGTGACTTCCGCGTAGCGTAGCGGAGTGGCATGCAAAGCATTTAGTGCCGGAGGCACTTTCATCTTCTCCATCTGATGATTGAAGGTTTGACATTGAAATTCTTTGAATTTCACTTGAAGTGGAAAACCACGGCGGTGTGGGTGGTTGTGACGTTCGTATTCCGTACCAGGAATTTTACTATATTCTGTGGGGTGTTCCAGACCCCCCGGTGAGAGTTTTCACGACACATAGATATGCACTAAAACATTTTGTTTGTAATTGTATTTGTTCTAAGAGAATAAAAAGTTTTTATATGAAGGTAAATCACACAACATACACATACACACCTCTTTGGGTTTCCAAACCGGGGGTCTGGGGGTTATGGAATACCCCCCAGTAAGTATCTTATTTTGTTTGTCAAAATCAAATTTTTGATTTTACTTTTCGATCCCAGGCTTAGATCCTTTTTCAAAGGAAGTAAAAATTTAATATTTAAATAAAATAAATTTAATATTAAAATTTAAAACCTAATTTATTTTAAAATTTAAAAAAACTTTTAAATTAAATTGTTTACCTCGACTGACAATTTAATTTCCTTGACTTGGCACTAGGAATGAGAAATTCCCTGACAAAATTAGGGAAATCTTAAATTTTACATTACTTTTCCAGATTTTCCAAAGAAGTGTGAATCCTGTAATTGTTATTGTTATATAGAAAATAATCAGTGGCGTATTTACGTGGGGGGCTTAGGGGGCCCGGGCCCTCTCTGTAGCTAATCAATATGTTAAATAATATTCAATTATTATTTGTTATTTAAATATTTAAAAGTCTTAAGCGATTTTTAAATCCTGATTTATTTAATAAATTATAATTTAGGTCAAAAAATTAATTATTAATTAAATTAATAAAAAAAAGAACGAAAACCGTTTTTAGGAAAAATTATTTTTGCATTTCATATTTTACATTTCCATTTTAAATGTTGTTATTTCGTTTGTTGTTTTACTTGTCTCCCCAAAAGTTCTTTGGGATGATAATCTCGTTAATCCCTTCATTCGGACCAGGGATAGACATTTTCTCACACAATTTTGTGCAAAACTCTCAAAATTATAAAGCCATTGTATGGGGAAATAAATATATTATGTATTTTAATAATAATATATTACAAAACTAAGGGGAAATCGCGGGAAAAATTATGTCTACTAGTGAATGGAAATCTGAAAAAATTCTGGAAAACTCCAAGACATTTCAAGAAACAAATTCTTAGAAAATTTGTAGAAATACAAAAAACTCAAGAAATCCATAGAAATTTCAAGAAAATCTTAGGAAACTTTATAAAATATTGGTAAATAGGAAATCGAGAGAAATGCAAAAAACTCTAGAAAATCTTAGAAAAATATCTAAAACATCTTGTGAAGTGGGGAATCACAGAAAATTCTAGGATATTTTAGAAAATTTAGACAATCTCAGAAAATTGAAAAATAAAAAAACTCATTTAATTATATATTTTTAAAAATATTTAATAAAATTAAATAGGGGGGGGGGAAGGTTACTCGTCTCTATATCCGCTCTTGTTTGAAGGAATTCTTTGGAAATCACTGGAATTGCATGGAAATCGTCGGAATTTCGAGTCCTGTATACAAATTTTTGTTTCTTTTGAAAAAGAAGGGCCCCCGTTAACAACTCACCTGCTTCCCTCACCTGCTTGTTTTGCCACTGCTAAGTACGAATAAGCCAAAACAGCATTTAAGATGAGTAATAATTGTATTATTTTTTGTTTTGAATAGATGCTACCCCCAAAAGATGGTATAGTACTTAATTAATTTACAAATTCAGATATAAGAATTAAATATAAATTGATATGGAAAGTTGATACAAAATTGGTGTAAAAAGATAAATTAATAGAAAAAAAGTTAATAAATAATAATAACCCAGGTAGAAGAAGAAATGAAATATGAAGTATGTTTTTAATAAATTTTAATTAAACAAACACCACAAACACTTAACACAAATTCGGATATGAAGAGAAGAATATTTTATTCATATGTAAAATTGACATAATTTATTGTTAATCGAACCGACTCCTAAGTGATTTTTAAGAATTGGGATGATATCGGTGTCTGTAGTTTATACCAATATCATACAATTATGTTTGCTTCTCTTTGAAATTATCTCGAAATTCCAAATTAATGTTATAGCCGTCTATGGGTTTAAGTACCATATCTGCTGTTAGTTTGATATCTTCGATACTTTTATAGGCGGTCGTTACTTTATACTTCTTCAATATAGTGGCAACTGAAGTCTTCAGGGACATCATCGCATATTTAAACCCTTAATTACATAATGTAAATTACGTTCACTCAATTGAACCCAAGCTTACCAATACAATTTCTAGGACCACCCGAAAATGGAATAAAGCTGTACGGATGCCGTTTAGCACATTCCTGGGGAAGAAAACGTAACGGGTCAAACTTCAACGGATTGGGCCATATTTTTGGATCCCTGTGTACCTGTATAATACCAAAAACTACTGAACAACCGTCTGAAAGGGTGCAATCACCTAAAATACAAATTCTAATTCAAGTTTCATTTATGTCCGATAAATGTTCTCACCCAGGTCTATGTTTCCAGTAATTGAACGAGCCAAAAATGGGCCCGCTGGAAACAATCTCAGTGTTTCTTTAATTACCATTTCTGTATATTGTAATTTTGATAAATCACTGCAGTTCACTGAACGATCATGTCCCAACACATCCATTACCTCGTGATAAACTTTATCCTAAAATAAATGCTGAAATTCAAAAAAAAATGGACTTTTTCCTGTTTCATAGGGTTATGATTCTAAGAACTCAACCTTATCTATTTGAAAAAGTAAGATTTATTAGAACAAACATCCACAATGCTTCGTCTGCGTTATGCGCTGGAACTGGCTTGTTTGGCGTATGTACTGTTGTTCTAAACTATGTTGTGATTACTTATTTAATTAGGTTGTTTATTATTCCAACCTAAAAAACCTGCGATTTGTAAAATTTACCTGTATATCAGGATGGAGGCCCATCATCATCATAACGTATGAGTTTGCCGACGCCGTTGTTTCCGTTCCCTGTTTACAAATAAGCATCATGTAATTACGCCAACCCGACAGTACATACCCGACGGTAAATTCGCCCATATGTAATAAATAGGCCGACAGGTAATGATGCTGACGGTATTAATGCCGACAGGTAAGGGGACGTCCATTAATTACGTGAGGCGATTTTAGCGATTTTTCAACCCCCCTTCCCCCTTAATTTAACCCAATTCTCTCGCAATTTTACAGTTTCTGGCGGAAAAAAAAATACGTGATATTAGCTGAGACCCCCCTCTCCCCCACGTGAGATTCGGTGAAATTCTTCTAGACCTCCTCCCCCCTCTAAACGATTGACTAGTTCTGAGTAAAACCGTCGTTAAAAAAATACTTTTGGTCTGAATTCATATTTGTTTACACCGGAGTAAATATTGTCGGCATATTTACCGTCGGCATTTTTGCTGTCAGCATAATTACTTGTCGGCGTAATTACATGCAATCGCTTAATTGGATAACATGAAATAACCCAAATAAAATCAATAATTAATTACCGCTGCTATAAAGCTTTGCATTTCATCTCTTAATTCTAAATTTGTGAGATTAGCTCCTTCTTCTGATAATGTTATGAGTTGTTGTAAAATACTGATTGAGTTGTGGGAACCTAAAAAAAAATTTCGTTACACTTTTAGCATCCGTAAATCCGTAAAGATTTCCTACTATCTTCATAATTTAATTTTAGATCTGCCGGATTTGTTTTTAAATCTTCCAAGTAAGCTTCTTTCTTTTGTTTCACAACCTGAAAAATGGTTATTGATTGCTTATAATCGCGAGTGAATATGTCACTCGACTCACGTCTCGTGATAGTGTAATATACTATTTTTTATACTAATATGAAAATCTTTTTTTGAATTGTATTTACCGAACCGATGAAGTTAGTCATACTTTCACAAGATACTTTAAACTCTCGAGACATTTCGGTCAGGTTAAAAATGAAATCATAATGATACCATACGGTACACATTCTAATAAAACATATTTCCATAGCCCTAGACAAAAAATTAAATGTTTAAGATGGAAGTCATCGGGCTAATACTCACTTATTTAAATTGTAAGCAAAATCAGATTTGGTTCTCTGTGCGTTTAGAACAATCCCCATTGCGGTTTCTATAAAAAAAAAATATAAAATAGCCAAGCCCAAAAATTATGTTTTGGAATCTAAACTAATCTATTCCAATAATAATTTATTTATACTTACCACAAAGTAAATCCAATGTAAAGTTGCCGAAATAATCAAAAACATTAAACGATCCTGTTCCTGCAACTTTTTCCAATTGGATTGCTAATATTTCAGCTTGTTCCGAAAAACTTTCGACAAATCTATCCAATATCTTCTGATTGAAACTTGGCATTATTAATTTTCTATGTTTTTTCCATTTATGAACAACTAAAATTACATTCCATTTTGATGACTAATTTAATATTTTTTATATTATTTACTACCCGGTGAAGTAAACAATCCTGCTCCGACTATAGGCTCTCCAAATTTATAAACGGCATCTTTTTTTAAACCATACGGACTGTTCATAACTGCCTCCAAATGTTTAGGATCTGTTAATATAAAATATAATTTTTGGCCCAGCCACATCGGAAATGCAGACTCGTACGTTCTCATTAAAATACTTAAATTTGCCAATCTTTCTGCAACAACATTGATTTTAAAAACATATTATAGCAACTTAAATTTCCCTCACCTTCATTTGATCCTGCTACGTCCAATGCATTTCCAATAATTGGCCAAGTTGGAGGTCCTTTTCTTTGAGCAGCCATTTGATAAAGATTGCGTCTACTCCAATGATAGAGCCCATACCAAATAGCAAAAATAGAAATAAACAATGCTATCAAATTCCTAGACGAAATTTTACTTTCTACGTCCTGTGGTTCACTAAATAAATTAATTGATTCTTCCATATTGTAATATTTTACTTCTTCTACTTAAGAATTAATTATTTAAAATAAAAACTGCACTAGTACTATTTGAGATTCTTATTGACGACGCAGTTCGGTTTACTGAACTATATTTATATCAAAGAGACAAGGTGAAACAATGCATCAGCAACAAATTAAAATCAAAACTTGTTAATATTTAATAATTAAGTAACAACGTTTAAATTATGACGTTAATTTATTAATAGTTTAATTAGCTAAACTGATTAACCGTAAATAAAATTTTAATTTATGCAAGAAGTGTGTATTTCTCTTCGCAATTATCCATAATTAATTCATATTAACAATGGAATGTGTAAATTTTCATTTATAAAACTGCGGTAATCTGGGAGTTTGGATGGTCCATTCTGATTTCTAATTAGAAGCGTTGATAGGCCACACCAAAACAATCTCGCGCCGAACCGATTCGCGCCGTAATGGTCCCGCTCCGATAAGTGCTCGCACCGAATCGGTTTGCGCCATTTTGTATATTATTTATTATCAAGGGGTCGGTCGCGTGAATGTAGTGATTAAGAAGCTTTTTCAAATCTTTCAACTTTTTTTTGAAGTAATTTTTACTATAATTGAAGTTCAAATCAGCCTCACACCATTTTGAAGTAAATTTTACTAAGTTTGAGGTAAAGTTTACTAAGTTTGAGGTAAATTTTACTAAATTTGAAGTAAATTTTACTAAATTTAATTTTTACTAAATTTGATATAAAATTTACTCTAATTGATGTATTTTATAAATTAGGATTGAAAATTACATTTAAGTCCTAGAAATAATTGCACACATGGAATGGTATCATCTTACACTAAGGATTCAACTTAAAATTTGAAATACTTAAATAAATTTAACTTTATTGTTTTTCAGTAATATTTACAGACTTCGTAAATTTCAGTATTCCCTACCCTCCCATTAATCATTAAATTTCTCTTATTTATAATGATCTCTAACTTCCAAAGTAATGTTGTAACCATCCACAGGTTTAAGTACCAAATCTGCTTTAAGTCTGATTTCTTCAATGCTTTTGTAGCTAGTCGTTACCTTATACTTCCTCAATACGGTCGCGATTACGGCTTTCATGGCCATCATCGCATATTTTAACCCTTGAAAGAAATATGTAAATAACAGCCAATCACTTGGAAAAAAACTTACCAACGCAATTTCTGGGACCACCAGAAAATGGAAGAAAGCTATAAGGATGTCGTTTTGCACATTCTTCCGGAAGAAAACGCAAAGGATCAAAGTACAACGGATTAGGCCATATTTCCGGATTCCTGTGTACGTGTATAATACCAAAAACGACTGAACAACCAGCTGAAAGAGTGCAATCACCTAAAACCAAATTGCTGATTCCAGTTTCCTCCAGTTTAATTCTTTGCTTACCTAATGTTATGTCATCGGTAATTGCTCGTACCAACATTGGACCCACCGGAAAAATCCTCATGGTTTCCTTTATTACCATTTCGGTGTATTGCAATTTTGATAAATCCCCGCACTCCACCAGACGATCATATCCTAATATATCCACTGCTTCTTCATAAACTTTTTCCTAAAATAACTTAAATAATCGAGGATGTCAATTTATGTTTCCAAAATTTACCTGTATATCAGGATAGAGGCCCATCATTATGAGAACAAAGGAGTTTACGGAAGCTGTAGTTTCACTGCCCTATTTAGGAAAGTAAAATAAAAAACAAACCAAATTGAACTAATAATGATTACCCCTATCATAGCAGTCATCACTTCATCTCGCAATTGTTCATTGGTAAGATTCGCTCCTTCTTCTGATATTTCGATTAGTTGCTGTAGGAAAGTGTTCCTGTTGCGAGAAGCTAAAAATACCAGATAAAACAACTTGGATGCCCAAACATAAAAACAAAAAATCTTACTTTCTTCATAATGAGATTCCGGATTTTCCGAATTTTCTTTTAACTTTTTCAAATAAGCCTCTCTCTTTTGCTTTACAACCTGAAACAAAAGTTACTGGTAATCTACTATCAGGTAATCGCGAATTGTATTTACCGAACCAGTGAAGTTAGCCAATCTCACACAAACTTCTTTAAAATCCTGAGACATTTTAGTCAGGTTAAATATGAAATCAATATGGTACCACAGGACAAACATTCTCTGGAAACAAATTTCCATAGCTCTGAAAAACATTAAATGTTTGAGATAAAAGAAAGGGTTGACTACCCTAGATGCTGTCCGTCCCTGCTCGAGTTTTAGAATTAGTGATTTAGTTTTAATTTAGTTAAAATTTACTTTTCGGTATAATCTGGCCAGGTTGAGTCAACCCCTTTAACTACGGAAATCTGGTACTATCGATGGCAGTCTCCTTTAAATGTCCGTTGGCTTTAAATTGGTGGCAGCGGTGGGATTTATCATATTCCCCGTTACAGCCAGTCTGATTCCAGTTTTAAATTCTTGGTTTCTAAAACTTCTTACCTCTTCCCCGCCCCGTAGGAACAAAAACACGTTATTTAACCTATTTAAAAATTGTACATTTTGATCTTCAAACCTTAAAAAGTATTTTATACAATTAGTGGGGTACTGCGGGGAGTATTCCATATCATCATTCAATATACAGCGCCATTTTAATGAAATTTACTGCAGAACATACACAGAATCTTCGGTTTCCTGAAACCGAGAAGTCTGGAAAAATATAGTACCTCAGTAGCGATCCGGGGCGATCGCCCCCCTTCCCCTAGAACTCAAAAAACATCAATTTTTACAACAAAAATTTTTTTTGTTTATTAAAAAACCAAAAATATATTTATTTTTGATATTAGTACTACTTTTTATTTTTCATATTTAATAAATTTTTATTTTGTGCCCCCCCCCTATTGTAATTCTCTGTATCTGCTACTGGCAACATTATCTATTATTTTTAGTTAATCATAAGTTTATTCTTTTTCTTTAAAAGAATTTTTTTTAATTATGCAATATTGTTTCATTTAAATGTTTTTATTCTAATTTTTGTTTGAAATATATAAATGTTTAAAATTAAATTGTCTATAAGTAGATATATAATAAAAATAAGTTAAAATCATGATGTAAATAGCTTGTGACATTGAGATTTTCACCTTACTCTTGCGTCAAGTAAAGAAATGGTCCTACCTATTAAGTAAGTACTTACTTGGACAGCTTAGGCAATTCAGTACTCAAAAAAATATCAATCACCAATACAATAAAGTGTAGTTTCGTATTAGTTGAAATTAATTTAAAAAATTATTACCGATGACCAAACCAGTTTGCCTTTCGTAAATATTGAAACTTACTCACCTATTTGCGTTATTAACGAAATCAGAATTGGTGGTCTGTGCATCTACGGTAATTCCCATCGCAGTTTCTATAATAAAAAATTCTAAATTTCATTGGCAAAAAATCATCGCAATTTCACGCACCACAAATAGCATCCAATGTAAACCGGCTGAAATAATGAAAAACATCAAAATATCCTGTTCCTGCTACTTTTTCCAATTGGATCGTTAATATTTCGGCCTGTTCGGAAAAAATTTCCACAAACCCATCCAATATCTTTTGATTAAAAGTCGGCATTATAATTCTCCGGTGTTTTTTCCATTGCTTCACTAAAATTTTATTTTATTTCACCAAAAAAAAAAAATTTTTAATTTTACCTGGTGCGGTAAACAGTCCCAACCCCACTATAGGTTCGGTGTATTTATAAAGTTCTTCCTTTTTCAAAGCATGCGGGCTGTTCATGATGGTCTCCAAATGTTTGGGATCTGTTACTCCAAAAAATAATCTCTGACCTAACCACACTGGAAATGGAGACTTGTATGTGCTAAACATACTAATCGCATTTTTCAGTTTTTCTACAAAAATTACTCTAGTATACAGGAGAACAATGAGGTTTCTCACCTTCGTTAGATCCCATAAATGCCATTCCGTTTCCAACGATCGGCCAAGTTGGGGGCCCTTTTCTTTGGGCGGCCATCTGATACAGCTTCCTTCTATTCCAATGATAACGTACATACCAAATTGCAAATATAAAAAAAAGGGAAACTATGAAAGTATTGAACAAATTTTTATTTTCAGGATCTTCTGGTCCACGGAACGAATGAATTATTTTCTTTTCCATTTTGAAATTTTTGATTGCGCGAACTCCACTTTAATACTAACTTGAACTTGTCTTGAGTTACAATATTATATAGAACCAATGTTGTAACTGACGATTTTTTTGTTAGGAATAGAGAGAGACGAAGAATATTGCGCCTTTAATTTTAATATAAATAATTGCTTTCTCTCACTTAAAAAAATACCTGTAACAGCCATAAACACCAGAGCCTTCCAAGGTTATATAGACGAAAATTTGAAAAATAAATCTCTCGAACTCCTTTACTTAGAATTTTCTACTGAAAATATCCCATCATGTAAACATAACATATATAATTTTTTAATATAAATAATTATTTAGCTACGTGTGAAGTGCAAGTAAAATAAAATTGAGTAAATAATTTGAAAAAAGTGACAAATTTTGCATTCACACCTAGCAAAAAAATTCCCTTTAATCTGCAATGAAATAATAAAAATCACTTTAGGAACAACGTGGAATTGTTGAACTTGATATAATATTATTCCTTCATAACAATAAAGCAATAATTATTCTGGTTCTTGCTCAAACTCAAGCAAGGTTAAATTGTTAAGTTGTAAATTTAGTGAACACATAAAGAAAATCAAAAAGAGAGATGGACGTATGTACAGCAAAGGACTTCGCTTGTCAGTTTATTTATTTGAGTGGCCATCCCACCACTGTCCAGTTCAAAAAATATTGAAGCTAAAATATCAAAATAAATATTTTATTTTGTGATTTTTTGGATTTTATCATAATTTTAAATTTTGTCTAACTTCAACAATGACCAACAATGGACATTTCCAATTTTTATTAGTTACAATTAATCTTTCACTATCTACTTTTCTATTTTACTTGTTATTAACTTCTATAATCTAATTGAAACCTACCTGTAGAATAAATAAAACCTATCATTCCGCAGATTTTACAGGTTTTATAATAACTTCCATTAAAATCTCATCTTTACTTAGTCTTCCTTAGTATTATTTTTTAATAGCACTGGATGGTATTCCATACCCCCCAGACCCCCCGGTCTCAAAAACCTTTTCCTCTTTCAGAACAAATACATCTAATCTAATTGGAAGCTACCTGTAGAATAAACAGATTTTACAAGTTTCCTAACAACTTCCTTTGAAATCTCATCTTCACATAATCTTCCTTATTATTATTTTCAAGAGCACTTGAATTCCATACCCCCAGACCCACCGGTCTCAATAACCTTTTTCTCTTTCAGAACAAATACATCTAATCTAATTGGAAGCTACCTGTAGAATAAATAAAACCAATCATTCCGCAGATTTTACAGAGTTTTTTTTATTAAACTTTGAATTTAAGTTTAAAAGACACAAAACAATGAGAATAGACCGGGGGGGTGCACGCTTTTATTTTATTCCCAAATCATTACACCTAACATAACAAACTAGACAGGTTTCGTAACAACTTCCATTAAAATCTCATCTTCGCATAGTCTTCCTTATTATTATTTTTTAAGAGCACTGGAGGGTATTTCATACCCCCCAGACCCCCCGGTCTCAATAACCTTTTTTCTCTTTCAGAACAAAAGCATCTAATCTAATTGGAAGCTACCTGTAGAATAAATAAAATCTATCATTCCGCAGATTTTACAGAGTTTTTTTACTAAACTTTGAATTTAAGTTTAAAAGACACAAAACAATTAGAATAAACCGGGGTATGGAATACCCCCCAGTGAACGCTTTTATTTCATTCCCAAATCATTACACCCAACACAACAAACTAGACTGAAGAACTAATACTATTGGTCCATGAATAAAGAGTAAATGGTGCACTGGGAGGTATTTATGTTTCTGAAGTACTCACCGGGTACCGGCATAGAATACCTCCCTCCCTCTCAGTAGCTCACTACTGTTATGACTTACACTTTAAGGTATGGATGCATGTAGAAACATGTATTGGGTAAACCAGCAAACTGAATATTTAAGAATTTTCTACGGAGAAGAAAGGACGAAGCGGACAACAAATCACAAAGACGTAAAGATGAAAGAGGTTGGAGAAAATGCACTAAATCCGAGATTGCAAGCGAGAACAATTTCATGAAAGTCTGGCACTTAGGCTACCCAAGTATGAAGATTGATAAAAAGAAGCTGCAGAAGACGCTCGGGTCTTCTATAAATTTGATTAGATTAGATTTCCAGCTTCTGTCACTACTTCAACAAGGATAATGGAGGAAAAATTACGAAAGAGAACGATAGAGATTATCAGTATAGTCAAGCAGATTTAAAACAAAAATTCACAAACGACATCAATATGGTAGCACAAGCGAAGACGCAAATAGAACTCCAGAGACAATTAAAATTATCCAAATCTAGATAACTGACAAATCAGGGGTTCTGATGATGGCAAGAAGGAATATAAAACCAGAAACTTTCTAAATAGAATCAATGAGTCCAGCATCAGCGTTATAGGACTAGGCTAGGAACTGGATAATGTCTAACGTATGGCATATCCTAGTCAATAGGAAAGTGCCAACAGCGGCGCACTGAATAAGCTTAAGTCCAACGTGAGAAAGCCCAGAGAATCCAAATATGGGAAGATGAATTGCAGGAATTAATTAATAATTGTAAGGCGGTTACGGCTTGGCGCTTAAGAAAAGCCTTGTTCTTCCCTCGGAAGGCAATGGCAAACCACCGAGGTACATTGCCAAGAAAGCTTTTAGGTCGCAAGAGAAAATTAATAATTATTGACAGAACCAGCAGACAAAGACTATTTGGCATAACGCCAAACGTCCGAAGCTACAAAGCGGACATGAAACCAGCGAGAGAAGAAGCCATCATGAAATGGTAAGAACAATGATGGGACTAAAGCAAACGACAGGCCACATTCACCCAGTCAAAAAATGAAAACCAAGCAAATTACAGCTTAGATTGTATTGGGTTCCAATCTGACTGCACCACAACTGCATACCATAGGTCTGCCCATACATTTTTGGCATCAAGTGACTCATTTCAATTTTTCAACACACATTTTCCTCTTAATAACCATAACAACAAAATCATAAACAAAGTAAACTCAAATTCGAAATAAGCAATTTGAAATTCAAATTTGTCTGTTTTGAAATGGTAAGAACATAAATTTAAATTAACTAAACAGTTTTTGACACTGTTTTTTGCCCTTTATTTGCAGCGTGAAGTTATTTCGACCCACCTTGGTCAAGCTGGAGTCCAAATGGGAAACGCCTGCTGGGAATTATACTGTCTGGAACATGGAATTCAACCTGACGGCCAAATGCCATCAGACAAAACAATTTCGGGTGGAGACGACAGCTTTAGTACATTTTTCAGCGAAACTGGGGCAGGAAAACACGTACCCAGAGCTGTGATGGTCGATCTGGAACCCACCGTGATTGATGAAGTTAGGACTGGTACTTATCGCCAATTGTTTCATCCCGAGCAACTCATAACCGGTAAAGAAGACGCAGCCAATAATTACGCAAGAGGGCACTACACTGTTGGTAAAGAAATAGTCGACATGGTTCTCGACCGCTTAAGAAAATTGGCAGATCAGTGTACCGGTTTACAAGGCTTCCTTCTTTTCCATTCCTTCGGTGGTGGCACAGGATCGGGGTTTACTTCTCTTCTTATGGAAAGATTATCAGTGGATTATGGAAAAAAATCTAAATTGGAGTTTGCTATTTATCCAGCCCCTCAGATATCGACTGCTGTGGTGGAACCCTACAACGCGGTTTTGACCACCCATACCACTCTTGAGCACTCTGATTGCGCGTTTATGGTCGATAACGAAGCTATTTATGATATTTGTCGGCGTAATTTGGATATTGAACGACCGACTTATACCAACCTGAATAGGCTGATTGGGCAAATAGTGAGTTCGATAACGGCTTCGTTGCGTTTTGACGGTGCTCTCAATGTTGATTTAACGGAATTTCAAACCAATTTAGTTCCTTATCCTCGCATTCATTTTCCATTGGCAACGTATGCTCCCATCGTGTCTGCGGAAAGAGCTTACCACGAACAGCTAACCGTTGCCGATATAACAAATGCTTGTTTTGAACCTGCAAATCAGTTGGTAAAATGTGATCCAAGGCATGGAAAGTATATGGCTTGTTGCGTTTTGTACAGAGGGGACGTGGTTCCAAAAGATGTTAACGCTGCTATCGGAACGATTAAAACTAAACGTACCATTCAGTTTGTCGATTGGTGCCCAACTGGTTTTAAGGTTGGGATTAATTATCAACCACCGACTGTTGTTCCTGGAGGAGATTTGGCAAAAGTACAGCGAGCTGTTTGCATGCTGTCCAACACGACGGCCATTGCCGAAGCGTGGGCACGTTTGGATCATAAATTTGATTTGATGTATGCCAAACGGGCTTTCGTGCATTGGTACGTGGGGGAAGGCATGGAAGAAGGAGAGTTTTCAGAAGCAAGAGAAGATACTGCCGCTTTGGAGAAAGATTACGAAGAAGTAGGCATGGATTCTGGAATGGGCGAAGAAGATGACGCCTGAAGGTCGCTGAAGCATCGCAGAATTAGAAAATGGTTGATGGTTCATCAGATTAACTTTATATTTAGTTTATTGTTACTGTTCCTGTTGTATTCATTATTTTGGAATAAAAAAGTTTAAATAAATTTTCTTAAATGAGCAGCTTTCTCATTTTGTTCCAAGTGTACGATCTGCCTTAAACAGCTTCGTTTTCGACAATTTATTGTTATCGATCGGTTAAGTGCATTTTCATTGGATTCCATCACGAAGCTGTTGCTTTGCGTGACATTTGTAACCAAGACAACATTAAATTGTTTGATCAAATTTTCACCATCAGTTCAAAATAATTTGATTGTCTTTACAATGTCTGTGATAACTGAAAATCCTGTAATAATTGAAAAAAATGCAGATGAAGCAGTAATTCAATGTTCGGAACTGGAGAAGCTATGTCGGGGTCCTAGGTAATTTTCAAAAACTGTTCTTCGGCACTTTTTCACGTTTTGAATTGCAGGATGACCAAGGAATTTATTAAGGCTCACTGTAAGCAGCATAAGTTGTACCAGACGCCATATTTGAACGACGTTTTATATTTACACTACAAAGGTTTTTCACGAATTGAAAATTTAGAAGAATACACCGGTTTAAAGTGTTTGTGGCTGGAAAACAACGGCCTTGCACTGATTAGTGGATTGAACAACCAGCCCGACCTCCGTAGCTTGTTCCTCCATTACAATCTTATCAAAAAAATCGAAAATTTGGAAAAATGCGTCAATTTGAACAGTCTCAACCTGTCACATAACCAAGTCAGAAAAATTGAAAATTTGAGCTCCAATTTAAGTTTGCAGACACTAAATTTGGGAAACAATTATATTGAAACCTTGGAGGAACTGGAGCATTTGAAGGAATTAAAAGAGGTTTCCGTCCTGGATTTATCCAATAATCACATTGAGAATCCATTAGTCGTTGAGATATTTTCCAGCATGTCCAATCTGCGAGTTCTTTGTATGACTGGAAATCCTGTCATCCGAAAAATTCCTTCCTACCGGAAAACGCTCACTTTAGCTTGCGTAAGTTGATTTTTCCAAAAACATCAAAATATATATTGATTCAATTTCCAGAAAGAATTGCGGTATTTGGACGATCGTCCAATCTTCCCTCGAGATCGAGCATGCGCTGAAGCCTGGGAACGTGGGGGAATAACTGAAGAACAGGCGGAGCGGCAACGCTGGATCGATCGAGACAATCAAAGAATCCAAGATAGCGTCAATGGTCAGTGATTTTGCTCTCTAATTTTTGAAGCTAATTTTAAATTGTAGGTTTACTTCAATTACGTGAAGAACGTCGCGAGCAGCGTATGCTTCAACACCAAGACAGCGGCGTGGGCGCTTCGCTCAACGATTCCGAAAGTGAACCGGATAGCATTTCCTTGGTGAACTTGCTCGGTAACGAAAACGAAACAGAAAATAACGAGGAAGAAGAAGTTGAGGCTTCCACCAGCTCAGCACCGTACAATTACGCAGCAGCTTGTGAAGAATCCGAACGCGAACAGAAACGATTAACCGACGAAACAGAAGATGAAGAAAGCGATGAAGAGGTGGAGGTGCATAGCGACTTTATGGAAGATCACCAAACCAACGCAGATTATTTGGAATATTCCGAAAATATTTTCGATTTTAATCCTAAGAGTAAGAAGAGAATGTACAAGCAAAAGATTCTCGTTCAAGAAATCGCGCCTGGCGATGATGCTACCAAACCGATTATTGACGATACTGATAAAGTATCTGAGTCAGGTAGTTCTCATTCGAACGAAGTCGATTCCATTGAACCCCATCGATGTGTTAAGAATAAGGATTACGCACGTGCCTTACGGGTTGCAATGCAAAATTATGCGGAAAAAACCGAATCCTGTAATGCCGGAGATCGAAAGGAAACATCAAATGAAGAAATTGATTCCAAAGGTACGGAAGAAGAAAGTTTATCTGTTCAAACACAAACCGACAAAGATACCAGTGTCGACTACAAGGCTTTCAAACTTACAAACTGTCAACAAACTCCACTTGATTTTGATCAAAATACTGCAAACACTCGTGAGATTCATACTCAAACTGAATATGAAGAAGTATCATCAAATAATGAAGATGAAGCAGTGTTGATGAGCATTACTGTTATTGACCCAGTTGAAGAAACTGCTTCACAGGAAAATATTTCAGAAACAAAGAGTATTCTTGCAATCAAAGAAGAAGAAATTCAAAATATTGATGAAAACGTGGAAGAAATAAAAACTAATCCTGGTATTGCACTTGAAGTACCAAATTCTTCTTTCGAAGAAGAAACCATCCAAACCCAAACTGATAACAACGTTAAAGTAGAAATCATCTCCACAGCTTCCATTGCTTTAACACAAACTTCAGATGTTGAAATAATTGAAGAACAATCTGAAGATAATGAAAATATTCTCCCAGAAACGCAAAAATCTGCAACTGTTTCGGTTACAAAAACCGAAGTTGAAGAAATTGACGAGGAAGGTGTGAAAGAAGACGAAAAACCGCTTGAAACCGAAACGATAACTCAAACTGACTGTGAAGAAAATGAAGAAACAACTGGAGATGAAAACAAGACGAGCTCTCCCGAGCCAAATAAACCGGAAATCGAAAGTGAGGTAGATTCGGGTATTTCCGTTTCGATAAATCAGGCGGAGTTAATTAACGTTTCCTGTGGTTCCGAAACGTTTGACAAACAAACTGAACTTGAAGAAGTTAAACTAACCAATTCCAAAGCTGAAGATGTTTCGGTCAAAAACGTTGAAGTAAAACCCAAGAAAGTCAGAACAATGTCCCATTCCATTTCTATACAAACCGGTCCCGACGATTGCGGTCCTAAAAATAAAGATGATCCGTTCGATGAGTTGGTTGAAATTTATAAAGCTAATGCTGCCTTGGAATCTTCCGAATCGGAGAGTTCGTCGGACGAAAATGAGATTGCCAGTAGCCACTACTATAGGAAAATGGACAAAGCTTTAGAACTCGAAAAGTTTGTAATCGAAGATCGAGAGGCAAGCGAAGATGTTGAGGAAGTGGATGAACAAACACTATTTTTACGGCCAAAGAAAAGTGAAGAAGACAGGATTAAAGATAACACAATTACAGTGGGCGAATCGGAATATCCGATTAATGATGTGCGCGAGCTGCTTTCATGGAAACTGAAGGTAAATACAGAAAACATAATGATTCCATTGCCTCGCTTAAGAAGCACTCCGAAAGTAGAAATGGAAGATTACGAAGTAGTCGACTCGTATAAACTCATTGATGGAAAAGTAGATGAAAGCGTTGCTCAAGATCAGGCCAAAGAAGAAGAAGAGGAAGAAGAAATCCCTTCGACGTACACTACGTATAACAGTTACATAAAGGACTTCGATAGGAAGATCTCGAGAAGACCTTACAAAGAACCGGTTATTACCCACGTTCTTCACATGACCGACGCAATTTCGGTTTTTGATGAAGATCCACATAAACATGATAAAAATCAACAAATTGAAAATTCGATTGTGGTCACCAATAGCATTTCGTGTTTAAGAACTGATTTGAAAAAGTTTACGGATGATTTGCATGCTTACACTGAAAAATATAACCGACAGTATCAAGATGCTATGAACACTTTCGTTACGAATTACAACGCTTGTAACAAGCGTGAGCAAGAAGAAAGGGATCTCGTAGAAAATAAACGTAACCAAGAAAGCAAAGCTGATTCCGACGAAAACATCGAAACAGTCACAGAGAAACAAGAAGAAGATGAAAGCATTGAAGAAAGCGATGAAGAAGAAATTGTAATAGAAGATGATGACGACGATATTTTAAGTGAAACCAAAGTGTCGCCGCATATTAAACAAATAATAAATGTAAACAAAACTTTGTTGATAGAAAACAAGGACATAGAAGAAATAAATGTTCCGATAACGCCACTTCAGTCCCTTTACATATCGTATAGTCCAAAAACTGAGTCTGCGACCATATCGGTGGAACAAATGCAAGATTCAAACGACGAGAAAGCAGAAAACTCAAATGAAGAAGAAGCAATAGTTAAACGAAATATAAGTTGCACGTTAGAAATGCAATTAGCTAAAGAAATGGATTAAGATTTTAAGCGTTGATTAATCGAATAATAAATATTACGTCAACTCCAAGAGACAACGTAAGATTTCTGGGAAATAGCAATAATAACACTTTAATTTCTAATGTAACTTTATAATATATTGTCGCAATAAATGATTTAAACTTTCACACTTCCTTCCTTTGCGGAGGAAAATCAAACCAAAACGGTTAAGAGACTTTGTCAGTCAGACACTTTCAAAAAATCGATTTTTTCGAAATCGAAAATCGGGCAGAATCATGTTGGCAGTGGAGGAACTATTTTTTTGGCACCTCCGAAGGCAGCGCATAAGTCGCTTGGATCTCAATATTTTTCTATGAAAAAATTATGTAATATAGGTCAAATATATTCTTAATTAACTTTTCTTCCAAAAAACTGAAATGTTGAAATGTTAGTTCTAGTTCGGCGGTAAATATAATACAAAACAGGAATAAATAAAGCAGATTAGCAGTGTTGATTAGTACGATGGAAGTAGTATTTGCGGAAAAGTTGGTAAAGAAAAACTAAAACGAAGAAGTATTATTATTTATTTGATACATTATTATAACATACATGTTGCTATAGTAAGTCGTACACCATACGCTTTTAAATTAGTTAACAATAAAAAAATGACAATCTATCCTACACTTGAATTGCGCGCCTGCCATGGCTTTGAGACCACATACAAAGAGCAGTGCGCGCATAAAAATGCAAAACCTAAAGGGTTTGTTAAAATTGTGCTAATCAATACGCAATCGTTTTGTGTTTGTTTTTTCTTTAAATATCACGAAACGAGTGCGATAGAGTGACAGCATTCAGATAGCCAAAAATAACAAAAAATTAACATGCTACATTTTTGCGCAATTATTGTGCCCATACCTTAAAAATTATAGCAGAGACTGTAGTAGTAGTAGTAGTTAGGTAGTAGTAAAACTTTTATTTGGTTTCAATGAAATTGTTATACTTATGTGTTGTGACATGACTTATTTTTATTATTTAATATAAAAACACTCGCACACGCCCACAAGTACGCCAATAGGAAGATTTGCGCAAGTCTTCCCATTGGGGGTAAGTGATATAAAAACACAGTTCAATATTATCAAATCGACTTGACGGTAAATAAGTCGGCAAGTCTTAATCAATTACACAACTATCACCAATATGTGAGCCCTTTTGATTTGGAAAGTTGTTGATTTCCATTTTTAAAAATCAGATTGGTCATAGTCGCATAAACAAATTTGAGAATAAAATTCTGTTTTCAGTACCCTTCCTCATAGGCCCTTTTATACACAGAGACATACACACAAAATGCACATTTTTCTTAATAAATAATTTTTTTTTTAAATTAAATCTACATTTATTTAGAATTCATATGCATCGTCTCGTTGTTATATACGGGGCGGGCCTGTTAAACGAAACGCCGCGCGCATATAACAACGGCGACATATATGTAAATATAAAAAAGAAGTCGCGATAAGAAAGTGCACGCAAAAATAACACAAGTGAGGTTTTTGGCATATAAAATATTTATAGAAGAGTGATTAAATATACATCACTTTCTCGCATCATTACAAGCAAAGCTATTTTATCGAATAGTTTTACCTATTTTATTAGTAATAATAATAATCATAATAATGAAAAATTCTATTTAAAATGCCTTCATCAAAAATGAGAAAATTTATTTACTATATTTATTCTTTCTTTTTTCATTATAATAATAAAGCGCACAAATGCCAAAACACATTAAAAAAATAATGATAAGGCGAGATACACTGTCGTATTATAAAAATATAAAACACTTGTTCGAATCTACAAACATTGCATCACAACAAGCAGAAAAAAACGTAACGCCCTTTCATCACAATTACTTTTTGGATCTCCCCTATATACACACTCCTATTTTTATTTTTTCAAACAAATTTGAAAAACCCAAGTCCTAAAATAAAGAGCCCTATCTGGAAATTCATTTGAACACAAGAACAATAATTATATTAATTTTCTAGAAATAATCAAAAATTTGGCACGCTAAACCAACTGAGTTACCTTTTAATCTGCCTGATGCGAGCCCAAACAAAAATCAGGGAAAAAATTCAAACGAAAATTTCAATGAAAGAAAATAAACAACGAATGAACGACTTTTTTTTTACTTATGAGAAAAATGGAACACTGTTTTAATAAAAAAACAGTTGAGGCAGTAGTTGAACAACTGTTTGATTCTCAATCTCATCCTTTTTGTCAGACTAGGTCCGTAACACCAATTTATCACTATGATTGGTTCAAGAGGAGCACGACAACGACAATTTTAAATTAAACCTGTGAGTCTGGCGAATTTGACTTTTTACTTGTTTCCCCCTCTCTTTCTCTCTGTTTTTGAGATATGGCACGACACGTGTGGTTTAATGCAAATTGGTTCGTGACTAGCTAAGCTAGTGCCATCAAAGGAAACAATTAAGTTAAGTTTAATTTATTATTTTTTTTTTTTAGTTAAAAAAAAAGTTATATGTGAAGAGGCAGATTTCTGCTTATTTTGCTAAAAATTGGTCTTATTTTGTACTTCTGCCACTCCCATGATATTTTAAATACATACAGTCTACACTGGATGATACCCAAATAGTAATTTGAAAAAACTCTCCCATCTGTATCAGACTTACATCTATTTTTTGTATTTTAAGGAAGAAAACGGAGGAAAATAAAACTCAAAAAAAAACTTTTAAAAACGGGTATTTGCTAACATATTCGGACGAGAGTGCAATTTTATTATATCCTACGGAAAAAAGTCACATTAAAGCACTTAAAATTAAAAGTTAAAGGAAAATAATTCGACACCTACATTAATAAAAAGCTTTGGAATAATCACAAAAAATGATGTGTTAACAAATACCTTAAATAACTTAAATGTAAAAAAGCATCAACAAACTAAAATAATTAAAAATTGGAAACTAGCCTAAGCTGTTTGGTTACTTTTCATTTTTATATTCTATTTTATACAACGGTGCAAGCAACTGCAATAAATACGAACTAGCACATAGAAAATAATTAAGAAACAATATTTTTTTACCCATATATATTATTATATACAAAGAACTCTGTGGTAATTCTTTAGAACACTAAACAAAACCAGAAGAAGAAATGAAAACTTAACTTTAGACGTGATGTCAGTACGATACAGCACTAAGATTTGGCAACACTTGCTTTAATTCCATATGCGCAGGAAACTGTCCCATGAACCTGTTCCTACTGCCATACCATTTTCTGTCACTCCTAAGCAACTGACACGATTATCATGTCCAGCAAGAATTCCTAAAACAAATTCATTCTTTAAAATTTTTTTTTCTCAAATTTAAACTACTTAATCACAATTAAAATTAAAAATTCATCAGAATAAACTAACGAGCTTAATTTATTTTAAAACAGGATTTTGTTGACCCCCCCCCTCGAAGGCTTTAAAAAATTTCGAAATTGAATTTAGCATCAGCCAAAATCAGCTAATCACCATCATGTTTTAGCATTTCAGCTTTTAATTGGAATTTAATTAATGAAATTCTAATTTATTTTATGCTAGCACTAAAACAATCGAATGCCAGTCAAAGTCCAAGTCGTTTGTTTTGCCAAGATATAATAATAATAAACAATGACGATAAAAACATTAAAATAAGGATACCAAGAACTGTTTGTCTTGATCAGCATGTTATTTTTTTCCAAACGTGAAATTATTTACTGACGGGCCGCACTAAAGAGGTCTAGAACGGTGTACACGATTAGTTCGGTTATTATGTCCAAATAATCCCCCTGAACATACAATAATGAGGAATTCCAAAGACAAAAACTTAGAAACTCAAAAATTTTTTTACATTTATTCTAGTGTATAACATACTTTTAAACGTCAGATTATACTTCAATATGGGCTCAAATATATGTTTTGTATAATTATTATTATAATTTAATTTCTTTAATTTTTCAATAAAAATAAAAATTTTGTGAATTTCATTTCTTGTTTTGTAGCGGCCTTGTTTATTATTTTCTGATTTTCTGTGAAATGGGTTAGTTTTTCAAAAAATTTTACTAGACAAAAGTTGTAGTCCGTTGAATTTTCTATCCGAGATAGGGCGTCAGATTTTTTTTAAATATTTCGTTTAAAAGATACAAAGTTTTTAAAAATAGCAAGAAAATAAAAGTTCGAAATTTTCAACATTTTGTTACTTACTTTCATTCATAACTCGAAAGCCGTTGATTTTAGACAATAAAAGGTTTAAATCTAGTTTGTTGATTATTTCACGCTCTTTAAAAAAGCACTTAACCATTTTTGCTGAAAAATCAATATTTTCCGAGCTATGGCCATGTGAAGGTGAAAATTGAATAAAAATGCTCTAAAGAAGCCTAACTCCCGAGGGTTTGAATTTAGAAAAAAACATTTGCTAAAGAATATTCTTAGAAAAGTGTCCTCTATCACGACTAAAATTATGTCAAGTATATCCGGGGACACCCTGTATACATTATTATTTAAAAATTAACAGATTAATCAAACAATAAAATTCGAATTACTTTTATTGTTGCACTCGGAATAAGTTCACTTATGTTCTACAATCGAGAATTTAAATCTCTTTGATAACCTTTTGTCTGCTGTGTTTATTGTTTTTGTATTATACTTACAGCCGAACTAGAACCAACAATATTATTCCTGATATTGGATATTTGTAATGAAACATTCATAATTTTAATTTATTAATAAATTTTAATAATATTTTCACTAATTAAAAATATACTTATTAGATGCAATTGTTAAAATTTTAAACATCCTGCTTTGATTTTAAGATTTGCCTGTAACAGGCAGAATAAAAAGTTTTACACTTCTATAAGTTTTACATTTGAACTTATTAATTTAGGGATTTTCTATGAATGAAAATATTTTCGTATGAGTTACAAGTTATAATAAATTTACAGATTTTTATTAGTTCGGCAGTAAATATATTACAAAACAACAATAAATAAAGCAAATAAAAAGCTTCAAAAGGGATTTGAATTGAAAATAATTTATTTATGTAATTATTCAAAATTAATCAGCCTCCAACCGCCGCGCCCCTAGTCCTCTAATACAACTCCTTTCAACATCGCAGGAATTCCACTTTTGTTGTGGTTTAATTTATTTTGGACTTCAGTTTTTATTCTTCACAAAGGTTATTAAAAAGAAGAAATTAAGAAGTTATTCTCAAAGCATTGTTCAATTAATTTAAGTTATACTTATCTTTAAGATCTGAAGTTGATACTTTGAAGTTATGAAATTCAAGTAACAAGTTAATATAACAACTTTAAGATCCAAAATTGTTACTTTGAAGTTATGAATTTCAAGTTTCCAAGTAAATATTGATTTTGAAATATATATTAACTCGAAGAAAAACTACCAAGTTAAAAATAGAAAAAAAATTTTGTTTCGAGAATTGTCTATCCCAATTAAAGATCTATAACTTGCGAGATGTGATAATCTCCTGTTTAGTTACTGTCAGCAGTTTACTAAAAAGGGGGTGACGTAATTGCTTGAAAAACATTTTCGTCGATAAGATAATCCTAAACTAATGAAAGTATTCAACTCGACTAGGGTACCTAATCCGCAATCCCCCTAATTTTTTCCAAATAATTTGGATTGTTTTGCATGATTAATTCCAGAGATTCATAAACGGCCCCACCCTAACGTACTTGAATTGAAAATCCATTGTGATTATTGTCACAATTTAATAAGTAAAAGCATCTCTGAAAGAGTGAAAATATGTCCTGGAATACGCGAGTCTTGTAAGTCATTGATCTAAATAAAACAGATCACTTTTCATCAATCAGCAAACTTCACATTCGTCAATACAAAGGTCTGGTTTTTGATTGATAGTTTTTCGTAGTTTTTGATAAAAACTTTCAATGTCCTTAACTTGAGATGATATAAAAGACATTGTCGGCTGAAAATAGTTCCGTTGACCTATTTTACGGTCAACACCGATTTGATCTTTTTGGATATCTATAAATCATAAACAAAATGCAGGAATAGATATCAACACAATGGCGCCCTATGTAGGGCATAGATAGGTAAATTATTTTCAAGTTTATGATATAAGCTCGGGCGAACCCGAGTAACCAATATAAATTAACTAAGCGTGAAAGATAAACATTTATACAAAGAAAAGAAAATGTTTGTTTAAATTGATATAACCAACTTTTCGATTTGTTTTCAATCCTAGTGTTTTTCAGTTGTTGATTACATTAAACTTACAGTAGTGGTATGAAACCTTTAATTTTCAGGATTTCCTATCCTTTTACTTGAAAGAAATTTATTTGAGAAAAATATTCCAATTTGCATTTAGTTTGACTATTTTGTTTGCTTATCTGATAAATTTATCAAAGAAACGGGAAATGAGAAAAACAGTTGGTTAAACTAAACACTTGATGATATAATAAAATAATTAAATGTTTTCGAGGAAATCTTAAAAATGCTTTAGTTAAAATTTAATTCAAGGTTTGAGATTTTGTCATTAATTTAAGAGATCATTAAACTGATGATGAAACAATTACACAGCGTCAATTTGCTGGTTCTAATTATGCAATATTACACTACGTTCGTTCGTGTAGTGTTAATTAGTTTGTTTTTTTAAATTTAATTACCGGCACTTAAATATTGAAATCGTGATTGAGTAAAAAGATCGCCGCGGTGTCGTGCAATTTGTAGGATGCAGGAAAGTTATGTAGTTTGACTAGAAAATTGAAATTGAAAAATCTTACCTGCTCTTTCTGTTTTCATAGAATCCCATACATTGCAGTTAAAATCATCATATCCTGCAAGTAATAGACGGCCCGATTTGCTAAAGGCGACACTGGTGATACCACAAATGATGTTATCGTGACTATACATGGCTAGTTCTTGGTCGGCACGTATATCAAATAAACGGCAAGTCGCGTCGTCACTGCCTGTTGCAAAAGCTTGTCCATTAGGGAAAAACTACAAAACAACAATCAAAATTCGCCCAAAAACCTTTTCGATCTCAAAACTCACTGTGACAGCGTTGATATCTGACTCGTGCCCGGGGAAGGTTTGCTTACATCCTCCGTCTCTTATATCCCATAATTTAGCGGAAGCATCACATGCTCCAGAAACAAATGTGCGAAAATCTGGAGATAATGAAAGAGACATGACATCTCCTGTATGACCCAAAAATGAACCGACTTGTTGACCCGTTTCTATATCCCATAGGGCACTAAAACATAATTTTACAAAATTCACCTTCTCGACATCCGATCGAAAACATACCAACTCATATCTCCTGAGCTAGTGACAATTTGGTTATCATCTAAAAATCGACAACACGATAAATAACCCGTGTGTCCAGGTAATTCTCGACTAACACGGACATTTCCTTCTCTAGTTTTTAAACTGTATATAGAACATATGTTATCTAAACCACCACAGGCTACGTAACTACCTGATGGTGCATATGCACAAGTCATCACCCATGATGACCTTAATGGAATAGCATGAACCTAAACAATCTTACAATGAGACTCTCTCCAAAAAAATATGCCTACAGTTGTTACCTTATTGGTTGTGTGACTGTCCCAAACAATTAATTTACCGTCTTGAGAAGCTGATACTAAGTTTCTTGAATCTGAGCCCCAATGCATAGCATATATTTTGGCAAGATGTCCTCTGAGCGTACGGCGTGTTCGCATTTGAACTCGGCCGATTGGTTCCAGGCTGGCCGTAGCCTGTACAAGTGAAGTGTCGCATGCTGCCTTTCGAGCATCCTATGGACAAAGAAAAATTGTTACTGACTATAAATATAAAAAGTATGCACATCTGCACATTCGAATTTAAATATTTAAATAAGCAGAAAAACAGGAACCAGCAGGTTACTCATCAGTTTTAAGAAATTAAGTTTACATTTCATTTACTTTCTTCACAGAAATACATATATACAAAAACATAAATAAAGTCCGGCTCCCTAATAATAGACGAACGGTTATAGCTTTTCCCCTAATACGGTTTATCCAATCTTCCAGTTGCATAAAATTATAAATATCGCATCAAAACGTGAAAGTATATATAGGTATTGCATTCTCCAAGATTACAATTTTATAATCCAACATTGAAAAATAAACAATCAAATATAAATATAGAAAATGTTTTACGATTAAAAAGTTTGGCCATCAAATTTTAGTTTTAGTTTCAATTAAAAATTAGAAAATCTGAAAAATTGATTTTCCTTGTGTTTTTTTCGATTTACCCACATTGGCGCGCCAACGTGGAATTGGTTTTTTTACATCCTCTACTAATGCTGCTCAAAGCCTCCACCACTTCAAAATTTCTTAATGATTAACAGTCGATCAGTCGAGGAATTAATAACAAAAACATATCAAAACCGCCCAGTTTCAAGTCCTACAGCTTAATGCAGAATTCCGACAACCAGATAGTTAGAAAGCATCGATTACACTGAGCCCCCTTCTCAAGAAAACTTAAGGAATTACGTAAACGTAATTTTGTTCGACAACATTTTTTCGACTATGACTTGTTCGACTTGGAATTTTATACGACATACATTTGTTCCACGGTATTTTAAATTACCATATCACCGTAACACCATACATCGTACAAAATTGTAAGTATTCGTACGCTGATAATTTATTCATAGCATTTCTAAGAGAAACATTCGATGACACTAAAACCAAATTTAGAAAAATCTTACGCTAAGCCCTTTTAAATATGGGTCGTGTATTTCTACCCTTAATCATTGATTTTTTCAAGTTCTGTAATCAAAGCTATAATGGAATAAATTGCAATTTTAATTTCCATGCCTCTAGGATATTCCATACAATTAACAGGATAGTGGGGAAACCCATAACTCCCAGACCCCCCAAACAAAGAGTGAAAAATTCCTTATTATTGATTCTAAAAAGGCTATAGCATAGCACTGAGGTGTAAACACCCACAACTTCGTCAGTTTTAAACGATGAATACTACACCAAATGTTGGTATGGACTCCCACGGGGCGATCTACAAGCTTACAGAAGAAGTAAACCATTAGATTTGTGGATCAAGTCAATAACTTAAACGTCAACCTAGTAGAACGTGAAATCGGAAGCAATCGATAACTGAACGTTCTATGACCTCGGAACTACGAATACAACTTCCCTGTACACTAGGCCAAACTACCTCCATTGGCATCTTCCCAAATAGCATATTTAAATCAAAGAATTTACCAATAATTGCAGCATTCATAAGCAAATTGTATTTGGAGCAGCAACGAAGAATTCGGGTAACACACTTTTGCGCCCTGGGGCGTTTCCGAAAGTTCTACCCTTCAAAAGGCGTTTTAATGATCTGAATGTAAAATACTCGTAGTCATCAGTCGCAATGTCTGGTGAGGGAGAAAAACAAGTTGGAAAGCTTCCAATGAGATCTGAAATTACTAGGCCACAAAATTAAATATTTTCTGATGACTCGCGCTAGCTACAAATTAATTCAGACATTCTAATTTTTGGCAATCGAGGCTGCAAAGAGTGGACAATGGTGTTTTACAGCAAACAGGCCAAAGAAATTTTCGGGGAAAAACCCAATATTAGAGATAGAACTTAGGGGATTCCTAAACCTTTCTCTCGCTGCATATGAACTGTTTAGTCAACAAGTAGTTTGGGTCTATTCCTGGTCTATTCAGACAAACCCTGTTTCTGGCAAAAATTAACAGAGACAAAAAATGTAATTTTCTCGGCTAATTTGAAAAAGCAGAAAACTTCCTAGATTGGCACTTTTTAAATGGAATTGCAATGAAAAACCGAAAGAGATAAAGAAAAGGGGAATATGAAAACTTGAAATCAAGTTAGGTTCATCGGGATACTGTGTTTTGTTAAAATCAAATATTCTTTGAAAAGTTTGGAGTTAGTCGGCATCTCTGTTTCGAGTTTAGATAAAAGGAGAGATAGAGCGAATCTGAAGATGTAAAATATAGGCGAAATAAAAATGCGAACTTGAAAAAATATGAAAATTTGGCAGCAAGTGAATTAGAAAGAAAACATTTCAAATCTAGAAAAAGATTTGGCAATTTATCAAGAAAAGCGACTTTCTCTGGGAGAGAAAATGTACCACAAGATATTATTTATTTGGACCTAGAGTTGGAAAAATCGATGCGATGCTAGGAAGTAGGAAGCGCAGACAGCTTGAGCTCCAACTAGAAATTGAAACCAGGAAGTGGACGATATCTCTCAGCAACTAATTTTTATAAATAAGAACGGAAGAACACACGACAGCCCACACAATACGTATTTTGATAATAAATAAAAATCGAAGTGAGTTAGCAATTGAATCTATTTTTAAGAAAAGTAAAACTTTCAATTTTAAAAAATTATCGATAAACGGAAAACTCAATTGACGTCAGAAAAACCACATCTAATGTTATGATGATAAAATTACAACGTGATAATGGATGCGATACGCAACTCATTATGTCTAAACACACGTTAAGTTTTTATGGCTTGGAAAAATGAACATTGTCCTTCAAATCATAAAAACGATGTCCTTAATTATTACAAAAACTCATTACGTCATTTTGCATCGTTTTGATTTCTGCTGGATCCCTCGAACCTTCGTCTAATTACTAAAATTACAATTCCAAACGTAGCGTAATTGAAATTATATTATTCCCCTTTAAATGGATATGTTTTCGTAACATTCGTTGCCACGGTTACAAATTTGCTTCTATGATGGTTTGGTTGATTTAGACGAGAGATCGGCGATGCTCTAATTTCGCTTAGGCATTTCAATAAAAACGTCTGATCGATGCAGAAAAACCCTGCGGATCAGGGTGCTCTGTCTTGGTTTAAAATCATAAATTCTCAAAAGCTTCCGAAAGATTGAAAGGAAGGAAGAGAGGATGATAATGTAATAACTAGTCTATCGTTCCAACGACAAGCCAATATCCCGAAAATATATTTCTGATATGTTCATAATAATTTCCGATAATGTTCCTGATGAGGATTGGATTAAACGATTGTTCATTTCGGTAACAAGATCTCGGCTTTCCGGAGGATCCCTTTAAATAAATGTAAGAAAATTAGGGGTTGAACATCTGGATTGCAATATGAATGCCCTACCCCATCATATAGGTATCGTTGAAAGACATGTCACGTCAAATATATGAAAAGAATGAACCGAACGAGAATGATAAGCTGCAACTCGAAAAAATTATTAAAAACTCCAACTGCATCCTGGCAATAAGAAAATGTAAACTAAAAATAAAATTTCGAATAAACTAACAAACGCGCATAATTACAGGAATATTCAAATCTGATGAAGATTTCCGTTGATATCGAAATTGAATTTTAGCACAATTTCGCTCGTGTATTTTATAGAAAAGAGGAAAATTCTTCAATTTAATAATAAATAAGACGGCGTTCGATGTGTGTAAAAGTCGTACAATCTTTAATCTAATATTTTTATTTAATATATACGAAATACGCCCTTATTACGGCTGATACGACGTGGAAAATGGTTAAAAATTTAAATAAAAGTAATTAAAATTGAATTAACAGATAAAATTACTTGTACAGATTAGATAACTGGGATATTTTTAAAAATTCAAGTGGGTTCGATATTGATATTTACAAAATTAATCAGTTTTTCGAGGCAAAATTCATACATTCGTTTTCCACACAATGGTCACCACCAACCCAAGGCAAACAAACGAATGGGCAAACGCGCAGGTATTATTATTCATCAAAACTCATTAATTTCTGAATGAATCTAATAATAGCGGCCAAGTTTTCATTGAATAAAAAAATTTCAATTGATTAAAAACGTCATCAAAAAATTGTTCCCAGCTTCGAATGTTTTAAAAGGGTGGAGTTCCTGCTTCGGAATAAAAGGATTTCGGGCAATTTATCTCACAAATTAGCTTCAATCCTTTCCTCATCGGGATTGCCACTTTTCCATTCGTTAAGTCCACAGGAAGAACAACAATTGCTCAAAAACCCACCCGAGAAATACCATCGGATGGCTCAAAGCCAAGATGACTGACTAAGGACTAAGGAATATAATTAATTAGGTGGTTTTCCGTTGCCTACCTCAGAGTCCACAAATTGATTAGTCTTTCTATTGCACTTCAGTGTATATCTGGTCACCTAAATTAACATATTCGTAAGTAACAGACCTAGAGCTCGTGCCAAATAGAACCGAAAATCATCGTTTTTTAGCAATAACTTTCTTGATTTTAGAGATACAGCAAAAATTGTAATATACAATTTAAAGAACTAATAAAATTCTTTAAGTTCGTATATTACAAGTTTTGCCGTATCTCAAAAATTAAGAAAGTTATTGCTGAAATACGATGATTGTTGATAGAGATGCAATAATCTACTGCCATGGGAAATTAATGTACAAAGTATCAGAGAGCTATGACAATTACTCGGCACCGTCATCGGGGATAATAGTTTGAAATTTCCCATCAGGCTGTATCCTTTGATTACATTCACAGAACATTTAGTTCGGTCAAATTTAGGTGATCAACATTGTCAAAGCCAAGATGACTGACTAAAGCATATAATTAAACCTCGGTCGGGCGCGGCTGGCCTCTCAGGCTCGCCGATTACATTTCTGTTTCGTGTTACAGGAACTCCACTTATCCAGTAGCTTCACTTTTGGTGATAAACGTAACGCATCTGCTGTTTGCTCTCCGCGTCCATAATTTTGATTTTTATCAAAAATGCACACACCGCGCCTGACCTAAGGAGTTTTCGAGGAGCGCCCGACGGAGGGTTAATAGGGTGGTTTTCCGATGCCTTTCCCATAATCCACAAATTCATATTAGTCTTTAGATCACAACAGTGTATCAGACTTGATCAGGAATTGAACTGCGGTATCCCGCTTCTCAATTGGCTGATGTAGGCTTAACAAAAATTCCAGACGAAATTGAGCAATGTAATCGGTACTGGGGTAATTAAGTAGGTTCATGCCGCCCCGAACGCTAGCGATCTGTCTAATCTCTAGTGAGATCAAACAGATCTCACAAGCGATCGAAGTCAATGTGATACGAACGGTTCGATCACAATAGAGCCAGTATAACTTTTTCCTTCCCAAATTTTTTTCAATATTCTTATCGGTAAGTTAAGTCTACAATTGCATCTGCAGCCGTCTCAATGCAATGGTGGACCGAAGCTACAATTATTTCTGACATCAGAGGAAGCTTCCTGGGCTGACCTCAGATGGTCAAATGACCTTTTTGTCTTTGAATTTTTAGAACTTCCGTGGTTTCTTCGAACTTTTATCTTATGCTCTACAGACTTCAAAGATATTAGTAACAGCTTATCAAAAAAAATCCAAAATACTTAGCCGGAGAACAAAGCCTGAAGTATAGGAAGTAACAAGCAGTACAGGCAGAATTTGGAAGTAAGAAGTAGTATTTACCCAGTAATACGTAGTTGAGCTAGATAACTGCTTAATTCTGCCCCTATCTGCCTTGTACTGCTATGTACTGCTAATTACTGCTTATATAGCCCAACACTTCTATGTGATTCCGACAGTAAATGATCTTGAAGATGAGCACGGGAAGGGTTTATCACTCGATAATATCACCGAGTAACAGCAGTAAGCACCAGAATTAGCAGTAAGTGGCAGTGTTAACCAGTAAGTGGAAGTACTTTGTTCAATAGCGCCAAATAGCAGTAAAATCCGGTGATTCGTCCCCTGGTGTTCTCCGGTCATGAGAAAGTTAATTTGTCTGGATTCAAACCGAGTGCGTTAGGAATTGATTGCGCTAACTTATGAGGCCAATGACAGTCCTTCGAACTCATCAAATCACACTATCATCTCAGCGTCTAATTTTTTTATATCCTCATTGTCTCCACGATTCTCTTTTAACATCTTCATGCATGAAGGCTCAATTATCGACTTGAACAGGAAATTGATAGCCGACTACTTTTTAAACTACGCCAGCCTCTTAGTTCTTAATCCTCGGCTTTGTCTTTAGCAATTTGATGTCTAATTCATCAGTTTCGTGATTTTAATATTGTTGTATCCAAGTCTGGCTAGCGGCTTCCGTTTGGCAGTCTATCCCCTTTCCAGTCCTGTCATTTTGGATTAACTAAGTTTTTCATGGTAAAAGTGAACTTTTTTTGAAGTCTTTGAAGAGAGAAAGGTTAGAAAGCAATGACAATCCCCTGAAGTGTTCATATCTGACTAGTAAATGAAGTGTATTGAGCTTCCTGTGATTTGGTCCCACTTTCAACTGTAGGTAGGTCCCATATGTGCGTAATAATCCTGCACGGCGTCAACGTAATATCAAGGAAAGCGCAATTCCATATTTCAAGCCCTTAAGGGTCACGTCAAAGTGAGAAAATTCAAATTTTCCATCTAACCGGAAAGTTTCAGAAATTGAGAGCATCAGACTCACCAGCTTCTTAATTGAGGAAAAACGCTGATGACGTAAGTTGGAAAATTACAACTATAGCAAACGTTGATCGCTGACCAATTGCTAAGGTGATCGATCTCATCTACCTGGTTCCACTACGACCTTTGACCTACATCTGTTCAATGTCTCAGACACCTGTAAAAGAAATCCTTTGACGCTCCAATTAACCGAGCCGTCTCGATATCACCTGATACTTAAATGTACGCAAAGTGGGGGGAGGGGGGGTCCGATACCGGAAAATATTAACAATTTATGACAATAAATTGGAAAAAACCGCATTTATTTCTAAATCTCAGACCAATATACGGCAGCGTAAATAATAAATTTTTGCGAAGTTGGACTAGAATTGTGCTATTGATCAGGATTTTACTGAATTTTTTACTACAATTATCAGGAACTAAAGGTCTTTCGGTGAGTTTTTGTGGGAAACTTGGTTCGTTCCTCGACCCAATGAAAGAATGAAACTGGGGCTTAAGAGTAAGATAGATGGACGAATGTTGGAAGAGATTAGTGCAAGTGTGTAAATAATTTTTCGGTAATTTTCATTAGAAAATAATCCTCCACCCCATCATAGTAATGACGTTAAAAATGCACCTAAAGCGCACGCATGTGCAGGGCTGAAAAAGCAACAAGCGATAGGAATTATTCGTGCTATTGATCGCTGAAAGGCGCCATACAACTCGAGAGATGACGACAACACGCAACTTTAAGGGGACGAAAATCGTACTTTAGGGCAGAGACCGGGCCCCATTTCCTGTACTACTAATCTGCTTACGCAAATATTATGCGTGTAACACAAACCAATATACATTATTAGAAAGGGGGGTGGAGCAATTTTCGTTTTTTCTCCGCTATTCGGCTGAAAGAAAAATTAAAGCAGGGAAAATAATTTATTACGCAAGTTTTATTCGCTTAGAAACATGAATATTTAAAATGACCCATTTTTGTGTGCACAATAAAATCGGGTTAGGACGGATGAAACAATCTAGAGTTATTAACCTTCAATTATTAAATGAGAAGTTATCAGCCCGAAGCAGTCAATAATTTGAATAAAAGGTTTTTCTATGCAACAAGAGGCGGTTTATTTAATTTTTCTGATTAAATAAAACCACATAAGGTGAGTGAGTTATATCCTGTCGAAATTGTATGTAAATTTACATGCATTACGCACTCTTCCTATAGATTAGATATAACAACCGCAATATATTGTAAACTAACAGACCACAATTTGAGAAGTGAAGTTTGGTAAATTTAAAAACTTACTCTAATGGCATTCTTCAAAGTCTCGGCTTCTTGTCTTAGAGAATCCAATTCGTTCATACTGTCCTCCTCTAGCTATCCACGAGCACCTGAAATTACAGAACTGGCTTATGCACTTGCAAAACATCTTCAATATTTTATTTATTAATAACGAACAAAAGACGATCGTTTTTAATTGTGACAGCTGAACGGAAATAAAAGAGTAACTGCCTTATGCAGATGTTCAATTTTCAATTATTCGATTTAAAAATTAGATTGTTTACAAAGTATCAATTGTTGCTATTAGTAATAATAAGGGGGAGAGAAATGACTAATTGGCGATAAAGAGCGAATTGGAGGAGGAAAAAAATTTGCAATTTTTTTTTAAAAAACTGCACGTAAATTCAAGTGGATGAATTTGAAAATTTACTGTGGTCACGGATTTTGATTCCTGTCGATATTTTAAAAATAGAAAATTATTGGACACACCTACATTTAGATAAACGTTTAAAGGTACCCGAAAGGAACGGAATGTTGGTAAAACAATTAACGAAAGCGAGATTAAATTTAAAAAGTGTAAGGAAATGAAATTAAGCGGCGTGAAGGAGTTGGAGAAGTGAAATTTTTGATTGAGAGCAAGTATAAATTTGTAGGCGCCATGACAGTTCTTACACCTGCTTTCGATGCTCAATTGTTAGTATTTAAAGAGACCAAAGTGTAATTTAAACCGAAACTCGGTTACGGTCACAAGTCGTAGAATTGAATTAATATTATGAAAGCGAAGTCTAGTTACCTTCTCTAAAAGAAAAACAAGCTCCTATCCGCGCCAGGCTACTATCTAGTAATAATTCCGTTCGCTAAATCACGAATACATCCGTTTACATCCATACAAATTCACTCGTACACACAGTAACAACATGTGAAATGTTTAGTAATCAAATTCATACACTAAATACAACACTCCCGCACCTAGCTCACGCCGAAAATTGTTTTTAGTGTCCAACTTTTCTGCCCGCTATCTTACTGGGTGCGGTGCGCGAGATCGCCGGCGTCCTTGCGATAACGATTGTAGACCCCGTTTTTATGACGTCAGAAAAGACATCCCATTATGCACCATCTCTCAACACTTTCCCAAACTATTTCATATTTACCGCAAAGCCCGCAAAGAAGGAGTGGTTTGAAACCACGTGCCGGCTGCGTTCAACTATTTCACTTCAAAGCAAAACCCTCTTCGCTACAAATATCCGTAGTAGAACAAAAACAAAGAGCCAGGGGCGGATCTAGAATTTTTTTCTGAGGGGGGGCACATAAGGTCGAGACGGGCAAAAAGTGTACTCAGATTTAGGATTGTCCCCTTGTTTCCATGTTAATTTTAAGTGTCTGGGGGGGGACACGTGCCCCTGTGCCACGCCCCTAAATCCGCCTATGCAAAGAGCTCTCATATCTGGAAGGGGAGCAGGTCTAATTTTACCATTAGACGCATTAGGCACCTGCCTAGGGCCCAATGGCCATAGGGGCCCGAAAAGAGAGAACATAAAATCGTAAAATAAAAGTCAAATTCCAGTGGCGTAGCGTGGATTTCTGGTACCCGGGGCAAACCCTAAATTTGCCGTCCCCCTATTTTAGCAATTAAACAAAAATCATATTTCTTATATCAATTTAATAGATATCATTAAAAATAATTAATTATTAAAAAGAAATTAAAATAAAAACAAATTATAATTGTATCCTGCCGCCCTCCTTATTTCATTCCCAAATTTTTTCGCGGACTTAAATGCAGTTTGCGTTATGCGATTTTGCTTACGATTTTACATACGATTTCTCTTGTATGACTGGTTTTGGTGATTTTCTATTCACGACTTCGTTTGCGATTTCATCTTCAGGTCGAACTGTATAACGTGAACTTCGAAAAATTTGCCTACGGCAACTTGGAAGCAAAATCGTAAACAAAATCGTAAGCAAAATCGCATAACGTAAACTGCACTTTATTGTTGCGTCTGGGGGTATAGAATATTTTCAGCGTTGGCTACGGTGTCTTCAGACTTTTAAAATACTTATTTATTATTAATTATTTTAACTTTAAATATTGATTGAGCTTTATTGTAGCCATTGGTAAACCGGGGGGTCTGGGGGGAATACCCCCCAGTGCAAGCATTTATCTTATTCCCAAATCACTACACAGAACACAACAAACTAGACTACATCTCCACCTTCTTCTCCGCTTCTCAATTTATCAATTTTTTTCTTTCCATTTCCCAGTTGACATAATTACGTCATATCACGTCGAAATCACGTGATTTGACGTCAAAAACACGTAAAATAACGTGATTTTGACGTATTCTGACGTAATCATGTCAGCTGGGTTCCTTCCCTCTTCTTCTCAAAACTGCGACTTCCAAATACGGCGCTCACAATCAAGGATCCCAGCATTGGCTACTAATAAACTTCAGTACTGAAGAACTAATACTATTGGTTCATAATTAAAGAGTAAACCGTACACTGGGGGGGGGGAGGTATTCCATACCCCCCAAGACCCCCCGGTTTGCCGATGGCTACAATAAAGCTCAATCAATATTTGAAGATATAATAATAAATAAGTACGTTTAACCTCGGTCCCGTTTTATTATAGCAGTAGTTTCTGCCAGAAATCGACGATAAATAAAATTACTCACATGCATATGCGAGTGGATTTATTTCTTTTGATGCCTAAAAATTTAAACAAATAGTGGGACCTCTAAAACTATTTAAATTTTATGTGTAAGTTTAAAAGAAATAAAACAATGGGGATAGACCGGGGGGTCTGGGGGGTATGGAATACCCCCCAGTGCACACTTTTATTTTATTCCAAAATCACTACACTCATCACAACAAACTAGACTACATCATCTACTTAACCTGTCAACAAAGCCTATTTTACCATTAGACGCATTAGGCCGAAGGCCAGAGGGGCCCGAAAAGAGAGAACATAAAATCGTAAAATAAAAGTCAAATTCTGATAAAATAACCCAAAAATTGGGCCTTCGATGCTATTAGTTAGAGCCCAACCCAAATAGAAATAGGCCCTGAAGGAGGGTGGAGAGGAAGGTACCAAACACAAGTCGGTAAGATATCACCGAAAACAAAAACACCTAGAAACAAAAACACCGAAAAACAAAAACACCGAAAACAAAAACACTGACCTAGAGTTACCTCCTTATTTCCTATTAAATACAGCAAAAGTCAAATATTATGAATAAATCGTCATTTTTTTTAGTTGCCTTGAAGTTCGAAGTTGTAAGCAACCTCAGCCAGATAATCCACCAGGTTAAACTCACCATACTTGATCCTGGCTGCCACGTCGCGGTGCCTTTTATTCCTTTGAGTTTGAGTCCATTCGTGCCTTGTTCTTTCTTCAAAACATCAATAAAAGAGTTTCCACGTCATTTAAACAGTAGGTCACTTTCGGTGTTTTTGTTTTTCGGTATTTTTGTTTTTCGGATTTTTTGTTTTCGGCGATTTTGACTTTCGGTGTTTTGTCTTCGGTGTTTCGACATGGAATCAGTTGGTAGATGGTAGCTCGATGTAATATCTGGTACCATCGGTGGCTTTTCCAAAGGAGGAAAAAGAGTCGCAGCCTCCCGTGAAATTCGGAACTATTGATTAAACTATTATAATTTTCAAAAAAGTAAAAACGTAAATTTTCGATTAGCACCTAGCACCTGCATGCAAATGGTGTAGTCATCACACGGACCGCAAGGATTTACTGTACTGATTTAGAGATAACTGCGATTTACGATAATAGATTAAGAAGCACTGGGGGGTATTCCATACCCCCTAGACCCCCCGGTCTCATAAACTAACGATTTTTGTTCATGATATGTGATCAACGTAATTAAGTCGTATGACAACATTAATTTTTGTACACCGAATTTTCATTATCTGGAAGAAAACCCTAACGAATTTCTCAAAAATCCAACAAAATGAAGCATTCGAAATCCTAAGAAATCCGAGTAAGTATAGAAAATTCAAGGAAATTTAAGGAAGTCTTGGAAAATTAAGTACCTAATCTTGAGAATATGGAACTATTCTTTGCTATTTCAACTTTTTCGAAAGAAAATCTTGAAGCCATCCAGAAGGAAATCCGAAGCAATCTTACGTCCTTTTGATTTTGAATTTGTTCTTTGGATAATCAATTGGATTAAAGTTTTTCACTATACTACTTTATGATTAGCCTCCTCAAATGAAAAAACCACGAGCCGCCACTGTCTGGTACAGATGGGTCCAAAATGAAAATCAGCACTGGAGCAGGAATCGGTGGACGTAGAACTGGGAATGCGTTCAGCATAAACCTGAGCTACCACCAGGTAGCCTCTATTTAATGAAGAAAATCTGTAATATATTATAAATAAATTTTTTAAAAATTGCCGCTCCAAAATTTTGCCCGCCCGCGTGCTATAGCACATGTCCACTGTGCACAATGGGAAATCCACCGCTAGGTATTTAATTCTATTATTGTTTTGAATAAATTCCACGAAAGCATTCTTTTACCTTTTTATTGCTCTTTAGAAACTATAAAAATATTCTTGGAACTGCGAGGAATTTAATTCATTTACTTATTATTGTTTTGAAAAGATTCTTGGAACTCCGAGGTATTTAATTCTTTTACTATTGTTTTTAAAAGATTCTTGGAACTGCAAGGAATTAATTCTTTTATTATTGTTTTGAAAAGATTCTCGGAACTCCGAGGTATTTAATTCTTTTATTATTGTTTTGAAAAGATTCTTGGAACTGCAAGGAATTTAATTCTTTTATTATTGTTTTGGAAAAATACCACGAAATAATTTTAGGTATTTACATAGGCGGATTTTTATTTTAATTTTAAATAAAATAACTAAAATAAATAAAATAAAAAAAAATAAAAAAAAAAATATATATATAAATAAAAAAAAATAAATAAAAAAATAATAAAAAATAAATAAATAAAAAAGATAGGTAACTAAAATAAATCATCGATAATATAATATTATACAGTTACTCACAGAAGAACTCTCGGACACATTGGACATTTTTTCATATAAGCATCGGTTTTCCAGCAAAACTTTTTAAAGATTTTTAGTTGCAAATTTCACTCCCTTCAATTGATGAAGCAATAAAGGCTTCGAAACGTCGACACAGCAAATCGTTGTTTGTTTTTTACTATCCAATCAGCCCGAAATCCTTCCTATATTAGTAATTGTTGGATGAGAATTGATTTTTCTTTCTTTTTCTTTCTTCTTCCTTCAATTTTGTTTCTATGCATTTTTTATTTTGTCGCGCCGTTTTTGACCAACAGTGACTTAAAGACCCTATTAAAAGCAAAAAATATTGTCATCTATATCTCGAGGACAACGCAAAAAAATTAAAAAATTAATAAGAATTATTTCTTGTAAATTTTATTCTCTACATTTTTGTTCATATAAATTTTTCTATTTGGTTGCACCGTTGCCGAGATATAGATGACAATGTATTTTTTTATTTTACAAAATCTTGTTCAAGTCGCTAGCAGTCAAAAACGGTGCGACAAAATGAAAAAATGCATATAAACAAAATTGAAAGCGATAAAATTTGCAACAAAAAATCTCTAAAAAGTTTTGCTGTAAAATCAAGTTTTATATGAAAAAAAAGCGGTTTCAAAATGTTCAATTTTCATTGGTAACATAGGAATGTCCGAGTTCCTCTGTGAGTAACTGTATATTATTCAAAAAGTTTGCGGCCAAAAAATAATTTTAATTTTTTAGGTTGGCAACAAACTAGTCACGTTTATTAGTTTAGTATCGTAAATAAAAGTGAATTACCTACATTAATTTTAGTTAAATCCGTTACATATTCGTTAGGTTTGAGTTGCTCTAGTTTAGGAATCAAGCTGGGTGTTTCATTGAACGCAGCCAAAAATTTTATGACTAATCGATTCGTAGCATAAACAAGGTCAAGTAGACATTTTGTAAAACGTACAAGTTGCGTTAGTTGAGTTAATTTGAGAATGGGCTCGATTAAGAGCGAAACGACGCCGACAATTGTGAAAAACAATGCAAAACCTTACGGTAAAATAGTTTTATCATTGCAAAATCAATTATTGCCTGATGAAAAATTACAAACGACGCCGTCACAAATAGATGGTCTGGACAGAGACACCGAGACAGATTTGAGAATTTACGGTTGCGAATTAATACAAACTGCCGGGATTTTACTAAAATTGCCACAGGTAAGAGGACTCTTTTTTAAACATTTCCTACGTTAAGTTTCCAGTACAAATGCTAACCATCGGGGCCACTTATTTTTTAGGTTGCAATGGCTACGGGGCAGGTTTTACTGCAACGTTTCTATTATTCAAAAAGTCTTGTACGTCATCCTGTTGAACAAACAGCGATGGCTAGTATTTGCTTAGCGTCTAAAATTGAAGAAGCACCAAGACGAGTTAGAGACGTCATCAATGTCTTTAACCACATCCGACAAGTCACTTCCAACAAGTAAGTTAAATTTTTTTATTTGTTCTAGTTTTACGTTTTTATTTTTATGTATAAACATCTCATTAATTATTAAGGATGTTTACTACATTGCTTTATTATAAAAAAGAAACAGAAACTTTTTGCTTTTGTCTCTGAAAATATTTTTGCGATTTCGGGAGACGTCAAGTTTTTGTCGAAAGCTGGACGTCTTTCGGTACTAAAAATGATTTTTTTCTTCTAATAACTTTTGAGCAGGTCTACAAGGTTTAATAACTAACTCGTTACATTATGACTAGGTAATTAATTAAATTACGAGTGATTATTTTAATTTTCAAACTTTTTGTTTATCATAGTGAAGAAAATTGTTTGATTGATTGATTGTTTTGAATACACGTTTTTAAGTTTGATACGCAAAAATGCAGTTCAGTTTTTTCATCTTTGGTTGAAAAAAGTTGGACAAACTTTGTTTTGATTAAGTAAATTATTTTGGCGTGTAATCAAAAGCGCAATAGGTGCTGTTTGTTGTGATAAGAGAAAACTCAAATATTGTTGTTAATTTACAGAGGCTCCATGGGCAACACAGGGCCTCTGTCCCACTAACTTTACTGAAGAATCATAATGGTGGATGCCCTACCACTGATTGTGAGCTGAGTCTATGCTCGTAGACTTTAGCTACTCGCAGGTATACACAATGTATGGCTGCATGATTTTATGGAAACTGATCCAAGATCAACCAAGGTTTGTAATTTCGACAACATTTTATTATCTTTTTTTTTATACAGTTTAATGTAAAATATTTTTTATGCTTTGAGTTTAAGATTTTCAAACTTTGACTCTGAACAAGTGTCACGGTTTATTTTAACATGAACTTTCAAGAAAGTCTAACATGAATGGTGCGAGGAGAGTAGAATCACAACCAAACATGTTGTTTTGTATTTCTACCGAGAAGGTTGAAAAAAGTTAACAAGAAACTAAGTTGCACTTGCACAAGTTACATTTTTAAACCATCGGTGCAATCCGTAACCCCCCCCCCATTGCATTTTGCTCACTTGCATTTTCCCAGCATTTGCTTTACTAATTTTAGTTGAAAGATTGGTTTATCCAATCGTAGTGATTGAAGACTGAACTAATGTTAATAAACGCTCCAATCAAAAGCCTTGTTTCTGCTGATCTACCAATCCAAAGCTCTCGTTCGTTAACATTACGTTAACATTAACATGATTCTGACAGGGCAGTAATCCTGAGTTAACTCTGATTTGATGTTTCATAATTATACTGAACCAAAAACAACTATTTATAGTGACTCCAAGACGAAGATGAGTTGAGAGCGATTATATCCGAATAAGAAGTAATATTTAGAAAAGCTTACAAGAACCAATCAAATTATACTTTATAAAATATATTACCATAAGATATTTTCTTTTTGATACTTTAATTTGATTGGTTCTTGCAAGCTCTAACAAATCTATATCATCTAAATTATACACTTTGCCTTTCTCGTCTGGTAGAGGAGCTAAGTAGAGTCCCACTCGTCTGGAAAATTTTGAAAAATCTGGGAATTTAAAATTTTCCTAATTTATCGTTTTTAGTTCCAAGACAGGGAAATTCAATTTAATTTAAAAAAACATTTTTAAATAAATTTGTTTTTAAATTTTAAAATTAAGATTTTTTTAATCTTCCGATTTATCGAAATGTCAGGGAAAATTTTTATATTTTGTCACGGAAAACCTGGAAGAGTCAGGGAAGTTTGGAGAATTCCCACTCATCTTTTTCAGTCAGGGAAAATAATTTAATTTAAAAATGTATTTAAATGTTTTTTATTCAAAAATTAAATTTTTTTAATTTTAAAATTAAGATATTTTTTTACCTTTTTATCTTCCGTTTTATCAAAATGTCAGAGAATTTAATTTGGAAAATTCAGTTGGAAATCTGCTAAATTCTGTAATTTGGAAATTTGTAGGTTCTATATTGGTTTTACTCCTTCGTACCAGTCAACCTTTGGAATCATTTAAAAGCAAAGATATTAGAAATCCAATTAGGTTTAAAGTTTTACTTGAATCGTGACCTTGAAATAGACCCAACAGGGCAATGTAAAATGCTTATTTTTAAGATTTTATTTGTTTTTGAGTTTGGTTGATTTTGATAGTGGATTATTATATTAGTTTATCTATTTATGGTAGCAAAATATCGCTTTATTATGACTTTGTATAGCATTATGCAACTAGTTATGTAAAGAAAATTTCAACTACAAACAAAATTTAATTATATTAATGATTTTAATGCCCGCTGTACACTCTCGCCGAGACGGGGCGAGAACGAGAGTGTAGATGGAAGCACGCACCTCGCCTCGCTCGTCTCGGTGTTCCTCGCTAGTTCTCCAACCAAGTCGATTTTTTGGTTCTCCAACCAAGTCTCACATCCCCTAATAAGAGACTTTAGCAGCTGAAAATATGTTGAAATCGATGCTATTATTAAACCAAATTTTAAAGCTATTGCTGAAATTATCGATTTCATTTTTTTACTAGACATCGAAAGGATGCTATTGTAAACCACTACAAAGAAATATTTGCATTCTTTTTTTTAGAAAACAGTTAAAAAATTCACAAAGTTCATAAAACTAAGCTATGTTTAAAATGTTACTACGCAAGCATAAGTAAAAAATTGAAAAATTTGACTTGGTAGTGATCTAAAGACAACCTTTAACTGCCTGGAAAAAAATTATCTTTGTTATCCATGACTTAATAATTGCGTATTTTATGTTAGAAAATGTCTTGTTTCAAAAATTACTTTTATTTTTATTATACATAGAACAACAGCGGCAGCAAGTTCAATTTCTTCGTCCATATCCCTCGAGTTCACAATTACAACTGAACAAGGCGAGAGTGTACATGGTTGTACTCGGACACAGGCCTCTCGCCGAAACATTCGGCGAGAGTGTACAGCCGACATAACAGTTTCAGGAGCTATAATATCTTGATGCCATTATTTTAAATTTCAATAATACTGCTAATCTTTCCACATATCTTCTAGCATTAGGGTCTCGTCTAGTGCTTGTGTGTTCCTTCCACCTTTTCCATTATTGCTATACTTTTGTACTCTTTACCTGTTCTTCGTAGAATTTTTTATTAGATTAAATCTTGTATTTAACATGCAATGAAATGTATTTTTGTTCACACTCATTGAACAAAGTATTACATTTTATGCTGGGCTAAGTAAATAGCTATTGTTTGTTTGAAATCTGCTTTATTATTCATCCTACCATTTCTTTTAAACTTCAATTTTTACATTTTTGTTACCTCTGTTGTAGTTTACGTGTTATCTACTTATCTTAATGTTTGTTTTGTGTTCCCCTTCGTGCATGACCTTACCTACTGTCAGGGGCGCTCATATTTCTTATGTATAGGAGAGGAAATCTCCCATAAATAACTAAATAAAGACTGGTTTGGAAGAGGCAGTGGTCCCCCCCCCCTACACTCTTTCATTACAATCGCCCGTGTCTACAGAGTGTTTTCTGGCGATACAATACAAACATAAGTAATATTTTATGTTCAGGGTTCCCATTCGTCTGGAATACCTGCCTAAAATCGTAAACTGAATATAAAATAATATGTCAAATTAATGAAGAATTAAGAATTTAATTTTTAAATACTCTTTGATTTAATGTGTGATTTTTTCTTGGTTTCTTTTTTTTAGGTCATGATATCAACTGTTTGGAGATCACATATACAGTAAAAGCTCTCGTATCCGAATTTCTCATATCCGAAAATTCTTAGAATTTATCGCGTCAACCGAAAGATGGTGACGAGGTCAACGTGTAGACAGACTTCGGTTTCATGTTGTGGTATTTATTTCAACCAACGATCTATCCGAACGGAAATGGGTCTCGTTCATTTCTGATACGAGAGCTTTTACTGTATTTATTTGTTTAAATATTTATTGCAGTTTTTATGAAAAATCATTTTTTTTAAATCTGTTAGGAGACGTCCATTAACTACTTGAGGCGTTTAGGGTTAATCTCACGTGGGGGAGAGGGGGGGGGGGTCTGAAAATATCACGTAATTTTTTTATCCTGAAGAAACTATAAAATTGCAAGAGAACTGAGTTAAATTAAGTAAAACAAACGATCTCACATGAAATTAGAGGGACTGGTTGAAAAATGGCCAAAATCGCCTCATGTAATTAATGGACATCCTCTTATGGTAACACCTTAATTATTTATATATTTTCAATTTATTAGTAAACAAGTGATTACAATTCTTTTTAAAAAATCGACCTTTTTGTATGATAATTTCGTAATATTTTTAATGCCATTCCAATTGACGGCAGGGAGGCAGGATTATTTTATTAGAAACATTTTTGTATTTTTTTGTAATTTCTTTTGCCAGCCAATTCAAATAAATGTTATAATTGGAAGTCCGAAGCATGAAATTTGACTTAAAGAAGTATAAGAATGTAAATTCTACATGGAATATCACTAAAAATTTATCGTGGGGGGGGGGGGGTTAATTACTAAAAAGTTTTTAAAAAGTACCCCACTGTTCCTGCATTACTTCAATCGAGTCTCGATTATATGAACAGCAAAAATCATGTTTTTTTAAATTTAAATTCCGAATGTATTTCTTTTTCTTTACTCATTTTTATGCTATAAAAATCTTTTTCTGAACATAAAGATTAAAAATTAGATTTTATATTGTAATATTAAACCAAACAAACATGATTTTCGCTGTTCATATAATCGAGACGTTACTGTATTTTAAATTTTACATCTGAACTTACTTGTAGTAACCAATCTCCATTCCCCAAAAAAAAGGTAAATAAACAAAAATTTCTGCGCATTTTTGCTTTTACGGAATATATTGTCTGTATGTCAAAAAAATTATTTACAATGAGTAATTTATGAAATCGTGTCGCGAGGTTTGTTTTGTATAAATAATTCAGAAACTACTACACTTCAATATCGAAAATGAATAGAAATATCATTGTAGAGAATTCTCCTCCCCACAATTTAACTTGATGCATTTTTAATGAAAACGTAACATTTCCAGTCTTGTTTACGTATGAATTAGAGCTTCTAATTTAAATATGCAAGAACTTTTTTTTTTATAATTGATTCGTTTATGCAGTGTTTCTTAGATAATCGCAAATACTAACAAATTTGACTAACCAAGCATAGCAATAAGTTAATTATTTTCAACTGGAAAAAGTAACAATTTTGAAAATTCTTGAAAATCTTAAGCAATAAGAGAAATTCTAATTTCATTTTAGTTTGTTCTGTAAATTTTCAAAATTTGCAACAAAATCCTTTTCCTAGTTCTTGTAAAATCTTAAGCCATACATTGTGTAGCCTCGAATTAAACCAAAAATTCAACAGAGTAATTGAGGCAAGAAGATTCGCTCAAGAAAGGACGCCGAAACTAAAAAATCAAATATCTGCTTTAAAAAATCTTTTATTAACGTGTAGAGTATTGTTCTAGGTTACACTAAATTATGGATTTCTCTTATTATGTGGAATCAAAATTTTTGATTGAAAAATAAGCGCCGGTGTGCTGATGATAACAAAAAGGTATTTTGTGCAAGAAAAACACCCGAAACGAAGGTAACACACAAAAATGGTGGTTTGAGTTAACAAAATTCCAAAAGTGTTTACAGAACGAAAGCGAAAAGTTTTGTTTCTTTTTTTAAAGAGTCAACCTGAAATGGAAACTTTAAATTTGTAAGCTTCGACCACCATTTTTCTTATAATAATAATTATTTATAATATGCATTATGGAATTTATTACATTTAGTTTTGAAGTTTTCGAAAAAGTGCAACTTTAAAGTTTTTATTTTTAGTTGAAAGTTAGGGCTTAGCGTAAAACATTTGTTGCTTAGCTTTTTTTTTAAAAAAGTTCTTTTTGCACAGGAATATAACGCCGGTGATTTTGGATCAAAATTACATACAACTAAAAAATCAAGTCATCAAAGCCGAACGACGCGTTTTAAAAGAGTTAGGATTTTCTGTACACATCAAACACCCCCATAAAATTATTGTCATGTACTTACAAGTTTTAAATTATGAAAAGAATCAACAATTAATGCAATATTCTTGGAATTACATGAACGATTCTTTGAGAACTGACGTATTTGTGAGATATCAACCTGAGACTGTCGCTTGTGCCTGTATATATTTAACCGCGCGAAAACTTAAACTTCCTTTACCAAAGAATCCACATTGGTTTACTTTGTTTGGTATTACCGAAAATGAAATTCGTCAAGTTTGTTTGATGATATTACGACTGTACACAAGGCCTAAAGTGAGTTCTAAATTGCCTCAGCTGATTTTTAATTTTTTAAATTTTGTTTTTTATTTCAGATTAATGTAGACAATTTAGAAAAGAAAATCGAGGAGTTGTGTAAAAAGTATCAGGATGCTAAGGTGAAGGCGCGAGGAAATTCGGGTGACAACACTCCAAACAACAATAGTCCATCCAGTCCGGGAGCGCAAAAGTCTTCTGGGGCGCACAATGCATGGGGCGGTTTTATTAGGTGAGTTTGAAATCGATAAACCTATCTAGTTTCTGCTCAGATAATTTAAATATTGGTCCTGACCGGTTACTCTATATCACCACTAACCATAGCATTTCTTACTTTGTCATCAAATCTTTGTGTCTATGTTTTATTTCAATTCTCTTTTTATAGGACAACAGATATGCAATTCAAAATGACCAATATTTTAGGAGCGCATTTTAAAGTTGAGACTGAAGAAAAAATCAAGTAAATTAATTTTTTTAAATTTTTTAAAAATATAACTAAATTAGTGGATCATAAGGGCACTCTCATATTCGCTTTTTTACCACATATTTTTTATCTCACATAATAAAGAGGGATTTCCCCGAAAATTATGGCCTTAAATTTATTGTTTGCTTTTTAACATTTTTTGTTTCTCAGTCTCCTCTTTATAAACAAAGCTTCTTTTTTTGAAAAATAAAGAAAATTTGTAACTAAACTGTAAAATCTTTTCAGTCGTTCAGGAAGTCACATAGTTCCCTCCAATGAAAAACGGTCGCGTTCGAAGTCGCCTAGTCATTCGCCAGCCAATAAGCACCACAAAAGGATGAAGAAGCATGGACGGTCGCGCAGCAGAACGCCATCAAGAAACCATAAAAAAAGCCATAAACGAAAAGCCAGTTATTCAAGATCGAGGAGTAATTCGCCACATAAGGTTGCGAGAAAGGGAAGGTTTGTGATGTAATTTTTCGTGGTTTTAAAAATTTGAACTACTTTCTTTATTTTTACAGAGAGAAGAGGAGATCCAGGTCGATCAGCGATGACAAAGAAGTGAGAAATGAGAGATACATAGATAGGTATGAAAGACACGAAAAAATCGAAAAGTACAACAGTCGAGAAGAAAAATATATTAAAGAGGAAAGAGAGAGATACATAGAAAAAGAAAGGTATGATGATAAGTTTGATAGAAAAGAAAGACACGAAAAGAATGAAAAGAGGTACGAGCGAGGAGAGCGGGACGACAAGTATCGCGAAGAGAGATATAAGGATGATAGGTACAAAGAAGATAGACATAATAATCGAGATGAAAAAGAAAGATATAGGAAATCCAAGCATAGAGACGAAGAAAAGGAGCGAGAGAGGGAGAAAAAAGACAGAAGGAGGTAACCAAGTGTTTTAAAAAAATTAGCTCAACTTAATCTAAGAGATTGAAGATCTCCACATAGTAATCAAGAATTTTTATTATTTCAATTTTTAATTAGTCTTATAAAAATTAATTATTTTGTGTGGTCTACTATGTTGTAAAAATATTAAATTAGTGGCTACTACTCTTATTTTAAGAAATAAACACAGCATTGTAAAAATTGATTTTATTTTTAAATGTGTTTTTTACGTTGTTAGTTCTAGCATTTTCTAGTTTAAGCAAACTGACTTACTTTCTATACCCTAATCATGAAATATTGCCAAAGTTTCACCAGTGTACATAAAATAGTGTCACGAATAAATTATATTTTCATAATTTTATTTATCTGTTTCTTTAAAATTAGTTTCCTCGATTCCTTTCCTTTGAAAACATTACTTGAATTAAATAAAGCAAATATATTGCCTGCAATAGGTCCGTGATTTTCGAGTTCGGGCGGCTTCAGGGATATTTTTAATAATTGCCTGGACTTGATTCCGTGTCTTTCTAGATCCGCAATTTTCGAGTTTAGGCGGCACAGGCCAACAGCATGGAGACCTTAATGTATTTCATGGTCCTCTCTATTTTGGAAAAAAATATATGGCAATTCTGCGTTAATTAGAGATCCATGCAAAGGCAAAGCACATGGGATTTAGGGAGGGGGCCACTTTTATAAGGTTAAAAAGCGTTTCCCTCAAGTTTCTCCTACGCCCGCCACCTACTCGGAAATTTATTTGTAAAAAATTGATTAATAAGAAACTGGGGATTCCCTCTAATTATTCGATTAAAACGATTACATCAATAACGCAAGTTGAGAAATTGATGAAAAAATTCCCGCCGATACCGGAATTAAAATAAAAAAATTATTGGAAAATTATAAAAATAAATAATTTTTGACGACAAAATTTGGGAATTTTAAATTTTTGAAACACCACAATATCAATAAATAATTGGCTTATGAATGTTATTGATAATTCGTCCTAAACACGCATATATAATAGATAATTACGAAAAAAAAGGGGGTTAAAGCGCAGGGCAACTGAAAGTTGGGTCAAAGCAATAAATGACCAACGCATTGTTTTCAGTGGTCGGTGGTCAGTCAAGTAAACGGACGATTTCCAAGTGCTCAAGTGCGTGTTTGTAGTGTGCTAGAAAATTTCCTTTTCATAATGCTCTCCCTTCTTATCATGCAAGGTAAGCGATAAAGAAACTCAAAACGACAATTTTTACACCCAAAAACCAGGTTTGTTTTGGATAAAATTCCCGATTTGAAAAGGCGCGAAAAATTTAGTAATTAAAATTATAAAATTATTTTCCCTTTCGAAATGAAAAACTTGGGATTGGAATTCAAAACAATTTTTTTAATTTTCCTTTTCACGAACCACTCATAAATAAATTATGATATTAGAATTAGTAATATTTAGGTCATCACTTCCACCCTCCTTTAGAATAAATTGGAATATAAGTTGGAAATCCAATTTTCCGAGCAAACTTTGCACGAAACTGCTATTTTTTTAATATTAAAACTTTTTTATTCCAAATACTTCTATTGCAATTTTTAAAATGATAGAAAAATTGTGTTTTTCCTTGGTTTAATTCCCGAAATTGTGAAACCCCGATATTCAATAATATATTTGGTGATTTAAATCTGACGCGAGTTGAATTAATTATTTGTATTGATAGTATCACATTAAAATATCAATCAATACATTTGCTTTGACAGTTTGGAAGGATTTTCCAATTTAAAATTCATTCTAAACTGGCTATTTCCAAGATATACTAATTTTTAATTCGACTGTCGACGACTTTGATTGAAAGTTCGTGCAGATATCGGAATTTTCCTCGGACCATGCCGGGCACTTTAGATTTTCCAAGAAAATAAAACAGTTGAATGTCAATGATCAATATTTGAACTTGGATTTTACAATAGAAACATAATAACATTATTCCAGAAGGTTAAATTTAAGGAATAAGGTTAGACAGTTAAAGTATTTTAAAAGCTCTATCAGCACATAAAATTTTATCTCAATCTGTTAAACATTTCGGGAGATACGATGACTAGGATTTTTATTTATTTTATTGTGGTAGCCCTGGCCAAGATTTCTCTGCCAAAATCTTATTTGCCGAAGAAAATCTAGTGAAAATCCCAGTCGGCCGGTGTAGGCTATGCTCCATACTGCTGGTTCCATTGATTTTAATTTACTTTGTGTAAAAAGATAGCATTTTCAACCACCTACATGTTGCCAAATTGTAATCATTTTGAATTTAAATTTGCATTTTGAGTAGTTTATGAGGCAACTCTAGATCGAAGCCCATGACGAGCCTTTTGAGAACAATCCCAAGAGGTTCGAATTTTAGCTACAAAAATATTAATTTTAATTTATTATTAAAAAAATTTGGTAAAACTTTTTGAAAATTGATAAAAACAGTTTTAAATGGAAGCGAGGTGAATTTTGCTTATTGACAACGGGAAGCTTTGGTCAGCTTTTGAATTTACGACTGCTAATTTACTATCTACTAAAGTGAATTTTTAGGGGAGGGGGATTTAGGGAGGGCCTACAACCTGGGAAATCTGTTATACTACTAATATAATGGGTGAATCATTAATTTCAAGTTTAAAAAAACTTTTCACATCAATCAAACACTATAAGTTGTTTATAAATCCTTGGATATAGTAATTAATTAATTACTCACCGTTGGATATCAGCCTCTCTCTCTGTTACATACTCTTCATCAGCGCTGATACGTGACATTTGAGCGGCGGCGTTTGGGCGCCAGATTTTTAGACCTACACCTTGTTCATATTATTTTCAGAATTTCTGTGAAAACGGTTGGTTCCCCAAAAAAATGTATTTGACCAAAATTGTAGCCCGTTAAATTCCCTATCCAGTTTGGGCGGTCAGTTTTTTCTAAGACGTCTCGTTTAAGAGATACGGGGTTCACAAGAAAAATAAAAAAATAAAACCTGAATTTTTTTAACAGTTTTTCTTTTAATTTAATTTATAACTCGAAATCCGTTGATTCTAAACGATAAGGGGTTATAACCTAATTTGTTGACAAGCGAATGATCTTTAAAAAAGTTCTGATCCATTAAGCTTAAAAAATCAATAATATCGGAGCTATGGCCGTTTGAAATCATAAATTCAAAAAATTGTTTTAAAGGGAAGTACTCCCCAAGGGAGGGGAGTTTGAAAATTTTTTCTTAGAAAAGTGTTCTTTATCACCATCTCAAAGGTTCTCCACGGTCACAGGGACACCCTGTATATACAAGTTTAGAGCCCAAACGTCCAGACCCGAAATATGAGGGATCTACAGTTTAACGTCGATTCCGAAGGGCAATTTTTAGAAAAGAGTATTTAGACCTCACGGTTGCTCATATCGGCTTGGGGAATTCTGTGCAATTGTTTACAACATTAGTTTTTAAAGTTTTGCAGCATGGTTTTACCAGAAATCGAGCCTGGTAACTTCATTACGCAAAGTATCTCCGATTAGCTAATTTTAAGTTACCAATTTAAGGAATTGAGATGTTACAGGGAAGTTACAGTGCGGCCTTAGGCCGCACAACCTGGGAAGTCCAGTAATCATATGAATAGCATAATGTCACGAAGCTTAGATTCGGGTGTTGTTGATCAGCTAAGAGAACGGTTGAGACTTAGTCCGTAGTTCATTCTTATTCCAATCTTTCCAATTCGTCCTTGGTCTTCACGCTTCATTTTATTATTATTAATTTTCCTTTCCATCAACTGTCTATACCTTCCGGAGTGGAAGCCTTGCGATATCCACTGATTGTATAGAATTCCAAAATTTGCTAAGTATATTTTCTCATGGCAATTTCAAATGCAAATTGCTTGTATTTTCTTTCTGTAATAAATTTTATATAAAATTTATTGGCCGATTGCTGGAAAACCCGAGCTGCTTTTAAACAGAAACAGATCAATAATTGTTTTTTTACTTTTTTAAACCGGTCATTATGGAAACAAAACATATGCAGACGGTAAGGTTCATTATTTATTCAAAAATTTCAAGTTTATTTTCTTCTACTGTTTATGTCATTCATCTTCAGGAGACTAAAGATTCAGATTCTAAAATCAGTGCTTTCACAGAGAGAAATATGTGTTACTAATCCGCACAATTGTGCAGAAAAATTACACAATTGCATACATTATCTGGACAATTGGGTGGATTAGTTGAGACCCAAACTTCAACCCTTAATTACTTTAGAGATAGTATCATGATGATGCAATTATTTGAAAGTATTCTATTGATCTACTGCAGTTCTGCATACTAAATTACCTTCTTGCAGACTTTCGTTTCCTTCATTTTTTGTGTACCTACTTTACAAAATAATAATAGTGATAAAATGCTTCGGAGTTTATGACACGAGTGGAGTCATTAAAATGCGATTGCATTAGTTATATTATGCTTTCAGACATTTGGATAATCAATACTTTTGGACAAAAACCTTTATTATCGTGACCAGATATATGTATTTATTCAGTTTAGGTTTGTGCTTGATATTACACTTGGACTAAATGCCCCTCTTTTATTTCAGAAAGTGGTTTTTAAATTACTTATTGAAATATTCAACATATTGATTTTTCCTTTCTCAACTTGTCGAAAATTATATATTTCTTTCCGCTTGGATCTTAATAAGGCTTCGCTCAGCAATAATAAATTGCGAAAACACATATTATAGAATAAAGCAAAGCAAGTAAAATTATCCTACAGCTGAAGGCTACATAAGATCTTATTTACTTTTCTTAACTTAAAAAATAAACAGAAGAGGGAAAAAATTGAATACATAAAACGTTAAAAGAAAAAGCTATGAAAAATCAATATGATTGCAAGTGCTATCAGAGGAAATTCCGTCGCTAATTTCAACCTATCCAATTTTATGAAAACATTAGATATAAAAACCTCATTGATTATTCGGACTCACCACGTACTCAATAAAACTAGTTACTCCATTACCTGCCCTACATATTACCTAGGTGGAAACCAATCGATTATAATCCATTTTTTATGTGGTTTATTAAAAGTACAACATAAAAGTGAAACGTTTTCCGAGTTTACAACTTTCAAAAATGAAACTTGTCGCCATACAACTATTATTACAATATAAATTTTATATTACAAAATTGCTATCTAGATGCCCTGAATTATTAAAAAATGGACTCCTAATGGTTAGTTAAAGAATTGTTGAAGCGTTCCATGAACTACCACAAGTTGGAGCCCGCTCTAAACTTTCTGAACTTCCCCGGTGAAGTTATATCTTGATTTTGAATTTTAAAACGTTCATGTTGAATGTTCCTTTCGTGCTGATGAAGCGTCGTTTTGTTGACAATCCGGCATTTAGCGTTAAACATGCAAATTAGTAAAACTGCAGTAAATCAAACATAAACTGACAATTACATGCAAAATTGAATTCAACATTTAATTTCTAGTTCATCAATATTTCCAGGTACAGTCTATTTTTCGTGAAACTTTCCGATATTTCCATGACCGCTACTGTATATTGGATAGAACGATTAAATCGAGAGATCGCGCGGCCAGATTCCATCAGTTTTGGGATTTCTTTTCTCTTTAACCTTGACTTGTCGTGCATTGGCTGGAACTGTGTAAATGTATAACCAATAATTCTCTTGACCACAGAGTATCGATTGGCACCGAAAGTGGAGACGCAATTCAGAATAAAATTTCAAAAACCATAGCTTACTACAATTTAATGTTTCGGTTCTATAGCTTGAAAGAGAAGGTGAAAACTTCTGGAGTTCCGCAGAAGAAGGACCAGAGAAAAATAAAGAAGATATAAGTACAGTTGATATAAATAGTATATATCGGCGGTTCTGTTGGCCCCTGCTATCACTAAACACTTTTCGATTTCTAATTTGTTTATTGATACTGGAAATAGCACGATATGCTTTGTCCAAAATTTAAAAATTTTTCTAATGGCATTATGGTAGTTTACGACGTAAATTAGGATTCTAGGAATTTTGTCCGACTAACAGCTATTCGACTGCTTTTGTTCGACTCACATTCATGCGGGTAATCATCTGTTCGACTTGGAATTTTATTCAAAATTTATAATTTGTTCGATATGGAATTTTTAAAGCCTGGTGGGATTTAATGGTAATTCCATTGAGGGTCAGCTAGTTCCAGACACCTGCTGCTGGCTTTCGGCTGAGGAACCTGCTACTGGGCTCAATGCAGGAGTGGTTGTGGAATTGGATTTTCCGGGTTTCTTCTTCTTATTATTTTGTGGTTTTTTCAAGTATGAAGCGATATTAGGAAGTATTAGCAGAAACGTTATAAACAACTGTTTATATCAGGTATACGTACCGTCACCAGAATGCGCTAAACCGGTGATTAAACCTTTCGAATCTCAGCTTTTTGGATTGCTAAGTGGGACATTTTGTAACGTGACATACTTTCAGCTTTTCCCTTCTAGAAAGAGCTTTCGATTTATTCCTGCACCGCATGCACTCATAATTCATCTCTTGTACAGAGTTTTGTCATAAATTTTCCTGATTAGCTGAAAATTATCACCGTCGTAATTTATGGCGTTAAAATTCAGATCTTACATTCACACACCGGAAACCAACACCTTTCATGCTGGTCTTTAACGACAAAAATTTGGTTATACACCGAAAATAAAATTCCGCAATAAAAAAATTAAAATACACGAAATCCTGTAGTAAAACTACTTTATCAGCATAATTAGGTAAAAATACTGAAAACATGAAAAACTTAATTACGGCGTAATTCTCCCATATTAAAAATGAGTTTCTATTAAAAATCGCAAGAAAATGCAAATTTCATTTTATTTTCGGAAAAGTATTGCTTGATTCACGTTTCTGAGAACTTTGAACCAAGAAAATTTCCTTCCAACTTGCGTGCCTAGATAAAAAGATTTAAACGGATGATTATAGAGTACGGGTTAAACTTAACCTATCGGTTAAAAACAGGACAAGGTTAAGCGGTCACTTCAATAATATTATGCGCTTAGAATATGATAAGACTGACTTATTGATTGGAATTTATTAATAGTTAGGTGAACTTGAATTTACTGTAGCCATAGAAATTTCTATTACAACATTACATTTACATAAATACTTTTATTATGTTTTTATCCCGTAAACTAATTTAATTGTCGCGTTTTAATATTTTATAATGGAAAACCCACAACAGCTTGTTTGTTTGTATATACTTCCCCAATACAGGCAAATCGCAGTCGTGCAACGCCACCTGTATGTCGGCACTTAAAATTCATTTTGTTGCAGAAATGACTTAACTCGACTTTCCTTATATTATGGCAGAAAACGTCAAAGTCATTGTAAGATGTCGTCCTATGAACAAAAGAGAAATCGATTTAAAATGCAAAGTAAGCCGGGGAAAAACTCGCCTAAACAAGATAACTAAATTCTTTTTTTTTGCTTTTTTGCAGTGTATAGTTCAAATGAAAAATTGTATGGTCGAAATATGGGATCCAAACGAAGGGCCATCGTACAACAAGCAATTCACTTTCGATTCTGTCTACGATCAAGAATCCTACACAGAAAACATTTACAACGACATCTGTTATCCCTTAATAGAGGTAACGGTTACACAATTGGCGCCCGACAAGGGACACTAAATCAGATTTTCTTTTCTTTTTAGAGCGTTTTAGAAGGATACAATAGCACAGTATTCGTATACGGCCAAACGGGGTGTGGGAAGTCCTACAGCATGGAAGGCTGTAAAACAAAGAAACCACCCGAAAAGGGAATAATTTCTCGTGCCTTTGAACATATTTTTGAAGCAATCTCGGTTACCTCTGGTGTTAAATATTTAGCGTTAGTTAGTTATCTAGAAATTTATAACGAACAAATTAAGTAAGTGGGATGGAATTTCACCCCCAAGCAGAATTTACTTTTATCTTTTTTTTAGGGATTTGTTAATACCTAACGAAGCGACTTTAAATTTAAAGGAAGTTCCTAACGAGGGAGTGACGGTTCCTGGATTAACAGTTCATCCGGTGCAAAGCGTGACGGAATGTGAAGAGATTTTAAATATAGGAGCGAAGAATAGGATGGTAGGAGCAACACTAATGAATGAAGCCAGTTCAAGGTCACACAGTATTTTTACAATTAGCATAGAACAAATTTCTAACGACAACGAAACAATAAGAAAAGGTAATTTTTGCGGCTTTATCGCTAGGGAGACTAACTTTTTCTTTTAGGTAAGCTCAATTTAGTCGATCTGGCAGGTTCGGAACGGCAAGCCAAAACTGGTGCTACTGGAGATAGGCTGAAAGAAGCGACGAAAATTAATTTATCTCTGAGTGCTCTTGGAAATGTCATCTCCGCTTTGGTAGATGGAAAGGCTAAACATATTCCATACAGAGACTCGAAACTTACAAGACTATTACAGGTAAGCAATCGTGGTGTTAAAGTTAAATGTATTTAAATTGCATTAATCATGTTAGGATTCCCTTGGGGGAAACACCAGGACACTAATGATAGCGTGCGTGAGTCCCGCTAGTCGAGATTACGATGAGACTTTATCGACTCTGAGATATGCAAATAGAGCTAAAAATATTCACAACAAACCTCGAATTAATGAGGTAAGTTGTCTATTTTCAACCCGGCCCTTGTGAAGGTCAATGTTAATTGTAGGATCCGAAAGACACGATGTTGAGGCAATATCAGGAAGAAATCGATAGGTTGCGTAATCTTTTAGAAAACCGCCAAAATACTCCATTAAAAATTGAAGACATCACGGACGATGCGGAATATAATATTAAAAAAATGTCTAGCACCAACAACAAGGCCGATCCGAAACGTGATCACTTAATCCAAGAATATCAAGACGAAATGACGAAATTGAAGAGTTTGCACGAAAACGAAAAAACGGAAAAAGAAAAGATTATGAAACAAATCGATTCCATTAAGCAGGAGTACCAAAACCACATCGAACAGCTTCACAAAGAGGTGGAAGACAACAAACCCAAAATTACATCCAAGGAAGAAATAGTGAAACGAATAGAAGCGCTAAAATCCACAATGATCGGTGGCGAAAAGGCAGACGATCAGGAACTCTCGGAACGGAGGAGGCGAAAAAAGTTGGCAGCAGAAAAACGATTGAGCGCAATCGCGCATGTTTTGGCCAAAATCGACATGAACGAGGATAGGGAAATTTTGCAAAACCAATACAAAGACATCACCCAAGAGCTTAACATAAAAACCGACGCTTTGAGGAGGTACCGGTATAAAGTCAAATCGTTGGAGAAGGAAATTGAAGATATTCAAGCAGAATTTCAGACAGAACGGAATGATTATTTGGAAACGATACGAAAGCAAAACCAGTCCATTAGATTGTTGAGTCAAATTGCGGATAAAATTGCTACGACGCTCAAAAAAGAATGCAACTACAAGTAAGTTTCTCCAAAAATTTAGTTTTTTACTTAACAGTCACATTTTTAGAGATCTCGAGACGATTAAAGAACAAGCGATTTGGATTGAAGATTCCCAAAAGTTTAAATTACCTAATTTGGTCGTTCACAGAACGAAATTGCCCCCCGCAGGTAGTTATAGCTAAAATTTGGACTAACCTAGACCGCTCAGTAGTTAACCCCCTAACGCTCGTGTTATAAATTAAATTCAAAAGCTTTTTCAAGTAAAAAAAATGATCAAATTGTAAAAGCACTTTTTTATAGGTCGTGTTTCTGATAGTCAAACAGCACCGGGACGCCTTGAAAGCGATTCCGAAAGTTTCGATGATTCTAATCAAAATTATCTGATCAAGGTGAAGACTAGCAAAAATTTTTACTTGTTTAGTCGTATTGCATGGCTTGAGTAAAGGTTTTTTCCCCAAAATGATATTTTAAATTTGCCAAATTGCAATTAATAGTTTTTTGTGAAATTTACGCACGTGTGTTTTTTGCATGCTGCACAAAAGACCAAAACCACAATCGAGCGCCTTCCAGCAATTCGGACAACAGCAGATTTAGTGGTAGCTCGTCCACCTCGCCAAATGAAGACGACAAGGTGATCATTCTTCACATCCCCCGTCTAATTCGTACGGGGAGTCGCTAACTTTTTGGTCATTTCAGAAACTGGAAAATTGTGAACAAGAAGATATAATAGGAAATTATTTTAAGCCCAAACGGGTGACCCAATTGCTGAATCAGTCCACAAAATTAGAGTCGAAAGTGATTAACACGTGGAAGGGTGAGTACATATTTAGACAATTCGGAAACTAACAATCATTAGTAAAGGCGCCACGGTTTCTATTGCAGATTTTGCAAAACGGAACAAACCAAAATCGACTGAGAGTTTACTGCAAAAACAATCATCTCCCAATTTGCTGAACAACACTTTTGGAGGTAGAAACAATAACTGGTTCAGTGGTACGTCTTGAAGTATGTGATTTAAGTGATACAGTAACTACGATGGAGGGAGTAGCTAAACAGTTTTTTCTTTTGTTACAGGAAATAATTTATTATCGGACGCAATAATTCGTCGCCCATTAAAACTGGAAGCTTTGCCAAATTTAGAAAAAAGAAGAAAAAATTCTGATACAATTATGCGTTGGACTTAATTAAATTTTAAAAGTTGTTGATTAGACTGCACTGAAATTCACTGGCGCGGTTTTTTTGGATGCGCCGCTGGTACCCTTTGTTGCGATGGTTTTTGGATTCATACTACGAGGTGGCTGGAAAGAACAAAACTTGGATTTAGTATCCTAAAAACAATCATTTTAGAGAATCGTTAACCTGAATTCTGGTCACCCTGTAAAAAATTACATTAAGTTTGTAAAAAATATAAATAATACAGTTACGTTAATATTTGTAAAAGTTTATAAAATATCAAATCGTTGGTGTGATAATAGAATAGCAGCAAAATTGTAATACTCTGTACAAAGAAAAACTATATTTGTATTGTTTGTACATTTTGAAAAGGTTTCTATTTTTATTGGGCCAAAAATGAAAATATATTCTGCAAAATATTGTCTCTTTTTATTGTGCAACTAGCTGACCCGACAAACTTTGTATCACCAAAAATTGATTAACTCTTTATGGGGCAGATTAGGAAAAATAAAAACAGGGTCTTTTTTGAAAAGAACTTGTGATTGTGATTCCATAATATCAAATTTCTTAACTGGTTGAAATATCGACCAGTATCCTATAAAGGGTTAAATTCAGATTTTCTAGATTTTACCTAAAATTCTTCATAATTGATTATGAATCCCATCAACCATCCCATCATTGATATTGCGCAACATCATGATGAGTGGGCCTACTTTCAATTAAAAATTGTGAGATGGTAATCAGGATATTTCAAGCAAATTCAAGAATTATGTGGGATCGTTGACTACTTCATCCTGGTTGATAACTGTGTCAACCGATTTGAAGGAAATCAACTCTCCCGGAAAGAAATTGAGAATGGTCGTGTCGAGATCAACTACATCTTTGTTTTTCGTCGCCAATAGGGCTCATTCCTCCAGCCAATCATGGTTTTCGAAGAAGTGACAAGAGAAGGCAGCCAGTTCATCAATTCTTTGATGGAATCGCTGAGATATTCGATCTTGGCTTCAGAGTGTATATAACGTTTCGACTGAAGGAAAGTGCTGATTCACTTGTCTATTTGAAACAAAAGCCCACACCGGGGCTGCGTATGTGAGCATCGGTCTGATGAGGAATTTGTATAACCGAATCTTGATGTCTGGAGCGATAGGGGTTTATTTCCCGATGAGTGGATTGAGGATGTTGGCAGTAGTTCGGGGCCTGACTGTTGACCATATCGACGTGCTTGACCCAGGAGAGGTTCTTATCTAGGATGACATGGAAGCACTTTGTAGAGGAGACCCAGGGGATCTTCTTACCGAACATTGTCACATCTTGAGGGACCTGTCGGCGATTTGAAAACAGAACAGTCGCGTTCTTGTCCGAATTAACTTCGATAATTCAAGTGCGGTACCAGGTTTCCAGAGCGGCCTGATGCGATGTTGAAACTGAGAAAGCTCGCCAAAGTAGAATTGTCGTCTGGGTAGAGTGCGCTAATCGTTCCCTCTGCTCTGGGCAGGTCATGCGAGTACAAGTTGAACAGGATCGGAGCTAGTAGGGATCCTTCCTACTGAAATCTTCCTTATGGATGACCGCATACCTTCTATCTTGACTTAGAATTTCCTATCCTTCAGATAGGAAGTGATCAATTTCACCATTGCGAGTTTAATCTTAGCCTGAATCATCTTGTAGATCGAACCTTCATGCCAAAACTCGTTGAACATAACAACGTTTCGCAGTAGCTGAAGAGTGGTGGAGTGACAGGCGCGGAAACCGCACTGCTCGTTTTGAATAACCTTGAGTTCTTCTTTTAGTCTGCTAAGGATGACTTTCTCGATCAGTTTCCCAATTGTGGAGAGGAGACTGATTGGATGGTAATTCTGCGGAAACGTCTTACTTTTACCAGGCTTGTGCAATATAACGACATTTGCGAGTTTCCATCTATCTGGAAAGTGCTTAAATCTAAGCACCGGGTTTGCAATCCCTGTTAATGCCGAGACGGCTTTCTTCGGAAGGTTCTTTAGAACATTGGTCGAGATTTTGTCGGCACCTGGAGCTTCTTCTTATTAGTTCTCTTGATAGCATTTCGTACTTCTTCGACGGAAATACCTGTCTGTTGATCTCGGCAACATGGATAGGGTCAGTCTGCTCGTTTTATCCTCACAGTCGGCGGAATTTGTAGTTTAAAATCCAATGATGTATAGCCCAAATTTCTATTGTTAAGATCTTATTTATACATCTCTCTTTTAAGTTAATGGAAAGAAAATATTTTTTCCCTTTTTTAACCAATATTTCATATCTCATAGTATGTCTGGGGTTCCCTGCATTTATTTATAAAGAAATTTGGTATAACCACAATAAAAGCAAATGTTTGTGTTTTGGATTGCATGGAAGCTTGCTCTGACTAAACCAAATATCACTAACAACAAATTTTTCCAGATAAAAGAAGAAAAAAGATCCTCGACAAGTGAGCTTACTGAAATTAGTGATTTTGTTGTCAATTTTGTATTTTTCTCAAAAACTAATTATTAAGAGAAAATAAAATATAATTACAATTTTTTACTAAATTTAAAAGTACCTACAAAAATTTTAATTAAGTGGATAATCCTTGTCCGAACTTTAAGGTCTGGTTTGAATTCAACTGTTCTTGCATTTCCAGCGTAATTTTCTTATACTTCTCCGCTAATTCCAAATTCTTTTCGATACCTGAAAATTGATTTATAATTTAAAACTTTGTCTTATAAAACAACCCAAGCGAATCACATACCATCTCCTTTTCTGTACATTTCGCTAACGTTGGCACAACAAAATACATTTTCTAGCTCGCAGCCTTTGTAAGCAAATGCAAATGCTTTACTCATATCTCTTGCCACTAAATATGTATCTTTATTGTCATTTTCTTTCGAAGGTTTAGTTTCCTTAACACCTTTTATGTACATTCCCGATAAAAAGTAACAGGCATTATGACTTTTTTCCAAACATGATTTTTCGAGTAGTTCCATCCCCTTTCTCACGTCGGGTGTAATTGGATTGTTTTTGGCATTCGAAGTAGCTGTTAGTAATAAACCTTGCTGTAAGCACGACTCTGGATTATTTAAGTTACAGCCTTTTTCGAAGTAGTTGTATGCTGCCACAAAATCTTGTTTCGGAACACCACGACCGAGCATCGAATAAGCTGCATACTTGTAACAACTTCTCGGATACTTGTAATCGTCGCAATTTGTTTTGTACACCACTCCGGCTTTCTTGAAGTCTTTATCTACCGATTCCAAATAGTCACCCAGTAAGTGGCACACTAAAGATGAAAGCGTTTAATCGAAATGCAAATAAGCGTTTTACAAACGTACCTTCCGGTTTCTTTTCGCTGTAACATCCGAATCTGTACTCTATTCCTAAATTTGCTAGATATTGTTGGACCTCATCTTTATCTTTTAGGTTATAAGACATTTTTTGAAGGAAAAAAAGAGGTTATGAATTGAATTAAAATAAGGACGGCGGCTAAGAATCAGAAATTAAAGATATTTAATTAAACATGTAGTTTTCTTGCCGTAGAACGGACACATCGGTAAACTTGGAAATACCGAAAATGTTTTGAGGTTATGTAACTTTCAAAATAATAAAGGCAAGCGCACATTTGAAGTCGAAAATAGAAATAGATGCCAACATGAATTTTTGTAAGCCATGTAATAGATTGCGATGCCTTTTTTAAAATTAACCAATATTTGCGTGGAATTTCTCAACAAATTTGTTAAATTATAATTAAAAATAATTTGTATTTAGAGTTGGGAGCATTTTTGCATCAATTTCATTTTTCTAATTGAAATAGTATTTTTATGATTTTTCTATTGCGATATTATTACTTTATAAATTCATTATAATTTGGTGAACAAATAATGCGTCATATTTAAATCAAAAACAAAACACGATCGTGTTTGAACTTGTAGCGCTGAATGAGTCAGTTTTTTAGTGGCATGTCGGCTCACAAAAAAATCAAAAATTTGCCGATTTTAGTGCCGTAAATTACGAAATTTGTTTGAATAAGTGTTGATCAAAGAAGTTCAAGACATTCTTGATGTTAGAACGCAAGTAAACGAAAACAATCGCGAAAATTTAGTTACGAAACAAAAACGCGTCTGATTTGAAACAACGGCATTGTGGATAAACTAAAAATTATTAGTCATTATTGCGTTCGTTAATTTTTGAACATAAAGCTAGATCCTTACTATGTTTTGCCTGTGTTCATTTTCAGAGATTTTCACGAAAGTGTAGTGTTAATTTAAGTTAAGTTAATATAATATTCCGGAACGAAGCAGAAGTTTGGAACGATGAGCTTGATCCTGACTCATGGACTACTAGATTATAATATAACAACACAAAGGTAAGTTTCTATTAAAATTTTTAGCTATGTAATTTTATAAACCTCGAAAGCCAGTTTTAGGGAGACCGGAGTACACTCGCACACTGCTCACAATTGTACTTATTTATTATTTTTTTGTTATTTTAGATAAAATGATCAGTTTTTGTATAAAATGTTTTATCTACCCATCTCTCTCTCTTTCTTTCTCGGGTAAATAAAATTGAAAATTTAGTCTAAGAGTCAAAGGGGTTAAATTTGCATTAAAAAGAATTTATTACGGTGTAACAAAGTAGAGCACGGTTAGAGCGCAGACCAAGCACATTAAAATTTTTCACACCATGTCTTCTTCGCAAGGTGCTGAACGCTTTAATACCTTCTCGCAGTTTTGGAGTAGGTACCTCTCATCAGAGGTGGGGCACTCCTATGTTTTCAATATAAACATTTTTTCATATATTTTTTAAATTATATCTCATTTATTTATTGATAAACCAATTTACACTTCCAAAAATCGAAAATCTCCGATGCTACAAAAATCGAGCAAAAATTCAGTAATAAGACCTACGGTGTCCGAGCGGTTAAGGAGATGGACTTGAAATTCATTGGGTTTAACCCGCACAGGTTTAAATCCTGTCGGCAGCGTTTCTTTTGTATAAAGACTAAACCATTTTATTATTGTTGATAACCTCGATTACAAAATATTCCATCACAATAAGAATTGACAAATATTTTTAATTTTCAGTTAAGATCGACATTGGTGCGTGAACGCGAAATTCGTAATTCGCGAACGGGAGTGTGATGTGTCGAGTACGAATCTTTGTGGAAAAGCTTGATGCTAGCTTATTAATTAATAATCGCGAATCATTTTCTTTTTAATACTTGAGTGAAAATTTTGTGCTTGTTTTGTAAAATTTTTTATTCGAAATCGTTAAAAAAATGTGCAAGTGTCTGGGTTGGTGAGTTATGGACAATGGAGATGCTATTATGGGCAAGAGGAATAAGGCGATAGGACTACAGTGTTAAAGGTAATTTGACAAAAACCATTCTCACCTGAAATGATAACTAACAAAAAAATTTCTTTATTATTGCAGGTAGGGTCCACTTCGTGGGTTTAGCAGCACTTCAGGTTAGTAAACTTTTCTCTCCAGTGATTTAGCAAGTGAAATGTTTAAAATTGTGAAAAACTGCATTTTTCTTTAAATGCACGAACTGTAGTTTGGTAAGAAAAGTTTTGTTTACTTACTGAAGTAATAAATTACAGATAACTTGTTTTTTATCCGTAGATTTTCATTGAACAGTTGGTAAATTTATTGTTAAATTATTTTTAATTGCATAAATAGTTTCAATTTTTCTTTTAGTCTACAGATTTTAAATACGGGCCTGCAACTTAGATGAGGATTGATATCAAGAACTAGTAAGTTATTACAAATAATTTTATTGAGAATATTGAAAACTAGAACATATAAATTAAAAAAATACATCAAGACTTAAAATATTGGAAAATATTTAAATTTAATCAATTTCTGTATGAAATAAAAAGCTTACTGAGCAATAAAGTGAGTTTTATACAAAAAATAAGATAAATTAATTTCTAATACACGTTTAGGATAACAATCAGTCTAAAAGGTTAACTCAATTGCATATTAAATGTCCATTTGATTGGTCAACATATAACAATTTACTTACTTAACAATAAAGAACCCTTCCTCGCTGGCAATCAACGTAACAAAGAGCAAATGTAACATTAATCTTCTTATAATATAAAATTATCAAATAAGTTGTTACATCTACAACTATATTAACAAAGTTTGAACCTATTAATAAAGACTGTGGCGTACCTCGTTACAATAATTATAGTCACAACAAATTCAATGTCAACTTCTAAAAATCTAAGAATAAATAAACATTTTTTTTACACAAAAAAGTGGTGCTCCACAATCTTTACCAAACATAACGCCAAATAAATTTTTAAATTTCACTTAAACTATTGTTCGACTCTATTCCTTCGTCGTTAGTAGGCGACAACGATTTTAAAAATGGTGGGCCACTTACCGGAGACTCGGGAAATCTTTGCATGTAACGCTCCAATCTCAGGTACTTCACTGTCACCAAATGACCCGCATACCTTAAACAAACCCATATAAATTTATTTTAAACCTACTAAATTCAAAAATTAACAAGCCAAGTAAACACTATAAAATTTAAATTATCTCATAAAATTTCAGTAATATCCTTATGTTCCATTACTGTCGAATTAATACATACATCCTAGTTAGTCCCCAGTATAATTCAAATGTTATGTAGTTTAGTTAGCATCTTAATTTACGTTCACCAGCAAATAATTTAAATACAAAAAAAATCAAAAACTTACCACCACCCGTGCAAGTTTCTGTAAGCCACTGCCGCATCATTTTGGTCGACACATTTAAGGTACACACATTTAGTCAGACTATCAACTCCACAATGTAAAATGCGACACCGATGAGCGCACTTGCTCAAAACGGCCTCCTTTATGGCAATTAAGTTCTTTTCCTCGTCATCTACCATACCTCTAATTTTTAAACACGGAGTCGGGGAATAAGGCAAACTGTTCACTGAACCAACTTGAGTTTCAAACGCTTGACCTTGCCATGTTTTGGAACGCGAAGAAGTGCTGGCGTTTAACATCGCACTGCCCAACCATCTCCAAACCTTACAAGGTTCCCCGTGCACAGTTTGAATTTCAGTTCGAATACGCGACTCGTTCTCGTTAATGAATTTAACTGCGTGATTCCAAATAGCTTCCTTGCCTTTACGCTCGTTTAAAGGCAAGATCATGTCGCGAACGTGATTAATAACCAAGAAATCTTCGTCGGTGTTTGCTTGAAGCGTATCGGTAATTTCTTCTACGAGTTTGAACACTTCGGCTTTTTGTTTGTCTTGATAACGCTTGAAGTATAAATAACCATAGTTGAACACAATAAGTAACACACAACCGATAATTACGGTTAGGATGATGTTGAAAATTGTGTAAATTTTGTTGTATATGGCGCAACCCCACGGAATTTCCGGATTCAACATGGCCAAACCAATTTGTTTTCTAGCTTTGTGCGATGCAAGTTCGTCCTAGAAAAAAAAAAGTATTTTAAGTATAACAGGAAAGAATGTACTGAAGACGTGTACCTACCACGCTTCTCACAATATTATTTTCACCAATGTTGTTACTGCTTCCGTCGATCTCGATCACACTTATCCCCCACTCCGGATTTTTTAAAATTAGGATTTGCAAATGATCCAGATTTTGACTGATGTTTGTTTTTGTACCCTAAAAATTGACAGAAATAAAACGTTACTGCTAAGAACATGCGCACGTTAATCTGAGAATCAACTAAGGGGAATCCCCGATTTAATGTAAAATGTGAAAGCAGTCTGCAAAATTCGTTATTTATGTATATTCTAGGCACAAACTAGGTATATTTTTAATAAAAAACTATATACAGTGACATAACAAGAGAACAATTTTAAATTAAAATTATTTTGATACCTGATACAACGTGCTAACACCAATTAAAGCAAAGTGACCTGCATAGTAACACCCACATAATAATGAGTCATAATGTAAAAAAAGTTGCAAAGCGTACTGTATTATGATCTCTTAAGAAAAATATTCAAAAATATCAAAAAATAGTAATAGCTAAAATTCCGAGAATTGTTGGATGTTACCGCTGAGACAGGATTACAACCTGCTCTGTGATAGATCAGAACATAGAGAACCTCAGACCTGAATTATTTATTTCCTACTATCCATAATTAAAATTAAAATAGAATCCAAACAGAAAGTATTTTGTTTAGGATTCACTAATTTTATAACAAAATAATACGGAAGTTTTTGCAATTGTTCAATTTCGATTCGAGGCTCAGTACGATTAATAATAATACGTTTGATAAAATTAATGTGAATTTATTGTACTGAAGTAAAATAAAATAAAATAATTATTTGAAAAATCAAAGAAAAACCCACCAAACTCAAAAAATGTTATCTTAAAAGAATCTTACCTGAGCATTTAATTTTTTTTTCTGATAATTGACAACATCGGTTTCAGTCATATAGGGCTTAATTGAGGAATCCTGACATATAAACTCGACTGCCACTCTAGACAATTCCGACCTAATTACCTTCATAACGTCTATTGCACCATCGATATCTTCTTTGCGTATGCAATTAACGCCATATTTAGAATTGGAATCTAATTTTTCGCACAAGGGAATGTAATAACCTAAACAAAAAATATAACTCGATAACAAAACACAACGGTTGCGATTTGACGAGCAATAAATATTGCAAATTGAGCAAATCAAAATTTTGGAATAAAGGAATTCTGAAAGAGCAAAATAATAACACAATCTCAATAGCAAATATTTATTGTTTACCAAATCCAAATACAAAAAAGTCGCAAACGAATCTATCAATAATATAAACATTAAAACTTAGTACAAAAGTGTTATAAAAAATCTTACGGGTTACTTTTTAAAAAGACTTAAAGCACCACCTAATAAAAATTTTTCGACTAAAGCAAACAATTACAATGTTTTAATAATTAAAATAACGAATAAGCAAATTCAACAAATTCATCAGTAAAAAAAAACAGAAGTGTGAAAATTTTAAATTAATTACTTTTAAATAAACTCAACAACCGTGAATGAATGTTAATTATGCCTCTTACCGATTGTGTCGAGTTCACTTCCGCTACTTCTCATTCCATAATACATTGCACCAACCGCAATAAAAAATAAGATGGCAATTCCAAGTACGGCAAACGAAACAATGTTGTCTTTCAAGATGTTGCTGTTGTGACGTGAGTAGTAGTCGCGATTTATGTCACGATTCCTCGTTAATCTGTAACAAAATTACAAATAGTAACTCAAAATTCAAATTAAAATCGTAGGAAATATAAAACACAAACCTTCCGACATTTCCTCGTGCATAGGTGCTGGCCCCATTGGTGTCGTGTTCCTTAATGATATCGTTTTTGTAGTCGTACTTCTTCGGTGAACCGATACTCGATAATTGTGAAAGTCGATTTGCAAAATCGCTCAAATAAGGAGTCTCGACGTTCTCTTCGGCAGGTTGTGGCGAGGATGTCGACAGAGGACGATCAAAGCCTGCAAAACCAAGATTAAATTAACATAACAAATATAATTTTGATGTTGTTGGACCTACCAGAGGTGCCAAGACTTAAACGCGATCGTATCGTTTGTAGATTATCCAAAGCTGCATCACTACTGGTGCCTAGAGATGAAGCATACCGTGACGGAGAATTAATTCGGTTTAAAGTTGATGATGGATAAGCTGCTGAGCTGTTGATGGACGAATTATTAGTTTTCGGTGGCGTATATCTGGATGTTGGCGACCGAATTGTGCTGTATGTAGATGACGATGACGCTCGTATTGAAGAATCTGTAAATAATGCAAATATATATAAATTATCCTGACAATACAAAAAGATAATTTAAATAAGGAACCCAGTGCTACATTTTATTCCAATAGTATTTTTAAATATGCAGAAATAAAATATTTCATGTGAATGAATCCAATTCCAAAATTAATCATGTCGAGATCAAAGTTGGGATTTTCTGCGTGAACAACAGATTTTCCATTTGAAGGATTATATTGAGAAATTAATGGATTTACACTAATTCCTGGATTTTGCTTTCAGTTAGGAGTAGTTGGATTCTGGATTTTAGGTAGGAGGGTAGGGAGGTATCCCCACACGCACTTAGGCCACTAAAACGGGCCCATTGTACTGCCTCCGAATGCAGCGGCCCCCCGTCCTGTCAGTCCTCAAGCCATCCTGTCTCCAGGATAAATTCGAGTATCTTGGCAGGCGGAGTGTCGCTGATTCTGGCCATGTTAGGCCAGAAGTCCCCTAGCATGGCACCTCTAATTGACGCTAGCGACGGACAGTGACAGAGCACATGTTCCGCGGTTTCGTCTGCTGTATTGCATCCCCGACATCTGGGGTTATCTACAAGTTCCATTGTGTTGAGATGTTTGTTCAGTTTGCAGTGTCCAGTTAAAATCCCTGCAATTGTCCGTAGATTGACTCTGGACAGCTTCAAGTAATATTTTGAATGCCTACTAGAGGGTGCTTTGATCGCTGCCCTTGCTTGTCTGCATTCAGTTTCTTTTGCCCATCTGCAAGAGTGCAGTTTTAGGATGTGTTGTTTTAGGAGGGTATCGATAGTTTTGACAGCTGGTACAATCATCGGCTCCGGACCGCAGTCATCGGTCAATTTAGATATACAGAGAATTTAATAACAAATAATGCAAAAAAAGCAAAGCAATGTCTTTGAGATATCTATAGTATCCAAATCAGCCACAAATGAGCAAGACTCTCAATTCAAAATTAAGTAAATTAGAGAATGATATACAAGATTCAAAGCTGGGAATAAGAGAGTAGAAGAAACAAAAATAGTTGATAGACGAAATATTGGAAATGATGAAATTGAGAAGAAATTATAATAGAAAAGCACTTTTAAGGTACGTTTTGCTAGAAACTGTAGCAGCAGAGCAGTTACGGCCGCGTCAACTGCAATACCTAATCGGAAGTACTGCGCTGTAATTGTACCTCGGTCTTGCTAGAAACTGTAACAGCAGAGCAGTTACGGCCAGCGTCAAGTCCAAAACCTATTGGGAGGTGCAGCGCTTCAATTGTACCGTCTAGCAACACACGTAACAGATATTGTATAAGAGCAGTTAGCCAAGGTTATGCGGTGCTGCTTGTGCAGTTGCTAGCAAACCGTACCTTTAGGGGTACAAGTACTTATAGGGTCATTCCATGTCAAACCAACAAGTCACTCAACTTGACTATCACAGATTTCTTTGAAACTTTGGTTAATTATACTCTTTAACACCCTAAATGCAAATATAATTTTTCTAAAATTCTAACTCTTATGGTTTTTGAGTTATTTAATTTTAAAAATTGCAAAAACGACACTTTTTTGGCTCGCACTCAACGATAGCTCATTTTAAAGAGTATAAAGGGCTTTAATTTGATACTAATCTTGACCACTTTCTAATATAAATGACTATAATATATAACTTATATAAATATAATTATAACTTATATAAATATAATATAAAACTTCAAAAAATGTTTTTAAATTTTTTTAAAATAGCGTTTTTTGAAAATTATATAAGTTTCGGAGTGGGACCGTAATGGGATCAGCAGTTATGATAAAAAATACTACGCTATGTTCAGTATTTTAAAACGTTTTGACCCAGAATTAGTTCCAATGAAAGATTAGGATTTACCTGACCAAAATGTAAGTCCTAGGTACTATTATAAATAAAAACATCACACAAATTGTTAATTATATGGTTTCTATTCAATCAAATATTTCACACGTGGCTTCTAGACGGCATAATAAGAATAAAATGTCATAATAGTAAGCTAGGAAGGATACAGACAATTTCAAGAGTAAAACATCTATGTAAATATATAAATCTTAACTTGTGAGAAATTAAACAATAAAACTATAAATAACAAGTTAAATTCAATAATATAATCAAATTATAAAATTATTAAAGCTTAAAAATATAAGTTGATTATATTATTGAATTTAACTTGTTATTTAGTTTTATTGTTTAAAACATCTATGGTAATTTGGGTTTAAACAACCTAGAACCTTAATAACATTTTTATGAAGACAGTGAGCCTTTAAATCAGTGATGCATAAACTGCGGCCCGCCGTCGATGTGCGTGCGGCCCGTGAACGGATAATAGAATAGCAAAAACTAATGTTGATAATTTTGAATCAACAACTGTTGAGTACTTAGGTATGTGCTGTGTAAGCTCGCGATCGGGATCATTCGAGCCAAGGTGAGAAACTGAGTAATGAATTGTCTTGTAATTGAAATAATGTCCGCCTTCTTAGCGGACAAAAATAAAACAAAAAAGGAGGTTCCCGATTTCCTCTCTCCCTGACAAATCGCACAAATTGTAGCATTCCCTTAAAAAATAGCGAGAAAGCTAAAAAAAAGAAGAAGAAAGAGAGGTCATTCGTAAATGTAGAGGGCAAAATAGTTGGTAATTTCAAGACTTTTTATTTCTTGCGGCCCACCTTTAACTCATAATCTGCCGGAGTGGCCCCTAGTCCCAATAAGTCTGTGCATCCCTGCTTTAAATGGATTCAAGGCTTTAAAAAATCAGTTTTCTTAATCAACTTAAACAAAGCTGTTACAGTTATTAGTTTTTGTTTTTTACTTTCTTGTGTACTTTCGATATTTGTTAGATGATAAACTCTTCCAGTCTGTGTCATAAGGTCAACTTTAGTTAGTATCTCAGTTTTATTAACTTAATTAAGTGATAAACTCTTCCATATCTTCAGTATCTCAGACTAAAGTTGACCGTACGACACAGACTGACAAAAATCAAAAGTACACAAACAAAAAACTCTAATCTCGATCAAGAAAACTGATTTTTTTAAGATTTGAATCCATTTAAAGCCTTTTAAATACTCTTTAAAATGAGCCATCGCACAACTCTGTAGGACTTATAGAACTGAAGTTAGAACATTTTGTATTGTCAAGTGCGAGAGAGCGAAAGTGTCGTTTTTGCAATTTTTAAAATTAAATAACTCAAAAATTATAAGTTAGAATTTAAAAAAAAATTGTATTTCAATTTAGGATGTTAAAGAGTAAAATTAACCAAAGTTTCAAAGAAATCTGTGATGGTCAATTTGAAAACTATTTATTTTTGGTTGATTTCATACGGAATGACCCCATATGGAAATTCCAGGATGTAAATTGCAATGTGTATGCTTACCCAATAGACTTTGAGAAAGTGTTTGATACAGTAAAACATGAAAAGTTGCTGTAAATTTTTAACATCTGGAATTAAGACTGTCATTAGTCTGGTATGTTATCTGAATGAATGCCGACACTAAGGTACCTGGTTCAAATCCGGAAAAAGTCTAAAATTTCTTATGATCGTCTTTGCCTTCATCAACAATAAAAATCCAAAGTTACAGGCACATCTGAGATGAGTCTAACAAAGTGCCTCAGATGTAAAACAATTAATATGCTCACAGCACTAATAGTGAATTAGGAACACCACCGAGCTTGCTGTTGGTAAAAAAAAAGTTAAAGTAGAAGGAATTAATGATAAATATGTATGTATTATACGCAATTGAATTGAAGATGATATTGTAAGAAGAAGGAGAGTTTGTTAGGAGTTCACTTCTCTCTGTTGCTCTTTAATCAATTTTCTGAACAGAATTTTTGAGAAGCATTCCACGACATAGAAGTGAGAATCAACAGCAGTGGAAGAAGGTTCAATAATATATGATAATGTAGATGATAATCTCTACGATCCAACCAATCGGAAAGCAGTTGTAATCCTGTTACAGCAGTAACTTCAACCTACTGCAAGCAATTTTCAGAATTATATCTACCTGCCTTCAATAATTGCGAATATTTTTCTTAAGAAGTCTTGTTTACAGTATGACATAGGTACATCTGGATTTTACTACTGCACTTCACGTTGCTTTATCAGGTATCAATTACTACACTACTTAAACTCTGGCAAAGACTCTTATGCTAAGCAATGACTCAGCCGTCTACTTGAGAAATACTCGGATATTATTCAAGCCCTAGTGTTATTCCACTTGAATATTAACAAATCAAATAATTTGAATTGATTTACTGAATGAGGCAAGTGAAAGTTTCAAGATGAAATCGTGATTTAATGAACATAGAAAATTACCAATTACACAATTATTATAATATAATTAATGAAAGCAAAGTTAACTTACCCTTTTTGTGATCAAAATTATTGGTGGTGGATTTTGAAGGCACTCCATAATCGTTTTTCTCAATCACCTCCGGTTCAGAATCAGATCCCGTATCAAAACCATCCTGTATCGTTTTCGTTACTTTTGTAGTGGTAGTAGTTACGATACGTTTAGCTGTTGGCACGCTCTAAGAAACAATATAATGTTATAATCACATCTCATAAAAAAAGACATTTGAGTGCATACCTCGCTGGCATGATTTTGAGAATCATCTTCTCTGATGACTTTACGCACTGGCACCTTGGTACGAGTGGTGGTTGACTGAATTAAAGGCGCTCCCATGGTAGCTCTACGGCTTTTATCCCGTTTGAGAGTCTTGGCTTCGGTATCACTCTCTTCTTCGCTCGAAAACTGACCCATTGACCTAAAAACCACGAATTCATGAAGATAAAATTAAAAAACTTCACCGTGTGCCGCTCACCTTCTATCGTTTGTTTTCTTTTTGTTGCCATCCATGAGGAGCTTTAGTTTCTTCACCATCGTTTTACGAGTGGTGCCTGTGATGGGCATTACAGGAAAACCAAACTCGATCAATTTTGAGCGGATCTCCGCGTCGTTCATCTTGTCTACGTCCACCATATCTGATTTAAATAAAATCAAATGTAATTTACTAAAATTTTATATCTTTCGGCAAGTTTAAAGGCGGCAAAATGAGGACCATGTTGCCCTTGAAACCGAGAAGTTCGGTACCACCTTCCTAACCGTCACAAATAAACACAACACCACAACCACCACCTCATACTCACTTGTAAAATTGTTGTTAATTTGTAATCGAATACAATAAGTTAAAAAAAAATAAAACTACAAGACACAAGCTAAACACTACAGCGTCCAAAAAGCGCCATAAATAGATGTGACGTTTAAAGTTACTTTTTATAAGGTACAACCTGATAAAACTAAAAAATTATCGAAATTTTTTTAATGCAAAGTGAAAATTCTTTGAAAACTTTTCGGACACGTGTAAATCGCACTCGTAGAACAAATATTTATCGCTTGGTCACAACTGTGCACAATTTTGCGTAATTCGAATCGATTTAAATGTCGGCTGAAATTCGTTACGTTGGTCAACATGGAGGCTTGTAAACGACAGTTGACGATATATACACGGTGAATCAACAGCTGCCTTGCCACAAAAATTTTTTAGTGAAAACTCTTATTTAGATTAGAGATGTAATTATCATAAAGAATAATCGAAGGACTTTTGTTCTTTTGTTTTGCTTTTTTACTTTCCAACCTTCGACGATCTCAAAAAGGATTAGGAATTCCAATAATTTTCCGGGATTTGACTTCAACGTAATTGAAAAGTTAAAAAAAATTAAAATCGATCACTCAAAACATTTGAGTGCTACTCTGCTGTTCCTTACCGCAATTTTTTCAGTCATGTTGGCAGCAATTTTGAATCTAATTTTAATTATTTAGTTAAATTTCGATATAATAAATTTAGAAACATTTAAATCGTAATCGAACGTTAATTATTTACCTAAAAACCGATGAAAAATTCACTCGCAATGGACAGTTTTTGGAAACCGATTAAATTTCTGCAATTAAAGTGAGGTTATGTTTTTGACGTATGACGTGCGCTCCAAATTGTGTTTGTTTACAAAGTTTAACTGCGATGTTCGAAAGTTCCGAGGAGAAAAAGTTCGAATTTACCCCGGATGAATATTTCAAGAAGATTTTCAGTTTCTACGGTGATTATCAGCCACCCGACGAGGCGTTCAAATCGTTGCCATGGAGTAAAAATAATCTTATGAAATTAAAGGAGGAATTAAACGGCGTGAAAGGTCAGCTAAGTGGTTATGATTTGAAAGTATGGTCCGAGCACACGAATGCCAGAGATCCCTCCGGTGACATAATCGGTTGTCTTAAACAAAGGGGAAGAATCGAGATTCTTACAAAGGCCTGGTGCAAATTTTACGAATGTCTTAATGTCTTTCAAATTGTTAACGAAAAAGTGGTCGAGAGAGGCGTTCTCAAGAGTCTGCATTTGTGCGAAGCACCTGGCGCATTTATCAGTGCTCTGAATTATTACATAAATTCAAATCATGGCGACCTTCGGTGGACATGGAAAGCGAACACCTTGAATCCGTACTACGAAGGTGGTGCAATGGATAAAGTAATTCGGTCGGATTCGCTAATCCACTGCACGTTAGATAAATGGGATTTCGGTCTGGATCAAACGGGCGACATAACAAAATACTACAACGTCGAAAAACTGGTCCAAAATAAGGTGATGCTAGTGACAGCCGATGGAAGTGTCGACTGCATGAGCGATCCTGGCGAGCAAGAAAATATGGTGTCGTTTTTACAATACTGCGAAACCATAACGGCGCTTAAAGTTTTACAAACGTCCGGCAGTTTCGTCTTGAAAATCTTTACGATGTTTGAGCACACCAGCATATCACTTCTTTACCTTCTCAACTGTTGCTTCGAAGAAGTTCACGTCTTTAAACCCTGCAATTCAAAAAGTGGAAACTCGGAAGTTTACGTCATCTGCCTGGAGTTTAAGGGCGAACAAATTTTGAAAACCGTATGGGATTCCCTCATCGAGGTCTATCGTAACGAGTCCCTTCATCACAATGTGGCCCTCTTTGCGGAGAACCAAATTGACCCTCAGTTTATTGAACAAGTCCAGGAGTGTGCTAAATTTTTCATGAAAATGCAGGTCCGGACAATCAACGACAACATTCGGAACTTCAAAGAGACTCCAAATCCACAAACCAAGCAACTGAGATCTGAAGTGGCCAAGTACTTCCTAACTAATTACAAACTTAAAGTGCGCCTGCCAAAAAACAACAAATTGACTTCCCCTCGTCCTAAATTTGCCTTCCACGATTTTAACGCCTCACTGGACACAAATTTCGAACCGAAATTCGGAAAAGCGTTGGAGACGGTCACCCTTTCACCCTTTTGTTCTGAAAAATTGTATTGGGACCGCGCGTGGACGTCCAAATCGGACGCGTTGAAAAATTTGACCCCCTTTTTACCGACTCACTACATCCTCATTCAAAACACCGATTTCTCCGCTTGCAAAACCCAATCGTTCTTCCAAAGAGAATTATTCACCGTCATAAACAAAAATTTTGATACCTACGACACCCTAGTGATTTGTTCCGTTCCTCTGTTGACCAGATTTAGTGTCGGTCTGATTTACATTTTAAGGACGTGCTTTGATTCATTTAATAATTACGACGAAGGTGTTTTGGTTTTAAGTAACTTGAATTGTGATAAAGTTGGCGCGGTGAAAGAGTATTTTACAAAAATACAAAACTGGTACTTAAATTTACCAGAAGAAAGTGGTTTCGATGTGGATTTATTGGAAATTGTCGATATTAAAATGCTCATGAGCGAATTATTTTTTTGTACCATATCCTCGTATAATCGTAACATTTTTCGTGTTCAATAATTTTTAATTTGGTGCCTAAAACCCTGGAAAGGTTACTCCACGAAATTAATCTTTTTTTTGAGGAAGCTTGGACAGATTCGAACGAACATTTGCTAGTGATTATGAGGCTACGGTGCGGTTAGCACGCTGTTGCATTTGGTAGTTGGTGTACTGCTAAGGAGTAGAACGATGATCAGAACCGTTTATCAGAAGAGTATCGATGTATTTATTATGTAATAATTTTTTTCGAAAAAATCAAATAAAAAAATTTATTTACAAAGAATTATAGATAGATTAAATTCAACAGTCCAAAATCCTTAGAATTAAGTTTTTAAAATTAGGTCCAACCAGTACAAGGGCAAATTTGAAAAGAAAGGGGCAATTCAAAATAATCAAAATTAAATTTAAAAAAATAAATTAAAAATAATCAATTCAAATAATTAAATTTGGTTTTAAAAACATAATATTTTGACCAAACAAGAGAGTTTTATTTTGCTTCTGTACTTTCGGAGGCAATTAAGGGGGAAATTCAAAGAAAATTCTGCAGAGAGAAATTTAATGTACAAAAATTTATGTTGCGGTTTCATTTTTGGGGAATTTTATTCATTATCCAGGCCCAACCAGGAGGGGGGCTCAGGAATCCCTCAAGGGCTCGGACGAATAACTAAATAAATTCCATAAATAAAAAGGAATGCAACAAAAAGCGTATTTTTAAAATTTGAACAAATAAAAAGTTAGATATTAGGTTTTATGCTTTTTCTTCCTTTTTAAAAAAATTACAAAATAAAATTAGTTCCCTAGACCTACCTGGCAACGCTGTCTAGGCCTTCCACTTGTTCTAAAATCCTAAATATTCTAAAATCTATGCGAAATTCCTGAAAACAATATTTTATTTTTAAACTTAAACTAAAAACTTTATTTTCAATATTTTTCAAATTTCTGAATCGAGTAGACCCCTTAAATAAAAACAAACGTGTGCGCTACTGCCACTTGTAAAAGTCACCAGGCTTTGGTTGGCGCTCTTGACGTTAAATTCAAATCTGAAATAAAATCTAAGAAAACAAATTTTCAAACAACTTTTCAGACGATCGTCTTTTCAGCTGAAAAACTAATGAAATTACTACTGCGAATTGTTATAAGCAAACTTTTCAAAATGTTATCACCAAAACCTGATAACATTGTAAATAAACCAGTCAGTTGGCCACAAACTGTTAATATCCACAATTTGTGAAATCACTGACACCTTTGCACATTTTTCCAAATTCGCACTTCAATTGTTTCAACTTATAACCACAAAAGTAGTGAATTTGGTTGTTGACAAGCAAAAATCAAAACTTTCGAGTGTGAAGTTTTATGTGTACAAATCAAAATGAAGAGAAAATCGTCAGGAATCACAAAAAAGGTTCCAATTAAAAAATCCTACCAGTGCTACGACTGTAACGCAAGTTTTACTTCAAAAACTGCACTGATAAAAGATGTACACGTTCACACCAAAGAAAGGAGGCAAAAACTCTTCGCGTCCAAATATGAAGGCAAGTATAGATTAAATCTCAGTAACGAAATGTACGAATGCGAAGCGTGCGAGTACAGAAATTCGAAGAAAGTGAACATCAAGTATCACGTCGAAGTTCATCACTCGACGCGCGTAAGTTTCAAATGTGATTTGTGTGACTTTTCAACATTTTATAAAACTTCGCTCAAAAAACATAGAATATCGCACGAAAATACCAAAAAGTACAAATGTAAAAATTGCGACCGCCAATTTTACTTTGAAGTGAAATTAAAGCACCACATGCTGAGATACAATAAAAACAATATCATCCGTTGCCGCATTTGCAAGTACACGACGTGCTACAAGAGGTATTTTACCTTACACATGTTTACCCACACAGGAGACCATCCATATGTGTGTGATTTGTGCAAATTCAAGGGAGCGACAAAAAGCCGGTTTATTCGCCATACCTCGGTGCACACCAAAGCAATCAAGTTTTTGTGTTCGGTTTGTGGATTTATGTCGGTGCACGATTGTGCGACAGCACACATGCTACAGCATGATTCGAAAAAGGTGTTTTTGTGTCGATTGTGCGGTTTCAGTACAAATTATAAAGCTTCCCTCGACCAACATTCCAGAAAGCACGACCAACAAAGAAAAAGAGAAGATTAACTTTTAAGAGACAGAATAATTTTAGTTTTAATTTTCCTTATCGTTTAATGAGTTTGATATAATCACGGTTTAGAAACTTCCTAGGAATCCCGGTATTTATAAGTTCTAAATGTTTACCTTAACAATTTTTTTATTTCAAACCGAAATTGTTTTTCTTTTCTATGCATAATAAATTCAACTGTGCTTTCTAACTACCAGTTGCTTAGTTACATTCCTATTGTGAATTTTTGTTAAGCAAGGTTTAGTTAGGTTGCAATTCTGTCAAGTTGACTGATTCAATAAAACAAGTGATTTATCTTATTTAGGTCCGCTTTTACAATAGTCAGTTAAGTATGAGTATAACTAACCTATAATTTAATAATTAACTAACCTATAGCTATGAACCAATCAACGATTGGACGGAAAAATCAAAAATTAGTTGCTTTTTGATTGCTGTAGTTCATCAGTACCCACTTTCAACAGTAGGTCCCCTGTTGTACTTCACACAAACACATCCAATATTCTACCAATAGTTCTGTGTCGACGTCAAACTGACCGATCGCTTAGTTAACAATAATAGAAATTTAAAAAGGTAGAAAATTAAAAAATTTAATTTTTTCTTAAATTCTTATCAACAAATATACAAAGTTACCTACTTCTAGATATTCACTATAATTTTTCATTTTCGTATCCACACGCAATGCCTGTCCTCCCTTGCGTCGCAATTTGAGGTTCATCTTCTCCCAACTTTTGTTCTAATCCTCGCCAACTTCGTTGAGCGAGAAAACTAGCACTAGAATTACTGTTTAAAGCAATCGTTCCGTCCACCTTCAGAGCTATTCGCGTTTCACCAGAAAGATCTTCCACCAACTCATCGGAATTCATCAATCTAACTTTTCCAGTGATAAGACTGACGTCATTTTTTTCACTGTTCCGTTTAACATCCTCAATTTCGGTTTCGGTTAATTCAACAAAATATCTACTATAATCGTAAGAGAACAACTGAAGATCGCTCCAATTTGGATTTAAGGCTAATTCGATATCAAAGGGCGTAACGATCGGTTTAAAGAAGTCTCGACTTTCGTAAATTTCGTCGAGGGCACAGGACAGAACCACATAAACGTCAATCTAAAAAAAACCAAGATAAAATTATGAGACAAATAAGATTGCTCTGCTTACGTCTAGATAATTTGCAAGTTTATCTGGTGTGGGTTGGTTCAACTCAATAATTTCTGCCTTCCTTCCACTTGATTCAATCAATTTCTGCATTCTCCGCATGCTGTTCAAATAGTTTTTATCGGAGACAGTCGCAATTACAATACCAATTCGGTCACTGTCTTTAATTTTTTCTAACAAAAAGTGTCTACGTTTTAATAATCTGGGGACCTCATTGTAAGTAAACATTGTTGTCGGATCATCTCGAGGGTTGTAGTTATAGAACTGGATTGCTGAGAAGCAACAAAAATGTATTTAAATAATTCTCAGCTGTAATTACTTACATTTAAAGGCAAATTTAAGGTTGATTAGCTTTCTGTTATTAAAACCAACATATATAACAATGGAATCGAGACCCTGCAAGTCCTCATCGATGGGAATCACATTAACCTCATTTTCTTTGAAAAGTTCCCGAACCTTTTCTAAAATAAATGTTTACTCGTAAAATTTGTCGAATAAATGAAAAAAGTGCTTACCTGCATGCAAAATGTAAGGAGTATCTAATAGAATAAAAACATTTTTGTCTAACCCGTTTAACTGTTTGGTTACAACTTCTTTGAAACTCTCAACGTTTAAGTCTTCCTTTTCGTACACGTTTAAAACTGGAATTTTATCGTCGCCTTGGGAAAAACAAATTGGTCCAAAGTGAATAATTGCGTCTGCATCCCAATGAGCTGCACCAATGTAATCCACGCAACAACTAAAATAATTCAAGCTTAACATTGTTTCTTTAAATGTTTAAATAAATACCTCTTATAAATGGTATTCAAAATTGGAAAAATTTGATTTACATTTTCTTCTAACCGTTGTGCCACTCGTACCGAATCAGATAATAAGAAGTCAGGAAATTGTAAACAGACCTGTGTAAAATTGTTGCTTTGAATCCACTCGGTGCATTTGTCGATGTCGTACACAAAGTCGATATCTTCCTGTTTCGTCCTTTTAATTTTACTTGTCCTGTCAACTTCTTTATCTAAACTTGTGTGTTCGTTACTGTAAAACTGGTCCATTTAAAACTATTTTGTGAATTTTAATTGTAATATTGATGAGCGCATTGATACATTTGAAAACTTAGGTTATGTAGGTTTTGACAGTAGGTCGAATGTTCCGTGCGTGTGGACAGGGCTTTAGTGTGTTTAAAAATGGCTGCAATTGTTTTTCCGTGAGTCTGTCTCTTATCTATGATCCCAAATTTACAATAATTGGTATTGTGATTAAATAATAGTTGAAGAAATGGCGGACGATAATGATAATACAGACCGTGGAGACGGTGAAAACTCAAAACCCGAAAAAATGTTTACTTTAAAAAAATGGAACGCAGTGGCTATGTGGAGTTGGGATGTTGAATGTGATACTTGTGCAATTTGTCGTGTTCAAGTGATGGATGCATGTCTTCGTTGTCAAGCAGAGAGTAAAAAGGACTCGTATGGAAAACAAGACTGTGTGGTGGTTTGGGGTGAATGTAATCACTCTTTTCATTATTGTTGCATGTCGTTGTGGGTTAAACAGAACAATCGATGTCCGCTGTGCCAACAGGAGTGGTCAATCCAACGTATGGGGAAATGAATACATTTAAATTTGACTGTGCAAATATACTTGTAGTTTTAATCGAGGGTCCAACGATGAAAATAACTTGTTTTTAATCTGATTTTTTCCATTTGCACCATGAACTTTTCAATTATTGTGGTGGTCGACAATGTAGCGGTTTCTTGTTTTATAAAATATTTGGAAGCTGTTACTGCCAGTAGAATATTTAAAATTAAGCATAATTTATTAGTTCCTGTTTAAGAGTTTCACGGTTGGCGTTTTTATATTATATTTATTGTATTTCATTAATATAAGCTGCGTTTTACAATTTTTTGCATTTTTTTATTCTAAATAATAATTATTAGTAGCCTAAAACAATTGATTTTATTAACATTCCAATTTCAAACATCTGTCGGTTCCCGCCACGTCGAAAAGATGAATGAAGTTCAAATAAACAATATTTAGTTCAAATGTCCTATGTGGGTGATAACGGCTATTCAGTTAAATCAGTGTCAGTTGATGTGGAAATTTACTTATAAATAATATATTAGTGTTTATTATTTCGTTAATGAGGTAAGCTTTCATTTACTATATTTATTATCCTTGCAATAAAATTGTTATTATTTATTTTGGGCATTGATCAGAAAGTTAGGTTAAAGTTTTATGGTTTTAATCTCATAGTTTCATAAACTAATAGATAAAGTAATGTAACAATTGGTTTTCTTTAGTTCTTAACAGTTTCCATTGGTTTTGTGGAATACTTCTTACAGTTCTGCTAATCTGTTTGGTTTGAAGGTTTCAAGAAAAGAAAATTTCAGCATAGCTATTATGTAAACATTTATATTATTATATTCATTAATTTTTGAATTCCTTATTGTATTGGTTATTTACATTAGGAACAAAGGAAATTTTATCTTGATTGGAATTATTGTTGACCATTTTATCACACAATTTGCAAGTTTATAGCCCATAAACATTGATTAGACTTTTTAAAATTTCTTTACTTGTAAGAAATACAACTTAAATTAGAGAAATACAGTGAGAATTTGGTACATTCATTTAAAATTAATTTCTATAAAATAATAAGTTAGATCTTGGGGGCCCCAATGATCCGGGGCCTGATGCTTCAGCATCGAAAGCACCCCTATTATAAACACAATTTATTTATTTGGAAAAATAAGTGGAAACCCTGTTGAAGTAACTGTAGTGGGAGAGACGGAAATAAAATAAAATTTTAACCTCAATAACTTTAATTTTTCTGTTCCAGAATGTGAGGTTTAAATATCTGCAAGTTTCGCTAAGAAATGTTCGAACCTGGAACAAGTAAAAGCACCTCTAACTGTTTGTTACCAAAAAATAGTGATATTGGAAGGGATGATTGGAAAAAAACTAAAAGAGATTTGATTGAATCCCTTGTCAGCGAGGCAGCTGATCGCCTTAATGTGCAGTATGTGACGAAGAAGAAGATAAAAGATGATGCAAAAGACAAAAAACGAAAATCTTGTACTGCTGTACTTGAGAGACCCAAAAACAATAAACGTCAGCGAATATCGTGCGAAGCAAAGATTTGTAGTGAGGTTGATACCGAACATTTAGGCTTGAATCAAGATGAACCCGCTCAAGACTTGAATATTAACAATTATTTGGTGGTGGTCAATAAACAACTGAAAGCTTTGCAAGACTTGCCAGTCATTCAGAAGTCTTCGACGTCGGAAATACAGGATTTTATTTCAAAGTTAGATGAGTCACAAATCGAGAACTTTTTGAGGAAAAAAGCCGATGGAATTCGATCGTCAGTAAACAGTGATCCAAATGCTAGATCTATTTTGTCATTCATCGAGAAGAAAATTTGTTCGCCCGGGGTACAAAATAGCAGTTCTATTGAAGTTGTAGCTCCGGTTAGATCTTTTGCAGGTCCAAGCAACTGTTCTAAAAAACTTGCAGATGAAAAGAATTTAAAAAGTAATGATGTTTCATCTAACCATGCGAACCCAAGCAGTGAGAATTATTCCAATACCGTTCAGGGAGATAATTCAAAAAGTGATAATCAAGAATGTTCTAAACAGAAACCAGTCAAAAGTGAGGAAAAATCAGAAGTAATTGAGGTTATAGATATCAATGACGATGATGTATCTGAAGTAACATCCACGTCTGAAAATGAAATTACATCTTCTAGTGAATTCAAGGTCATTCAATCGAAGGCACTTGAAAAACTGAATTCAATTGATCTGTTCAAATTAAATCAGAAAGATCTTACTGAATTCATTGTCCCTTTGTTAGCAAATAAAGAAGGAGAAAGTAATTCCAATTCTGGTTTACTTAAGAAGGCGAAAGTATTAGATCCAAAAGAGTCAGCCGAACAAGAAATGAAAACTGCTCTTAAGAAAAATATTCAAAATTTTTTTCTTCAGTTGATTTCATTTGCCGATATGTTAAAAACATGTACAGACATTATAAAGAAAAATGAATCTGATGAAGACGTGAAACCAAAAGTTGAAACAAAGGAGACAAGTTTAAGTACGGAAAATTCGAGTGAGAAAACTGCCAAGGAGAAATTAAATTCTCACTGCCACTGCTGTGTTTTGAAGTCGACAGAAAATAATTCTGAAGGTAAGTTGAACTCTTTATTATGAGGCGAATCAATAAAAAATCAATAGATTTTTTTGATTGTAAACCCTGTCTGGGTTTGAAACGGAACATTCTAAGTAGCATAGATTTTCCTAAGTATTTTTAAACTTTTTGTAATTAATTTTATTGTAATAGAAGGCAATTCGACTATAACAATAACCGAAGGATCTGAAACTGAAGGGAAACCTTCAGACTTGAGTACTAAAAATAATACATTGACCAGTGAATCCCCCGAAAATATAGACATTTTGTCCACCACTACACTTGACGCTCAAAGCGCCTCCTCAGTTACATCTACCTCAACAGTGGCGACAACAACAGAAAGCGAAATAGTAAAAGATGAGAACTTTATTTCATTTGACGATGTGTCGGATGATGCACTGATGAAATCTGAGGATGAGACACCAAATGAGGGAGTTTTTAAGTGTAAAAAGTGTAACTACACTACCAAAAGCAAATTGAAGTTGAAGCGACATGTAAAGTACGCTAAAAAGAATCCCTTAATGTACAATCACAAAAAAAAACCAGTCAAAATATCAGAAAATTAAAATTTAATTGATATTCTATTTATGAAAATTTTTTTTATAATTAAAGTATTATTTTAAAATGTTTTATTGTTGTACAAATTAATAAAAGCTGTTTAACAAAAATTTTTCGTTTGTGGCGTAAAATGAAAAATAAGATTCGGGGATTCCCAAATTTTCATTTTTTTTCAATCTTTTTTTTATATATTTTAAGATGATTTGAAACTGGAGCCTATTTAAATATTTGTAATATTCTAGAAATAAATTACGTAAAACTGGAATTACTCAGCATAGAACTGAACATTACTCTTAACCTCGATAACAAGTAATTATGATTTATGACACATTTTTAACTACACTAGAACGATATTACTAAATTAACTTTCCGTTTTTTTATTCTCGGCATTCCAAAGAAATCCCATAGCCATCTGCAGGCTTAAGTACTAAATGGGCTTTAAGTTTTACATCTTCGATCCTGGTGTAGTTTGTTTTTATTCGAAATTTTCGTATCACTGAAGCAATAACAACTTTCATCGCCATCATGGCGTATTTGGGACCTAAAATTAATTGTTTAATCTTCAAAATTTTAGAATTCTATAAAATTTTACCAACACAGTTCCTAGGACCTCCCGAAAATGGTATATAACTGAAGGGATGTCGTTTGGCACACTCTTCCGGTAGAAAACGTAAGGGGTCGAATTTGAGTGGATCTGGCCAATATTTTGGATCTCGATGGGCGTGTATTATACACAAAACTACCGAAGTACCAGAAGGAATAACGGTTTCCTCTAAAATCGACTTTTACAGCTTAGCCTGCAAGTTTTGTAATTTCATTGCTTACCTAATTGGATGTCACCAGTAATAGCCCGTACAATTACTGGACCAATCGGAAAAATCCTCATTGTTTCTTTTATTACCATTTCAGTATATTGAAGTTTAGGTAAATCTTGGCATTCCACTTGACGATCCAAACCAATTGCATTGATTACTTCTTCATAGACTTTTTCCTAATAAAAAATAATAATGCAAAATTTGTGGATCTGAGCTGGAATTAGTCCTTGTCCTCGGCCACATTTTTTCCCCAAGTCCCAAAATTTAATTAAACTTTTGACTGCTAATATGCTAATATATAGGTTATAGATATTTATAAATATTTAGGCATTTAATAGCTTAAAGATGTTGCCAGTATCTTAGATATTTACATACTTGAATATTTGGCAGCATTCCCAGCATCATCAAAACAAAGGAGTTGACGGACGCCGTGGTTTCGCTTCCCTTAGGAATTAAAAATTAAATTAAATAACCAACAGAGGAGTGATTTTCTTACAGCTATTAACATGGTCGTGACTTCGTCCCTCATTTCTTCATCGGTCAAATGATCTCCCTTTTCGGACAACTCAATTAATTGTTGCAAAAATGTGTTTTTATTGCGCGATGCTGTAAAATAACTTTTAAGAAAATGTAAAATAAAATAGAAATTTTGCTTACTCTCGCTAGTTTCTATGTAAGATTCATCTTCTTTGTGTTGATTTTTAAATTTTTTTTCGTAAGCTTCTCTCTTTTGTTTTACAACCTACAATTTTTTGTTATGCATTACTATTTTTTTTATAAAAGTAAGGAGTAACAAGTTAAGCGCCAGCCAAAACGGCCCGGAGCGCAGCGGAGAACTGCGTAATTTTTGTAAAAATTGTCCTCTTTGCAATGGTAACTTCAAACTTCATGCAGCGGCCAACTCCTCGAATAAAATAAAAATACTTACCGAACCAGTGAATAAATGTAATTTAGAATTGCAATCAATGCAATCCTCAGCCAGCGAAGTTCTGTTGAATATAAAATCAAAATGGTACCAAATGAAATACATGCGGGTGAACGTAATTTCCATGCTCCTAAAGAAATTATATTGAATTGAATAATTTGATTCATTAAAACATTAAATTATGTTACTTACATGTTGGCCCACCTGACGAAATCACAATCTGTTGTTTGAGCATCCACAGATATTCCCATTGCAGTTTCTGTAAATAAAACCCATAGGAACATTCTAAAATTTAGGCATTCTTGGAAATCCACCTACCGCAAATGGAATCCAACGAAAATCGACTAAAATAATCGAAAGCATCAAAAATCCCTTTTCCAGCACATTTGTTCAACTTATCCGTTAAAATCTCCGCTTGCTCCGCAAATATTTCTACAAATCCGTCTAAAATTTTTTGATTAAAAGTAGGCATGATGATTTTTCTGTGTTTCTTCCATTTTGCAGCTGGGGCAGTAAACAAACCTTCTCCTACTCCTAATTTGGCAAACCTGTACAAATCTGCCTTGTCTAAAGCGTACGAACTATTCATTATAGTTTCGAGGTGTTTAGGTTCGAGAATGCCAAAATACAATGATTGGCCGAACCAAACCGGAACCGGAGACTTGTATTTTCCCATCATTTTCATTGCGACGTTTAAAAAGTCTGCAAAACGAAACATCAGGACATTTTATTCCATTTTATTTTACTTACCTTTGTTAGATCCCATAAATGATATGGCACTTCCTATAAATGGAAGAGGTATCGGACCGTCCAGTTTTGAAGCTATGAAATACAATCTTCTTCTGTTCCAATGATACTTTGCGTACCACACCAAGCAGATGGTTGCAAAACCTATCATCAATGCATTGGTGAATTTCTGGTTATCTGCGGCCGATTTGTTTTTATCCAAATTATTTTCAATCATTTTAACGAGATTTATAAACTTTACGTACTAAGATCAGTATGGTTCAATTAAGATGACAATAATAAACTTGTTTTTATTGTTGGCATATTTAATTTGTCTAATTAGACTACTATTCACACTTTACACCTAATTGAATAAACATATAATATTATATTTATTATAGTTATTACTATCTACTTACTATTTACTTGATTCCAAGTTTTTTGTGCTAACGTTTTTTTTAATTTTTCAGCTTACAGATTAGGTTTAGGTCAATTGAAACGGAATGACTTATTCAACTGAACAGCAGTTTAAAATGTCAAGATTTTTTATTGCTTGGCACAGTGGACTGTTTCTGCACTGGTTCACATCATGGTTACGTTGATACCAATCTATTTTAATAATCAATTTTTGAGAAGTGTATAAAATAGTATATAACTTGACAACGTTATTCGTGTTTGCAATGTATAATCACTTTATTTGCATACATGTCATCTAATATACTATTAATCAGGATTCAGAAATTATTAATTTTACGTTAATAATTAGCAGATAGTATAACTGATTCTGGTTATATTTTGCATTTTTCATATAAAAACTTTTTAATTGAAAGCTATGGGCTTAACGAGAAAAATAACTTTAATTTATAATAAATTGAAGGTAATAAATAATAAGTAATCAAGTTTTAGAAACCTGTTAAGAGGTAATAAATTAAAAGTTAATTACAATGTTATAATTTTTTTTTCGAGAGACTGTCATGAAGTAAGACACTTCCAGAACTCGAAAAGATCCCTTCGCATCAGCAGTACGGCTTACATTTTTTTTCTTCCAATATGATTGCTAGCATCTGACTCGAAAAACTCTAGCGAAAAAGTGTCTATATACAAAATTAAACTAAATTAAATTTCCTACAAAAATGGTTTTATTCATTTTTTCTCTCGAGTAAATAGTTTGCGAGATACGGGGGGTGGAAAAATCACAGATTGCTCTGAAAAGTATTCAAGGAGACATTGAAATTGATATTGTCGAATACATATTGACAGAATGTTTGACTTGGCAGGCTCTTCAGTGTGATAACTCCAGGAGTTATAAGTTTCACTGAATCTCAAACCAGCAAGTAGATTGACCAAGTTTTTTGATCCAAACTTTCTGTGAATGAACGGATCGGCAGCATGTAGGACAGGAGATATGAAAGATCGAGGGCGAATGGCAACAATGAGGGTATGGGATATAGATGTTAGCATCTTTACAAGTTTCTGTTTGCTCTTTTTTTGCTGAATGCAGTCCGTGAAGACACGGAGCATACGGGAAACCATTTCCTCGGCCCCACTAGGGGACGTCCATTTATTACGTGAGGCGATTTTATGGTATATAATGAATGTTTAATGTTGTATGAAGTCGGGTCAAACCGAATATTACTGTATGTATTGTGGTGATACCCATACGCGATTTTTCCACCCCCTGTATCTCACCAACTATTAACCTAGAGAAATATTGATACAGATCTTTTTTATAGAAAATTTTATGTACTTTAATTTTGTATATAAACATTTTTTCGCTAGAACCTGCGGTTTTTGAGTTATTCAAGAATAACGAGAAAAAGTGACATTTGATCTCCTCCCCACCTTACCGCTCACCGCCCACTGGTCAAGACTTTTAGTATGTTGTTCATAACCCTCACCTCTAGCAATGTACAAAAATTTGCGACTACACGAATTATTTCCCGTATTTCACTATTGGAGTAAAAATTCCACAAATGCGTTCTTAGGCAACCCGTTATACTAACTGCAATATTCACATGTGAACGTAGGTTTAGAAGCCAAAACTTTCGAATAACTAACCTCAAATTTTCAAACGTCAACGAAATACTTTGTTACTTGCAATTCCACAATTTCTTGCAACGACGATGTGTAGTAGAGAGAAAATTTAGAAATTTTAATATGACTTCGCTGGAAGATGGTCTAAAAATTTTGTTCGATGAAATCGACAAAAACTGTAAAATAACCAATTTTGAGAGTGTGGTTGCCGAAGATGACTTTAGTGTGATATTGCGAACCAAATTAACAAATTGCGACAACAATTGGGGTCAAGTCTGTAACAAATGGGTGGAAAAGTTTACCAACCAAACTAACTCGAAGTGGATCGTAAAGGCTACCTATCCTACGGTCCATCGGATGGACTACCGTAAAGTGTTTATTTGTAAAGAAAATAGGATTGGAAATCGAAATATAGATAAATTTTGTAAAAGTAGAATAGACATTAAAGTTAAGAAGGTTACCAAAAATACCTTGAAGAAAGATCTGTTACTGCAGAGTGGCTACAACGTTGTTATTAAGGTGAGGGTCGATTCATTTTGAAAATATTTAAAAAATTGTTTTTCAGGTTATTTTCAGTCATTCACATGCTCGATAGAATTGGATGTAAAATGTCTGCAATGATTTGCCATATAGTTTAAGAAATTTAATTAACTGTAAGCAAATATAAAGGTTGCTATTTAAAATAAAAGTAAAATTTTGATGTTTCGCTGGGTAAGTGCTGTTTTCATTGTTAAATCTTTACCTTTCCCTTCTTCATTATTATTTGTAAGGATAACGTTAGCTGGATTGCACCAAAAAATCAGAAATTATTTAAAAATATTGATTTATTCTAATTTATATTAACAATCCAATTAACTTATATTATCAGATATTTTTGCCACCTCAGGCATGTTATCTAATTTATCATAAAATGTAGAACAGAGGTTCAATTGGGTATCATCTAATTGAACTACAATTTTTGGAAGATATTCCATACTGGCAGACGTTAATGTGTAATTCAAGCTTTCCAAAGTTTTTTGACAATTGTATAAATTCTTGGGATCACAGACAAATTGCAGTTTTTGATTATCATTGATAAGTTTGACTTCTTCGGCATCACTAGCGATAGCATCGTCTGTTGCTATCTCAACGATTTTTTCAGGGTCATCCTGACTAGGCAACTCGGTTTCTATAATTCCTTTCTGTTCGAAAATGTATTTGCTCTCTCCTTGCGTGTACCTGCACCTTCAAAACCAAATTTTACTAAAATAAGTTTTAAAAAACAAAATACTTACTGGTGCTTTTTCATAATTGCCGAAATGTCGTTCTTAATTTTAACAATCTGCGAAGTACAAATTTCGCAAATTATCAAGCAATTACCGGGACCTTTAATTTCTAAAGTTTGGGTTTTCAACTGCGTCTTATCTGTTTGTGTAGTTTTAATCACATTATTTATGCTAGCTACTGGCATGCTTAACCGTTTGGCCTGGGAAATGATTTGATCTAATCGTTGATTCTCCTTGGGATTCATGGAGCCACCCTCTAAGAAAGGCAATTAGATAAATGTCTCGTAAGGGTAAAACACTTACCTTGTATGGCTATTTTCATTTGTTGGCTCAGCCGGCCAAATAGTTTTGATTTGTGTGCGTCGTTAAGTGCTTTAATGTGTCGGATATTTTGCCATTTCGAGTGGCCAGCCAGTCGTTTAAACACATAATTCGAATTACTTACAATTGGTTTGCATAATAAAGCGTTTTGAACCACTTGCTTTAACATTTTGATAGCTGGAACCTGAAAAGTGAGGTTATGATTGCGAAAGTTCACTTTGAAGTTTGACGTTAGGCAATCCACTTTACTTCAAATTTGAATATTCGCATCGGCGTCCTGAAGGGAGGGCTATTGGGTCTTATGCCTTTCTTGGATTTTAAAAAATAATATTAATAAATTAATATTGTAGTATTTATGCAAAGATATACCAAATGGTATATACAATAACAACAGGATACAGTGTAATACATAATATTATTCATAAATATACTATATTTTCATCTATATTTTAGGTGTAGAAGAGATGTTTATAATACACGACTGATACAAAGGAATCCAATATCAATATAACTTTCTAGCCGATCTATCCAGTGGCGACTCAAGTCAAGTGGAGGCCCCAAGCGGTAACAATTTTGGGGCTCTCAAACTCAAGATAAAAATATAAGTTGCAAGAAATTCCGAATTTCGGGGTCTCACGTGGCCGCTTACCGTTAAACCGCCGCCACTGGATCTTTATCTCGGGCTTCTCATTGCTCTGGTCTTTGCAGTTTCACTCAGAATGGAATGCTGTTCCACCAGAATAACTTCAGTTTGTCCACGTCTGTCCAAGTCGTCGCCTTATTTTGTGCATACTTTTTTTGGAGTTGATAATCACTGATCCTAGAGAGGCAAAGCTGCTTACTACTTCTTCCTATAGCTCCTTTATCAATTGCATCAGAAAAATGTATTTTGTGCCAGTGTACAGTGCAAAGATACAACAAATATATTATGAATATTTTAGTTTGATTCTTCAAACTTCCATTCTTTCTTAAAATATTTCATCTTAAATTTATATATTATTATTTCCATAACAAATACCACAATGGATAAACCCATCAATACTGCCCACAATTTCAAAAAATTTTGCATATGTTTCATGTTTATCAGCGTATCGTCAGTGGTGGGCTCGACATACTTAAACGGATCGATGTCCGAAAACCATTTATAGATATAACCATTTTCCAGCATTCGACTGATGTATTTGTTTATGGTGAATAGAAAGGGATGGCCACTGCGAATACCTAAACATAACTCAATGTTACTTATCCCGGCTGCCTGGTAGATGACATCAACCATTTTACTTTCCTTTTTGTAAGTTTGGAGTATCATTTCGCCTATATGGGTAGAAGAATTACGCGCATAAACAACCATATTTAGGTTGGTGGTTATATTGGTCACAACAGCTGTCGCCTTGGTTACCAGAGATTTTGCCAAATGGAAGTTTGAACTGTTAATCTGTCTGTAAGCCAGTCGAGTGATGAGCGGCATATACTGCGACTCAAGCATCTCCTTGATCGTAGAAATCTTGGGTTCGGTTCCTGGATGGACAATCGAACCAAAAAGTTTTGTTTGGAACGTAATGTAGATGTGCATGCAGTAAATGATATAAAAAACGATGATAATCCGAATGGGATTACTTTTTGGAATGTAATAATTGGAGGCGGCGACCGCTATGGCTACATTCATGAGGGCCGATTTGGAAAAGCTAACCCTGTGTTTGGGCAATGTAATTCGTTCCAAAGTGTATCTTAATAGAGTAATTGCAAAATAGATAGCTCCAATCGTAATCCAAGTATCTTGTTGGAAAATTTGACCAATAATCTTCACGGTTGATAGTTTTGGAGCTTTCGGTACTATCCAAACCATGTAATCCTGGTACAACAGGTTTGATATATCAAACTGTTGAAAGTCTTTTGATGTGCGGGCTAAAAAATAAACTAAAATTATATTTTCGCTTTTGTCGTTTACTGCTGCATGATCGACGATGTCTCTCTCGTCAATGCTTAGGGTTGCGTTGCATCTTTCTGCGATTAATCTCAAAAATAAAATTAATATACCAGGTGGATCCATAAACGGATTGACCAGTGTTGGATATGCACGGTTGCTGTTTATAATCATTTGAATGTTACGTTTGTTTAAATTTCTTAACGAATAGGTGAATATTGACATCTCGAAATAAATATTTTTTCCGCAATAGCTCTCGGCCACTTTAATTTCCTTCCTCGTGGTTATACCTTTTAGGCAAGAATGTGAAATTAGCAGTTTTATTTTGTCTTGAATTTTTATTAAAATGACGACGTTAAATAAATGGAAATCGCACATTATCTTGAATGTTCTCTGAATCTCAGTGCTGTCGTTCAGGACTACGATGAACTTATTGCTTAATCCTGTAGCTTCGAGAAAATTGTAGTTTTTTGTTACCTTTTCTAAGGTACTGTTTAAAGTGGTATAATTTTTGGAGAAAATTATGTAATCGCTTGAAATGCCATGAATGATGTAAGCAGGATTGTCGTTCGTAACTACAACGTATGGATTTGGCATTCTCTTCGGAAAAATCAAGTACCCCTTGTTGCTGGATACATAGACTACTGTATTATGGTAATGCATACTGATCAGACTCTTCAAACAGTGTTTTGTTACGTCTACTTCTTTGAAAGCAGATTTAATTTGACAAAAAACTGTCGCTTCTATTAGCAATGCAAACAAGATAATCGAGCGCATTTTGGATAATTTATGAGAAACAAGGAGGCATACGCTACCGTTTTATAGTCCCTCCTAATGGTTAAATTAAAAGTTTTAATGGCGAAATTATAGAATTATCCATCCGTTAATGCAACAAGTTTTGCTTTAATGGAATTCTAAGTAACTTAAGTTTGTTTTTCAAATTATATCATTACAAATAGGTAATCATTTTTTACTTAGCTCACCGAAATTAGGTGAATTATTTCTATTTACACTTGAGACTTCAAACAAACCTTGAAATTTATTTAACCGTGATGGTGTTAATTATAATTTCATATTTTAATTTAAAATTTTTAATTCGCCGCCTTTGTAATTTTATGTAATTGGTTAAGTACATTAAAATTGCTTAACATGAAGATCTAAAAAAAAGGAAAAAACTTTCTAACCTTGTTTGTAAATAAAACGACTTTATATTATTTTATTTATTTCAAATGCACCCAATTTTTCGGACCATGGGCTCCCTCACAAGGTGCTAGCCACATCTTTGTGTTGTGAAAAAGCAAGCAAACACACTTTTGTCGCTAGTGAAAGATGTTAAACTTATAAGTTATACTATACTACTATAACTAACACCAACAGGCAAAGCTTACAGCTCGTAAGTCCCGGAAAAGTTATTGACCTTCCTCTTTTATTACAAGTCACAGTAAAAATTGTGCTTAATTTTTCATTTATCTATTTACCTAGTACGGTCATTATGTCCAAATAATACCCCTGAATATCTTCCGTTATCGCTCTTTCATGTTTTAGCCGTTGGGGGGATTTGCGTATGTCCGCCATTTTTAATTTTATAAAAAATGGTTTTTCTTAAATAACTCGACCATTTTCAATTTTAACGAAAACTTGTCAAGACAAAAGTTGTGGGAAATTGAATTTCCAATAATTTTTGTCTTTGCGATTTTTCGTTAAAATTGAAAACGGCAGAGTTATTCAAGAAAAACCAAGCAAATGCTGGATTTGGTCGACTTTTTGAATAAAGACTACCAGTGATTTCCCCAACGGTTAAAACAAGAAAGAGCGACAACGGAATTATTGTATATTCAAAAGTACATATTGACTGTACTAGTATTTAAATATATAAATCTTAACTTGTGAGAATAAATAATATTAAAAATTTCAATATAACAAGTTAAATCAAATAATACAATAGAAATTATATTTGAGCTTTTACCTCAGTATATTGAAGCTTTTAATGAAGTGTGTAGGATACATTTTTAATTGGAGGCATTTTGCCTGAAGATAGAAGCAATACAACATTATGCTATTGTATTGTATATATACTATATTATAAAATTTAGTGCAAATGCAGGGACGTAGCAAGGCAAAGCCGAACTCTGGTGCAAGCGGACCGGATTCTATAAATTGAATGAATTTGAAATTGTGATGACTGATGAAAGAACCGCGGGGGCACCATCTGTCACTACGTCCCTGCGCAAATATTTTCATTATATTTTTTAATAAAAATCGACTTTAAGGGGTGGGACGTTGCTATTGAAGTCTTTCGACAAATGACGAGCGACGATAATCAATTAAATTGCGTTGATTATTCTGAATTCTGAAATTCTCTAGCCTAGAGATCCTAGAGATCGATTGATGTACAACCTGAATGGTATGGAACCCAATTAGTTGCTACTATCTTCTTGCCTCTTATTGGTTAAGTTTTTTTACTAACCAAAGTTTAACCATTAAGAAAGTAGTTACAGAAGAAAAGAAAATGAAGCAGTTTTTTTTTGTTTCTCATTCCGCTACAGCTTTCCAATGTTGATGAAACGGACGTGAAAGCTTGACATGGAAACCCGTTTCCTAAAAAATAGAAGAAATAGTTTATAAAAAAGCAAACTGTGTGTTTTATTAACCATAATCTTTTTATCGGGAGAAATTAGCATATTAACCAATCAGAACGTTAAAATCATGTTTATCCGATTTTGGAAGAATAACTTGGTGTAGAGAGCTGAAATTAGTGGAGGTAACCCTAGAACTCTTAGCTGAATATCCAGTCAAAATTTCATTTCGATCGATCTCCCTATCATATACTGCAAATATCAACAACATGGCGGCTCTATTACGTATACACTTGACGTTTTGAGTTTGATTCTGAATTATTTCATTCTTCATAAAAGAATGTTAATGTTAATGAAAGAAAGTTTATTAGCAAAACTTTCTATACCAACTATACGTATTAGATTAACTTAATAATTTTCCGTATGGTGGCGTTTGCTTAATGCAAATCGCGAATACAATGTAATACCACCAGGAACAAACCCATGAGGACGATGGGAGAGGGGAGCCTCCCCTTCAATCCCCCAATATCTTTTGCAATTGGCAAAAGTTGGTTAATTCACCAAAAATTTGGCAAAAATAAATCACTTGATATATTGTTTTTAATTTTTAGGCGGCCTCAAGTTATTACTTTCGGTTGTCCCAAATCCGGGCTTTCCACTACATATTACGTGAATGATTTGAAAACTATTTTCAATAGTTCAAATCATTGTTGGGATTCCCATTATTTTTAGTTTGACCAAGGGGTAAATATCTCGCAAATTTTGTGTACACTTGTTTGAAATTCCCTTGGAAATCTTTGGATTCTCTGGAATTCTTTAGAAATTCCTGGAATTCTTTAGATTGGAACTTGTTTGAAAATCATTGGAATTTCTTTCTTCCTGATATTATTTGGAAACCCCTAGAATTGTTTGTGATTCTTTGGAATTCTTGGAAAATCTTTGGTATTCTTTGGAAATTTATGGAATTTCTTGGAAATCCGTGGAATTCTTTGGAAATCCCTGAAATTCTTTGGAAATCCGTGGAATTCTTTGGAAATTTCTGCAATTCCGAGTTTTGTGTACAGAAATTTGAGTAGATATTTACCCCTAGTTTGACTAAAAAAATGTTTCTGACTTGGATGGGTAAATGTAATTAAATAAATTAAAAAGTAAGTAAAAAACGGACTTTCGGTTGTGAAGATCTATCATAAAAGATAGACAGTTTAATACAATAATGCAGCACCCTCAGCCAAAACCATACATGCAGATGATCTAGCCATTATATAGACGACAAGATTTGCAAAGAAATTTCTGAATTTCAAACATATTTGAGTAAAAGTCTCAAGACACGACAAAATCGTGTTTGACACCAGAGCAGATGGGTACGGTTATCCATTTTTACATTGAAATTGAAAGTTAGACGGGCGAAAATTTGAATAATTTACATTTTCTTCCAAATTGGTAATATAAAAATTTTGAAGCTGAAAAAATAAATTTCAATATTCTACGTATTATTTTGACTAATAACTTGAAAAAATAATAAATAAACTGTTTCATTATATTTATTAAAGTTTTATTCCGGTTAAAATAAAAGTTCTAGATAGAAAAAAATTCGTCGTAATATTATATTATTTAAGGGTTGTATATAAATATATAAATCTTAACTTGTGAGAAATTAAATAATAAAATTATAAATAACAAGTTAAATTAAATAATATAATCAAATTATATTTTTAAGCTTTCGACGACGTTTATCGTCTTTATATTAAATAAATTTCTGACGAAGACGATAAACGTCGTCGAAAGCTTAAAAATATAATTTGATTATATTATTTAATTTAACTTGTTATTTATAATTTTATTATTTAAGGGTTGTATTATATGTAAGGGTTGTAAGCCACCAAATACCAAAATATTTATTCGAAACATTTGTTCCAAATGCAAATAAAAATAATAAGTAATATTAATAAATTTAATTTATATTACTTTTACTAGCTGTTCTCGTCGGCGGCACTAAAGTAAAACAATTGCTTTCATGAAAAGTGAAACTTTAAGTTTGACAATAATTGATTAATATAAAGCCACATTTTTATATTATTTTTTCCAAACTGAATGAAAGTGAAGTATTTTAGTAGTAAGGCAAATTTAAGGCAAAAAGTTACAGATCCATGCACTCATTAAAAGCATCCCTGAAGCGGCTCCAATTCAAAAATTACAGATCTCGATTTTAGGTTGCTATAATGTACAAAATATTGGGTGTGGGGATTCATTGGCAATCATAAAATATTAGGAAATCCAAGAAATTCAAATCTACGGAAATTAGGATAATTTTTGCTTTTTCAACTTTTTCAAAAGACAGTCCAGGAGGAAATCTCGAAAAGTCTGTGAAATTTTTCAAAAATCTCAAAAAAAATTTGTTTTGTGACTCCCCCACGATACAAACACACAGTGAGATAAAACCAACTTACCTTGGTGAAGTTCTTAGTGAAGAACTATCTACATACTCGTACATTGATATAAAGAACATTATAGGACAATGCAGATGCTATTATTTTCTTTTTATATTAAGTCTCCTCTTTCTACGTAGAAAATATTTTTTCAAATATTTGAACTTAACTTGATAGGTCAGTATTTCTATCAGAAATATCATAATCGATAAACCAATTAATATGAACCACAGTTTCATTATTTGTTGCACGTGTTCCATATCTATCAGCGCTTCATCTTCGGTGTGTTCGGCATACGTAAACGGATCGTTGTCGGAAAACCATTTATGTATTAAACCATTTTCGATCACCACATTGATATATTTGTTTATGGTGAACAGAAAGGGATGACCACTGCGAATACCTAAACATAACTCGATGTTACTTATGCCGCCTGTGTCATAAATGATATCAACCAGTTTACTTTCTTTCTTGTAGTTCGTAAGTATGGTGTTACCTATATGGGTAGAAAAATTGCGCAAGTAAGCCACCAAGTTTAGGTTAAAGGTTACGTTAGTTGAAACAACCATGGACTTGTCCAAGATGCGTTTTGCCATTAGGTTGTCCGAAGCATTTAATTGTCTGGAAGCTAACCGAGTAACTAGCGGTGAGTACTTTGACTCCAGAATTTGTTTGATTGTTGTTATTCTTCCTTCGGTTCCAGGATTGACAATCATACCAAAGAGCTTTGTTTGAAACATTGTGTAGATGAGCAGGCAGTAAACGATGTAAATAACGACGAGGATCCGAATTGCATTACCTTTTGGAATATAATAATTCGGGATGGAAACAGCTGATCCAAAATTCATCAGGACCAATTTTAAGAAGCTAACTCTGTTTCTGGGCAACGTCATTCGTTCAAACCAGTATCTCAAAACGGTAATTGTACAATAGATCGCTCCAATCGCTATCCAAACATTTTGGTCAAATATGTTACCTATAATCTTGACGATGGATAATTTAGCAGCTTTCGGTACTATCCAAATCATGTGGTCTTGGTACAACAGGTTTGATATGTCGAAGTTTCGGAAGTCTTCTTCTGTTCGGGCCAAGAAATAAACCAACACGACGTCCTTTGTAATTTCGTTCAGTATATCATAATCCATAATGTGTTTCTCTTCAATGGTTAAGGTTGCATTGCTCTTTTCTGCGATCAATCTTAACAGGATGATTAATATACCAGGTGGATTCATATACGGATCGACCAGTGATGGATATGCGCGATTCGAATTTACAACCATTCGAATGTTGCGTTTGTTCATATTCACCAACGAAGAGCTGAATAGAGACTGCTCGAGAACCTCATCTTCTCCACAATACCCCTCATGTATATTTACGTCGATCGTTGAAGTTATACCTTTTAGGCAAGAGCTAGAAACAAGCAGCTTAATTTTATCTTGGTCTCTGATTAAAATGACCGTATTGATTAAATCAATTTCGCACATTACTTGGAAAGCCTTTTTTGTATTGATAGGCTGTTGGAGGTAGACGATAAACTTGGCGTCCAATCCTGTGGCATCCAGCCAGTTGAAGTTTTCTTCTAATTTCTTCACTGTCCTGTTTAAAGTACTATAATTTTTTGAGAATATTATATAATCGCTAGAGAGTCCGTACATATTATTGCTGGGATTGTCGTTTGTAACTATAATACGTGGATTTAAAATTGTTTTTGGAAAAGTTACTTCAATGTCGTTGCTTGATACATAAATTATTGTGTTGTCGAAATGCTGGCTTACCAACTTTTTCAAACAGAACTTCAGCATATCTACTTCTTTAGGAACGGGTAACAGTCGGCAGAAAACTGTCGTTTGGATCAAAAATGCCAACAAGATGATGGTGCGCATCTTGGATACTTTATGACGAGCTACGAGAAACGACCCAGGGTTTTATAGTGTCCTACACCCCCAAAAAAAAGAGAGAAATTAATGACTGTTATAGACCTACATATAAGTTAACGAAGAAAATTTTTCTCTAATGGAATTATAAGTAACTCAAGTTTGTTTTCTAAATTATGCCATTATAAATAATTACTTTTTTCTTAACTCATCAAATCAAAAAATCAAATTTAGATGACTCATTTTTGTTTAGACATGAAATTATAAAGAACCTTGAGAATTATAGAACCGTGATAGTGTTAATAATAATTACATATCTTAATTAAAACTTTTTATTATTATTTGTTTTGTTAAGTTTTTACATATTAATTTTACGATTTTTGATTATTAATTTTTAATATATTAAGTATTCTGAAACCGGTACCTTTTTACCTTAGTGCAATAAAGTAAATTATTGCGCCCTAGTGCGGCAAAGTAATAATCATTCAAGTGAAACAAAACAATTAATGCTATATTAACTAGCACTTTATGGCCTTGGTGTATAAATAACTATTTCAACAATATGCTATTTTCGTGCTTGATACGTAGAATTATAAAAAATTAAATAGATACAGTTTAAAATTCATAACTTGAATTTATAAAGAATCGACAACATTTTGAAATCATCCATATTCAAGCCCTACAGTCTTGAAGGTGGGGTAAACAGCCTCTTGATTACATGGTTTAATCAAAACATAACACAAATTTAACGCCCAAAGTGGCGAGGAGTAGACCACGTGGATTACGATGGATTAATTACATTTACCAGTGATTACGTAATAATATAGAGGAATTCACAAAAATAACTAGAATTACAGGTGATCACTGGTGATTACAAAGATCATTACTATCAGAAAATAAGTCATCCTCAAAATTGGGCGTTGAGGCGTCAGACTAGTTCCCTAACACCCATAAAACATTTAACTTGCCAAAAATTCTTCTTGGGTTTCGGAATTAGATAGACAAAAAAATGAAAAAATAATTTTCGGGCCACTGATATTCGAGCATCAAAGATCCAATTTTTGGGTTCTTTTATCAGAATTTGATTTTTATTTTACGATTTTGTGTCTCTATTTTCGGGCACCTCTGGCCATTGGGTAAATTGGTAATGGCAAAACAGGCCCTGTTGAGAGGTTGAGTAGATGATGTAGTATAGCGTGAACTGGGGGGTATTCCAGACCCCCGGTTTATCCTAATTGTTTTGTGTCTCTTAAACTTAAATTCAAAATTTAATAAGTTGTAGAGGTCCCACAATATGTTTAAAGCTTTGGGCATCGAAGGAGATATATCCACTGCTGGGCGCAACTAGGGGGGGGGCTTAGCCCACTCAAAATTAAAATTAGCCCTCCCAAAATAAATTTACAACGGTAAAAAAATGGATATTTTTATTGATATAGAAAGCATAATCGACAAATTTGCGATGATGTAGTCTAGTGTGCTGTGTTGGGTGTAGTGATTTGAGAATACAATAAAAGCGGGCACTGGGGGGTATTCCATACCCCCCAGACTCCCCGGTTTGCCAATGTCTACGCTGAAGCTCAATCAATATTTGATGTTATAATGGAATGGTATGGAATACCCCCAGTGCACGGTTTACTCTTTATTCACAGATCAATAGTATTAGTTCTTCAGTACTAAAGAGCTACTTATTTGGAAGTCAAAGTTTTGAGAAAAAGAGGGATGGATGTGGAAAGGAAAAAATTGAGAGGTTGAGAAGATAATGTAGTCTAGTTTGCTGTGTTGGGCGTAGCGATTTGGGAATAAAATAAAAGCGTGCACTGGGGGGTACTCCATACCCCCAGACCCCCCGGTTTATCCTTATTGTTTTATGTCTCTTAAAATTAAACTCAAAATTTAATAAGTTGTAGAGGTCCCACAATATGTTTAAAAGCTTTCGGCGTCGAAAGAGATTTTTTCCTACTTTTTTTTATTTTTAACTGAGTTGGGCCCTAGGCTCTAGCAAATTTTTGGACCCCTCTGACAATTGGGCCCTAGGCTCGTGCCTAATGCGTCAAATGGTAAAATAGGCCCTGGTAATCACCTGTACATTTCTCAGTATCTTTAATGTAATCACATATAATTGATTCGGTAATCTATTCTGTAATTGAGTAATCTATAATTACTATAGTCGGTTTTTACCTTTCGATAACCGCAAGTAAATGGATTTATCACTAAAAATTACAACAAATTACTTAAAGATTAAGTTTGATTACTGATGACTACCAAGTGATTACAGCTGATTACAAGTGAAAGATATGAGAGATTACAAGAGTGGTCTGCCCTCGGTTAACGGTTAACTAATTGGTTAGCCCAAAAATTAAGTTAGAAGTTAGCTGAAATCAGAGGTTAATAGCTAGGCTAGACTTTAGCTTACGTTATTGGTTAGATTACTTTAGAATAGAGATTAAACTATATTATAGTAAGTAGATTAACCAAAAGGATCCTAACATACTTTTATCAAAAATTTGCAATTTCATCCTAATCTTCAAACAATTGTAAACTAAATTACTTTCATCGATCAAAATTTTGATAACCGGATAAATGGATAATCGGATAATCCGAAAATTGGTCTCTAAGGTCCAGTTCTTTCAATTGTGAGTTAACCCAAGTTCAAGGGTTAACCTACCCTGATTGGTCAGAATTTCAAGTTAACCATTGAATTTGAGTTAACCCACGATTGAAAAACTGGGCCTAAATATGACAAAACTGACAAAAAAATCATGTTCGTGGTACCTGATGGTTTTTGCTGGCCGCTGTAAGTTGATACTGAAATTAATAATTTTTTTTTGTAATTTAACCTGACAAGGACTTTTCTCAAATTTAGAAAAACCAAAAGTTCGGTAAGAAATTATTTCAAACAAAATTAGAATACTAAATTATTGAAATTAAACGGCGACACTGATATTAACAATTTACAAATCTCTCATTTCTTCAAATTATACTTAATTTTGTAGTTTTCGTTAAATTGCTACCTATACATTTAATGATTATGATTAAAGATCACCGAACATTGTTACGGATGAGATTAGCCTTGACAACTTAGGATTTTTGTTTAAAAATGCAATTTAGGAAATTACTTGACGACAATATTTTTTGTACACCTGCACGGAAATCATATAAAAGCCGAAACCTTTATTGATAATTTAAATGTTGATCAATACAGCTGACAAAATGAAGATATTATTAGTGATCTGTGTATTCCTGTGCGATTTTACTTTAGGGGCAAAATTACGTGAGTAAATCACTTTTGTTGGAAAAACCAATAAACGTTTTTATTTTTAGCCCCAGAATTTAAAATTTGCCGAAGAGATGATCCTGACTTAGCTGCATGCTTCAAAGAAGCAGTCAAAATTTCACTTCCGTTACTGAAGAACGGTAGATATTCCAAATTGTTTAAATTTTCTCCGAAGTAAACAATTTATTTGTGTGTTTTAGGCATTCCCGAATTGAATGTTCCACCCGCAGAACCTCTGGTTGTGGAATCCATGATTGTTAAAGGAAGCGGAGGTGCAGTGAATTTGGACCAAGTTTTCAAAAATATTAACATCCACCACGTAACAGAGGGAATCATAAATGATGCTGAGTAAGTCGATGTTGTTTTTGAAGCCCAAAAACACTGATAAATTTTTAGGTTTTCTCTAATTGATGACAACCTTAATATAACCATGTCGGGAGTTTTGCCCATAACAAACATCATTGCTGATTATAGTTTTGACGGCAAAGTTTTGATGCTTCCCATACAAGGAGATGGAAAAGCTTACATGGATTTTAGTAAGTACATCCCGCAAATAGGTAGGTAGTTATTTTCAACCAAGCTTTTTGCATTTAGAAAACTCCAAAGTGATGGTCAAAATGAATTGCGATAAAATCCAAAAGAAAGGAAAAGACTATGTCACAATTACATATTTAGCGGTTGATCTGGAACCAACCGACGCTCACTTGAATTTTGAAAATCTCTTTAATGGTGACGAAGCAATGGGAAAACAAATGAACACAATTATTAATGAAAACTGGAAAGAACTCTTTTCGGAAGTTAAGGAAGGCTACAACGTAGCTTTGTCTGCAGTCGTAAATAATGTGGCTAGCGCGATTTTCAATAAGGTTCCCATGGAGGATCTCTTCCCACATTAAAAATTAAGTGTTGGAGTATTTTATAAATTTATTGTAATTTGTCAAATTTACATAAAATATTTTAAGTAATTTATTTATTTATTTTTCCCTACTGAGTCCTCTTCTCGATAGTTTTTTATAATTTCCTTTTATAGATCAACAACATTGGTTGAACGCTTGGTTTTGCGTTGAACAAGAATAATGCAGAAATATAAACTACGCATGATAAGAACATTAGATTTCATCTAGCTCTTAGTTAAAAAGTCAAAAAATGCTTTTGAAATTGTAAAAATTTTAATTTATCGGACTGGCAATGAAATAAATTCAATTTAATTTCTATTTGCAAAAGTAATTATCTTGGAAACTTGCTTGGCTAATCTGATAAATGAAATTTTTAACAATTTTAAAAGCATTTTTTTCACTTTTAGGTAAGAACTAGATGAAATCTAATGTTCTTTTCATTCGTAGTTTATGTTTCTGCATTATTTTTGTGTCTTTCATGTTTTCTCTAATATAATTAGGGAAGCAGGAATTTGCATAAATAAGTTTTTACATGTTAATTTCCTATGTTTGGCTAACTCATTCAGCATGTCATTTTCTGGTGAAAAAAAAACACTCGGATTGGTTGATTTTTCTACCAACCGAAAAATATATTAAACTACGAATGAGTAGATATCCTGCGATACGTACTGGAGGGTGTTCCACACCCCCCAAACCCCCCGGTATACTTTTAATTTATAATAATTATAAAAATAATATAAAAATAAAAAGTCAAAATTGTAAACCGGGGGCTCTGGGGGGTGTGGAACACCCTTCAGTACAAATAGCAGAATTTGGAGAGGATAGGGAATTAATAATTTTACAAATTTCGACAGGAAAAACCGGAAAATTTGAATTTTTAAGCAAACATGAGAGAACTTTAAACCTTAACTTAAAAAAAACATTTATTCAAGTCACTGGCGTACCTATAGCTTTTGCCAATCGGGGCGGTCTTAAAATTTGCCTCCCTCCCCATATAAATATTACTACACATAAATATTTAAAAGTAATTATTTTATACTACAAAAAAATTAAAAATAATAAAATGTAAAAAAGCAAAAAATTGTACAAAAAGAAGCAAAATGCCGCCCCTAAAAATGTGCCGCCCGGTGCGGGCCGCCCTTACCACCCCCTAGATACGCTAGTGATTCAAGTGCCTTACAGCTTGGAGTTTATATTAAAATATAAACCGGGGGTTCTGGGGGTGAACACTTTCTGCAATATGTACTGGAGGGTGTGGAACACCCTCCAGACCTCCCAGTTTACTTTTATTTTATTTATAATAATTTATATTTAATTTAATCTATAATAATAAATTGTAAAAATAATATAAAAATATAAAGTCAATATTGTAAACCGGGGGGTCTGGGGGGTGTGGAACACCCTCCAGTACATATCGCAGGATTTCCACTCATTTAGAATACTTGATGGAGAAGATAGGGAATTTATAATTTTACAAATTTCACCAGGAAAAACCGAGAAATTAAAATTTGTATGCAAAAGTGAGGGAAGTTTAACCCTTACTTGCCACACTGGGGTATAGAATACCTCAAGCCCAGTTTTCGTTAATTTTAAGTAGATATGTATACCAGAGAAAAGCGGGTTTATGGCATCATCTGTTATTATTGTTATTATAAAATATTTAATAGATTGTTTGAAATAACAAGTTTTATCGCTGGGGTGCAATTCACCCTAGTGTGTCAAGTACGTTACTCCACAGAAGTGTGGCAAGTAAGGGTTAAACCTTAATTTAAAAAAAATTTATTTAAGTGCCTTACTGCTCAGAGTTTATTAAAATTAACTGTAAAAATTATAGCAAAAAATGTAACCGGGGGTTCTGAGGGCGAACATATCCTGCGATACCTACTGGAGGGTGTTCCACACCCCCCAGACCCCCCGGTTTACTTTTAATTTATTTATAATAATTATAAAAATAATATAAAAATATAAAGTCAAAATTGTAAACCGGGGGGTCTGGGGGGTGTGGAACACCCGTCAGTACATATCGCAGGATTTCCACTATTTAGAATATACTTGGAGAAGATAGGGAATTTATAATTTTACAAATTTCGCCAGGAAAATCCGGGAAATTTGAATTTGTAAGCAAAAGTGGGCAAGTTTAAATCTTAGCTTAAAAAAAAAGGTTTATTTAATTGCCTTACTGCTCAGAGTTTAGCAGCAACTTTTGAGTTACTTACAGAAGTTAGAATAATTATATCAATTTCGATAGATGCTGGAAAATTTTTTGTTTTTGTGCAAAAGTGAGGGAAATTAAAACGTTCGGCTAAAGAAAATTAGAATTTCAGAAACTTATTTATTTTTAAATTTGTAAAAAAAAATTTAATTGCCCGTCGGCACACTTACTTTAAAACTATAGAAAAGGGGGAATCACCCAGTAGTGGTAAAAGAAATTAAATGTTTAATATTATACCGCTAAAAGAGAGATCCACCGTCTAGCTGCCCGTCCGCGGACGGGCTTTCCAGCTAGTATTATATAAATTAAGAACTACAGGCCTAGAAGGCCCACGTGGCTTAATTGGAAATTTTCGCCCACCTCATTCCATATCTCTACTTGCATTGTGTGTAGATCTTTTCTCACTTCTTGTTTCTGCCTCTTCGCTCTTCCACTCATTTTGGCGTTCCAAACCTTATTTGGAATTCGTTCTCTATCCATTCTCAGTACATGTTCCAGGCATCTAATTCTTTGCGCTTTCAGCACTCCGATGATATTTGGTTGTTTTTTTCTGCCATCCTCCATTAACGTATGTACCACCAAATATTCTTTTAAGGATCTTCCTTTCCCACCCATTCAATCTTACTCTATAAAATTATATAGTCAAGGATAATAAAATTTTTGCATAAAGCAGTTTAAAATTACGTAAATAAGGACATTGAAATATATTTCGATGCACAACGGAAATGCTTTTTCTGCTGGATTACATGAATTTTAATCATTTTTCCATCTCTATATAAAGAATTCACAGTTATTCATAACCAATTTAGTATCAAAATGTTGACTAGATCGTTCAATTGCGCTTGGTGTTTGGTGTTTTTGGCTACTGTGGCTTCTGGTGTCGACATATGTTAGTAATCCTGGTTCAATCTGTAGTTTTTCTAAAATTTTGTAATTTCAGCAACTATTTTTACCATTTGCAAAGAGCCGAACAGAAATGAATGCCTGAAAGGCGCCATTCAGGATGCTATCCAAAAATTGGCGAATGGTAGATTGCTATACTTATAAAAAAAAATTTGATTAAAACAAAATTTTAGGACATAAGGAACTCAATACTCCAATGTTCGATCCATTATCGGTTGATGCAGTAAGTATTCCACCAGGTCCTGGTGTAGTCCACGTGGACCAACATTACAAAAACTTGAAAATCCACAATGTTTTTAAATCATCTCAAATTAAAGATGTCAAGTGAGTAAAACCTCTGGTTATTTAATTTTGGAAGAACCTTTGTACTGTTTTAGAGCAACTGTTACTGCGGATGGATTTGACATGCACTTAGATTTATTCGCACCTGATTACAGAATGGAAGCGGATTATACATTTAATGGCCGCGTTTTGCTTCTTCCCATTAAAGGTGACGGCCCATGCGTCATAGTACTGGGTAAGGAAATTTCCAAACTACAGCAGTTTTAACATTTTGGGAAAAATAATTTTAGATGATACTGATCTCCACCTTCAAATTTCTGCAGACACTTTCCAGAAAGATGGCAAAACCTTCACGAAAGTTCATAGGTTTACGGTACAACTGGATCCAAAGAGAATTACGTATAAATTTGATAACCTCTTCAATGGCGACAAGAATCTAGGAGACAATATGAATAAATTATTGAATGAAAATTGGCAAACCGTCTACCACGATGTCAAAACTAGTTACGAAGACATGATTGCTGGCGAGTTAACGAAATACACCGACATGATTTTGTCCAATTTTGAGTATAACTCAATTTTTCCATAATTTGTAAAACATTTTTATTTTGCCCAGCCCAGGGCCGGCGTATAAATCACATGAATATAATATATTATCTTAATGCTGATTTGGGAATTATTTATTTCCTTCTTTGTTGGATCCTTCTCGTCCTTAATGATATTGTCACAATTTTCGATTCAATAATTTTATTGCACAAAATTGGAGTCACGGATAGTGAATTTAAGTTTTTATCAGAACTAAAAATGTAAATGTATTAAATTATTCAGCGATTCACCTCGGAAGTCCTTTTTTGCTAGTTACGTAGATCTTGATTATTTTTAGTTTTTTCATCTGTATATAAAGATTTACGCATCTTCACTGTTAGATTCGTTATGATATTACAGGATAGGATGTTTCATCAAATTTTGTGTTTAGTGTTTTTGGCTGGGTTAGCTTCCGGGGTGGACATATGTAAGTAATTTTTGTTTACTGGGTCTGATTACTGTATACTGACTGCTCTATCATTTCAGCAAGTGTTTTTACGGTATGTAAAGAACCCAATAGAAATGAGTGTTTAAAAGGCGCTCTCCAGGATGCTCTGAAAAAATTGGCCGATGGTAGATTGTAGTAATTCTGTATAGCCCACATTTTTGATTTTTTTTAAATTTTAGGCAATAAGGAGCTTAATACTCCAGTATTTGAACCAATTAAGATAGACGCAAAAGTTATACCACCAGGTCCGGGCACAGTTCACGTGGAGCAAGTTTACAAAAACGTTAGACTCCATGATTACCTCAAATCATCTGAAGTTAGAGATGTCCAGTCAGTAAAATCACGATTACTTAATTTTTGATTAACTTCTTAAAATTTCCAGAGTGACGGTTACTCCGGATGGATTTGACATGTACATAGATTTATTTTCACCTGAATACAGAATGGAAGCAGATTATACATTCAATGGCCGCGTTTTGCTTCTTCCCATCAAAGGAGAAGGTCCATGCCTTATACTACTAGGTATGAAGATCTGTCAAATTTGTTGCATTCATAACTGTTGTATCAATTTTTAGATGACATTGAGACCCAAATTCATATTTCTGCAGATACTTTTGAGAAAGATGGTAAAACTTACGCAAACGTGAAAAGGCTTACGTTGCAATTGCTACCAAAGAAAATTACTTTTAGATTTGATAATCTGTTCAATGGCGACAAGAATCTGGGAGACAATATGAACAAATTGTTGAATGAAAATTGGCAAACGCTTTTCCACGATGTGAGAACCAGTTACGAAGACATGATTGCTGCTGAATTATTGAAATACGCCAACTTGGTTTTCGGTATGTTTGAGTACAGCTCCATATTTCCCTAATTTTGATATTGTATTGTAATGTGAAATTTGTAAAAAGTTTAAAATATAATATGAGTATAACATAAAACATTTTTGGTTTGATCAATTTTGCTTGTATCCGAAGAGGAAATCTGGTGTACAAGTGAAGGAAAATTTGACAAGTAACAAGAATAGCCAAAACGCTCTGCTGAAGGAAGGCAGAACTGTTTACAGTGGTTTTAAGCTTCCTGTGTCTTTGCTCGACAGACCTATACCTACTCCATTTCTACTCCGTTGAACGGCTTCAGTAGTTTATTATTGATGGGATTTGGAGGGGGGGGTTCCGAATCAGAAGGATCAGAATACTTTGTCTCAAAGTTGGAAAGCCCGTTTGCGGACGAGCAGCTAGACAGTAGATTATTTGTGAACATTTAATTTCGTTTTCCGCTACTGGGGGATTTCCCGTTTTTCTATATTTTCAAAGTAACGCCAAAAGTTGCTGCTAAACTCTGAACAGTAAAGCTTAAATAAATGTTTTTCCAAACTTTAATATTCTCTAGCCAAAGGTTTAAATTTCCCTCACTTTAGCTTAAAAATTCAAATTTCCCGGTTTTTCCTGGCGAAATTTGCAAAATTATAAATTCCTTACCTTCTCCAAGTATTCTAATAGAATGAAAAGCCTGCGATATGTTCTGGAGGGTGTTCCACACCCCCCAGACCCCCCGGTTTACAATTTTGACTTTATATTTTTATAATTATTATAAATTAAAAGTACACCGGGGGGTCTGGGGGGTGTGGAACACCCTCCAGAACATATCGCAGGATACATTCACCCTTAGAACCCCCGCCGTTTACATTTTTGACTAAAATTTTGACAGTTAATTTTCAAAGTAACGCAAAAGTTGCTGCTAAACTCCGAGCAGTAAAGCACTTAAATAAATAATTTTTTAAGTTAAGGTTTAAACTTCCCTCACTTTAGCTTAAAAATTCAAATTTTCCGGTTTTTCCTAGCGAAATTTGTAAAATTATAAAATCTCTATGGGGCTGTCTATTAATTACGTAAGAAAGATTTTTGTAATTTTTAACCCCTCCCCCCTCACGTAAGGACACGTAAGATTTTAGCACCCCCCGCCCCCCGTCACATCTTCGCTTAGATTTATAAAATATGAATAACAGTAATATTGTTATTATACAAAAATTACAAAAATTTAAATTAAATTTTATGTTTATATAAATAAAAGTTAATAATGATTAATTAATTACATAAAAAAGTTAATTTAACTTTAACTTTAAAATTTAACAGTTAAAAGTTAAGTTAACCTTTAAGTAATTAATGGACGGCCCCTATCTTCTCCAAATTTTGCGATATGTACTGGAGGGTGTTCCACACCCCCCAGATCCCCCGGTTTACAATTTTGACTTTATATTTTAATAATTATTACAAATTAAATTAATTAAAAATAAAATAAAAGTAAACCGGGGGTCTGGGGGGTGTCGAACACCCTCCAGTACATATTGCAGGATATGTTCACCCTCAGAACCCCTGGTTTACATTTTTGACTATAGTTTTGACAGTTAATTTTCAGAGTAACGCAAAAGTTGCTGGTAAACTCCGAGCAGTTAGACACTTAAATAAATGACTTTTTAAGTTAAGGTTTAAACTTCCCTCACTTTAGCTTAAAAATTCAAATTTTCCGGTTTTTCCTAGCGAAATTTGTAAAATTATAAAATCTCTATGGGGCTGTCCATTAATTACGTAAGAACGATTTTTGTAATTTTTGACCCCCCCTCACGTAAGGACACGTAAGATTTTGGCACCCCCCGCCCCTCCGTCACATCTTACGTAAGGATTATTAAACAAAAAAATGTTAAGTCCTCCCTCTCCTTCGCTTATATTTATAAAATATGAATAACAGTAATATTGTTATTATACAAAAATTACAAAAATTTAAATTAAATTTTATGTTTATATAAATAAAAGTTAATAATGATTAATTAATTACATAAAAAAGTTAATACAATAAACAGGTAATCCCTTAATATCCAGGTAAAAAAACTGATTTAATTTAAGAAATGTATTTTACGAAACTTACGTAAGAAATACGTCGGATCTTCTCCTCCCCCACGTAAGGGTTCGTAAGATTTTCGATACCTCTTTCCCTCCCCCTAAACCTTTAAGTAATTAATTGACGGTCCCTATCTTCTCCAAATTCTGCGATATGTACTGGAGGGTGTTCCACACCCCCCAGACCCCCCGGTTTACAATTTTGACTTTGTATTTTAATAATTATTATAAATTAAATTAATTAAAAATAAAATATAAGTAAACCGGGGGGTCTGGGGGGTGTGGAACACCCTCCAGTACATATCGCAGGATATGTTCACCCTCAGAACCCCTGGTTTACATTTTTGACTATATTTTTGACAGTTAATTTTCAGAGTAACGCAAAAGTTGCTGGTAAACTCCGAGCAGTTAGACATTTAAATAAATGACTTTTTAAGTTAAAGTTTAAACTTCCCTCACTTTAGCTTAAAAATTCAAGTTTCCCGGTTTTTCCTAGGGAAAGTTGTAAAATTATAAATTCCCTATCTTCTCCAAATTCTGCGATATGTACTGGAGGGTGTTCCACACCCCCCAGACCCCCGGTTTACAATTTTGACTTTATATTTTTATAATTAATTTTCAAAGTAACACAGAAAGTTACTGCTAAACTCCGTGAGCAGTAAAGTTTTAATATTTAATATTCTGTTAATATTTTCTACCCGAAGGTTAAATTTCTCTCCGGTACACGTCTTTTCGGCGAAAGCGATTCGGTAGCGTATATTCGGCTATGCTACTTTCGGCGATTCCAATTCGGCACCGGTATTTCGGCGACAGAAAATTCGACTACGTCAATTCGGCGATGAAAAATTTATTTAAGTGTTAAAATTTATTAAAAATATTAAAAAATTTATTTTCCATTTTTAAATTAAATATTTATTTACATACAGCACAGATATGTAGAGAGGTTGGGAAATAACCAACTTTTAACGACGGGTTTTAAGTACAAGTTCAAAAAAAGTCATAAGCATCCGTACTAAGGTTTTTTTGTACATTAAGATTTTAGATTTAGAGGAATAAATTGAATAAACTAAAAGTATACCGTCCGTCGCCGAATCGTCGAAGTCGAATTTTCTGTTGCCGAATGAGAATCGCCTAAATGACGGTGCCGAACTGGAATCGCCGAAATGAAGGTGTCCGATTTTCCTCATTTTTGCTTAAAAATTCAAATTTCCCGGTTTGGATTACGAACAAAAAATATTTTTAGTCCTAATCTTAGTTTAATATATTTTTCGGTTGGTTAAAATATGGACCAATCAGAGTGCTTTTTTTCACCAAAAAATGACACTCTGAAGCAACATGAGCAGAGTGCCGGCATTTTATAGATTTGGAGCCAAAGTTGTTTAATTGGTGGATCTGTGATTTGCCGTGGTTGCGCCTGCTAAAACGGCCCGGAGCGCTCGAAGCGCAGCGGAGAGCTGCGAATTGAACGTAATTGCCTTTTAAACTCACAAAACGTAGGTGCCAATCCGGGAGGTCTATGCCAAATACCCTATTGGTAAATATTTCTCGAATCTACGTCAATTCGAGGTATTTGGCAAAGAATACCAAATTAAAATTTTTTTTTTTATTTTTATTATAACAAAAATGCACTTTTGATATATTTTTATGAAATAAAAAACAAATCTTATAGGTTTTATTTACCTACAATAATTTCGAGACGGAATTTGATATTACTAATTATTCGTTACGCATAAGTAAATTTCTTATTCAATAAAGATGAGTTTCTAGAAATTATGAAAATTATAGAATTAATGCGATATGTTGTTTACCTCGGAAGTACTTTTTTGGGTTTTATAATTTTTTTAAAATTTGTAATTCATCCATGTCAATACAAACATATAAAATGATGATAAACCTCGTAGTCAGCCAATGTAATTCAAAATGTTGAAGATGAAGATTAGTTTGGTTCTGTGTGTAGTGCTGTTTTCTTCGATAGTTTCAAGTGCTGACATATGTAAATTCCGACGGCCGTAATAACCGAAATAAAAATCTAAATTAAAAATATTCTAGCTTCCGTTTTCACCATCTGCAAACCGGAGAACAGGAATGAGTGTCTTAAGGGAGCCCTTCAGGATGCTTTTCGCAAATTGACCAAACGTACGAAATTAAAAATGAACTGCAATTTATCAGATTTATTTTTCGTATTTTTTAGCTCAACCGGTTCTTGGCACTCCAGGGTTTGATCCATTGATGATTGAAAAAGCTGTTATACCAGCAGGTCCTGGTACGGTCCACGTGGAGCAACATTACAATAACGTGAAAATTTACAATTTGGGTGGATCCGAGGTTAGAGAAGTCAAGTTAGTAAATCCTTGTGTATGAATTATTGGACCACCAAACTAACATTTTTTTTAGGGCTACAATTACGGCAGAAGGATTCGATTTGTTTGTGGATTTATTCTCTCCAGAATATAAAATGGAAGCCGATTACACCTTCAATGGTCGCGTTTTGCTTCTTCCCATTACAGGAGACGGACCTTGCGTGATATTATTAGGTAGCACTTCGTAGATGGTTTAACATTTCGTAATTCACTAAATTTTTAGACGACATCGAGACCCAAGTCCAGATTAGTGGAGAAGTCATGCAAAAAGATGGTAAAACATACGGGGACGTTAAGAAAATTCAAGTCGATTTTCTTCCAAAGAAGGTTTCATTTCGGTTTGATAATCTTTTTAATGGGGATAAGCTGCTGGGAGATAGTATGAATAAAATATTGAACGAAAACTGGCAAACACTCTTTCATGATGTGAAAGAGAGTTATGAAAACATGATCGCAACCGAAGGGATAAAATACGCTAACATGATTTTTAATAATTTTGAATATAATACAATCTTTCCTTAAGATGTCTCTTTTAGTGTGAAAATTTTAGAATAAGAGTTGTTGCTTCTGTAGAAGTTCTGAAATATATTTTATATGCAAATTCTTTGATATTTCATTTATTTCATCTCATTGGTTAGAAGAAAATAGAAGAAACAACAGAAAAAATGCAGGTTTGACAGTTTGTGAAGAAAATTATGAGTTCACTAATAACAAAAATAATAAAAAATAATAAAATACTGCAGTAATATAAGTATAGCAATGTAATTTGCCAATATGAATTACTATTGATGCTTTCTGAATTACAATTGGCTGTTTAATAAAGTGCAATTCTTACATTTTAATATACTTACTTACATTAGCCATTTTTGAATCCCAATTCAAAAAAATAGAAAAACTTTGGAAAATTCTTTTAATAATTAAATATTTTAAGCCAAAATAATATTTTGTAATTGCTAAAAAGTGCAGCGATCAATTTCAAACCTTTGGGATGCTCTTCCATAATCTGAAAAAAAATCAGAATTATCATTAACTTTAATTATTTCTTTCCATTGTTTAATTTTTTTCCAATAATTAAATTAATATTATCATTCTTAATTTGTTATTGACATTAATTACATTTTAATAGTTTAATTACTTCTATTGTTTATTTAGAAATAATAATTAATAATATCGAACTAATGGCTGTCAACATTAATGTATACAATCGCATAATATAAGCTTCGGGGATTCCCCAATTTAATTTTTATTTTATATTCAAATTCAAATAAGCAAATTAATTTTTCAAAAAAATGTTTCTAATTGGAAATTATTATTTAAATTTTTGTAAAATAATTATGGAAATAATTTTGGTTTAGTTCGTTAATTTTCACATTTCCGCTATAACATCAGTCTAAATTATGTTTTAATTGAAACAAATAAAATTTAATTTTAACAGTGAATAATATGCATTTTTGGATTATTATTAGATACCGGATTTTTAAACAATTATGTAGAAAATTCAACCTTGCCAGACATAAAAAAACTAAAAATACAGTAATAAAGGTATTTTTGTACATGTAAATCCGCACTCTGGTTATCTCTTACCGAATTAAATTAATTTTTATTTAATATTTATTTTACTTCTAAAAAATTGATTATTTTATCAGGAAGTTTATACATAATCATAAACATAAGTTGCTCTACCAGTGAGGTTGATTCCGTTATGCCAAAAACTGATTTTCTTCTGTTTTTGGGATTGATTGGCTGCTGACCGCCGATATCGATATAGGTAAATTAAAAAAAAAAATTTAATATGAAACTAAAGTGAATAATAATAAATTATAGCTGCAGTTTTTACAATTTGAAAACATAATGAAATAAAAAAACGTCAGGCTCTTGGAAAAGAGGAATTGGAGGGAAAAAAATTACAATAAATATTTAAAAGTTTTTAGAATTAAATGAAAAATATATAAATTTGAATAAACAAATAATTTTGAAATTTTAGACTTTTGGCGATTTTTCAAACCCCCCTCCCGTCCTGGTTAGATTTGGCTCGATTCCCCCCACCCTCTAATCTCTAATCTCATGTGAAATTGTTTGTTTTGCTCTATTTAACCTAGGTCTCAACAATTTTACAGTTTTTTGCGCATAAAAAAAATTTCCGAGCCCCCCCTGTCCCCCACGTGATATTGGGTGAGATTCTGTTAGCCCCTTCCTCTAAACGCCTCAAGTAATTAATGGACGTCCTCTAATGACATCATACCTTTTCTAAAATTTTTATTATTATCCTTCCAACGCCAAGTTTCAGCATTAGGGGAGTCCTTTTGATGAGTCTTCGGACAACTTCTTAGAATATAATTTTTAAATTTGAGGTAAACATTCACATTAATGAAAGAACAACAAAATAAATGATGAAACAATTAAAAATAAAATGAAAGAAGATAAATGTAAGCAAAACAAAATATTCGATACAGTGACGAAGTCAGCATTTTTGAAATGGGTAGGCACAAATTGGGCCCAATATATTTGGAGTGGATAAAATTTATAAATAATCTCTAAAAAATGCATTATTGAAGTATGCACCTAAAACATTTGGGTGGGCACTCTAATCTCTCCAGGGGCCCCCAGCCCCCTGGCGCCGTCACTGATTCTATATTATATTAAATAATAATTATTCTGTGTGTACATAATTATTAAGAACAGAATAATTATTGAAAAAAAGCACACAAATATTGTTCTTTAATTACATAATTTTTAATTAATGAATCTATTAACTTATTAACATATTATTTATTACCAACAATGCTTTTGTGGTTTATAATAATTTATAAATAATAACAATAACAGAATAATATGTTATAATTATAAACTATATAGTAAGGTGGAAAAATTTGTCCATGAATTTGTGGGTATCAACCCTAGCACCGAAGCGGAATTTCCCCGATGAATACATACAAACTAATTCAAAGTTTATCATTAAACCGAGAGGAATCACAAAAGAAATTTTTGTACACAAGATTTTTCAGGATTTCCTCTTACAATTAGATTGCCGTAGGATTTTCGTTTGAAAAAGTAAGAGAAAAGAAATGAAAATCTTATCTAGAGTATTCCTAAGATTTCCTAAGAATTTCTATGATTTCCTTCATTTTCTTGGATATCCTAAAATTTTCCTCAAATTTCTCCGGACTTCCTTCAATTTCCTCTCAGATTACTTTAAGATTTCTTTTCGAAAACGTAGGAAACTCAAAATGTATGTATAGTATTTCTAAGTTTTTCTTAGATTTCTTAGAATTTCCTCTTAGATTACCTTAGGTAAACCTTATAATTTTTGTAAGATTTCCTTATATTTCTTAAGATTTCCTGAGACTTTCCCTTAAATTGCTTTAAGATCTCATTTTGAAAACGTAGAAAAAACAAAAGAATCTCTAGTATTTCTAAGATTTCCCAAGATTTTCTTAGAATTTCTAAGATTTCCTTTTAAATTGCGGTAATATTTCTTTTCGAAAGCGTAGAAAAATCGAAAGAAAATCGATAGTAGCCTAAGATTTCTTAGTATTTTTTTAGATTTTTTGAGGTTTTTGAATTTTCTCAGAATTTTCTTTGCTTGTACACCAGATTTCCCCGGTGATTGCTCCTTTCATTGAATAAAGTGTTTCAATGTAAAATTGGCTTTGTTCTAAAGCCACTAAGGAACTGAATATTGCCTCAAAGTAAGTTTTCATAATTTAAAGAAAAATGTTTTTTTTTATTAATTGTATTGAAATAGTTTTATGATCTAATCAAACATACAACGTAGTATGTTTCAAAAGTACAACAACAAACAAAAAGCGTTGAAGGTGTGAATATTACAAAGTTTTCAAGTTTTTTAAGCTTAATTTTTAGTTTTTCCTGACTTATGAAAATTCTACAATGAAAGAAAATCTCACACACTCGACGAACGAACAATGAATTTTTTTAAATATTAATATTTTATTATTTATTATTAGAAAAGAGGAAACAACCTACAGTGTCCTCTATAATGGAGAGCCGATTTTGGAAAATTAATATCTGCTATATTCTATTCTCTAGATTTCATTACAGGGGTTGAGCGATCAGTCTATTGGCTATTGGCATTGCCAGCAATCTTGAGATTGTATGGTCTTCCGGACTCTTTTCTCCGCCATTGCCATTGTGGGTAGCTTTCATATCGTCTTTGTCAGTTATGTCCATTTTCTATAACCAACTTCTTCTCTGTCAAGCTCTTTGGAGTTATATTTATTTGTTGCTAAGTACTTTTTTTTTAACTTTGATTAGACACTTAAATTTTATGCTATAAAACGTAAAATTTTTGTTTATTTAATAATTATTGTAATTGGCAGACGACCTTGATTGTAAATGAAATTTTTTAAGTACATTTTTATGATTTAAAGCTCCGGTTCAAGATTGAAAATGTATTAAATGGATAAGTACTTGACTTTGAGAATGCCATTTCGGATTTTCAGGTTTAAGGACTGCATTTTCTTTTGAAATGATCACGTTTCCAAAAATTCTTTACTTTATTATACTGAAAACTATAAAAATACATAATTTAAAATGAAAAAATTTAAGGTTGTTTGGGGGCGGGGGGCTCAGATTCAAAACTGAGGTAGAAATGTTCTTCCAGATTTTTTATAAAATTTTTTGTTTGAATTTCAGCCTGTAGGCTATTAAAATTATTGTAATCTGATCTAATTACCACACAAACTGGCAATTTTTCTTTTCAATAATATTCAAAATAATAATAATTTAGTTTATTAAAATTTAAAAAAATAAAACTTCCAAATACTAATAATGTAATTCCCCCTTCTTAAAATTTAAATTTTATATATTTTATATTTTTTGTTTGAATCTTAAAAATTTGCAAAAACTTAGCAATTTACCTTGATTATTTATTAGTATTATGTACAACACATAAATATTTATATATTTTATTGTTTAATGTGATTATTAATTTAACTTGATTTAGATTAGATAGACTGCATATTTGCAATTTTGAAACTTCTTTTATGCGCCGTTTGGCCTTTGCAAATGATTATACAATTTTAACTGTATCGGTAATGGTCACATTAAAATATAAGTATTTGTGCTTTTTTATACTCTGCACCTACCCCTTCATTGGTTTTTTTGGAAATTTTTAGTAATTTTTACAGTTGATAAAGAAATATTCTGTTTATATGGCCACTACTAGTGCAAAATATATATTTTCCATTAGATTTAAATATTTCTATTTAAAAAAAATTAAATCATCTTGGAGTGTCCATTATTGGTGCAATCACTTTGCAGCAAGGCAGAATAGTTTATATTTTAAGCATTAAACTCGTTATATCCGGTCCAACATCAATTAATTAAAAAAAAAAGGTGGCAAACAGTTCATTTATACTTAAATGCACTTTAATTGCACAAATACCATATTACACAAATTAATTCATTAAAAACGGTTTGTACTTATAAATCAAAGGTCTTAATTATTTTAATTAGTTATGTTAATTTTTTAAAAGAATTGTTTGAAATTGCTTGTTACGGACCTTTTTTTATTTTTAAATTATTAAATTTATTTTATCCTTGTTGTATAACTAATTGGTTTTAATTAAAGTTTAGTAACCACTTGCAAATGGTCCAAATGTATATAAGTTCTTGAAGATCCACTGCTGGTTAAGTCATCTCATCATGTCGAAAACGCAAGTAGTGAATTTGGTGTTGGTTTTAGGATTATGTGCCTCCATAACGACAGGCCTCGATATTTGTAATATTAATTCCTTTTTTTTAAAGTGAAACTATAGTGTACGATTTTAGCTACCATTTTTACCATTTGCAAAGTTCATGATCCAAATTTGAATGAGTGCCTCAAGGGAGCCATCCAGTCCGCACTTGTCAGGATGGCAAATGGTAACTAAGATTTTTGGATTTTTTTTTCAACTCGGCGAAAATGCCGACTCGGCGGTTTCTCTGTTCGGCTGCCGAGACGGTTTCAGTTCAAACATTAAATAATTTTTTTTTCTTGTTTAATTCTGCAGGAGTGGAAGAACTCAACTCGCCAGTCCTGGAACCTGTAACCATAAAAGAAGTAAAATTACCAGCCGGTCCCGGAAAAGTACACGTGGAGCAAGTCTTCAAAAATATGAAGATATACAATATGGCTCTTGGTTCAAAAATTCTCAGTGTAAAGTAAGCAGTTTTTTCTACTGATTTGCTCACTATTAACGAATAATTGATGTTCCATTTTCAGAGCTGCTATTGCAACAGAATCTTTCGATATCGAATTAGACGTAATGTCACCCGTATACAGAATAGAAGCCGACTACAGGTTGGACGGCAAGGTCTTGCTTCTTCCTGTTGTTGGAGAAGGAAAATGCGTTATCAAGCTAGGTAAAAACCTTCCATTTTCTTCATTCCACACTAGTTAAAATACGATTATGTTTAGATGACGTTGAAAGTAAGATACATATTGTTGGAGGAACAATTAAAAAAGATGGCAAAGTTTTCGGACATATAAAAAGCATGGATCTTGAATTCCTTCCAAAGAAAGTTGAATTTCAATTCGATAATCTTTTCAATGGTGATCCAGTTTTAGGTCGAGAAATTAATGCTTTGGTGAACGAAAAATGGGAAGATGTTTTTCACGATGTAAAGGAAAGTTACGCGAAATTTATTTCAGATATGTTGATAACCACAGCCAACGAAATCTTTCATCATATTGAATTTAATTCGCTATTTCATGATTAATTACTTAAACAATCCTTAATGTAATCTTATCCTTTTACGATATTATATACATATAATCAAATTAATTATAAACATTTTATTCGTTAATTTTGACCAGGATTTTCTTTAATGTGGGCAGGCGCGGATATAAGGGGGGGGGTTAATTAAAATTTTCTAAATTTTCTAAACATAAAAACAAGTGATAAAATATTTCGGTTTTGCTTAACTCAGGGAAAAACAATTGACCCCCCCCCCTCCTTATAATATTTACAGTATTTGGTCTGTAAAAATGCATTGCTACTGCTAAAGAGTCCACGAGAAAAATAACAGATGACGCTCTCTCGAAACCAAAGACTTTTACTATGAACTTCCACAAAAAATATGACGAAAACCAAACAGCTAGCTATGCAACCTTATTAACATGTTGTATTTATGAAGGAATTTTGATTTCATTCTAAGAAAATTTTTGTAGTCGAGCACATTCTTGTCAAAATAGTTTTGTTTGGGCGAGTGTAAAGTGTCAACATTTCGCCCTAGAGCAGGAAGTATGGCGTTTACGCCTTATGGCAATAAAATACATTAAATACCTTTTCGCACATTTCGATAGCAACTGGTTGACTTCAAGAACGTCGAAGGCCACCAGTGGCGTAGCCAGAAATTCAGTTCGGGGAAGCCCACCCACCCCAAACTATTTAAAAACATATTTTTAAAAAGCCGGACAAAGGGTTTATTACATAAAATTTATAAATGGATCATTGCACTTGTTACATAAATAACTATTTATTAATTTTCAAATTACAAACAAGTTGGTGAAACGATTAGAAGAAGCTCGGTTGGGGTCAACTACTTTTTTGTATCTACTGAGGTTTCGGTGTGATTGGACTGCAAACTGATACGATAATATATCTGTAGTGATCCGATAATTGATAATCCGATAAACCGGTTTAGTATTCTATAAAGGAGAAGTTCCTATTAGAATGAATAACAAATATTATATTAATAAAAACAACACGAAAAGAATCCTTTCGAAAGGAAATGTAGTAACAATTAATAATAGGGATAACTATCCCTAAATTGGTGACCCCGACGGAAATAAAAATGAACACAAAACAACAACAGCAACAACAACAACAACAGCAACAACAACAGCAACAACAACAACAGCAACAACAACAACAACAACAGCAACAACAACAGCAAGAACTACAGCAACAACAACAGCAGCAACAACAGCAGCAACAACAACAGCAACAACAACAGCAACAACAACAGCAACAACTACAGCAACAACAACAGCAACAACAACAGCAACAACAGCAAACGTTAACCTGAATTCATTTAACATGAAGCAACCGTTAACCCGACCGCAACCGTTAACTCGATCGCAAACGTTAACTCAACCGATCCCGAAATCCATCACGAACCGCTCTCAACACATCATTCGATCCCGCGATCTCACTAGGAAGGGGGTAATGTAGTGATCCGATAATTGATAATCCGATAAACCGGTTTAGTATTCTATAAAGGAGAAGTTCCTATTAGAATGAATAACAAATATATTAATAAAAACAACACGAAAAGAATCCTTTCGAAAGGAAATGTAGTAACAATTAATAATAGGGATAACTATCCCTAAATATCAATAGATCAGGAATCTATATTAATCTATATCTATATTATATGTTCATAAGTGACAATAGCTTCCTGTACGCAGCACCTATTTTTAATTGGGTTGGGCCCTAGATTTTCGGGCCCCCGATATTCTAGTGTAACTAATAGTTTCGAAGGCCCAATTTTTGGGTTATTTTATTAGAATTTGATTTTTATTTTACGATTTTATGTTCTCTTTTCGGGCCGCTCGCGCTCTGGCCATTAGGCACTAGTGCCTAATGCGTCTAATGGTAAAATAGGCCCTGTTGAGAAATTGAGTAGATAATGTAGTCTAGTGTGATGTGTTGGGTATGGTGATTTGAGAATAAGATAAAAACGTGCACTGGGGGGTATTCCATACCCCCCAGACCCCCCGGTTTATCCTCTTAAACTTTAATTCAAAAGTTAATAAGTTGTAGACATCCCACAATATAGTTCAAGCTTTGGGCTTCGAAAGAGTGAGATGCACTGCTGGGCGCATAATATGCAAGTAATTTTATTTTTGCATACCCGGGAGTTAAATATTGTTGACAAACCGGGGGGTCTTGGGGTTTTGGAATACCCCCCAGTGAACGGTTTACTCTTTATTCATGGACCAATAGTATTAGTTCTTCAGTACTGAAAAGTTACTTATTTGGAAGTCGAAGTTTTGAGAAGAAGAGGAAAGGAAGGGGAAAGGAAAAAATGAAGAGGTTGAGAAGATGATGTAGTCTAGTTTGTTGTGTTGGGCGTAGCGATTTGGGAATAAAATAACAACGTGCACTGGGGGGGTATTCAGGATAAGGATCCCAGCATTGGCTACTAAATAACTCTTCAGTACTAAAGAACTAATACTATTGGTCCATGAATAAAGAGTAAACCGTTCACTGGGGGGTATTCCATACCCCTCAGACCCCCCGGTTCATCGTCAATGTTTTGTGCCTCTTAAACTTAAATTCAAAAGTTAATAAGTTGTAGACGTCCCACAATATACAAGTTTTGGGCTTCGAAAGAGTGAGATCCACTGCTGGGCGCATAATATGTAAGTAATTTTATTTTTGCATACCCTGGAGTTGAATATCGTTGGCAAACCGGGGGGTCTGGGGGGTAAACCTGTGAACTGTTTACTCTTTATTCATGGACCAATAGTATTAGTTCTTCAGTACTGAAGAGTTACTTAGTAACCAATGCTGGGATCCTTAATTGTGAACGCCGTATTTGCATGTTGAAAGAAAAAAAATTTAATTAGGTTGGCCCTAGGCTCTGGCAAATTTTCGGGCCCCTAATAGTCGAGTGTAACTAATAGCATCGAAGGTCCAATTTTTGGGTTATTTTATTAGAATTTGATTTTTATTTTACGATTTTATGTTCTATGCCAATGCCCTAGTCACGTGCCTAATGCATCTAATGGTATGTTGGCTGAATCGTGGAATTGCAGGTGTGAGCAAGGAACAGAGAATTGGATGCACGTTTTCTTCCACTATGGGTTTACCATGAACTCAGAGCTCACTTGAACCTGAAGAGTAACCAGATGGATGGATTAGGATGGTTGATATACAGTGACTTTATAGGGACAGTGGCGACACGAGCCCCTAAATTGGCCCAGGATGTTGCAAATTCAATCAAGAAATAAATGCTCTGGATTAGCATATTCTTTCAATTGAAAGATTTTTTGTTTCTCATGTTGTTTCTCATGACTTGTCACCACTTATGAGCGGAAGCTGTTGAAAGCGGCTGACATATACCAGGTTCAAGTAAGCATACTCGTATTGGTATTATGGTCAACAGTAGCAGCCTTGCTTTAACAAAAGTTTCTGCACGACTTTGTGGTGCTTCTTTCTAAGTTAGCAGAAGGTATAGACTTCCGAGAAATTTACTTGAATTTATTTTCACTTTTGAAAATTCATATTCAAAGTCCGGACTGAATTTCTCGAAAATTTTCAGTTTAATATAATCAACTAATACAAAATATATACACAAATTTTGGGCTTTTAAAACCGGAAGGTCTGGGAGTATGGAATACCCCCCCCCAGAAACATGGTAATTAGCAATTACACAAGGGAATAGAACCAGGCACCACTAGAAGGAATCCTGTAACTATTCCTGTAAATAGTATTTAAAGTAAAAGATATTTTTTTAGGCTTTTGATGACCGAGCAGACCCGAAAATAAACGGTAGTTTAGTAAAGTTAGTGCTTCGTACGCCAATCGGAACCATTCATTGTAGCTCAAGTGGTGCAGCCCTATCGGCCAAGTTTAACATAACTGGGATGCCTAAAGAGTAAATAACAATAAAACGCTAGAGATGGCGCTTCGTACGCCCATTGGAGCTATGCAACTGGCGTTTTATATTAGCAGGGGGGCTAATTTTGTGATACAATGTACTTAGTGTGAGTGATGTAAGTTTGATATAATAAAATTTAAATAATTAAAGGTTTATTCTTCCTAATTTCATTCATCGAAATTTTTTCAAAATATTTGAGTAAACTTAATTTTGAAACTGTTTTCTCAGAAACTGTTTGATTTAAATAAAATAATAAATTATTTAGGATTTAAAATGCTAATTTCGATTATCTCTTCTAAAATAAAATTACTTATGTAAATAAAATTTCAAGTAAAATCATTAATTACATTATTATTGTAGTTAAAATTGAAACTCAGAGATTAATAATTCAACCCCCCTAGTTCCTAGTAGATTAACTGTTACATAATATGCATTTTTGTTTAAAATCCAAGTGGTACCGGTTTTGTTTTATTTTATGAAACCCAAAAAATGTAAAAAAAATTACTAGTTTACCTTCATTGTTTACTAAATACTATTATATTTCATTATAAATATTCATGTCGCTAAAATATAATTTAATTCAATTTTTTTTAATATTTGGAAAACCAAAAATTATAAAAAAAATTTATTAAAAAATATTTATTATTTCTGATTCGATTGTATTTTTTATTTGTTGCTTGTGCGCAAATAGCGACCTTAGTTGGAGTTGGGTGAATACCCTACTTAGTACCAAATTTAAAAAATAGTTTTTAGTTATTGTTAATCAATATTAATTAAATATCATTTAATTGTTTATAATTATTACGTGGGATTTTTACATTATTATAATGTAATTATTGCAGGGTGTTTTTTTTGGTATTTTTTAATGGTACAATAGTATCCTTGTAATTTTAACTGAATTAAATTACACAGAAATGATGATTTTCTTTTTGAATATATGATCCAAATGTACATATATATAAATGATCGACGGTTCGCTGCGGCTGAAGTCAGCTCTCATCATGTCGAAATCGCAAGTAGTGAATTTGGTGGTACTTTTGGGATTATTCGCTTCTGTGACCACATGCCTCGATATTTGTAATTTTTATTATTTTTTTTTAAGTGAAACTATAGTGTATAATTTTAGCAACAATATTTACCATCTGCAAATTTCATGAACCAAATTTAAATGAGTGTCTCAAAGGAGCCATCCAGTCCGCACTACTCAAAATGGCAGATGGTAATTAAATTTTTTTCTCTTTTGATTATTTAATAATTTTTATATTTATCTATTCGGAAAAACGAATGGTTTTTGTACGGTTTTGTTATTTCTGAATTTGTTTACTGTTTGGCGATTAACAGATTAAATTAAATAAAAAAAAAACAATATTGGACCGATATTGGCTGCAGATCGGCAAGCAATATTGGTGATCAATATTGGCCCAACATTGCGCCAAGCTACAGCCAATATTGGTCCAATATTGATTTACTATATCTGCGCAATATTGAAAAGCAATATTGGGCCGATATTGGCTGAATCTTGCAATATTGCACCAACATTCAATATTGGCTCAATATTGTGCCAACATTGTGTGCTACATGGGCAGGAGCAATAGCAATTTGGGGGGGGGGGAAGTAACTAGAATCTCATTTAAAATAGAAGTTAAGACCTTTTCGCTCGGTGAAGTTACACAAGACTTGTCGTAACTTTGGATCTATTGGAGATATTTTCAAAAAGAAAAAAACACCTTTATCCTTAAGCCCTTGACCACCTTCAGTCGAAATTTCAGGAAAAACACATGTTTTAATTTTTTTAAGGGAGCGATGTAGCTGGAATGATAAGTTGCTTGATGAAGTTGCAGAAAACTTGTCATAACTTTGGTTCTGTTGAAAATATTTCAAAATAAATGTAGTTATTCGACATATATTTTTTAAATATCCTCTGGATATCCTCTTGATTCCACTAATTTTATGGATATAAACAAATATTTGGATATCCACTGATTCACATCCAGTGGCGTAACAAGCAGGTGAGGGACCCGTGTGCGAAGTTGTTAACGGGGGCCCTGCTTTTATAAAACAAAAAAAAACAATTTTGTATACATAAATCGAAATTCCGACGATTTCCATGCAATTCCAGTGATTTCCAAGGAATTCCTTCCAAACAAGAGCGAATATAGAGGCGAGTAACTACACCCCCCTTTTAATTTTATTAAAATTTGAAAATTATCCTTGAAGTAATTCTTATCAAAAATATATAGATGAGTTTTCTGTTTTTCAATTTTCTGAGATTTGCTTCATTTTCCTAAGATTGTCTAGATTTCCTAAAATATCCTAGAATTTTCTATTTCCTCTAATTTTCTACGTTTCCTAATTGTAAAATTAATGAGATTTGAGAATGAGATTTTCTATATTTCTACAAATTTTCTAAGAATCTGTTTCTTGAGATTTAGTTTTCCCGAGTTGCTTCAGATTTCCCTTCACTAGTACACACAATTTATTCGGCGATTTTCCTTTAGTTTTGTACTAACTGGAAAACCGCCGAAGGGAAACTAGTAATAAGTATATAAAAGTGAAAAGAAATTCTAGGAAATTTTAGGAAATTCTATGAAATTTTAGTAAAACTTAATACTATTTGCTTCCCATGGAAATCTTGGGAAATTTAGGAAATCTTTAGAATACCATAGATTAATTCATAAATTTCCAGTCGAGGTAAACAATTTAAGTTAAAATTCTTTTTTAATTTTAAAATAAATATGTTTTTAAACTTTAAAATTATATTTACTTTTTTTAAATTAAAATTATTGATTTTAATTTAATTTTAAAATTAAAATCTTTTTTGATTTTTTATTTTCATCTACACATCCACAATTACAAACCGGTGTTGGGGAGATTGCTATTTAACATAATAAATTAGTAAGGTACTAAAGAGAATTTTATGTCTGCCAAACCCCCCTCCCCCCCGACTTGTATCCTCTGTAGTTGATTTTATGTAAACAGGAAGTCTGAAGAGGAGCTGCTAGCTTGACAAACACTTGTACAATTAATTCCAATTCTAGAATTTCAGAATTCCAAATAATTCAGGAAATTCAAAATTAATGTATATAATTCCAAATTAATTCAGTTAATTCCAAATTCATTCCACCTTAATTCTGATAATTCCAAAGTAATTCCAAAAATTTTCAAGGGAATTCCGAGGGGACGCCAGCTTGACAAAAGTTTGTACAAATATTATTAATTCCAGTTTAATTTGAAAAAAATAATTTCGCCAATTCCAAATTAACTCCAAAATAATTCCAAAGTAATTCCAAATTATTAAGGAAATTCTTAGGGGCAGTCAGCTTGACAAAGACTACAACTAATTCCAATTCCTTGTTAACTTCAATAATTCAATTCTGATAATTCCATATTCATTCCAATAATTTAAATTCCAAAAATTTAGAACAAATGCAGTTATGTATAGAAAGAGAAATAACATTCAGACAATTAGAACATCACCTAATGAGATCTCACGATGACAATGAAGTATGTACTTATATGTGATGTTGACGTAAAAGTGCTTTTTTACAAAAGCGTTCAAGTTAAACAATGAAGAAATAAAAAGTTAGGAAATTGCATTATGTAAAGTAAAAAAAAAAAGTAATTACCTTCAGTTAATTTGAGAAATGCATTTGGATATACTTGCTATTGTTTGCTGTAATAATCCTAATCTATAAACTCCCAGCACGCTGCTCCTGCAGAAAAAAACTCTGATTTACCTCACTTTTGCTTAAAAAATCAAATTTCCCGATTTTGCCTGGAGAAATTTGAAAAATTAGAAATTCCTTATCTTCTCCCAGTATTCTAAAAGAGTGGAGATCCTGCGATATGTACTGGAGGGTGTTCCACACCCCCCAGACCCCCCGGTTTACAATTTTACCAACCGAAAAATATATTAAACTAACTAAGATTAGGACTTTCTGTGTTACTTTGAAAGTTAATTATAAAATTAACATAAAAATATAAAACAAAAATTTTAAACCGGGGGGTCTGGGGGGTGTGGAACACCTTCCAGTACATATCACAGGATTTCCACTCTTAGGATACTTGGAGAAACCGGGAAATTTGAATTTTTAAGCAAAAACGCAGCAACTTTTGCGTTACTTTGAAAGTTAACTGTCAAAATTATAGTAAAAAACGGGGAATCCCCCAGTAGCGGGAAGCGAAATCAAGTGGTTAAATATTATACCGCTTAAAATAGATCCACCGTCTAGCTGCCCATCCACGGACGGGCTTTCCAGCTAGTAATTGTATAATTTTCAAATGGGCTTTTGTTTTTTCCAATTTCCTAGTTATGCTGCTGATGATACACCATGGCGCATCTTAATCTTCTTCAAAATCGAAAATTTACATTTTCATCAAGCTCGGTATGCTTGATAAACAAAAACCTAATAAAGTAATAATATAAGTAATTAAAAGAATTTAAAATTTATTCTTTATTTTAATTTCTCAGGAGTAGAAGAACTAGGCTCGCCAGTCCTAGATCCATTGCCAATAAAAGAAGCAATAATACCAGCAGGCGAAGGTACAGTACACGTTGAGCAAACCTATAAAAACATCTTACTTTACAATATCGCTCGTTCTACAATAATTAAAGATGTTAAGTGAGTTTTCTCATTTCTGTTTTTCAATATTTAGTTTATAATTTTTCAAATCCATTTTCAGAGCCAAGATTACACCTAATAGCTTTGACATCGAACTGGACGTATTTTCGCCCGAGTACGTACTTAAATCTGATTATAAGTTCAACGGTAAGGTCCTGCTGATTCCCATCGTTGGAGAAGGAAAATCCGTCACCAAATTAGGTAAAATGTTTAGTTCACTTAATTTTAGATAGCCTAATGCATAAGCAATTTTAGATGACATCGAAACTCAACTTCATATTGTTGGAGGAACAGTCGAAAGAGATGGTAAAATTTATGGAAATATAGAAACCTTGGATCTTAAGTTCCTTCCAAAGAAAGTAACCTTTCAATTCGACAATCTCTTTAACGGTGATCCAGTTTTGGGTCGAGAACTCAATGCTTTGCTGAACGACAAATGGGAAGATGTTTTTCATGATGTAAAGGACGGTTACGCCAAATTTATTGCTGATGTTCTCAAGCAGAACTCTAACGAGCTTTTCCATCACGTCGAATTTGGTTCGCTATTTGTTGAGTAATTACTTTTATGTTTTCCTAGATTTGTATAAAATTAAATAAATAAATAAAGCAATAAAAATCGTTAGATATTTATTGTAAATCCAATCGCGCGCATTGCGAAGTTAAATATTCATATTTCTTCAGAAATCTTCGTTTAGAAGTGAAATTATTTTTATTATTATTGCAGCTAAGTGAATTTTTTAAAACAATGAAATAATCTTCTTGTGATTTCCGGCCTGCAATTATATTTTACCTTTTACGTTCATGGCACTTACACGTCTTGAAGGAAAACGAGTACCAGCCTCGATTTGTACTTTTCTTTCAACCCATATCCATATCATTTAATTAATACTGGTCTTCGTAACAACCAAAATGATTTGGTTAAAAATTTCAAAAACAATTTTGATTTTCGCAATTTTGTTTAGTGCAACTCAACAAGAACAGCTACGTAAGTAAACAAATAATATATTTTTCAAAATTAATACCAAATTTCAGCTTCTAATTTTAAAAAGTGTAAAAGGGACGACCCTGGCGTAAATCAGTGTTACAAGGAAGCCATACAGGATGCGTTGCCAAAATTACGAAAAGGTAAACTTTCAATTTTCAAAATTTAAAAAAAAATTGATTTCTTTTTATTTTGGTAGGAATTAAGGAGTTGGGTGTGCCTCCAACTGAACCGCTAACAATCCCTAAGGTAAATATAGCCGAAGGCACCACGTCAGCCGTACGGTTTGCTCAAAACTACAAAAATTTTAAAATCTACAATACGTCGAACGCAGTTATCAAAAATGTCGAGTAAGTATGCGATTATAGTAATTATTTTTACAAAATTGACCTTTCGTTATTTAGAATGCAGTTTGCCGAAGACAAATTCTCAATGACACTCGAATCAGAAGTAGACGAAATAGTTTTTGATTCCGATTACGAAATAAACGGACGTGTGTTATTGTTTCCCATTTCTGGAAATGGAAGATGCATAATCACATTAAGTAAGTATAAACTCAATTCACGTAAGTAATTGGTACGACTGAGTTTTAATTTTTAGAAAATCTTAAATTCCATATGGTTCTTGATACACAGCCCTTTGTCAAAAATAACCAAAAGTACATCAAAGTTGCAAAAGTCAGTGTGAAAACCACCACGGATAAATTAACAATGAATTTTGAAAATTTATTTAATGGCAACAAGGAACTTGGGGATCAAATCAATCAGGTGCTTAACGATAATTGGCAGGAAGTTTACGCTGATCTCGGAAAAAGCTACGAAGAAGTGTTCGAAGCTGTTTTTACCGACTACATCAACAAAATATTTATGAAAATACCCTACAAAGATTTGTATGCTGTTTAGAATTTCCAATAAAAATTTGAATTTTTGAAAATCGGCCTTACACAATTGGTTACATAAATAGCTATTATATGCAAGCTAGGGCTTCCTTTAAATTTTTTGATTTTTTTTTATGCAGAAATTAGATTCTGGTGTATCAAATACGGCATGTTCCCGTGTGTAGCGTTCCATGACTACTATTCCTAATTATTGCAGACGACAGATCTGGAAATTTTTTTGAAGGATTTTTGCCGCTAATATTAATATTCCACATAGCAGAGTTCTCAAGGTTTCGACACTGATGTATTTGCTTATTTAACATTCAGAAATCTCAAGATTTTTTCAAAAATGTATAGGTAACCCAGTTCAGTACAGTTTTTTTAATTCTCCGAAATAAAGCAGCATAAACAAAATTTAATGTGAAACTTGAACTTGTTTCTACATAAAAACGGCAGCGACAAAATCTTGATTTATCCATCCAAACAGAAATATTTACCAAGTTCCAGAATAGTGGTTTACCTCGATAGTTTGATTTCTTTTTTATGTAAAATCTACAAATAAAAGTAGCCTAGAACTAAAATCCACAGTTTTCGTAACAATGCAGACGATAACATATGCTGGAATTTTTGCAGTCCTATTTTCCGTAACTTTACAAGCGCAGTTACGTAAGTTTTTTTTAAAATTAATTTTATTTTTTGAAAATAAATTTTTCCAGCTCCGGATTTTACAATCTGCAGTAGAAATGACAAAAAAAACTGTCTACGAGACTCGGTACAAGATGTGTTACCCAAATTGAAAAATGGTGAGTGCAAATATTTTAATTGGATTATTTTTAATTGTTAAACCACTTTAGGCCTTAAATCATTAAGTTTATCTCCACTGGATCCGGTGGTCATTCCAGAACTTACGATCGCCGAAGGCCCATCCGCCGTGCGGTTTGCCCAAAGCTATAAGAACTTCAAAATCCACAATATTACAAAATCAATCATCACAAGTGCCGAGTAAGTGCGACCTTTTTTCCCAAATTTTTTTTAATTTGGTTTATTTTAGAGCAAAATTCGAAAAAGATAAAATGACAATCGATGTAGACTCAGAAGCGGAGGAGTTGGTTTTCGAGTCCGAATACGAAGTGAGTGGAAGAGTGTTACTGTTACCCATATCTGGTAATGGAAATTGCCTGATTACCTTAAGTAAGTTTCGACCAATTACAATGCAATTAATATTTTTATTGATTAATTTTAGAAAACGTAAAGAGTCACATGCATCTGGACGCAGATGAAATTTTAAAGAAAAATGTCAAACACTTCAATGTTACTGGAATAACGATTAAGGCCGACATAAGCAGATTGGTTTTGCGATTTGATAATCTATTTAATGGTAACAAGCAATTGGGCGACAGCATTAACCAAGTCTTGAACGATAATTGGAAAGAACTTTACAACGATCTGGGTAGAAATTACGAGGAATTATTTGAAAACGTTTACAAGGATTACTTCAGCAAAGTATTTTCAAAAATTCCTTCCGATGTTTTGTTTCCACAATAAAATATTTTGTAATTAATCCTAACTTTCTTTCTCCTTTGTCAGCTAACTGTTGGTCCTACAGTACATAGAGCACTGACCTTTCCTTAGATGTCAGTTTGGTTGCATAACTGCAGTATTAAAACAAAATTTAATTTTTATTTTTGTTTATTTCTCAAATTTTTATTTTGCAATTTTTTTAACCAACACAGTTAGTAGTAAGTTAATAAAAATAATAAAATAACGTGGAAATAAAAATACTGAGCCGGGTATTTAGTTAGTTTAGGGATTAATTCCTGAACTATACGTATGGGAACGTATACGCTCACACAGTTAACTTCTTATACTGGAACCAGATCCTTAAATGGTATATGTTCAAAAAATTTATTTGCCACTTCTTTGAAGACGATAGCCAAAAATTCTTCGTAACCTTCCCGAACATCGGAAAATACCAGTAAATCATTTTCATTGAGGACCTTGTTCATGGCAGCGCCCAATTGTTGATCTCCGTTGAAGAGATTTTCAAAATTGTAGATAACTTTTTCTGGATTTAAGTTGACTTTGATTTCTTGTATTTTCATGTAGCTTTGACCCTTCTTTTCTTCTGCTTTGCCGATAACGGTTAATTTAACCTTTAGCTCCCCTAAAACCAAATTATTAAATATCTGGAATAAAATTTAAAAAAATGGAAATCTTACTTAATTCCAAAGTACATGGTCCTTCACCAACAATTGGCAAAACCAAAATTTTCCCGTTTAGATCGTAATTGGCTTTAAACGTTATTCTGGGTTGGGTTGCATCGAATTCGACAAGAAAATCGGTATCGTTAAGTTTTGAGCTGAAATTAAGTAATATTACACTCAAGTTTTTGGAAAAAATTCAAAAAAAACTTACGTCACTTGAGTCACGGTGACTTTTGTTATATTGTATATGTCGACGTCCTTATAGTTCTGTACCACTTGCACGGGTCCTGTTCCTTCACCAATTGTCATCCTTTCAATGCGCAAAGGTTCCATTAAAGGTATTTTGAAAGAAGGTAGACCTGAAATAAAAAGTGCGAATATAAATAAAGAACCCAGAAATACGATCGGGTAGCTTGAAAGATCACCAAAATTAAGCGAACACCTGTTTATTTTAAGTGCTATAAGCAATTGTCTTTGGGAAAATAGTTATCAAAAGTTTAATGCAATACTTCAGCTAGTTTATGCAATAAAAATCCAAAGGTCTTTTAGCCATCTCATCAGCTGGAAAACTTTTGATTATTGTTGCATGAACTTGCTGAAGTATTGTAATTATAAGGTTTTAACCGGTATTTCCTCAAAAAGGTCAGGTGTTGGCTTAATTTTAGTGCTCTTTGAACCTATTGTTCTGTGATTTAACCATAGGGATCTAGTTTCGAAAATTATTACTTTTTTTTGCTTTTTCTTTAAAATTGCAGTTTTTCACCGAACAATCCTTTTATTTGGACATAAATTTTCCGGGAAGAATTCGTAGGAAGAGCTCTCTCATTAAGATTCTTTGGAATCCCCTTGGTTTCACCAAAGAAAGGGAAATTCCTAAACTTTTCCTTTTTCATATATTCTACTATAATTTTCAATCGTCCTGTAGATTTTGGATTTCTTAAATAATCCTTCGTATTTATAATTTTAAATAAAATTGTGAGACAAATGTAATTCGATGAAATCATGCGATGAGTAATTCAAAATCGTACATGTAGGCACTGATAACTTTTTGTTTAAAGGAAATAAATGACGAAAGAATTTCTTATCGTCTATTGGTGTAAGGCATAAAAAACATTTGAAATTTATTTTACAATTACTTACTAAATTATTGTGATTTAGTTACGCGAGTTATTTCGATGTGTGTGGTTGTTCCTTTGGCGGTGTGGATTTTTGCGGATTTTAATAAATTACAGGTAAGCTAATTATGATTTTAAATTGTTTAATTTAATTTCTGTATTGTAATCCGTGTTTCACGTTTTCAAACTATTGAAAAGCCTTCAGAAACGTCCAAGTGTTGAATCAAGAGGGTGCCCCGGGGGGGGGGGAGGTTAGCATGTAAAAATTATAATAATAATTTTTACATTTTGAAATAAAACCAAAATTTAGCATAAATATGTATTTTTGGTTCTCTGTATTTTAATAAAACAAAAGTATTAAAAAAGTGCTCCCCCCCCTTCAACACTGAACGTCCAGTAACATTACAAAGGTTCCGCTTTTCAATTTTTCATTCAAATATCAAACTCAGTTATTTTAATACTAATATTTATTTTATTGTTGCAGGTAAGTGGAGCATTCCATCCAAAATAATTATTCAAAATACAAAATAGTAAGTAATTTTTAAAAATTTTACTGCTGGCCGATGAATCATGTTATGTGAAAATCATCAGTTACTGATGATTAAGCAAAAATCCAAATTATGTTAAGTTGAACTGCGTCGATTACTATTCAAAATTAAAAATCGAATTTCTATTATTTTGGTTTTTGATGCAAAGCCACTGATGATGGAGGTAACCATCTGCGGAACAACGTTATGGTCGGTTTGATGGTGGTGCATTTTTCACCCACTTAATTGGTTAGAGTAAATTAGTCCCAGATAAATCTTTTCTAATTTAATTTAAGTTATAAATTTTTGTCTTCGGTTTTGAATTCGTGATAATTTTGAAACGCTTATGGCCGGTTTCATAAAACTTTTAAGGGGTTAGGCCACTGTTGAGTTCGAAAAATAGGCTTTTTGGGTGATTTTTTTAAAAAAACTACAAAATAAATCGAGATTACAAGAAAAAGGTGATTATGCATACATCAGTGACTGTTACAATAATTTTTTTGAAGCGATTAATTCCAAAATGGCGGCTAGGCAGCGTTTTTGCGAAAACGTCTTCTTCGTCAGAAAATCCTTAATAACAAATGAACTCGGCGCCTATTTTTAACTAGGTTGAGGCATAGGCTCTAGCAAATTTTCGGGCCCCTGAAACTCGAGTGTAACTAATACGAATACCATTGAAGGTCCAATTTTTGGGTTATTTTATCAGAATTTGATTTTTATTTTACGATTTTATGTTCTCTCTTTTCGGGCCCCCCTGGCATTTGGGTAAAATGATAATGGTAAATGGGCGTAGCGATTTGGGAATAAATAAAAGCGTGCACTTATCCTTATTAACCATATCAATATTTTAGAAAATCCAAGAAATGCACTAAACACTTTTGAGAACTAAGTTAAGTTATCACATGTAAAATACACTGTAAGTATATATTCGCAAACGTTTTCACCATACTATGGTATCATCAGGCGATGAATTAGTTTTTAGAATTAGAATTAATTCATCGCCTGACGATGACGATTTACATGTTGTGATAACTTAACATTTTAGTTCTGGGTTTTCTAAAATATTGATATGGTTAATGTCGCGTTACACTACTTAAACCACGTATCAATAGATTATTATCCTTATTGTTTTGTGTCTCTTAAACTTAAATTCAAAATTTAATAGGTTGTCGAGATCCCACAATATAATTCAAGTTTTGGGCATCAAAAGAATTAGATTCATAGCTGGGCGTATAATATGTACTTAAGTAGTTTTATTTTGCATACCCGAGAGTTGAATAGCGTCGATCGATGGCAGAAACCATAATAAAATGAGTCCAAGGTAAAAAGTATGTATTTATTATGGTAACTTCAAGTATTGATTGAGCTTCAGCATAGTCATTGGCAAACCGGGTGGTCTGGGGGGTATTCCATACCCCCCAGTGTACGCTTTACTCTTTATTCATGGACCAATAGTATTAGTTTTTCAGTACTGAAAAGTTACTTCTTTGGAAGTCGCAGTTTTGAGAAGAAGAGTGTCTGTGGTGGGTGTAGTGATTTGAGAATGCAATAAAAGCGTGCACCCAGACCCCCCGGTTTATCCTCATTGTTTTGTGTCTTTTGAACTTAAATTCAAAATTTAATAACTTATAAAGGTCCCACAATATTTTTAAAGCTTTGAACATTAAAAGAAATTTTCCCCTATTTTTTTTAACTGGGTTAGGCCCTATGCTCTAGCCCCTGATATTTGAGTGTAACTAAAAACTGTTCTTTTTTTTATAACTGTTGTTATATATAATCAAAAAAAATGATTGGCTCATAAAAAAAATTAAAAAAATAAATAAATAAATAAATTAATAAAATAAATAAAATAGAAAAATTATATTTTTATTCCTCGGCCATTCCCTGCCACCCTCGACAGAGGTACCGCCCGAAACATTTGCCCCCTCTGACCCCCCCCCCACTCTACGCTACTGTATGTATGATGGACACCCTTTTTTGAAATCTCGATTTATCTAATCTCGGCCAAAAAGCCCCTCTAGAGTGGCCTAACCCCTTAACAGGCAGTTAAATGTAACTAACCAATAGAAATTATTTCTTTGTGCTACAAACCAATAGAAAGCATCCATTAATTTTAATGGCTTTGGGGTAATTTGGTAATTCTCTTTAGGGAATTGCACTTGAATTACCCTTGAGGGCTTCTTCTTGTCGGTGTCGGCTCAGTGGCGTAACGGAGAGAAAGTCCAATACGTGCAGATAATGATGAATAATTTGAGAAAATTTATTTTGACGTTCTTATGCAATAACTGGTTAAGTGACAATAATGCTCCTACAGGGTTAATCTGAATACCAAAAGTGTATTTGCAAAAATGTGTTAAACAACACCAGTTAACCTCCAATTTGTTGATATTTCGTGTTTTACGTATTTTATTTATTTTTATTATTGTTAATATCAACTACTTTAAACTAATATTCTGCAAAACTTTAATTTATCCTAAATACTATACGTAGCCTTGTGCGATTTTCATTGCACAAAAAAAATATTTTAACTCAATTAAATTACGTATTTGTGTAAATATTACAACCAGTGGCGTAAGTAGACAAGTGCATTCGCACAGGGCTCAGGACCGATAGGGCCCTGAAATGAAACTGGCAAACATATTTATTTTTTAAGATGAATTTATATTTATTTATTATATTAATATTTTTAATGCAATTTTTTTTAGTTTTAAGTGTAAATATATTTATTTATTTTATTATTCCGGCGTTTATGCGAAAATTAAAATTTTTATTGTTTATTTTGCTATTTAATTTTAAAAATTTTATTTACTTATTTAGTGTACGAAGTTTTCATCAAGAGTATTATTTCCGACCCCCCCCCCTTCTAATTATTTTTTATTTTTTCTATTACGTACAATAAATTACTGTTTTTAAAAACTAAAGAGGACAAAAATATAATAAAATCTATTTTTATTATATTACATAAATTTATTATATAATATTTATCGAAAACGAATAATTAATTTGTAAATTTTTTAAAACTTATTTTGGTACAAGGTTAATTTTTTTATTACAAAAATCAATATGTATAAAAAGATTCTTAAAAATGATTGACAGGACTTTACAATTCGTTTCACGATCAAGGATTACAAACCTTGAAAATAAATAAATAAATAAATTTAAATTAAATAGAGAATCAGAACGAAGCAAATTCCAAAAAAATATTGATTAAAAAAAAACAATTAAATTGTTTATGAAAGACGACTCCCGAAAATTCTGTAGGTATAAAAATAATTTTTTTGCTTATATAAAATTAATATTTGTTATATATAAAATACTGTTTGTTATATAGCATTAATTTTATTTTTAATTTATGTTCAAAATCAACTTACCATTGGACAATTGACCCAGGGCTTCTTGAATTGCAACCTTGAGACACCCATCAAAATCACTGTCACTACGTTTGCATTTCTTAAAATTCGAAGCTAAAATTCAGAATTAAAAAAATTTCTCTTAAAAAAATATGATTAACTCACGCAAATCTTTGGTAAATGCCAAACAAACAAGTTGAACGACGACAAACGCACTAATTATCATACGCATCCTGACCGAATTGTTTTCACTTGCGAAATAAACCCAAAATGAAGAAGTGTCTTTATATATGCAGTAAATACTAAATTTAGAATTTGAAGAAAATTAATTAACCTTTCGTTATATAATACAATAAATTAGCAATAACTTCGAGGTAACCCATCAAGTTTCTTGCAAGGGTATACCATACACTCGACAAGATTTTTTATGTGCATAATTACTGGAAAAACAAGAACACTTTTGTTTCTGTTTTAAATATAACATGAACTTTTTGCCAAAGTTTTTTCAACTTTAAAATTAATTAAACAGATTTGTTATTTAAATTTTTTTTGGAATTTTTTATTGTTCCATAATGTTTACTTGCGTCATTAAATTAATATTCATATCGATGGCTAAGTTCTAATACCTCGTAACTTCCAAAATTTCCATTTTAAGTTTATTGCATTTAACGTTAGATAGCATAGCCAGGCATCTGTTTCTAATACCCCGTAACTCTACTATGAAGGGAAATTTGTTTAAAATAATGTACAATTTCACCACGTATCTAGCAGTTGGCAAATCTTACTTCTAATACCTCGTAAGCGCTATAACCTCAATAGTGGAAATTGGAACTGTTACAAAAGAAAAGTATAAATCTAGGAAGTTTTTATCATCTCCTGAAAAGTTGCCTTTTTCCTGATACGAGGTATTGGAACTTAACCATCGATATACTGTTTGCCACTAACCTTAGACAAGTAACTTTACATACAATTTGGTGACCCCACTGGGGTCACCTAGCGTTGGATTTGAAAAGTCTGTACTTCAAAATTATTTATACCACAAGATATTTACCAAATTCTAACTTTAACAGCTCGGAATGATATAAGCCCCCCCCCCCCATAGGCTAAAAAGGATCATTATTTGCTTTTGAAACGGTGCAAATGCTGGTTTGCAACGTTTTGTATTTGCTTTTTGATGGTCAAATCTAGTGTTTGAGTTTTAATTTTTACCCTTCTCCACAGACAGAGATACAGTGGGAGGGGGGAATTTCAAAATTTTGAAATCAAATAGCGTATTTTCTAGAAGAGAGGTAAAATCACACAAAAGTTGCCCTCCCCCAAACGAAATCCTCTCAACCAGGAGAGGTATCTTACCCTCCAAACTTAGGGACTTAGGGAGTCCAATACAAGGGTGCGGGGTAAAAAAATCCAATTTTTAAAACTATTTTTTATTTTTGAGTTACTATTTTTTTTTGTAAATAATACTTAGCAGTATCCCGTCTCCGGGAGTCGATACTTAAACTGTACGTTTGTGAACGTATACGTTCGCAATGTCAAGAATTTGCCTACCAGCAAATTCTTCCATTTTACAATGGAGCAAGATTGTCGATCGGTACCTGCTCAAAAAATTTGTTTGCTAGGTTCTGGACGACGATAGATAAAAATTCTTCGTAACCTGAGCGAACATCGTCAAATACTACTAAATTATTTTCATTCAGGACTTTATTCATGGCATCGCCCAATTGCTTATCCCCATTGAAAAGATTTTCAAAATTGAAACCTATCTTTGCTGGATTTAAGCTCACTTTAACGTCAGTTATTTTTATGTACTGTTGCCCTTTCTTCTCTACTGCTACGCCGGTAAAAGTTAACCTAGCCTTGATATTATCTAAAAAAAATTATTTAAAGTAAAATAACAAACAAATAAAAATTATTTTTTACGTAATTCCAAGGTACAGGGTCCTTCACCAACGATTGGTAAGATTAAAACTTTTCCATTTAGCTCGTATCTGGCTTTCATCGTGACTAAGTCTTTGGTGATATCGAAAACGGCTGACAGGCTGGTTTCCGAAATGTTCATTCTAAAGTTAAATCAAACTTAAGACTAATAATTGTATAATATGGTTGTGGCAAAGTGAAATCTGCTCAGCAACGGATTTTAATTTGCCGGAACCATGAAATGGAATATACTGCATACTTGACGTCCTCAAGAGTAACTCTCGTTAGGTTGTATATGTCGACATCTTTAAACTTTTGTACCACTTGCACCGCCCCTTTTCCCTCACCAATTATCATACTTTCTATTCGTAGGGGTTCCATTGGAGGAAATTTAAAATCTGGTACACCTAAAATAAATTTCAATAAATTTAAAATTCCGTAAAAAACAAATTTTTTGTTTCAAGTCTGAGATGCTGAGTTTTTGTGTCAATAAAAAATTGATGGATAAAATGATTGACGTCTCCTTGAAAGTCAAATTCACGACTAAATTTGAAAGTACATCAATAATATAAGTAAATAAATATTAAAGGCAGTGGCGGATGGTCAGAAAGGGCGATTGGGCGCGCCCCCTCAAATCAGAATACCAGACCGCCTGATTGTCAATATTGTGACAGTCAGCTTGAAAAAAACAAGAAAAAATCGACTTACCATTCCTTACAAGACCCAGAGCGTCTTGAATTGCAACTTTCAAACATTCGTTGACATCGGGGTCGCTGCGTTTGCATTTTTTAAAATTTTTCGCTGAAAATAAAAATTGAAAAAAGAATTTTATCCAACTTTCAAAATCTTACGTAAATCTTTACTAAACACCAAACAAGCAAATTGGACAACAATAAGAGCACTAATTAGCTTCCACATATTCACTGGATGGCTTTCAATGGTAAAATAAACTCAGAACCAAAAATATCCTTACTAATATCATGTCATTTTTTTTTATTTGAAAAATAACCTTGAACTAATATTCGTCAATTATATTATGCAATAAAGAAGCAAAACTTGCTTCTGGGCAGCGTCGGATCTAGAAGATTTTGAAAAAATTTAAAATATTGTCCCCCCCTCTTTAATTTGTATTAAAAAGATTTTTAACTTTTTTAGATTTATCCAGTATTCTGTTTTTGTTTAATTCTTTCTGTTCAATTTTAAATATTTGTTTTTCGGAGCAACGGTCCCAGCTTCTCCTGAATCAGGACCTGCTTCTAGAACAAATTTTCTTGCTTACTTGACAATATTTGGATATGTTCGTCAATATTTCCTGGAAAACCAAGTTCTTTTTTGATTTTAGATGTGGTTTTTTGTTTTTTTTTGGGTTTTTTGCAACCAAAATGTTAAATTGATTTTATTGCTTAATCTTTTCCTGGTAAACAGCATATATTAATGTGGTTTAATTATGCAGTAAAAGCATTTTAGCAGATAAAAATCTTGTCAGGTAACACTCGGTCGCAATAATCCCATCAGGGGCGTCAAAAAAATTAACCGTTGGAACACTTAGTAGTTTTTGATTTGATTAATTTTTTTAAATTTAAGTAACTTTAGCAAGAAGCTTAATTCAATTTTTTGAAAATAATTGATAATATTCATTTTAACATAAATAGGGGAAACCCATATACCCTACTCTGAAAGAAAATTTCTGTAGATCTGGCAATGACATCAAACTACAGTGCAATAAACATTGTTCTTGCATATAATTTGAATATAATAAAAAAGTGTGCGGTTTGGCGGTCAAGTGTTTTTGTAACAACAACAAATTAGATTGGAGTAATTAATTTTTCTATTTCTGTATTGTTTAAAATTAACCTTTTGAATAAGCATAAGTTAACAACTATTTAATTTTATTTAAATTTCACACCAAGTTGATTGTAATATACACACGTAAACGTTTATTTACAAAAAGAATTAGCAATCTAAGTATGCTGAGAGAGAAAGAGAGAGAGCATATGTGAACACAAACCTTAACCTAGACAATCATAACCGGTAAGGTTATTTTGTATTTTAAATAATAAATTTTGTAAAAGTGATCTAAATTAAACGTAAATTTAGAGCTTGATTTTAGAGAGGGAGGGTCAATTGATTTTTCGAAAGTATTTTTTTTATTATCAAGTAGTAAACAATATGTCAAATCGAAGATTTGCATATTATTTTCTTTTTTCAAATCTAATTTAATTATTGATTAATTAATTTTCCAATGAATTTAATTTAATTGTAGTTTTGATTTTTGGTAGTTATCATTTTAATTAAATTAATGTAGCCTTAAATATGATAATTCATGGTCTCAGGGGTGTGCATGCACCCTGGTGGAGGTGGGGAGGCCGTGGTAACTTTTCCAGCATAGAGATTTTATCAGTCATACTAAACTCCTAAGCCAAATAAAATAAAACAGTTTTATTTATTCTGGTATGGTAATTAACCCCCAGACCTCCCAGTGTGTACTAGAGCAACATACATTACATTTAAATTTATTTTATTATTAATCATAAGTGGACGACCGGTTATTTTGAGACGGACAAGATGCACCTGTTTTATTTCGATACAGTCGATGGCAATAAAATAGAAGTATCTGTTACATATGAGTTATTATTAACAACAAAGTTTTTCTGTTCTAAACTGATTTATTCTACAATAATCAATTTTCAATTCCACGAATAGCAAAATCTAAATGGCATTAAGATGCTCTTAAATTAAAGATAATTAGAAAAATCAATGGGTTCCACATTTTCATTTTCATCATCAAATATTTTGACTTATTAAGCGTGACTGATTTTCTGGAACTACAGGAATAAGTTAATGTTGCTATAAATTTCCTGCTATATCTATAAATACGTTTTTTACAGTGTAACTTAATATTTACGTCGGACTGATGAGACATAAATCAGCAACGCTTTATAATGGGAAAAGATCCTTGTAAGGTACATGTTCAAATATTTTGTTCGCTAAGTCCTTGATGACGATCGATAAAAATTCTTCGTATCCTGACTGAACATCTGAAAACACGACCAGGTCATTTTCATTCAGGACCTTATTCATGACTTCGCCCAATTGTTTATCTCCGTTAAAGAGATTTTCAAAATTATAAGTAACCTTTTTGGGATTTAACTTCACCTTGACGTCTTTTATCTTCATGTAGCTTTTACCATTCTTCTCCAACGGTTCGCCAGTAAAAATTACATTAACCTTCACATTACCTAAATAAAAAATGTATTAATAAAAAAAAATTAAATAATAAAATATATTTACGTAATTCTATGACGGATGGTCCTTCGCCAACGATGGGCAACACTAAAATTTTCCCGTTTAGTTCGTATTTGGCTTTCAAAGTGATTACTTCTCGTTCCAAGTCAAATTTGAGGACTAATTCGGTATCCGTCACTTTGGCTCTAGAATGTGATCAAATAGAATTTATTTTATTTTGGGTTTTGGAAAAAAAATTGTAATGCATACTTCGCAGCGGTAACGGTAATGCTTGTCAAGTTATATATATCGACATCTTTAAACTTTTGCACCACTTGCACCGGTCCTGTCCCTGCCCCAATTATCATACTTTCAATGCGCAAGGGTTCCATTGCAGGCAGTTTGAGGGAAGGTAAACCTAAAATTAAAAAAAAATTATAGAACTTAGAAAAGTTTGTACAAAAGTGGTCTGGTTCCGACTTAGTTTATCTACTTAATAATAATTTTTTTTTTAAATATGAAAAAATTTTCTTATCGAAAAATTAATTACAAATGATTGACAACACCTTGAAGTTTTTATTGTCTATTGGAGATCAAGGCTGCAACTGGTGGACGAATCTAAAGAAATCGCGCAACCGAAACGAAACGAAAATTTTTTTATAAGTTTCTTGTTTTTCAAGTTTTCGTAAAAATCTAAATTAGATTTCGTCGCACAAGTTGCAAATATATCAAGCTTTCCACGTTTTTTTAAAATGCAATTCATCGTGATCGAATTTCCACAGCACTTAAAATTCAAAATAAATCATATCTGGTCCAAATTTAAAATAAATATAATTTTTTGTAATCAAGCCAAAGTTCACTCAGAATTTCTCGGTCGGCATAATTTCATTCATAAAATAAATAAAAATATCGGCTCACCATTTTCCACGAGGCCCAAAGCCTTTTGGACTGCAACTTTCATGCATTCGTTAATGTCGGCGTCGCTGCGCTTGCATTTCTTGAAATCTGGGGCTGAAAATTCAAAATTTATGTTTTGTATTGCCGGATTTTGAAAAACTCACGTAAATCTTTACTAAAAGACAAACAAATAAGTTGGGCTAAGACGAAGGTACAGATTAGCTTGTACATGTTGACCGAACGATTAACACCGGTTAAGTAAACCAAATAATCCAAAAATTGTCTTTATATATTTGTACAATAATTGTCGATCTAATAATTCTAAGAATAACCTTTAATTAACCTTTGATTATATATAATACGTTAAATTAGCAAAAAGTTAGTTCGAGGTAACCCACCAAGTTTCATGCAAGAGTATAATGATATTGGGGAATTTAATTATTGTGTTTAGTCGAAAAGATCTTTTTCTACATGCATGAACCAAATAATACTGTTAAAAAACAAAATCGCACTTATATTCAACATTGCTCCAAATTTTTTTTTTTAATTTAAAAAAAATATCTTAAAATAAAAAAAATATTTTTGAATTATTTTTCAAGTAAATAAGAATATCTGATGCTATCATTTTTTATTGTTGTATACCAAATGTAAAAAAAAATTTTTTAATTAATTTAAATATTATAATTAAAATTTTTTTATTTTGACATTGATAAAGTTTAAGACATTAAACCTGCAGTCTCAGGCTTTTAACATGAATTATTAAATGTCGCAAATTTCATTGCTCTCTGGAAATAGCCTATATGAAGTCGTTTCATCAAGAAAATTACAAAAATTTTAGACTTTGGATTTAAATTCTCTAGTTCAAATCCCCGAAAAGAGAGTTTTACCCTTAATACCTCCTCCTCTCCGGACTTCGGAATTCGGACTTATCCGGTCTCATTTGCAATATTTTATATAATATGATCTCCCGAGAGAAACTTAAACAAAGTTTACATAACGCGAAAATGCAGTCTCTTATAGTATTGTGCGCTCAGTAAAATATACACAAAAAATTAGAATCGGGGGGCCGACTAACCCAAACAGTTGGAACAGAAACATGCAAATCAACTGGCATAGCGTAAACTGATAATAAAGTAAAAAATCGTTGTATTTGATTACTTGTGATAGAATGAATAGTATACCTAGGGGACATTTTATACCCCCCAGACCCCCCGGTCTACAATATAATATTTTTACTTTTCAGTAAAACAATTTAAATTATCGGCAGTTTCTTGTAAAATACAGTCTTCAAGAAAATAGTGAGGAGAATGTGGTATCGTAAACCGGGGGGTCTGGGGGGGGGGGGTATGGAATACCTCCCAGGCATAAATAAATCTCTTCAGTCAGAAATAGATAAATAGTATGATACAGTGCGATATATTTTCAAGAATGAAATGCAGTAAAACTATCTTTCTATATTTTATTATAATTGCAAGATGACTTACAGCTGATGAATTACATAATTCAACTTTTAATTTTTTTTAAATTTAATTAGTATTTAATTTTTAATTAATATTTTAATTTAATATATTTTTACTTGTGACAGATAGAATAGTATGCCTGGGGGTATTCCATACCCCCCAGACCCCCGGTTTCTAATATAATATTTTTACTTGTCGACTATTTAATCAAAATTTTCTGTCAGTAAAATAATTTAAGTAATCGGCAGTTTCTTGTAAAATACAGTGCAGTAAAATTATCTTTCTATATTTTATTATAATTGCAAGATGACTTACAGCTGATGAATTATAAAATATACACACGAAAATCGGAATCGGACTCACCCAATCAGTTTGAACAGAAATATGGAAATCAACTGGCATGGCGTAAACTGATAATAAAGTAAAAAATCGTTGTATTTGATTACTTGTGACAGAGTGAATAGTATGCCTGGGGGGTATTCCATACCCCCCAGACCAACCGGTCTGCAACATAATATTTTTACTTTTCAGTAAAATAATTTAAATTATCGGCAGTTTCTTGTAAAATACAGTCTTCCAAAAAATAGCCAGGAGAATGTGATATCGTAAACCGGGGGGGTCTGGGGGGGGGGGGGGTCTAAATAAATCTTTTCAGTCAGAAATAAGCAAATCACAAAATCAGAACTAACTCAACAATTTGAACAGAAACCGGCAAATCAACTTTTAATTTTTTTAAATTTAATTAATATTTTAATTTAATATTTTTTATTTAGGAAGATTTTATTTATTGAAAATTTTGAAATTTCTAGATTTATTGCTAAGTTGGTTGACGTTACACCAACTAAAGTGAGGAAACCAGGCCTTTTACCGACAACTAATCGGTTGGGATTAGCTAGTTTCTACTTTTAAGGTTTATAAACAAAACTTTCTATACCAACTATACGTATTAGAATAACTTAATATTTTTCCGCAAGGTGGCGTTCGCTTAATGTAAATAGCAAATTCAATGTTTTTTTTTCAAAATTTTTCGGCTGATTTCAGTTTTTCGGCTGAAACTCCTAAAAGGGTGCTTTCTACTGAAAAATGCATGTCATCCTTTTTTGAAGCTTCAAACATTTCCTACAATTTCAGCCTAATGCCAATTTTTGAGCTCTAATAGATCCTAAGATACAAGACCCCAAAAATTAAAATTTTTTTCCAAAAAGTTCAACATTTCAGTTTTTGTCGTTAATCAAGATAAATATTGGCTGTAATCAGGGGTGGGTAAAATACATGAAAATATGTATTTGAAAAACAAAATACATTTGTTTTGGGTATTTGAAATACAAAATATAAATACATTGAAAATATGTGTTGAAATACAAAATACAAAATACAAAATTTATTTCAAATACGTATTTCAAATACAAGTATTTCAAGTATTTCAAATACAAGTATTTCAAATACAAGTAAAATACTGCCCAGCCCTGGCTGGAATAAGCATTCTACTAGAAAATTCATTAAATATGAAATTTTAAAGCAGTTATTTAGCTTTAATTTAAGCCCTGAATGAAATCTGTAGGCCTAACAGGTAGCTCGTTATCTTAGAAACAAAAGCACATCTTAAATTTTCTAAAAAAAAGTGTAATTTAAAAAAATGGTGATTTTAAAATGTATTTGTTGATGACTTGACAATTCTACAACTTCTTCTCGATCAAAAACGAAATGGGCCAGTCAAATTAGGATTTTACCTGAAAATAATTGATGGGGGGTGCGATTTCTTTGTTTTAAACTCAGGAGGGGGTGTGGGTAGCGTAAATCTCTATTTTCGGGAAAATCCTCCATTGCGGTTGCCGCCACCTTGATTTAAAGGGTGGTTACTTGTTTTTCAAATAACTAGCTTTTCCTGAAAATCGAAATTTAAACTACCAAACTACCCCTCCTAAGTTTAAAACAAAAAAATCACTCCACACAATTTTTCAAATTTTTTTTTTAATTTTGGTGAATAATTTAAAAAAAATGAAAATATTTTTTTGGTATTTTTGGTACTTATTCCAATCTAGATGTTGGTGCTGGTAAAATTTAAATTAAAAAAATAAATAAATCAGCTATGTATACTTTTATTAAAATTTAAAAAAAAAATTTTTTAATTCCGAAATTCCTACAAGTTTGAAAAAATTTTTGCATTATATCTTACAAAGCAATTGCAAATTTTAACCATGTTATCGCCAATGTTGTTGGCTTTCACGTCCTTACAAGCCTCCAAAGCATTCTTTGCAGCTTCTTGGATGTCGATGACGTTTTTATACAAAATGTTGATGTAGGGAGCCAATATAGGTTTTAATACATCAATTTGAATTGCATTGTTTTCATCGACTGCGTTTAATTTTCTTGCTATGCATTCGCACAATTGTTCCATGTCGGCATTTCCTTCCGTGGTTATAAAATCATCGTCCACATTTTTGATTACGAATTTGGCGCTCAGTCCAAGTTCAGTGAGACACTCGTTGCAATTGGGTAAAAACAAATCTTCGGTAAATTTTTTGGAGAATGCTGCCTAAAATAGGAACAATTTTGAAAACCGGGTATTTTTCGGGCAATAGGTAATGGTACTTACCCCTAAAAGGGTGAAAAGCACAACTGCACTCAGAAACTGCATATTTTAGACGGAAGAATAGCTCTATTGTGAGTTAACATAAATTTCTGCTATCAATATAGCAGTGATATCTGTAATTGAACACGAAATGTCAAAGGTCAATTTAAATGTTTTGTGAAATAAACTGATTAACATAACTTCTCTGTAACAAATTAATCTTAAAGATGATGATAATAATGTTGGTGTGAAATAAATTGTTAAAAAGTAGTGGAAGGTGCAATAAACTTAACACAATAATTATTATTTTTATTATTTATTATTATTTATAATTATTTTTTTTTATTCATCTCTTTAGGATGTGAAAAAATTAATTTCATATTAATTGGTGTAGCAATTAAATTAATTAGCAGGAGAAAGTTGATTTTAAGTGGCGTAAACTTAATGCCAAAGTAGAAGTTGAGTGACTTAAATCCATAATGGCGATAGTTTTGTATTTTTAGATGGATTGCTGTGTGCAACAATCTCTAGATATAACTTTCTTACTATACATCATCGAAATCCACGTTTTTAGATTTCTTGGCTGGTTTTAGTTCGACTTATTTTAATTCTCGCGGATAAATAACAGTGGGTTTTCAATTTGCTTCAGTATTATTCAGTCTGTGGTTCCCATTTTTTCCGGTGTTGTGTTCATCTGCTACATTCAAACATGAGCGGTATATCTTAATTTTTTAAATCTGCTTTAAAGTTTTTCTGTTAATTTTCAACGCTCGATTAAAAAATGTTAACAGCGAAAAAAAAATATTTTGCAATAATTAACAACAAAAAAGTTAAGAAATAAAAATAACTCCTTTGTATTTAACTAAGTTTTCCTTAAGTTTCACTCATCGTTGTTCGCTCGCCTACTTAAATGGGCTAAATATAACTCATTTTATAAATATTGAAACGCTTAAATAATATTGGCAATAGAAGTTACACTAAAAACTCAACTAATTTTTTGGACAATCTAATTTTGTCAAAAAGTTTACGGTGGCTATCGATTCGAGTGTATTTAGTGCATTTTCCGCAATAATAACTAATGGCCATTTTTGCTAACTTGTGGCGCATGAATTTGGGTTAGTGATTTTATTTTTTTGTAATCTTAAAAAAAATTAAATCTAATCTACCGGCTGGTTATTTTCTCGAGTGATGCATTTAGGTTTTACCCACCTACCCATATCACCCACGCGCACCTGTTTTGTCTATTCTTTCCACAAGTTTTGAATCATCTTGTAATACTCATTTTATATTTTTATTTCATATAAACAGGCGTTTCTGAAAACTCTATAAATATTCTACATTTTTGATTAATTTATTTATTTACTTTTTACTTAATATTTCGAAATTTATTCATTTTTTGCGATGTTGCGATGACTTCACCCGTTGACTGAAGGGTTAAAAAAATTTTGAAGATAATTTGTGGCTAACCATAGACTTTTATGGCGGTTAAACTCAAATTCAGCCAATGGCGTGCTTCTATTTTGGCCCTGTTGAGTAGATCTGCAAGGAATTATTTTGTTAAATATGACTCAACTCCAGTTTTTTGCTAATAACTCGAAAACGGTGAGAGATATAGAAAATTCAAAGAAGACCAAAAGTCTTCAGCGTGGAAAGACGAATATTTTTTGTCTTTAAATGTTTTTAGTATATTCTACCGTTTTCAAGTTTCTTAATTGTTAAGTCAAAGTATCAAGTTATACTTTTTTGCTTCTAATAAAACAATAAAGAATTATATTGTTATTTTTGCAAATAAGAACAATTAAAGTTTGGCAAAAAAATACATAATATTTAAAATGTCCGCCTCGGACATTAAGGTAACATAATAATTCAAAAAATACGACGGGAAAGTTCTCACGTCGAAGCAAATTGCATTAGTGTGCCAACTTCTCTGACCGAATTGATCTCTAAAACTAGGTCAATCACATTGAAATATTAAATATGGACTAATATTATTTATTCATAGAATAATAAATATTTAATTATCGTTGACCCAGTCAATGATTTACATTTTATAAATAATCAAAATGATAAATATGTTTATGTTTTTACATTTGTTTATATTGATTATTATTGCTATATATTGCAGTGTTTCATTCCACACATTTAAGGTGAAATTTTTATTCTACTCAAATCTAAATTTTTGATTTCAACTTTCTTTTTTTATGAAAATTGTTCTCTTTATTCTCATTTTGTTATTAAATTGTGATAACTTTTTTGAGGTACTCCATACTCCATACCCCCCAGACTCCCCGGTTTACAATTTTGACTTTATATTTTTATAATTATTATAAAATAAATTAAAAGTAAACCGAGGGGTCTCTGGGGTGTGGAACACCCTCCAGTACATATCGCAGAATATATTATAAATTGTGATAACATTTTTTTGAGATACTGGAGGGTATTCCATACCCCCCAGACCCCCGGGTTTGAAAGACTGAAGATTTATGTAGGAACATATTATGTGATTAATTTTATTAAATAGAAACTTTTCACTCTTTTGCAACCGAGGGTTCTGGGGAGATATTGAATAAGACTAATATTTTAAAAAGATTTATGTCGAACGTACCGCACGCAGAAGGTTGAAGTTCAAACATTAAATTTCTGTAGCAACGTTTATGTGCCGAATCACTTTACTTAATGCTGACATACATTTAACGAAGGGGGAGGGAAATTTAAAAAAAAATTTTTTTGACTCACAAAGATATTATATTGATATAGAAACAATAAAAAATGCTTATTTACTTATAAAATTTTAAATTTAAATAAAAGCTTTGTCAGATTTTTAAAACTTTGATGGATAATTATTACTTTTGTATATCATAATGGAAGATTACAACTTGGCACAAATCACTGCGACGTCGAGGGAAAAAGATACAAACACTGGGTGCTTGATTTAGTTAACAAAAATATAAATAGACAATATTAATAACTCATCCGACATAAATTATGTCGTATGCTATCTTTAAACGCTGTTTTCTTTCAGTTTACAGAGCAGTAACAGCTAGAAATTTTGAAAAATGTTGATTTCTATCAGATACACACGAGTATTGCGTGTTGCATATAGTAACCTCTACGAATGCCACAGTATGACTCGATCAGTATTTCTCTAATAACTCACAAACGGTGCAGGATACAAAAAAATTTCTGATGCAAAAAATGTTAATATTTTTTTTCTCAACACATTTGTTCTTTTTAATTTTTTCGATATATTTCACTGTTTTCGAGTTATTAAACAAAAATATAAATTAATGTTGTTCCGCCACTGCCCTGTCACCTATCAGGTGCACTTTCAAAAATCGTAAAATCTACTGTCAGATCGTAAATTTTTCTTAATTTTTACACAAATTCAATTTGTTTGTTATTACCCACACTGAGATAGGCACAATAAATTAAACATGTAACGCGAGCATTCTATCGAAGATAATATGTTTATATCTGGATTTTATTACAAAAGAAAATAAATTTTTTAAATTACTTTTGGCTGCTTTAATTCAAACAAATTTAAAATAGCTTTGCAATGTTTAAAATATTGTTTAGAATGCAACTTTTTTCAAAAATGCCGCTGATATGAAAGTTTTTAAATTTTACTGGCTTTTGCTTTGAAATTGAAATAATATCCAATTTTGCATTCCAATCCAATTTTGCTAATATGTAAAATTAGCGACAGAGTTCAAGTTCAAGTGCACACAACTGAAAATGAAAAAAAAAGTGGGATTCAAGCAGCCAGCTGCGATTTGTTTGTGATGCGCAGGCAGTGCCGTTTGTGAATTTGAGAAATAATGATTTCAGAAATCAATTTTTCCCGATCGATGAAAAAAATTTAATTTTTTGAGAGAAGAAAAATAGCTTTATAATAATGGAACATTACAACTTGGCACAAATCATTGCAATGTTGAGGGAGAAAAATATAAACAGCGACTGTTTGATTTAGTCAACAGAAATTATATATAGACATTATTAATATCCCGTCCGAAATAAATTATGTGGTGCACTATTTTATAACGACCCATTTTACTATGCGAATTACGAAATAAAATTAGGAATTTTCATTTTTATTTTTAAATTTTTTGCTTTTGAAACTGTCCAAGATTTTAATCCATTTGTCAACTATCATGTAACATTTTAGCAACTCTTTAAATAAATTTGTAAAACTTTTATTTAATGCATAAACAAATTTTTTTTGCAAGGTCAAATTTCGTCAGAACTCTATTTTATTTATTGAAAAACAATGCGAAAACGCCTACATTTCTACAATTCTACCAAAGGCAGTAGAGGGGCTAGTTGCCTGATCAACCCCCTACTTAATACACATTCATGAGAAATTGATGGATGAATGATTGATGAACTTATTGCCAGATATGGAACCAAGGTTCCATTCCGAAAAAAAATTAATTAATTTATCCTCATTTCTTCTTCTTCGTCGGTTTTTGCAAAAGTTTTTGAAACACTTCTTTTACCCTGAAAATGCTTTTCAACCAATGAACAAATTCATAATTACACTGAACAATTCATAAATACAATGAATTTTTTAATTGTTATTAGAATTTTATTAATCTTTATTTTATTAAATTTTAATTAATTCTATTTTTTATTTTTATTTTTATTAGTTTTATTAAATTTTCATTGTATATATGACAACTTTTGATTCAATGTATTTAGATTTTTTAAATCTGGTGTACAAATGAAAGGAAATCCGCAGGAAACTTGGAGAAATTTAAAGAAATCTTAGGAAATCTCAGGAAATCTTACGAAAAAAACAATAAAATGCAATGCAAAACAGAAGCAATGCAGAAGGACGAAAAGTTTCAGGGGAAAAAAGTTTCAATTTTATAATATTATTTTTCCACTTCTTGAATTCATCTGAATATAATCTACATGTACACTGAAAAAAATGATTTACCATAATTTGAATTCGAATTTTATGCTTTTGTATGTTTTTTTATTGTTGATATTCTAACAGATTCGTTTTGAAATCTGGCCGAATTAGGTAAAAAGGAATCCGAAAAACTGCTTGTAAAATGCATATTTTGATCATTTGATGCATATTTGTACATATTTGGGCCACTTTTGGGTTTTTTGAAAAATTTTAATACTAAAATTAAAAAGTTATTATTAAAATTATGCAATTTTATAAATCTAATTAAATATTTGAAAAAAAAATTGAAAAATTAGTTTGCATATCAATGCATATTTTGACTGATTGAAGATTGAATTTATAATTATTGAAAAATTAAGTAAAAATATTATTGTGATTTCCAATTTCCATTTCTCAAAAATTCAAAACTTTTTCTACCCCCCCCCCCCCGAATTGCTGAGTTTTGGCTGATTTGCTTGAAGAAACATTTGTATTGGAGACTAAAATCAGAAACTACGTCAATGAATATTCCATAGGGTTTTTAAATAGATGAACTGCTTCTCAGACACCAGACAACAAATCAATAGCAGCTGATGCTGGAAGAGCTCTGGGCGCCCACCGTTCTTCTAAAACACAATAATAAATATTTATTAAATTTTAAATATTTAATTCAACTCTGAATAATATTTTTTATGAGCTGCTGATGTATTCTATGCCTCCCAGACCCCCCAGTTTGATAGATCAAGATTTGTGTAGGCATTCTGTGATTGAGTTTGTTTAAATATAGAAATCTTTCATTTTTTATAACAAATAAGTATACATATTTATTATGTTGCAACAGTATGCACCGGGGGGTCTGGAGTCTCCAGTATCATAAGTAGTAATCATTTGAGATTACAAAAGAAATTATAATAAAACAGGAATACTATTATTTAAAATCAAACGCAAACTTCCGCTGACGAAGCAGTTTTCTGAGCAACTAAATTTTTTTAAAAATTGTCAATACTTAAATATTTATTATTTATTATTATATTTAATTTAAATATGTAAAATATTGAAATTTTGGCTTCCTTCCACAACCTATTATTTTATTAAATAACTAGCTGGAAAGCCCGTCCGCGGACGGGCAGCTAGTCGATGGATCTCTTTTTAGCGATATAATATTTAAACATTTAATTTCGTTTTTCGCTACTGGGGGATTCCCCATTTTTCCATATTTTCAAAGTAACGCTAAAGGTTCTGCTAAACTCTGTGAACAGTAAGGCACTTATATAAATGTTTTTCCAAGTTTCAATATTCTCTAGCCTAACATTTCCCTCACTTTTTCTTAAAAATTCAAATTTTCCGCTTTTCCTTGGCGAAATTTGAAAAATTATAATTTCCCTACACAGCGAAGATTTTTTGCAGTAATTTTTACTATAATTGCAGTTCAAATCAGCCTTACACCATTTTGAAGTAAATTTTACTAAATTTTAGGTAAATTTTACTAAATTTGAGTTAAATTTTACTAAATTTGATATAAAATTTATTCTAATTGATGTAATATTTACTTCAAAATTATTACAAGGAATTTTTTTCTTTGTGTATCTTCTCCAAGTATTCTAAAAGAGAGGAAATCCTGTGATATGTACTGGAGGGTGTTCCACACCCCCCAGACCCCCCGGCTTACAATTTTGACGTTATATTTTTATAATTAACTTTCAAAGTAACACAGAAAGTTGCTGCTAAACTCTGTGAGCAGTAAAGTAATTAAATAAATACACACAGAAAAAAATGTTTGGAGTTTTGAAGTAATTTTTACTATAATTGATGTTCAAATCAGCCTCACACCATTTTGAAGTAAATTTTACTAAATTTAATTTTTACTAAATTTGATATATACCGGGTGCTGAATGAGTTAGCCGAACATAGGAAATTAACATGTAAAAAATTATTTATGCAAATTTCTGCTTCCCTAATTACTTTAGAGAAAAAATGAAAGACACAAAAATAATGCAGAAATATAAACTACGAATGATAGCACCATTAGATTTCATCTATCGTTTACTTAAAAGGTCAAAAAATGATTTCGAAATTGTTAACATTTTCATTTATCGCACTGGCCATGTAATAAATTCAATTTAATCTCTATTTTCAAAAATAATTACCATGGAAACTTGCATGGCCAGTCTGATAAATGAATCTTTTAACAATTTTAAAAGCATTTTTGAACTTTTTAAGTCAAAGTTACATGAAATCTAATGCTGTTATCATTCGTAGTTTATATTTTTGCATTATTTTTGTGTTTTTCATATTTTCTCTAAAATAATTAGGAAAGCAGGAATTTGCATAAATAAGTTTTTACATGTTAATTTCCTATGTTCGGCTAAGTCAATCAGCACCTTGTATATATTTGTAATATTTACTTCAAAATTCAAAAAAATTTTTCTGTTTTAATTTTTTCTAACCAAAAGTTAAATTTCCCTTACTTTTGCTTAAAACTTCAAATTTTGCGGTTTGAATTAATATAGGACAAATATTTTTAGTCCTAACCTCCTAACTTTACTTTAATATATTTTTTGGTTGGTAAAATAAATCGACCAATCAGAGTGTCTCTTTTTTCACTAAAAAATGACACGCTGAAGCAGCATACTGGGATTTTATAGATCAGGATTGAGTTTTTATTTTGTATTTTAATATTTTGTTTGTAAAAATTTCATTTTTTGTTAATTTTGTAAATTTACTGATTAATTTTTACCCCCTAACTGGGGGAAGAAATCAAAACCAGGTCATAACCGACTAGATGTCCGCCTAAGCGGTTAAGAAAAATTATTTTATCCGATATATTAACCGCAATTTTGATTTGAGTTGGATATTTTGTGAATAAAAGTGATTTATGTTGATTTAGATTATTGATAATTTGAGAATTCAAGAATTAAATAAATTAAATAAAAATTTTCGAAATATTTAAATGGTAAAATTTGAGAAGTATAAAAATGAAAATTTAAGGAAACAAAACAAATTTGATACGGCGACATATGGGCAATTTATCTCTATTTGAAATTTAACATTCTCTTTTATAGTAAAAAATTATTGAAAAGTAAAATTAGAATTTGGATTTAAGAAGGAAGAAAGAAGGTAAATGGAAATTATATTTTTAATTTGACTTTGAAATTTATTTATTGGAATTAAAATTTGAAAATTAGTGGATTTCATTTTTTTTTATTTTAATCTCTTTCTAAGTTATTTTTTCACGTCAAGGTTAATTCTTCAATAATTATAAACTATTACAGATTAACAACAGAATAAAGAAGTTTTCTACTTTGTGAGCCGATGCTCATGTCCAATTGAAAGTTTAATTTGTCATAGTTAAAAATTATTGTTTACAATCACTAATTACCTACTATATTTAGGTAATTAACAAATTAGTTTATGTAGTAATTATGCGATCAAATTTACCTTGGATTTTTATGCAATAATTAATGATAGGGTAATTGCCATCTACAAGGTGACCCAAAATTATATTTTTTTTGTTATAAATTTATTTTCCCGCTACTTCGAGAAAATAAAATAGTTTTTCAATTTTTAAAAATCTTGTTTTCCAGATCTTACCCTCAACATCAAAGTACCCTCTTTTCCCAACGCTGGAGACAGTGTTGTCTTGGAAAACGACGTCGACCTTGGAGGAAACACTTTGGAGTCAATTAAATGGCTCAAAGATGACCAAGAATTCTACACGGTTACCCCAAAAGGCATCACCACCAAATATGTGTCTGGCGTCCAAGTCGACGTAAGATTTTTCCCCCGAAAAATTTTCCAATTTCACTTTTCTTTTTTCAGATGAAAAACTCGTCGCGAGTCAAGTGTACTCTTTTGAAAGTAACCGAAATGACGAGCGGAATGTTCAAATGCGAACTTAGAGCCGGAGGAAAAATGTCGATGAAAGGAGCCGGTATGAAAGTTCAACCCAAAAAGTAAATTACTTTTTGTGTTTGATACCTATAATTTTCTTCATATTGTATATGTAAACATACTAATAAAAAATTATTTATTTGAAAAACTACTTAGTTCTGTGAGATGGCGCTACGTCAAGAGCGCATCCAGGCAATTCCTAGCTACCCGTATCCTAGCAACCCTTATAGATTCCCAGGTATCGGGAACGAAAAGTTAAAATGAAATCAAAATTAGCAATAATTGGTGTAATTTTTCAAGTTTATTGTTGTTCTTGTGCTCCGTTATCCGACGAAACGTTTTTGTTAAATCCAAAATATTACAATTATGACGAACTCACCACGTTTTTGAAAGAAACCGAACATAAATATCCGCACATTGTAAAACTGCACACTTTAGGTAGATCGGTTCAAAATCGGGAAATATGGGCTATGCAAATAAACGGAAACGTGAAAAACCGCTTGTTGTTAACCCCAATGTTCAAGTACGTCGGCAACATTCACGGAAACGAAGCTTTGGGCAGACAATTGCTCATCTACTTAATCCAATATTTATTAAATAATTACGGAAAGGATGGAAGAGTTACCTGGTTAATTAACAACACCGATATCTATTTGTTGCCTTCCATGAATCCGGATGGTTTTGAAATTTCTGAGGTACCCAATCCTCCGGCATGTAAGAAATCAGTTAATTCAATTTTTTGTAGGAAGGATTTTGCCATTCTCAAAACGATTCCGTCGATCGGCATAACTCGAACGGCATCGATTTAAATCGGGACTTCCCCGATCGACTTAACGTAGAAATAAACACCGGTTTGTGGTTTCAACGCTCAAAAATGTCTTCATCTAAATTAATTTACCTTTTTAGAAACTATGTTTTTCAGCAGGCAACCCGAAACTATAGCTCTGATGAAATGGATAACGACAAATCCGTTTGTGTTATCTGGAAGCCTTCACGGAGGTGCAGTTCTCATCCGTTATCCCTACGATAATTTTAAGTAACGGTGGGTTTTCTTCTTTATAACGGTTCTAACAGGATTTTTCTTAGAACCGGACATGGTTTTGGTACGGAGAGTCCCACTGCCGATGATGAACTTTTTCAAAACCTCGCCATTACTTACTCGAACTTGCATCCCACTATGAATACGGGTAACGTCTGTTATGGCGATTCGTTTGAAAATGGTATTGTGAACGGAGCTTTCTGGTATGAGCTGAAAGGTGGAATGCAGGATTTTAATTATCTGCATTCGAACTGTTTGGAAGTCTCGATAGAACTCAGTTGTTGTAAATATCCGGAAGCGAACGAGCTGGCCGACGAGTGGTTCCAAAACAAAAATCCGTTGCTGTCGTTCATGGAAGCCGTACATTGGGGTATTAAGGGTTTGATTACCAATAATAGGGGAAAGGGCATTCAAAACGCCGAAGTTGTGGTGGAAGGGATTGAACACAACATAACTTCGTCTGAAAATGGAGAGTACTGGAGACTTCTTCTGCCTGGAACATATGACATATCTGTAGTTGCTCAAGGGTAACATATCCCATTTTTCTAAATTTATTTACTGAGGTAGTTTATTTTAGGTATCAACCGTCAGAGACGGTTCCCGTTCAAGTCGTTAAGAGTCATACGACAATCCAACACTTCATTTTGGAAGAGTATTAACATTTACGCACAAAATTTAGAAAAATTTGATAATTCCGCACAAATACGTATTAGGTTAAAGTATGTCGTAGTAGTTAGCACCAAATAAAAAAAATGTATTGTTGTAGCAGAAATAAAATCAGCAATCTAAAGATTAAATTTTGTGTTTATCCAACAGATAACTTTCTATGAAATTTGAAATTACCTTCAATCAAATCAATGAAACTAAAAATATTACTTAACTCATCTGCAGGGGGCGCCAGGTACCATTGCATTTTATATTTACATTACTACTACATTATTACGATTGACCTAATTTGTTTCAAATTTCGCGCCTTCCTTCTTCAAAAGTTCCACCTAGATGTAGTTCTATACGATGACTTACGTCGAATCGCCTGCAGTACCTAAACTATCGTTAACAGTACTTTCGTGATTTAGCATAAATCGCCGAGGAGACTTGAAAGCTGAGATCGCGATGCTTCTTGGCGTATAAGAGGTAGCATACAAAAAATACAGCAATCTCAAAAATATATTTTGCAATAAAATATACGAAAGCATATTACAATATTGTTAACACAGCATTCTTACATATTTTTCTATAAACTACTTGACACTGGCGGCTTTCTCGTCCAAAAACAGGTATAGGATAGGGCTATATTCTTAATTATTGTCAATTTAATTTGTATTCTTATTTTCAATGTTATAATAAATTTCCCAGCTTGACATTCCAGGTGTGCACTTGTCACACCTACCAGACATGGAAAGCCGCCAGGCTTTGAGACTAGATTCTGCAAATTTTAAGTACTAAGTTAACAATTATCTAGAAAACTAGTCAACATTTGCATCTATCAGTTCTTATGCAAGATTCGATCTATCAAAATAAATATATTTTGCCCACATCAAAAATAATTTGCTATAACAGCGGTTCTCAACATCAAATCTGTACATCTCCGCATCCTGACAGCTTTTTGAAAATAAAAAATAAAAACAGAATTTAAAAAATTTGGGTTTCGCAGAATCGAATAGGTTAAGAACCGCTGATTTCTAATATATTTTTTATATAATTATCTTCAGACTTTGTTTTAGTACTTCTGCTTTTCAAAAATATAAAATATTATTGCTTTTGAAAATTAATTATTGTTAATTATTATCATTTTCAAATCACTTTTACAGGTATTATCCGGTGAAATTCAAATTAAATTTTCCCAGTCAGATTCAGAAAAACAAGAATAAATCTATTGTGGTTAAGCAGTAGACTTCAAACCAAATAAATAAATTGAAAATCTTGCACCGAGAATCTTAATTTGATTTTTTTTGTTTAATATTGACTTCGCCTTAAATACAACATATACAATTTTTAGTGGACACCCTGTATGTTTGTTGAATTACCTGTATATTTACTTTCTATTAACATTTTCCAGCAATTTTTCTACACTAGATCAAAGCTACTTTAAGATCTCTAGCACATAAAATTTTTGGCAAATTTCCTTAATTTATTGTTACTTTATTAATATTTATTAGTTTAATTGTAACTTTTTATTAATTTTTTTAGGTTGGTAACTCAAAATAAACTAATCGGATGTTATACAGTATTGCAGTATTTATTACTTACATCAAATCCCTGCTTTTAAGTCTGGGCGAACTTAACTATTGTGACTATAGTACGATTTACAATTACGCACGTACCGTCAACAGAAGGCATGTATTTGTTGTTATATCGACCAATATTGTATGTGCCAAAAAGTAAACATTTGAATGTCACTTCGTCGCAAAAGATTTGAAATAATCTTTTAAATTGATGGTGCACTGGGGGGTATTCTATACCCCCCAGACCCCCCTGGTCTCGAAAAATGAAGGTTTATGTGCATGTTCTGTATGTATGTGCAATGCATTTCATTAAATCAACTTTTACTTTTTAAAAATTTAATAATTATTTTGGCAATGGCAGTATCCACAGGGGCAAGGGGGGGAGAGACCAATACCCATACCCATTAGAGACTACCTCATTTTGAAGTACTTTTTCTTATTTGAAATACTTTAGATATTTGAAATACTCTTATACACATAATTTTTGATTATTTGCAGTATTTCTTGGGTATTCGAAATATTAAATAAATTAGAAAAAATATTGTTTGGAAAACTTAATTAATTTTGAAATACTACATAATTTAGAAAAAGAATTTTATGTAATCTAGGTCACATTTTAAATATTTTTTGTATTATTTGAAATATATTTTGGAAATATTTTAAACGGTATGGGATAATTTTTAATTATTTGAAGTACTTTAGGTATATTTGAAGTAATTTTGGTATATTTGAAATACTTTTTAGATATTTGAAATATTAAATAAATTAAGGAACGAGATTTTATGGAAAACTGAACAAATTTTGAAACACTTCTTATTTATTAAGGATTTTTTTTAGATATTTTTGAATATTTGAAGTAATTTTTGCATATTTGTATTTGAGATAATTTTTGGATATTTGAAATATTAAATAAATTTGACAGAAAATTAGACAAATTTTGAAATACTTATAGGTATTTGAAATATTAAATAATTAAGGAAAGAATTTTATGAAAAATTGAAAAAATTTTGAAATACTTATTTGAAATATTTCAAATATTTCAAAAATAAATACTTGAAATATCAAATGATTGACGTACTTTTTGGACATTTGAAGTACTTAGTGTATTTTTGAAGTACTTTTTAGTGATTTGAATACTTTTTAGATATTTGAAATATTAAATAAATTAAGGAACGAGATTTTATGGAAAACTGAACAAATTTTGAAACACTTCTTATTTATTAAGGATTTTTTTTAGATATTTTTGAATATTTGAAGTAATTTTTGCATATTTGTATTTGAGATAATTTTTGGATATTTGAAATATTAAATAAATTTGACAGAAAATTAGACAAATTTTGAAATACTTATAGGTATTTGAAATATTAAATAATTAAGGAAAGAATTTTATGAAAAACTGAAAAAATTTTGAAATACTTATTTGAAATATTTCAAATATTTCAAAAATAAATACTTGAAATATCAAATGATTGAAGTACTTTTTGGACATTTGAAGTACTTAGTGTATTTTTGAAGTACTTTTTAGTGATTTGAAATACTTTTTAGATTTTTGAAATATTAAATAATTAAGGAAAGAAATTTATGAAAAACTAGACAAATTTTGAAATCCTTATTATTTGAAATAGGTACTTTAAATAATATTTCAAAAATAAATATTTGAAATATTCAAATAATTGAAGTACTTTTTAGGTATTTGAAATAGTACTTCTTAGATATTTGGACACTTTTTAGAATACTTCGTCCTAGTTGAAATATTTTGAATATTTCACATAGCTGGAGATTTCCTATGTAATATTGAAATACTTTGTATATTATTTGAAATGATTAATATTTTAATATTAAATATTTAAAATTGTTTTTTATGCAAAATTGAAATGGAAATCAAATGTTGATGTTGATTTTTCTCAATTATTCTGTACCATCAAATCAGAAAAATGCCAAAAATTTGATACTCACTAATATAACATTTTTTGCTCCTAAAAGTCTGCACAGTCGACTTACACTAGCGGCCTAAGCTAAATTGACTTTTTTAAATGTTTAGCGGCTTGTAAGCGACATGAGCGGAACATATCTGGCTGATGGTCGATACATCCATTGAGCACAAACACGATCAGCTTCTTCTTCGGTATAGCCATTTCTATAAAATCATGTTACTAGGTCAAAATCGTTTTGGAGGATAAAGGAAAACATTTATTTTGGACAAACAAAATTAACAAACTTAAAAAATAAAGTAAAAGTACAAAATAATAAAAATTTTACTTGGCAACATCGCTTTGTCAACTTCAAAATCGAAATTTTACAAAAAATTTAGTTTTTTCAAAACTTTGTTAAAATATGACTCGATTACTTCGCCTTTTGTGCTGTAATGGTAAACCACGTCACTGGGAACGTATTTTTCGCCTAAGAAAAATTGAGCTGTACAGTTCGGATTACCACTACCAAGACTATTGTCTAATTCTAAATTGATACTAAAATAAATAATAAAATAAAATAAAATAAGCTATCTCCAAAACATCCAATAACCCAAAATTTATTTACCTTTGGAATTGAGTGCATGGACTTCTTTGTTTGAAGCAAATTACTTGCACGATATTGAAAAAGATTGCTCCAATCGTATTTGCAGTTTCTGAGTTGACATTTTGCAAGCATCTCCTAAATTCTGCGTCGCAGTCGCAGTGGGATCTGCAAAATGGAGGTTCAAAATCTGTTTTACTTGTGGAGAGTGATTTACCTGGTGTAAAGGGATTTGTTGCAAATTCCCTGTTTGCATTCTCCTCTTGCTATGTAATTTGGACAATGGTCATGTTCTCGACAGCAAATATCTTCTCGTCTGTGGTTGCCCAAATCCGTGTAATTTTCAGCAACTGCCCCTATTCAAAAGATTTTTTTTAAAAGACCCAATTGAGAATTTAAGAATAAATAAAAGCAAATTACCTGGCCCACACCATTTAGTTCCTGGATAAATAAATCCTCCTTGGTAGGAAGTCTTCAATTGTCGTTTTTTGCAAATGATTTCCAGCTTGTCGATTTCTTCATCCGATGTCACCTTCACTCTCTTTTGCTCCGTGTTCAGGAGTGTATTTTGAATATAATCCCTAAAATTATAATTTTCAAAATTCAGCTTGTAAATGGCAACAGTGTAAAAAAATGTTTTCCAATATTAGTGCATTCTGATCAGGCTGTGAGATGTCCGCCATCTGATATCTCACCGCAAAATGATTCCATAAATAGGTTAAATAGGAAAGTGCATCCGTAGCATAATCTTTGTGTTTATATTTTGATAATAGCTTATACATCATTTCCGGAAGTATACATCCGATATGCGAAAATTATAGTTTTTTTTTAAATATTTTACTTTAATTTCTCGACAAAGACTCAATAGAAAAATAAAAACTTGACCCCACACCCCCATTTATATTATCCACACCCGCAATTAATAACTTACTTTACGCCCTTGTTATGTAATATACTATTATTTAGTTATTTTAAAATTACCACTTAGTTTTCTCTAATTTAAATGAATACAATAAATGCATATTTCGTAAGTCCATGGAGTTATGGAGTCAAGGTTTACTATAAAAAATATTTTTTTAAATTTTAATTTATTAATTATTCTGTTTTTAGATGGTAGGTTCCAGTTACTCCTGGGACTGAGACTTAAGTTCCCATTACTCCATAATTTAATAATTCAATAAATAATAATTAATCTGAAGTAATTGATTTATTTATAGGTTCAATAAACTTTTATTTATATTTTAAATTATGTAATTAAATAAATAAATAAATAAATAAATAAATAAATTTAATAAAAATAATTAATTAATAAATATCTTGTGTGTAGTCTAGTCACTGTTTCAATGCATCTGTTATATCTCCCACTACCATAATTTAAATAAAATCAAATTTTCCGGTTGATCTGCAGCCTTAAAGTGTTTTTGAAATATTTTTTGTAATAAAATTAGAGGCCGGTGTCCCCAAAATACTCAAATATGATTCTTAATTTTTAGAATAATTTTATTTTTGATTTTGGAAAATTTGTAAATTTTCTGATTTTCCTGTCAACTGGTTGAGTTTGCAACTGCTGGGTGGGAAAACCAGGTCTCTTACAGCCAAAACGGCAGCATGAACGGTCGAAATCAATTTTGTTACTGAGATTCTTATTTTTAAGTTGAAATTATCATTCTAGCATAATTTTGGATTATTTTGCCTTAATTTTGAATGATTGATTTTGAATAATAATAATTATTCTTAAATTGGAAATTTGAGATAAAGATAATTGGAATTTGGAAGTTGAAAGTATCCGGGTATAATTTCAAACAGTTTCGATTTGCGTTTCATTTAATTTAATATTGAAAATGAAATTTAATATTTTGAATTGAATATAGGGAAATTATTTTTTATTTTTATCGTCTTTTTTATTTTATTTTATCGTTATTTTTATATATGCGTCGAATGCGCACGTCGCAGGCAAAAATTTTTCGGAAAAAGAGGCGTAGTCATCTTATTTTCGAGTATAATTGTTGTGTCTGGGGGGGGGGCTATAGCCCCCTAGCCCCCCTTGGCTGCGCCACTGGCCCAGGGTGCAATTAAAGATTTTTGTAAAAATCCTTACTGTTTATTCTAAATTAAGCGATTCCGATGTCAAAGACCACATTAGTACCTATTAACAAATATTTTTGGATTTTTGGATTGGATCTTGAAAATTAGCCGGGTAACATTTAAAGATTTATGTATTTCTGGATAGCCATTGGGAAAATTTTGGTTTCAGATTTAATATAATATCTCATAGTGACTTTACTGCCTAACCAATGGTCAGTCACACATTTTAACACACCAAGCTAGAAAAATTGAAATGTTACGGAAGAGTGACGGCTCAGTGCGGCCTTCAGGCCGCACAACCTGGTCAATCAAGCTGCAAATTATCAAACCAACATTTAATCACTAAAGTTGGCCGTACAATGGCGGAACAGTTATTTTAACAGAACAAAATTCAATTATGCCCACAAGTTTTAGGTTCCTGCAACCGGAACTGACGAGGGGGAGGCGGTGGTCTGAGAAAAAAATCGGAGATTTTAATTTCAGAAAATTTAATTATTAACTAAGAAGAAATCCTAACGCTGGTAAAGGTAAAGGATGATTAAAGTGCCGTTACGACAAAACAGTGACGTACCGTCGTAGGAGCACGGAGGCGCTTGCCCCCTCTTTTGGACTTTAACCATTTTTAGCCAATTTTCTGGTCTAATTTGCTGTAAAAGTTACAAAACTAATAAAATTAGAGAATGTGGAATCTCAGGTTTTTGTGTTCAGTATTGAAAGTTTCACTTAACCGAATTATACTTCCATGTCATTTGTATTTATGTAATATTAAAACGAACACTTAAGCAGAATTATTGCCAAATTACTCCTACCTAACTATTTTAATTGTATTCATAAACTGATAAGAATAAAATGAAATCAATTTTATAGCGCAAACGGTAAACATGGCATTAATAAATTATATTAGAACTAATTTTCGAATAAAAAATTAAAAAATTAAATCTAAATATATTTAATTTTCAATTGATTCCTTTCCTAGGGCTAAAGTAAATTTTCCGACTGGAGACTGTATTTGCACGTTTCTTTTCACGTCGCCGGCCGTCTCATTCATTCGCAAATATAGGGCAGTGTGCCATATCGACTTTTTTAAAAAAAAAATTTTTAAACTCACCGATCGGTGCTCAAATGGCAGTACGGACTTTGGGAATTGAATTCCAACATCCGGGACATTGTCCGATCTACAATTAAAAGGTGGCTCTGGGATGTCCCGCAAATTATCAAAACAATAATAATAACGAAAATTGATGTTGTCTGAAAACAATAGCAAATTAATTAAAATTATCGTAAAAAGATAAATAGTGTGGGGGGCTGTTTTTTTCAAAAATAATTTTACTTACCATAATTTTTTTAATTTCTACGCTAATATTCGTTTATCTAGAACAAAAAAAATTAATTTAATTTAATTTAATTTTTTTTTCAGTAAATGAAAAAATAATTATTTCCTTTTAAAATTTACCTAACCAACGATAAAAACTCACTGATTGAAAATTTTTGAGAAAAAAGAAGTTTAAACAAAAAATTTACTTACAATTTGAATTGAAATATAATTTTTGGCTGTTAAACTTTACAATTGTCCAAATTTTGAATGAAACTCGTGTAATTAATATTTCCCCCACTAAAATTATTAAGCTCAATAACAGATAATAAATTGATTGACTCTTTGTATCACTCTTATGCAATCTGTAAAATGCGATTATTTGTACCGAATTGTTAGATGGCGCTTGAGAATTTTCTTGAAAATTTAAAGATTTTTCTATTTTCCGTTTGATGTTTTTATTTTTAATTAGATTTTTTAGGAATACTTACAAAATTAATAAGTTAGAACTTGAAAGCTATTAATGCTACTGAGTTTTGATTTATGGAAATTTGGTATTTATAGAATAAAAATTAATTAATTAGGAAACCACAACCATTTCCTTAACAACAAAGGAAATCTTGCTTTTTATCTATTTAAAGTATAATCTGCAGTTTAAAAATTTCATTAGGTTAAAGACTTTCCATCTTTGCTGGTATTTCCGCTGCTACTGTATCTTCCAATGCAAATTTCCAATTAATTTCTACGAAAAATTTGGATAAATTTTTCAATCTTAATTATTAATCAAAATTCGGATTTTAAAAATAAGTCAGTAAAATCCAGATGGGCGGACTGGCGATATGGAGAAGGCAGAAAATTATGCATGGACGAAAGTTTTAATCGCCTATAAAATTTTAAAAATATTTAGTAGGCTAATACAATTTTTTTCAATTTTTTATTTGCATGCTTCTTGATGATGAAGTCAGCGACTTTAGTATTAAGAATGTGTCGACCTGTTTCGAATAAAACGCTGAGCCAATGACTATATAATTTTGTAAATAATACAATTTTTATTAAACCTTTTAACTAAAATATTTAAATTTAAAAAAAAATTATTTTGAAATTTCCAAGCACTCCGGATAATAACTTTGCTTCCCAGTAATTTTTTTTTGTATTATTGAGCAGTTTTAGGAAAAAAATGTATAAGAAATTCTGTACGGATCCGCGCAGTAGCTCCACAAACCTCCAGGGGTCTACAGATCCCAATTTCATCAACCGCCAATCAATAAGAACCCCACATGCGCTAATTTGGCAGTCCAGCTGGATTCGAACCCTGATAGAATTAACTGTGGTTAATATTGTAAAGAAGCTGAAAAAAAAACAAGTAAAAATTTTTTTAAAGAAGAGAGAAGATATCGGGCTAATCTAAAATAAATAATTTAGGTTTGATGAACAGATGAAATTTTAAATCAAACAATCGGGTATATTAAACAGATGTGAATGACGTAGTTGGTTTTTAAAACAGTCTACTTGATTTTAACAAAACCAACATTTAATATTTAATTATGAATTCTAAAAAAATTTGAAAATTTTTATATTTTATAAAATTTCAAGTGCAGTCTCTATACCGGGAGACCGACGTTCATCCGAACATAGGAAAATAGCTTGGGAAATTGATTTTGTTTTAATTCCTGCTGATTTTTTGATTTTTTGGATAATTTTTGAAAATAATTTTTCTTAACTTGATCTTAAAAAAAACTTTAATAGCCTGGCTTGAATTTAATTGCCATTCTTTGCCATTGTTTGGTATGAAAAGAAAAAATTTTAAAAAATTAATTTTCCATGTTATTTCCCTATGTTCAGGTGTACGGTCGGTCACCCGGTGTAAGGGTAGACCATTGCAGTAACAGTACCCAGTTGACATAATTACGTCATATCACGTCAAAATCACGTGATTTGACGTCAAAAACACGTAAAATGACGTGATTTTGACGTATTCTGACGTAACCATGTCAGCTGGGTATGTAGATAAATTAACTTTATGTACGTGTGTATCTATTGTTTGTTGTTCTACGTAATATTAACTCAATAAATTTGATGTACAAGCGAAAGAAAATCTGGAGAAATCCAAAGAAATCTTAGAAATCCTAGAAAATTTTAAAAGATAAGAATTCTAGAAAATTTTATGAAATCTTAGAAAATCCAAGAAAACCTTAGGAAATTCCAAAAAATCTTAGGAAATCCGAAGAAATCCTAAGAAATAGGAAATTCTAGAAAATCTAGAAAAATTGGAAATCTAAGGTAATTAGGGGTAAACTGCAGACGAAAATCGTATCCACTAATTTCTCTTTTTGTTCCAGTATTCTATAATTTTTCACATTCCTACATTAATTCTCTTACAATTTCTAAGTTTCGTGCACCAAAATTCCTCTAAGAAATGTATGGGAAAATAGGAAATTCCAGGAAATCTTATAAAATTCAAGTAAATCTTGAGAAATTCAAGAAAATTTTAGACAATCCGAAGAAATCTTGAAAACCAGGAAATCCAACGAAATTGTAGGAAATAGAAAATCCGAAGAAATGTAGGAAATACAAGAAAATCTTATGAATCTAGGGTACAAAAGTTTGTTTAGTGATCTGCCCCTAGATTTTTAGTAAATATAATATACATTCTTTTCCATTTTTAACCAATATTCCCCCTATTTCCTATTTTTAAACAAACTCCGGCATCTTTTAGTTTTATAAAAAATCAATTTACTAAATTCTTTAATTTTTAATTCTTTAATTTAAGGTTTTAATTCCAATTTAAAATTTTCAACTTCCTCAGCCCCTTTAAAATACAAAATTTTCGGCGACAGTGACCCTGGTTGCCTACTCAGCAGTCCACCACTGACTGCCATGGACTGCAAGGTCGAAATAATTTTATTTAAATAAAAAAAAATTTCAACAAAATGTGTTAATAAGAATAACTGCAAGTAAGGATTATTGAACTAATTATTATTTGCTGAAATAATCAAGAAATAATTAACGCTTCATTAGCAATTTTCAAAATAATAATTCTAAAAGTCATACTTCTGGTATTTTTCCCACAGATGGCGCTCGCAACAATGACGTTTAGAGTAAATTGTGACGAATGTGACATTTCAAAACTCAAACGTCAACAGTGGAAAACCCGACATGTAAAAAATAGTACAACTCAACAGTCGCTCAGAAAATGTCGTTAAAGGTAGCAATAATTATTGTGATATTTATTATAAACGAATCTCGCGGTGTACCCACGCAAAATCTCAACAAAGATGAAACTTTTTTGTACAATCCCAAGTATTTCAACTACGAAGAATTACAAGCACATTTTATACAACTACAAGAAAATTACCCCCATTTAGCAAAAGTGATTGTAGTTGGTAAATCGGTAAGAAATAGAGATCTATTGGTTTTGGAAATAAACAGAAATGTCGGGAATCGATCGTTGTTAACCCCGATGTTTAAGTATGTCGCCAATATGCATGGAGATGAAACCATCGGAAGACAACTGGTAATTTACTTGGCTCAGTATTTGTTATCAAATTATGGAAAGATTGACAGAGTCACCAAACTGGTTGACACGACTGATATTTACTTAATGCCTTCTATGAATCCAGATGGTTACGAAAATTCCCAAGTGAGTTGACTTATAAAGCCTAAATTAGGCCAATTTAAAATTTTTGTTTTAGGAGGGTAGTTGTGAGTCGATGGGCAGATATATTGGTAGAGAAAACGAAAATGCGGTGGATCTCAACAGAGATTTTCCGGATCAATTTGACACCGAAAGACGGAGAGGTTTGTACTATTTAACTGACTTGATGGTTAAATACAACGTACGTTTTTAAGGGAGACAACCCGAGACTTTGGCAATGATGTCCTGGATCAAATCAAATCCATTTGTTCTTTCTGGAAATCTACACGGCGGTGCCGTTGTTGCCAGTTATCCTTTTGATAATTCAAAGTAAATTTGAATTGTGCTTTCAAGCGCCACTTTTAATCTTGTAACTTTTAGTTCGGACAGTAAGTGTTGCAAGGAGAGTCGGAGTCCCGATAACAACATATTTAAAGCTCTTGCATTGACATACTCTCTACAGCATCCCACCATGCCAACAGGCAATGTATGCAGACACGACAACTTCAGTCAGGGTATCACAAATGGAGCATTTTGGTACGAATTGTCAGGTGAGAGCTATGTTACTTTCTTTCTTGATTTTTCAGAAAGATCCCAAAAATCAATTTTCATGATATTGATTTGAATAACACCGATTGCGAACCTTTTTGTAGGTTGGTCAAAATAAAGTCTCATATTTTGAAATTCCAACTCCCATTATAATCATAACTAATTCAAAAAAACAATAAAACCTGTTTTGAAATTGGGTTTTATGTAAGTTTTTAATGTATTTCTATTAAAAAAAATAACAATGAACTGATATGTTTATTGTTATGCTAGATATCGTTAATCTTTTATATTTCTAATTAAAAATGTATATAAAATATTGTCCCACTGGTCATATCGTAAAAGGATAGAATAATTATACAAAAAATCTGTGAAGTTTGCACAGCTTTTGTATCCCAGCCGATATCATTAGAATCTAGAAAACTCGACATTAGAAGTAGTTCAGTGAAAAAGAGGTTTGCGGGGAGATAACTCGGAAATAACATTTTTTTTTGCTTAAGCCCTTTACTTTAGTATCAGTACATTTAAATGAAACATCTATGTGTATGGATCATTCCATTACAGAGTCGCCCCGTAAAAGTGATTTTATTTGTTAGAATGAAAACTGAAAACAACAGTTTTTCGGTCAAAAAAAAGTCAAAAAGACAATTTGTTCTAGAAAAGGACCTATTATTAAGTACTAAACTTCTTTACTGATTTAGATGCATTAACTTTTATTTTAAAATATTCTCATATTGTAAAACATATTTATGTTGAGGTGAGGGAGACAGTTAAACCGATATAAGCTGTTTCACAGTAAAATAACTGAGAACTTGACGCACTTTTTTTATATTTATAATATTAATATAATACAATGCACACTATCAAATAAGTAATTAAATCGGCCACAATAATTAATTAAAATCTATAGTTTCTATATTTGTTACGCTCCTTTGTTTTTTTATTAAGAGCAATAACACTTTTTATTGACGGAATAATTTATTTCGACCAACCTGTGGAATACGAACTACTCATCTCTCATATCCCATTAACGCCAGTGAAATTTTTGTGATGTAACTCTAACTTTGTAATATTTTTAGGTGGAATGCAAGATTTTAACTATGTCAACTCCAACTGCTTTGAAGTGACATTTGAATTGAGCTGTTGTAAATTCCCACCTGCTAGTGAACTGCCCCTAGAGTGGCAATACAACAAAGAATCTCTCTTATCTTTTATAGAAGCGACTCATTGGGGAATTAAAGGTGTAGTTCTCAACAAACAACATGAACCAATTTTAGATGCTGATATCGTGGTGGAAGGAATCGATCATAACGTTAGCACTTCTGTTAGGGGGGAATACTGGAGACTTCTTTTGCCTGGAACATATCGAGTTTATGCAAGTGCAGCTAGGTAAGTTTGTTAATTTTTTGTACTTTTTTTTCTGTTACCATTTTATAGTTTCGTCAAATCGGAAACTGTAACTGTTCAAGTTGTTGACGGAATAACAACGATTCAGAACTTTATATTGGATACGGCAGTATATCCAACTCAAGGTAATATGCACTGGTATTGGAGGCAGTAATTCCTTGCTTATCTTACTAGACAAAAAGTTATTGCACAAGAATCTCTTCCTTTCAATCCTCCAACTTGAAAGTGCACAATCAGGTTTGGGGAGTTTTCCTTCTCTTCTTTTGTAGTTTAATTGTCCAAGTCAATTTATGTTTGTATTTTTTGTTTTTCAATGTTTGCACTTTGCATGACAATCGACTGTGCATGTCTTTTGAATTTTGCGTTTCAAATGCTTTTTATTTTAAATACATGTGTTTTTGTGTTTCTTCAGTTTTATGATTTTTTTTGCTTTTTGATGTATTGACAGTTTTTTAGAATAGCAATTTTATTTTTTTTTCGAGTTTTTAAGAGTACAAAATGTAAATTTAGAAGTGGTAAACGAAATTTCAAGGAACACGGCATTTTCAAGACAATTAAAGTTGACTACACTTTTTTGGATATTTCTTTGCAAACATATTGTTAGTTGATGAATGTTCTAATGTTTATGCATCAATAAAACTGTTTGGAATAAAAAAACATGTGTATTTTATTTTTTCACCTCTCACACATTTATTTCCCATGCACTTTTACTTCTTAGTTTGCACCTGTATCTAAATGTGGTAAAGGTACTAATGAGACAATTTTTGAAACTAGCAAAAATCAAAAATTTAATCGCTTATTGTATGTTGGTGGAAATATTGCATCTGCACGAAAATATTTAAACTGAAGTATTTATGAACAATTTTAGGTGCATTTAAAGAAGTAATTAAGACAGAATCAGGCATTGATAAATATGGTTTCTTAATTAAACATGATTTTGTTTACCACAATTACACGGAAATGGAAAAATTTTTAATTGTATTTAATCGTACTTATCCCAACATAACCGCCATGAAAAGTATTGGAAAGTCGGTGCAGGGTAGAAATTTGTACGTTTTTGTTTTGGGAAGTACGCCGTTAAAACATGTACCAGGTAATAATTTATTTAATTGCTAACAATGGCCTCTTCCTGTATTCCAGTGTTGAATCCGTAATGGATGATAGAACTTCCAGAGAAAGAAAAATGCAAACCTTTTTCCCTTGCTCTAGTGGCAGGTCTGCATTAGCTGTTGCGCTAAAAAAAAATTGAGATTTTCAATAATTTAGACAGTTTGGGGTCCCAAATTAAAAAACTTGAATCGGGAGGGCCAGCTGCCTTCTTTGCCCCTCTAATGGACGCCCATGAGCCATGACTCAACTACGAGGCAAACGTAATAGTAATACCAAGGGGTAAATATCTCAAAATAATGTTGTACACAAGACTCGGAATTCCAATGGTTTCCATGGAATTCCAACAAGGGGGAGGTAACGGGGTAACTGCCCCTTCCCCCCATTACCCATCAACCAATAAAATTACTAGATTTTATTAAAATTTGAAAAATAAACCTAAATTCTGATCAAAATATATTTATTTACCCTTTCTTCGCCAGCCTCATTGACTCACTACATAAACTTTGCCTGGATCCGACCTTGATTTTCAAACTACTTTATATCGTTATATCTATCAGAGATTTTCAAGGGAATTCCAAATAAGTGTACAGAAAAGTTTCGAGATATTTACCCCTTGCATAATACTGCGACTCATAAAATCTGAAATGTAAGCAGCCGGGGGTTTAAATACTAAAATATTTTTTGAACAGTCATTTGGAACCTACGTTAAACAGTAAGCCCCTATACTCAAAAGCTCTCCCTTTTGTCATATTTTCTACGACTCCCGAAACATCCTATTTTCCAATTAACAATTTTTAGATGTTCTTCAAAATATTATTGAATAACATCTGCAGGAAAGCCCGAATTTAAGTACATCGCAAACATGCACGGAAATGAAGTGGTTGGCCGAGAACTCCTGTTACTTTTAATAAAATATTTGTGCGAAAATTACGGATCTGACGAACGAGTCTCACGTTTGCTAAATACCACTCGAATCCACATAATGCCAAGTATGAATCCTGACGGATACGAAATGTCTTTTGAAGGTAAGCCCATCAAATGTTTTTTGGACCAAATTCAAATTTTACATTTTTAGGCGATGCTAATAGTGGGCTAGGCAGACCAAACGCTCATGACGTGGACTTAAACAGAAATTTTCCTGATCAATATGGAGTGAACGAGGTAACACAAATTGAAATCGTGACCCACATTGTGACAATTGTAATAATTTCAGTATAACAACATCACCGAACCGGAAACAAAAGCAGTTATGGACTGGATCCTTTCGGAACCTTTTGTTTTGTCAGCTAACCTACACAATGGAGCGTTGGTTGCCAATTATCCGTACGACGAAAATTACAACTTGAAAAGTGGAGTGGAAAATTTGACACCAGACGATCGAGTGTTCAAGTACCTGGCTCATACATACGCGAACGTAGGTCATCACTAAAGTAGTAATTTGTTTTATCCTATTTGTTATTTTAGGCTCACAAAACAATGCACAATAGTATAGCCTGCCCTATGTTCCCGAAAGAAAAATTTGAAGGTGGAATTACGAATGGAGCTAAATGGTACACGATAACTGGGGGAATGCAGGATTGGAATTATGTTTTTGCGGGCTGCATGGAAATTACTTTAGAATTGGGATGCTATAAATTTCCTCTACCTAAGGATTTACCCTTGTATTGGCTTGATAATAAAGAGGCTTTGCTCACTTACATGGAACAGGTAAATTTTCGACTGACTGTGGTATTGAACATGATCTTGCTTAAACAGGATTTAATTTCGTAGGTACACAAAGGAGTTCGTGGTTTTGTGTTTAGCACAATTGGAAATGCAATCAGCAATGCGGACATTTATGTGGAAGGAATTAATTTTGTTGTGAAAACTTCAAAAGATGGAGATTATTCGAGGATCTTGTTGCCAGGCGTGTACAACTTAACTGCTTCGGCTCGGGGGTAAGTGATGGAAAAATGCTCATGCACTCTTCTCAAGCCTAAATATGTCTAGATACGAAAGTTACACACAAGAAATTACAATTCCCGAAAATGGAAGTCTAGTACATAACGTGACGTTGATGAGAGATGACCCGCAACATTGGGCCAGTGGTTACGACTTCGGCGAATCCGAAAATCAGTTTGATCCCAAATATCACTCAAACGGAGATCTGTATTCCATCATGGCGGAATTGGAGAATAAATATCCCGGCACGGCAGAATTCGTCAGCGGCGATAACTTTATATCCATGTCCATTCGCTCTTTAAAGATTTCTCACGAGGTAAGCTGAACGTCCGGCCAAGAAAATTTATAATTTTAAGTTTCAGGTTGATTCTCCCGACGAAACGAAATATCACGTTGCCGTGATTGGCAGTTTATACTCCACTCAGCCGATCGGACGCGAGATTACCATAAACCTTGCACGTCATTTACTTCAAGGACACAAATTTCAAGATCCCGATATCGACAGAATTTTAAGCAACACAGTCTTCCACTTCATACCGTTTGTTGACGCGGCTTTTGAAAAAATATGGGGCGACTATCCCAAAGAGCTTTCGAATAAGCATTTTGCGAAGAGTTCCTTTACTTGCAATAACATTTCCGCAGATTTTAAACAAGTCGGTGACCAAATCCTAAACATCGGGAACCGAGCGAATGGGAATCAGCAGTCCATCACCAATGCTTTCAAGCACATGCTGCTGGAAGAGAAATTCGATTTTATTTTGAATTTTGAAGGCGGAAGTGCAAATATGATGTGAGTATTGTTGCATCGTTGAGAGTAAGTTAAATAGAAATTTGTTTTAGATATCCTAAACCTAGGGATAAATTGCAAATCTGCAAACATTTTGCCGATTTATTCATCAACAGTCAAAAAAAGGCATCCATGTGCGTGAACAGCGTCGCGGGGACTGATAACATCTTGACTGACTACATTTACCACGAATACAACATTCCGATGTTTACGCCCAAAATAAGCTGTTGCGAATATCCAGCAGTCGAGAACATTCCGTACATTTGGAGAGAAGTTTTGGCACCAACCATGAATTTCCTTTCAATTTTGAAAACTGGTACTTTTTCCCTTTTCACTTGATACTTTTTTAACCGCTTATTTTAGGAATCGAAGGTCACGTGATGGACACAGATTTGGCTCTGATGAAGAACGCGACTTTGAGGGTTTTAGGAATAAGCGTCATTCACGAAGTTACCAGAACGAAAGCCCACTATAAGATAATTTTGCCAACCGGAAACTACACCGTAGAAGTTAACTGCCACAATTACGAATCTAGATTACTTCAAGTTTTCGTTAAACCCAACGAAATTTTGTTTCTAAATGTTACTCTGAAGAAAATGAACTTGAAAGGCAGCACTAGTGAATTCAAAATGGATGATTCATTTTTAAATGAGAAAAGTTCTGGGCTTAGAGGTACCTACCTTGTCTTTCTTAATTCGGTTGATCTTCATTTGGTTTCTTTTTAGGATACATTCGGGATAATTTTAATCATCCCGTGGCGAACGCTTTGATAGAAATTATTGAAGCAAATGTTAGTGTGTCGTCCAATAGTGAGGGTAAATATTACGTTGATGTGGGACCGGGAGAATATACAATGAAAGTCAGTAATAAAGGTTATAAGACGAATATTAAATTAGTACAAATTGACCCGATGGAAAACGTGCCCAAACAGGTGTTGTTCACTTTAGTGAAAGATACGAACGTTGCGGGGCTTCCCCGAATCGTCTTCGTTATATTTACAGGTATAATTTAAATTTTTGAAAAGTTTAGCAGTTAGAACCTTAAAACTTCCTTTGTTTCAGGTTGTTTGTGTTTGATTGCTGTTTTGATCATGATTTTCTTGTATAATGCTTGTAAGAAAAGGAAAGAGTATGGCTTGATTTCTGAAACCATGTACTACGATGATTTTAAGGATTTTGACGATTCCAAGGAAACGGAACTGTTTAGGACGCCACTGAATGGTAGGTGAACTAATTTTTTTTGGCAGTTATAAATTTTGGATCCAAAAGTCAGGTTTTTTAATTTGTGCTATGTACAAAAGGGTTGGACCCTACAATTTAAAAACATACAATGTAACTTTTTTAAGGTGAAAAATTAATTACAAGACCGTACTTCGATGACGACGACGATGACGAAGAGGACAATGATGAACGATACTCGAATAGCTCTTCAGAAGAAGACGCGATTTTAATAAAAACTAATTACGAAAATGTTCCTGTTCATAATCTTATTAATTAGTAAGATAAAAAAATTATTTTTAAGTTGACCGTAAGTACGTTTTCGTTCTTTGTTCCATATTCGCCTAAATATTTTATTTTTTCAAATGTTATTCTCGTACTTGTTTTATTTTAAAAATACCACAGCCTGTTTATGTTACTTTTTATCGTAATTAATTTAAGTGTTGTTATTTAAAATATTTTTCTGCATTTAAATCTTGCTAAAAATTAGATATAACTGTTATTATAAAAGATACTCGACTTCTCTGTATATCTTATACATTATTTGACCGAACCGGGGTGTGCAAATCCATTAACCTGTATCCATTAAATTTACACATAGATTTTTAGTCCAGTTAAATTAGATAAAATAGCGGAAGTAACCGATGGAAAGCTGCAAATTGGTACAGAGATACATTAGGGCTTATGTTTAAACATGGTGCGGGTTTCCTAGTCGAGGTGGATTGATTTCAGGAATGTTTTTAGCGAGTAAACGCCAGCTAAAACGACTCGGAGCGTCTGTAGCGTAGCGAAGGGCTGCATATTTCTAATCGATTCTAAAACTAATGGATAATTAATAGTCAATAGGCCAAACAATGTCAGCTAGGTCAATTTTTGAAACTTATTCATGTTTAAAACCCGCGAACCTTGAAAACAATGAACCTATGTCTGAAATAAATGATTATGATCCATATTCAACGTGGATTACCGGCGTAAATAATGAAAATATAAAAAGTGCATACTATCTTTTTAAATATATAAATCTTAACTTGTGAGAAATTAAACAATAAAATTATAAATAACAAGTTAAATTAAATAATATAATCAAATTATATTTTTATTTAATATTAAATAAATTTCTGACGAAGACGATAAACGTCGTCGAAAGCTTAAAAATATAATTTGATTATATTATTTAATTTAACTTGTTATTTATAATTTTATTGTTTACTATCTTTTTAATAGAAAATTTTATTGCTATCTTTCTTTTTTATATATAACTTTATTTGCCTATTACGCACGGTTACTGAGATAGATCTAATTTGACTGGACTAAGACGACCTCCCGATGTATACGAGTAGCTGTTGGACTGTACAGGAAAATGGCTGTAGGTTACCATGGTCCACTATTGACATATCTTAAATAATAAATTCTACCGTTTTATTTTAAAATGATAATTTGTGATATTATATAAACCGGTGCGAGTATGTTAACCCTTACCCGAGGATATTATAGATTTTTACAAAGCTGTGGTGGAACTTCTGATATTGATTAATTTAGGAAATAATTAATTTTAAAATATTAATTTTGCACAGAAGAAACCCAGTTGTTTGGAGCGAACTCCATTCTGTTGACGGTATGTGTACTCAACGTAAATCGTTGTCTTCTAGGAGTGCAACAGTTAAATTGGATTCCGGCCATTGTAGATTACAGTAAACGCATTTTATTTTTACAGCTTTTGATCCGCAAAATTAATTGTTTATATTTAGAATTTACGCTTTCGACTACCATAATTTCTTTAAAAAATATATAATATCCAGGTAAAAGTTATCGTACTCTCCCCAATAAATCTTCCAACTATTTTTATATTTATAAATTTAACTATTAAATTAAGAAGTTCAAATTAAAATGGGAAGAAAGATAGAAAGCAAATTAACAAAATTTTGTATTTTTACATTAACAAAATATTTTGTATACTAAAAAGTACTTAATTTGTTTGCTTTTCTGTACATTCCATTGTAATTATACAAGATGTTCTAATCGTAAACCTAAAACTAATTTATCGTGGTGACTGAAATAAACAGATAAGTGCCAAACGTAAGTTGACCGATTTTATCGCTACGCAACCTTTCTGGCACCTACCTCTATATCTCGGTTACCATTTACGTAACTACCACAGTCAACAAACTTGTAATTTCACTGTTTGGTGGTGTTTTAGTATAACTTTGTAGAATATACGTAGAAAAAACTGCTGTTACTCTTAAAATTGTTTTAATTTATTTACTTAAAAGTGAATAAACGCCAAAATTGAGTGCAAAAACTAGGAAAACGGATGTTCCAAATGTATTTCTGGTATTTGTCCCATAGATGTCGCTCGCAATAATTTCAAAACTTAACGTCAACGGTGAAAACGCCACTGCAAAAACTCGATATACTCAATACTGGCTTTGAAAATGTCGCTAAAAGTAGCAATAATTATCGTAATATTTATTTTAAACGAATCTTACGGTATACCTACGAAAAATTTCAGTCAAAATGAACCTTTTTTGGCTAAGCCCAAGTATTTCAACTATAAAGAATTGCAAACACATTTTAAACAACTGGAAACAAATTACCCCCATTTAGCAAAAGTGATTGTAGTTGGTAAATCGGTAAAAAAAAGAGATCTATTGACTTTGGAAATACACAAAAATGTCGGGAATCGATCGTTGCTTACTCCGATGTTTAAGTACGTCGCCAATATGCATGGGGATGAAACCCTCGGAAGACAACTGATGATTTACTTGGCGCAGTATTTATTGTCAAATTATGGAAAGATTGACAGAATCACCAAACTGATAGATAGCACCGATATTTATTTAATGCCTTCTATGAATCCAGATGGTTATGCAAAGTCCGAAGTAAGTTAGTGGCGGCTTGTCGGGGATAGGTAGTGGAGGCAGTACCGCACCAAATTTAAAATTTTTGTTTCAGGAAGGTAAGTGTAACAGTGGTGCATTTGGTAGACAAAACGAAAATGGGATGGATCTGAACAGAGATTTTCCAGATCAATATGACGCGATGAATATGACGCGGAGAAGTTTGTATTAGTTAACTGATTTGATCGTTGAAAGTTAATGAAACACATTTTTAAGAGAGACAACCTGAGACTATTGCAATGATGTCCTGGATCTTATCAAATCCATTTGTTCTTTCTGCAAATATTCATGGCGGTGCTCTTGTTGTCAATTATCCTTTTGATAATTCAAAGTAGTATATTTGAATTTTATAACTTGTGTGATTAATTTTGTGACTTTTAGTTCTAGCAGAACATGTTGTGTAGAGAATCCTACTCCCGATAATGACATATTTAGGAGTCTTGCATTAACGTACTCTCTACATCATTCTACCATGCACAAAGGCAATGTATGCTCAGAAAACAACTTCCATCAGGGAATCGTAAATGGGGCGTTTTGGTACGAACTTTCAGGTGAGACTTTCCTTGTTGATTTTTCAGAAAGATTTCAAAATCACAGTAATATTCTTAGGTGGAATGCAAGATTTTAACTATGTTCAGTCGAACTGCTTTGAAGTGACATTAGAATTGAGCTGTTGTAAATTTCCACATAGTGATCAACTGCCCCAAGAGTGGCAATACAATAAAGAATCTCTCTTATCTTTCATAGAAGCGACACATTGGGGAATTAAAGGTTTAGTTCTCGACAAACATAATAAATCCATTTTAAAGGCGGATATCGTGGTGAAAGGAATCAATCGCAGCATTAGTACTTCTATTAACGGCGAATACTGGAGACTTCTGTTGCCTGGAACATATCGAGTTTATGCACGTGCAGCTAAGTAAGCTAAGCTTTTAATTTTGTGTACTCTTTTTTCCTGTCACAATTTTATAGTTTCGTCAAATCAAAAACTGTAACTGTTCGAGTTGTTGAAGGAGTAACAACGATTCAGAACTTTAGATTGGATAAAGCAGCATATTCAACATATACAACTGGTAATATGAACTAATATATCTTATCTTGCTTATCTTTACTAGACAAAAAGTTATTTATTTTAATTTAATTTTGAATTTTGCGTTTCAAATGCTTTTCTCTTATTGTCTTTTTTTGCTTCTTGATTCTATTAGAATAGCAATTTCATTTTATTTTAAAAGTTTTACAAAATGTAAATTTAGATATGGTAACCGAACCTTTTGGGAAGGAGAACACAGGATTGTCAAGAAAATTAAGTTTGAATACACTATTTTGGATATTTTTTTGGAAACATATTGTTAGTTGATGTATATCCTAATCTTTATCCATCAAATGAAAACTGTATGGAATAATAAAACATATTATATATTTTATTTTATTGTTGCACATATTTGTTGCTAGTTACTTCCAGCATTGGTAACTGTTGATCAATGAAGTTGCTGTTTGCTGACCTGGCACATGTGCGAACCAGCAGCAGCTTTAACTCTCTGGATAACAGTGCTTCGTTGTTAATATTAATGGATAGAGCAGATGTAGCACCATAATAATTTTAAAATTTTAATTTTATTCGAGAACTTGAGAAAAGTTCAGATAAAAATCAATTTTAAAGTTATTAATATTATTTTTGTGTTGTGCTAGCTAACGCACTTTAATAAGATAAGATTAGAGGAATCCACATGCAAACGCGGCGCTTTGAGATACATATCTACATGTAATTGAATTATAGAAATCAATTAATCGTCTCGTGTACAACTATGCAGTTCAAATAAAAAGCAAATAAACAAAATTTTATATTTTTACATCAACAAAAATTTTTGTGTATCAAAAAGTACTTAATTTGTTTGTTTTTTTGTACATTCCATTATAATTATACAAGATGTTCTAATCGTAAGCCTAAAACTAATTTAAATAGAAAGGTATATGCCAAACGTATAAGTTTACCAATTTTACCGCTACGAAACCTTTCTGGCACCTACCTCTCTATCTCAATTATACACGTAACTACCACAGTCATCAAACTTGCAATTTTACTGTTTTGAATTCTATTAAAATTAAAAGTGAAGATTGCTGTGGTAATTCGCAGTGTTCGGAAGACCTGGAGCTTCTGCTATTAAATTATTTTTGTTCACAACCATAAATATTTGTTTGGATTAAGTTTGTTTGGGGAAATGACTAGGAAAACCGATGTTCCAAACAATTGCTGTACCCATCAGCAAAACGTACACGATAATCGCAATCCACCATAAAAATTTCTCGGTGCGAGTCACATTGATATTGCGCACAACATTGATGCTGACCAGCAAACCGGCGAGAGCGCCCGCAAAATGTGCCGCATACCCGATATGAAGATTTTGTTGCAGAACATAGCGATCGTATATGGATTTTCCAATATCACAGACTGTTATTATCGTAAAAATTAGTAGCTGAATCGCTGGATATTCCATTTCTTTCCAGTTCTAGAGCGAAATGGTAGAGGCGAAATACAAAAGTATGGATTACTTACCATGATGATGGAAGAAATGTGAGCTGTAATCAGGGCGTACACGCCACCACTCGCGCCGGCCAATTTAACCTGGGGATCCGTGATGGAAGTTGCTAGAGAGCCAGCCAAAACTCCTGAACAATAAATAATGCAAACGCGCCACCATCTATGTACCATTTCCAAAGGTGTCCCCAACATTACTTGCACCAACACGTTGACTACCAAATGAAGAACTCTAAAATGGAAAGTCGTTAGGTGACTGCTGTCCGTGGGAAATCTAAGCATACCCTATGTGAACGAACATATATGTGAAGTATCTCCAAATTTCGTATCTTTTGCTTGGGTCATAAATTAGAACCTCGGCTACCGCTCCTGACATTTCATCGGACGATGACTTGGTCGCCTCGTCGATTGCGAAAAACATAATTTCGATTATTGAAATTATTATCATGACTATTGGCGGTGGACAGCATCGGAATTGGTCTTCGTATTGGCCTTTATACCGAGTGGTAGCTTGTGGCACCATCATCTGGACGTACTTGTTGACCATATTGCCAAATATCGGTTGCATTGCTGGATGGTTTATCAATACAATAAATTCTTTGAAATCCAATTGGCCGTCATTGTTAGTATCAGCTAAACCGTGGATTTTTTCTATCACATGATCGGGTAGGTCGTGTTCGTAGTTTTGGCCCTGAATTAGCTCATCTAATTCGCAAATTGATATGAAGCCATCTCTGTTTTCATCATACTAGAAAAATTATGCTGTATAATATAAGAAAATTGGCACAGAACATTTTGGCACAAAATGGGGCTAGTGACCCGGTTAACCAAAATCTACTGTATATTACAACTAAAAATTATATCTAATCCCTACTTGAGTAAATTTAAATCTATTGATATAGTCAGATAAAATATTTAATTCGATTTTGGAATATCGGTGCTGAAAGTAAACAACTGCGCCTCTTTTTGTGATATGGAATTGTAGAACTTTTTTCAATGAGAGTGGATTTTACAATTTTTATTTTCTCATGCAGAATGAAAATTAAAGAAAAACTTAAATTTTAAACTTACTTTGTCGAACACAGTTTTCCACTCCGATTTCCTCACCTCGTAGGAATTATTTCTTGAAAATCTCTTTTGAAATCGCCCTCCCGACGATGTTGAAGCCATGACTTTTAACCACAACTAAAAGCTAAATGAAACTGGCGAATTTATAAAAAAAATTACTTATCACACCTTATCTCAGAGTGTTCCCTTGTAGTGAATCACCAATGTTTAGAGAATTAAATATTATTACAAATTATGTTTAAAGCAATTTATTACGTTGCACGCTAGGATATTATATCATTGCAATTCATACGTAATTTGCATTTTAATTTAATTGCAATAAATAAATATTTTTTAAATTCTTGTTGTTATTTATGTTTTAGAAATTATAACAAGGTTTTATTCAAGATATTATGTATAGGTATTTGCATTATCGAACTTAATTTCTACGAGATCAGTTTAAACAATTTTATATAAAAAAGTAAAATAAAATTTGATTTTATTTATTATAGGATTGATAATAATTACTATCTGCTATATTAATTTACTCTCTATAATCTTCTCTAATCGCTAAAAGTTTATCATGTTAAATATTTAATCATTCCGGTATTTTTAATTGAGAGCACTTTCGAGGATTTTTATCTCACAAGGTAGAATTATTTGAAGTTATTTTTCTTCGCATAAGATATAAATTGACCAAATCACAAGAATATCTACGATTTTCTGAGATTTCCTAAAAATTTCCCAGATTTATTAAGATGTTTTGGAATTTTCTACATTTTCCTGAATATTTATTTATTTTTATTTCTGTGGAAAGCAGGGGATTCACTATTTATTTTTAAATTAGAAAAATATTTTTATTCTTGTTTATTGTTTGAAAATTAAATTTAAAAATTGCATGATACTGATTAGCTATGAAAATGTGCCATGGCACTGTGGCTTCGTATCGGGAGCAGGCACTTCTGACCAAGTTTTGTTTTATAAAGTTGGTCACACAGCGCCCGGTACAATATTTTGAAATACACTATCATTATTAATTTTATGTCTATAAGATCAATATGCAATAATAATAAAATCTCACCAAAAATGTTTTTTTTTCAAAAACTTCACAAAATCGAACTCATTAAATACAGGCAGATATCTGCTGCATCTGATATCTGCAGGTACTGTGTTGGAAATAAAATGAATTACTTATTTGTGATCACTCATTCAGAACAATCTTGTACATTTCAATCAAATTGGAATTTCCCAAAACTTTCCTTAATGAATAAGGCGGAATTTTAAAACTTTCGATTTTAAATCAACTTGTGATTTGCCTTAAGGATAGGAGTTCCCATGACTGTTTATCTAATCTTTTTTTCTTATAGATTTATTAAAAAATTTTATTTTATTGTTTTACTTCAGTTAAAGGTCGAGGCAAAAAAGCTCATGCATGCATGCATCTAATCAATATCAGAAGGTTATTGCATTTAAATACTTTTATTTATTTAAAATAATACGAAATTTATAGATTAACAAAAACTTAATCTCATTTGGTTCACTTTTGAACACAATATTTCAGGCACTTACAACTCAGTATATAATTCATAAAATATTAAAAACAAAGAATAAATTTCATTTGCACTACAAAATACAAGGTCACTTGTGGATAATATAAAAATCTAGCTGCATGTGTTTACAAAATTGTCATCTTAACCAAAACCCAAACTTAAATAATCTAACCAGGACCGGATTAGATTTTTTTGATACTGAAAAAGAAAGCGGGGACCATATTTAAGGGCCCCCAATGAACTCAGGCCCTAGGCTATAGCCTAACCAACCTTACGGTTAATCCGGCCCTGGATCTGACACATAACTAAACATAAATTCGTAATTGATAGAAAGCTCAATTCAGCCTTAAGTTTACAAAATATATATATATCACACTTTACCTTTCACGAGCTCAAGGTAAAACTATTGTGCTAATACTTTATTTACATTATGTTACAGTGCTGAAATTTTGGACGGATTGAACTAGCTGTTCAACCTTCGTTGATTTTATCTTTAAAATCTAAATAATTATAATAATTTTTTTTCAGTCACTGTTAAATACTTAAAAAACTGTCACCATATAAAAATAAGAAACAACATAATGTAAATTAAGCTCTGCCATATTCTTGTTCCGGAAAATAGGTGGGATGAGCCGCATTGAAGATAATCATTGCTCCCATAAGAATGGCGTACGTAACAATTGAAATCCACCAAATAATTCTTTCGGTCCTAGTCACAGTGATGTTGCGCAAAACATTGATGCCGACCAACAAGCCGGCAACTGCACCGGCAAAATGTGCAACATATCCGATGTGTTCGTTAATATCCAAGACGTAACGGTCATATATAGCTGTGCTGAGATCACAAACAATTATGATTAAGAATATAACTAGTTGCACAACTGGAAACTCCATATCGTGCCAGTTCTGTAAAAAAAAGCTAGATTAAACCATAATCCCAAATTGGCATAATGTACCATACCATAACAATAGTTGACACGTGCGCCGTTATGAGCGCATATACGCCACCACTTGCGCCGGCCAGTTTCACGGTGGGATCCATCACTGACGTTCCCAACGAACCGGCAACAACGCCGGCAAAATAAATTATCAGAACGCGCCACCATCTATGAACCATCTCCAAAGGCGTCCCGATTAAGATTTGCACCAGTAGATTGATCAAAATATGCAAAACCCTACAATTTGAAAAATGTAGAAGACATAAAGAAATATATAATTCAAATTACCCAACGTGAACGAACATGTACGTGAGGTATCTCCAGGCTTCGTAACGTCTGTGTGGGTCGTATATCAGCGCCGTAGCAATTGGACCTGTAGCTGCTCCACCGCCATCTAAAGCTAAATCGATGCAATAGAACAAAATCTCTATTAACGAAATTACGATCATTCCAACAGGTGGTGGACAACAGGTATACTCGTCTTCGTATAAGCCATCGACAGAGTCTGGTACGGTCGTCTCACGACGTCGTGGTACAATCATATGAATATACCTTTTAATTAAATGTCCGAAAATTGGTTCGAAATCAGGATTGTGAACCATTTTGAGGAACTCCGCGTAATCCAGACGGTTATCTCCATTTGTATCCGACATGCTGTGGATCTTCGCAACCACGTGTGGGGGTATGTCTTTTTCATATTCTCGACTCTCGATCAAATCGTGCAACTCTTTTATACTTATGTAACCATCGTGGTTTTTGTCATACTAAAAGAAATACTTATTGCACTTAAAACTGAAAATCTACCACTGACGCGCACGAATGGATTGACGAAAGATATTTAAATATTTGTAATTTAATCAGAATTTATAAGATGGAATTAGAATTTATTAATTTGGAATCATCAAAATTAATATTAGAATTAATTTGGATTTATCGAAATTATAAGGATTAATTTGGATAGATCTGGAATAAATTGCAATTGGTGAATTGTATTGGATTGGAATTAATTGTAAAAGTTTTTGTCAAGCTGCCAGGTCCGTCGAAATTTTCTCGAAAATTTGGAATTATCAGAATTAATTTGAAATTACTTAGGGATTACCCCGGAATTTTTGGAATTAATGTGGAATTATCTAGATTAATTTGAACTTGACGGAATAATATAGGATTAGGTACTTAAATATTTTGAAATTAAACTGGAATTAGAATTACACAAATTTTTTTGTCAAGCTAGCAACCCTTCGGAATTACCTTGATAATTTGGAATTATCAAAATTAATTTAATTTGGAATTTCTTCCGAATTATTGAAATGAATTTATAATTTGTAATTGGCGAAATTATAATATGAAATTTTTTGGAATTAGAATTAATTATACAAGTTTTTGTTACACTGGCGGTCCTTCTAAATTGCCTTGATAATTTTGAATAATCGGAATTAATATGGAATTATCTAGATTAATGTGGAATTCGCGGAATTATATTCGATTACTGGAAGTTTGGAATTAAACTGAAATTGGATTTGCTTTTTGTACAAGTTTTTCTCAATCTGGCCATCCCTTTGGAATTAAATTGAAATTATCTGAATTTATTTAAAATTGGCGGAATTATATTGGATTACTTGAATTTTTTGGAATTAAACTGGAATTCCGTAGGTACAAGTTTTAATCAAGCTGGTGACCCATCGAAATTACCGTAAATTTGAAATTATCTCAATTGATTTGGAATTTGCGAAATTATATTATTAAATTAACAGAATATAACCAGAATTAGAATTAATTATCCATGATTTTGTAAAGTTGGCAGCTCCTCTGGAGAGGTTGAGGTGGATCGATTTAGTGAGTAAGCACCAGTCAAAACGGCCTGGAGCGCGCAGGGTCAGTTTTGGCTGGCGCAACCAAGGCAAATCAAGGATCCACCGTAAAATGAATTAATTAAATTAATTTTTCATCCGGGCCGTTCTGGCTGACGCAACCACAACGAATCACGGACCCGCCCTAAAATGAGTTTGCGTTTGTCTAAATTAAATAAAAATCTTTGTACACTTATGAGCCCTTGGAAAGGGTCGAGTTGACAAATAATTGTCCTGGATTGAAGTGCATCGCCATTTTGCTGTTCCTTGTAGTAGATAATATCATCATTGGCCATTGCCGTTATTGACCGGCCAAAGTATTACAATAAGATGATTTTAGGAATTTTTTTAGTTTTAGGGACTCCCTGACCCCTGAGGAAGCTTCTTTGAGAACATCTCAGCTTCTGGTTAACTATTTCTTCAACACTTCCGTGAGGAAGATGAGTTCGTCTAAACCTTACTCCAGTCAATTACCCAAAATATGTATAGATTGAAAATGGGAAAACGCCATGCTCACCTTTTGAAATACCCGCTTCCAATGCTCGTTGGGGCTTCTAAGTGGAATTTCGGACATCTCATGTTGGGACAGCCCGTTGTCACCCATTTTTATTTCTTAACTTGAGCACTGAAAAAAATACAATGATAATAGTATTTTGGCAACTTTTTATCTTTTATGATTACTAATATTAACAGTAAATTCGATAACATGAACTAATCACTTGTAAGAGATTAAAATATTTCAGTAATTATATTTTTTACGCTTGATTTTGAGAAGCGCACCAATTTGGGCCAAATTTTAAAATTCGCGCGTAAGTGAAAAACCACCATTAAAATCCCCAGTTATTACTAACCTGCACGAACAATCTCGTAATTTGATAAATATTTACATACAAATAAACCAGTTTAAATCGTAGACAACACAAAACATCTACCCGTATGAACGCATAAACTTTGGTTAAAAAAATAAACGCGCGTTATTAGTCATCATCCACCGGGGGGATGTTGTCAGTCGTGTCGCTAACCTACCAAAACAAATGCCGAATGATTCATAACCTCATAACCAAACTATCCGTCAATTAACAGTTACGTCTACGTTCACCATGAATCACGAAATTGAAAATTCCCAAAAATTCTCCACTTTTTATCGAAGTTCCGACAACATTGACAATTTTAAAATTAGGTAACCAAAAAATAATTATCAGCACTCGTTTTCTTCCTTGCACCGCTAGATGACACCTCTGCTTCAAATTTTCATTTTTTTAAGGGTGGAATTAATCGAAATTTCCGATGACTTGCAAAGTAACTACGAAAAAGTCGAAGAAACCGGAATTTTTTCGTGGCAAGAGAAGGCTTTTGGAAATTTCGAAAGGGAATTTTACAAGGATGCGAAGAACTGCCTCACGGATTTAGACAAAAAGTATCACGACGCCGTCGTTCAGTTGGATTCAAAAATCGGTGTTCTTTTTACTTATGTTAATCCCGACGAATATAATTTGCATGATGAGGTATTTTTTGCACTTGTGGTTTTTTGCGCACACTTTTAAAGCGGTCCATACACTTCAAACGCGCGGGTACTCTACAGGTGACTTTCCATGTGTGGTAGGTGTGACAACTGCACACTATCTGCGTTGGTTGCATCACGAAATGCAGAGATTCACCGATCGATAGGTTAAATTCTTAATTATTTACCGGAGCGCTTTCGTGTTGGGAGACGTGACTGATCGTGTATGGACCGCATAAAATCGGTTAATTGTTTATGTGTAATTTAAAAGCAAAATGCTTATATTTTTTTTATTTGTTTCGTCTCGACTCTTTTAGAATTGCGTCTACAGTAATTCGAAAGCCACAACAAACTTATGCAATAAAATTCTTAGCATGCGTCTCACGAATGACGATGACGATAGAGATGTTTCTACGAAAAATTCGGATGTTTTCAATTTTAGAGAATCTCTAGCTAATTCTTTAAACGATCCGTATGGAGGAAGTTGCACTAATTTCGAAGTAATGCACATAATGGCCGATTTAGGGTGTGTATGGGAACGCATGAGTGTTGGTGGGCGATTTTTATTTATTTTTTTCCGCTAGCGAATTTGTGGGGGAAGCTTGGATAAAATCGGAGCACAATTTGTGCACAATTAAATACGATCGGGCAAAAAAATGTTTACTCATGTTTCCCGATTTTACGCAAATGGAGCCCTATTACTTTGAAATTGATTCCGATCCGAAACGAACGTTTAAGTACTTTATACGGGATGCGTCCGAGAAAATTCCCCTCGACGTGCTGATGAAAGAAAGCGAAATTCTAAAAAAGGTAAATTAGCGAAAGAATTTTCTTTTTTTTATGACTTTGTAATTTTAAGATAAACGCGCACGAGAAGAAACTGCGTTTACAAAAAATCGGTCACGATTTTGAAACTCCCATCAAAAGTAAATTAAATGTGTACTTATTTTGCGAAATTCTTAGCGCAAGGAATTTTGAAAATAACGACATTTATGTGCAATACTTTATCGATTTGCCGGATAATTGGATCTGCAAGAACGTGGATTCTTTAAAGGGGACGACTCTAACTTCGCACTCGGCTCACGAGGATAATTTGTGCTTTTTTGGATTTCCTTTTGAAGTTTCTTTGGAATACAACCTGCAAGATTTGGAAAGAACCGGTGAGTTTTGGGAAAATAGGATAAAATTGAACAGGTATAACATTTTCTTTGGTCTCAAGTTTTCTTCCAAGGTGAATGGAGAACCAGGTAGGAGGGTGCTTTACTGTGTAAACAAAAATCAAGGCTACATTGATGTAGTGTCATTTATTTCTTTGTACCAGCTGATACATCTGTCCTATACCTGTGTTGAAAGGTGTTCATTTAAATTTTATGGAAATTATAAAAATTCCTGAGGTAACAATTGGTTTTCGAGCAGGCTAGGTTGAACTATGAGTAATTACGCAGGATGCTCCTACAATATTAGAAAAACTTCGTAAATTTATCGGTTAATTCAGAAAAAAAAAATTTTATTTTTTTTTTAATTTTTGTTTTTTGTGTTTTGTTTGTTAATTTCTCATTTTTCCAAATTTACGTACTATTTATTTCTTAATCCTCTTTTTTTCTTTTTCACTCAAAAACACCGAAAACAAAAACATCAAACCAAAGATGCCATAAAAAAGTTAAGGGGCCGCTTAAGTTGGGGGGGGGGGGGGCGTAAAATGGCTTTATCGGGCTGGCTGCGGCAACTGTTCATAGCATTTTCTGAATTTTTATTCTTGGTTTTTTGAATCATGATAAGAGTTTTCTTTCGTACACAGTTCTTGAAATGCTGGGGGGTATTCCATACCCCCCAGACCCCCCGGTTTTAAAACTCGGGGTCTGTCAGTTAATCTATTCCACGAATTTCACTTTTTCCTATATACCATTGAAAAGAGGACAATTTTTTAAACATATTAAAAAAATTTTCGGTGGATTGTCCATTAGTTTTCGAAAAACGGCATTTAAAAATCGAAAATTTTACATATAAAATAGCATATTTTATATAAATTAGTGGGAGGAGCCAAATTAATTGAATGTAAATCATTCATTTTACGGTGGATCCGTGATTTGCCGTTGTTGCGCCCGTTAAAACGGCCCGGAGCGCTCGGAGCGCAGTTGAGGTTTTCAATCAATCTGGGGGGTCTCGGGGGCATGGTATGCCCTCCAGTGCACCCTATGCCAAATACAGCGCCGGTTTAACCATAAAGCGGAATAAGCGGCCGCTTGGGGGCCCGGGCTTCCAAGCTCAAAAATGATAAAAATGGAAGCCAAAAAAAATGTAAGTTAAAATAAAATAAAAAACCTGGATCTCTTAATAAATGTAAAACATTTTAATTAATTTAAAAATCCCTTAGAAAATTGTACCCCACTGTTACAATACACGTTAGATGGTCCGAAAAAAAAATCCGCTTGAGGCCCCATGACCAGGGGTGGGCAAAATACATCCAAATGAGTATTTAAAATACAAAATACAAGATACATTGAAAACGTGTATTTAAAATACAAAATACAAAATACATTTGAAATATGTATTTAAAATACAAAATACAAAATACAGTATTTAAAATACAAAATATTACAGTATTTAAAATACAAAATACATATAGTCGCCTTTTAAATTTTAATGCCCTGTTAACTTTTATTATGAAATTGGCCCGAAGTACAAACATATTTTAATTTTTAAATAATGAATTGCCTTTTAGAAAAACAAGCGTTTCAAATGTTTGATCACTTAATGCTCCTCTAGTTGGAGAATGAATCATACCTGCAAAAGAAAATAATCTTTCTACAGGAGCAGAAGAACACAAGCTTGTGTTATACTTAATAAATGCGTTTTTAATATTGGGGTACTTATCCAAACTAGAAAAGCATTTGCTTTTGTCGTTAAAAAACGTGATGACTTCGAACTCTGCATTCGCGGCATTATCGAAACATTCAATGTTTTGTTGGGGAGTTTTTGATAATACAAGAAAATCGTCATCGTCGTGAAAATTATTCGTAGTAGTCAAAGTAAAACAATTATTCATTTTCATGAATTTCGCTATTGTCGTAGTACAAAGAATTTTTATTCTGTTTCTGGCAGTTTCAGTTACTGTTTCAGGCAGCCATCGAAGTTTAAAGTTTGGATGGAAACATGTAGCAATGATGGCATCATCTATTTCTTCCGATAAATTAAAAAACTTCTCAAAACGCTGATTTAAATTATTCATTAACTCACTTGTTAAAACAACCACGTGAGATGATGCTTGGGAGTCTATCAGATTCTGCATTCTAATTTTTAATGAAAATATTGTTGGAAGCAGCTGTCCATAATAGCAATTATTTTGTGCTTGAAGACAATCCAAAGCACATGCTATTGGTCTCATTATACTGCAAAATTCTTGCAAATATTCAATTTCTTGTTCTTTAAATTTATTGCTTAAAGAAAGCTTTTCGAATAAAATATTCAGCTGATCTTTATGTTTTAAAAGATTATCAATAGAATCAAACATCGAGTTCCATCTAGTTGGGCAAGGGTATATTAATTGACAACCAATAACTTCCTGAATTATTTCAGAACTTTTAGGTCTCCGCGAGGAATTCCATAATGTGGTACACTTAGCAATGGCAGGATGATGAGTTCTAGAAGTCAATTTTGACTTTGTTATGGCTTTGTTAAAATCAGTTGTGCCCAGCAAACTTAAGGTATGACTTGCGCACCTTAAATGGTTTGGCAAATACATTGGAGAATTTTCTATTTCTATTGCTTCAATTTTATCAAACTGAAAATCATCTGAAAAAAAGATTTTCAGTAAATTATACGAATTGAAATTTATAATTACATATTATATAAAAAATTGATAATGTTTACCTTCATTGTACAAATTAAAATCTGGAGAAGAAATTCCAAATTCCTTAAAGGCTTTTACAAAATTTGATCCGTTATCTGTGACGGTCGATATCAATTGTTCTTGTTTTAAGAAGAAATAGATGATGCCATCATTGCTACATGTTTCCATCCAAACTTTAAACTTCGATGGCTGCCTGAAACAGTAACTGAAACTGCCAGAAACAGAATAAAAATTCTTTGTACTACGACAATAGCGAAATTCATGAAAATGAATAATTGTTTTACTTTGACTACTACGAATAATTTTCACGACGATGACGATTTTCTTGTATTATCAAAAACTCCCCAACAAAACATTGAATGTTTCGATAATGCCGCGAATGCAGAGTTCGAAGTCATCACGTTTTTTAACGACAAAAGCAAATGCTTTTCTAGTTTGGATAAGTACAATTCTTACCAGCGTGTCGTTTGAGGTTAGATTCCTTCAAGTTTCCAATTCAGTTTGTTTCTTATTGCTACACTACTCGTATTTATACTAAAAATCATCTGGTACTGAATTGCCAACCACAAATTTCACTTGTAGTTGGCAAAACTTAAATTCAAATTTAAAAAAACGCTAAATTTAAATTCAAATTCAAAAACCGACACAATTTGTATTTGAAATACAAAATTTGAAATAAAATACAAAATACAAAATACAAAATACACAAAATATTTGTATTTAAAATACCAGATACAAAATACATTAAAATTTGTATTTTAAATATAAAATACAAGATACAAAATGTATTTTAAATACGTATTTCAAATACATGTATTTGAAATACTGCCCACCCCTGCCCATGACCACTAAAACTGGCTCTGGCCAAATACCTCAATTTTTGTATTTAATATTTAAAAAAGTTTTAATCAGTGTTGAATCCAGGGGGTGCTCGGGGAGCTATGCCTCCCCCCCCCCCGGTGGTTTATTGAATCAAATAAAAATCAAAAATGATAATTTTAATTGCAAATCCCAACATTACATTTTGAAATAAAACCAAAATTTAACATAAACATGTATTTTTGGATCTTTGTATTTTGTGCCCCCCCCTCCCGAAAGTTTCATTGGCCGCTCCAGGTGAAAAGGTCCTGAATTCAGCACTGACAGAAATCCACCATCAAGGCAGCCAGCACCGTTGCCATCAAGCAATCCATCAGTTCGAATCTGGAAAGAGTCGAAAACTTTCATATGACCGTCTTCGTGCTTCGGAGGGCACGTTAAGCCGGCGGTCCCCCTGGAGTTGATGATTTGCCTTCATCAACAAAAATCCAGGGTTACAGGCACATCTGAGACGAATCCAGCGAGCTATCTCGGAAGTAAAACAGTTAATATGCTCACAGACTAATAGTGACTTCGGTTCCTCTTTGATCAAGGACAGCCCGAGGTCAAGGCGAACTGAAGAAGACACTTTCTTAAAAGGGTATTTAACACTAATATTTCAAAAAGGACTTCCGAAAGAACGCTCTCAACCCCTCAGTTTTTTAGGGGATAGTCCGTGCTTTCTTTGCCAAATTTACCTCACCAGCCGCCACTATATAGTAGCATTTTAGTTCCTTGGCGTTCTTTTGAGAGATTTCTTAAACCAGCAAGCCTCTTCTGAAATTCAGGGACTATTAAAATTTTCAAAAAAGTGAAAAAACGAATTTTAGAACGGGAGCTCTATCAAAAGATAGATACTTCTTCCCCAATACTTATCCAAAAGTACACAAGCAGCATCCTTGGCTTTGGCGCAAGATGTGATTGAGCGTCAGCCTCCTTTGTGAATCACGTGCCACTTTTCAAATAGAAAAAAATCACGATCGGCCACTGTCGTAAACACACTAGTGGAATAAATTATTTAAAAAATTATTTTCTTTTGAACATAATTACTGCGATACTGAGGGGAATCCAGACCCTGCGGTTTGAAATCGATGAATTTTTAATAATTCTATAACTTATTTTATTTTAGTTTTTGTAATATTTTATTTGACTTCCAAATGTTGTAGCACCGAAACTATTGGTTATTTGGTGAAATTAAATCAGTGCTTTTTTAAAGAGGATGAAATTATTTAAAAACTAGATTCTGACCCTTGTTTGTCTGGAATCAACGGTTTACGAGTTATGGAGTAAATTAAATTAAAAAATGTCGGAAAATTTGATTTTTTTCGAAAATTGCAAATCCCGACGCTCCTGTTTGCTGGATCTGTTGCGAAAATAAGAGGCTCCAAACTACTTTTTCGCTCTAGTGCGCAAATACATATTATCGCCCTAGAGCGAAAACCATACATTTTTCACCCTTGGCCGAACAAGTGACTTACGACCGTGCACTTTGCACTTTCTCTAACAAAATAGTTATTTATACACCAAGGGCGTAAAGTGCAAAGAGGCTTTAAAGGCCCAGTCTCGGTAATTTGTTTTGCTCTATCAAAATTAATTTGGATTCGCTTGGTATACATAAATTTTCCACATTGAGAAACAGGAATCTCGGATCGATGTATTATTATTTATTATTACTCATCATGACGTATGAAGTTAAATATAAATAATATAATACCTATGCATAATGTTTTAAATTTCCTACCAATTACAAAAATAAATTAGCATTAATTTTTTTAATTTAAAGGAAGTTATTTGTGTAAAATATTTTGTTTTTGTAACCTAGCGCTAATTAGTATAATACGAAAATTTATTATCCTAGCATAGTAATGATGAATCATTACGTAGTGTCAATACACGAACGTCCGTGACAATTATTATTATTATTGTGTGGTTTCAGGGATACCGAAAGGACCTCACATTTATTTCGAAATAATATCGAAAGGATCATGGGATCGTTTTCGTACCGAAGGGCTGACTTACGTGATCCTGCCGGTTTCTCAGCCAGGTGCATATAATTATAAATTGCAATGTCTCAGGATTTGCAGCCGAGGTCCTACCGGAAATCTCAGGAGGTTCTTTATTGGAGACAGTTCGAATTACACGGATTTGAGTTGGATTTCGGTTCCTAAAGATTACGACGTAAGTAGTTTGCAGGAAAACTTTTGTGAGAGGCTAATTTTTTGTTGTAGAAACCGATGGTGAACAAATTTGGGGTTGATACTGTAGGAACAGGTGAAATTGACTTCAGGGTTAATGTCGTTTATCAATCGCAGGTTTTGACGAACGTGAGAAATTCGGATAAACGTGAGGAGTTTATTTTGGAAAAATTGAATGCATCCGGTTTTGCTAAAAACGTCGAACAAGTTATCGAAGCCTTTCAGCTGGCTAAACGGAAAATGATTGAAGCCAGAAAAAATGTTTAAAAACTGGATTAGTTAAATAGGACGGTTTTTACGAAAATAAAGAATTCGTTACATTTCTTTTTGTTTCCTTTCCCACTTTGTAGTAAATTTAGTGGGAATGAATGGGGAAAGCGTGGCAACGCTGCATAGAAACTTAATGCGAATCGATATTTCGTACGAAAAAACGAGGATAGAGACAACCGGTTCGGCGAATGTCGGATCGGAATTTCCCGCAACGCAAGTTAGGGTCATTTAATTTCAAACTGAGATTTCACTCCAAATTTGCATTTCCCATTGGAATTCCCAAAAGGTTCTCTTCGATGGAAGAGACGGCCAGTGGAGTCGTTTGGCCGAATTGGGACGAAGCCAACCAATCACCTACTGTCGCCGTTGGCAGGAACGGAAAAAGATGGCGACGTTGCCGGTAGTTTTCGTTGTGATGACCATGGATTATTTCCTAGGTAAAATACACCGTCCAAGTTACTACAAACGAGTCAATGACACCTATTTTAGTTAACGATGGATACGTCTGGCATGTAGCTCAAAAATAAAATTCATGTGCCTGCATTGACAAAATGGCGGTCCCAAATAAAATTTAATAACATTTCCTTGACAAATAATTAGGTAATGCGAACATTTTTCAGCTGACGCCTTTTTTTATACGCTTGGTTGAAGGTCACGCAAGCCTATTTTGTTAAACGGTTATTTTTTATTTGCTGCTTATATTAAAAATTATCGATTGTCGCTTGTTTTTGTTGTTTTGTCTCGAAGATTAAATTCGCGTTCATCTTTTGTTTTAAAATTTTGGGAATTGTTTGGAATAATCCATCTCTTTTTGTTTCGAGTTTTTTCAATTGTTTTACACTTTTTGATTAAATTTCGAAAGTACGCCGAATGTAATTCCAAAATTTTCCAATAATCCAGGCTTATGGTCCAATTTTATCTTTTTCATTACAAAATTGTTTTTTTTTCAGTGCTTAAGTTTTATTTAGCTAAAGATTTGTAAATTCTAAAGTTTTAATACGGATAGACCGAAAAGGTTTTTAAAGCGGATAGACCGTTATGATCCGTCGCCTGGTTTTAGCCGCCACGCCGTTATTTTCTATATCTTCTCTGGTACCTGCAAATACGCACTCAGCATGAGACTATTTTTCATCTTTTTGTCTCCCGAAACCAAACATTTGTACAAATGTGAAAGTTTGACCTCTTAAATTTTGTCAAAAATTAAACTATAATCTGCGATCGTCGTTTATCAAGCTAATCCTGACGATAGCGTTCGCACATGCAACGCATTTTTTTCCGAAAAATATTTTGTGCAATAATTTAGCTACAATTTTTCGACCAATTAAGCTGCCGAGTTCGTTGTTCACGGTCACGTTAAACATACTTTGGTAGTTGATAATTTTCAAGGTCATTTTAATATTGACGTAGTTCCATTAAATATTGCAGCTCCCAAATCGCTTCTGATCGCGTCGGGGTCATCGGCAATCAGAAATCAATAGGAAATTTGCATCTTACCTGAGCTATCGGTTGTTTTTACGAATGAAAAGCAATTTCCAATTAAAACTAACCCGCATTGACTTCATCGTCCAATATTCGATTGGTTTTTGTGAAATGTCAATTTTACTCTATATTTGTTCACTCTGTGGAGAAGTTCAACAACGAAGTAATTTATTTGTTCATAAAGTAAACAATTCTTTATTACATTTTCACTTTAACAAGCCCTGAATTTTCTTGTACAGAAAATAAATAAAATTTGATGCAATTTTCTAATCAAATATTTAGAAAATCCATATGAGACGGCCAGAGCCATTTAGCTCTACCATTCGGAATATTTTCGAGTACGGTCCTGGCGAAAAGAAAATCTTAAAACAAAAGTTATGGGAATCACAGTAAATTACAACTCCGATAAATTTTCTTTTGTAGCGGCCAATTTTCCAAATATTACGATAAAATAAGAAATAACAGTCGCTGTAGTTTAACGATAATTTCCGCTTGGCCGATTTTCACCATTAACGAAATTGACCTTCGTGAAAATTTGTACCTGATAAAAGTCTGATAGACAGACAAAGTTTTCTCAAAATACAAGAATAGAAGGTAAAAGTTGCTAATTGAATTTATAGCTTCGCGAGAGAGTTCTCCGACTTCGTCTACGACGTGATTAGTACATTAAAATTTCAAGTTGTATTTTCATTTTGCACCATCTGTATACCCTGGCACCAGTAGTTCAGCTATCGATGAAAGATTGTGACGTCAGATGCCATAAGCTACATTTCCCGTCGACGCCGGCGAAGATGTCTTGTAATTTTAATCATATTATTTTTATTTTTGAGATGGCTAATCGAAATATCTGATTACAGTTCGAGAAAAATCAATAATTATTTAACAGGAATCTCGTTAAGCCATTCGGACACATTGAGATTATCTGTTAACCAGAAGCAGTGGCGGCTAGTGGCTTTTTCATTTGAGGTGGCTCATCATAAAGTATAGTGTAAATGTATAATCCATCCCGCTGGCGGCTTTCCATATGTGGTAATTGCACACCTGTTTAAATATACGGTTATTTTACACAGAGCCCTAACTAGGGGGTGGCGAGTGGGACCCCCGCCTAGGGCGCAAAACTAACTATTTTTTTAATTGGAAATTTTATTAAGAAGTAAATTCCACGTAATTGGAAAAAATTAAATATTAATTTTTCCGGGGCGACACCCGGACCATCCTTGCCGGCCAATTACGACGGGGTTGGGGAGGAAGCGCAACTTTAAAGGTTTGCCAAGGGCGCAGCCTTACCTAGTTACGGCTCTGATTTTACCATAACTAAGCTGGTTCATGATTATCCAAAGAACATAGTTTGTTGTAATTTTATTAATGCCAATGTCTCACAAGGCAAATTTTTGTACATTACATTTTCTTCTCTGAGATTTTTAAATGATTGCTTCAGATTTCCATGTTGATGGTCTCAAGATTTTCTTTCGAAAAAGTTGAAAAACAAAAATAAAGTTGTATTCTTAAGATTTCTTAATTTCTCAAGATTTCCTTATATTTCCTAAAATTTTCTCTGATTTTCTAAATTTTTCTATTTAGTTCGATTTTAGCGAAATTTCTTGGGTTTTCCTTTGAAGCAATTTTCTTCTTGGTTTCAAGTGAAGGGAAACTTGAGAAAATTTCACAAGAGACAATGAAAATGCGGTGTACAAAAATTTACCTTGTCACTTAAGTGAAAGGTTCCCACTACTTAATAATCTTGATAACAGATCATGGATAAAAATTGTTAGTGTTTGAAACCGGGGGGTCTGGGGGGTATAGAATAAATTAAATTGCATGTGCATTCGGAGTTGCCGAAACGTCCTAGACCGTGTGCCTCCTGACCTCAACTGCATGAACAAAAAATAAAACAACACTTTAACCATGTTTACAAGAAGTACATACAATGTAGAATGTAGGTGTCAAACCGGGGGGTCTGGGGGGTATGGAATACCCTCCAGTGCACTCTTCCTTCTTAAAACTAGAGATTAATTATGTTTCCAACGCTGAAGTAAAAGAATTATAAAAGTTCCGAATTTCAGGGAAGGCTAAACTTCCTTTGCCATCTTTGACGAGTCGCCGCTGACCAGAAGTAAGCATTTTTTGTCAAAAAACTTGATTTGTCATTCAAATGTTAAATTTACAGACTCATTAATTATTTTACTTTACTGCCGCTCTTCGTAAAAGTAAAAATAATTACACCTATCTACTTAATTATTTTTCTCATTTGAAGAAAAAATTGCATGATTTATTTGGGCAAAAGTAATTTTTCTGTAACTCGTCATGAAAAATCCTACTTTGGATCCTTATAAAATAATATACTATTTACTTTAGACTTCTGTAAAACTGCGACAGTCAAAATAATATGTATTTAATTATAATTCGCAAAAACTTTTTGTGAGTTGTCTGTGTTTACTTGATCAACTTTTTTTGTTTAGAACAAATTTTCTGTAAGATAAATAAAATCATTTGACCCTAAGCAAAATCCTGTATCCTTGCCTGAAAGAGCTCTCCCGTTCGTCTACCAACCTTACCGACTCGCCATCGCCACAAAAAAATGACTTTTAATTCTTGTAAGTGTTAGACATACGAAGTCAGAACCCAGAATTAATTTTGTATCAGCCCATTTGTTTAAGTAAGAAATCCTTGGAAAATTAAAATAAAAGCAAAATCGGAAAAGGGATTAGATTGTAGATCATGTGACACCTACAACTAAAAAGAAGTTTTTAAAAAAAGAGTCAGTTTTATAACAGAAGATCAACCTCGTATCGTATCAGAGTTAATTTGCACTCGTTTTTGTCCACTCAACAAACTTTTTTGTTGTTATAACAAAACAATCAAGTGTTAGAAACAAAATTATTAGTTGAAGCAACTATAGCTTTTTGTTAGGCCAACAAAATTTCTTTAGCGGATTACATTTTTGTTGAGAGAACAAAAACTCAAATTCAACATCTTGGGCTATGCAACTAGCGGATATATCTGTTATTATTCAAAATATTCATTTTAACAAAAACGCACTCGGAAAAATGTATTTTGTTAGTCTAACACAAAATTAGTTACTTCGACTAATATTTCTATTTCCAACCCCAACAGTTTTAGTTGTAATAGCAAAAAACTTTATAGATTTGATTTTAAGTAATATCATCTTTATTGTTACAGCTAAAATGTTTGCTGCAACTATAAATCATTTTTCTGAGTGTTTACATTAACAAAAAATATTATTTGGCAGCTTCGTGCGGTATCCAGTCATTTTGCCGAATTCTTTTGGCCGACATATCATTAATTTGGCCGACCAGTTTTTTGCGAACAGCCATTTGACCGACAGTTATGTCACGACAATCATGTATACCAATATCTGATGTACTTCGGTGCCGGTCATATATTACGTAAGACATTTTTCTTATCTATAACATTTAACAAAACATTTTAGCCAATCAAAAATCACTTGTCAAATAATATAATTTATTTATTTTCCAAAAAATAAATAATGTCGGCTAAAAACTGGTCGGCCAAATAATCTGTCGGCTAATAAAATTCGGCTAAATGACAGTAAATGGCTTCGTTCGACTCAACTTGGAGTGGCCCACCGAGTTTTAGTTGACTCGCCGGCCTATAATCCGGACCTGGAAGTTAATTAAATTGTAGAAAAGTTCTATTTTGTAATAAAAAAGAATATAAAATGAATTGCAGCGGCACTCCGCTTCTGGAGAATACTTAATTTGGGCTACTTAGAGAACAATGGTGTCCTCGCTTATAAACAGAGCAAAATCCGGCTTTCTGATTGGTCCAAGCGATTTGAAAATGTATAATCTAGATAAACGAGCATTAAATATTTCACTGTAACAACCGGAGAAGGTAGGTCGAGGACTTTCCTTGTGAATTATTAATATTTTTGCTAACCTACTAGTAGTAAGTTAATCTTAAAATTCATTGACATTTCTCCGTCGCCGTTTCGCCGTCGAGAATTTAGTATCTCATTTTTTAATGTCAAAAATGAGTAAGTATCCAGAGTATTTCTTCCAAGAAGTGGGAGGCAAACTCTACAAACAATAAAATTTTAATTTTTTTTATTGTTGCTCTCAGAACAGGGACGGATTCAGGCAAAGTTCCTGGATAAAAAAATTCAAATCAAGAAATGTTGATTTCTCGTTTCTAATATGCGAATGTAAAGGTTGATAATTTGATTGTGAATCGCAGGGAAGATCTCTCCGGTTTTATTGGCTGAGGGTAATTAATTTGCATGTTGAATTTTTAATCAATCAAACATTTAGTCGCGTAACATTTTTTTCTTTTAGGAAACTGACTCGATGGTTTTATTCTTTCCGTAATAGCAACAAAGTTATATTACACGCATTAAAGTAATTGAAAGGCAAGGAAATTGCTAACAAGGGGCCGCGTTTCCTTAAAATTTTAAATTGATCCCTTCATCAGTTTCATGGCCGAGTCGAGTCTCACCCGGCTCCCGGGTTGGGCCAGAAATAATTCAATAATTCAAAAAATGGATTTTATTCATACAAACAGCTCTTTAGAATGCTCGGTTCGATAGAAGGCGTGAAAAAGTAAACTGACAATTACCCGATTACTTATCTGTACTTATAGTAAAAATATGTTACGTAAAATTTATTTTATGACGTCAGGCTTCCGGCAGATTTTTGTACAGTCAATAATCTCCGAGAACAAGGGCCAATTGGCTCAATATTTTTGGATTTGATATTTTTGACGTCAACCCTTTCGTGTTAACGCTTAAATTATTTATTTTTAAATATATTCATAATTAATATCGATTTTTTTGTCACGCTGCTCTCGAACAGGAAAAGGGTAATAAATGGGATGACAGGTACACTTATGAAAGTTTTGGTTTGAAAAATCTATAAATAAATAACGGAGCCCGAATAATATAAAAACTCGTAAAACTTTTAATTCCAACCGCGTAATCTCCTATTTATACATATTGATATAATTATCATAATCTTGATTGTTTAATTTTAGATTCCACCAACATCCTCACATCGGCGTGATAAAATGCGACTACATCGCCATCACGTGAGCTCATGAGCAATTATCGACGAATCGGCACTCCCTTACTTCTCCTGCGTCGTTCTATCACGTGATAACATGATACGAACGCCGGACATACGAGAAACAACGCTTGCCGTGATATCACTTGTTTTTTGTAGAAATGGAAGAATTAATTATGGAAAAAGTACGACAACACGAAATTCTGTACAACGACATGTTGCCGAATTATAAAAATCAAAAAGTGCGTCAGAATACTTGGGAACAAATCGCGAAGGAATTGCGAACGACACGTGAGTAAATTATGTTTAATCGCAGCGTCTGCATTGGGCAGGTCTCGTCTCAAGCCGGCCCTGGCCATGTAGACAGTTCCTTATGGGGCGGTCTAATTTATAACCAAGCCCATGGTTTAAAAATGTACATTCAATTTACAAAGTAATTCAATAATATTATTTGAAACTGTCAGTTTCACCAGAGCAGTGGATTGGAAAGCGGAAATTCTGGGTTCGAATCGCGAACTTGACAGATTTTTTATTATTAAAAAAGTACCGTATCCTCAGTACCGTATACCCAAGTACATCTTAGATATACTGTGTTTTAGCACTACACGCAAAGGATACGTGGGATAAACTCAGAAGATGTTACTTAAACGCAATAAACAGACGCCGCAGCAAAACCAGCGATCTAAAGAGAATTCCTCCTTGGCGCTTCGAACATCAGATGTCATTTCTTTTGCCCTACATGAAACCTCGAAAGTAAGTGCTGTGTGGTTGCCTGAAAAAATAATATCTGAGATTTTCCCCTCGACAGGAATTTTTTCCAGGAGTCCCCGCAGGAAGAAGAGACCCAGTTGGATTTGCAAATGGACGATCCAGACGAATCGGATTGCTTTGTGAAAGTCGAGCACGAAATGGATGATGATCTGGAAGTAAAGATCGAGAATTTTCTTGACCCGAACGAAGAGCTGTCCAACGATTTAACGAGTCTGGAACCTGATAGAGAAGAAGTGGAAGAAAATCGGCCAATGAAGAAGGCGAAATATCAGGAAGAGGACGATGAAGACGATATGTTTTTCACGAGTATGTTCAAGATGATAAAATCGTTGCCGCCGGTCGAACAAGCGAAAATAAAGCTCACGCTGGGCAACGCCGTCTTACAGGCGAAATTAAGGGTGCACGAAGCCGAAAGCAATGTTTCGTCTCGAGAACCGTCTTCATGTTCCAGTTCAACCACGTGAACCACGTGAAATATTATATTTTCAAAATGGAAAAACAGAAAACATGCCGTGTTATAATATTATTCAAGTTATGTAATTTTTGATTTATTAATGAACGCAAATCCATTAGTTCAATTAAAAAATTTGACATAAAATTTTAATTCGCTAATTAATCACACTTGAGCTTTTAAGCGAATTACAAGTCGACGCACAAATAATTTTTGGAAATGCGAAATTTAATGAAGGGTATTAAGTTGAACCTAATATAATTTTTTATGGATTATGGGGAGGGGGTGTAGCGGTTCAAAAATATAGAATAAGCAAAGAACAACAAATTCATTTTTTTCCTTTTGATGTTTTTTGTCCAATTATGATGTATGTACTTAAAATTGGAAGTTTGATTATATTTTGCTATTAATAAACAAGATAACTTGGTGTATTTACTCACACGTTTGTGTACGGTAGCTAAGTTACCTAGAGTATCGATCGCCCAGTGTTGATGCCCGATTCTCCAACTTAATGCGATATAAATAGAAGACCCGACAATATACCTTCCTATCATAAGCCACTCTTAATTTAATAGGGTTCACACCACCTACAACACAAACGAAATGAACAAATCTACCTTTACTTATCTACTCTCATCCAATTTCAAGGAAAAATTCGCAGTTCGAAAATTCATCGGAGTTAAAAGCCTTAGGTATGTGTTTACGGATAAAAATAGATGTCTCAGTTACTTTCGTCAATATCATAAATTTCGATTAACCGAATTGGGGAAAAGGTGGACCAGAAACTCTGTTGTTTATCTACTTAAACGCCATGTCCCCCTCCAAACCAACGTATAGTAGTATTTTTACTAAATATCTAAGTATATATTCTTTAATATGTTGATTATTTTTTCAGAAATGTCCCCCCCCCCAAATTAGAAACATGACCGCCGTTGGTTTCTCCTTGGATACACAATCCATTAAATAAAGTGTAGTCCCGGGGCGGAACTACCGGAGTGCGGTGGGTGCGACGCACGCGGGCCCGCAGGTTAGAAGGGTCCCCAGTTTCAATTTCGTTGGATTTTAGCGAAATTTCTTAGGTTTTTCTTCGCAGCAATTCATTTTTCGGTTCTAAGTGAAGGAAAACTTGAAAAAATTTGAAAATGCGGTTTACAAAAATTTATCTTGTCATTCAAGTGATAGGTCCCTACTACTTAATAATGTTGATCACAGATCATAGATAAAAATTGTTAGCGGTTAAAACCGGGGGGTCTGAGGGGTATGGAATATCCCCCAGTGCAACTCTATCTTTTGATGCATATTATTCACCTACGGTTAAATCTGTGCAATCGGAGTTGCCGAAACGTCCTAGACCGTGCGCCTCCTGACCTCAACTGTATAAACAAAAAATAATATAACACTCTAACCATATTTACAAGAAGTACATACAATCTAGAATGTAGGTGCCAAACCGGGGGGTCTGGGGGGTATGGAATACCCTCCAGCGCACTCTTCTTTCTTAAAACTAGAAATTAATTATGTTTCCAACGCTGAAAGGCGGCTTTAAGAACCAAGAGTGCACTGGAGGGTATTCCATACCCCCCAGACCCCCCGGTTTGACACCTACACTCTACATTGTAAGCACTTCTTGTAAACATGGTTCCAGTGATTTATTATTATTGTATACAATTGAGGCAGCTCTTCGCTGCGCTCCGAGCAGTTTGGGGACGTTCATTAATTACGTGAGGCAATTGTAGCAATTTTTCGACTTTTCGTCCCCCCTGGTGAGATGTTGTAAGATTTGGCTCGATCCCTTCCTCTCCTAATCTCACGTGAGATTGTTTGTTTTACCTTCTTAATTTGACCCAATTCTCTCGCAATTTTACAGTTTCTTGCGGAAAAAAATTCCCTAATATTTGTTAAGACCTCCCTCTCCCCCACACGAGATTCGGTGAGATTCTACTCAATCCCCTTCCTCCTCTAAACGCCTCGCATAATTAATGAACGTCCCCTTTAGGCTGGCGTAAGCCTGAGCCGCTCGTTTTGACGCCGGCACGATTCGACATTTTTAAAACTTGCTAAAGTGCGATATCCTCGCTCAGATATGTATCGGTTACATATCTCCGCTCCGCTCCGGACGGTCCGGGCCGTTTTGGCTAGCTCAACCACGGCAAATCACGGATCTACCGTAACATGAATGAATTATGAAAGTAAATTATGTAAGTTTAGTAAGAAAGTCTAAGAGCCGCAGCCGGTCGGATAAACCTGGTATAACATTAGCCCTAGTAGTACCATTATTACCAATCATAATTATTATACCGGGAATAACGTTATACTAAGTTTATCCGACTATTGTAAAATCGACCCTTTTTTTATTATATAAACAGGGCCCCTTAACTGCTTCTTACACCACTGGTGCCAAGTGCCACCCATAAAAAGACAAACTAACTAGAAATCTGATGACGTAGACAATTTATTGAAATTACAACTCCACAGTTGTTGGTTTTATAATTGGGCAGCTGGATTGGGGATTATTGTGATTATTCACCAATATTTTCAGAAAAAAAAGGAAACTGATCGGAATATATGTAGATTCGGAAATCTATTAGAATTCCAAGTTTGCCATTGCCTTCGGAGGGAAGAGGGTCAGAATAAATTTCTTACTCCGCCCGGGATCGAGCCGGGCAATATGGACAATATGGCTTCTCTGAGTAATTATTTATTTTCGGACAAAAAAATATTTTTTTCCTGTTTTGCATCAACCTTCGCAAAGCTTTGCATTTCGAAATTTTCCATTATGTAATGAATCTATCACGGACACAATTAAAAATAGACAACAATGTAAATAATTAATGTTTTTAAATTTAGAAGTTCATTGATGTTTATTATATTATAAGGAAAGCTTATGAAAACTTAATGCAGCCTTGTAAATAATAGTTTGTTGCACTATTTCCCTACTATTGATCGACGTCAAATGCATCGTCGTATAATACAAAGTTTGTTATGAATTCAACCCTTTTAGAGAGCATTAAAAAATTTAACGAAGTACCGAAAGTTTCTCGAGTTGCTTAAAAATTCATCAAATTTTTAGAGGGAGCGATTTTCTAAATTTTAAAGAGGAAAACTTAAAAATAGTAAATGGATCCCATACAAATCTTGTTCATTCAAGTTTGTTAGAGTAATGGGAAAATCGATAGATAAACCAAAACAGATAAGAGAACGAGGGAGATGAAAGATTCTGAAAGAATTAGGAAAGTCGTGTAAGTAATTCTGCAGGATTTAAACTGAAAACTTTATACCAAATTTAATTGTGTATGGTCGAAAGACCACCTCCACGTAGTTTAAACTTATAAAATAAAAAAATTACAAACTTTTCGTTTGTTTTTTTGGTAATTATTATTCTAATTTCATGTATAATTCATCAGAAATCTCTTTTCAACTCCTATCTATTTTAATTTCTTACCATAATGACTTCTCTATTGATTTTTCAAATTTTCCGAAATTAGAACTATTATTTCTTAATTTTGATTTTTCATTTCATTCTTTTGTTAATCTATTTCAGACAATTTTTGCCATCAAAAGATATAATATATATTTATTTATAAAACTGAAAAACATTATTAACTTCCTAATTATTTTATGAAAAATAGTTTTCTAGTTTTTCTTATAGTTTCTCATTAATTGTAACAGAATTATTTAAGGAAAGGGAAGATGAAAGCAAGAGAAGCAAATCCAATTTAAAATATTATTTTGCGATCAGGACCGGAGTTTTTATTATATTCTTTACAAATATTGCATCGTGGGATACCACACATACTTTAATCTTGTTTTGTAAATTACGATTTCAATTCGACCAAGGTTCGAACCGCATTGACCGGACGGAAAATCGATAGCTTCTCCTCTCGGTTGCAATTGTCGAATTATTTTATTAAAATTTCAAAGTGGATTACTAAATACAGTGCAATTACTGCAGTAATTGAAAATGAATAACAAATTTAAAAAACAAAGAGAAAACTAAGGAATTATAAAAAATAGAATGTTTATGTTTATTAAATTCTTTTAATTAACTGCCCTATTATTCAGCTGATATTCAGAAATCGTCAACTGTACGAAAATGACGCTGGTTTCTGAATCTGAATTACAGTTGACGATTTCTGACCATCATTTCGAAACTTATATTTTAAATTTAATTCGCGCTAGGTTAGCTAAACAATTGCTGACTCTAAGGCACTCGGTTCAAATCCGGAGGGAGCTTAAAACTTTCACATGACCGTCTCCGTGCTTCGGAGGGCACGTTAAGCCGGCGGTCCTCCTGGGTTGATGATTGCCGCCATCAACTATTAAAAACAGGGTTACAGGCATTCCCCAATCCGGTTCTAGAAGCCGTGGGGTCTCAATTCCGTAAGCTTTCCTGAAGAAAAAGAGGCCAATGGTCCAGGAGCGGACTAAAGGGGCGATAATGATGATTATGATGATGATGAATATTTATGAAAAAAAATTAATTGAATTGTTTAAAAGGAAGCCCTCGGTTATGGTCAGGGCTAGGGCTGGGCGATATTTAAAAATGATATCGAATATCGACAATTCAAATAATTTCGATTAATCGATATTTGTCGATAATTATCGGAGTATCGAAGTATCGATAATTATCGAATAAAGAAACCGGTCGAACCCAAAATTGACTAATGAGAAGTCGAGAAAACAATTTGACAAACCTAAATTAGAAATATCGAAACTATTAAAATATCGATAACTATCGAAATATCGATAACTATCGACATATCGATAAATATCGAAATATCGATATATCGATTAATCGAAATCTCAAAAATAAAATATAGTTTTTTGATTAATCGATAACTATCGATATTTATCGATAAAATGTCCTAGCTATAGTCAGGGCTATTTTTAGACCTTTTAAGTTTGATATTTAACAAATTTGTAAGCCTTTTTTCGACAAATTTTAATTAAATTTTATTTTATGTATTTAGTAATTTTAAAATTTTATTTAAAATTTAAAAATATTCCTGCATTATATTGTTTTTATTTTAGAATCAGTGGCGAATCCAGACAATTACCATAAGGAAGCGGACAAAATAAAAATTTATTAAATCGGAAAAATAAAAAGTAGTAGTAATATCAAAAGTTTATTTTTTGTATTTTAATAAATTAAACTTTTTTTTAATAAATACTAATGTTTGTTGCGCTCTAAGAGCAGAGAAATCACCTATATCCCCCCCCCCCCGGATATCCTAAAAGAGCATGCTAGAAGAACATTCTAAACAGTATATTGTTTAGAATGCTCTTCTGATTAGTTGAATAATAAACGAAATTCAGTTTTTACTTTTTATTTAAATTAAATTTTTAATATTTACAGTTGTTTTATTCAATTTTAATTTAATACAGGCCCGTGCGCAAGGGGGGAGGTTCAAACCCTTCCAATTACATATTTTTTTACCTATTAAACTAAAGACTTTCTATATAGGTATTTGGAAAATTGATATAAACATAATATATCAAATATCTATCATTAAGAAATCCAAAGAGCAAAGCCCTCAAGGATGACCCGTATGGTATCCCCGAAGTCCTCCCTGATAAAAATAATGTTTACCACGAGGTTTTAAAATTATATTATTTTTATTTATTTGTTTATTATTTATTTACTCATTCATTCGGTTTTACCACTGACGCGCACGAACGGATTAACGAGATTCTGAAAAATATATTATTTTTTTATATGAAATATAAAGCACTCTGAGCACGTGGTCAGAATTTTTGGTCTTTTTCCTCAGCCAGGAATAATCGATGGGCATATCAACCCCCCTCCTATTACTTTAAATTTAAATTAAAAATTGATCTAAAAAGGGAATTTTATGCGGACGTCACATTTGGCTTAACTTACCTCCCCCCCCGGTTGCACTTATATTTTATATTAGTCACATTCCCCCCCCTCCTCTCTCCTCACTCACGCAAAAAAAAGAAACACTAGTTTTATTTTTACAAAATTTTTTCACGATTTTTTTGCCTTGAGATTTCTTGGATTTTCTAATTTTCGCTAGTTTCCTAATATTTTCCAAGGTTTCCTTGGGTTTCTTAAGATTTTCTTTGATTTTTCCGGATTTCCTCTTGGATTGTCTTGAAATTTTATTCCGAAAATGATGAAAACGCAAAACAAAATTTTTTAAAGTATTTCTAAGATTTCTTAATTTTTTATGATATTCTTGAATTTCTGAAGATTTTCTGCCATTTTCTAAGATTTCTTGGATTTTCTAATTTTCGTAAGTTTCTTCCAAATATTTCTTGGGTTTCTTAATATTTCCTTGAATTTTCTTGAATTACTTAAGATTCTCGTAACAAACGATTGACGGACGAACAGAGCGGCAAAAATCAAAAAATTTCAGACCAGCCACAAAAGGTACATATTCTCCGAATAAATCAAACATATTTATTTTTTGTAAAAAATTACGTAGGCGACGTTTGGAGAAAAAGTATTTTTGCAGTAAAAAATTTTTTGGGGCTAAGTATAAAGAATAGTGTAAAAGTATAAATCCACTCTATCGACGGCTTTCCATGTGTGGTAAGCACAATAATTGCAATATCTGTAGAAATATGAACATGGATTTAAAAATAATGCATATTATGTTGTACCTACTTTATCTTAAATTTTCAATTTCGTACAAAATATTTAAGGGCGAAATCTGCCAGTGCTCCACCCCAATTTTTGTTTGAATTAAAAAAAAATAACTGATGGCTAAACCATGTTCACTGCCGAGGATCCTACTACTGTGAAAGCCTCACGTTACTTTTAGGATATATATTGTGGAAAGGGAGGCTAATCCTCTTGTGACTCCTCGGACGAGACGCCGCTGTCACAGTAATACTGCAGTTCGGTAATATCTTTAACAAATTTTATTATTGAATTAAAAAACCTACTGATTCTTTCCTCCCGGCTTTCTAGAGATAATAATTATTAAAAAATTAAGGTTAAATGAGCTTGATTTTTGATCACATCATAGAAAATTTTGTAATTAAAGACCATTTAGCTGTAAATTATAGCTGCCAACGGGCTTGCTCCTATTTAAAAAGTTTAATTTGGTTGCAGTAACGGCAGCTTTAGTTTCACGATTGTTTACCGTCTGAAAGCAGAAAAAGCATTACTTTCTTTTTTAACTTTTGTACTGTTTACCATTGGAAATCATCTTGTTAATTTATCTTTAAAATTTTCAAATCGGAATCTCGTTAATTCAATCATGCGCGTCACTAATTGGTTTGTTCGTTAATTGAATTATTACAAATTTATGATTGTTAAACCAAGGGAATCTCGTTAAAACCTTCAACTCCCCGCTTTTCCAATACAGTTGTTTATTCAGATAAAAAGTTGATATTTCAAGCTGGAAGTTAAGCGTTTATCCAACGGTTGAGCTACATTTACACTGAACACTGAACATCTCGTATTATGTTCTGCCGAAGTGAGTGTTTTATAAAATAGCGTGAGGGGAGAAACTCCCGAGTTTCCATTAACTTGGCCGCTACTGGAAAGATTAAGAATCAGGCAAAATGCTGAGTATTTCGCTTTTGATAGTTAAAATTGGGGTGCCACAAGGGTCAATATTGGGGCCTATATTATAATGCGATTTAAATTTGTGCAAATCCCCAAAGGCATTGTCTCCGAGAGGGATGAATTTTGGTCCACGCAGTCTATGTAGCTCGGCCTTAATATTTAGAAGGTATGCATTATCGAGCGGTCAAGGTTCCTCGATTATCTGGTTCTAATATTAAATAAGCAACGGCCCTGGTCAACATTGCAAAAATAATGTTGGATATTTGATTGGCTACCACAGAACCAAATGCGAAAAACTGATAAGGAATGTGAGGTCACATTCGGGCCAACTGGAAATTTGTTTACCTAAAAAATCGTAATTTTTTTGTAATTTAGTCGTCAAAATTGACAGAAAATCCATATTTTCCCGACGAAACTTTCTTTCGGTATTAAGAAATTTGTTGAAAAATATTATTAACCTTTTATGATAGACTTGGTTGTTTATAAACCGAAAAAAGTGGGTAGGAAAAAAAATTGGTAGGAAGAACAAAAACAAAACGTCGCATAAACGTACCCTGCGGTTTAGAAGGAAAACAATTGAAGAAATTTTCGTACCGGGGCTTTTTAAGTAAAAATTTTGGAAATTAACAATTTCTGTTTTTCATTCTTTTTAAAGGAGATATCATCTTTAAAATAACAGTCCACGTATATCTGTCTCGCTTTATCGTATTGCTGCTATAAGTTTAAACGAAAGCGGCTTGATGGTTACCAATATGGCGTAACATAGAAGTAAAGACGTATGTCGTTTTGTTTTTGTTGTGTTTGGTGCGAATTTTTGGTGATTTTAATTTTGTTTCGTTGTTTGCATGCAATTTAATTTGTATTGTTATTTTTTGGCGTTTGTGTTGTTTTAGTTTGTTAGGTTAAGTGGGCTGCGTGCGGTTGTTTTTGTTTGTGTGTCGGAGGGAGACGGCGACATCGGTGAGTCGGTGATTTTAGACCGGGCGAAGTGTATCTGTCCCTGTTTGGTTTTACTTGCCCTCCCTACACGCCAACTTGGACTATTCCGGACCTGTTTTTCGTTCCAATGTACTAACTAAACCAAGATGTCTGCTCCGCGAGTTTCTAAATGATAGAATGAGTTTTCTGCGTGTTATATTATTAGTTCAATGACTTTTATAATTAAAATATTTTTTTTTAAATAATTTTTATAACTAAATTGAAGTGCATTGCGTGCAGTGTCGTTTGCGCATGGTTCAAAAGTTAACGCCAGTTGCAAAATTCGCGTTGTTCCCAAGTTACCATCTAAACGCACGCGTTTTATAAGCTAAACGGTACGAGCTCGAAATTATATTGTGATAAATCTCGTTATTTTATTCACTAAATTAGCGTCCGAAAAGATTACCTTTAAATTTTGATATTTGCTTTTCGAGCCAGCCAAGTGCGTTTTTTCCTTCGACTAACGGCGACACGTTTTCGACGGGTTTATGACATCGCAACTTTCTCTAAAACAAGTGCGTCGTATACGGTGTTTCGTTTAAAATATCATGAGCTGAATATCGCACGCTTTTGTTTTTGTTTATAAAATCCGTTTGTACAATTTTTAATTGTTCGTTTGTTTTTGTGTGCCGTTCGAAAATCATGACGACGTAACGAAAAAAGTGCTAACCAAAATGGATTTGTTTCTACAGATTGCTGCATAATTTGCACCAAATTCTTCAGTAGTGACCTGGGGATGTAATGGAAACTGTCCATTCCGTGAGAATTGACCATGGGCCGGTTCAAACTAACACAATGCCCTTTTCACAACGACAACCGCCAAATCACAGGTGAGTCATCTTTTATTTACTACTTTTTTCCCCAATTCTACAAACCAACCTCCGAGTTTTCCACAAAAAATAACCTATAAATTTGCTTTCCACAACAGATGTTGCTACCGCAGCACCTCTTTTACCGTCGCATGCAACAACAACAAAACCGAAAATCCAGTGCCAGTTTTTCTCTCTAGTAAACAACAAATTCGATTTCCACCCTGGAAATTTCATTGTGACAGCCCAAATCCACTATTTCATTTAAAGCCCGTTTTACACCGCCCCTCCTCGGGGCTCTTTCCAAAATTTAGGCAGATTAACCAAATATTGACCTGGAGATCAATAAGCAAACCATCCGTCGCACCTTGTTTCCGTCCTCTTTTTTTTTTTTCTAAAATAAATCATAATTTGTTCTACGGGATGATTCCGAAAACTCAGAACTGGCAACTTATCGCAAAGTAACCTGCAAATTTCATGTTATTCTGTACAAAAAATTATCTCCCGATAACTTTTTAGGTTGCCTAGTAAAATCGCGTAGTAAACAAGTTTTTAATTGTGACAGCCGAAAATCTAAAGTCTGTTTTACACTACACTTTCTTGGGGGTTAAAGTTTTTGGATTAATTTGGTTATGTAGAACAGATTACTCAAATATTGAATTGCGATTAGATGTTATCAATATGTAGTTTGATTACGATAACAACTGTGGTACTTACACAAATTTCATTAAATCCAAAATTCAAACTGACTAGATTTGACGTTCATTTGTTTAAAAACAAATTATTTCGACATTTCATTTTCGATTGTCGAGATTAGAATGTAAGACTGTCCGCTTATGTGTGTGAAGTGTTAAAAGCCCTCCCAGATATTATTGGCACATAATTACAATCTTAGTTAACGCGTAAATGGTTATTGGTTATTGTACTGTGAACCGCTGCATTTTTCTAACTCTCCGACAGTTTTACGTGGGAAGTAGAAATATCGAGATGAAATTCCAGTTCATTGCAGGTTTATGATGTTCCATACTTAAATTATTATAACAAAAGGCCGTTTCGGCATGTTGACATGCCACTAAAGATAACATTGTGCAATAAGCCATAATGACCTGTCGATATTCTAAAAGGATTTGCCAGATTTGAATAATCTTAGCATAAAACAACACCAAACGATATCAGCACAACAGCTGTCACAGTTAATTTTTTTAAATAATATTTAAACTAACGAGGAGAACCCCAAAGTGTAACTCTGGAATCGGGATAAGCTTTGGTAGGTTGAAACAGCACTTCAATTAAGCGAACACCTATTTTTTTTAAAAGTGCTGAGAGCGATCGTTTCGGAGAAAATAGCGTTTAAAAGTTTTAAACTAATACTTCGGCTAGTTTATACCAAAGCTTGTCGAGATCCTAGATCCCAATGCTTCATGGGCATTTCCTGAAGATTAAATTTTAAAATTACGTTAGCGCAATCGGCCCTGAAACTCAGTTTAATTAAGTGTGGATTTAAAGATTGAATGACCTTGAATATGATTGCTACGGGTACGCAGGCGGTTGTGGAGTGTTTAAAAACATATCAGTAAAAGTCAAGATGAATTCATTGATTACAATTAGCCATCCGATTGGTACTTTGAAACATATCATTTCGATCGCCTTAACCTCGATTACAATTTATTTTATCGACAAAATATACTGGGTATTACGTAAACAATCAAGTTTTATTTCGAAACTGCAAAAATTAGTTTTCTAATCGGAATTTTATCAAAAATAATTTCATAATTCAAGCTGGAAATTATACTGAATTTGAAAATGTTATTACTATGAATATGTTCATTGAATCAATGAAGAAGAATTCCTGTATTTACGAAACAGTCTATATACATCGAGAAGCCTCATAGGTCGAGGGCTGAGTAGTATAGTCATTTAAAACCTGCATTATAATAATTATAAATTTGTATTCACGAAGGTTTCATAAAGAAGTCCACCGGTTGACCCCCCCCCCCCCGGCATCCAATTTGTGCTATAATAACGGCTTTCAGAATTTTTCAACAAAATTCCTTCGATATCTTTCACTGGATCAACTAGAATATAATATTATAATTATTTCATAGACGGCTTTCGTATTATCTGTCAAAAATATTTTGCTTGCAATGCGATATACACTGGCTCACAGAAATTATTGGCACAGCAATGTGCCTTTTCAAGACTAATTTTGACACAACAATCGATTTTACAACAAAACTTTTCCGACAATTTTTGTTGCAAATTTCATTGCCTTCAATTTTGTTTATATACAATTTTCTATTTTGTCGCGCCATTTCGAACTGACGGCTAGAAACAAAACTCAGTAAAATACAAAAAACAATGTCAGCTGGATCTCAAAAACGGCGCAACGAAATAAAAAACTGCATAGGAATTTTTTCTTGTAAATTTCATTCCCTACTTTTTTATTTATATACATTTTTCCATTTAGTCGCACCGTTTTTGAGATACAGCTGAAAGTATTTATTTGTGTTTTACAGAGTCTTGTTTAAGTCGCCGTCAGTTCAAGCGATTTTACAGCAAAACTTTTCCGACATTTTTTGTTGCAAATTTCATTGTCTTCAATTTTGTTTATATACAATTTTCTATTTTGTCGCACCATTTCGAACTGGAGGCGAGATAAACAAATTTCGGTAAAATACAAAAAACAATGTCAGCTGGATCTCAAAAACGGCGCAACGAAATAAAAACTGCATAGGAATTTTTTCTTGTAAATTTCATTCCCTACATTTTTATTTATATACATTTTTCCATTTAGTCGCACCGTTTTTGAGATACAGCTGAAAGTATTTATTTGTGTTTTACAGAGTCTTGTTTAAGTCGCCGTCAGTTCAAGCGATTTTACAGCAAAACTTTTCCGACATTTTTTGTTGCAAATTTCATTGTCTTCAATTTTGTTTATATACAATTTTCTATTTTGTCGCGCCATTTCGAACTGGCGGCGAGATAAACAAATCTCGGTAAAATACAAAAAACAATGTCAGCTGGATCTCAAAAACGGCGCAACGAAATAAAAACTGCATAGGAATTTTTTCTTGTAAATTTCATTCCCTACATTTTTATTTATATACATTTTTCAATTTGGTCGCACCGTTTTTGAGATACAGCTGAAATTGTTTTTTGTATTTTACTGAGTTTTGTTTCTAGCCGTCAGTTTGAAACGGTGCGACAAAACAGAAAAATTTATATAAACAAAATGGAAGACAATGAAATTTACAACAAAAACTGTCTGAAAAGTTTTGATGTAAAATCGATTGTGTCAAAATTTGTCTCGAAAAGATACAAATTACATTGCTAACATAGGACTGTGCCAATAATTCTGTGTATACATTTTGTATTCCTTCTTGCCCTGGTGGACAGGGTAAATTCAACATGAAAATTTACAAAATCGCTACATTAGTTTAGAAATAAGCATGTTATTCACGATAACTGTCCTGTCACCAACAGTTGGCGATCAAGACAATAAAAATTTAGAATTCTAAACTTCGATTTTGTTTTTGGGAAATTCATTTCGGATATTATTAGCTCTGTTTTTGTAACCAGTTTCAATGAAGATTACGCGTTTTTTAAATTCTGATGTATAGCTCTATTCATAGCATCTAATTTGCGCGGTTTTTCTCTTGTCTCGTACACCGAGCTACAGATGGCAGCACATGTAAACATTACACTACGCCAAAATAATGTATTTTTACGCTTTCGTACCTATAATTTGTAATGTCTAAAATTAAACTACTAATTTTAAAAGTAATTTTTCAAATTGTTTACGTGAAATTCGAGTCTCACGATACTTTCCTCAATGATAATAGTTTTCGAAGCGGTAGAAAAATATTTTTAAAATAGTGAAAAATCCAAAAATAAAGCGACACATTCCGCGAGATATTTTTAACCAAAATCTGTTGGGAAATTTAATTAGAAAAAATGTTGCACTTCGACAAAATTAGAAAAACTTCTTTCTGTTATTCTAGCGTTTCTCGACAAAATGGCGACTCGCGCGGAATTTATTTTAAAGGGGGCACTGCTGATGGTGCCGCGAAATTATTATTCAAAAATTTATCATATTATAAATATTATGTAGGTGTAAGCCGTAATTATTTCTAAAAACAATGCTGTTTTAAATATGTATCTGAATTAACTTGCATAGATGATAGATAAACCCAGAGAAACAATTCCAAGGCTGTAACTAAAGTTTTTTACGGATTTCCTCCATCATCTTTAAACAATATTGTATTTATAAATAATTATAGATTTATTTTTCAATAAAATACATTTAAATTTTTCGTACGAGTAAATTGTACAGTTTGCAATGCTGAAACGGTTTTTCATTTTAATATGCGAGATTTACTTCTGCGGTTATAAATTTTACCCAAGGCAGTCGGGCCGTTTTTGGATTTATATAATTTTAATAAAATAATTTAAAGAAATTTTTTCGAAACATCCGCTTGCTCGGTGCAAACTTTTATTCCAATGTATTTGATTTTTTTACAAAAACGTTCATTGTTTGATGTTGTTGAAGGGTAATGAGGTGAATTACATTACATTTTTTAATTAAAACTTTATTTTTATGAGATGAATAGATTACACATGAATTATTTCGTGTGGCCTCCGGAAAAACAGTGCTGGATTGGTTCTTGTAAAGGTGCTAATTTTCCCTATGAGAGGAAACTATGTTTGCTGAAGATTTTTTCGGAACCGAATATTGCAACGCAAGCTGGAATATTTATTTTTTGTTGTTGGCATTTATTACATATGAAACGAGTTCTTAAATTACAAGTTGTTAAATTTGAACACCAACTTTTTATAAGTTGGAAGACACGAACGCCAAGTTTGTGTGTGTGTTGATCTTGAGACAAGGTTTTAAAATTTAATTTTTAATTACCAACAGCAGGTTTTGGGTCAACTTGGCCGGCGAAAATTTATTTTCTAATAATTTGTCCTTGCAAATGCTGCATTTTCTCTAATGTTGCCAATACTTTGTGGTTCTCGTTAATCGATTAGAGGTGTTTATTTATTGACTTATCTTTATTATCAAGTGGTTTAGTTGGAAACTTTCAGAATTTAGAAAGTCCATGAATATCCCAAACTCAAAGTTTAAAAAACCGACTATGACCTTTTTCCTGTTAAATCAACAAAATTCATCTGGAGATGTAAGTAACATTTTCAGATTTTTACTCCTGATAACTTCTACCCTTGGTATACAAAATTTTAACTTAATTAAAACATTTTTAACCGATAAGGCTGCTCGCGTAAACCGCAATTTTTAATTAACAAATTTTATCCATATACAGTGGGAGTCAAAAGTGAAATTTAATTCTGGTGACCTTGAAATTGCTCAATTGTTTACTTGCGCGAAGGACCAATTTCCGTAGAACCTACTTATTGCTGTTGTTCTATTGCTCGATCGATTTTGTTTGCGCATCAATGGCCACTTTGATTTTTTTCTTTCGGAAAGAAAACATGTTATATTAAGCAGACCTTCCGGAGTTTCCAATCAGCCTTACAATGTACGTACCTATCACAAAATTTTACTTGAAAGTCTTTCTTTGACATAAAACATGCCTGACCATGCGATAAATATTTAAAACGTCACATAAACTTGTTTGGGTTCTATCGATCTACCTTGCGATTAAGTATAAATTTTCTCGACATGGCTCTTCTTGAACGTTCAGTTAAGATTATTGCAATTTTTAAGGTGAATCCGCATTTACGAAGTGACAGTGTTGAAGCTCTTAACTCTAGCTTCGTGCTAAAAACACATTTGGCACGGAACAAGCAGATATTACTATTTTTGTCGTCCAATTCTTTGTGGCAATCGTAGCATAGCTTGAGTTTTATTGAAATATGAAAGTCGAGTTGAAACTTCGCTTAATGGTAGCCGTATTCGAAAAATTAAGGGTGGAAGCTAAGTCTGTTCAAACGTGAATTATTTGTGCTAGGGCTTTGTGATTTGTAGGATCATGGGAACGCCGGACTCGATCATAACTGGTATCCTGGACTACTAAATGTAAATTTACTAAACAATTATGCACCATTAATTAAGGTAGCTGGGTCTACTCCCGACGAGGGAATGGCGTGATTGACCGTTCGTTATTTTGTTTATTGTTCTGGAGTGGGGGTAAAATTCCTTCGCGTTCGTGCCCGAAAATAATTCGAAATCGATAACTATATAGCAAAAATAGATACAAATCACTGTAGTTTTGTATGTACATATGTAGATATTACCTTCTGTTATACAGTTGACATTGAATTTAAAAGTTGTTTTCCATTTGGCACATAGGTAATTTTTCCGGTTACGTCATTTTTGTTCCAGCTCAGTCAATCAAACTAAGATTTAGTCATCTTTAGAGTTTCTTTTTGAAATCGTCAATGGGATATTATTGAAATCCACTATTTGTATGTGTGTCCCGGGTTGATGTTCTTAGGAATCATTCAACATTTGTGACGGTCGTGAATAGATTAACGAGATTGAAAGATTGCGCTTGATCCCGCAAACCTATTTGTTTTATTGAAAAATCTTTCTCTTTGCCTGTTTACTATTAATAATATCTCTCCATACATCGAATTTAGACTTTAGATCACAGCAGTGCAGTCTATTTAAGTTTTACACATTACCCTAAGTATTGCATCTTCCGTCACAGATTTTTTTAGAAATGATAATAAAATTAATAATTAACTAAATAAAAAAAATAACTTAAAGTACAGAACTTTAAACTAATAACTCCAGTTTTTTAAGTTATTTACTTGAAGAAGGGAATTTTGATTTTAACTTAAAGCACAGAACTTTAAACTAAGATCTTCTGTTCTTTAAGTTATTTACTTGAAGAAGAGAACTTTGATTTCATTAATTAAAATTGTTGAGTTTGAGGTCTTTTATTCAATTACATTGTCCGACCTTTCGAGTCTTTTTAAATATGACCCAATTTCAAGGATGTAATTGACAAATTTTTTAAAGTACAGAACTTTAAGCTAAGAACTTCTATTCTTTAAGTTATTTACTTGAAAATGATAATTTTGATTTTAACTAAAAGTACCTACACAACTTCAATCTAATAACTTCTATTCTTTAAGTTATTTAAATGCGAATACCTAATCCTTAGTACCAGGGGCGGTCATAATATCTCCAATTTCTATGGGCGGCCATTTTTGAAAATAATGAAGATTTCACGAACGAATTGAAAGCAATATTCGGAGTTACTATAGCAGGCAGGAAAGCTAGAGAGATGAGCTAAATTATACTATTAAAGTGCGAAATTCGATAAAACTTTGTAATCTGTTCCTTTGTCGGCCCATTGCGTAAACTACTATTAATAAAAACTAAATACTTTTGTTTTAAATCTTCCGCGCTTCGGTATCATCCAGTGAGCATTTTCTGGGTATACTAAAAAGTATTTTTATGTGCTTTCTTGAGCGAAAAAAATAAATTTTCCAACTTTGTTAATAACACTGACCTATAAAATAATTTCCTATTGATCAAATTTCCAGAAAAGTTATTTACATCAGCAAGCGAAACGCCATGAAAAATTGCACTTGGTATAAAATGGGAAAAGTTTAAAATTTCCCAACTTTTAATTTAGGAAAATTAAATTAATTATCCTTAATATAAAACTTTCAGACGGTCACATTTTCATGTAAATTTTTTCGACATTTATTTTTGTGGATTACGATGTCACAAGTTTCCCCATGCAATTTTTTGTTACATTTCAAAGGAAAGTTAAAAATCGATCGGAACACCCGGTATGTACTTAATTTACTTGTTGATTACTATTGATAACGCAAAAAGTTAATATTCAACAGGGGCGTACTTATTCGTGAGTGGTTCCGTTCCGAAAGAGTTGTTTGGTATGGACAACTTCTGCGCAAACCCCTTTCTCCCTAACTTGCAACCCCCGGTTGTAGTGTGATAACTTGACCGTTACTTTTTACATCGGAGCATGTCGATCTGACCCAGCTTTCAGAAGTTTGCGTGAATTCAGCCTATCAAATGCATTTTGTCGGTTGTAAATTTTTCTTTCTAGGTTACTTCCTACGGTGATTTACCTGGAGCATTTCAAGGTCACGGCGGCGTAATGATTCACTTTTCATCTCAATGCTAAAGCTGTTTGTTATTTGCTCACCCAAAAATCAAACAAATTTGCAGAATTTGAAACATTCAAGCGGAATGGTTATCACTACGCGCGTAAACTCCCCAAGGAGTAATCACGAAATTCTATATGCGACACAAAACTGAGATTGCTTTTAATATAATTTTTTCTTATCTCTCCAAATTTAATAAAAAGTATTTCACAATGGCGAATGGTGTACGAAATTTGGCTGTCCACCTCTCTTTAATTAGCCACTGTTTAAACGTCGCATGTAGCAATTAAACATGAAACGGGGGTAATTTTTTGATGGGGTGGACGATTTCGCTTGCAAGACCGAAAATGCAAGTTTCTCATTTGTTAATGAAGGTCTAATTTTTTTGCGGGCGAATAAGTATTTTCAGTGCTATACCCTGATATTAAAGTGCTAAAGTAAGTTTTATTAGAAAATCGATCTCGAGGCGAATTCGCAAAACTTTCCCTAAACGCTACAAAATTGCAGGGAAAATTTAATTAGATTATTGTTTAGTTTACTTCGGGTTGATTTTTTTTAACCCTTCGTTGGTGGCTCAAGTCGTCTGGCGCCACAAAATTTTAGTCCTGTGAATTTAATCTGAAAATGTAACGCAATTTATTCATCAAATATCGATAAATGGTTTCGCGTTATTGATAATCGGTTTTGTGGCAACCGAGAAAGGAGCGAATTTCTCTTCTATTTGTTAATCTACTCGGGGACTTCACATGCGAACTACATTATCGATCTTTTAATTTACGTGCTGATCATTAGACCCTCAGAGTATAGAATTAAAATGTCAGTCGATTATGTGTAACAACAATTATAATCCATTGTGATGTTTAAATTGAAATTTCAAATTGCCTCTCTCGGGCGCCACTCGTATCTGCCGGAATGCTAGATAAAAATTATCTTCTGGTTTCTAGTAAATAAACAATGGATTATTAACTATGCAACGCGCAACGCACATGTGTGACGGAATCCCATGAAGTTTACACTGAAAAAAAAAGATTTTTATGCAAATGAAAGTTTTCCAGCTTAATACTTTCAAGGCTTCCAGCAATGCACGAATCGGACACAATTATAATCGAATTAAAGTAAAAAGACAACCTAATTAACGTTCAAAGTCGACGTACGTAATGGAATTAAGTTGGCTGTTTTTGTATGAAATTTTTCTAAAAATACAGAATTTTATTTCGGAAAGCGTTTACAAAATAAGGACATCACGAATCAATTTTTGGCAATAACTTTTGTTGTTATTTTCGATCGTTACACTTCCAGCAGAGAAAAGAAAAACCCGCAATAATTTATTTTTAGGTTTTTCGTTGGAAATTTAAAAAATTACTTTTTATAAAGTCAGGATTAAAATCGTCGTGTTCTAAATTTTGCGAAAAACTAATTAATAAATTTTATTTGTAATAAATTAGATGAACTCGTTTTTAAAGTGGATCATTTGCCATTTCCCTTCTGGCTTCCTAAATGAATGTTGCACTACCACATCTCCATGAAAGTTGTGATAACTTTTCTAATTTTCTTCCTAGTGGTTGGGAAACACTGACGCGCGGAAAACTAGAAATTGTCTGATCTATGATTTTTCCAGGGATTCGTATTATAGCTAACCATTTTACTTCGCCAACATTTTTTAGGCTCTTATTTTTTCTTTTATAAAATCAACTCCATTCAGTCTATTCAAACCAGAAGCGCATACATATTTTTATGGCTTGAAATAATACAGAAGGAATTTTCGATGAGGTTTTCATATGTGAAAACTCAAACGAGAGCTTTTGTATTTTGTGGATCAAAATTATTACACGAAAACAGTAGCTATGCTTTCATACAGGGTGAAATGAAAGTTACATATTACTTCAATTTTCCCACGGATATGTTGGAGGGGGGGGGGGTTATTGTTCTTAAAAGCGAGCAGAGATTTAGTGCATAGTAATGTTTCATTACGCAATTTGTTCAATTAAATTAAAAATTTACTTTATCTCCGCTATCAAGAAGCAATTCACACAAGGCCGATCGTAAATATTGTTCTAAGTGATTCATAGGTGGGATTGTGTGGTGGATAACTTCTTTTATTAGTTTGCATAAGTTTAAGCCGACGGTTTTCGCTTCGAAATTGGAACAGGTATACAGTACCAAATCAAGCTATTTCAGCGCCGGGTGCAGATTAGAAGCATAGCCTCCCCGAAATTCTGAACTATTAATAAATTACACTCATAAAATTTTCAAAAAAGTACCGAAAAAGTAGAATTCTCAGCCTAGCATCACCTGGACCGGAAGAATTTACTGTATTACTGATAATTTCGAGAAGACTCCAATTTTCACAGATTAAACCGTAGATGAGTATGCATGAAGAGATTGAGAAGCACTGGGGGGTATTCCAGACCCCCCGGTTTCGAAAACTAATCATTTATGTTCATGATCTGTGGAAAAGAATTGCTGCGAAGAAATACCTGAGGAATTTCGCAAAAATCAAATGAAATAGAACATTCGAAATCCAAGTAAATGTAAAAATTCATAGAAATTTTTGGAAAATTAAGAAATCTTCAGAATACAACTTTTTTAATTTTTCAACTTTTTCGAAAGAAAATCTTGTTGCTATCCAGAAGGAAATCCGAAGCAATCTTTTAAAAACATCGTAAAAGAAAACCTAGTGTACAAAAATTTGCTTTATGAGTCATTGGCAACTTACACCCTCAAAATTAGATGTGAAAAATTGAAAATTTATTTTCAGTGCCTACGGGCTGATTATTATCTGTAACGTTGGCATTAGTACTACATCTAGCACGTATGGAAAGCCGCCATTGGGATGGATTATACTTTTACATTATACTTTATGATTAGCCTAGTCAAATGAAAAAGCCACGAGCCGCCACTGGCTCTATTATCAGTGACGTATTTTAAAATTTGGCGCCCTGGGCTCAAAAGGTTTGCCGCCCGCCCCATAGATTAATTTAAAAAGACAAAAACTAATTTCTATTTGTTCTCTCAGCGTAGGTAACGCTTATAAAATGCGCCCCAGCTCACTTCGAAGGGCGGCTTGCGCCGCCCTCGAAGTCTTCCGCATCGAGCCATGACTAAATAGCGTGGATTTAGCTAGATTTTAGCTAGCTAGTAAAAAGTGCGAATTTTTGCATGTTTTTAGTCAGCAAAATAGCGTGTATTTAGCTAACAAAATAGAGTGGATTTAGCTAGAAGCGCATTTTTAGCTAAATAGCGTGATTTTAGCTAGCAAAATGGCGTATGTTTAGCTAGCAAAATAGCGTGGATTTAGCTAGATTTTAACTTTGATTTTAGCTAGCTAGTAAAAAGTGCGAATTTTTGCATGTTGTTAGCCAGCAAATTAGCGTATATTTAGCTAACAAAATAGGGTGGATTTAGCTAGAAGCGCATCTTTAGCTAAATAGCGTGATTTTAGCTAGATTTTAGGACCATGGAAGTACATGGTTACAACCTATAAAAAACATGAAAAACTAAAAATACCTAATTAAAATATAACCTAAAAAAATATAATTAGTGTCGCCATCTACTTAAGGGAGTAGATTAGGATACACATAAATTTGTATAGCGTTGGGCATCTTTAAGTTTTATTATCTTTGATTTTAGCTAGCTAGTAATAAGTGCGAATTTTTGCATGTTTTTAGCCAGCAAAATAGCGTGTATTTAGCTAACAAAATAGGGTGGATTTAGCTAGAAGCGCATTTTTAGCTAAATAGCGTGATTTTAGCTAGCAAAATGGCGTGTGTTTAGCTAGCAAAATAGCGTGGATTTAGCTAGATTTTAGCTAGCTAGTAAAAAGTGCGAATTTTTGCGTGATTTTAGCCAGCAAAATAGGGTGAATTTAGCTAGATTTTAGCTATCTAGCTAAAAAGCGTGTTTTTAACTAGCTAAATAGCGTGTTTTTTGCTAGATTTCAGCTAGCCGAATATCTTGTTTTTTGCTGGATTTTAGTTAGCTAAATAGCAAAGCGATTAGCTAGCTAAGAACACGCTATTTAGCTAGCTAAATGCGCGCTATTTGCTTACTGTCAGCAAGCAAATTGCTTTTAAATAGCTAGCAATTTGCTTAAAAATAGTGCGCCATTTTAGCAATATTGCTGCAATATGGATGCAATTTAAGCGCTATTTTGCTGGCTTCCGCAGCGGTGGTGCTGCTAAATATAGCTAATTAGCTGCTATTTAGCTATTGTTTAGAATCCAAATGCTACTTGGGTAGCTGCTATTTAGCTATTTTTTAGCATCCAAATGCAACTTGGGTGGTCCTTGGGTAAATACGCCACTGTCTATTACGTACAATTGATGTTATTTCGAGTTTAATTCTGAATTATTATCGTACAACCGAGGTGAAATGATAATTCACAAAATAAAATACCAAAAGAAGGCAAACGCTTGGTTTTAAACAAAACTTTCTATACCAACTATACGTATTAGATTAACTTAATGTTTTTCCGCGTGGTGGCGTTCGCGAATGATCAAAGAAAACCAATTATTTGGGGGTGGCTGGGAGGGAGGCTAGAAGTTGAAATATGCAGAAAATTAGTGAAAAACTTGAGCAAGAAAAAACGGAAAATTTGATCATTTTCAGGGAACAAATCTTCTCCTAAATCAACTGCCTTGCTACAAATATTAACTTTTCACCTTCAACAATCGTTAAAAAAAGTAATAAAATAGATGCGACGGGGGGCACTCCCCGAAAGCGGTGGGTGGTGGGGGAAAACGGAGGTCATATTCGGATTCAGGAGGTTAATTTACATAAGAATCAGCAAGAATGATATCAGGGCTCGGAAAAATTAATTTATTTGCAAACCAGTGTTATCATTGAGTTCAAATATTTTTGGTTTATCCGGCCCTGCTGGTATAACTAAATAAATTATCCAAGACTCGGTCTGCGCTTCGGTCAGGTAAAACACACGTAATTATTGAATTTCCTTGGCTGAATCTGTCGAACCAGGTTATGCAAGTCTCGGTGGTTCCCAAAGAACCAAGAAATCAATCGAATTAAAGTATATCTTTTAAAATACAATAAGACTAATCTCTGTGATGCGAATGCGTCGAGTTAGTATCTGAGATCAGAGTTCGGAAAGCTACTCCGTTGATTGAGTATTCTTTGAACTTTTAGAACTAACCGTCTGGGATTGCTTTTAAGCCTAAATAGGGGGGGGGGGAGAAACATTTTTTCTATTGTATTTGCTCGTGCATCTGTGAGTGTATTATTTGTTTGTTTATTATTTTACCATCATTGTCATTTTAAAATAGCCGTAGTTTTCTTTAATCTTATCTTATCGCGGTTTGTAAAGCAGAGTAACGGCATTTGTTTAAATAAACAAATGCAACATTGTACGGACAATATACTTCAATTGAATATTTTATTGAAAGATTACAAATCATTTCACTCAACGCAATTAGATTTCAGAAAACTATTCCAAATCATTTATGGCGCAGCGCGCGGAGTCAACCGAACGATCATTGTCCGGATGAAGTTTGTACTTTTATTTGTTTCTAATTTGAAATTTTGAATGGAAGAAGCAATTTACTCGAAGGAAAGTGAGTTGTAAATCGATTTCGAGTTAAAAAAAAGTTGTATGTATAATTCGCATCACATAGAAGCGAGGGTTGGTTAAACCCTCTTCCATTTGTGTTTATTCAACAGTTTAGCAATCCCAAGCAACTAATCCTTATCTTACTCAACAACTATCGATTTTTTGCTACCACAAAAAATAACGATATTAATTAATGACGTCCCGGAATAACTCCTAGTTTTAAATTTTAAATTTTGCTTTGTGTTATCAACCTGAAATTGGGAGGGCAGATATTGGGAGGTTATTGATTTTTCTGCGGGTATTTTAATTAGAATTTTACCGCGCGCTCACCTTGCGAGAAAAATGTAAAAACACGTGATCGACTTAATCCTCCGGAAGATTGATTACTGTGTATTTTCTAATGTTGGAGAAAAAATGATGAAAATACAATTTAATTTTTCCACGGCTACACGTTTAAGCGCTTTCCGCACATTAAAATTTTTATTTTTACAATTTTTCATAAAATATTTTGTATCTTTGTTTTGGGTTCTGTAAAAGAAAACCTTTTGTTGAAGTGCTTTGATAGTTGGGTAGGTTTCGCTTTCGCGAAGGGATCAAGTTTCACAGGGGCAGTTTTTAATACCCGTCCATATTTCCTTTCAGCTATGAATGGATATAATATCATCTTTGATAAAAAATATTTCCTTCAAATGCATCGATATTTGATGCTTTCTGCCCTTCGGACACTTGGCTCCTTTGTTTACAACTCTTCGGTACGCCAATGCACTTTGACTCAATATTTATTGACTTACATCATCTGTAGTTTTTGTTAATTATCAAAAATTCCTTAATCCTAAAACAAAGGAAAGTAAAAGTTTATTTAAAAAAAATCCGTAATTTTACCGGGAGTTACTCCATATCTCCCAGACCTCCCAGTCCTCCCAGTCACAAATATTAGATATTAATGTAAGAAAATCTGAAAAGAAAGACCTAATATATTTTGGACTTAAAAAACATCGTCGGTTTATCCTGCTTTCTGGGAGCGTAGCGCCGCGCCCTACGGTTCTTTGTGTACTACCATTAAACGTGTTTACTGACGTTCATGTTTGCTAATAGTACTATACCAACGCTTATATTTAGATAATTTAAAAAAATTTCACATGGTGTTGAATTGTTCATTGAACACGCGAGAAGTACTACAGTTAATTATGTATAATTTTAATAAAATTTTAATAACTAATAATTAGGTGTATTTTTAAAAATTTCTCATTTTGTTTTACTCCGCAATGTTATTTTTATTTCGAAATTTGGATATTTAAAGTTTTTGTTAAAAAATTTGCGGTATTAAATAAGAACACGCTGTGCGAAACCGGGTACGACAGCTGGTAACAATCCGTAAGAAGCCTTCCTCTGTTATCCATACACCACGGATGTGCATAGATTCGCGAGATATTAGATATTAATAATTAGCTATTTCACAGTTGGATTTTGATGAAAAATTCCGAAGGAGAATGCCGAAAAATTACCAGATTTTTTAAAATTAAATACAGCAAACGCTAGTTGCATAGCTCCGATAAGCGCACGAAGCGACATCTTCACCATTTAATTAAACTAATATTTACGCTCGGCCACTCAGAGACTTCTAACTTTGTTCGTCAGGGCTGCGCCACTTGAGCTACGATGCGTAGCTCTGATTGGCGTACGATGCGCTATCTCTCTCGTTTACCGAACTATCGTTTACGTTCGGATTGACTCGACCACCTAAGTTATGCTTAACTTAGCAAAACTGTCAAGTGGTATTTCAGGCCTTCTTCGGTGCATACTGCCTGGATCCATAAATATATTTTGTTTTGAGTTATTGAGTTAGTTAATATTTGTTGTTATTCGATTTGAGCCGTACACTGTACCCTACACTATTATAATTTTGACATGCTGTTTAATTAACCCTCCGGTACTAACATACTTTTTTACTACAAATGGGATAACATCAAATGTTTTGGTGTTTTTCTTTATAATACTTTTAATTCTAGTAGGAAAAAGTCATTTGTTTTATAAAATTTTATTGCTGTAAAAACATTAAAAATTACATTTACAGCTAAAAATAGAAGTCATCGGTCTGTGAGACCGATTGTTAGTACTGGAGGGCTAAGACGACCATTTGTACTGGTTTTACCAGTACAGTATTTACTAGATATTGTGAAATTCTAGTAGTTTTCTAGATGGAAATGGATTAGATTCTCATTTCACCCCAAGATCTTGCGATGGCTTAGCTACTGCGCTAAGTGTAAACTTGATATATACTTACTTCGGCAATTTTTCATTATTTTCCCAGGGAAGACAGTCGGTCATCAAAATCAACTGACGTAAAGAAGAGAAAGATCGAAAATGGTAAAATACAGGTCTTTGTAGAAAGAACGAGTTTATGCTGGCTTGCGAATTATTTAAACAATTGTATGCAGTTTCACCTCCAAGACGGACGGTAACTCGAATAAAGATGACTCGAAAATAATTATTTCTGCACGTGTGGTTTTCAAATCCAATACCCAACGTATCGTTTTCGGTCTGTTAATTGCCCAAAAAGTGATACTTATTTATTATTTATAATTTATTTTAAAATTGATTACATATTTGTTATAGCCGAATTTTTACGTAAAGCGAAATTTAGAATCGTGATTTTCGAGTTTAGGCAGCTTTAGGGCTGATACCATGGGCGGAGCTAATTTTATGAAAACCGCTAATCGAAAAATGAGATTGATTTATTGTTCATTTGAATCTCGCGTACAACGGGAACCAAAATTCGGGGATTCCCAAGTTGAAAATTTTATTTTACACGATATTCAATAAGTAATCGATTTCTCTTGTTTTTTTTTAAATTTTTAAAATATGATTTTTAAAATAAATAACAATAGCACATGAATAGTTCTTACTCGGTGCAACGCTCATAAACAATTTATTTGTTACAACAAAGCTTGCTATTGAATGCTGTGTAGCTCGTAAAAATATATTTACACTTCCAGACAGAATTTTTTTATTATTGCACTTCTGAGAGTTATCTTCGAGTTTTTATTCATTGCATGAATATAATTGATTGTAATGTTATCAATAAATTTCATACATAATAATATGTCAGTTCAAGAGATTATTAATAATTTGCGCTGGTTACTACTTCAGTTATATCACCACAACAATACATAGTCGAGAATTTGGAATGGAAAAACGGCAGATAATTTAATAACTTCAAAATAACTACTTCAGGTCTTAAAATTCTTTAGTTGAAGATGGGGTTTGGAATGTTAGGTTAGGTTCGATCATCAATCCGTTCTCGTGACATTTAGAAATTCGTGTTGGTTAGAAATTAAAGATAATATGAAAAACTATAGCTTACTATTTTAATTTCACGCAATTGCGTTTAATATGTTTATTTTATCGTGTGCTTGTAGCTTTTAAGCGGTATAAAAATAATTTATCCGAATCATGGAATCTCGGTCGGAATGAATAAGTGGGAAAATCAATTATTTAAGTTTAAAATTACATCGAAGCGTATTAATTTATCAAATCAAGTTAATTGAAAACTTTTTATTATTGATGTCGTCCAATTTAGATAAATAATTAATTTCTCATAGGGCAGAGAATGTGACATTGACCTTGTTGGACTGTATGAACAATATTAAATTTTCGTGATGTTGGCATACAAAATTATTTTTATCTTCCAAACAACTCGAGTACGTTTTATTGAAACAAAAATGTATGAATTATTTTCATCGAATTGGTCGTTGACTTTTTTATTGTCTTTGGTCGTACGGAAATACGTCGACATTTTTATAATCCACCCAATCATTATCTACCATTACTTTTCTCTTGAAATCCAAACTATACAGTCAAATTGATTGCAAGAATGAGATAATTGTAGTCCTCTCTCTTTAGAAAATTTATTTTCATTATTTTCCAAGTCGACTGACTACGGTGGTTTACTTCAGTAATTTGAGCAATTTCAATGAAAATGACGTGATTTTGTGGTTTGATGGTTTCAGAAATAATTAACCCAATTCACGTAACCCTCCAGTTGCATTTTAGTCTCTTAATTGATCTCGTTTGCTATTTATATATAACGGTGCGATTTTTCTTCTCTCGGCGTAAATAAATTTTCGCTCAATTTGGATTTAAGTTCACCTTGTGTCGATATATCGTCAACTTCCGTTTTAATTAGTATTTTGGTAATATCGGTCGTGTTAAACAGATACAATCTGCCTTACGAGGACATTAATTCCAAGATTTGCCAACCCAAACGTATTTCAGGTTATGTTTGCTTTTTCATTGATTATGTCATTTAAAAAACGATTATTTATAAGAAAAACAGGTCTGGTCTCTTTAAAAGGCGGTTGAGTAATGTTCAAGCAATGAGGATTACTCACGTGGAGCAATAAATCAAAATGGGCGACTAATTAAAATTTGTCCAATTTCCCTGCATCTCTTTCGGCCGGCGGTTGCAAGTTTACCAAAAAGTAGTCAAACATGTCTTGCAAGTGTAGATTAAAAATTGCCAAGACAGGTACTTGGTCAAACTAGCTGTATACTATTTGTAGCCCAAGGCACAATTTGGCCAATCTTTAAAACAGGTTGCAAAATTATATACATAATTACGTAGGCGTTCGAGGTCATCTCGATCTATTATTGCAAATTTCAAGTTTATATTTTTATTTTCCTGCAGAAACGATTGAGTAACTCGATAAATAACAATAAATCGTCCATTGTGTTGTTTTAAATTGGAACAATAATGGCTTATCGCGATCGTTCTTACGTTCAAGGTTAAAATTTAAGCGTGGATTCACTCCAAATTGCTACGGAAGAAACATCCAGGTGGCCATTTTATATTGCAGTTCTACCCACTGCGCGCTACTTCCCTTCTGGACTTTTTCTCTATATCAACCAGTATGGTTGTGTGTGAACTTAATTTCAACTTTTGATGACTTCCCAGTTTACCTAATTATTTATTATAAATGCATTACACAGTTAGCTTTACCGTAGAAAATGCAAATAAATTGCACTAATGCACATTATCTGCTGACTATCTTGAGGAAAATATTCCAAGTACCCACTTATATTTGCATGCCTCACGTTTCTCTAATCATACAGGTAAAATTTCAAATAATTGTAACCCACTAACCAGCCTACCGACGGTTTACCTCTTGATTTATATCCACGTCGTCGCAGTATTTTGGGAAATTACATTTACTAATAGGACGATCGAGTCGGGAAAATAGCTCAAACAAAAGTAGTCCATCCAGCGTTTGCATCATTCTCTCCATTTCATATCGTTTGGAATGTTTCCAATAGTCCATTTCGTATTCTTCCTTAATATTCCAAGTGTCTCTTAAATTAGAGATCAAAAAGAAACCGTTCGTGTACATACTAGAAATGCAAAAAGTATTATTCGATTTTTTATGTCGAAAATAAATTCTGAAAGCTTGTCAGAACTTGAAGCCGAACAAATAAAATATCGATAATGAATTAAAGAGATGAAAGATGATTTGTTTCGTTTGTTTATTTTAATGTTTGTAACTACATGTCCGTCTGTCTGTTCATCTACGCTGGTTATTTCTCAGTTGCAAGAAGATTAATTACCCTGGCAAATTCAAACTACCTTTTTCTTTAGTTTTGTATTACTTATTGCGACATCAGAAGGTATCCACTGCTGGATGATCCGTGCTTTACTAATTGAGGTCACAGCATAACCTTATTTCCCCTATAATTGGTATACATTCATTTTTTTTATTTTTCTTACGATTTTTTTCTTACGATGGTCCATCGAGCCGGATCTTTATCTGCTATATTAGGTTAGAACATAACATTATTGATCTAAAAAGAGAGATAAGGAAACTATGCTCCTTCACAAAAAAAAGCTGATAACATCTTACATATTCGGGTACGAAGCGAAATCGAATTAAAATCTTGTAACGCTACTTTAATTATTACCGCAATTAATCTAACAATGCGTGGAACGAAAAATACCTCTTAAGCGTGGCTTAAACCTAACCTAATTTATCGGTTATGTTATATATTATGCGATAATATTCTAGTCAATGGTTCCGCTTATCTACAGCCCCCCCCCCTGGCCCTCTTCCGTTGATAATTTCATTTACTAGATTTTCCTTAATAGTAAAAATGATTTCACTGTTTGGCGAAAAATAACAAATATTATTGAACTGTAAATAAACTTTTATCTTTTGTTTCCGAACCACCTCTCGTTCGATTCATAACTTCCACAGAAATCAACCAACTTGAAATTTTCCGAAAGACAATAGGTACATATTGGCAAAGCTAAAATAGGACGCACAGTATTTGAGTTACCGCTTATCAAAATCGAAAATATAGTTTCTTCTTGCACATATTTTTTTTCTTTGGACCGCACAGTTTTTGAGTTACAGACTGTAAAATTAAAACCGGTAAAATAATTGATAATTAATATTTTTATTTAAATTCTTGTTTTTATTGCTCACTTTTAGGTATTTAACGACTTTCTTTTATTAATTTTTTTCTGTAGAATGCAGTTTTTTGAGTAATCGCTTGACAAAATCACAAGCTCGAAAGAAAGCCACTTTTATAACTGTTCTTTTTATTTTTTGAGTTTAAATTTAAATTGTAAGATGATATTCATGTTGGTCAGTGCCCACAGGAACTTCTTGTTTGTTGAAACCTAATTTTATTAACCTAGCCTAATAAAAATAAGCTGATATTATCCATTACACTAGCATTGACGCGCACGAATGGGTCAACAAGAGATTTTAATACTGTAATTACTAGGTCTAAAACCTCACAGGATTTGAAGTGAGGAGTCTTTAAAAAGTCTTTACAGTGGCGTATTTAGAGGGGGCAATTGCCCTCTCCCCAAGAATGACTCGGATTGTATCCCTGAAACCCTCCCTGATAAAAATAATGTTTCCTACGAGGTTTTAAAATTTAAATAACTTTAAATTATTTTTATTTATTTGCTTCTATCTGGAAAGGCCGTCTGTGGACAGGCAACTAGTCGGTGGATCTCTTTTAAATGATATAATATTTAAGCAGTTAATTTCGTTTCCCGCTACAAATTTCGCCGGGAAAAATCGGGAAATTTTAACTTTTAAGCAAAAGTGAGGAAATCACCTCTAACTTCTACAAATTCTGCGGTATGTACTGGAGGGTGTTCCACACCCCCCAGACCCCCCGGTTTACAATTTCGACTTTATATTTTTATAATTAACTTTTCCAAGTAACACAGAAAGTTGCTGCTAATGTCCATGGGCAGTAAGGTAATTAAATAAATATGCTTTTCAAGTTTTAATTTTATCTATCCGAAGATTAAGTGTCCCTCATTTTTACTTAAAAATTCAAATTTCCCGGTTGGTCCTAATCGTAGTTAGTTTAATCAATTTTTCGGTTTGTAAAATTGTATAAACCGGGGGGTCTGGGGAGTGTGGAACACCCTCCAGTACATATTTCAGGATTTCCACTCTTTTAGAATACTTGGAGAAGATAAGGAATTTATAATTTTTCAAATTTCGCCAGGAAAGATCGGGAAATTTGAATTTTCAAGCAAAAGTGAGGGAAATCAGAGTGGTTTCTTTTACCAAAAAAATGACACGCTGTAGCAGGAGTAGCAGCGGCGTACTGGGATTTTATATATCAGGATTTGGTTACCACTGACGCGCACGATTGGATTAACGAGATTCTAAACAATATTTTTATTTTATCTGCTCCCTCCAAAGCATTTTCTAAATACGCCACTGTGTCTTTAATGTTTTTCAGAAATAAGTCCCCTCCTTCCCTAGGGGATGGTATTCTATAAAATTATAAATTCTCCATCTTCTCCAAGTATTCTTAAAGAATGAAAATCCTGCAATATGTACTGGAGGGTGTTCCAGACCCCCGGGTTTACAATTTCGACTTTATATTTTTATAATTAACTTTTCCAAGTAATACAGAAAGTTGTTGCTAAACTCCATGATAAGTAAGGTAATTAAATAAATATGCTTTTCAAGTTTTAATTTTTTCTATCCGAAGATTAAATTTCCCGGTTAGTCCTAATCGTAGTTAGTTTAATCAATTTTTCGGTTGGTAAAATTGTATAAACCGGGGGGTGTGGAACACTCTCCAGTACATATTTCAGGATTTCCACTCTTTTAGAATACTTGGAGAAGATAAGGAATTTATAATTTTTCAAATTTCGCCAGGAAAGATCGGGAAATTTGAATTTTCAAGCAAAAGTGAGGGACCTTGCTTTTACCAACCATCAATATCAGGATTTGGTTACCACTGACGCGCACGAATGGATTAACGAGATTCTACCCCCAAAGCATTTTCTAAATACGCCACTGTGTCTTTAATATTTTTCAGAAATACCTGCCCCGTTCCCTAGGGGATGGTATTCTATACGCCCCGGTTTACACCCATTGTTTTAGGCTTTGAAACTTAAATTCAAGAAGGTTTAGGGGTTTCGCAATATGTTTACAGCTTTGAACCCCGAAAAACCCGCTGGAGCGCACAAGTAATTTCATTTTTACACGCCCGGGATTAGAAATCCGTTAATCGATCGCAGAAATGGTGATAGAAGTAGCTAACTTCATTATAATTAGTTTATGTTTAGCTTCTTTTTTTGATTCCGGAAGTTCATCGGATTAATTTATCATTACAATTTCAAATATTATATATTTATTAGGCAAATCGTGGGGTATGGGTAACAGAAATTGATTAATTCTGTTATATATTTTTATTATATTAGTAAATAGTTAGAAATCTGTGGTTAGAATGAACGACGAATTGGAGCTGTATCAGAATGCAATTAAAAAAGATTAAAGTAGATAATATAAAGTTAATGGCGGTTAAATAAGGTGGGAGTTTTTAGTGGCGTCGGGCGATAAAGGGTTAAGCCCGGACCCAGTCGCACAAGAAAAAAAACAATTGCCAATAGTTTATTTTGACAGATCAAAATAAATTTGTGTATCAATGAACGTAAACAGTTCTTCCGTTGAAGAAAATGTTTTTGTAGTAAAATTTTATTACAATAATAATAGTTTACGCCAGGCAATTTGTTGGCAATTGTTTTTCACAAAGCGATTACTTTTGCATTTTTAACACGGATTAAAGAGAGAAATATCGGAAGCTGGGTATCTTCTGACGTGGAAAGAAAATACTCTTATTATAATTAGGTTTTTTTTATTTTTTAGTCTGTTTATTTTTAAATTTTACACTTATATAAAGTTGTTTGTTCTGCGACCAACTTCATGCAGATAATTTTGACATCTTCGCATTTTAACTGATTTGCTGGCTTACGTCAGGCGATAACTCAAAAACTAGACGCTTTAAATGGAAAAGCGTAGAGGGAAAGTTTTTAGGTTGAAAAATTATCTTCCTAAAAAACGCAGAAAAAATTAAATCGCTTGTCTTTTACGGAAGTTATTGGCCGTTCAATGAAATGCCTGATGCTTTTTTCAAAATTCCGAGTTGACTGAAAATTGTAGTAATTTCCAGATATACTCGTCGAACAACAATAATGGTTGGTACGCGAAGTTACAAAAGAGTCGAGGGTTCAACGTAACTTGCAATATGAATCGGTTTTGAATCATCGATTAACAGAATAATTTACTGTCGCATTCACGACAATTTAAAATTACCGATTTAGTCACGGATGATATAATTTTATGTAAACGATAGTGAAATGTTTGGGTTGTGGTGTCCCAGGCCGTATTTTTCAAATGGGCTTGAACCGCTGCCACCACGCGTTTCGGAAAAGTAGGAACATAACCTCAATTTTTTTTTGTGGCTTCTGTATTCTATAGCCTGCAATATTATTGACGAATCATTTCCTGTCCTTTCCTATCAGATAAAATCGGTATAATGATAACTTTTGATTGATTTATCAATGGTGTGATTTATTCCGCCGCCATTTTGTTATACCTATCGCAATATCAAATACATTTCTGTTTGACCTTGAAATTTACCCGTTTTTCCCTACGAATTATTTTCTTTGCGATAACAAAACGTTGATGAATTAGAATAAAAAAGCAGAGGCGCCAGAGTCGCAAGGAGCGAAATATATCGGAAAAGTTGTTAATTTTCCTATACATACATGCATACATTTACCAAGTTTGTGATGAATAAGGTAATAATTATTAATTATCACTTGATTTATACGTTTGTTGAAATGCCATTTCAGCAACTCCCTGGTAGTACTGCGTCAGCAGTTCCCAAACGATATTTCCGATAGGGGTTTTGCAAGCCCAAACCAATTTTTCTCGTTTGATGAACTTTCATATTTTTTAAATGCATCTATCGCTTGAACGCTGGATTCCGCACTTCCACCCAGTTTCGGTGCTTATTTCAATTAATCAACTTTCGAAAACTTTTTGTTCAATTTACATCCCATTTTATTCTGACAGGCTAAGATATTAATGCTTTAAATTTTTCATTCGACGATTTTTTAACCAATACTTATTTTAGAAATTTCTTATGCTTGAATATTTAAAAAATTTAAACTTGTGCCATATTTTACGTTAATTGACACTCATCAGTGTGGGATCAGAGAATCGAGCTATAGTTTATTTAGGCAGTCGAGATTTTAGGTCAATTTTTAGCGGTAGCAAGTCGGGACCCGTACTAATTTTAGCAACCGAATGAGGAAGAGAATCTTGACCGGATTACGTCATCGTCATCTTGTTTATGCGTGACGTTTGTTTTTCTTTTTACCAAATTTTAAGGAAAATGTCATCCTGGTGTGGATGTGGTTTGTACGAAATAAATAATTCCAAGGTTGCACGAAGTATTTTTTTATAAAGCAGTTTCTCAATTTTTGTTTATGGTCGAGGTTAACTTGGATCGTAGGATTAAAATTGAAGGTTGCCAACTTGGATGATTTTTATTGCTCTTCCTGTTGTAGTACAACTAGGAAATTTAGGTTAGTGTACGGTAAATCCCAAATTAGTCGAAAGGTTTCGGCCATTTTGTTTGTTATACACCTAACTGAATTCGGATGAAACTAGTTTTTGTCGGTTGTAATAACGAAATATCTTGATGAAATTGGGAATAAATGACTTTGGTGTTGGGGAAATTTGATAAAATGAAAGATTATGAAGTAACCCCCCTTGTTATATGAGATAACACGGCGGGATGCGTACCTTCGTCCTAAAAGAGTGTCATTAAAAGACTGAAATGGTAGCAGCGATGACAAAGTAAACAAGAGTGCATATACGAAATGAACGACGATAAACAGGAGGACTTGCTAGTAGAAAGTTGAGCGTGGGGATGGAAACACAAAACAAACCCGGTGGGCGATTTGATGCGGACAAGGACGCTGGTGAATAACACCGCGGCGTTGCCAAGTCGCTCGTCTAACAATAGAAAGAAGCAAGGTGCAACCGGTTTTAGCAACGTTGCAATGTCTCGGTGGTATGGGTCACATTTTCAACTAATGTAACGGGACAAATCTGACCTAGTTAATAAATCCACATTTATTAGAAAATCTTCAACTCTGCTCGAAAGAAATTAATCGAATATTACATTTCGCGCTGTACAATGAAATCTCAGGTCAAAGATTCCATTATAATTTTATGATGTATGACTCGCAAATATGTATCATAACCATATACTACAATTTTATTTTTAATATATAGGCGTATTTTTTTATATTAAAAATAACACATCTGGTGTTAAAATTACTCCATAATTATTTTTATTCACATTATTATTCCCTTATGTAACTTTTTAATTTTACCGCGCGCGACTAGCGCCGCCGCCGCCTCAAAATCCGTCGTCAAATCGAAATGTCTGTAACGGAACACTTGGAGTTTTCGATTTAAATTATTTTATAATAAAAAGCGACAGCTGGTTTTTATTTTGCGCTTGGCATGCGTTGAAAATAGGAACAATTTAATTTAAATACTAGAAGACGTGGAAAAAGAATGGAAATTTTTGTTGATTGTTAGCAAGTTCGTGAAACAATTGAAAGTGGAACAGAAATTTTTAATTGGTTCTGTAACGGTGTACGATTTCGTATAATTTTCTTGTTGTAAAGAGGTCAGAAACGGATCCGTCTCACCATAAAGATTGAATCTGCTCGCTCACCAAACGAGTTCTGGAAGAGAGGTTGTCGTTCGCATTGCGTTCCGTGAATAAACATAAAACTCCTGCTAGATGTGTGTCATATTATGATGGTTCCAAAAATGTTCCTCCAGCCATTTGGGATTTGCTCACGACAAGTCGCCCACGATCCGAGAGTCGTTCCACAGCCCACTCTGCATATGGCAGAAAAATGTGAGTGCTTCTGACAACAGAAGAATGAAGTTTTTAAAACTGCAGCTTTTTATACACACTTCGGATTTCAAGGTCACATTTTAGGCAATTATTTTGTCACGGTGCCTGATTTAGTTCAAGTTAGTTGCCCCGTGTTCACAATTATCAAATTCGAGAACTTTTTTCCGTCGCCCATGACCTTGCTTTTACCAACCATCAAAAGTTGAAACACTTGGAAATTAACTCTTGACATTGGTCGAGGAGCTTTTGGATTACACAAAATTTTATATTATTTATTTTTATCGAAACTCACAATATTTGCTTCCCGACTTCTTTTTTTGACAGGGCAAAACTTTGTTATTCACACCTTCACACCCGTGCATCCTATTCAAATTTTGAATGGTCGATTTCTTTTGTTTTTTGTTGATTTTTAGGTTCATTGCACTATTTCTTTTGTTTCTGTTTTTGATTCGCGTGCCATTTTTTTGTTTTCCTCTCGATTTGTGAGTCTGCTATCCTTGACGTTATGTCATTGTTTTATAATTGTTTAATTTATTTTTGTAATCACAACTGAAAACGACCTCATTAGACAAAACTTATTCTAGGGAAAAAACTAATTATAGAAAAATATTTTTGTTTTGACACAGACTTTTTGTTAAATCCACTTCTCAGCGTGATTTTAATGATTTCAAAAAAACACTTTCAACTTCAGCTTCAATGCCCAAACTAGCATCAGCATGGAGATTAGTTGTATTATTGAAGAGAGAGAGAGAGAATATAAACCTGGAATAGCAATTTTATTTATTTGTATTTTTGTCTAGCATCCTGTACCTCTAATCACGATTATTTTAATCTTTACAATTACTATTTCAACTAGCCTTTGAAGGTCACGATATCTTTACTATTAATTACCGTATGCATTTTCCCGACGTCATCAATATTTTTAACTTTCAAACTAATCTAAACTACCTATTTAAATGTTACGTAATATTTGAGAATAAATTGAAGGATAAGTTGGTCGATGATCCAATCAAATTTTAAACACTTGATATTCACGTATTCTTCAAATAGCCATCGATATCACGATCGATTTTCAAATTTACCAGACACGCCAACCGATATATCTGACAGTCGATGGTCTAGTTAACTTCAATTTTCAATTAAATTTATTCATTTAATTCGGAATAAACGGGGACGACTTTACCTTATTTTGAACTGCAGGTCATCAGTTTTACACCTCGTTCGAGTAACGTAAAATAACCACCGTGCGGAAAAGGACTACTTTGCGCACTAGTGCGTTTTGCTTTTCTACACAAATGCTCATAAATGAAAAAATTTTTCTACTAAAAAGTTTGCGTTTAGATCAGTGCTTTCCAAACTATTACCCCCCCCCCCCCTCTTCTACTTTGTTTACTGAGGGGCGAGCAGGTTAAGGACTAAGGTTAGGTTAAACATTTTGCGCTCGTTTAACAGGAAACGTAATTTATGATCGGTTATGGCTGGTTTCACGTATTCCATTTATCACAGCGGTGCAGTTGGCACGACCGTCGAGAATATGAGACAGTTTTTCGGTCTTTGACATGCGTTACGCCACACCGGCTTGAAACTAGCCTGTACCCACTCACTTGTTGACTCATTCATCATAATTCTGTCATATAACTCATAACTGCGGTTACCACGGAGCTTAAATTTAGTACAGAAAAATAGTATCTCTTGGAACAATTTATCGACGTTTTTCCCATTTTAAACGACACACCCTGTATGAGATCTTCAATTCGATTCATTGAATGAATGAATTGAAGTTTTCAATAAAACAAAAAAATATGGGGGATTTAATTTTTGCAGTTGTGGAAAACAATTTAGCTACGAAAATCGACAACATTGCGAGTTTCAGACTTTCAGTTAGTTTTAACCTATTAATTCGCCGTGTTGACTTCTTTAAAGGCCTTCACGTTCGTCGCCGTTATGCACGAATGACCAAAACTCGAGGAATTGCGGACTAAACCACAAAATTGAATTTTTTAAGTTGGTAGCTCCAGTTACAGTATAGTTAAATACTGTTGGTATCAAAGTTGAGTCAAAATTTTAATGTTTGGATATTCTACTTGGGAGGAATTTAAAAATGGCGATAGGGTATGTTAATTTTTGTTTGTTAAAATTTTGAATTCTGCTCGAAATTCGCAATACAATTGCGAGAAAAGTGTAATTTATTGGAAACTTATTCTTCCATCTGCAAAACTCAACCGCAAAACGATCGATCTGTCGGTGTAAATTTTTCTTTTGTATTTTTCAAGTGCAAAATTGCACCTACAAAAGTAACAATGGAAGAAATGGAGGTAATTGAGTCATTGTTTCAACGAAACAAAAGAAAATTATATTAAAAGAATACAATTTTTGACTTGACGTAGGAAAAAAGATGGCGCATTTTGAAATATCGCCATTTAATTAAGTTTTTTGTTTTATAACGCCGGTATCAAAATTTAATTTCAGCACCTTTTGGCGTACCCTAAAATTACCTTTTATCCGTACTTTGCATAAGTGCATTGGGCAATTTTAATGGTGCAGTAAACTTTAGTACAACATTTGCATAAAAATGTAATTTTTTCAATTTGGTTAAATTATGATAGGGCGATGATTTCAAAAATGTCTGTTCCCTACTCGCACACTTTACCTCTGTCGACATTTTGGTATTAGGAAAAGGTCAAGGTCACATTTTACGAGCACCTCTTAATTGTCGGCGTGAAAACGTAAATTTCTAATTTTGCTATTTTACGTCAAATCGGTGTTTCTCTCAGCTCTGTAAGTTTACTACTGTGGATTCCGACGTTTTCAATAATACAACTTTCTGGTGTCTTTCTCTATCGGCACCACCTTTGGGCGGTGTTTTGTACTTCCACATACCACTAGTTTCCATCTAGAGGTAACCGTTTTTCGGTCTCAAATTTACATTTGTTTTCAAAGCAAACGTAATTTAATCATTTTTAAAAAATCTTATTTTGTAATTTTAAACTATTTTTTGTCTGGAATTCTTTTTTTTTTATTATATTAAGCGGCACTACGTAACGCCTCCCCTTTTAGTGATGGCTGCCGAATACACCAATCGCATCGCGCTTGGCGCAAGATGTGGGGGAAATTTTCATCAGGTTCCGCCTTATAATTGGTTTACCCGGGGTCAATGGTTTTTCTCGTTTCATTGCTGAGCTAGGAAGTTCTCGTTCGGCAGCTATAAGTGTAGCTCGCAAACTCTAACGAGGATTCTTATTTTGCAATTTCAAGTTTTCGAGTTGCGTGGTCTTAGGAAAATGGATTACAAAACAAAAAGAAATACCAGAAGGAACAATTTTCTTTCACTCATCCTTGTACGCTGTTTTGATCTTAATTTTAGATTAATTTGCCTTTCATTCTTCTTAAATTGTCTAAAATTAGACTTTCCTCCTAATTGCAGCTCATTTCGATGGTCATCTCTTGAAAGGATAATATCAAATAGCTTAATGAAATGCAATTAAGTTAGAGCAACCTTTAACCAAAGTAATATTTCGTTTGAAGGTTCTTTGTTGCATGCGCTGTTAAAAATAAACAATGGATATTTTTAGAATCCGTTTATTATATTAATAAAAGCGCGAAATTTAACTTGTAGCCGTATATCGTTAACTCAAATTACCGAAGTTTGCCAATTCTATCTATAATTATAATTAATTTTTTTTTTCAGGCCAAACCATAATCCTCAGACAGAATTGTACAAACCATCGAGATCACCTTTGGCCAATACAGCCCGTTATCCGTACCCCGTTTCGCCCCAGCAATTGCATAACCAAGTCAATCAGGTATCCAACCAGAGGTATAATGTTCCGTCGGCAGTATCATTCCCACAGGCAGGTTACAGGGAATATAGACAACCCAGAATTTCTCTCTTGCAAGAATACAACACACGGACGCGAGAACAAATTTCGGGTGGAGGCTCCCTCGTACACCACATTGAGCCGATACAAGGGCAAACACAACAGCCTTACAAGAAGATGCGATTGCAGGATCAAAAGGATATGCAACCATTGAGAATAGATACAAGGGTAGGTCGTCGTGTAGTTATAATTCTTTTCGTTGTAATAATCCAAATAAATTTTTAGCCGCCCTCCGGAGCTTACAATCCCCAAGTGGAAGCAATATCTCCAACTTTACCCGATCATGTGCAACAAGAAGAGCAAACTTACAAAACCACGAAAGACGATCTATTACAAAAAATCGGTAAGGTCGATCGGGAAATAGCAAAAGCCGAAGCCCAAATTGCAATTTTAAGACAAAAAGAAAGAGATTTGGAAGAGCTCGCGTTGAAACCTTTGGCTAATCCCCAAACGCCCGAAGACACCCAACCCAAACACCAAAGTTTAGCTCAAAAAATTTACGCCGAAAATAGAAAAAAGGCGCAGAACGCGCACTGTAAACTCGACATGCTGGGTTCCAAAGTAGAATTTCCACTTTACAATCAACCTTCCGATGCCCCAATGTACAAAGAGAATCAAAGGAAACACGTTTCTTTCAAACGACGCTTATTAGAATATTTTAAGAAAAGACACGTGGAGAAGGAGACGAGAAATTCGTACTTAACCGAAACGTATAGTAAACTTATGCAGGAATGGTTAAGGAAGGTGGAGAAAGTAGAATCTGGTGCTAAGAGAAAAGCAAAAGAGGCTAAAAATCGCGAATTTTTCGAAAAAGTTTTTCCCGAATTGAGGAAACAAAGGGAGGATAAAGAGAGGTAAAGTTTAGATTTATTTTATTGACTTACATGTGTTTTGTTTTTTCTATACAGGATGTTGTCGACTTTAATTTTAGAACTTCAGATGTGACTTCCGAATTGTTTCTATTACAAATCTTGGTTACAAACGGATAGGGAAAACTTTTGCTCTTTTCAAAACGAATTTTTCAAACAATTCACCAGGTAGATTTTCTCCGATAGCCTGAAATTTGCGAAAGAATATTTAATTTTTATGAAAAAAAGAAAAATACTCAGCAGTGCATGAAGTTATATTATACTAAAACAACAAAATGTATACCAGCTAATTGAAAACAAACTGAAAACAATGTATTTCATTTATGTAAAGCAACGAAAAAACATTGCTGCAGCTCACAAAAAGAAACGTAAAAATCCAATAACAGTTTTTGTAGGATTCTATACTCATTTTCATTAAAAAGAAATTTCAATATCTCAAATAACCAAACAACACATTAAAAAAATTGATGAAGGAATGGAAAAAAATTATATACAAAGAAGGCTAAATTAAAATTCAAAAGAATATTGTAAATAATGCGAGGTGAACTCAATAGCATAAAATTTGGAATGAAAATACATAGTAAATAAAATAAATGCTGGTAAGCTGCCAGTATACAGGGTGTTCCCGGCTCCCCGATGATGAAAAAATATTTAACAAATTTTTTATTTAATTTCCACCTTCGCATGGCCATAACCCTGAAAATATGGACTTTTCAGTAAAATGATTCAAAGCTTTTTTAAAGAGCGTGAAATAAGCTACAAACTAGATTTAAACCCTGTAGTGTCTAAAGTCAACGGATTTCGACTTATGAATTAAATTAAGTAAAAAAATGTTTTGTAGCTGCCTTGTTTATTATTTTCTGATTTTCTGTGCACTGGATTGGTTTTTCAAAAATTTTTACTTGACCAAAGTTGTAATCCGTTAAATTTCCTATCCGGAACGAGTGTAAGATTTTTGTAAAACTTTTTGTTTGAAAGATACAGGGTTTTAAAAAAAAACCAAAAAATAAAAGAGCTAGGATTTTTCACCATTTTCTTACTTACTTTAATTCATAACTCGAAAGCCGTTGATTTTTAGACAATAAAAGGTTTGAATTTGGTTTGTAGATTATTTCACGCTCTTTAAAAAAGTCTTAAGCCATTTTTACTGAAAAATCAATATGTTCGGAGCTATGGCCATGCACAGTAAAAACGTTTTTTTAGAATCAAAAAAACAATTTAGTTTGAATAAATTTTGTTTGATTTATATAAAGTTTTGTTGGACCAAAAATTATTTAAACAAAATTGTTTTTTTGATTCAAAGAAAATGTGTGAAGGTGGAAATTTAAAAAATCCTCTAAAGAAGCCTATCTCTCAAGGGTTTGAATTTAGAATAACATTTTTTGTGTCCTCTATTACTACTTAAGTTATGTCAAGTGTATCCGGGGACACCCTGTACATACAGGTGGGGGGGGGTATCTTGTTTTGATCATAGATAGAAATTAATTGATTAATTCTGTTTTTATTCCATTTGCTGGATTTTGCATTTTCCCAAATTTTCACCATCAATTAATTAATTTTATGACAGCTCTCTCTCTCTCTTGCCGTTGTATAAATTACCTCGGTGGTTTGCCATTGCCTTCTGAGGGAATCCCACAGATCTATCTCAGGCGTTTTAGATATCAGCAGTGTTAGCTATATCGACTACAACGTCGGCGAGAGGGGGAGGCCTAAGTAAGAAAATGTGCAAATAATCCCAGATTTCTCCCAGCTCATTTCTACGGGTATAATTAAGCCAGCTTTTCTTGGGATTTAGTTTGATTCAATTTATTTGCTATATTCAATTGGTAGTCCGCGTTAGGTTAGCTTGAGAGTATCGTATTGTGACACCCATCTCCTGTATCTTGGCTAATAGTCATAATATGTGTCCAGCCCAAAATCAACGTTTTGTTTCAAATTGCGCAGAGTTTTCCTTATGCCGAACTTAATCTGTGATATATTAGTAAGTGAAGGTGAAAGTATAATACCCACTTTTTGATTGTTAAAACAAATGAATGTAGTAGTTGTTTGTTTTGATGTTATTAAAAGAGTGTTAAAATTTTTGTTTAAATTGATTTGTCTTATTTTTAAGGTTTAACAGAGTGGGAGCTCGCATAAAATCTGAAGCGGATTTGGAAGAAATAATGGATAATTTACAAGAGCAAGCTTTGGAAGATAAAAAGATGCGTAGTTACGCGGTTATTCCCCCGATTTTGTTGGATTTGAAGGATAGGAAAGTGGCCTATAGGAATAACAACGGTCATGTGGTAAATATGGAAGCGGAATATAAAAGTAGACAGTTTTTGAATGTTTGGACGCCTAGTGAGAAGGAAATTTTTAAAGAAAAATATTTGCAACATCCTAAAAATTTTGGCGCGATAGCTTCGTATTTAGATAGGAAATCGGTTTCTGATTGCGTTCAGTACTATTATTTAAGTAAAAAGACAGAAAATTATAAACAATTGTTGAGAAAGTCTCGACAGAGGACTAGGTCGTCGAGAAATAACACGCAAAAGGTTAATAATAGCGCGAACACTTCGGTGATTGATATTTTAACGACTGGGGTCACCACAAGACTGCAAAGGGAGCAACAGAAAACCACTGTCGCTCAAAATAGGGAAAATTCTGATACTCCCACTAATTCTTCTTCGTGTGCAACATCGACTGTTACGACTTCGTCTAGTGCTCCGTTAAGTTGTATCACAAGCATAGTGTTTTCTAATTCTTCTAATTCAACGACTATTACAAACTGTAACGTTTCGGGTGATTCTAGTATTCCCTCGACTTCGAGTACCACCGCCAGTACAGTAACTTCGACAGCAACTTCCACTGTATTGGCAACCACATCAATTTCTAGCATCAGTTCGAGCATGGCTGTGAATGTACCTGTAGCAAAATCGCCTAAATCTAGTAATGACAATGGAACAAGTGGTGATAGTGTTAAAAACTTTAGTGATATTAATTCTTCATGTGATGAAGCTAAAATTTCTAAACATGTTAGTGATAGTGCTGCTAAAACTTCTAAAGACACCACCGTTGATGGTAACCTTAACAACACCAGTGGAGACGTTCAAAAACCAGGAATTATTGGTATTAAAAAAGAAATTGAACTTGCACAAGAAAATAACGTCAGGTATGTTACTCATCCTTGTCTTATCGGTCATGGTAAGACTACTTTTTTATTTTTATTTTCTCTTTAAACGGACAACTTCATTTGAGTCATTTACTCTGCTTCCGTGCAGCATAGTGCATTTCAGTAGTAATTCTCCCATCTAGTGGTGCGGTGGTCAACCCCTATATTGATTTTTCGTTTTCGCTAATGTAGCTCTCTGTAATTCTATCTCATACAATAACGAGCAGGTTGCGCTACCTTCAACATTTTTGATGGAAACAAAATCGAGCTCGAAAATCAAATTCATCATTTTTTCTTTCTTTCTTTTTTTTTTTTAATAATAAATTTACCCATTCGTATCAAGTTTAGTTTTGTTCCGAGTGTAACTGAAAGTTTCCATCTCGAAATTTTTTTCATTTTTCGAACAAAAACCTCTCAAAAATTTAAATTACGAAAATAAAATTTATTTATCATTTTTCATTGTTATTTTTTTATTGCAATCAGTTTTATTTCGGTAAACATAATTTGCATTGCAATCTGCTCGAGTGTTTTATTCCCGCGAGATTTCATATTCCTGCTGACTGCACAATTATTGGTTAAACATTGAGATCAATTTTGGAAATTGATACTTTAATAACATAAAATTGAAATTAATTTATTTGTAAATTTTCGATCTTATTGGCATATTTTCGGTTTCGATTCGATGGATATTTTATAAATTATTCTCGTTACAGTGATCAAAGTGTGTCATCAAATGAAACAAAAAAGAAGAAAGAACGAAGAAAAGATAAAGAAAATGCGACTATGGAATCTAGCGAGGACGAATCGATGGATGTTCAAGGTATTTTGAATTTTTTACTAATTAAAAAGCGTAAACCAATTTCGAAAAAAAGAAAAATTTAATCTGCTCATCCATTTTTTAATTACGTAATATTTAATTCCAATATGTAAACGTTTTCACTTTGTTTTGTTTTTTAAATAAATTGCTATTAAATTTCAATTCAATCAAATTTTAAAATTAATTAAAATTTTTAGTACCTACATGTTAGCTAATGAATGCGCAGAATTTGAAATTGATTTGAAATCAGTTAAGCGTGCATTATTAATGTGCTCGAGTACATACAGGATACTTTGTATTAATTGCTTGCTTTCAGTGTAGTGTAGAGGATGCTAATTTCTTCACATTTTTCTTGCATTCTGATTATTTTTTATTTTCCTCACGTTTTCGACTTATTTGCATTAAACGAATTCCTTCAGCAGTACTGCTTGATTAAAAAAAAAATGTTTTAATGGTCGAAGGCGGTCACAGTTGTCTTCTAGTCGTGACTTCTAGGGTGACTTCCCGAAAGTTCCCATTATTTTAGATCCGAAATTTTCGAGTTCGGGCGTCTGCAGGGTTGTTTTTAAAATTGGCATGGATTCGTTTTAACAGTAAATGTGTTTGGTTTTTATTTCAAATAATAACAAACTAATTTTAATACAAATACGGAATTTATACCAACCAAAAAACACTTGTATAACATAAAGACTTGTCATGGGCGGGGCTAACCTTTTGGACACAGCCAATACTTTAAAATATAAATTTGAATGTTTCTCTTTGTTATTTACGCCGTAAACTACCAATATTTTATTAAAAAAATTTAAATTCCGGTTAAATTATTTTATTTTTTTTATTTAATTCAATTAATACTTCTTTTAATATAACTATTACTACTTATGTACTCTTTTATATTCCACTTTATACGAGTAGGCATTTGACTTCAAATCTACTAGGCTTACGGCCTTTCGTAAACATTCCACTTTGGTTATATTATAATACTCTTAATTTAAAAGCATACAATGGGTTTATTATTAATTTAAGTATGGGAAGGAGAGCGGGATTTCTCAGGTGAATTTGCGGGTTTGCATCCCAGTGGCGATAAAGATGACTCGGATTGTATCCCCGAAGCCCTCCTGGATAAAAATAATGTTTTATTTATTTAAAATAATATTTCGGTTACTACTGACGCGCACGAATGGATTAACGAGATTCCGAAAAAGCATTTTCTAAATACGCCACTGTCGTGGCTGAAAAGCTACGTAAGAACCACGAGTTGAAACTTTTTGCGGATGCACATCCGCTCTGTTTGAAAAAATCCTTATGCTATCTGCAAACTTTCTGTTTTCAAATTGTTGTCTTCTGATCCCTCACGAGCTCACATTGGTCTTCCTATTATGAATAGGTTTCATTGCTAATTGTTCATCTATTGCTGAAAAAATTATTTTGTACCTGAGGAAGTAAGTATGCGACTTACGACGGCTCTTTCTCTTACAAATTTAAAGAAATTAGAAGTTTACGGGACAGGGAAGCGTCAGTGCGGCCTTCAGGCCGCACAAACTAAGGAATCTAGTTTTTTTTCTTTCTTATATTATAAACTAATTTTTTTGTTTCATTTTTATAGTTTACTTATTACTTATTTATTAATTATTTATTTATTTAAATAAACGGTTTAGATTGAGGTAATGAGATTATTTTGATATTATAAGTAGGTGTAGTCTGTTCTACGAGATTACTTTAACTTTTTATAATTTACTTAGCAGTAGTTTTAGTAATTATTTACTACTAAGGTCCAGTATTTCAGTTGCTAGTTAAATTACGTTCAAGGATTAACCTACGTTTATGGCTACCTGATTGGTCAGATATCAACTTGAACTAAGTTTAAACTCTGATCTTAGTTTAAACCACAACTGAAATACCGGCACTAAGAAAAATTACTAAATGTAAATATGTTATATTCCTCTAGTTTTTAGGTGTAAATCACACTCGAGCTCTCGTGGGACAGACTATATTTACATATTATTTAATTAGGTTTTGGCATATTTTATCATATTATAACTAGAAAACTTTTTGATAATTACATGATAGTTAATTAATTGAAACCAAGAGCAATAAATCACAACTATTTAAATAATATAATAATAAATTCGTATGCCTACGAACTCGTATCCTACGAACTCTTTTTAAATTAAAATATGATGAAACTAAAACTAAATTTAAATAATTTTAAGAATTATTTTATTCATATGAATATTAATTTGTATAGAACTTTTTGTATACCCCGCAGGGGGTGGGGTAAATAATATTTTTTGCGGATATAGACATTATACTATCTAAATCAACCGCCTTTGTAAATAGAAAATTAACATATAAAAACTTATTTACGCAAATTCCCGCTTTCCTAATTATTTTAGAGAAGAAATGAAAGATACAAAAATAAACTACGAATGATAAGAGCATTAGATTTCATCTAGCTTTTATACTTAAAAAGTCAAAAAGTGCTTTTGAAATTGTTTAAAGTAAAATCTAGATGAAATCTAATGCTCTTATCATTCGTAGTTTATACATGTTAATTTCCTATGTTCGGCTAACTCATTCAGTACCCTGTATAAACATCGGGGGGGGGGGGGATTGTTTCAGACTCTGTAAATTTGATCTTTCGGTGGACTTGGAAGTAAAATTTAAATTGCAAATGGTACTATTTTGAAAAATAAATTATTCTTTCGTTGTGGATTTTGACGTTTTTGATTGAAGAAACTACTCACATAAATTTGGTGTGGTTCAGCTTGCAGTCAATCTAAAATTAAGGCGAGGGGAAAATTTGATCTCTATAAAATGACAGGAATGTGTATCATTTTTACGAGATTGATGCAAATATTGACGTGACCAGGATGTCATACGTCGATGGGATTTACTTACGGATGCTTTGTGTTCCAGCTTCCCATTTCAATATGATGTGGTTACGAGCTTAAAATCAGCATATTTTATTTTTTAATATTTTCTACTAGAGATATCCTGGCTTTTCAAAAATAAGATCGGAATTATGTTACAGTATTGGAGTTTTTATTGATCGATTTTTACATTTAAAAAATAACAGTTAATGAAATTATGGATCTGAAAACACCGTTTGAGCATATAGGATGAGCATTCACAAAATGTACAAAAAATTACAATTATTTACAAACATAAAACAAGATTTAATGAAATACACATTAATTTTCAATTCCAACCTCGATTTCGCTTTCGTCATTATTTTTTGAATCGGAAAAAGCGGAATTGCTCTCCACGTTGGATTTATCATCAATTTCCATGCTGTTGACACTTTCATCGCCCATTTCCTCAGCATGACACATTTTTCTGTGCTTATGCACAAAATAGTAACTCGGAAATTTAGATCCGCAAGTTTTGCATGGATAATATTGCACGTTCATGTCGAGCTGCTTCACCTCGCGTTTGGTGCTCACGTACTTTTCAACTTTCTGTATAGTTTTGACTTCCGTACAAACCGGATTTAGGTGTCTTCGGGCATGTTTTTGATAACAGTATTGCGATTTGAACGTGTGATTGCAGTAAACGCAGGTGAACAAATCCTGACCCGAGCCTTCTGCTGCACCGCTTTGCACCCGATTTTCACTTTGCTTATCCCGAATGCTATTACCGATTATCTTATTAAGCAGCGCGGTTCGATCTATCGGCGGTTCGATCGGACAATTTTCGAAATTTTTTATTCCGTAATTTTCGTTCAGGACGCGGTGAAAACGTACCGGCCCGTCACAGCACGCAACGTCCACTATAACCTTCTCTCCGACCACGCCGCTGCTCGAATTTTCTTTTTTAGTTTTTCCCTTTTCCAATGTCAGCTTTTTATCGTCATGATTATCAGTTTTCGGTTTCTCCGGTATCGGTTCCGGTACGGGAGTTTCGATTTTATGTTCTGGTGCCCCTATCGCGCGAAACGGAGTGGCTTCTGATTTTTGTAAATTCCCGAAAAGTGGCGGCAAAATTTGTTGATGCGGTAGGACGGTTTTGCGACTGGCGATCGGTTTGACGACGTTGATTACGTTAACCCGGGGTTCTAAGGGATGGTGGTGGATTAAGAAGGAGCGACAAATTTCCAAAGCCCTCGGCATGTGCAAAATGTGCGTGGCTAAGAGGATATTATAAATGTTTCCAAAATTTAGATCCAAGAAACCGGTGTACATGAAGGTTAATAACGAGGAAAATTCGTCTACGTTTACGTTTGGCACCAAAATAGGACTCTTACCTAAAATTTTCAATGGAAATAATTAAAAAAAAAAAGTTAACCACCAACCTGTGTTATTCAAAAATACAGCTTTAAAAAATCCACTGTGAGCAGATAAAATATTCTTGTGGGCCGAAAAGTGCGTCATGGTTGGTCCAACCTGTAGGGTTACATCCGGTATTCCATTTGATTGTGGCGGATTGTAGTCGAAACTTGGGGAATCACCCAGCGGTGGTAGAATAGTGGCTCCAGGCGTTAAGGACAACCAGGCACGGTATAACGAATACATTTTCAAAAAAAAAATTTAATCCATTTTCACTGCTATTGAAAATGTTTGGAAAATTTTTTTTGTAGTCGGAAAATATTTTTGCACAAATTTTTTTTAATGATGTGTTAACACTGCTACCGATTGCTAAAGACTAACCGAATTATATCTCCATCTGTCATAGTTTATAGTCATAATTCATACTATCGGCATCTCTTTCTGTCACGGCGGTGGGGATAACTGCCCCTATTATCTACCCCAAGTGGGAGCATAAACCGCTTGTACGATAATTGCAATTGTTTTCATCAATTGAGGGTAATTTGAGGATCTGTTTGTATAACAAAATCAATTCGCTTGTAAATTTTATCGAAAGCAATCCCAGTGTTTTATTCGTTGTAATCAATTTCATTACCTTTGTGGCTTTTTTAAATTTTTTGTCATGGAAAAGTTTTGAAATTAAAATCACAGGAGAGAAATTGTAATTTTCTCGCGGATGCCTGTTGATGTGAAGTTTTAGGAAACTGGCCGTTTTGGAATGTTTACGTGAACAATTTTACGGTAAAGCTACCCCCTGGTTTATGTATAAAATGAACTTAAGTTGTCGTAAGCCGGAGAGCTTGATAACTACAATTCGATTCAGTTTTTCTGCAATAACTCGAAAACGCCGAGAGATATCTGAAATGTTGAAGAGATCAAATGTGTTCAACGTAGAAAAACGAACAATTTTTGTTACAAACATTTTTGATTATCTATTACCGTTTCCGAGTTAGGGGACGTCCATAAATTACGTGAGGTGTTTTTCTTAAAATGTAGACCCCCCCCTCCCCCTTGGTGAGATTTGCTGAGATGTAACGGGACTCCTCCCCCCCTCTCTATCTAGTCACGTGAGATTTTTTCTCACGAGAAAATAAGTAAAATAAAAAAAAATTAACTAAAAATACAAAATGTTATCTGTTATAATAATGTTATTCTCTGAATTAAAAGGTTGACGTGAGAATTTCATTGACCCCCCTCCCCTTAAATGAGATTTGGTGAGATTTTGCCGGACCCCCCCCCCCCATTTTGAACATCACGTAATTAATGGACGTCCCCTTATTCTATATGAAGCTAAGTTGTCATAAACCAGCTTGATTACTACAACTCGATTTAGTTTTTCTCCAATTACTCGAAAACGCTGAAAGATATCTGAAATATTGAAGAGATCAAACGTGTTCAGCGTAGAAAAACGAACAATTTTTTGTTATAAACATTTTTGATTATCTATTACCGTTTTCGAGTTATTCGAGATGAAGCTAAGTTATCATAAGCCGGAGAGCTTCATAATTTTTTTTTCGAGTTTTTCTCGAATAACTCGAAAACGCTGATAGATAACTGAAATGTTGAAGAGATTAAATGTGCTCAGCGTAGAAAAACGAACAATTTTTGTTATAAACATTTTTGGTTATATATTACCGTTTTTGAGTTATTCGAGATGAAGCTAAGTTGTCATAATCCGGAGAGCTTGATTACTACAACTCGATCCAGTTTTTCTCGAATAACTCGAAAACGCTGATAGATATCTGTAATGTTGAAGAGATCAAATGTGTTCAGCGTAGAAAAACGAACAATTTTTGTTATAAAAATTTTTGATTATCTATTAGCTTTAAATTGTCGTAAGCCGGAGAGCTTGATTACTACAACTCGATTCAGTTTTTCGCCAATAACTCAAAAACGCCAAGAGATATCTGAAATGTTGAAGAGATTAAATGTGCTCAGCGTAGAAAAACGAACAATTTTGGTTATCTATTACCGTTTTTGAGTTATTCGAGATGAAGCTAAGTTGTCATAATCCGGAGAGCTTGATTACTACAACTCGATCCAGTTTTTCTCGAATAACTCGAAAACGCTGATAGATATCTGTAATGTTGAAGAGATCAAATGTGTTCAGCGTAGAAAAACGAACAATTTTTGTTATAAAAATTTTTGATTATCTATTAGCTTTAAATTGTCGTAAGCCGGAGAGCTTGATTACTACAACTCGATTCAGTTTTTCGCCAATAACTCAAAAACGCCAAGAGATATCTGAAATGTTGAAGAGATTAAATGTGTTCAGCGTAGAAAAACGAACAATGTTTGTTCTGAACATTTTTGGTTATATATTACCGTTTTTGAGTTATTCGAGATGAAGCTAAGTTGTCATAATCCGAGCTTGATTACTAAATTCGATCCAGTTTTTCTCTAATTACTCGAAAACGCTGATAGATATCTGTAATGTTGAAGAGATCAAAAGTGTTCAGCGTAGAAAAACGAACTAAACATTTTTGATTATCTCTTACCGTTTTCGAGTTATTCGAGATGAAGATAATTTGTTATAATCCGGAGAGCTTGATTTACTACAACTCGATTCAGTTTTTCCCAATAACTCGAAAACGCCGAGAGATATCTGAAAAGTTGAAGAGATCAAATGTGTTGAGCGTAGAAAAATGAACAATGTTTGTTTAGAACATTTTTGATTATCTATTACCGTTTTCGAGTTATTCGAGATGAAGCGAAGTTGTCATAAGTCAGCTTGATAACTACAGCTCGATTCAGTTTTTCTCGAATAACTCGAAAACGCTGAGAGATATCCGAAATATTGAAGAGTTCAAATGTGTTCAACGTAGAAAAGCGAACAATTTTTGTTATAAACATTTTTGATGATCTATTACCATTTTCGAGTTATTTGAGATAAACTGCATTGACAAGAATGATTTGTTTTTTCTTCTTCTTTTTGATAATAATTTTGATAAAAACTTGTTTTGACCGTGGGACAGGGCATTCATAGTAATCATGTGTCATATAAATTCTAAAAAAATTTTGAGTTTTATTTTAACTATGAATGGAACTAATGGGAAATTTATAAAAAATCTGTATGTGAGCTTACATTCTCTAGGTCGCTAAATTATTGAAACTTTTTCTCACACATCGTAAACTTTCCTAAATAAACAACAAATACCTAATTGGAAACATTTGAATTGTATTTGTTGATCAAGTGGGGACGATAAGTGGTATTGGGGACTGGAGGGTATGGTATACCTCCCAGTAGTTGCGGCTCGGGAATTCTGCAATGATGTTGCTTTACAAAATAATTTTTCAGTCGGAGGGTTTTCTTATCTTTTTTTGATTCTTAGACCATTTTCACATATTAGAATCTCGTTAATTCATTCATACGCATTCGTTTTTGTATAATTTAAAATTAGTTAGGTACTGAAACTCCGGATGAATCTACGTAAGTTTGAAATTTTTATAGTAGAACAAAGTAGCTAGACAAATCTGTTTCAAGCAAAAATATTTGAATTTGCGAGTTAATTGGAAGTTTTTTTTGCAGTAAAATTGAATCTTTCATTGGGAAATTAAACGTTGATTAAAAACGTTCATTAATTTAGTAAAAATATTTAATTATTAGTTTCTAATTAACTCTCTTACACGCGATCGAGCGCAGTTGTAAAAATGTAGACGGGCTTCGTGATGTAGCTTTGGGCCAAAGTGGAGATGAAATGCGAATATAAATATTAAATATCAAGAGATAATTAAATTACCTCTGTTCAAATAACGTTTTATTTTTAATTTAAACTAATCAGAATTTCTAAACATTTTTGATTTGTTAAAAAGGTTATGGGTTCCGATGGTGTTGGTGCGGTGGGTGTCCATTTTAAAAATTCGATTATTGAGATAAATGGACAGGCATAGAACAACAACTAACACGTACAAATGATGACCTGACAATTAGCAAAATTATCTGCCTGATTGATTTATTCAAATGCCAAAATGGCACATGTACTATACGATATTACAATAAATTTACTAATTAGCGATTATTGATTGGGGTCATTAATATTATTATCATATCACAACCAAGCAAGGATTGTGATTTGTCGTGCGGTGCAATTTTGTATCCATTTTGAATAAAAAGGAACAAAATACATTCGAAATTATTGTCTAAGGATAATATAAAATGTAATCGAGATATTAACGATAAGAAGTAATGGATAGAAGTTGAGATAACATCTAATTGCTATTGAATTGTTTTATATGCAATTGGTTTTCGTAATAAGTGCTTTATGAATATTTAAAACGCCGTTTTTCTTTATTGCTTTATGGTTCCACCACCACATCGGCCTACCGGTAAAGTAATTGAAATGCAATTATACACATTTTGTTATTTTTATTTGTTTATTTCTTTCATGATATATCGATTTCAATATTAAATTAGTACTCCTCATTAATTATTCCTAACCAATTTAATGTTGTTTTCAAAATTTAATTTACCAAAGTGGACAATTTTGTCGTCACCCCGTAACCGACTCTTCAGTAAAAGCTGCCTACCTCCCTTAATTCGCGATTTTGTTTGAAAGTAAAGTTTTTTTCGTCACTTTTCATACAAACTTGGCGAACTTAAATTTTGTATTCATTCGAAGTTCAAATATACCCAAGTTTTGTATTGTTCCGTAATTCTGTCGTTACGGCTCTGCGTTGATATGCTTCTTAACATTTCACCTTTGTGTGGCAACAAGTAAGATTTCGGTTGAATACAATGAGAATGAGTCGAGATGTATTAGAAATCCTCCTGGTATTGATTGCCGACAAGGTTTTGTATTTCGACAGTACTGAAAATTATGAGAAACTTTCAGGAATCAGCTAATATTAGGGTTTGGGCCAGGAGGAATCTAATAGCAGTTCAGGAGCTTATAATTTTTTTTCATTTAGCACAAAAACACAATTTCGCCAACGTGGCAGTTTTGCCCCACTTAACACAGCTTAAATACATAGATGTATCGACATACTAAATAAATATTGATATTTAAAATATTTTTTTTGAAAATCAGTCAAGTTTTCCAGCTAAACAAACACGATTTTTTGTGTGTAACTCTGAGGAGAGTTGAAAACGCTTTAAATGTTTAGGATTAATTAATTGGACATATTTTACACGTAAGCAATTAATACTTGCAACGGTGTTGATTTTCTCGACTAATTAATGCGGATTACAACATTCGTTTGCTCTGCTACAAACCTCCAATTACCAGCGAATATCTCTGTTGAAACTTAATTAATGTTGACTTTTCAAAAACTCCCAACTACTGCTTGCGCCCATTCACCCCTTCACCACCATCTGCTCAAATTTATTTAATTTTATCATGAGATATTTTCATCCCAGCGAGTAATTATTTCGATTTTTTAATTAATCGAGATGTTAAGACGGCACTATTTTTTTACTTGGCGAAGAACAAGCGAAAGATATTTTAAAATTGAATACTTGAATTTTTAATAATTAATTAAAATATGGGGGCTGCTTTTGAAGCATTCATTTACAAAATTGAGTAGTAAGTAAGCAAACAGATCCGCAATTTTAAATATGCATACAGCATATGCATATTTACATTTTGTATTTGAAAGGGGAAAAGACAAATCTGGTTTTCATTCACTTAATAAAAGAGCCAAGACGCTATTTTTTAACTTCAATATTATCCAAAATTTTCTTTTTCCAAATTGTTTAATTTAAAAATTCGAGTGGCTTTCGAATTTTTTTCCTTCGTTAATGTGGGGTGAATTTTTCGTGGGGTGGGTGTGTATTTGCTTACGAGTATTTTGTCGAAGTATTCAACGGCAAGCAGAGGAACAATTCAAGCTGAGAGGTCCCTAAGGAAATTTATAACAATGTCTAAATTCAACCGGAAAATCTTTTGATTAGACGTCACCATTTATGTTTAACAAGCTCTCATATTGTTTGAATAAAAACCACCGAGAGTAAAAGGGAATTACTAACAACCAATAATACTTATTCTCTCCCTCTCTTAAAATATATTGAAATTACCTGTATAAAAAATCTATCATGCAAATCACTGTAATTCCAGTACCTTCCAACAATAACTATCGATTTCTATCGTTCGCTTTTTAAAATATTCATCAATTTAATTTAACAACATCCTTCTTTCTTTTCATTCTAAAACTTACTTTAAACAATAGTTCGATTTAACCGCATAATTTATAATTGCTGGAATAACAAATTTATTTTTCCGAGTGTAGAGCTCCATTTTTGTATATACAAAATATTCATGCAAAGCGTAAATGTGATTTTAATTCATAATGGTTTCGAGTTAAAGAGTTTTTGCGGAAAAAAAAGAATTAACAAAATCCAATTTAAAATTAATTTAAGATAGATGTTAACTGTCTCACTCCTAGAAGGCAACTGTGGCCGGCTCCGCCTATTAACCCACGTTGCTACAACTATTTACGTCGAGTACACGTACCTTCCGTCAATAAAAAATAATATTTGCCATTTATGTGCTTGAATTCTTTTTTTTTTGGACTCAGTGATGCAACACAGAAGGGGGGGGGGTAACGGTTTTATTTAATTTTATTGTTTTATTTTGTTACTTGGTAAATTTTTGTACACTAGTTTTCCCTTGATGAAATTTTCTTCGGATTTCTTATGATTTCCTGATTTTTATTTGAATTTCCTTAAGATTTCCTTTCGAAATAGTTGTAAAAGCAAAAAAAGCTCATCTATAAGTATTCTTAAGATTTCATAATTTTCTTGCTGTCCTTAGATTTCCCAAAATTTTCTGTCGTAAGATTTCCTTAAATTATTTTATTTTTTCCCTAGGATTATGGTTTTCCCCAGCGATTTCCTTCTTGGTTTTTTCCATAAAAATAATATTCTCCCATATTGTTCATATTTAGCTTTGATGGCTTTGGTCCAATAGTAGAATTTATCTCGGCCATCAGGCTCAATTTTTTCTACATATTTGTAGTGGCAAATCCAGCGCTGTTATTGGTGTTCACAAGCATCATTTTAAGTAAAAAATCTGCAAATTCGAATTTCCGTTTACCATAAATCGGAACAATTCCGTTCCAGTTGCTGTTCTAGACACATTTAATAAATTTATTTGCCTGAAGCTTCCATAATCCCGTTCGATATTATTATCGTTGATATTTTCAATTAAATTGAATTTAAAAAAATATATTTATTGAAATTCAAATTTATAATCTAAATATAAAAACACTAACATAAAATTATTGCCATCGCTAAACCGGTGAGGTGCTCACACAAAAAAAATTCTAGTGCGAAATTTGCGGTTTGGTGGCGCTCGTGACGCTACCATGTGTCAACAATATGGCGGCTCTATTACGTACCTACACTTGTTGTTTTGAGTTTGATTCTGAACGAGAAATTGAGAAGATGATGTAGTCTAGTGTGTTGTGTTGGGTGTAGCGATTTGGGAATAAAATAAAAGCGTACACTGGGGGGTATTCCATACCCCCCAGATCCCCCGGTTAACAACTATTGCAGGGTAAGAGTAGACGTTTAGGGATTCTGTCAGGATTCGTCAAGGAAAAATGTAGAACTTCCATTGAGTTCCATTGAGTATGAGTTGCCTGGGGGGATATGACAAATAAAATGAGGATGCACTGGGGGGTATTCCATACCCCCCAGACCCCCCGGGTTATCCTTTTTCTTTTATGTCTCTTAAACTTAAATTCAAAATTTAATAAGTTGTAGAGGTCCCACAATATATTTAAAGCTTTGGGCATCGAAAGAGATATATCCACTGCTGGGCACATATGCATGTGAGCATAGGCGCAACTACGAGGGCTAGGGGGCTTAGCTCCCTCAAAATTAGTCCTCCCAAAATAAATTGACTACGGCAAAAAAATGGATATTTCCATTGATATAGAAAGCGTAATCGACAAATTTGCGAAAAAGGAAATGAGAATTCCGTTACGTTTTTAGTTTTTTTATTTTATGTGTCACTAAATTTATATTAAAAAATAAATTTACCCCTAATATATTATACCTAGTTGCGCCAATGCATGTGAATAATTTTATTTTTGCATACCCGGGAGTTGAATATCGTTGATCGATGGCAGAAACCATAATAAAACTGGCCCGAGGTTAAAGTATTTATTTATTATTATAAATTCCAATATTGATCGAGCTTTAGTGTAGCCACTGGCAAACCGGGGGGTCTGGGGGGTATGGAATACCCCCCAGTGTACGGTTTACTCTTTATTCATGGACCAATAGTATTAGTTCTTCATTCTTAATTGTGAGCGCCGTATTTGAAAGTCGCAGTTTTGAGAAAAAGAGGAAAGGATATTCCCCTGATATTCGAGTGCAACTAATAGCATCGAAAGCCCGATTTTCGGGTTATTTTGTCAGAATTTGATTTTTATTTTATGTTCTCTCTTTTCGGGCCCCTCTGGCCATTGGGCCCTAGTCACGTGCCTAATGCGTCTAATGGTAAAATAGGCCCTGTATAAAGAAAACTTTCTATACCAACTATACGTATTTGAACAACTTATATTTTTCCGCGTGGTTGCGTTCGCTTAATGAAAATCGCGATTGTCTTTTGCTATTTGACAACTTGTATTTGCTAATTATTTATTAGAAGATGCAAATTCGAAGCCTTTTTGTTCGTTCCAGTTTGGGTAATTGCGGTTTTTGCTCAAAATAAAAAATTAAAAATTGTAATTTCCTACAAAGTTTAGTTTTTCGAGTAAGTTAGTTTAATAAAACGATTACTTATCGAAATATGCAGAGTTATGCTAATTAAGATTAAACATTTATTCGTTTTAATTCAAAGATGAATATTTAAAAAGGTTTAGATGAATATTTGGTATGAGGGCACTTTTAGTGATTAAATAAAATATTTATTATTCGCTTTCATGAGATGAAACACATACGTACTGTACATGGCCTGGTATCTTCTTTGAGAATATTTTATCAAATCGTCGAGCTTTCAACAATTAAAATGATTCTCTCAATTATCTGATTATTACTATTTCTTCTGTTTTCAAAACTCCCGCCTTCGTTTTTCGACTTTTTTTCCAAACCTGACCGCTTGATTATTATATGTCAAAGTTGACGTTTAAATAAAATGAAGAAAAAACTAGCAGTGCAGTTATCCGTTCTGGGTGCAATTATAAGATACTGGTTGATGACCTCTGGGTATCAGAATTACATTTCCGAATGTGTAGAACTTTCAACACCAACCAACTCGTGGAAGCGCATCACCGAAGGATTATTTTTATCAAAATTAAATATTAATCCCTATTCGGGAGATATACTGCACGAAAGCCCGCTAAATCTACGAATTTTTGAAATTTTAATGTCGACTTGCCGCCAACACTTTCATATGGTTTTTATACTTTCCGATGTAATTACCGCTGGCATTTTGTATTTTGTTGCAAAGAAATACATAATTAACGAATTGCGAAATGGAGAAGAAAGAGATTCCGTTATTTTGGCCAATTATTGTTCCGCCTTTTATTTATTTAACCCTTACTCCATACTTAATTGCGTTGCTTGTACTACAACCACCTTTAATAATTTACTTTTGTCTTTATATTTTTTGGGATTAACTCACAACAATTTAATTTTGACCACATTTTCACTTGCTTACTGTATATCCCAAAATTTTTACTTCCTCTTGTTAACATCCCCCTTATTGATACGGTTCTACCGGACCAAAGCTTCCTGCATTCTTCTCCTGACATTTTTTGGAGCCTTTTTCGTTGGCTGCTCTTACTATCTCCAAAACGGCTGGGAATTTCTTGACTCGACTCATGGTTTCGCGTACTTCGTGCCGGATTTTCGTCCCAATATTGGCCTGTTTTGGTACATCTTCATGGTCATGTTCAATCATTTCGCCTCCTTTTTCATTTTTGCCTTTCAAGCCAACGCAACTTTTTTTTACCTAATTCCCTTATCAATTTTTCTACGGGACGATTCCGTGATGCTGAGCACCTCTTTGGTGTTCTTGGTCACGATTTTCAAGTCGTATCCATGTTTGGGCGAAGTCGGCTTCATCTTTTCCTTGCTTTTGTGCTGGAATCACCTCTGGGAATACTTTAGACTCGGATTTTTTACTTCTTACGCGTTTTTGTTGACCAATGCTCTAGCTCCGAACGTTTTACATCTGTGGTTGTACGGCGGTTCCGCAAACATAAACTTTTATTTCGGCGCAACCTTAGGTTTCACGTCAGCCGAAGTCTTTTTATTCATCGACTGGTTGGTAGCTCACGCAAAGTTTAAATTTATGGTCAAAAACGGTTTGAACCTGGAGGAAGGAAAAGTTTTAGGCTTTGAAGATTAAGCTATTGTAACTAATATGTCCAAATAAATGTTTTGAAAATTTGTAATTTTCTTTTGTTTTTTTTTTGCAGAAAAATTGGGTCATAGTCAGTGCATTGTTTGCGGATCTCAACTTGGTCCTCAGCTCCAGTCTCGGCCGCTAATTCCCAGTCAGGCGTCCCAGTATGGGCTTCGTGAAGACCAAGTACCTCCTAACGGTCGTGTGTGTAACACCTGCAGGTGTAAGTGCGTGCGGTCTCGTTACACACATTGCCCGTTACCTAGCTGCCCGAACTCGCGCGGCCGCGTCAAGCGTTTGCGTTCGTTCCCTCAACGCTTATTGGATCTACCTCCAAATTTACGCGATCCCATACTAACGGAGTTTCGCGTACCGCCGTCTGTAACCAAATGCTGTTCGGCGTGTTTTAGTCGATTTCAACGACGTTTGGGGCCCATCGAGGAGTGGCCCGAAGAGGAGGTGAAACAATTGAGAATATTCTTGACCGAATTTGGAGCTAACTGGCAGCTAGTTGGAGAGCGTCTTAACAAACCGCCTCAACAAGTACGGAGCTTTTATTCGGCGAATAGGAAGCGGCTAAATTTAGATATGTGCTTAGGAGACAGAAAGCCCGCTTTGACAGATGAAGAAGAAAGCGGAAGTAGTACGAGCAGTTGCGAGGAATCGATTCGGGAACGTCTATCATCTGATACGGCGAGTGCGGAAAGTCCTTCGACGAATCACGATCAGAATCAACAACCGCCGCTTAAGAGAGACGATTATGATTCAGAAACAACGGAAACTGCGGATGAGCAAACACCAGAGCATTATCAGACGTCGGCAACTATAACCGCTCTCAATTCAGATGGCCGTCCAAGATCTAGTACTTCTCCCTTTACAGTAAAGGACTTGATGCTTAACGTAATTGAATTCCAACTAACAAGAGACGATAATTTACAGCCTCAAGCTCCACCAACAACCGGAATGGGACCGACGGACGCGCCTACCATCACGTCTATACTTCATAACGATTCGAACGAGGTTACTATCGTGAGTGAATACAATTTAAATAATATGCCGTCGGCGAGAAGTGTGCGAAGCGAGGTGTCAATTACAAAATTGGTGACGCCTATGATCGCAGCTACGATAACGCCGGTTCCCGCTCCAGGACAGGTACCGCAACAACCTCCACCTCAAGAGCATCCCAACAGGTACGTTTTGAATTTCTTACCCACACTCTTTGGCACTTTTAGTTATTTGCAAAATCTGAATTCTTCTTTGTTTATTTAATTATAGTTTTGCCAAAAGGAAACTTTTTCACTTTTACTTGGAAAACTATGTTTGATGTAACTGGAAGGTTGAAACAAAATTTTTGTGTTGTGCATGTCTTTTTAGTAGGCCAATCAGATTAGGGTTTTTAAATCCACAAAAATTCAGACCGAATTAAACTTGGATTGTTTGATAGAAAATAAGGATTTTATGGAAAAGAATATATAAAATAGGTGTGGAGTAAAAATTCATGCCCATACTAGGTCTAGTACTGCCCGCGACCACGTCGGCGTTTGTGTTTGACGGCGTCGTGCATAAAACAAGTTTGAATTTATTTTTATAACTTTTATTTTTGATGATGAGAGAACCGTTGGAGAAATCCGGCGTTCAAGTGAAAGGAAATTTGAGGAAATCTTTCAAAAATCTTATAAATGAAATTTTTTTTAAAATTTTTTGATTTTTTCACGTCGCTTGCTGAATTATTAATATCTCGCGAACGAAGTAGGAAAAACTAAATGTAAAAATATTTATTTTTATTTTTAAAAACTAATTTCTATATCTTTTTATGGAATACCAAATGAAACATTTTATTAACATAGAAAAAAGTTAAAACTTTTGTTTGTATGTTGGATTTACATTCATTATACATAAAATATATTTTTAAAACTTTTTAGCTAAAAGAAAAATAAATAACTAATACATTTTTAATTAATAAATAATTTTTTTTTTTTCATTAATATATTTATACCTACGGGCTACAGGGCAATGCTAAAATTTGTGTCCTAACCATCGTATATGATATCTCGATTTTCTATCGAACAGTTCGGGGTTGACCTGACCTGAACAATTGTATTTTAGGATTAAAAGACTTCTAAACTGATTGGCTTAGTTACACTTTGTTTTGGAAATTTGAAATTAATATTTTTGATTCGCAGCAAACCATTTTTGGCATAAATCGAAATTCTATTAACGCAACACACTGCTGGAAAATAATTTACTGGAAATTTTGTTCAATAATAATTGTACACATTTCGCACTCTTTTCTCCTTTTAGAATAAAAATAATAGGTTTCAAATAATGTTTATCCACAGGGATGATTTGTTGGTATTCCAAGTTCAAGATCCTAGAGAACCCGAAACTTTAGATTTGAGTATTAAAAAGCCCAGAGATCCACCGCCAGCACACGTCAAACTGATTCCAACTCAAATACATCGCACAGAAGCTTACGCGCCGTATCATCAGGAGCGCAAAAGCCCAGCAGTTTACGTTTCGACCGTACCTAGGGCTCAACCGAAAATTCCGAGTCCAAAACCGGCAAATCCTAAAGCCGGTTCCATAACTTTAGGTACTCCCATCATCAGTCAACCACGGTACGAGGGTTTACTACGTCAGATGACTCCAGAACCTAAAATGGGTTCGATCACGCAAGGCACACCTATCCATGTTCCGCACATGCAAGATAAGAGGATGTATGAATATTACAACAAGAGACCACCCATGCCGCCACACAATATTCCACCACAGAATGCAAATTATCCGGCACAGGTAGTAAAATTTAATTTATTATATTCACAAAGATTTCTAACTCTTTCCTTTTTCAGTATCGGCAACCAGCTTACTCCGTTGAACAGCAATTGAGTTCCCGCCAAATTATTATGAACGATTATATAACGTCGCAGCAAATGTTGGGCCGGCGAAACGATAAACCTCAATATTATGCGGCCACGAGTCCCCACAGAACGCCCCCGCCGCCTCAACTTCCGCAGCAGCGGCAAGGCGTTATACAGCGCCACACAAGACCGCACTATCCGCCTGGTCACGAAGCGCTAAGCTCATTAGTCGATGTTGCTGTACAACAGCCAAACTTACCTGTTCCGAATTCACCTCACGAAGGTTTGGGTAAAACAATGGCAGATAACATTTTGGATCAGCCACATCGTTTCCAAATGATACAGCATCAGCAGCAACAAATACGACAGCAACAGCAAAGACTGGACGCTGAAAGACGTGCATATCATCAGCAGCAACAGCAGCAGCAGCACCAAGCGGCGGCACGTCATCAACAACAACAACAACAGCAGCAACAACAACAGCAGCAACAACAACAACAGCAGCAGCAACAACAACAGCAGCAGCAACAACAACCGCGAGGTGATTCGTCGACGTTAACGGCAGCAAGTCTGATCGACGCGATTATAACCCATCAGATCAATCAAGTTGCGGAAGGAGGTCGAGGTGAGGTGGTAACCAACAACAGAGAACCGCGACCATGTGACCGTTTGTTTCAAAGTTTCCACCGCGATCCTCAACCACCCACGCAACCGCAACAACCCGATAACGGAGAACGCTCGCCTTCTGTTATAAGTGTTGATTTGGAATCGGAACCGGTCACAAAGACTCTGACCATTAAAGAACTGGCCGATACCGTAATAACCCACGATTTTGGGACCCGTCAGGCGGGCTATTACCACCACCCCGAGAGCATAAACGAACAGTGGAAGAGGCGGATCCAACACCAGAAAGAAGATTCAAACAAACAAGACGAGCGACAAATCATTCGAATTGCCCAACAGTCAAAATATCACGTGGAACCCGTCTCTCCGCCGGAAGCCAATCACTGGACGGAACAGCAAAGCTTCAGGCGCTATCAGCAACCCGAAACGCAACACAATTTCCCATTTGATTATGTCAAAAATCGCATAGCGGAAGCCATGCGTTCCGAAGACGATAAAAAGGAAGCACAAGATTCTCACTTGCAAGAAAAAGACCGAACCGATAGTCCGGGCGAAATGGTGATTGACGAAGAGAAGCACGAAAATGAATTCAGTTCGCAGCAGCAAACACCTCAGTCACAATCCCAGCAACAGCAGCAACCGAGCGGTTTTTCCTATCCGTTTGTCTCACACAAACCCGACAACACTGCCAACGACAATTCTCGCAACACCGAACCGAAACCACTTTTGTCTTCTCAATACGAACCCCTCTCGGACGAAGATTAATGCAAATTTTTATCGACGTGTTTTTAATTTCGTTTTAACCAGTGTAAGTATGATGAATTAGAAGCTTGTAATGTAAATAAACTAAGTGATATTTTTTAAGGTTAGGTTAGGATGTAACACTTGCATAAATTTAGCTCGATTTTTGCTGCGATTTTTTAAACCAGTTTTCTGAACGTGATGTAGGGAAAGGTTGATGAAATTCAGAGTTGTCTTTGAAATCCTAAGCTATGTTTTGTTTTTTCGAGACCGATTGTCTTTTGTTTTGTAATAACTTGTGATGTGACGAATTTAGTGACAAATATGTATGGATTAGGTATTAGGAAGTAGGCGGAAATTTCATCAATTTTTTTCCGGTAAAATATTTTTAACCTATTTTTAATTTATTTTTTATGTGATCCAATCAAACATTGAGCTGAATCGACTAGCGTCCATTTTAGTTATTTTAAATTAATGTAGATATACTATAAAATATTTTACTTTTTTGACTAAGGAATAAATAACTGTAAATAAAATTGTAAACTGTATATTAAAAAATGAGTCGGATAAAAATAGGATAACTTAGATAGGTAGAAATACTGCGAATATTCGACATTTACAAAGAATAAGTTATAAGATTTGCAAATGTTTCGTTGTATAAATTGTCCAACTTTTGCATTTCCATGCTCCTCCCCCTTTTGTTTGTTTCTTCCGCTTACTTTTGTGTCAAGTTGGTTTAATATTTTATTTTTGTACCAATCTGTTTTTGTAATATTATTAGTTTTTTCTTGAAACATGTAATAAAAATTTGTTGGATGTAAATTTTACTTTTTCTTGGAAATGTAAATAAACGTAAAAACACATGATTAAGAAAATTTTAGAACTGTAAGGAAAATATTGTACATAACTGTGAAATTTTTTTATTTACGTTTCAGTATATGACTATATAAAAAGTTTACTATGCTTTCGTCTCTGGCACGTAATTGTTAAGTTCCACCATGACTGATCTACATGTACACTGTAAAAACAAATGATATGCTTCCAAGACGTGTGTACACTGTCAATTTTTTTATTTATAATTTTCAACTAAAAAGCTGTTATTTTGATGAAATAAATGAATATCAGTTGGAGTTTGAATTTGCACAACTCATTTTTTTACGCCATCGCTTTTTTGCTACTGAAAAGATTTTTTATTTTGTACTCCAGCCAACGCAGAAGTCAACATTCGTAAAAAATTTAATCAGGGGGAAGTACCGTTTTCAGTCTCCTTCAGCCCGTACAAACATTTTTATAGCTTTGTATTTTGCATAGAGGGCGCTTATATTCAAATGTCCACGATTATAGAAAGATATTTCTGTGTACTTTATGGGGAGTTCGGCTCTCGGCTTAACCTTACAATGTGCAATTTTTTATTTATTTAAATGAAAAATTTTCTACCAAAATATTACATATTTATTCAACAAATAGAAAAGACAGATCCTATTAGAGCACAGCAATCACTATATTTGTTTCTTTTGTTTTAGAAAAGTTTTCTTGGTAGATAGATACCTTAATGTTTTGCCGCACACCCGGTTGGACGCATGGATTATTAGGCAATAGACCTATATTAGACGCGATCCTTTTCGACGTAAGATAAGAATATTAATGTAAATATTAAAACCAGCTATTCAAATTCAATAACTTCTAGGAAAGAGAAACCAGTCTACTCTGAAATACACCTACAGGGTCGGTCGTTAGGCCCGTGAAAGCGGTGCCACCGTACTCAGCGCTATTATAATAAGGGCGAACAATATTTGGTAAAATCAATAATATAATTTATTTGTGTTGTTATCTTTAGTCTCTGTATATTTTAGTTTGAAGAAATTGGGAGTGAGATTTTCCTCATCTTATTTCACACTTTTCCACGCTTTTCTTGCTTGCTCGAGGTTCGAACGGCTGTGTCCAGCACTAGACATCCAAATACGTCGAATTAGGTAATAAAAAGACCAACCTAATTTTTGTGTGAAAAATCGAAGATTCATGAATGGCCATCTAAGTTTATCAATATATTTGAAACAAACGAAAGGTTATTTTGACCCCAAAAAATGAAAGTTTGAATTTAGCTAAAATTTTTGCGGTTTCGTATGCAAATTGATTAGTAAATTAGAATAGTGCAGTCAGACTTTCCTCAAGTTTGAGCTCTTCCGCCAGTCCAAGGCTGTTTTTTATATATGTAGGCATTAAAATACGTCGTATTTGCCCTCCATTTGTTTCGCGATTTTACACAGTTTTGATTGTTTCCGCGAGGTTCTGAGGGCTGTATCCAGCAGTAGGCATCTAAGTACGTCGATTTAAGTAATAAAAAGGCCACCTAAATTTTTAAAGATTTTTGAAAAAAACGTAAGGTTAACCCCTTTGGTGTTTTTTGACCCCAAAATATGAAAAGTGGAATTCGGCAGCTTCTTTCACTGTTTCTTACGTATTTTGATCAGAAAATTGGAATGGCGCAGTCAGATTTCTCGTAAGTATGATATTTTTGATTTTATATGGCTTTAAACGTGACACATTCGGGGTCAATTTGCCCTCCATTTGTTTCGCGATTTTACACAGTTTTGATTGTTTCCGCGAGGTTCTGAGGGCTGTATCCAGCAGTAGGCATCTAAGTACGTCGATTTAAGTAATAAAAAGGCCACCTAAATTTTTAAAGATTTTTGAAAAAAGCGTAAGGTTAACCCCTTTGGTGTTTTTTGACCCCAAAATATGAAAAGTGGAATTCGGCAGCTTCTTTCACTGTTTCTTACGTATTTTGATCAGAAAATTGAAATGGCGCAGTCAGATTTCTCGTAAGTATGATATTTTTGATTTTATATGGCTTTAAACGTGACACATTCGGGGTCAATTTGCCGTCCATTTGTTTCGCGATTTTACACAGTTTTGATTGTTTCCGCGAGGTTCTCAGGGCTGTATCCAGCAGTAGGCATCTAAGTACGTCGATTTAAGTAATAAAAAGGCCACCTAAATTTTTAAAGATTTTTGAAAAAAACGTAAGGTTAACCCCTTTGGTGTTTTTTGACCCCAAAATATGAAAAGTGGAATTCGGCAGCTCCTTTCACTGTTTCTTACGTATTTTGATCAGAAAATTGGAATGGCGCAGTCAGATTTCTCGTAAGTATGATATTTTTGATTTTATATGGATTTAAACGTGACACATTCGGGGTCAATTTGCCCTCCATTTGTTTCGCGATTTTACACAGTTTTGATTGTTTCCGCGAGGTTCTGAGGGCTGTATCCAGCAGTAGGCATCTAAGTACGTCGATTTAAGTAATAAAAAGGCCACCTAAATTTTTAAAGATTTTTGAAAAAAACGTAAGGTTAACCCCTTTGGTGTTTTTTGACCCCAAAATATGAAAAGTGGAATTCGGCAGCTTCTTTCACTGTTTCTTACGTATTTTGATCAGAAAATTGGAATGGCGCAGTCAGATTTCTGGTAAGTATGATATTGTTGATTTTATATGGCTTTAAACTTGACACATTCGGGGTCAATTTGCCCTCCATTTGTTTCGCGATTTTACACAGTTTTGATTGTTTCCGCGAGGTTCTGAGGGCTGTATCCACAGTAGCCATCTAAGTACGTCGATTTAAGTAATAAAAAGGCCACCTAAATTTTTAAAGTTTTTGAAAAAAACGTAAGGTTAACCCCTTTGGTATTTTTTGACCCCAAAATATGAAAAGTGGAATTCGGCAGCTTCTTTCACTGTTTCTTACGTTCTTTGATCAGAAAATTGGAATGGCGCAGTCAGATTTCTCGTAAGTATGATATTTTTGATTTTAAATGGCTTTAAACGTGACACATTTGGGGTCAATTTGCCCTCAATTTGTTTCGCGATTTTACACAGTTTTGATTGTTTCCGCGAGGTTCTGAGGGTTGTATCCAGCAGTAGCCATCTAAGTACGTCGATTTGAGTAATAAAAAGGCCACCTAAATTTTTAAAGATTTTTGAAAAAAACGTAAGGTTAACCCCTTTGGTGTTTTTTGACCCCAAAATATGAAAAGTGGAATTCGGCAGCTTCTTTCACTGTTTCTTACGTATTTTGATCAGAAAATTGGAATGGCGCAGCCAGATTTCTCGTAAGTATGATATTTTTGATTTTATATGGCTTTAAACGTGACACATTCGGGGTCAATTTGCCCCCCATTTGTTTCGCGATTTTACACAGTTTTGATTGTTTCCGCGAGGTTCTGAGGGCTGTATCCAGCAGTAGGCATCTAAGTACGTCGATTTAAGTAATAAAAAGGCCACCTAAATTTTTAAAGTTTTTGAAAAAAACGTAAGGTTAACCCCTTTGGTATTTTTTGACCCCAAAATATGAAAAGTGGAATTCGGCAGCTTCTTTCACTGTTTCTTACGTTCTTTGATCAGAAAATTGGAATGGCGCAGTCAGATTTCTCGTAAGTATGATATTTTTAATTTTAAATGGCTTTAAACGTGACACATTTGGGGTCAATTTGCCCTCCATTTGTTTCGCGATTTTACACAGTTTTGATTGTTTCCGCGAGGTTCTGAGGGTTGTATCCAGCAGTAGCCATCTAAGTACGTCGATTTGAGTAATAAAAAGGCCACCTAAATTTTTAAAGATTTTTGAAAAAAACGTAAGGTTAACCCCTTTGGTGTTTTTTGACCCCAAAATATGAAAAGTGGAATTTGGCAGCTTCTTTCACTGTTTCTTACGTATTTTGATCAGAAAATTGGAATGGCGCAGTCAGATTTCTCGTAAGTATGATATTTTTGATTTTATATGGCTTTAAACGTGACACATTCGGGGTCAATTTGCCCTCCATTTGTTTCGCGATTTTACACAGTTTTGATTGTTTCCGCGAGGTTCTGAGGGCTGTATCCAGCAGTAGGCATCTAAGTACGTCGATTTAAGTAATAAAAAGGCCACCTAAATTTTTTAAGATTTTTGAAAAAAACGTAAGGTTAACCCCTTTGGTGTTTTTTGACCCCAAAATATGAAAAGTGGAATTCGGCAGCTTCTTTCACTGTTTCTTACGTATTTTGATCAGAAAATTGAAATGGCGCAGTCAGATTTCTCGTAAGTATGATATTTTTGATTTTATATGGCTTTACACGTGACACATTCGGGGTCAATTTGCCCTCCATTTGTTTCGCGATTTTACACAGTTTTGATTGTTTCCGCGAGGTTCTGAGGGCTGTATCCAGCAGTAGGCATCTAAGTACGTCGATTTAAGTAATAAAAAGGCCACCTAAATTTTTAAAGATTTTTGAAAAAAACGTAAGGTTAACCCCTTTGGTGTTTTTTGACCCCAAAATATGAAAAGTGGAATTCGGCAGCTTCTTTCACTGTTTCTTACGTATTTTGATCAGAAAATTGGAATGGCGCAGTCAGATTTCTGGTAAGTATGATATTGTTGATTTTATATGGCTTTAAACTTGACACATTCGGGGTCAATTTGCCCTCCATTTGTTTCGCGATTTTACACAGTTTTGATTGTTTCCGCGAGGTTCTGAGGGCTGTATCCACAGTAGCCATCTAAGTACGTCGATTTAAGTAATAAAAAGGCCACCTAAATTTTTAAAGTTTTTGAAAAAAACGTAAGGTTAACCCCTTTGGTATTTTTTGACCCCAAAATATGAAAAGTGGAATTCGGCAGCTTCTTTCACTGTTTCTTACGTTCTTTGATCAGAAAATTGGAATGGCGCAGTCAGATTTCTCGTAAGTATGATATTTTTGATTTTAAATGGCTTTAAACGTGACACATTTGGGGTCAATTTGCCCTCAATTTGTTTCGCGATTTTACACAGTTTTGATTGTTTCCGCGAGGTTCTGAGGGTTGTATCCAGCAGTAGCCATCTAAGTACGTCGATTTGAGTAATAAAAAGGCCACCTAAATTTTTAAAGATTTTTGAAAAAAACGTAAGGTTAACCCCTTTGGTGTTTTTTGACCCCAAAATATGAAAAGTGGAATTCGGCAGCTTCTTTCACTGTTTCTTACGTATTTTGATCAGAAAATTGGAATGGCGCAGCCAGATTTCTCGTAAGTATGATATTTTTGATTTTATATGGCTTTAAACGTGACACATTCGGGGTCAATTTGCCCCCCATTTGTTTCGCGATTTTACACAGTTTTGATTGTTTCCGCGAGGTTCTGAGGGCTGTATCCAGCAGTAGGCATCTAAGTACGTCGATTTAAGTAATAAAAAGGCCACCTAAATTTTTAAAGTTTTTGAAAAAAACGTAAGGTTAACCCCTTTGGTATTTTTTGACCCCAAAATATGAAAAGTGGAATTCGGCAGCTTCTTTCACTGTTTCTTACGTTCTTTGATCAGAAAATTGGAATGGCGCAGTCAGATTTCTCGTAAGTATGATATTTTTAATTTTAAATGGCTTTAAACGTGACACATTTGGGGTCAATTTGCCCTCCATTTGTTTCGCGATTTTACACAGTTTTGATTGTTTCCGCGAGGTTCTGAGGGTTGTATCCAGCAGTAGCCATCTAAGTACGTCGATTTGAGTAATAAAAAGGCCACCTAAATTTTTAAAGATTTTTGAAAAAAACGTAAGGTTAACCCCTTTGGTGTTTTTTGACCCCAAAATATGAAAAGTGGAATTTGGCAGCTTCTTTCACTGTTTCTTACGTATTTTGATCAGAAAATTGGAATGGCGCAGTCAGATTTCTCGTAAGTATGATATTTTTGATTTTATATGGCTTTAAACGTGACACATTCGGGGTCAATTTGCCCTCCATTTGTTTCGCGATTTTACACAGTTTTGATTGTTTCCGCGAGGTTCTGAGGGCTGTATCCAGCAGTAGGCATCTAAGTACGTCGATTTAAGTAATAAAAAGGCCACCTAAATTTTTTAAGATTTTTGAAAAAAACGTAAGGTTAACCCCTTTGGTGTTTTTTGACCCCAAAATATGAAAAGTGGAATTCGGCAGCTTCTTTCACTGTTTCTTACGTATTTTGATCAGAAAATTGAAATGGCGCAGTCAGATTTCTCGTAAGTATGATATTTTTGATTTTATATGGCTTTACACGTGACACATTCGGGGTCAATTTGCCCTCCATTTGTTTCGCGATTTTACACAGTTTTGATTGTTTCCGCGAGGTTCTGAGGGCTGTATCCAGCAGTGGCCATCTAAGTACGTCGATTTAAGTAATAAAAAGGCCACCTAAATTTTTAAAGATTTTTGAAAAAAACGTAAGGTTAACCCCTTTGGTGTTTTTTGACCCCAAAATATGAAAAGTGGAATTCGGCAGCTCCTTTCACTGTTTCTTACGTATTTTGATCAGAAAATTGGAATGGCGCAGTCAGATTTCTCGTAAGTATGATATTTTTGATTTTATATGGCTTTAAACGTGACACATTCGGGTCAATTTGCCCCCCATTTGTTTCGCGATTTTACACAGTTTTGATTGTTTCCGCGAGGTTCTGAGGGCTGTATCCAGCAGTAGGCATCTAAGTACGTCGATTTAAGTAATAAAAAGGCCACCTTAATTTTTAAAGATTTTTGAAAAAAACGTAAGGTTAACCCCTTTGGTGTTTTTTGACCCCAAAATATGAAAAGTGGAATTCGGCAGCTCCTTTCACTGTTTCTTACGTATTTTGATCAGAAAATTGGAATGGCGCAGTCAGATTTCTCGTAAGTATGATATTTTTGATTTTATATGGATTTAAACGTGACACATTCGGGGTCAATTTGCCCTCCATTTGTTTCGCGATTTTACACAGTTTTGATTGTTTCCGCGAGGTTCTGAGGGCTGTATCCAGCAGTAGGCATATAAGTACGTCGATTTAAGTAATAAAAAGGCCACCTAAATTTTTAAAGATTTTTGAAAAAAACGTAAGGTTAACCCCTTTGGTGTTTTTTGACCCCAAAATATGAAAAGTGGAATTCGGCAGCTTCTTTCACTGTTTCTTACGTATTTTGATCAGAAAATTGGAATGGCGCAGTCAGATTTCTGGTAAGTATGATATTGTTGATTTTATATGGCTTTAAACTTGACACATTCGGGGTCAATTTGCCCTCCATTTGTTTCGCGATTTTACACAGTTTTGATTGTTTCCGCGAGGTTCTGAGGGCTGTATCCACAGTAGCCATCTAAGTACGTCGATTTAAGTAATAAAAAGGCCACCTAAATTTTTAAAGTTTTTGAAAAAAACGTAAGGTTAACCCCTTTGGTATTTTTTGACCCCAAAATATGAAAAGTGGAATTCGGCAGCTTCTTTCACTGTTTCTTACGTTCTTTGATCAGAAAATTGGAATGGCGCAGTCAGATTTCTCGTAAGTATGATATTTTTGATTTTAAATGGCTTTAAACGTGACACATTTGGGGTCAATTTGCCCTCAATTTGTTTCGCGATTTTACACAGTTTTGATTGTTTCCGCGAGGTTCTGAGGGTTGTATCCAGCAGTAGCCATCTAAGTACGTCGATTTGAGTAATAAAAAGGCCACCTAAATTTTTAAAGATTTTTGAAAAAAACGTAAGGTTAACCCCTTTGGTGTTTTTTGACCCCAAAATATGAAAAGTGGAATTCGGCAGCTTCTTTCACTGTTTCTTACGTATTTTGATCAGAAAATTGGAATGGCGCAGCCAGATTTCTCGTAAGTATGATATTTTTGATTTTATATGGCTTTAAACGTGACACATTCGGGGTCAATTTGCCCCCCATTTGTTTCGCGATTTTACACAGTTTTGATTGTTTCCGCGAGGTTCTGAGGGCTGTATCCAGCAGTAGGCATCTAAGTACGTCGATTTAAGTAATAAAAAGGCCACCTAAATTTTTAAAGATTTTTGAAAAAAACGTAAGGTTAACCCCTTTGGTGTTTTTTGACCCCAAAATATGAAAAGTGGAATTCGGCAGCTCCTTTCACTGATTCTTACGTATTTTGATCAGAAAATTGGAATGGCGCAGTCAGATTTCTCGTAAGTATGATATTTTTGATTTTATATGGATTTAAACGTGACACATTCGGGGTCAATTTGCCCTCCATTTGTTTCGCGATTTTACACAGTTTTGATTGTTTCCGCGAGGTTCTGAGGGCTGTATCCAGCAGTAGGCATCTAAGTACGTCGATTTTAGTAATAAAAAGGCCACCTAAATTTTTAAAGATTTTTGAAAAAAACGTAAGGTTAACCCCTTTGGTGTTTTTTGACCCCAAAATATGAAAAGTGGAATTCGGCAGCTTCTTTCACTGTTTCTTACGTATTTTGATCAGAAAATTGAAATGGCGCAGTCAGATTTCTCGTAAGTATGATATTTTTGATTTTATATGGCTTTAAACGTGACACATTCGGGGTCAATTTGCCCTCCATTTGTTTCGCGATTTTACACAGTTTTGATTGTTTCCGCGAGGTTCTGAGGGCTGTATCCAGCAGTGGCCATCTAAGTACGTCGATTTAAGTAATAAAAAGGCCACCTAAATTTTTAAAGATTTTTGAAAAAAACGTAAGGTTAACCCCTTTGGTGTTTTTTGACCCCAAAATATGAAAAGTGGAATTCGGCAGCTCCTTTCACTGTTTCTTACGTATTTTGATCAGAAAATTGGAATGGCGCAGTCAGATTTCTCGTAAGTATGATATTTTTGATTTTATATGGCTTTAAACGTGACACATTCGGGTCAATTTGCCCCCCATTTGTTTCGCGATTTTACACAGTTTTGATTGTTTCCGCGAGGTTCTGAGGGCTGTATCCAGCAGTAGGCATCTAAGTACGTCGATTTAAGTAATAAAAAGGCCACCTTAATTTTTAAAGATTTTTGAAAAAAACGTAAGGTTAACCCCTTTGGTGTTTTTTGACCCCAAAATATGAAAAGTGGAATTCGGCAGCTCCTTTCACTGTTTCTTACGTATTTTGATCAGAAAATTGGAATGGCGCAGTCAGATTTCTCGTAAGTATGATATTTTTGATTTTATATGGATTTAAACGTGACACATTCGGGGTCAATTTGCCCTCCATTTGTTTCGCGATTTTACACAGTTTTGATTGTTTCCGCGAGGTTCTGAGGGCTGTATCCAGCAGTAGGCATCTAAGTACGTCGATTTAAGTAATAAAAAGGCCACCTAAATTTTTAAAGATTTTTGAAAAAAACGTAAGGTTAACCCCTTTGGTGTTTTTTGACCCCAAAATATGAAAAGTGGAATTCGGCAGCTCCTTTCACTGTTTCTTACGTATTTTGATCAGAAAATTGGAATGGCGCAGTCAGATTTCTCGTAAGTATGATATTTTTGATTTTATATGGCTTTAAACGTGACACATTCGGGTCAATTTGCCCCCCATTTGTTTCGCGATTTTACACAGTTTTGATTGTTTCCGCGAGGTTCTGAGGGCTGTATCCAGCAGTAGGCATCTAAGTACGTCGATTTAAGTAATAAAAAGGCCACCTTAATTTTTAAAGATTTTTGAAAAAAACGTAAGGTTAACCCCTTTGGTGTTTTTTGACCCCAAAATATGAAAAGTGGAATTCGGCAGCTCCTTTCACTGTTTCTTACGTATTTTGATCAGAAAATTGGAATGGCGCAGTCAGATTTCTCGTAAGTATGATATTTTTGATTTTATATGGATTTAAACGTGACACATTCGGGGTCAATTTGCCCTCCATTTGTTTCGCGATTTTACACAGTTTTGATTGTTTCCGCGAGGTTCTGAGGGCTGTATCCAGCAGTAGGCATCTAAGTACGTCGATTTAAGTAATAAAAAGGCCACCTAAATTTTTAAAGATTTTTGAAAAAAACGTAAGGTTAACCCCTTTGGTGTTTTTTGACCCCAAAATATGAAAAGTGGAATTCGGCAGCTTCTTTCACTGTTTCTTACGTATTTTGATCAGAAAATTGGAATGGCGCAGTCAGATTTCTGGTAAGTATGATATTGTTGATTTTATATGGCTTTAAACTTGACACATTCGGGGTCAATTTGCCCTCCATTTGTTTCGCGATTTTACACAGTTTTGATTGTTTCCGCGAGGTTCTGAGGGCTGTATCCACAGTAGCCATCTAAGTACGTCGATTTAAGTAATAAAAAGGCCACCTAAATTTTTAAAGTTTTTGAAAAAAACGTAAGGTTAACCCCTTTGGTATTTTTTGACCCCAAAATATGAAAAGTGGAATTCGGCAGCTTCTTTCACTGTTTCTTACGTTCTTTGATCAGAAAATTGGAATGGCGCAGTCAGATTTCTCGTAAGTATGATATTTTTGATTTTAAATGGCTTTAAACGTGACACATTTGGGGTCAATTTGCCCTCAATTTGTTTCGCGATTTTACACAGTTTTGATTGTTTCCGCGAGGTTCTGAGGGTTGTATCCAGCAGTAGCCATCTAAGTACGTCGATTTGAGTAATAAAAAGGCCACCTAAATTTTTAAAGATTTTTGAAAAAAACGTAAGGTTAACCCCTTTGGTGTTTTTTGACCCCAAAATATGAAAAGTGGAATTCGGCAGCTTCTTTCACTGTTTCTTACGTATTTTGATCAGAAAATTGGAATGGCGCAGCCAGATTTCTCGTAAGTATGATATTTTTGATTTTATATGGCTTTAAACGTGACACATTCGGGGTCAATTTGCCCCCCATTTGTTTCGCGATTTTACACAGTTTTGATTGTTTCCGCGAGGTTCTGAGGGCTGTATCCAGCAGTAGGCATCTAAGTACGTCGATTTAAGTAATAAAAAGGCCACCTAAATTTTTAAAGATTTTTGAAAAAAACGTAAGGTTAACCCCTTTGGTGTTTTTTGACCCCAAAATATGAAAAGTGGAATTCGGCAGCTCCTTTCACTGATTCTTACGTATTTTGATCAGAAAATTGGAATGGCGCAGTCAGATTTCTCGTAAGTATGATATTTTTGATTTTATATGGATTTAAACGTGACACATTCGGGGTCAATTTGCCCTCCATTTGTTTCGCGATTTTACACAGTTTTGATTGTTTCCGCGAGGTTCTGAGGGCTGTATCCAGCAGTAGGCATCTAAGTACGTCGATTTAAGTAATAAAAAGGCCACCTAAATTTTTAAAGATTTTTGAAAAAAACGTAAGGTTAACCCCTTTGGTGTTTTTTGACCCCAAAATATGAAAAGTGGAATTCGGCAGCTTCTTTTACTGTTTCTTACGTATTTTGATCAGAAAATTGGAATGGCGCAGTCAGATTTCTCGTAAGTATGATAATTTTGATTTTATATGGCTTTAAACGTGACACATTCGGGGTCAATTTGCCCTCCATTTGTTTCGCGATTTTACACAGTTTTGATTGTTTCCGCGAGGTTCTGAGGGCTGTATCCAGCAGTAGGCATCTAAGTACGTCGATTTAAGTAATAAAAAGGCCACCTAAATTTTTACAGATTTTTGAAAAAAACGTAACGTTAACCCCTTTGGTGTTTTTTGACCCCAAAATATGAAAAGTGGAATTCGGCAGCTTCTTTCACGGTTTCTTACGTATTTTGATCAGAAAAATGGAATGGCGCAGTCAGATTTCTCGTAAGTATGATATTTTAGATTTTATATGGCTTTAAACGTGACACATTCGGGGGCAATTTGCCCTCCATTTGTTTCGCGATTTTACACAGTTTTGATTGTTTCCGCGAGGTTCTGAGGGCTGTATCCAGCAGTAGCCATCTAAGTACGTCGATTTAAGTAATAAAAAGGCCACCTAAATTTTTAAAGATTTTTGAAAAAAACGTAAGGTTAACCCCTTTGGTGTTTTTTGACCCCAAAATATGAAAAGTGGAATTCGGCAGCTTCTTTCACTGTTTCTTACGTATTTTGATCAGAAAATTGGAATGGCGCAGTCAGATTTCTCGTAAGTATGATATTTTTGATTTTATATGGATTTAAACGTGACACATTCGGGGTCAATTTGCCCTCCATTTGTTTCGCGATTTTACACAGTTTTGATTGTTTCCGCGAGGTTCTGAGGGCTGTATCCAGCAGTAGGCATCTAAGTACGTCGATTTAAGTAATAAAAAGGCCACCTAAATTTTTAAAGATTTTTGAAAAAAACGTAAGGTTAACCCCTTTGGTGTTTTTTGACCCCAAATTATGAAAAGTGGAATTCGGCAGCTTCTTTCACTGTTTCTTACGTATTTTAATCAGAAAATTGGAATGGCGCAGTCAGATTTCTCGTAAGTATGATAATTTTGATTTTATATGGCTTTAAACGTGACACATTCGGGGTCAATTTGCCCTCCATTTGTTTCGCGATTTTACACAGTTTTGATTGTTTCCGCGAGGTTCTGAGGGCTGTATCCAGCAGTAGGCATCTAAGTACGTCGATTTAAGTAATAAAAAGGCCACCTAAATTTTTAAAGATTTTTGAAAAAAACGTAAGGTTAACCCCTTTGGTGTTTTTTGACCCCAATATATGAAAAGTGGAATTCGGCAGCTTCTTTCACTGTTTCTTACGTATTTTGATCAGAAAATTGGAATGGCGCAGTCAGATTTCTCGTAAGTATGATATTTTAGATTTTATATGGCTTTAAACGTGACACATTCGGGGGCAATTTGCCCTACATTTGTTTCGCGATTTTACACAGTTTTGATTGTTTCCGCGAGGTTCTGAGGGTTGTATCCAGCAGTAGCCATCTAAGTACGTCGATTTAAGTAATAAAAAGGCCACCTAAATTTTTAAAGATTTTTGAAAAAAACGTAAGGTTAACCCCTTTGGTGTTTTTTGACCCCAAAATATGAAAAGTGGAATTCGGCAGCTTCTTTCACTGTTTCTTACGTATTTTGATCAGAAAATTGGAATGGCGCAGTCAGATTTCTCGTAAGTATGATATTATTGATTTTATATGGCTTTAAACGTGACACATTCGGGGTCAATTTGCCCCCCATTTGTTTCGCGATTTTAAACAGTTTTGATTGTTTCCGCGAGGTTCTGAGGGCTGTATCCAGCAGTAGGCATCTAAGTACGTCGATTTAAGTAATAAAAAGGCCACCTAAATTTTTAAAGATTTTTGAAAAAAACGTAAGGTTAACCCCTTTGGTGTTTTTTGACTCCAAAATATGAAAAGTGGAATTCGGCAGCTTCTTTCACTGTTTCTTACGTATTTTGATCAGAAAATTGGAATGGCGCAGTCAGATTTCTCGTAAGTATGATATTTTAGATTTTATATGGCTTTAAACGTGACACATTCGGGGGCAATTTGCCCTCCATTTGTTTCGCGATTTTACACAGTTTTGATTGTTTCCGCGAGGTTCTGAGGGTTGTATCCAGCAGTAGCCATCTAAGTACGTCGATTTAAGTAATAAAAAGGCCACCTAAATTTTTAAAGATTTTTGAAAAAAACGTAAGGTTAACCCCTTTGGTGTTTTTTGACCCCAAAATATGAAAAGTGGAATTCGGCAGCTTCTTTCACTGTTTCTTACGTATTTTGATCAGAAAATTGGAATGGCGCAGTCAGATTTCTCGTAAGTATGATATTATTGATTTTATATGGCTTTAAACGTGACACATTCGGGGTCAATTTGCCCTCCATTTGTTTCGCGATTTTACACAGTTTTGATTGTTTCCGCGAGGTTCTGAGGGCTGTATCCAGCAGTAGGCATCTAAGTACGTCGATTTAAGTAATAAAAAGGCCACCTAAATTTTTAAAGATTTTTGAAAAAAACGTAAGGTTAACCCCTTTGGTGTTTTTTGACCCCAATATATGAAAAGTGGAATTCGGCAGCTTCTTTCACTGTTTCTTACGTATTTTGATCAGAAAATTGGAATGGCGCAGTCAGATTTCTCGTAAGTATGATATTTTAGATTTTATATGGCTTTAAACGTGACACATTCGGGGGCAATTTGCCCTCCATTTGTTTCGCGATTTTACACAGTTTTGATTGTTTCCGCGAGGTTCTGAGGGTTGTATCCAGCAGTAGCCATCTAAGTACGTCGATTTAAGTAATAAAAAGGCCACCTAAATTTTTAAAGATTTTTGAAAAAAACGTAAGGTTAACCCCTTTGGTGTTTTTTGACCCCAAAATATGAAAAGTGGAATTCGGCAGCTTCTTTCACTGTTTCTTACGTATTTTGATCAGAAAATTGGAATGGCGCAGTCAGATTTCTCGTAAGTATGATATTATTGATTTTATATGGCTTTAAACGTGACACATTCGGGGTCAATTTGCCCCCCATTTGTTTCGCGATTTTACACAGTTTTGATTGTTTCCGCGAGGTTCTGAGGGCTGTATCCAGCAGTAGGCATCTAAGTACGTCGATTTAAGTAATAAAAAGGCCACCTAAATTTTTAAAGATTTTTGAAAAAAACGTAAGGTTAACCCCTTTGGTGTTTTTTGACCCCAAAATATGAAAAGTGGAATTCGGCAGCTTCTTTCACTGTTTCTTACGTATTTTGATCAGAAAATTGGAATGGCGCAGTCAGATTTCTCGTAAGTATGATATTTTAGATTTTATATGGCTTTAAACGTGACACATTCGGGGGCAATTTGCCCTCCATTTGTTTCGCGATTTTACACAGTTTTGATTGTTTCCGCGAGGTTCTGAGGGTTGTATCCAGCAGTAGCCATCTAAGTACGTCGATTTAAGTAATAAAAAGGCCACCTAAATTTTTAAAGATTTTTGAAAAAAACGTAAGGTTAACCCCTTTGGTGTTTTTTGACCCCAAAATATGAAAAGTGGAATTCGGCAGCTTCTTTCACTGTTTCTTACGTATTTTGATCAGAAAATTGGAATGGCGCAGTCAGATTTCTCGTAAGTATGATATTATTGATTTTATATGGCTTTAAACGTGACACATTCGGGGTCAATTTGCCCTCCATTTGTTTCGCGATTTTACACAGTTTTGATTGTTTCCGCGAGGTTCTGAGGGCTGTATCCAGCAGTAGCTATCTAAGTACGTCGATTTAAGTAATAAAAAGGCCACCTAAATTTTTAAAGATTTTTGAAAAAAACGTAAGGTTAACCCCTTTGGTGTTTTTTGACCCCAAATTATGAAAAGTGGAATTCGGCAGCTTCTTTCACTGTTTCTTACGTATTTTAATCAGAAAATTGGAATGGCGCAGTCAGATTTCTCGTAAGTATGATAATTTTGATTTTATATGGCTTTAAACGTGACACATTCGGGGTCAATTTGCCCTCCATTTGTTTCGCGATTTTACACAGTTTTGATTGTTTCCGCGAGGTTCTGAGGGCTGTATCCAGCAGTAGGCATCTAAGTACGTCGATTTAAGTAATAAAAAGGCCACCTAAATTTTTACAGATTTTTGAAAAAAACGTAAGGTTAACCCCTTTGGTGTTTTTTGACCCCAAAATATGAAAAGTGGAATTCGGCAGCTTCTTTCACTGTTTCTTACGTATTTTAATCAGAAAATTGGAATGGCGCAGTCAGATTTCTCGTAAGTATGATATTTTTGATTTTATATGGCTTTAAACGTGACACATTTGGGGTCAATTTGCCCTCCATTTGTTTCGCGATTTTACACAGTTTTGATTGTTTCCGCGAGGTTCTGAGGGCTGTATCCAGCAGTAGGCATCTAAGTACGTCGATTTAAGTAATAAAAAGGCCACCTAAATTTTTAAAGATTTTTGAAAAAAACGTAAGGTTAACCCCTTTGGTGTTTTTTGACCCCAATATATGAAAAGTGGAATTCGGCAGCTTCTTTCACTGTTTCTTACGTATTTTGATCAGAAAATTGGAATGGCGCAGTCAGATTTCTCGTAAGTATGATATTTTAGATTTTATATGGCTTTAAACGTGACACATTCGGGGGCAATTTGCCCTCCATTTGTTTCGCGATTTTACACAGTTTTGATTGTTTCCGCGAGGTTCTGAGGGTTGTATCCAGCAGTAGCCATCTAAGTACGTCGATTTAAGTAATAAAAAGGCCACCTAAATTTTTAAAGATTTTTGAAAAAAACGTAAGGTTAACCCCTTTGGTGTTTTTTGACCCCAAAATATGAAAAGTGGAATTCGGCAGCTTCTTTCACTGTTTCTTACGTATTTTGATCAGAAAATTGGAATGGCGCAGTCAGATTTCTCGTAAGTATGATATTATTGATTTTATATGGCTTTAAACGTGACACATTCGGGGTCAATTTGCCCCCCATTTGTTTCGCGATTTTACACAGTTTTGATTGTTTCCGCGAGGTTCTGAGGGCTGTATCCAGCAGTAGGCATCTAAGTACGTCGATTTAAGTAATAAAAAGGCCACCTAAATTTTTAAAGATTTTTGAAAAAAACGTAAGGTTAACCCCTTTGGTGTTTTTTGACCCCAAAATATGAAAAGTGGAATTCGGCAGCTTCTTTCACTGTTTCTTACGTATTTTGATCAGAAAATTGGAATGGCGCAGTCAGATTTCTCGTAAGTATGATATTTTAGATTTTATATGGCTTTAAACGTGACACATTCGGGGGCAATTTGCCCTCCATTTGTTTCGCGATTTTACACAGTTTTGATTGTTTCCGCGAGGTTCTGAGGGTTGTATCCAGCAGTAGCCATCTAAGTACGTCGATTTAAGTAATAAAAAGGCCACCTAAATTTTTAAAGATTTTTGAAAAAAACGTAAGGTTAACCCCTTTGGTGTTTTTTGACCCCAAAATATGAAAAGTGGAATTCGGCAGCTTCTTTCACTGTTTCTTACGTATTTTGATCAGAAAATTGGAATGGCGCAGTCAGATTTCTCGTAAGTATGATATTATTGATTTTATATGGCTTTAAACGTGACACATTCGGGGTCAATTTGCCCTCCATTTGTTTCGCGATTTTACACAGTTTTGATTGTTTCCGCGAGGTTCTGAGGGCTGTATCCAGCAGTAGCTATCTAAGTACGTCGATTTAAGTAATAAAAAGGCCACCTAAATTTTTAAAGATTTTTGAAAAAAACGTAAGGTTAACCCCTTTGGTGTTTTTTGACCCCAAAATATGAAAAGTGGAATTCGGCAGCTTCTTTCACTGTTTCTTACGTATTTTGATCAGAAAATTGGAATGGCGCAGTCAGATTTCTCGTAAGTATGATATTTTTGATATTATATGGCTTTAAACGTGACACATTTGGGGTCAATTTGCCCTCCATTTGTTTCGCGATTTTACACAGTTTTGATTGTTTCCGCGAGGTTCTGAGGGCTGTATCCAGCAGTAGGCATCTAAGTACGTCGATTTAAGTAATAAAAAGGCCACCTAAGTTTTTAAAGATTTTTGAAAAAAACGTAAGGTTAACCCCTTTGGTGTTTTTTGACCCCTAAATATGAAAAGTGGAATTCGGCAGCTTCTTTCACTGTTTCTTACGTATTTTGATCAGAAAATTGGAATGGCGCAGTCAGATTTCTCGTAAGTATGATATTTTAGATTTTATATGGCTTTAAACGTGACACATTCGGGGTCAATTTGCCCTCCATTTGTTTCGCGATTTTACACAGTTTTGATTGTTTCCGCGAGGTTCTGAGGGCTGTATCCAGCAGTAGGCATCTAAGTACGTCGATTTAAGTAATAAAAAGGCCACCTAAATTTTTAAAGATTTTTGAAAAAAACGTAAGGTTAACCCCTTTGGTGTTTTTGACCCCAAAATATGAAAAGTGGAATTCGGCAGCTTCTTTCACTGTTTCTTACGTATTTTGATCAGAAAATTGGAATGGCGCAGTCAGATTTCTCGTAAGTATGATACTTTTGATTTTATATAGCATTAAACGTGACACATTCGGGGTCAATTTGCCCTCCATTTGTTTCGCGATTTTACACAGTTTTGATTGTTTCCGCGAGGTTCTCAGGGCTGTATCCAGCAGTAGGCATCTAAGTACGTCGATTTAAGTAATAAAAAGGCCACCTAAATTTTTAAAGATAATTGAAAAAAACGTAAGGTTAACCCCTTTGGTGTTTTTTGACCTCAAAATATGAAAAGTGGAATTCGGCAACTTCTTTCACTGTTTCTTACGTATTTTGATCAGAAAATTGGAATGGCGCAGTCAGATTTCTCGTAAGTATGATATTTTTGATTTTATATGGCTTTAAACGTGACACATTTGGGGTCAATTTGCCCTCCATTTGTTTCGCGATTTTACACAGTTTAGATTGTTTCCGCGAGGTTCTGAGGGCTGTATCCAGCAGTAGGCATCTAAGTACGTCGATTTAAGTAATAAAAGGGCCACCTAAATTTTTAAAGATTTTTGAAAAAAACGTAAGGTTAACCCCTTTGGTGTTTTTGACCCCAAAATATGAAAAGTGGAATTCGGCAGCTTCTTTCACTGTTTCTTACGTATATTGATCAGAAAATTGGAATGGCGCAGTCAGATTTCTCGTAAGTATGATACTTTTGATTTTATATAGCATTAAACGTGACACATTCGGGGTCAATTTGCCCTCCATTTGTTTCGCGATTTTACACAGTTTTGATTGTTTCCGCGAGGTTCTCAGGGCTGTATCCAGCAGTAGGCATCTAAGTACGTCGATTTAAGTAATAAAAAGGCCACCTAAATTTTTAAAGATAATTGAAAAAAACGTAAGGTTAACCCCTTTGGTGTTTTTTGACCTCAAAATATGAAAAGTGGAATTCGGCAACTTCTTTCACTGTTTCTTACGTATTTTGATCAGAAAATTGGAATGGCGCAGTCAGATTTCTCGTAAGTATGATATTTTTGATTTTATATGGCTTTAAACGTGACACATTTGGGGTCAATTTGCCCTCCATTTGTTTCGCGATTTTACACAGTTTTGATTGTTTCCGCGAGGTTCTGAGGGCTGTATCCAGCAGTAGGCATCTAAGTACGTCGATTTAAGTAATAAAAGGGCCACCTAAATTTTTAAAGATTTTTGAAAAAAACGTAAGGTTAACCCCTTTGGTGTTTTTGACCCCAAAATATGAAAAGTGGAATTCGGCAGCTTCTTTCACTGTTTCTTACGTATTTTGATCAGAAAATTGGAATGGCGCAGTCAGATTTCTCGTAAGTATGATACTTTTGATTTTATATAGCATTAAACGTGACACATTCGGGGTCAATTTGCCCTCCATTTGTTTCGCGATTTTACACAGTTTTGATTGTTTCCGCGAGGTTCTCAGGGCTGTATCCAGCAGTAGGCATCTAAGTACGTCGATTTAAGTAATAAAAAGGCCACCTAAATTTTTAAAGATAATTGAAAAAAACGTAAGGTTAACCCCTTTGGTGTTTTTTGACCTCAAAATATGAAAAGTGGAATTCGGCAACTTCTTTCACTGTTTCTTACGTATTTTGATCAGAAAATTGGAATGGCGCAGTCAGATTTCTCGTAAGTATGATATTTTTGATTTTATATGGCTTTAAACGTGACACATTAGGGGTCAATTTGCCCTCCATTTGTTTCGCGATTTTACACAGTTTTGATTGTTTCCGCGAGGTTCTGAGGGTTGTATCCAGCAGTAGCCATCTAAGTACGTCGATTTGAGTAATAAAAAGGCCACCTAAATTTTTAAAGATTTTTGAAAAAAACGTAAGGTTAACCCCTTTGGTGTTTTTTGACCCCAAAATATGAAAAGTGGAATTCGGCAGCTTCTTTCACTGTTTCTTACGTATTTTGATCAGAAAATTGGAATGGCGCAGTCAGATTTCTCGTAAGTATGATATTTTTGATTTTATATGGCTTTAAACGTGACACATTCGGGGTCAATTTGCGCTCCATTTGTTTCGCGATTTTACACAGTTTTGATTGTTTCCGCGAGGTTCTGAGGGTTGTATCCAGCAGTAGCCATTTAAGTACGTCGATTTAAGTAATAAAAAGGCCACCTAAATTTTTAAAGATTTTTGAAAAAAACGTAAGGTTAACCCCTTTGGTGTTTTTTGACCCCAAAATATGAAAAGTGGAATTCGGCAGCTTCTTTCACTGTTTCTTACGTATTTTGATCAGAAAATTGGAATGGCGCAGTCAGATTTCTCGTAAGTATGATATTTTTGATTTTATATGGCTTTAAACTTGACACATTTGGGGTCAATTTGCCCTCCATTTGTTTCGCGATTTTACACAGTTTTGATTGTTTCCGCGAGGTTCTGAGGGCTGTATGTAGCAGTAGGCATCTAAGTACGTCGATTTAAGTAATAAAAAGGCCACCTAAATTTTTAAAGATTTTTGAAAAAAACGTAAGGTTAACCCCTTTGGTGTTTTTGACCCCAAAATATGAAAAGTGGAATTCGGCAGCTTCTTTCACTGTTTCTTACGTATTTTGATCAGAAAATTGGAATGGCGCAGTCAGATTTCTCGTAAGTATGATACTTTTGATTTTATATAGCATTAAACGTGACACATTCGGGGTCAATTTGCCCTCCATTTGTTTCGCGATTTTACACAGTTTTGATTGTTTCCGCGAGGTTCTGAGGGCTGTATCCAGCAGTAGGCATCTAAGTACGTCGATTTAAGTAATAAAAAGGCCACCTAAATTTTTAAAGATTTTTGAAAAAAACGTAAGGTTAACCCCTTTGGTGTTTTTTGACCCCAAAATATGAAAAGGGAATTCGGCAGCTTCTTTCACTGTTTCTTACGTATTTTGATCAGAAAATTGGAATGGCGCAGTCAGATTTCTCGTAAGTATGATATTTTTGATTTTATATGGCTTTAAACGTGACACATTCGGGGTCAATTTGCCCTCCATTTGTTTCGCGATTTTACACAGTTTTGATTGTTTCCGCGAGGTTCTGAGGGTTGTATCCAGCAGTAGGCATCTAAGTACGTCGATTTAAGTAATAAAAAGGCCACCAAAATTTTTAAAGATTTTTGAAAAAAACGTAAGGTTAACCCCTTTGGTGTTTTTTGACCCCAAAATATGAAAAGTGGAATTCGGCAGCTTCTTTCACTGTTTCTTACGTATTTTGATCAGAAAATTGGAATGCCGCAGTCAGATTTCTCGTAAGTATGATAGTTTTGATTTTATATGGCTTTAAACGTGACACATTCGGGGTCAATTTGCCCTCCATTTGTTTCGCGATTTTACACAGTTTTGATTGTTTCCGCGAGGTTCTGAGGGCTGTATCCAGCAGTAGGCATCTAAGTACGTCGATTTAAGTAATAAAAAGGCCACCTAAATTTTTAAAGATTTTTGAAAAAAACGTAAGGTTAACCCCTTTGGTGGTTTTTCACCCCAAAATATGAAAAGTGGAATTCGGCAGCTTCTTTCACTGTTTCTTACGTATTTTGATCAGAAAATTGGAATGGCGCAGTCAGATTTCTCGTAAGTATGATATTTTTGATTTTATATGGCTTTAAACGTGACACATTCGGGGTCAATTTGCCCTCCATTTGTTTCGCGATTTTACACAGTTTTGATTGTTTCCGCGAGGTTCTGAGGGCTGTATCCAGCAGTAGGCATCTAAGTACGTCGATTTAAGTAATAAAAAGGCCACCTAAATTTTTAAAGATTTTTGAAAGAAAACGTAAGGTTAACCCCTTTGGTGTTTTTTGACACCAAAATATGAAAAGTGGAATTCGGCAGCTCCTTTCACTGTTTCTTACGTATTTTGATCAGAAAATTGGAATGGCGCAGTCAGATTTCTCGTAAGTATGATATTTTTGATTTTATATGGCTTTAAACGTGACACATTCGGGGTCAATTTGCCCTCCATTTGTTTCGCGATTTTACACAGTTTTGATTGTTTCCGCGAGGTTCTGAGTGCTGTATCCAGCAGTAGCCATCTAAGTACGTCGATTTAAGTAATAAAGAGGCCACCTAAATTTTTAAAGATTTTTGAAAAAAACGTAAGGTTAACCCCTTTGGTGTTTTTTGACCCCAAAATATGAAAAGTGGAATTCGGCAGCTTCTTTCACTGTTTCTTACGTATTTTGATCAGAAAATTGGAATGGCGCAGTCAGATTTCTCGTAAGTATGATATTTTTGATTTTATATGGCTTTAAACGTGACACATTCGGGGTCAATTTGCCCTCCATTTGTTTCGCGATTTTACACAGTTTTGATTGTTTCCGCGAGGTTCTGAGAGCTGTATCCAGCAGTAGGCATCTAAGTACGTGGATTTAAGTAATAAAAAGGCCACCTAAATTTTTAAAGATTTTTGAAAAAAACGTAAGGTTAACCCCTTTGGTATTTTTTGACCCCAAAATATGAAAAGTGGAATTCGGCAGCTTCTTTCACTGTTTCTTACGTATTTTGATCAGAAAATTGGAATGGCGCAGTCAGATTTCTCGTAAGTATGATATTTTTGATTTTATATGGCTTTAAACGTGACACATTCGGGGTCAATTTGCCCTCCATTTGTTTCGCGATTGTACTCAGTTTTGATTGTTTCCGCGAGGTTCTGAGGGCTGTATCCAGCAGTAGGCATCTAAGTACGTCGATTTAAGTAATAAAAAGGCCACCTAAATTTTTTAGGATTTTTGAAAAAAACGTAAGGTTAACCCCTTTGGTGTTTTTTGACCCCAAAATATGAAAAGTGGAATTCGGCAGCTTCTTTCACTGTTTCTTACGTATTTTGATCAGAAAATTGAAATGGCGCAGTCAGATTTCTCGTAAGTATGATATTTTTGATTTTATTTGGCTTTAAACGTGACACATTCGGGGTCAATTTGCCCTCCATTTGTTTCGCGATTTTACACAGTTTTGATTGTTTCCGCGAGGTTCTGAGGGCTGTATCCAGCAGTAGGCATCTAAGTACGTCGATTTAAGTAATAAAAAGGCCACCTAAATTTTTAAAGATTTTTGAAAAAAACGTAAGGTTTTGGTGTTTGGTGTTTTTTGACCCCAAAATATGAAAAGTGGAATTCGGCAGCTTCTTTCACTGTTTCTTACGTATTTTGATCAGAAAATTGGAATGGCGCAGTCAGATTTCTCGTAAGTATGATATTTTTGATTTTATTTGGCTTTAAACGTGACACATTCGGGGTCAATTTGCCCTCCATTTGTTTCGCGATTTTACACAGTTTTGATTGTTTCCGCGAGGTTCTGAGGGCTGTATCCAGCAGTAGGCATCTAAGTACGTGGATTTAAGTAATAAAAAGGCCACCTAAATTTTTAAAGATTTTTGAAAAAAACGTAAGGTTAACCCCTTTGGTGTTTTTTGACCCCAAAATATGAAAAGTGGAATTCGGCAGCTTCTTTCACTGTTTCTTACGTATTTTGATCAGAAAATTGGAATGGCGCAGTCAGATTTCTCGTAAGTTTGATATTTTTGATTTTATATGGCTTTAAACGTGACACATTCGGGGTCAATTTGCCCTCCATTTGTTTCGCGATTTTACACAGTTTTGATTGTTTCCGCGAGGTTCTGAGGGCTGTATCCAGCAGTAGGCATCTAAGTACGTCGATTTAAGTAATAAAAAGGCCACCTAAATTTTTAAAGATTTTTGAAAAAAACGTAAGGTTAACCCCTTTGGTGTTTTTTGACCCCAAAATATGAAAAGTGGAATTCGGCAGCTTCTTTCACTGTTTCTTACGTATTTTGATCAGAAAATTGGAATGGCGCAGTCAGATTTCTCGTAAGTTTGATATTTTTGATTTTATATGGCTTTAAACGTGACACATTCGGGGTCAATTTGACCTCCATTTGTTTCGCGATTTTACACAGTTTTGATTGTTTTGCGCGAGGTTCTGAGTGCTGTATCCAGCAGTAGGCATCTAAGTACGTGGATTTAAGTAATAAAAAGGCCACCTAAATTTTTAAAGATTTTTGAAAAAAACGTAAGGTTAACCCCTTTGGTGTTTTTTGACCCCAAAATATGAAAAGTGGAATTCGGCAGCTTCTTTCACTGTTTCTTACGTATTTTGATCAGAAAATTGGAATGGCGCAGTCAGATTTCTCGTAAGTATGATATTTTTGATTTTATATGGCTTTAAATGTGACACATTCGGGGTCAATTTGCCCTCCATTTGTTTCGCGATTTTACACAGTTTTGATTGTTTCCGCGAGGTTCTGAGGGCTGTATCCAGCAGTAGGCATCTAAGTACGTCGATTTAAGTAATAAAAAGGCCACCTAAATTTTTTAGGATTTTTGAAAAAAACGTAAGGTTAACCCCGTTTGGTGTTTTTTGACCCCAAAATATGAAAAGTGGAATTCGGCAGCTTCTTTCACTGTTTCTTACGTATTTTGATCAGAAAATTGGAATGGCGCAGTCAGATTTCTCGTAAGTATGATATTTTTGATTTTATATGGCTTTAAACGTGACACATTCGGGGTCAATTTGCCCTCCATTTGTTTCGCGATTTTACACAGTTTTGATTGTTTCCGCGAGGTTCTGAGGGCTGTATCCAGCAGTAGGCATCTAAGTACGTCGATTTAAGTAATAAAAAGGCCACCTAAATTTTTAAAGATTTTTGAAAAAAACGTAAGGTTAACCCCTTTGGTGTTTTTTGACCCCAAAATATGAAAAGTGGAATTCGGCAGCTTCTTTCACTGTTTCTTACGTATTTTGATCAGAAAATTGGAATGGCGCAGTCAGATTTCTCGTAAGTATGATATTTTTGATTTTATATGGCTTTAAACGTGACACATTCGGGGTCAATTTGCCCTCCATTTGTTTCGCGATTTTAAACAGTTTTGATTGTTTTCGCGAGGTTCTGAGGGCTGTATCCAGCAGTAGGCATCTAAGTACGTCGATTTAAGTAATAAAAAGGCCACCTAAATTTTTAAAGATTTTTGAAAAAAACGTAAGGTTAACCCCTTTGGTGGTTTTTGACCCCAAAATATGAAAAGTGAAATTCGGCAGCTCCTTTCACTGTTTCTTACGTATTTTGATCAGAAAATTGGAATGGCGTAGTCATATTTCTCGTAAGTATGATATTTTTGATTTTATATGGCTTTAAACGTGACACATTCGGGGTCAATTTGCCCTCCATTTGTTTCGCGATTTTACACAGTTTTGATTGTTTCCGCGAGGTTCTGAGGGCAGTATCCAGCAGTAGGCATCTAAGTACGTCGATTTAAGTAATAAAAAGGCCACCTAAATTTTTAAAGATTTTTGAAAAAAACGTAAGGTTAACCCCTTTGGTGTTTTTTGACCCCAAAATATGAAAAGTGGAATTCGGCAGCTTCTTTCACTGTTTCTAACGTATTTTGATCAGAAAATTGGAATGGCGCAGTCAGATTTCTCGTAAGTATGATATTTTTGATTTTATATGGCTTTAAACGTGACACATTCGGGGTCAATTTGCCCTCCATTTGTTTAGCGATTTTACACAGTTTTGATTGTTTCCGCGAGGTTCTGAGGGCTGTATCCAGCAGTAGGCATCTAAGTACGTGGATTTAAGTAATAAAAAGGCCACCTAAATTTTTAAAGATTTTTGAAAAAAACGTAAGGTTAAACCCTTTGGTGTTTTTTGACCCCAAAATATGAAAAGTGGAATTCGGCAGCTTCTTTCACTGTTTCTTACGTATTTTGATCAGAAAATTGGAATGGCGCAGTCAGATTTCTCGTAAGTATGATATTTTTGATTTTATATGGCTTTAAACGTGACACATTCGGGGTCAATTTGCCCTCCATTTGTTTCGCGATTTTACACAGTTTTGATTGTTTCCGCGAGGTTCTGAGTGCTGTATCCAGCAGTAGCCATCTAAGTACGTCGATTTAAGTAATAAAAAGGCCACCTAAATTTTTAAAGATTTTTGAAAAAAACGTAAGGTTAACCCCTTTGGTGTTTTTTGACCCCAAAATATGAAAAGTGGAATTCGGCAGCTTCTTTCACTGTTTCTTACGTATTTTGATCAGAAAATTGGAATGGCGCAGTCAGATTTCTCGTAAGTATGATATTTTTGATTTTATATGGCTTTAAACGTGACACATTCGGGGTCAATTTGACCTCCATTTGTTTCGCGATTTTACACAGTTTTGATTGTTTTGCGCGAGGTTCTGAGTGCTGTATCCAGCAGTAGGCATCTAAGTACGTGGATTTAAGTAATAAAAAGGCCACCTAAATTTTTAAAGATTTTTGAAAAAAACGTAAGGGGAACCCCTTTGGTGTTTTTTGACCCCAAAATATGAAAAGTGGAATTCGGCAGCTTCTTTCACTGTTTCTTACGTATTTTGATCAGAAAATTGGAATGGCGCAGTCAGATTTCTCGTAAGTATGATATTTTTGATTTTATATGGCTTTAAACGTGACACATTCGGGGTCAATTTGCCCTCCATTTGTTTCGCGATTTTACACAGTTTTGATTGTTTCCGCGAGGTTCTGAGGGCTGTATCCAGCAGTAGGCATCTAAGTACGTCGATTTAAGTAATAAAAAGGCCACCTAAATTTTTTAGGATTTTTGAAAAAAACGTAAGGTTAACCCCGTTTGGTGTTTTTTGACCCCAAAATATGAAAAGTGGAATTCGGCAGCTTCTTTCACTGTTTCTTACGTATTTTGATCAGAAAATTGGAATGGCGCAGTCAGATTTCTCGTAAGTATGATATTTTTGATTTTATATGGCTTTAAACGTGACACATTCGGGGTCAATTTGCCCTCCATTTGTTTCGCGATTTTACACAGTTTTGATTGTTTCCGCGAGGTTCTGAGGGCTGTATCCAGCAGTAGGCATCTAAGTACGTCGATTTAAGTAATAAAAAGGCCACCTAAATTTTTAAAGATTTTTGAAAAAAACGTAAGGTTAACCCCTTTGGTGTTTTTTGACCCCAAAATATGAAAAGTGGAATTCGGCAGCTTCTTTCACTGTTTCTTACGTATTTTGATCAGAAAATTAGAATGGCGCAGTCAGATTTCTCGTAAGTATGATATTTTTGATTTTATATGGCTTTAAACGTGACACATTCGGGGTCAATTTGCCCTCCATTTGTTTCGCGATTTTACACAGTTTTGATTGTTTCCGCGAGGTTCTGAGGGCTGTATCCAGCAGTAGGCATCTAAGTACGTCGATTTAAGTAATAAAAAGGCCACCTAAATTTTTAAAGATTTTTGAAAAAAACGTAAGGTTAACCCCTTTGGTGTTTTTTGACCCCAAAATATGAAAAGTGGAATTCGGCAGCTCCTTTCACTGTTTCTTACGTATTTTGATCAGAAATTTGGAATGGCGCAGTCAGATTTCTCGTAAGTATGATATTTTTGATTTTATATGGCTTTAAACGTGACACATTCGGGGTCAATTTGCCCTCCATTTGTTTCGCGATTTTACACAGTTTTGATTGTTTCCGCGAGGTTCTGAGGGCTGTATCCAGCAGTAGGCATCTAAGTACGTCGATTTAAGTAATAAAAAGGCCACCTAAATTTTTAAAGACTTTTGAAAAAAACGTAAGGTTAACCCCTTTGGTGTTTTTTGACCCCAAAATATGAAAAGTGGAATTCGGCAGCTTCTTTCACTGTTTCTTACGTATTTTGATCAGAAAATTGGAATGGCGCAGTCAGATTTCTCGTAAGTATGATATTTTTGATTTTATATGGCTTTAAACGTGACACATTCGGGGTCAATTTGCCCTCCATTTGTTTAGCGATTTTACACAGTTTTGATTGTTTCCGCGAGGTTCTGAGGGCTGTATCCAGCAGTAGGCATCTAAGTACGTGGATTTAAGTAATAAAAAGGCCACCTAAATTTTTAAAGATTTTTGAAAAAAACGTAAGGTTAAACCCTTTGGTGTTTTTTGACCCCAAAATATGAAAAGTGGAATTCCGCAGCTTCTTTCACTGTTTCTTACGTATTTTGATCAGAAAATTGGAATGGCGCAGTCAGATTTCTCGTAAGTATGATATTTTTGATTTTATATGGATTTAAACGTGACACATTCGGGGTCAATTTGCCCTCCATTTGTTTCGCGATTTTACACAGTTTTGATTGTTTCCGCGAGGTTCTGAGAGCTGTATCCAGCAGTAGGCATCTAAGTACGTGGATTTAAGTAATAAAAAGGCCACCTAAATTTTTAAAGATTTTTGAAAAAAACGTAAGGTTAACCCCTTTGGTATTTTTTGACCCCAAAATATGAAAAGTGGAATTCGGCAGCTTCTTTCACTGTTTCTTACGTATTTTGATCAGAAAATTGGAATGGCGCAGTCAGATTTCTCGTAAGTATGATATTTTTAATTTTATATGGCTTTAAACGTGACACATTCGGGGTCAATTTGCCCCCCATTTGTTTCGCGATTTTACACAGTTTTGATTGTTTCCGCGAGGTTCTGAGGGCTGTATCCAGCAGTAGGCATCTAAGTACGTCGATTTAAGTAATAAAAAGGCCACCTAAATTTTTAAAGATTTTTGAAAAAAACGTAAGGTTAACCCCTTTGGTGTTTTTTGACCCCAAAATATGAAAAGTGGAATTCGGCAGCTCCTTTCACTGTTTCTTACGTATTTTGATCAGAAAATTGGAATGGCGCAGTCAGATTTCTCGTAAGTATGATATTTTTGATTTTATATGGCTTTAAACGTGACACATTCGGGGTCAATTTGCCCTCCATTTGTTTCGCGATTTTACACAGTTTTGATTGTTTCCGCGAGGTTCTGAGGGCTGTATCCAGCAGTAGGCATCTAAGTACGTGGATTTAAGTAATAAAAAGGCCACCTAAATTTTTAAAGATTTTTGAAAAAAACGTAAGGTTAACCCCTTTGGTGTTTTTTGACCCCAAAATATGAAAAGTGGAATTCGGCAGCTCCTTTCACTGTTTCTTACGTATTTTGATCAGAAAATTGGAATGGCGCAGTCAGATTTCTCGTAAGTATGATATTTTTGATTTTATATGGCTTTAAACGTGACACATTCGGGGTCAATTTGCCCTCCATTTGTTTCGCGATTTTACACAGTTTTGATTGTTTCCGCGAGGTTCTGAGGGCTGTATCCAGCAGTAGGCATCTAAGTACGTCGATTTAAGTAATAAAAAGGCCACCTAAATTTTTTAGGATTTTTGAAAAAAGCGTAAGGTTAACCCCTTTGGTGTTTTTTGACCCCAAAATATGAAAAGTGGAATTCGGCAGCTTCTTTCACTGTTTCTTACGTATTTTGATCAGAAAATTGGAATGGCGCAGTCAGATTTCTCGTAAGTATGATATTTTTGATTTTATATGGCTTTAAACGTGACACATTCGGGGTCAATTTGCCCTCCATTTGTTTCGCGATTTTACACAGTTTTGATTGTTTCCGCGAGGTTCTGAGGGCTGTATCCAGCAGTAGGCATCTAAGTACGTCGATTTAAGTAATAAAAAGGCCACCTAAATTTTTAAAGATTTTTGAAAAAAACGTAAGGTTAACCCCTTTGGTGTTTTTTGACCCCAAAATATGAAAAGTGGAATTCGGCAGCTTCTTTCACTGTTTCTTACGTATTTTGATCAGAAAATTGGAATGGCGCAGTCAGATTTCTCGTAAGTATGATATTTTTGATTTTATATGGCTTTAAACGTGACACATTCGGGGTCAATTTGCCCTCCATTTGTTTCGCGATTTTACACAGTTTTGATTGTTTCCGCGAGGTTCTGAGGGCTGTATCCAGCAGTAGGCATCTAAGTACGTCGATTTAAGTAATAAAAAGGCCACCTAAATTTTTAAAGATTTTTGAAAAAAACGTAAGGTTAACCCCTTTGGTGTTTTTTGACCCCAAAATATGAAAAATGGAATTCGGCAGCTCCTTTCACTGTTTCTTACGTATTATGATCAGAAAATTGGAATGGCGCAGTCAGATTTCTCGTAAGTATAATATTTTTAATTTTATATGGCTTTAAACGTGACACATTCGGGGTCAATTTGCCCCCCATTTGTTTCGCGATTTTATACAGTTTTGATTGTTTCCGCGAGGTTCTGAGGGCTGTATCCAGCAGTAGGCATCTAAGTACGTCGATTTAAGTAATAAAAAGGCCACCTAAATTTTTAAAGATTTTTGAAAAAAACGTAAGGTTAACCCCTTTGGTGTTTTTTGACCCCAAAATATGAAAAGTGGAATTCGGCAGCTTCTTTCACTGTTTCTTACGTATTTTGATCAGAAAATTGGAATGGCGCAGTCAGATTTCTCGTAAGTATGATATTTTTGATTTTATATGGCTTTAAACGTGACACATTCGGGGTCAATTTGCCCTCCATTTGTTTCGCGATTTTACACAGTTTTGATTGTTTCCGCGAGGTTCTGAGGGCTGTATCCAGCAGTAGGCATCTAAGTACGTCGATTTAAGTAATAAAAAGGCCACCTAAATTTTTAAAGACTTTTGAAAAAAACGTAAGGTTAACCCCTTTGGTGTTTTTTGACCCCAAAATATGAAAAGTGGAATTCGGCAGCTTCTTTCACTGTTTCTTACGTATTTTGATCAGAAAATTGGAATGGCGCAGTCAGATTTCTCGTAAGTATGATATTTTTGATTTTATATGGCTTTAAACGTGACACATTCGGGGTCAATTTGCCCTCCATTTGTTTAGCGATTTTACACAGTTTTGATTGTTTCCGCGAGGTTCTGAGGGCTGTATCCAGCAGTAGGCATCTAAGTACGTGGATTTAAGTAATAAAAAGGCCACCTAAATTTTTAAAGATTTTTGAAAAAAACGTAAGGTTAAACCCTTTGGTGTTTTTTGACCCCAAAATATGAAAAGTGGAATTCCGCAGCTTCTTTCACTGTTTCTTACGTATTTTGATCAGAAAATTGGAATGGCGCAGTCAGATTTCTCGTAAGTATGATATTTTTGATTTTATATGGATTTAAACGTGACACATTCGGGGTCAATTTGCCCTCCATTTGTTTCGCGATTTTACACAGTTTTGATTGTTTCCGCGAGGTTCTGAGAGCTGTATCCAGCAGTAGGCATCTAAGTACGTGGATTTAAGTAATAAAAAGGCCACCTAAATTTTTAAAGATTTTTGAAAAAAACGTAAGGTTAACCCCTTTGGTATTTTTTGACCCCAAAATATGAAAAGTGGAATTCGGCAGCTTCTTTCACTGTTTCTTACGTATTTTGATCAGAAAATTGGAATGGCGCAGTCAGATTTCTCGTAAGTATGATATTTTTAATTTTATATGGCTTTAAACGTGACACATTCGGGGTCAATTTGCCCCCCATTTGTTTCGCGATTTTACACAGTTTTGATTGTTTCCGCGAGGTTCTGAGGGCTGTATCCAGCAGTAGGCATCTAAGTACGTCGATTTAAGTAATAAAAAGGCCACCTAAATTTTTAAAGATTTTTGAAAAAAACGTAAGGTTAACCCCTTTGGTGTTTTTTGACCCCAAAATATGAAAAGTGGAATTCGGCAGCTCCTTTCACTGTTTCTTACGTATTTTGATCAGAAAATTGGAATGGCGCAGTCAGATTTCTCGTAAGTATGATATTTTTGATTTTATATGGCTTTAAACGTGACACATTCGGGGTCAATTTGCCCTCCATTTGTTTCGCGATTTTACACAGTTTTGATTGTTTCCGCGAGGTTCTGAGGGCTGTATCCAGCAGTAGGCATCTAAGTACGTGGATTTAAGTAATAAAAAGGCCACCTAAATTTTTAAAGATTTTTGAAAAAAACGTAAGGTTAACCCCTTTGGTGTTTTTTGACCCCAAAATATGAAAAGTGGAATTCGGCAGCTCCTTTCACTGTTTCTTACGTATTTTGATCAGAAAATTGGAATGGCGCAGTCAGATTTCTCGTAAGTATGATATTTTTGATTTTATATGGCTTTAAACGTGACACATTCGGGGTCAATTTGCCCTCCATTTGTTTCGCGATTTTACACAGTTTTGATTGTTTCCGCGAGGTTCTGAGGGCTGTATCCAGCAGTAGGCATCTAAGTACGTCGATTTAAGTAATAAAAAGGCCACCTAAATTTTTTAGGATTATTGAAAAAAACGTAAGGTTAACCCCTTTGGTGTTTTTTGACCCCAAAATATGAAAAGTGGAATTCGGCAGCTTCTTTCACTGTTTCTTACGTATTTTGATCAGAAAATTGGAATGGCGCAGTCAGATTTCTCGTAAGTATGATATTTTTGATTTTATATGGCTTTAAACGTGACACATTCGGGGTCAATTTGCCCTCCATTTGTTTCGCGATTTTACACAGTTTTGATTGTTTCCGCGAGGTTCTGAGGGCTGTATCCAGCAGTAGGCATCTAAGTACGTCGATTTAAGTAATAAAAAGGCCACCTAAATTTTTAAAGATTTTTGAAAAAAACGTAAGGTTAACCCCTTTGGTGTTTTTTGACCCCAAAATATGAAAAGTGGAATTCGGCAGCTTCTTTCACTGTTTCTTACGTATTTTGATCAGAAAATTGGAATGGCGCAGTCAGATTTCTCGTAAGTATGATATTTTTGATTTTATATGGCTTTAAACGTGACACATTCGGGGTCAATTTGCCCTCCATTTGTTTCGCGATTTTACACAGTTTTGATTGTTTCCGCGAGGTTCTGAGGGCTGTATCCAGCAGTAGGCATCTAAGTACGTCGATTTAAGTAATAAAAAGGCCACCTAAATTTTTAAAGATTTTTGAAAAAAACGTAAGGTTAACCCCTTTGGTGTTTTTTGACCCCAAAATATGAAAAATGGAATTCGGCAGCTCCTTTCACTGTTTCTTACGTATTATGATCAGAAAATTGGAATGGCGCAGTCAGATTTCTCGTAAGTATAATATTTTTAATTTTATATGGCTTTAAACGTGACACATTCGGGGTCAATTTGCCCCCCATTTGTTTCGCGATTTTATACAGTTTTGATTGTTTCCGCGAGGTTCTGAGGGCTGTATCCAGCAGTAGGCATCTAAGTACGTCGATTTAAGTAATAAAAAGGCCACCTAAATTTTTAAAGATTTTTGAAAAAAACGTAAGGTTAACCCCTTTGGTGTTTTTTGACCCCAAAATATGAAAAGTGGAATTCGGCAGCTTCTTTCACTGTTTCTTACGTATTTTGATCAGAAAATTGGAATGGCGCAGTCAGATTTCTCGTAAGTATGATATTTTTGATTTTATATGGCTTTAAACGTGACACATTCGGGGTCAATTTGCCCTCCATTTGTTTCGCGATTTTACACAGTTTTGATTGTTTCCGCGAGGTTCTGAGGGCTGTATCCAGCAGTAGGCATCTAAGTACGTCGATTTAAGTAATAAAAAGGCCACCTAAATTTTTAAAGATTTTTGAAAAAAACGTAAGGTTAACCCCTTTGGTGTTTTTTGACCCCAAAATATGAAAAATGGAATTCGGCAGCTCCTTTCACTGTTTCTTACGTATTATGATCAGAAAATTGGAATGGCGCAGTCAGATTTCTCGTAAGTATAATATTTTTAATTTTATATGGCTTTAAACGTGACACATTCGGGGTCAATTTGCCCCCCATTTGTTTCGCGATTTTATACAGTTTTGATTGTTTCCGCGAGGTTCTGAGGGCTGTATCCAGCAGTAGGCATCTAAGTACGTCGATTTAAGTAATAAAAAGGCCACCTAAATTTTTAAAGATTTTTGAAAAAAACGTAAGGTTAACCCCTTTGGTGTTTTTTGACCCCAAAATATGAAAAGTGGAATTCGGCAGCTTCTTTCACTGTTTCTTACGTATTTTGATCAGAAAATTGGAATGGCGCAGTCAGATTTCTCGTAAGTATGATATTTTTGATTTTATATGGCTTTAAACGTGACACATTCGGGGTCAATTTGCCCTCCATTTGTTTAGCGATTTTACACAGTTTTGATTGTTTCCGCGAGGTTCTGAGGGCTGTATCCAGCAGTAGGCATCTAAGTACGTGGATTTAAGTAATAAAAAGGCCACCTAAATTTTTAAAGATTTTTGAAAAAAACGTAAGGTTAAACCCTTTGGTGTTTTTTGACCCCAAAATATGAAAAGTGGAATTCCGCAGCTTCTTTCACTGTTTCTTACGTATTTTGATCAGAAAATTGGAATGGCGCAGTCAGATTTCTCGTAAGTATGATATTTTTGATTTTATATGGATTTAAACGTGACACATTCGGGGTCAATTTGCCCTCCATTTGTTTCGCGATTTTACACAGTTTTGATTGTTTCCGCGAGGTTCTGAGGGCTGTATCCAGCAGTAGGCATCTAAGTACGTGGATTTAAGTAATAAAAAGGCCACCTAAATTTTTAAAGATTTTTGAAAAAAACGTAAGGTTAACCCCTTTGGTATTTTTTGACCCCAAAATATGAAAAGTGGAATTCGGCAGCTTCTTTCACTGTTTCTTACGTATTTTGATCAGAAAATTGGAATGGCGCAGTCAGATTTCTCGTAAGTATGATTTTTTTGATTTTATATGGCTTTAAACGTGACACATTCGGGGTCAATTTGCCCTCCATTTGTTTCGCGATTTTACACAGTTTTGATTGTTTCCGCGAGGTTCTGAGGGCTGTATCCAGCAGTAGGCATCTAAGTACGTCGATTTAAGTAATAAAAAGGCCACCTAAATTTTTTAAGATTTTTGAAAAAAACGTAAGGTTAACCCCTTTGGTGTTTTTTGACCCCAAAATATGAAAAGTGGAATTCGGCAGCTTCTTTCACTGTTTCTTACGTATTTTGATCAGAAAATTGGAATGGCGCAGTCAGATTTCTCGTAAGTATGATATTTTTGATTTTATATGGCTTTAAACGTGACACATTCGGGGTCAATTTGCCCTCCATTTGTTTCGCGATTTTACACAGTTTTGATTGTTTCCGCGAGGTTCTGAGGGCTGTATCCAGCAGTAGGCATCTAAGTACGTCGATTTAAGTAATAAAAAGGCCACCTAAATTTTTTAAGATTTTTGAAAAAAACGTAAGGTTAACCCCTTTGGTGTTTTTTGACCCCAAAATATGAAAAGTGGAATTCGGCAGCTTCTTTCACTGTTTCTTACGTATTTTGATCAGAAAATTGGAATGGCGCAGTCAGATTTCTCGTAAGTATGATATTTTTGATTTTATATGGCTTTAAACGTGACACATTCGGGGTCAATTTGCCCCCCATTTGTTTCGCGATTTTACACAGTTTTGATTGTTTCCGCGAGGTTCTGAGGGCTGTATCCAGCAGTAGGCATCTAAGTACGTGGATTTAAGTAATAAAAAGGCCACCTAAATTTTTAAAGATTTTTGAAAAAAACGTAAGGTTAACCCCTTTGGTGTTTTTTGACCCCAAAATATGAAAAGTGGAATTCGGCAGCTTCTTTCACTGTTTCTTACGTATTTTGATCAGAAAATTGGAATGGCGCAGTCAGATTTCTCGTAAGTATGATATTTTTGATTTTATATGGCTTTATACGTGACACATTCGGGGTCAATTTGCCCTCCATTTGTTTCGCGATTTTACACAGTTTTGATTGTTTCCGCGAGGTTCTGAGGGCTGTATCCAGCAGTAGGCATCTAAGTACGTCGATTTAAGTAATAAAAAAAGGCCACCTAAATTTTTAAAGATTTTTGAAAAAAACGTAAGGTTAACCCTTTTGGTATTTTTTGACCCCAAAATATGAAAAGTGGAATTCGGCAGCTTCTTTCACTGTTTCTTACGTATTTTGATCAGAAAATTGGAATGGCGCAGTCAGATTTCTCGTAAGTATGATATTTTTGATTTTATATGGCTTTAAACGTGACACATTCGGGGTCAATTTGCCCTCCATTTGTTTCGCGATTTTACACAGTTTTGATTGTTTCCGCGAGGTTCTGAGAGCTGTATCCAGCAGTAGGCATCTAAGTACGTGGATTTAAGTAATAAAAAGGCCACCTAAATTTTTAAAGATTTTTGAAAAAAACGTAAGGTTAACCCTTTTGGTATTTTTTGACCCCAAAATATGAAAAGTGGAATTCGGCAGCTTCTTTCACTGTTTCTTACGTATTTTGATCAGAAAATTGGAATGGCGCAGTCAGATTTCTCGTAAGTATGATATTTTTGATTTTATATGGCTTTAAACGTGACACATTCGGGGTCAATTTGCCCTCCATTTGTTTCGCGATTTTACACAGTTTTGATTGTTTCCGCGAGGTTCTGAGTGCTGTATCCAGCAGTAGCCATCTAAGTACGTCGATTTAAGTAATAAAAAGGCCACCTAAATTTTTAAAGATTTTTGAAAAAAACGTAAGGTTAACCCCTTTGGTGTTTTTTGACCCCAAAATATGAAAAGTGGAATTCGGCAGCTTCTTTCACTGTTTCTTACGTATTTTGATCAGAAAATTGGAATGGCGCAGTCAGATTTCTCGTAAGTATGATATTTTTAATTTTATATGGCTTTAAACGTGACACATTCGGGGTCAATTTGCCCCCCATTTGTTTCGCGATTTTACACAGTTTTGATTGTTTCCGCGAGGTTCTGAGGGCTGTATCCAGCAGTAGGCATCTAAGTACGTCGATTTAAGTAATAAAAAGGCCACCTAAATTTTTAAAGATTTTTGAAAAAAACGTAAGGTTAACCCCTTTGGTGTTTTTTGACCCCAAAATATGAAAAGTGGAATTCGGCAGCTTCTTTCACTGTTTCTTACGTATTTTGATCAGAAAATTGGAATGGCGCAGTCAGATTTCTCGTAAGTATGATAGTTTTGATTTTATATGGCTTTAAACGTGACACATTCGGGGTCAATTTGCCCTCCATTTGTTTCGCGATTTTACACAGTTTTGATTGTTTCCGCGAGGTTCTGAGGGCTGTATCCAGCAGTAGGCATCTAAGTACGTCGATTTAAGTAATAAAAAGGCCACCTAAATTTTTAAAGATTTTTGAAAAAAACGTAAGGTTAACCCCTTTGGTGTTTTTTGACCCCAAAATATAAAAAGTGGAATTCGGCAGCTTCTTTCACTGTTTCTTGCGTATTTTGATCAGAAAATTGGAATGGCGCAGTCAGATTTCTCGTAAGTATGATATTTTTGATTTTATATGGCTTTAAACGTGACACATTCGGGGTCAATTTGCCCTCCATTTGTTTCGCGATTTTACACAGTTTTGATTGTTTCCGCGAGGTTCTGAGGGCTGTATCCAGCAGTAGGCATCTAAGTACGTCGATTTAAGTAATAAAAAGGCCACCTAAATTTTTAAAGATTTTTGAAAAAATCGTAAGGTTAACCCCTTTGGTGTTTTTTGACCCCAAAATATGAAAAGTGGAATTCGGCAGCTTCTTTCACTGTTTCTTACGTATTTTGATCAGAAAATTGGAATGGCGCAGTCAGATTTCTCGTAAGTATGATATTTTTGATTTTATATGGCTTTAAACGTGACACATTCGGGGTCAATTTGCCCTCCATTTGTTTAGCGATTTTACACAGTTTTGATTGTTTCCGCGAGGTTCTGAGGGCTGTATCCAGCAGTAGGCATCTAAGTACGTGGATTTAAGTAATAAAAAGGCCACCTAAATTTTTAAAGATTTTTGAAAAAAACGTAAGGTTAAACCCTTTGTTGTTTTTTGACCCCAAAATATGAAAAGTGGAATTCAGCAGCTTCTTTCACTGTTTCTTACGTATTTTGATCAGAAAATTGGAATGGCACAGTCAGATTTCTCGTAAGTATGATATTTTTGATTTTATATGGCTTTAAACGTGACACATTCGGGGTCAATTTGCCCTCTATTTGTTTCGCGATTTTACACAGTTTTGATTGTTTCCGCGAGGTTCTGAGTGCTGTATCCAGCAGTAGCCATCTAAGTACGTCGATTTAAGTAATAAAAAGGCCACCTAAATTTTTAAAGATTTTTGAAAAAAACGTAAGGTTAACCCCTTTGGTGTTTTTTGACCCCAAAATATGAAAAGTGGAATTCGGCAGCATCTTTCACTGTTTCTTACGTATTTTGATCAGAAAATTGGAATGGCGCAGTCAGATTTCTCGTACGTATGATATTTTTAATTTTATATGGCTTTAAACGTGACACATTCGGGGTCAATTTGCCCCCCATTTGTTTCGCGATTTTACACAGTTTTGATTGTTTCCGCGAGGTTCTGAGGGCTGTATCCAGCAGTAGGCATCTAAGTACGTCGATTTAAGTAATAAAAAGGCCACCTAAATTTTTAAAGATTTTTGAAAAAAACGTAAGGTTAACCCCTTTGGTGTTTTTTGACCCCAAAATATGAAAAGTGGAATTCGGCAGCTTCTTTCACTGTTTCTTACGTATTTTGATCAGAAAATTGGAATGGCGCAGTCAGATTTCTCGTAAGTATGATAGTTTTGATTTTATATGGCTTTAAACGTGACACATTCGGGGTCAATTTGCCCTCCATTTGTTTCGCGATTTTACACAGTTTTGATTGTTTCCGCGAGGTTCTGAGGGCTGTATCCAGCAGTAGGCATCTAAGTACGTCGATTTAAGTAATAAAAAGGCCACCTAAATTTTTAAAGATTTTTGAAAAAAACGTAAGGTTAACCCCTTTGGTGTTTTTTGACCCCAAAATATGAAAAGTGGAATTCGGCAGCTTCTTTCACTGTTTCTTACGTATTTTGATCAGAAAATTGGAATGGCGCAGTCAGATTTCTCGTAAGTATGATATTTTTGATTTTATATGGCTTTAAACGTGACACATTCGGGGTCAATTTGCCCTCCATTTGTTTCGCGATTTTACACAGTTTTGATTGTTTCCGCGAGGTTCTGAGGGCTGTATCCAGCAGTAGGCATCTAAGTACGTCGATTTAAGTAATAAAAAGGCCACCTAAATTTTTAAAGATTTTTGAAAGAAAACGTAAGGTTAACCCCTTTGGTTGTTTTTTGACCCCAAAATATGAAAAGTGGAATTCGGCAGCTTCTTTCACTGTTTCTTACGTATTTTGATCAGAAAATTGGAATGGCGCAGTCAGATTTCTCGTAAGTATGATATTTTTGATTTTATATGGCTTTAAACGTGACACATTCGGGGTCAATTTGCCCTCCATTTGTTTCGCGATTTTACACAGTTTTGATTGTTTCCGCGAGGTTCTGAGGGCTGTATCCAGCAGTAGGCATCTAAGTACGTCGATTTAAGTAATAAAAAGGCCACCTAAATTTTTAAAGATTTTTGAAAAAAACGTAAGGTTAACCCCTTTGGTGTTTTTTGACCCCAAAATATGAAAAGTGGAATTCGGCAGCTTCTTTCACTGTCTCTTACGTATTTTGATCAGAAAATTGGAATGGCGCAGTCAGATTTCTCGTAAGTATGATATTTTTAATTTTATATGGCTTTAAACGTGACACATTCGGGGTCAATTTGCCCTCCATTTGCTTCGCGATTTTAAACAGTTTTGATTGTTTTCGCGAGGTTCTGAGGGCTGTATCCAGCAGTAGGCATCTAAGTACGTCGATTTAAGTAATAAAAAGGCCACCTAAATTTTTAAAGATTTTTGAAAAATACGTAAGGTTAACCCCTTTGGTGTTTTTTGACCCCAAAATATGAAAAGTGGAATTCGGCAGCTTCTTTCACTGTTTCTTACGTATTTTGATCAGAAAATTGGAATGGCGCAGTCAGATTTCTCGTAAGTATGATATTTTTGATTTTATATGGCTTTAAACGTGACACATTCGGGGTCAATTTGCCCTCCATTTGTTTCGCGATTTTACACAGTTTTGATTGTTTCCGCGAGGTTCTGAGGGCTGTATCCAGCAGTAGGCATCTAAGTACGTCGATTTAAGTAATAAAAAGGCCACCTAAATTTTTAAAGATTTTTGAAAAAAACGTAAGGTTAACCCCTTTGGTGTTTTTTGACCCCAAAATATGAAAAGTGGAATTCGGCAGTTTCTTTCACTGTTTCTTACGTATTTTGATCAGAAAATTGGAATGGCGCAGTCAGTTTTCTCGTAAATATGATATTTTTGATTTTATATGGCTTTAAACGTGACACATTCGGGGTCAATTTGCCCTCCATTTGTTTCGCGATTTTACACAGTTTTGATTGTTTCCGCGAGATTCTGAGGGCTGTATCCAGCAGTAGGCATCTAAGTACGTTGATTTAAGTAATAAAAAGGCCACCTAAATTTGTAAAGATTTTTGAAAAAAACGTAAGGTTAACCCCTTTGGTGTTTTTTGACCCCAAAATATGAAAAGTGGAATTCGGCAGCTTCTTTCACTGTTTCTTACGTATTTTGATCAGAAAATTGGAATGGCGCAGTCAGATTTCTCGTAAGTATGATATTTTTGATTTTATATGGCTTTAAACGTGACACATTCGGGGTCAATTTGCCCTCCATTTGTTTCGCGATTTTACACAGTTTTGATTGTTTCCGCGAGGTTCTGAGGGCTGTATCCAGCAGTAGGCATCTAAGTACGTTGATTTAAGTAATAAAAAGGCCACCTAAATTTGTAAAGATTTTTGAAAAAAACGTAAGGTTAACCCCTTTGGTGTTTTTTGACCCCAAAATATGAAAAGTGGAATTCGGCAGCTTCTTTCACTGTTTCTTACGTATTTTAATCAGAAAAATGGAATGGCGCAGTCAGATTTCTCGTAAGTATGATATTTTTGATTTTATATGGCTTTAAACGTGACACATTCGGGGTCAATTTGCCCTCCATTTGTTTCGCGATTTTACACAGTTTTGATTGTTTCCGCGAGGTTCTGAGGGCTGTATCCAGCAGTAGGCATCTAAGTACGTCGATTTAAGTAATAAAAAGGCCACCTAAATTTTTTAAGATTTTTGAAAAAAACGTAAGGTTAACCCCTTTGGTGTTTTTTGACCCCAAAATATGAAAAGTGGAATTCGGCAGCTTCTTTCACTGTTTCTTACGTATTTTGATCAGAAAATTGGAATGGCGCTGTTAGATTTCTCGTAAGTATGATATTTTTGATTTTATATGGCTTTAAACGTGACACATTCGGGGTCAATTTGCCCTCCATTTGTTTCGCGATTTTACACAGTTTTGATTGTTTCCGCGAGGTTCTGAGGGCTGTATCCAGCAGTAGGCATCTAAGTACGTCGATTTTAGTAATAAAATGGCCACCTAAATTTTTTAAGATTTTTGAAAAAAACGTAAGGTTAACCCCTTTGGTGTTTTTTGACCCCAAAATATGAAAAGTGGAATTCGGCAGCTTCTTTCACTGTTTCTTACGTATTTTGATCAGAAAATTGGAATGGCGCAGTCAGATTTCTCGTAAGTATGATATTTTTGATTTTATATGGCTTTAAACTTGACACATTCGGGGTCAATTTGCCCTCCATTTGTTTCGCGATTTTACACAGTTTTGATTGTTTCCGCGAGGTTCTGAGGGCTGTATCCAGCAGTAGGCATCTAAGTACGACGATTTAAGTAATAAAAAGGCCACCTAAATTTTAAAGATTTTTGAAAAAAACGTAAGGTTTTGGTGTTTGGTGTTTTTTGACCCCAAAATATGAAAAGTGGAATTCGGCAGCTTCTTTCACTGTTTCTTACGTATTTTGATCAGAAAATTGGAATGGCGCAGTCAGATTTCTCGTAAGTATGATATTTTTGATTTTATATGGCTTTAAACGTGACACATTCGGGGTCAATTTGCCCTCCATTTGTTTCGCGATTTTAAACAGTTTTGATTGTTTTCGCGAGGTTCTGAGGGCTGTATCCAGCAGTAGGCATCTAAGTACGTCGATTTAAGTAATAAAAAGGCCACCTAAATTTTTAAAGATTTTTGAAAAAAACGTAAGGTTAACCCCTTTGGTGTTTTTTGACCCCAAAATATGAAAAGTGGAATTCGGCAGTTTCTTTCACTGTTTCTTACGTATTTTGATCAGAAAATTGGAATGGCGCAGTCAGTTTTCTCGTAAATATGATATTTTTGATTTTATATGGCTTTAAACGTGACACATTCGGGGTCAATTTGCCCTCCATTTGTTTCGCGATTTTACACAGTTTTGATTGTTTCCGCGAGGTTCTGAGGGCTGTATCCAGCAGTAGGCATCTAAGTACGTCGATTTAAGTAATAAAAAGGCCACCTAAATTTTTAAAGATTTTTGAAAAAAACGTAAGGTTAACCCCTTTGGTGTTTTTTGACCCCAAAATATGAAAAGTGGAATTCGGCAGCTTCTTTCACTGTTTCTTACGTATTTTGATCAGAAAATTGGAATGGCGCAGTCAGATTTCTCGTAAGTATGATATTTTTGATTTTATATGGCTTTAAACGTGACACATTCGGGGTCAATTTGCCCTCCATTTGTTTCGCGATTTTACACAGTTTTGATTGTTTCCGCGAGGTTCTGAGGGCTGTATCCAGCAGTAGGCATCTAAGTACGTCGATTTAAGTAATAAAAAGGCCACCTAAATTTGTAAAGATTTTTGAAAAAAACGTAAGGTTAACCCCTTTGGTGTTTTTTGACCCCAAAATATGAAAAGTGGAATTCGGCAGCTTCTTTCACTGTTTCTTACGTATTTTAATCAGAAAAATGGAATGGCGCAGTCAGATTTCTCGTAAGTATGATATTTTTGATTTTATATGGCTTTAAACGTGACACATTCGGGGTCAATTTGCCCTCCATTTGTTTCGCGATTTTACACAGTTTTGATTGTTTCCGCGAGGTTCTGAGGGCTGTATCCAGCAGTAGGCATCTAAGTACGTCGATTTAAGTAATAAAAAGGCCACCTAAATTTTTTAAGATTTTTGAAAAAAACGTAAGGTTAACCCCTTTGGTGTTTTTTGACCCCAAAATATGAAAAGTGGAATTCGGCAGCTTCTTTCACTGTTTCTTACGTATTTTGATCAGAAAATTGGAATGGCGCAGTTAGATTTCTCGTAAGTATGATATTTTTGATTTTATATGGCTTTAAACGTGATACATTCGGGGTCAATTTGCCCTCCATTTGTTTCGCGATTTTACACAGTTTTGATTGTTTCCGCGAGGTTCTGAGGGCTGTATCCAGCAGTAGGCATCTAAGTACGTCGATTTTAGTAATAAAATGGCCACCTAAATTTTTTAAGATTTTTGAAAAAAACGTAAGGTTAACCCCTTTGGTGTTTTTTGACCCCAAAATATGAAAAGTGGAATTCGGCAGCTTCTTTCACTGTTTCTTACGTATTTTGATCAGAAAATTGGAATGGCGCAGTCAGATTTCTCGTAAGTATGATATTTTTAATTTTATATGGCTTTAAACGTGACACATTCGGGGTCAATTTGCCCTCCATTTGCTTCGCGATTTTAAACAGTTTTGATTGTTTTCGCGAGGTTCTGAGGGCTGTATCCAGCAGTAGGCATCTAAGTACGTCGATTTAAGTAATAAAAAGGCCACCTAAATTTTTAAAGATTTTTGAAAAATACGTAAGGTTAACCCCTTTGGTGTTTTTTGACCCCAAAATATGAAAAGTGGAATTCGGCAGCTTCTTTCACTGTTTCTTACGTATTTTGATCAGAAAATTGGAATGGCGCAGTCAGATTTCTCGTAAGTATGATATTTTTGATTTTATATGGCTTTAAACGTGACACATTCGGGGTCAATTTGCCCTCCATTTGTTTCGCGATTTTACACAGTTTTGATTGTTTCCGCGAGGTTCTGAGGGCTGTATCCAGCAGTAGGCATCTAAGTACGTCGATTTAAGTAATAAAAAGGCCACCTAAATTTTTAAAGATTTTTGAAAAAAACGTAAGGTTAACCCCTTTGGTGTTTTTTGACCCCAAAATATGAAAAGTGGAATTCGGCAGTTTCTTTCACTGTTTCTTACGTATTTTGATCAGAAAATTGGAATGGCGCAGTCAGTTTTCTCGTAAATATGATATTTTTGATTTTATATGGCTTTAAACGTGACACATTCGGGGTCAATTTGCCCTCCATTTGTTTCGCGATTTTACACAGTTTTGATTGTTTCCGCGAGATTCTGAGGGCTGTATCCAGCAGTAGGCATCTAAGTACGTTGATTTAAGTAATAAAAAGGCCACCTAAATTTGTAAAGATTTTTGAAAAAAACGTAAGGTTAACCCCTTTGGTGTTTTTTGACCCCAAAATATGAAAAGTGGAATTCGGCAGCTTCTTTCACTGTTTCTTACGTATTTTGATCAGAAAATTGGAATGGCGCAGTCAGATTTCTCGTAAGTATGATATTTTTGATTTTATATGGCTTTAAACGTGACACATTCGGGGTCAATTTGCCCTCCATTTGTTTCGCGATTTTACACAGTTTTGATTGTTTCCGCGAGGTTCTGAGGGCTGTATCCAGCAGTAGGCATCTAAGTACGTTGATTTAAGTAATAAAAAGGCCACCTAAATTTATAAAGATTTTTGAAAAAAACGTAAGGTTAACCCCTTTGGTGTTTTTTGACCCCAAAATATGAAAAGTGGAATTCGGCAGCTTCTTTCACTGTTTCTTACGTATTTTAATCAGAAAAATGGAATGGCGCAGTCAGATTTCTCGTAAGTATGATATTTTTGATTTTATATGGCTTTAAACGTGACACATTCGGGGTCAATTTGCCCTCCATTTGTTTCGCGATTTTACACAGTTTTGATTGTTTCCGCGAGGTTCTGAGGGCTGTATCCAGCAGTAGGCATCTAAGTACGTCGATTTAAGTAATAAAAAGGCCACCTAAATTTTTTAAGATTTTTGAAAAAAACGTAAGGTTAACCCCTTTGGTGTTTTTTGACCCCAAAATATGAAAAGTGGAATTCGGCAGCTTCTTTCACTGTTTCTTACGTATTTTGATCAGAAAATTGGAATGGCGCAGTTAGATTTCTCGTAAGTATGATATTTTTGATTTTATATGGCTTTAAACGTGACACATTCGGGGTCAATTTGCCCTCCATTTGTTTCGCGATTTTACACAGTTTTGATTGTTTCCGCGAGGTTCTGAGGGCTGTATCCAGCAGTAGGCATCTAAGTACGTCGATTTTAGTAATAAAATGGCCACCTAAATTTTTTAAGATTTTTGAAAAAAACGTAAGGTTAACCCCTTTGGTGTTTTTTGACCCCAAAATATGAAAAGTGGAATTCGGCAGCTTCTTTCACTGTTTCTTACGTATTTTGATCAGAAAATTGGAATGGCGCAGTCAGATTTCTCGTAAGTATGATATTTTTGATTTTATATGGCTTTAAACTTGACACATTCGGGGTCAATTTGCCCTCCATTTGTTTCGCGATTTTACACAGTTTTGATTGTTTCCGCGAGGTTCTGAGGGCTGTATCCAGCAGTAGGCATCTAAGTACGACGATTTAAGTAATAAAAAGGCCACCTAAATTTTAAAGATTTTTGAAAAAAACGTAAGGTTTTGGTGTTTGGTGTTTTTTGACCCCAAAATATGAAAAGTGGAATTCGGCAGCTTCTTTCACTGTTTCTTACGTATTTTGATCAGAAAATTGGAATGGCGCAGTCAGATTTCTCGTAAGTATGATATTTTTGATTTTATATGGCTTTAAACGTGACACATTCGGGGTCAATTTGCCCTCCATTTGTTTCGCGATTTTACACAGTTTTGATTGTTTCCGCGAGGTTCTGAGGGCTGTATCCAGCAGTAGGCATCTAAGTACGTCGATTTAAGTAATAAAAAGGCCACCTCAATTTTTAAAGATTTTTGAAAAAAACGTAAGGTTAACCCCTTTGGTGTTTTTTGACCCCAAAATATGAAAAGTGGAATTCGGCAGCTTCTTTCACTGTTTCTTACGTATTTTGATCAGAAAATTGGAATGGCGCAGTCAGATTTCTCGTAAGTATGATATTTTTGATTTTATATGGCTTTAAACGTGACACATTCGGGGTCAATTTGCCCTCCATTTGTTTCGCGATTTTACACAGTTTTGATTGTTTCCGCGAGGTTCTGAGGGCTGTATCCAGCAGTAGGCATCTAAGTACGTCGATTTAAGTAATAAAAAGGCCACCTAAATTTTTTAAGATTTTTGAAAAAAACGTAAGGTTAACCCCTTTGGTGTTTTTTGACCCCAAAATATGAAAAGTGGAATTCGGCAGCTTCTTTCACTGTTTCTTACGTATTTTGATCAGAAAATTGGAATGGCGCAGTCAGATTTCTCGTAAGTATGATATTTTTGATTTTATATGGCTTTAAACGTGACACATTCGGGGTCAATTTGCCCTCCATTTGTTTCGCGATTTTAAACAGTTTTGATTGTTTTCGCGAGGTTCTGAGGGCTGTATCCAGCAGTAGGCATCTAAGTACGTCGATTTAAGTAATAAAAAGGCCACCTAAATTTTTAAAGATTTTTGAAAAATACGTAAGGTTAACCCCTTTGGTGTTTTTTGACCCCAAAATATGAAAAGTGGAATTCGGCAGCTTCTTTCACTGTTTCTTACGTATTTTGATCAGAAAATTGGAATGGCGCAGTCAGATTTCTCGTAAGTATGATATTTTTGATTTTATATGGCTTTAAACGTGACACATTCGGGGTCAATTTGCCCTCCATTTGTTTCGCGATTTTACACAGTTTTGATTGTTTCCGCGAGGTTCTGAGGGCTGTATCCAGCAGTAGGCATCTAAGTACGTCGATTTAAGTAATAAAAAGGCCACCTAAATTTTTAAAGATTTTTGAAAAAAACGTAAGGTTAACCCCTTTGGTGTTTTTTGACCCCAAAATATGAAAAGTGGAATTCGGCAGTTTCTTTCACTGTTTCTTACGTATTTTGATCAGAAAATTGGAATGGCGCAGTCAGTTTTCTCGTAAATATGATATTTTTGATTTTATATGGCTTTAAACGTGACACATTCGGGGTCAATTTGCCCTCCATTTGTTTCGCGATTTTACACAGTTTTGATTGTTTCCGCGAGGTTCTGAGGGCTGTATCCAGCAGTAGGCATCTAAGTACGTCGATTTAAGTAATAAAAAGGCCACCTAAATTTGTAAAGATTTTTGAAAAAAACGTAAGGTTAACCCCTTTGGTGTTTTTTGACCCTAAAATATGAAAAGTGGAATTCGGCAGCTTCTTTCACTGTTTCTTACGTATTTTAATCAGAAAAATGGAATGGCGCAGTCAGATTTCTCGTAAGTATGATATTTTTGATTTTATATGGCTTTAAACGTGACACATTCGGGGTCAATTTGCCCTCCATTTGTTTCGCGATTTTACACAGTTTTGATTGTTTCCGCGAGGTTCTGAGGGCTGTATCCAGCAGTAGGCATCTAAGTACGTCGATTTAAGTAATAAAAAGGCCACCTAAATTTTTAAAGATTTTTGAAAAAAACGTAAGGTTAACCCCTTTGGGGTTTTTTGACCCCAAAATATGAAAAGTGGAATTCGGCAGCTTCTTTCACTGTTTCTTACGTATTTTGATCAGAAAATTGGAATGGCGCAGTCAGATTTCTCGTAAGTATGATATTTTTGATTTTATATGGCTTTAAACTTGACACATTCGGGGTCAATTTGCCCTCCATTTGTTTCGCGATTTTACACAGTTTTGATTGTTTCCGCGAGGTTCTGAGGGCTGTATCCAGCAGTAGGCATCTAAGTACGTCGATTTAAGTAATAAAAAGGCCACCTAAATTTTTAAAGATTTTTGAAAAAAACGTAAGGTTAACCCCTTTGGTGTTTTTTGACCCCAAAATATGAAAAGTGGAATTCGGCAGCTTCTTTCACTGTTTCTTGCGTATTTTGATCAGTAAATTGGAATGGCGCAGTCAGATTTCACGTAAATATGATATTTTTGATTTTATATGGCTTTAAACGTGACACATTCGGGGTCAATTTGCCCTCCATTTGTTTCGCGATTTTACACAGTTTTGATTGTTTCCGCGAGGTTCTGAGGGCTGTATCCAGCAGTAGGCATCTAAGTACGTCGATTTAAGTAATAAAAAGGCCACCTAAATTTTTAAAGATTTTTGAAAAAAACGTAAGGTTAACCCCTTTGGTGTTTTTTGACCCCAAAATATGAAAAGTGGAATTCGGCAGCTTCTTTCACTGTTTCTTGCGTATTTTGATCAGTAAATTGGAATGGCGCAGTCAGATTTCTCGTAAATATGATATTTTTGATTTTATATGGCTTTAAACGTGACACATTCGGGGTCAATTTGCCCTCCATTTGTTTCGCGATTTTACACAGTTTTGATTGTTTCCGCGAGGTTCTGAGGGCTGTATCCAGCAGTAGGCATCTAAGTACGTCGATTTAAGTAATAAAACGGCCACCTAAATTTTTAAAGATTTTTGAAAAAAACGTAAGGTTAACCTATTTGGTGTTGTTTGACCCCAAAATATGAAAAGTGGAATTCGGCAGTTTCTTTCACTGTTTCTTCCGTATTTTGATCAGAAAATTGGAATGGCGCAGTCAGATATCTCGTAAGTATGATATTTTTGATTTTACATGGCTTTAAACGTGACACATTCGGGGTCAATTTGCCCTCCATTTGTTTCGCGATTTTACACAGTTTTGATTGTTTCCGCGAGGTTCTGAGTGCTGTATCCAGCAGTAGCCATCTAAGTACGTCGATTTAAGTAATAAAAAGGCCACCTAAATTTTTAAAGATTTTTGAAAAAAACGTAAGGTTAACCCCTTTGGTGTTTTTTGACCCCAAAATATGAAAAGTGGAATTCGGCAGCTTCTTTCACTGTTTCTTACGTATTTTGATCAGAAAATTGGAATGGCGCAGTCAGATTTCTCGTAAGTATGATATTTTTGATTTTATATGGCTTTAAACGTGACACATTCGGGGTCAATTTGCCCTCCATTTGTTTCGCGATTTTACACAGTTTTGATTGTTTCCGCGAGGTTCTGAGAGCTGTATCCAGCAGTAGGCATCTAGGTACGTGGATTTAAGTAATAAAAAGGCCACCTAAATTTTTAAAGATTTTTGAAAAAAACGTAAGGTTAACCCCTTTGGTATTTTTTGACCCCAAAATATGAAAAGTGGAATTCGGCAGCTTCTTTCACTGTTTCTTACGTATTTTGATCAGAAAATTGGAATGGCGCAGTCAGATTTCTCGTAAGTATGATATTTTTGATTTTATATGGCTTTAAACGTGACACATTCGGGGTCAATTTGCCCTCTATTTGTTTCGCGATTTTACACAGTTTTGATTGTTTCCGCGAGGTGCTGAGGGTTGTATCCAGCAGTAGCCATCTAAGTACGTCGATTTAAGTAATAAAAAGGCCACCTAAATTTTTAAAGATTTTTGAAAAAAACGTAAGGTTAACCCCTTTGGTGCTTTTTGACCCCAAAATATGAAAAGTGGAATTCGGCAGCTTCTTTCACTGTTTCTTACGTATTTTGATCAGAAAATTGGAATGGCGCAGTCAGATTTCTCGTAAGTATGATATTTTTGATTTTATATGGCTTTAAACGTGACACATTCGGGGTCAATTTGCCCTCCATTTGTTTCCCGATTTTACACAGTTTTGATTGTTTCCGCGAGGTTCTGAGGGTTGTATCCAGCAGTAGCCATCTAAGTACGTCGATTTGAGTAATAAAAAGGCCACCTAAATTTTTAAAGATTTTTGAAAAAAACGTAAGGTTAACCCCTTTGGTGTTTTTTGACCCCAAAATATGAAAAGTGGAATTCGGCAGCTTCTTTCACTGTTTCTTGCGTATTTTGATCAGAAAATTGGAATGGCGCAGTCAGATTTCTCGTAAGTATGATATTTTTGATTTTATATGGCTTTAAACGTGACACATTCGGGGTCAATTTGCCCTCCATTTGTTTCGCGATTTTACACAGTTTTGATTGTTTCCGCGAGGTTCTGAGGGCTGTATCCAGCAGTAGGCATCTAAGTACGTCGATTTAAGTAATAAAAAGGCCACCTAAATTTTTTAAGATTTTTGAAAAAAACGTAAGGTTAACCCCTTTGGTGTTTTTTGACCCCAAAAAATGAAAAGTGGAATTCGGCAGCTTCTTTCACTGTTTCTTATGTATTTTGATCAGAAAATTCGAATGGCGCAGTCAGATTTCTCGTAAGTATGATATTTTTTATTTTATTTGGCTTTAAACGTAACACATTCGGGGTCAATTTGCCATCCATTTGTTTCGCGATTTTACACTGTTTTGATTGATTCCGCGAGGTTCTGAGGGCTGAATCCAGCAGTAGGCATCTAAGTACGTCGATTTAAGTAATAAAAAGGCCACCTAAATTTTTTATGATTTTTGAAAAAAACGTAAGGTTAACCCCTTTGGTGTTTTTTGACCCCAAAAAATGAAAAGTGGAATTCGGCAGCTTCTTTCACTGTTTCTTATGTATTTTGATCAGAAAATTCGAATGGCGCAGTCAGATTTCTCGTAAGTATGATATTTTTTATTTTATTTGGCTTTAAACGTAACACATTCGGGGTCAATTTGCCATCCATTTGTTTCGCGATTTTACACTGTTTTGATTGATTCCGCGAGGTTCTGAGGGCTGAATCCAGCAGTAGGCATCTAAGTACGTCGATTTAAGTAATAAAAAGGCCACCTAAATTTTTTAAGATTTTTGAAAAAAACGTAAGGTTAACCCCTTTGGTGTTTTTTGACCCCAAAAAATGAAAAGTGGAATTCGGCAGCTTCTTTCACTGTTTCTTATGTATTTTGATCAGAAAATTCGAATGGCGCAGTCAGATTTCTCGTAAGTATGATATTTTTTATTTTATTTGGCTTTAAACGTAACACATTCGGGGTCAATTTGCCATCCATTTGTTTCGCGATTTTACACTGTTTTGATTGATTCCGCGAGGTTCTGAGGGCTGAATCCAGCAGTAGGCATCTAAGTACGTCGATTTAAGTAATAAAAAGGCCACCTAAATTTTTTATGATTTTCGAAAAAAACGTAAGGTTAACCCCTTTGGTGTTTTTTGACCCCAAAAAATGAAAAGTGGAATTCGGCAGCTTCTTTCACTGTTTCTTATGTATTTTGATCAGAAAATTCGAATGGCGCAGTCAGATTTCTCGTAAGTATGATATTTTTTATTTTATTTGGCTTTAAACGTAACACATTCGGGGTCAATTTGCCATCCATTTGTTTCGCGATTTTACACTGTTTTGATTGATTCCGCGAGGTTCTGAGGGCTGAATCCAGCAGTAGGCATCTAAGTACGTCGATTTAAGTAATAAAAAGACCACCTAAATTTTTTAAGATTTTTGAAAAAAACGTAAGGTTAACCCCTTTGGTGTTTTTTGACCCCAAAAAATGAAAAGTGGAATTCGGCAGCTTCTTTCACTGTTTCTTATGTATTTTGATCAGAAAATTCGAATGGCGCAGTCAGATTTCTCGTAAGTATGATATTTTTTATTTTATTTGGCTTTAAACGTAACACATTCGGGGTCAATTTGCCATCCATTTGTTTCGCGATTTTACACTGTTTTGATTGATTCCGCGAGGTTCTGAGGGCTGAATCCAGCAGTAGGCATCTAAGTACGTCGATTTAAGTAATAAAAAGGCCACCTAATTTTTTTAAGATTTTTGAAAAAAACGTAAGGTTAACCTATTTGGTGTTGTTTGACCCCAAAATATGAAAAGTGGAATTCGGCAGCTTCTTTCACTGTTTCTTGCGTATTTTGATCAGTAAATTGGAATGGCGCAGTCAGATTTCTCGTAAATATGATATTTTTGATTTTATATGGCTTTAAACGTGACACATTCGGGGTCAATTTGCCCTCCATTTGTTTCGCGATTTTACACAGTTTTGATTGTTTCCGCGAGGTTCTGAGGGCTGTATCCAGCAGTAGGCATCTAAGTACGTCGATTTAAGTAATAAAACGGCCACCTAAATTTTTAAAGATTTTTGAAAAAAACGTAAGGTTAACCTATTTGGTGTTGTTTGACCCCAAAATATGAAAAGTGGAATTCGGCAGTTTCTTTCACTGTTTCTTCCGTATTTTGATCAGAAAATTGGAATGGCGCAGTCAGATTTCTCGTAAGTATGATATTTTTGATTTTACATGGCTTTAAACGTGACACATTCGGGGTCAATTTGCCCTCCATTTGTTTCGCGATTTTACACAGTTTTGATTGTTTCCGCGAGGTTCTGAGTGCTGTATCCAGCAGTAGCCATCTAAGTACGTCGATTTAAGTAATAAAAAGGCCACCTAAATTTTTAAAGATTTTTGAAAAAAACGTAAGGTTAACCCCTTTGGTGTTTTTTGACCCCAAAATATGAAAAGTGGAATTCGGCAGCTTCTTTCACTGTTTCTTACGTATTTTGATCAGAAAATTGGAATGGCGCAGTCAGATTTCTCGTAAGTATGATATTTTTGATTTTATATGGCTTTAAACGTGACACATTCGGGGTCAATTTGCCCTCCATTTGTTTCGCGATTTTACACAGTTTTGATTGTTTCCGCGAGGTTCTGAGAGCTGTATCCAGCAGTAGGCATCTAGGTACGTGGATTTAAGTAATAAAAAGGCCACCTAAATTTTTAAAGATTTTTGAAAAAAACGTAAGGTTAACCCCTTTGGTATTTTTTGACCCCAAAATATGAAAAGTGGAATTCGGCAGCTTCTTTCACTGTTTCTTACGTATTTTGATCAGAAAATTGGAATGGCGCAGTCAGATTTCTCGTAAGTATGATATTTTTGATTTTATATGGCTTTAAACGTGACACATTCGGGGTCAATTTGCCCTCTATTTGTTTCGCGATTTTACACAGTTTTGATTGTTTCCGCGAGGTGCTGAGGGTTGTATCCAGCAGTAGCCATCTAAGTACGTCGATTTAAGTAATAAAAAGGCCACCTAAATTTTTAAAGATTTTTGAAAAAAACGTAAGGTTAACCCCTTTGGTGCTTTTTGACCCCAAAATATGAAAAGTGGAATTCGGCAGCTTCTTTCACTGTTTCTTACGTATTTTGATCAGAAAATTGGAATGGCGCAGTCAGATTTCTCGTAAGTATGATATTTTTGATTTTATATGGCTTTAAACGTGACACATTCGGGGTCAATTTGCCCTCCATTTGTTTCCCGATTTTACACAGTTTTGATTGTTTCCGCGAGGTTCTGAGGGTTGTATCCAGCAGTAGCCATCTAAGTACGTCGATTTGAGTAATAAAAAGGCCACCTAAATTTTTAAAGATTTTTGAAAAAAACGTAAGGTTAACCCCTTTGGTGTTTTTTGACCCCAAAATATGAAAAGTGGAATTCGGCAGCTTCTTTCACTGTTTCTTGCGTATTTTGATCAGAAAATTGGAATGGCGCAGTCAGATTTCTCGTAAGTATGATATTTTTGATTTTATATGGCTTTAAACGTGACACATTCGGGGTCAATTTGCCCTCCATTTGTTTCGCGATTTTACACAGTTTTGATTGTTTCCGCGAGGTTCTGAGGGCTGTATCCAGCAGTAGGCATCTAAGTACGTCGATTTAAGTAATAAAATGGCCACCTAAATTTTTTAAGATTTTTGAAAAAAACGTAAGGTTAACCCCTTTGGTGTTTTTTGACCCCAAAATATGAAAAGTGGAATTCGGCAGCTTCTTTCACTGTTTCTTACGTATTTTGATCAGAAAATTGAAATGGCGCAGTCAGATTTCTCGTAAGTATGATATTTTTGATTTTATATGGCTTTCAACTTGACACATTCGGGGTCAATTTGCCCTCCATTTGTTTCGCGATTTTACACAGTTTTGATTGTTTCCGCGAGGTTCTGAGGGCTGTATCCAGCAGTAGGCATCTAAGTACGACGATTTAAGAAAATTGGAATGGCGCAGTCAGATTTCTCGTAAGTATGATATTTTTAATTTTATATGGCTTTAAACGTGACACATTCGGGGTCAATTTGCCCCCCATTTGTTTCGCGATTTTACACAGTTTTGATTGTTTCCGCGAGGTTCTGAGGGCTGTATCCAGCAGTAGGCATCTAAGTACGTCGATTTAAGTAATAAAAAGGCCACCTAAATTTTTAAAGATTTTTGAAAAAAACGTAAGGTTAACCCCTTTGGTGTTTTTTGACCCCAAAATATGAAAAGTGGAATTCGGCAGCTTCTTTCACTGTTTCTTACGTATTTTGATCAGAAAATTGGAATGGCGCAGTCAGATTTCTCGTAAGTATGATATTTTTGATTTTATATGGCTTTAAACGTGACACATTCGGGGTCAATTTGCCCTCCATTTGTTTCGCGATTTTACACAGTTTTGATTGTTTCCGCGAGGTTCTGAGGGCTGTATCCAGCAGTAGGCATCTAAGTACGTCGATTTAAGTAATAAAAAGGCCACCTAAATTTTTAAAGATTTTTGAAAAAAACGTAAGGTTAACCCCTTTGGTGTTTTTTGACCCCAAAATATGAAAAGTGGAATTCGGCAGCTTCTTTCACTGTTTCTTACGTATTTTGATCAGAAAATTGGAATGGCGCAGTCAGATTTCTCGTAAGTATGATATTTTTAATTTTATATGGCTTTAAACGTGACACATTCGGGGTCAATTTGCCCCCCATTTGTTTCGCGATTTTACACAGTTTTGATTGTTTCCGCGAGGTTCTGAGGGCTGTATCCAGCAGTAGGCATCTAAGTACGTCGATTTAAGTAATAAAAAGGCCACCTAAATTTTTAAAGATTTTTGAAAAAAACGTAAGGTTAACCCCTTTGGTGTTTTTTGACCCCAAAATATGAAAAGTGGAATTCGGCAGCTTCTTTCACTGTTTCTTACGTATTTTGATCAGAAAATTGGAATGGCGCAGTCAGATTTCTCGTAAGTATGATATTTTTGATTTTATATGGCTTTAAACGTGACACATTCGGGGTCAATTTGCCCTCCATTTGTTTCGCGATTTTACACAGTTTTGATTGTTTCCGCGAGGTTCTGAGGGCTGTATCCAGCAGTAGGCATCTAAGTACGACGATTTAAGTAATAAAAAGGCCACCTAAATTTTAAAGATTTTTGAAAAAAACGTAAGGTTTTGGTGTTTGGTGTTTTTTGACCCCAAAATATGAAAAGTGGAATTCGGCAGCTTCTTTCACTGTTTCTTACGTATTTTGATCAGAAAATTGGAATGGCGCAGTCAGATTTCTCGTAAGTATGATATTTTTGATTTTATATGGCTTTAAACGTGACACATTCGGGGTCAATTTGCCCTCCATTTGTTTCGCGATTTTACACAGTTTTGATTGTTTCCGCGAGGTTCTGAGGGCTGTATCCAGCAGTAGGCATCTAAGTACGTCGATTTAAGTAATAAAAGGGCCACCTAAATTTTTAAAGATTTTTGAAAAAAACGTAAGGTTAACCCCTTTGGTGTTTTTTGACCCCAAAATATGAAAAGTGGAATTCGGCAGCTTCTTTCACTGTTTCTTACGTATTTTGATCAGAAAATTGGAATGGCGCAGTCAGATTTCTCGTAAGTATGATATTTTTGATTTTATATGGCTTTAAACGTGACACATTCGGGGTCAATTTGCCCTCCATTTGTTTCGCGATTTTAAACAGTTTTGATTGTTTTCGCGAGGTTCTGAGGGCTGTATCCAGCAGTAGGCATCTAAGTACGTCGATTTAAGTAATAAAAAGGCCACCTAAATTTTTAAAGATTTTTGAAAAAAACGTAAGGTTAACCCCTTTGGTGTTTTTTGACCCCAAAATATGAAAAGTGGAATTCGGCAGCTTCTTTCACTGTTTCTTACGTATTTTGATCAGAAAATTGGAATGGCGCAGTCAGATTTCTCGTAAGTATGATATTTTTAATTTTATATGGCTTTAAACTTGACACTTTCGGGGTCAATTTGCCCTCCATTTGCTTCGCGATTTTAAACAGTTTTGATTGTTTTCGCGAGGTTCTGAGGGCTGTATCCAGCAGTAGGCATCTAAGTACGTCGATTTAAGTAATAAAAAGGCCACCTAAATTTTTAAAGATTTTTGAAAAATACGTAAGGTTAACCCCTTTGGTGTTTTTTGACCCCAAAATACGAAAAGTGGAATTCGGCAGCTTCTTTCACTGTTTCTTACTTATTTTGATCAGAAAATTGGAATGGCGCAGTCAGATTTCTCGTAAGTATGATATTTTTAATTTTATATGGCTTTAAACTTGACACTTTCGGGGTCAATTTGCCCTCCATTTGCTTCGCGATTTTAAACAGTTTTGATTGTTTTCGCGAGGTTCTGAGGGCTGTATCCAGCAGTAGGCATCTAAGTACGTCGATTTAAGTAATAAAAAGGCCACCTAAATTTTTTAAGATTTTTGAAAAAAACGTAAGGTTAACCCCTTTGGTGTTTTTTGACCCCAAAATATGAAAAGTGGAATTCGGCAGCTTCTTTCACTGTTTCCTACGTATTTTGATCAGAAAATTGAAATGGCGCAGTCAGATTTCTCGTAAGTATGATATTTTTGATTTTATATGGCTTTAAACTTGACACATTCGGGGTCAATTTGCCCTCCATTTGTTTCGCGATTTTACACAGTTTTGATTGTTTCCGCGAGGTTCTGAGGGCTGTATCCAGCAGTAGGCATCTAAGTACGACGATTTAAGTAATAAAAAGGCCACCTAAATTTTAAAGATTTTTGAAAAAAACGTAAGGTTTTGGTGTTTGGTGTTTTTTGACCCCAAAATATGAAAAGTGGAATTCGGCAGCTTCTTTCACTGTTTCTTACGTATTTTGATCAGAAAATTGGAATGGCGCAGTCAGATTTCTCGTAAGTATGATATTTTTGATTTTATATGGCTTTAAACGTGACACATTCGGGGTCAATTTGCCCTCCATTTGTTTCGCGATTTTACACAGTTTTGATTGTTTCCGCGAGGTTCTGAGGGCTGTATCCAGCAGTAGGCATCTAAGTACGTCGATTTAAGTAATAAAAAGGCCACCTAAATTTTTTAAGATTTTTGAAAAAAACGTAAGGTTAACCCCTTTGGTGTTTTTTGACCCCAAAATATGAAAAGTGGAATTCGGCAGCTTCTTTCACTGTTTCCTACGTATTTTGATCAGAAAATTGAAATGGCGCAGTCAGATTTCTCGTAAGTATGATATTTTTGATTTTATATGGCTTTAAACTTGACACATTCGGGGTCAATTTGCCCTCCATTTGTTTCGCGATTTTACACAGTTTTGATTGTTTCCGCGAGGTTCTGAGGGCTGTATCCAGCAGTAGGCATCTAAGTACGACGATTTAAGTAATAAAAAGGCCACCTAAATTTTAAAGATTTTTGAAAAAAACGTAAGGTTTTGGTGTTTGGTGTTTTTTGACCCCAAAATATGAAAAGTGGAATTCGGCAGCTTCTTTCACTGTTTCTTACGTATTTTGATCAGAAAATTGGAATGGCGCAGTCAGATTTCTCGTAAGTATGATATTTTTGATTTTATATGGCTTTAAACGTGACACATTCGGGGTCAATTTGCCCTCCATTTGTTTCGCGATTTTACACAGTTTTGATTGTTTCCGCGAGGTTCTGAGGGCTGTATCCAGCAGTAGGCATCTAAGTACGTCGATTTAAGTAATAAAAGGGCCACCTAAATTTTTAAAGATTTTTGAAAAAAACGTAAGGTTAACCCCTTTGGTGTTTTTTGACCCCAAAATATGAAAAGTGGAATTCGGCAGCTTCTTTCACTGTTTCTTACGTATTTTGATCAGAAAATTGGAATGGCGCAGTCAGATTTCTCGTAAGTATGATATTTTTGATTTTATATGGCTTTAAACGTGACACATTCGGGGTCAATTTGCCCTCCATTTGTTTCGCGATTTTAAACAGTTTTGATTGTTTTCGCGAGGTTCTGAGGGCTGTATCCAGCAGTAGGCATCTAAGTACGTCGATTTAAGTAATAAAAAGGCCACCTAAATTTTTAAAGATTTTTGAAAAAAACGTAAGGTTAACCCCTTTGGTGTTTTTTGACCCCAAAATATGAAAAGTGGAATTCGGCAGCTTCTTTCACTGTTTCTTACGTATTTTGATCAGAAAATTGGAATGGCGCAGTCAGATTTCTCGTAAGTATGATATTTTTAATTTTATATGGCTTTAAACTTGACACTTTCGGGGTCAATTTGCCCTCCATTTGCTTCGCGATTTTAAACAGTTTTGATTGTTTTCGCGAGGTTCTGAGGGCTGTATCCAGCAGTAGGCATCTAAGTACGTCGATTTAAGTAATAAAAAGGCCACCTAAATTTTTAAAGATTTTTGAAAAATACGTAAGGTTAACCCCTTTGGTGTTTTTTGACCCCAAAATACGAAAAGTGGAATTCGGCAGCTTCTTTCACTGTTTCTTACTTATTTTGATCAGAAAATTGGAATGGCGCAGTCAGATTTCTCGTAAGTATGATATTTTTAATTTTATATGGCTTTAAACTTGACACTTTCGGGGTCAATTTGCCCTCCATTTGCTTCGCGATTTTAAACAGTTTTGATTGTTTTCGCGAGGTTCTGAGGGCTGTATCCAGCAGTAGGCATCTAAGTACGTCGATTTAAGTAATAAAAAGGCCACCTAAATTTTTTAAGATTTTTGAAAAAAACGTAAGGTTAACCCCTTTGGTGTTTTTTGACCCCAAAATATGAAAAGTGGAATTCGGCAGCTTCTTTCACTGTTTCCTACGTATTTTGATCAGAAAATTGAAATGGCGCAGTCAGATTTCTCGTAAGTATGATATTTTTGATTTTATATGGCTTTAAACTTGACACATTCGGGGTCAATTTGCCCTCCATTTGTTTCGCGATTTTACACAGTTTTGATTGTTTCCGCGAGGTTCTGAGGGCTGTATCCAGCAGTAGGCATCTAAGTACGACGATTTAAGTAATAAAAAGGCCACCTAAATTTTAAAGATTTTTGAAAAAAACGTAAGGTTTTGGTGTTTGGTGTTTTTTGACCCCAAAATATGAAAAGTGGAATTCGGCAGCTTCTTTCACTGTTTCTTACGTATTTTGATCAGAAAATTGGAATGGCGCAGTCAGATTTCTCGTAAGTATGATATTTTTGATTTTATATGGCTTTAAACGTGACACATTCGGGGTCAATTTGCCCTCCATTTGTTTCGCGATTTTACACAGTTTTGATTGTTTCCGCGAGGTTCTGAGGGCTGTATCCAGCAGTAGGCATCTAAGTACGTCGATTTAAGTAATAAAAAGGCCACCTAAATTTTTTAAGATTTTTGAAAAAAACGTAAGGTTAACCCCTTTGGTGTTTTTTGACCCCAAAATATGAAAAGTGGAATTCGGCAGCTTCTTTCACTGTTTCCTACGTATTTTGATCAGAAAATTGAAATGGCGCAGTCAGATTTCTCGTAAGTATGATATTTTTGATTTTATATGGCTTTAAACTTGACACATTCGGGGTCAATTTGCCCTCCATTTGTTTCGCGATTTTACACAGTTTTGATTGTTTCCGCGAGGTTCTGAGGGCTGTATCCAGCAGTAGGCATCTAAGTACGACGATTTAAGTAATAAAAAGGCCACCTAAATTTTAAAGATTTTTGAAAAAAACGTAAGGTTTTGGTGTTTGGTGTTTTTTGACCCCAAAATATGAAAAGTGGAATTCGGCAGCTTCTTTCACTGTTTCTTACGTATTTTGATCAGAAAATTGGAATGGCGCAGTCAGATTTCTCGTAAGTATGATATTTTTGATTTTATATGGCTTTAAACGTGACACATTCGGGGTCAATTTGCCCTCCATTTGTTTCGCGATTTTACACAGTTTTGATTGTTTCTGCGAGGTTCTGAGGGCTGTATCCAGCAGTAGGCATCTAAGTACGTGGATTTAAGTAATAAAAAGGCAACCTAAATTTTTAAAGATTTTTGAAAAAAACGTAAGGTTAACCCCTTTGGTGTTTTTTGACCCCAAAATATGAAAAGTGGAATTCGGCAGCTTCTTTCACTGTTTCTTACGTATTTTGATCAGAAAATTGGAATGGCGCAGTCAGATTTCTCGTAAGTATGATATTTTTGATTTTATATGGCTTTAAACGTGACACATTCGGGGTCAATTTGCCCTCCATTTGTTTCGCGATTTTACACAGTTTTGATTGTTTCCGCGAGGTTCTGAGGGCTGTATCCAGCAGTAGGCATCTAAGTACGTCGATTTAAGTAATAAAAAGGCCACCTAAATTTTTTAAGATTTTTGAAAAAAACGTAAGGTTAACCCCTTTGGTGTTTTTTGACCCCAAAATATGAAAAGTGGAATTCGGCAGCTTCTTTCACTGTTTCTTACGTATTTTGATCAGAAAATTGGAATGGCGCAGTCAGATTTCTCGTAAGTATGATATTTTTGATTTTATATGGCTTTAAACGTGACACATTCGGGGTCAATTTGCCCTCCATTTGTTTCGCGATTTTAAACAGTTTTGATTGTTTTCGCGAGGTTCTGAGGGCTGTATCCAGCAGTAGGCATCTAAGTACGTCGATTTAAGTAATAAAAAGGCCACCTAAATTTTTAAAGATTTTTGAAAAAAACGTAAGGTTAACCCCTTTGGTGTTTTTTGACCCCAAAATATGAAAAGTGGAATTCGGCAGCTTCTTTCACTGTTTCTTACGTATTTTGATCAGAAAATTGGAATGGCGCAGTCAGATTTCTCGTAAGTATGATATTTTTAATTTTATATGGCTTTAAACGTGACACTTTCGGGGTCAATTTGCCCTCCATTTGCTTCGCGATTTTAAACAGTTTTGATTGTTTTCGCGAGGTTCTGAGGGCTGTATCCAGCAGTAGGCATCTAAGTACGTCGATTTAAGTAATAAAAAGGCCACCTAAATTTTTAAAGATTTTTGAAAAATACGTAAGGTTAACCCCTTTGGTGTTTTTTGACCCCAAAATATGAAAAGTGGAATTCGGCAGCTTTTTTCACTGTTTCTTACGTATTTTGATCAGAAAATTGGAATGGCGCAGTCAGATTTCTCGTAAGTATGATATTTTTTATTTTATATAGCTTTAAACGTGACACATTCGGGGTCAATTTGCCCTCCATTTGTTTCGCGATTTTACACAGTTTTGATTGTTTCCGCGAGGTTCTGAGGGCTGTATCCAGCAGTAGGCATCTAAGTACGTCGATTTAAGTAATAAAAAGGCCACCTAAATTTTTAAAGATTTTTGAAAAAAACGTAAGGTTAACCCCTTTGGTGTTTTTTGACCCCAAAATATGAAAAGTGGAATTCGGCAGTTTCTTTCACTGTTTCTTACGTATTTTGATCAGAAAATTGGAATGGCGCAGTCAGTTTTCTCGTAAATATGATATTTTTGATTTTATATGGCTTTAAACGTGACACATTCGGGGTCAATTTGCCCTCCATTTGTTTCGCGATTTTACACAGTTTTGATTGTTTCCGCGAGGTTCTGAGGGCTGTATCCAGCAGTAGGCATCTAAGTACGTCGATTTAAGTAATAAAAAGGCCACCTAAATTTTTAAAGATTTTTGAGAAAAACGTAAGGTTAACCCCTTTGGTGTTTTTTGACCCCAAAATATGAAAAGTGGAATTCGGCAGCTTCTTTCACTGTTTCTTACGTATTTTGATCAGAAAATTGGAATGGCGCAGTCAGATTTCTCGTAAGTATGATATTTTTGATTTTATATGGCTTTAAACGTGACACATTCGGGGTCAATTTGCCCTCCATTTGTTTCGCGATTTTACACAGTTTTGATTGTTTCCGCGAGGTTCTGAGGGTTGTATCCAGCAGTAGCCATCTAAGTACGTCGATTTAAGTAATAAAAAGGCCACCTAAATTTTTAAAAATTTTTGAAAAAAACGTAAGGTTAACCCCTTTGGTGCTTTTTGACCCCAAAATATGAAAAGTGGAATTCGGCAGCTTCTTTCACTGTTTCTTACGTATTTTGATCAGAAAATTGGAATGGCGCAGTCAGATTTCTCGTAAGTATGATATTTTTGATTTTATATGGCTTTAAACGTGACACATTCGGGGTCAATTTGCCCTCCATTTGTTTAGCGATTTTACACAGTTTTGATTGTTTCCGCGAGGTTCTGAGGGCTGTATCCAGCAGTAGGCATCTAAGTACGTGGATTTAAGTAATAAAAAGGCCATCTAAATTTTTAAAGATTTTTGAAAAAAACGTAAGGTTAAACCCTTTGGTGTTTTTTGACCCCAAAATATGAAAAGTGGAATTCGGCAGCTTCTTTCACTGTTTCTTACGTATTTTGATCAGAAAATTGGAATGGCGCAGTCAGATTTCTCGTAAGTATGATATTTTTGATTTTATATGGCTTTAAACGTGACACATTCGGGGTCAATTTGCCCTCCATTTGTTTCGCGATTTTACACAGTTTTGATTGTTTCCGCGAGGTTCTGAGTGCTGTATCCAGCAGTAGCCATCTAAGTACGTCGATTTAAGTAATAAAAAGGCCACCTAAATTTTTAAAGATTTTTGAAAAAAACGTAAGGTTAACCCCTTTGGTGTTTTTTGACCCCAAAATATGAAAAGTGGAATTCGGCAGCTTCTTTCACTGTTTCTTACGTATTTTGATCAGAAAATTGGAATGGCGCAGTCAGATTTCTCGTAAGTATGATATTTTTAATTTTATATGGCTTTAAACGTGACACATTCGGGGTCAATTTGCCCCCCATTTGTTTCGCGATTTTACACAGTTTTGATTGTTTCCGCGAGGTTCTGAGGGCTGTATCCAGCAGTAGGCATCTAAGTACGTCGATTTAAGTAATAAAAAGGCCACCTAAATTTTTAAAGATTTTTGAAAAAAACGTAAGGTTAACCCCTTTGGTGTTTTTTGACCCCAAAATATGAAAAGTGGAATTCGGCAGCTCCTTTCACTGTTTCTTACGTATTTTGATCAGAAAATTGGAATGGCGCAGTCAGATTTGTCGTAAGTATGATATTTTTGATTTTATATGGCTTTAAACGTGACACATTCGGGGTCAATTTGCCCCCCATTTGTTTCGCGATTTTACACAGTTTTGATTGTTTCCGCGAGGTTCTGAGGGCTGTATCCAGCAGTAGGCATCTAAGTACGACGATTTAAGTAATAAAAAGGCCACCTAAATTTTAAAGATTTTTGAAAAAAACGTAAGGTTTTGGTGTTTGGTGTTTTTTGACCCCAAAATATGAAAAGTGGAATTCGGCAGCTTCTTTCACTGTTTCTTACGTATTTTGATCAGAAAATTGGAATGGCGCAGTCAGATTTCTCGTAAGTATGATATTTTTGATTTTATATGGCTTTAAACGTGACACATTCGGGGTCAATTTGCCCTCCATTTGTTTCGCGATTTTACACAGTTTTGATTGTTTCCGCGAGGTTCTGAGGGCTGTATCCAGCAGTAGGCATCTAAGTACGTCGATTTAAGTAATAAAAAGGCCACCTAAATTTTTAAAGATTTTTGAAAAAAACGTAAGGTTAACCCCTTTGGTGTTTTTTGACCCCAAAATATGAAAAGTGGAATTCGGCAGCTTCTTTCACTGTTTCTTACGTATTTTGATCAGAAAATTGGAATGGCGCAGTCAGATTTCTCGTAAGTATGATATTTTTGATTTTATATGGCTTTAAACTTGACACATTCGGGGTCAATTTGCCCTCCATTTGTTTCGCGATTTTACACAGTTTTGATTGTTTCCGCGAGGTTCTGAGGACTGTATCCAGCAGTAGGCATCTAAGTACGTCGATTTAAGTAATAAAAAGGCCACCTAAATTTTTAAAGATTTTTGAAAAAAACGTAAGGTTAACCCCTTTGGTGTTTTTTGACCCCAAAACATGAAAAGTGGAATTCGGCAGCTTCTTTCACTGTTTCTTACGTATTTTGATCAGTAAATTGGAATGGCGCAGTCAGATTTCTCGTAAATATGATATTTTTGATTTTATATGGCTTTAAACGTGACACATTCGGGGTCAATTTGCCCTCCATTTGTTTCGCGATTTTACACAGTTTTGATTGTTTCCGCGAGGTTCTGAGGGCTGTATCCAGCAGTAGGCATCTAAGTACGTCGATTTAAGTAATAAAAAGGCCACCTAAATTTTTAAAGATTTTTGAGAAAAACGTAAGGTTAACCCCTTTGGTGTTTTTTGACCCCAAAATATGAAAAGTGGAATTCGGCAGCTTCTTTCACTGTTTCTTATGTATTTTGATCAGAAAATTGGAATGTCGCAGTCAGATTTCTCGTAAGTATGATATTTTTGATTTTATATGGCTTTAAACGTGACACATTCGGGGTCAATTTGCCCTCCATTTTTTTCGCGATTTTACACAGTTTTGATTGTTTCCGCGAGGTTCTGAGGGTTGTATCCAGCAGTAGCCATCTATGTACGTCGATTTAAGTAATAAAAAGGCCACCTAAATTTTTAAAGATTTTTGAAAAAAACGTAAGGTTAACCCCTTTGGTGTTTTTTGACCCCAAAATATGAAAAGTGGAATTCGGCAGCTTCTTTCACTGTTTCTTGCGTATTTTGATCAGTAAATTGGAATGGCGCAGTCAGATTTCACGTAAATATGATATTTTTGATTTTATATGGCTTTAAACGTGACACATTCGGGGTCAATTTGCCCTCCATTTGTTTCGCGATTTTACACAGTTTTGATTGTTTCCGCGAGGTTCTGAGGGCTGTATCCAGCAGTAGGCATCTAAGTACGTCGATTTAAGAAATAAAAAGGCCACCTAAATTTTTAAAGATTTTTGAAAAAAACGTAAGGTTAACTCCTTTGGTGTTTTTTGACCCCAATATATGAAAAGTGGAATTCGGCAGCTTCTTTCACTGTTTCTTACGTATTTTGATCAGAAAATTGGAATGGCGCAGTCAGATTTCTCGTAAGGATGATATTTTTGATTTTATATGGCTTTAAACGTGACACATTCGGGGTCAATTTGCCCTCCATTTGTTTCGCGATTTTACACAGTTTTGATTGTTTCCGCGAGGTTCTGAGGGTTGTATCCAGCAGTAGCCATCTAAGTACGTCGATTTAAGTAATAAAAAGGCCACCTAAAATTTTAAAGATTTTTGAAAAAAACGTAAGGTTAACCCCTTTGGTGTTTTTTGACCCCAAAATATGAAAAGTGGAATTCGGCAGCTTCTTTCGCTGTTTCTTACGTATTTTGATCAGAAAATTGGAATGGCGCAGTCAGATTTCTCGTAAGTATGATATTTTTGATTTTATATGGCTTTAAACGTGACACATTCGGGGTCAATTTGCCCTCCATTTGTTTCGCGATTTTACACAGTTTTGATTGTTTCCGCGAGGTTCTGAGGGCTGTATACAGCAGTAGGCATCTAAGTACGTCGATTTAAGTAATAAAAAGGCCACCTAAATTTTTAAAGATTTTTGAAAAAAACGTAAGGTTAACCCCTTTGGTGTTTTTTGACCCCAAAGTATGAAAAGTGGAATTCGGCAGCTTCTTTCACTGTTTCTTACGTATTTTGATCAGAAAATTGGAATGGCGCAGTCAGATTTCTCGTAAGGATGATATTTTTGATTTTATATGGCTTTAAACGTGACACATTCGGGGTCAATTTGCCCTCCATTTGTTTCGCGATTTTACACAGTTTTGATTGTTTCCGCGAGGTTCTGAGGGTTGTATCCAGCAGTAGCCATCTAAGTACGTCGATTTAAGTAATAAAAAGGCCACCTAAAATTTTAAAGATTTTTGAAAAAAACGTAAGGTTAACCCCTTTGGTGTTTTTTGACCCCAAAATATGAAAAGTGGAATTCGGCAGCTTCTTTCGCTGTTTCTTACGTATTTTGATCAGAAAATTGGAATGGCGCAGTCAGATTTCTCGTAAGTATGATATTTTTGATTTTATATGGCTTTAAACGTGACACATTCGGGGTCAATTTGCCCTCCATTTGTTTCGCGATTTTACACAGTTTTGATTGTTTCCGCGAGGTTCTGAGGGCTGTATACAGCAGTAGGCATCTAAGTACGTCGATTTAAGTAATAAAAAGGCCACCTAAATTTTTAAAGATTTTTGAAAAAAACGTAAGGTTAACCCCTTTGGTGTTTTTTGACCCCAAAGTATGAAAAGTGGAATTCGGCAGCTTCTTTCACTGTTTCTTACGTATTTTGATCAGAAAATTGGAATGGCGCAGTCAGATTTCTCGTAAGTATGATATTTTTGATTTTATATGGCTTTAAACGTGACACATTCGGGGTCAATTTGCCCTCCATTTGTTTCGCGATTTTACACAGTTTTGATTGTTTCCGCGAGGTTCTGAGGGCTGTATCCAGCAGTAGGCATCTAAGTACGTCGATTTAAGTAATAAAAAGACCACCTAAATTTTTAAAGATTTTTGAAAAAAACGTAAGGTTAACCCCTTTGGTGTTTTTTGACCCCAAAATATGAAAAGTGGAATTCGGCAGCTTCTTTTACTGTTTCTTACGTATTTTAATCAGAAAAATGAAATGGCGCAGTCAGATTTCTCGTAAGTATGATATTTTTGATTTTATATGGCTTTAAACGTGACACATTCGGGGTCAATTTGCCCTCCATTTGTTTCGCGATTTTACACAGTTGTGATTGTTTCCGCGAGGTTCTGAGGGCTGTATACAGCAGTAGGCATCTAAGTACGTCGATTTAAGTAATAAAAAGGCCACCTAAATTTTTAAAGATTTTTGAAAAAAACGTAAGGTTAACCCCTTTGGTGTTTTTTGACCCCAAAGTATGAAAAGTGGAATTCGGCAGCTTCTTTCACTGTTTCTTACGTATTTTGATCAGAAAATTGGAATGGCGCAGTCAGATTTCTCGTAAGTATGATATTTTTGATTTTATATGGCTTTAAACGTGACACATTCGGGGTCAATTTGCCCTCCATTTGTTTCGCGATTTTACACAGTTTTGATTGTTTCCGCGAGGTTCTGAGGGCTGTATCCAGCAGTAGGCATCTAAGTACGTCGATTTAAGTAATAAAAAGACCACCTAAATTTTTAAAGATTTTTGAAAAAAACGTAAGGTTAACCCCTTTGGTGTTTTTTGACCCCAAAATATGAAAAGTGGAATTCGGCAGCTTCTTTCACTGTTTCTTACGTATTTTGATCAGAAAATTGGAATGTCGCAGTCAGATTTCTCGTAAGTATGATATTTTTGATTTTATATGGCTTTAACCGTGACACATTCGGGGTCAATTTGCCCTCCATTTGTTTCGCGATTTTACACAGTTTTGATTGTTTCCGCGAGGTTCTGAGGGCTGTATCCAGCAGTAGGCATCTAAGTACGTCGATTTAAGTAATAAAAAGGCCACCTAAATTTTTAAAGATTTTTGAAAAAAACGTAAGGTTAACCCCTTTGGTGGTTTTTCACCCCAAAATATGAAAAGTGGAATTCGGCAGCTTCTTTCACTGTTTCTTACGTATTTTGATCAGAAAATTGGAATGGCGCAGTCAGATTTCTCGTAAGTATGATATTTTTGATTTTATATGGCTTTAAACGTGACACATCCGGGGTCAATTTGCCCTCCATTTGTTTCGCGATTTTACACAGTTTTGATTGTTTCCGCGAGGTTCTGAGGGCTGTATCCAGCAGTAGGCATCTAAGTACGTCGATTTAAGTAATAAAAAGGCCACCTAAATTTTTAAAGATTTTTGAAAAAAACGTAAGGTTAACCCCTTTGGTGGTTTTTCACCCCAAAATATGAAAAGTGGAATTCGGCAGCTTCTTTCACTGTTTCTTACGTATTTTGATCAGAAAATTGGAATGGCGCAGTCAGATTTCTCGTAAGTATGATATTTTTGATTTTATATGGCTTTAAACGTGACACATCCGGGGTCAATTTGCCCTCCATTTGTTTCGCGATTTTACACAGTTTTGATTGTTTCCGCGAGGTTCTGAGGGCTGTATCCAGCAGTAGGCATCTAAGTACGTCGATTTAAGTAATAAAAAGGCCACCTAAATTTTTAAAGATTTTTGAAAAAAACGTAAGGTTAACCCCTTTGGTGTTTTTTGACCCCAAAATATGAAAAGTGGAATTCGGCAGCTTCTTTCACTGTTTCTAACGTATTTTGATCAGAAAATTGGAATGGCGCAGTCAGATTTCTCGTAAATATAATATTTTTGATTTTATATGGCTTTAAACGTGACACATTCGGGGTCAATTTGCCCTCCATTTGTTTCGCGATTTTACACAATTTTGATTGTTTCCGCGAGGTTCTGAGGGCTGTATCCAGCAGTAGGCATCTAAGTACGTCGATTTAAGTAATAAAAAGGCCACCTAAATTTTTAAAGATTTTTGAAAAAAACGTAAGGTTAACCCCTTTGGTGTTTTTTGACCCCAAAGTATGAAAAGTGGAATTCGGCAGCTTCTTTCACTGTTTCTTACGTATTTTGATCAGAAAATTGGAATGGCGCAGTCAGATTTCTCGTAAGTATGATATTTTTGATTTTATATGGCTTTAAACGTGACACATTCGGGGTCAATTTGCCCTCCATTTGTTTCGCGATTTTACACAGTTGTGATTGTTTCCGCGAGGTTCTGAGGGCTGTATACAGCAGTAGGCATCTAAGTACGTCGATTTAAGTAATAAAAAGGCCACCTAAATTTTTAAAGATTTTTGAAAAAAACGTAAGGTTAACCCCTTTGGTGTTTTTTGACCCCAAAGTATGAAAAGTGGAATTCGGCAGCTTCTTTCACTGTTTCTTACGTATTTTGATCAGAAAATTGGAATGGCGCAGTCAGATTTCTCGTAAGTATGATATTTTTGATTTTATATGGCTTTAAACGTGACACATTCGGGGTCAATTTGCCCTCCATTTGTTTCGCGATTTTACACAGTTTTGATTGTTTCCGCGAGGTTCTGAGGGCTGTATCCAGCAGTAGGCATCTAAGTACGTCGATTTAAGTAATAAAAAGACCACCTAAATTTTTAAAGATTTTTGAAAAAAACGTAAGGTTAACCCCTTTGGTGTTTTTTGACCCCAAAATATGAAAAGTGGAATTCGGCAGCTTCTTTCACTGTTTCTTACGTATTTTGATCAGAAAATTGGAATGTCGCAGTCAGATTTCTCGTAAGTATGATATTTTTGATTTTATATGGCTTTAACCGTGACACATTCGGGGTCAATTTGCCCTCCATTTGTTTCGCGATTTTACACAGTTTTGATTGTTTCCGCGAGGTTCTGAGGGCTGTATCCAGCAGTAGGCATCTAAGTACGTCGATTTAAGTAATAAAAAGGCCACCTAAATTTTTAAAGATTTTTGAAAAAAACGTAAGGTTAACCCCTTTGGTGGTTTTTCACCCCAAAATATGAAAAGTGGAATTCGGCAGCTTCTTTCACTGTTTCTTACGTATTTTGATCAGAAAATTGGAATGGCGCAGTCAGATTTCTCGTAAGTATGATATTTTTGATTTTATATGGCTTTAAACGTGACACATCCGGGGTCAATTTGCCCTCCATTTGTTTCGCGATTTTACACAGTTTTGATTGTTTCCGCGAGGTTCTGAGGGCTGTATCCAGCAGTAGGCATCTAAGTACGTCGATTTAAGTAATAAAAAGGCCACCTAAATTTTTAAAGATTTTTGAAAAAAACGTAAGGTTAACCCCTTTGGTGGTTTTTCACCCCAAAATATGAAAAGTGGAATTCGGCAGCTTCTTTCACTGTTTCTTACGTATTTTGATCAGAAAATTGGAATGGCGCAGTCAGATTTCTCGTAAGTATGATATTTTTGATTTTATATGGCTTTAAACGTGACACATCCGGGGTCAATTTGCCCTCCATTTGTTTCGCGATTTTACACAGTTTTGATTGTTTCCGCGAGGTTCTGAGGGCTGTATCCAGCAGTAGGCATCTAAGTACGTCGATTTAAGTAATAAAAAGGCCACCTAAATTTTTAAAGATTTTTGAAAAAAACGTAAGGTTAACCCCTTTGGTGGTTTTTCACCCCAAAATATGAAAAGTGGTATTCGGCAGCTTCTTTCACTGTTTCTTACGTATTTTGATCAGAAAATTGGAATGGCGCAGTCAGATTTCTCGTAAGTATGATATTTTTGATTTTATATGGCTTTAAACGTGACACATTCGGGGTCAATTTGCCCTCCATTTGTTTCGCGATTTTACACAGTTTTGATTGTTTCCGCGAGGTTCTGAGGGCTGTATCCAGCAGTAGGCATCTAAGTACGTCGATTTAAGTAATAAAAAGGCCACCTAAATTTTTAAAGAATTTTTAGAAATACGTAAGGTTGGCCCCTTTGGTGTTTTTTGACCCCAAAATATGAAAAGTGGAATTCGGCAGCTTCTTTCACTGTTTCTAACGTATTTTGATCAGAAAATTGGAATGGCGCAGTCAGATTTCTCGTAAATATGATATTTTTGATTGTATATGGCTTTAAACGTGACACATTCGGGGTCAATTTGCCCTCCATTTGTTTCGCGATTTTTCACAGTTTTGATTGTTTCCGCGAGGTTCTGAGGGCTGTATCCAGCAGTAGGCATCTAAGTACGTCGATTTAAGTAATAAAAAGGCCACCTAAATTTTTAAAGAATTTTTAAAAATACGTAAGGTTAACCCCTTTGGTGTTTTTTGACCCCAAAATATGAAAAGTGGAATTCGGCAGCTTCTTTCACTGTTTCTTACGTATTTTGATCAGAAAATTGGAATGTCGCAGTCAGATTTCTCGTAAGTATGATATTTTTGATTTTATATGGCTTTAAACGTGACACATTCCGGGTCAATTTGCCCTCCATTTGTTTCGCGATTTTACACAGTTTTGATTGTTTCCGCGAGGTTCTGAGGGCTGTATCCAGCAGTAGGCATCTAAGTACGTCGATTTAAGTAATAAAAAGGCCACCTAAATTTTTAAAGATTTTTGAAAAAAACGTAAGGTTAACCCCTTTGGTGTTTTTTGACCCCAAAATATGAAAAGTGGAATTCGGCAGCTTCTTTCACTGTTACTTACGTATTTTGATCAGAAAATTGGAATGGCGCAGTCAGATTTCTCGTAAGTATGATATTTTTGATTTTATATGGCTTTAAACGTGACACATTCGGGGTCAATTTGCCCTCCATTTGTTTCGCAATTTTACACAGTTTTGATTGTTTCCGCGAGGTTCTGAGGGCTGTATCCAGCAGTAGGTATCTAAGTACGTCGATTTAAGTAATAAAAAGGCCACCTAAATTTTTAAAGATTTTTGAAAAAAACGTAAGGTTAACCCCTTTGGTGGTTTTTCACCCCAAAATATGAAAAGTGGAATTCGGCAGCTTCTTTCACTGTTCCTTACGTATTTTGATCAGAAAATTGGAATGGCGCAGTCAGATTTCTCGTAAGTATGATATTTTTGATTTTATATGGCTTTAAACGTGACACATTCGGGGTCAATTTGCCCTCCATTTGTTTCGCGATTTTACACAGATTTGATTGTTTCCGCGAGGTTCTGAGGGCTGTATCCAGCAGTAGGCATCTAAGTACGTCGATTTAAGTAATAAAAAGGCCACCTAAATTTTTAAAGATTTTTGAAAAAAACGTAAGGTTAACCCCTTTGGTGTTTTTTGACCCCAAAATATGAAAAGTGGAATTCGGCAGCTTCTTTCACTGTTTCTTACGTATTTTGATCAGAAAATTGGAATGTCGCAGTCAGATTTCTCGTAAGTATGATATTTTTGATTTTATATGGCTTTAAACGTGACACATTCGGGGTCAATTTGCCCTACATTTGTTTCGGGATTTTACACAGTTTTGATTGTTTCCGCGAGGTTCTGAGGGCTGTATCCAGCAGTAGGCATCTAAGTACGTCGATTTAAGTAATAAAAAGGCCACCTAAATTTTTAAAGATTTTTGAAAAAAACGTAAGGTTAACCCCTTTGGTGTTTTTTGACCCCAAAATATGAAAAGTGGAATTCAGCAGCTTCTTTCACTGTTTCTTACGTATTTTGATCAGAAAATTGGAATGTCGCAGTCAGATTTCTCGTAAGTATGATATTTTTGATTTTATATGGCTTTAAACGTGACACATTCGGGGTCAATTTGCCCTCCATTTGTTTCGCAATTTTACACAGTTTTGATTGTTTCCGCGAGGTTCTGAGGGCTGTATCCAGCAGTAGGTATCTAAGTACGTCGATTTAAGTAATAAAAAGGCCACCTAAATTTTTAAAGGTTTTTGAAAAAAACGTAAGTTTAACCCCTTTGGTGGTTTTTCACCCCAAAATATGAAAAGTGGAATTCGGCAGCTTCTTTCACTGTTCCTTACGTATTTTGATCAGAAAATTGGAATGGCGCAGTCAGATTTCTCGTAAATATGATATTTTTGATTTTATATGGCTTTAAACGTGACACATTCGGGGTCAATTTGCCCTCCATTTGTTTCGCGATTTTACACAGATTTGATTGTTTCCGCGAGGTTCTGAGGGCTGTATCCAGCAGTAGGCATCTAAGTACGTCGATTTAAGTAATAAAAAGGCCACCTAAATTTTTAAAGATTTTTGAAAAAAACGTAAGGTTAACCCCTTTGGTGTTTTTTGACCCCAAAATATGAAAAGTGGAATTCGGCAGCTTCTTTCACTGTTTCTTACGTATTTTGATCAGAAAATTGGAATGTCGCAGTCAGATTTCTCGTAAGTATGATATTTTTGATTTTATATGGCTTTAAACGTGACACATTCGGGGTCAATTTGCCCTACATTTGTTTCGGGATTTTACACAGTTTTGATTGTTTCCGCGAGGTTCTGAGGGCTGTATCCAGCAGTAGGCATCTAAGTACGTCGATTTAAGTAATAAAAAGGCCACCTAAATTTTTAAAGATTTTTGAAAAAAACGTAAGGTTAACCCCTTTGGTGTTTTTTGACCCCAAAATATGAAGAGTGGAATTCGGCAGCTTCTTTCACTGTTTCTTACGTATTTTGATCAGAAAATTGGAATGTCGCAGTCAGATTTCTCGTAAGTATGATATTTTTGATTTTATATGGCTTTAAACGTGACACATTCGGGGTCAATTTGCCCTCCATTTGTTTCGCGATTTTACACAGTTTTGATTGTTTCCGCGAGGTTCTGAGGGCTGTATCCAGCAGTAGGCATCTAAGTACGTCGATTTAAGTAATAAAAAGGCCACCTAAATTTTTAAAGATTTTTGAAAAAAACGTAAGGTTAACCCCTTTGGTGTTTTTTGACCCCAAAATATGAAAAGTGGAATTCGGCAGCTTCTTTCACTGTTTCTTACGTATTTTGATCAGAAAATTGGAATGGCGCAGTCAGATTTCTCGTAAGTATGATATTTTTGATTTTATATGGCTTTAAACGTGACACATTCGGGGTCAATTTGCCCTCCATTTGTTTCGCGATTTTACACAGTTTTGATTGTTTTCGCGAGGTTCTGAGGGCTGTATCCAGCAGTAGGCATCTAAGTACGTCGATTTAAGTTATAAAAAGGCCACCTAAATTTTTAAAGATTTTTGAAAAAAACATAAGGTTAACCCCTTTGGTGTTTTTTGACCCCAAAATATGAAAAGTGGAATTCGGCAGCTTCTTTCACTGTTTCTTACGTATTTTGATCAGAAAATTGGAATGGCGCAGTCAGATTTCTCGTAAGTATGATATTTTTGATTTTATATGGCTTTAAACGTGACACATTCGGGGTCAATTTGCCCTCCATTTGTTTCGCGATTTTACACAGTTTTGATTGTTTCCGCGAGGTTCTGAGGGCTGTATCCAGCAGTAGGCATCTAAGTACGTCGATTTAAGTAATAAAAAGGCCACCTAAATTTTTAAAGATTTTTGAAAAAAACGTAAGGTTAACCCCTTTGGTGTTTTTTGACCCCAAAATATGAAAAGTGGAATTCGGCAGCTTCTTTCACTGTTTCTTACGTATTTTGATCAGAAGATTGGAATGGTGCAGTCAGATTTCTCGTAAGTATGATATTTTTGATTTTATATGGCTTTAAACGTGACACATTCGGGGTCAATTTGCCCTCCATTTGTTTCGCGATTTTACACAGTTTTGATTGTTTCCGCGAGGTTCTGAGGGCTGTATCCAGCAGTAGGCATCTAAGTACGTCGATTTAAGTAATAAAAAGGCCACCTAAATTTTTAAAGATTTTTGAAAAAAACGTAAGGATAACCCCTTTGGTGTTTTTTGACCCCAAAATATGAAAAGTGGAATTCGGCAGCTTCTGTCACTGTTTCTTACGTATTTTGATCAGAAAATTGGAATGGCGCAGTCAGATTTCTCGTAAGTATGATATTTTTGATTTTATATGGCTTTAAACGTGACACATTCGGGGTCAATTTGCCCTCCATTTGTTTCGCGATTTTACACAGTTTTGATTGTTTCCGCGAGGTTCTGAGGGTTGTATCCAGCAGTAGCCATCTATGTACGTCGATTTAAGTAATAAAAAGGCCACCTAAATTTTTAAAGATTTTTGAAAAAAACGTAAGGTTAACCCCTTTGGTGTTTTTTGACCCCAAAATATGAAAAGTGGAATTCGGCAGCTTCTTTCACTGTTTCTGACGTATTTTGATCAGAAAATTGGACTGGTGCAGTCAGATTTCTCGTAAGTATGATATTTTTGATTTTATATGGCTTTAAACGTGACACATTCGGGGTCAATTTGCCCTCCATTTGTTTCGCGATTTTACACAGTTTTGATTGTTTCCGCGAGGTTCTGAGGGTTGTATCCAGCAGTAGCCATCTATGTACGTCGATTTAAGTAATAAAAAGGCCACCTAAATTTTTAAAGATTTTTGAAAAAAACGTAAGGTTAACCCCTTTGGTGTTTTTTGACCCCAAAATATGAAAAGTGGAATTCGGCAGCTTCTTTCACTGTTTCTTACGTATTTTGATCAGAAAATTGGAATGGCGCAGTCAGTTTTCTCGTAAATATGATATTTTTGATTTTATATGGCTTTAAACGTGACACATTCGGGGTCAATTTGCCCTCCATTTGTTTCGCGATTTTACACAGTTTTGATTGTTTCCGCGAGGTTCTGAGGGCTGTATCCAGCAGTAGGCATCTAAGTACGTCGATTTAAGTAATAAAAAGGCCACCTAAATTTTTAAAGATTTTTGAAAAAAACGTAAGGTTAACCCCTTTGGTGTTTTTTGACCCCAAAATATGAAAAGTGGAATTCGGCAGCTTCTTTCACTGTTTCTTACGTATTTTGATCAGAAAATTGGAATGTCGCAGTCAGATTTCTCGTAAGTATGATATTTTTGATTTTATATGGCTTTAAACGTGACACATTCGGGGTCAATTTGCCGTCCATTTGTTTCGCGATTTTACACAGTTTTGATTGTTTCCGCGAGGTTCTGAGGGCTGTATCCAGCAGTAGGCATCTAAGTACGTCGATTTAAGTAATAAAAAGGCCACCTAAATTTTTAAAGATTTTTGAAAAAAACGTAAGGATAACCTCTTTGGTGTTTTTTGACCCCAAAATATGAAAAGTGGAATTCGGCAGCTTCTGTCACTGTTTCTTACGTATTTTGATCAGAAAATTGGAATGGCGCAGTCAGATTTCTCGTAAGTATGATATTTTTGATTTTATCTGGCTTTAAACGTGACACATTCGGGGTCAATTTGCCCTCCATTTGTTTCGCGATTTTACACAGTTTTGATTGTTTCCGCGAGGTTCTGAGGGCTGTATCCAGCAGTAGGCATCTAAGTACGTCGATTTAAGTAATAAAAAGGCCACCTAAATTTTTAAAGATTTTTGAAAAAAACGTAAGGTTAACCCCTTTGGTGTTTTTTGACCCCAAAATATGAAAAGTGGAATTCGGCAGCTTCTTTCACTGTTTCTTACGTATTTTGATCAGAAAATTGGAATGTCGCAGTCAGATTTCTCGTAAGTATGATATTTTTGATTTTATCTGGCTTTAAACGTGACACATTCGGGGTCAATTTGCCCTCCATTTGTTTCGCGATTTTACACAGTTTTGATTGTTTCCGCGAGGTTCTGAGGGCTGTATCCAGCAGTAGGCATCTAAGTACGTCGATTTAAGTAATAAAAAGGCCACCTAAATTTTTAAAGATTTTTGAAAAAAACGTAAGGTTAACCCCTTTGGTGTTTTTTGACCCCAAAATATGAAAAGTGGAATTCGGCAGCTTCTTTCACTGTTTCTTACGTATTTTGATCAGAAAATTGGAATGGCGCAGTCAGATTTCTCGTAAGTATGATATTTTTGATTTTATATGGCTTTAAACGTGACACATTCGGGGTCAATTTGCCCTCCATTTGTTTCGCGATTTTACACAGTTTTGATTGTTTCCGCGAGGTTCTGAGGGCTGTATCCAGCAGTAGGCATCTAAGTACGTCGATTTAAGTAATAAAAAGGCCACCTAAATTTTTAAAGATTTTTGAAAAAAACGTAAGGTTAACCCCTTTGGTGTTTTTTGACCCCAAAATATGAAAAGTGGAATTCGGCAGCTTCTTTCACTGTTTCTTACGTATTTTGATCAGAAGATTGGAATGGTGCAGTCAGATTTCTCGTAAGTATGATATTTTTGATTTTATATGGCTTTAAACGTGACACATTCGGGGTCAATTTGCCCTCCATTTGTTTCGCGATTTTACACAGTTTTGATTGTTTCCGCGAGGTTCTGAGGGCTGTATCCAGCAGTAGGCATCTAAGTACGTCGATTTAAGTAATAAAAAGGCCACCTAAATTTTTAAAGATTTTTGAAAAAAACGTAAGGATAACCCCTTTGGTGTTTTTTGACCCCAAAATATGAAAAGTGGAATTCGGCAGCTTCTGTCACTGTTTCTTACGTATTTTGATCAGAAAATTGGAATGGCGCAGTCAGATTTCTCGTAAGTATGATATTTTTGATTTTATATGGCTTTAAACGTGACACATTCGGGGTCAATTTGCCCTCCATTTGTTTCGCGATTTTACACAGTTTTGATTGTTTCCGCGAGGTTCTGAGGGTTGTATCCAGCAGTAGCCATCTATGTACGTCGATTTAAGTAATAAAAAGGCCACCTAAATTTTTAAAGATTTTTGAAAAAAACGTAAGGTTAACCCCTTTGGTGTTTTTTGACCCCAAAATATGAAAAGTGGAATTCGGCAGCTTCTTTCACTGTTTCTGACGTATTTTGATCAGAAAATTGGACTGGTGCAGTCAGATTTCTCGTAAGTATGATATTTTTGATTTTATATGGCTTTAAACGTGACACATTCGGGGTCAATTTGCCCTCCATTTGTTTCGCGATTTTACACAGTTTTGATTGTTTCCGCGAGGTTCTGAGGGTTGTATCCAGCAGTAGCCATCTATGTACGTCGATTTAAGTAATAAAAAGGCCACCTAAATTTTTAAAGATTTTTGAAAAAAACGTAAGGTTAACCCCTTTGGTGTTTTTTGACCCCAAAATATGAAAAGTGGAATTCGGCAGCTTCTTTCACTGTTTATTACGTATTTTGATCAGAAAATTGGAATTTCGCAGTCAGATTTCTCGTAAGTATGATATTTTTGATTTTATATGGCTTTAAACGTGACACATTCGGGGTCAATTTGCCCTCCATTTGTTTCGCGATTTTACACAGTTTTGATTGTTTCCGCGAGGTTCTGAGGGTTGTATCCAGCAGTAGCCATCTATGTACGTCGATTTAAGTAATAAAAAGGCCACCTAAATTTTTAAAGATTTTTGAAAAAAACGTAAGGTTAACCCCTTTGGTGTTTTTTGACCCCAAAATATGAAAAGTGGAATTCGGCAGCTTCTTTCACTGTTTCTTACGTATTTTGATCAGAAAATTGGAATGTCGCAGTCAGATTTCTCGTAAGTATGATATTTTTGATTTTATCTGGCTTTAAACGTGACACATTCGGGGTTAATTTGCCCTCCATTTGTTTCGCGATTTTACACAGTTTTGATTGTTTCCGCGAGGTTCTGAGGGCTGTATCCAGCAGTAGGCATCTAAGTACGTCGATTTAAGTAATAAAAAGGCCACCTAAATTTTTAAAGATTTTTGAAAAAAACGTAAGGTTAACCCCTTTGGTGTTTTTTGACCCCAAAATATGAAAAGTGGAATTCGGCAGCTTCTTTCACTGTTTCTTACGTATTTTGATCAGAAAATTGGAATTTCGCAGTCAGATTTCTCGTAAGTATGATATTTTTGATTTTATATGGCTTTAAACGTGACACATTCGGGGTCAATTTGCCCTCCATTTGTTTCGCGATTTTACACAGTTTTGATTGTTTCCGCGAGGTTCTGAGGGTTGTATCCAGCAGTAGCCATCTAAGTACGTCGATTTAAGTAATAAAAAGGCCACCTAAAATTTTAAAGATTTTTGAAAACAACGTAAGGTTAACCCCTTTGGTGTTTTTAGACCCCAAAATATGAAAAGTGGAATTCGGCAGCTTCTTTCACTGTTTCTTACGTATTTTGATCAGAAAATTGGAATGGCGCAGTCAGATTTCTCGTAACTATGATATTTTTGATTTTATATGGCTTTCAACGTGACACATTCGGGGTCAATTTGCCCTCCATTTGTTTCGCGATTTTACACAGTTTTGATTGTTTCCGCGAGGTTCTGAGGGCTGTATCCAGCAGTAGCCATCTAAGTACGTCGATTTAAGTAATAAAAAGGCCACCTAAAATTTTAAAGATTTTTGAAAAAAACGTAAGGTTAACCCCTTTGGTGTTTTTTGACCCCAAAATATGAAAAGTGGAATTCGGCAGCTTCTCTCGCTGTTTCTTACGTATTTTGATCAGAAAATTGGAATGGTGCAGTCAGATTTCTCGTAAGTATGATGTTTTTGATTTTATATGGCTTTAAACGTGACACATTCGGGGTCAATTTGCCCTCCATTTGTTTCGCGATTTTACACAGTTTTGATTGTTTCCGCGAGGTTCTGAGGGCTGTATCCAGCAGTAGGCATCTAAGTACGTCGAGTTAAGTAATAAAAAGGCCACCTAAATTTTTAAAGATTTTTGAAAAAAACGTAAGGTTAACCCCTTTGGTGTTTTTTGACCCCAAAATATGAAAAGTGGAATTCGGCAGCTTCTTTCACTGTTTCTTACGTATTTTGATCATAAAATTGGAATGGCGCAGTCAGATTTCTCGTAAGTATGATGTTTTTGATTTTATATGGCTTTAAACGTGACACATTCGGGGTCAATTTGCCCTCCATTTGTTTCGCGATTTTACACAGTTTTGATTGTTTCCGCGAGGTTCTGAGGGCTGTATCCAGCAGTAGGCATCTAAGTACGTCGATTTAAGTAATAAAAAGGCCACCTAAATTTTTAAAGATTTTTGAAAAAAACGTAGGGTTAACCCCTTTGGTGTTTTTTGACCCCAAAATATGAAAAGTGGAATTCGGCAGCTTCTTTCGCTGTTTCTTACGTATTTTGATCAGAAAATTGGAATGGTGCAGTCAGATTTCTCGTAAGTATGATATTTTTGATTTTATATGGCTTTAAACGTGACACATTCGGGGTCAATTTGCCCTCCATTTGTTTCGCGATTTTACACAGTTTTGATTGTTTCCGCGAGGTTCTGAGGGCTGTATCCAGCAGTAGGCATCTAAGTACGTCGATTTAAGTAATAAAAAGGCCACCTAAATTTTTAAAGATTTTTGAAAAAAACGTAAGGTTAACCCCTTTGGTGTTTTTTGACCCCAAAATATGAAAAGTGGAATTCGGCACTTTTTTTCACTGTTTCTTACGTATTTTGATCAGAAAATTGGAATGGCGCAGTCAGATTTCTCGTAAGTATGATATTTTTGATTTTATATGGCTTTAAACGTGACACATTCGGGGTCAATTTGCCCTCCATTTGTTTCGCGATTTTACACAGTTTTGATTGTTTCCGCGAGGTTCTGAGGGTTGTATCCAGCAGTAGCCATCTAAGTACGTCGATTTAAGTAATAAAAAGGCCACCTAAAATTTTAAAGATTTTTGAAAACAACGTAAGGTTAACCCCTTTGGTGTTTTTAGACCCCAAAATATGAAAAGTGGAATTCGGCAGCTTCTTTCACTGTTTCTTACGTATTTTGATCAGAAAATTGGAATGGCGCAGTCAGATTTCTCGTAAGTATGATATTTTTGATTTTATATGGCTTTAAACGTGACACATTCGGGGTCAATTTGCCCTCCATTTGTTTCGCGATTTTACACAGTTTTGATTGTTTCCGCGAGGTTCTGAGGGCTGTATCCAGCAGTAGCCATCTAAGTACGTCGATTTAAGTAATAAAAAGGCCACCTAAAATTTTAAAGATTTTTGAAAAAAACGTAAGGTTAACCCCTTTGGTGTTTTTTGACCCCAAAATATGAAAAGTGGAATTCGGCAGCTTCTTTCGCTGTTTCTTACGTATTTTGATCAGAAAATTGGAATGGCGCAGTCAGTTTTCTCGTAAATATGATATTTTTGATTTTATATGGCTTTAAACGTGACACATTCGGGGTCAATTTGCCCTCCATTTGTTTCGCGATTTTACACAGTTTTGATTGTTTCCGCGAGGTTCTGAGGGCTGTATCCAGCAGTAGGCATCTAAGTACGTCGATTTAAGTAATAAAAAGGCCACCTAAATTTTTAAAGATTTTTGAAAAAAACGTAAGGTTAACCCCTTTGGTGTTTTTTGCCCCCAAAATATGTAAAGTGGAATTCGGCAGCTTCTTTCACTGTTTCTTTCGTATTTTGATCAGAAAATTGGAATGGCGCAGTCAGATTTCTCGTAAGTATGATATTTTTGATTTTATATGGCTTTAAACGTGACACATTCGGGGTCAATTTGCCCTCCATTTGTTTCGCGATTTTACACAGTTTTGATTGTTTCCGCGAGGTTCTGAGGGCTGTATCCAGCAGTAGGCATCTAAGTACGTCGAGTTAAGTAATAAAAAGGCCACCTAAATTTTTAAAGATTTTTGAAAAAAACGTAAGGTTAACCCCTTTGGTGTTTTTTGACCCCAAAATATGAAAAGTGGAATTCGGCAGCTTCTTTCACCGTTTCTTACGTATTTTGATCAGAAAATTGGAATGGCGCAGTCAGATTTCTCGTAAGTATGATATTTTTGATTTTATATGGCTTTAAACGTGACACATTCGGGGTCAATTTGCCCTCCATTTGTTTTGCGATTTTACACAGATTTGATTGTTTCCGCGAGGTTCTGAGGGTTGTATCCAGCAGTAGCCATCTAAGTACGTCGATTTAAGTAATAAAAAGGCCACCTAAAATTTTAAAGATTTTTGAAAAAAACGTAAGGTTAACCCCTTTGGTGTTTTTTGACCCCAAAATATAAAAAGTCGAATTCGGCAGCTTCTTTCGCTGTTTCTTACGTATTTTGATCAGAAAATTGGAATGGCGCAGTCAGATTTCTCGTAAGTATGATATTTTTGATTTTATATGGCTTTAAACGTGACACATTCGGGGTCAATTTGCCCTCCATTTGTTTCGCGATTTTACACAGTTTTGATTGTTTCCGCGAGGTTCTGAGGGTTGTATCCAGCAGTAGCCATCTAAGTACGTCGATTTAAGTAATAAAAAGGCCACCTAAAATTTTAAAGATTTTTGAAAAAAACGTAAGGTTAACCCCTTTGGTGTTTTTTGACCCCAAAATATGAAAAGTGGAATTCGGCAGCTTCTTTCACTGTTTCTTACGTATTTTGATCAGAAAATTGGAATGGCGCAGTCAGTTTTCTCGTAAATATGATATTTTTGATTTTATATGGCTTTAAACGTGACACATTCGGGGTCAATTTGCCCTCCATTTGTTTCGCGATTTTACACAGTTTTGATTGTTTCCGCGAGGTTCTGAGGGCTGTATCCAGCAGTAGGCATCTAAGTACGTCGATTTAAGTAATAAAAAGGCCACCTAAATTTTTAAAGATTTTTGAAAAAAACGTAAGGTTAACCCCTTTGGTGTTTTTTGACCCCAAAATATGTAAAGTGGAATTCGGCAGCTTCTTTCACTGTTTCTTTCGTATTTTGATCAGAAAATTGGAATGGCGCAGTCAGATTTCTCGTAAGTATGATATTTTTGATTTTATATGGCTTTAAACGTGACACATTCGGGGTCAATTTGCCCTCCATTTGTTTCGCGATTTTACACAGTTTTGATTGTTTCCGCGAGGTTCTGAGGGCTGTATCCAGCAGTAGGCATCTAAGTACGTCGATTTAAGTAATAAAAAGGCCACCTAAATTTTATAATATTTTTGAAAAAAACGTAGGGTTAACCCCTTTGGTGTTTTTTGACCCCAAAATATGAAAAGTGGAATTCGGCAGCTTCTTTCACCGTTTCTTACGTATTTTGATCAGAAAATTGGAATGGCGCAGTCAGATTTCTCGTAAGTATGATATTTTTGATTTTATATGGCTTTAAACGTGACACATTCGGGGTCAATTTGCCCTCCATTTGTTTTGCGATTTTACACAGATTTGATTGTTTCCGCGAGGTTCTGAGGGTTGTATCCAGCAGTAGCCATCTAAGTACGTCGATTTAAGTAATAAAAAGGCCACCTAAAATTTTAAAGATTTTTGAAAAAAACGTAAGGTTAACCCCTTTGGTGTTTTTTGACCCCAAAATATAAAAAGTCGAATTCGGCAGCTTCTTTCGCTGTTTCTTACGTATTTTGATCAGAAAATTGGAATGGCGCAGTCAGATTTCTCGTAAGTATGATATTTTTGATTTTATATGGCTTTAAACGTGACACATTCGGGGTCAATTTGCCCTCCATTTGTTTCGCGATTTTACACAGTTTTGATTGTTTCCGCGAGGTTCTGAGGGTTGTATCCAGCAGTAGCCATCTATGTACGTCGATTTAAGTAATAAAAAGGCCACCTAAATTTTGAAAGATTTTTGAAAAAATCGTAAGGTTAACCCCTTTGGTGTTTTTTGACCCCAAAATATGAAAAGTGGAATTCGGCAGCTTCTATCACTGTTTCTTACGTATTTTGATCAGAAAATTGGAATGTCGCAGTCAGATTTCTCGTAAGTATGATATTTTTGATTTTATATGGTTTTAAACGTGACACATTCGGGGTCAATTTGCCCTCCATTTGTTTCGCGATTTTACACAGTTTTGATTGTTTCCGCGAGGTTCTGAGGGCTGTATCCAGCAGTAGGCATCTAAGTACGTCGATGTAAGTAATAAAAAGGCCACCTAAATTTTTAAAGATTTTTGAAAAATACGTAAGGTTAACCCCTTTGGTGTTCTTTGACCCCAAAATATGAAAAGTGGAATTCGGCAGCTTCTTTCACTGTTTCTTACGTATTTTGATCAGAAAATTGGAATGGCGCAGTCAGATTTCTCGTAAGTATGATATTTTTGATTTTATATGGTTTTAAACGTGACACATTCGGGGTCAATTTGCCCTCCATTTGTTTCGCGATTTTACACAGTTTTGATTGTTTCCGCGAGGTTCTGAGGGCTGTATCCAGCAGTAGGCAACTAAGTACGTCGAGTTAAGTAATAAAAAGGCCACCTAAATTTTTAAAGATTTTTGAAAAAAACGTAAGGTTAACCCCTTTGGTGTTTTTTGACCCCAAAATATGAAAAGTGGAATTCGGCAGCTTCTTTCACTGTTTCTTACGTATTTTGATCAGAAAATTGGAATGGCGCAGTCAGATTTCTCGTAAGTATGATATTTTTGAATTTATATGGCTTTAAACGTGACACATTCGGGGTCAATTTGCCCTCCATTTGTTTCGCGATTTTACACAGTTTTGATTGTTTCCGCGAGGTTCTGAGGGTTGTATCCAGCAGTAGCCATCTATGTACGTCGATTTAAGTAATAAAAAGGCCACCTAAATTTTGAAAGATTTTTGAAAAAATCGTAAGGTTAACCCCTTTGGTGTTTTTTGACCCCAAAATATGAAAAGTGGAATTCGGCAGCTTCTATCACTGTTTCTTACGTATTTTGATCAGAAAATTGGAATGTCGCAGTCAGATTTCTCGTAAGTATGATATTTTTGATTTTATATGGTTTTAAACGTGACACATTCGGGGTCAATTTGCCCTCCATTTGTTTCGCGATTTTACACAGTTTTGATTGTTTCCGCGAGGTTCTGAGGGCTGTATCCAGCAGTAGGCATCTAAGTACGTCGATGTAAGTAATAAAAAGGCCACCTAAATTTTTAAAGATTTTTGAAAAATACGTAAGGTTAACCCCTTTGGTGTTCTTTGACCCCAAAATATGAAAAGTGGAATTCGGCAGCTTCTTTCACTGTTTCTTACGTATTTTGATCAGAAAATTGGAATGTCGCAGTCAGATTTCTCGTAAGTATGATATTTTTGATTTTATATGGTTTTAAACGTGACACATTCGGGGTCAATTTGCCCTCCATTTGTTTCGCGATTTTACACAGTTTTGATTGTTTCCGCGAGGTTCTGAGGGCTGTATCCAGCAGTAGGCAACTAAGTACGTCGAGTTAAGTAATAAAAAGGCCACCTAAATTTTTAAAGATTTTTGAAAAAAACGTAAGGTTAACCCCTTTGGTGTTTTTTGACCCCAAAATATGAAAAGTGGAATTCGGCAGCTTCTTTCACTGTTTCTTACGTATTTTGATCAGAAAATTGGAATGGCGCAGTCAGATTTCTCGTAAGTATGATATTTTTGAATTTATATGGCTTTAAACGTGACACATTCGGGGTCAATTTGCCCTCCATTTGTTTCGCGATTTTACACAGTTTTGATTGTTTCCGCGAGGTTCTGAGGGTTGTATCCAGCAGTAGCCATCTAAGTACGTCGATTTAAGTAATAAAAAGGCCACCTAAATTTTTAAAGATTTTTGAAAAAAACGTAAGGTTAACCCCTTTGGTTTTTTTTTACCCCAAACTATGAAAAGTGGAATTCGGCAGCTTCTTTCACTGTTTCTTACGTATTTTGATCAGAAAATTGGAATGGCGCAGTCAGATTTCTCGTAAGTATGATATTTTTGATTTTATATGGCTTTAAACGTGACACATTCGGGGTCAATTTGCCCTCCATGTGTTTCGCGATTTTACACAGTTTTGATTGTTTCCGCGAGGTTCTGAGGGTTGTATCCAGCAGTAGCCATCTAAGTACGTCGATTTAAGTAATAAAAAGGCCACCTAAATTTTTAAAGATTTTTGAAAAAAACGTAAGGTTAACCCCTTTGGTGTTTTTTGACCCCAAAATATGAAAAGTGGAATTCGGCAGCTTCTTTCACTGTTTCTTACGTATTTTGATCAGAAAATTGGAATGACGCAGTCAGATTTCTCGTAAGTATGATATTTTTGATTTTATATGGCTTTAAACGTGACACATTCGGGGTCAATTTGCCCTCCATTTGTTTCGCGATTTTACACAGTTTTGATTGTTTCCGCGAGGTTCTGAGGGTTGTATCCAGCAGTAGCCATCTAAGTACGTCGATTTAAGTAATAAAAAGGCCACTTAAATTTTTAAAGATTTTTGAAAAAAACGTAAGGTTAACCCCTTTGATGTTTTTTGACCCCAAAATATGAAAAGTGGAATTCGGCAGCTTCTTGCACTGTTTCTTACGTATTTTGATCAGAAAATTGGAATGGCGCAGTCAGATTTCTCGTAAGTATGATATTTTTGATTTTATATGGCTTTAAACGTGACACATTCGGGGTCAATTTGCCCTCCATTTGTTTCGCGATTTTACACAGTTTTGATTGTTTCCGCGAGGTTCTGAGGGTTGTATCCAGCAGTAGCCATCTAAGTACGTCGATTTAATAAAAAGGCCACCTAAATTTTTAAAGATTTTTTAAAAAAACGTAAGGTTAACCACTTTGGTGTTTTTTGACCCCAAAATATGAAAAGTGGAATTCGGCAGCTTCTTTCACTGTTTCTTACGTAATTTGATCAGAAAATTGGAATGGCGCAGTCAGATTTCTCGTAAGTATGATATTTTTGATTTTATATGGCTTCAAACGTGACACATTCGGGGTCAATTTGCCCTCCATTTTTTTCGCGATTTTACACAGTTTTGATTGTTTCCGCGAGGTTCTGAGTGCTGTATCCAGCAGTAGCCATCTAAGTACGTTGATTTAAGTAATAAAAAGGCCACCTAAATTTTTAAAGATTTTTGAAAAAATCGTAAGGTTAACCCCTTTGGTGTTTTTTGACCCCAAAATATGAAAAGTGGAATTCGGCAGCTTCTTTCACTGTTTCTTACGTATTTTGATCAGAAAATTGGAATGGCGCAGTCAGATTTCTCGTAAGTATGATATTTTTGATTTTATATGGCTTTAAACGTGACACATTCGGGGTCAATTTGCCCTCCATTTGTTTCGCGATTTTACACAGTTTTGATTGTTTCCGCGAGGTTCTGAGGGTTGTATCCAGCAGTAGCCATCTATGTACGTCGATTTAAGTAATAAAAAGGCCACCTAAATTTTGAAAGATTTTTGAAAAAATCGTAAGGTTAACCCCTTTGGTGTTTTTTGACCCCAAAATATGAAAAGTGGAATTCGGCAGCTTCTATCACTGTTTCTTACGTATTTTGATCAGAAAATTGGAATGTCGCAGTCAGATTTCTCGTAAGTATGATATTTTTGATTTTATATGGTTTTAAACGTGACACATTCGGGGTCAATTTGCCCTCCATTTGTTTCGCGATTTTACACAGTTTTGATTGTTTCCGCGAGGTTCTGAGGGCTGTATCCAGCAGTAGGCATCTAAGTACGTCGATGTAAGTAATAAAAAGGCCACCTAAATTTTTAAAGATTTTTGAAAAATACGTAAGGTTAACCCCTTTGGTGTTCTTTGACCCCAAAATATGAAAAGTGGAATTCGGCAGCTTCTTTCACTGTTTCTTACGTATTTTGATCAGAAAATTGGAATGGCGCAGTCAGATTTCTCGTAAGTATGATATTTTTGATTTTATATGGTTTTAAACGTGACACATTCGGGGTCAATTTGCCCTCCATTTGTTTCGCGATTTTACACAGTTTTGATTGTTTCCGCGAGGTTCTGAGGGCTGTATCCAGCAGTAGGCAACTAAGTACGTCGAGTTAAGTAATAAAAAGGCCACCTAAATTTTTAAAGATTTTTGAAAAAAACGTAAGGTTAACCCCTTTGGTGTTTTTTGACCCCAAAATATGAAAAGTGGAATTCGGCAGCTTCTTTCACTGTTTCTTACGTATTTTGATCAGAAAATTGGAATGGCGCAGTCAGATTTCTCGTAAGTATGATATTTTTGAATTTATATGGCTTTAAACGTGACACATTCGGGGTCAATTTGCCCTCCATTTGTTTCGCGATTTTACACAGTTTTGATTGTTTCCGCGAGGTTCTGAGGGTTGTATCCAGCAGTAGCCATCTATGTACGTCGATTTAAGTAATAAAAAGGCCACCTAAATTTTGAAAGATTTTTGAAAAAATCGTAAGGTTAACCCCTTTGGTGTTTTTTGACCCCAAAATATGAAAAGTGGAATTCGGCAGCTTCTATCACTGTTTCTTACGTATTTTGATCAGAAAATTGGAATGTCGCAGTCAGATTTCTCGTAAGTATGATATTTTTGATTTTATATGGTTTTAAACGTGACACATTCGGGGTCAATTTGCCCTCCATTTGTTTCGCGATTTTACACAGTTTTGATTGTTTCCGCGAGGTTCTGAGGGCTGTATCCAGCAGTAGGCATCTAAGTACGTCGATGTAAGTAATAAAAAGGCCACCTAAATTTTTAAAGATTTTTGAAAAATACGTAAGGTTAACCCCTTTGGTGTTCTTTGACCCCAAAATATGAAAAGTGGAATTCGGCAGCTTCTTTCACTGTTTCTTACGTATTTTGATCAGAAAATTGGAATGGCGCAGTCAGATTTCTCGTAAGTATGATATTTTTGATTTTATATGGTTTTAAACGTGACACATTCGGGGTCAATTTGCCCTCCATTTGTTTCGCGATTTTACACAGTTTTGATTGTTTCCGCGAGGTTCTGAGGGCTGTATCCAGCAGTAGGCAACTAAGTACGTCGAGTTAAGTAATAAAAAGGCCACCTAAATTTTTAAAGATTTTTGAAAAAAACGTAAGGTTAACCCCTTTGGTGTTTTTTGACCCCAAAATATGAAAAGTGGAATTCGGCAGCTTCTTTCACTGTTTCTTACGTATTTTGATCAGAAAATTGGAATGGCGCAGTCAGATTTCTCGTAAGTATGATATTTTTGAATTTATATGGCTTTAAACGTGACACATTCGGGGTCAATTTGCCCTCCATTTGTTTCGCGATTTTACACAGTTTTGATTGTTTCCGCGAGGTTCTGAGGGTTGTATCCAGCAGTAGCCATCTAAGTACGTCGATTTAAGTAATAAAAAGGCCACCTAAATTTTTAAAGATTTTTGAAAAAAACGTAAGGTTAACCCCTTTGGTGTTTTTTGACCCCAAAATATGAAAAGTGGAATTCGGCAGCTTCTTTCACTGTTTCTTACGTATTTTGATCAGAAAATTGGAATGGCGCAGTCAGATTTCTCGTAAGTATGATATTTTTGAATTTATATGGCTTTAAACGTGACACATTCGGGGTCAATTTGCCCTCCATTTGTTTCGCGATTTTACACAGTTTTGATTGTTTCCGCGAGGTTCTGAGGGTTGTATCCAGCAGTAGCCATCTAAGTACGTCGATTTAAGTAATAAAAAGGCCACCTAAATTTTTAAAGATTTTTGAAAAAAACGTAAGGTTAACCCCTTTGGTGTTTTTTGACCCCAAAATATGAAAAGTGGAATTCGGCAGCTTCTTTCACTGTTTCTTACGTATTTTGATCAGAAAATTGGAATGACGCAGTCAGATTTCTCGTAAGTATGATATTTTTGATTTTATATGGCTTTAAACGTGACACATTCGGGGTCCATTTGCCCTCCATTTGTTTCGCGATTTTACACAGTTTTGATTGTTTCCGCGAGGTTCTGAGGGTTGTATCCAGCAGTAGCCATCTAAGTACGTCGATTTAAGTAATAAAAAGGCCACTTAAATTTTTAAAGATTTTTGAAAAAAACGTAAGGTTAACCCCTTTGATGTTTTTTGACCCCAAAATATGAAAAGTGGAATTCGGCAGCTTCTTGCACTGTTTCTTACGTATTTTGATCAGAAAATTGGAATGGCGCAGTCAGATTTCTCGTAAGTATGATATTTTTGATTTTATATGGCTTTAAACGTGACACATTCGGGGTCAATTTGCCCTCCATTTGTTTCGCGATTTTACACAGTTTTGATTGTTTCCGCGAGGTTCTGAGGGTTGTATCCAGCAGTAGCCATCTAAGTACGTCGATTTAATAAAAAGGCCACCTAAATTTTTAAAGATTTTTTAAAAAAACGTAAGGTTAACCACTTTGGTGTTTTTTGACCCCAAAATATGAAAAGTGGAATTCGGCAGCTTCTTTCACTGTTTCTTACGTAATTTGATCAGAAAATTGGAATGGCGCAGTCAGATTTCTCGTAAGTATGATATTTTTGATTTTATATGGCTTCAAACGTGACACATTCGGGGTCAATTTGCCCTCCATTTTTTTCGCGATTTTACACAGTTTTGATTGTTTCCGCGAGGTTCTGAGTGCTGTATCCAGCAGTAGCCATCTAAGTACGTTGATTTAAGTAATAAAAAGGCCACCTAAATTTTTAAAGATTTTTGAAAAAATCGTAAGGTTAACCCCTTTGGTGTTTTTTGACCCCAAAATATGAAAAGTGGAATTCGGCAGCTTCTTTCACTGTTTCTTACGTATTTTGATCAGAAAATTGGAATGGCGCAGTCAGATTTCTCGTAAGAATGATATTTTTGATTTTATATGGCTTTAAACTTGACACATTCGGGGTCAATTTGCCCTCTATTTGTTTCGCGATTTTACACAGTTTTGATTGTTTCCGCGAGGTTCTGAGGGCTGTATCCAGCAGTAGGCATCTAAGTACGTCGATTTAAGTAATACAAAGGCCACCTAAATTTTTAAAGATTTTTGAAAAAAACGTAAGGTTAACCCCTTTGGTGTTTTTTGACCCCAAAATATGAAAAGTGGAATTCGGCAGCTTCTTTCACTGTTTCTTACGTATTTTGATCAGAAAATTGGAATGGCGCAGTCAGATTTCTCGTAAGTATAATATTTTTGTTTTTATATGGCTTTAAACGTGACACATTCGGGGTCAATTTGCCCTCCATTTGTTTCGCGATTTTACACAGTTTTGATTGTTTCCGCGAGGTTCTGAGGGCTGTATCCAGCAGTAGGCATCTAAGTACGTCGATTTAAGTAATAAAAAGGCCACCTAAATTTTTAAAGATTTTTGAAAAAAACGTAAGGTTAACCCCTTTGGTGTTTTTTGACCCCAAAATATGAAAAGTGGAATTCGGCAGCTTCTTTCACTGTTTCTTACGTATTTTGATCAGAAAATTGGAATGGCGCAGTCAGATTTCTCGTAAGTATGATATTTTTGATTTTATATGGCTTTAAACGTGACACATTCGGGGTCAATTTGCCCTCCATTTGTTTCGCGATTTTATACAGTTTTGATTGTTTCCGCGAGGTTCTGAGGGCTGTATCCAGCAGTAGGCATCTAAGTACGTCGATTTAAGTAATAAAAAGGCCACCTAAATTTTTAAAGATTTTTGAAAAAAACGTAAGGTTAACCCCTTTGGTGTTTTTTGACCCCAAAATATGAAAAGTGGAATTCGGCAGCTTCTTTCACTGTTTCTTACGTATTTTGATCAGAAAATTGGAATGGCGCAGTCAGATTTCTCGTAAGTATGATATTTTTGATTTTATATGGCTTTAAACGTGACACATTCGGGGTCAATTTGCCCTCCATTTGTTTCGCGATTTTACACAGTTTTGATTGTTTCCGCGAGGTTCTGAGGGTTGTATCCAGCAGTAGCCATCTAAGTACGTCGATTTAAGTAATAAAAAGGCCACCTAAATTTTTAAAGATTTTTGAAAAAAACGTAAGGTTAACCCCTTTGGTTTTTTTTGACCCCAAAATATGAAAAGTGGAATTCGGTAGCTTCTTTCACTGTTTCTTACGTATTTTGATCAGAAAATTGGAATGGCGCAGTCAGATTTCTCGTAAGTATGATATTTTTGATTTTATATGGCTTTAAACGTGACACATTCGGGGTCAATTTGCCGTCCATTTTTTTCGCGATTTTACACAGTTTTGATTGTTTTCGCGAGGTTCTGAGTGCTGTATCCAGCAGTAGCCATCTAAGTACGTCGATTTAAGTAATAAAAAGGTCACCTAAATTTTTAAAGATTTTAGAAAAAAACGTAAGGTTAACCCCTTTGGTGTTTTTTGACCCCAAAATATGAAAAGTGGAATTCGGCAGCTTCTTTCACTGTTTCTTACGTATTTTGATCAGAAAATTGGAATGGCGCAGTCAGATTTCTCGTAAGTATGATATTTTTGATTTTATATGGCTTTAAACGTGACACATTCGGGGTCAATTTGCCCTCCATTTGTTTCGCGATTTTACACAGTTTTGATTGTTTCCGCGAGGTTCTGAGGGCTGTATCCAGCAGTAGGCATCTAAGTACGTCGATTTAAGTAATAAAAAGGCCACCTAAATTTTTAAAGATTTTTGAAAAAAACGTAAGGTTAACCCCTTTGGTGTTTTTTGACCCCAAAATATGAAAAGTGGAATTCGGCAGCTTCTTTCACTGTTTCTTACGTATTTTGATCAGAAAATTGGAATGGCGCAGTCAGATTTCTCGTAAGTATGATATTTTTGATTTTATATGGCTTTAAACGTGACACATTCGGGGTCAATTTGCCCTACATTTGTTTCGCGATTTTACACAGTTTTGATTGTTTCCGCGAGGTTCTGAGGGCTGTATCCAGCAGTAGGCATCTAAGTACGTCGATTTAAGTAATAAAAAGGCCACCTAAATTTTTAAAGATTTTTGAAAAAAACGTAAGGTTAACCCCTTTGGTGTTTTTTGACCCCAAAATATGAAAAGTGGAATTCGGCAGCTTCTTTCACTGTTTCTTACGTATTTTGATCAGAAAATTGGAATGGCGCAGTCAGATTTCTCGTAAGTATGATATTTTTGATTTTATATGGCTTTAAACGTGACACATTCGGGGTCAATTTGCCCTCCATTTGTTTCGCGATTTTACACAGTTTTGTTTGTTTCCGCGAGGTTCTGAGGGCTGTATCCAGCAGTAGGCATCTAAGTACGTCGATTTAAGTAATAAAAAGGCCACCTAAATTTTAAAAGATTTTTGAAAAAAACGTAAGGTTAACCCCTTTGGTGTTTTTTGACCCCAAAATATGAAAAGTGGAATTCGGCAGCTTCTTTCACTGTTTCTTACGTATTTTGATCAGAAAATTGGAATGGCGCAGTCAGATTTCTCGTAAGTATGATATTTTTGATTTTATATGGCTTTAAACGTGACACATTCGGGTTCAATTTGCCCTCCATTTGTTTCGCGATTTTACACAGTTTTGATTGTTTCCGCGAGGTTTTGAGGGCTGTATCCAGCAGTAGGCATCTAAGTACGTCGATTTAAGTAATAAAAAGGCCACCTAAATTTTTAAAGATTTTTGAAAAAAACGTAAGGTTAACCCCTTTGGTGTTTTCTGACCCCAAAATATGAAAAGTGGAATTCGGCAGCTTCTTTCACTGTTTCTTACGTATTTTGATCAGAAAATTGGAATTACGCAGTCAGATTTCTCGTAAGTATGATATTTTTGATTTTATATGGCTTTAAACGTGACACATTCGGGGTCAATTTGCCCTCCATTTGTTTCGCGATTTTACACAGTTTTGTTTGTTTCCGCGAGGTTCTGAGGGCTGTATCCAGCAGTAGGCATCTAAGTACGTCGATTTAAGTAATAAAAAGGCCACCTAAATTTTAAAAGATTTTTGAAAAAAACGTAAGGTTAACCCCTTTGGTGTTTTTTGACCCCAAAATATGAAAAGTGGAATTCGGCAGCTTCTTTCACTGTTTCTTACGTATTTTGATGAGAAAATTGGAATGGCGCAGTAAGATTTCTCGTAAGTATGATATTTTTGATTTTATATGGCTTTAAACGTGACACATTCGGGGTCAATTTGCCCTCCATTTGTTTCGCGATTTTACACAGTTTTGATTGTTTCCGCGAGGTTCTGAGGGTTGGATCCAGCAGTAGCCATCTATGTACGTCGATTTAAGTAATAAAAAGGCCACCTAAATTTTTAAAGATTTTTGAAAATAACGTAAGGTTAACCCCTTTGGTGTTTTTTGACCCCAAAATATGAAAAGTGGAATTCGGCAGCTTCTTTCACTGTTTCTTACGTATTTTGATCAGAAAATTGGAATGGCGTAGTCAGATTTCTCGTAAGTATGATATTTTTGATTTTATATGGCTTTAAACGTGACACATTCGGGGTCAATTTGCCCTCCATTTGTTTCGCGATTTTACACAGTTTTGATTGTTTCCGCGAGGTTCTGAGGGCTGTATCCAGCAGTAGGCATCTAAGTACGTCGATTTAAGTAATAAAAAGGCCACCTAAATTTTAAAAGATTTTTGAAAAAAACGTAAGGTTAACCCCTTTGGTGTTTTTTGACCCCAAAATATGAAAAGTGGAATTCGGCAGCTTCTTTCACTGTTTCTTACGTATTTTGATCAGAAAATTGGAATGGCGCAGTCAGATTTCTCGTAAGTATGATATTTTTGATTTTATATGGCTTTAAACGTGACACATTCGGGGTCAATTTACCCTCCATTTCTTTCGCGATTTTACACAGTTTTGTTTGTTTCCGCGAGGTTCTGAGGGCTGTATCCAGCAGTAGGCATCTAAGTACGTCGATTTAAGTAATAAAAAGGCCACCTAAATTTTTAAAGATTTTTGAAAAAAACGTAAGGTTAACCCCTTTGGTGTTTTTTGACCCCAAAATATGAAAAGTGGAATTCGGCAGCTTCTTTCACTGTTTCTTACGTATTTTGATCAGAAAATTGGAATGGCGCAGTCAGATTTCTCGTAAGTATGATATTTTTGATTTTATATGGCTTTAAACGTGACACATTCGGGGTCAATTTGCCCTCCATTTGTTTCGCGATTTTACACAGTTTTGTTTGTTTCCGCGAGGTTCTGAGGGCTGTATCCAGCAGTAGGCATCTAAGTACGTCGATTTAAGTAATAAAAAGGCCACCTAAATTTTAAAAGATTTTTGAAAAAAACGTAAGGTTAACCCCTTTGGTGTTTTTTGACCCCAAAATATGAAAAGTGGAATTCGGCAGCTTCTTTCACTGTTTCTTACGTATTTTGATCAGAAAATTGGAATGGCGCAGTAAGATTTCTCGTAAGTATGATATTTTTGATTTTATATGGCTTTAAACGTGACACATTCGGGGTCAATTTGCCCTCCATTTGTTTCGCGATTTTACACAGTTTTGATTGTTTCCGCGAGGTTCTGAGGATTGGATCCAGCAGTAGCCATCTATGTACGTCGATTTAAGTAATAAAAAGGCCACCTAAATTTTTAAAGATTTTTGAAAATAACGTAAGGTTAACCCCTTTGGTGTTTTTTGACCCCAAAATATGAAAAGTGGAATTCGGCAGCTTCTTTCACTGTTTCTTACGTATTTTGATCAGAAAATTGGAATGGCGTAGTCAGATTTCTCGTAAGTATGATATTTTTGATTTTATATGGCTTTAAACGTGACACATTCGGGGTCAATTTGCCCTCCATTTGTTTCGCGATTTTACACAGTTTTGATTGTTTCCGCGAGGTTCTGAGGGCTGTATCCAGCAGTAGGCATCTAAGTACGTCGATTTAAGTAATAAAAAGGCCACCTAAATTTTAAAAGATTTTTGAAAAAAACGTAAGGTTAACCCCTTTGGTGTTTTTTGACCCCAAAATATGAAAAGTGGAATTCGGCAGCTTCTTTCACTGTTTCTTACGTATTTTGATCAGAAAATTGGAATGGCGCAGTCAGATTTCTCGTAAGTATGATATTTTTGATTTTATATGGCTTTAAACGTGACACATTCGGGGTCAATTTACCCTCCATTTCTTTCGCGATTTTACACAGTTTTGTTTGTTTCCGCGAGGTTCTGAGGGCTGTATCCAGCAGTAGGCATCTAAGTACGTCGATTTAAGTAATAAAAAGGCCACCTAAATTTTTAAAGATTTTTGAAAAAAACGTAAGGTTAACCCCTTTGGTGTTTTTTGACCCCAAAATATGAAAAGTGGAATTCGGCAGCTTCTTTCACTGTTTCTTACGTATTTTGATCAGAAAATTGGAATGGCGCAGTAAGATTTCTCGTAAGTATGATATTTTTGATTTTATATGGCTTTAAACGTGACACATTCGGGGTCAATTTGCCCTCCATTTGTTTCGCGATTTTACACAGTTTTGATTGTTTCCGCGAGGTTCTGAGGATTGGATCCAGCAGTAGCCATCTATGTACGTCGATTTAAGTAATAAAAAGGCCACCTAAATTTTTAAAGATTTTTGAAAATAACGTAAGGTTAACCCCTTTGGTGTTTTTTGACCCCAAAATATGAAAAGTGGAATTCGGCAGCTTCTTTCACTGTTTCTTACGTATTTTGATCAGAAAATTGGAATGGCGTAGTCAGATTTCTCGTAAGTATGATATTTTTGATTTTATATGGCTTTAAACTAGACACATTCGGGGTCAATTTGCCCTCCATTTGTTTCGCGATTTTACACAGTTTTGATTGTTTCCGCGAGGTTCTGAGGGCTGTATCCAGCAGTAGGCATCTAAGTACGTCGATTTAAGTAATAAAAAGGCCACCTAAATTTTAAAAGATTTTTGAAAAAAACGTAAGGTTAACCCCTTTGGTGTTTTTTGACCCCAAAATATGAAAAGTGGAATTCGGCAGCTTCTTTCACTGTTTCTTACGTATTTTGATCAGAAAATTGGAATGGCGCAGTCAGATTTCTCGTAAGTATGATATTTTTGATTTTATATGGCTTTAAACGTGACACATTCGGGGTCAATTTACCCTCCATTTCTTTCGCGATTTTACACAGTTTTGTTTGTTTCCGCGAGGTTCTGAGGGCTGTATCCAGCAGTAGGCATCTAAGTACGTCGATTTAAGTAATAAAAAGGCCACCTAAATTTTAAAAGATTTTTGAAAAAAACGTAAGGTTAACCCCTTTGGTGTTTTTTGACCCCAAAATATGAAAAGTGGAATTCGGCAGCTTCTTTCACTGTTTCTTACGTATTTTGATCAGAAAATTGGAATTACGCAGTCAGATTTCTCGTAAGTATGATATTTTTGATTTTATATGGCTTTAAACGTTACACATTCGGGGTCAATTTGCCCTCCATTTGTTTCGCGATTTTACACAGTTTTGATTGTTTCCGCGAGGTTCTGAGGGCTGTATCCAGCAGTAGGCATCTAAGTACGTCGATTTAAGTAATAAAAAGGCCACCTAAATTTTTAAAGATTTTTGAAAAAAACGTAAGGTTAACCCCTTTGGTGTTTTTTGACCCCAAAATTTTGACCCCAAAATAGCCACAGGAACGAGACTCTATAATGGACTACCAACATCAATCAAGAATCAAAACCAAATAAGATTCAAAAAGGAGTTACGACTGCACTTAGAACAACATCCACTCTACAGCATTCATGAATTTTTCCATTTATAATGTATAAGATACACATTTTCTTTTTTCTTCTTTGACGCATTCATAACTTTTGTACAGTTCCAAGAATAAAGTTGATTATTATTATTATTATTATTATTATTATTAAAAATATGAAAAGTGGAATTCGGCAGCTTCTTTCACTGTTTCTTACGTATTTTGATCAGAAAATTGGAATGGCGCAGTCAGATTTCTCGTAAGTATGATATTTTTAATTTTATATGGCTTTAAACTTGACACATTCGGGGTCAATTAGCCCTCCATTTGTTTCGCGATTTTACACAGTTTTGATTGTTTCCGCGAGGTTCTGAGGGCTGTATCCAGCAGTAGCCATCTAAGTACGTCGATTTAAGTAATAAAAAGGCCACCTAATTTTTTAAAGATTTTTGAAAAAAACGTAAGGTTAACCCCTTTGGTGTTTTTTGACCCCAAAATATGAAAAATGGAATTCGGCAGCTTCTTTCGCTGTTTCTTACGTATTTTGATCAGAAAATTGGAATGGCGCAGTCAGATTTCCCGTAATTATGATATTTTTGATATTATATGGCTTTAAACGTGACCCATTCGGGGTCAATATGCCCTCCATTTGATTTGCGATTTTACCCAGTTTTGATTGATTCCGCGAGGTTCGGAGGGCTGTATCCAGCAGTAGGCATCTAAGTACGTCGATTTAAGTAATAAAAAGGCCACCTAAATTTTTAAAGACTTTTAAAAAAAACGTAAGGTTAACCCCTTTGGTGTTTTTTGACCTCAAAATATGAAAAGTGGAATTCGGCAGCTTCTTTCACTGTCTCTTACGTATTTTGATCAGAAAATTGGAATGGCGCAGTCAGATTTCTCGTAAGTATGATATTTTTTTATTTTATTTGGCTTTAAACGTAACACATTCGGGGTCAATTTGCCGTCCATTTGTTTCGCGATTTTACACAGTTTTGATTGTTTCCGCGAGGTTCTGAGGGCTGTATCCAGCAGTAGCCATCTATGTACGTCGATTTAAGTAATAAAAAGGCCACCTAAATTTTTAAAGATTTTTGAAAAAAACGTAAGGTTAACCCCTTTGGTGTTTTTTGACCCCAAAATATGAAAAGTGGAATTCGGCAGCTTCTTTCACTGTTTCTTACGTATTTTGATCAGAAAATTGGAATGGCGCAGTCAGATTTCTCGTAAGTATGATATTTTTGATTTTATATGGCTTTAAACTAGACACATTCGGGGTCAATTTGCCCTCCATTTGTTTCGCGGTTTTACACAGTTTTGATTGTTTCCGCGAGGTTCTGAGGGCTTTATCCAGCAGTAGCCATCTAAGTACGTCGATTTAAGTAATAAAAAGGCCACCTAAATTTTTAAAGATTTTTGAAAAAAACGTAAAGTTAACCCCTTTGGTGTTTTTTGACCCCAAAATATGAAAAGTGGAATTCGGCAGCTTCTTTCGCTGTTTCTTACGTATTTTGATCAGAAAATTGGAATGGCGCAGTCAGATTTCTCGTAAGTATGATATTTTTGATTTTATATGGCTTTAAATGTGACACATTCGGGGTCAATTTGCCCTCCATTTGTTTCGCAATTTTACACAGTTTTGATTGTTTCCGCGAGGTTATGAGGGCTGTATTCAGCAGTAAACATCTAAGTTTGTCGATTTAAGTAATAAAAAGGCCTCCTAATTTTTTTAAGATTTTTGAAAAAAACGAAAAGTGGAATTCGTCAACTTCTTTCACTGTTTCTTACGTATTTTGATCAGAAAATTCGAATGGCGCAGTAAGATTTCTCGTAAGTATGATATTTTTCGTTTTATTCAGCTTTATATTTCTAATTTTTGATTTGCATTTTAATCGACTTTCGAGCTCTCCCGCCGGTCCCAGGTTGTTTTTTTTATATCTTGGCATTAAAATATGTCGTATTAATTAATAAAAAAGCCATCTTAATTTTTAAAGATTTTTGAGAAAAACGAAAGGTTAACCCCTTTGGTGACTTTTGACCCCAAAAATGAAAGGTTGAATTTAGCTAAAACTTTTGCGTTAACTTATTCAGTTTGATGAGAAAATTAGAATGGGCAAATCTGTTTTAGCTTAAACTTTTGCCATTGCCCCCCTGTTGGCGTCGTATCTGCGCTACGGTCCTGCCTACTGGAAAAGCGTCCGTAAAATTGAATCTCGGCTATTTAATTTTCAAACACTCCAAAGTGAAAATTCCTACAGATGCGCACGCACTTAATTTTGTAATAAAACAAATCAATACCTTTCCTGTTGAAAATTTCTTGTTATCTAAGCAACACTGATGCTTGTGTTAACAAAGCGGCTAAAATAATTCAACAAGATGACCGAAAACACTTACGAATATGAATGTATGCGGGCAGAACTTTTGGGGGCAGAAAAACCCACGATGGAAGAATTTTTAAGTAAACAAAAAGAAAGGGAAGTTATAGAAGAGGAAGAAGTCGACACCGAAAATTTAAAGGTTTAATTTTGTAAGCTTTTGGCATTTACTCTATTCTTCAATTTTAGGAGCTGGAAAATCAAAAGGAAGACTTAAACCACATATCCGGAGGCTTGCAAGAATTAAACAATATATTGTCAGTGACTCAAAGAAAATTGAATCGATTCAAGGTAGGAAAACTTTTTTTTCTTGTGGGTCCAAACTCTGAAGAAAATAAAACTGTTTTAGGCGTCGTGTGGGTCTCTAACGAACCTTTTAAAGATCAAAATTGGAAGTGTAAGCGTGAGTAGTTCGAGCGAATCGATTGCTTCTAGTTCGTCCAAAGTAACGGACGAAGCTCAAAATTTGGAGAACTCAGGCGAAGAAAAAGTGGAAGCGACAAATGGCAATAACGGCGATGTCGATATTTCTGCTTTAAAGAAGAGCGATTTGACAAGAGCTTTAGATAATCATGTGGATAAACTGGATTCTTTAATTTCCAAAGCAGAAGAGTGTCACTACAGTATGTCGAAACAGAATCAGCAAATGAAGAAAATGTTACATTAGTAGGAACGTTTGCATTCTTGGAAGATCAATTACATGCACCACATGACACTTTTTTCACAATCAACGAATTAATTTAGTAATGGATGGAAGAACATAACGTGGTGACGTGTGAATGATATTTCCAAGTTTTTGGAATTTTTAAGTTTTTTAAAAATATTTAACACGTTTTACTGTTGCTAAGCATGAATAATAATGGTAATGTAATCTGTCACTCATAAGTAAGTTTTTACTTGTTTTTGGTGCTTTGTTGGATTGAGGCGGTTTGCACACTGAAAAGGTATGTTTACTTAAGGCTTTATAAAGGTGGGCAATCTGACAATATGGTACTATTCGACGCGATTAAAGGCGTTTGTTATGGCGCGGCAATTCGGTGCAAAACGATACGGTGCGTATTTTATATATAATTATAAAAAACGTGAATTTTTGAAGTTTCGCGTGATATGAAGAAATGACGAGGAATATTACAATAAATTTTCATTAATATGTCGTTGAGATCATAATCTCCAAGTGGATATTATTTATAGAATTGCTAATAGTCACGAGTATCCTCTTGATTAAAAAAAAGACTTGAGAGCCGAAAACGTCAACGCGTTCTGAAGATTCGGCAGACAATTAAGTTAAATATAGATTCAATAGTGGCATTTAATCTAATCATTCATCGAATCAACTTGATTTCTAAAAATTCACTGCATCAGCTTGAATCTCAATTTAATTTAAATGTCTGTGATGATACAATCCACCCCAAATTTCTTAAAAATTCCTTGGATTTCCAAAGATTTCCTCAGGTTTTTCTTCATTTATACACTAGATTTCCCCAGTGACTCTCTCTTCAGTTTTAAGTGAAGGAAAATTTGAGAAAATTTTACAAGAGATAATAAAAATGCAGTGCGCAAAACTTTATGTTGTCATTCAAGCGAAAAATCATGAACAAAAATTGTTTGTTTTTAAACCGGGGGGTTTGGGGGGTATTCCATACCCCCCAGTGCCTATAATCTCGCGATGCATACTCACTTATGGAGTCTGATCGGAGTATTTCAGTAGTATAGTAAATCCATGCGGTCCATGTGATGACTACATCATTTGCGTGTAGGTGGTTGGCTAAGGATACTTTTTGGATAAGTGTTGTGGAAAGAGTACCTATCTATTATATTAGTCGAATAACTGTTAACACTAAGGTACCCGGTTCGAATCCGGAAAGAGTCTAAAATTTCCTATGATCGTCTCCGTGCTTCGGAGGGCACGTAAAGCCGGTAGTCCCCCTGAGTTGATGATTTGCCCTCATCAACAAAAAGAAACCAGGGTTACGGGCACATCTGAGACGAGCTCAGTAAGCTACTTCAGTTGTAGAACAACTAATATGCTCACAGTAATAGTGACTTTGGCTCCTCTTCGATAGAAAACGGCCCGAGGCCAAGGCAAACAGGAGCTATCCTAGCCTAAGGGGAAGAAGAAAAGATTTTTATGAAAATTTTTATTTTATGTATGAGAAAATTAGGAAATCTTGGGTAAACTAATTTTAGGAAATCTCAAAAAAAAATTTTTGTGACTCGCCCTTTGGATTAACGAGACAGTAAACGGCTTCATGTAAATTTTAATAATCAAGATTAAATATAGAGTCGCCTACGACCGAATATATGTTTTTGCACCGAAAAGTCACATGCCGAATAGTTTTTCGCCGAAAGCTCAACTTAAATTCCGTTGTTTTAAGACCTCGATCAGGTTGATATGCGATTCGCCTAATTGTTTGTTTGTGCTCAAACTTATACATAATTTAAATGTTGATGTTGACGCTAAATGCGCTTCTGAAATTAAGTGTTCGTAATTTTAACCGTTTCGGGCTGTTGCGAAACTCGGGGATTACCCTGCTTTTTGGAACCAAACGCGAAATATGATCAATTTCAGGAGCGTATTGCATATTTCCTCCGAAGGGGCTGCCTGGCCAAACAATTTGCAATTGTCCGATTACTTATTTTTTGAGATACTTTTCGGTCAAGCCGCCCCTGTGATTTTACAAATATTAAATTATAAATATACTATTATTTTATACTCTCTATATCAGTAGGTAGGTACATTGAATGTAAATGTAATTGGTGCTTCCAATATATTGTTAAAAATATAACTTTGTTGTTAAATTTTCAAGCAATAAATTTCTGACACTGAACGATGGCGAATATTTTATTTATTGCAAAATTCCCGAAGTCCACCACTGACTTATCGTAACAATTCGAAAATCGTTAATTTCGCACAGGCGAATTCGAAAAAATTCGCGACGCCATCTGTACGCCTCGTCGAGCAGCTTCGATAAATCAAATTTAAAATTTACATCAAATGTGACAGTTAATGCAATAAATAACAAATTTGAAAAGAAAGTTTTTGTAATTAAATGGACATTAGTGGTACGATGGTAAATTTTTGAGTAATTTCAATAAAATTGGAATTTTAATGTGTCGATGAGTGCGCAGGTGTCATTCGGTTTTCGATCGAGTCGAGGTATACAAGTCGCATGATTCACAATATTTAGTGTGCAAGTGCCGGTAGAAGGTTTTGGTTTTGCCGAAGGTGCTAGTGATATTTACGTGTCTAAACCAAGTGCCGATCGATCCGTGCGTATTCAATCCAAAACCTTACAAATAAATGGCTTTTTTGAGAGCTTTTGTGAAGTGTAGTTCATCTAACAATAGGAGACTATTTCTCCAGGGTCTTCAGGGCTTGAGGAAATTCGAAGGAACTGCTTTAAAATCATCAACTGCTGGAACAGCAATCGTAGAAGAATCGAGAGTTGGTGGAGCTGCCCCTGCCCCACGAGATCCATTAGATGTCACATTTGAAAATGCAGAAAGTGCTTTCAAGAGCAAAACGACGTGGGAGCTCGTTAGGGCTTACATCGTCTACACGATATGCTCCTCAGATTACCTAGTCGAAAATAATATGAAGGTAAGTTACAAGACCGACTGCAATTATTGTTACATAATTTTATTAGATTTTTTTTGACAATTGCGCTCAAGGTTTAGTAAATTTCGGGAATTGTTTTGGCAATCCGACAATATCGATTTGCGAGCATGGGGACCCTCCTCTTTAACAATTTTGGTACAAAAACTTGGCTTAATCGAATCAATCGATAAAAAGCAACTAGAACTTACCATCACAAAAAATTCACTCGACTTTGCATCGGTCCAGTTGGATTGTAATAAAAACCACAGAACAATTATTGCAATCACGCCCATCACCTTGAAGAGGAAATTATGCTAAACCATGTCTAGTCGACACAAACTTGTTTAATTCATTATCACTAATTAAAGTCTACTAATGATAAGTGCAAACTGGAGATACCAGACGCTTTCAGAATACTTGCTTTCAAAATTTTGGAAAGACGGATGCACCAGGACGTCGTTCAGATGACCCCAGTCAAAATTGAGAGAAGGCGGAAGTGTACCATTTAATTGCCATCCATTTTATACATTCCTTCCAGTAAGGAATGCATAAAATTTTAGACCGAGCTTTTATCATCTTAAAATGTACATTAACCTTTTGCATAAATAACTTCTAGCTGATATCCTGGTTCCAACCTTGAATCTTTTCCACTGCTCTTTCACGTGAGAACCTTGACATCGAGGATATTCCAAAAAATTTTCCATCATAAAAGTCATCTATTTATGCAAATTTACATATAATATGTAGATTAGGAAGTTCAGCCTTTCCACGTTTATTTAAAAAATAATCCTTCTGGCTTCATTGAAAGAACTTCTTCATTCACGTTCAATTTGTTTTATAACCACCTATCACCGACGATGAAGGGGGTGGAGCTTGCTACTGTCAACATAAACATAACCAAGTTTACAACTGACAACCAATCACTATCTGGCGATTGATAAATTTTCGTACAAAATAAATAAACTTCATATCGCATTTTATAAATATCCATTTGACATAAATAATATTATAATGTTTTGCATTGCTTATTTAAATAATAGATTAATAAATGTTGAATAATAATAATTATTGAAGCAATGCAGGCATAGGCGGATTTAGGGGGTAGCCCTCCCCAGGCGATTGAAATTAACAAAGAACCAAGGAGACAATCCCAAATCTGAAAATCCCTTTGTGCCCCTCCCCAGAAAAAAATTCTGGATCCGTCCCTGAATGCAGGTAATGATAAGTTAGTCAATACCACGGTTTTTCATGATACTCACGATTGCTTGGTTTGAAAATATCCTTTTATAAAGGATTTATAAATATCCTACCTCCCAGACCCCCCGGTCTTAGCTTGCATGTTCTGTGATTGGTTTCATTAAATCAGAACTGTGGAAGGTTAAATATTTCGAAAAGATTTTGTACACAGGGCTCGGAATTCTAGTGAATTTTTAGGAATTTCCAAGAGATTTCCAAAGAAATGGAATTCTAAAGAATTTCAATGATTTAGGTACAATTTATTGATTCCAGTAATTTCTAAAAAATTCTAATGAATTCCCACGAAATTTCAAATAAGCGTAAAAAATTGTTGAGGCATTTACTCTAAATACAAAGAAATTTCAAGAATTTCCAAGGAATTTAAATGATTTTCAAGGAATTCTAGTTATTTACCAGGAATTTCGGAAAAATTCCAGACTTTCAAGAATTTTCAAGGGTTTCCAATGATTTACACAGAATCTCAAACAAGTGAAATTCAAAATAATAATTCCAATGAATTCTAAAATTCTCAAAATTCAGAGGTAATCACCATTTAAGCCGGGACATATTTACTCTTGTTAGCAATGTAAATTGTACATTTTGAAGCCTATTGTCGAATAAAAATCGATTTTACAGCAAAACGTTTTAGACATTTTTTGTTGAAAATTTCATTGCCTTCGATTTTGTTCCTTTACATTTTTCTAATTTGTCGCGCCGTTTCTGACTGGCAGTGACGTAAACAATAATCGGTAAAATACAAAACATACTATCATCAATATCTCAGAAACAGTTCAACGAAATTAAAAAATGAATTAACATTTTTTCTTGTAAATTTTATTCTCTACATTTTTGTTTATGAACATTTTTTTATTTTGTCGCACCGTTTCCGAGATATAGATGACAATATGTTTTGTATTTGACTGAGTCTTGTTTAAGTCGCCGTCAGTCAGAAACGGTGCGACAAAATAGCAAAATGTATAAGAACAAAATCGAAGGCAATGAAATCTGCAACAAAAAATGTCGAAAAAGTTTTGCTGTAAAATCAAGTTTTATTTGACAAAGATGGTTTCAAAATGTACAATTTACATTGCTAACATAGGAGTGCTCCACTTCCTTTGAGAGTAACTGTACATAAGAAACAAATAATATAAACGCCAATTCAACGTCAAAATGTCTCATGGTGATAGCCCGGATTTTGAAACCAAGTAATTTTTTTTTTTCTGTAAATCCCAGACGATGCAGACTTGCATAAATTTGAATTTGCATTTATTTGAAGTAAATTTTTCGTTGCAAAAGGTTACCGGCTTACGGATGCTATTAAATAATTCTCCCCAACAAACGCAAAATTTGCAACCCCTTCAAATTTTGTAATTTAGATACAGGTTTCAGGTACAAAAGTATTTTGCTAAATTGCATCCCTTTCCAATCTAGTAATTTACATAAAAGTACAGGTTTCAGGTATGAAAATATTCTTTTCAAAAAAACAAAAATAAATGTCAAATTTTCAATGAATTTTACCATTTGGTGTTATTTTTATAAAATTTATAGGGCTTAGGGCTTTTTAAGGTTATTGAAATCCGGGCCCTTGTGATAATAGTGTCTAGGTAGCGGTGGCTGGTACGAGGAAGCCATTGAGGCGTCGCTTTCTCAAATCAGAATATTAAATTTTAAATTCATTATTATTGCTATTAAATAAGTATTCAAAATTTTTCCCGCATACACTTTTTCTTTTCAAATAGAATAACTCTTAATTGTTTTTATCTTTGGAAAATGTCTGCGCTATCTGCCTACTACAGACGCGCACGAATGGATTAACAAACTAATAAGATTATTTCTTGTCCATTACATAGCTGTTACTAGGTTTGTTCTTTTTAACTGCACTAGTGCTACACTGGTGCTACACCTGCACTGCACTAGAACTGTCAAGTGCAGGGTAGTGCAAGCCAGTGCAAGAGTACAGCGAAGGATAAAAAGAACGCTATAGTACACAAATAAACATGGCGTACCTAATGTTTGACATTTGAATCGTCTAACGACGAAAAAATTGTTATATTACCACCGCCTATGTATAATAAAACCTGATATAATTAAAGAGGATGAATTTTGAATTATTTTATATAGGAATTGAAAAACTAAAAACTTGGGAATCTAACCTAAGAATTGTATTTTAGATTACAACGAATTAGTTCAAACACCCAATTATAATGAAATAGATTTTATAATGCATAAAAATAAATCTTATAAATAAATTTCGAGTATCTGAAATATTCATGTCATTCTCGCATCGATCTTCCATTTTGATATTTTAAATTTCGCGCTGCTCTGTTGCCCTGCACTTTTTGTACTTGCTCCAGACCTAGTGCAGGTAGTGTAGTCAGATACTGCACTAAGTACAACTGCACTGCTAAAAAGAACAGCGACGATGACGTCACTACCCTGCACTACCCGTTAAAAAGAACGCTTTAGTGTACACTTTTTGCACTAGTGCAACTAGTGCAGCTAAAAAGAACAAACCTAATATTTGAGCTGTCGAGTGAAAAATCTTCTGTCTAAAGTTATTAATCTGCGCCTGCCTGCCGATTAGTATTTTTCTTACGATTTTTTGACATATGACTATATTGAACCGGCCCTGGGAGGGTTATTATACGAAAACTTATTTCCTTTACCAGTCATTGTTTGAAGCAAAGCTTAATTATTTGCAATTTACGAATTAACTAAGTGAACATTTCAAAACATCCAGGTTCAAGTTCTACAGCCCTTCAAGATCGAACGAAAATGAATAGGTATAACTTCGACGCACAGTTTTAACGAGAAAGCATCGCTCAATTTGAGACAAAATTTTCTAATTTTCTCGGATATTCATCACTAACTTGAGAGTGTACTCTCTTCGGGCCCGATGAAGCAATGTCTGACGCTCTAATTAACTTGTAGCTATTTTTCGTAGGAGAAACTGCTATACTAGCAAGTGATTAAATAATTATCACAACTTAAAAGTGTTACACTTGAGTATTATCAGACTGCAAGACGACGTTGTTAATCTATTAAATGTCAAGTTTAATAGTAAACATAATTTTTAAACTTGCTGATTGGGATAGTTCAATCACCTTATCGTTGATATTCTCTCGATACTTTTTCCTATTTTTTGTTGTTTTTCAATTGAGATATAATTATTGATAATCATCGAAATTGAAACGTACAATTAGGCAAAATTTGATTATACAGTGTGAAGTATAAGTATTTGTAATTATAGACAGTTTGATAATATAAAACTTAATTAAATCATCGATAGGAACGGCGACGAGTTTCGCTCTCGATTCTGTCGAATGGGGATTAAATTTCGACTGAGCACTATTTGAAGGATTTTACGAGGGGCAGTCGATAAATTCGGTCGAAATTGTTCTTTTGTGTCCGATTTTACTAGTTTGTATCTACAGAGTGATTTCGATACTTATTTTTGGAATTTACGTAAGAGAATGCGTGTTTTGAACAATTTTTCAATTTATATGCGATTATCTTGTGTTTACCGTACCATTTTGTGTACAATTACCCGTGCATTACCAATTCTAGTGATTCTTATGTAATTGCGACTTTAAATGGACAATAATTTAGAAATTCAAATCCAACCTTGCCGCAATGAGAAGGTTCGTTATATAAGTTTTTGAAATTTGGACTAAACGCCCAGTCGAGTTTCTCACGGTTTTTAATCTGGACATAACATCATCAACTTCAAACAGTGGCGTAGAGAGTATGAAGAGCAGTGAGGGAGCAAGCGTCCCTTGTACACTACTGCCTTGAAACTACCATCCATTGAAATTTCCACGCCACTGATACACTTGGGCTGTTTTGGTTAAGTTATTTTCAGAATAGAACCTGTCTCAAGAAGACGTAAGGCGAAATGGGAAAATTCCGTTCAGACGGAGCGCCGCGGCACGACTTCTAGGTTGGTTCCAGCGGTTTTAATTTAAAAAAGCTGAATTTTTTCCTAATTTTTCTTTGTGAAGACAGGATTACACACAATTATATTGCTATTATGCGATTATTTCTTGCAATATAATATGATGGTATTTCCATTATAGAGGTAAACATAAAATTTCACTGTGTCTGGAAAATTTTCTACTGCTGACAATGTAATAAATTAACACAAATTTTATTGCAATTACGTTATAAAGCTTTTTAAATTAGAAAACGGAACTTGATTAAATCCTACACTAGAATTGTTCGTATTTTAACTGCTGTTATCATGATGATGACATAATTCGACATTGGTTTCATTGAGCGACGAGCAATCTTGAAGAACACAACACAGTTCAACTGGTTAAAAAGCATTACTGGCCATTTTTGTTATCATTTACATTATATTGTTTCTCGAGTTAATTGCAATTTTTTCGTTTCGGTGCCAAAGGTTATTTGGACTTTAGTGAATCGCTGGTTTGACTCAGTGGCGGATCTAGACAATTATTGGCCGACTTGGGAAGATCCTACAAGTATTCGCCCGAATATTCGCCAAATATCTCAAATTTTATAAAATAAAAATTGCTTATGCCCTGTTTGGTGATGAAAATGAAAAATATATCAGACTGCGATGATGGCTCTATCTATCAGCATTCGATGTTCAACCATGCGGAGCCAGCATTAGAACAAATTTTCGGAATTTAAACTCGGTGGTTCCCGCATTCTGTGCGGTTGGTTGCAGTATTATTTTTTTCTACATAATGGAACCGGATAGCAGAGCAATCGAAAGCTCTACTCTTTTAATTATTCAATTTTCAATGTGGGTGTACCGACGATATAAAATATCAATATTGGCTTTTCCGACATTTCCTCGTGAAAACGTCATGAACTGATATTATGGTGCTTGGTGCATTTATTGATTATCATTTCAATGGAGTGGTGACATGATTTTTACGTAATCCTCTGGATACTTTATTGGTGTTTTCCTATAATATGTAATCTACCGGTTACATTTGTGCGTGATGTTTTCCAGGATATAGTATTTGTTATCTAAGTCCTGCTTTAAGTACAATCTGTTGTTATTAAAAATTACCAAAGAGGAGGCGATCGATCTACCTAAACGGTCCCACCTTCCTACATAAATTATGACCCATAAAATTTTGTCAACACTTTCGTTATCACTAAAGGGGATAACCCACTGTGGTTGGTATCGGAAAAACTTGCGTTTCGTAATATGATTGCCTCTTAGCTGTTTACTCGTAAATTTAGAAAGAAAAAAAGAAATTGATGTACTGAGTAACAAGAAAATGGTAAATTTAATTTTACTTTTGCTATTTTAGTAACAGACTTGTCGACGCTAGAGAGTCGAATCAATACCGAATACCCGACGACTTTAAAGCTCAATTCACGTTTCATTTTGATAAGAATAACTAGAACACTCTTTTCCAACCAAAAATAGTTTATTTGAGAGCGAAAGTTGTACGCTATATTTCTCTCGAGTCATAATAAATTGGACCATAAAAATTCAATTGATTACGTTTTATTGGATTATTCCAATTTTCTAGTGCTAACACTAACTCAGTAGACCACGTTTTTTTCTAATGATAATTAACCTGTGACGTACACAATGTAATGTGTGTTAAGCGTAAACCTTTTAATACAGTGTGCTATTTGCCGATTAAATTACCAATGAATTGGTCGAAACCTCGAGTAATTTTCCTTTCAATATCGTACGTCTCTGCCTGTTCAAACATCGACTTTATTAAAATTTATTTATCAATGACGACGCGTCTCGCAAACACACCGCCCCGGTACAAAAAGATATAATATAAGTTAGACTTTCCGAATATTTTTTTTTCATCAGCTTCAGTAAGATGGTTTGGTTGCACAAATGCACAAACTAAATATAAAACACCGGCGTACAACAGAGAGCCGGCGATTACAGCACTTGAGTGAAGGATCGTGCGGTTTAGACGAATCAGAGAGTCGAAATCTGTGCTGTCTCGACAGGGACTGCACTTATTTCAAAACATCGAAATTTGTCTGTAACTTTATTAAGCGAAAAATAATTTAGTTTTATGACTTTTTTTATTATTGAGGAAGCCCACCACTCATGACCAATATTCTTGGGAATCCCACTCGTGCTGCGCACTCGTGATATTCAAAAGAACAATTATTTATTATTGATCTAATTTTTATTTTTTATTTGAAAGTTTGATTATTTACCTCTTTTAAATATCTAGATAGATTCTGGTTCATTGACTGAAGATTTCAGCGACAATTCCGATTATTTATTTACTTTCTGTAAGTGAATGAAAATCCTTAATGAAGTCAAACGACTAAGCATTTTATCAAATAATTCCAGTGCTACTACAGGGTTCCCACTCGTCTGGAAAAGTCAGGGAATTTAAGATTTCGCTAATTTTGTCTGGGAATTAAATTTTCAGTTAGGAAAGATAATTTCATTTAAACATTTTTTTTAAATTTTCAAATAAATTTTTATTTTAATTTTAAAATTAAATTTTTTATTAATTATTAATTTATATTTTATTGATTATAATATGATCTTACCGTGTATTACTTATCATTGCTAAGCAACATTCAAATTAACGACAAAAAATTTTTTTTATTTTTATGATTATTTTGTTAATATTTTAATATTTATGTTAAAATTCACAAACATGGGAAGTTTATAGGAAATTATATTTTTTGTATTTCCGGAAGAAAAGGACTACTTTACTAAACAAAATTTACATAATGCTGCTAGTATAATAAATTAATAAATTCATAATCAAAGTTTCAATATTATACCAATTTAATAATATTTAATTAATAATGTCAATATATTGTTAGTTTCTTCACAGAAGCACAGCGAGTTTACTTTCAACACCGGTGTTGAGTAAATCACTTTCCGCACTTGTGCGTAAAAGTGGCATTTATGTAACTCAAATAATGAAATTGGTGTAGAAAGTGAGCTATTACGTAACGGTAGTAGATAAACTAATTTACGAACCTGATATTTTGTTCCTACATTTTTATATTAATTAAAGAAATATAAAATTTTGGGCATAGTTGGACGCAGAAACAAAATCTGTTTCGATTGATGCCATTATCATTAATAGTTCAGATTCAAGAGTTGGCACCCGGTATACATAATGAATAAAACGGTCATTAGCTTAGTAGGTTAACCGAACAACTGCCGACTCGAAGGTACTTGGTTCGAATTCGGGAGAGTCTAAAACTTTCATATGACCGTCTCCGTGCTTCGGAGGGTAAGGCAGCGGAAAATACATAGAGCCTAAACGCTGCATTGCATAAATTTCTTGCCAATTACACTAATTTTTTTATAAAAGCTGTTTCGAGTGTTTATTTACCTTCGAGATCAAAATAAAGCTGTTGACGAGATCGTAAATAGTAATATTTCAATCATAATAGCACATAAATCAGACATGAATATAGGTCGTAATAATGAGTAAGTGTATGTATAAATTTCAATGAATAATTGAAGTTGTAACAATAAATTCCACTTATGCATAACAATATTGTTTGAATTGTATTTTTTAAGAAAGAAAATATAAAACAAAATAAATTTTGCTGTTCCGGTGCATTAGTAATGTTAATTCATTCCCACATCTTTCAAAAGTATAATTGTGATATAAACAATATGAACATCTGGCGATTTTACAACTTTGTATTGATTTCATACAACTATAGTATTTTATATAAATGTGATGACTGATAATCAGTGCCCGAGGGGGCTATATGCCCCCGACGACTACAAAATGCCCCCCCGGAGACATTTGTAAAAATTTTAAAATAAAACCAAAAATAACATAATATATTCATGTTTTTTTTGTATTTAAAAAAAAAATTAAAAGTGCTCCCCCGAAAGTTTCATTGGACCCCCGGGGGGGAAACGTCTGAATTCAACACTGCTGATGATAGTTGGAGTCTTTTGCGACCCCAGTTGCCGAGTCGCATCTTCTGTAGTTAAAAGATTCGGTTCCTTATAGTATTAACATATTATATATAAGTTTGGCCAGCTGACGAAAAGTCAAGGTCAACATCTAATTTGTTTTTTACGCCTTACCTGTTCCCCAGTTTTTGCCTTACTTTTTTGCTATTGTTGCATAAGGAATGATTTACTGTTAATTTCCGTCAAGTTTATTTTGCAATATAAATGCATTTAATGATTTTGTTTGAAGATGGCGCTTTTTGACACGGGGGGGGGACGCGTAAAATTTCCCAATCTTGATTTCCTGTATGAATAATAGTGCAGACAAGACAATCAACTTGATAATAAGCAATCATTGTTATCTCTTTGAAGTTTTTTCTAATCACTTTGAAAATTCCCACTTGAAATTTGAGTAATATTGTTTTTCAACGTCCCGTCTGTAAAAATCACATTCGATGCCAATTAAAATTAAATTCAAATAAAGTCAATAATAATTAGGATGAAAAATGTATTGTGTTCCGTTAGGTTTGAAAACCAGCAAAATTCTATTTTTACACGACCTTGGTGGATTAGATATACAAATTTAAAATTCATTGGAGTCGTGAACTCGTATAATTTATTAAAAACAGAAAGTTTCCGTTTTACGATTTTAATTTTTTTTGGGTTGGTACTATCGCGGTAACTTCTAACTTGCAGAATTTCAAACAGCAATGATTACTTTTTCGATAGTCTCCTGAGGAGGTCAACGATCTACTTGCGAACTTGAGAATGCAGACAAATATTGAACAGGAGTGCCCCCACCGCGTTACCTTGTGGAACCCCAAAAAATTGTTACTCATCGAATGTCACCTGTTTTATGAAATTTTGTTTGCTACCGAAGGTTACATAACACAATCTTTATTTGTTATCAAAAATGTATATATAATTAGGACAAATATAAATAAGTTACTAACTTATACATTCCTTTTGCATTTTTGTGATTCGATACCATGTCATTCTTTATTAATCACTCAATCATGCGGATTCAGATAAGAATACTATAGGTACAATTTTTAAAAATAATTGTTTTGAATTTTGGTCGAAAAATTGTACTACAATGTAACAAAAATTTAAATTATGTAAAAATGTTGCAATAAATATTGAAAGTTGGCGTCACTAACGCGATCTTAATTTAGAAAAGTTCGTTTATCTTGAGAACAACTCGTAAGTTAAAAATTACAGTGGGCGGACACAAATACCCAGTAAATTGTGAGGTTCATTGTTATTTTTTAGTTTTATAATTTTTTTCCACAAAATCACTAATCAAGGGTTAAAAGAACGCCGAGACGCATGGGAAAATTTCTTAAATTTCCTAAGCAAACGGGCTAAATTTAGCTTACTTTTATTTTTACTTGATTCTTTTTGCTTGTTGCCCAATTACGGCGGTTGTGTAATTACTTTTTTTTTATTTATTTCTGGCCTACTTCAGATAGAAGCTAAACTAATATTAGGTCTAGGGCCCCCAGACTAATATAATTTAATTACAATGCAATTTTTTAATCTTTTCACGTGTGTCGACGTACTTTATCTGACTCATTGATAACTTTTAAAAGAGAATTGTTTAAGCAATAACTAGGTCATCGCTTTTTTTTGAGCTGCAGTGGGCAGTCAAGTATAGAGGAAGCTTTTACCATTTTGAAACCACACATGCGGAAAAATCTCATCTTAAGCATAAGAATACATTCTCTGAATCATTGACTCCTATTGCTGCCAATTTGTAATGTTTGTTTAAGTTGGACGTCAGTTATTACGTGAAGGACTGAATTTCTTTAATTCACTCCATTTGTTTTGGCAGTAAAAATGTTGCCATGCAGAGTCCTCTGTTTGATATAAGCATGTACTAAGTTGAGCGAGTCCTGCAAATACGGAACATTGGCAGATAGGTCAGTCTAAAGAGGCTGCAACCAGTCGTACACAGTTCTTAAATAATGGCCCAACCATAGATAAAGGAATATATAGTACTCACTGCTATGTATTCTTTATCTATGGGCCCAACTTACTAGTTTACTCTCGCAGTTCATGGTGTAAAGTGGACGATTATCTATAAGAGTTTACCATAAAATACCAATTTTTTTCAATTATTTTCTTGTTTTCAGATCATGAAACTATCCAGAGCTGTGCTTGGAGACAGATTATTTAAGGCTGTGATGAAAGCTACGTTTTATGGACATTTTGTAGCAGGAGAAGATCAATATTCGATTAGACCAACTTTAGAAAGGTTACGATCGTTCGGTGTAAAACCCATCCTGGATTATTCAGTAGAAGAAGATATTTCCCAAGAGGAAGCAGAGAAGCGTGAAGTGGAGTAAGTACTTTTCATTATTTTTTAGCTACCTCTTTGTTTTCGTAGTTCGTTCTTATATTTTTTGTTCGATTTTGACTTGATACCAAAGCCACTGATCCCGAAAAACTTTAGTTTAGAGGTTTTTTCCAATTTTCTTCAGTTGGATTTGATTCAGCAAACTCTCTTCTAATTTACAGAGCTTCTGTTCCCGAAGGAGGTGATAAACAAGAACAAGGATCTCTAAAACAGTACCACGTGGATAAAACTTTTGCCGATCGTCGTTACAAAGTTAGTTCTGCACGTACATACTTTTATATTAACGAAGCGCAATGTGAACGCAATATGGAAACATTTCTCAATTGCCTAGAAGCAGTTGCAGGTTAGTGCTATTCATAAATACATGTTTGTGTTTCAGTTCGAGATTTTCGTAGAGCTACTTACCCTACTTAGCATTTGTTCTGGCTTTATACATTTTTTTTATTCATCTCTAGGTAAGGCGAAACGTCTGTGTTCCCAAACCATTTCTCTCTGGCTTTGGTTATTTTTGTGAAATTTATTAACAAAACTAATAATCGTTTTTGTGTGTTTTTTCCAGATTATGAAAGGCGAGGTATGTTAATGTACCAGGATGTTAATACTCTTCCAGGTTGTTATTTTATATTTTATTGTATTTTTTTGTTGTCGACTAAACTTGATACTCGATTTTTGGACCAAGTTTACAAAGATCTAGTATTTTGTTGTTGTACCGATTGCTTTTGCCAGAAATGTAGCTGTATTTTAGGTGATGGTGCCGATGGTCGTCCAGTTCCAATTGGTAGATTGCGAAATGTGACGATCAAAATTTTTCAAATTGATATTTTCAGTGTCGCTTTTTGTTTTGGTACTTGCTTGCAGAGGCTCCAATTCTTAAAGGCGTCACTGTTCAATTGATGTGTGTCTTTAACAGCCGAACCGCACTTGCAATTTCAGCTAGGTTTTGAATTTAACAAATAGTGCAGATCATTAATTATTAATTATTATTGTAAGTGCGACTCTAGCTTTGGCATATTTTTTCGAAGAAGGGACGCTTTAACCTTTCACCTGACTTTTTGTGCGTCAGAAATGTTAAAGCCTCCCCGCTTCGACGTTAGAAAGTACTGGAAAATGACGTTATTTTGCTACTTTTTGGAAAGTAATGCTAGGATTTGGAACTTGGTGTAAATGTAAAAATCAAACCGAATTGTAGTCACTAAAATTTTCATCGATTTCATAGGGTTTTTTTGCAGGAGCTACATACGGTACCGGAATAACTGCTATTAAATTGACTGCATTGGCAAGACCCCAATTGTTGGTAAGTTTTCTTCGACAACAAAGGCGAAAAATGGTTGGGAAAAAAATGTTTATTCTTACAGCTGCAAGTTTCTGAAGTAATTATGCGTACGCGTAAATACATGCAAGATTTTGTGGGCGATGGTGGAAACGTTTTAAAGCATCACATGAAACCTCAAGATTTGGAAAAAAAATTAGAGCTGGCGAATGTTCCTAACAATGAAGCTGCCGCCTTCATGAAACAAATTACTTCTGATCAGGAAGGGTAGGTGTCAGTTTTGTTTTTGAAGCAATTATCCGTAACGAATTTGAAATGCAGTGTGTTTGTCCTATATATTCTTTATGACACTTTACAAGCTGACCCAAAATCGCTTGGTTGGTTAAACAGAACGAATGCAATTTTTGAACGCACTTAACTCCGCAAGCTGAACCGGAAATAACTAATTTCAATTATTTGGTTGCTGCAGTATTCTTCATCTGTTCCCTTGGTCGGGTATTATCGATGAAAATCAAGAATTGAGTAACACATTTCGGATACCGGATTTAAAAACGGGCAAAATGGTTCGGCTCATCACCCAACTTTCGAGGAGAGAGGAAGAAATGTTTAGGAATTTTATTCGACGGCTCGATACGATCGTTAAGGTAAAACTTTGAATTTGTACGATCGTCTTTGTACGCACAAATTTTAGGCTGCCAAAGAAATGGACGTACGAATAATGGTGGATGCCGAACAAACGTACTTCCAACCGGCCATAACTCGAATCACTTTGGAATTTATGCGAAAATATAACAAAGATAAAGCGATAGTGTTTAATACTTATCAGTGTTATTTAAGGGACACCTACAACGAGGTGATTACGGACTTGGAGCAAGCAAAACGTCAATGCTTTTATTTTGGTGCGAAATTGGTACGCGGCGCTTATTTAGAACAGGTAAATTGAAATCTTTTTTTTTTGTTAATTTGGTTTATAAACTTTTGTGTCGCCGAATAGGAGAGAGCCAGGGCCGCTGCTTTAGGATACCCCGACCCCACGAATCCCAATTTTGAAGCCACAACCGAAATGTATCACAATACGCTTACCGAATGCCTTCGACGCATTAAACGTGTGAAAGATAAAGGCGATGACATTAGGAAGATAGCCATAATGGTGGCGTCGCACAATGAGGACACTGTTCGTTTTGCTATTCAAAAAATGAAGGAAATTGGAATAGCTCCCGAAGATAAGGTTATATGTTTTGGTCAATTATTCGCCATGTGCGATCACATAACTTTCCCATTAGGTAAGTTGATTTTTCCTCTTTTCAATTTATTAATATTTTATTTTTGTTGTGCAGGTCAGTCAGGTTATTCGGCGTACAAGTATATCCCATATGGGCCAGTTAATGAAGTATTGCCTTATTTGTCTCGACGAGCAATAGAAAATAAAGGAATACTTAAAAAGATTAAAAAAGAGAAAAGACTTCTTCTCAGCGAAATTACTAGGCGTGTACTTAGAGGCCAAATATTTTATAAACCCAAAGGCAATTACGTACCAATTTAGACATTTCCTGTCTAAATGTAAGTATTTTTTCATTTTTCTAAATTATGTAATGCGCATTTTTTTCAATCAGTTAAATCGGTCAGGACTTTTTCGGACCAGATTCGGTGCAAGACCGGTTCAATGCGAGACGGTCCGCGATCCAATCTTTTAAGTATATAAAAAAAGTGTTTTGTTGGATTATCCATTAGTTATCGAAAAAACGGCATTTAAAAATCGAAAATTTTACATATCGTCGGCTTAGTTAGAAACCCTCGTCAGTCCATAAAATGTCGAAAATGACATTTTGGCGCTAAAATATTTACCAAAATAAGCTTTATTGACCTAGAAAACCCCATAAATGTAAAAAAATTACAAACTGATGTTTTAAGCTATCAAAAAATTTCTTTTACCTTTAAACTGACCCTACGCAGCTCTCCGGGCCGATTTGGCTAGCGCTTAACTCGCTAAAAATATCCCTGAACTCAATCCAGCTCGACTGGAGGCCCAACCTCTCCAGGGAAGCTCGACTCGGCGAGGTTTATCACTAAGACTAGGTATATTAGAGCACACATGCTCCCATGTTAAACATATGGAAAATTTCGATTTTCAAATGCCGTTTTCTCGAAAATTAATGGATAATCCGTAAAAGCGTATCCTTGATAAAATTCTTAAACAATTGTCCTCTATCACATCTATTAGATACATCTGCACAAATTTAAAATTAAGAGTTTCCCTAAAAATATAAATTTTACATTTTCATCAAGCCGGGCATACTCGATAAAAGAAAATATCACAGTATGCACTGGAATCATAAAAGTTCTTAAATGTTTTTTTAATCTTTTCCCACAAACTAAATTTAGTGTTTTTTTCTAGGACTGCAATAAAAGTGCTGACGGACCTTTAGTGCAGTTGCTTGTACTTCAAATTACAACATGTAGATAAAATAGCTGTAAAAACAGTCCATGTCTGTGTGAATCTACGAACATTATTTGGGTAGGGAGGTTTTTAACCAAAAAGGGAACGAACAGTTATCAAAATACTCAAAACGAATTCGAATTATTGAATTTCACGCAGACATTGTTTAATATAAAGCTTAGGTAGTACATTTTAAAATTTTAAGAAAATTATGTACAGTTGTTCTGTTTTTGCTTATGTTTCTTACTCTCTTATGTTAATAATATTTTTATCAAAATAAAAAATGTGTATACTTATTATTTATGTTAAATTGAGAAAAATTACAAAAAAATATTTAATGTGCCGGTTGTATTTGAATGTTTGTTGAAAAATATCGTTGTTTGGTTAAAAAAACAAAACGAAAAGGAGATAGGAACATGAGGTGGAGTGATATTTCTAGATCTGCTTTATAAGACTTTGAATTTTAAATTTTGTGATGTGTGTACGAGAAGATTCGATGTTAGATTAACCCATGCTGGCCTAAAACGCTCAACATTTTTTAAACGTTGATGTTTTCTCCTACACACAATATTTGTTTATATTTGTGACCAAATAAAGTGCATATTATGATTATTTTAGTTGTACAGTTTTAAAATGTAGTTTTTCGTCAGGGTATGTTTTTACGCCCTTAAGGGGGCGCTCTACTAATTAGAAGAATTTTAATTATTTTAACCTGTGATAGGAACAACCTTTTTGTAGTGGTGTGGTGTCTAGTAAGGTCACTGTAACTCACCCTTCCGTTGTACTGTCCATTTAAATTAAGTCAAGGAGAAGATTCTCATAAAATTTGTAATTTCATCTGTTAACTTAACCTAATGTAATAAACTTAAACATTAGTTATAGGTGGCATCATAAGCGCAAATTTCGGTGTCAGTTAGCGCAAGCTATGATCCACCTACAGAGGTAAACAAACGAATGGTGTACTTAATTCAAACTTACAAACGTTCCTTATTGCTAGGCACCATTTTAGTTGTTGCTTTTTATTCAAAGAAAATGTAAACATGTCAGTTGCAGTAGCCATGTACCTATTTATCACAATGTTTTGAACGTTTTTAGATGCCGTTTCAAAAATGTAAATATACTAAGGTAACGTTTTCACAATGTAAATTTCAAACTATTTGAACAGACAATAAAGATGAAGAAATTTAGTTCCTACTTGTGTTTTTTTTCAGTTTCTTTATAATGTTAACCGTTTTTTGACCCCAAAATTCGAATTCCATAGACAGATTCCTAGTAAGTATGATATTTTGTATTTTATGTGGCTTTAAACTTATCAAATTCCGGGTGACCTTAGCTTCACCTTATTTCTCTTATTTTCACGGTTTTGAGTGCTTCCGCCAGTCCGAGCCTGGTTGTTTGTGCACTAGGCATCGAAATACGTTGATTTAAGTAATACAAAAACCACATTGTTTCTTACGTAGTTTGGCTTCACCTTATTTCTGATTTTTTCACGGTTTTGAGTGCTGAGAAAAACAAAATTTTCACAAACATTAACAAATTACAAGTCTAGCAAATAAATATTGAAAATTGAAAAATACATGAAAATTTCACCTCATTCCATATTATGTAAAAAAAAGTAGGAAGTAATAATTTCTGTTCAACATATGATCATCTGGCTTTATTATTTAAATTTGATAAATATAAAATTAATTTCTGTTCAACAGTTAATTAGGTACCTATTTTTGATATTAAAAATTCAAATACTCCGTTGCTAGCCGACCAAAATCATCGGGAATATCAGATGCACCTAAACTTATCAAATGTTCAAATGCTGCTATCTGTTTATTGCGAGCCGCACAATGCAGTGCAGTTAATTTAGACCTATTTGCGAGATTCACCTCCACCTTTAAGTCTATAAGCAAACCAATCATGTCCAAACTTCCCACAGAAGCTGCTAAATGTAAAACACCAAAATCTGACTTATTTTTGGCCAACAAATTCGCTCCACTGTCTAATAGAAATCTAAAAATGTCAACGTTTCCACCTAAAATTGATTCATGTAAAGGAACACTTCCGCAATTGTCTTCCTTATTCACATCTAAACCTAAAGCAACCAACTTTTTGACAATATCCAAGTGACCGTGCAAAGCGGCAACATGTAAAGCCGTCCTTCCATTTTTAGTTACTTGAAAAATATCTAAACCATTTGAAACCAACACATCTAGAATTTCACTACCACCTTCCCGACAAACCAGATGTAAAGCAGTCCAACCATCCTTATTTTTATAGTTAAGCAATGCACCTCTCTCCAACAATAACCGAACACATTCTAAACTATCACATGTTAGCTTCGTACAACTCAACATCAATGGGGTCCAATCGGCTCGTTTCAAAGCATTGACGTTTGCTTCATTCGATAACAAAACTTCAATAACTTTGGATTGTGAAAATTGAGCAGCTTCGTGCAGTGCGGTTTTACCGTCATGATTTTTGCAATCAACCGCATTAGGTTGGTAATTTAGCAACAAAAATTCAACAATGTTAACATAACCTAACCGTGAAGCTACGTGAATGATAGTATCGCCAGTTTTCTCGTAGCGCAGTTCACACCAATGTAAATCAGGATAATCATTTTTAAACTTTTTGATTATTTCCACATTTCCAAGCTGAATTTCACGCAAAATTTGTTGTTTATTTACTATCGACATTTGACACAAATGAGGTTACGATATTTTATTTTGTTTTCAATACATACGGGGTGAATCACAAATCAGCTCAATTTTCTAAACTTATAAACTAAATTAAATGGCAAAAAAGATTCGCTGGATTATTTACATGCGAGAAAAATGACACTCGTATGGCGTTAAAAAAATACTGACTCAAGATTAAAATAATTGTAAAAAAAAAGTTTACGATAAGCCATACGTGCAGTAGTCCTCCTTTGTTGCAGCGATATATTCGTTTACTAGATCTTGTACGACTTCACGACTCGCATCCAATTCGTCTAAATTGTCCTTGAACATTTCTTCTTTCCTGAATTGTTCCAAAAATGCTTCACGCTTGCGCAATTTGTCATATTGTTGAAGAGCCCGTTCAAATAGCTATAATAATTATTTTTGTTTAAAATTTACAACATACAGTTTTGTGGAAAATTACCGAACTAATATTGGTGTGGTTAGCCAGCATAAGTCCAGACACACGATGGGCTGTTTGAATATATGGTGACTTTCTGGATAAGGCTACTTGTATGCTGGCAGGACCCCAGGGTATAAATTGTGCCAACTTTCTTTCTCTTATGCGTTGTAACGATTTGTGCACTTGTGTTGGATCCACTTCACCCTAAACATGAAAAAAATAAAATATTTTATAAATGAAAAAGGAAAAAGTTACCTGTATAATATTGAGAATTGATATGTAGCAGTGCTGCGAGTTGCGATCTTGTGTTGTGGAAACCATCATGTTCTTGGGTTGTAAAAGACGACGCATTACATCCAACACTGTGGTTTTCCTCACACTCACTTCATCGGTATCGGTCGACAAAGGTGTGTAGCCTGTCATTAAGAAGTGAAGTCTTGGTGTGGGAATGAGGGGCGCCAGTAGCCCCATCAGATCATTGTTCATATAGGAAGGATAACGAAGAGTTGTGGTCGATACCGACATGATGGTACTAACCAAACTATTAATTTGAGTGAAAGTAGGATTTTGAATACGCAAACGATCAGCCGCAATACGATTCAATGCCGTGTTATCCAAAACAACCACAGAATCAGCCGAATCTGTCAAACGTTTAAGTGTCAGAAGAGAGTTGTAAGGTTGCACAACCACATCGCTAATTTCATCCTGGTTAGGAAAAACGCTGTAAGTTTGAACCAGCTTCTTTGGAAAACGATCAGATAACTTTTCTAAAATGTTGGAACCCATTCCAGAACCTGTACCTCCGGCAATCGAGTGGCACAACACAAATCCCTAACAAAAAAAGAATTTAACTAGTTTCAGTATTAGAGGCGCAAAACTCACCTCAAGACTATCACTTCCATCGGCTTCTCTGTCGATAATATCAAATATTTCTTCATTCAATTTTTCCCCTTGCGAAAACCCACACGCCCAGTTGTTACCGGCACCTCCGCCGTTCTTAGACAAAAACACATTTTCCTGATTATACAGTTTAGAGTAAGGAGAGTTCATGATAGTATTGATAACTCTGGGCTCCAAATCCAAAAGCACAGCTCTCGGAATGTAATGATCATCATCGGCCTGATAAAAAAAGACATCTTTACGATCGATACCTTCGCTAGCAAAATCTTCCAATATTCCTTCTGGATTTATACCATGTTCAGCACACAAACGCTTCCAAAATTCAAAACCAACTGAAAAACACAAATTCAAATATGACATAACCTCACATTTCGATTTAAAACAGTTTCGACTTACTCTGGTTGCCACATTGGCCCAGTTGCAATGTTATCATTTCACACGGCATTTTAATTTAGAATAATTAAGTTATTTTGATTGAAAATGTACTAATCGACTGCCTTAAAATTTTACCAAAGTGACAGTTAGATTAAGGCGCGGATGCAGTCTAAATTTGAATTCTGAATAAAGAATGGGAATTTCAGTAATTTTTAAATTGTGAAATTAAACGATTAAATAATTATCCACGCTTCAATTATGATCTGATATTTTGGCAAGAAATTTAATTACTTGTAGTATGTATAGGGTGATGCAAAAAAATGTACCGTCATGAAAACAGGATGAAGAGCTTTTACATTTCTTTTCGACGATGGAAATGACTTCCTTCTTCCTTATTTTATTGCTGAATTTCATTTAAAAACAGGTTACTTCGTATAAGTTTAAAATTTTGTAACTTGAAACTTCAAGGTTGGTATTTGTGGTGCGCAGTTCGAAACCATTGTAATGTATGTCAAGATGGAAAGAGATAGGGGATTGCGGTTAGACTGTGATTAGAAAGAGAAAGATAACCAAATATTATGAAAAGTGCACTTAATTTGACAGCATGTAATTTCCTCCATTGTTGTGTGCACTAAATTATTGTCGTAGTTGGAGCACAAATAGAACAATTTTGTTAGATTTTGCAAATTCAGCATCGAACTTTTGCTACGACCCATCATAGCGTAATGAAGAAAGTGCAAGAAAACGAAAATTATCGATCATATCACAAAATTGAAATAATTTCAAGAGTTTAACTTTCACCAAATTAAGTAGAAAAGTGTAAAAATGCCTATAATAGGAGATTACGAGTATGGAACGGAAAAGATCGGTAGTGGATCTTTTGCTATTGTTTACAAAGGATGGCTTCGAAGGGTGAGTGCGACTTGTTAGCTGTACCTCATGTTGTGTTAATTTATTATAACATTTTAGGACCCCAAAAGGCTGGTGGCGGTTAAAGAGATCACAAAGAAAACATTGCAGAAATCTAAAAATCTTCTCGATAAGGAAATCAAGATACTAAAGGTAATTTCGTTGGAAAAGAAAGGCATTCTTTTTAACACGATGTTTTTTACAGGAACTAAACAAACTTAATCATAAACATGTGGTTAAGATGCTGGATTGCATAGAAACGAAAGACTGTGTTTGCGTTGTTATGGAGGTAAGAAACTTGTTTTTGTTTGTTCATTTGGTTTGCATTTAAAAAGCGAAGTTTTAAGAATTAAAGTGAAAAACACTGCTTAATCTGTCGAGATGCTGTTTTGCATTTACATTAATTCATAATTAAAGTTGCAATTGTCTAAGGTACAGAACAACGTGGCTGTACAATCAGACATGATGATTACTGTTGTCCAAATAATCTAATATTAATAGAATATTTGTTTATATTGTCGAATATGGCCAACCAAGGTGTTGTAGCTTCAACGGGGCTAGGGCTGGACACGCACCTAGTAAGTGGTGTGGGGTCTCCTCCTCCTCACCGTACTTTCTGCATATGGGGTCTTCTAAAACCCCGATTACATTGAGGAGCCTATTCAGATAGCAGTTTCCTGTAAATAGACCTCCTGCCTTCCTCAGCTGTGGTCTACTCAGCTTGAAAATTTCAAATTTTCTTTTGTTATTGGTGGGTCCTCCAATGAACATTCGCGATTGCCTCAGTCCCGGAAGATCCCTCCCTTCTGGTCCTACTAGATATTGTTTTGCTGCAGCCTTAGCAAAGGGATCTGCTTTTCCGTTGCCTTTTATTCTTCCAGCATAACACCGATCAGGTTATCAGGACTGAGGTCAATCTTGATTTGCGGTCTCACGTGGGTCAGGTGATAGTTCAGCTCACCGTGGGATCTTTATATCCATGTCGTGATTGTGGGAATAAGTACCCTGGTCCACGTGCCTGTTGTTGATTTCGCCCATCTGTCCTGCCAGGAGCACATAAGTGCTTCTCTGTTTAATTTTCTTTTGGGCTCAGACTCGTCTCAGTGGTTTGCTGCACTCTCTGTTACCAGTAGGTCAATTGGCGGTATGCCTGCCAAGACCAGCGCCGCACTCTTTTGTGGGTGGGTTCGATGAGTTCCCATCTTGAAGGTTATCTTGCCTGTTTTTCACTTTTCAGTCTGGAGGACAGCTTCAGTTTTTTGTGGGATTAGTTGGAGTCATCTGCTTAAGATCCATTTTTCTATCTTGACTATAGCTTTGTTTGTTTTTCTCACCAGTTCTTCGGACACCTTCGCAGCCGCCATCATTGACAGATCGTCAGCAAAACCCACCGGTGTTATGCCGTCTTCCATGACTATTTTTAGAACACAGTCGTACATTACGTTCAACAGTGTGGAACTCACATAACTTTTAACGATGTTAATCAGTTGCCATCCTACCGAATTAAAAGCGTTTGTGAAGTCAAATGTTATAAGCGCGACTAGCTTTCTGATGCGCCAGGTACCAGATTTCCAGTTATTATGGTCTGAAGACCATCCACTGTGGACCTTCCTCTCCTGAATCCAAATTGTCTATCCTAAATACAGGTATTTTAACTTTTTACTGTTCTTGTTTCTGTTCTCGTTACTGTTTCATCAGACTACTTGTATATGAGCCTTAATCGGTGAGGTTCTAAGGAGGCTTTTTAGGTTTCATACTGGAAACCGAGGAGATAGCGAAAGCACCCTACAGCTGCTTACTTGGCTTTGTCGAGGAGACGCAGTTGTTGGAGTAAAACGTGGAACGAGGGGCACCTTAAGCTTCAGTGCAGTGGGTGTCAGAACCACGACCCGTTATAATAATAATAGTTTTCATAATAAAATAATAAATTGGTTTTTTATTCTTTAAGCAGGGCTTCCACTTGTCTGAAATATCATTAAAAGTCAGGGAATTTATAATTTTCATCATTAAAAATCAGGGAAAACATGGAAAAGTCTGAGAATTTATTATGAAAAATGAGTGGGAACCCGTTAAGGAATTTGGCAGCCTCTTTCGAGGCTTTATATAACCGTTTTTTGAGATAGATTTGACCCCTTTTATTGTACATTGCATTTCTAGAGTCTGTTGTCAGTTTTGGCTTCTAACACAATTTTTTTCCAATACTTTCTTCTTTCAATTGATCGTACAATCTCAGGCTTGGGTTTCCTCTTGTGTGGTTATCTGTTGGTCTCCATTCAGCAATTCTTAACTTTTCCAACTGATTTTCCGTTATTGAGTTTGCTTATTATTTTTACTAACTCCTCATAAGTTAGTTTAAGAAAGCTAATAAAATATTGTAAAAACCTTAAATTTCTGATTTCAATTTTCGAGATAACTGTATGAAATAAAATATTTTTTTCTGCTATTGTTGGTAAAGTAATCAAGGTAATGACGCTTAGAACACCGCCTTTAGTAAAATATAACAATATGACGTTTTGTTCGGTCTGTGGGTACTGAATTTATTCTAGTAGGGTGCTAACCTGGCTAGAAATTCTGAAAAACAAAGTTTTGATTTTTTAAAGTCAAACAATAATTTATTTAGAAATTTAAACATATAAAAAGTTTTAGTTTAACTTATGCATAAACTAGATGTTTAGTGTAATAATTGTAATCGAATTTATACAAAAACTACCTTGCTTTTTGTAACCTCAAAGTAACTCCTTTAATATTGTCTAATTCGAGAAATTTCCGTAATTTTTTTTCAATTAATGGGAATTTATTTTGGGGTTTCGATGCTGTCATTGTCTTCATCAACCATTTTTTCTACCGAGGTAATTGGAATGTACGACGATCCGTTCTGACTTGATCTGTTTTTGTTTTGATCTTCTGTTGTTTCGTCGACCTCCTTAATTTCCACACTGTGCTTCCGTTGGTGTATCAAGGGTTCATTTTCTACCGCCGCCATTGCTGTTCCATTTGTCTTTGAATCGATTTTAATTTCTTGCAATTCTTTCTCGATGGGCTCTTCTTCGTCCTCTTGACCGCTTTTATAATATTTGTAACCAAATGCTGCTAAGCCTGCAACGACAGCCGCAATGACGAGGATTACGAGCACCGTAGTTCCAGCAGCTGGTCGAGATGACGATTCGCTTTTTTCAACTGAAACAAATATTTTTATGAATTTTTATGGGAGCGGGGGGCGTGGATGTGCACTTTTAAAATCGGAAAAGCCTACCCTGCGTAAATTAACAAGTATACTACTTTTAATCAATTTTATCTTAGTTTTTTACGGACACTTTATCACTTTTAATGAAAATATCCTTAAGTTTACTTAAATAACAAATAACACCTTCATTTCTAATAAGTGCACGCTAATTAATTGTTAGTTTAGTTTTTTCCATTCCTAGATAAAATTTGTTTACTTAGGTACTTGTACGACTCAAAAATAAATGTTTTATCTTTGAGTAAATAATGTAACGAATAAATATTTACCGTACATATTTTTGAAAAGCTAACTAAAAATAGGTAAATTTACCTTTGGCCTCGCCGTCTCCCAGCATTGTTTTTGCATTTTTTGAAATTTCATTGTTATTTTTTGCGACATCAATTTTGGGAGCTTCTACTTCCGTTTTAGGTATTGGCACTTCGGTTTTTGGGGCCTCACTTCCGTTTTCTGCATTATTCTCGATTGGAACCGGTGGAGGATTTAATTCCACAATTCCGGCGTTCTCATCCTTTTTTGGCTCGATTTCTTTTTCTTCGTGAGGAACAGCTTGAGGAGGAACTACATCAAGAGCTATGCTATTATTCTCTTCGATTTTTTTGTTATCCTGCGCAGTGACATCTGCAATTGGCGAATCAACAGCCAGCTCTGGCACGACTGGAACTGCTTCTGTTACTTTTTGTGTTTCGGCTTCCAAAATAATCGGTTCTAGTTTTCCTGCTCGAACGTCTTCACATTTTATTTCTAGATTATTATAGGATTCAGATTTGATAAAGATCGTTAGGTCAATCTCGTTGCATATCTCCGTAAATGACTCACTATCTGCTCGGCTGACCGTTATTTCTCTAAGGCCCATAAGGGACTTTAGGGAGTGGTAGCTAATTCCCTGTAATGTTTCAAGTTACGAGGTGCATTTAAAAAAAGATCACTAACTTACGTGTTTTTTGATGGGATTGTAGCTCAAATCGATGGTTTTTAAGCTCAGGAGCCCATCGAAGGAGTTTTCGTATACGGTGCCGATATTGCAATGCGATAAATTTAAATTTTCGATGTTGGCTATAAAAATGGTGGAATATTTGTTTAGCTGCAGGCGGGGATTTCCCGCCAGGTTGATCGATTTTAGCTTTAGATTTTTTCGGAACTGATCGTCAGTAATGAAGCTTAAATCGTTGTAGGACAGGTCGATACTTTCAAGCTCTTTCAGTCTTGCGAAATCCTAAAAGAATATCTGTTTTTAACGGATTTCCGTGGCATGAATGGGTTAATTGTTGGTGTAATTACAACAAATATACAAAGATACTCTTTATTTATAGTTCTACTTACGTAATTCGTTAAATCTTCTAAATTGAGGTGTGAAAGGTTCAAATTTTTGATATTTTCTTCACCTTCAATTTTACTAGGCTTCACTGTTTCGATTTCGGTAGGCTTCACTGTCGTGATTTCGGTGGGCTTCACTGTTTCGATTTCAGTGGGCTTTACTGTTTCGATTTCAGTGGGCTTCACTGTTTCAAGCTCTTGGGCGAAACTGCAATATGTATTACTATCACCTTCTGAAGTGATCGAAATGATTATTTCTACTTACCCCAGTGTGATTGTTGCTAATAAAAGGACGAATTTGAACATTGTTTACAAAAAAGTTATAAAAATTCACTTTTTATGTTGTATTGCAGTAAAAAGTCTACATATAGAATGGCTTAATAAACGGTGTGCTTGATACAGATAAAATTTTATCTTATCTTGAATTAACATAGATTTTTACCTGACATCATTGGAAAAACTAATATATTTTACAATTTGTATGGAAAAAAATTACAAATCACATCTTTCAATTTGACCATTTTGCAAAAATACGAGAATGACTCTTATTATTTGTGTTAATTATATTATAGTAATTATTTATTATATTTTTTAATTTGTAATAAAACTGGTTTAGTAAGCACAATAATTCCAATTGATGCCAGTTTGTAATGAAAAACACAATTTAGCTTACAACGTTGCTAAACGATCACAAATTACTAAACAAACTTATCTAATTTTTTTTCGTTCAGTTGTAAAATACAAAAACCATTTGTTTGAAATAAAAAAAAGTTTTTAATTTTGTCGTTACGACCCTGTCTTGTACCTCTGGAACCTTTAAGTATTTGCGTGATTAATTTAATTTACCTAGATATTGCGTAAATTAATTAGATTAAGGTGAATCAGATTTTTATTATTTTATTCCACTTGGTAATTTTTTATTATAAAGATTTCTTATTAAATTACGTTAATTACGAATCACCAAGATTGCGAAACTCAATACTGCAATAGAAAATTTTGAAATTTTCAATTGAATCCGTTTTACTATAAATATTAAAAATAGCTGCTTTAAATATTAAAATTTACTGATAAGAATGCGTCGAATATTTAATTTATGGGTTAACCACCTTCTATCTGCAGTAACAATGGAAATAAAGCGGGATTTATAGTTTATGTCACTGATATTGACGCTGAAATTGACGCTCACGTTCATGTTTTTGATTTTTTCCAGTACTGCAATTGCAAAGATTTGTCCGATTACATGTCAAGCCGAACTACCTTAAGCGAAGACACCATAAGAATATTGGTCACGCAGCTGGGTAGGTATTCAAGTTTGCTGGCAACTCGGTGGCGTTACGCATTCTATCATTTTTAGCGGAAGTTTTGAAAACTTTCCACGAAAAGGAAATTGTTCATCGCGATCTGAAACCTCAAAACATTTTGCTTTTGGGTCCTCCAGAATTAAAATCCGGCGAAATTCCACCTGCTTCCAAAATTACTTTCAAAGTGGCCGATTTTGGTTTTGCACGGTTTCTGACTGAAGGCGCGATGGCAGCCACACTGTGCGGCAGTCCTATGTACATGGTAATTTCGTAAACTTACCAGGATCTAGGAACGGATGTATTCTTTTGTTTTAGGCACCCGAAGTTATAACATCCCAAAAGTACACCAGCAAAGCAGATTTATTTAGCGTCGGCACGATTTTATATCAGTGCTTAACCGGTAGACCCCCTTACCAGGCTGACAACCCACAAAAACTGAAGTATTTGTACCAAACTGAGGAACATTTGAAACCAAAGTAGGTCGAGTTTTTTTTAAGCTCTTTCTCGGGGTTAACTTTTTTTTTGCAGGCTTCCAGTAGGCACCAGCAAAGAACTGACAGACTTGATTGAATGTTTAATGAAAAATAATCCTAATGAGCGCATAGAATTCAAAGATTTTTTCAACCACCCTTTCTTAACACCGAAGGAAACCACTTACGACGATTTATCAACTGGTTAGTTGTGATTTTTGTATTGTGAATACATTTTTATTAACTTTTTTTTAAAGTTGATTTACCACCTGTACCATCACTACCGGTGACTTTAGGTACGAGAACACCACACGATACGCCTCTGTATTCCAGGCTGTTGTGTAGATCGCCACCCATGGAGGCTGCCCCTAAATATTCAATAGGTGAGCGAGCTGCATGTTTGGACTTTCGTCCAATTTTATATTTTAATTTCCAGAATCTCAGCAAGCTCCAACTTCCATAGTGTTCAGTTCCGGTACAGACGACGACTTTGTATTGGTGTCATCGAATTTTGACCAAATAACAGAAAGTGGAGGAGAAAAGTACGTCGAACTTGCGAGAAATCTCAATTTCTTTAATTAAATTTTACTTACAGATACAAGACGCCCCCGGGTAAATCTTTACAAGATTACATGCCCGCGGAAACTTTAGTTCCTGGCTATTTTCCTGCTACCGAACCCATACCTGTTCCTAACCAAAAAAGCGCATTCGAAAAGATGCTAAGGAAGAATTCTGAACCGGAAGAAAACAAAGAATCGGCACTTCTTTCAAAGGTAATAATTTATTGTCTTTCTTAACATGGTGCTAGGGCACTTGCGATATTTTGTATTGTGTGGAGCCGGAGAGTGATGGTATTAGGGCATTGGGCTACCATGGTATTGTTGTAACATTCCATGATTTCCGTCAAATCACTGAAACAAAGATTTCTGAGTATGGAATTTTTTTGTGAGTCAATTGGGTTTTTTCCTCTCACTCAGCTTCAAATTATCTGATTTTGATATATTTTATAATAAAAATAAATAGCAAGTCAGGACTATCATTATGTTAGCAGAAAACCCAACCGACTTTTTCGCTGTTCACCTACTTGCACAATTCTTCTTTGGTTACTTCTTTGATAGAAGCTTCATCACCAAGAACGTTGGAACTTTGAAAACAAATTTTATGAGGATTTGTCTCGGGATGATCGACAAATTTAACCATACACCTTAAAGTTGTTAGGTACTCCTGGTCTAAATTTATTGTACGTTATTTTAATAAAGTTTTTGCTTTGAAAACTTACCATTTAAGGCTCTTAGTTGTTGACACAAGCTTTTGGAATATGACTCATAGGAGTCGATCATAAACTGTTGAATGTAAGTTTCACTGCTTCCAAGACATAACTTAAAAATTTCACTAAAGTTGCTTACGAGATCCGAGACGATTTTACTGTTCTTCTTGCAGTTTTCTGCAAGCTGCTCTTCAGTTGCTGAGTTTTTATCAATCACAGAGTTCCAATTATCAGTCAATTTTTCAAATGCTTCCTAAGATATTATTTAGGGAATTTCCGTTTTCAGTTTGTCAAGTTCAAATGACTTGAGGGAAGTAGGATAGGATATACCAGAAACGAAATTTATGTTCTTGGTTCTGTTGGAAGGTAATTTGAATTTTTAACCCCCCCTCCGAAATTTTTTGGTCAAAATGACCTTAAAACACAACCAAGAAGGAGTAGAAACTTAACTTACCAAAACCAAGTCATACTGAGCTTGATTTGAATATTTTAAACATTTTTGTTCCATAAAAATTCGCATTCTATCTGAAATATCTATTAAATTTTCATTTTTTGCCCATCTTTCTTGATGGAGGTGGAAGAAAACTAAAAGTAGTAACTTTTAGTTTAAATTTGGTAAAAAATTTGTACCTACTCGCGATTATTAACAATAGTTTAAAATTCGGCATATCTTAACCCAGTAGCGAACAAATTAATTATTTTCACTGGTTATATTTGCATCATATGGGACTTTGACCTCCATTTCGGTCAATAACTTATAAATTAAAAAATAAGGAACTACGATTTAGTTATCATTTCATGAATGTTTAATTAACGATTATTATCGGCTTATTTAGCTGTAATTATTCAGATTAATTGCTTTAATGACTATTGAAGATGCATGCAGATCAGTGGTTCATAAACCATTCAATTAACATCTTATAATGCCATATCTTAGTATCAGACCAGAGCTACCAGCTTGGCTGAAACCTAGAGGTCTTAGAATAGAACCACTGTTTCCTGCTTCTAGCCTGCCAGTGTATGCTTTATGTCACACTTACATTATATTCAAGTAACTAATAAATTTTTTGATTTGTTACTTTGAATTTGAATTGTTGTCTGATAGGTTACTTCAAAACAGACATTTATTTGTAACTAATTTTTTTTTATACCTGTACATGGTTCTCAATTCGAACTCAAACTCAGGTATTTTTAAAATTTACTCAACCAACAAATTAAATTGTTTTTATCAGTTTGTTATACAACAATATTGCATAATTATATTTATTCTGTGAAATTTACAAATTATTCAGTTTAACGCGCAATTTGCCAACGCATTCTTGAGCAAGTATAGCCTCAAAGTCTTCAATTCCTCGATGCCGTCGCAGTGAGCATTCAAAATCTTCTCGTGGCAAAGTTCAAGATTTTTGATATCTCTGAAAGTTGCAAAAATGAGTAAACTAACTTTTTCTTAACCAGATTTACTCACGAGCATAATTTCGTTTTGGTTATCGGGCCAAGATGTTGAATGTTGTTTCCAAAAATGGTAGAATTTTCATAACAAGCGACCAACGGATCCAATCTCGGATGCTCTTCAAATTTGGCTGCGCATTTGTCGATCTTGTCTCTTTCTGCTCCTTTCACTAATAAACCCCAAATTACTGTCGGGAATAATGATAGGAAATCGACTTACCTTGAAAGAATTTACACATGTGGTGATTGTAGTTTCCGTAACTCTCAGATATAAATTCGGGAAGGTATTCTTCTTCCGGTTCCAAACACGGCGCTATGCTTTCGACAAACTTCTCCATGCAATTAATAGATTTCATCATGTAGGATAAGCAATATTTGTAGAAATCCTCGTCCTTCATTTCGTTTTTTGGAAGAGCTATGTGCCAACAGTTTTGGAAGGCATAAAATTCACTCTATAATAAAAGAAAATTAATATTTGTGTGCGGTTTCGCAACGTTACGGCTTACAATGGCTTCCTCATTTATTGTATCGTTGGCGTTGTTCAAACATTTATTCTGAATCACGTTTACCATTCTATCAGAAAAATAAGTTATGGCATTGCTTTTTTTGATGGTTCCCTGGACGCTTAAGCCTGCAGGAAAGAATTTTTGCGTTTAGTAGAATTTATTTCTAAAATTTAATTTACCTTTACTGCCTAATAAAAATAACGTTAAAACCAATGCTTGTGTCCACATCTTGACCGGTTATTTGATGTGTAGTAATTGCAAAATGGTTCTATTTATGCATCGCTTAATGAATTCAATCAAGCGTTATTATTGAATAAAGAAAATTGTAACAATAACGTTAACATATCAGTAATTTTGATTGAATTTAAAATATAAATTTAAATCGGCTTGTTTTCTTTGATTAACTTTTTAAAGGTATAAAAATGTCTTCAAAGATAATTAAAGAACATCTATAATAAAATTTTGTATATTGGAATGAAAGAACACAGGAAAATCATCCAGCCTGAGCTTGGAACTCCCGACATTTGGGATGAACTGACGAGTTTGAAGCGCTAACTAAGAGTTTCTATGCTCATATTTAAATTTAAATTGGAAGAGACATAATGAGTAACTAAAACTTTCATCCTCAATTTTTCGAAAACGGCTGACAGCTCTTATAGCCCAGTCAATAGGGGTTTTTTTGCTTACAGAAGGTGGTGCAAACGTGAATTTTATATACGTTATATGCCCTGATAAAAAACCCAAGTTTTCGACCTAGGGGGGGTTCAAAGTTTTTTTTTAATTTGCGCATTAAACAGAAATTTTTGTTTCATAATTCAATCGACAGAAATAATTCAATTAACCACAGGAGGACACATTAAAAATTTCCTTTATGCGTATTTACATTTTTTACCGACAAATTTAACGAGGCTTGATTAATTGTAATTAACTAATTTAAAATGCAGTATCTTTTAATTTAAATAACTTGTTTCCATCGGATCTGGGGAGTCCAGCAATGCAACTCACAGTTTGCGTTTAGAAGGAGAACGTCGGTTGTTATATTTAGGATATTCAGACAAAAAGGAATTTTCTTTGAGGAAACTTTGCAATTATCTTTTTACGGATTAAGGGCCGGTATTTCAGTTGTGGTTTAAACTACGATCCGAGTTTAAACTCCGTTTATATTGATATCTGACCAATCAGGTAGCCATAAACGTAAGTTAATCCTTGAACGTAGTTTAACTAGCAACTGAAATACTGGACCTAAGAAAACTAAAATTGCTATGTTAAATTTTTTTTTATATATTTTGAGTTACATTCTAAGTGCTTGAATTTTTTTTGTGGGGAAAGTCCCTATCTTATTCTAACAACCAGCTTTTAAAGAGTTCATAAGCCCTCCTTCAAATTCCCAAGCCTTTGGTGAATCTGGACACTCTTCTTTGAAAACATCTTCATAGCAATTGTAAACGTTGTTCAAATCTCTAAATAAAAAAAAGCAAAATAAATGGAAATCTGAAAGTTCGGATTTTACCTGCACAATTCCCTTTTGGTGACGAAATTGTGTGTCACGTGATGGGACCTTGATAGCTTTCCAGTTTCGAAGCAAACGTGCGACGGACTTATATCTCTATTTTTCATGAAACGGTTGATACATTTTGCCATGTTTGTTTCCAACAATTCGGTAACTGCAAGTTAACTTAAGTTAATACTTCAGTTTCTATCAATTTTTATTTTATTTTACTAGATAACATATCCGAATGATTGCAAAAGAAATTTGTGTACTCCTCAAACCCAGTCATCAAAAATTTCGGTAAAAACTGTTCGCGTTCGTTCAGGCACGGTTTCAATGCATCGACAAATTCCCGGAAACATTGGACAACTTCTTCACGATGTTCGAAACAATTTTCCTTGATGGCTGGTCCGTTGTCGAGTGAATCCATTGATATTAATTTTGCCATGCAAGGTTTTAGTTCGGCTAGTTTTTCCTGAAAAGTATTTCAAGTTATTTAATTTTATTAAAAACTTACCTTACCTCGATGATTCTATATTTTTCAATATCAGAATTTTGCGTACATCGCTTTTCCATCAAATGCTTGACTCTTTCACCAATCGAGTGTTCACTTTCTTCCTGCTCGATCACACCTCCCTGGATTGGAAGACCTAAAGTCTTTGGTTTAAAATTTGAATTTTGTTTGTCAAAAATTTACCTGTGAGAGCGATTATTACGAAACAACCGACTATCACCTTCATGTTTGTAGCGTCTGTTATTCAATTGTTTAAAATTGTATTCGCGCTGGTAAATTGTTGTTAATTAGTCTGAATTATCAGTCTGAAAATTACATTTATTATCAACGCAATGAACCTTTAACCCCCTTTTTTTTAATGAAAATATTAATAAAATATAATATTGTGATCTTATGGCAGATTTCACTTTTTCTTAGAATTATTGTTTTTGATTGTATCTATATGAGTCGAGATTGTTATGAAACGTATTTTTACAAATTAAAAATTAACAAATACATAGGTATGACTAATAGGCCAATTGGTAGTGACTTTATCGACATACAAGCTTGCCTTTAAGCAACTTCTTTAGCTTACTTATAGCCTTCCTTGTTACCCTACTTATCCCTCACGACTTAAGGGCATTTCCGCACCTAATTCGCGCGAATTCAGAAGTTAATTTCTCAAAGTATATACTTTAGAGATTGTGAGTTTGAACGTCACACCGCATAATACCAATAATACTACCACTTTCAGCTCTGCACTAATAAACTTAATTTTAAAATGTGTATCCTTTTTAGAGTCCTAGTTCGGTACCAAGAACTTTGCCCATAGCTATCAACACTAAAGAAACAAGAGAAGAAATTATAAATTCTCTATCTCCTCCTTCTGTAAGTCGACATTTTTGTTTTTATCAAATCACCGATTCATATTCTTAATATTTGTTAGATGCAGTTTGTGATTGGTACGCCCCCTGGTGGTGGTCGCAAGAAATCAATCTCGAGTAGCATTAGTGAATCTCTACAGTCGATGCTGCAAAGAGCCTCTCCAATGACAGGTAAATTAGCCGCTGCACTATCAAGATATCAAAATTTTAATTCTCCGAAAAGATCAGAAACACTTGAAACACAAATTTTGAAAAACAATTTAAATAGACAGTTTTGTAAATGTAAATGTAATACATACAATGTGTCTGACTTAGGATTGTCGCCTCCAAACCAAGTTGCACAGTTGGGTTGTATTTCGACTCTCTCCAACAGCTCCAGCTTGTTGGACAATAATAACTGTCAAAATTTGCTCTTCAGCAAATCTGGTAGGACACAATCCAGCAAGTCGGAGAAGCTTGCAAACATCAACAGTCCAATTAGGTTCCTGCCACCTGAGCTACCAGAAGAAACGCTTTTAGACGTAAGGTTTTTGTTTTTTCTACCTCTTTTGTTTTCTTAACTTTTACGTTTTTCAGAGGACACATAACGAAATTTTAGCTAAAGTAAATTACGCATTGTTACTCAGCAATTGCGTAATGGAGGTTGCCACCGGGCGTACTAACCTTATGACACAATTACATCACGATCCTGGACACACGTCTATGATTGAAGATGTTGTGGTGGATCAGTTTGTTCTGTTTTACAAAGCTCTGAATTATTTGGAAGCAGCGCTATCGTTGGCGCACACTAGAATAAAAGACGGAAAACTTCATCAAACCAACGCCGTGGTAAAAGTCGTTACCAGTCTCAATCAGAAGTTTTGCGAATGCCTGAACGCAGTCAAAAGACTTTTGAAAGGAGGGGTGGGAGAAGTGGTTAAACCAATGAGGATTTCTGCTGACGAATTGTTGTACAATTACGCCGTAACTTTGGTAAGGTTTTCTCGCAGTTTTTTGTTTGAGACGAATTCAGTTTTTATTTTTTTTTACAGTGTGCACTAGCTTCCACTGCGGAATTGCAGAAAAAATACGAAGAGTGCTTCCGGAAGTACGAAAAAGCGCACATTTTACTACACAGCCTGAGGGCGGTCGTGAAAGAAGAACGGGATTTGGCGATCATACAAAAGTGTAAGTAATTTCTAGTTTAATTGTTTGCTCACAGATGGCGCGAGGATAAATCGCTAGAGTAGAGCAAATTTTAATAATCAATATTTTATTGCAGACATAGAGATGGTGGAAATACGATTGAATTGTCTGAGAGAAAAGGGTGTGATTTATCAAACGGAACTTAAAATAGAGGTTTAATTTATTTGAATATGATGTTCTCGAAGACGAAGATACTGATTGTTTTAAATTAATTTTTATCTTGATTAGGCTAATTTGACATAATTAAAGGAGAACGAGTATTTATTTTTTTTTGTAGTGTAAACATTTTATATTTATAAGAGGGCGCAAGAGAATATAATGAGTATACGGTGAACTAAGATGGCTCAGGTATATAATTTTGATGTTTGAACTTGAGTTGAATAGAACGTTTTATAAAAAATGTTACCCTAAGTACCTATACCTATAATATTTTAGTCGATAAGTAGATGTATATAAATTTGAAGTAGATTCAGATCTCTTTGATTAGGAAATTTGGTTTCTAACTTTAGTCTAATAACAGATTTATTTTATTTTATTGAATGCACGGTGGTTTGATGTCGGTAATTTCAATCACCTTGCATAATAAAAAGATTGTTAGTAATGGAAGCAGGTTTTTGTAAAATGAAACAAAAGGTGTCATGCGCATTTAAACTGACTTTAAAAGGGAAATCCCCTGCGCATTACCTCATGGCACCTACAGACTGTTTTAGTTACCATCCTGCTAATATGATAAGGGTGCTCTTCAATCTTGTATTTTTAAAAATAATGAATGATTGCGCCTAGCTGGTATCTAATCTATAATAATTGACTGTTACCATATGTAATATTTCATTCAAAATAAAATTATACTAAAGATTCTGCTTGTTTTAATGGTTCAGTAGAAAAGGTGAAGATTCTGTTGCTTTTTGGGTAAGTATAAGGAACAGATGCAACATATTTAGTTCCAAGGAATTGTAACATCTGATGCCACTGTTTGTAGAACCTACGATTCTATTTTTTTTGCTGCCACCAGACTACTTTTTGAGTAGTTAAGAAACAATCGAAATTTAAGGTAGAAATGAAGGAGTAAATATCTCCAAAATCTCTTATTTTGGTTTATCAAAAACCTTTTTAACAATTAAAAACCAAAAGAAATTATACTATAGATTATACATTTCCATTTGTGACACATGGTGGAGGTGCCGGGCATCGATCCCGGTACTTCTCGCGTACGAGTATACGTCCCGAGTATTTTTGTACCCGTGACTTTTTTGTAATCTCTATTTATTTTGTAGTTTTTCTGAAGAACAAATTCCCAAAAGACCTATTTTCTCAGCCTCTAGAGTCACCTATTAATGAGCATTGAAAGTGATCTACTTCGACAAACAAATTTTGGTATGTATATCTGTGTTTTATAAAAAAATCTAAAATTTTACGTTTGACTAAGCGCGGTTGACCTTGAAAAATCAAAAAATAGATCATCTTCAAAGCTAATAAAACGATAATATAAATAATAATTCTAATATTTTTTTAGTTTTGATAGTTTATTATTGTTGTGGTTTCTGTCAGTAAATATTTGGAAAAATGCTTAATACAAAAAATGCTAATTTTATTCATCCCATGGCTTGAATATTTGATTTGCAAATTTTAACATGCGCATGCGTCTGATAGTTTAAAACCGCTTCGGACTGCTGCAAAAACAAGCAAATGGAAAATATATTTTTGAGTGAAAATTTTTATTTGTGAAGGACTGTACTACGATGGCCGTAAACAATGAGATTTATCGATTTTGGCACAAAAGTACACAAGAATTTATTAGCGGAATTAATGTTGGCGAATTTAAAAAATTAGGGCAAATTTGTAATGCAAATCTTGAATCGCTTGTGGAAGTTACAAATATTTAAATTGTTAAGTTTTTGATGCAAAAACACGAACTTTCTGGAGATTAAAACTCCTGGGGCGTATTTGTATTAAATCGGGTTGTTCATGTTTTCTTTCATTAAATATTAAATGCTTATCAAGTGAGATTCAAAGCCGAGTCGACGACCAATCGATTATGTTGCATTACATTGAATTAAATTGTGTATTTTTGCCAAATTTGAACATTTTCGTTAAAATAGGAGTAGGTAATATGTTTTGGAAAAGGATAGCCATCTAGATTTTATTTAAAACTCGTTGGTAGGGGTTTGTATTCGTAACGAGCGAGCGCTACTCAACTGAACTTCAGTAAACGGCGTGGCACCACCCTGATCAGAACTCTTCGAATTTCACCCCTAATTTTTTAAAATCCCAAAAAACCTGTAAATTTTCTATATGAGTAGAAGTAGATGATTTAGAATTATTGTATTTAAGACGCGATTTTTAAATATTTAAAATAATAAAAATATATTTTTCTAATTGTGTAATAATTTTTTAAATCAAGGGCCAATCAAGATTTTTTAAATTTTTTCAAATACACAAGAAACACCGCAACCACATCATGAAGACTTCGTCGTTTTCACTCCGTGTAATGCGGCGGGTAAGCTACCTGTTGGATGTTGTACTTTGGTGTTTTTCATGAGATGAAAAGCTTCTCCATCTAAAGCTTGCTTTATTTTCCATTCACTGCAAAATAATTCGGTGTATTGCTGTACATATACATAATAACGAGATTATATTAAAAAAATCTTGTCAACAAATTGTTGATTGCTTAATAAATTTAACAACAAATTGCTTCCCGTGCTAATTTAAATTGTTGCTATTACAAAAAGCTGCAAAGTACATCACGTACGCTTCCTTTGTTAAATCATTACGCTAATTTTCTTTTTGAAAAACCAATGTATTGTTGCTGTTTCCAACAGTCTTACCAGAATGGATCAATAAAAAAATTCTAACATTTTATGTTGCTTCAGAAAAAAGGAAAACTTGAAGCTTTAAGAAAATTTAGAAAAATAAAAATTTATTTTTCAAAAATTTTAAATATTCTAATGTAATTACGTTAGGGTAAAACATTAACGCCGGATGTGCACCAGAGGAATTTCCCTATTAAAATAATTAATAAAATTTACACGTCTCCGTCACGCATTAGGTGAGGTAAGTTAATGCTCCAAGAGGAATTTCAAAATTTTGAATTCCGACGACTAACATATTCATGTACCAGTTTACTAAAAACCTACTAATTAAAATAAGAACTGAAAAAATTATTCGGGAATATTATTAGGAAATTTTTCCACTTTGCATAATATTCGCTTTTTAGTTCTCTGATATTAAGAGATTTTACGAAACTGCACTAAAATCAATAGAGATTTGTATATTGGCAAATTAAATCGGTCGTATAGTTTTTGAATAATCGATTTTTAAATGGTTCTTCTCTGGCGTGAGAGAAATAAAAATAAAACATTTAAGTTTTCAGCTTAAATTAAATAATTCATTTGTACTTAAATGTTCACAATTATTTAGAATTGTTAAATTTTTAATATTTAACTTAAATTTTGCTTTTAATTTTAAAATGAAAAATTTTCAGAAATTTGAGTCATAAGTTGGGCGGTTTCTTTTTGTGAAATTGAAAAGAAAAATAAAAAATGAAATTGAAAGGAAAGCAAACATAGATTTACCTGGAAAAGTCGGGCAATTAAATTTTCAGTGAGGGAAAACAAATTAATTTAAAAAAGATTTTTTTTAATTTTACAATAATTTTTTCAAAATTAAGATTTATTTACATTTTTATCTTCCGATTTATCGAATTGCCTGGGAAAATTTTTATTCTTTTTTCAGGGAAAACCTGGAAAAATCAGGGAATTTTATTATTGAGATTCAGTGGAAACCCTGATTTACCTTTCGTATTTTAAGTTGTTCAGAAATTTATTCTATTTTTCTCAAATTCGAAATTCTTGAAAAAATTAATTTTTGTATTCAAGATTTCCCAAAGGTTGTATTACATTACACAATTTTTGCGCAGACGTATTTAAAGTATTCTGCGCAAAAGTGGTGCAATGTAATGCAGTCTTAAGATTTCCCGGGGTTTTCTGAGATTATTTCAAATTGGTCCGGATTTCTCCAGATTTTCCTTGACTTGTACACCTGATTTTACAAGCAATTGCTCTCCAGACCCGTGCGGAGGAATTCTTCATGGGGGGGGGGGGGGTTACAAAAATTTTTTTTAAATAAATGGATAATTTATGTATTATGTTTATATCAAATTTTCAAATATATAAAAAGTGTATACCTTAACTCTTAACAGGTAAAAATATATGTAATGGGAGAGGTTTGAACCCCCGAACCCCCCCCCCCCTTGCGCACCGGCTTGCCTCACTCCTTTGAATATTAAAAAAATTCTGTAAAAATTCGCAACAAATCGGAATTTTTTTCGAAATTAAAGAATTTTATTTGAATTAAAAATTCAAAATAAAAAAAAGTTGAATTCATAGTTATTTTATTCTCTACTGTTAATCGCCTGTTTTTATTTTAATCCATAAGACGGCTGACCAGTAGCAGAACGGTCACTCAAATTTATCAAATAATTAAATTTAAGAATTAAAATAAATTTTTTTTTCAGTTTTCTATTCAGGGGGGTTGATGGTCGCGTCGCCAGGGGCCTTAACTATAAAATGGTTCCATATTGACTTTAATGTAAAATTTAAAAACATAAATTATAAATCAGTTAGCGTCGGTATTCAAGTTTAAACCTATACAGGTAGTTTCATAAACAACAAATTAATAAGTGACGCGCATGGAAAGATTAATGAGATTTTAAGCTGAAATCGGCACCCCAGTACATCACTTTGAAAATTAAATGATCATAAAGTTATTTATTTTTTTATCTTAAATTAATATGGAAAGCGCACTTTTCCGAAAGGTGGCAGATATAGCATTTGTTTAGCTTTTTTTTTGAATTTTCTGAAACAAACGAGTGCCACTTTTGTCTGGCGACTATGATTATTTGCAATATGTTGCTTTCTGATGATAATGTTTTATAATAAATTTAATATTCTGTTATGAGAAGATGGAGCGGACTCCGTAGTGCTCTCCGTACCAGCCATGATTATACATAAATATTTATCTACATTTTGGCATAGAATTAACTTTATTTGTGTTATGTGCTTATCGAGTGTGAATTTTGATCTTTACACCCTCAAAGGTATTCTATACAATTACCGACTCCCCGGTGCGTACTAATTGTGCGACATTTGTTCTGAATGAGCGAAAGTTTTCATTTAATAAAATCAAATCACAGAACCTGTAGATAGACTTCTGACGGGTTTTTTATTTAGGAAAACGGAGATATCCCCCCCCTTCGTCTCTTGTTGATCTATAATTAATTATGTTTAAGAGGATATATTTGTTGCAATCTTAATATAGTTAATTATGGGATAGTTGTAGCAAAACCAGCTCGTATTAGCTAGCTTGAAGAATTTTTTTTAACAGTTCCTGAGAGGATGGTACAATGGAAATATTTTATTTAAATTGTTTTTGCTGGCAGAAGTTGACTCCAAAAAAATTGTAAGTTTTAGTATTATGGGCAAAATAAATTAATAATTATTTTTAAATTTAAATTTGTAATTTATTTATTAATATAATAAATTGAATAATTGTTTCTTTTTATAAACTGGAATTTTTTTATCAGAGTTAATTACTGCAATATCTAGATCTATAAATCTATAAAGCAAACAGAAAGAAAGTATAAACTATAAAATAAAAAAAATTTACCAGTAACCAGTTTCGATCCCCTTTATGATTTTAATAGTGAAAATATTCCTATTCGATATTTTTCCGTTTTATTGAGACTGTTTTGACTATTAACTCTTTTTTCAAATTAACAGTGGCCTCCCTGATTATGATTACAATATATAATAATTATTGTTAACTTATTATACCAGCCCTGTATTTGATTTTAATTTTCAATCCAAATTTACAATTTCGCTAAATATTAACTTATTAATTTTAAAATCCCAATTTAAATTTGAGCTTAAACTTTTAGCGAGTTAACTTAATTTCACTCTTCGGCAGACTGGTTAACGATAACGAAATAAATAGTCGACGCCTTAATTCTAATCCAATTTATGTTTTAAATAACGAAAAATTCTGACTGAAAACTTTCTAAAATTAGCTACAGTTAATTTGGAAAAATCACAAAAAACTGATGAATGGCTTCATTAATTAATTAACCTTGGCTTTGAAGGGTTATCAACCTGTTGCGTTTCGACGGAAATATATATGTAATATTATTTTCTTCCTGTAGGTCAAGTGCATTATCGGGATTTTTTGTTTGAACAAAGCTACCAGAAAATTTTTTATTACTAAACTCATCCATTGTACGTAATTGAGAGGATATGTCATGGCATTAAATAATATATAAAGGGCTGGTGCGTCGAATTATGCTTTGAGGCTTAAATTATTTTTGAGCTTCTTTGATGACATTTTCCCAACTGTAAAATAATTATGTCTACCATGTAAACTGAAAACTTCGAAATTAATGTGATTTACATTTTTCACAAGGCCGGACTTGCGATTCTACGGTTAACTAGGACGTAGGGGACCTACAGTTGTTTAGATTATAGTTATATTATAAAATATAAAGTTTTGGGTATTTTATCGATTCGGCCGAAGTATCTCAGTAATAATCTCGCGGAGAAAATTAAATTTTGGGATTGGAAGAAAAGAAGACTCTAATGTATTTTTCAATAATTGAAAGCATTTAATTTGTTTTCCTGTTTTATTTTTGCTCTTGGGACTTCGCCGATATTGTAATATTCGCTTTTATTAAAGCTCACGGTTTTTCAATTTCTCTCTTAAAAAACTCTAACGACAATAAAAGTTGGCAATTTGAATATAAAGCGTGCCCTATTTATGTTTAAACATACTGGAAAATTTTTTAATATAAACGATGAAAGGTAAATCGTAAACTTAAATTGTGCGGTGGTTCAATAAGGGTGGGCGAGTGTAAATCTAACTCTACAGTCTACTGGCCCACTTTTTGTCATCTTAATATTCCCATTTTCCTTTATCTCTTACATTAATATAAAATATCTTTTTTTTTATTTGCATTAAAATTTCTAGCTTATTTTACTTTTATTGCTTAAATCCTTTTGCTGCGACAATATCCAACCTACGTGCCATTATCCTGTTAAATTTGCACACGTTAATCCGAATTAAATTAATTTTCAATTGGTATTTTTCTAAAAAATTGAAAACCTATTCATTCTGTCCTTTTTATTTGTTCTGGTTAGTTATCCACGAAAAGACATCTTTTCTGGATCTAAATTCCACATCAACGTATAAACAAAACAATTTAGAACTTTGAGTTTTATGTTTTCCTCAACTACCTTCAGCTACAATTTCAGTTTTTCTCTTCTACAATAAATTTATGTTACAACTTGTACAAAAGTTTCGTGTTTGCAAAATTCTAATATTTTATCATGTTCTTTACGCAGCGGTTTAAAATTTAACAAATAGTCTGGGGAAGTCCCCATTGTTTTTTTAAAATAATTTTGAATTTAGAAACAAAATTAAATTATATTGCGTTTAATCCTGACAAATTCAGCAAACTTGAGGATCACTCTCATCATACAGTCGATTATTAAATTTTCTAAGCCGCTTTAAGCTTCTGATGCCGTTACATTTTAAAACAAATATTTAATATAAAATATATTAAAAACAAATACCTGAGTACGATACATTTCGGAAGCAAACAAACAAATAAATACTCCGAAGCAGCCCTTTTCCATAGAGGTCAGAAGCAAACAGAAGTAAATTTTACTTTGCACGAAGAATTTCATATTTTATCAAAAGCAGAATTAAACATACATTTTAATATGCTTCCGACTGCATAAGCTTATATTTTACTCATTTTTATGGTCAGCAAAGGACATCAAGTATCATCGATTTCCTAGTAGGATAAAATTAGAAATTAGTATAAAGAAGCTTTCAAGTATTACGTAAGCAAGCTTCGGGGAGGGGAGGGGGTTTAATTTTCTCTTAGTTTTGCTGACAAAGAAAGTGAGGGAGATATAATAAAAATGAGAGTTCAGAATAAAGTTTTGATTTAGTTTTGATTTTTTCACCCTTTATGGTTTTTGGGTCGCTGAACACGATTTTGAAGTTTGCGGGCAAAAATTTGGCCCGGAATTTGGTTTTTTGGCACTTTTACCCAAATTTTGGCACTTTTTTCGGTTTTTGGCCAATATCTCAAAAATGAAGCGTTTTTTCGACAAACCCATTCTATATAAAATTAAAGTAAACAAAATTTCCTACATTTCTTATTTATAATATTTTTTTGCAAGACTAACCGTTACGCCGCTAGAGCGCGCCAAAAATGGGTCGTTTTCCCATATCTTATATTTTCAAAATGAAATGAAATAAATAATTTTCTTATAATTTCTTATACAGGAAAAGTGGGGGTCTAAAATCATGGAAAATTTTTTTACGTAATACTTGACCGTCTCTTAATAAAGGTCCTTCGGACCTTCAGTATTTATTTATAAGCTAATAATAAATTATTTTTCGATTTTACAAAAGTATAAACAAACTTCATAGGCATACATAAACAGTGGCGGCTCGTCGGACTGCACAGTGGTGGTGCCAGAATATTTTCTAAAGTTTATTCCAAAAATTTTTTGAACTTAAGCCAAACTCAGTAGCGTAGCGTGGAAAATGACCCGGGCGGCACTTCTGTGAGGAGCGGGAGGAAACGACCGAGCTTGTAAATCCTGTCGATAGATGGCGTAAAATGCCATAAGCTATGCCAGTTTTGAGATAAACTTCTCTAAATTAAAAGTAATTAAAAATTATTTTAGATCTACAATATCCACGTTAAGATTAACAAATCTAGATATTTTGGCAATCGAAAATGATGTAGAAATCAACATTGACGAATGTATTCAAGAGTCTGCATTGTGCAAAACACGCAGATTTAAATTGTAATTCAATTATTTTAATTTTAATAAATTTATTTTAATATCAATTAATAAATTAATTTAAAAGAGATTTCTTGTTTTGCTTAATTACGAAAATAGGGGGGCAGCAAATTTAAGGGTTTGCCCCGGGTACCAAAATGCCACGCTACGCCACTGGCCAAACAATGAATTTATTTACCATTTTCCGCCAAAATCCGGTAAATTATGCAAAATAAATTAAAAATGAGAAAACAAAAAACGACACCAACTTTTGATTATTTAAAAATATCGGAAATTTTGAAAATTTTCGGCAATTAATTACAAAAAGAAAATTTAATTAATCTAAAATAATCAAATATTGAAAACAGCGTTACAGGCATTCCTCAATCCGGTTTAAGCCAGGCGCGGATTCAGAGGGGGGCAATGAGTGCAATTGCAAAATTTTGAAATCGAATAACGAATTTTCTGGAAGATAGGTAAAATCACACAAAAATTACCCCCCCCCCCCCCAAACGAAATTCTCAATCCGCACCTGGTTTAAGCAGTCTTGGGGTTCCCAGTTTATTATCTAATTGAGATATTCAATTTCTTTTAAATGTTTTTTTTTCTTGGAGCGCTAGGGCTTCCACTATCTAGGACATTTTGGTTTAGGATTTGCATCTATACATGAAAAAGCCCCCTTATCGGAGCACCACAGCTCTTCTCCATTTTCAGCTGCATCCCATATATGTGAGCAGCGGTGGCTTTTCAGAGAAAACTAACTTCCTCTGAATCAGGATTTAATCATTAGAATTTTCAATCGTGAGATCTATCACAAGATAAATACTTTTTCCACAATACATATCCAAAGAGTTACGTAAAGCTAACGCAGAAGCAGCACTTTCCGTACTACTGATAGTTTTAAGATTACTCCAAAGAAATTTCTTGTCGTCAGACACAGATTGACCCCCCAGTGACTATGCATCAAAGCTTTTTTCTCTGGCAGACGGGTTTTAGCACTTAAACTCCATGGTTACTAAATCCGGATTGGAGAATGCCTGTAACCCTGTTTTTGAATAGTGATGAGGGCAATCATCAACCCAAGGAGACCGCCGGTTTTACGTGTTTTCCAAAGCATAGAGACGGTCATATGAAAATTTTAGACTCTCTTCGGAGTCGAAGACCTAGTCGGCTAGGTCTTAAGTTAACCATATATATGTTAGGTCAATGATGACAATTCGGCCATGAACGTCAATGACCATTCATTTTGGGCGATGTTGACATTTAAAATTTCATATGTGATTTTTACATCATTGTCCGGGCAATGACGTTAATGCCCAATACAGGGTAGGCAATGATGAAACTACTATTCTACAGATTCCATATCGTCAACACAATTCAAAACTCACAAAAGTGAAATAAGGCCGGCCCTGGATTCAGATTATATATTTTTTTATTGTAAAATATTAATGGAACCACAGAAATGATGATGCATATCATGATTTAGGGTCAGTTTTGGCTGATGCAACCACGGCAAATCACGGATCCACTGTAAAATAAATTAATTAAATTAAATTAATTTTTCCTTCGGGCTGGCTTGGCTGACGCAAACCCTAAAATGAATTTGCTTTTGTCTAAATTGAAAAGGGCCAAGTTGCTGTCATTTACACGCAAAAACGGGTGCACGACAAATAATTGTCCCGGGTTGAAGTGCATCGCCATTTGGCTGTTCCTTATAGTATTTATTCTATAATATCATCATTGTCCTCTCAATTTTGGCCATTAACGTCATTGACCGGCCAAAGACGTAAATATGACAATCAAATGAAAATATTTACATCATTGCCCACTGTTAACGGGCGTTGACGTCAATGCCCAATATACATCCTTCCATACGTCCTTCCTTCCATCTTGGGTATTTTGCTAAAAAGCTATACCTACTCGATTTTTAAATGAATAAGAATAATTTATTTGACACGCTCTGTATATAGGATATAGCAGAGAAGAACGAAAAGTAAAATAATAGTCGGAGTGGATATTACATTTTCAGATAAACAGGAAAACGGTTCAGAATTCTTATTAAATCAAACTCTAAATTAAAACATGAATCTCGCTTTCTCAGTGCATGACCGGTTTTGGGATTACCCAAAGATATTGCCTTGTGTGCTAGCTTGATATTGTGCTTCCATAATCACCATGGGAAGTTAAATGAACTAAAACTAAATTAGATTTAATATAATTTTCATTTACAAAAGAGTGAAGTCTGAAATTAATTGAAAAATGTAATTAAAACACGAAGTAGTACATGGAAATGCCGGCTCTATATTTTTATGTGAAACTTATCCATTAGAGCACCGACACGTCGCTTTAGTGGAAGGATTTGTAAATGTAACATAAAACTGGTAGCATTTAGAGTTAATTCTCTTGTGTAACATTCTGTAGGTTCAAGTTATTTATTTGCTACCGAACATTCATCTACTATTAACCGACTTCCTTAAACAAGAAGAGAGGATTATTGAACCTTACTGGGAAACGTATTAGACATTTAATGTAATTTATTATTGTACATGCTGAACAGATACTAGTTTATTAAAAAATTTCAAGCTTTAAGGAAAAATGTCAGATGAGCTCTTCAAACATAAATTGTAATAAAATGGATACTTACGCACGTACGGAAAATTTACTTTATTTACTGTCGGATTTATCCTCCGTATAATTTTCTTGTCATTCCGTATATTCATGAGATTTACGTTCATTCTCCATACTTTATTATTAAAAAATTGAGTGGATATTTTTTCTCCAAAAAAACTTCTTCCAATATTAAAAAAAATTCATTAAACCGGTTCATTATTTTTCAATTCCAAGTTGATCAAAGCTTCAGCGCACTCTGTATTCTGTACTTTTTGACTATTGTTATCATAAAAGCAATGTTTGTTCGTAATTAACGTTTTTAGGGAGGGCATTTATATTCAAATTTCAATTCAAAGTCAACGTGAACGTAACAGCTTTCATAACTGCATTGCAATTACTATTTAAATTTCATGGTATAGTATGCATTTTCCAATAACGGCTAGGTATTTTCAATTTTATGAATAAATGACACGTTACGAAACACATTGGGAGGTATGCAGTTTCATTCAATGCCACTTGAACGGCTAAGTACGCCGGGAAAGTACGTAGCATTCGTCTCCTTGTTCTCCTTACGCAGGAATAGTAGGAATAACTAAAATTGCCGCAATTAATTGTTGTTTAGGGCACTCGCAGAGTAGCAGTACCATTATTTGCTAAGGATTGCTCTGTCTCGGACATAAAGTTATTTAAATTAAAAAAATTTGCATGCAATTTTCACAACAAATAATGGCAGCGTAGAATAAAAAATTAAATTTTTGAAAATTGTGAAGCTATGAATCTTGAAGAAAGCTAGAAAGAAGCTTTCTTTTTATAATTCGGAAAATTTGGGTTAGAATCGGCACAGTTTAACTACTTTCACTAAATAGTATGATAAACAATATGCGATGTGTCGATTTCACTTTTTCTTTTTGACTGCAAGGGTACAGGGTCTTCCTAAAAGTGAGTTCTTACCGTTTCAATTCAAGTAAGTAGTTAAACTAATCCGGTTCTAACCCACCTTCTTTAAAAATTTTCTAATCCCGAAAACGATTAACCAAAATTTTAAAGCTCCTAATCCGTTAATTCGTTTTATCCACATAAGAATTATTTTATATATAAGTAATTTTGAATTGCATAGTAAGTATAATTTAAAATCATAAAAGCAATAAAAGCAAATATAACATGTCCGGAATTGAAAATAAAATCTATGGAGCCAGTTCTTCCGCATCTACCATGCCTAACAGATCAAACAACAATGAGACGAAAGAATCGGATAATCAAAGAAATGGAGATTATAATCGTGGCCAAGCCGGTAGTTCTAATGGGAACAGGAATTTTAGAGAAAACCACCGAAGCAACAATGAAGTAAGAGAATCTGGCCAATACCGCACTAGAAACGGCTTTAATCGCAATCAAAGCGATCGTATTGGAAACAATCGAAACCCAGAGCAAGCCAATCGCAATAACGAACCGAAACCATCTATCAGTTATGGTAGAAATCAATCGGTGAATAATGCCCAAGCTGGTCATTACAATCGTGGCCAAAATACTGCAGCCCAGTCCCATAGTAGAAACTCAAATTTTCCCCGTAATGATCGTCCCCGTGAAAATAGTTCTTACAACAGACCCTATGGTAATAATCAAGACTGGACGGTTCCTTTACCAAGGAACGAACGCCTAGAGTTAAGTTTATTCGGTTCCGGCAACAAAAGTGTTGGAATTAATTTCAGTAAATATGACGATATTCCCGTGGAAGCCAAAGGAACCAACGTTCCTCCTCATATAGCATCATTCGACGACGTAGCTTTGACCGAAATAATTCGGAACAATATAAAATTGGCCGGATACGAAGTACCGACGCCTGTTCAGAAATACGCGATTCCCATTGCTTTGGGAAAACGGGATATAATGGCGTGCGCTCAAACTGGTTCTGGAAAAACTGCCGCGTTTCTGGTGCCAATCCTGAATCAGATCTACCAAAATGGCCCGCAGGAATCGAGCGGTGAACGGAATTATGGCTACGGTAGTAAGCAAAGACCACTTGGTTTGGTTTTGGCTCCGACCCGTGAGTTGGCAACACAGATATTCGATGAAAGTAAGAAGTTTGCATATCGAGCTCGCGTGAGACCGTTCGTCGCGTATGGTGGTACCAGGATCACCGATCAATTGAGGGAGCTGGAGAGAGGATGCCAATTTTTGGTAGCCACTCCGGGTCGCTTGATCGATTTGATTGATCGGGGAAGGATTGGGCTGGAAAACTGCAAATATTTGGTTCTGGACGAAGCCGATCGTATGCTGGATATGGGTTTCGAACCGCAAATTCGCCAAATTGTTCAGAAATCAAATATACCGAAGACTGGAGACCGTCAAACCCTCATGTTCTCTGCGACTTTTCCAACGAACATCCAACGATTGGCACGGGACTTCTTGAACGATTTTGTATTCTTAACCGTCGGGCGTGTTGGATCCATTAGCGAAAATATTACCCAAAGAGTGGTTTGGGTGGACGATAACGATAAAAGGTCGTACCTGTTAGATGTTTTGGCTACGGAAGATTTGATTCCTTCGGCGGAATGTCTCACCTTGATCTTTGTTGAGACGAAGAAACGTGCGGATAATTTGGAGGAATATTTGTACAACCAAGGATATTTCGTAACGTCGATTCATGGCGATCGTGCGCAGAGGGAACGTGAGGAAGCTCTGAGAAATTTCCGCAGCGGAAAAACGCCAATTCTCGTTGCCACTGCTGTTGCGTCTAGAGGAATCGACATTCCTAACGTGAAGCATGTAATCAATTGTGATTTGCCTTTGGATATCGATGAATACGTTCATAGAATTGGACGTACGGGTCGTGCAGGAAACGTAGGCGTTTCAACTTCGTTTTTCAACCGGAAAAATTTTGGATTGAAAGGCGCCATGGCTAAAGTTTTGACCGAAGCCAAGCAAAATATTCCTTCCTTTTTGAAACGTTGGTAGAAATTTATTGTATTTTGTGTTTATGTGAGTATTTTATGTTTTTGAAATTTGATTTACTTAACAAAATAAAGTTTATTTAAATATATTTAAAATATATAAAAATGTAGTATATTGGATTTTTATTCTACTACCAGGGTAACTTCTGAGATCCAAGCCTAAAAGCTCGTTAACGAGACTGCTAACGCTTAGCAGTCGTTATTATTATATTACCCAAAAATTTATAAAAATTTAATTTTACTGTTTGAAAAACCAATCAGTTTTTAATTCAAATTTTCTAAATCTATCAATAGCTTCGTCGCTGAATAGAGCGGAATACAATTTTGTGAACGATTTTGTAGTTTGCATCTGTTGACCTGGAACTTATTAAAGATTCGCTTCTCTGCACTACTTCAATTATATGGCCACAGAACAGCAAATTAATTAATTTTCCTTTGCAATTCATAATCGATAAGGTAATTGGTAATTATTGCACCACAAAATTTGCCCAAAACCTACGTCACTCGCATTTTTGTGGTCTTTGAAATTTACTCAGCTGAAATTTTCCATTAAAAAATATCATCGAAAAGTTTCGGTGTTCCCGAAAGATTTATCTCGAAGTGTTAGAACAACTTTCAACCCGGCTCCCTGTTACACCCATCACATTATTGTCGGGTCGATAAATTCGTTTCAAAATTCAATTTATGGCAACATAAGCAAAACAAAAATAGTTTATAAGTTTGGATTATTTTCCAATAAAACTACTGAAAGTAGGTATTTCATTTATTTTCATCTCAAAAACTAAAAACTAATTTCGACAAATTATTTGCTCCAAATTAAGTTTCCAAGTTTCAACTTTGAAAGCAAGTAAAGCGAAATTGCAAGGTTCAATATCGGACGACCGAAGTTAATAAAAACGGTGAAGGTAAAATAGATTATTTTTCAGGCCGAAAAACTGAAATGAAGTTATATTGCAAAATTATATTTAAAATTTTTTGTAATATTCTGAAAAATGTTGTTTACTTGAGAAGATGGAAAATAATGTTAGGGTCGAAAAACAATTAAAATAAGGTAGATTGACTTAATCTGGAGTAAACTTGAAAGGTGATTTTCTTGTTCATTGAGCTACCGTGATAGCCAATTATGTGTTGATGACTACTGGACGGTCTAGATTTAACACGCGAACCATTCATGCTTCACCGATATTGACTTATATTGAAAAGAAAATAACGAAAAGTGTCGATTTACTTTTTTTTATTTTTTTTTCGTAAATATACATTTATACAATACAGGGTGTCTACAATGTGTATTTCAGGCGAAACCATATTTTAACTGCCCGAAAAAAACATTTTAAAATCACTCGCGTTCAGGTTCTACAGCCCCTACAACTCCAAACCTAACATAGCGTCTCTACAGATTGTTACTAGAAGGTTACATCGTTATATATATATAGCCGGATAAACCATAGGTGCAATAGAATTACGGCGGATCCGTGACTTGCCGTGGTTGGGCCAGCCAAAGCTGACCTTACGCAGCCGTTCGCTACGCTACGGACGCCCCGGGCATTAGAGTGCCGGAAGCACTTTGATCTTCTTTATCTGGTGATGGTATGTTGACAATAAAAATTCTTTGGATTAAATATCTCAAAATAATTTTTACCCAGCACTCAGAATGATTTCCAACAAGAGGGAGGTAACGGGGTTAACTGCCTCCTACCCCATCAAAACCAATAAAATTACTAAATTTTGTTAAAATTTGAAAATATACCTAAATTCTTATCAAAAAATATGTATTTACTCTCTCCTAGTCAGCCTCAGTTACTTCCATGAATTTTTCCTGGATCTGCTATTGTGAACAAGTGAAGGAAAGTTTGAGAAAATCCCAGAAAGTCCTAAGAAATACAAGGAAATCTTAATAATACTATAGATGTGCTTTCATTATTTTAATTTTTTAATTTTCTACATTTTTTCGGATTCCTCATTTCTTAGAATTTCTTAAAATCTAGAAATTTTCTGAAATTTATTTTGATTTTTAAAGATTTCCTAGAAAAATTCTACATTTCCTTAAATTTTGCTCCTCCTCAAGATTTTCTTGAATTTCGTAAAATTTTCATGGATTTCTTGATATATTCTAAAACTCCGCTTTGAGATTGATGACAACAACCAACAAAATCTACTAAATTATTGTAAAATTTTAAAAATATACCTAAATTTTTATCAAAATATGTATTGACCCTCTCTTCACAAGCCTCACTTACTCTCTACATGAACTTTGTCTGGATCCGCCCTTGATTTTTAAACTAGTTTCTATCCAAGGAATTTTTATGATTTCCAAGGAATTCCAGAGATTTCCAAAGAAGTGTACACAAGAAAGACTATACCAGAGCACACGTACCGTCAACAGAAAATCCGTGACTTGCAATTTACATAGAAAATTTTGATTTTCAAATGCCGTTTTCTCGAGAACTATTGGATAATCCGCAAAATCTTATTCTTTAAACAATTTTCCTCTTTCCAATTAGTATATAGAATTTGGGGTTAATTAACAAACAGTAACCGAAAGTTTTTTTACTGTCTTGTTTTCTACGTATTCCAGCTTTCTCCTCCAAACCCTCCCACATAATAAAATTTTTGGTTTTCTTTGATTATTCGCGATTGACATTAAAGAAGCGCCACCACGCGTAAAAATATTAAGTTAATCTAATACGTATGGTTGGTATAGAAAGTTATGTTTAAAACCGAAAGTTTGCATTCTTTTGGTATTTTATTTTGTGAACTAGCTGGAAAGCCCGTCCGTGGACAGCTAGACCAGCGGTTCTCAATTAGTTTTGGCCGCGGAACCCCAAGCCAATTTGTTTATTATTGGCTAAAAAAAAACAACCGCCGAGCTAGACGGTGGATCTCTTTTTTATCGGTAGAATATTAAACATTTAATTTCGTTTCCCGCTACTGGGTGATTCCCCGTTTTTCTATATTTTCAAAGTAACTCAAAAAATTGCTGCTAAACTTGATGTGCCGACGGGCAATTAAAATTTTTTTTTTTAATACTAATATAAAAATAAATAAGGTTTTGAAATTCTAATTTTCTTTAGCCAAAAGTTATAATTTCCCTCACTTTTGCTCAAAAACAAAAAATTTTCTAGCATTTTCTGACTTAATTGATATAAGTAATTATTCCGTCTTCTGTAGGTATTTTCTACGCCAGGCCTGTAGCCAGGATTTTATTTCGGGGGGGGGAGCACTCGTAAAAATAAAAAAAAAATTTTGTGGTTTCCCTCCTGAAATTTTTTTTCCATTTTAAAATACATCTATTTACCAATTTTATTTTTGAAATTCAAATTTTCTTTCAAAATTTTTTTCTTTTGAACATTTCGGGGGGGGGAGGCACGTGCCCCCCCTGGCTACGGGCCTCTAAAATAAATGTTTTTTCAAGCTTTAATATTCACTAGCTAATGTGTTCAAATTTCTTTTACTTTTGCTTACAAATTCAAATTTCCCGGTTGTGGAAATTCTGCGATATGTACTGGAGGGTGTTCCACACCCCCCCCAGACCCCCCGTTTAAAATTTCGATTTTATATTTTTATATTATTTTTATAATTATTATACATAAAGTAAAAGTAAACCGGGGGGTTCTGGGGGGTGTGGAACACCTTCCAGTACATATCGCAGAATATCCACTCATTTGCAATATTGGAAAAGTATTTTTAGTCCTAAATTTTTTTGTAAATTTGTAAAATTTAAAATTCTCTATCTTCTGCAAATTCTACAGTGTGTACTGGAGGGTGATCCCCACCCCCCAGACCCCAGGTTTACATTTTTGACTTTGTATTTTATAATTATTATAAATAAATTAAAAGTAAACCGGGGGGTCTGGGGGGTGTGGAACACCCTCCAGTACATATCGCAGGATATCCACTCATTTAGAATATTGGACAAATATTATTAATCCTAATCTTAGTTTAATATATTTTTTGGTTGGTAAAAAAAGTCGACCAATCTGAGTGTTTTTTTCTCCAAAAAGTGACACGCTGTAGCAGGAGCAGCAGTAGCGTGCTGGGATTTTATATATTAGGGTTATCTAAGAACGGATCCTGAATTTTTTTCTGGTGGGGGCACAAAGAGTCGATACGGGCAAAAAGTGTTCTCAGATTTGGGATTGTCTCCTTGTTTCTGTGTTAATTTTAATCGTCTGGGGGGAAGGGGAGGCACATGCCCTTGTGCCCCCTTAATTCCGCCTATGGGATTATCATTTCACCGCGGTTTTACGATAAAATAATTTTTAGGGTTAAACTCAAAACTACGTCAATTATGCCCGTACTAATAGTCACGGATCAATCCGAGATTCAAGATAATCTTAGGATTTACCAATGAGATTACTGGAATTTAGACAGTATCGTAGCAACAGCTACTAATTCGAGAATTAATCTTGAATCTTGGATTGATCCGTGACTATTAGTACGAGCATTATTGTACGTAATAGGGACTCCATATTTGTTAGCGTCATAAGCCCTACCAACGCAACGGTAAGGTAAATCTTAAATCGGGAATATTGTATACAGTGGCGGATCCAGAATTTTTATCTGATTGGGGCACAAAGGGTCGAGACGGGCAAAAAGTGTTCTCAGATTTGGGATTGTCTCCTTGTTTCCTTGTTAATTTTAAGCGTCTGTGGGGGGGGGGGGCACGTGGCCCCGTGCCTCCCCCTAAATCCGCTTATGATTCTATACAATATATTTATATTTTTTATTTATATTTTATTTTATATTTATATTATTTGCATTCGGCGGCGGCGTTGAAATAACTTGATCCGGCACTGTGCTATGCTATCTTTATCAAAACTTGTCTGATGCAGTTGAGCGACAGGGCATTTATAAATCATAATAGATGGGAAACTAAAAATTCTCTTGAGATTTGAACGATGTACTTACTAAACTTGTAGTAGCTATTATACACGACTCATTATATTTATCTGCAATGCATTGTAACAAAGATCACAATCCTTTTGTTTTCAGCCGGGAGTTAACGAAACTGAGATAATCCTACGACTAGTTAGTGTTATCGTAAATTATTTAACAAAGCCTCATTTTATAGTTTCTCTTGTTGACAAAGTGTTAAACATACAAAACCGAACCTATTTATCTTAGCATAAAATTGACGTTGCTTCCAGTTGTGTATTACTCAATTTGAACATGTAGCCAAAAATAATTCCTCTTGTTGCAAATGACGCTATTTGTCTTCGTTTTGCGGTTTGCAATAAAGGGACAAATGCTCGAAATTAATATTGGCGGAATTAATGGCATTAAAATTGTAGCAAACAATAAGTAATAATATAGTAATTGTATTGATGTATTGTCAACATTTAATGCAACAATGTACTTATTATTTCACTTGCTACTTCAAAGAAGCTTTTCAATTAATCAATATCGTAAAATTATTGATGAGTTCCATGCTCTCAGTTAAGTTTAGCCTCAAACAAACAAACCCGATCAAGAGTTTTTTTGAATTCTAAAAACCTAAACCTTCATTAAAACTTAAAACTTGGAAAATCAACAGACAAGCTCTGTTTGAGTGCAATTGCTCAAATGTAAATATTGCTGAATAATTATCAGCGACTTCTCGATTTGAAAATAATGAGTTCGTATTATGTTTGCTGCAATACTTTCGCAATTAATAATAAATTTAAATACTTTCAAGTTATATAAGCAAAGAAGCGCAGCAATTTAAGCGGAAGGGTCCTATCTTCAGTATAATTATTTGCTTACATCTTGTAAGTGCAATTATCATTAGAAGTGTCGACTGTGCATATGTATAGCACATATCAAGACATCATTGTGTAACAAACTAAACAAAATAAGAGCCGCACTAATTAAGAGGAATTGCAATCTTATCAACAGCAAAAGATATCTTATCAAACTAAGTAAGTTTTCGTTGTTGTTCTATTATGGGTAAACGACGTTATCGCTTTGATTAATTATACTGTAATTATTAGAATAGCTTAATGATCATGTATAACTTTATACGCTTGAAGATAGAATTATTACACAAATTTAATTGAGAGATAAAATATTGTGTTTGATCTATGCTGTCATTATTAATTAAAAAACTCCGAACTTAAGCTTGTAAAAATTCTTCAGCAGGAAATTTTAATTGAAGATGTAATTTCTTATGATACTTAATTAGGCAAACAAAGGATTTGTTGCTTCCTTTCTATTATTGCGGTTCTGTGGTAGTAATTTATTGCACATCTCATTTTGGATGGCTTTCCGTCTCATTTGCTTGATATTGCAGTTCCAGTACGGAAAAGAAAAACCGTATGCGATGCTGTTTATAAAACAAAATTTCTTTTGTTTCCTTTGAAATTTACATTTTAGGATTTTTATTATAACGGAGTGTTCCAATATGTCTTTCTTTAAATTTATTTTTAATTAATTGTAGACTCGTGAAAGCTCGTGAATGACTACGATGTCACTCACCTGTGATATAACGCGGTTTACCACCCGCAAGTAAATTTTGTTGAGCGTATAAAGTGCGTCCTAGGATAAAAAGAGGCCAAAAACCGAATAAGGGTCTTTAATTGGCTATTTTGGCATTTTTGGGCATAAATTTCACTTAAAAATAGTGAATCTCTGAGTCGCTCCATTCATTAATACGACATTGAAGCGGCTGTTACTCAAAAATTTCTAATTTTGAAAAACTGGATTTTTGGTTTTAGTTTAAATTAATGATTAAATGATCTTTTTGATAAACAGTGGCGGCTGGTACGGGAAGGACGACGGGACGCCGTTCTTACCGTGTCTATGTAAAGCCGGCGGTTCCCCTGGGCTGATGAATGTCGCATTAACTATTAAAACAGTCTCCAATTTTCAGTCTCTCATTTGTCCGGTCGCCTAATAAGTTGTCGCTCAAAAAACTGACCGTCGCCGTGGACACTGCGTCGCCTAATTGACTGTCGCCCAAATGTCACGTACCGGTCCTACAATGAACAGAAAGCTGAAACTGAAGAATTGGCTCTAAGTATTTTCTATTTTATCATAATTTCAGATATATTGAGATATATTCTCCCAGATCTGCCAGTTTCAGAAATGTGGGGGGGGGGGGGTTATTTGTATATTCTGTGATTTTAAACCAAAGTATAATTTTCGTTTAGTTAATTTCGGGCTTAAACTGAGACTGCAAAACTAGTCGTGAGGTATTTCTTTTTTAACATAATTTCAAATCTGCTGAGGGGTATAGAATACCCCCCAGACCTCTCAATTTTATAGAGAGAAGGTTTACGTGTTTCTTCTCTGGTTTTAACTTACACTTCGTTTAGTTACTTCATAGTCTTAAACTAGATTAAAAAAGCAGTGGTGTGGCGTGAAGCCTACACCGGTCGACTGGAAAGCGGTTAACCACGATTGAAGAACAAGAAATCACCCCTTAATTAAGTCTCCTAGTACGTCATCTTGGCTTCGGCCAAGTGATCGCCTATTCACTGCTTAGTGTACAAATCAGTCAAAGAATGTTGAAGTCCTGTAGGTAAAATTTTATAAAAATGTACAAATGTACAGAATATAATTCGTACCGCATTGTATAAAAACCGCATTATAAGAAACCCGGAATTATTACAAATCACGGGGTGGACGTAAACTTTTTTGATTCGTAATCCTAATTCGGAGTTTCTTATAATAAAGTTTTTATATAACGCAGTATGAATTAACCGCGTTATAGGAGGGTTGACTGCATTCGTAAGTCCAAAAAGAGTATTTTGTTTTTTAGACAATCTTGGTATGTCGTTTACTACTAACTTATTTAAAATTATCAAAAGAAATTTAAAGCCGCCAGACCATGGCATCATTGCTGAGGTCCGCACATGTTAGGTTGCCGGACCGCATCCGCCATTTGGTGATTGAAAATCAAGAAACTCAGACTGAATACTGAATACCAATAAAGATTTTCTTTAGAAACCTACCCGTTTCAGAGATTCTGCGATTGGTTTCAATGTAAAATATACTTATGCAATACGGTAGTACGCACTGGGAGGTCTGGGAGGTTTGGGGGGGAGGGAGGTATGTAATTTATACGGAATGGTATGTATTAAAATTGCAAGTGATGAATATCAAAACATATCTATGATTAAAATTTTTTATTTTGACAGATTTGGAGTTTTGGCTGTCCCTTTGCATTAGTTACTTTTCTGAAGTGCACAATATGCATACTCCTAACAGGGGCGACATTGTGGAAAAGTTTTATTCAATATTTCTTTTCTAAACTTTGGATTATGATAAAACTAAGTATTATGAATAACGCAAGGAGAGTTTGCATGAGGAATTTAAAAGAAAAATTCTAAAACATAAAAAACAGGTATTGAGCACAGTTTACATTACTCTATTTGTTTGGCTGTCTGTTTGTCATTTCAGTGAAAAGTGTTCAGAGGTTTTTCAAAATTAAAAGACTACAATTTTCTTGAAAAATTAAACATGAATAATTACTGACGCGCATTAATGGATTAACAAGATCTCAAAATGGAGTTCTACTACGGGAAGGGGAGTCAAAACGGTATTATGTAAACAGGTTAGAAATAATAAATCAAAATTAAAATTTTAATATCCTTTGAAGCTTAGACACAATAACAAACGGATATACAACTTATTATTGCCGCATTCATTTGACATTTTCAACTTCAAAATGCAATAAAATAAAACAAAAAGTAATTAACGCGCAAAAACTAATTACAAATTTAAAACTTCGTCCTTAAAGGTTAAAAGAACGCGAGAATTGTTTATTCCGGACGCGTAAAATCAGCAGCAGGAGCTTCGAGGGGATTTCCTTTCAAGTCATTTGATCCTGCTATAAAAGTGGCTATGAAATATTGAGAAAAATTGTGATATTGAGTATTTAACAGATCGAAAACCTTTTAATATGCTTTTCTCAAGGATTTTTCATAAGAAAATTATTTTTAAATTTGTCAAAAGTTCATGTGCGATCCGGCAAATTTATGCAGATACGTCATCTTTATATTCATTCAAGTTTCGTGTAGTATATGAAACTTTGGTGGATGATCAAATCTATATGGTAATTTTTCACGCGTTACCTGGTGTTAATATTGAAATTGACATAAATAGTAAAAAATAATATAAAAAATTTCAAAAAAAAAATTAATAAAATGAGAAATGAGAAAATACAAAAATTTGTAGATATAAAATAAAACTTAAAAATTAAAATTTTGCTAAAAAGAAAATCGGAAAATTACGCTCAGAAATCTTCCGACGTATTGGTAACACAATTATATCTTCGAATTTGTTAAGTTAGTTTCGACGTTCCCATGGCAACCACTTCGAGAGCTAAACTAAATTTTATCTTAAAATCAGCATCAAACTGTTGTTTGTATTATTGCAAATTATTTTTATTATGAATGTAGTTCAGCATTGATTGGAAAATTTTTTGTTGGACGAAAAAGGAGGAAATCTTTAAATGGATTAAAAGTTATCCAGTGCTGAAAATGCAGAAGTTAAATCGAACTTTATTTGCATTTCAGATTGCTGTTGTACATTTGCCAAAAACAAATTTATTTTATGTAGCATTCGACTGAGTTTGTAAGTTTTCCGGAAAAGCATTCTCGATGTTAAATGTGCATATTGGTTTTATAGTGTCTGGCGACGTTTTCCGATTCTCAAGTGATGACTTAACACTCTAAGGTAGAGAATATATTTTTATTTAAATCACAAATTCATAAAACCTCCGACGACGTATGAATTCCAAAACGGCACTCCTGCGAACAGTGGAGCAATCAATTTTTAACACGAATTCTCTTTTCCGAAGGTGGTGCCTCTTACGTTAATTTTTCGCACTAATGAGATGTAGTTTTCTCTTGCATAACATCTACTGCTATCGATTTTTCGACAAGTAGTTTTGGGATTTGAAAAACATGATAGATTTCAAGAACTTTTCTCTTTCGTCTGTGTATTTTTCAATCGTTTGGACAGCTGCACCTTAAGACAATATTTAAACTGACGTGACAAGCAATTGTAACGTTCTGATATTGGAAAATATTATTTTGAAATCCCACGTTAATTCCGACAGATTTTACTGAGAAGTGAAAAAGGGGAAAACTTAGAAAGTTCAGCTTTTTCTGCGCGATATTCTCATGTTTCATTTAATTAAAAGTTTGAGGTTATGTTTAAGCTTCCATATAATCTTCCAAGAGCAATAAAAACTTCCACACTTGCTGTATAGAGTTTCATATGCGAATATGAAATTTTGGTTTAATGTTCTTGTGTTTAACGGGTAGAATAAATACTGCTCTTTTGTTTTGCTTTTTGTTTCAGCTTAAACTATAATAAGGAAGTATAAAATTTTAGATTTTAGGCATTTTGAAAGATTGTGGTATTACAATACTTAATTAAGCCGATTTAGCCTCTTCTGTCTACTGTAGGACAATTAGCCTTTTTCTCTAAGAGAAAAAAACTCAGGGGACCTCCGGCTTTACGTGCCCTCCGAAGCACGGAAACGGTCATACTGTCCCCGGATTCGAACTGAGTATATTAGAGTCAGCAGTTGTCTCTCATTTAAATGTCTCATTTAAATCTGCGTATTTGATGAATAAACTGATCTAATGCCCATGATCCTAATACTAGGAATGTATACAATAGGGATACTCCAGACACAGGTTGAACTGTTTTAAGCTTTGCACCCGTTTACATAGGCTATCAACGGATTACTTCAATCGCTTGAGGTACCTGCCGAAATTTCTATGTCTCGTTAGAAGTTGCACCAGTTGGAAGATCTTTTTGACATCCGGTTTTTGGTTCAGTTTCTTCATGTTTTTCTGTGCCCCATCGCCGTTGCCAGGTGAAATTTATTCTTTCTTCCACGGTTTCTCTGATAAGGGTCTTATACCGGTATTCACGATTTACCTTACCGTTGGCGGAGCTCGTGACGCTACCAAATGCCAACAATATGGCGGCTCTACTGCGTACACTTGATGTTGTTTTGATTTTAATTCTGAATTACTTTATTGTAAAACCACCGTAACAGTGACGTATTTTAAAATTTGGCGCTCTAGGCCCAAAAGGTTAGCCGCCCCATAAATTAATTAAAAAAACAAAAATTAATTTTTATTTGTTCTCTCAGTTTAGGTAACGTTTATAAAATGCGCCCAAGCTGAGTGCGAGAGACGGCTTCCGCCGCCCCTCGCAGCCTTCCGCCCCGGGCCATGGCCCTTTGGCGCTTGGGTAAATACGCCACTGACCGTAAAATTTCAATTTACTACATAAAACACCAAATGAATGCAAAAGTTTGGTTTATAAACAAAACTTTCTATACCAACTATACGTATTAGATTGCTTTTAATATTTCTCCGTGTGATGGCGTTCGCTTAATGTAAATCGCGAATTTCTTGATACTGTTTCATTTCTTCTTCTTTCTTTACCTTCCTAACTCCATCGACTGAGTTAAGGCAGTCATCAAGAAGAAGATTCGCAGAAGTGACCCTGGAACCGACCCTTATTGACATCTCTTAACCCTTCTTCTGAACGAATAGAAGAGGGCTGGCCACTACAAGGAAAATTCCAATGACCTTCCTCGGCTGGAACTCCGCGAGGTTTGATTGAGTAATTTTTTGAAAAATTTCTTTCTAAGTATGATATTCTTTCTAACATTCTGACTTGGATTATCTTTTTTAAAAATTCCTCAAATCCCATTGTTTTGGGATCTACACGACGTAGGTGTCATCAAAGCTAGGAGCTTTTCTGGCTTGCAAAACGTTTATCAACTTGTTCAATTCATGTTCTTCTACTCCCCGATCGTAGCCATGCTTTTAGTTGCTTTAAATTCTCAAACTTCTGCTGTTTGTGCTTTGTTGGTTTCCAACTTTGCTTGTTGTTTTTTGGTTTTTCAAAAAGGTTTTAGCAGTTTGGAAACTCAAGTTTAAGCAAATAAATGAAACTTTTAATGTTCGGGTTCTTTTACAGTATTACTAGATTACCCAGGTTGTGCGGCCTAAAGGCCGCACTGATTTATCATTCATTTGTAACCTCCCATTTCTTTACAACTTAGTTGGATTGTTTTAAGTTAGAACATTAAAAACTCAGCAACCAAATCTAACTTAAAACTAACCAACTAATTTGTAAAGAAACGGGAGGTTACATGAGAGAGTGACAAATCAGTGCGGCCTTCAGGCCGCACAACCTGGGTAATCTAGTATAGGGGTGGCCAACAGGTCGATCGCGAAGCAATTTTTAGTCGATCATAGCTGCCGACACTAGTCGAGATTTATAATAAACCGAGGGGTTTTTCCGCTGGGGAAATTTGTTGTACAAGTGAAGGGAAATCTGAGAAAATTTAAGGAAATCTTACAAATTACAGATAATCTTGCTTTTTAACTTTTTTGGAAGGAAATCATGAAATAATGCAAAAGAAAATTTTAGGAAATCCGGAGAAATCTACAGAAATCCAAGAAAATGTCATAGAAAGAATTCTGGTGTATTGGGTTTCTGTGCTTTCCTCATCGTAATAAGCTAAGAAAATATGTTTAATTGTCTACTTTGACCTTAATAAATGCCATTCGGGTATTATTTGTATTCAGGGTTCCCACTCGTCTGGAAACTCTGGAAAAGTAAGGGAATTTAAGATTTTCGTAATTTTGTCAGGAAAATTTCTCATTTTTAGTGCCAAGTCAGGGAAATTAAATTATCAGTCAGGAAAAACAATTTAAGTTAAATTTTTTTTTTAATTTTAATTACATTTGTTTTTAAATTTTAAAATAGAATTTTTTTGACTAAAAATTATAATTTTTTATTTTGAAATTAAAAAAATTATTAATTTTAATTTAATTTAATTAAAATTAAGATTTTTTTTTACATTTTTATCTTCCGATTTATCGAAATGTGAGGGAAATGTTTTATTCTTTGTTAGGGAAAGCCTGGAAAAGCCAGCAAATTTGATTTGGAAAATTTAGTGGGAACCCTGATATGTCGGAGTTTAATAGGTAGATCGCAAAAAAATCGTATATACAATGAAGTTGGCCACCCCTGATTTAAAAAAATCTAACTTAAAACTAATTAACTTGTAAAGAAATGGGAGGTTACAAGAGAAGGGAAAATCAGTGCGGCCTTCAGGCCGCACAATCTGGGTAATCTTGTAATACAATAATATTGTAGAAATCTCTCATTTCTTTACAAGTTAGTTGGTTAGTTTTGATTTGTTTGCCGACTTTTCGATGTTTCTTCATTGTTTTGCATTAAATCCTACATTTTAGTGATGAACTTCTCGTAAATTCTCAATTATTTTTACGTTGGTAACTTAAAATGGACCAATCAAAAGTGCTTTACAGAAGAACAGACATGGTTCTTGGTCTTGATATAAGGGACTAGACTAGACGGTTAGAAGGCCTATCGGCCGCCATGACCTTCTAGTATTTAGAAGGTGTGGAACTTAATTCTACAAATAAGTTGTGCGGCCTGAAGACCGCGCTGATCTGTCATAACCTTTCTCCATATTATATATTCTTCCTCTTTCAATTAAGTGCGGATTTCAATTGATTAAAAACCCTTGATTTCGATCTAGCTCTTAAACTTTAAGGCTTAAATAATCTTGTGCAGTGTAGCTCTTCGTTTATAAATTTACAAAAATCGCCTGCGGAGCTACTCAATTAAAAATTAAAGTTTTCACTTTTATACATTTTTACTTCACTTTGGCGTTTGAATTAGTAGCAAATGAAATATTGTTGTCTTCGTACGAATAATTGGCAGCATTTCCCTTTTAGTCCAATAGTCACAGGACAGAACTGTGACAGTAGGACAGGACAGAGTCATCTAATACGACATGTATTATCTTCATTTTATTTATTTACTTCCTATTTTAAGTGTATAGTCAGCAGCTATCGAACATGAAATTTGAGTTCTGCAAGCACATCATTTTTTTGAACCAACGTAAGTTAAGCTATTCTTTTGAAGTTACAAAATCGATAGAACCAAAATGAAAAAGATATTTTTAATTAAAATTTTATGTTTGCCATACATAAATATTTGAATCTTTCTTAATTTATTTCGACTTAGAGGTTTTAACTATAAATCTAGTTATTAAAAAAATAGTTTTAAAATTCTTCCTGATGTTCTTCGAGCTGTGCTTTGTCTTCCATAACAAAGAAATAATTTTCTGGCTGAATTTTATAGTTTGTTTGGGAATGGAAAATATTTTCTTATAAAGCCGGCTTTATCTTCGTATTAAGGATGTGTTTGCTTTCAAAAATCGCCTGCGGTTATATATTATAATTTTTGAATAAAAAAATTTAAAACAATTACGATAGTAGCTCTATTTCCTTTTAATGAAATAAATAAATAATAATAATAAAAATAATTCTTATTTTAATTGTCTAAAGTCTCAAAAATACTAAAATCAACTTTTAAAAGTAATATTAAAGAAGCAAATTTGTCAAAACCGAACATGTATACTTAATTTGATTAAAAACTGTGGTTCTAGGATTGCATCAATTTGTTATATTTTTTCTCGCTTTTTAAGATTAATACAGCAGTTTCTTTGTGCTAGAAACATTAAAAACTGAAGTTTAAATTTAATAAAGAAAATATCAAAGTTTCATCTTGTAGTTGTTGATTTCCGCAATTACCTTTATAAGTTATCTTAATAATAATTAAAAAAAAAGTTAAAATTGAGCATTAATTTATAAACTTGAAGCAGGTGCGCTACTTTTTGGTAGGCAAAATAATAACCGCATTTTTCAGAAACTTGTTTTTCGGTGAAATGAAGCATAATTTGTAATTAAAAAAAAAAATTTAGGTATGCAACCCCTTTGCCATGCGTGTATGAAGGTTGCATAATTTGTTTACGTCAGAGGTGTATCACTTCTGCATTAATTTTGTAGTAGAGGACATTCTCATCCAGAAATATTCCTTCCTTTTTAGCTTTAACTTTTTTATAAACAGGATAAGGGTTTTAGAGTAAGTATTGAGTGCCAGTAAAGTTCCTACTAAATGTAAAGGTAGGTTAGTTTAGATTAGAATTTAATTAAATGTTGGTATAAGTTTTCAAAATATTTAATTTGGAAATAATTCAAAGAACGAAGTTGCTAGCCGAGCATTTTTCCATTTTAATATTACTAAAATTTTAAACTTTTACCAACTATTTTTGGAAATTTTTTCTGTTATTTCCTCGTTCACATTATTAATTCACGATTTATCTACGACATACGCAAACGTAGTTCTACTTTAGCTTTTACTAAAACCCTGTAGCTGTAACTTGGAGAACGGAGATGGAATGGTTTAGCTTTAACCAAATGAATGTTCATCGTTCTCTGATTCTCTGGAGGGACTGATCCCAAGCAGATTGCAACATGAATTGGAGAAGTGGTTGGCCTATCAGATTCTTTAGTTAATCTCACGAGAATTGATGTGGTATTAGCGCCATCTAGCAACGCGTACTACACAACAATTAGCTCCCAGGGTTAGCTTATTCAATAAAATAGTACTTTTAGCCAATAGGATAGCTATTTTAAAAAATTAAAATTTAAAGTTAATTTTTTGCAAATGTAGCTAAACTATGGTAGCTACCTACTTTAAAGCTAATGGTTAATATTTCGAATACTCTAGCTGGTAGCTAATCTGACAAATTTCATTTGTGCAAATATGCGGTAATCTGTGGTGAATATTCTGGTATCTCTAAATTCCTTTAATGCTATTATGCTAGCATAACATTAAATTAAATCTTATTGATTAACTTAAAAGCAATTTTCACATTTTCACCTACACAAAAGTAGCTAACGATGATAAAATTAGAGCTTAGCTGCAAATTTAATAAACAATCGAGAAAAATCAATAACAATTCGGATAGAACTCTTCTCTGGCTGAGCTTTTCACATTATTCAAGCTCATTTTCACTATGCATTAGTACGAAAACCTTCCGCTAGGAGACGCCACGTCACATTTTCCACAATTTTCGTTACGTAACCGAACAGTTAATGGAAATTTCTTTTATTATTCTTTTTTATAAATATTAGATTAATTGATTTTAAATGCTCATTTTAGCTTTTTGACTAAACTTCTTGTTAAGTGAAAAAAATTAAAGGACAAGTACGTGAGGAATTAGCAGACAGGATTCTTAATAGCAAGTCAACTTCAGGGCTCATCTTTTAGTCAAATAGCTGTGTTTTACATTTTTGAATATTAATGAAGATTTTCGTACCTACTTGAATTTTAATTAAATGAGAATTTCCAAAGATGCTGTTGAGATAATATCCTTGCGGTTTAGCTGTAGCTATAAAAATAAATTGATTCTGTTGTTCCGACGCAGGAAATATAGTTTTTGAAAATGTGTATGGCTATACATATTTAATAAATTGTTTCATTTATTGTACGAGTAGGTACTTACTAATAGAAATTCTAGAAACACAAATAATGCAAAAGCGGGCAAATTCAGCTGGAAAGGACTTCAATAAAAGTCCTTACTAAATTGTTATTGAAGACCTCAGTAATTCATATCTGTTAAACGGCAGCAATTTAATCAAAATGTATTCTCTTTTAAAACGAAGAAACGCAAACTATCGGAAAAATCGTCAAGAATTTCATTGCATCATTGGACATTAAATATTAAAAAAATACCGAAACAAAAACAATAGATAAAAAAATTGTAGTCTGAAAATAACGCGATTTACTCTTTCTACAGGATTAATTTGTGGTTGGTACAATGCAATCTCCTATATCAGATAATTTAAATATAAAATGTGATACCAAACGTAACAAACTACCAGAAACGTTTGAATATAATCAGAAGAAATGGAAATAAAATTAAAAAAATATTATACAATGGTAACAACACGTCTTGCTAGATGGAGGAACACAAGGTTGTCCACGGGCAAAAAAACAAAAAAAAACAGAAAGAAGAGATTTTATATTGTAGGACATTTACTACCAGAACTAGCTCAAGAAATTTTACTCCAATTGAAACCTGATGTCATATTGTATGCCTGGAATGCAAGTGAAAGGTGGAAGCAAATAATGCATGACGAATTTTTTTGGAAAACGAAATTTCAACTGGATGATTTTGAAGAACCCAAAGGAACTTTCCAATCCGAAAAATGTAAAAAATATTTATCCAAATTCAATCAATGGCAAGGCGCATACCTTTATAATCAAGAGTTAACATTCAACTGGAAGAATAAAAAATATGGAAGATTATCGCTACTGAAGGGCATGAATATTTCTATACATTTTGGTAAATTGGTGTACTTTGACGATGAGATATCTATCGTAAATGTTTCACACAACGACACACACCTGATCAATACTTCAAGTGGAGACATCGAGGAAGTGTTTCATAAAAGTGTTAATGGTAACATAATTCAATTATATCGTACCATGATATCTGATGATGTTTTGTATTTATTTTATGCGGCAGAGGGCGAAAGGATTAGGGTAGAAGCTTGGAATTTAAAAACGAAGGAATTTTACTTTGGGAAGAAATTGAGAATAGGAAGAGATTTTGTGCTTGAAATAGTAGCTTACCGAAATGCAGTTGGAGTTATAGATTCCTTGTATAATTTTACTTATTACCGATTTCGATTCATTTCTATTGTCGTTGCAAATGTTAGATCTGTAGCCTTGTTCGAGAATATGGCAGTTTTGGAAATGATAGATTGTACTCTACAAGTGATGAATATGGACGATGGCAATTTGACACCATTCCGTTGCTGCGATAATCCAGATATCCATAAGACAGATATAATGGGGAAATATCTAGTAAGCTTCTGTGTAAATGGACACTTAAGTACTTGGGATATGACCGATAATTCCAAATCTACCAGATTTCCCATTTCTCATGTGGAATTTTATTGGGAGCTGTGGAACTCGCCCACTTCTTATTATCTTTTTGACAATAATAAAATGGCTTACCTGGGAGCAAATAATACTTTGGTGATTAGAGATGTTTTCAGCGGAGCAATCCTTATAAATGTACAGGATAACCAACACAAGATTTCTTTCTTCACTAAAAATAATCGTTTTATATTTACATTTTGCGATGAAAAGCAGTTGATCAAAATGTGGTGTTCCAAAACTGGACAGTTCATTAGGATTTTTGGTAAATATTCTGCTCCCTTCATTTACCCCAGAGTAACAGACACGAAAATGATTATTCCGCGCATTAATAAACGATTATGCACTCTTGACCTCGTTGTTTATGATTTTGAAATAAAAATGAAGATACCGAGAAAATCATACCAGTGAAATTTTTATGGCCAAATAAAAAAAATTTAATTTACTTGAATAAATATATATTTGTTATCCATAAAATGCGACAAGTGTCTTTTTTTGGCCCTAGGGCGAAATATAAATTTTACGCTCCAGGGCGATAACATATACATTTGCGCACTAGGGCAGAAAAGTAGTGTGGTATTTTATACACTACACTTTTAATTACTGCACTACACTATTTTGATCTGCACTTCTTTTGGTACATAAATATCTATTTGACAACCTAAGTTTTTGAGGTCAGACAGTAGCAGTAGCCACCCCTGTAGGAGATTCGAAATTAATTTGCTGTGAAGCTATTTTATTTTGTTTTGTTTCGTTTCTTAGTTATAAATTCAAAAATGTAAGACAATGACGAGAAACTAATGGGACAGTGCGGCCTTCAGGCCGCACAACTAGGGAAATCTTGGTTTGTTATATTAAATTAAAAGTTAAGTAATTTGAACATTTGTTACCTCAATTTAAAGATAGCATCATGAAGTATTAAGATGCAAAGCAATAATTAACAAAAGAAGTCAAGTAATCACCTCTTTAAAGAGGAACCCAAAGGGGGAAGAGTAATTTGAGAAAATGGAAATTAACCTCCTTTCCATAAAGACTTTGTCGAATCGATTATTTAAATTTTTGTATGGTTATAACTATTTCTGTTAGCATTTGGTATGTCAGTTTTATTTCCCGCTACTAGATTGCCAAGGTTGTGCGGCCTGAAGGCCGCACTGCTCGCAACTTTCCCGTACCTTTCAGTTTTTGAAAACTGATGACTCAAATAAGCCAATCAGAAGTGCGTTACGTTACCAGGAACAAGAACATTCAAGTGCTTTTTTATTGGCATCAATTTTTTTCAATTCAAATACCTAGCCAAAAACTAATCTTCATAAAAATAAATTACATTGGTATTACAAATTTAAATTTTCAACTTGAAAAATGGGTTTGGTAAATAAATCGATAAGAGCATGCATGTGGACCGGTATCAATTCTGATTCTAACTTTCCTTCAATTATTTACAAATTTCCACCTAATTAATATAAATGCATCAATTATGATTTTATTTCTTCTGTAATCTTCTAATTAATATGTGTATTTTAATTACTATTAATTCTTCTTAATATCATTAAATTAAGTGCAATATTATCTTTCAACTTCAAATTAAACATTTCTTTGTTTCAAATTATTGTTTAAATTAAATATTATTACTGCACTAGTGCGAGAAAGTGGATCATTTCGTAATACATATTGGTGTAAAAAGTGAGCTATTACGTAACAGTCGAAGATAAATATGATGATTTTCTGTAATATAATTGTGTTTCTGAAGAACCGAGGTTTGAATCTGCGCTTGATCCCTTTAGTTTTTGTTTCGTTTTATAGTTGGCAACTCCAAATTTCTATTTTTCTTAAGTTGTTAAGTTTAAGTTAAGTTTTTTTTCTTTAATTTTTAGAAGGAAGAGTTAGTTGAGGAAAACGATTTCAAGCCGAAAATTTTTTTTGCAATTAACAGCAAGGAGATTAGAATGACAGGACGAGAGATGTAAGGTCTGTATGTGCAGTGCTTCCGGCAGGGCAACAAAACCTTGTGTCTCTTGTGGGAAACTGTCCTTTCTACCCCTCCAACGGCAGTTACGCTACTGGTTACGGTTTTTAGTGGGCCTGAATTCTATTTTTACCACTACACCTTTCCAACCAGTAATTCAGAAATCGTCAACTGTAATTCAGAAACCGTTAAATGAAATTTAATTTTTTAAATGAAATGGCTTCATAAAACGAAACAAAAACAAAAAATAAGAAATTCCAATATCAGCAAATAACTTAGCGGCCGACCGGCATATCATTCATTGCTAAGGCTGTTTGATGCTTCATGAATTACATTTGATGTTTTCTGAATATTATTTGGCGGTTTCTGAATTACAATTGACGATGTCTGAATATCAACTGGCAAATTTGAATTACAGTTGACGATTTCTGAATATCAGTTGACAAATCTGAATTACAATTGACGTGTTCTGAATAGCAATCTATCTTTTCTGAATTTCTGAAAAATAGTAGCTTTGGAGGAGTTTTCCTGGTTTTCAGGTTTATATAACCAGCAGTATGGCGAAAAGCCTACATCGGGCGACTGGGAAGCGGGTAACCGCGGTTCAAATCCTGGTCGTGTCGAATATACCGCTGTGATCTAGCCCAAGATAGATCTGTGGGCTTCCATCGGAAGGCAATGGCAAACCACCGAGGTAATTTGCCAAAAGAGCCCATAATAAGGTTACGACGTTTCTGTTAAGAAGCATACAGCGACTAGAGAGAGAGAAAGCGAGAGCGAACTATCCCGTAAAATCTTTTGACTTATACCCGTTCGTTCTTACATAGGTCTAACTTCTGGATTTTGTACACTAGCTTATCTAGTTGTTTGCACTTAGGACACAGTTCTAATTGCTTGAGGTTCCTGCCAAACTCGAAGGTTATGGTCAACTGCTGGTATGAGATTCTTCCAGTAGTTCCGGTGTTACTGTGACTACTACAGGTAGTCTATGCTTCAGTGGCGGCTCGTGGCTTTTTCATTTAAGAAGACTAATCACAAAGCATAGTGTAAAAGTATAATCTATCCCAATGGTGGCTTTCCATATGTGATAGATGTGATAATTGCACACAATTGCACAATTGATTATTATCCAAAGGACATAGTTGCAGTTTTACCAATGCCAACGTTACAGGTAATCATCATCTGATATTGAGGGTGTAAGCTACCAATGGCTCACCAGGAAAATTTTTGTACACTAGATTTTCTTTTGAAAAAGTTGAAAAAGCAAAAGATAAGTTGTATTCTTAAGATTTTCTTCATTTACTCGGATTTTCTAGATTTTCGAATGTTCTGTTTTGTTGGATTTTTGCAAAATTCTTTAGGTTTTTCTTCGCAGCAATTCTCTTTTCGGTTTCAAGTGAAGAGAAACCTGAGAAATTTCACAAAAGATAATGAAAATTCGGTCTACAATAATTTATGTTGTCATTCACACAAAATGGATAAATTTTGAAACCGGGGGGTCTGGGGGGTATGGAATACCCCCCAGTATACTCATCTACAGTTTAATCTGTGTAATCGGAGTCATTTCTCGAAATTATCAGTAATACAGTAAATCCTTGCGGTCCATGTGATGACTATATCATTTCCATGTAGGTTTTCTGTTTTTACGGTAACATCACGTTACCTCTTGGATAAGCGTTGTAAAAGAAGTATCTATCTTTTGATAATTCTCACAATCAAAATTGTATAAATTTTTAAAAATGTTTGTATGGCTTATATAAGTTACTTATAACTATTTTTTGCTACTAGATTGCCAAGGTTGTGCGGCCTGAAGGCCGCACTGCTCTTTACTCGCCCGCACCTTTCAGTTTTTAAAATAGGTAACTAATCTAAGCCAATCGGAAGTGCGTTACGTTACCAAGAAGGGTAAGTTACTTAGTAAGTTCAAAATTTCAGGGGGGCTGCCTCCTTGCCTACCCTGACAAACCGCCGGCCGCTGCTGTGCCTCGTTATCAAGAATGTTAGCGATAAGAGTTTTATACCGCTACTGGGTTGGGTCTATGTCTATTCCCAGAAACCTTACCGGTTACCATTCAGCATCAGACAGCTATCAGGCAGAGAAGATGGGAGTGCCATCGACATTTGTATGCAACCAGTTCTTTCACTGTTCATTTTCTTCAAGACTCTAAGAATTAAATGTTAAAAACGTTCCTGACAGCGCATAATTCTGTTCCTCCTTGTCTGCCGAGATGGAATTCGCCCGGGAAACCAAAAAAACTTTAGGAAAATACATTCGTTTTTGGTTTGCTTATTGATCCCCAGACGATTCAATCGGTTATGGTTATAGAATCTGATTACTAATGAATTTTCTTCTTCTTACACTGCAGTTTCCTTTTAGTTCACTTTAGTTTTGGCATTGTTGCTTTTGTTAATCTTATCAATTCTGGAGAGATTTTTACTGATTTTATTATTTGGAAGGGTCGGAATGAATACAAAAAGAAAATTGGTGAGGTTCCTATGCTCATAGAATCCAGTGGCGTAACAAGCAGGTGAGGGATCCGTGTGCAAAGTTGGTAATAGGGGCCCTGCTTTTATAAATGACAAAAAAAACAATTTTGTATACAGGACTCAAAATTCCCACGATTTCCATGCAATTCCAGTGATTTCCGAAGAATTCCTTCCAAACAAGGGCGAATATAGAGATGAGAAACTACACCCCCTTCCTGATTTTATTAAATTTTGAAAATTATATTTTAATTCTTATCAAAAATATATAGTTTTTGATAATTTTCTGAGATAATTATATATTAGTAGAAACGCGAATGGCGCCTGCGGCTTTAATTTTTGTTCTAGGAAATCAACAAACCGGCCTTTTGTAGGAAATTTTATCTACTTTTTTTGATGATCCATTTCATTTTTTCGAAAAATCAATAGTTTGTCTAAAATTTTGAGTTTTTCTGAAAAAAACGTGATTTGGCAACGTTTTTTCAATATGGCGGCTTTGGCACAAGGAAATTTTGTTCGCAAACCTCAAATTCGGGTTCTACGACCAAAATTACATAGGAATAAGTTTTCAATCCTTTGCCACAGAAATTTGTCAGCTAAAACTACCTGGTTACTGGACTATAGTGAAGAAATGAATATAAATGAATTAAGTAAAGCTAGTACTAATTTGAAGACTTTAGCGCTAGTAAACAAAATTAAAACTGTTATTGAACTGACTTTACATTGGATAAAAATAAAAATGGTGAATTTAATAAAGTGAGGCTTCATACGTTTAACGTAAAGTGCGTGTGCGTAAGGTTAAGCACCTTCGGTTATTATTTCATTGTTGCTCCAAACTTTTAATTAAGGAAACTCGTTTCACAAAATGTAACAATGTACAAGAGATACTTGAATAAAAAATATTACTGTAAACATAGCAAATTGAAATTAATTTATTTGTACATCCGCATTAAAAGGCTTAAGTGTTCGGTGAAAAATAGTTAAGAAATTGCGTCGGAGTTTTGCTCGTCGAAAATTGTCATCAGCAACTTATGCTATTCTACTGCAATTACCATTAAATTAAATTAGTAAACTTTTCATACTACTTCAAGTGCTTACACAAGAAATTTTAAGTGAAATATTACTCGAGATGCTAGCCATGTCGTGATTAATAACGCCGATGTGCAACGCCGAAGGAAAATAGAAAATTAAAAAATTACCAGTGACGTGACGCAGAGTCCTCGAGCGAATTTCTTGCATACTTTAACGTTAAATGGTTACGCGTAGTTCGCTTTTAAGTGGATTTTAATAAAATTAATTTCACGTGAGTACACAGTCAAAATTTATTTATTTCGAAACACTTAGTACAATTCATTATTAAAAATTGCTTATTAATTTCCCAAGCGGTAACGGTTTCAAAATTTGCTTTCAGATCCACGATGTGGTCCCAAGCGATAAAATTCAGCTTTTTTCCAATATTATTGCAAATGGCAGCAGTGAAAGCCAATTTAGATAACGAATCATGCGGCTATCCGTTTTACAAAAAACTGACTTGCTACGAAGTTACCTCATTGGAAAATTTTTTAAACCGAGTCAATCAGTCGGCCATTTCTGCTGAATTATCCATGGACGAAATCCAACAAATTGAAATTACCAACAGCACCGTGAACTTTTTGCAATCCGACATTTTCGACCAACTAAATTTGACGGCCTTTAAAATCACGGAATCCAATGTCACGCAATCGTGGGATAACATTTTCACCAAACTGCCCAATATAAACGCGATCAAATTTGAATTCACCAACCTGACCAATATAACCTACGGGATGTTTCATAATTTAACGACTTTGGAAAAACTCGATTTACGTTCCAACAGCATCGAGTTCATCGACGATTTCAGCTTCCTGTACCTTCCGAACTTGAAGTATTTGTCCCTGTCGATGAACGAAATAGAGATTTTAAATCCAAACCTTTTTATCAAATTGCTCCAGCTGGAGTGTCTCAAGCTAGACAACAACAAAATAAAAGTTTTGGATAAACAATTTTTCGAAAGTTTGGAACATTTAATCAAATTAAATCTCACGAATAATTTCATCGAAACCATTCCGCCCGGAACGTTCGATAATTTAAAATCACTCAAGAAGCTTTTGTTACTGAACAACGAGCTGCAGGTTTTGGAAAACCGAATTTTCCACTCGCTGACCAACCTGAAAATTTTAAACATCGGGCACAACAATATCAAAAAGTTACCGAAGAGTCTGTTTGCGGAGCTCGCGGAACTGGAAGAGTTACATTTCGACAATAACGAAATCGAAGAGATCAAAGTTGACACGTTTGATGGATTGCGGAATTTGGAAGTTCTGAATGCCGAAAATAATAGGATTGTCGGGATACCTTCGGGGTTATTCAAAAATTTGCACAAAATTAAGCAGATCGATTTTTCTAATAATAGAATTAAGACTATCGAGCGTTCGAGCTTTCAAGGGTTGGAAGAAGTGGACGTAATCAACTTAAGCGATAACGAAATTATAAAAATTTCTGGAGAACAATTTCGACACTTCACTTGTGGTCACCTTCACTTGGAAAATAATCGGTTGAAAAAAATCGAGAAAAACACGTTTTTGAGCTTCCGTAGCGAATCGGATAATTCGTCGAATATTGGTTTCCTGTATTTATCGGGAAATCCGTTAAAAGTGTTGGAAAATAATGCGTTTTATGGGCTCGATAAGCTGTTAGAATTGCATTTAGATAACAGTGAAATTTATGAAATAAAGTTTGGTGCTTTCCAAGGGTTGAATTCGCTATCAAACTTGGTGATGGGAAATAATTCCCTAACGCTGATTAATCCCGGAGTATTCGAAGGACTATCGACTTTGATAAAGCTAAATTTGAGCATGAATATGATAAACTTTCTGAAAAACGAAAGCTTCCGTCATCTAAATCAGCTGAGCTTGCTCGATCTGAGCCACAACGACGTAACAGATTTAAATTCTGGATTTTTAAGTGACCTCACATCCCTGAGAAACCTCTCGTTAAAATCGAATAAAATAAGTGATCTGGAAAATTGGCCGTTTAGGAATTTGAAACACTTACGGTGGTTAGATTTGAGTTATAATAATTTGGATCGAATAAATGGAAGTTTGGCGGGCTTGGAATCCTTGCAATATCTTTATTTAAATGATAACAAATTATCAACAGTTAGCACGCTATCTACGTCCGTTCTGGATGATTTGACTTATTTGAATTTGGAAAACAATAATCTGACTCATTTAGAACCCAAAGCTTTCGAGAACGCACCTCGTTTGAAAGTTATCGAATTAAAAGGAAATCAGCTCGAAATACAAGAGCCGGGAAATTCTCCTAATCAGCTTTTAAGCGATGTTTTGATGTAAAAGAAAATTTAATTACTCTTAAATTTCTTTTAATTTGTATTTAATAATTTTAAGTATTTTTATTCGTTAAAATTTTAATTAAATTCTTTTGTACGATTTGTTGGAGAAAAATTAGTTGTTGTAAAAGAAAATTCGATTTCCAAAATAAAATGGGATTTTAAAACTTTTGTATTATTTCTTAACTTTATTGTTACTTTATCGTGGCTTAAATGACGAGGACAAAAAATTATTAGAAAAACAACTTTCCAGAATTATCAAGTTTTTCCAATACAAAAAGTAAAAAACCACTAAAATCAAAAGCAACCAAAATAAATTATGCAAAAATTGAATATTCATTTCACACTCAATATTATACAAAGTTGGAAACAAAAAGAAAATTGTCCATTTGACACATGCATTGTTTGTTTTTCTCCAAACGTCACGAAAGTCAGCTGTTTCATTAACGATTTTAAACACGAAAGTCAAACTTTTCCTTAGCAACATTCATAAAACTACGTGGCGTAGAGTTTCTTTCGAAAGTACAACTGTCGGAGGCTGGTAAAAAAATAACTAGAAATGTGACATTATTTTAATTACGGTATATTTAAATATACCTACCAATTTTTTTGTGCGTGATCGATCTGAATTTTTGCATATGCCTTCCTACCGATAATTTACGGTGGTACTTATCAAGTGAGAGGGGAGAATTTTTTGCTCAGGTTTTTGATATCTAGCGCCGTTCCCGAGTTATTGCTAAATTTGAAATTTATTTTTGAATTTATTTCGTTTGAAGAAAAAGTAACATGTTTTATTCGGATGGAAAGGTAACTTTTCCTGCCACGTAAGTTTTCCATTCGCTCGGCTCGTTCCACTCACCTCGCAAATGAAAAAACTCGCTAGGCAGGAAAAGTTAATCTTTCTATCCTAATAAAACAAAATACTATTTTGTCAGAGATTTTCAATTACCCAATAAAATCAGCTGACGCATTTTTCCCTGTGAAAGCTTTCTGAAATTCAGATTTACTATTTTTGTTTGTGATTTATCTCATTATCTAGTTTTAATTTTTGAAACCAAAAGTTTGTTTGAATCGCATAATTTGACAAACCGGAAAATTTTTAAGATTATTTGGGAAATTGATGAAGTTAATTTGAATTTTAACTACTACACTGTAACGTTGAATTAGGTATTTAAAAACTGCAATTTTAATTTTCATTATTTTATGTGATCCCATTAAATTACAAGGTACGGGGGGCATTCCATACTCCCAAACCTCCCGGTATATACTGCCGTACCATAGATTCATTTGTTTTAAATAGTTTCTCTTCTTTGTTTCAAAAGAATTTTTACTTATTGAAGTCGATCACAGATGATATATTATACAAATCTTTGCTTTTTTAAGTGTACTGGAAGGTATTCCATACCCCCTAGACCCCCCGGTTTAAAATTTCAAGAATTTCATATCATCTAGATCGATGGGGAAGTCTGGAAATCTGGAATGTTTTCTTGTAATTTTGGTTTAAATTGAAATTTAAAATATTGCAGCTTGATTCTTAACACAATGGCTGGAATATTGGAGAATATTCCATACTCCCTCGACCTCCTCGGTTTTAAAAATTGAAGAGTTTAAAAAAAAAATGTTTCACTCTTTCAAAACTTGCCGGTGCCGGAAGATCTAGACAGCTGAATATTTTCATTAAAAATGTCTCTTTTGAACATACTTTTTAATGCACTGGGGGGTATTCCATACCCCCCAGACCCCCCGGTTTGAGGATTTAAGGATTTGTATAGATTATCTGCGATCGATGATTTTTAAACCGGGGGGTGTGGAACACCTTCCAGTACACTAAAAAGTATGTTCAAATATTTTATTATTTTACATTTAAATAAATTATTGTTTAAACCAAAATCACAGGAGACTGGGAGGTATTCCATACCTCCAGACTCCCCCGGTTAACTGCCGTAATATAAATACATATATTTGTTTTAAATAGTAAAAAATTCTTATTTAATCAAGTCTGTCAGGTCGAGATAATGCACACAAACCTTTGAATTTTCTAACTGGGAGGTCTGGGGGTATGAAATACCTTCCAGTAGACCAAGAAGTGTGTTTAAAAGGAAAATTTTTAATTCAAATATATCTTTTAAACCCTCCGGTGGGTACTACCTCGACATACTACATATTATGTATTTATTCAGAAATAGTGAAAAGTTCTTTTTCAATAAAATCAATATAATTGCATTCAAACCATCAATTTTTAAAACCAAGAAAACTTGAGGAGTATGGAGTTTCGTCCATAATTCCAATTAGAAAAATGTTTAATGCAATAATTATTACTAATACATTTTTTAATATTTTATTTTATGTAGTTTTATTGTTTTTCAAACCAAATTACATGGTTCTGGGAGGTAGTTCATACCTCCAGACCTCCCAGTTAACCGTCGGACTATAGATTTATTTGTTCTAAAAATGAAAAGATTCTTATTTAATGAAGTCTATCACACGATAATGCACACAAACCGTCGGCCTTTCAAACCGGGGGGTCTGGGGGGTATGGAATACCCTCCAGTGCACCAAGTAGTGTTTTAATTTTTTTAAATTTAACGGTTTTCGAAAGTATGAAATATCATCCAGTATTTGCTAATTATGTTAAGAAAATAAGTGTGAATAAAATTATGACTAATACAGGTTTTAATTAAATCTATAATAATTTATGATATTTCTCTCCTACTATATATTTTAACGAATATATACTATTTGATTCGAGTCACCAATTTAATTTTTTTTTGCCAAGTTTGTATACCGGGTGCTGAATGAGTTAGCCGAACATAGGAAATTAACATGTAAAAACTTATTTATGCAAATTCCTGATTCCCTATTATTTTAGAGAAAAAAATGAAAGACACAAAAATAATGCAGAAATATAAACTACGAATGATAACAGCATTAGATTTCATTTAACTTTTACTTAAAAAGTCAAAAAATGCTTTTGAAATTGTTAAAAGATTTAGTTATCAGACTGGCCATGCAAGTTTCCATGGTAATTATTTTTGAAAATAGAAATTAAATTGAAATTATTACATTGAAATTTTAACAATTTTGAAAGCATTTTTGGACCTTTTAAGTAAAAGCTAGAAGAAATCTAATGGTATTATCATTCATAGCTTATATTTCTGCATAATTTTTGTATCTTTCATTTTTTCTCTAAAATAATTAGGGAAGCAGGAATTTACATAAATAGGTTTTTACATGCTATTTGTTAAATAAAATAATTGTTAATTGAACTTCGTTTCAAATCACGTCAACCTTCACCGCTCACTCATAGACAGTAGTACTAAAATCCGGCTCTCCGATTGGTTCTACCACACCGAGGGTTATAATCCGTTAAATTTATTTACGGAGAATTCTAACTACCTAATTATAATCACAGTGGTTGCTTGATGTGACCGCTAGTTGAGTTATGAGCGGAAATTCTGGGTTCAAACCCCGGACTCGGCAGAATTTCTTAGCTCAGCCCTGGGCATTGAACGACTACCCGTGCAGCTAATTTGGAATTTGGAACTACCTAATTGCAGCTGGAAACACTCTAATATATTCATTTCACATGCATTTTGGTAAAGTAATAATAGCCATTATTCACGGGTATTGAGTAATACCTCATTATTCCATTGTATTGAGTAATAATCCTCGGAGGCGTGAACAATTGCACTAGTTGACCAATTACAATTTACATTAAATATATCAATTATTTTGAACTGCCAGATTAAAAATTTAAGTTTGATGCAATTTAAAATGCAAACAGAATAATCGAAAATAGATTGCAATATTCGAAATTGACTGCATTTGTTTAAATATCATATTAATTCTAAATCCAGTTAAATTGATATTAAAAGTTTGTTATTTTGTAAAGATGTATTCAATCACATGTAAGATAATTAGCACTTTTTTGACAATAAAAAACCAAAAAGTTGCAATAAAGTAGAAGTTCTACTTTGGGCGGGAATTAGACATTCGTCGTTGCCATCACGCCGTCGCCGTTTCGCCGTCGATTCGTTTATTTACCCGGTAAATATAACACAAAATAATACATAAAGCAAGTGAAGGTTTTAATAAAAATTCAAATTATCAAATGTGCAATAATAAAAAGAATTTTAATTTTATTGTTTAATTAATCGGTTAATTTTTCTGGGAATAAGGAAGTAGATCAAACAAAACTAATATGGTGAAAATGTACGGTAATGGTTTTCTGATGGAAGTTTTACCAATAAAAAGCGTAATTCTACAATTTATTGTAGTACTCCTAAACGTTTAACGTTTTTTTAACGTGTTTGAGTTTGATGTTTACATTTAAATTTCCCACTCAAAGCGTAAAATTAATTAAAAGTTCAATTAAAAACTTGCGCTATTTCCGCACAGTTCCAACTTTTAAAAAATATATTCGAAATTTTTTCGAATCCATGATAATTTCGATTTTATAACAAAAGTTTTATTAGTTTACTGGCGTAAAAATTAGTTAATTTCCTTTAACTTTTCAGCTGATGGAAAAATTCGGAAAAATAAATACTGCGAAATACTTGGTAGGAACAAACTCGAAATGAATGATGGCAGATAAAATTTATCAAGTAGAAAACATTTTTTTCTTTATGTGCGAAATAATCAGTGGCGTTCCGCTTGGAAGAGGTCAGGAAATGCAGTCATTTCGGGACGGTTTTTATTTTGTGTTTTCCAGAAAACACTTAATTTTCGAAGACATTTCCGTTTAATGAAGTTATGTACGAGTATGGTAAAGAAAAATTCCTAGGTGTTTATAATTTGCATAATTCAAATGGAAAATCTAATATTCTCAATTCCAAAATGACTGTGATCCATCACGTCAACCTTCATCAAATACAAAACCGACTAAAGGAACCTTGAACTTTCCTGTATCTAATCTTTAGATTAACTCAAAGCTTGGTTATTAATGAAGGCGGTTGAATGCTCAATCCTTAACTTTTACAAACAATTTCCTATTAATTACATTCCACGTTCGTTCAGAATTATGAAATGCATGCGGTGTACAGGTTCGATTATATTAAAAAATAAATAAATCTCGAAAAATCTCCAAAATCTGTATGTCTGCACTAGAGGTAATTAATCATTTTTCAAATTGTTTTCTTGTGCGTTCCAAAATATTTACTTTAGCATGTTTTTGAAATCATCCGACTATATCGATCGAGGAAAGCTTTCCAAAATATTTTAGAGGTTATTTTACCTATATAAACCAATGAAATTAAACCGAACTCGGTAGAAAAAAAATACAACGAAATACATTACAAATATTTATTTTGCTAATTATGACGGAGTAACCGAACCGGTTAACTTGTAATGAAAACAACCATTTAAATAAATTGTTGTTTTAAATATTACCTCGCACTGCGCCATTGTAATTTTGCATTATAATTAAGTTTTGGGTTAATTTTAAGCAAGTTTAAGATTCAACCTATCCAGATTTCATGTGTCCTGATGACCCTATTTGGTTGCTAATTTACTTGGCAACCCTATCAGTTCTTCGCTTCTCCTACACCGACTTCCGTTACAGTGTTGATGTTATATTGATGACCTGCTTTCAAACTTGAGTTTAAGTTTTCATCTTACAAGATTTAAATGCCACGTTTTAGTTTTTTGTTTGTTCCACAAAACACTTACAAACTCGAATGAATTTTCAACAAATTACTACTTAGCAGTGTTCTTCGTAATTCGGTCTTTATTTTTTCCGAAAAGTTTCTAATTACGTGATTCGCTATAAATAACTAGCTGGAAAAGTGTGGGTTGATGTATCAAACTTTGGTTCATTTTGCGGTGTATTTTATAATTGTCTCATTTTGGAAATACATGAATTTTTCATTTTCCAAAAAGCATCTTTTAAGACTTAAGAATGTAATAATTTGGGATAATTTTTGCAATATGCCCCACGTTGGGCGCCAATTTAGTTGCTATAACTACCGCTACAATTATTCAATTATAGTCGTCACAAACAAATTTTAATTTTTAGAAATATTTCTTATGTAAATTTTGTTACAAACTGTAACTTAGAAAGAATGTAAAATATAAGATTCACACGCTTACTCAGTGGCGTAGCCAGGGGCCCACGAGCGTAGCGAGTCATTTTCTAATAGCGCCGCAGGCAAAATTTTTTTACGAAAATTTAAATTTCTGATTTTGGGGGTGGCCCGGGTCCCTCGAGCCCCCCTCCTGGCTACGCCACTGCGCTCACCTGAATTCTTATGAAAAGAAAATAAAAAAATATATAAAAATTTTACAGTTTGAAAAAATTTCTAGTTTAGTATTAGGCTTGGAATGTAAATGCCAAGGTTGTGCGGCCTTTAACCTTTCAATTTTTTAAGGTTGGAATCGTCGGTAACAGGTCACGGTTGCCGGTAAACCGCCTGACTTCCCGGCAGTTTTGCTAGAACTTTGATAGTAATCTAGAGCAGGGGTTCCTAAACTTTTTAGCTTAAGGGACAAACTGAATGCATCACAAAGCACCGAGGCCAAGATCTACTAGCTCATCAGATTAAGGTTAATTTTGACAACTGTTTTTTGTGTTTTGACAATTATTTTTATAGTCGGTAAATAAAATATCTGTTTATTATTTTGAATATATAAATAATCTTAACTTGTGAGAATAAATAATATTAAAAACTTCAGTATAACAAGTTAAATGAAATAATCTAATAGAATAGCATATTCTGTAACGAGTTAGGAATTGGTATATTCTACCATGGCGAGGGCTACGGTCCACGATTGCAGAATAGCCATTCCATTTGGCTATAAAATATATTAAACTAAGATTAGGACTAAAAATATATTTCCAATATTGCAAATGAGTGGATATTGCAAATGAGTGGTTGTTCCACACCCCCAGACCCCCCGGTTTACTTTTAAGTTATTTATAATAATTTATAATTAATTTAATTTATAATAATTATTATAAAAATACAAAGTCAAAATTGTAAACCGGGGGGTCTGGGGGGGTGTGGAACACCCTCCAGTACATATCGCAAGATTTCCATTCCTTTAGAATACTTAGAGAAGCAAAGGAATTTATAATTTTACAAATTTTGCCAGGAAAACCCAGGAAATTTGAATTTTTAAGTAAAATTGTGAAAGAAATTTAAATCTTTGGATAGAGAATATTAAAGCTTGAGAAAACATTTATTTCACTGCCAAAATTGTAAACCGGGGGGTCTGGGGGTGAACACCCTCCAGTACATATAATAAAGAAATATCTATCGAAAATTAAAACAATATTATTAAGTAACAGAATTTGAATTTTAAATATATTTAAGTGTTTATTAGCTGGCAACTAGCAATTCTGTTTTCTTTTTTGAAATAAATTGAAATTTATAATAATAAATTTAAAATTAGCTGAAGGAAACAGGCTAGAATTTATAACCAACCACCACCTGGATACCTGCTACTATATCAAATTTAAACTTTTCCATTAACAATTTATTTCAGTGAAGATTTATGCTTTCAAATTATTTTAAAAATTTATTATTTAAAAAATAACATAGCAATATATTATAAAAAGCTATATCTGCCAGTCAGTGCGGCCTTAAGGCCGCACAACTTGGTCAATCAAGTACTTAATATTTAAAATTACGTTTTTCTGCTTGTCATTGCTTTCGTAATGCAAGAATTCACTTAGGTTGATATAAATATAAATATAATAGTTTCTAATATAGGTAATAATATAAATTTAAAAAAATCCAAATCCACAAAATATAAATTTCTAAATATAAATATAATTGTCAAAATACATTCAATGTAAAATGGAAAAGTAAACTGGACAGATAACTCAACCCAGGTGCGACGATATCAATTTTACTTTATATCTTCTAAACTTCAATTTTAATATTATCAAGTTAATTTTAAATAAAATTATCCTTAGATCTTCGAATTAAGATTCAAATTTTTCCAAAACCAAACCAACTTTTAATCTTATCAGAAATATCCAATTCGTCAAAACAATAGGACAATTTTCAAAATTATTCAAAATCTCAAAATTAATTTAATTTTTCAAAATATCAAATCTCAAAATCAGTAACTCAAATAAATTTAAGAGATAACGATCTCCTTATTTGCTTCTGGCGGACAATTTCGTTTAAAAGCCTGGTTTTCCCACCTAGCTGCTGCCAATGGGAAAATCAGAAAGTACAAAATATTTGCACATTTTTAAGACAAAACAAAATCTTTGAAAAAAATACAAAATTTACAAATTAAAAACCAAAATTCCAATTGAGGACTTCTATAAGTAATCGTATCGAGTCGAGGTTTTAGTAAGCTAGTCTCATGCCCCAGCAGCTAGTTCTGTAAATAGCCTGGTAGAAAATAAATAGTTTGCATTTTCTTTTTCTGGTTACTTAAAACCGATTAGTCCAATTAGATTTTCTTATCTCATTTTCCGTTTTCTTGACGGCAGAAATTTGAAACGAAGTTATCCAATTTGTCTAACAAGAGAAAATTTTAGAGTTTAAAAATTTATTTTTGTTTCTACATGGAAACCTGTGATCTCAGCATCACAGAGAGCTGTTTTTCAGTTACCTGCCACTTTATTTTCTCAAGTAAAATTCTCCTTATCTCAAAATAGAAATGTTTGATCAACAATTTCATCAGTTCTTATTCTTTCTTGAATCTTATTTGAATTAATTTAATTTCCAAATTCAAAATTTTTTGAAATTAATTGATTTTACAAAAGAGCCATGCGAAATCAAAATTATATTGGACGTGAAAATTTGAAATGTATCTTTCGCTTTGAGCAGTTCGATCCAGATATTGAAAACAAATCCGCTTATCTTGGTGGACCATTTTCTCTTTTACTCATCTGATACGATCCAAACTTTTTGTAATAAATTTTCTTGTATTATGTGCTTTATATGTTGCCTTCTTAATAAGAAAATACGATTACGACATAAATTATTTAATACAATCTAGCAAAGATTCTGTAGCATCAAATTAATTAATTTTTGTATGTAGTAATAAAAAGTTACGGTTGTTGTTTAACAAAATTTAACGAGATTGTTATTATCAAACTGCAAAAAAGACGCATGGCCACATCATTTGGGTTCGGAATTTGTGTCCTCGGAAATGCGGGGTAAGGACGCACTGTGGTCACCGTAATTTGCTCGACGTGATGGAACGACCGAACAAAATTCGAACCAAATAATGTCTAGTAATTATTGTAGCTGATAAATAAACCATCAGTGAAGCTTTCGATTCTCTAGAGTCGCACATTAAATAAAATAAATTATTAAAATTACTGCGTAAATAGTGGAGGTATTCGTTTCATAAATACTTAAAATTAAAAGCTCCGGGGAATCACGTCATTTCCGTTTTCTTTTGAATTTTTTAACAAGCAAATAAATACACTTATCCAAACTTATATTTTACCTTTCGTGCAATATTTAAAGGTGGTATCTCGATAATTAAAGTCCCAGAACAATGGCTTAGCTAGTGCTTGTAAATTTCCACATTTTAATATAAATGTCGGTTTAACAATGGGAATTAAAAATAAACTAAAAGATATTGAGTTTTAATGCAAACATTCAAATAGCTTGGCAAACTAACCACCTGAACAATAAAATGAAATCTGGAAACATTTACATTAAACACAAATTCCTTCCAACGTAACAAAGGGTTGTCAAGATAAAATTTGCTATTTAAGTTGAAAAAATTATATTTGAACTTCGTCCAAGTAATTTTCCTTTTTCTTGCAGTGTTTTTCCACCATCAAACGAAATTCTGCAAGAACAATGGAATTTTCTTCCGACTTAACAAGTAATGAACGAAATAATATTAACATTTTTCTCAGAATGTAAACTCGCAATTCACATTTATATTTGCCGCCCTCTCTTCAGCAATTTATTATAAGGATTACAAAAAGGATCATCAATATTTTTAAAATTATTATTGATATTGACTGAGAACCTGAGGTTGTGCAATGTTTATAAAAAATAAAAAAGTAATTCTAATATATAAAATCCTTGCACGCTTCTCCAAGTATTCTAAAAGAGTGGAAATCCTGGAATATGTACTGGAGGGTGTTCCACACCCCCCAGACCCCCCGGTTTACAATTTCGACTTTATATTTTTATAATTAACTTTCAAATTAACACAGGAAGCTGCTGCTAAACTCCATGAGCAGAATGATAATTAAATAAATATGCTTTCCAAGTTTTAATTTTTTCTATCCGAAGGTTAAATTTCCCTCATTTTTTCTTAAAAATTCAAATTTCCCGGTTAGGTCTAATCTTAGTTAGTTTAATATAGTATTTTTCGGTTGGTAAAATTGTAAACCGGGGGGTCTGGGGAGTGTGGAACACCCTCAGTGCATATCGCAGGATTTTCACCCTTTTAGAACACTTGAAGAAGATACAGAATTTAAAATTTTACAAATTTCGCTAGGAAAAACCGGGAAATTTGCATTTTTAAGCAAAAGTGAGAGAAATTTAAACCTTAGAAACTTGGAAAAACATTTATTTAAGTGTCTTATTGCTCAGAGTTTAGCAGCAACTTTTGCGTTACTTTGAAAATACAGAAAAACGGGGAGTCCCCCAGTAGCGGGAAACGAAATTAAATGTTTGAATATTATACCCCTAAAAACGAGATCCACCGTCTAGCTGCCCGTCCGCGGACGAGCTTTCCAGCTTATAGATATATTATATTATGTAAATTTAGTGTATTTAGATTTAAAATTTACATGAATATCACTAAATCAAAATGGTTCGAGAGTCAGAATAAAGTAATCCCGGGAGTAGTATGCAAAGTGCTCCCACGATTTTAAAAAGTTACATATAAAATTATAGTAGTTATGATCTAAATTCCAATTATCAACATTAAATTTGGAGAATCATTCAAAAATAAGCGTAAAAAAGCCAAAACTGAATGTTTAAAATTAAAATTTAGGTAGCAGAAATAGCAAATCTAGTTAGACTAGATTATTAAAAATGTCCCTGACTGTGCTTCAACTCGAAAATTACGGATCTAGAAAGCCGAGATCTTTGTTGTTAAGTTAAATTCGATTGTAATGAACTAAATCCAGTTTAAAATAAACATATCAGTAAATAATTAATTTATTAAATATATTATTAATGTTAACAGTTGCACTCCTAGAAGACAACTGCGACTGGCTCCTCCTATTAAAACAAATTCTGCAACTATTTACGTCAAGTACACATACCGTCAACAGAATGAGTAAATTTCGGAAATTCGATTATTTCGAAATTTGAAATAAAAATTTTTGTTTGAAGTTGATTCTCACTTTAATCGGTTCATTTTAATGTCATTTTTTAAATTTTAAGGAAATTTCATTGATAACAACTATAAAAACTTAGGGGACAGTTAACGTATTGCACCCGTAATCTCAGTTATAAGCAACTGAAACATCCTTTAGACTGGAATTGTTCTTTATTACTATTATATATTAAGAGTATATTAACAGCTTTGTTTGCAATTTTTTTGAATATTTTGGCCAATTAATTAAATTAAAATGTAAATGTTACAAATAAATAACTGTAAATATCTAAGAGACGCATTATTCAAGTGGCTTCATAGCATTTTACTAAAATAAGCAGAATTAAATTATTTTTTTTATAAGTTTAAGTTAATTTTTCATTATTCGATATAAAATAACTAGATTGCCTTGGTTGTGCGGCCTGAAGGCCGCATTGATTTATAATAATTTCCCAATGTTTCCAGGCATACGAATATTTATAAGCTCAGGTCAGGTTAGGTTGGATTACATTTTATTTTAAATTGCATTTCGTAAATATTTATAGCCGAATTTTACTTAAAAACAGAAACTTTCTAAACCCATGCTTTTGGGTTATCTGCCACTTAATGAATTTTTTAAATTAAACTGATTTCCCAGTTTTACTTAAAAACAGAGATTTCTTTTATTTTATTTTAAATTGGCTTTCGTAAATATTTATAACCGCATTTTACTTGAAAATACTATCTAAACCCATGGTTTTGGGATATCTGCCGCTTAAAGAGATTTTTTTTAAATTAAACTTGTTTCGCAGTTTTACTTAATAACAAAGATTTCTGTCCGTCTAGATCTAAACCACTGTTTTTGGGACGATGTCTCCTGACGATGCAGGCTTTTTTATAGAGTTTGTACTCTGAATCTTCCATTTTAGCTGCTTAGCAATCATAATCTGGCTTGATCCGAAGATAAATGCTTCACCTAGTCAGTCATGGCTCATAATGGGTTCAATAGTTGACCGTGGAGTCCGGTTAATGTCGGGCACATTATCTGCTGTAAATATGGCGAATTCACTCGCACAAATTTTCCAACCCAACCCAGTCCAACCATTTTACAACAAAAGTTGAATCTAAGCTAAACCCAATTTAATAATTACAACAAACCAGTTAATATTTAAAAGCACAAAATGCTGGTATTAATTCGGGGGGTCTGGGCGGCATGGAAAGCCCTCTAGTGCACTCTATGCCAAATACCTCGTTGGTAAACATTTCCCACTCCAATTCGAGGTATTTGGCAAAGAATGTATTGGAGGGCATTTCATGCCCCCCAGACCCCCCGGATTGACACCTACGTTTTTTGTTTGTGACTTTAAAGAGCACTGATTTAATTAATTTTTTCATTGCTTTAATGAACTTTTTTTATTATATATTGACGTGTTTAATTTGTCCTACCATTTTTTGACAAAAGTTTGATCTAAGCTAAATTCAATTGAATTATTACAACAAACCAGGCAATATTTCCGTAATGAATTGTATAAATTCTATGGTTTAAAGTTGGCTTATAAAAATACAAAACGCTGGTATCATTCCGGGGGGTCTGGGGGGTATGGAATACCCTCCTGTGCATCTTTTCTTCTTATTCACGTGCCAAAACCATAGAGTTATTTAGTTTCCAATTTTAAGAGATGTTTCATACTTCATAGATTTTTGTTCGCGAATGCTCATCATCAAAAATTAAAAAAAAAAACAATTTAATAGTCGATTACACGATTAAGTCGGGCAGAAGCCGCCTGATCTTTTAGTAAATATACAAAGCAAAGGGAGAAATCGCAATATAAATTTTCATTTTATTTATCAGATTCATTCAGATTTTCTTAGATTTCTTAGAATTTTCCAGGATTTCCTTAGGTTTTGAATTCATCAAGAAAGGAAAGGAAATAGCTCTCAAGTTTAAATTTCTCGTTGCAATTAATCTTCATTATTGGTACAATAACCTTCTCATATAGAAATTCCCTCATCAGCGTTCAGTTTCAGAGTAGAATTTATGGAGATCAGGATTAGGAGATTGGTGTTTAATTTATGGACTGAACGCTTTTAAACAATTTTAAAAGGGCGAATCAGATTAGTTTAAAATATTGGAATATTGAAATTTCGGTGGGTTTATAATTAATTTATTAATTAAGAAAAAAACGGTAAAAATCAAAAAGTTGATTAGGCAAAAAAACACTTTAAGCAGTTAGCTACAAAAGTTCTTTAAATGCTTTCGAAGTCTTCTATTTTTTCATGATTTTTCATGCCTTTCATGAAAGCACCTGAGTAGGAAACTAAAAACCTCCCTAAGGTGGATTCTGATTAGATTCCACACATAAATACAGAAAGTATTATTGCGAATTCTCACAATTCGGTAATTACCCTTTTCTTATCTGGTTCCAATAAAATCAGGAACACGGTTTCTTGCTAGCATAAAGAAAAAATTATTTTATTAAAAATTTAATTAGGCCAATAAGAAAATCTTAACATATCGAATAAAATACAACACAAAATGCAAATATATTAAAAATTTTGAAACATTCAACTGAACCAAAGCGAGAAGAGAAAGTAAACTGAAGCCAACATTGAAACTCATATTCTTCATGGTCTAGTAGCAGGAGGTGGAGGTGGGGGTGGCCGAATATTCCGAACCAACTCTTCAGAGTAATTTAGTGGTGCAAATGAAGCAAACTGCCCAATTGATCTATGATACCAGAACAACTCATACAAGCCAAATTCATTAAATACATATAAATACAAAGTATCATATATATATCTTATGGCTACTGCTTTTTGGGCAGGATAGGGTTGATGTATATTCAGCGAATAATTAAAATGAACTGGAAACCTATTGACTTGGTGCCCTCTTGCTATATTAGTCAATTTGTTATCTTCCGTCAGTCTAAAAATGTAAATGGTAGCCGACTTCCCGTTGCACACAATATACTCAGCACATCGACTAAAATTAAGCGTTGGAATCTCAGTTGTAATTATATCAAAATTATAAACTTGCGGCCATTCATAACTGTAAACCACCACAGAAAAAACCCTAATATGGTTTCTAGATGCAGTAGCCAAACTTGTTCCACTTTTACTAAAAGTTAATGCAATCACAGGATGCCTCCTGTGAGCATATATCACTGTTTGACGAGCTAATTTTTTTCCCAGTATTCGTACATCAAGTGTTCCTCGAGTATCTCTAGATGATGTACATGGGTAAACTAGATATGCATTACTGATGGCACAGATACCATGCTCATTTATTTCTGTATTGATAGATCTCTCAGATCCTGCAATAATATTTCCGTTCAGTCCTATATTATATATGAAGATCGATCGGTTCAAGCAAACGGCCAAATATTCTCTACTTGATGTGAACGACAAAACAGGTTGCCTGAACATAACTGTTGGCCTTATAAGCTCCAAAGACGTTTCAAATCGCTGTAGCTCCAAAATTGGAGTAACACCATTGGGATTTTGTTTGATTAAAGCAATCAGGTTTTCTACTCTAGCCCCATTATAGAAAGTTAACGGCTCGACAATTATTGCTTCAGCACCATTACCTCTTGGTTGCGAAAACAATTGATTCAGTCTTCCAACTGCATTTACTTTATATATGTGGTATCCGTCGATGTTCCAAATACACAGGATATGATTCTGATGAAATTTCATTTTGTAACGTGCAGAATTTTGTTGACCAATAGCCAAAGCCAAGTTGACCGGTACATTTCCTGGATTCATTTTTGGATTTTAAGTTAAATTTGGCTGAAGTAACTAAATTTTGAAAACTGTTTTGGTATTAATGCACTAGAACATTTTTAATTTTTCTACTAACAACACAGCTGGTACGAAGTGGAACTAACGCGCCTGCCTCGGAGAGCTTATCAACTTGGAAAGTGTAAATGGAAAATAACTAAAAATTTTAATGTATCGCACAATGCATATGTACTTACAAGGTTTTGCTTTCATAACGACAGCTTCTGTTTAGTTTGGTTTGATTTGGCTAGGATAACACCATCCTGCCATCAGGTTAATCTAACAATTGTTTTTGCGTTCTGGCTGCTGTACGGTTTTGCAGAGATTTTTCTACAAAGCTGATTTCTTAAATTTAATTTCCGATTGTAGCGGTTTGAAGGACGCCTGAGTTTCAAGCACACCTTAAATTGCCATTTGTGCAACTATGAAACTCGATTTCACAACAATGAAGCACTGAGCAAAGTAAACTCCAATATTAACTCCAAGTCCAATATTAAACTGACCGGAGGTTAACACCGATTCCTACATGTATATCTAAGCGGTAGATAATGTGATTTCAATCCTTAGAATTCACAGAGAACACAGAGAAAAAATTGGAGTAATTTTTACTTCAATTGAAGTTCAAATCAGCCTCACACCAATTTTGAAGTAAATTTTACTAAAGTTCAAGTAAATTTTACTAAATATGAAGTAAATTTTACTAATTTTGAAGTAAATTTTACTAAATTTGAAGTAAATTTTACAAAATTTAAAGTAAATTTTACTAATTTTGATATAAAATTTACTTTAATTGATGTAATATTTACTTCAACATTATTGCAAGGATTGTTTCTTTCTCTGCGAAGGTTCTCTTACTCTCTTGGAAATCTAACCTTCTTTGTAGTAAATTTGGAGAGACAGAACAGCTTAAACAAAAACAAAAAGAGAATTGTCCTGAGCGGAGCCGAAGAAGAATGGCTCTTTTCTATTTTCAAGGGAATGGTGGAAAACCAAAGAGGCTAATAACCTACACGACTCAGAGCCAATAAACCCACCAACTACCACATTCTCACACTCTCATCAAACCGGTGGGAACCGTCCCACGCTACCGCTAGGTGAACCAGAAGGAACAAATATCTGCCCAAGCAGAAAGATGAACCCTAAAAAGCTACAGACAAACTCTACCAATTACGAGTTGCGATGTCATCAACTCCGGCACCGATCCGTAAGTCAAGATCTGGTATAGGAGAGTATCCAGGCTCCTACTTAGGGTACCAATGGTCCTGGAAACGGCTGCGCAGAAGGGAACAAGTAGTCTACAAATGGATACAGTACGAAAGTACGCTTAACTATCCGTTTACTCAGCAGTGTTTTTATTCAATTAAAACCTACATTGCGCACCGGGGGGTCTGGGGGGGTATGGAATTACCCCCCCAATGCATGACTGACTCAATATATGGTCTTGCAGTACGAAAATATACTTAACTATCCTATTCTGATCTGGTCGTATAGGTCTGTAGGTGATGTTTACAATTATGCTTAACGGTGCATCTAGGCAATCGAAATTTAATGTTTTCAACTGAAGCTTGAAAAAATACGTACTCCCTCAAGAGAAGGAATATTAAACTCTCGTTTTGCAAATCAGAAGTATTATAAATTATAATGAATATCTTGAAAAACTTTCGGCAAGTATAACTTTAGAACGGAAGATAAAAATGCAATTTTGCATTTTAATTAATTTAAATATTAAATTGGTCCGAGAAGCGTAGTTTCTGTGTTACTGAAGACGTAATTGTAATAATTTGCATAATTTTTAACGAGCGTATATTCAAATTATTGCACAGTAAAGCATAAAAAAATTTAAGTAGGTTATGATATTGCTCTAATGATATTGCTTTTTTGTAATTTTATATGCATCACATAGGCAGTGCCTCGATATCTTATTTTTGTAAATTTACATTTTAATTATTTGGTGTCAAAAACGTTCATGTTAACAGATCCAAATAGAAATTTGGCAAGAGATTCTAAAGAAAAGTCTTGGCGGGAAATTTAAAAATGATTTGCAACATTACAACAGTGTTAATTATTAAAATGAATGAGAGTCTAACTTCACTATTCGTGTGCTTAGCGTTTTAAAGTTCACATTTACAAAATGTTGAGCAATAAAAATCTATTTTAACTTCAGTATGTAAAAGAATCTTTTCTTACCAAACTACAGTTCGTCCATTTAAATAAAAATGCATTTGTTCACAATTTTAAACAATTCACTGGCTACATCACTGGAGAGAAAAGTTTACTAACCTGAATTGCTGCTAAACCCACGACGTGGACCCTACCTGCAATAATAAAGAATTCTTTGTTAGTTATCAATTCAGATGAAAATGATTTTGGTCAAATTACCTTTAACACTGTAGTCCTTCCGCCTTATTCGTCTTGACCATAATAGCTTTTCCATCGTCCATAACTCATCAACCCGGACACTTGCACGATTTCGAACGAAAATTTTTATAAAAACACACTTAGAAGCACAAATTTTTCACTCAAGTATTAAAAAAAATGATTCGCGATTATTTATTAATAAGCTAGCATCAAGCTTTTTCACAAAGATTCGTACTCGACACATTACACTCCCGTTCGCGGTATACGAATTTCGCGTTCACGCACTAATGTCGATCTTAACTGAAAATAAAAAACAATTTGTTAATCGAGGTTATAAATAATAACAAAATGGTTTATTCTTTATACAAAAGAAACGCTGCGTACAGGATTCAAACCTGTACTGGTTAAACTTAATGGATTTCAAGTCCATCTTCTTAACACTTACCCGAGCACTTATCCGAAATTCACAAAACATTGCGAAAATTTGTAAACAAAATTGAAAATTTCCACTGTTGGAAAATTTTATATGCCCGAAACTGTTACTCAAATTTCCACAGACGTGGAAAAATCACAAATACTTATATCCCAAACAGAATTGCACGGTTTAAATTTTTCATACGATGTTATTTCAACGGCCTTAAACAAGCAAATGAGGCCGAACGGCGCATCGTAATTTGTATGTCATCTTTTTTGGTTTCCTGTTAAGTTTTTAACATAATAATTTAATCATGTAACGATGTCTCATGTCGATAAAATACGTAATAAATAGTATTTAGTCACTCAACGTTTTGATTGCTTTCTTTTGTTTGTTAATTTTGACTTGACAGACGCAAATGTTTTGTTTTTCTACTTATTTTATTAACTTTTCTGCTGTTTTCATTGCTTTTTTGACTTTTCAGCATTACTGAGTTCACAGTCTGATATTTAGCCAGTTTTCCCCGTGGGAGTGAGGAAAAATCTTTGAAAAATGGTTAATAAAAATGAATGGACCGACATAGAAATGAAAAAATTGTTATATTTACACAATTCGGGCAGATTGAGAAGAAATAAAAGAAAAACAAATGAAGTGTTAAAATGTGTAAACTCCAAAATTAAATTGTTTACTTAGAGGTTATTGCCGTCTTGTTTTTGTAATATTTCAGTTTGAATAATTAACTTCAAGAAACGCAGTAATTTACCTAAAATGTTTTACTTGGAAAACTGAATTTGCTGGGTTTGCTTAGGGAATAGATAAACATGTAAAGTGTTTGACCGTAACGCTCTCTATTATTGATTATCTTTCTAAACAACGATAATATATTTTGTCCTACCTTTCTGGGTATTTTCATTATTTTTACACCTGCATGCGAGAATGGAAAATTTCAATAATTTATTAGAAATAAAATTTTAATTGGTGACCCCGGAATTGACATCTTTATCGGTTATTTAAAAAACCCTATCGGGAAGTACAAATTGTACTTAGCAAATTTTTATCTCCTAATGCTCGTGATAGTAATTTGTATTCATTTTCTTACTTTGCGGCTTTAATAAGTTAATTGAACGCAATTAATTAAATGTGATCTCGCGGTTCTTCCTAAGCACGTCCATTCTATCTTGAACTTTCTCTGAGTTATTCCTTTTATACATTTTTCTCAAGTATTTTAGATAAGTAGCTTCACGTTTTCATCTTACTTATTTGATTTAAAAATTTTATTGTAAAATTAATTTTCTTTAGAATGAAGAATTCCGGCACAGAGAAGCAAAATTCTTTTAACTTTTCAAATCAATATAATATTTAAAAAAAATAAGTAATATTTGGCGAAACAAAATTACACAATTAAACTTTCTGAATTCAAATATCCTTTAAAAATATACAATAAAGCAATTAATTCTGATTAAAGTTGGCCCAACAAGAAAAATAATTTAAGCGTAAATGGAATTGAAAAACAAATTTATTTAGGCTTAATTTTTAATTGGAAAATTTAATTGTTTTTGAGTGCTAAAGTCCAGAGCCGTACCTAAGTTCGTAAATCAGAAATTTTTTGTTTTTGCAAATATTCTCTGGGAGACTCACTTTAAATGCAGCACAGCCACCTACACACTCAGAAGACCCAATTTTTTTTTTCAATTTTAGCCTTCCTACGGTCCTGTTTGGATGACTCCTAATGCAATGATTTTTTGGAGAAAACAAATTTAATTTAAACTGTCTAAGAGACTTTTTTAAGTTATACTCCGGTCGTGACCCGTGCAATCTTGACAAAGTCAATGGAACAAGAATTACTTTTTTCAAATAACTTTTACACTGAAATAAATGTGAAAATCAATACAACAAAAGAAAATTTATTATAAGGCGGAGGATCAAAGTGTCTTTCAAGCTGTCGCAAATTTATCGTTAATTTTAGATTTCGCGTGGGTGGCGCCCGAAGATTTTAAACTCGAAATTAATTGTTCACACTTTTTGCTACTTATAATTAATGATTTTACAATTTAACGGAAAATCACTGGACTTTCCAGTGGGTATAAGAGAATACGTCAGCATTTTAGAATTAAATGAAACATTTAATCAAAATAAATCACCGTTAAATGCCCAGTTTTATAAATTATGGAATTGAAAGACTTCTAAAGTGAAAATCTACTTGAGGATAAATAATGAAAGAATTGGAACTACCTAATCCCGAATAGACAAAAATGCTTGCATTTTATTCGTTGGATACATGCGGTTACAACTATACTGAAAATAAAAACAGCTTAAACGAAATTCAAACCTCAGCAATTCACATTTAAACTTTCCGAAATCAAACTTCAGATATGTAGATTTTATTATTGTTTGCATGCTCTAGAGAGGGCAAAGGAACTGTACTTCTTATTATATTGGATTGCTAGAAAAATTAATTAAGTTGAACAATTTCCCGCACTGGGCAATGTATTTTTCTTGCAATTTTTATATTTTATTTTAACTATCCCGTGCTATTGTCGACTCTGCAACAATGGCAGAGCATTAAACTGAAAAGCGCCCCGTTGTCCCGCTTTCCCCTTCACTTCTTATTAACTGAACGAAGGGATGCTTTTGAACTCCTTCTTTTCCGGTGTAGTAACGGCGAAAACATTTGAAGTATTTTAGCAAACTTAAGTTGTCGAAAATTATTTTCCGCATTCGGAAAATTCTCATCTGTTGAAAAGTTATATCGACAGCTGCACTTATCGAACGAAATCGTTTCATTCAGGGAGTCGATGATGAGAGTGAAGCAGGAATTATGTACCGATAAACTCGGATTTCAGCTAGGAAAAATTTTATGGATTTCATTTTAAAATGTTACCTCTTAAATTGAAAACTTGCAACAACTAAGCGAAAATACCAAGCGGTTTTTCCAGTTTTATGTCTTTCCAATGAACTCTTAGTTTTTTGATGTGTCTGCTTTCATCCGTAAACAAATCAGTTGTGATGACCTCGATGGTCGGTTAAAGCTAGCCAATTCTTTTTGCGGATGCAAAGGGTGGAAAAATGGTTAGTCTCTAGAATAAGCAGATATTTCAATTTAAAATTGTAAGCAGGCCTGCAGGAAAGAAAGGCACAACATTCATTAAGTTAAAGCCTTTGTTTGTGTTAATCTCTTCGTTTCAATTTCTTCCTAAAATTTGGTCTGGCATTATGTTTCAATTTACACATAGCTTGTCTTTATTAAGAAACTTTTAATTACTTACGACAAAAATTTGTGTTAATAAATATTAGAGCGTTCACCTTGTAACTTTAATTTACTAAGAACAATAACAAATTGCAAAATGTAAAACCCAAATTTAATTTTGAAGATGCTCATTAATCTTATGCAAAGTATGCTTTTAAGAGATCTTATTAAGAATTCAAAATTTATTAATTTTATTCTTCCATTTTGATAATTAACAAAGTAAATTTTGTTTGTTCTATCGATCCAATTATTCTTATTAAAAACAATAATTTACTGAGCGAAACACTGTAGAGATGCAATCGCGTTTAATTGGATCGAAACACGCATTATTTCTATTATTGTTAATTTTTACTTTTGTGGAATTAATTAAAGTAGAAACAAAGAAAATTTCGATCGATAACATAGGAATGTTACTGGTTCCTAACACACATTTTATAAACTTTTACCTTACATAGTTCCGGACTCTGGAATTTCCTTTTAATTGTTTTGTCAATTTTTATATCTCTTTTATTTCGTTTGTATTGTGGATGCTGACGTTGACGCTCGAGCGGAAATCCAACTTTCGGTAGATTCTACGTTAGAAGACATTATTAGTGAAAAACAATCACATTCAGACGCGGTTTTAGCTAGCCAGTCTCATGACTATTTTTCTGAAGAGGAGCAAACGCACTAACAATTTCTGTGTGTCATACACGTTGTGGTCTGTGGCCGGCTTAAGAGTTAATAGAAGTATTTCGTTATGTATTATAGAATGTGAAAATTCTTTTCTCTCCAGCAATGAAAATACAAGAATTAATTATTCACTATAAGATTCAAAAATTCCCATCAATGAATTATTTATCGTATTTTATTGATTATGTTTATGAATTGTTTAACTAAAAATTTCATAAAAAAGTTCATTGGTAGAATACATTTGTTCAGTGTACGTAATCAGCGAAGTCAGCGACAAAACTATAAATCAATTGAGGTAAACTGGTCATTGTACTACTATAGCTCCGAGAATGCGGTCAGGGTTGGACCGAATTAACTTATTCCTTGTTTTTCCATTTTACCGGTTTTGTCGAGAACGACAAATTCTTTTAATAAAAATGTACTGAGTTGTTAGTAAATAAGGAAAATTAGTGCACTGGATGGTATTCCATACCCCCAGACCACCAGTTTACACCCACTGGTTTGTGTCTTTAAATCTTAAATTAAAAATTCAGGAAGGTTTAAGCATTGGGTAAATATCTCAAAAACTTGTTGAGCCCAGATCTCCAAATTCCAACAAATTTCATGGAATTTACAAAACTTTCTATACCAACTATACGTATAAGATTAATTTAATATTTTTCCGCGTGGTGGCGTTTTTCAACATGTTCATTTATTATTACAATAATTTCAAAAGTGTTTGTCGGTTAAGTTTCAATGTAGCTATTGGCAGACCGGGGGCTTTGGGGAATATGAAATACTCTCCAGTGCACGGTTCACTCTTTGTTCACGCATAGTAGCCAATCCTAGAGGTATTTCATAGCTCCGAAATTCTCTGAGACGAGAACTATCGAGAACAAATTAAGAAGAAGCTAAGATCTGAGAGTGCAGAAAGAAATTTTGTCAAATATAAGTTAGAATAGGCATACTACCTAACTATCAACTTTTTATATCAGCGTTGCCAAACTACTGGTTGGCTGACCACTAGTGATCCTCAAAATAAAAAACAAAGGTTGTCGCTATGAGATCTGTTATGTTAGTCAAAATCATGGATTATCTTAGAGAGACACCTGATTGATGATCTGTGGCAGACAGATACACTTAACTGATAAGATCTGGAAAGATCCTGTTTGTTTTCATTTTTTAGAAAGTAGACAATCGTCTTTCCCGTACTTGACCAGTCTACCAGACTCTTCAATCCAATTAAAGTAAAATCCAAAATTAAATAAATCCAATTCTAATTGAATTTTAAAACAAACTTTTCAATGTCGAAAAAGATAGCTCGACCACATGTCGTAGTATCGACTTTATCTTACGATACATTTCCAAATTACAATTTTAATCTACATCAGCTTTCCAATCTTTCTCCAAATCAATCCAATTTATATCCAATCCAAAATACTCAAACTTTGTCCAATTCTTAGATCTAAACAATAAGGAATCAACTTACTCAAAATGATATCAAAACTAAAAAAAAAATTGAATCGAAAACTCGAGACAAATTTTGGTCTCGACCTCCCAGGCGGCCATCTTGGCGGCGAGAGACTCATAATTATATTATTTAATTAATAAATCTTTACAGATTCTGCAATGCAATTTTACTGTGCAATCTAGCATCATATTCATAACTCTGTCGGAATACGACAATATTTAAAAAATATTGGTTACAGATTATGCACCCAATCCGGGGGGTCTGGGGGTCTATAAGTGAATATATTGTGTTTAACAGAAAAACTATTATCAGAGTAGATAACCGTCTACTTAATTTAGAGTAAAGTGATGCCGTCAGAAAAGTATAAAAATTTTAAAATTTAATTTTTTAAAATTTTATTTATTTATTTATTTATTTTTAATTTAAACAATTGAATTAATTTAAATTTAATTCCCGTATCAATCGCCACTGATAACATCTCGGAATTCCAAAGATTCTTAAAGAATTCCAATTCTTAAATTTGTTAAAATTTAAAAAATATCTTTAAATTCTTATCAAAAACTTATGTATTCACCCTCCCAAGGCTAATTTTTTTTATTTTTTTAATTTTCTGTGATTTTCCTGGCTTTTATTGAAGATCCTGAAATTTTCTAAGTTTTTCTGAGGTTGCCTTAGATTTTCTCGAGTTCCTAAGATATTATCATAAGATTTTCTACATTTCCTTAAATTTTCAAAGATTTTCTTGATATTTTTTGACATTTTTCCAGTTTTTTGTAGATTTTCTTTCACTTGTACCCCAGATTTTCCTCTCGATTTTAACTAAGTGAAAAACCAACTGGAAATCGTCTTCCTCAAGAATTTCTTCGGATTTCACATTTCCTGAAGTGTCCTACAATTTCCTGAGATTATCTTGAAATTCTTAAAATTTTCACAAATTTAAAAAAAATTTTTAAGATTATAAAACTCGGAGATTTTCTGGAATATCTTCGAATATCTTCAGATTTCTCTTTACTTACTAGTACACCAAGAGTTTTTTGATAATTTCTCCGTAGTTTGTTGCTGGAAAACCGAAAGGAAGTCATGTAACACAAAAGTGAAGGAAAATCTTAAGAATAATCGAGATAAGTTTTGTTTTTCAGCGTTTTCAATTTTCTGAATTTCCTTAGATTTCCTAAGATTTTTTAGATTTCCTTGAATAACAGAATTTTCAAAATTTTCACAAATTTCCCATAATAATTAATAATAATTAATAATTATTTTTAATAATAATTAATAATTAATAATTAATAATTTAATAATTTAATAATTTAATAATTTAATATTAAAAACACTCTGAATTTCCTCACTTTTGCTTAAAAATTCAAATTTCCCGATTTTTCCTGGCAAAATTTGAAAAATTAGAAATTCCTTATCTTCTCCAAGTATTCTAAAAGAGTGGAAATCCAGCGATATGTGCTGGAGGGTGTTCCACACCCCGCAGACCCCCGGTTTCCAATTTTACCAATTTAAAAATATATTAAACTAACTAAGATTAGGACTAATAGGGAAAGAGTTAACAAAAATAGGGGAAATTTAACCTTCTAGAAAGTTTTGTTTTTCAGCGTTTTCAATTTTCTGAATTTCCTCAGATTTCCTAAGATTTTTTAGATTTCCTTGAATAACAGAATTTTCAAAATTTTCACAAATTTCCCATAATAATTATTAATAATTAATAATTATTTTTAATAATAATTAATAATTAATAATTAATAATTTAATAATTTAATATTAAAAACACTCTGAATTTCCTCACTTTTGCTTAAAAATTCAAATTTCCCGATTTTTCCTGGCAAAATTTGAAAAATTAGAAATTCCTTATCTTCTCCAAGTATTCTAAAAGAGTGGAAATCCAGCAATATGTGCTGGAGGGTGTTCCACACCCCCCAGACCCCCGGTTTACAATTTTACCAATTCAAAAATATATTAAACTAACTAAGATTAGGACTAATAGGGAAAGAGTTAACAAAAATGGGGGAAATTTAACCTTCTAGAATACCTACAGAACACAGAAGAATTATACAAATTTCGTCAGGAAAAGCTGGGAAATTTTTTGTTTTTGAGCAAAGGTGATGGAAATTAAAACGGTCGGCTAGAGAAAACTAGAATTTGAGAAACTTATTTATTTTTATATTATGAAAAATTTTTAATTGCCTTTTAAACTTTTTGCGTTAAGTACTTTGAAAATATAGAAAAACGGGGAATCCCCCGTTATAGCTCTAATAAATATTATACCGCTTAAAACAGATCCACCGTCTAGCTGCCCGTCCTCGGAGGGGCTTTCCAGCTAGTTTTTCTTAAAATAAAAGATTTAATTTCAAAGAGAATTTTAAATTAATGCCGGTTCTGCAATATTAGATTTCATAAGAAATAAATCGGGCTTAAGTTTCGCATTTTAGGGTTGGTTGGTGAACCATTTCGTGGCATACAATTTATGAATAAGTAAATTTGAGTATAATTTTAATGACCGTATACATGTGAACGCTGTAATAAGAAAATGTGTACAGGTAGGTCAGTTATAAGTGCGCATCCGCAGAAAATACATAGCAATAAGTTTGTAGTGTTGCAGCCTTAACAGGCACCCACTCAGTCGCCATCTGACCGCGATTCGTAAAGTGCCTACTGTTATTACGAATTTGTCACGTGATTTTGGTGTGCTGTGAATCAAATTATAAATCTCAATAATTAAAACTATAAGATTTATATATAAAAAGGGTTGATTCATACACACGTTTTGCAATTATTAACTGATAAAAGGTTTGAAAAAATTTTCTAATAAACTTACGCACTTTTTCAATTTTGGATTTGCGTGCTGTTTCGAAAAAAATCGATTTATTTATTAATTATGTACCAATGTCGCTAACTTATGTCTTATCATCCTATAATTTTCCTTCGTATATAATTTTCTCTATAAGTAAACAAATACACGTAATGCTGAATAACTTATGTCGTAATACCTTAAACCTACAATTTGAATTAAACTCACAAAAAATTTTAACAAAAAGAAACTTGAGAAATTTTTTAAGTTTCACAAAGCGCAAATTGTTTTTCCATGCATACACTTTTCCAAGCTTTCCGATCGTTTTTATATTATCAAGTCAAATATTGAAGCAGTCCAAGTTTGTTTATTTTTGGATTCAAAAAAATATTTTTTTCATTTCTTTGAAGTTTTTCCTCACTCAATGCTAAAAGGAGGACTTCCATCCCGACAGCCGAATTTTTGAACACGCCCAACGACCCAACGTAGTTTTAAATTTTAACCCATTTATTTTAATTATGTTAAGATTAAGTGCTCGGCTCTTAGAGCACTTATTGTTAGTACAAGTTTTGTTAAAATTGGATAACTTGTACAAATAGTTTATGAAGCAAGTTTGTGGAAATTATAATTTGCCGAGTTTTCACAAAAATTTAATTTCATATTCCGCGCTACGAAAATTTTCAGATTTTGATGAATAATCATTCTCCAACAAATTTCTGTTTGACTGGTTTATTACAATTTCCAACAAAATTATAAAATGTTACACCTAACATTACATCTAACTTTCAAAGCTCTCAGCGATACAACAGCGGTCTAACGAAATAATGCATTCTGTATTACGAAGTTTCCAAATGCAGTTTTGAGAAAATATCTTAAATCAGCTTAAAGTACCCAGCTCGGAAGGCTTAGTTTAGGGGTTGTCGGGTAGCAACTGCGAGAGTAATTGATGTTTTAAAACATCAAGGCGGGGAAATTACTTGCGAGGAAAATTGTTAAACATAGGAAAAGTTCAAAAGTTTAGTATGTTATCTAATGTGTTTTATAGGTTCTGTTCTAAAGAGGAAAACTGCAAAAAAACCAAGCGAAAATCAGAATATGATATTTAAATTTCAGATTCAGTTTAGCGCTGGTGCCGGCGGCGTTAAAGTACTTCAGTTTAGTGCCGCCCGTCAACCGGCAGTAAAAGTAGTTTTCAGAAGAAATAAGTATTAAGTTAAAAAATATACGCGGATGGTCCTATTTTACTCCTTAAACATTTTTACATTTGCTCCTAATACAGAATTGTTCTTAAAAGTTAACTGTGTGCCAGCATTTAATAAAAAAGGTTCAAGCTTTATTTTTTTTTGAATTTTTGTAACAATTTATAACTTGATCCGTCAGAAAAGGTAGCTTTTATGTGATTCAGAATAATTTTTATGCAAAAACAATTGTTTTACTTTTAGTGCCGCCCGTTGCCGGCAGTAAAAGTAGTGTAAAAAGTATAAATATAAGACATTTTTACGTTTGAATAAAAATATGTTTTATTCGAAAAAAATGACTGTCTTTGTTACATAATATGTAGGATATTCAATGCTTACCTCACAAACCCAATACTAAAATTTAAAATATCTACTTTTGCTCCTTATAAAACAATATTATAATTTATTGGATATACAGGGTATATCTGTAAACACTTTTCTAAAAAAGGCATTTAACAAGTTTTTTTTTTCTAGATTCAAACCCTCGAGGGCTAGACCACTTTAAAACATTTTTTTAAATTTCCACCTTCACATGCCCATAACCCCAAAAATATTGATTTTTCAGTAAAAATGGTTTAGTGCTTATTTAAAGAGCGTGAAATAATCTACAAACTAGATTTAAACATTTTATTGTCTAAAATCAACGGTTTTCGAGTTATGAATTAAAGTAAGTAAAAAAATGTTGAAAAATTAAAACTTTTTCTTTTGCCCTTAAAAAAAAACATTTTACAAAAAATCTGACGCTCCATTTCCCACATTTTTGCATCCGGGAACACCTTGTATTACAAGATTATATTTGGATTTATTTTTTTCAGATTTTTTTTTATTTTTCTGTTCTTTGTGGTACATTTACACTATATAATATTCAAACAGCTCAGTGGGGGGGGGGGGGGGGGTCAAAATAAAAAAGTGTTTAAATTTTGCGTAAGCGATTTTAATACTTTTGAGTTCAAAAATGGTCCATTTATTTGAATAAAATTGAATATTTATAAAATTGGAAATTAAATTTAAAAGAAAATGCAAGATAGATTGGATACGGCAACATATGGGTACGCTTATCTCGTCTATATGATTGTATAACTCAAGGGGTTAATATCTCAAAAATTTTGTGTGCATTTGTTTGAAATTCCCTTGGAAATTTCTGGAATTTTTGAAAATCATAGAAATCCTTTAGATTGGAACTAGTTTGGAAATCAAGAACGGATCCAGGCAATCTTCATGGAGGGGGTAAATGTGGATGGTGAGGAGGGTCAGAATTTAAGTGTTTTAAAAAATTTAGTTGATTTTCTTTGCTTTTAATGAACTCTGGGTAGGGGAGATACCCTGTTATTCACCCCTTCTAACTACTCTTACCGGGCAAACTTAGAAAATGGGAAATTCAAAGAAATTTAGAAAATTCTATGATATTTCAAGAAATCTAGACATTCTTAAGGAAACCAAGGAAATCCAGGAAAATTAAAAAAGCTAAAAAATAAAGCTCATCTCGAGTATTCTTAAGTTTTCTAATTTCATAAGATTTTCCTTCACTTTGTATATCACGATTACCTGGTTTTCCAGGAACAAACTAGGAAAAACCGCCGGAAAAATCTCAAAAAAAATCAAGAAAAGATAAAAAAAAGTAGTTTTACAATCTTAGAAAATCTTAAGAAATCCATGGAAATTTTCAGAAATTCAAGGTAATCTTGAGGAAGAGAAAAATTCTAAGATATCTTAAGAAATCCAAAGAAATTTCAGAAAATCTTTGGAAATTTAAGAAAATGGGGAATCCACAAAAATTTAGCCGTAGAAATCTCGAAAAATCTAAAGCCAAGGAAATCTCAAAAAATTGAAAATGATTTCCTCAAATTTCTCTATAGTTTTGTATATGACGATTTCCAGTTGGTTTTCCACTTAGCGAAATTCGAGTTAAATCTGGTATAAAAGTGAAAGGGAATCTAAAGAAAACCGGAAAAGTGTTAAGAAATCCCAGGAAATCCAAGAAAATCTTAGGAAACTGTAGAAAATTTTTAGGATTTGAAAACATGAAATGGAAAATACAAGAAAATGTTGAAAATCTTAGAAAATTGAAATAATAAAAAAAAATTCGTCAATAGTAGTATTCTTAAAGATTTTCGTTGTATTTCCTATTTCTTAAAATTTTCTGGGATTACTGTAAATTTCCCTTCCCTTGTGCATAAAAACAGATTCAGGAAAAATTCATGAAGGAGGTAAATGATCCTGGAGGAGGGAAAATACATATTTTTTTATAAGAATTAAGGTAGATACATATATTTTTTAAATTAAAAAAAATTCAGTAGATTTTGTTGGGTCATGGGGGGGGGGAGCAGTTATCCCGTTACTTGGCCCTTGTTGGAATTCTTTGAGAATCTTTTGAATTCAAAATTATTTTGAGATATTTACCCTAGTTTAATATATATTGAAAAAATTATTTTAATTTAAAATAAAACTTGAATTTTAGATTTGAAAAGAATTTATGATGAAGATAAAATTTGGAAATTGCATTTTAATGCAATATTTGGAAGACTTTTGGAATAAGCAACGCACTCACTGTGTGTTAGGTTCGATCCGGAGTTTAGAATAATTTATTATTTTAAATATCCACCCAAATTATACAGCAATGTATTATGCTCTTGCCATGTCATTATGTAGTAGACTATTTCACGAAGCATACAATTATAGCAGCTGAAATTGTAATGTTTTAGTTAATTTAACATAAAAATTATTGATGTGGTTTATTTTTCATTTTTCTTTGAATTTTTTTTTCAGTTTTTAATTTTATTGGTTTAATGCCAGCTGAGTGAAATAGTCCATGTCAATTTTAAACATTGGAAATTTTTATATAAACCGGGAAGGGCAAGGACTAGTATTCAGGACACCAGGCTTTCCATCACTCTTATTATAGTAGATTATAGCACAAGTGCGCAAAGTAGCTTATTAATTGTAAGCTAGTTATAATACATATATCAGAAGAAATTTAGAAACAGTTTACACAATTTCATAAAAAAATAATTAAATTAAAAAAATTTTAGGAAAAAGTTGAAAAACAAACAGAAAAAGCAACCAGAGCTTTGAATTCAGTACGATCGACACGCTACGATAGTATTTACTATATTGTTTATGCTATCTTTAAATTTTTTTATCAGAATTTTTACTGTAGTAAACTAATTAGGGGGAAAGGAGGGCAGTCTAGGTAAATTTTGTAAATATTTTGGATTTTTGAATTATCTGGTTTTCCCGCCAACTAGTTGAGGTTGGAACAGCTAAGGGGGGAAACCAGGTGTATTTTTGCCAAGTCAATTTTATGATTAACCAATCAGAAACGAAGCTTTGGTGTGCTTTAGTTCATTATTCCGCAGTTTTGAATAATAAATCTTGGAAACAAAAACAATTGCACTAATTGGGCAATCATTGTTATTTTGAAATGCAGATTTTCCTCTAAAAATGAATTACTTTTCTTAGAAAAATTGAAATATTGAACTGGTTTAGAAAGTGACTACTCCCTCGAATAAATTACGACACTCATTGATCGTTCGTGCAGCTAAAACATTCTCAAGTTTCCATATTATATTTTGATTTTGTAAGTACAGCGCGGAATAGAGCAGTAACTGTAGGGGATTACCCCGCCTATATAACTGTTTTATTTTTTAGTGCATATTTTAATGCATTTCATGATTTGAAGTTTTATTTGAAAGTGGAATTAATAATTAATCAATATTAGTAAATAATTAAAAACGAAATTTGTTATTGCTTATTGGATTAATATTAAACATTCAATTTACATTAAATTATAAATGCAAATTAAACATTTACATCTGAATAAATATAAAATAATATTCTACTCACATTTCACATAAAATGATACAAATTTATAAACAATAACATCATAAATCGTAAACATCCATTGTTTTTATTAACTTCACATTAAAAGTTAAAATTGCAAACAACATATTTAATTTATACGTTTCCGCCTGCATAAGTACCTATTGCAGTCATTGATATGGAACGGCAAAGTAAGCCATGATAAATTAATGCACCTGGAACTTCCTAGTCCTGTTCATCTTCCGTTTTTGCCTTTGATATCAAATATACTATTTGTATCCGTGACAACCAGAAGATTGAAGGTTTTAATTCAAATTTTCGAATTTGAAAAAGAAATATTCCATTATAACAGCAGAAAGTTTTGAATTCTCTCGAGAAAAGTTTAAAAATTTATGATAAGCTTGCAACCAGAAATTAAACGAATAAATCGATTTTAAAATGTTGTTAGGGAAGCTCGAATCGGCAGAGCGAATTCTAGATGAGAGGGCAAGAGGCGCATGAACTTTCTAACTCGATGAACCCGAAAAAATCCCAATGGATACCGAAAAACTTATACAAAACGGACTAAACCGATGTTGAAGCTCATTCTTTAATATTTCTACCTTGATTTAGAGTTACGATTTTCCATCAACTAATTTTATTTCGAAAGAATTTTTCTGTTTCAATATAGTTAATTGCTTTAACTTTTTTAAAAATTAATGACGCGCATGTTGAATTACCGAAATTCGGTAAGCTTTTCAGCTTTTTATTTGGGACAACTGGTTTTTTGAGTTTTGAGAATTGGGAATTTTTTTTCCAAGTTCTAATGAAGGATTTACAACTTTATAAACTTTTAAGTGACATATAGAACCTTAAACTTGTGAGCTTTAGGGAGGATTAAGTTCAACGTTGTGCCGACTTAAAAGCCCGTTGGAGATAGCAAAATTAGAAACAAAATTTTGTTATTTCTATTTATTTGTAGAAACTCGAATTTCCACCTTCGAGTGCTTGATATAAGTTTGTGTCTTTTCCATTTTATAATTTGACAGGATCCTGTTTCCATTATCGGGGGATTTACTCAAAAAATAATATTTCCATTTAGGAAAGCGGCGTTTACATTTCGTAACATAACTTTAGAGGAAATTTGGTTTGTTTTTTTAGTTTTTCAAACCTACCACGGTATTTTGCAGGAAAATTTTGTCTGCTCGCATTTCAGTTTCAGAACTTGCAATTATGTCAGTTTCGGTTATAACAGATAACTTGAGCAACCAATTTACAAAGCCCTCTCACTGTGTGCATTATTATGTGCCGGCATGTTCTATTATCACCTTGTCTTGTCACGACGAGCATACTTGCTTGTAATTTTCCTTTATGCATTTAAGCTTCATTCATGCTCCAGCGAGAAACACAAAATTACAATAAGTTTCTCCTTTAGAAATTAAAGAATTCATTTGCTGAAATAAATTACAATCCAGCTCAAAGAGATTTTCAGAATTTTCCACAGAGTTTTCATTACATTTTTAATTGGAATAACAGCTAACTTTGCTTATTGACGACACAGCGCCGAGAGCTGGGTACATAACAATCAAATTAAACACTCAGTTAAAAATTAGAATAATATCTAAGTTAAACAAAATTTTATTAACTGTAAAACCAGCGCAACTAGAGTGAATTACCCTGTATAACGTAATTTTCCTTATTATACCCAAATCCATTAGGAAATTTTAATGCTTAAGTTCGAAGAATAACTTCGTAATGCAGCGGACTTTAAAGGGGATAACTTATTTCCGTCATTTCCATTAATAGCATCATCAAATTTTGAATTTTGATGGCGTAGGAAAATCTGTTACACCAAATTTAAAAATGTAGTTTTTCTTTTTCACTCTGTGATTTATTGTTGAACTCGAATGTTGTAAATAGAAAAGAAAAGTCGACAAAGGTTTTTTTTTGTTTAGTAATAGAATTATAGATTAGCGACGCCCTAAGTTTACCTTTGCATGCAAAGTACTTAATTTGCAACACAGAACACGTGACCTTTTTGTATTAGGATCATAAATTATTTGGTTACCGTAGACGTGAAATCTTACAAAAGTTGCTAATTATTATTCTTGAATAAAAGAAGTCAAAAAAGAGTCAAAATCCAATTTTTTACTTTAATTTCTTTAGAAAAGTTAACTTCACTTGACTTTACCAATAAAAGGCGAACTAATTAGAAAATCAATTGGCAGGTAACACGCTAAGAGCTCCGCTGTATAAAAAGTTTCCTAAAAGAATTAAAATTTGTTTAATGGATTTTCCGTAAGTAATAATGAACCTCGAGTGCATCCAAAGAAAATTATTTGTAACTAAAGGCGAAATGCCTACAGCGCCATCTCAAATCAAGTAAAGTAACATTCTAAGTAGGCAATGCTTTAATTCTTTGTAGAAGTGGCGGCACGGGGCATTCTGCCAGAGCTCTGGCTAGCCAACTTTAAAATTTTCATAAATTAAAATTAAATATACAAGTCATGTGATGAATACAATTAGAAATTCTTAGTCTACTGCGGTTTTTAGAGTGGGAAAACATGGGTGAAGTAAAAAGTTAGGGGAATTACCTTGCACCACCACTGTTCCATCTCACGAGCCGCCACTGATTTATGCAATAGGTTTACAAAACGGCCATAAAATTGTATAATAATAGCGTTTTGTAAAGTAGTCAAATTGTTTTACATATTTTTACATGCTGAAACGTAAAATTCTTATATATCTTGGTAAAGAGCGGATTTTATAGTCCATATATCGAATTTTCTAGAGAATTGACATAAGAATTTCATAAATTTTGAATCACGGTCTCTAAAGGGCTATAATGGTGTTCACAATTTAGTTGGTTTCGTTTATACCGTCCATTATTTCATTCTAAATCGAGAATCTATTTAAAAGGAGCGCATCTGGAGCCTTTTGAGATAAATTATTGTTGGGGAAGTTAATGAAAACAATTGAAAAGTTGTATTGTGTATATTGTAAAATATTAAATTATAACCTCGTAAAAGTATACGAAGATGAAATCTTTTTGTTTTTGTTTTGTATTATGCAATTTAGTGCGGCTATAAATAATAATGCCCATAAGAAAAGCTATATATTTTATTTCCGGAATTTTATAAATTGCCCTATTACATAAGATATATTTCAATAAAATTAAGCTTTTTTTAATCCCAATTAATAAAGCATTTTGTTCCCATTGTTACAAAAGTTACAATGACTTGAATTTTGAAAAAAAGTTAAAAAGGATATGTCGCATACTGATTGGAATCCGAATATTACTTAAAAACAGAGATAACAAAATATTAATTGTTTTTAAAAGAATACTAAAAACAAAAACAAAATATTAATTGTTTTTACTAAGAATACTAAAAGCAAAAACAAAATATTAATTGTTTCTACTAAGAATAGGTACTAAAAACAAAAACAAATAATAATTGTTTTTACTTAGAGTACTAAAACAAAAACGAAATATTTATTGTTTTTACTAAGAATACTAAAAACAAAAACAAAATATTAATTGCTTTTACTAAGAATACTAAAAACAAAAACATATAATAATTGTTTTCACTAAGAATGCTAAAAACAAAAACAAATATTAATTATTTTTACTAAGAATACTAAAAACAAAAACAAAAACAAAATATTAATTGGTTTTACTAACAATTCTAAAAGCAAAATACTAATTGCTTTTAATAAAAATACTAAAAACAAAAACAAATAATAATTGTTTTTACTAAGAATGCTAAAAACAAAAACAAATATTAATTGCTTTTACTAAGAATACTAAAAACAAAAACAAATATTAATTATTTTTACTAAGAATACTAAAAACAAAAACAAAAACAAAATATTAATTGGTTTTACTAACAATACTAAAAGCAAAATACTAATTGCTTTTAATAAAAATACTAAAAACAAAAACAAATAATAATTGTTTTTACTAAGAATGCTAAAAACAAAAACAAATATTAATTGCTTTTACTAAGAATACTACAAACAAAACAAATATTAATTGTTTTTACTAAGAATACTAAAAACAAAAACAAAATATTAATTGGTTTTACTAACAATACTAAAAGCAAAATACTAATTGCTTTTAATAAGAATACTAAAAACAAAAACAAATAATAATTGTTTTTACTAAGAATACTAAAAACAAAAACATATAATAATTGTTTTCACTAAGAATGCTAAAAACAAAAACAAATATTAATTGTTTTTACTAAGAATACTAAAAACAAAAACAAAAACAAAATATTAATTGGGTTTACTAATAATACTAAAACCAAAATACTAATTGCTTTTAATAAGAATACTAAAAACAAAAACAAATAATAATTGTTTTCACTAAGAATACTAAAAACAAAACAAAATATTAATTGGCTTTACTAAGAATACTAAAAACAAAAACAAAATAGTACTTAATAGAATATTTTACGTCAAGTCATAATTTCATTTTAAATTTAATTAGGTATGTAATTGTATTATTTTAAAGAGTTGTATTTTACTTTAATTTCTTCTGTAGACACCTGAAGATGTATGATTCTTCATACGAAACATGTTGTGATAATTAAAAATAATATTTTTGCGAAGTCGTACTATTTATATAATATATTAAAATGGTACTTGTTTGATTGTAAAATTGTAAAACAAAATATTAATTGCTTTTACTAAGAATTCTAAAAACAAAAACAAATAATAATTGTTTTTACTAAGAATGCTAAAAACAAAAACAAATATTCATTGTTTTTACTAAAGGTACGTATTGCTAGAAACTGTAGCAGCAGAGCAGTTACGGCCGCGTCAACTGCGATTGCAATACTTAAATGGGAAGTACTGCGCTGCAATTGTACCTCGGTCTTGCTAGAAATCGTAAAAGCAGAGCAGTTACGGCCGGCGTCAACTGCAAGTGCAATACCTATTGGGAGGTGCATCGCTTCAATTGTATCGTCTAGCAACACACGTAACAGATATTGCATAAGAGCAGTTAGCCAAGGTTATGCGGTGCTGCTTGTGCAGTTGCTAGCAAACCGTACCTTAAGAATACTAAAAACAAAAACAAAATATTTATTATTTTTACTAAGAATACTAAAAACAAAAACAAATAATAATTGTTTTTACTAAGAATGCTAAAAACAAAAACAAATATTAATTGCTTTTACTAAGAATACTAAAAACAAAAACAAAATTTTAATTTCTTTTACTAAGAATGCTATAAACAAAAACAAAATATTACTTGTTTGATTGTAAAATTGTAAAACAAAATATTAATTGTTTTTACTAAGAATTCTAAAAACAAAAACAAATAATAATTATAAAAGCAAGCGCTGGAATATTAATCTGAATGGGCGGGGCTAATTTAATTGAAACAGCCAATTGCATTTTTACGATTTTCGGCCCTTTTCTACCCCAAAATGATATGTTTGTATTTGTTAACCCCTACGTATGTAATTTCTATTGCAAAACTTTATAACTAACTCTGACAAGTACGATTCAAAAATAAAGTTTTGATTTAAATATTTTTGTTTGAAATTATCGTGGAAAATAAAAGGAATTCTTACAAAAGCTGAAAGTCGAGAAAATATTTCCATCTAATAAAAGTTAGCTTTTCATATCAGCCGAAACCTTGCAGTTTGGCAAACTAAAAAGTATGTTTTTAGAGAGGTTTTGGTTAAACAAACACGTTTGAATTCGGAAATAAAAAATAATTGAAAACGGAATTTGGAAGCTTAACGAGATTAAGCGAGAGCATCTTAAAAATATAACTTGTATGACATATTATCGAAACCTCGACAGTAGTTACAGCCCTTCAATTATCAAGTTTGAACTCAATCTAAACTTTAATTAATTAAAATTATACATTTGTGGCATAAATTTAGGGGTTGCGTTATATTATCCCGTCAGTTTAAAAAATGTTTACAGAATATACATTCAGAAGCACAAAGAGGATTTCAGTTTCATGGCAGCATTAGCTAAACCCGAAACCTACGAAAAGTTTGTTACTGGGTAAATTAAAGGATTCAGATTTTGAGGGTTGAAAATTTGCGAGTTTTATTAAATAAAATTCCACGTTTCTATTTTCTGTAGTAGACAGTTAACACTTAAACGTGATCCTTCCAATTTCTATCGTAACAAGATAATTTAAATCATTTAAATTTTATTTAATAGGATTAAGTATTTTCAGTTATGAAAAGAACAGGCATATAATCATTTTTTTGCTTACATAAATTGCGTTATGCTTTTAAAACTCACTCGTTTTTAAATTAAAAATTCTTTTATTTTGACAGAAAAATAAATAATTAATTTCGTTAGGAGTCCGCTTCAGTTTAGCGGGGTAACGTGCTTAGATTAACTTTTTAATTAATTGAAAAATAAAATTAAAATTATAAATGCTGCGAACTTTTAGCGTTAACCATAGCCTGCAAGTTCAAGTTTATCTAAATAGTGAGGTTAGATTTAGTTTATGTTAGGTTATGTTAGATTCCTTTCTTTTGTTTTGCTTGAAAATCTAAGCTAACTCTTTCTATGCTTTTCGTTTTTGTCTAGAAGAAGAAAACAAGCTCGAACTGAATGATATTTTTTTTCCTATTTCTTATTTGATACCGGAAATAGATTCTTCCAGCTTAGCGGAGCTTGTGCGGTACCAGTTAATAGTTTGCATCTTTTGATAAAGATCTAATGTAACCTACTGAAACTGTAAATATACTGAAAAAAATAGTGACAAATGCAGCAATTTAAATTCTTAAAACGACTTAATTAGCGGACATCTTGAGAAACATGTCCGTTATTTTACAGTTTCAAAAATTTAAATCTACCCTTAATGTACCTTTGTTAGCTAATTCTTTTGCCATTTTAGAAAAAAACTCAGTTGATTATTGTAATTTTTAATAAATAAGAGTAGGACAACAATCGAGCAACACACGAATCTGGTTCCACAGCATTCAAGTATTAGGAGGTCATGGCGGTGGATAGACCGCCTGACGTCCTTCATTTAATAATAAATAAATTAACAACTGACGGTCTATGACGTGACAGTTTGAAAAGTATGAAACTCGATCGCCCAGGTAAATCAGGCCGCACTGATTTGGTAAACTTCCAAATTTTTTAGATTGGTAACTTGAACTGAACCAATTGAGGACCGTTTTCTTAAAACTCGCTTTGTTCTAAAAGTAAAATTGTCAGGAAATGGTTTTATTGTAAAATATTTTTGAAAACTTGCAAGAAAAAAAGAAAATTTCAAATTAGAAGCTTTTAAAAGACACTAGGAAAAAATTATCTTAAGTTATTTTAAACTAATATTTTGTTTATATTAAATTCAATAAACAATAAAAACCGTTTCCTGAAAATTTTCTTTTAGGAAAAAGCGAGTTTTGAAAAAACGGTCCTCAATTGGAAGTGCTTTACATAAGGAAAATCCAATAGACCTTTTATAGTTCAGCAGGAGAAGTAAAAACTATATTCTAACTGTCTACTCTCGGTAGGCAATGGATATCTGCCAAAAACCTTTCTAAAGCAAAAATGAAAGAAGTTGTCACTTTGCGCTTATGTAGGACAAAAGGACTCTGAGAAAGAAAAAGAGAGAGAGAGAGTAGAAAATGTAATCTAACCTAACTTATTCTCCCCTTTCTTCTCTTCATTTAAGATTGCAATCAATTCGGGAAAATTCTAAAATTTTCATAATACGACTGACTCCGTGCTTCGGAGTGTACGTGAAAGCGGAGGTCCCCTTGGGTTAATGTCAGCATTAGGGGTCTAAATACTAAAACCTGAAAGAGGCTGATGACCCAGAAGTGGACTGAAAGCTGATGCTGAAGCAGATTTTGACCTGATATTACCATTACTGATTAGGAATAATTGATTAGGAATTCTAGTGTGCAGTTCCTTCAAGAATTCTCGGAAATTCTTCAATAAATTTTATTTTTTACAAGTGGCGACACCTAGTCGGCCAAGTTAACCGTAACTGAGATGCATTAGTTAACCCGAGTGTAATTGAGAAATATGGCACTTCGTACGCCAATCGGAGGCTCAAGTGGCTTAACCCTTCCGACGAAAGTAACCATCTTTGGGATTGCCGAAAGTAAATTTTAGTTTAATAAAACGGCAAAGATGGCGCTTGATACGCTTATCGCAAAGATTCACAACCTTCGAATTTAGACGACAACAGAATAGTCCAAGCGACAAACGGTTTTCTGCTCTACAGCTGTTGATTTAAAGTTTCATGTTTTTATGAAGCATAGAAAGAGGGATATGGATATTTTCAAAAAACAGCAGTTGGTATTACCATTAACTAGTGTCGGTTGGCACGAAGAGAGCAATGGAGTCTTCCATAACAGAATATCAAATTACAAATAAAAAATTCTAAACAATATAAAAACTACAAAATGTCTCCACCTGATTTTTAACACAATTGCTGTGCAATGAAAGGTATTCCATACCCCCAAACCTCCCAATGTCTGAAACCCAAGGTTTATTGAAAGTTTCCATAATATGGAAAATTCATTTTATTAAATAGGAATATTAATCCTTTGAGAAAAAATATTATCTATAAGTCGCGGCAGTAGGCATTGGGGGGTCTGGGGGGTATGGACTATACTATGGAGTATTGAAATGACTCTCTGAAATATTCTTTAGGCTACTAGAAAATTAAAACAGCATTGAAATAATTTTCAATTAATAAACTTGTTTATGAAACTTGATTGCTGGCAATCAATAATTACTAATTGACAATTTCTTGCTAACAAAATGTTGTTTGGAATATCAATACTTGTCAAACTTGAAACTTGCTTATTTTTGAGGTAAATTAAGAATTTTATCAAGTTTCGTCAGGCTTAATATCTTATCAATCTTGCAGATAAATGAAACTTGCTACGTGTAATTAACAATATTGTTAACTAACAAGACCATTTTAATTGCTGTTACAGCTAATTTTAAAGTCAATTAGACGAAAAATTACTCCAGATTTACTAATAAAAAATAAATTATTAATGTTTTTGTGATTTACCCAAGTTATACAGGCACTTAAAGTAATAAAACAGATCCAAACGCTTTGTATTTTTAGGGTTACTATTAAACGCCAAGTGTCACGGAAAACTTGAAGTGAACATCGTTTAACATACGTAAGGCGTCCAAATAACTGGCGACGAATGACTTTACCTTCGCAGGAGTTAAATCGTTAATCGTGTCTGGATTTCGGGATACTTCTGTAGTTTTCCTGTAATTTGACATTCAGGATTATTAGTAGGCCTAATTTACATTCTGATTCTACCCTAAAGACTTGAAAACAACACATACGAGGGCAGTTTCGTTGAAACACAATGAAATGCTGGTTTTGGTGCGATTGGTCTTGTAGGGCTGCCGGTCGCGCGCCCTTCTGATAAATTAAGTCTAAGGATTGGAACGTAAAATAAATATTCTCAGACATTTTGCTTTTACCAGATTTGTCAATGTAAACCTTCATGAATTTCAAGAAAATAAGAAAATTGTAGAATTTATTGCCAGCTAAAGCACATAAGTCATATGAAGCTGTCTCGATGATATCGAAAAGCAATATTTCCAATTTAACTCGAGGAAATTGTTTCCAGATATTATTAAACTTTAATTTCGGGGACAGTTGGGAGTTTTTACACAATATCGATTTAATTATAAATTTTAATTAGTCAGTAGGTATACCTACGTAATTTACATGAAAATGTTTCCTCGAAATCTTCTCGTGGATGCGTGGTTGCCAATTTTCTCCTTCGGCAGGTTTCTACTAGCTAACAAAGTTGGAATGAATATTCCGCAAAAATAATATTTTAAAACTTTGTTTTATGGTTCTTGGCGAAATCCTGGATGTTAACTTATTTGAGGCGTTCCATGAATGATGAGAAAATTCTATTTGAGCCATACGCTTACCGGCTAAAAGCAAGAATGAAACATTTTCGGAAATGAACTACCCATATCAATCACCGAAGATAAACTTGATTGAGATTGAGAGTGCAACAACCTCTATTTTGTTTCGAATGAAGAATAAGTACACGGGAGCTGTAATCAATAACGAAAATGATACCGGCGACGCTTTGATAAAATCTGTTAATTAAAATTTCTGTTTTAATATTTGCATAACAGCGCTTCAATTATTAGACAAACTTTCTTTGCACTAACACTCACTTTTGTAATTTTGTCCCTTGATTAAGTTCTAATTGATAATAATTAGAATAAGAATTTTCATTGAGTAGAGACTCGTTTTGAAAATAGATTTTCTCCAAGTTTTCCACCGAGCGTACCTTGTTCCTAGAAACACGAATTAATAAATTTTTTAAACTGGATGCAACTTTTTTCATTTTATAAATTAGTCTAATTTATTAAACCGTTGGCGTGCGCTTAATACTTTCGGTAGCGTCTCATTACTGGTGAGATATTACGGAGCGCCCCCTTTCGACAACGTTGCGGTACTCCTCCATCCTTAAGTTTCTCCTTCTGAATATTTGCCTATTAGTGAATTTCTAGGTCACCGCAGATATTTCAAGTTGACAATATCGAATTGTCCTTAAACATTTTTCTTCCACTCAAGTGGAATTGTTGCAACCGGGCAAATTCGGGCACGAACGCTGGTTTTCTATAAAACAAAGCACTATCACTTATTGGTTTTTTTTTTCATACTTTGTTTTGTTGTAAAATGCGTAAAGGACTGATAAAATCTGTTCGGCTGTGTCTTCTACTCATTTAAACCTTATCGAAAGTACGAATGGCAGATAATGCAAATCCTTGATGGTTTCGTGTACGAAAAATTAGGAAAGCTTTAAATGGAGTTATGCTTTCCAATTTTCGGTACAACAACAATCGCTGCAATATTAAATAAATAATGGGGCAGATCGGACAAAAACCTGATCACGTAATGCTTCCTTTATTAATACCCCCACGCCGCCGCTTAACCCAAGTCGGTTAATAATAAATGAAAATGTTAAATTTTTAATTATTTTACTAAATAATACACGCGATAGATTTTGAGATTAGGTGAACTGTTATATAAGAAATTAAGCTTTTCTGTATTCCTCAATGTGTTGTTCAAGCGAGAAAGGCGGGCCAGATCGATACTACCTTACTCTGCTCTACTTCTCAATATCATCTGATGAATTCTCCGTCCTAATCTATTTCCAAATTCTCTCACTAAGGGATCCCGAATAATTTAAATTTTTTCCTTACAAGTGAGTTACTCCAACAACCAATAGACCTTTAATTAGCTACTTTGATTCCAGTTAATGAGGTTTTGTTAATTAACAATTTTTTGGTTTTATTGACAAAAAATAACCTAGTGGAAAGTTTAATGAAGTAAAATCAACCGCCCTAATAAGAAAGCACGTAAAGTTTCGGAGATATAATTAGTTTTTTACATTTCTATGGTTCCATTCGAAAGAGTTTCATAATAATTATTATCCTAGTGTAGAACTAAATAATTCATAAGTTAAAGGAAATGAAATTTTGTGCCCATTGAGAAATTTTTCTATACCAGCAATAATTAACTTGCTTTTCACTAAGTCAATTTAATTTATTATCCACAAAAAGCAAATGAAACGAATATTGAAAATGAAAGCATTCAAAACCCTAAATATCAATTTGTGGGTATGAGAAATCGGGAAAATTCTTCATAAAAAATACTTCAAAAGTTTTTCTAATGCATCAGATGTTAAAATTCCGAGATGAAAGAACTGGAGTTATTCTAATCGTTCCTTCTATGTCATTTGGATTTTCTGGCAGTCAGCCTTTTCATTCAGATTCATAAAAAACTTTATTTTACAAACTGATACTGCTAGTAAATTAAGTTAAAGAAAAGTTATACTTCCCCAATCCGGTTTAAGCAGCCGTGGGGTCTTAATGCCAAAACCTTTCTCGAAAGAGAAAGAGGCTGATAATGCAAAAGTGTGGATTGAAGGGCTGATTATGATGCGTTAGATTAGGGTTAGGATAAGGTTTCGGTAGGCTGAGGTTAAGTTTTGGGTTAACTGTAAGTTAAGTTAGGTTAGCATTGAGTTAAATCCCTGTATTTTGTTTTATTATTTTTACTTTAGGTAAATTACCAACCTAAAAAAATGATCTAAATATTGTAATCCGAGGTTTAACTAGATCCAAAAAAAAATTACATTTTTTTCACATATTCATTATTTTATTTCATATTTCCAAATATTTCCATCTTGGACGTTTTGCTGCCTGATTTCGCTATTACACTTGAATTTAGGGGAATTTTATTTTATAAGTAGGCCATAGAGGCTATAATAATTTTTGGAGAAATGTTTTATTTGGAAAAGGATTGTTGGCAGCCTTGCTGTTTAAATGTCAAAACTTGGTTAGCTTTTATTATGTAACATTAAAAATAAAAATGATTAATTAATTTTATTTAGCAATTTATTTGGTAAATTATCATATTTAACATTTTTTTATCTAATATTGAAAATCATATAAATGCAAAATTTTAATTTTGCCGCGAATTGGTTGACATTGCGCCAGTTCCCGAGAAAAATTTGATTTCTGACAGAAAATAATTGACGGACCAGATGTTCAAGTTCAGGAGTCTTGGGACAACGTAAATGTCCTCTTATTTGCGAATGAAGAGTGATTTTTGAATAAAATTTGTAATTTTACTGTCAGGGAATTTGAACTTGGAATTTAACTTTTTCCTATGTACCATTGGAAAGTGGACAATTTTTTAAAAATTTTATAAAACATAAAATCTTGCAGATTATTCATTAGTTTTCGAGAAAACGGCATTTGAAAATCTAAATTTTCCATTATGAGTACATAGGAATTTATAGTTAGTATATGAGAGTTCTGTTGACGGTATGTATGCCTAGCAGATATAGTCTTATAGCGATAGCCGTCATTCGTCGAGTTGGAGCTTCCGTGAAAAGATGGAGCTATTTCAAGAAAGGTTTTAGCGAATAAAAACTGACCCTGCGCACCCTTCGTTTCGCTACGGGCGCTCCAGGCCGTTTTGGTTGACGCAATCGCAACAAATCACGTATCCACTCTAAAATGAGTTTGCGTTTGTCTAAATTAAATTTAAAAACCTTCTACATTTATGGAATTTTGAAAGAGAATCGTGGAACGGGGAATCATTAACGGTGATGCCTGACAAATAATTGTCTCGGGTTCAAGTGCAATTAGGCTCCTCTCACTGCAATGTTAATTGTAAAATTTCGATTTTTAAATGCCGTTTACTCTTTTCAATAGTATATAGGGAAAAGTTAAATTTCGAATTCAGATACCCTGACAGTTCACAAATAAAAATAATTATAAGAATTAAGCGTCGTTCTAATCCAATTTACGCTAACGTAAATTAATAAAAAATAATAGAAAAATATGAAATTTCTTGTTTAAAACCTGATTTTCATTGATGTACGTAAGTATATGACTTTCAGTGAATTTTATTTATTTTATTAACTAACTTACGTCAAATACATTGATGAAATCGAAGTTTTAAATATGAAATGTCATTTTTTTATTAATTGACGTCTAAATTGCGTTGCGTTAATTGGCTAAGACCGACGCTTAATAAATTAAAGAAACGACGAATTCAAATTGATACAAGTACAGATGGGCGAGTTATCTCTTTTAAGTAAACCATTTCTGTATAAATCTCTGCGATTTTGTGAAGAGAAATAGACAATGTTTACGTTAAGAAGCAGTTTGGAAGCAGGAAAAAGAAGATGCCGACTACCTGGCTCGAGGCAGGGCCTATTTACCATTAGTCACACTGGGCATGTGCCTAGGGTCTAATGGCCAGAGGGACCCGGAAAGAGAAAAAGAGGAATAATTGGGCTTTCAATGCTATTAGTTACCTTTGAATATCAGGGGCTCCAAAATTTGGGGCCCAACCCAATTAAAAATAGGCCCCGCCTTTTAATATTTATATTTCCACTTCCTTTCCTCTGCTTCTCAAAACTCCGACTACCAAATACGGCGCTCAAACAAAGTAACTCTTCAGTACTGAAGAACTAATACTGTTGGACCATGAATCAAAAGTAAACCGTGCACTGGAGGGTATTCCATACCCCCCAGACCGCCCGGTTTACCAATGGCGACACTGCAGCGCAATCAATATTATGCAGCCTGCACTGATCCATGTTGTGGAATTTCTACAACTTATTAAATTTTGAATTTAAGTTTAAGAGACACAAAACAATTAAGATAAACCGGGGGGTCTGGGGGGTATGGAATACCCCCCAGTGCACGCTTTTATTTTATTCCCAAATCGCTTCGCCCAACACAACAAACTAGATTACATTATCATTTTTACCATATTTTATCATTAGAGGCATTAAGTCCAATGGCCAGAGGGCCCCGAAAAGAGAGAACATGAAATCGTAAAATAAAAATCAAATTCTGATAAAATAACCCAAAAATTAGTTACACTCGAATTTTAGGGGCCCGAAAATTTGCTTAAGCCTAGGGCCCAACCAAGTTAAAATAGGCGCTGGCGGGAGGTCGCAGGTTATTAAAATATTAAAAATGAGATGTAGTGGAACGGGATTGAAACCCAAAACTGCAGGATTAAAGTTTAAAGCTCTACCACAAAAATTTTAGTGTGGATAAATAAGCTAGAGTCTTTGTGGCAGCCTCGCCCATAAGTTACTTCAAAAAAATGGGGATCCCACGCATGCGAGCCTGTTTTCCAGCGAAAATTTACACCACCCGTATTACTTTTATTTGAACTCAATTTTTAGAATTTTTGAATTTTTACATTCCCATGTAAAAATCGAAACGGAGCCCCGTGGTTAACTTGATTAAGTTGATTTCAAGACTGACTTCGTGATCGGTCACATAAAGTTGATTGGAGACCTTGTGGGGATTACCGGAGACTATAAATGCGATTACCGTACCAGACAGGTATCCCATTCCACACATACAGGATTTTACACAAACCATTCAGAGATCAAAATTTTGCAATTCTGTGAACACAACAGCTTACTTTTAACAAAATAAATCTAATAATTAATAATGATTTTGGAACACATGATTCTTTTGAATATATCGGACATTAAAAATATTTCGGGCTGTACCTTGCATTTTGTAAAGTTAAAGCTTCGCTCGTTAAGGCAAAAATAGTTTATTTTACAAATCCTTTGATACGATAAGGGAATTGAAAAGAGGGTAGGAGGCTATATAACTTCTTGGCTTAGAAACCCGAGAGAGCTCAGGAACGCTGCTGCATATAACTTTTGTTACGACCTCTGCAAGAAAGTTTAAATATTAAAACATTTTATATTAATTAAAACAATTTACGTTAACGCATAGTATAGCCGACGAAATGATCCGTTAAAAGCACGGAAAGCTATTTCAATTTAGGAATCCCACGTTAAATCACGAAAAAATTAACCGTTTCAGCGATAAAAGAGCAAATTTAATCTACAGTCGGGTTTAAATATCACGATCGTTCTTCTTATCCAGAAAATGCTATTTCAGGTTTTCAGGTGTTCACACAATATACTAATTTATCACTCGAATGGTTTTATGTAAAAAACGCAAACAACCATTTAAAGTTCGGTAAAGTTTCTAAAGACTTGTGACCATTGGGATATCTTGATGTAACTTCTCTATACTTTTATCTTTAAGGACCATTAAAGTAGATTTGTTCTTTTCAAAAATATATTTATTTAAAGAAACAAAATATTTTTTACTGTGTACTCAATCCGACGATAGGAGCGGTGGCGCTTAGCATAAATTGTCAGTCAATTTCATGGGGAAAAGTTCAATATAAAGAAAGGGTGCAACGTATTAGGTTAACGGAATAAAATGGCGCATATTCCGATAAGCTTCGCTTGCAAAACTCAACGGCGTTGTAAAAATGGCAAAAGATAACTTGTAAACCAATGTCAATATTATACACCATAATACTCAAAAAAGAGGTCAAGGGTGAAAAGCAATCAGTGTAGGATTGAAAATCGAGTTACGATTTTTTGGAAAATAAAAGAAAATGTTCGTTGGACAAAAAGCTGCACTTGAAACTGCAAGATTTCAGTCAAAATTGAACTGAAAGCGGTAATTAACCCATTAGGTATTGAATTTTCAAGCATTAACGCAATAATTGTGCAATTTCAAGCAGTAATAGTTTATAATTATTGTTACTTGGTATGGCTAATTGCTATAGGTTCGTACGTGGAACTTTACAATTCAGGTGCTTCGTGTATATTTAATCAGACAATTAAGTAAAGTATAACATACAATTCCAATTTCCAATGTGAAATTTTGTGTATACAATAAAGTAGACATTAGAGATACCAAACATGCTCTTTTCCGGTTTCACATTTCCCCGAGTCTTTAAATCCTTGCTTACACAAAAATTGTGTAAATTATCTGTGTGCAAATGAAGGTAATTACGTTATACACTGCGGTGTTTAAATTTTCCGGTATATTCTCAATTACAGCTTTAGTGAGGTGAGAGTACCGTATTATTAGGGAATAATGTAGACGTATTCAAATTTCCAAGCCGAAATCGCTTTTAGAGTAAGAGCAGGATTAATTTCCCGAATATTACAAGCTAATATTATACGTAATAAAAATTTGCAATGGAAGTACTTTTCCAATCACGTCTCACAAAGAACTATTAATTATTTAGATTGTTTGGACACAAACAAGACGGGAGATGCTGGTTGGGAAAGTAAAAACCTTTTCACTATGAATTTTCAAGTTGATGAAATTAGAAATTACGCAATAACCCTCACGCTTAATAATTCAGCGCCGAAACAATAAAATAAACAACTTAAATCCACCTCCATAAATAAGATGTAATCAGTTTAATTAATCAGTTAACGCAATAGGAATAATTCCAGACCAGCGCAATAATTATTGTTATTGATGTTTTATTTAAATTAAGTAGGTTCCTAAGTCGAAACGCGATGAAATATCACGAGAAAGCCATAACATGATTTTTTTGAAATCGTAAACTTGGATCAAGTCGGATGATGCTTATCAGTTGCTGAATTTGTAAGGACCCTAAAATTTGAAATGTTAATGTTTTTGGTGTGCTCAACTTAGGAACACTTAATCCTGTTTTATGGCACCGTTGTAAACATTTAATAAGCCTGGCATACAGGGACGCTCGGCTTAAATTTACGATAAAATATAAAATCTAATATTTTCAATTACAAAAGTTCAGTTTTCACCTGATACTCGAAAAACTGCCGCCCACCTTCGAAGGTCAGGCGCAGTCGTCAGAATTAAGCAGTAACGTAACGACGACTGAAAAATATTACTGAAATATTGACTTTTAGACTAAACATTTACATAGATTTAAATTGACAGCTTTAGCTTTTACCAATCCTTTTACACCGTTAATAATGCAAAACTATAAATGTAAATCTAATAAATTATCTCTTTAGTTCTAATAACAAAGTTGTTAACAAATGCAATAAAGTAAAAAAACGAGCAATAATAATTCAATTTCTAAAATATTAATGTTAAAAAATGAATAAGTGTTAAGTTGTTAAGAGAGAAAAAGAAAACTAAAAATGGCGTTCGCTGCTGCACGAATGATCCTTAAGGACAAAAGAAGAAAACCGTCGAAAGAAGAATTTACCACAAGAAATCGTAGCAAGGTAATTTTTTAAAATAAAATGGAATGCTTCATGTAGTATAGGTAGAACAATTTTTCATCATCATATTTTTGAATTTATAAAATTTACTCCTTTGGTTTTCCAATTCCTGTAACCGAACAAGGACAAAGTTGCGAATGTCAGTATCCTGGCAATTAAATTAATTTAGATTAGAACAAAATAATGAACAAATAATAATTAATAGATTGCTGGAAAATGTACTTTGGTACTGAAGACGACAGTTGTCCTTTGCCAATCGTTGAATAATTTCTTTTCTTTATTTTCCTGAAAACTGTATGTCAGTCAGCATTTTAAGATTTTCTTTGTTGAAGAAAGTTAAGTCTTTTTTTTCCAAAACGGAAAAATAATCAAATTTTTTTATTTTTTGAAAAAAAATGACATTTTGTTTGTATAAAAATTTCAGTTTTCTCAATAATTAAAAAAACATCTGATTTAAGATCTTTAATTAGTCATGAACATAATGTCATTAATGCGTTACTTATTGGTAAAAAAATAACGCCAATACAACGTAGTTTTGCTGCTTGGGCTCATAACCAAGTAACAATAACGCTTATTGATAATCATAGATTAAATTTTATTTGCTTTTGAGAATCCAATAATAATTTATTTAACGACAAACAGTGCGGCCTTCAGGCCGCACAACCTAGGCAATTTGGGTGAAGCACGCAAAGTGAGCTTTCTTTTGTCAAAAGATGTTTTAAAATTTTCTTTTAATTTCTCATTCTGTTTATGGTAAGTGTGCTTGACGTAAATATGTGCAGTAATGTGTTTAATAGACGGAGCTGGCCGCAGTTGACTTCTAGCCGTGCAACTGATAGCAATTTATTATAAATTTATTTTAAATTGCTTTTTCTTCTTCCACTTTTAGGCTAAGATAAATCCTGTTTGTCTTGACCGCGGGCTGTCTTTTATCGAAGACATATGTGAGCATATTAATTGCTTTACATCTGAGGTAGCTTACTGGGCTCATCTCAGATGTGCCCGTAACCCTGGATTTTTTGTTGATGAGGGCAAATCATCAACCCAGGGGGACCGCCGGCTTTACGTGCCCTCCGAAGCACGGAGGCGATGCTATTTCCAGCCATTTTATTTTGTAATTTTTGACTAAGAGCGGTTTCAAGATTGTTTTTAATAATTAAGTGGATTTCTGGCTCTGTAATTTTAGAATCCGGGTGATTTCAGGGATATTTAAGCATTTCATTGGAAAAAATTAAGACATGCGAAATTACCAAAAGTCGGACGGCCACCTTAATCGCAGACTTTAGAAACGGGCTAATCAGAGACTGTTGGCTTACTAGTACTCATACAAAATAGAAAGATTAGGTACTTCGTCTAGTTATTTGCTATAATAATAGAGACTGTGTTACATCAGGGACCTAAAATTTTTACTTTATTACCTCTTACCTTACCTCTTCAATTCCCCATTAAATTACTTGCACGGAAAATCACCGACAGGTGCGATGACAGACAACCAAATACATCAGAAGCCATTTATTCCAAACTCAAAATTATTAATCGAAAATCCAACGCCTGCAATTGACAAAATCCAAGGACGTTTAACAAAAATGCTGAAAATAACAAATAAAACTGCAGAAGCAACGAAAAAAAAAAGTCTTACCAGGATAATAAATACCGGTGACCGGACAGTTGGCCCCCCAATAGTTGGCCCTGGCGACAATAAATTGGTCTTCGGGACTATTGACCTTTGAGACTATTGGCCTCGCAGCAATTGGCCTTCAAAACTATTGGCCCCCCGGCAATAGGCCTTCGAGACAGTTGATCTTTGCGATTACTCAGAAACTTGCGGTCTCAGAAAACAAGTTCTGCTTTTACTAGCTTGTTACGATAAATTTTGTATTTTCACTTTTTATGGATTCTCATTGGTAAAAATACTTGAAAATAATAAATTATCCAATGGCTAAAAAGTAGATTTTAGTGAAAATTTTAATTTATTCACATTCTTAATCAGTGGTGAAGTCATTAAACGCAAAGATCATTGTTCTTACGCGAGACCAATAGTCTTGAAGGTGAAGCCCCGTTGTCGGGGGCCAACTGTCGTAGGGCCATCTGTCTCAGAACAAACTGTCCTACAATCATAAATACCAAACTACACCGACAAAACCTTAAATTCTCTTATAGCCGCTTCAAAATTACAAAATTAAAATCATTTTTCAACAGAAAACAAAATAAAAATGTGACTTAGTTTGACAAAAACAGTTATATTCGGAATTGCCAATGTCGCCAGATAAAAGTAGGGTGCAAACTGTACTAAACAAAATAATTTAAATATTAAAAAAATCTCTTTTTCCCTTTTCCACTTCTAAAATTTCTAGATTTAGGGAAAATCTCTAAATTTGAGACCTAGCAACGCTGGTTACGAGATCATCATGGATTGCAGAATACCACAAATATACAAATCCAGCAACTTTGCTATGAAAAAATCGTTAATTTTCACGGGCTTTGCGAGAGGGCCCATGAATCAATGTTTTTTCTTTTCTTAAATTTCAACCTAGAACAAAATGTTCTACACCCAATGAAGTTGGAGCAGTTGGTTCTTTGCATCCTTTTACAGATAAACTATTTTATATTCAGGATAAACCTACCAAACCGAATTATAGTTTAAGTAAGAGGTACAGTTTAACGTGGAATTCGAAACACGATACAAAAAATAACATTGAAAATGAGGATCATCCCTCAACTAGACAATACAAACATCGAAGAAATTAAATATATTTATTGGGATAACTCTTTGGAATTGGTAGAAAAATTAATAGTTTTAACTTAATTTTTTTGAGTAAAACAAGACTGGAAGTTGGGGAGACTACTAAATATTGAATAAAATTAGTTAAATACTTTAATATTACCAAATATTTTACTATAACAAGAAAGATTAGGTATTCCTGATAATTAAAGCGTTTAATATGCAAATTTATTCAAGGGATGGATCTGGATTCTGGATTCTGGATTTTAGGTTGGAGGGTAGGGAGGTATCCCCACACGCACTTAGGCCACTAAAACGGGCTCATTGTACTGCCTCCGAATGCAGCGGCCCCCTGTCCTGTCAGTCCTCAAGCCATCCTTTCTCCAGGATAAATTCGAGTATCTTGGCAGGCGGAGTGTCATTAATTCTGGCCATGTTAGGCCAGAAGTCCCCTAGCATGGCACCTCTAATTGACGCTAGCGACGGACAGTGACAGAGCACATGTTCCGCGGTTTCGTCTGCTGTATTGCATCCCCGACATCTGGGGTTATCTACAAGTCCCATTGTGTTGAGATGTTTGTTCAGTTTGCAGTGTCCAGTTAAAATCCCTGTAATTGTCCGTAGATTGACTCTGGACAGCTTCAAGTAATATTTTGAATGCCTACTAGAGGGTGCTTTGATCGCTGCCCTTGCTTGTCTGCATTCAGTTTCTTTTGCCCATCTGCAAGAGTGCAGTTTTAGGATGTGTTGTTTTAGGAGGGTATCGATAGTTTTGACAGCTGGTACAATCATCGGCTCCGGACCGCAGGGAAGGCTGTTGGAGCCGTTTCTTGCCAGCTCGTCCGCTTTTACGTTACCTTCGTTGCCTTGATGACCTTTCACCCACAGGAGTGAAATGGTGTTTAAGTTAGATATCTCATTTAGCGTCTGAATGCATTCTAGCAACAGACCTGATGTGACCTTGTGACTCCTCAGTGCCACAAGTGCCGCTCTACTATCTGTAGATATCTGAATGTTTTTGTCGTAGATAAGTTTATCTTGGACTGTTTTTGCGCAGTGCAGTATACCCATAAGTTCCGCTTGGAAAACCGATGTGTGCCTGCCCAGCGGTATGCTTTTGTTTAGGTCAAGTTCAGCAGAGAAAATTTTTGCTCCTGAGCCAACATTGTTTTTGGAACCATCCGAGAATAGACATATGTCATAGTCGTTGGTTTCAACATGATATTGTATTTCCTGTCAAATATATATTTAGGGGAGATTCTGTCAGGTTCAAGGTGCAGCAGAGGTACTCCAATTGAGTAGTCCTCTAAGATCCGCATATGACCCACAGCTCCTCGCCTATGGTTCCATAGTCCCCAACTACGCAGCCTTAACCGCCATCTCCTGCACATGAAGATCAAGTGGTGGGAGGCAGAGAAGGGTTTCCAATGCCGTAGTGGGTGAAGTGCGCATCACTCCCGTTACGGCCAGACAGATTAGTCTCTGAATCCGGTGCAGGGAGGACGCTGCTGTTACTTGTTTGGTTCTGGGCCACCAGACAAGTGCACCGTAACAAAGCATAGGTCTGACAACCGCAGTGTAGAGCCAGAGGGTAATCTTAGGGGAAAGGCCCCATGACCGTCCCATCGCCATTCGACACTGCCAGAAAGCCATTCTTGCTTTGCTAATTTTGGTTTTCAAGTGTTTTCCCCAGTTTAGCTTCTTGTCAAGTATTATTCCCAGATACTTGACTTCGTTCGCCAGTTTTAGAGGAGTCCCCATTAAGTTAGGCATTGTCGTGCCAGGTAACTTTCTTTTATTGGTGAACAGAACAAGCTCCGTCTTTGTCGGATTGACCGAGAGAGAGTGCTCAATGCATCATTCTTCCAATATTTTAAAAGCTGTCTGCATCAGCCTGCAGAGCATGTTTTCAAATTTGGCAGTAAGCAGTATGGTCATATCATCTGCGTATCCTATGGTATAGAAGCCTTTTTCGTTAAGGCGTCGTATAAGGCTGTCCACTACCATAATCCACAGTAGCGGGGAGAGTACTCCCCCTGAGGACAGCCGCTAGTCACAACACCTTTGATCTTTATGTCACCGACACATACCTCCACGGCTCACCACTTCAGTATGAAACTGATCCAGTTGGCAATGGTTGTGGAAACACCGTATTGGCATAGCGCTGCATTTATACTTTCAAAGGTGGTTTTGTCAAAAGCCCCTTCGATGTCAATGAACGCTCCTAGGGTGGACTCTTTTTGGCCTTTCAACGCGCTCTACCACCTTGTGTAGAGCGGTCTCAGTAGATCTCCCCGGGATATATGCGTGCTGGTTTACGTGTAGTGGTCTGTGCATCAGAACCGTATCACGTATCTCTCTGTCGCACAGTTTTTCTAACGTTTTCAGGAAAAACGAAGTTAAACTGATTGGTCTAAAAGATTTTGCCAGGGAGTAGTCGCCTCTGCCTGGTTTTGGTATAAAAATAACTTTAACCTTGCGCCATTCCTTCGGTGTGTATCCGTGTGCAATGCACGCCTGGAACACTCGCACCAGATGATTGAGCAGGTGATCCAGACCCCACTGAAGTAGGGTTGGAAGTACCCCGTCAGGTCCGGGCGATTTGAAGGGGCTAAAGGATTTGATGGCCCATGCCGTTTTGGTCTTATTCGCAACCTTCTTTGCAATTTCCCAGTTGCCTCGGTCGGTGGTTGGCTTATTGTGTCAGTCCAATCGAAATCGGTGACTCTCTGACTGTCGGGAAAGTGTGTGTGTAGCAGTATTTCGGCAGTTTGTGAGAGGGTATCTGTGTATGACCCATCCTCTCGACATAGGCTGCCGGGCTGCTGATATGGATCTTTTGCGATAATCTTGTTTAACCTAGCCGCAGCGGTGGTTGTTTCAACACCGCCGCAGAAGGCTCTCCAAGACTCGCGTTGTTTCTTGCGGATTACTCTCTTGAACTTTTTTGAGTAAAACAAGACTGGAAGTTGGAGAGACTACTAAATATTGAATAAAATTAGTTAAATACTTTAATATTACCAAATATTTTACTATAACAAGAAAGATTAGGTATTCCTGATAATTAAAGCGTTTAATATGCAAATTTATTCAAGGGATGGATTTTAACTTAATTAGAAGAATGAAAAAAGCATAACTAATTATATTTCCATTTTATTCAAAAACGTAAGTCGATAAGTTGAGAGTTACATTTTTAATATTTTATCTCTCGCATGTAATAAATCAATTATCATTAATAACGCATTTATCATTTTTAACAAAAAACGTTATATCGTTAACATACGCAACCCTCAAAAGTCAAAACTTAAGTCCGAGGTCAATGTAAAATTGGAAGCTCTTCCGGTTTTTTCGACTTGGTTATTTTCACTTAATCGCTCTTTTGGAACACATTGAATGATTGATTTCCAATATAATTCCTGTAGTGAAACGCTTTATGTGTGTGGCGTGTCAAAATCCATTTTCGTATATTAAATGTGAACATTTCGAAGTTGTGTAATTTTAATGCACCGGATCCTAATTAGTTTGATTGAATTTTTCAATTACTTGCCATGAAAAAGCTGCGACACAATATTGACATTTCAAACCAATTAAAATATTTAATCAACATACTTTATGTCGCTTTTGAGAGTGTCACTCCCAGATCTCCTGCATGAGTGAACCCAGCAGTTGGGACATAAGAATAAAAAAAATTCAGAGCCTGATAACTTTCTGTGAGTTATCGGCATTCAAAACTTCGTAACATCCTTATTTGTAAAACTTATTTTCATAAAAGAAATGAAAAGAACAGCGAAACATCTTTTTCAAAGGAAACTCTTTCGCAACTTGATAATGGATTCCATAAAGAAAATTGGGATATCACAAAAATTAGACAGTTTCAGCAAAGATTGTATAAAGTTGCCGAGGTTCGAACTCCACGTTAAGCTGTGCAATATTGGTATTTCGTTGTTAGCAAAAACTAAACTTAATAACATTTTTATTTATGCGACCTTTTAGCTTAATCACCACGAAAAGAAAAATGAGAAAAATTTAAATTTTTTGTGCTAGTTTTGTTTATCAAAGGAATGGATGGTTTATAACGTTGTTACAGCTAGAACAGTAATAAAATTAATTAAAAGTTTCCCCAAAACAAATAAATAATTCTGTTTCATCATTTTTATATTTCCTCTTTTGAGTTTCGGCCTGGAGATTAATGATGTAAAAATTATGAAATGAGAGAAATAAAATTCAGAAAGTATGCACGCTGGTCAATCGAGAATGGATTAGCCCCCCGGAGAACTGGGGGTTAGGTGTAACAAATGGTTATTTGGACGAATCAATTCTTGCATCAGATATTGACGTGATTACATATGCGGAATACGCGGTCCACGATCTAAATAATAAAATTTGAAACATAAAAATACTGTCGGAACTAAAATACGAATTGCTATCATAGAAACCATCTGCTGTAATAATGAACTCTTGCAAAGTTGCAACTTTTGATGGATGAGGTTCACGTGTTAAACCAAATTCGGATTATTTAACATTAAAGAGTTGAACACGACACGATTTCCATTCTAGTGGAAATTTTGGAACTTCAAAGCTAAAATTATATTTCAAACGATGATTTTGCAAAATAAAATTTTATTTGCATATCTCGTCAACTGTAGGCATATTATGTAAACATCCTTTACCGACCTACACAACAATCTTTGTTCAAATCTTTGTTTGTTCAAAAAACAATCAAAATTCAATCAGTGAATCTTTGAGCCGCTCAACTCATTAAAAACATCACCGAAGTCCTCATAAGTTAAGAATTACGGATCTAGAAAGACGGGATCTTTGAGTCGCAATCGTCAGAACCAAAAATTAATTAATTTTGATTTTGGTTTTTTAGTTAAATTCGACAAAAACTACCGAAATGCTATTTTAAATAAATTTATAATATTATATTGCTAGAAGTAGCACGGCTCGAAGTCAACTGCGCCCGAAGTTAAAGGAAAAAAATCTTTCAAATTCTACAAGAATTTTAGAACTAACTATAAACACTTGTGGGCCGAGATAATAACAGGCTACAGAATAACATAATAACAGGATTTCGGACTAAACCCTGTAATATAGTATGTGCAGTGGCGGCTTGTCAGAGGAAGCAAGGGAAGCTTATCCTCTTCTGAAATTCTGAACTAAATATTAATTAAACTGATAAAATTTTCATAAAAATTGAAACGAAAATTTTCAATTGTGAGAATTATGAAAAGATAGATACTACTCTTTCCACAACACTTATCCAAAAAGTAACACTAGGCTACCGCAAAAGCAGAATCCTTAGGCATCACATGGGCCGCAAGGTTTTACTATACCATCGAGATAACTCCGATTACACAGATTAAACCGTCGGTGAAGATGCTTCAAAAGTTTCAGATGCCTGGGGGGTATGGAATACCCCCCATACCCCCCGGTTTAGAATAGAAAAATATTTGTTCGTAATCTTAATAAGCAGACTCCTCAGGCATCACATAGACCGCAAGGTTTTACTATACTACCGAGATAACTTCGATTACACAGATTAAACCGTCGGTGAAGATGCATCAAAAGTTTCAGATGCCTGGGGGGTATGGAATACCCCCCAAACCCCCGGTTTACAAAAGAACAATTTTTTTTCTATATCTCTTGTGAAATTTTCTCAGATTCCTCATCACTTAAAACCGAAAAGAAAATCGCTAGGGAAATCTAATGTATAAATAAAGAAATACCTGAAAAAGTCTGGAAAAATCCAAGAAAATAGAAAATTCGCAGAATTGTAGAAGATTCTAGATAATCCGAGAAATTGTAGAAGATTCTAGATAATGTAGAAAATTCAATCAGATGAAATCCGGAAAATAAAAAAAAAATCCTAGATAATTCGAGAAAATGTAAAAAATTCAATCTGATGAAATCCGGAAAAAACGAAAAAAATAGAAAATTCGAGGAATTGTAAAAAATTCAAAGAAGGCTTGGGAAATTAGGAAATCTTATGAGTACTGTAATAAACGACCTTTTTTTCTGCTTTTAAGCTTTCTCGAAAGAAAATCTAGTGTACAAATATTTGCCTTGTGACTCGTCCGTCGGGTGGAAATTGGCAGCTTTCACCATCCAAAACAGATGTGACAAATCGCAAATTTAAACAGGTGTGCACTTGTCACATCTACTACATATGGAAAGCCGCCGCGCCAGTGGGATGGACTTTATGATTGGCTTCCTCAAATGAAAAAGCCACGAGCCGCCACTGATTATATGAAATTTTTTGAAGAATTTTGATTATTTTGAATTTTCCTTAAAAAAAATTCCTGCTCTTCTGACCGGAAACTTTCTTCAATTTATTGTATTCCGTAGTTTTTTAAAAAGTAAAATTAAAGATCTGTTCGGTTCAATTTTTGAATTAGCTTAAATTTTTTTTTTGGGAGAAATTAAAAAAAAAGATTAATTATACTATTCTTTGTCATTTTATCCTTGAACGATTCGATCTCTTTCCTAATTAAATCAGAAATTACTGATTTACTGTAAAAATAGACCTGACAATAATGATTAATAATTGAAGATTGGATATTGGAGGTTGAAGATGAAGTGATAGAGATTGGAGGTTAGAAGTTGTAAGTTGAACGTTAGAATTTAGAGGTTAAATCTGTAAGCTTAAAATTTGAAACTTGGGAGTTTAAAAAGTGGAGGTTAAAGCTTCAAGCTTAAAGGTTTAAGCTTAAAGGTTTAAGCTTAAAGATTAGAGGTTAAAACTTTGAGCTTAAAGCTTGGAGGTTAGAGATTAGAGCTTTCAGCTTAAAGCTTTGAGGTTAGAGGTTCAAGCTTTGATCTTAAAGCTTGGACGTTAGAGGTTAAAGCTTTAAGCTTAAATCTTAGAAGTTAAAGATTAGAGATTTGAGCTCAAAGCTCGGAGGTTAGAGTTTTGAGCTTAAAGCTCGGATGTTAAAGGTTCAAGTTTGGATGCTAGAAGTTAAACCTTCGAGCTTAAAGTTTGGAGGTTAGAGGTTGTAGCTTTGAGCTTAAAGCTTGGAGGCTAGAGCTATGATCTAAAAGTCGCGAGTTGTTCTACTATTTGAAATTGAGCAAACTGCACTTTAACATCTGCTTAGAAAAATAAATATTTTTGAATTGTGAAGGTTTGATTCTGCGAAGTTCATAGTTTTTGAAGTCTACTACAACAAACGAATGACATATTTATGTTTTTGAATTGATTTCTCTAATAATAAGCCTAGAATAGTTGAAATTGAAAAACTTTTGTAGAACTTATTGGTATTTGAGTAACTGAAGTTATGAGTTGGCAATGCTTAATTATTATTTCAATATATTCGGTTTCGTTCTTTCAGGTGAACTAATTTAATGATTTAATAAAAAAAATTATTATTCCCACGAAAACTAATGCATATTAAAAGCTTTTGTAGTTTTTTTACAAAAAAAGGTTTTGGGTTTTTCTTCTATACAAGTTAGACAATGTTCCGTTAAAATATACTAAAACCGTCTAAGTGTATGCATGTTTTCAATACCTACTGCAGAAGGATAATTTTGATGAAAACTCAGAACTTTAACGTAGAGTGAATTTATAGACGATAGCCTGCAGCATCTAACTTCCGCATGAGGATTCGGTTAGAAAAACCAGATTTTGGATTTATAATTTTTACAAAACATACATAACGCCATCTGTTAGTCAAAAATTAACATTAAATATCTCACTACACTTTAATCACGCATTTGTCGAATCGTCACATCTGTCCATACACATTTACAGTAAATTTTAGATGATGTAGATAGAGAATAGCGATTTTTATTATTACATCAAAATTTGAGAGAAACACGTCACAGATGTGACAAACCATTCAATATTTACATGTAATAAAAGTCGCGTTCAACAAATTTGAAAATTTTAGTGTCGTCAACTATTGTTTTTTTACAGGCGCGCAGTGGAAGCGCTAGTAGCTATAGAAGTCTAAGTCAGGTAATACACTACTACCAAAACAGTTTTCATTTTAGAACTATTTTTGCATTACACTAGCTTAGGGTTTTTTACTGCCTAGAGAATCTCAGATCTAAGCTTGTAATGTTGGTAGGCATTCATTTGCACGTTTTTGGGTGCAAAATAGTTAGGTTAGATTTGTTTTAAAATTTTAAACAAGTACAGGTTAGATGGTTCAATTCCATCGCCCTGTATCACGGTGCAGGTGCTTCGTTGTTTGAACCACCTAGCAGATTTACAAAACTTTTATCCTAAGCATGAGTAGATGATGTAGTTCCTTATTTGCTCCGAGCAAGTTTCGTTTGTTTAAAATAAATTTAAAACAAAACTTTTTCGTATTTTTCGATCCTGGCGATATTTTTTTTTAAATAACAAAATGTTTTTATTTAAATTAAACTGATGTGGTTAAGTATCAGTTGGGAAAAGCCGAACATTTTTTAAACGTGCGGGTGCTTTCCCATTGTGGTCGTTTGATGCGTGAGCGTTTTTTTACAAAACAAATTATCAGGAAATGAGGGTCGATTTAGGACCATAACAATTGTAAAGCGATTATTATGTAAATTTACATATTATATTAAACACAATAAACTTTATAATAAAAAATCTCAACCAAGGATAACACCAACCCGCTGTAGTTGGGTTTAAACTTAAAAATTAATTTTACATCTAAAATTTTAGGTGAAAAAATTTTCATTATTTTTTCATAAAATTTTGAGTGCTTGTAATCCGCGCACTTACCAATTGAGGATTGTGCAAACGTTCCCATTATGCAAATGCCTAGTACATAATTTCAAAATTTTACTAATGCTGAACCTTATTTCACTTCGGGGATGTATTAATTTCAATTATACCTTTAGGTTTATTTATTTACACTCGTAAACAAGTTACGCTTTACTAAAATTAAGTTGTTACTGCGTTGGATTTTATATTGAGGTTTTATGTTAATTTTAAGCTGTTTTGCCAAGGAAAACCATATTTCAGGGCGTTTTCCTCATGCGTCTGATGTGTTTTCTGGCTGTAAATAAAATAAGTGCTAATAATATACAGCATGAACCTAATTTCTTTACCTCATTTAACTAAATTGATGAAATCTGCCTTGACCAATTGTGTTTTATAAAAATAAAATTTAAATAATAATAATTTATTGTCAAAAGTACAGTTTTCCTGAAAATAATAGGGATTATAGGTATTATAATGTATTAAATACATTTAATGCCTCCCAGACCGCCGGTTTCTGAAACCGAACAAGTACTTATTTACGTTTATGAGATTTAACTAATCTGTAACATAGATGAAGTTCTAAAACTGCGCTGTTCCCGTGCAATTTCCGAATTAATACATATTATGAACAAACAAAAACTCAAAATACAAATTCCAAAACCAAAACATATTGCAGTAGTCATTTCTAGATTTGTTATTTATTACAAAAGTTCTAATGCTAACTTTGTTAATCTCGGTAAATTTTGAGTCTCAAGTTGTGCAAACATTTCCCAATTTGGTTAGTGGTTCTCAATACATAATTAATAACTTTGTAGTTCTCCAATTGGAAGTCGGTTCAACAACTTGAGGAACAACAGTTTAACCTCTTAATTTATTGTAATGTTAAGTAAGAAAGTTCAAATGGGAACGTAAATGCTTGTTTTCAAAATTGGTAATTTAAATGTTTTTTTCAAAACTCGAAGTTTTATATTAGAGACAGGAGCGGAACTACCGGGAAGTGGTAGGTGCGATGCATGCGGGCCCCTGCTAATAAAAATCTCAAAAATAGGAGGTGCACAACTAAATGCTATTTGATGTCTGGGGAGGTATAGAATACCCCCAGGTCACCAGCAATTATGTTCAAATGATTGCCATGCTATTATGCTATTAAACTTGTGACTTCCGAACCTGGAATTTTACTATAATCTGTGGGGTGTTCCACACCCCCAGACCCCCGGTGATAGTTTTCACGATGCATATATATATCTGTATAATGAAGGTAAATCATATACAACGTACACACACATACACACCCTCACACCTTTGAGTTTTCCAACCGGGGGGTCTGGGGGGTATGGAATACCCTCCAGTGCACTAGCAATTATAGTTAAAGAATTTTCCGTTCCAGGAATTTAACTTTTTAAAAAGTCTTACAATTACTATGTTCTGAAGGGTGTTCCACACCCCCCAGACCCCCCGGTGAGAGTTTTCATGATGCATATACTATCCCTAATAGCACGCTTAGTACTCAGTACGTACAAATTTTGTTCATTTTATGTACATTCGTCCATGTACAAAACTCGGACGTACATATAACGTTTTCCAAAGTACGTACCTGTACGTAAAAGTAAGCACGTACATATTTCATATGTTTTTCGTCCATCTTATGTACATCCGTTTACGTACCTCGCGTGGACGTACGTATGCTGTACTTTAAAGCACGTACATCGTATGTACACTTATGAACCTTAAATGGACGTACCTAGCTGGTACTTTGAAGTACGTATATCGTATGTACGAGTATGTACCGTAAGGGAACGTACATATTCGGTACTTTGAAATACGTACATCGTTGTACAATTATGTACCTAAAGTGGACGTACAAATCTGGTATTTTCAAGCACGTACCTGGTATGTCCGTCACGTGGACATACGTGTGTTGTACTTCGAAGTACGTACATTGATGTACAATTATGTACTTAAAGTGGACGTACAAATCCGGTATTTTCAAGTACATGCCTAGTATGTACTACATGTGGACGTATGTAAATTGTACTTCGAAGTATGTACATCGAGGTACGAATATGTACATGAAGTGGACGTACAAGTTTGGTATTTTCAAGTACGTACCTGGATTGCATTACATGTGGACGTACGTATATTGTACTTCGAAGTACGTGGACGTACAAATCCGGTATTTTACATAGTTAGTACATACCTGGTATGTACTCCACGTGGGCATACGTGTGTTGTCATTTGAAGTACATACAGGGTGATCCAAATTTGAATGTTCTTATAGGGAATTTGGTAACTATATTATATAAGAGGTCTTGAAAAGTAGCGCATACTTCTAATATCGACTTTTTTTTAGAGAAGCTCAATATGGCGAAAACATTTTCAAACTTTATCAAAATATTTTATTTGTAAATTATTATCATGTAATTTTAGGATTCTATACAAAGTATAGCAAGAAGCCCTATATTCTGGTCACGTGCCCGTTTACATGTTTGAATGTTTAGGGGGGAGGGGGTCAAGCCGAATCTCACCAAATCTCACGTGGCGGTGAGGGGGGTTTCGGCAAATATCACGTAATTTTTTTGTTTTACCTAGTCCTAAAATAAATATAAAATATAAATATAAATAAAAGCACAGATTAACAAATCTCACCAAGGGGGAGGGGTTGCCTAAAAATTGCCAAAATTACCTCACGTAATTTATAATAGATGCCCCCTTATATGTTTTTTTATACTATTTGAATGTTTTCTGTGTTGTTTGTGTTTGTGTATTTGAATGGAAGCTTTATTTGAAATTTTTCTGTATTTATATTCTATCCCCCCCCCCCCGGAAATATTTCTGGATCCGCCGCTGTGTTAACGTAAACATATTTTTTGATAAAACTGTTTAAATTATGTTTATTGGTATAAGTATAATACTATTTACTAATAATAATTGATGTATTTATTTTATATTCTTTTTGTAACTCCTCCCCCCCATAAAGAAATCTTGTGCACGGGCCTGATATGAATCCATCTAGGAATCCTATTCATTATGAATCACTCTTCTCTTTTCTTTTATAATTGTCATATTATTATTCATTTCGGTTATGTTAAGAAATAAACACTTGACATTTTATTACAATTATATCAAGGGGGGAGTTTAACCCCTCCCCCCTTAGAGCTTAAAAAAATATCAATTTTTACACCAAAACAATTTTAATTAATTGAAAAACAAAATATAAATTTATTTTTGAATTACTACTACTTTTTATTTTTCATATTTCATAAACTTTTATTTTGTCGCTCTCCCCTTATGGTAATTGTCTGGATCCGCTACTGACTAAGTGACGAAAGTTCAAAATGAAAAAAATAATGGAAGAAAATTACAATTAAACAGATTGATATATTATTAGTAATTAGGTATAACAATTTTCCTGTTCAGAGATGATCAGGTAAAGAGAAACTAAAATAAACCGAAAATTTGCCACGTGTTTCTGTCATAATTGTTTATAATCGATTGCAAAATTTTATACACACAAGACTAAAAAACAGAAAATAATTATTTTAAAATCAATTGATACGTGGTTTAAATAGTGCAACTATTATCAATATTTCAATTATATATCAATATTTTAGAAAACCCAAAAAACACACCAGAACTAAAATGTTAAGTTATCACAAATTCTGATATTTTGTTACTTGTGATAACTTGAAAACATTTTAATTCTAAAAAGTGTGTGCACGTTTTGACATTTTGGGTTTTTAAAATATAAAAGAAAATATTTATTTAATCAACGAAAAACATGAAGCGCAAGAATTAGATAATAATAAAAATCTCCCACGTTTTTCGTTTAAAATTTGACAACTATTTTCATAGCTATTAAAAATTGAGGTTATAAATCTGTATGGGGCTAGTAATTATTAGTAATAAAAAACGTGATAATATATTAAAAATTATTGTTTATTTAAATAATTTTATTTATCAGTTATCATTCTGTGTGCGCCCAGGTTGTTCACTATACCTGCATTCTCATAATTTAAACGCGTATCCGCCTTGGCCGAGCAGGTAGAGTGGAAGCTTTGCAATACGAGAGTAAGGGGTTCGAATCCCAGTCCAGAAGGTAAGTAAAAAAAATTGATTTACTAAATTAAATTTAATATTACAAATTATTACAAATAAAAACCTGAACCACCATCAGAATCAAGTGAAGAAAATTAATTATCAAAATTGAATTTAACATTAAGTGATTATTATAAATAAAAACTACCATCAGGACTTTAATGTATGAAAAATTTAAATGAACATATAACGTCATAAAATATATTTTTTTAATTGTTTAAAAAAATTGTTGTTTTTTTCAGCATCAAAATGTTGTTTGAGACGAATCAGGTACCTCCATAATTCGTACAAATTTGTACGTACCCCCTACGAACGTAGATGTACAAATTTGTATAAGCATTTCGTGCAAACTATGTACGAATCTCTTACTAACGTGGTACGTTCTCTTTCGTACTGGGTACGTGCAATATTTCCACAAAGTGCGTACATATTTGTACGAATAATGGAGGTACCTTATTCGTACAACATTGTGCATAAAGTACGTACTGGGTACGTAAACAGTACGTGCAACTTGCATACCAGTACGTACGTGGTACGTTCGTTTGGATAAAAATATTCGTCCTGGATATGTCCGAAATACGTTATTGTGCTATCTGGGATATATGCTGTATAAATAGGCACCAAAACTTTTTGTTTGTATACCAACGATATGTAGATGAATATTTGTTCTAAGAGAATAGAAAGTTTTCATACCGACATTCCCAAGGAACAACGCAGTAGCCATAAATTTAGTTCGAGGGAGGCCCAGCCCCCCAAACCATTAAAAAAATTTTTTTTTAAAGCCGAATAAAGGGTTTATTAACAGAAATTAATAATTTCGGGGGGGGGGGGGCAGCCCCCCCTGGCTACGCCACTGGCAGTAACTCATTTTAACCTGTTTTACAGGAGAGGGATTTTAAAGTTTTGAAAAGTACATACATACATAGAAAATACAACTTTTCTATACTGATTATCTCTGGAATTATTGGTCGTACGGTACGTATTTTTTACCAAAAATATGTTTTTTATCTCAGGAATAAAGCAGTAATAACTCAAAATGCTAGTTACTCGAGTTACGGCGTTGTTCCTTGGGGGTGTCGATATGAAGGAAAATCATACAACGTACGCACACACACCTTTGGATTTTTACACCGGTGGGTCTGGGGGGTATGGAATACCCTCTAGTGCACTAGCAATTATAGTAAAAGGATTTTCCGTTCCAGGAATTTAACTTTCTAAAAAGACTTACAATTACTATGTTCTGAGGCGTGTTCTACACCCCCCCAGACCCACAGGTCAGAGTTTTCACGATGCATATATATATATGCTGTATAAATATGCACTTAAACTTTTTGTTTGTATACAAACGATATCTAGATGTATATTTGTTCTAAGAGAATAGAAAGTTTCATATGAAGGTAAATCATACAACGTACACACACACACACCTTTGGGTTTTCAAACCGGGGGGTCTGGGGGGTATGGAATACCCTCCAGTGCACTAGCAATTATAGTTAAAGGATTTTCCGTTCCAGGAATTTAACTTTTTAAAAAGTCTTACAATTACTATGTTCTGAGAGGGATGTTCCACACCCCCTAGACTCCCAGGTGCAAATTTTTACGGCAGATGATGTGAGAATATGCACTAAGACTTTATGTTTATAAAACTGGGGGTATGAATTGTATACAAATGATGTATAAATGTACTTGTTCTGACAGAGTGAAACATTTTTAGTATATAAATAAATCATACACTTTATGGCTTTCAAACCGGGGGATCTGGGAGGTATGGAATGCCCTCCAGTGCACCAGCAATTATATGTGTTGAAAAAACAAATTAAAGTTAAAACCTCCCAGTTTTTTATTTTTATTGTGAAAATCAAATTTTTGGTTTTACTTTTCAATCACAGGCTTAGATCCTTTTTAAAAGGAATTAAAAAATTTTAATTAAAAAAATTAATATTTAAATAAAATAAATATAAATGCAGAAAACTCGAAAAAATCTAGAAAATTTTAAAGTCAATGAAATCTCAGAAAATGGAAAAGGCAAAAAAAAGAGTCTATAATATTCTAGATTTCCTCAAATTTTCCTTTAGTTTTTCATATGACAATTTATTCTTCCATCATTTTTTCACTTATTAGTAAAGAAAGAACGGGAAATTTTAAGAAATCCCTGAAACCTTTAGTACTAAATCCATAAAAATGTCTCTAATTTTACAATTAGGAAATGTAGAAAATTAGAGAAATCTTGTAAAATAGGGAATCATAGAAAATTCTAGGATATTTTAGGAAATTTAGACAATCTCAGTTAACTTCGCACACGGGTCCCTCACCTGCTTGTTACACCATTGATTAGAGAATAGTTGCACTAATCCAGATGAGCTTCAATTGTATTCAATTAAATACAACGAAAAACTTCATTAATACAACGAACTGCTGCGTTAATACTACAAAATTTTATTGAGGCAGTGAAGGTTGAAATTTTAAACTGAGCTGGAGATAAATTTATGCATCGAATCCATCTTGGTGTACCCTCAGGTGTTTTTAATGGCTTCGTATTGCCAATATAAGGAGCTTAGTGTTTGAAATTGTCGTTTGTAGTTTGATTAAATATTTAATATCGAATTCAGAACCAAATAATATGAGTGATAATAAATCAATAGTCGTTACGGTTTATGCATAATTAAGTAATTTCGGCATTATTAACGACTATATCATTTCAGTTAATTAAGTGAAATAGATACCTACCCGGCCCTAAATTAAGCTCTAATAAAAAATATTGCTTTTAATGAATTTGTTTGATGGAAAATTAATTTTACCAATACCAGATGCGGAAAGATGTGTTTTAGGAAAATTCAAATGTACGGGAAACATATAATCAAAGAATATTAAATGAAAATATAAAGCTGATTAAATTGACGAAGTTGAATGAGAAAATTAAGTCGGAAAATTTTATTCTCTACAGCTCTTAGAAAATGATCAATTTCTTTACTTTGAAAGTTATTTAAAGTTGTTTTTTAGAATCTTTTAATAATAAAACCCAACTATAAATGGAAACTTCTTTTCTTTATTAAGCTTCCCTCATGTACTTCTCGAGTATCTAGGTTTTCGTTTCTAATTATCTATTTGCCTCTGCTCCTTGTAAATCTTATTTTCTACTTCTATTAGCTTCGCATTCTGTAAGTAAGTTTGTTTTCTTACAGTATAATTTAAAAAAACACTTCGTTTGATGGCACTCATGGCCTACTATACTTTCTTGAATTGTTTATAGTTGTTTATTCTACACTAGTGAGTCTGGCGGCCTACCGACCGCCCTGATCGCCAATAAAATAAAGTAGGGTAAATTCGAGTAACTGGAGAAAATGGGAAATGAAAAAATGGTAAAAATAGTAACCAATCACTAAGACTATCAGGCTGACGACACAATAATTAAATTAATTTGTGATATAAATAACTTGAGCATAGACGGCCAGGGTTTAGGGTAGTTTGACGTTCAAACGCAAAGTTTTTTTTTTAAGTTCATTAACCTATTAAAATACAGTAGGTACATACATAAGATAAAACTTAACAACAATGCTAATTAAAATTAAAGAACCTTTTGGATTAATCAAATATTTAGAATCATTAATCTTTGCACTAATTCTGAAGAACTGTTCCAATAAATATATTATGTCTTTTCGATATAATCCATGGAAAGTTGTCGTTTACATCCATTTTTTGAAATAGAATTACTAAATATTCTTCTGTATCTTCTCTCTCAGCTGTTGTCATCAGTTAGTCCCATTACTATACTATTACTTATCTGTAAAATCATGCAGTGATGAGCTTATTTAATCAGTTAGATATGATCTATGTAATATAGTATATTCTAAAATATTCTATTCGTAATTTATTATCTTCAAAAAAATTTGTGATTGTTTATTTTATTTTTAATTAATTTTTATTATATTGAAAATTGTGACGGTTCTACATTAAACCATTATACTCTTTAAGAAGTGGTTTACACTCTGCACCCATAAAAATTAATGTTTTGCAAAAAAAATTTGATTTTGAAATCTCAAAAAGTGACCGGAGGACTGTAAGAATCTAAAATTGGAAACTAAATAAATTCTCAGTTTTGGTAATAAATAAATGATGAATGCACTGGGAGGGGGGGGGGTATTCCATACCCCCCAGACCCCCCGGATTACATTTATATTTTATGTTTTAAGAAAACTTCAGGTGACCTGCAGCTTAAAGAATTTTTAAAATTAATTTTAGCAGTAAATTTGTCTAATAACGTTTTGGGAAAATTAATAACCGAAGATTTTCATTTATTTTGTCAATTCTTAAGGCAAATGGGCCTAGCAGTTTGAGTGATCAACTGCTGATGCTAAGGTATTCTGTTGTTTATCGAGTACTTATTACCCCATTTTCATCGTATTTGTCAAAAGATTAACTATACACAATATTCTATCCGCGTCCCTGTATTTTTAAAATTTTTTAGGAGGTTCTACTCCAGCTACAAGCTGTTCGTAATAAATGTCCCGGCTTTTTGGAGCTGTAGGATGCATAATGTAGGATGCTCAACGCCTAATTCAGTTTGTTGCCTTCGATAGGCTGCTTCAGCGTAGTTGTTCGTACGATCTTCGCCATTCAATGTTCTTTCATTGAAATTCCGCATTTCAAATTTGAATATCGGATCCCGCCGACCATTTCCTCTTCAGTTTGGTCTTCCAACGTAAGAGTCTTCAAACCATTCTAACAGACGCTGCAATGCTGGACCCAACTCAAGGGTTTTTTTTGTTTCTGCTTTTCTAATTTCAAATTTTCCATAGCCCCGAAAATATTAATTTTGCAGTCAAAATGTTATAGTTTTTTTATAACTTTTGAGTTATAGATTAAAGTAAAAAAATGTCGAAACGTCGACGGCGAAATGGGCGACGGCGAAATGTCCTAGACGGATCTGAGGTCATTCCATGAAGCTACCTTAGTATGGATATAAAATAACTATGCTGAGAGAACAGAAGCTTATGAAACTGAACTTACAAAATAAAAATTATAAAATTAATTTTAAAAAAATCAGCAAGCTGTTTGGTCCCAGAAAAATTAAGTCCTGGACATTAGTCCGTTTGGGCTATGCTGTAATCCGGCGCTGTATATCAGTTTTGTTATTAAATTTTCAAATTCGTTAAACTTACGTCAGCTGAAGTTAGCTTAAAGCATAAAATATAAATGTAATCTGGGGGGTCTGGGGGTATGGAATACCCCCCAGTGCATTTATTATTACTCATCAAAACTGAGAACTTATTTAGTTAAAAATTCGTTTTAGCGAAATTGTATGATTTTATTTATTTTATCTAAATTTTCTTTCTTAAACTTCCGTTTATTATTGATCATTGTTCTTTCAAGGATCTTTCACTTGAACCGGAAAAGATGTAGTTTTAATACACAAATTTTAATTTTTTCTCGTTAGCGACTCTCCTCCCTCCCGGGTTGCTGTTTACGACTTATCATCTCGTCGATTTTCGTCTGAATAAAAAGCGAGAGGTGTAACCCCCCAGACCTCCCGGATTGACAGCAATGTTTTGCGTCTTTACTATTTAACATTAAGTTAGAACTAACAATGTTTCCCAGAGAAGTAGAATAAGCTTTATAATTTTAAAAGTTCGTAAACTGCTTGTTAAAATTTTTAACTTATGAAGGACTTGGGCCCATAACCTGTTATTATTTGGGATTAAATAATAAATCAAGAGAAATGATAACCAGCAACTTTTTGGAACTCTAAATTAATGTTTGACCTATAGAAACACTTTACTGACGTAAAATTGCAATAAATCTATGCTCGGACTGTAAAAAGTGTCTTTGTGGCATTTATTTACATCTTTTACATTAACCCCTTAAATAGTGCCAAATTTCTTGCTATACAAACTACAAGAAGATATAAAATATTATATAAAGTTACTAATAATAAATGTTCTTATTTAATTAAATATTTACAAATCAACGCATAACAATTTGATGAAAAGTGTAGTCGTTAGCGTGTGTCTTCCTTTTCTACCGTCATCATAGCCATAAATTCTGAAAAACAACCAATAAAATAGAATATTCAAAATTAAAATAATAAAAACAAGAAGAAGGCTAAGCGAAACGTCTCGTTAATAGAGCGGCCTCCTTTTCAAAAATGGTTAGTATTGGACTGAATTTGTAATATTTCCAGTCTAACATTTTAGTACTCACACAAAAGAAAATTTTGAATTATGATGAAATGATATTCTTTGTTTATTTATGTTTGCCCGGTTTGACCTATATACATTTCATTACGACCGAAAGTAACTCAATCAATTGTTAGGGTTTTCTAAACAATATAATGACATTGGGAAACTTTGTATTTTTCTACTGAACTTTTCACAATATTTTTTCCTAATCAAAGCAATTTTTTAATAAGATCTACTAAAAGAAAATTCATGCATAAAATCGTCGATTTCTTCCTTATTCTCCCGTCATCATTTCCATAAATTCTGAAAAATAATTAATTTCATTTAAAAGGATATTTTGAAATATATTTTGTTTTAATCCCGTTTTCTGTGTATTGTTTTGATTAATGCAAAAAGCTTAGTGTTAATCCACTGTGAGTAACGGGTGTTTCATTTAATGGTGGCTTTCCACTCCTATTTCTTTAGTTAGATGGTCAGCGGTCAGTAAAGTAAAATCCAGATTAATGTCACAAAAACATGTGTTAAGCATTATTTTAAAATAAATTGCGGTGTTATGTTGTGCAAGATAACGTGCAAACTGCCCATCGGTGTGTCGCGAGCTTTAGCTAATTTAGCTAAAGTATATTTCAGATTTTAATTTAAAAACTACGGTTCTGCGTTTTCGAATTCAAGTCAAATTTTGCACGCCTCGTGCTTTACGAATTTTAAGATTTATTGCAGTTTATTATTTATTGCAACTTTGTCTTCAGAACAGCCACAAAACAGCCTTCAAGATTTATGGCTTTTCATAGCATTTAGATTAAAACGTGATTTCTGTACGATAGGTGTTTAACGCGCCCCCTGCTTAGGGGGTGGAATTTTCTAAACTAGGGCATTTGTGGGGTTTGTTTGTTTCCACGTATTTAATTTAAATTGTTTACCTTCAAAGTCAACAGTTCCTGATGAGTCTGTATCGATCTCTGCAATCATTTCATCAAGTTGGTCACTGGTGAGTTGATCGTCTAATGCAGCTAGAATCTCTCGTAAACTCGAAGTTGGAATATAACCATTGTCTGTCAATATTAAAAGTGTTTGTCTGAAAATTCTTAAATCCTAACCTAGCCTAAGTTAGACCCCTAACTTCTCACAAAAACCTACCCTATTTTATGTAAAATGCGGGGTAACTACAGCTTAGTCGTAAATTAGATGCGTTCGTCCGGAAGTTATCCCATCCTAACCTAGCCTAACTGATCTTGACCTAAGCTTATTTGAACTTTTTAAAGGAAAGTTAGACCGTTAAGCTACTTCAATAGCCTTCCAAATTTATTACTTGGTATTTAGAATGCCGTTTACGAGATCCCATAACAGTTTATCTACTGCAGAATTAGTTGGCTGGCTTACGACTAGCGGTACCGTCATATAGCGGCCGTAATATGATAATGGTTCATCAAACGTCAACTTCTGTCGAAGCATTTTTCTACTTCAAAAATTCTTAGTTTCCATTATTGTGGAACCTCCTTTATAACATTTTTATCAAAAACAGAACAAAGTTGATAAACAAAATCTGCGGAAATCCAAACCCGAAGAAATCTAGGAGAAATTTAACTAATGAGCTCTTTTTTTGCTTCAATTCATAACCATCTAAAATTGGACAATTTTGAGATCTCATTCCTTGAAGAGCTTCTTTTGTTTTATTTACTTTTATACTTTTTGCATTTTTGTTCTTTACATACAAAACGAAGAGAAATCAGAGAAAACTGGCAAATGAAACTGCCGATTAAATATTCATGTTGCGATTCTGCAGTCGATTTTCACTTTCGATTTTCATTTTATAAAATATTTATGTAAGGCTACTCTTCCGGTTTGGCTAGAGCGTTTGCTCTCCAGAGACGTACTTTGCGTTTCAGCAGATGCTGCTGATCAGCTGGCGAAAAAATATTTTTGTTGTTAATTTCGTTTTTCTGGAACGGTGGACCAACATAACTTACTTTCATATTGCGACAGTGGATTTGGTTCAGATTCTAAGTTCAAATAAAAATCTGGTTTAATGCACTTGTGATGATGAATCGGGTTCTTTACCCAGAGATAACCTTACCGGGGAAATAACTTGAGATTTGAGGTAATAGTAAAAAGCCACTGTGCTTGCTTTTTTCTAGATAAATAAAAAATTAGGTAGATTGTTAATATTATTTATTTGTCTTGGCTGGGGGGTATTCCATACCCCCCAGACCCCCCGGTCAACTTCCTATTGAATCGAACAAAAAATCACAATTTTTACGCCCAAGTACAAAATTTATTGCGTTGATGAAAAATAGTATATCGATGAATTTATTCATCAAAACAATGAAATTTGTTCATTGGGTTAGGACGGGTTAATTATAAATCTAAAAATAACAGTTTAAAAATTGTCACCGAAATGATTGATTTATTGCTTATTATTATTATTTGGACTTAGAATTTAACCTGCGGTTTGATCCACTTGTCATGATGATATCGTCGGGTTCTTTACCTAGGAGTTACCAAACCCCCCGGCTTGGTTATTTAATACAGTACTAAAAATGTAACTTGCGATTGGAGAGAATAGTAAAAAAGCCAGTGTGCTTGCATTTTAACAGATAAATGAAAAATCAGGTAGATTCTCAATATTATTTATTCGTCTTGCCTGGGGGGTATTCCATACCCCCCAGACCCCCCGGTCATGGATCTTACAATTTAATATAACTTTTTATTGAACCCAAAAAAAATGAGAATCTTTGCGTCAAAGCACAAAATTTATGATGAAAATACTCGATTTATTATTATTTATGGAAAACAATGAATTAATGAATTTGTTCATCAAAACAATGAAATTTGTTCATTGATGCAAAGATAATGAATTATTCTATGTTGCGAAGCGGATTTACACCGTGGTTTGATTCTGTTTCAAAGCACAAATGAAAGGTCTACAATAAAAAATAAAAATTTTGATTAATTCACTTTGTTCTTTAAGGGGGGGGAGTTAATAAAGGGTTAATTATAAATTTATAAATAGCAGTCTAAAAAATTTGTATATTAAAGCAATTATTATTTAAAAAAGTAATTATTATTATTTCTACTTGCACATGACTATAACACCAAAACTATTGAATTACTGCATTTGTAAAGAGCTTCTCTAGATTCTCTAGATTTTAACCCTTCGTTGTCCAAAATCAACAGTTTTCGAGTTATGAATTAAATTAAGTAAAAAGCGTTTCGTGGGCTAATAATTGGACTTGGATATTGAACTACAATTTAAACCTCTTGTGATGATGAATCCATGGGATCCCATACCGGGGGGTCTGGGGGGTATGGAATACCCCCAAGGTAAGTTTATGAAATTGTACTGAAAATTTAACGTGTGCGCAATTGGGAATTTTCCATTTCCAACTGTTCTTAGATGTTGTCTGTTTTTAAGAGCATAAAATTATCTAAAATCTAGATTATAACCCTTTATTGTCCAAAATCAACAGCTTTCAAGTTATGAATTATATTAAGTGAAAAGCGTTTCGTGAGCTAATAATTTGGACTTGGAAATTGAACTACAATGTAAATATCTTGTGATGATGAAACTACAGATTCCTTACCGGGGGGTCTGGGGGGTATAGAATACCCCCAGGGAAACTTATGAAATTGTACTAAAAATTTAACATGGCAAAAAGTCAGTGTGCTTGCTTTTTTCCAGATAAATAAAAAATGAGGTAGATTGTTAATAGTATTTAGTCGTCTTGCCTTGGGGGTATTCCGTACCCCCGCTCCCGGTCATGGATATTACAGTTAAATATAACTTCTTATTGAATCAAACAAAAAATCACAAAGTTTACCCCCAAGTACAAAATTTATATGAAAATACTATGTTTACTATTACATTTATGAAAAATAATGAATTGATAAATTTGTTCATCTAAACAATGAAATTTGTTCATTGATGCAAAAATAATGAATTATTTTATTGAAACAAATATTATTTTATGTTGCAAAGCGCATTTACACCGCGATTTGGTTCAGTTTCAAAGCCGTAATAAAAGGTCTACAATAAGAAATTTAAAAAAATAAAAATTTTAATTAATTCACTTTGTTATTTAAAGGGGGGGGGGGAAGAATGGGTTAATTATAGATCTAATAATAGAAGTTTAAAAAATTTGTTTTTAAAGCAATTATTATTTAAAAAAGTAATTATTATTATTATTTCTACTTGCACATGACTATAACACCAAAACTATTGAATTACTGCTTTTGTAAAGACCATCTAGATTCTAACTCTTCGTTGTCCAAAATCAACAGTTTTCGAGTTATGAATTAAATTAAGTAAAAGGTTTTCCGTGGGCTAATAATTTGGACTTGGAAATTGAACTGCAGTTTAATCCTCATGTGACGATAAAACCATCGGATTCCCCACCGGGGGGTCTGGGGGGTATGGAATACCCCCCAGGCAAGGTTATGAGTTTGTTCTGAAAATTTAACAGGCGGGCGATTGGCCATTTTCCAATTTCAACTGTTCTTAGATGTTTTCTGTTTCTCAAATACCAACTTATGCCCAGATTTTGTTTTAATTATTGTATATTTATTTAATTGTGTGCGTTTCAATTGTATGGATGTAAACTGCGTAGCTGCTGATTTTAATATTGTCTTGTTGATGGAAAAAAAGATCTGCCTTCATCCTTTACCAACTTGTGTTCTGTATCTTCCAGTTAAGACACTTTTGAAGCTATTTATGTGTCCTTAGATTTTCTTAGGCCTAACAATCACTAGATCATCCAGCTGCATCCAGATGCTTTTCACCAAATAAAGCTTAACCTCTTTTTATAGTAGTTTGAATATTATCCTTATCAAAAGGAGCTTGGAAAAACATTTCATGACTTTTAATTGTTTAAATGCTGATTTAAACACTCTTGTAATCCCAAGTCTAAGTTTAATTCCGAAATGGGCAAAGTGCGGAATAAAAGAGCTTAGGTTAGGTTAAATTTTTATTATTACTATTTCAGTGCACCTCTCGATATGCATAAGGGTGTTCCTGTGGGAAATTGACGTATAACCCGAAAATTCGATTGTTAACAGCTGTTGAAGTTGTTTAGCTCCCATCGAATATAATATATGAGGTATTGCTACTATAGCTTCCTGTCGTAAATCATGAAGATGCTTATCGCAACTTAACTTAACTTTAACCTATCCTATAGATACCTGTCTATACTAAAACATGAAACTTAGTTTCGGTGGGCGCTTAAAAGCAACTAAAAGTTTTTGTATCAGAAAGTAATAAATTAGGTTGTCGAAACCTTTAAACTAAATAAACCATTACAAAATTACCATCTCTGGGAGAAATGCACTTAATTATCCCTTAATGAATAGTTTAACTTTGCATTAATTTAAACGACAAGGAAATACGCGCTCATAATAACTCCTTATTAACTTTGTTACTAAAATTACAAAAAGTTTTACAAGCGCTTCCTTAAATCGATTATAAGTTGAGTTTTCCTTGGTAAAGTAATACTAACGGAATTAAGCTCACGGTAATAAGCAAAAACCGATGCAATACATACCACCTTTGTCGTAAAGTCTAAAAGCTTCTTTAAGTTCTTTCTGCAGAGCCTCATCGTCTTCGCTTTCCAAGTAAGGCACACAGACTCGACAAAAGGATTCAAAATTTATATGGCCTGATCCTGAAATCAAAAATTTACTTTTTACTTTTTAAGCTCCGGGGGGTCTGGGGGCATGGGGGCATGGGGGGCAAATTTTTATTATATATCTCCGTTTTGAGAGAAACCGAAGTTATACAATTTGTTTCGACTACCTCAGCAATATTTTGCATATTATTGAAGTGCCATTACGAACACGAGCAGTAAAATTAACTTAATTTACATTTAATTACAAACGTAATGGAGTACTTAATTTCGTTGTAAAACCTCATACATGACAATTAAACACGCCACCCCAGGCAACTAATGATTATTAAGGGAGCTGAACATGCCCCTGGATAAAAATATTTTGAAGTCAAAGAACTACAGCAAAAATTACAAACCGTGACCCACTCTTCAAGGTCAAGTTTAAATTGCTTGCGTTTATTTTTGGGAAAATTTTTCATGTCTTTCGGAAAGGAAATTCCTTGGAGTGCTCGATAATCTCGGAAACTAGGAATCGAAATGTTTCATTAAAACACACCGCTTCAAAAAGTATGCGGGTGTTGAAAAATGCGGCTCCATCATATATGTCGTCGCGTAATCCCAGGGAATTTATAGATTTATTTTGAGTTATAAATAAAACTTTTTGTTTCTTGTATTAGCCAAAAATTTGCAACCGAAGAGAGTTTTTGACTCAGCGATTTTATTTTTAGCGCCGGGAAAATTTTGATACTATTGTTTCTCGAGAGAAAATCTGGCTGGACGAATTGGGGTTTGGAAAATTGGTCAACTGCACTTTTGCTCTTTCATCCCAAAAATGCTTACATTTGGTTTTCTGAATTAGGTCGATGAAAAACCTATTAAATAAAAGTGCCGGGTAGCAATTTAAGTAAATTGTGGAAAATTGATATTTATCTTACTTTTCATTTAGAAAAGTGCTGAAAAAACGTAAAGAAAAGTTGTTGAGAAAATTAAATTGGTAGAACATTAAAATTTTATGAACCCAACATTCAAGGATTCAAGTGCTGCTTTTCTATTGAATGCTGTTTACGGTGACTATGAAACCCTGACATATTTAAATTTTAAAAAATCTTATCTGGTTTGGTTATTATAATGAAATCAATTTTTATTACGTATCTTGTCGGGAGCAGATCATATAAATGAAACAATTTGTCGGTTGGAAAATTTTCCTGGCATTTCCGTACATTCAGGCCGTTCGTTTTCCTGAAGGCAGTGATCCATGGCATAACGAAACTCATTATCAGCATCAGCAGCATTTTGTATAATAGCATTGTTTAGTTTGATTGGACGCTTTGTCGGGCGTTACAAACTTCATTAGATTTTCAACATCATTAAATTATCTTACAATTTTTTACTTTCGCGCCCGCTTACAAACAAATCCCTTTAAATGAGCTTTTTTGTAATTTTTTCACAAAAAATAAAATCCTTTCCGAAATTATTCGAATAATTGGCTTAATTAATGTTGGAGACGTCCTATAAATGTACGGCGATTAACTGGCGTCATCCAATCTTAAGATATTCTAAAAACTGAGCGACTTTATTGTTTTCGTGATAAATGTTAGCAACTTCTCCATGCAGTTTCTCACACTTTGTTGCACACAGGATGTTGTCACCGCAGGACTAACCACTTTCCCAAATAAAGAAATTTCCAACTTGAGTTTTCTAATGACTACATTTTCAAGCCAAGCATCGTTTTTCAAACACATAAATTTAATCTTGAATTCGAAAACATAATGCTCATTTGAACAGGAATAATTTGAATAAAAATAAGGCAGTGGAGTGGCTCAATTTCAAGCTTTTGCATATTTTATTAAAATATTAATTTAGGAGATGAGTGCAGAAAATAAGTCATAAACGCCAGTCGAGTCTTACATTCACATAAGTACGCTAATGAGATTTTAGCAGTTCGTATGATCGTGTAGAAAGTGAATCATTATCGACCTCGCGTGGAACTTGATAAACCCAAAAATCGTGTGAAAGTAACTCGCTTTCCGCACTAGTGCACTTCCTAGGAAAATGATTCATTATGTAACTCAAATCAGTGCAGAAAGTGAGCTATTACGCACTGATAGAAAATAAAAATAAGAAGTTTGAGGAAGGAAATATACTGGAAAATTTTTACCATGAACCTTGGGTCGGAATAATATTTTACCTCATTTTCTACTTTTGTCACTCTCGTTAGCTTTACCTAGGGATTTAAAAGCCAAATAACGTCTAGATCACACTTGGACCAATTTCATCGTTCCGTGGGGGGGGGAGGTTGAAATATTATATAAAAATCTGTAGAATATTAATTATATTTTAATGCTTTGTAGTAGTTGAAAGCTTAAACTTCAACCCCGAAAGGGAAATCACTGGGGAAATCTGATGTACAAGTAAAAGAAAATCTAAAGAAATCTTAGAAAACTTGAAGAAATTTTATAGAATTGTAAAGATTCCTAAGCTTTCCTTCAGTTTTTTTTTTAATAAATAGTCCTAATATAAAATATTGGAAATACAAGGATATCTTAGAAAATCTTATGCCCGTATTAATAGTCACGGATTAATCCGAGATTCAAGATTTACCATTGAGATCACTGGAATTTTTAAATTCAAGCAATCTCATTGGTAAAATCTAGGATTATCTTGAATCTCGGATTAATCCGTGACTATTAATACGGGCATTAGTAATACAAAAATACTTCAGCTTTCGATTTTTTGCGGTTTTAACTTTTTCGAACTGAAATATCCATCTTAAGATGCTGCAGGATGAAATTTGGGAAATCTTTACGAAAAATTTGTAAAAAGGAAATCTGGTGTCCAGAAGTTTGCCTGGTGACTCTTCCCTCGTTCATCCCTTAAGATCAATATCAGATCAGAGTTAAGTCACGGTTAACTGTGATTTTGACCAAACCGGGGGGTCTGGGGGGCCTGGAATGCCCTCCAGTGCACCCTATGCTAAATTCCTCATTGGTAAATATTTCCCACAATTTGAGATGTTCGGCAAAGAATGTACTGGAGGGCATTCCATGCCCCCCAGACCCCCCGGCATGAAACCTAAGTTTTGTGATTTAGAAAACATTTAATTAATTAGTTTTTTCGTTGCTTTAATGAACTTTTTTTTTATTATATATTGACGTGTTTATTATACTAAACATAAAATAAAAGGAAAAAAATTATTTCGGTAGATAAATGTAAAAATAATTAATTACTTAAATATTTGTTGTTAAATTTTTTGTTGTCCAAAAAATAACGTTAAAAGTAAAAATCCGCGAAGAATTGTACGACGAATTGACGTAGTTTTCATTATACAACAAAAAGTTTCATTCAAATAATAAAATTTTAACAAATGAAAACCTAAATTACCTATTAAACTCAAAAAACGTTGGTTTTTGATCAATTCAAGGGGTCATCACATAGTTCACCATTGTCAAATACCTCATTGGTAAATATTTCCCACCCAAATCTACGTCAATTCGAGGTGATTACCAAAGAATGTACTGGAGGGCATTCCATGCCCCCCAGACCCCCCGGATTGACACCTACGTTTTGAGTTTAATGAGCACTGGGAAACTTATAGGTATAAGGTGGAAAAAGATCGTCCATAAATTACGTCACAAGATTTTAAGGATTTTAGACCCCTCCCTCCCCCAATGTCACATTTAGTCACATTTTCATTGCCCCCCCCCCCCCAGTGACGTCACACGTCTACCCAATAAAATTTAATAATTGTAGAAATTCCTTTTAACAACTAACTTAAATTAAATCAATTTTGTAGGTCTTAAATAACAATTTCTTTTTATTAATATTTAATTTTTTTTTCGGCTGCATGAAAAAGCGCACGCAAGCGCTACTTATGTTACTACAACCGATTCATGGATCAAAAAAATATATTTTTAAAAATTTGACTTTGTGACATCACAACATTTGAAACCCCCACCGAATCCCCTGTCACATTTTTGTAACAAATCTGAGATGACTCCCTACCCCCTAACGTGTGACGTAATTTATGGATGGCCCCAAAGACGACACTTTATTTTTAAGCATATTAAAAACATTTTTTTTGGATTATCCCTTAGTTTTCGAAAGAACGGCATTTAAAAATCGAAAATTTTACATATAATACTGCATACATAAATTAGTGGGAGGAGCCAAATTAATTTAATTTAATTAATTCATTTTACGGTGGATCCGTGAAATTGAGCGATGAATTGACGTAGTTTTCATTTTGCAACAAAAATGTTCATTGGATTAATGACATTTTAAGCAGTGAAAACATTAATTTTCGTTTAAACTCACAAAATGTAGGTGTCAATCCGGGGGGTCTGGGGGGCATGGAATGCCCTTCAGTGCACTATAAGCCAAATACCTCATTGGTAAATATTTCCCACCCACATTTTTCAACTTATTGGAATTATTTTTTAATCCCAATTTAAAGTCTGACTTCTCTTGTGATTTATTAAATTCGACATCCTGGATGTCCCCGGATGATCCCCCTTTGCCTGTGGTTATAAATTGGTTATCAGCTGGTCATACACAAAGACCACATTACAATTTAAGATTTTGATAATAAACAAAATATAACTAATAAAATTCATTTGAATAATTTATCTGAATTTTGATTTAAAAAATGCTATTATTAAGTAATGTGCGGTAATGAAAACTCTACGTTACAGTTTTCTCTCTCCTTTTCCGTTTGCACTACTAGATAAAATTGCACTTATTTCGTCTTGTGGATTAGACATAACAGTCACCTGACTGGCTTTTATGGAGAGAAGAGCTTAATCTCTTTGAATAAACGTTCCCAGCGTTGCATAGCTTCTAAATGAAAGCTAAAATAAAATTTCGCTCTTTAAGCATAAAGAAAAGATAAAATTGATATCCCCACTTGGCAAATAGAACTGACAGTTGTAATAATTAATCTTGACACCATAATACATAAAAAGGCGAGCTCGCGCCTATTTTTAATAATTAATTGTTGCACGAAGTTTCCATAAGGTTATACCTATCTCTTTTAAATTTATAATCAATAACAGAACAAAAATAAGCAAATAGGGGTAATGCAAATATTTCTAATACAAACTGAAAGACTTGCGTAATATTTAGAGCAATTATCGATTGATTCGCGTGACATTCGGTAGTCACGCAATTAAAATTTACTTAAGCTGAGGTATGAAACGCTCCCTGCTAATGGGTAGATTCTTTCATTTGTCAATTTACTATCCCATTACATTCAGAAATACTTTAAATCAAGCAGATAGCGCCCGGTGTACGATTTATTTCACCGATAAGACCTTTAAACCAGTTGACGTTACCTGTCTCATATCGTGACTTACCCCGCTTTACCTCACTAATCAAGCTCTTTCTTTACACGTTAAACTGTAAATTTTTGCCGTTTCGTGATTATAATTTAAAAAATCCCGATTGATAAAGCGTTGCGAGTTACATGGAGCTTTTATATTAACGAAATAAGAAAAGCTGTCACGAACGAAAAAGTTTGAAAAGGTAATTAATAAACAAACGTAAAAGCCATAATCGTTTTTGCCTAGTTTTAAGCGAATTTAATTTCTCAACTATTTTTCCAACCGTAAAGCAACAAATTTCCATTAATCCTTAGTAGTTATGCACGGAATATTATGGAAGCCCATTGTGGTTGTTTCCACAAAGCCGAATGCTCGTGTGCTGTGAGCTATTTTGGAAAAATAGCCAACATTTTTATAAATTACTCATAAATTAAAAGCGTCTCTTTTAATAATCCATTCAAAAAAATTTAAATTTTAAAATGAAAACATAAAAAGCTGTCTAAAATATAAAATAGAAGTGTCAACAGAAGTTGGCAGCGTCATTTTTTTGCGCGAATAACATCATATATTTTTTCTGCATAGTCAAATTACCTTCTGTGTCTTCATTTTGTAGTTGAATGTCTAATTCTTTTTCATCATAGGAAGCTCCAAGCGTTCGTAGGATAGTCTTCACCCTGTCTCTCTCGATAACGCCCTTTTTATTGGAATCGAACATCGTAAACGCCTTCCTCAGCACTGAAAAATTATCAAAATGTTAGATTTTTCATTTTTGCACCTTCGAATTTCGAGTTTATTCCCAAACTTCTAAATATATTTTTAGACATCGCATCGCCAGGTTTGACATATTTATACGTGTATCTTATTCTTTTGGCACCAAAATATGATATTTATTGTGATCCCACCTTTTAAGAATAATTTATTGAAAGAGGTACTTAATCACCAAATCGATGCTTGCCAAATTAAAATAATCAGGATACTACTGCTGTTAATTTAGAAATAATTTTCGATTATATTCCTCTGAAGGGTTTAAATAAATTCGAAACACAGTGTGGGATTTTTAAACAAAATTCTCAAGTTTATAAATGTAACACTTTTATTATAAATACATTGTTGGCATTTATTTTTAAGACATTAACATTTTATTGTTGTGGACATTCATCTCACTTGGATGCAAAAATAACCGACTCAGGTTCAATGAATGAATTTTTTTAATTTTAATGCGGTACTAAACTCGAAATTCCCTAGAAAAGTTCTCGACCGTACGGTCTCGAGCTTTTAATTTACGAGATTTTGCTATTAAGCACGTCAGTAGTTAAAAGATGGGCCGCTGAACAAATGAATATACATTCAATCTAGTTAGCAATGTGAAAAGCAGACGAATCGCATTTGACGAAATCGATAACGGCATTGACGAATGGATTGAAAGGAATTTTCAATATAAAGTGCAACCAACTTGCAAAACAAAAATAAAAGATTCTTCACCACCGAGAGATGTACTCCGCATTAAAAGCGAGCGAGGTTGGTAAATATTTAAAGCATTGCCTTCGGAAAAATAGACACAATGGGCATTCGAAAAAAGATAAAGTCTACCACTTAACCACAAACCTTAAAAGCAAAAAATAACTTTTTTAATAAAACAGAACGAAGCGATAGTCTGATCTACAACAATTTTTTTCTGAAAGAGCGCTTGAAATTTTTGTAATTAGCAGGAATTTACTGTCGAACAACGGATTAATGAACATCCCGCATCCGCAGTTTAAAATTTTTTCGCTCTGAGCAGGAAAATTTTAAAATAAAACTTATAAAGAGATAGCAATAAAGCTCACGTTAAACCAAACTCAACCAACTGAAAACTGTAATATACAGCTTAGTTATTCTCCAGTAAAATGAAAATGGAGAAAACAACAGAAACATAATCTTTAGAAAAATCTACAGGCAAACGTTTGTATTATCGATAGATACTTCTTTCATAATGCATATATCCAAAGCTTGACAAAGCTCCACAAATGGATATTAATGGGTAATACCGAAACCGGTCATGCAATGAGAATACCTTTAAAGTAAAGATAGCCGTGGGCGACTCTCTTTTATTATTATAAAACTGCCAAATCAAAAATTACGTGAAAATATAGTAGATTTCCTTAAATAAACTTAAATATTCCAATTTGATATTTATATTCGGAAAGGTCAAGTTCAGCTTTAATCGACATACAAAAAAGCGAACAGTCCAAGTTTGCAGAGGTCGTCAGCCTAGATAAACTCTTTAACCTCAATGCATTCTAAAGGTTATTCCACACAATTGCTGCGGTAAGGGGGATTTTCCACGAGCCCCAGACCCCCAGTGCCCGCAGTAAATATTTTGATTAAATTTGGAATTTAGAAAATATAATTAAATTTTTTTTAAATTGGGCAATTTGCGCCCATGCTCTCGGAACTGTGGCATAAAATAGACAAAGTTAGCTGATGGCTGTGCGAAAATCTTGTCGGATATGAACGTATGCACTTTGTCACGTGAAAGGAAATGCGAAAATTCGAATTTTCTTGCGTGATTCGGGTGGATAAAATTAAAAAATTAATATTTTACATAGAAAATTTCTATATTTACGTGCATACCTAGCACTCTGTTTTAATTTAACATTATTCATAGATTTCGTTTAATTTGTTACTAACACGCTATTTTCATAAGCGTGAAAAGCGGAAAATGTGTTTCTAGGAACGCAATAACTTGATTGGAATTCAAAGCTCATGTTTCACCTCTGATTTAGTTCAAGGATTAAACATATTTAACAAACAAAAAATATAATGATAATGATTTTGTTTTTGTACTTTTAATTTTTGCGTAATATTTTTAGAAATTAGCGAAATTTTTAAAAATATTCCGCCAGGGTAAGATAATACTATTTTTTATACGTTTGCGTTAAATTACTGAACTTAATTTACGGCAATTTTTTCACAAAGGATAACGGGAGAGCAATAATTTAAAAAATTGTGACAAAAACATTATTTTGCAAGTTGTTCAATTTTTCCACGTGAATATTTTATTATTTTGTACTAAAATAACATTATATTAGACGTCGAGCGTCGAGTTGAACATATTTTTTGCGGAAAACTATTTCGAGTGAAAAAGGAATCAAACATCCTAAAATAGAAGATGTAGCGCCGGTGAATTAATTAATTTTTATATAGGCCAATGTGAACGACAATTTTGTAACGCACTTTGGGGCTAATTATATATTTTAATGTACATACGGTCGTGTAGACGCCGATGAAAAATTTGATTTTAACACAACCAGCTTTTTTTGAATTGTTGAGTGAGATTATAAATTTTAATATCTAAATTTATCACCTGAAATATCACAAAAACATGTAAGAATTTGTGGAACGCAAGGTAATCTCTCTGTCACCCGAAAATTATGATATCTTATTTTATTTTGTTTAAAAATATCCTTCTTAACACTTCGCTTTTCTTCTTTCTAACTACACTGACGTCGGTCGATCTTAATTATTGAGCAACATCTCAATCTCAATTTTCCAGTTTCTCTATTTTCCAATCGTCTGCAATTTTAGTTTCACCCTTCTTTAACCTTCCAGGACTAAATGCTATTAGCACTGAATGGCTAGGAAAGGGGGGGGGAGGATTAATTAAAAATTAATGTGATCGATGCAATTTAAAATTTTTTAAGAGCAAAACAGCAACATTTTACTTCGTTAGAATTAAAATATTTACTAAATAATTAAGAACATAAACATTCAATAGAAGAAGTAAGTCGAGCGGCAGCAAAAGTACTTTTTTCCAACGTCAGAAAAAGTTGACTTTAGGTCATTCATTAAACATTTAAAGATATAAAGATATATCTTTCAATAAAAAAACAATTTATTGCTTTACTGCCGGCGACGATCAATACAAATATATACTTCACTTTTACTGCCGCCCGTAGTTGGCAGTAAAAGTAATATTCATTAAATGTAATAATTGACAAATTTGTATAATTATATTATGGTTAATTCTAAGCAAAAGTGATGATTTGCTGGATTCACTCCGCTTCTTTTGCCTTTATAATGGAACTTAATTACGATCAGTACTCGGCTTCGCCCGAATTTAGCCTTCTCAATTCCGTTTCTCTTCTAATTTCAAATAAATTATTTCTAATTTTTCTAATTACTAAGAAAAATCCCAATATACTTCAATAATTTAATTTAAGGATTTAATTCCCGGCGCTTCCAGCTTATATTCGCTCCATTTAACCCTTTATAGGTCTGCTTACGGAAAATCAAAAAACAGGATTGTTAGTTGAATTGGTATAAATTACTTAATAAATGTTCTAACTGGTTGAAATATCGACCAGTATCCTATAAAGGGTTAAATGTCCCTATCTTGGAATTTCAGACCTTGAATGGAATCTATCGACTTTTCACCAAGTTCCACTTTTACTGCGTATTTCTTACGGTTTTGCAGCTTTTAGAGTGAAACATAATAGTAGAAATAAATTATAAATAAAATAAATAGTATATTATACAACAAAACTAAAAGCCAATTTCTTTTTTATCTGAATTAAAACCTAAATATTTAAATTTAATAAAAGCTACTCTAATCCAGGTCTTTCATTTTAAGTTACCAACCTAAAAAAATTTAAAAGTTACGGAAGAATGACGGCTCCGTGCGACCTATAACCCGGACTATCGGTAGATAGATTAAATAGACAACATATGCAACCTCTCTCTTTAACTTCTAGTAAATTATACATATTTTACCTACTCCTATTCAACAAAATTTGTACCCTTTCATCCCTCATTAAAGAGATTCAAAATTTAAACTGAAACATTTTTGAATTATGATCACGTAACTTGAATCGCAAACTGACGTCACTGGGCAATTACTTTTTGTATTGTGAGATTGTGACATTCATAAATTGCACCTAGTCTAAGCTATCAACTATTTTCCTACGATTTGTGAATAGAAATAGACCTGCATCTGAATAACTGAAGCTTTTTCATATGAGATTGCATTAAAATGTCCTTTATTACCCCATCATGATGTCGGGTGAAGTTTATTTCTGCAGAAATCTTGAATAACATGTAAATGAGTTGTTCCCGAAAAACTGACCGTGTTACATGGCAAAATATGACTTAAGTTTCAATTGAAATATTTTGTCGTGGTTCGAATTCCACGTCAACTGTAGATATTTGTTTACGTTCAATAACTTGGCTTGTAATCCGGTCTTGTGGGATCATTTCAATTGTAAAATTGTTTATCCATAAGCAGTATTTTAAATTGGCATCAGGTACATTTTATTATTTATTTGCACTTTCAATTTATTTTTTTATAATTTTGAAAAAAAAATAAAATTATTTACAAAACAATTGATGTTCCAATTTGGGATAGCAAAATTACAGCGCTACAACTTGAATAAAAAAACTTTGTTGCCAAACGACTTTGGATTAAACTCAAAATTTATTGTAGTAAATTCAAAATGCATATAATGGTGACCCCGCTCTCTCGGTTAGTAAAGGACCAAAATCACAACAAAAGTTTGAAAGAATAAATAAAAAAAAATTATAATATTACTCACTTTCAGTTTGTTCCCGACTTGATTTTGTAGCCTGAAACGAAGCGAGAAATGTTGATCAATGAATTTCATACATTTTGAAATGAAAAACTCTAAATATCCATTCATCTATCTATACTTTAATTAATATCCTGGCATGATTTTGAAAATTAGTTTCCTGCACTCTCCTTTAATTAATGCGAAACTGAAACATGAATTTTGTAGTGCAACTGACACTTCTCATTTGGGTTACGAATCGATGCCGATAAATTCAAAAATATTTAAAAAAGTGAAAAATTTCCTGCGAGAATATTAAAAAAAGTATAAAATTTTTGTAATTTTAATCCAGTGTGCACAAAGAACCACAATTAGAACACTAAAATTCACGTATAATCACTAACCATTCTTATTATAAATAAAGTGACGGCTGCGAGGAATTTCAGCAAAAGACTGCAATTTAAAGAGGATCTCAGATTTTATAGCTCGGGGATATTTCTAATATATCGGAGATATTTTGAACCAAACCATGTAGATAGAATGCGTTTCAAAATATTCATTCATATTGATATTTTTTCATTTTATTGTGCAAATATGCACAGTTTAAATTGGAATTTTGTACAAAAAACTCGGGAATAATAAAACAAATTTGAATAAAATTTATTTTAATATAAAATGACGTTGTCCTTTTGTTAGCGCGTTTGCACAATTATTATAAAGGTGAAAATGGATAAATTGTGTTGCTTTGTGAAAATCAATAGAATTTCCATTAACAAGTTAGGTAGGTACTTGAACAAAAAGATTCCATTTCTACAGTTGTTGAATTTTTTTCGACAATACAAATTACGCAAATTTTTTTAATGTTGAACGGGAAACTACTTCGGGTTGCGCCGCCCTTAATTTATTTATTTATTTTGAAAATTGTCTTAAATTACAATAACTTCAGCCCAACTATAAAAGTGTTTCTGTTTAGCATTTATATATAAAAATTAAGTTAGCAAAATGCAATTACTGTCAACTTTGTATAACAAGTTTGCGACATGCAATATTAACTTTTTAAAAGAGCCATTACCAAGTTTTTAGAGTAACATTTTTATTATTAAATTTAAAAAATAGCGTCATTTTTGTGGCCGCACTTCCGAACCGAAATGCAGTTTTTGAAAAATGCAAAAAAAATAATTTTCGTGCGTAATCTTTTTGTTTCGGTGTTTACTATTATATTTTTACGTTTCTTATTAATAAGCAGCGGAAAATCGTTATTTATATCAACAGATACTAAATATAATGATATGTTACCTATAAAAGTATGTTTTTGAAATAAAAAAATAAGTAATAATTTTTAATCAATTTTAAGCACTCAATAAAGAATGTCACACTTTAAAAATAAAAAAAAGTTTATGTAATAATTGAATTTCAAAACGCGTAATACATTACATTACTTTGTTACATAAAATTCTATTTTTTATAACAAAATTATAGCTAAAAGCTTTGTGGAAAATTAAATTCTTATTTAAATTCTTAAATATTGCTTGTAGATAATTATTACATGCGTCAGCTAACTTTGTCTAATTTAAAACACAGTTCTGAGAGTCTGGGTTCGGAAAATATCGATGTCAGGGTGATAATTCACAATTAGTTACTAATGGACTTGAAGTACGTGAAGACATGTTTCTAAGAAATTACAGGCTTTTCCGACCAGATGAAGCTTTGGAGATGCTTCTTCCTCTTCGTTTTTATGAAACTCGAAATTGCTTTTCGGCATTTAGTTCTGAATTTCATTCGTACTTTAGACTACAAAGCTTGATGGTACTCTTCCTTCCTTTCTACTGCTTGGTGCACTGTTAGCACCAAATGAGCTATACTCACTCTGGGACATTAAATGAGAATTCTTTTGATATCTTAAAGAACAACGCTAGAGAGTTTATTTCGTCAAGAGTTTACATTGCTAATGATCTTCATTTGGCTTTTCCAGTCCTCTTTGTGTTTGATAGCTTTCACACTCTTACGTATGATGCCTGTCAGTGCCTAAACCAACTTAATTTCTCTTTCTGAATTCTTCGCCCTAGGTAAGGGCATAGAAACTACTTTTATTTTTCTTTAGAAGAGTTCTTTTGGCAGAAACCCCGTTGGTTTGGCATTGCCTTTCGAGGATAGATATTTTTCTGAACTTTGTCACGACTTTATTTGAGAATTTTGGATTAAGAGTCGACGCACGTAAGCGCTAGATCTTGACCGCCTAATCAGCTAATTCCTAATTTAATTAATCTTAGATAACTAATCTAACCTCTCTCTTAAGCTTCTTCTGTTCACTGCTGGACTATCAGCCTCTTTCTCAGAGAGAAATGTTTTAGCATTTAGAGCCACGGGTGCTTAATCCGGAAGAATGCAAATAACAATGTTTTTAATTATAGTTGATGGCGGCAATCATCAACTCAAGAGTATCACCGGCTTTACGTGCCCTCCGAAGCACGGGGATGGTCATGTGAAAGTTTTAGACTGACCCCGGATTCAAACCGAGTACCTTAGAGTCAGCAGTTCTTCGGCTAATCTACAAAGACAGGGGTCTCCAAACTTCAGCTTAAGGGTCAGACTGATTGCTCAACAAAGCCTCGAGGGTCAAGATCTAGCTAGTTCATCAGATTAAGATTACTTTTTGTTGTGTTTTGACAACTATTTTGAGTTGGTAAATCAAATATCTGATTACTATTTTGTATCATTACTTTGTTTGATTTGATTTATCAAAATTAATTCAAGGGCGGACCGGATACCACGCACGTTATCGCGGGCCGGTTCGATGGTGCTCGCGGGCCGGATTTGTCTCGCGGACCGTAGTTTGGAGACCCCTATACTTAGCCAATGACCGTCTATAATATAATCTAACCTAAAGCAATTAAATTTGAACTCAGAGAGAAGGCAATTACGTTAGTAAGTTAGGCAAACAACTGCTGAATCTAAGGTATCCGGTTCAAATCCAGACAAATTCTAAAATCTTCATATGACCGTTTCCGTGCTTCGCATGGCACGTATAGTCGGCGGTCCCCCTGGATTGATAATTGCCGCCATCAACTCTGTATTAAAAACAGTGTTACAGGCATTCCACATACTCGATTAAGCAACCGTGGGGTCTAAATGCTCGAAACCCTTTTCTCAGAGAAAGAAACTGATTGTCAAGGCTGATGAAGAAGAAGTTTGCGGAAGATAGGCCCGATATAGGTTGGAGCTGCAAAGAAATTCTTTAGATTGACGCTAGTTGGAAAATCAAGGGCGGATCCAGGCAATGTTCATGTTGTGGGTAAATGAGGCAGGTGAGGAGAGAGTAAATAAATATATTCTGATAAGAATTTAGATATATTTTTGAAATTTAAAATTTTTTTTGAGATTTTGTTGGTTTTTGTCATGAGGAAGGGGCCAGATATACGCGGTTATCCTCTCTCCTTCCAGCCGCCCTTGTCAGGCAAACTTAGAAAATGGGAAATTCGAGGAAATTTAGAATATTCAGAATATTTTAGGATTTTTTTAGGAATATTTAAAAAATTTGAAGAAAAGCTTATCTGGAGTATCTTTAAAAATTTTTAAGATTTTCCTTCACTTTTGTATATCACGATTTCTCCTCGGTTTCTGAGCAACAATAAACTAAGGAGAAATCATTAAAATACTCCGGTTACTGGTGAAGAGAAATCTGCAGATATTCGGATAAATTCCAGTAAATTTCAAGATATCCATGGTAATTTTACGAAATTCAAGAAAATCTTGAAGAGGAAAATTTAAAGATAGATTTTAAAAAATCTAGAAAAATAAGAAAAATACAAGAAAATCCAAAAAAATTTCAAAACTTTCGGGATATTAAGATTCTACAAAATGAGGAATCCGAAAAAATATAGAAAAATCTAAGATATCTTAAGAAATCTCGGAAAATCTTAATAAGGCCAAGGAAATGTTAAAAAAAGCCAAGAAAATCCAAAAAAGCCCAACTATAGTTGGTATTCTTATAGTATTCTTAAGATTTCCTTGTATTTCCCATTTCTTAAGAATTCCTGGGATTTCTTCAAATTTCCCTTCACTTGTACACAAAAGCAGCTTCAGGAAAAATTCTAGTTGGTAAGTGAGGCTGGCTGGGAGAGGGTAAATACATATTTTTTGATAAGAATTTAGGTATATTTTTCAAATTTTATCATGGTCATGGGGGGGGGGGGAATTAAAATTAGAAACTTTGGCAATCCTGTATTAAATCGATACTTCATTTTTACAGTTTTTATTTTTTGATGGGGCTGTAAAAACTAAATAAATTATTCAATTTTGCATACTTTATACATTCAACTTGGATTTTTGCACCAGGAAATATGCCATAATTAATTATAGGTAGGAACTTATTGATCTATGAAGTGTCAGAATAATTTATTTACGTGTTACAGCTTCTTGAAAAATACGTTTAATGATGGTTACGTCTATTGGCCTAGGAAGTGTCGATATAGTTAGTACTTGAATGCGAAGGTTGTGCGGCCTAAATGCCGCACTGATCCGTAACGTTTTAATCAGAGCAGGTGAGATACGGGAGGAGTGATAGATACATTTGATATCAGATTAAAATCCGAGCTGTTGTCGTTCCATTAGGTTGGCAGATCTAAAATTCTGTCATCCACGATACTGACCGCTGGGTCTGGGGAATATTCCATATCCCAATCCAGATCCATCCAAATACAAATCCAAATTGGATTTGAATAAATTCATTCATGATTAATTTTAAAAAAAAGAAATAATACATAATCCTACTACATCGCTTCTATGTATTGAGCTGGGAGAATAAGGATATTGTCCACCGGTCTAAGACAATTCTCCGTAGCCTTATCGAAAATTCTAGGGTCCTGGATTCGAATTTCGAATTTTCGCTTTGTAACTCAATCGGCTATCACCAGTATTTTAATTACCTGTCGTTTCAAAACGGTCCGGCTCAAAAAACTAATTTTAATCCTGAAGATTCAACACGAATTTATGATAAGCAGTAAATTCCACTGTATTTTGAAGAATTTTGTAATTCTTTTGTCGTGCCAATTGACGTAAAAGCATTTTTCTGATTATTTTAGTGAGTAATATTGTATTTTATATTGTTTTCAATTTATCGTGAATGCTTTGGCTATTGATGGCTATGTGTCTGACCGTTTCTGACCCAAACAATTTGTTTACTTTCGATTTTTAACTTCCATTCCGTTCCAATTCTACTCCCAAGAGATTGGAAAATTTTAAATAAGGTGAAGTTGAGTGACGATAGGCTAGGTTAGATTAACTTTAACCTTTTCAGTATTTTTAGTAAAAAATATTTATTCCAAATTTGGTTAGTTTGTTTCTGATGTTTGTAAACGATTTTCATTCTGGGTTAATAGTTGCAAAGTTAGTATATCAGCAAATAATTTTTCAAGCAAAAGAGGTTTACATAGTTACTGCGGCAAACATTAAAAGCTGTTTTATATTTTCGTCGTTTTTTGAAAAACGAAACTTAGTTTATAACACCAATTTGTCTTTCAGATTCTTTAATCTTCCGCATTTTCGTTATACAACATCTCAAGTCAATTATTTGTTCACATAAAAATTAATCATTTGAACAAATTTCTTAATTTTGATAAAAATTGCTATGTAAAGTGATGTTATTATACGGATGTGAAATGCCGTTTTTTATCTTACAAAATTTATCTTTAAACGTAGAAGTTAAAACAAATTTAAATGTCGCTTTTAACGCCAAGTCGACGAAATTAATTGTGTATTTATTAAATTTGGCACAAATAAAAGTATTGAACATTAAAAAACGTTCAACTTATAAATTGACAATTTTGTGACAATGTAGGAGATACATGAAAAAACATTTAGGCTCATTTTACGAGCAATAAATGCTATAACCAAATTAAAAATGAGTTAAATGCGCGGGGGAGTACTCCGACGCTGTGGGTTAACTGCGGTGCGGTATTTCTAGGTCCAACGGGTCAAATTGAAAGTTTCTAGTTGATAGTGGGATAATTAAAAATTTTAAATAAATAGTGTAGTTGTAATTTATTGCATTATGATAATAAAATATAACACTTAAAGTATGATATATGGCAATAATTAGACAAGCCACATACTTTAAATATTTTGGCAAGCAACTTGACGTGTCGGTATAGCCAAAATATATGCTTTTAATTTGACGCCAATATCAAATTAGTTGCTCGCTTTCAGCACTTTTAATTTGCTCTTAAAGGTAACTTAAAGTATTTTCAAACTTTGCAAGTCATAGTAAAGCGTTTTACGCTGCTGTTAAAATATTGGCATAATTTGTCTACCTTTCTGTTTTAAAACTTAACAGGTTTAAGCGAACATTCTAAATTAGCTCAATTTAAGTCCGAAAAAACGTAACAAAATTAACGTACGACGCATTACAGAGCGTCCACTTAAAAAAATTAATTTATAGATATTTTCCGCCACATTTAGCGGATAATTTAATTTTAAAAAGTTTTATTTTCCATTTATCATGATAATTAGTTAGTTTTGACTTTTGAGACTTGTAACAAGTTTTCATAAGTAGAAACAACTGTAAAATATGCTGTTACGTGGCGTAAGCCACATCAAATTAGAGAATAAAAAATTATCAAAATTAAAAGTTTTTGCATTGAATAGAAATTTCCTTGCCAGAAAAAAAAACCAAAACAATTTTTTTCATATCCCGTTGTTAATCTTCCAATTCTCTTAAAAAATAAAAAGATATCAAGTGCTAAAAATATTGAACGTGGTCCAACTATTCTTAGTAACTCGGTCGCATGATTTGTCACCTATCATATTTTTATAAAAAAAATTGTGCGAATCTAAAAACCAATTTATTTTATTAATTTTTTTATAGGCCCGAAATAAACCAGTAGATGGAAGTCATGGTGCTCAAAAGTTGCAAGCCGGTCAAAGGACTCCGACTCACGGACCTAAAGGTGCCAGCGGAAAGGCTGGAGTCAAGCCTGGTCAAAAACCCGGCACTCAAAAAGGTCAACCGATCAAGCAAGCGCCGGCGAAGGTTGCCGCCACCGCTGCCAACAATAAGAAGAAGTCCAAAAAGGGAAAACATCATCAACATGATCTGCACGTGACCATTGATTTGGTAAGTAATGTTTTTTCCAAATTTAATTATTTTAAGATCTCGCTTATTTTATGTACCTTATCGTTTCCTCGAAGACCGTATATTTTCATTAATGATTGCTTGCGGTTTTGAAAAAAGATGGGTATATTATTCTTCTTTTATTTTCTTATCACTGGAAGAAGAACTCTGGTACAAGACTGTACAAGTAATGTGGGCCTTGCACTCACCAAAACCTTTCCCCGACAGGGCCGGATAAATCATGGGTGCAATGGAGCTGCCGCACCCAGCGCCAAAATTCAGAAGGCTCCAAAACTGTGGATTTTTAATTTAATTTTTTATAAAATATTAAATTTTCAATAAAAAATATCTGAACGGCACCAGCGGGCTCCATATCAAATCAATGATAACACTGGTCTGAAATAAAAAATATTTTTCGAGCCCTGATACCATTCCTGCTGATTCTTATTTAAATTAATCTCGTAAATCCGAATATGACCTCCGTTTTCCCCCATCATCCCCCCTTCACTGCCCTCTCCGCCCCATCTATTTTTTAAAATGATTATTTAAACCTTTGCAGTTCTTCTGGTAAGCTAGAGAGGTGAAAAGTTAATATTTGTAGCAAGAAAGTTGATTTGGGAGAAGATTTGTCCCCTGAAATTATAAAAAAAATTATTAAAAAAATCAAATTTTCCGTTTTTCTTACTCAATTTTTTCACTTATTTTCTACATCATATTTCAGCTTCTAGCCTCCCTCCCAAACACCCTCACACAATAAAAATTTTGGTTTCCTTTGATATACAATAATTATATTTAGTATTAAAGGTCAGTGGTGACTCGTGGCTAATCAGGAGGCTAATGGAGGCTAATCATAAAGTATAAGTAAAAGTATAATCCATCCCAATGGCGGCTTTCCATATGTGGTAGATGTAGTAATTGCACAATTACAGGTAATATATTACAGATAAAATAAATTTGCAATTTTTCACATCTGATTTTGAAGGTGTAAGCTACCATGCTACCAATGACTCATATAGAAAATTTTTGTACACTAGATTTTCATTTACGATATTCTTTAAAGATTGCTTTGGATTTCCATCTGGATGGCCACAAGATTTTCTTTTGAAAATGTTGTAAAACGAAGAAAAGATTGTATTCTTACAGTGGCGTAGCGTGGATTTCTGGTACCCGGGGCAAACACTAAATTTTTGCAATTGAGCAAAAAAAAGACTTTTTGATATCAATCTATTAGATATTATTAAAAAATAATTATTAAAAAGAAATTAATAAGGATTACTTAATAATAAGCACAGAAAAGCCATCCGGGAATTTTCCCCCCTCCTCCCACCAAGACTTTTTTTAATTTCTAAAGATTTTCTCGGAAATTCTAATACTTCCAAAAATTTCTTTGAATTTTTACATTTCCTAGGATTTCGAATCTTCTATTTCGTTGGATTTTTGCGAAATTCCTTAGGTTGGTATGTCTCAGAAAAACCTGAGAAAATTTCACAAAAGATAATCAAAATTCGGTGTATAAAAATTTATGTTGTCTTTCAAGTGAAAGGTCCCTACTACTTAACAACGTTGATCGCAGATCATGAACAAAAATAGTCAGTTTTTGAAACCGGGGGGTCTGGGAGGTATGGAATACCCTCCAGTGCACCACGTAGTATTTTTAAATGGAAAATTCTTAATGCAAACATTCATTTTCTAAAGAATTGATTTTTGTTGAAGTCGATTAGAGATGAGATCTTATACAAATCATTGAAATTTTTTAATGCACTGGGGGGTATTCCATATCCCCCAGACCCCCGGTTTGAAAATTTAAGTATTTGTATAATATATTATTTGTGATAGATGATTTTTAAACCGGCTGGTCTGAGGGGGTATAGAATATAATTTGAAAATCATCAACCACAGATAATATATTAAACAAATTTTTATACCGGGGGATCTGGGGAGGTATGGAATACCATCCAGTGCACCAAGTAGTGTTTTTAAATGGAAAATTCTTAATACAATAAACATTAACATATTAACAACGTATAACATATCTTATACAAATCATTGATTTTGCTAGTGTACTGGGTGGTATTCCATACCCCCCAGACCCCCCGGTTTAAAAATTTAATGATTTGTGTAATATATCATCTGTGATCGATGATTTTCAAATCATATTCCATACTCCCAAGACCCGCCGGTTTGAATGGGGGTATGGAATACCCCCCAGTACACTAGGAAAATCATTGATTTGTATAAGATAGATGATTTCCAAATCGGCGGGTCTGGGGAGTATGGAATATGATTTGTAAATCATTATCACAGATGATATATTATATAAATCCTTGAATTTTTAAACCGGGAAGTCTGGGGGGTATGGAATACCCCCAGTACACTAGAAAGTATGTTCAAAAAAGACATTTCTTGATGCGTACTCATCTACGGTTTAAGCTGTGTAATCGAAGTCATCTCGAAATTATCAGTAATTCAGTAAATCTTTGTAGTCCATGTGATGACTACATCATTTCCATGTAGGAGATAGGCTGAGGATTCTGCTTTTACGATAGCCCCCTGTACCCGGCGCTGAAATAGCTTGGTCCGGCACTGTCCGTGACTTAGTGGAGCTGGGAATATAAGCTTTTGCTGGGCCTGTTTTATCAGGTATTCTTCTTCTTAGTGCCCTTTAATAATTTTTTTCTTTATCTTGTTCGTTCCTTATCTCGCAGCTTGCTTTCTTTATCTTTTTATTGTCTCCGGAACAAGATAATTTCTATTACGCACATTTGATATTGTTTTGAGTTCGATGCTGAATTATTATATTGTAAAACCGCCGTTAAATAATAATTCACAAAATAAAACACCAAAAAAATGCAAATGTTTGATTTATAAATAAAACTTTCTATACCAACTATACGTATTACATTAACTTAATATTTTTCCGCCTGGTGGCGTTTGCTTAATGTAAATTGTGAACAGCCGGACGCCGGTTGATTTCAAGCTCTACTCAGAACAACTTACTGAATTATAAAAATCAGACCAATTTCCGAACAATGAGAGTAGTCCGGATGGTATAAATATTTCATTGGGCAAAAAAAGACTATAAAATATTTGTTAAAAATATCCAAAGTGGCTGTGTTAGTATAAGCCTGAAGTAAGAGCTTCTACATTAAAATAGATTTATGTACATTCCAGTACTCTATTTTATTCATAACAATAACCTACCTACCTCCCTACAAAGTACAATTGAGACAAACCAATTTTATCAATTTGAAATTACAATAAACTTTATCTTGATGCATTTGTTTGGTTGCATTTAATCTAAACTCAATCTATGGGTAGGATGAACTCCGTGCAGAAATAATTACAGATGTTCATGTATTTTAAATTCTAGAACGTAAAACAAATACACTAAAATCATAAAACAAATTAAAGCTGGCACTAAGTTGAAGACTAAAACACCATCGATATTAAATAAAAGTGTACTACTGTTCCTTCCCTGTACTAAATTCAATTCAATTCGGTAGCGCTATCTTTCAATAATCTTATGAACTACAGTAGGCGTTTCCATAATAATTCCTATTAGGTTTGCTTTTAGTAACGTTATAATAACGTTATTATAACGTCGTAATGAATATTTTATTTTGTTTTCCCATTTCTGCTTTTGTGGAAGTTATCTAAACCTGACTATTTTCCTTGCTTAATAAATTGTTGAGCAAACCAAAATGAATTGGTCTGGTCTGTTAATGAAGTTTGCACATAAAAAATTAATGACACGAAAAAACATAGGAAAGCTTGCACCGTAAAAGAAAATTCAATTACACTGTATAATTTAACATAATTACAGACTATCACTAAACAATATTTTAAACGAGAACGCGATAAACTCGGAGGTGGAAAATTTATAACTGTGATAAGTTGGTTAAACGAAAATAAAGTGCTAGTAATTTGTTATCATAGACGTAAACCATTCTAAATATCTAATGTCAAAAATACACAAGATTGATGAGAAAACGCTAAGAACTGAAAACATATTACAAATTTTTTCCCCAAAAATCCTACTTCAGAGCCTCTTCATCAACATAGGAAGTTTTTTTTATAAATTAACAACAATGATGGAAGATTGGCAAAATATTAAGTCGATAATTATTAATGAGGTCGAAATTGTAAACAACATTTTTTTCGATTTTGGCTTTAATTCAACTAAATTTCTCATTTTTGATGAATTTGTTTTATGGACCAGAAGCAAAAATATTTTAATATACTGCACGGTTGGAAGTTCGGATATTATTTATTTTTAGAAATTTAATTTCAAGATTCACGGACAGGATGCAAATGTTAGACGACATTTTCCAGTCAATTTATAAATTTTATAATTAAAGGATTAAAGGATCCGGATAACAAGAGGTATCATCGTCACGACGAATTCAAGAGTAAATTTGGTTTGGTTGGCCGTGATGTCGTAAAAAGAAATCATAATGATAATAACAAAAAGTAAAAAGAAGATAATAACTTGTTGTTTTTTATTATCATTAACTATTTCTATTTTCATGAAACATAAAATGTTGGTGAAAATATGTTTGTGGTTTATTCTTCCGATATAAAAAAAAATTAATTTATAGCAACCCAGAACCTCGGAACGACATCTATGAAATTATTTCAAAATTTTAATTCCTGAAATTTTAAAGAATTTCCACCTAAAGTAAATTTCTGTATTTTGTGAAATAATTGGCAATTTTTCAACTTTTCAAATCAACGGCAATTTAATTATTAGTATTCCTATCGTGAAAATTAAAAAAAAAATTTTTGATTTAGTTTGCATGTGTGCTATGGAAAGTATGATTAAAAGTGTCAGGAAATGATTTTCACCAGATATAAAATATTAGTTTTGTTTAAAATTGGCAATATGTTGTGAAAGAAGGAGATTACGTGTCATTCAATGTCAGAAAGCTTTATCGCAAAAACGGTATCGTATCGTATTGTATGAATACAAAAATAGCAAAATGGGATAGGATGCATTTTCCCCATGATCTAGTCAAAGCCAAAATTCAAAGTAATACATTTATTAAAAGATTACAAGAGTTTTCAATTTAATTCAACCTAATGAATCTTAAGGTTTATGGACTAATTTGGAATAATTGGATTACTTTATATATATTGCTATGTTGTCCCTCTAATTAGAGATTAATTTAGAAAATTAAAAATATAAATGTTTTTATTGTGTGTACAAAATACTCCCCCCTCCTGTCTGTAAGCAATGAATGAAGATTTTGCTTTTAAACACAATTATTGGTGTAGCACTGGGGGGTATGGATCCCCCGGTTTCAGAGACCGCAACATTATATTCATGTTTTGACATTAATTTTATTAAACTGGAACTTATCGCTCTGAAAAAATAAATACATTAATTTATATCTCATGACCGGGAGGTTTGGGAGGTATGAAATACCTCTCAGTACTACAGTTTTTGTACGGAATAACTTTTAGGAATCGAAGTGGGAAGATTCAAAGTGTAATTGTACTTTTCAACATGGAAATTCGTAGATTTACGTGACATGTTTTCAACAACACATTGAAATAAAAAGAGTTCATTGATCAACGTTTTGTGATATTGTGATTTGGTAGATCCAGCTAAAATTCCTCAGAGAGAAAGAGGTAATTAAATATGAATTACAGAAAGGCAGTTTTCTTCACTATTCCCTTTTGCATTTGTTAATTTTGTGTACATGTAGTGGTTACTGATGCGGAGAGAGAATTTCAGACAAACAAATGAAACAAAATATTAAGTTACTTCAATAACAAAGTTTATTAAAAATTTAATAAAATTTAACTTTTTTTGGAAGCTTTCAGCGGTAAGGTTATCGCTATCCTGAAAAAATGTATCTATATTATACTGAATTTTAAATAAATTAGTGTTATTAGTAAGTTAAAGCAGCGGAACTTGATTGCGTTGGCTGTGCGGTCTGCAGGCCGCACTGACCCATCATATTATCTCAAAGTTTTAGGTTGACAATACAAATTTTGCCAATCAGAGATTTGTTACTGAAGGAAAAGCAAACTACGATTAATATTCTTATTTGATAGAATAACTTTGACTTTATATTTTAGGTTGTTGCCCCTTGTGTTGTATATACACTCGGAAAATAAAATTTGGATTTCAGGTGGTTGTGTGACTTTATTATGTGATTGATTAGGTTCATCAGGTTTAATCCGGAATTTAAGGCGATCATCTTTACAATATTTCTTAATTTTTCGCTCTTGCTTTCAAAGATTGGGAGGTCTGGGAGTATGAAGTATCTCTCAGCACTAGATCTGAATAACTGAATTTAATTTCCTTCAAAAGTTTTGAAAAAAAAATCTTAATTTAAATTAAAACCAAATAGCAAATATTGATAACAACAATTATCCAAATCTCTGGCCTTAGGCACTTGGTAAAAGCATCCCTGTAGGCCGCCCGAACCCGAAAATCCCAGATCTAGGTCTACATTCGCGATAAAACCATTCTTGAAGGCCATCCAAGTCGCCCAGCATGACAGGAATCTTTTTTTAAATTAAATTCTGCCATAGTGAACAAAATACAATTTAAAATTTTTAGACGCACAGTCAACAGAATGAAGCTAACCCCCGCCTACTTAAAACAATTGAGTGTTTCTGAGTGTTTCCTTCAGTAAATTCTGTTTTCTTGATTCAAAATCCAATGAATGTCGGATATCTTCTGGCTCAGATAAAAATTTTCTTATGATTGATATGTAATCCGCCTGGTATACGGAAGGATTGAATAATTTTTTTTGGATTGTACTGGTCGACATAGCAACATATTTTAGTTAAATATTTCCGAAAAGCAAAATTTGGCACAATCCAATGAAAATTTGCTCATCAATAAATTCCGTTGAAATTGCAACATTTAATTTAATTGCTCATAAAATTTATATAGAAAACAAACACGAGATGAATTATGTTCAGTTTGTTTTAATTAATCAACTTCGACCTATTTATATTACGTACCATTTTGGCACATTTTTATGTTTTGAAATCGTACTCGTATCCACACAAAAATTTCATACATTTTTGCAACGTTTTTGACTAGAAACCTGATGATGTAAAAACATCTCCTTGGTTGTAGCTTATGATTTTTATATAAACCAAACGAAACAAATACGATTTTCTTAGTGTCACATGTAATTTGCTATTTTACCTTCTAACTCTGCCAACTTCGTAAATAAAAAACATTTTAGATAAACTAAACCTCGAATCTCTATAGTTGTTCCGGTTTGTGCCAAGTCAACACACGCGAATGCTATCATGATCTATGTATTATGAAAAATTATTTTTGTCCTGCGGTTTCCATTTCAATTGCTAAAAATGCGCTCTCAAGTTACACGCTGTTACAATTTTAAAAATTTTCTTGTGCGCCAATATTCCTTTTGATTTAAAATGACTGAAAGTGAAACCGAACGTTACGGAAGAGAATACAAGAGACTGTTGAGGCTTCAAAGCGACACCGAAATTATAAAGCAGTCTGTGGGTAATTTTTAACTCTAACTATTTTTAACAAAATTCTTCTAAAAGATTCATCCGGCTTGGACTTACGTTTGTTTCTATTGTTTTGGAATTATAAAAATAAGTGCAGCTGTCGTAAATTTAAATTTGACTACGCTGTGTATGCTAATTTTATTTCATAAGTTGTGAAAGTAGCTGAGCTCTAACATTGTTTTGCTACTTTTTTTTATTCTTCAGTCTTTCTACCTGACCAGAATAATATAATCGAATAATTTGCTTTTTACGTTTCTGAAAACGTGAAAACTGCAAACTTAAAATGGAAAGAATTCTGAACTGCATGATTCTTGTGAGATTGACTCAAATAACTCGAAAACGGTCACAGATATCAAAAGTATTCAAAACAACAAAAATATTCCACGGGAAAAGGGGAATATTTTCTGTTATATACATTTTTTGATAGCTTTTACTCTTTACGAGTATTCACGTTTCCAAAAACGTGAAAACTGAAAACTGAAAATGGAAAAAATTGTGAATTATGTGAATCATGCGAGATTGACTCAAATAACTCGAAAACGGTCACAGATATCAAAAATATTCATAGGTCCAAAAATATTCCGCGTGAAAAGAGGAACATTTTTTGTCATATACATTTTTTAATAGCTTTTACTATTTACGAGTTTTCACGTTTCTAAGAACATGAAAACTGAAAACTTAAAATGGAAAATATTGCGAATTACATGAATCTTGTGAGATTGACTCAAATAACTCAAACACGCTCACAGATATCAAAAATATTCAAAAGACCAAAAATATTCCACGGGAAAAGGGAAACATATTTTTGTTATATACATTTTTTGATAGCTTTTATTGTTTACGAGTATTCACGTTTCCAAAAACGTGAAAACTGAAAACTGAAAATGGAAAAAATTGTGAATTATATGAATCATGCGAGATTGACTCAAATAACTCGAAAACGGAATATTCCGCTGGAAAATGGGAATATTCCGCTGGAAAATGGGAATATTTTTGGGTATATACAGTTTTTGATAGTTTTTACTGTTTACGAGTATTTACGTTTGGAATAATATGAAAACTAAAAACTTAAAATGGAAAAAATTGTGAATTACATAAATCTTGCAAGATTAACTCAAATAACTCGAAAACGGTCACAGATATCAAAAATATTCAAAAGTCCAAAAATATTCCGCGTGAAAAGAGCAACATTTTTGATCATATACATTTTTTGATAGCTTTTACTGTTTACGAGTTTTCACGTTTCTGAAAACGTGAAAACTGCAAACTTAAAATGGAAAAAATTCTGAACTGCATGATTCTTGTGAGATTGACTCAAATAACTCGAAAACGGTCACAGATATCAAAAATATTCATAAGACCAAAAATATTTCGTGTAAAAAGGGGAACAATTTTTGTTATATATATTTTTTGATAGTTTTTACTGTTTACGAGTATTTACGTTTCGAATAATATGAAAACTAAAAACTTAAAATGGAAAAAAATGTGAATTACATGAATCTTGCAAGATTGACTCAAATAACTCGAAAACGGTCACAGATATCAAAAATATTCAAAAGTTCAAAAATATTCCGCGTGAAAAGAGGAACATTTTTTGTCATATACATTTTTTAATAGCTTTTACTATTTACGAGTTTTCACGTTTCTAAGAACATGAAAACTGAAAACTTAAAATGGAAAATATTGTGAATTACATAAATCTTGCGAGATTGAATCAAATAACTCAAAAACGGTCACAGATTTCACAATTATTCAAAAGATCAAAAATATTCCGCTGGGAAAGGGGAATATTTTCTGTTATATACATTTTTTTATAGCTTTTACTGTTTACGAGTATTCACGTTTTCAAAAACGTGAAAACTGAAAACTTAAAATCGAAAATATTGCAAATAACATGAATCTTGCGAGACTGAATTAAATAACTCAAAGACGGCGACAGATATCAAAAATATTCAAAAGACCAAAAATATTTAGCGTGAAAGGGGGAACATTTTTTGTCAAATACTTCTTTTTGATAGCTTTTACTGTTTACGAGTATTCACGTTTCTAAAAACGGGAAAATTGAAAACTGAAAATGGAAAATATTGCAAATTACATGAATCTTGCGAGATTGACTCAAATAACTCGAAAACGGTTACAGATATCAAAAATATTCAAAAGTCCCAAAATATTCCGCGTGAAAACAGGAACATTTTTTGTCATATACATTTTTCGATCGCTTTTACTGTTTACGAGTTTTTACGTTTCCAAAAACATGAAAACTGAAAACATAATATGGAAAAAATTGTGCATTACATAAATCTTGCGAGATTGACTCAAATAACTCAAAAACGGTCAAAGATATCAAAAATATTCAAAAGACCAAAAATATTCCGCTGGAAAAGGGGAACAGTTTTTGTTTTATAAATTTTATGATAGCTTTTAGCGTTTACGAGTTACTTGGGAAAAACTGGGTTGAGATAAAAGATTTTTGTGCTACTAATTTTAATACTGTATTTTGTAACCGTCAGAAGCCATTATTAGCTTTAAAATAGCCAAATTGAGCATTTAGCTAGTTTATGTCATGTTTACATTGTAACTAGTGCACTTAATGTTTGTATTACGTAAAATATTTAAAATAAGCAATAGATTTTTTCAATTTTCCCTAATATGGCGTGATCGTCTATTACACAAATTGCTTTTTTATCTTTTGATTTATCTACACACTGGTAAATGAAAACAAAGTTAATGTTAAAATTTAATTTTCAGGATAAATTTATTCTGATCGATTTGTTCAATTTATTATTAATTGCGATAGCAATCGGTAACATTTACTCACTTAAATTTCTTTTTGTTGCAGACCGAATATGGTTTATCTGAAGACCAAGTCGCAGGTAAGTTGTTGACAGGAAAACATTTTTCAGGAGGATCAAAGTCTTTCAGTTTTATCACTCACCTGAAAATATAAATTATTACAAATGGAACGGCGTAGTGAAATATCTTCTTTAAACGTGGTTATTTTTTAGAATTTAAAGAAGCTTTCATGCTTTTTGACAAAGATGAAGATGGGACCATTACTATGGCTGAACTAGGGGTTGTGATGAGGTCTTTGGGACAACGGCCTACAGGTAATTCCTTTATTTATGCATAATGTACAAATAAAATGTTTGTAGACTGCATTCACAACCTCATAAAATATTGCGGAGACTCATGTTGAGGCTGTGATTGCATTTTCACTTTTCAAGTTAGAAATCCCCACTAAAAATTCAATATTACTTTGTAATAGTTTGTTATATGTTAGTGTGCTCTAACATCATCAAATACCACATCATCGTAACAATTGTGTATCGTGTGTAACAGAGACAGAGCTTCGAGACATGGTGAACGAAGTGGACCAAGATGGCAACGGAACTATCGAGTTTAACGAGTTTCTGCAGATGATGTCGAAGAAACTGAAAGAGGCCGACTGCGAAGAAGAACTACGAGAAGCTTTTAGGTAAGTATGCCTTCCCGAGCCAGAAGCGTTTCATCTTGTCGTTTTAGGGTGTTTGATAAGAATAACGACGGACTGATATCGTCCAATGAGCTTCGTCATGTCATGACCAGCCTAGGAGAGAGATTAACTGAAGAAGAAGTCGATGACATGATCAAGGAAGCCGATTTGGATGGGGATGGCCAGGTTAATTACGATGGTGAGAGGGGCTTTCTAAATTTTCTTCCGATCTAACCGTTATTTTTCAGAATTTGTTACCATCCTGACTTCCCGGAATTAGTTCGTTTAACGAAAATCTACCACCAAAATTGAAACCATTTTAAGCTTACACTGCAACAACGGCATTACACTATACTGATTAAATATTCTGCACTGCTTTACTACCTACCATATTTATTAGATATAAAATCTTTTCACTTTATATTAAATATTATGGAAACAGGGTGGTAGAAAAAATTTGTTTCCTGTTTAAAATTTATGAAAATTTAAATCGTTACTGTTTAGTTTGCTTTCTAGGAGTAGAGTATTGCGATTTTTCCCATCGTTTAATCCCACATCTCTGGTCAAAATGTTTCATTCCTGAGAAAAATCGCAATAGAAGCCAATTGCGACCAGTGGTGGTGGATCCGCTGCTGGCGCTGGTTCCAATTTAAACTTTAAAATCACCTAAAAACCAATTCTACTAGAAAATCGTAATCATCTCTTTAGTAATTCACTTTTTGAAGCATTATTTAGGCTAAGTAGCAAATGAAAAGTAAAAAAAGTTAGAGCATTTCGATAAACGACAATCTGTGTGATTTTTTTTCATATCCACAAATTTGTAAAAAGTCATTAACTTTGAAATAGCTAAAGAACCAATAATGATAGTAAATTTTCGTTTTTCAAACTTAGGGCGTTCCCCCAAGAAGTAAGTAGTATAATTTAAAAAATTAAGGGAGAAAATCTCCCGAAAAGAATTATTTTGTTTCAAAATTTTCAGAACCAAATTTTGCACATTTTGAATACGACAAAATAATTAGGGGATAAAATATCGAACCCATTTCATAAATTGAGGATTGCTGTGAATGCACAATACGACCCGGTATGTTATATAAAAGTTGAGAACGCTTGCTTGAAATTTGTAGAAGAAAATAATTGCGTTAGATATTTTTGGCAAAACATAGAACTGTAAAGTTGTATGTATAAAAAAATACAGTGCACCATAGCTATAAGGACTGCACCTGCTTAAAACACAATGTAACTAACTACGAGGGAGGTTCGGAGGAAAACGAAACCAAAATAGAGTTGGGAGTTTTTTTTCGAACCGACTTTATCCTTAACTATATCTAGCGTTTCAAACAATTGTGTTCAATTTATACCTGTCAACCATTAGGTTAAAATAGTCCAAAACTACATAGAACTGTTTGCTATACTTTTCAGAAAGAAAAAGTATAAAAGAGTCGATGTACTTGACGTTGATAGATGTCCTTTATTTTTTGATGTACCTACTTGTTACTTTACAATAATATACTACAAATGTTGTTAAATCAAAAACGTAGTAGTTAAAATACAACGTGGGTCGCATAATCGAGGGTCCACTGTATTTTAACTAACCTGCTTGTTAACTGAACTAGAAAAAATGGTAAAGTGTCTAAAATTTAATTGCTGTAGACAATAATTGTATTTACAAGTTCTTACATGCCTATATATTTTTTTGAGTGAAAATTTTGAGTTTTTTAAAGGAAAGCGTATAGCATTCATGATTCGTGATAGTTAAAATCATTTTTTATATGTAACAATAATAACGTAAAAAATATTTAAATCGATTGATTGTCTTCCTTATTTTGCAAATTAACTTTTAAATAAAAATCGTTGAGTAAATATCTATTGACGTGTGCTCACACTGTATAACATTTTCCTCACCACCGGTTAAATATATTATAATATATTACATAAATATTTACTCAAACTTACTAAAATTACTGTGATTAGTTTATTTTAATTTTTAATGTCAAATAATAATCTAAGTACTTATGTATTTTGTATTTCCTCATTTTTCATTCGATACCATTTGCTATTAGGGTGTTTGTCGAGGTGAGTGGTCAACGCATTTTTCGCTGATTTTGGTAAACACTCGCGTATTTCTCTTTGAATTTTATTAAAATAAAAATATACAAATAAATGAAATTATAAAAAAATAATAAAAGTAGATTTTAAAATATATATATGTGATCTGTTTCCAAAAATAAGCAAGTGATTGGTGGTAAAAGTGTTAAAAAACAGAAAATTATCACATTTTACTTTATTGTCTTTGAAAATGGATATAATTTGATGTTACCTATGTAAAACTGTTCAAATAACGTAAATCGGAATAAATAATAAAAATCGGAAATGTTTTAATTTTTGCTTTTGAAATTACAGCCCACACACTGAATCACCTCCTCTGCGATTTTCATCCCACCATCCACGCACTCCTCAATTACCTTTCCTTGTATATACTCAGCCATAAATCCTCCCACAAAAGCATCACCTGCGGATGTCGTATCTACTATGTCGTCGACTTTCCTAACCGGATATTCCACGATCTTGCCATTTTGCACAACGCAAACCGTATTGGGACCTCGCGTCACAACAACAATTCCAGATCTCTTACAACACTCACCAAGAAACAACAAAATTTCCTCCAATTTTCCACATTTGTGAACTTTCGCAAAGGTCCTGGCTTCCTAAAAACAACAGCGTTAAGTTGGCCTAAAAAATTGATTTAGTTACTGATTCGTTTCCGAATAAAACGTCCACAAACGGCAGCAATCTCCTCATCTCTTCCTGATATACTTCGCATAAAAAGGGCGCACTTAAGTTAAAAGTAAACGTTTTTCCCGCTTTGAAAGAATGTTCTGCTAGCACAAACACGCTTTTCGAGGAAACTCGGAGAAAAAACCCCTGAAATTAAACAGGTAAGATGGTTTAACAACTCCGTTTGGTTCCTTACGGGAATATAAAAGAAATTTGCTTGGGTCACTGCGTTCCAACAACCGCTGCTTTTGAGATGAGAGATTGTAAAACAGTTTGACGCTCCCAAATCGGTACAAAGCGATCTGTTGTTTCCGGTAAGCAAAACGGCGCATTTGCCAGTTTCCCGGTTGGGGATTTTGTCGAAGATGTAACTGACGCCGTCGTCCTGCAACCTGTCTTGCAGGATGGTTCCGTAATTGTCGCTGCTGATTGCACCAAGTACGATGCTGACATTTTGGATTTGGAGAACCCTCTGAAGACATCTGGCGGTGTTTAACGCGCACCCGCCAGCGTTATATTTAGCTTTCATTTCATTCACTTCCTTAAAAAGGAATTTATGCTGGTCTTTCGCTGCGACGGCGTCGTTCGACTGCATACCGTACTTCTTCAGGAAGTCATCGTCGACATTGACTATGATATCGATAAGTGGACTTCCAAGTGTCAGGAAAGAGTTTTGTCTAAAACCAATAACAGGACTTTAGCGTAACGATAACATCTCCCACCCATCGGCTTCCAAATAGAATACGTAGAATTTACGTAAATTTAACGTTTAGTGAAGCTCTAAAGTTAAAACTACTAGGAATCCTATTTTTAATTTGCTACTTTTTGAACCTCAAAATTCAAAAGTTTGAAAATAAATAAAACGTAGAATTCACGTGAGAATAACGTTTTTTAACCTAATTCGACTTTGAAGTTATTACTTTTTGACCCGAATATTTAAAAGCTTGAAAATGAATAAATTTTAGTTTACTGAACTAATATTGCCGGCTGTTGTGTTAGTTGTATAACTACGAATTTAAACTACCAGATAAAAATATTTACAGCAAACGTGGTTAGACATCCAACTTGAAAATAATCTATAAATTAATTGCATAATTCACTTACTTACCTCATTGTGATATTTTTATTTTTCACAACAGAAAAACCAACTTAGTTATCATTCTCGACATGAATTATGAACAAAATGAGTAAATACAAGGTTTTTAGTACGCAGACGCAATTCAACTAATTATCCAAATTCTTATCACTTCTATTAAATTATGTAATCAGATAATTTGTTTGTTGAAATTTTCAATATGCAAAATTATATCGAAATTAATTTTGAATCTAAAATTTTTTTTCTGTAATCTGTAAAAAGTACAAGGGCGGTCGTAAGCAGGGGCTAAGAGGGCAACGGCCCCCTTCAAACCTAAATATTAATTCATATTAAATTAACGTTATTACCAAACACCTACAGAATATTTTCTATTATTTTAGTTATTTTCCAAAAATGCCCCTCCCCTCTCAAAAATTAAATATGCATGTTAGTATGTGGGTGCTTACCAGTGCAATTGTTCGTGAAACAGAATGTATTTTTCCGCATTTGTAAGCAATAATACAATTTTATGACGGTTTTATCGCAGTCCTTCTTTGAAAACATAAAACATCAGCTTGGGTATTGTAAATTTAAACATCAATTTTATGGCGGTGTTTAATTCCGGGTCAGCTAAACTATCGTTAATGATATTGATTACAAATTAAGTGTACAATTTAATTACGCAATGTATTATATAAAAAATAATGGTTGCACTTTTCTAACGAAAATATTAATTTATCAACATGAATGCCAAGTAATTAAATGCAGGAAATCGCAACTACATCCAATACTAAAGTGCAGTGCGGTTACATCGATTCTAATTTTGTTTACAAAAGTGAGAGCGTTCATTGTTGTTTCTGTACAAACTAATGAGCAAAATAAAAAAAAACTGTCAATGGAAGTTTTTGTTGTGAGTGATGAAACAAACGTGCAATTTACAGAGAAGAAATGGCCAGATTTTTGCATCTGAGAAAGAACTCGATATCGCAACTTGCAGAACAGGATTTACATATTTTTAAGTTGTAAATAATTTTATTATATAGAAAAAAAGCTCTCGAGTAATTCTAAACATGACATATTCTATATGGTACATTTCATGACAAATATCCAATTTATATTTTCCATATAATCTTTCAAAAAAAAAAATAATAATTTGTCAGATTTTAATTTGACATATATTACTTATTTTTACAACTAGGATTAGTTGAATAGTAAATAAACTGAGAATTTTTATTTCAGAATCTGTTTTGCCATTGTCCAATCCCCAGAGATGGGGTGAATCTATAGGATACTTCTCAGTATCCCAGTAATTGTATGGAATATCTTTTAACATAGCTGTATGTTGACTCCCTCACAAGGTTGAGTCACTCTGAAAAGCGTAATATCTAGAAGAATACGCGAAAATGGAATTAAGAAATTCATATTATTTTTGAAACATGAGAATCGGTTTTCAATATATTATTGTGGCAGAAGCACAAAGCTACCATTCCGGTCTTGTACAACTACTAGTTGACGTTAACTAATAGTCAGGTTAACTAATAGTTGCAGAGGCAATTGTAAAACCGGCCCTTAGGAGTTTTTAGACAGTAATCCTCTTAAATGGCTGGTGTGATTCTTCAGCTTCACTTATCATTCTGTCATCAGTTTTCTAGTCTTTTCTTGTTTTTCTCTTCTTTTCATTCTCTGGGTCTTTTCTGTTCTTGCAGGTTTTGCTACTGGGAGATGTATCACTATGTTCTTTGATGTCCTCCGACAGTCCTGTTGCAAGTCCGTACCCGAGCTAATGACTAATGAGTCTAATGCCCAAAGGCATCAAAATGTTGAGTTGCAACCGCTGAACGACACAAAACGTTCTTGGATTTTCGAATCAGAACTTTACTTCAGCTTCTTTCACATTAAGACTTCCTATCATACCATCTGTTTGTTTTAATAGCAATAAGCGATAAGGCTAATGTTCAATCGAACAAAGGCAATTGAATAATCAGGTAAACAAATTTCCAAAGAATCTGATTGGTCAATTCTTTTACCAACCAAAAAATGTAAAAAAATTATTATTATATTATGTGATTGATTGGCAGCGCCTATTTTACCATTAGACATATTAGGCACGTGCCTGGGGCCCAATGGCTAGAGGGGCCCGAAAAAGGAGAACATAAAATCGTAAAATAAAAATCAAATTCTGATAAAATAACCCAAAAATTGGGTTGCTATTAGTTACACTCGAATATCAGGGGCCCGAAAATTTGCTAGAGCCTAGGGCGCAACCCAATGGAAAATAGGCCCTGCCTCTCAATTTTTTCTTTTCCATTTCGTTCCCTTTTCTTCTCAAAACTGCGACTTCCAAATGGGGCGCTCACAATCAAGGATCTCAGCTTTGCCTTTATTATATGTATTAGTCCATGAATAAAGTGTAAACCGTACACTGGGAGGTATTCCATACCCCCCAGACCCCCGGTTAAGTCTACAACTTATTAAATTTTGAATTTAAGGTAAAAAAAGAATATCGGGGTTGCGGAAAGGAATGAATATTCCTTTTTTACCATATATTCTGTCGGACGGGAGTGTTATTCTATTTTGAATTTAAGTTTAAAGGCGGAGATTCACTTGTAACTGAACGTTGTAATGTAATGTAACGCTCGAGGCGAGCATTATATTGCAAAACTTGGTTTCCTTGGCACTGTGAATGCTCATTTCGAATGCTTGCCTCAACCTGTGCTCCAGTTTATGAACACGTCGCAATGGGTACTGACATGTAATGTAACAATCAAAAGGATTCGCTAAAAAACCGACAGTCGAGTGGAGCACGGATGCTTCGCTCGCCGCTCGCTGTTCGTGTTCGCTTCGCGCTCGTTTATCGGTACTGACTATCGAATGCTCGTGTTACATTACATTACATTACAACGTTCAGTTACAAGTGAATCTCCGCCTTAAGAGGTACAAAACAATGAGGATAATCCGGGGGGTCTGGGGGGTATGGAATACCCCCCAGTAAACGCTTTTATTTTATTCTCAAATCGCTACGCTCAACACATCATCTTCTTAACCTTTCAACAGAGAATATTTTACCATTAAACGCATTCGACACGTGCCTAGGGCCCAAGGGCCAGATGAGCCCGAAAAGGAGGAACATGAAATCGTGAAATAAAAATCAAATTTTAAAATAAAATAACCCAAAAACTGAACCTTCGATGTTATTAGTTACACTCGATTATCAGGGTTCCGAAAATTTGCTAGGGCCTAGGGCGCAACCCCGTTAAAAATCGAGTTGCACATCAATCAAGTGCACATCAATTGAATTCCCCTGTATTCATTTATTAGCCACAGACCTAATGCCGCAATTTGTATGTTTGCAATACTTCTAAATGTAGGTACATTATACATATTAATACTTTACAGAACTTTTTGTTTGGCTTAATAAAAGCAAGGATGGAGCATGCACACAAGCTTTTGGTTTCTGAGACCGAGAGGTCTGGGGGCTATAGAGTATAATAATTTTGTTTAGAAGATGAACTTTTATATATAGTAACTAGCAGCCTTTTTTACAGAAATATAATTAAGGCAGAGTGAAGAGAACACCTGCTCAATGCGCAAAAACAAAAATAAAATCAAAAAAAAAAATAAAATAAAACAAAAAAATAATAATGAAAATCAAAACAATGCAATTTTAAAATTCTAAGAAATTTTCGAAAATCTAGGAAATCTTAGGAAATCCCAAGAAATTTCAGGAAATCCAAAGACATCTCAGGAATATTAACTGTAGATAAGAATTTTTCTTTTGTTTTTTGGAATAATCCAAGATTGGTTTAAATTTCGATTGGTTTAAAAGGATTTACAAACAAACGAATAAAGAATTACCAATTAAAGAATAAAAAAATTTTTAAAAAATTAAAAAAACATATGAAATAGAAAACTAGAAGAATAAGAAATGAAGAAAAGTGATTATAAAATAGAACAATCGAGAAACTTTTAAACACAAGAAAATAAAGAAATAAAACAATAATATCAAAAACGACAAAAACAAATAAATATTGGATTAAGATAGAAACTCACAAGATGAATGGACATTAGTAAAATGGCAAATCCAGCAATAAGAATCTCGAAAGATTCAAACCACCAGGAAAATCTCTCCAAAGTGGACATCCAAAATTTTTAAAAATGTCCGATAAAACACAGGTATCAAACCTTATTTGGGAAAAAATGGAATGAAATCAATATAGTAAAATAGTTCATAATGAAAAATTTTTTTGTACATAAGCAAAAATTACATAAAACTTATAAAATATAATATACACCACATATAAATTGCAAATTTATTTAATAATTTTTTGATCGAACCGCTTTGATACATCTTTGATACATCTCGTTTTACTATAACCTTTGGTTTTTCTTTGTTCTTTACGTAGTTCACGTCATCCCCGTCCATCAAATATTTACTAAAAATATTGTCGTCTTTATCAATTTTATTAGCTCCCTCGATGTCTAAATTTCGCATATTCATCTGCTTGCATTCGTCTGATTTTTTATTGAGAGCTGCTTTAATCTGCACAGGAATATCGGGAAGATCTTTAGCTTTAGCGATGATGTTTGCGTTGGGACCTGCGATGAAATGATTAAGTTTTGTTCAAAAGCAGCTGAAAATGTACCTTTAGCATAAAGCGGAATTGAACCTTCCTTGTTTCTTTCGTATCTTCCCCCATTGTCGCCATTGCCATTACCATTACCTGCAGTAATATTATCGGGACAATCTCCTGTCACAATTATCAGAGTCTTCTCAGGACAGCTACTCTCTTCTACATACTTTATGCTTTGAATGAAATCCGAGTAGGGGTTGGCCGTCTCCGATAAGTTTCCCCCAAAAATAATTATAATAAAACCCTTATTATTTTCCCTGGACTGCTCCTTAATGTTCATAAAAGTCGTTTTGACCAACTTGAACAAAGACAAGTCCTGCTTTTTCCCCAAGGAGTTATAATTCCCACCATTCTCCTCCTCGGCCATTCGTTGTTGCGGGTCTAGGAAATCAAGTCAAAATACAGTTCTTTAGGATAGAACAATTTTACCTGATGACGGATTCATGTAATTTCCAAAAAATGACTTTCGCATGGCGGACATAATGCCCAAGAGGTCCCAAAATGGATCCGGTTTGGACGACCTTCTAAAAACTGGAAGATTCACAATTTCGTTTGCGGCGTTTGGATCTTCGTTAAACGCCGCATCCATTTCGAAGACTTGGGTATTTTCGGGTTCGATTATATAATTTCGTTGAAATCTTGGCGCATTACCATCGTCACTGTGACGCTTGAACTGCGGCAGTGAGTTTGAAATAAAAGCGTTTGGATTGGAAATGTCTTTTGACGGCTGGAATAAATTTTTGTTGCTGTTCTCCAACGAATTGGTTAAACGGGGGAAGTTTTCTTTCGAGTTGGGTTTATTGCAATTTTTATGCTCGCTGCTGATGATCACCACGTCGTCCATTTCGCCATTGCCTTTGGATTTCGGCGTGATACTGTCGATAGTTTCGAGTTTGTAACTGTAATATTTGAATTCGTTGTCGTCGTGGTTGGTTTTCTCGTCGTGGGTTAAAGAAACGACGGCTTAAAGAAAAGAAATTATGGAAAAATATTTTTTTTTTGGATTCCAGTTTACCAGTGGTCATTTGTAAAGCGTTTCGGGCCCAACTGTTTAAAGTTATAATGCTGGTTTCCAAAAGTTTCCTGCAGTCGCATTCGGCTTTGTGACATCTTTTTACTATGGCGCCAAAATTGGTTGGATAACCGTTGCCGTTGTCTGGACGCGAAGGACATGGCTTTAAAAATTATAATAAAATTAATAATCATCAGATAAACCCATCAGTTGATGATTGGAAATAAAAAAAAAATGTCATTTACGTTAATGTGTATGGTAAACATTTAAAAGTCCTTGGCGATGAAGTTGAAGGAAGTGAACGGTGCCACTGGTGTAATCACATGACAAGCAGTGGCACACAAACAAGTGAAATTGTTCTTTGAACGTAAAAGCGAAAGTTGCGCGTGGTTGTTTGCTAACATTTTAAAATTTGGCCTTAATTATAATGGTATTGTTTATTTAAGCGAATTTCAACTTTACGAATGTCTTTTATGCAAATTAGACAACAGATTTTTATAAATTTTGCAAATAATCGAAAGTGTAGGCGAAAATGAATGGAAAATAACGACGCTTTTCTTAAACGTTGGAAAATTAAATTTAGCGCTTCAGACACAATTTTTTCCAGTCACGTGACGCAAAACTATTGATGCGTAAAGAAACACTTCAACCTGAAGTAAACGATCTGCGCAGGTCACGTGACCGATTTTCTTGTATGGGACGGCCTATAGCGCAGGGACCGATAAATTCAGATTACATCGATTTCTCTAGAAAGCCTTACCTTAACTTTTCCCAGGAGTGGAATTTTTACACACGGAATTTCCTCTGGAGGACAACTTAAATTTGAACCCATTCCGGCTAAGAATAAAACGACGTTTATGTTCCCATTTTTCGAATTTTCAGTTTTATCTCTAACCATTGTAGCTAAAGGAAGGAAAAATATTTTCTTATGCGAAATAAAATATTAAATTGTACATACGAAATTTTGCAAATGCAATGTCGACCAAACCAAATATCAACGAGATGTAATATATACATAATTTGTACATAAACATACTTGGTTCATATAAATAAATAAATTAAAATTGTGCTGTCACTTATGACAAAATTAATGTTTAATAAAAACAAAATGTATTGAAACAAAATCGTTTCACAAATCCCACTACGTAAATTAATTATTCGAATTTAGAAACGAAAAATGTATTTGTTGTCAATACTAGGGGACATCATACCCCCAAACCTCCCGGTTTCCACATAACCTTGTCAGAACCTAAACTAATAATTGTAATTTACAGTAAGAACTTTTAAAAGTGCTTATAAAATTTCGTAGAGCCCTAGTTCAGCTAACGCCATAAGACATAATGCGTTCGTGTCAATCCGGGGGGTCTGGGGGGCATGGAATGCCCTCCAGGACATTCTATGCCAAATACCTCGAATTGACGTAGATTTAAGTAGGAAATATTTACCAAAGAGGTATTTGGCATAGGGTGCACTGGAGGGCTTTCCATGCCCCCCAGACCCCCCGGATTGACACCTACGTTTTGTGAGTTTAAAACCTTCATTTATTTTGAATTTGAGTTAACTCACGATTGAAAAACTGGGCCGAATGGTCAAAGTCACAGTTAACCCTAGTGTAACTCGGATTCGAGATTGATCTTAAGAGGTGAACGAGGGAAAAGTCACAAGCAACATTTTTGGACTCTAGATTTCCATTCTACAAACTGTTTTAAAGATTTCCCGGATCATCCTGCATCATCTTTTGTTAAACAGTTAAAACAGTTTAAAATAAGAAGCAGATCTATAGTATTTCTGTATTTCATAGATTTTTCATCTGATTTTCTAAAATTTTCTTGGATTTCTTAAAATTTTCTAAGATTTCCTTGAATTCCTAATATTATTTTATATTAGGACTATTTATTTAATAAAAACTGAAGGAAAGCTTAGAAATATCTTTATAATCCTATATTTGTTTAAAATTGTTTCACAAATCCCACTACGTAAATTAATTACTCAAATTTAGAAACGAAAATTTTTTATTTGCTGTCAATACTAGGGAAATCATACCTCCCGAACCTCCCGGTTTTCATATAATCATGAGAGAGTCGAAACGAATTCCAATTTATAGTTAAAACTTGTAAAAGTGCTTGTAAAAATTCGTAGAGCCTCAGTTCAGCTAACGCCATAAGACGCAAAACGTTCGTCTCAAACCGGGGGGTCTGGGGGGGCATGGAATGCCCTCCAGTACATTCTTTCCAAATACCTCGAATTGACGTAGATTTAGGTGGGAAATATTTACCTATGCAGTATTTAGCAGAGGATGCACAATTCCATGCCCCCCAGACCCCCGGATGGACACCTACGTTTCGCGGGTTTAAAACCTACGTCTATGACTACTCCGATTGGTCAGCTATCTAAGTTAACCATTGAATTTTGGTTAACTCACGATTGAAAAACTTCAAAAAATAAGAAGCAGATCTATAGTATTTTTCTGTATTTCAAATATTTTCTAATTTTCTCAAATTTCCTTGGATTTCTGAAGATTTCCTAATATTTTTTTATATTAGGATTATTTATTTAATAAAAACTGAAAGAAAGCTTTGAATTATCTTTATAATTCTATATTGTTTGTTAAAAATTGTTTCACAAGTCCCACTAAGTAAATTAATTATTCAAATTTAGGAATGAATAATTTGTATTCATTGTATTCGTATTCGTTAATATCATACCTCCCATACCTACCAGTTTCAAAATAATCTTGAGAAAATTAAAACTAATTCTAATTTTTAGTTGAAACTTGTAAAAGTGCTTGTAAAAACTCGTAGAGCTTCCGTGCAGCTAACGCCATACGACACCAAACGTTCGTGTCAATCTGGGTGGTCTGGGGGGCATAGATTGCCCTCTAGTTCTTACTTTCAAATACCTCGAATTAACCTAGATTCACGTTGGAAATATTTAGCAATGAAGTATTTGGCAGAGGGTGCGCACTGGAGGGCATTCCATGTCACCCAGACCAACCGGATTGACACCTACGTTTATGACTACCCTGATTGGTGAGATATCTAAGTTAACCGTTGAATTTGGGTTAACTGACGATTTAAAAACTGGGCCGGTTAATCAAAGTCACAGTAAAACCTAGTTTAACTCTGATCCGAGATTGATTTTAAGTATTTTTACGTAGATTCAAGTGGGAAATATTTACCAATGAGGTAGTTGGCATAGGATGCACTGGAGGGCATTTCATGCCCCCCAGACCCCCCGGATTGACACCTACGTTTTGTAAGTTATTTCTTTATAAATTGCAATTGTTAGTTAAACCAAGTTCAAAGATTAACCCACGTTTATGACTACCCTAATTGGTCAGATATCTAAGTTAACCATTGAATTGGGCTGAGTTAACCCTAGTTTAGCTCTAATTCAAAATTAATCTTAAGAGGTGATCAAGCCAAATTTTTGAACACTAGATTTCCTTTTTACAAACTTTTTTAAGGACTTCTCGGATTTCATCCTGCATCATCTTAAGATTGAGATTTCAGTTCAAAAAAGTTAAAACAGCAAAAAAGAAAGAAGCTGATTTATAGTATTTCTATATTTCTAAGATTTTCTAACCAGCAGTATTGCGTAAACCTACTTAGAGCGACTGGGAAGCGGACAACCGCGGTTCAAATCCTGGTCGCGTCAAATATACATAGGCAATGGCAAACCACCGAGGTAAATTGGCAAAGAAACCGATGCTTCTGTTAAGAAGCGAAACGACTAGATTGATAGAAGATTTTCTTGAATTCCTAATATTTTTTTTATGTTAGAACTATCTATTTATTATAAACTGAAGGACAGCTTAGCGATTTTTATAAAATTTGATAAAAACTGTTTCACATATCCCACTATGTAAATTAATTATTCAAATTTAAAAATAAATAATTTTTATTTGTTGTTAATACGAGGGAAATCATACCTCCCAAACCTCCCGGTTTCCATATAATTATGAGAGAGCCTAAACTAATTCCAATTTATAATTAAAACTTGTAAAAGTGCTTGTATAAATTCGTAGAGCCTTAGTTCAGCTAACGGCATAAGACATAATGCGTCCGTGTCAATCCGGGGGTCTGGGGAATGCCCCCCAGTACATTCTTTGCCAAATACCTCGAATTGAGGTATTTATTTATGAGGTATTTGGCATAGGGTGCGCTGGAAGGTATTCCATGCGCCCCAGACACCCCGGATTGACACCTACGTTTTGTAAGTTATTTGTTCATAAATAACAAGTTCAGAAGAACCTGATTGGTCAAATATCTAAGTTAACCGTTGAATCAAAGTCAATGTAAATATTTCCCGGATTTCATCCTGCATCATCTTAAGATTGAGTTCAGTTCGAAAAAGTTAAAACAGCAAAAAATAAGAAGCTGATCCATAGTATTTCTAACGTTTTCTAATTTTCTAAAATTTCCTTGGTTTTCTTAAGATTTTCTAAGATTTCCCTGAAATCCTAATTTTTTTTATATTAGGACTATTTATTTAATAACTACTGAAGAAAAGCTTAGAAATCCCACTATGTAAATAAATTAGTCAAATTTAGAAATAAATAATTTTTATTTGTTGTCTTATCATACCCCTCAAACCTCCCGGTTTCCAAATAATCATAAGAGAACCGAAACTAATTCTAATTTATAGTTTAAACTTTTAAAAGTGCTTGTAAAAATTCGTAGAGCTTCGGTTCAGCTAACGCCGTAAGACTCAAAACGTTCGTGTCAATCCGGGGGGTCTGGGGGGTATTCCATACCCCCCAGTGCACCTGTTATTCTATATTTTACTGTATAATAAAAATTTTAATTTTAAAGATTAAAAATTCGATGAATACTAGCTAGTTGTTCAAGTATCTGTTGATTACAACTACGACTGGGTCATCCACAAACCTTATTATCTCTATTTCTTCAGAAAATATCAATATCAAGCAGTTTTTTCTCTCAAAGTTATTTTATTTTCTAATTAAACTAAAAAACTTTTCATGTTGAAACAAGGACATGATTGAGATGTAATATTGCTCAAGCTCAGAGTCTGATTCTACTTAAGTCACTGCAGACCCGAAAAAGTTATTTTGCCACCACATATAAATATAATTTAAAAAATTAAGTTAAATACTGTTAAATTTGGGTAAAGCGTCGGGAAAAGAAATGAAAGAGAAGGAAATGAAAAGGAAGAAGCGGCACTGGTAAGTTTTAATTAAAAAATTCTAGCAAAGATTATATCAGATAGTTTAACTTGAAGTGAAAAGATCAGCTTTAACTGATAATTTATATTTATTACCAAAGTAATTAATAATAATTTGTAATATAATAGTAATTTAAAACACATTGTTTTTTTCTAAATTTTTTATTTAATTAATGTATTAATACCATAAATTGTTTTAAATGATAATTAATAATAAATTTATAACTAATTCAACACTTCGGATGAATTGCTTTTCTTTACTTTCAGTATCGCATTAATGAGAAGGCCACCGAACCACAGAACCTAAAATAAATTTTTGGAAATTTGCACAACTATGGCTGACCCAAATAATAATATTATAATATATTGCCGTGTTTTCCAGTTGTGCTTACCCCACTGGATAAAAAGTAAGATGGAAATTTAAACAAAGCATTAAAACAGAAGCTGGAAAATAGAAAAATATAAGAAAGAATAAGGAATAAAAACATAAAAGTAAACAAAATATAAAATTTGGAAAAATTATTTCCCTTTTTCCATTGTGACAACCTATTTTCGTATGTAAATACTTTAGATTAGATAAATTGGAGCGGGAAATTTAAAAACTAACTGCAATATTACACAGTGGTGACCATATTTTAAAGGAATGTCCGATATAATTTTATTCTGATGTATTAATAACTGATATCTACTCCTTTTAAGCTTAATTTAAATAATACTTTCACCAAATACAATTTATTATGATATTAAATAATATCTATTTTTTATATTTTCATCAAAAATTATACTTGTTATTTCAACCGCACGGAAAAAATGATAATTTATCGATAAAAAATTAATTTTCTTTTAATTAATTATCTGGAGTTTTCTATTATAAACCAAATGTTTTAGACAAACTTTTTGTTGTAGTTATAATTAAAAATCGCGATAACATCAGGACAATTTTTACACATCGGACTAAATATTTAATAGTTGGTTAATGTTAACAATTCGTTTATGTCCTAATAACAATTTTACATAGAAAAATTATCAAACCACTTTCACTTTGATGAGATAATTTCTAAAATTTTACATATGCAGTTGATAAAAAAATGTTACAATTACGCAATAATTATACACTTATTGACTGCAATATGCAAATTTTAACTTTAATCCATTCGGAGTCGTTTAGTTACGTTCCTAATTAATTAAAATTTGTGAATCACATGATTTGTGGAATGCATGACAAATTTAAAGAATTTCAGATATTATTTCCAATAAATAATTTATTTTTAATATTTAAAATTAATTTTAAGAAAACATCCCGTGATCGACGCAGAAACCAAAACGGAATGACGCACTTTTATTTTTCCTGAACTTTACGATGTTGAAACCACCTCAGGCAAGGTAAGGAATATTTTCAAAATAAGTGACACACAATTATACCATAAAAATTTTAATTTAAAATTTTGAAACTTGAAAATATGTTGGTTTCAATAATTGAGAAGCGCAATTAAAAGCTGGAAAAAAACCGTCAAGGAAAATAATATCCGCATTATAATAATTTAAATTTTTTTAGTAAATTGTTTCCTCACGATTTTTGTATCAAACTATGCCTTGGCAGGGGACACAAAAGCAGCAAGAATAGATATTTAAACTTTGAAAACGTGACTGTAAAAAGGTCTCTCAAATTAAAATTATTAAATAGTTAACATTAATTTGTCTACTTAATTGCTTTAATAGTTAAACAATAAAGTTTTTCAAGTTCCTATAGAGTATAGATCATACACACAAGTAAATAATATTAATTTGTCGAATAAAATTATTCGATTACTCAAATTTAAACTTAGAGAAGTTAGCTCAAAAGTGAGTAAGAAGAGGGGTTGTTTATCTACTTTCACCTAACCATAACTTAGTTCATTTAAAAAAGCCCTTTATTCACTGGCTATATGACTGGAAAAATATTTCCACTGACTGGAAATGAAACTTACTTCACTATTCGTCTGCTTGCCGTTGATAGGTTCAAATCTATAAAATCTTTCGTTAATTTTTATTTTGGGATTTCTTTAAATCTAGCCTTGATTGGCAGATTGATTGATGACTTCATGATGTCATTTATGCTGAGCAATGAAAATCTACGAAGAAAAAAATTAGTTATCTGTAATTTATTACTTCAGTACGTAAAAACAACTTTTCTAACCGAACTACAGTTTGTGCATTTAAAGAAAAATGCATTTTTTCACAATTTTAAACAATTCACTGGCTACATCACTGGAGAGAAAAGTATACTAACCTGAATTGCTGCTAAACCCACGACGTGGACCCTATACCTGCAATAAAAAAAATGTCTTTCTTAGTTATCATATCAGATGAAAATGGTTTTGGTCAAATTACCTTTAACACTGTAGTCCTTCCGCCTTATTCGTCTTGACCATAATATCTTTTCCGCCGTCCACAACTCACCAACCTGGACACTTGCACATTTATTTAACGATTTCGCATGAAAATTTTTATAAAAAAACACTTGGAAGCACAAATTTTTCACTAAAGTATTAAAAAAATGATTCGCGATTATTATTAATTAATAAGATTCGTACTCGACACATCCCACTCCCGTTCGCGAAATACGAATTTCGCGTTCACGCACTAATGTCGATCTTTACTGAAATAGAAAAATAATTTGTTAATTCTTATTGAATTGAATTATTTATTATTAATTATTACATTGAATTATTCATAAAATCATCATGGAGAACCCAAAACTTTCGGTCGGTCACAAAAAAAATAAAAAATTTACAAAATTGTTTACACTAAATATAATATTTTATTTTTAGTTTTATGAACTACAAAAAACTAAGATTACAAATGATTATTTACAAGCTTACACTTGCCAACCGCTCTTCAACTAAAGCAGTGTTGATGCAAAATTCCTTGGCTGTGCTACAGTCGCTCAATGAAACTTGCAAAACCTGCTTTTCGCGGTCCAACTTGGAAATTCTGGCACTAAACGTTCTGTGATGCACCATTTGTGCGAACCTATCTATGGCTGCACTAGACCACCGTGTACTTGGCTCACATGGAACAATTCCAGCCAGCTTGGTTCTGATTGCTTGTTGGGGAAGCTCAGCAAATCGTTCATACATATGATATAGCTGGGTGTAGTCTATGGAACAAAAGCTGCCATAATCGAAACAGAATATATTAATTTGACCTTCTATCCTAATTTTAGTGATAACCGCGCGACAATACTTTAAACCAATTAAGGCTATACAAGGCAATCCTTCGGTTAATTCGTCAAACGGAATCTTCTTTTTGGGGATTCTTCCGCTAAAGGTTTTGCGCATTTCTTCAGTCAATTTTTGCAAATCAGCATACTTATCATTTAGAGTTGCCCAAAACTTACAAGGATTCAATAAATCCGAAACACGCAGTGAAACTTCATCATTCTCGTTAAAATTGGTTAACGAAAATTGTGTAGGGATGTCCATGACCAGCTTGACAATATTTGGTAGATCATCAACTTCTAATTCTTCAATTACAATTGGATCCTGAAACTTCATTGGATAAAATTTACGAACTGGATTTTCTTCTTGAGCCAAATTTTTTCGAATTAAGACGTCACCAAGGCTTTCATCATTTTGGTGGTCAATCAGTTTCACCTTTAAAATTTTATTTTTGCGATCAATTTTTATGATCTTCGCCGTCAGTTCTCTGAAGTCACCTACCATGCCGGAGAATTCCTTAATCGCCTCAGCAGACCACTTCGTTTCGGTAGACCGAATACCGGCCAATTTTGTCTTAATTGCCTGTTGAGGCAAATATGAAAATTGTTCCAGCAAATAATACAATTCTCTGGAGTCGATTAGTGACACTGTTCCGTAATCGATGAACAGAATTTCAACTTTATTCCGTTCTTGGTATATTTTTCTTACTATAGCACGGTTAAATTCTCCTTCGTGCAGAGTTACGCAGAACATATTCAGGCGAACATCTTCTTGAGCAATTTTTAATTCTTCGGATGTGGTTTTATCGAAATACACCTCTTGAATGTAGTACATTAAGTCGGCTACATCCAAGAGTCCTTGTTTTAAAATTACCCAAAATTGGGTGGGATTCCGCACGGCTCCAACATGTACCACAATTTCGTCTCCATTCTTTGTGGATTCCGGAACAAACTCTTCAGGAATGGAATGGTTAAACTCGAGTACATTAGATTGGTTCATTTTGTTAATGCGAGTAGTCACAGTAGAATATTCAACGAAGCTAATAGATGATATTTTCTGTAGTTAATGTTTTATGTTATAATTCTACAGTTCATTTTTCAGTTATATACTATAAATGTTAGAAAGTTATTACCAACCACACTACCAGATTACCAATAACCATTTTTTAAAAGAGTTCTCTTGGCAAACATCTCGGCGGTTTGCCATTGTCCGCCGAGGGAACACGGTCAGAATAAAATTTTTGTTCCACCCGGGTTAGAACCGGCGGTGTTGGCAAAAGCGCCAGAAAACATATCAAATTTTAGAATTTTAGTCAAAATACACATAATATTTATGGGCTACTCTGTATATTTGTGTGCTTTAAATTTGGAAAATTTATCCCAATTTTCATCTATTAATTTTAGTGACAGTACAACAAAATTCGTTTTTTGTTTTTTTATTTTCGCCTAGCGCCCGCAGACATAGAAATTGCCATTATATTCTTCACAGTTGGATGAATGACTAATAAATTCATATTCAAGATTTTCAAAAAGAATACAAAATTAAACTCGGCCTTAGAATATCTTTCAGTTGTGATTTGATTGCTTTCTTTAATCTGGTTCACATTTTTGAAAAATGCAGTTAATTATTTATTCCAAAAAATCAAAAATTTTGGGTCATGTGGCCATTTGGAATTAGGCATCCTGGCTTCTAGGTAAATTTGGACTTTTTTTTTAAATTTACAGTTCAAACAATGGTTTCAAGTTTGAGAATACAGAGTGGTGTAAAATAAAACTACAACTTGAAGGAAATGTGCAAAATATACTAAAAATATCAAATAAATGTATCTGTATAATATAATGTACTATTGTTAGAGTGCGTGCCAAATAGAAATAAAACCGTCAATCATCATAGGCCACACCTCTAAAATATCTCCAACCACTTAAACAACGGTACGTGACATTTGGGCGCCACCGTTTGGGCCGATTGGGTTCTTTAAGTAGTTGGAGATATTTTAGAGGTGTGGCCTATGATGATCAACCGTTCTATTTCTATTTGGCACGCACTCTAGTACGAGAATGTCAGAACTTCTGAGCTATAGGTTTACTGTGGGTGGAGGGGGGGACGACCTATTATTTGAAGTTTCTTATGTCTTGATTTTACGGTCCAGCCCGGAACCAAACACTTTTTTTCTTTTCTTTAAATAACCGGCACCAGCTTCCAGGGCCATATCTGAGGCGGGGTTTGGGGAGTTCACCCCCCCCCCCAAATAAAGCCCTAGATAAACTCTTAGAAAATAAAATAGAATATAGAACTTTTCAACAATTTTTTTGACAAAACAAAGAATTTTTCAACAAAAAAAATAGAAAATTGCAGTTTATAAGTAATAAAAATAAGTACTTAGATTAAAAAAAAAATTTTATGTTGTGTATTTCCTTGTGCTTGACCTTGAAATTTTCAAAATAAATTTTCCCTAGAAGAAATGTTCGAGATACAGCCCTGCAAGCTTCAGTCAATTACTTAATTGGCTACCTCTATGTTTGGAGATCAGGGAGAGTACTCAACGTTATACTGGGGGGGGGGGAGGTTTACGATTTTTAAATATCGTTACCCCTATGCTAAACTAGCGAAAATGAAATAAGGCCGGCTCTGCACTCAGATTAAATATTACTGGAAGCACAGAAATTAATATTACCCTCAAACATGATGCATAATGAGTTTCTTAACAAATACAAGTAAAAAAAAATTATTTTAAGTGGAAAATCGACATTGTATTGAGGGAAATTGGAAAGGAAAAATTGAAAATTCGCTAGTTTTGCATTGTGGTGACGATTATGTAAATTGGTTTACCCATAAATAAATGTTTAAATGTTCGAAAAATTTATTGAAAATATGCATTTTCTAAAATTTAAAGCAAAAAATAAATTCTGTAGAAGGAAGAAACCTAAAATTTTCATCTTGACGACAAAGCACGATTATAAAAAACATTAAAACAACACTTTCTTGTAGCATTTGCATGGAAAAGTATAAAATCAAAGTAAAACGCAAAGCAAAACTCGCGAGAAGAAAGTTTTCTTTTGTATTTAGGTCAAAATTCAAAGACTTACGTTTAAATTGTTGAAAACCCTGGAATTTTCCATTTCAGCTCAAGCAAGAAGCATCGACAAATGTGATCACACTATTGAACTGCGTATTATTTCACCAAAACGTCCGACTGTAAACAAAAATTTAATTTGAAGATTTTGCACCAACTAGAAACTGAAAAACTTACGGTTTTATTGAATATTCGGTAACTAAACTGTCCATTGCATTGTGACGAATTGCTATTCAATTGTTTCTAGTCGAAAATTGACAGAAATCGAACGCGCGTAGTAATTTATGACGTCAGCGGTGACAAACGGCTAGCTAAAAAAATAAGTGTGTAAAACTGGGTTTTGAAAACTATTCAAAATCACAGAACGAAAATAATGAGTCCGATCGAGCACATTCCCGAAATTTACAAAAAAATCGCGAAAATTTGCAAACAAAATTGAAAATTTCCACTGTTGGAAAATCTTTCTGCACAGAAACGGTAGTCAAATTTTCACTGGTGGAATAAAAACACAAAATACTTACCAAAGAGGATTGCACAGTTCATGTTTTTCCAAATTTTCTTCAAACGATGTCATTTCAAAGGCCTTAAACTAACAAATGAGTCAGAAAGGCGGTGACGCGTCGTAATTCGTATGTTATCAACTTTTTTGTTTTTAACATAACTGACACGTGTAACCACCGTAGTGTATGACGGGAAAAATGTTTATAAAAATAAATTATTAAAGCCAATTAGTCACTCAACGACAACCCTACACATGGACGTTTTGGTTTTTAATTTCGATTTGACAGTCGCACATGTTTTGTTTATTTACTTTTCTGCTGTTTTCATTGCTTTAGTTCTTTTCTGCTCTGCCTTTTTGACTTTTTTGACAGAATATCTGGCAGTGAGATTATTTCTGCAGATCTTTGATTTAGTGTACAGGGGATTGTAAATTAATTGTACTGTGCAACTTTCTCAATAAAATTTTTTTTTTTCAAAATTTTTTTTTTTTGGATTTTCGCTTAATTTTATTTGCGATGATACCAAAACCATTCTATGCAAGTATTTATTTTCGTTAACTATGTTAAGTGCATGTCACAAGCCGATTTCGAAAGAAATTTGCATTTTTCACATATATTTCGCCAATTTAAAAAAAAATACAAGAGTTCTGCGATTCAGTGCTCATAAGTCGTTGTCCGAGGTTAAATAATTGACAAAATCCTAAGTTTCGTGGGTTATTACGAAATCGTAAAAAATAACGATCATATGACTACTTATCCGCAATCTTGGCCAGTTTTTTCCAAAATTTTCTAGAAAGACTCCTACCTCCCAGTGAATAAGTAAACAAAATTAAGAGTAGTAAAAATGTATTGTGACGATCCTAACATTGTATCCACTATATAAAATAATGGAACAAACAGGATCTCTCAGTTTGTACTTTCTCCAATAATAAAGCTCTTCGTGCGAATATAACAACATAAGAGTGTCGGCAACCGCCAAGAACGGTCGGACGTGAGAACAAAATTCACTTAGTAATAATTTTTTGATAAATTGCGTGCACGTAAAATTTTTGAGTTGGTCCATCAAATTTTTGAGTTTTTTTTGTTTCTTTGTTTTGTTTTCGGTATGGTGGTTTAGTGATTTTGAATAATTTTTGAGTTCTTTTTTACCGGCATAATGAAACTCTTGTTTGGGTAAGTTTCGATTTTTTTTTAAATTTTTAATTACTAAGTAGGATGTCAGTAAAACTTGTTTTATGTGAAAAACAGATATATTATTAAATATTTGGTCGAATGACCCACATAATGTGCTAATGAGAGTTTCTAATAGATCTTGCTTAAAATTTTTAACGAATCTATTTTGTTTTAATGTGCACCAATTAGGTTCGAATGGCATTCGATAATTAAGTTTTATTATTAATTTAATTTCGGCAACTTTAATTCGGGTTTCGTGTCACACGCATCGTTGAAATCTCCAGCTATAAAATTGGCATCGAATGGATATTGTTAAACTTTTTGAATAATTGTCTCTGCAGAAACGAAATTTTGACTTTGTTAAAAAATGTGAGAGTGAATTTACAGAATACCCATTGTATGCAATGTCATTTTTACATTTTAATTAAAAATTCACTTTTCATTTTTTATTCGAATATTATATTAAAATATGTTGTGGATTTTGGAGCTCCTGGACGTATAAAAAGTGAAATTATTCACACGCAAATTGAAAATTATGAATAACATGACAGTGATCGAGAATTTTACATTAAATTAAGAATGTTCTAAATTATTATATAAAAAAATTAATTAGTTAATTTGAAAAATTACGCTATCTGGAGCTCGAAAATATTTTCAAATTTTTAATTTCTAAAATTTAGAAACTTGACTATTAAATAAGGCTTAAAAAATACTCACCTTTATTAACTAGGTTAAACCACTGACTTACTAACAGATGTATCAGCCGTCCAATGTCGGTGCAATATTCAATCAAATGTAAAAAAATATTATTCTAATAATATAGGTTTTATGGCTAGGCTATGGTTTCCTTGACCATGATAAGATGGTACAGTGATATGGAGTAATGTAAATAAAAACTGATCTAGTTACCCCATGGCTGTTATTACACGCAGCAGCTAGCTTTGTCTATTTAAGATACAGAGCTGAAAGCAGGGCAGCTTTCGTAGATAAATGGAAATAGTGGAAGAATAGAAAAGGTCAAGATCGAAGTTAAATTATTATCAATTAGAGCTTTGATAATAGCAAATTCTCGATGGGTTAGTGTCTTCTTCGTCTGTTTAGACATTTTTTTAACATTTAAATCGGATGATGATTCAAACTCGATTACCTAGGTTGTGCGGCCTGAAGGCCGCACTGATCCAATACAATTTTCCAATTTCTTTAGTTTATCGATTAAAATTTACTAATCATTACCGAAAGAATGACAAAAATTTCTATATATTTAAAAAAATTGTATATTATTTATATTTTATACTCTTACTAGCTGGAAAGCCCGTCCGTGGACGGGCAGCTAGACGGTGGATCTCTTTTAAACTGTATAATATTTAAACAGCTAATTTTCTTTCCCCCTACTAGGGGATTCCCCGTTTTTCTATATTCTCAAAGTAACGCAAAAACTTTTTTCCTCACGAAATTTGAAAAGTATTCTAAAAGAGTGAAAATTATGGGATATGTACTAGAGGGTGTTCCACACCCCCCAGACCACCCGGTTTAAAATTTTGGATTTATATTTTTATAATTATCTTTCAAAGTAACACAGAAAGTTGTTACTAAACTCCATGAGCACAAATATGCTCTCCAAGTTTAAAGTTTTTTTATCCAAAGGTTAAATTTCCCTCATTTTTACTTAAAAATTCAAATTTCCCGGTTAATTGCAAAAATTATAAACCGGGGTGTCTGGGGGGTGTGGAACACCCTCCAGTACATATTGCAGGATTTCCACTTTTTTAGAATTCCTGGAGAATATAAGGAATTTATAATTTTACAAATCTCAGCAGGAAAAATCGGGAAATTTGAATTTTCAAGCAAAAGTGAGTTAAATCAGAGTGTTTTTTTTCACCAAAGAATGACACGCTGTAGCAGGAACAGCAGTTCCTTAAACGGTATAATGTTTAAACAGTTTTATTATATATTCGTTTCCCGCTACTGGGGATTCCCCGTTTTCTATATTTTCAAAATATCGCAAAAACTGTTATCCTCCTGAAATTTGAAAAATTATAAATTCCCTATTTTCTTCAAGTATTCTAAAAAGGTGGAAATGGTGGGATATGTACTGGAGGGTGTTCCACACCCCCCAGACCCCCCGGTTTAAAATTCTGGTTTTATATTTTTATAATTAACTTTCAAAGTAACACAGAAAGTTACTGTTAAACTCCATGAGCACAAATATGCTTTCGAAGTTTTAATTTTTTATATCCAAAGGTTAATTTCCCTTATTTTTACTTAAAAATTCAAATTTCCCGGTTAATTGCAAAAATTGTAAACCGGGGGGGTCTGGGGGGTGTCGAACACCCTCCAGTACATATTGCAGGATTTCCAATCTTATAGAATACTTGGAGAAGATAAGGAATTTATAATTTTACAAATTTCGCCAAGAAAAATCGGGAAATTTGAATTTTCAAGCAAAAATGAGTTAAATCAGAGTTTCTTTTTTTTTCAACAAGGAATAACACGCTGTAGCGGGAGCAGTAGCTCCTTAAACGGTATAATGTTTAAACAGTTTTATTATATGTATATTCGTTTCTCTCTACTGGGGATTCCCCGTTTTTCTATATTTTCAAAGTAATGCAAAAACTGTTTTCCTCGCGAAATTTGACAAATTACAAATTCCTTATTTTCTCCAAGTAATCTAAAAGGGTGGAAATCATGGGATATGCACTGGAGGGTGTTCCACACCCCCCAGACCCCCCGGTTTAAAATTCTGGCTTTATATTTTTATAATTAACTTTCAAAGTAACACAGAAAGTTGCTGTTAAACTCCATGATCACGAATATGCTTTCCAAGTTTTAATTTTTTCCATCCAAATGTGAAATTTCCCTTAGTTTTACTTAAAAATTCAAATTTCCCGGTTAATTGCAAAAATTGTAAACCGGGGGGTCTGGGGGGTGTGGAACACCCTCCAGTACATATTTCAGGATTTCCACTCTTTTAAAATACTTGGAAAAGATAAGGGATTTATAATGCAAGTGCTTTTTTTCACCAAAGAATGACACCCTGCAACAGGAGCAGCAGCGTTCTGGGATTTTATATATCAGCATTATTACAAGTAGTGGTTATGGAACGCTACACAAAGGAATGATGAGTAATACTTTTTTTTATAACTTTCACTTGAAAATGCAGTTACACTGTTCTGTGGATTTACTTAAAAGAAAAAGGAAAAGATAGAAAGAGTATGCAGAATAAGCTGTTACGGATCGATTTCATGGATAAATGCAAAAAGTCGCTTTTGTATTTTAACAAAATTGTATAAAAGTCGGGTTTAACTCATTGGTCAAGAACGAAGTTAAATACACTAATAATTAAGTATGTATTATCATACTATCAATTAGAGCTTGGATATTAGCGCAAATTCTCAGTGGGTTAGTGTCTTCTTTGTCTGTTTAAATTTATTTCTATTTTAACATTTAAACTGGACGATAATTCAATCTCGGTGACTTAAGTTGTGCGGCCTGAGGCCGCACTGAGGTATAAGATGTACAAGCTATAGGATACATCCCAATCGGTAACGATTTAATCAATATAGAAGAATTGTAGATTCTAAATTTATAGCCAAATTTATTCATAATGAAATTTTAAGGATAACTGCAGAAGAATAAGTTAGAGGTTCCTTTATTTTATGACGAAGAAATTTTTTAACTCTAATATTATACGCGAATTATTCGACTGTGCTTTGCTAATATTTCGGCCGGGATAATTAATTCTAACAGACATTAATTAGTCCACCACTCTGTTACAGTGCAGCTAATCACCGGCACAAAATTAATATAATTGCTTTCATATTTGGTGTACGAATGAAGGGAAATCTGAGGAAATCCAAAATCCTGGAGTGTTTGAATCCTTCAAAGATCTTGTAAAAGGAAATCTAGTCGCTCCTTGCATATTCCAGTTTTAATTTTGCGACAGAGCATTAAAACTGATCAGTATAAGAAGTTCGCCGCGACTTTCCGCCCGAAACGCTGTAAAATCATAAGAAATTAAAATTTTAAAAAAGGTACATACTATAGATGTGTGATTGGGGAAAATAAGAAGGAAAATTATATTTTCGTGCCATTAAAGTTGCTAAATGTTGGATTTTGTAAACTTAGAATCTCACGATCGTCAACAATGTATTAGCAAATAAAGTTTGACGGTTTTTCGAAAATAGCTCGTATGCGGTGTCGAAACGGTTACAAATTGTTAAATTTATATTAAACACCGATAGTTTAACACTCCATTGTTATTTCTAAATATAATTTTTGATAATTATCCGCATGCAAGACTAAACCGTAATCATTATGATTATAAATTTTGCTAACCATTTATTATACACAAATCTAAAACAAAGTGTGAGAACTAAAATTGCAAATGTCGATAAACTCAACAATGAACCAGCAAAACCCATTTCAATAAAAAATATTCCACATTTTGTTACCATTAAATCTAACAATAGAGGCGATCGTGAGATCGTTATTTTAAGACAAGCCCACCCCCAACGCAAAATTTTTAAATTTATTTCTCATAGGGTCATTGCGTGATCAAATTAAAAATTACCTAATTGTGATTAATTAAATTATCGATTACGTTTCGCAATTTACATATTATCCGATTGTTTTCGGTTTTTTGCAAAATTATTTTGTTTTTTTATTTTTATTTATTTCTAAGGTCAATCGAGAAATTCTTTAAATCATCTTGAAGTGCAAAAAGGTTATTGTTCAAAGCTCAATTAACAATGTTAATGTCAAGGATTGGTAATAGCTATATTTTGGTCACTTATGACTCAATCGCGTGCCTAAGGGCCTTAGCAATCAAAAAAGTTATACTTACCGTACACCTGACTTACGTAATTAAGTATTAATTTGATTCAAACAAAAATCCAAAATATTTCATTTGCAGAAATTCTCGAAACTGCGAAATACCAGACATTAAGGGGAAATACCTAATTACTTTAATATGTAATCGCGTCAGTAGGATGCAAGTTCGATTACTCGATACCAGTCAAGGTCGACATTTTTTCAGGTCAAGTATTTTTGTAACAATTTTAATTTCTTCTTGTTTAACGTAATTACACCAAAAAGTAATTTGATTTTAATTTCTTCGTTTTCAAAACCGAAAAAGACGAAAATCGGATTGGGAAAAATGCAACTTTTACAATTTAATTAATTTGCTTATTTGAAAGTACAAAAACTTGTTAATTAAACGCACAACGACCGAAACAATGATTGCAAAGAAAAAGTTTAATCGCACAAAAAATTGATACAATTTTGTCGTTCTCAAACTGCTAAATTTAACCTTTCTTCCTGGTTGCTGAATCCTTTCACTAATAACTGCATTTACACTTAATCGATCGTTTCAATTTGTTTAAAAATCTGGCATCTTAATTTTAAAAATTAAAATTGTTTGTTCGAACTGCTAGAAAACGGGGCATACGGAACCGAAGTGTAAAAATTCAAATGTTAATGTTCCGAACGCCCACGTTTCATGCATAAACAAACATTCTCTTATGAACATTTTTAAAAATCTTTAACATCTTAAGAAATGTGTTTTTACAATTAGGTTGTTGCATTTTGTCGTGAAGAATGGAATATATTTTGTGTTGGGCAACCAACGATACCATTTTGATCATAGATAATTTAATTTAGTGCCGGCGTGCTACATAATTTATTTTAAACAATTTGTGCTGACATTTTTTAGTGTTGTTATTTAGAGGCTTGTTTGTTGTTATCTTGGGAGAGTTAGAAATTTCAGCAGGATGGCTATATTAGGTATGTCTTCGTCTGATGACGTAATAATGTTACTGCACAAGAGATTTGCATAAAATTGTTTCTCACTCCAACGGCTAATGGGAAAATTTAACTCAAGTGGGTCAAATTTTTCTGATTCATACTGTATATAATAAATCTTTTATCACGTGAAGCGTTAAAACGAAGCGGTGCGTAAAGGATAAGTCCTTTAAATTGCATAATTTTCATTTTCTGGTTATTCACCTTCTGATTTAGGGATGCGGATGCTTTCACGACTAAACACTGATCTACCTTTGACAAATGATTGAAATTTACGGCACACCTTCTTTGGGAAGACTTTCACTGTCAAGTTTTGAAGAAAGGTAACGTTACTTGGCAAGGTTTCGATTGGTCAAGTTTATTCGTTTTCTTAATCTGACGGAACCTTGATTCAACTGGATTGACCTTAGGGACACATCCAGTTTTGCTCATATTGAGATAGTGAGTAAAACAAGATCTAACTACAATTACGTGGTGGAATGCTCATCGCATGACTTAGCATTACACTTTCTACCGTTAACATTATGACATTGTCTGCATATTAGATAACTGTGTCAGTGGTAAACATATCCATCAAATGGGAACTTTTGTTTTTTGCTCATTAGGACGACAGCCCAAAAGCAGCGGAAGAGGTGTCGTGGTGCCCTTTTTCCCCTTTCTTCTTCTTAAATTCTGCCCAATCCAGGATGATGATGATGATGATGATCCTTCACTTTCTATGTTGCACACAATGTTCTTTCAAGCTGAAAGTGACATCACAGTAGCGATTGTAAACACGACAAATTATTAATCAAATTTTACAAAAGAACAAATATATCACCTTTCAGTTTTTGACTGGAACTGTAATTACCTTTTTTGTTTTGATTATTATTTAAGCGATTATATTAAATTATTTTGTTGAGTGGTCGGATTTCTAAAGCGTGTAACGAACCGGTAGTTCTATAAGCATAGTAACTTTTATTTTTTATGGTGGAAGTTGTCAGGGAAAGTGTATCTCCTTTCACGCCTCGTGACGCCGGTCATGTGATTTACAGGGCACAACTTTCAGGCATTCGATGCAATATAAAAGAGAAATTTATTTGTAAATATTGTTTTTTAAATATTTACTTGCACTATTTTACTTGTCGAGTATCATTGTATTTGACCAATTACGAAATACACGAGAAGTCTAAGTCTTTACCCTAACCGCCATTTTAATTTGCCTGCCTAAAATCAAAAAGTTTAAAAATACGAGACACTAATTATTATAGGAAGTAAGAAGTTACAAAATTTGCTACCGTTCAAGATAACATCGTCACAGTCACTAATTTTTTTTTGTTAATAATATTAGAAATTGGCCAATTTACTTGTTATAAAGCTTGTTAACACAATTAATTTTTTGTCCGAGATTCCATTGTTAAGATAAGAATAAATTGGATGTATCCAGTTTCCATAAATTTCTCAGATAGCGTCAAGAAAGTAACTTCCTGTGGGTTACGCCACTGGTTCTTTTGAAAAAACATTTGCAAGTCGAGAACAATTACACATCGTTGCACCCAACAATTAATAATTGAAATATTACATCTCCTGTCGTACTAGGTGCAATAACAATTTACTTATTACCTTTTTTGGTAAGAAGTATTAATAATATAATTATTATAAAATTATAGTCGGGAAAAAGGTCAGTCTGATCTACAAGATAGATACGATTCCAATACAGCATGCATGGGCAGGGCTTGTCTGGAGAATCAGTAAATAGTAAAAATACTTATTGATTGGTTAGAACATAAGAAAATAGATTTAGAGCTTCAGAGTAATGCAACTGTTATTTTTAATTTCGTTTAGCCATTCCTTAAACCAGATATGCCTAATGTCCTATATATAGGACGGCTACTAACTACAAATATTTTTGTATTCTATAGTAACTACAACAGTAACTACATAGTAACTAGCCGTCCTATCGGTACACGTCGTTTCGGGGATCGCAGTTCGGCGAAAGCGATTCGGCACCGGCATTTCGGCGATTGTCGGCGAAAATTCGACTACGTGGATTCGGCAACGGAAAATTTATTTAAACGGTTTCACCACCTTGGCTTCGAAAATATAGGAATAAAAAGTAAATTTTTTTTAAAGCAGCTATTAAGTATATAAAATAATTTTTATTTTACACATTTACATAGTAGTTTTATGAATAATTTAGCATAAAAACGAATAAAAAATATTAAAAACTAGCTGGGCAGCTAGACGGTGGATCGGATCTCTTTTTTAGCGGCATATTTCGTTTCCTGTTAGTAGGGCATTCCCCGTTTTTCAACATTTTCAAAGTAACGCAAAAAGTTGCTGTTTAACTTTGAGCAGTAAGATACTTCAATAAATCTTTTCCAAGCTTTAATATTCTCTAGCCGAAGATTAAATTTTCTTTATTTTTGCTTAAAAATTTAAATTTTCCAGTTTTTCCTGACGAAATTTGAAAAATTATAAATTCCCTATCCAACAATTGAATCTCCAAGAATTCTAAAAAAGTGGAAATTCTGCAATATGTACTGGAGGGTGTTCCACACCCCCAGACCCCCCGGTTTACAATTTTGACGTCATAGCCCATTTACGCTGACTATTAAAGTCATTGACCGGCCAATGACGTCAACACCCGTTAACGGTGGGCAATGATATAAATATTTTCATATGATTGTAATATGTACGTCTTTGACCGGTCAACGTCGTCAAAATTGTAAACCGGGGGGTCTGGGGGGTGTGGAACACCCTCCAGTACATATTGCAAAATTTCCACTCTTTTAGAATATACTTGGAGAAGATTGGGAATTTATAATTTTGTTTATTTTCTGTTTATTTATAATGAGCAGCAAAATGGCGATGCACTTTATTTTTTTATTTGTCGTTCACGCGTTTTTCCGTATAAATGACAGCAACTCGGCCCTTATTTTCATGGCTTCATAAGTGCATAGGGATTTTTATTTAATTCAGACAAACGCAAACTCATTTTAGAGTGGATCCGTGATTCGCTGTGGTTGCATCAGTCAACACGGCCCAGACGAAAAATTAATTTAATTTAATTAATTTATTTTACGGTGGATCCGTGATTTGCCGTGGTTGCGCCAGCCAAAACGTCACGGAGCGCCTGGAGCTCTCTAAAAAGCTCTTTAAAAAAAAGCTCTCATTCTCACTAAAAGCATCCCCGAAATCAATGCATCTGGACTGTGTGTCACTAAGAGTGATAGAATAAGGAATCTATAGAATAGTAGTTTCATCATAGCCCACCCTGTGGTATTAACGTCATTTCCCGGACAATGACGTAAAAACTACATATGAAATTTTAAACATCGCCCAAAATGCATGTTCATTGACGTCAATGACCGGTCAATGACGTTAATACCCAACTAAAGTGGGCATTGACGTTAATAGCCGAATTGTCATCATTGACCATAACATATTTTTATAATAATTTTTAATTAACTTTCAAAGTAACACAGAGAGTATCTGCTAAACTCCGTGAGCAGAAAGCTAATTAAATAAATATGCTTTCCAAGTTTAAATTTTTTTTAGTCGAAGGCTAAATTTCCCTTATTTTTGCTTAAAAATTCAAATTTCCCGGTTTCGATTAATATTGGACAAATATATTTTTCGGTTGGTAAAAGAATCGACCAATCAAAGTGTTTTTTTTTTCACCAAAAAATGACACGCTGTAGTAGAAGCAGGAGCAAGAGCAGCAGAATTTTATAGATTAGGATTGATGGAGATATGAGCCTCTTTTAAAAATCCTTGCTGATGGTGGAATTATTTTCTCTGTCAGGCATCGTCCAAAATGTAAAAATAAAGTTTTTCTTATACAGCAAGGTAACACCTAAAATGTAGCATAGGGAAAATTTGCTTTTAATTTTTTTGTAGAAATGTCAGCTGTTTGAAAAAAACTCCGATTTTTATCAAAATTTTGAGTTTTAAAAATTTATAACTAATGAACGCGGCACCCAATCAAAAAAATCCTATGGTTCACCTTAGATAATATTATGAAGAATATACTGTTCAAATTTTAACAAAATCGGTTAAGTAGATCCTGAGATATCGTGTCCACCAGTTTGAAAAATGTAGAAAAAACAGTATTGCGTTTTCCTCTTAAATATAAATTTTTATAATTACCCTTTAAAGATCCAGATAATAGTCCGCAGATCAACTACTCCCTCCAGATCGTTTATATATAATATAAATAATCGTGGGGCAAGGAAACAACCCCGAGAAAACAGTAAACGGCCAAGACGCATTACTTTCCAAATTAACCACCTGGAATCTCTTTTCCAGCGGCGGCTCGTCAGAGGAGGCTGAAATTTTATACTATTAAAATTTTCAAAAAAAAAGTGGAGAACTATTGGTTTAGCCATCACATGGGCGACAAAGTTTTAGTGTACTAATTATTTATGGTTTCAAGATTACTCCAAGATATTTTTTCATCATTAAGCACAGATTAACTCGCAGTAATCAAGTATCGACTGAAATATCCGCATAAATACATGTCGCTGGCGATTTAATGCGGGATTACAATAACAAGCGCATAATGAAAATGAAATTTCTTATTTTATATCCACCATAGTACACAGTAATATGTCAGTCGCCTATGTTATTTTCTGTTATCTTAGATAATTTTTTTTCATTCAAAAGCAGTTTTGGGAGGGGGGGTTAAATTATACTGATTGGCTCATGGGGTAAATATACCAAAAATTTTGTGTATACTTGTTTGAAATTTCGTAGAAATCCCCGGAATTGCTTGAATATCATTGAAATTTGTTTGGAAATAATTGGAATTTCTTAAAAATCCCTCGAATCCTTGGAAATCTCTGGTATTTTGTAGAAATCCCTGGAAATCGTTGGAATTCCGTGCCCTGTGTATCTAAAAAAACTTTTAGATTAGCTTCGCTAAAAGAAAAAGCCATGAGCCGCCCACTGCTCTTTATCAACCACCTACATACTGACTCGTTGCAGCCATAATAGAGTAGTTTGGCTTTGGGACGATGAAGCATTGATAAAGTCAGTGCCAGATCAAGCTAATTCAGGGACGGGTGCAGATATATTGTATAGAATATTCGAGATTTACCTTACCGTTGATGGCGCTCATGACGCTACCAGATATCAAGAACATGGTGGCTTTATTACGTACGATTGATGTTGTTTGAGTTTAATTCTGAATTATTTTATCGTAAACCGGGGTAATATGATAATTCACAAAATAAAATAGCAAAGCAAGACAAACGTTTGGTTTTAAACAAAACTTTCTGTACCAACACTATACGTATTAGATTAATTTAATATTTTTCCGCGTGGTGGAGTTCGTTTAATGTAAATCGCGAATAATCAAAAAAAAAACAAAATTTTTATTATTTGGAGGCGTTTGGAAGAGGACGAGGTAGGCTAGAAGGCGGAATACGTAACTTTGGCGCTGCGTGCGGCGGCTCCATTGCACCCATGGTTTATCTGGCCCTGGATAAAGTGTCTAACGTGATAAAGACTGAGCAGACAACAAAACTTTGTAATGTGGAAATGCTCATATGAAGCATTCTTGACAATGGATTCTGCAATTCTTGCTAACGGAGAGAAAACACTATTAAATGAAAACCAAGAGGTCTTAATTCCTTTCAGTACACAGAGACAAATTTGGAGTAAATTTTACTATATTTGAAGTAAATTTTACTAAATTTGATATGCGCAAGTGGCACTTCTACAGTTCTAAAAGAAAAAATCCCATCCAGACCAAGAGCATTTGCATTGAATTATTCAGATCATAAAAAAAGGTTTTCCTCATGTGTATCGGCTGCAAAAAGTTTTTTGAAACGCATAGCAAAGAGCATAGGTTACTATTTGATAATTTACTTTCTTCTTCAAAAAAATAAAACACAAATGGTGAAATTATATTTAAAATTAATCTTAAAACATGATTCACTGGCAGGTGGGCAGGCAATTAATGAAATAAAAACAGAAATATAATTTAAAAAAATCATTTATCGAAGTATTTCTTAAGTTTACAAATTTAAACCTTATACAGTGTTTATAATATTCTGCTTCTAATAATTGTATGAACCAAGCACTATGGTTTCCCTAACTAAATAATTTATAAATTGGGATATTGTCTGAATTAAATTTTTATAATAAATACAGCAGTGTTAGCAATTAAATAAATTAAAAAATGATTATTGCATAAATTCCATTAAACATAAATATGCATGTAAATGTTTATAAATCACATAAATATGTTTTATACGTGAGACCGCAAGTTTATCGATTTTTACACCTGTAATTAGTTTATATTTGCATTATTTATATAAAATTACAAATAGGCCCAATAATAATAATAATAAAATTATTATTATATACAAACTATAAGAGTGGGATTTCCCCACTGGGTGGGTATGAGTAAAATTGAAGCTCTTCCAAGCACTTTCACTTATTACCATAAAATTACTAACATTCGTGTTTACATTAAATATTAAGTGCTGGACAATTTTTATGTATACATTGCACCATAAAAATATTTACATGTACTAAAATATTTCAAATAGCTTTCATGATGTAGAAATCAAGAAAATTTTTCTATTTTCTTTTTCTGTTTATGTAGTTAATTGACTTTTGCTCAAATTATTTTTTCTCAACAACAAAAATTTTTTCATTGCTATAATTGCTCGAAAACAGGACATCAACGATAGATGTGCGAAGTTGTCCTTGCATATTCTAAGAAAATAACAGTTAAAATGACTGCATTCCGCATAAAGACTAAAAGCAAAACAGCAATAAATAATTTTATTTAGAAATTTTCATATTTAATTTATCTCGCGCTTCTATCTTGGGCAATAACCAAGTATTACATTGTCAATTTCAAGGTAAATTTTTAAACGGTAACACACATTTAATTTTATTGCAATATTGTGCAGGTTAGTATTACCTACGACAATAATTATGTAATATGCGGTAAGTTCGTAAAAAATTGAATGAAGTCACCTAAACGTAGGTAAGCTGTTATTTATATACTTTTAAGAGTTCGTTTGTTTTTTCTAATTGGAATTAATTGTAAAAATGGTAATTTAAAGGATTTCCTGTATCAATCATCGGCAGTCGACTGAACAAACAATGCGTCAAAGTTAACTGCGGGTTGGTGTTAAGTGCATTAAGTGCAAATCTGAAATTCCCGGTTCGATCCTGGGCGGAGCACGAATTTTATTCTGGAACTTTTTTTTAAATTTTTTTATTTATGTATTTGCAGCAAAAGAACAAAGAAGAAAATGAAGAATTAATTATAAAGCATTTTTGATTAACATAAGTTAGAAAATCATTTTTTCATCATCTTTGAATTGTTACAAAAAACTGTTCAAGTGCTAAACTTCACTTTCTTTAGTAAATTAACGCATTTCTAAATTTACTTTCTTCTTCAATATTCAATTACATCAAACTTCTTATGCGTGGTGTGTAATTTCATATTAATACTTTATAAATGAAATCGACGTCTTCGCGTTCGTTGTAAGCAACATCGTCAATAACGCAAACTGGATCAGTGTGTGAAAAAATTGAAAATTATTGCTACCATTTACTTCAACTTCAATTACAACACAAATTTAACTCTCTAATTTAGTAGAACGATCATAATAATACAGCATTTTATGCAAATTACAATCAAACATGTTTACAAGAGTACAACAAAATGCTACTGGTGTTACGATGGCAAATGTTTGCCAAGCGATAATTGACTTATTTAATTTGTAACTTTTATTTTTCGAACTGCTCTCGTATGGTATGTAAGTAATTACCATTTCGTGTGTTTACCTTTCTGGGTGCATTACCAAACTTTTTAGGTCAATTCCAAAGTAAACACTGTAGGTAACTTGTTTTATTTATATTCTTCAATTACTTGCATGTTAATGCAGTAATTTGAAATTCATATTGACAGTTTTAATTTACTTTTTTAAAGGTAAATAGCACAAGAATAAATCAATTCAAGGTCATCGGCCCCACACGTTAGGTGCCTTTATACGGCTTTGTTTTGGGTTCCCTTACGAACTTTGCACACTTTGGAACAATTGAAATTAAACCATTTTCTATGTTAATTTCCTAAGGTTTATGTTTACTGTTGTGGTCGACTGTACCACAATATTGGTGTAATTCAAGGTAAAATGTATTGTCATTCATGTAATTTGTAATTTTTGAATGCATTTCCTTCGTTTGCATTGTTGCTTAATGTTTCGGTTATATGCATACTTAGATTCATTAATTACAGTTATTAACAATTAAGATTAATTACCATTTTAAAAAAATTATTTATTCATACCAGATAACGATGCTGTGCTAGAGGGGTTTTTCCATTTATTATTTTTTAAATTTGCGAAATTCAAGTTGATAGTTTTTGTCACAATATGCTTACCTAATATTGACTAATTTAAGTGTGCACTTTAGTTTGAAACTTTGTTTAAAGATATAGAAACCATAAACCATTTATTAGTCGTGTGGGCTTATAAAGTGCTTTTCGAGTATTAATGAAGTATTCGACACTTCCATTCGATATCGAAAAGGCTTTTGACATAGTTCGGATCGATGTACGAAATTATACATTGCAAACTCTATAAAGGACATACCCACGCCTGCGGAACAAATATGGCTCTATACGTGGACGACACTGCAATTTATACTTACCCGTTTTGGACACAAATAATCAACAAACTCCAAAAACATGTTGACAAAGGAAAAATTGATTATTCATAGACTGTTTCTCTGAATGATACGTAAAATTTGGAACAAAAACTTGTTCATATTGAAAAAAATATAATAACTAGAATAACATCATTATAAAATAAAATAAAATAAAGAATGCTCAATGATTTCAAATTACTGTTGTTCCCAATTCCAACAATAAAAATAAATCCTAATTGATTTTATATATAAAAACTAAGACAAAAAGTAAATAACTAATTAACAATAATTAATAGCTACCCAAACACATTATTTAGTTGCCACTAAAAGTTAAACTAGAATTTTATTTTTTATTTTCCTACAATAAAATTTAAAAATTGTTTGCGGTTCTTCGGAAGCGAAGTTACCATTTCCTCGAATATTTATTTGATTGAATGATTGAATTTTCATTGATTCAATGAACTAGAAACATTTCAAGTCGATGGGTGTGCGTTTGTCTGTAATCTTGGGCAAATATCGACTCTATCGCCATACTTTCCTTGACTACATGAATGGGAAAGTGAAATGAGCGACATTGCGGGAATCATGCAAATAAAATTTGTCCTAGCATTTAATTTATGTTTATATAATCCTATCATGGACATTCGTATATTTTACAAAAAAATGAGATAAAAATGGGTTGGTTCTGAAAGTTAAATGATTTACTTATTAATTATTATTAATAATTTTTAATTAATACTTACATATTATAAGTACTTATGTTTTATATGTTAAATATAATGTGAGTTACGGATCAGTGGTCTTTGGTGGAAATTTTGTAGCCGTAAGCTTTGCTTGCCTTGTGTCGAGGGGCATTAGGCAATGTTTATCTTTGGAATCCAATCTTGCGGAAAATTGTTGACAATTTATATTCAAATTATTTAATTCAGGATTGCAAAGTTAAATTAATTTATTCCGTATAATTTCATTAATAACATACAAACAGATGTAGAGACAGCTCGTCCTTACTGCGCTGAGCAGAAATCCCCAGGTCTTTAAATTTCTGAAAAAATCCCCTTAAAAAGTGATTAAATGCGAAACAAGTAACATTAACTAACAGCTGAAGGCTACAAGATAAAACAGTTTTTGGAAAATAATTCAGGCAAAACCGCATAAGTATGGGGATATGGGGAAAGCAAAACAAAATTATGAATGCAAAGAAATATCCTAAAAACTGGAAAGCAGTAACAGCTCTTCTACGTAAAAATGATGACTAATCTGATTTAAATAATTGTCGGTCAATAACTTTCTCAAATGCCATCTATAGGAACTCCCAACTTAAATATTCTCCAACAGACTAGGATTAATTCTGGATATCCGACCATAACTCTTGTACCAGTTCGGTTTGGTTATCCATCAAATAATTTCGATAAGATCTTTCTCACATTTGAAAATTGAAACAAAAAACGATATTTTCATTTATGCACAACAATTATCTGCTTCTTTCACCACGATGTTCCACGCTATTAATTGTTATTAACAAATACTGCAAACTTACGGAAATCGAAAGTATTTGTAAAAATATAGCTTGCGAAATATTGCAAAAATTAATTGTTCAGTGATTAAAAATTTCAATATCTCGCTTTTTCTGCACATATCGGTGAATGCAACCCGGTAGCTTTCAAAACCAAAAAAAAAATAATTTTTATTTTCATTTGCAGGTTTTTCTTTGCATAAATAACTGAAATTTCACAAGTCACGTAATAAATTAAAGGCTACACCTTCCTTTATTACAATAATTTTTTTATCAAAAACATTTAAATTTTCGAGAATTTCGTGAAAAAGATCACGTTAATCATCTAGATTTTTTTGAAAATTTCGAAATATATTCTCGCGTGCGCGTGGGTCAAACCGAAGAAGTGATTTCTGAAGTAATCAGGTTAAAATAATTATTAATTAAATTAGTTTATTATTAAAGCATTGCAATTGCATTGTGACGGAACACAAAGAAATTATGTTATTGTTTCTTGGGTCTCATCAGTGTTACGTAAGCTTGAGTAATTTTCCTTATTGTATCACACAACTCGGAATTACCATGTAGAGTTAGAGTCTCTTCCGGTTTGACCTATAAAAATCCTGTGACTCCCCGGATCGATAGGACTAATTTGGGTGGAATTTATTGATCTTCTTTTAATGAAGCACTCGCAACCAAATTCAATGTTAAAACGCATCAAGATTTCAAGGTAATCCAAAAACTGGGTCAAATTCTTTATAAGTTCCAGTGTTGTATTGTAAAACGGTTTTACTTTCATTGAAAATCAACTTTCTAAATATTTATTATTAATAATATTGGTAACGGTCTTTTGTTCGATGTGTTAAATAATGATCGGTAATGCGGGATTAATCAGAATTAACGTAAAAGCTTAACGACCTTGTCTGACTATTTTCAGACACGTGCAAATTTATTTTTAATTAACAGATTTCGTTCAAAACTTTTTCGAAAAAAAAAAATCCCTCACATGTTTTTCACCTTTGAAACGTTCAAGGCCGTCACTTTTTGTTTTTAGTATAAAAAAATCGGTAGGTAGTGAAGAGATGAAGGTGAACACTAAAGATTTTTCGAACGAAAAATTTAGTCAAAGTCAAGGAAAACGGCTACCGGTGATGCTCATTAATCATTGCACACGGAACTAATGATGAATAAATCATAACAATTAAAATTTTTCGATTTTGGCGGTAAAATTTAAAATTTTTTGTTTTTGGCGGTAAATTTTTAAATGTTGCGCTCCACCAAAATGGTGTCAGCGGTAGGAACAGATAACCTAATATTGTTTTTTCGGGAGCGATTTTCATAATATAAAAATTTTCGTAGCCTACGTTGACATTTTATAAGTAGAAAGTCATTTGAATGTGACTCGATTGTCCTTCAAATCGCTCCCGGAATTTTGTTTCGCCTACTTAAGGAAATCGGCGTTACAAATTAATACGCACGCAACGTTTCGATATCCATTGTTAATATGACAGATTAACATAAATGACTTGTTACTGACGGAATCTTTGACAGCAACCGAGGATGGCCCATGTCGGACGCCAAGGATGAATTTTTAAATTCGTCTCGATCAATTACAAATAAACTTGAAAGGTATCAAGCCAGCTAAAAGTAATTACCTAATTGCTCTTATTATTTATAACTGTTTAATTGAAAAGGTTTTGCTAAAAACGTGAACATAAATTGTAAGAAACACGCAGATCTATCAACGATATCTGCGCTATTACACAATATATTTTTCAACACCGTGTAAATTCTGTCTGATTCTTTCCCAACAATGCAAGCATTTTTCTTCATTATATTTCTGAAATCACTTAAAAAGGAATTTTTAAGCAATTTGTTGATAATTTGGTCCTTGCGAAAATTCTAAGCTTAGAATGTCCTTTGCTATACGACATGGTCAAATTTTTTAGGGCAATTCATTTGCATGATAAATTGAAATTAAAAACTGTTGCACATAAACGTCGGCTTACGTCACGTTAGATTGCATTTATAAAACTATTACTTATTTATATTATGACTTTATTACATTACAAGATTGCTTAGGCTGTGCGGCCTGAAGGCCGCACTGACTGGACAGTTCACTGCAACCTCTCCATTTTTCTCAAATGAACTAATCAAATGTATAAATTCATAGGTTTTTATAATATATAGAAGTTTTTTTATGTAATTGGGGGGGGGGGGGGGGAGGAATTAATAAATAATGTAATTTTTATTTTATTTCGAAAAAAGTCCGATTATTATTTGAAAAACTTTTGTGATTAATTAAAATAAAAGAGATAATTTAAATAAAAAGCGATTTAATGAGTTTTGAGAATCTAATTTAGTAATTTTAAAAAGAAGAAAATAAAACAGAAGTTGTAGGTAGACGTTAATTGGCAGACAAGAAAAATTATATTATATAGAGCTGGAAATAAAATTATAATTAGTAGTAGTTTGGAAATATAAGGTTTAAAAATATTATAAACTGAAATAATTCAAGGAAAAACGAAAAAAATGAAATTCCTGCCTTTATCACAAATAATTGAACAAACCCATTTTTCGCTTTTATTATGAAAAATGCATTTGGACTGTGAAAATTTTACTTTCTGTTAAATTAAACAAAACAAATTGAATAAACAACATTTAAGTTGATACTGAAATTGCTTCCGCTAATTCAAAATTAGCATCGAAAATGCAAAAATTAAAATAGTTGGAATTCAAAATCCTGAGAGCCAAAATATCAACACAGTCTCACCACTACTGTCCGTGTTGAGGTTTGTTTAGGAAAATTGTACGAAATTGTTCATAATTATTCAAACCTGTAGGTTAGGTTAGGTTGGCTAGAGTACGATAACCTTAACCCAAAGATATTTACAAAAATTCGTCGGATTATAGTAGATAACACTAAAACGTAGCGATTAAACTATGGATGAATTTCTAATCCTGATTAATTTATGAAATAATCGAAAGAAACATAATGTGGTTGATTGAAGTGGGCGGAGCTTAACTCCATTCTGTTAACTGTGGGGAAACCTACGTAAATAGTTAAAGCACAGTTTTAAAGGGTGCAGTTAAGGTCACGGATTCCAACAGTGAACGTTTTATTTTAAATTGGATAGCCGAAGTTTACTTAAAAACAGAGACTTTCTGCGCCCGTTCTTTTCGATACCGAAACAAATGTTTTTGTTAAAAATAATAGAATTTCTAATTTAAATATATTTTTAAAATAACTGCCGTAGGGAACTTATGGGTGCAGCTGTCTGTAAAGTACAAAGAAACTCAATGGGCGGGGCTAACCACGTGAAAACAGCCAATACAGCACACGAATTACATTTTCACGGTTTTAGCCTTTTTACCAAAATTTGCAGATGATCTCTAAAATTTAAAGCTTATATTTGTAATTTACGCCTTCAACCACCATAATTTCATTACAAAATTTTTCCCCAGGGGTGGGACAAGGCGGGCACTTGCCAACCCTGTTGATTGGAGTGCCCACCCAAAATTTTTAAGTGCTTATTGCAATGTATTATTTTGAGTTTATTTATAAATTTTGTGTGCTCCTGCTCACTTCAAATATATTGGGCCTAATTTGTGCCCACCCATTACAAAGCTGCGTTATATACGTTACATTCACTTGATTTCACATTCAGCGATTTGACAATAATTACATTTTCTTTGCTTCTCTTACTAACTGAGATCGGGGGTTCTGAGGAGTATGAAATACCCCCAGTATCTCAACTTAAAAGCCACGCAAAGAGGAAGGGGTGTACTGGGGGGTATTCCATATCCCCCAGACCCCCCAGATTGACTCCTGTATTTTGTTACTTAAAGACTTATAATCCATTTTATAGAAATGAAAGTTTGTTTGTTCGTCTCTTATGCACCTTTAGGCCCTTTGACAGATTGCAACCAAACTTTGCATTAGGACTCAATAGGACTTGGGGAAGGATTTTGTGCAGGAATACCTTTAAAAATGTGAAAAGAGAAATCGAGAGATTTTTTTAAAAAATTTAAAAAATTCCCCTTTACAAAATTATTTTACCCCCATTTATGATGAAAACCACAGCAATATATACATTGCCAATAATTTATTACATTTGGTGATAGCTTCTTTGTGAGTTTATTAATTAAACCAAAGATAGCATTGACCACCTGCTCGACAAACTTAATCAATCTCAAGATACTTTCTTCTTCTACAATTGAAACTTAATTAGTTTGCGGGACGAAGCCATACTAATCGCAAAGTTAAGTTGTAGACCTCCGAGCAGCCGATTGAGTTTGGAATCTCTCGAAAGAGAGATCATCCTTGCGACACTTGTGCGTATTGTTAAAAAAATTTTCGTAACCTGCGTTGCATTATACGACGAACAACATTTTTATTCTTTGGTTAGTAACAGCCTTCAACTTCCGGCTTCATACATTGACATTTCATGTACTTCAAGGATTTCACGTTCAATGAGTTACATCTTCTAAGTGGAATTTATCTTAAAAAATGAATGTGCATTAAGTGCCACTTAATTATCATTTTCTATACGTGATAACCCCAACACCAGTAAGCGATAATCATGACGGATACTGAAACGTGCAGATTTAATCAACTCGATTTATGTTAAACTAATTAACCGGTAGTCGTTAAAAAATTAACTTTATTGTAATCTTGATTTATATCACCACAAAATTAATTCGACAAAACCGCAAAGAACAACTACTTTTTGATGTAGTATAACAGTTGTTGCACAATCAGAATGTGAAGCATGCCGATCGATGAGTGTGTGTGTGTGTATGCATATTATATTATTGTTTTGTTCATAACTAGTAATTAAATACATCAAAATTATGCATGCAATTTTATTCAGTCTCAAAAAATTGATATTACGTTTCGATTGTCTGCAACGCGTAAGCGGCTATATGGGCCGAACGGCTAAAGTGACTATCGATTTCTAAAGAAGACGTTTCTTTTATTACCTTTGACGTAAATTAATTCCTGGCACGATGAAGCACACTCGGAGAGAAAAATCGTGACATTTGCCATGAATCTTTGCGAATAATCTCATAAATTATCTGTTCGCACGCTTCAGACCTTAAAAATATATGAAAAGCATCAAGCAATGGTATTTTGCAAAAATTCGTTTTTGAATATGTAGATTTGCTGTTCAATAGTCGGATTTTTTGATTGGAACTAGACAGACATTCGTTTTGCTAGAAATGGCAATGAATTTATAGGATTAATGAGTTTTGATTTGATTGCTTTATTTACATTGAAACTGGAACATTGAAAATGTTGTTTACATTTATTTGGAATTCCTGGATATCTCTAAAATTCTTTGGAATTCATTGAAATTCTGTAGATTAGAACGAAAATCATTGGAATTCATTGAAAATCACTGGAATTCCTTGAAATTCGCTGAAATTCTTAGTAAATCTTTGGAAATCACTAGAATTCCTTGCCAATTCCTGGAATTCCTCTGGAATTCAATTTATAAAAAATTCGTTAGAATTGCACTTGTTTGGAAACCTTTGGAATTCTTTGGAAATCACAGGAATTCATTGGAATTCGCTGAAATTCTTAGTAAATCTTTGGAAATCACTAAAATTCCTTGTCAATTCCTGGAATTTCTCTGGAATTCAATTTATAAGAAATTCGTTAGAATTGCACTTGTTTGGAAATCACAGGAATTCTTTAGAAATCACAGGAATTCATTGGAAATCACAGGAATTCTTGGGAAAATTCTAAAAATAAATTTACCAAGATGAAATTGAATTTGTAAAGAATAACCCGGCTCTCTCTCTCTTTCTAATTGTAAGATATGCAAATTAAATCATAAATTTATTATTTTGCTACAATAAAAATTTCTTCATTGTTATTTTAAAAGAAATTTGAAGAAAATGTTTGAACAATAAAATTGTACAATTTATACATTACATTACCTTCGAGTGTGGACAGTTAATACATTACCATATTTTTTGTAATAATTGTATTTTTAAAACATAATAATTCAATATATCATAATAAATTATGACTTTTCTATTTACTAGATAATATTTACGAATACATAATATTCAATCTATAATTAGATACTTGGACAGATCAAAATAATCCAATCAAAATTTATTGACGTTTTTTCAAGGTAAATTGTAGTTTTTAAATCTGCTATTATGTATACATTTGCATTTAAACGAAGTTCTTGCATTTTCTTCCTTACATTATCATTATCTTCTGAACTCTTATACCTTTTACAAAATTCATAAACTAATAAATCAGTTATTATCATTTATTTAATCTTATTTAAATCAAAAAAATCTTACTGCTGTAATCAAACTGCTAGATTCATTTTATCAACAAGCTATAGTTACATTATTAGTTTTATATTATTCTTGCCTTTGTACTCTCCTGGTTGATAAACAGGATATAATACATAATACATCTGAAAATCATGAAAACGTACGCAAACTATTATTTTCAATTTTTAACATATTATGGCTGACCTGGGCTCATAACCTGTTATTCTGTGTGAAGAACTTTTCTTATCTGATTCTCAATTTGTGCAAACAATAAGAATTTCAATTATTATTTAGAAAATTTGTGGAAGAGGATTGTCGAAAGCTTTTGACAGAGAAAACTAGGTGTGCTTAATCTTCCATGCTCCCCAAACTCCACGGTGTGTACTGCTGCGACATATTGATGTATTTCTTCTTAAATTATCGTCTTTTTTCTTTGCTTGTGAAGTTTCAATTAGTTTGCCGCTAAACGAGTTTGAACCTGGAATTCCTAAGGTATGTAATTCTACACTGTATATACAAACCAAATAGCTATCGAGGACGAATTGAGATGTATGTACTAATTCGTCGTATCTGTTGCACTGTTCAATATCCCCCCCCCCTTCAGTATACCAGTAATAATTATGATAAAATATTTAACTGAGTTTATGCACTGCAGTGGGCCTATTTTAACATTAGACGCATTAGGTACGTGCCTAGGGCCCAATGGTCAGAGGAGCCCGAAAAGGGAGAACATAAAATCGTAAAATACAAATCAAATTCTGATAAAATAACCCAAAAATTGTGCTTTCGATGCTATTAGTTACACTTGAATATCAGGGGCCCGAAAAATAAGAGTAAACCGTATACAGGGGGGTATTCTATACCCCCCAGACCCCCCAGTTTGCCAATGGCTACACTAAAGCTCAATCAATATTTAAAATTATAATAACAAATAAATACCTTTAACCTCGGGCCCGTTTTACTATGGTTTCTGCCATCGATCGACAATATTCAACTTGAACCATATTGTGGGACCTCTATAACTTATTAAATAAAGATGATAAACCGGGGGGTCTGGGGGGTATGGAATACCCCCCAGTGCACACTACGCCTAACACAACAAACTAGACAACATCATTTACTCAATCTCTCGTATATACAATAATATACTCAAAAGCTTCCATTAAATGATACATTTTTTTGCAAACTAAATATTTTTGAAATTTATATTTTTACATTTGTTTGTTTTATTGTAAATTTTGAGAAATATTTTTCCTGACGTCACACCAACCTTGTGGGATAATGTATGTTTTTGACAAGAAAATGGCCTCCTAAACGGTTGGACCAAATTTTTTGAATTGGGAGTTATCCAATCTAATTTTGGTTTATTTTTTTTACAAAATTAAATATTTTAAATAATTAGTTTTCAATAATTAAATTGCAGATTGGAAAGATAAAGTGTAAATTGGAAGATTAAAATTTGAAAAATTAATGCAAATATAAAATAATTTTGATTCGACGACAGATGGGTATGGTTATCTGTAAAATTTAATGTTTGCATTTATATAAGATATAAGATATGAAAAAATCAAATTAAATTATTAATTCAAATAAAAACCTTTTTGGTATATTTTTCAATTATTAATGAAAATACATTATCTAATTAAAATTTTAAAAGGGAGCGGGCAGTGGCGGAACAGTCACTTGGCCAAATCAAATTAAATTCTATAGTAAAATGTAAGGCATTCCTAGGCGAGTCTGCATGACAGGAGCCACGAAAAGTACATTTGCTCCAAATAAAGCATACGGTCTGATGTAAATGAAGTAAATTTCTGCTGCATCGAATTTTTTGTAATAAATATGGATGATGTAAGTTTCATTTACACTCTATTTACATGGAATTTTAATTGAAGTCAATTAAATCAACTTAATTAAGTAATAATGAAACTATTCGCACAAGGTTATTGATGTTTATACCTGCATATTTCGAAAGTTTTGGTACCTCTGTACAAATATATTACCATAATATTTATGATATAATAATTGTACAATGTAATATTTATTATATATAATTTATAATTATTATTGTAAACAAAAACTATAATTGAATAAAATTATCAAACTCATATATCAATTAATTTTCAAAATTGTATTCGTTAATTAATTTCGATTGATTAATCACGATTGGAAATGTTGAGCCTACGAATACATCATGAGTGGGATTATTTGAAGTTAATATTGTAATTATTTATTATGGATTGATAATTAATTTAGGGTAATAAATAAAATTTTAATTACCTGTGACCCAATTAGTCAAATTAATGTTTTCAAGGATCTCTTACAAAATCGAAGATTCCAGGGTATTCCCCACTTTTCCATTTCTTTGAAATTACATATTTCCAAAAAAGAAATTATGGCCATGATGGTATAGTGCATAATTGTAAGTGAAAAGGAGAAACTGCAAGTGTGTAACGTGTAAGTGTGCGTAGGCGTCGTACGTTTTCACTTCCGTAGCATCACCATCGTATATTACGTTAATAAAGAGCTGCATTGTGAAAATTATTTTATGTATCGCCGCCATCATCACTGCCCCAAATACATGTTTTTATGGCACATTTCATATTTAATGTTGAATTATCCGAAGACTGCACTTATTACACTTTCTACCATTGAAAAGCCTTTAATCAGATTTACTTACTTTTTATCGACTTTCCCATCTGCAATGAGTGATATTGCATTATTAATGCCAAATCCTGATTAATTTGCGTCTTGTGAAATTTTCTGGGTGTCATCATTCTTCATCCCCATCACCCAACTTCTTGTTTACTTTCTTTTTGGTATGAATGAAAAAATTGTTATTTATTATAAAAACCTGAATTCTTACTACGTTAATAAACTCCGAAGCACAACTGCAGTTGTAAATTAGTTAAATTAACATATAGATTTTAATTTTAATATTTATATCCAAGGTCGCATTATTGCCTTTTAGAAACTTGACGTTACACACAGGCAGACAAACCAGCTTATCTTCAGTTCTTACCAAATCTCAATTTCACAAGTCCCAAATAATCCTTCCATTGTTGTTAACATCAAAGCGCAAGTAATCAATAAGCGAAATCCAAAAAGTGCAAAGTAATTTTGCGTTTCAATGCTTAATTTGCATATTTTGATGATTCTATTATAATTTAAATTGGTTAGAAAAATTCTCGCGTTACAAATAAATTTTGACATTTATTTTTTGCAAAATCACCTTCATGACGTGCAAAAAAATAAAGATGTGGCCAGTAACCTTGATCTTTAGTCTTAAGTAACTGAGAAAAAAATTTTCCATCTCGTGCCTGTCAGAAACTAAATTCCATCTTTTGTTGCAGCCTGACAACTCTTCTCTCGCTGGTTAACATTTTTTCGTCGGCGAATGGAATAACAAATCCAAGATCACTCAATTTCAACATCACGCTGTACACCGAAACACTTCCAGCAGTACTCAGGGTGAGTGTTACGGCAGCGTTAAATGCTGAGAGAAAAGCCTACACCAACAGCGAAGAAATAGAAGACTGCGTCATCAGCGATGCCATTCCTTGCCCGCCCAGCAAATTTAGAAATCCCAGAGGCGAATGCAACAACGTTCGACATGCCAGATGGGGAAGCAAAGGCTCCGCGTTTCTCAGACTTCTAGCACCAGATTATGCAGATGGTAAGCACACTTCAGATTCTTCTGTTCTTCATAAAAAAAAACTTTCCCAAAAATGTTTTGGGTGCTCAGGACTATGATGCGATGGTTGGTTTGATCATTGACAATCCTCCCAAATTTAACATTTCAACCAGCACGTGCTAAGGCATATTTAAATACTTAGTCAAGGTTCGTCATGTGACAAATGAGTCGATTTATTTTATTTCTTTATTTGGCATTCCATGCTGCCATAAGAGGATATGAAAAGCTCCATAGAAAGTTTATCATCATTTTTTTTGGCGACCTGTCAGGTATAACATATAAATGACATTATTTTGCAAGAGCTATCTCAAATACCATACAAATCTGTTTTTCCTTTTTTGCAGTAAAGAGGTAATAAAAGGTTTAATGGCTATTTGACCTTTGTGCATCCGGGTAGTGTATACACATTTTTAAACTTTGAATATTAAAGAGAAAAGTTTTTCTGAACATATTTAAAATTTTTCTTTCCATCCACACGCCAGTAATAAAATAACATTTAAATAACAGATTTAAAAATTTGCATGATACTTCTCTTCGTCGTCATGGAGACACAGCACTTTCTCTCGAGAGGCTGTTTATTCTTCATTCACTTTTGTTGACCAAGTGAAATTAAAATTACATTCCATTATTTACTTTTCATTTTCAAGTTCATTTCCTCATGTTGTTTTTTACAAGTCATCCACGAATAAGATTCACTTAACCAGAACCCAATGTTTTGCTGCACTCCAAACCGTTGCCTATGGAACTTAATCAATTCAATTATAATTGGCAGCACTTTCGTTTTCGAATAGGAAGTGCAATAAATTTAATTTTGTAAGGGACTAATTAAAAAAAAATTACAGGAACATCTCAACCACGTCGATCGAAAAGAAATCAACCACTTCCTTCACCGATAGACGTATCGGCGTTATTGCAACACGACCCCATCAAATCTCATCAATTTGTGACGACACTGGTGGGCGCTTGGGGCGAACTCCTACTACACGATCTCGCCAGTACAGGAAACTTTGACAAAAATTTCTGCTGTAAAAACAACAACCCTCTCCATGGAGAGTGTTACGGACATTTGGGCCACGGAAAGTGCAGAGAATTCATGCGCTCCCTTCCAGCAATGGACATGGAAGACTGCGAATTTTGTAAGCAGATCTTCTTGGTCTCGAAAATCAAATACCTAACTTTTCTTTTCTTTCAGTGTACCGCAACCAAATGAATTTAGTCTCGTCCTTCCTGGACGGTTCAGCAGTTTACGGATCCACAGAATCCTCGTTAGATTATCTTCGCAGTTACGACGCTGGTTTAGTCAACGTTTCGGCTTGCATCCCGTGCCATACAAATGCATTATATTCCGCCATTTTAAAAGAACACAATCGCGTTGCCATAGATTTAGCCCAGCTCAACAGACATTGGACAGACGAAACTCTATTTTTGGAAACCAGACGAATTGTAGCGGCCGAAATCCAACACATAACTTATAACGAATTTCTTCCCATGATCCTGGATGACGTAAGTAAACAGCCAAAACGTTTGGGCTTCAACTCACAGGTCACATTACAGGTCTCTTTAAGTCATCCCGATTTACAATTGTTAACCCGCGGTCACTACACCAAATACTCCAGCTCCCACCGTGCGGGCGTCTACAACGAAGTTGCCCTTACGGCTCTCCCAGTATTGTTATCCATGATGCCGAGCTCTTTGGTAAGTCTCCCCCACCAATCCATACTTTGTTATTAATTTTACAATTTCAGATGAACGAAACTGCCGAAAATTTTGCAGAAATGGTCGATCTACTCATCAGCACTCCTGCTCAAGTGCCAAGCATGCACATGATTGTTCCCTTGCGGGCACATTGGGACACGGCCACGTTACTCGTCCACTTGGGTCGGGACCATGGCTTACCCGGCTACGTCCACTACTCCAAATTTTGTTACAACGTTTCGATCAACACCTTCGATGACTTGAAAAGAATGAACCTGAACGCCGAAAACATCAAGCTTCTAAAAGGCTTATACACGTGAGTACAACAAACCTCTTCCAGAAAACCTCTTAATTATCCCATTTTTAGCGATTTAAGCGACGTCGATTTGCTGGTAGCCGCCGTTTTGGAGAAACCATCACCTGGTGCTGTGGTGGGACCCACCATCGCTTGTTTGCTACACCATCAATTTTCGCTTCTACGGAATTCCGATAGGTTTTGGTACGAAAACGATTTGCCTCCAAGTTCTCTCACTCGAGAACAGCTTCAAGAAATCAGAAAAGTTACCATAGCCGGCCTCTTGTGCGCCAATACGGAATTTCTGAATAAAATCCAACCACGGGCTTTCGTCCAAGAAGATCCATTTTTGTAAGTCAATTTTATTGAGCAAAATCCAGTAGATTAATTGTAAAATTGCAGAAACGCACGAATCTCTTGCGACCAACACCCGTTGCCAAGCCTAATGCCATGGCTGGAAGCCGACCACACTGCCGACTTATCGGAAGACATGTTGATGGATGCTATCGCAAAAGCGGAACAAGAGGTGCTAGAGCGTCGAAAAATGGAGTACAAGGTTTGGAAAACCGTCGGTGGAGTCGATCCCAAATCTCCAACCGGAACCGCAGCTTCCTTCAGCAAAGCTAACAAGCAGGCTCTTAAATTAGCAAACTCCTCGCTTCTCCTGGAGTTTGCCTCCAATCAAATTATCGATTCCCTAATGTATGTGAATAAAAAAAAATTTGTTCCAATTGTTTTTAACCCAGATATTTTCAGAACCCGACGAAACAAACGTCAGCTGTTTGACAACAATATCGTTCAAGCAGTTTTGCGAGACGATCTGTCCGATGGCCTCCAAGATATTGATATAACTTCCTTAATTCCGGCTCATGGAATTGAACTTGATATTCCATGCGACGATGGCGGTCCTTGCGATCTATCGACTCCGTTTAGAACCATGACTGGGCATTGCAATAACCTTAGAAATCCAAATTTAGGAAAGAGTTTAACAACCTTCACCCGATTATTACCAAGCAATTACCAAGATGGTAATAAAATGCAAAAGTTGTTTGTTTTTCATTATCATAACAATATTATCGTTACAGGTGTATCTCGTCCTCGGACTATGGGTGTAACTGGTGCTGTGTTACCTTCGCCTCGTGTGGTTTCAACAATTATTCATCCTGACATTAGTAACCTACACAGCCGATACACCCTTATGACAATGCAGTTTGCGCAATTTTTAGATCACGATCTTACTATGACACCTATACATAAAGGTGGGTAATTGAATTATGTGTTAATTATCCTGGAAATGCATGTAGGTGACACGCTGCGGACGAGCGTGTCTAATGTATCACCTATTAGTTATTATCTCGATAAGTCACGCCAGTAAATTGCAAAATTAGCATAATCTTTTTTTCCTTAGGTTTCCACGAATCCATTCCCGATTGCAGATCGTGCGATAGTCCACGCACAGTTCATCCTGAATGCAATCCGTTCCCAGTTCCATCGGGAGATCATTATTACCCCGAAGTAAATATCACTTCGGGCCAACGACTATGCTTTCCGTTCATGAGATCGTTGCCTGGCCAAAAACAGCTTGGTCCAAGAGAGCAAGTCAACCAAAACTCTGCATTTTTGGACGCCTCGCAAGTTTATGGAGAGAACGATTGCGTCTTAAGAGAGTTGAAAGGATACGGAGGTAGACTGAATAGCACCGTTCATCCAATCAAGGGCAAAGAATTATTACCCCAAAGTGACCACCATCCCGAATGTAAAGCACCGTCCGGTTATTGCTTCATTGCAGGTACGAAAATTCTCTAATCCAAATGATCCTTCATTAATCAATTCAAACTCTAGGTGACGGAAGAGCATCAGAGCAGCCTGGATTAACCGTCATCCACACTCTTTTCCTACGAGAACACAATCGCTTGGTGGAAGGTTTGAGAAACGTCAACCCCCATTGGGATGCTGACAAGCTATTCGAGCACGCCCGACGAATTCTAATAGCAGAAAATCAACATATAACCTACAACGAATTCCTTCCAAGAATGTTGAGCTGGAACGCCATGAACTTGTACGGCCTGAAATTGCTCCCACAAGGATATTACAAAGACTACAACCCAACGTGCAATCCTTCCGTTCTGAACGAATTCGCAGCCGCCGCTTTCCGAGTCGGCCACTCTCTCCTACGTCCTCACATTCCGCGTTTAAGCCCAAACTACCACATCATCGACCCTCCAATTTTACTACGAGACGGATTCTTCAAACCCGACATGCTTTTACAAGTAAGTAACTTTGAAATTTGACTCCAAAACCATCTAATCGAACTTTTTAGCCTGGTATGATTGACGAAATTTCTCGAGGATTGGTTTCGACTCCAATGGAAACCCTAGATCAGTTTATCACAGGGGAAGTAACCAATCATTTGTTTGAGGACCGAAAAATTCCGTTCTCCGGTATCGACTTGATCGCTTTAAACATTCAAAGAGGTGAGAACGTCTGGATTGAATAGCCAGGGACTAATGTTTTTTTAACAGGACGCGATCACGGAATTCAGTCGTACAATAACTACAGGAATTTATGCAATTTGAAACGTGCGACTACGTTTGATGATTTAGCTCGAGAAATTCCACCAGAAGTAATTATTAGATTGAAACGCTTATACGCAACTGTGGACGATATCGATCTCTTCTCTGGTGGTTTAAGCGAACGACCTCTGAAGGGTGGTCTTGTGGGACCAACGTTCGCGTGCATCATCTCAATTCAATTTAGGCAATTAAGGAAATGCGATCGATTTTGGTAAACCAACCCGAATAAAATGCTTTTCGGAATTTTAATAAAAAATTTTTAGGTACGAAAATGAAGATGAGGCTGTACGGTTTACGGAAGCCCAGTTGGCCGAGATACGGAAAATATCTCTGGGAAAAGTTATTTGCGACAATTTGGATGTTCAGTCGGAAATGCAACGAGCCGTATTTGATTTGCCCACAACGTTTTTGAATCCTCGCGTGGATTGTCACTCGTTGCCGGCTTTGGATTTAAATGCTTGGAGAGAATCCACGAATCAGGGATGCGTTATTGGAGGCCGTCAGGTCGTAGTTGGAGAATCGGCTTTCCCGACTCCCTGCACCAGCTGTATTTGTACCTTCGAAGGGGTAAGAAGACTTACATTAATTTAACTGTAACTTTTGAATGAATTTTGCTGTTTAGGAACAATGCGCTTCGCTGAGAGTGACGGATTGTAACCAACTGATGCGGGAGTGGTCCAAGGAGGCAATATTGCGAGACGACGTTTGTACCGCACAATGCGGTTTTCTATTACGTCAGGGTCAGGGACAACTTACCGCACAGGCTTCCTTAATAACCACAGATCTACAACCGCCGCCTCAGCGGCAAATAAGATCGAGACAGGCGAATCGCTTCCGGTTTAGCAACAATTTCAACGGATTTAAGTTTCCGGATTTAACGCAATATATCGTGTAGAGAACAGTTTTGTGAAAATGTGTACAAATACTTTTAAAGTTATCAATTACTTGCTCAGGTTTAACGTTCTTAACGGCTTATGAAGAATAAACGTGAATGCTCAAGTTTCAACAGTCAAATGTTGAAATCAAACCCAACTGATCATTTTAACAGACTAGGAAATGTGATGTGATTGTATTTATTTAACTTAAGTGTCATCCATACGGTTAGGATAGGGAAAAACAATGGAGGAAACGTGATTTCCAAATTCTGAGAGCGGGGATTTACACGTGGACGTTCATTTGTTTTTCCAAGCTTTAGGCTGCTCGCACGCCTCGTGCTGTTCTGGCGTGCAAGCCGCCTTGCACATGGTTAAGTTTTGCTGTAGCGGTACCCTTTACAAGTACAAAATGCAATAAAATATGAGAAAAAAGCGTACTTCTCAAAGTATTAGGGAATAAAAATGCATACTGAAGAGAGAATCAACTCGACAGATTAGTTTCCACTGCTGATGTTCAACTGCTTCCAGTTGATGTTTTTATTTATATTTAAATTTTAATCACCGTTTCTTTTTATATAAAATTGTAAATATTACACATAACTATTTTATTTTGTGTCAACATAAATAAATGTGATGAATGAACTTGCTTTTAGTTCCTTGTAAAAAAGGAAGTATTGTAATCCCGGGTTTGACCTTTCCTGAATCCATTTCGACTAGTTTCGTTGTCTGTATGTCGTCTCGCAAGGATATTCATTCATGACGTGCACAAATAGATTAACGAGATTAATGACAAGGAAGTCGTGTGGTGTCCACATCAGATTTTTAATTTAAATTGATTGAAACAAAAAATGTTTGGAAATAAAATTGTAAAAACATTGTACGTCAGTTTTCTTTATTTTCTAAAGACTTTTATAAAGACTTAAGATTAAAAAATATTAAATTGGTAAAAGTGGCTACCAAAAATAACAATTTCTTTTTTATAAAAAAAGGAACAATCTAAAAAAATGTAATTTTTAACAAAAAGACTTTATCTTCTAAATACATACAATCGATTGCTGCTGCTCGTTAACAAAGATGACAATTAATTTAAGTTATTCTTTAATATAAATAATTGACTATCGTTTAGCAAAGAGAAAGGGGCAGAGCTCCTTAAAATAAAATTTATTGATGGTATAATAATACATTTACTTAGTAATGGTACTTTTAACAAAAAAAAATTAAATGGTTTGTACAAAACTATTATTTAAAGAAATCGTCCCACAACACACTAATGACTGACCTAAGCTGGTAACTGAAGCTTCTTACCTTTTAGTACTGAAACAAAATAAAAATTTCACACATTTTCAATAAAATAAATGAAGGATTTTTCACTTACCTTTGGTAATGTAAAGATAGAAAAAGTCGCAATAAAGTACGGTTTGAACAATTCCAGCGACGATGGCGATAAGATCGTAGTGTTCTTCCGAAACGTAACGATAAATCCAATTGAGGATGTACAATCCACGATACGATCCAAGCGCAAAGAGGTAATGTGATGTGATACTTTCCGCTTCTCCCGTTTTACTGACCATAAACAACTGCGGTAAAATGGCCACCGATTCCATGTAAATACTAAACGTCCACAAAACCTGCAATCACAAAATCAAAGAATTTCTTCCCAAAATTAAAACAAAATCAAAATTACCTCCAACACTGTCAGGTCGTGATTGATAAGAAGCGCCAAAATTACCGACGGGATAATAAGGAATTCGATTCGGAAAGTATCGTGATTATGATCGTAGGTGGCTTTAAATTTCAGATAAATTAAATAAATTGTTGCATAGGAGGCGGCAATAAAAATGAGCTTCATGAAGGTGTTGTAGAGCGAAACGTACGTTGTCATTAAGTCCAGGTACCGCGTCGTGTATACAATGGCAAATAATATCTGGGATTTACCCGATATTCCTAAAAAATAACGTTTTAATTAATTACATAAGATTTTTACAATTTAAGCAATCAACTTTAAAATCGATTATTTATGATGGGTCAGCGCGGTCTTCAGGCCGCGGCAATAGGTGATTTGCCCCCGGTAATTTCACCCCCGGTGAATTCACCTAAACTCGACCGGTGGATCTCTCTTTTAACGGTGGTAAAAATTATAAACTAACACTAACCTACATAACCGATGCACATCTTCGCGCGGATATTTCTTATACGGCCGATTTCGCTAAAGAAAAATCTTAAACTGGAGGTGAAATTACCGGGAGTGAAATTATCAGGGGATCATCAGATTACCTGGTAGTGAAATTACCAGGAGATCAAATTACTGGCTACGTCAGACCGCACAACCTAGGCTATCGAGTTCACTGTATCCTCATTAGTTATAACGCCGAGAGTGAAAGTCTGCGACGACTTATGGTTTGGTTACACAGTGCGAGCTAGCATCCGAGCTGGCCTAGTCAGCTACTCGCACCGTGTGACCGCATCATACAAGTTACTGTCATGTGTGAGTCGGTTTCTCTCGCTTTCCCCCAAGCATGCCACAACATAGTACCTGTCTACTTTCACACCAGCAGCTCGCACTTGTGTGACCAAGCGAGGCGAGTTGAGCTAGTCATGTGAGTACGCAGATGCAGTAGCTGTCCACTGTCAGGTCAGCAACTCGTATTGTGTAACGGCCTTATGTTTCACAGTTAGCAGTGAATTGCCATGTGAAACTGCTTTACGATTACTTCTAATTTCCCTTCTTTTCTCTGCTTTTGTTTTTCTTTAGATCAATTTAATTTAATGTAAATCGAGGAGAGAATCGCTGAAGAAATCTGATATACAAGTGAAGAGGAATCTAAAGAAATCTCAGGAATGTTAAATAAATAAAGCTTTCTTTTAGTTTTTCTTCATTTTCGAATAGAAATCTTACGGAAATCCATGATTGGACATCGATTCAAATTCAATCCACTGGAAAGGACATCTCTCTAGAATCTCGGAAAAGAAAAAATAATGTACAAAAATTTCTGCCATCGACTACGATGGGGAAGTGAAAATGGATATTTTGGTTTTCCACCAGCATTTGAAGAGACCGTTGAATACCACTCGTCAAAATTGATATTATTCAATCTCGACCAATAAAGTCGAGAGGTTTAGAAAGTTAACACACAAAAAATTGAATCAAAATTTGAATTTCATAAGGAATATTATCAAAATAGTTGTTTACTTATCAATTCTAGTAACCACCAACTGAAAAAATTAATTTAAATGTTTGCTCGGCTAAATCCTTAAATGCCGTTGGTGCAATCTGTTCCCGAAGAGCTAATTTAGCTGTTTAGTTATTTTTATTTAAATTAAAAGCCTTAAACGACGTTGGTGGAATCGACCCTAACAGATAAATAAGTTTATCAACAAAATGCGATACTTTGTGAGTATTATGGCAATGAAACATTAAGGAAAACTCAATTATTAATTAGTCATACTCGACTGACTATATCCAACTGAAAATTATAATAATATACCAGGTATTACATAATTTGTTAAAAAGTTTGACATTCACTGTTTTTTCTTCAATTAAACGGTATCACTAGACCACTTTCACTTGTACAAAGCTGGTGTTTTGTTTTCATTGGAAGTAATGAACTTATCAGTAATCAGTAATTTGAATTTTCCCAGTGGCGCACCCAGATATAAATTTAGAAATACTTTTTTTTATAATTTAATTGCATTTCTGAGGAGGGGGGCTGGCAAATAATAATTTAAGTGTATTTAATATTAAGTGAAGTTATTGGTAGCAAAATGAATCTAATACATGTAATGTAATGGTAATTAAATTTTACAACTTCTAATTTATTCAAGGTAAACAGTAATTGCAAGATAATTTTACATTATTTATTAATTTAAAAAAATATGGTGGGATCAACGAGAGATTTTGGACTTTCGGCAAAGTCTCATTCCTTGGTGATTTACTAATGACCCAGTTTTAAAAGTTATCAAACGGTTTGAGGACCACTGACGTAACAATTAATCACCATGGTTTCTTGTATATTTACAAAAAAAGTTAATGTGGATTATGCCATCAACATTTCTAGTGATGAAACACTTCCTGTTTCGTTGTGGTGATAAACCTTGCTTTAGCTAAAATTCAATATTTACAATATTCATAGCAAAAAGGCAAAAATGATCCCAAATTGTTCAATCAAAATGTTACTCGATGCAAAGGAATCGTTAACCCAACTGATATCAAATTGTCGGCAATTTCGCTAATTAATTCGATTGATATATAACGGTTATATTTTAAGACATTACAGATAAATTGCTTTATGGCAAAAATGGCAACTTGAGAGTTCAACTGACGTGGAAGGTTAGAATCACATAATAAGTAATCGCTCACTAAAAATTGCAACAAATATTCGAAAAACCAGTGTTTAGCGACCAAGTCTGGACCGAACACCCCAAAAAGCGTTTTAATTTAAAGAAAATTCGAACAGTTGCGGCGTTTTGAGCGTTCGTGTCCGGGGCCGGAGTACATTCCTTATTCTAACACTTACCAGCGCACGATCTCGTTTTCCATATTTTCAGTAACAGAATTATAATGGCTAAGAGATGAGATAAATCTCCCGTTAATCTAAATATATTCATTTTTAAGTTCCTTTTAAAATTTCACACTAACAACACCCCCAACACTTTTATTATGACGTGGCTCTCTTCGACATTTACCTAAAGATGTCAGCAGTAGTCAGGCACTTTGAACTACTGAAATTTTTGAACTAAAAAAAATTAATTCAAAATTTTTGTAATTTCTTTTAAATAAGATTTGTTTACATAAAAAAATAAAATTTAATTATATATTATAAAAACTAACAATATAATATTAATATTAATTGAAATTTATATCTGACTTTTGTTGTTTTCCGATTTTGACAATAAAAATTGGCAACTCTTTGTTTTTGTGTTGGTAAAATTATTTATAAAATTAAATGTGTGTGTTCTTCAAAATCTCCGTTTTAAAAATTAATTATTAGGGGTAATTTTTCAAATTTTGGTTTGCATGAGAAATTACAGTTCACTACTAATTTCGGTTGGCGCTGTTGATCGATGAAGTATAACCTCAAAGCGGTCTCCTAGAGTTTTGTTAAATAAGAAAAGTAATCACGATGAATAATCAAGAAAAACCATCTAAGGTAGCAAAAATATTACAATTGAAGGCTGAAGAATTTTTATCAAATAGAAAATATGCGGATAATTTAGTGGACATAGTGAATCATTACAAAAGTGGAGCAGATCTGTCAGCATGCTTAGTAACGTTGGAATATATTTTTACCAATTTGCTAAAGGAGCAGGAAATGTTTATACAAGTTATTCCCTTAAAACCATTAGAAAAAACCCCAGAGGTGCAGTATAAGCAATGGCTGCAGGAGGTTTACGAGAAGAGCTTTACCGCTATGTCATCTTCCTTAGAATCCAATTCACCTAGGATACAGATACAAGGTAATTTATACTTCCTTACTACACCTTTTACTTCTGAGGAAAATTGGGTTTTCAGGTCTAGTTTTTTTTTTGCGTTCTCCACCTACAAATGAGGTTAGATAACACTGACTTTCTTTTTTGCAGGTTTAATCACTCTTATGAACATTTTGTCTTTTGAGGCGAGATACCCTTTAAGAACGAAGGTCCCCTTAGACAGCGCCATTCCATCAGCTAAATTAAAACTTATTTTGAACAAAATGTTATCGTCCACCGGAAGCATGACCCATCTCATCAACAAGTATTGCGAGTACTTGGCCAACGACGACGTTTTGTTTTACACGTGGAAAATTTTACCAACAATAACAGCCAAATCAAATCCAAATGATATTTACATTATGAATTATTTGTTATTGCTGGGAAAATTGCACGTTAGTAAAAATGCGGAAACAGTTCTGTTAAGTTCAGATGGAGGTAAGCGAAATCATTTTTTGTTACAATTTACTTGATTCGTCAGTCAAAAAGACAATAAAATTGAAATAATGGTCATTTAGTACTACTAGCGTACCCTACTCCTTTAATCATAAAACTTTCTTTTGTTATAGATGACGATTCGCAGTTTAATTACGACGAAGGAGTGGTAAGAAAATGTTTAAACAAAATGTGGAATTGTATTATTTTGTGGGAGCACACCCCAGCGACTCATAAGCAACTATTGATAGTTTTACTTGAAAGTGTTTTATCATATCTGGATAAGCCGGTCTTGATGACTGATTTTTTAATGGATTCTTTAGATGTAGGTGGACCGGTGAGCCTTTTAGCACTTCAAGGGATTTTTACTTTGATCCAAGTACACAATTTAAATTATCCAAATATATACACAAAATTATATTCCATGTATGAGCCTGAAATTTTCCACACTAAATTTAAATCGCGCTTGTTTTATTTGTCGGATTTGTTCTTGAGCTCGTCTCATTTACCAGAGACTTTAGTGGCTGCATTTGCGAAGCGTTTGTCCAGACTGGCTCTAGTTGCACCTAGCGAGGATATTGCAACGATTTGTATGTTTGTTGGTAATTTGATTTTGAGGTAAGTCACTTTAGAATTTTTGCAATATTTTCCTTACTTTGAGTGTTTTAGACATCCAGGTTTAAAGTGTCTGTTGAATAACTCCAAATGTGATAGTGCAAGTAATGATCCCTACATCATGGATGAAAGTGATCCACTTAAATCTTGTGGAAATGAAAGTTCGCTGTGGGAGATCAAAACGCTTCAGGAGCACGTGTTACCCAGCGTGGCCAACGCTGCTAAATTTATCAACTTTCCATTACCTAAAGTGGAATGGGATTTTACGAGAATCTTAGATAATACTGCCGACGATATTTTCGACAAAGAAATTAAGAAATACAGCGGCATGATAGCCCTAGCATTCGATAGACCGTATGGATTGTCATATAAAGGTGACAAGGTGTCCATGTATTGGAATCTTTAAATAATAAAAGAATTTGTTATCTTACAATTTGTGATTTTACATAGCATTTACATAAATCCTAAATAAACATTTGAAAAGAGCTTAAAGTGTTAGCGTGCCGGTCCGGTACAACTGCCATATTTCTTAAAGAATGAATTTATTATCTTTGTTGCCTAATTAAACTCTTTTAAATGTTTATTTCACTTGAATACTTTAGATAATTTTAGTGCACAGTATTAATTCCCATCAATCCTAAAAGGCACTTATTAATAATTTGTTGTTATTAAAATTATTTTGTATATTTGAATAGGTTGCTGTTCTCGTTATTATTGTACAGCTTTCTAGTCTTACACTTTGACCAGATCTTACTAATAATAGAGCATATTTTGTATATTATTTATTATTTTACAAAAATTAACTTGCACTTATATTTCGTAAATAATTTGTATAACTTTTTTGTTTGTTTTTTTAATTGTTATTAAAAATAAAGTGTTGTTGATGTTACATAATTACTTTAAATAAAATTATTGCTTTTTTTTACCAATTCTTTATATCGCTTCGTTATTTTATAGTAGATTGGTTCTCCGAGAAAAAAATTTGCTAACCTGAATTGCTGCTCAACCCACGAAGTGGGCCCTACCTGCAATAATTAAAAAAATTCTTTGTTGGTTATCATTTCAGGTTTTCGTCAAATTACCTTTAACAATGTTGTATTTTCGCCTTGTTCGTCTTGACCATAATAGCTTCTCCATCGTCCACAACTCACCAACAAAAATTAAATATTTAGTTGGAGAACCCAAAATTTTTGATCAGTCATAGAAAAAATAAAATTGTTTACAGTAGATATAATATTTTATTTTTTGTTTTACCGACAAAAAAAAGATTACAAATGATTATTTACAAACTGACGCTTGCCAACCGTTCTTGAACTAAAGCAGTGTTAATGCATATTCTATTCGCAGTGTAACAGTCGGTCAATGAAACTTGCAGAACCTGCTTTTCGTGGTCCAACTTAGAAATTCTAGCACTGAACGTTCTGTGATGCACCATTTCTGCGAACCTATCTATGGCTGCACTAGACCACCGTGTACTTGGTTCACGTGGAACAATTCCAGCCAGCGTTGTTCTGATAGCTTGTTGGGGAAGGTCGGAAAATCGCTCATACATATGATATAACTGGGTGTAGTCTATGGAACAAAAGTTGCCATAATCAAAACAGAATATATTAATTTGACCTTCTATCCTAATTCTAGTGATAACAGCGCGACAATACTTTAAACCAATTAAGGCTATACAAGGCAATCCTTCGGTTAATTCGGCAAACGGAATCTTCTTTTTGGGGATTCTTCCGCCAAAGGTTCTGCGCATTTCTTCGGTCAACTTTTGCAAATCAGCATACTTATCATTTAGAGTTGCCCAAAACTTACAAGGATTCAATAAATCCGAAACACGCAGTGAAACTTCATCATTCTCGTTAAAATTGGTTAACGAAAATTGTGTAGGGATGTCCATGACCAGCTTGACAATATTTGGTAGATCATCAACTTCTGATTCTTCAATTACAATTGGATCCTGAAACTTTATTAGAGATAATTTACGAATTGGATTTTCTTCTTGAACCAAATTTTTTCTAATTAAGACGTCACCAAGGCTTTCATCATTTTGATGGTCAATCAATTTCACCTTCAAAATTTTATTTATGCGATCAATTTTGGTGATCTTCGCCGTCAGTTCTCTGAAGTCACCTACCATGCCGGAAAATTCTTGAATCGCCTCAGCAGACCACTTCGTTTCGGCAGACCGAATACCGGCCAATTTTGTCTTAATTGCCTGTTGAGGCAGATATGAAAATTGTTCCAGCAAATAATACAATTCTCTGGAGTCGATTTGTGACACCGTTCCGTAATCGATGAACAGAATTTCAACTTTATTCCGTTTTTCGTATATTTTTCTCACTATAGCACGGTTAAATTCTCCTTCGTACAAAGTTACGCAAAACATATTCAAACGAACGTCTTCTTGAGCAATTTTCAATTCTTCGGATTGGGTTTTATTGAAATACACCTCTTGGATGTAGTACATTAGGTCAGCTACATCTAAGAGTCCTTGTTTCAAAATTACCCAAAATTGGGTGGGATTCCGCACGGCACCAACATGTACTACAATTTCGTCTCCCTTTTTTGTGGATTCCGGAATAAACTGTTCAGGAATACATTGGTTCAACTGGACCACATTAGGTTCAGTTTTTTCAAAATATCTTGAGTTTTGTGGATTGTAACGGGATTGTTCCATCTTGTTAATAGGAATAGTTGCAGTAAAATTGAAGGAAGCTAGATGATATTATTTTCACTGTTTAATTTTTTGTTATATTTCTTCAGTTCATTTCACACTTATATACTATAAATGTTACGAAGTATATTACCAACCACTACCATATTACCAATAACAGAGTTAAAGATTTGTTCGCTGGCTTCCAGGGATGGCAACTCGTGATACTTTGAAAAGAACGTTTCGTCAAAGTTCTTTGCCTTATGGATAAAGGCATAGCGACTGTTTTGTCAGAAAAGTTCTCTTGGCAAATATCTCGGAGGTTTGCCATTGTCCGATGAGGGAAGACGGTCAGAATAAAATTTTTGTTCCACCCGGGTTTGAACCGGAGATGTTGGCGAAAGCACCTGAAAAACTATCAAACAATTTTATAATTTTGTTCTTTCAATAAAACATTGAACCCACATTTAATATTTATGGGCTATTCCGTATATACATACGTGATATTCGAGAGAGTTGCATTGCCGATTAACATACGGTGGTTCGAAGTATCCATAGAAGCGCCAATGCAGTCGACCGGTTCGGTAGTCGCGAATATGCGTTAAAAAGGTGTTTAAAATTTATCATATCAATTGATATTCGGCGTAGTAAAATAAAATTATTTTAGTTATTTTAAAATTTTAATTTAATAGATACAGGGGGGGGAGCTAAATGTATTGTTTTCATAAAAATCCTATTCCAGATTCATTTTTAATCCGATTTTCCGTTTTTGATTTGTGACCATCGGACATTATTAGGGGGGAACCAAAACTTGTGACCAAGGGGGTAGGGGAGATCAAGAATTTGGAAATTTTAGTTTGAAGGCTACCCAAGCATGAATTTATTTATTAGGAAGAAACAAATTCCAATATTTAGTCGCGATCAGTTTATGGAACCCCTTGTATACTGTTAGTATTTTTACCATGTGGTTGGTAGTAGATAATGAAACCTAAATTAGTATATAAAAATATTACTTCGTCAAGTAAACATACAACTTAGTAATAAGTAATAATAGTAATAATATATAATTCGAACAACAATGCAAAGTCAAAAATCATCCAACATTCATTATCCACCAAATGTGGTGCAATTAAACAGCTCTATTCCAGAGCAGTTTGTTTCGAAGTTGGTTAGCGCAGGAAACGAAATCAAAGTCCATGTTAGTGAAGTACGAAATCCTTCTCGGTTTTGGATTATCTTAAAATCAGGACTTCTTGATGTAACCGATTTAATGTTCTTTATTCAAGAAGTTTATTTCGATGGAAGTCAATCTAAAAATTTGAAAATTTCTGAAGAAGATCTGACGCAAGGTATGTTCTGTGTAGCTCTATATCAGGGCGAATATAACCGTGGATTAGTGAGAAAAGTAATCCCAGAAGCTCATCAAGTCGAAGTTGCGTTTATAGATTATGGAACTATCGCACTCGTCGATTCGAACAACTTGTACTTTTTGTTGGAGAAGTTTGCATATCTGCCCCGCCAAGCTATCAAGGCGAAATTGGCAGATGTCCAACCATGTGAAGGAAGCTGGTCCAAAGAAGAAATACACAAGTTTTCGACCATGGTCGGCGAATTCAAAGAACTGACCGCTACAATTGTTCGTATTGATCACACCAATAAAATACTAAGAGTGGCTCTGAAAGAAGAAGGAATTGGCGAAAGCATTGGAGCTGCTTTAATGAAAAATATATTAGAACAAGAAAAGGATTCAAACGATACCTCGGTGGAAGCATTAAAACCATGCGAACTGGATGTGCTCAAATCGCGCGAACTTATTCGGAAGCAGTTTATTCCAAATGATACGGTAGAGCAGGACGAAATGGAGTTTTGCGTGGGAGAAATATGTAACCCTTCAAGATTCTGGCTCATCTCCAAGGATGGGTTTGAAGATTTAACAGTGTTGTTGGACGAACTGTATTATACCTACACGGAAAAATCTGCATCCCTGAAGATTCCAGAAGAAAATGTGAAAGAAGGGATGTATTGTGTGGTTTTGTATGAAGGCGAGTATACCAGGGCCTTGGTTGGGAATATAAGGATCCAAGCACACAAAACCGAAATTTTTTGTATCGATTTCGGTACAGTATCGACTGTCGATTCGAGGGAACTGTTCTTTTTATTAAGAAAATTTATGTATCTCCCTCAACAGGCTGTCGAGGCTAGATTAGGTGGAATCCGTCCATTCGATGCCAATTGGTCAACTGAAACGACCCAAACATTTTCAAAAATGGTTTGTAACTATAAAATAGTTACAGCCAAATTTAATCGGATCGATTGGTACAGAAGAGTGGTAGAGGTTACTTTGGTGGATAAGAGCACAGATCTTTGTATCAATAGTGCATTAGTGGAAAATAACCTGGCAAGAAAATTACCAAGATTCCCCAATTATTAATTTTTATATTTATTTTAAATTAAAAATTTATAATAAACTTAATTTATTTTTCCTTGATAACATTTTTGTACTTAAACTATTAGATTGAACAGTGAAAATAATTTTCTTTTGCAGTTGCTAGCCTTATCCAGTTTCCGATTCTATGTCCCACTGGGAACGCTCTGCAGAACCCCAAATGACGTAGATTCCTGTAGAAACTACCGATATGAGGAAAGCTACCCAGAAAATGCTTTGCCATTGTTCTTGTGTTCCCTGAAAAAATGAAATTTGGAAACACTATGATGGTGTCTATTGGGGAGGGAGAAGCTTACGTGTGGGGAAACAAATACTACTACGTAAGGTGTGATAAATCCAGCTGTTACGCCTATTCCGTTGATGATGGACATTAAAACTCCGGAAAATTTTAAAGAAATATCCAAATGATTGACTTTTGGGCCGGTAAACCATGGTCCCATGCATAGCATTCCTAACCATAACAAACCAACAACCAAACGTTGATTGCAACCTGCATGTGTCGCTATTATAGCGGCCAAACTGGGTCCTAGGCTGGCTAAAAGTATACTAATTATAGTTTAATCCTTTTTTGAGTGACCCACCTTTTTACAAATCAGCCCGTATATCTTGCGCATGCGTATGGTGGTCACCACATTGTGATGAATTAAAAAATCCGAAAGAAAACCGCTGATTATGCTACCAATACAAGTAAATGCAAAGGAAGCGGAAATAATCATACTGCTGGTTCTGATATTAAATCTCAGGACTTCTTTGAAATATTTGGGGAGGTCTATTATAAGAGTGTAGGTTATCCAATCGTGCGCATACTGGACCGCAATTAAGGATAAAACAGCTGGATCCGACATTATCTTTTTCCACGGTATTTTAAACGGCTTCGTATCTTCTGTAAAAGAAATTTTGTGAACGAAAATCCAATATAAAATTGGATATAACTACCGATTTCATTCTGTAGTAGCTGCTTTTCTTCTTGGGTTATAAACGGATGAGCAGATGGTTTTGAAAAACACGTGAAGAAGGCAAAGAAATACCAGGCGAATATCCAGATTCCCCAAAAATAGAACGCAGCCGGCCAACTTGCAAATTCGATTATTATCATTCCGCTGAAGAGGTATCCAAAGATGGATCCCAGTTGAACTCCAGAATATGCAATACCATTCAGCAAGCTTCGTTGACGTAGAGGAACCCAGTTTGAGAGTAGCGTTGCCGAAGATGGGAATAAAACTCCCTATTGAATGTAAAAATAGCTTCCACAGTAAAAATTACTTACTTGAGCCAATCCCATCACGAACCGTAAGACAGACAACCATTGCCAATTCATATAGGTTATCACAGGAGGTGTGAGAACTGTCGTAATTCCAGTTACAAGGATACCCAAGCAAAAAACGTGTCGTCCACCATATCTATCAGAAATTATTCCACCAGGCAAGTGACTTACAAAATATCCTGGGAAAAATGAAGTCAAAACAATACCTTGCTGTATTTGGGTCCAACTATAGGTACCTCCCTAGGATTTCTCTTTAGTATGGTTTAGTTTCATGCTAGTAAATGTCACCTTAACAACTACATCTTCTTTTTTGTCGTCTAATTTTGGGCAGACATGTTCTGAAGGATGTTCTTCTGCTGGTTCTATGTGTTCTGCAATTTCAGTTATGGCAATGTAGAGGCAGATGCGAGCACTGTAAGATATCAGAACCCCAAGGCAAATCATCAATACCAAAACGTATCTTTGTGGGATGACGTAATCTAAGAGGACACATCACATCTTCTTTTGGTTTTAAGATTATTTGAGGACTTACCACCATAAACGCAGGATAAGGGGTTGCAAGGCATTTTGATTTTGGTAAACGTCAAACTGACACTTTCGGGCTGTTCTCATACTTATAAGAAAATGCAATGATAAAGAGCTTTATTAATATAACAATTACGATCACAGTTTCGGAGTAGTACAATCCTATCTTACAAGTAACTTAAACAATTAAAATATTTATAAAGGGTCTGGGCTTATATTAGCAGGGCGGGGCGGTCTGTCCAAAATTCCTCGTCAACTATTTAGCACACGCCTCTGGCTGGAAAAATTAGCAAACAGGAACGGCTTGAGATCTTTACGTATATGTTAAATTCATCTACCTCAAAGCCACACCAATGGTATGAGTCATGAAAGTTTCGTTGGATGAAGATTATAAATTAAGATGAAATAATTTTTTAAGGCTACGTAACTCCTTTGTCAGTACTTAATTTTTTCTGAATTTTTCTTTTCGTCTTCACTTGGATCCGAAGGTTCCACCGCGTTCCACCATTGTTCATCTCCACTTGCAAAAACGACATAAATAATATTAGTCACGACTAGCACTACAAACGTTATCCAAAACACCAACTGCCATTGAGACAGCTTATGCTAAAAGATTACAAAATTTAGTTTTGGAAAGTTAGAGATTGGGTGAAGATTTACGTCTTCAGTCAGCGCTCCGATAAGGTACGGCGTGATGATTCCACTGATAGCACCGATTCCGTTCACTATGGCCATGAGGGTACCAGCGAAATTTGGTGACAAATCCAAAGCGTTAACCTTCATTCCACAGTAGAAGGTTCCCATAAGTCCCATGGCGATGGTGAACAACGAGATTGTCAATGCTCGATTGCAACCTGCGTAAGATGCACCTACCATGAATATTCCAGGCCCGATAGATGCTAAAATTTTTTTTTTAAGTTAATATCATGAAACTTTGAGTCATTCGGTTATCGTACCAATCGTCGTGAAAAATTTTCTTGCGAACGTGATTCCCATGTAATTTTTCGTAATGAGCCAATCACATAGCCAACCAGATCCTATGGAAACGAACCACATGAGAACGTAAGGAACGGAAGACCATATTCCATTTGTGGAAATTTTAAATTTGAGAATATCGTTCATATAAATAGGAAGATCTGTTACCATCGAAAAGAATCCCCAATCGTGACCAATTTGCGCTGCAATCAACGCCCATAAAGGCACAGACGTGAAAATTGCTTTCCACGGAATCACCTTCTTGTTTTTGGATACGTTTGCTAAAATGAAATGGTAAAAGGCGGAACAGCTTGATTTTCGGTAGTCTTACATAATTCTTTGGCCAAATATTCCTTTTCCTTATCGCTTATGAAGGGATGCGAGTCGGGATCCGAGTAACAGATCAAAGTCCAAATGATGAACCATAAGATGCCCAATCCACCGAATAAGTAAAATGGCGAAGCCCAACTTCGAGTTGATTCGATCAGGGCGCCACTCACTGCGTTACCCAAAACAGTGCCTAAAAGTAAATATGGTTACATTGTGGAATTATATAAAGCTTTGGAGACTGGTTTTTACCTAACAAGCTTCCTGCGAAGGTGAGACTTCCAATCCTCGACCTTTCGCTTAGCGGAACCCACTTGGCCAGCATTGCATTGAGAGCTGGAAATGTTGTACCCTAATAAAAATTGATTTAGATCATTGTTGATGGATTGAGATAGCTATAACTTACTTCTCCTAATCCAACGCACACACGAAGAAGGCAAAGATACACCGCATTACCCGTTTGCGCTACCACGGGGGTTAATAGTGTGAAAATGGCTGTGGATAATATTCCCAGTCCTAGAGAATACTTTCCTCCGAACTTTTCAGCTAAGATACCACCTGGCATGTGCGTTAGTACGTAGCCGTAGTAAAAAGAACTCAAAATTAATCCTTGTGTCGTTTTGTCCCAATCGAAACGATCTCCAGCCTGTATACCCAAAAATTATTAGAGAAAAGAACTCATTGGGATAGTAGAATTCTTACGTCTAGTGGGGGTCCAGAATTATCATTCTCATATTGGCAACCCAATTCTGAAGTCGTATTTTCTGAAGAATTATGAACATATACCATTGCGTTAATTGCAACGGATAGAGATATTCTCATCGTATAGGCGTTTAGAACGGCTAAGAATCCCATGATACCGACCACATATCGTTGTGGAATTATAAAACCTGGAATCATAATAAAAAATTTAATTATGCAGTTTGAAAAGAAGAAGCAGTGGTATATAGAGATTTGAGTGCACCACGTGATAAGCAGTTCCATGAATTAAAAGTGTTAATAACAATAAATAATATTGCGTAAGGATAGTAAACAATATGCGTTATTGCATGCTTCAGTTCTTTATGTATCAATAAATTATTGGAAATGAGCAATTTATCGCCAATTACTTGTAGTTACTTAACTGTAAGTAGACTGTACGTAAGAACGTGATAAAATTTAGAAATTTTCATTCACATATTTTTTACCTGTATCGAAGTGATTTAATTTTATTAGTGTAAAGAGTAATTTGATGTCAAGGTGATTTTCATAATTAACTATATAGGTATGTGTGTAATTATGCGAAGTATTTACTTTAAATTTTAAATGCACTTCAAGTGCTCTTATAACTGCTTTTCGGGAGGTCTGGACAAATATTGGGCTATGAATACTGGTATTTAAGAATTCAAAAATAAGATTTTGGAAGGTGAGCCTTTTTCAGAAGAGGCACAAGGCTGTGTAAAATTGAATTATAACAAAATCTGAGATCAGGAGCTGCAGACCCTGCTACAGCGTGTCATTTTTTGGAGAAAAAAAACACCTGGATTGGTCGATTTTTTTACCAACCAAAAACAATATAAACTAAGATTAGGACTAAAATTTAATATTTGTCCCATATTATAAATGAGTGGATGTCCTGCGATATGTAATGGAGGGTGTTCCTATAAAGTCAAAATTGTAATCCGGGGGGTCTGGGGGGTGTGGAACACCCGCCAGTGCATATCGCAAGATTTCCACTCTTTTAGTATACTTGGAGAAGATAGGGAATTTATAATTTTACAAATTTCGCCAACAAAAAATCCTAATATATAAAATCCCAGCACGCTCCTGCTGCTCCTGCTACAGCGTGTCATTTTTTGGAGAAAAGAAAAACACTTGGATTGGTCGATTTTTTTACCAACCAAAATATATATTAAACTAAAATTAGGACTAAAACTATTTGTTCCATATTCTAAATGAGTGGATATCCTGCGATATGTACTGAAGGGTGTTCCACACCCCCCAGACCCCCCGGTTTACTTTTAATTTATTTATAATAATTATAAAAATACAAAGTCAAAATTGTAAACGGGGGGGTCTGGGGGGTGTGGAACACCCTCCAGCACATATCGATAGATTTCCACTCTTTTAGAATCCTTGGAGAAGATAGAGAATTTTTTTCGGGGATGTTTTTAGTGGATAAGAGACCTTTTTTTAAAGCGCTCCAATCGCTTCGTGCCGTTTTGACTGATGCAACCACAACGAATCCCGGATTCACCCTAAAATGAGTTTGCGTTCGTCTGCATTAAATAAAAATCCCTGTACACTTACGAAACCGCTAAAAGGGTCGAGTTGCTGTCATTTATACGGAAAAAGCGTGCACAACAACAACAAAATAAAGTGCATCGCCATTTTGCTGTTTATTATAAATAAACAGAAAATAAACAAAATTATAAATTGCCAAGTATATTCAAGTATAGTATTCTAAAAGAGTGGAAATTCTGCAATATGTACTGGAGGGTGTTCCACACCCCCCAGACCCCCCGGTTTACAATTTTGACGTCCGAGCCCATTTAAGCTGGCCATTAACATCATTGCTCACCGTTAACGGGTGTTGACGTCATTGGCCAGCGTAAATGGGCTATGACGTCAAAATTATAAACCGGGGGGTTTGGGGGTGTGGAACACCTTCCAGTACATATCGATAGATTTCCACTTTTTTAGAATACTTCGAGAAAATAGGGAATTTATAATTTTACAAATTTCGCCAGCAAAGAATTTTCCAGTTTTTTCTGACGAAATGTATATAATTATTCTGTCTTCAGTAGGTATTCTAGAAGAGTGGAAATTTTATTACATGTACTGGAGGGTGTTCACCCCAGACCCCCCGGTTTACACTTTTGACAGTTAACTTTCAAAGTAACGCAAAAGTTGCTGCTAAACTCTGAGCAGTAAGGCACTTAAATTTCCCTCACTTTTGCTTAAAAATTCAAATTTTCCGGTTTTTCCTGGGTCCCCCAGACCCCGGGTTTATAATTTTGACTTTATATTTGCCATATCGCAGAATTTCCACACTTTTAGAGTACTTGGAGAAGCTAGGGAATTTATAATTTTACAATTTTCGCCAACAAAAATTTTCTAACTTTTTCTGACGAAATATATATAATTATTCTGTCTTCTGTAGGTATTCCAGAAGAGTGGGAATTTAAAAATTCTAAAAATATTTGGCCAATATTCTAACTGACTGGATATCCTGCGATATGTACTGGAGGGTGTTCCACACCCCCCAGACCCCCCGGTTTTAATTTATTTATGATCATTTAAAATCGCTCTCCTCCCTTATCTGTGAAGTATGTGTTTTGCCCCTTAGCTTGTTTGATGTGTATCATGGCTCGTCTCTTTTTTCAGTGTTGAGAATGGTTTAATTAATAAGCCGAAACGTCGACCAAACAGATTATTTGTTTTTATTGGCGATCCGACATCCCGATAATCTTTTTTTTCAAATTACATTGCTTTGGACGAGAATTGTTTTCCTTTAATAATTAAAATTAATTTAATTTAGAATAATTATAAAAATATAAAGTCAAATTTGTAAACGGGGGGGGTCTGGGGGGTGTGGAACACTGGGGGGTGTGGAACACCCTCCAGTACATATCGCAGGATATCCAGTCAGTTAGAATATTGGCCAAATATTTTTAGTATTTTTAAATTCCCACTCTTCTGGAATACCTACAGAAGACAGAATAATTATATACATTTTGTCAGAAAAAGTTGGAAAATTTTTGTTGGCGAAAATTGTAAAATTATAAATTCCCTATCTTCTCCAAGTACTCCACCCTCCAGTACATATCGCAAGATTTCCACTATTTTAGAATACATGGAGAAGATAGCGAATTTATAATTTTATAAATTTCGCTAACAAAAACCCCCAGAACCCCCGGTTAACACTTTTGACTATAATTTTGACAGTTAACTTTCAAAGTAACGCAAAAGTTGCTGCTAATCTCTGAGCAGTAAGGCACTTAAATAAATGTTTTTTTAAGCTTTAATATTCTCCAGCCAAAGGTTTAAATTTCCCTCACTTTTGCTTAAAAATTCAAATTTCCCGATTTTTTTCTCCGAGTATTCTAAAAGAGTGGAAAGCTGCGATATGTACTGGAGGGTGTTCCACACCCCCCAGACACCCGGTTTATAATTTTGACTTTATATTTACCATATCGCAGGATTTCCACTCTTTTAGAATACTTGAAGAAGATGCGGAATTTATAATTTTAGAAATTTCGCCGGGAAAAACCTGGAAATTTGTATTTTTAAGCAGAAGTGAGAGAAATTTAAACCTTTGGCTAGAGAATATTAAAGCTTGGAAAAACATTTATTTAAGAGCTTTATTGCTCAGAGTTTAGCAGCAACTTTTGCATTACTTTAAAAATTAACTGTCAAAAGTGTAAACCGGGGGGGTTTGGGGTATCTCTTCTAGAATACCTGCAGAAAACAGAATAATTACATCAATTTCGTCAGAAAATGCTGGAAATTTTTTTTGTTTTTTAGCAAAAGTGAGGGAAATTAAAACGTTCGGCTAAAGCAAATTAGAATTTCTGAAACTTATTTATTTTTCAATTATTAAAAGAAAGTTTTAATTGTCTGTCGGCACATCAAGTTTAGCAAGAACTTTTTGCGTTACTTTGTAAGTATAGAAAACGGGGAATCACCCAGTAGCGCGAAACGAAATTAAATGTTTAATATTATTCCGCTAAAAACGAGATCCACCGTCTAGCTGCCCGTCCGATGACGGGCTTTCCAGCTAGTATCTACAAAATAAACCCAACTTTTTTTTGCTATGTCTTCCAATGCCGATGCCGCCCGGAGTCAAATGGGTCGGGGTTGCCGACGTTTGGGGCCCTGATCTGGGCAGACTCAATGAAAATCAAAAGACTCAGAGAACACCTAGTAACGGTACAACGTAAAATGGCGCTAAGAGTTTGCTATGCTTACAGAACGGTATCAGGAGAGGCAATCCATGTTCTGGTCGGCCTGCCACCGATAGATTTACTGACAGTAGAACAAAGAGAAGCAAAGACAAGCAGAAAAGATGGGAGGAATTGACAACGGGGTCTTGGACTAGACGTGTGATACCCTTAATCAAGACTTGGACAAACCGCGAACATGGAAAGCTGAGTTTTCACATGACATAAGTGTTGATGGGCCATGGTTGCTTTAACAGCTACCCGCACAGAATAGGTAAACTGCCAAGCCCCTTCTGCGATTATTGCAAATAAGCAGATTTTCCCCGGAGTGTAAAACAGCTAGAAAAGTAGTCGAGACTCCACTAACACCAGTGGTTCTCGTCGAGGCACTACTTTGCAGTCAGAAAAGCTGGGACGAAGGAAACGACACTGGCTTCAAATGATGATAGCACTGTCCCTCACTATAAACGGAGATTGCTGAAGCAGGCTGAGAAGTAATACAGAGGCAGTTCCACTTGCTTTTCAACTAACGGTATGAACGTCCAGAGGTGTGATCTCTACTATCCACCACCCGAAAGGGGCTTTTTAGGTGCGTCGCCTACTCAGACCATTGGCTAACCCCCACACTACCAGCAGCACAGGTTTCTGGTGTCTTTTTTTAAGATTTTCCCCCTTCCGCCATAAAAAAAAACAAAACATTTTTTAAGCTTCATTTTTAAGAACGAGGAGTTGAAGAACTGCACCACTGTTGGTGAATGGATGTTATATTTATATATAGATATAAATTTGATATTATTATTATTATTAGCTACTGCTGATCCGGGCCCATAACCTGTTATTGCTTGAATGCAAAGCAAATGGAAATTTGCAAAAATGGAAATAATTTCAATAATAATTTTTAATATTTAATAAATTAAAAATAATTGTTAGTGTACTTTACATTATAGCAATAAATTAATTATTAATAACTTGACACAAACTAGGAGGAGACTAAAGTACCAAGCAATATGCGCATGTTGTATAATATTATGTTATCTATATTGTTAACTATTAATGTTATTTATTATGTTTTGTTATTAATTACAAACATTTTTGAATTTTCAAATTTTTTCTATAATTCGTTAGCCTTTACAAACCGTTTGAGACCATCTTTGTGTTCAGATTAGAAAAGGAAATTAAATTTTAACTCAAAAAGTACTATGATATGTAAAATTAAAATCGTACAAGTAACAATTCAAATTGTAAAGCCAAAATTGAAATAAATGCAAATATAATTTTTTTTTTAATTTAGACTTTGTGTAGTTAATAGACTGCTTTCTGCCCTTGGAACACAGATAACTACTACTTACTACATTTTCAAATTATTTAGTTTGAGTGAATAATTCTGGATAATGATAAGCTTAGAAGCTTTAGTTTGCACTCAAAATCCGGTATTTTTCTGGTGGAAAAGTTAAAGCCAGATTTTATCTTATCGCAAATTCTCAATTTAAGTGATTTATTTGATTTTGTGATAATATAACTTATTGACCCCGTTTTTAATTATTAAAGAAATAAGGATTTCTGTTAATTGTATTGTTTTTTGAAAATCGAACTTGAAATAATTACTGATAAGTGATCAGCACGTTTGGTTATCAAGTGGAATATTGTTCTTTAATAAGTAGGTAATTATTGATCTATTAATTACGTCACTAAAAGCATTCAAACAACAGATATATAAATATCGTAATTATTACTTATTATTAATATTTTGTAGATAAATTATTTACACATTTTGCAATCAATTTAAATAAAATCATACACTGGTTTATTGAAATTCGCGTCGAGAAACCCTGACTTGCCAAAATTTCAAAATTACAAGTAGTGCAGTAATCGATCACCTTTATTGCAAGATTACAAATTTATATTTTTTAATATTTATAATGCGATTGTGGAAAATAACAGCACGTGATTATGCAAATTTAAAGTATCAATATATTACATTTTTAAGCAGAATCGATGCCACGCGGATTTGAAATCAATTTTGAAGGTTGCATCTGCACTTAAATAAAATTTTCCAAAGTTTTTCATATTTTTGATTATATGCAACTGACGATTGGTAATACCCATGAAATCATGTGGCTTCTGAAAAAAGAGTTTAAACTGTTTTGATCACAAACCGAAACCGCAGTTGATATTATATATTATGCAAAAAAATCATCCATTTAAGTTTACATGAAAAAATTTGCAATTTCTACAGATTAATCAAATATAAAAGGTGACTGCTGTATTGTCCTTGCTTGAACTTTTAACTGTGACTGACTTAAATGTTTATTTTATTAATTTTTCAGTGTTTTGAAAAATCTTCTCCGCTCGGGTGGTTCTTACATAGTAATTTTTAGATATTCAAGATAGTTGGGTAAAACCCCAATTTTTTTTCATTATATATTGCGGGGTTGTCTGCGTAAAAACCTGTGAAATCAGCTATTAGCATAATATTATGCTAATCAAAAATAAATTAAATATTCAATTTTTTAAAATTATTATTATTATTTCCAACTTTTCCAAGTGTGACCACACTATTTCGCCGCAAGTAAGTAAAATTATCTATAGCACTTTATTTTCTAATGATTTGGAAATAAACACGGATTTGTTAACTTTGAAAAGAAAGCAATTATAAAAATGAAAATTGAAATTATAGCTGTATTGTAGGATAAGTTTAAGATCCAATCCAATTGAAGTATTTGCTATAGATAAATATAATACTTCACCTTGATTGATTCTTGACAGTTTTAACCCAGCAGTGCAATAATAATATACTTGTAAAGCGCATTTGCGTTTGGTTGATTTGTTTACCAATTTAAAATGAGTCAGATCAAGGTAAACAAACTAATAATAAAAAATTACGGCTGGACGAGACCGAAGGGCCGAGCAAATTATTCACTGCTTTGTTTGCTTTTGAAATTACTGCTTATAATAATCAGTGGCGGTTGATGCAGGTGACCGATGGGCCAACGTTTTTCCCAAAAAAGAAAACAAAGTTTGATATAGGTTTGGTCACAGTTTCGAAACCCGAGTTATTTTAATGAACTGCAACTTTTACAATCGCATTTGAACTAGATAAAAATTGAAATTTTGATAAGAACTGGTTTCGATCGTTAAATTATCGTTAATTTCATTGTTAAGTTTAAGCTGAGAATAAAAATGAAATCTTAACGATAAAACTGATAAAATCGTACAAATGTGTGTGAAGTGGACACATAATCGATAAATCAACAATAAAAATAGGTTTTTTAACTTATTTTTGGTGTCAGAAGCTATTAGATGTGAAAAGCTATGCTAATATGTTTATTAACTTAATTTAATTTAATTTAATTTAATTAACTTAATTGTTTTGCTAGTAATGTAATTTTGATTTTTCAATTCAAAAAATAAACCAAATATCGGATTTCGAGTTGTTAATATTTTAAAAATTTAAATCTATGCCGTCTCGACATTACGAACAATCTTGCTCCTATGTCTAGCCGATCTGTACCTGCCATCTACGATTCACCAAAAAGTCTGTTCAAAAAACATGTTTTTGAGTTAATGTCTTGAATTTATCCGCAGAAGTGCAGTGGTTAGCATTCAGGATATTAAAGGGCGAAATGTCATGTTTTCCCATATGAAGTAGACACCAGACTGTACAAATTTGTATATTGATTATTAATTTAGATAATTTGTATGGGTAGTGGAGAGCAACGACTTGATTTGTAATAAAAAAATTAGCTATGTAAACATCTCATAACTTTCCCCATTTAATGTGGGTATATAAAGTGATGGTCCAAAAGTAATTGACACTTATACGAATTTTCACCAGTTTCAGCTGGCCTCTAAGTTTAACTATGATACACGTTTATGCCGAATTTCATGATATTCGGTTGCGTGATTTAACCTGTGCGATTGATACCACTGCTTTTCATATCCTAACCACACACAGACACAAATTTTAAAATAAAATCGAAAATTTTTGGATATTAAATATTATGTAATAATAGTATACTGTTCTATGAGGGGCAAAGTAGCAAAGACAAAATTATTATTATATTTAAATAATAAAATTACGTTTACTTTTACGAAGGGCAGCACTAAAGTAGGTACTTTAAAACCTTTAATATGAATTTTTATTGTTAGTTTGATTTTACCAACTCAGAAGCTTTATTGAACAAAATTTCAATAATTCGATTAATTCTGATAGTAGAATAGAGCAATTTTGCTGTATTTGAATAATCTTTGACCCGAGAATGACCAATTAGCGTACGCAGGGCCAATAAATGATTAAATTAACAATGTGAATTTTTTAAAATTACATTTACTACTGTAAAGTACATATTTAATTAACTTGAATAACTTTAAGAAAAACAATAAACTATGAAATTACTCTATTATGTAAAAATGTAGATTAATAGGATTTTAAATTGCTTTGCAATAGATTACTAACATTCGACCAAAACAAATGTAATTAAAATTCCTCACACTTGACTAATCTTTTTTTTTGTAAAAATTTAAATTTGTATTTTTAACTAAATTAAATTTTTTAATTTGAAAATTATTACTTACATTTTGAAACAGCTAATCTCCAACCGGATAACATTTTGATGAATGCAGATTAATTGCACTTTGCACTTATAAATATTCAAAAAATTAAATAAAAAAAAAATTTGTTAGTTCGTAACACTTTTGAAGACTTTGTCAAAATGAGTGAGTTACAGGTAGGTTACTATATTATACCACAGTTTTAAAGGACAAATTAATACCAGGTGTACTTTACTATTCATAAATGTATCAGTGGTGCTGCTCTGACACTTTTCACACAATACAACAATTTATCAATTCTAAACTTTTTGAAATCGATAAGCCGATAAAATATTTTATCTGAAGGTATTCCTTTCAATAGATTGGTGTTACGTAACAAAAGGAATGACTATTGTCATTTAAAATACAATTTGTTACGTTGATTGCCAGATTGATTGCAAATTATCGGAACTCTCACATCAAGTATTTTATTTTTTCACCAAATAAACTTGAATTTACCCTGTTGCTGGAGATCGCAGATCTGTTCATCCTGGATCACCTGAAAAACGGTCAGGGTCGGTTTTCGAAAACGAGTTCGAAAAATGCAGGCTTTTTGCGTAAAATTGCGGTAAGAATTTCACTTTGGACTGGATAGAAATTCCATGAACAAAAAGCACCGTAAAAATCATTGTAACTTACAAATTACTCCATTTATCAGAGCGTTTACACGACTTCAGGTGATTACGAAGTTACCTGATTGTTAACTAATAAATTTCTAATGAAATTAAAGCACGTGCGTTAAGTAAACCGTCGGCCGACGATGATTTTCTCATAATTTTTAAAAACCAGATCTACCACTCACGTCGAACGTGTTAACCTTTGTTCAAAATAACAACAACAAATTATAAATTAATTAACTTAACATTATTACTAATTAACGCAACATTAAAATTTTTGCCAAAAGCCCCTAAATTTTCTCGTGAAAATTCAAATCACGTACCTACATGATAAAAGGAAAAAAGTCCTTGACGGTTTTCATAAATTTTGACGCTTCATGTACGACCTTATTAGCAATTACTCAAATATACTGCAAGTTCTTGAACTTTTTGTTATTAATATTACCAAATTAATTTTTTTCAAAGGAAATTGTATTTCGCGCACTTTCTAGTGCAGTTAAGTAATTTGCTTATTTCACTGGAGTTTTTATATCAGGAGTTATTTTTAGAAGCAATTTCCTTGATAGGCGGTAGGTGAAGGTGAAGAGTAAGGACTTTCTGAGTTTACAAGAATTTGAAAACGGAATTTTTCGCATTTCAGTTTCGGAAAATCCACTTTTAATTTCAAAGCTTTTTCCACTTTTCAAACTTTAAACTTTTTAAAAAGGAACAAAAGGACATGGTCTCAGATAACAAAGCAAAACTGTACTTTATCTAATGGATGATGTATACAATGGAGAAAAACTGTTATGTTTTTAAGCTAAAAAAAATTTCACGAGAAGGTCAATATTAGTTTTAATTATTATTAAAATTAAATTAGGTAATTTAAAATTATGTTGCCCTTACTTTGTAAAAGTAAACAAACCTTTCACTCGAAACGCTTCATAAACCATAACAAATATAAAAAAAAGTTTTACAAAGATAAAGATTAAAGCGTAAAGTGTAGCCGATCCGTACAGGCCATCTACGATCAACGAACAGGACAGTGTCTAGAATGAGAATAGAAATTGTTGCCGAATTTTCAGTTGAAAGAAATCAAGATCTTCATGCTACTAAGGATATGTTATGTATAGTATAAAATTGAATTGAAACTGCATGTTGGTATACAGGGCCGGATAAACCAAAATTGTGCGTTTTTAATTTAATTTTCTATAAAATATTAAATTTTGAATAAAAAGAATATCTGAACGGCCGGGCTCCTATCAAAACAATAACTCACAAATCGCTAAGCGAGAAGTCACGAATTGTGATTTACTTCTTATTTTCTTTGATTTAATTGGTAAAGTAAAATCAGTAGGAGGCGGCCATTAATTACGTGAGGCGATTATTCGACCCCCTCTCCCCCTGGTGAGATGTCGTAAGATTTAGTTTAACTCTCTCTCTCCCCTTCTAATCTCACGTAAATTGTCTATTTTACTTAATTTAACCCACTTTTCTCGGAATTTTACAGTTTCATTTAAAAAAACCCTAAACGCCTACGCAATTAATGGACGTTCCCTAATGATAGCACAGGTCTGTAAATCCCCTCGTTCTCCGAAAGCAAAACATTCAACTATTATGATTGCTTAATTTAAAAAATATTTTTAGTCAGATGTTCTTTTGAACACAAGTACTTAGTATAAAACCCAGACCCCCGGGTTTGACAGACCGAAGGTTCTTGTGCATGATGTGTGATTTATTTCATTTAAAAGAAAACTTTTGCTCCTTAAACTACTATCATTTCCAAATCTAAATATTATTTTTAGTCGGATTTTCTTTTGAAAACAATTACTTAGTGTACCTGGGGGGTATTCAATACCCCCCAGACCCCCGGTTTGACAGACCGAAGGTTCTTCTGCATGATGTGTGATTTATTTCATTTAAAACGAAACTTTTGCTCATTAAGTTATTATGATTTCCAAATCTAAATATTATTTTTAGTCGGATTTTCTATTGAACACAATTACTTAGGTACCTGGGGGGGTATTCCATAACCCCCCCAAACCCCCCGGTTTGACAGACTGAAGATTCTTGCGCATTATGTGTGATTTATTTCATTTAAAAGAGAACTTTTGCTGTTTACATTATTATGACTTCCAAATTTAAATATTATTTTTAGTCGGATTTTCTTTTGAACACAATTACTTAGTGTACCTGGGGAGTATTCCATACCCCCCCGACCCCCAGGTTTGACAGGTCGAAGGTCCCTGTGCATGATGTGTGATTTATTTCATTTAAAAAGAAACTTGTGTTCATTTAAAATAAGCAGATCTGTACATCATAAGAGAATGAACTGAACAGGGCCGGATAAACCATGGGTGCAAAGAAGCCACCGCACCCAGCGCCAAAGTGAGATTCGACTCGACCCCGCACCCCAATGCCTCACGTAATTAATGGACGTTCTCTAATGATAACATTGGTCTGCAAATAAAATTTTTTTTTCAACCTCTGATACCATTTCTCCTGATTCCTATGTAAATTAACCTCCTAAATCTGAATATGGCTCCGTTTTTCCCCATCATCCACCGGTTTCGGGGGATGTCTCCCCCCCCCCTATCTACTTTTTTAAAACAATAATTATTATAACAATCTTCTGGTAAACTAGAGAGGTGAAAATTTAATATTTGCGGCATGCGATTGCAAAGGGGTATAAGTCCATTTTGGGGCAAATTGAGTTAAGTGCATAAGTAGGTTGCTTTTATGATTCTGCACATGTGTGTAAAACGATACTAGTTTAACCGATTTTTTAAAGGTCAAAATTTGTTTGGGGGAGGTCCATTAATTACGTAAGGACGATTTTGGTAACTTTTGACCCCCTCCCCCCTCACATAAGAGCACGTAAAATTTTGGCACCCCCCCGTCACATCTTACGTAAGGATTATTAAAAAAAAATAATGTTGAACCCTACTTTCCTCAGCTTATATTTATAAAATATGAATAACAATAATATCTATATTATACAAAAATACAAAAATTTAAATTAAATTTTATGTTTAAATATAAATAAAAGTTAATAAAGATTAATTAATTGAATAAAAAAGTTAATACAAAAAATTGGTAATCCCTTATTATAAAAAAAAACTGATTTAATTTAAAAATAGTATTTTACGAAACTTACGTAAGGAATATGTCGGACCCTCCCCTTCCCCACGTAAGGGTCCGTAAGATTTTCGATACCCCCCCCTTAAACATTACGTAATTAATGGACGGTCCCTTGTGAAATTCGGTATAAGTTCAAAATTTAAACAAATATTTTGCGCAAAGAGGTATAAGTTGACTTATATACCTTTTGACATAGCTATTATTATAACAGTTTCGTTGTGCAAATACAAAATACTTACACCGTTTTGCACGTTTAACTTTTTTTTTACTTATTTAAAACTTTTTGTAATATTATTTATTAATAAATAAACTATTAAAAGCCGATTTGATTCCTTTATAACAAAAAATTAATGAAAATCAATTGAAATTTTTTGTGCAAAATGGTATAAGTGGAAAAATAATCCAAAGGTATAAGTCAATTTTTCTAAATTGTAATTTTTAAAATAAAAATTTAAATTATGAAAAATTGTAATCGGTTTAGCTTCAAATTTAAATAAAATTTACAATAATTGATTAAATGAGGGTAAAAACCTTAAAAGTGCGATATCTCAAAATACCAATTTTGGACTTAAAAAATCATTAAAGATGATCCAATTTGCAGTTTTTTGCTTAATTTTTTCACTTATTTTTGCAGTTTATTTCAGCAAAAAATAACAATAATCACACAGAATATGTACATAATGCAAGTTTTCAGTTTTTACAACTGGGCGTATGGGGGGTGTGGAACACCCTCCAGTACACCTGCAAGTGTGTTAAAAACACAAATAGGTGTACATTCTACCGAACATATTCCAAATAGCAAACAGATTTCGATTCCAGTTTTAAAGTTGCGATTCCACTGGAAGACAAAGAGACATTTAGAAAAATCGAAAAATCTATAGGAAGCTAGATTCTGGGATCAATTTTGTTTAGGTTCCACACCCCCCAGACCCCCCGGTTTCAAAAACTGAAAACTTAAAAAGATACTATCACTTTTTGAGAATAAGTACATTTGTAGGTTTAGGCAATACGCACTGAATAGTATCGAGTACTTCAGTATCCAACTGATTGTTTTTTTTTAACTTCGAAAAAATTTCGACAGCGAAAATTCCGACAAACAAATTATTTAACCCTGCCTTAACGTAATTTACACATTTTTTAAGAAAAGGTGGATGAAATTATAGATAAACTATAATATTGACGGTAAACATATTAAGTAAATTTCATTACTTAATTAATTTTGTTTTGCTCTTATGTCACTGCTACTTCACTCCTACAACTAGCTTCCGCTGCTCCTGACGAACTGATAATCTAATAATTGTTTTTTTTTATGTTATCTAATAATTAGTCTATTGTTTTATTAAGAGCTAATGTTTGAATTTTTGTGGAAAATTTCTGAAAATGAACAAAAATAAATAATAAATTTAGTTAATATTACTTTTATTTTAGGGACTAGGCGTTAAAGTACTCTAAAACAATTAAACTTTAACTTTGACAATTTATGAACATCTGGTAAACTTTTTATATTTTTTTCAGAATATAGTAAATTTCATCTTTTACGTTTACATAACTTCATAACTTCCTTCCTAAAAAAAAGTGCTTGGCATTTTAAATAAAAAAATAAAAAATCCAGAGTTATTTTCTATAAATCATAAGATATTTCATATAGAAAATTTCCTAAAACAGTTAAATAAAACCCATACGAGACGGAATCTTTGCTATCGCCCGACTCAATTAACAGAAATATTTGCATTCTTTGATTTTTGTTTCTATATAGAATATATCCTTAAAAACCCATGCCAATATAAATATTTTTATTTGCTTATGGGCGTTTCAGAGTCTTCTGAGCATTTTAAAATTTAAAACACTACTACCGTACAAATGAAGAACATAGTAAGTTCATCAAAATTTACTTGTAGCTTAAGTAAAGATATTTCAATTAGGATTTAATTTGTTACTTTTTAAATTGTATTTGGAGAGAGGCCTTTGTACTTTCCACAATTGGAAATCCTCGAATAAGGTCATAACTGAGAACTGACAGAAGGATTCACCATACGTGAATGTGGAGAAGATCAAACGATCGGCATATTTTCTTTTGAAATATACTACGTTGGATGGTTAAACAATGCTGTCTTTGCTATGAATGTGAATGAATAAGTTCAACGCTCTGAAGGTTGATGATTCAGGATTAGAACTAAAAAAATCTCTCCTCTTCAGTTCTAAGCTGCATGACAGAAGTGTCATGATCTAAACCAAGCAGGAGAAACGCAATTGGCAGGAACGGAACAAGAGAGGAATATTAGAAAATAGTCCGGAGTGTCGAATTTATGAGAGTAACCAGACGAAGAGAATTAGGCTTTCGGAACCTGCTGACGTCAAATAGTCCTTAGCTATAAAAAAAATATAAACAAAAATATATTTTTTGTCCCACCCTAAATCGAAACCTGGCTACGCCCTTGCACAATGGTGCATTTATTTATTCAAAAGTTTCAGTCGATGCATAGTCACTGTGGGTAAATCTGTGCCTGATGTTGAGATATCTCTTCTGAATAATCTTGAAACCATCAGTATAGTACAGTAAAACATAGCAGTCCAAGTGGTGGTTAACCATCCGCAGATATGATCTAGCCTAAGAGGACTGCTTCTGCAGTAACCTGATTTTACCTTTGGAAATGTATTGGGAAAGAAGTATCTACCAAGTAGCTATTTTTTGAAATTTCCAATTGTTTAATAATCCAAAATTGCAGGAGAACCTAATCCGCTTTACCTCATCTGACAAATCGGTAAAATGAATGTTCAATTTGCAAGTGATTTGAAAAACCACTCTTGAACTAACATAAATTCTGGTGCAATTACTGCTGATAGTTTTTTATCAACTAAAATCTAACTAGACGTTATTTCATGGCTAAAATATTTTATTAGGCCAAGACTACACTAGGTAAAGAATACAAACGTGTAGACAAATTCAAGGTTCTAAGTGCATTTTTAAACCATTCCTCATGGTCAGTCCCAACGAAATTCTAATCATGCGGTTCCTTATAATATTAAAAGTTCTTTGCTCTCAAAAATGTTTTCTTCGATACATCGCTATTACATCACAATCCACATATTTTATATCTGAATTGTTTATTTATGGAAATTAATTATTATTGATTTAATTTACATAATAAATTTACGATTATTATAGCAGTAGCGGTTCGTGAGTTTGGAAAATGATTAGGCGGGTTCCGATTTGCTAATAAAAATTTGCAAATCTTATCGTCAATGTATTTTTATCATCTGATCTAAACAATATACAAAGCAACCTTTCGCTATAAATAAAATTAATATAATGGCAATATTTTGGCGACTTTTGAAAACATATTTTCTTAAGTTTGATAAAAAAAACAATGAAAATAATCTAAATTATTTTTAAAATACATGTATTAATTGTTATATAAATTTTGTCAAGTTTAAATTGTATACATTTTCCCGACGTTTTCCTATCTTGTGGAACTTAAGGTTAAATTTTATCTTAATTATTTAGTAATAATATAATTGGCATTGTATTACTCAGTATTACAGCTTTTTATATGCTTATCATTGCTTTTGTTTGAAATTTTAATAAAACTAAGCTACAATAAAATTATCACAGTCATATTTCATTCGATTAAATGAATTTTTGGGTCATTCGGTTATTGGTTCCTTATTTTGCGAGTCGATTTTCGAATCTACCGCTTCGTTTTGGGCATTCCACCACTGTTCTTCCCCGCTTCCAAATAATACAAAAATGGCGTTGGTCACTAACAGCACACCCAGCGTGATCCAAAACACGATCCTCCATTCCGTGAGCGTTTGCTGAAATTTTTGCAAAATTAAACAAATGAAAATTTTGAAATTTCCAAAATTTCTTTACATTTTCGGTCAAAGCTCCTGCCAAATATGGCGTGACAATCCCACTGAGCGCACCCAGGCCGTTCACGATCGCCATTAGAGTTCCCGCATAGTTTGGCGATAGATCCAACGCGTTTACCTTCATTCCGCAATAAAACGTTCCCATGAATCCCATAGCCACCGAAAAGAAAATTACGGTTGCGGTTTGGTCACAACCCGAATAGGATGCGGCCAGAATGAATATTCCAGGCCCAATGGAAGCTTAAAAGAATCATCAAAATTTGATAACAAAATGGAAAAGACAGTTACCGATGCTGGTAAATAACTTCCTGGCGAAGGTAATTTGAATGTACTTGTTCACTATCAGCCAATCGCAGAAGCGTCCAGACGTCATCGAAACGATCCACATCACCAGGTACGGAACAGAGGCCCAAATCCCACTTTGTTTAACGTTGAACTTCAAAACGCTTTTCATGTACTTAGGAAGATCACTCACCATGGTGAACAGTCCCCAATCGTGACCCAACTGGGCCATAACAAGAGCCCACAACGGCTTGCTGGTCAAGATCGGCTTCCATGGAATGTCCCGTACACCCCGCGATACGTTAGCTGTCAAAATAAAATTTTATCGAAAGCGTGGAAAAGCATTTCCGTTACCTAGTTCCTTATCCAGAAAGTTTTTTTCTTTTTCGCTAATGAACGGATGGGTGTCCGGACTGGAGTAGCACAAAAGCACCCAGAAGATGAACCACAAAATTCCGGTACAACCAAAAACGTAAAATACCGATTCCCAAGACTCGGTTGCCGAAATTATCATACCACTGGCAGCATTTCCGATCACATTTCCTAATAATTATTACAAAAATTGAAAGACAACTATATTTTCGGGAGATCAAATTTACCCATTTGAGCTCCCGCGAAAGCTAACGTTCCAATCGTGGATCTCTCGGACGCAGGAACCCATCTAGCCAAAAGAGCGTTTAACGCTGGAAATGTGGTTCCCTAAAAGTAGAATTTAGACAGGAAAGCGAAATTTTTATTGAGTTACCTCTCCAAATCCCACAAATACTCGGAGGACAATTAACCACGGCCAGTCACCGGCTTTCACCACCATTGGGGTTATTAAGGTGAAAATGGCGGTGGATAAGATACCCAAACCCAAGGAATACTTTCCTCCAAATTTTTCCGCAAGTATTCCCCCGGGCAGATGTGTTAGCACGTAACCCCAATAAAAGGAACTCAAAACGAGCCCTTGGATGTGTTCGTTCCAATCGTACAAATTGCGGTCGTCCTGCAAACAAATGGTTTTTGGAATTTTTGCTTTGGTTCAAAAATTCTTACCTTGCCGGTAGTCGAATTTGCGTCGAAAGAAGCATTTGGAATGGGACAAGTATTTTCTGAATAAACCACAGTTTTATTTGAGGGCGCAATCATTTCTGTTATGGCGACCGACAAAACCACCCTCATCAGGTAAGCGTTTACCACTGCCAAAAAACCCATGAAACCCAAAACATATCGTTGGGGTATGAAGAAGCCTTAAATAATCAGGTTAACAAAATTTCGTTCGTCTACAACCAATGAACTTACATTTCGTGATGATTAATTTCCACCCAACTGTCATTGCACCTGACCAAATTTTTTTGATTTTTATCTCTCTACTCCTACGTTTTTATGTAAATGAATGTTTAGATTGTTTTCAAAGCAAATAGTTTTAGTCAGGTGCATTTCCCACTATTTTACCTTAAACGTAATCATCGCTAGATAAACAAATTAAAGTAAACCCAAACAAATAAAAAATAAAAAGTTTAAAAACCATAAATAGGTAAATTGAATAATTTTGATTAATTTAATTACACAGCTAACAACTTTTTTTATAGCTAGCATTAACAAAAAATAATAATATAATTGTGTACTTGAAATTCGGAGTTACTGTAGCATTTTATTAATTACTTTTTTTATTTTTTTTTGTTAAAAGTCAACAATTTATGTTTTTATGCTTATTTTGATTCAATAACAATTTTTGAGTGTTAATTTGCAACTTTTTATTTTATTAATTATTTCGGTCATGCTTGGCGGAAGACTTGAATAAGAAATAGAATTTTTCGCATTGTTTCCTTAAAATTTTAATTTAATAGTTTTATATTTTAATATAACTATAACCTTGCAGCTAAAATATTTTGATTAAAGGCCAGTTACACAAAAATGATTTCTATAGCAGTTAGCCCAGAAATTTTGAGATTAAATTCGCGAACGTTCATATAGCTAGCGCTCACTGCTGTTCTGGCAGCTCAGCTATTGTTATCTTTAGTTGGGGGAAATCCCCAAAAACATTTTTAATTTTCTTGAATTCTTAAATTTAGAGCTTATAGGTATAATATTTTCAAGTCTTTGTTTATTACTCTCATTGTTATTTATGCAAACATTCCACACGAAATTATGAAGTTACATATAATTTAGAAATCAAATATAAACAATGAGATGTGTACATATCTCATTTTGATGAGATTTCATCATCGCATTGCAAGCCTGTATTACAAAGAAGTCATAAAATCAAAGCAGATCTAACGATCTAATAAGGAAACTGCAAAAATTTGTTCAGTTCAGTTTTATTGGTTATTGATCAAGATACGATTTGATTATATTGTTTGTTATCTTCATTCTTTAGAAATTACAGATAAATTCAATGTTTAGACAAGAAACCGTTTCCTATCCAACATCAACACTTCAATTTCATTTATCCGCGACGCCACGACAAGGTTAAAGAAAAAATTTTTGAAACCGATGTATCTTCGGGTTAGCGGGCTGAACACATTTACTTTCAAGCACTTGACAATCAATCATTTAATAAAAGTTAAGAAAGCTAAAGGTCCAAAAATGAAATGTAATTATTCTATAAGCTGTAAAACATTTCTGAAGCCGCTCCAACTCAAAAATCACAGAACTAGAAAAACATCTTTGTTTTTTAGTTAAATTCGGCTATAATTATTAACAAAACCTAATTTTAAATAAATTTATAATAATATGATATTAACAGTTGTACAACTCGAAGACAACTTTGGCCTGTTCCACTTGCTATAACACACAGTTGCACTTATTTATGCCAAAATTTATCAAATCTGATATAAATAAGAGATTATTAAACTCCAAAAGAGAAAATATGCAAACAAACCTCTGCGCATTAAAACCCAGAGGCCTGGGAGGGGGGGTATGGAATACCCGCAGAAAATACAATTTAATAATATTAAAAATCTATATGCTCTTTCATTTATTTGGAAAGTAAACAAATACGTCAGCTTTTCCAAGGCCCATTTTCCATGCGGCAAATTTCTTAAACGCAATTGAAACATAAATTTTTGAACATCAGTTCCAGTTACAATTTTTTTCCGATTTCTCTTCAATTGTATGTGAAAACAAAAATGCAAAAAGTTATCACGAAAAAGTATACTTACTCAACTAAAGGGTAAATATCTCAATAATTTGAAAAATTGGAAATCTTTGGAAATCTGTGGAATTGCTTAGAAATGCTTGAAATTCTTTATAAATCTTGGAAATCATTGAAATTCTTGGAAATTGTGGGAATTCTTGTAAATCAATAGAATTCTTTGGAATTCCTGGGAAATCATTGGAATTCCTGGGAAATCATTGGAATTCCTGGGAAATCCTTGGAATTCTTTGGAAATCTCTAAAATTGGTTGGAAATCCTGAGAACTCTTTGGAATTCTTTATATTGTAACTTGTTTGGAAATTATTGAAATTCTTTGGAAATCATTAGAATTCCTTGGAATTCTTGGGAAATCATTGGAATTCTTGGAAATTGTTGGAATTCATTGGGAAATTACTGGAATTCTTGGAAATCGCTGAAATTTATTGGAAATCATTGAAATTCTTGGAAATCGTTGGAATTTCTAGCAAATCATTGGAATTCTTGTAAATCAATAGAATTCTTTGGAATTTCTTGGAAATCGCTGGAATTAGTTGGAAATCCTTGGAATTTCTAGGAAATCTCTGGAATTAGTTGGAAATCCTTAGAATTCCTTGGAATTCTTTAGATTGTAACTTGTTTGGAAATTATTCAAATTTTTTAGTAATCGAAATCATTGGAAATCATTATATAGATTTCTTTGAAATCTTTGGAATTCTTGACAAATCTTTGGAATTCTTGACAAATCATTGGAATTCTTGGAAATCGTTGGAATTCATTGGAAAATAATTAGGATTCTAGGAAATCGCTGGAATTCATTGGAAATTATTTAAATTCTTAGAAATTGTTAGAATTCTTTGGAAATCACTGGAATTCTTGGAAATCAATTGAATTCTATGGAATTCCTGGGAAATCGTGGAATTTTTGGAAATCTCGAGAATTCCGAGTCTTGTGTAGAGAAATTTTACTTAAACGTTAAGCAATGAACAGTACAAAAACAAACAAAAATTACAAAAAACTCTCTGACTTCTTTAAAAATATCAATAACTTTTCTTGGGATTTTGTTTAAATTTTATAAGATTTCATTGCGTTTCCACTGATTCTCTTGGATTTACTAAGGTTTCTGGCTTTTTTGAGTTTTCCCTAGATTTCATCATATTTTCCTTTACTAATTTGTACAACAGAAAGGTTTTACAATCTTGGTATTTTAGAAAGCGGTACCGTCATATAGCGGCTTTCACTAAGAAAAGGGGGGCAATGCGTACCCTCCGATGCATACTGCCGCGATAGACTACATATAAATGCATTTGAATATTTAATTGCTAAAATCAAGTTCAGAATAAGAACAAAAACCTTTGGTCATTAAAACCAGGGGTCTGGATTACCCACAAACAAAACTATTTCGTTAATCTATTCATGCGCGTCACAATCAAACTTTTTAAAAATATATAATCAGTTAGGGGTGTATTCAGAAGAATAACTTTTACTCAGATTTAAAAAATTTTCTACTAAAACTCTGATAGTTGAGAGCTTAAATTTCAAATATAAACAAATTCGGGATTATTTCAAAAACGGCCCAAAAACCGCAACTAATGCAGATAGCGCAGAGACTTGCGATCATTAGTGAAAAATACAGCCTGAGCTTGAATGGTTCTACAAGAAAAGTACTGATAGTAGACAGAGGAACTGAAAATAACCAAAGAACTCCTAGAATTAGTGGCTATGAGGCTGTAAACACTTTTATATATCTGCAAGCTTAAAATTCCACTGCTCTCGCTGCTAGGTAGAGGCTGTCTACTAACGTATACATGAGAACTCTTAGGCAATATGGAGAAGCTTGTGGTCCAGGGAAAGCCAGATAAAAAGCGAAGACGCGGAAGATCCCCATTACAATGGACTGATCAACATCGAGCAAGCCGTAGGAACATCGGACGACAGAAAGAATGGCGCAGGGCTGTGGTAGGTTGCTTGCACAATAATCATCACACGTCTGCTAAACCGAAAGGACTTGAGCAGGAGAATACTGTATTGGCTGTTTCAAAAAGTAGTCTCTGCCCATAAAGTTACTTTAAGCATCTCTCACAGTTTCCATCGACCTGCGTAAGGACATAGTGTGGCATCACGATTGACAACGTCTTCAAACAGATGTTTCACGCTTCCCTGTCACGCGTTGTATGTGTTGTTTGTCCAGTTAGAGATTTATTTTCAACTATAATTAACAAAATCCAATTTACAATAAATTTATATTATGATGATAACAGTTGAATACCTTGAATACAACTGCAGCCGGCACTGCATATTAAAAAATCTTGGTAGAACTATTTACGTCGATTACACACATACCGTCAACAGAATGGCGCTAGCTTCAAACAACTGGGTATATTTTAGTTTTTTAGTGCGAATTCAACGTTGAATTCATTTCGCAATTTTTAATTGATATTAAAAGTTTCTCCGTAAGTATTTGCTTTATTTTCGTGTTATCTATCAGACGCCGGCATTGTCGCATTTTTGTAAAAATCTATAATAATTTCGGGTGAAGGTTAACGTACTCATACCTAATTTCATTATCATTTAATATATTATTATTCAAACTTTATTTATTAAATTTAATATTTAAATTAAAATTTTTTTATTTTGTTAATTTTTAATTTGCATAATTATTTTACTAGCTTTTTGAAAGGATAATGTGAATTTTATTTCAATTTAAAGTACCTACATACGAAATGTATCAGAAGTTAGATTACCTATATTGATTACAAATTTTTAGGGGGGGAGGAAATGCTTTTACTCCTTTTATTTCTCTTCTAAATTTTGGAATTTACCCCAAATAGCATAAAAGAATAATATATAATTTTCGAGCTTTGAAAACTACTGGTAATTTTGTTTTAACGTAAAAATGTTCTTAATTTAATAATTACCAATTGCTATCAGAAAAATTCTCGACCTTACGGTCCCGGATTTTTAATGTGAATTTTTTAACATTCTGGTTTGCTACACACAAAACACACCGTATTAATTTGCTTGTTTTAAAAAAAATTAATTAAGTATATAATAAATTATGCATTTAATTATACATAGGAGTAATCATTATAGCATACCTAATTATGATAAAAGTTTGCAATTTTTTTTTTAATTGCCAGTTATTGTAATTTTTTGGAAAATTCGAAAAATGCTTTTAGGAAATATTTTTATTTTTCTAATTTCAAAATTTTTTAAAATAAAATTTAATTGATTTAATTTAATATTTTTCTTTATTTTTATTTTTAATTTTCATTTCTCGAAATTTGTCAAGATTTTAAATTTTCTTTCTTGTTGATTATACTAGCCTCAAGACATACCACTATGGTTTTTCTATATTTTCTTAATTTTCGTTTAGTTAAAAATTAAAAATATTTCAATTGTTTCCAGTCATGTGTTTTCAATTAGCACGAAATCGTTTTTAAGTAATTTCATGAAGCAATAAATAAATTATAATTTTATTAATCTTGTGCTTGACATATTTTCATAATTTTCTATAATACAAATAATAGATTTTTATATTTGTAGAGTAAAAATTAATAAATATGAAAATATCGCAAAAATAATTTTCTATATTTTATAATTAAAATTATAATAATTAATTTAATAATGCGAAGGTCAACGATACTAAAGGTTAACATTAAGAAAGACAATTTAAATTTGATAAAAATTATAAAAAGTAAAAATTGGGAAAGCAGTAGTGGCACCCGCAATAAGATAAGAATTATTCATTTGGGATCTTCCCCGGTTTATTGTATTTTATTTTCCTTTTTCCATATTTCTTTTTGTTTGGGCGACCCAATTATATTTCCTTATCGTTCTATGATCAATGTTTTGTATTAGAAAATAATGAAGTTGCAAACTCTTATCAAAAAGTGTACATAAGGAGAGATAACACTACTATTATCGTAGAATAAGTTTCCATGCTTACTTACCTTTTGCTCTGTATTTCGGCAATAATGCACTATTTTCACTAAATTTTCGATCAAGTTCGTTCATGCTTGTTATATTGCCACAGTTGAAATGAAATGACACTATTATTTTTTAAATAATAATCAAATTTGACTAATAATTTGACTAATATGCTGTTAGTTATAGTTCAAACATAGCAACATACATATAGTTGTATCACTTTTATTATCGGTTTGCACTTAATGAAAGGCCATAATATTAAATAAGCAAATCAATAACCGAACTCAGAATTTAGATTTCAACTTGTCATGCTTTATTATTTTTTTATTTTTCAAAAGATCAAATAGCAGTTCAGGCTTTTCCAATGCTACCTTTCTAACTGAACCGCCCTCGTATAATATATTTTAATAAAATTGAACTTTGCTATTGAACGAATTCGGTCGCTCAGGTGCCGAAGTACAATAATAATAATTTTATCCAAAAAAAATATTAGTTTTATTGGAATTTAAATTTTTTATGAATATACTTCAATAAATAATTTATATAATCTTGAAGTAGTGCAATGACGCGAATTATAATTATTTAGACAAATGGTTGGTGTTATCTGGATGATGTTCAATTGTTCAATATGATATCACTTATCAGCAAAGTTCCCCTACATTTTTCCACTTAATCTATTCCACCATTGTTCGTTTCCACTGCCGAACAGAAGGAAAATAAAATCGGTAACTATAAAAATAATGAAGGTAATCCAAAATATTACTCTCCATTCAGACAATGTTTGCTGCAAAATATTAAATTATGGAAGGAAACCAAAAAGCTGCAAGCTTACATTTTGCGCAATGATTCCAGTTATGGACGGGGCAAGAATGCCGCTGATAGCTCCACTTCCATTAACCACACCCATGATCGTTCCAGCGTAGTTTGGAGCAAGATCCAAGACGTTGACCTTGACTCCACTATAACCAGCACCCATAAAACCCATTCCAAGCGAAAACAACACAATCGTTGTTAGTCTGTTACATCCTGAGTAAGAAGCGGACAATAAAAAGATTCCAGCCACCATGGACGCTATAAGGCTTTAATCAGACATTTTCTTTTTCATTCAGGCTACATACCAATGCTTGCAAAACATTTCCTCGCCCAAGTGATATTCATATACCGCTTCTTGATCAGCCAATCACACACCCATGCAGAGACCATGGAACAACCTAACATTGTCAGATAAGGAAGAGCAGACAACATCCCGCTTTGTTCCACATCAAATTTGAGAACGCTCTTCATATATTTCGGAAGCTCAGTGATCATGGTATAAAGACCCCAATCGTACCCAAAATTTGCAATCACAAGCGCCCACAACGGAAGGGAAGTGAAAACAAACCTCCACGGAATGTCCTTCTCATCATTTGGTATACTGCAAGCTAGAAAACCTCTAAAACTTAGAACTTCACTACAAAGGTTCATTTACCAAGCTCAGACGTTAAATAATTTTTCTCTTCCTTCGATATGAAAGGATGTTGATCAGGTTCAGAGTAGCAGAGAAAAATCCAAAAGAAAAACCACACGATTCCTATTCCTCCGAATACGTAAAATACGGACTCCCAAGAATTTGTTGTCCCAATTAAGATGCCACTGGCTGCATTCCCCACTATATTACCTACATATAAAAGAGTCCATTCTCAGCTGCTTTGTTTCGCTGCATTCCGTTACTCACCAATCTGAGCACCCGAATACACGAACGTTCCCAGTTTAGCCCTCTCAGAAAGTGGAACCCACTTTGCCAATAACGCATTCAAAGCTGGAAATGTTGTTCCCTAAAAATGTCTGTTCATAAATTAGATTTAAACCTCATCAACTCACTTCTCCCAGTCCAATCAGGATTCGCAACACTATCAACCAAGGCCAGTTTCCAATCTTAACAACGAAAGGTGTGATCAAGGTAAACACCGCCGTCGATAAAATACCAAACCCCAAAGTGTACTTTCCTCCAAACTTTTCGGCCAAAACTCCGCCTGGAAGTTGCGTTATGAGGTAACCCCAATAAAATGAACTTAAAATTAATCCTTGGGTTTCTTCGTCCCAATCATATAATGGAGATGTGCCCTGAGGCAACTTTGCACTTTGGTTTATTGTTGAACTTGGACACCTATCTTCTGGAACCATTTCCGTACCATTTAACGGAAGTGTCATGGCGGTTATTGCTACAGAGAGAGCAACTCTCATCATATAAGCGTTCACAACCGCAAAACATCCCATGAAACTCAAAATGTATCGCTGTTGAATGCGGCATCCTAAAAATGAGTGTTTAATTATTAATTATTAATATAATTACGTATTCTTACGTTTTGGTTTATTGTTCGGCAATAACAATGTTGATTCGTTTCCGAAAGATGAACTTAACATTTTAAAACTTCAACAAAATTTTATTTCTTGATTTGGTAAGCACTGAGATAATAAAAATATGTTTGTTTGTAAAACATAATAATTCATGTGTATTCAACGGTCAGGAATTATCTTGTCAATAGTTTATTATTATAAACGAAATTTTATAAATAAATATAAGCGATAATTTTAGTAACAAAAAACTTAATTCCGTTCTGATTACTTTGCACCAAATAGGAAGACATATCGAGAACTGATTTGCTTACTAATTAGTTTTGTTTAATTATGACCAACTGTCTCCATCTATTAACAAGATTATTTATTAATTATGCAGCAAAGCATACACTAGTAGGTAACTATAATAATCAACAAGATCTTGTAGCTTTGGCTATCACAGGTTTGGGACTTATTTTTTGGATAAGTATTGTGGAAGAAGTATCTATCTTTTGATAGATTTTACAATCGGAAATTCACTTTTTCCTTTTTTGAAATTTTAATAGTTAAATTAGTAGTCCAGAATTTCAGGGGATGCTAAGCCTGCCTTGCCTCTTTTGACGAGTCTCCGCTGCATTCAAGATGTTACTTTCAAAGATTACGTTTTTTTGTAAAATCTTGCAAAAAGTCCTTGTCCCTCGATTTTCTTCGGCATTTCTGCGTCGATACCAATCAAACTTTTTGGACATATGTCTGGTGGGCTCTAGTGGTGAAAATAAGGTTTTGGCAGAGAAATCTTTGCCAGGGCTTTCACAATATAATAAATTTTAAAAAAATGAAAATGTCATCACATCTCCGGAAATGTACAACCGATTTTCTTCAAATTTTGTGTGCTAATAAAGCTTTTAAATTACAAGTATTGGTGAGAAGATAATTGAGCTAATATAATAATTTCTCTCTAAAGTAAGAAAATTACATAAAATATTAACTGAAATCTTAACCATTACAATGGGAATTCCGCCATCATAAGTAATTCTGTTAGGTTTGTCCAATTGAATTGAACCGCAAATTCAGCATTTCTATAAAGAACAATATTTTTGCGTTGAACGGTCAATAATGCAGTAGAAATAAACGAACACATCCACTCCATGTTCCAGAAAGAATGGATTAAGTAAAGTAAAATATGAAAATTATAAATACCATCACTGATAAACAAATAATTTTTATTGCATTCAGAATCAGTTTATTTATGTTGTTTAATTGAGAATTAGAAATCTATCTTTTCAATTATATCAATTATAATTGATCTTTTCTTGTGATGAATATAATAATAATATAAAATATAATATAATATAATAATAATATAATTATAGACGTCGTGACTCAAGTCTGTTCCACTACTGTTAGTTACAATAGTTAGACATCTTTTTGCAACAGAATAAACAGATAATATTTGCTGTGTCTTTACATTTTTTTATAATTTTAAACAAAATGGCATATTGCAAAGTGGCAATAGTATGGGGGGGACTAACCAGATTCGTGTTAATGCATTCATGCGCGTCAGTGATATAGATATAACTGAAAGTTCCAAAAATTACAAAAAACGTAAAACAATACCAGGGTAGATATAAAATATCATTATCATCTCACCGAAATTAGAATTATGACGAGACTTGAAGTTTCGTGACGACTACTATTATATTTTTTTACGGTCATTTGTCGTAACACGATACTATGCAAAAGGTGCATAAAAGTACGCCGATTTAACTAATAAAAAGGCCACCTAAATTTTTTAAGATTTTTGAAAAAAACGTAAGGTTAACCCCTTTGGTGTTTTTTGACCCCAAAATATGAAAAGTGGAATTCGGCAGCTTCTTTCACTGTTTCTTACGTATTTTGATCAGAAAATTCTAATGGCGCAGTCAGATTTAACATAAGTATGATATTTTTTATTTTATTTGGCTTTAAACGTACACATTCGGGGTCAATTTGCCCTCCATTTGTTTCGAGATTTTGCACAGTTTTGATTGATTCCGCGAGGTTCTGAGAGCTGCATCCAGCAGTACGCATCTAAGTACGTCGATTTAAGTAATAAAAAGGCCACCTAAATTTTTACAGATTTTTGAAAAAAACGTAAGGTTAACCCCTTTGGTGTTTTTTGACCCCAAAATATGAAAAGTGGCATTCGGCAGCTTCTTTCACTGTTTCTTACGTATTTTGATCAGAAAATTCGAATGGCGCAGTCAGATGTATCGTAAGTATGATATCTTTTATTTTATTTGGCTTTAAACGTAATACATTCGGGGTTAATTTGCCCTCCATTTGTTTCGCGATTTTACACAGTTTTGATTGATTCAGCGAGGTTCTGAGAGCTGTATCCAGCAGTAGGCATCTGAGTACGTCGATTAAAGTAATAAAAAGGACACCTAAATTTTTTAAGATTTTTGAAAAAAACGTAAGGTTAACCCCTTTGGTGTTTTTTGACCCCAAAATATGAAAAGTGGCATTCGGCAGCTTCTTTCACTGCTTCTTATGTATTTTGATCAGAAAATTCTAATGGCGCAGTCAGATTTAACATAAGTATGATATTTTTTATTTTATTTGGCTTTAAACGTACACATTCGGGGTCAATTTGCCCTCCATTTGTTTCGAGATTTTGCACAGTTTTGATTGATTCCGCGAGGTTCTGAGAGCTGCATCCAGCAGTACGCATCTAAGTACGTCGATTTAAGTAATAAAAAGGCCACCTACATTTTTTTAGATTTTTGAAAAAAACATAAGGTTAACCCCTTTGGTGTTTTTTGACCCCAAAATATGAAAAGTGGCATTCGGCAGCTTCTTTCACTGTTTCTTACGTATTTTGATCAGAAAATTCGAATGGCGCAGTCAGATGTATCGTAAGTATGATATCTTTTATTTTATTTGGCTTTAAACGTACACATTCGGGGTCAATCTGCCCTCCATTTGTTTCGAGATTTTGCACAGTTTTGATTGATTCCGCGAGGTTCTGAGAGCTGCATCCAGCAGTACGCATCTAAGTACGTCGATTTAAGTAATAAAAAGGCCACCTACGTTTTTTAAGATTTTTGAAAAAAACCTAAGGTTAACCCCTTTGGTGTTTTTTGACCCCAAAATATGAAAAGTGGCATTCGGCAGCTTCTTTCACTGTTTCTTACGTATTTTGAACAGAAAATTCGAATGGCGCAGTCAGATTTAACATAAGTATGATATTTTTTATTTTATTTGACTTTAAACGTACACATTCGGGGTCAATTTGCCCTCCATTTGTTTCGAGATTTTGCACAGTTTTGATTGATTCCGCGAGGTTCTGAGAGCTGCATCCAGCAGTACGCATCTAAGTACGTCGATTTAAGTAATAAAAAGGCCACCTAAATTTTTTAAGATTTTTGAAAAAAACGTAAGGTTAACCCCTTTGGTGTTTTTTGACCTCAAAATATGAAAAGTGGCATTCGGCAGCTTCTTTCACTGTTTCTTACGTATTTTGATCAGAAAATTCTAATGGCGCAGTCAGATTTAACATAAGTATGATATTTTTTATTTTATATGGCTTTAAACGTACACATTCGGGGTCAATTTGCCCTCCATTTGTTTCGAGATTTTGCACAGTTTTGATTGATTCCGCGAGGTTCTGAGAGCTGCATCCAGCAGTACGCATCTAAGTACGTCGATTTAAGTAATAAAAAGGCCACCTAAATTTTTTAAGATTTTTGAAAAAAACGTAAGGTGTTTTTTGACCCCAAAATATGAAAAGTGGCATTCGGCAGCTTCTTTCACTGTTTCTTACGTATTTTGATCAGAAAATTCTAATGGCGCAGTCAGATTTAACATAAGTATGATATTTTTTATTTTATTTGGCTTTAAACGTACACATTCGGGGTCAATCTGCCCTCCATTTGTTTCGAGATTTTGCACAGTTTTGATTGATTCCGCGAGGTTCTGAGAGCTGCATCCAGCAGTACGCATCTAAGTACGTCGATTTAAGTAATAAAAAGGCCACCTACATTTTTTAAGATTTTTGAAAAAAACATAAGGTTAACCCCTTTGGTGTTTTTTGACCCCAAAATATGAAAAGTGGCATTCGGCAGCTTCTTTCACTGTTTCTTACGTATTTTGAACAGAAAATTCGAATGGCGCAGTCAGATTTAACATAAGTATGATATTTTTTATTTTATTTGACTTTAAACGTACACATTCGCGGTCAATTTGCCCTCCATTTGTTTCGAGATTTTGCACAGTTTTGATTGATTCAGCGAGGTTCTGAGAGCTGTATCCAGCAGTAGGCATCTGAGTACGTCGATTTAAGTAATAAAAAGGACACCTAAATTTTTTAAGATTTTTGAAAGAAAACGTAAGGAAAACGTAAACCCCTTTGGTGTTTTTTGACCCCAAAATATGAAAACTGGAATTCGGCAGCTTCTTTCACTGTTTCTTACGTATTTTGATCAGAAAATTCTAACGGCGCAGTCAGATTTAACATAAGTATGATATTTTTTATTTTATTTGGCGTTAAACGTACACATTCGGGGTCAATTTGCCCTCCATTTGTTTCGAGATTTTGCACAGTTTTGATTGATTCCGCGAGGTTCTGAGAGCTGCATCCAGCAGTACGCATCTAAGTACGTCGATTTAAGTAATAAAAAGGTCACCTAAATTTTTTAAGATTTTTGAAAAAAACGTAAGGTTAACCCCTTTGGTGTTTTTTGACCCCAAAATATGAAAACTGGAATTCGGCAGCTTCTTTCACTGTTTCTTACGTATTTTGATCAGAAAATTCTAATGGCGCAGTCAGATTTAACATAAGTATGATATTTTTTATTTTATTTGGCGTTAAACGTACACATTCGGGGTCAATTTGCCCTCCATTTGTTTCGAGATTTTGCACAGTTTTGATTGATTCCGCGAGGTTCTGAGAGCTGCATCCAGCAGTACGCATCTAAGTACGTCGATTTAAGTAATAAAAATGCCACCTAAATTTTTTAAGATTTTTGAAAAAAACGTAAGGTTAACCCCTTTGGTGTTTTTTGACCCCAAAATATGAAAAGTGGCATTCGGCAGCTTCTTTCACTGTTTCTTACGTATTTTGATCAGAAAATTCTAATGGCGCAGTCAGATTTAACATAAGTATGATATTTTTTATTTTATTTGGCGTTAAACGTACACATTCGGGGTCAATTTGGCCTCCATTTGTTTCGAGATTTTGCACAGTTTTGATTGATTCCGCGAGGTTCTGAGAGCTGCATCCAGCAGTACGCATCTAAGTACGTCGATTTAAGTAATAAAAAGGCCACCTAAATTTTTTAAGATTTTTGAAAAAAACGTAAGGTTAACCCCTTTGGTGTTTTTTGACCCCAAAATATGAAAACTGGAATTCGGCAGCTTCTTTCACTGTTTCTTACGTATTTTGATCAGAAAATTCTAATGGCGCAGTCAGATTTAACATAAGTATGATATTTTTTATTTTATTTGGCGTTAAACGTACACATTCGGGGTCAATTTGCCCTCCATTTGTTTCGAGATTTTGCACAGTTTTGATTGATTCCGCGAGGTTCTGAGAGCTGCATCCAGCAGTACGCATCTAAGTACGTCGATTTAAGTAATAAAAAGGCCACCTAAATTTTTTAAGATTTTTGAAAAAAACGTAAGGTTAACCCCTTTGATGTTTTTTGACCCCAAAATATGAAAAGTGGAATTCGGCAGCTTCTTTCACTGTTTCTTACGTATTTTGATCTGAAAATTCTAATGGCGCAGTCAGATTTAACATAAGTATGATATTTTTTATTTTATTTGGCTTTAAACGTACACATTCGGGGTCAATTTGCCCTCCATTTGTTTCGAGATTTTGCACAGTTTTGATTGATTCCGCGAGGTTCTGAGAGCTGCATCCAGCAGTACGCATCTAAGTACGTCGATTTAAGTAATAAAAAGGCCACCTAAATTTTTTAAGATTTTTGAAAAAAACGTAAGGTTAACCCCTTTGGTGTTTTTTGACCCCAAAATATGAAAAGTGGCATTCGGCAGCTTCTTTCACTGTTTCTTACGTATTTGATCAGAAAATTCTAATGGCGCAGTCAGATTTAACATAAGTATGATATTTTTTATTTTATATGGCTTTAAACGTACACATTCGGGGTCAATTTGCCCGCCATTTGTTTCGAGATTTTGCACAGTTTTGATTGATTCCGCGAGGTTCTGAGAGCTGCATCCAGCAGTATGCATCTAAGTACGTCGATTTAAGTAATAAAAAGGCCACCTAAATTTTTTAAGATTTTTGAAAAAAACGTAAGGTTAACCCCTTTGGTGTTTTTTGACCCCAAAATATGAAAAGTGGCATTCGGCAGCTTCTTTCACTGTTTCTTACGTATTTTGATCAGAAAATTCTAATGGCGCAGTCAGATTTAACATAAGTATGATATTTTTTATTTTATTTGGCTTTAAACGTACACATTCGGGGTCAATCTGCCCTCCATTTGTTTCGAGATTTTGCACAGTTTTGATTGATTCCGCGAGGTTCTGAGAGCTGCATCCAGCAGTACGCATCTAAGTACGTCGATTTAAGTAATAAAAAGGCCACCTACATTTTTTAAGATTTTTGAAAAAAACATAAGGTTAACCCCTTTGGTGTTTTTTGACCCCAAAATATGAAAAGTGGCATTCGGCAGCTTCTTTCACTGTTTCTTACGTATTTTGAACAGAAAATTCGAATGGCGCAGTCAGATTTAACATAAGTATGATATTTTTTATTTTATTTGACTTTAAACGTACACATTCGCGGTCAATTTGCCCTCCATTTGTTTCGAGATTTTGCACAGTTTTGATTGATTCAGCGAGGTTCTGAGAGCTGTATCCAGCAGTAGGCATCTGAGTACGTCGATTTAAGTAATAAAAAGGACACCTAAATTTTTTAAGATTTTTGAAAGAAAACGTAAGGAAAACGTAAACCCCTTTGGTGTTTTTTGACCCCAAAATATGAAAACTGGAATTCGGCAGCTTCTTTCACTGTTTCTTACGTATTTTGATCAGAAAATTCTAACGGCGCAGTCAGATTTAACATAAGTATGATATTTTTTATTTTATTTGGCGTTAAACGTACACATTCGGGGTCAATTTGCCCTCCATTTGTTTCGAGATTTTGCACAGTTTTGATTGATTCCGCGAGGTTCTGAGAGCTGCATCCAGCAGTACGCATCTAAGTACGTCGATTTAAGTAATAAAAAGGTCACCTAAATTTTTTAAGATTTTTGAAAAAAACGTAAGGTTAACCCCTTTGGTGTTTTTTGACCCCAAAATATGAAAACTGGAATTCGGCAGCTTCTTTCACTGTTTCTTACGTATTTTGATCAGAAAATTCTAATGGCGCAGTCAGATTTAACATAAGTATGATATTTTTTATTTTATTTGGCGTTAAACGTACACATTCGGGGTCAATTTGCCCTCCATTTGTTTCGAGATTTTGCACAGTTTTGATTGATTCCGCGAGGTTCTGAGAGCTGCATCCAGCAGTACGCATCTAAGTACGTCTATTTAAGTAATAAAAAGGCCACCTAAATTTTTTAAGATTTTTGAAAAAAACGTAAGGTTAACCCCTTTGGTGTTTTTTGACCCCAAAATATGAAAAGTGGCATTCGGCAGCTTCTTTCACTGTTTCTTACGTATTTTGATCAGAAAATTCTAATGGCGCAGTCAGATTTAACATAAGTATGATATTTTTTATTTTATTTGGCGTTAAACGTACACATTCGGGGTCAATTTGGCCTCCATTTGTTTCGAGATTTTGCACAGTTTTGATTGATTCCGCGAGGTTCTGAGAGCTGCATCCAGCAGTACGCATCTAAGTACGTCGATTTAAGTAATAAAAAGGCCACCTAAATTTTTTAAGATTTTTGAAAAAAACGTAAGGTTAACCCCTTTGGTGTTTTTTGACCCCAAAATATGAAAAGTGGCATTCGGCAGCTTCTTTCACTGTTTCTTACGTATTTTGATCAGAAAATTCTAATGGCGCAGTCAGATGGATCGTAAGTATGATATCTTTTGTTTTATTTGGCTTTAAACGTAATACATTCGGGGTTAATTTGCCCTCCATTTGTTTCGCGATTTTACACAGTTTTGATTGATTCCGCGAGGTTCTGAGAGCTGTATCCAGCAGTAGGCATCTGAGTACGTCGATATCAGTAATAAAGAGGCCACCTAAATTTTTTAAGATTTTTGAAAAATACCTAAGGTTAACCCCTTTGGTGCTTTTTGACCTCAAAATATGAAACGTGGAATTCGGCAGCTTCTTTCACTGTTTCTTACGTATTTTGATCAGAAAATTCTAATGGCGCAGTCAGATTTAACATAAGTATGATATTTTTTTTTTTTTTATTTGGCTTTAAATGTAACACATTCGGGGTCAATTTGCCCTCCATTTGTTTTGCGATTTTACACAGTATTGATTGATTCCGCAAGGTTCTGAGAGCTGTATCCAGCAGTAGGCATCTAAGTACGTCGGTTTAAGTCATAAAGAGGCCACTTAAATTTCTTAAGAATTTTGAATAAAACGTAAGGTTAACCCCTTTGGTGCTTTTTGACCCCAAAAAATGAAAAGTGGAATTCGGCAGCTTCTTTCACTGTTTCTTACGTATTTTGATCAGAAAATTCGAATGGCGCAGTCAGATTTATCGTAAGTATGATATCTTTTTTTTTATTTGGGTTTAAACGTAACCCATTCGGGGTCAGCTTGCCCTCCATTTGTTTCGCAATTTTACACAGTTTTGATTGATTCCGCGAGGTTCTGAGAGCTGATTGACTGAAATATGGTTAAATAATATGTACATTTAAGTTCGAACCTCAAAAAATCTAGATGCGTTACTGACGCACCGCAGGATGTACGATATGACTGACGAGGATGTGGACACAGACCATCAAGAAGATTTGGGTTTTTAATAATAAAAATAATAATCAAATAACAGATAATAATAATATATATTATAAATATATTTTATAAAAATATGTTTAAATATTAATAAGAAATTTATACATTATCGTCTAAATATAAATAATAGGGGCCGATTTCATAATATTTTAATAACAACTCGAATTTCAATTTTTTGCTGATTTCCGTGATTTTTAAGTTTTTTTTTCAGCATTTATTTTATGATCCAATATTAACAGTCTATTAAAAATATATTTGATTTAATTCTCTCATTAAATTTTAATGCTAGTTTAAATTTGACTATGAAATCGGCCCTAAGTTTCGAGTGAGCCAGTAAAAGCATAATGATCACTTTTGGTTATCTTTAAAATAAATAAAACAACATAACGTATTGCGCAATGAGTTTCGGAATATAAACTCATTTTCAGGTACAAAAAATAAAATAATTCGAAATAAATTCGAATTTTTTGGTTTAACTCCAAAATCTTTAACAAATTCAATATTTATACAGATTGTTCTTGGTGTTCCAAAGTATCTGTTGTACTGCTGTGATGTTTCAACTCCAAATCCTGATTACATCCACCATCATTCCACCATTGCACATCTCCGCTTCCAAATATAATAAATATTATCGTTGATACAAGGAACACAACGAAGGTAATCCAAAATACCAAACGCCATTCCGACAAAGTTTGCTAAAATGAAATTATAAATTTCAATTTGGATATAAAAATAATCCAATTACATTTTTGGTAAGAACTCCAATTACATATGGAGTTATTATTCCACACACGGCGCCAATGCCATTTACTATCGCAGTTAGGGTTCCTGCATAGTTTGGTGACATATCCAGCACATTTACTTTTCCTCCGCATACATGAACTCCCATAAAACCCATACCAAGAGCAAAACATCCGACGGTCAAAATTCGGTCACATCCAGCATAGGAAGCTGCAATCAACAGAGCAGCAGCTCCTGTTGTAGCTACAAGAAACAATTTTAAGTAAGAATTAATATAAAACCATAACGAAAACGTACAAATTGTAACAAAAACTTTTCTAGCAGCCGAAATCGACATAATCTTCTTATCTATCAACTTATCACAAATAGGAGCAGCGATCATTGCAAAAATGCACATGACGATATATGGAAGCGATGACAATATTCCACTTTGTTGCACATTGAATTTCAAAACGCTTTTCATATATTTTGGCAAATCATTCAACATCGTGTAAATCCCCCAATCGAATCCAATATTATTTATAACCAACGCCCACAGGGGAACCGAAGTTAAAATAGCCTTCCAAGGGACGTCCTTCCGTTCGGTGGAAACATCTTCTAAAAATGAAATATGTTAACTTATAGATTTCCAAATTAATGTTCTTACTTAATTCTTCTTCTAAATATTTTTTCTCTGCTTCACTGATGTAAGGATGTGAGTTAGGTTCGGAATAGACCAAAAATATCCAAAAAATAAACCAAATCATTCCGCATAAACCAAAAACGTAAAAGGCCGATTCCCAGGATTTGGTGTAGCCTATAATCAAACCACCAATTGCGTTCCCCACGATGTTACCTAAAGAAAAATTTTTTTTACGTTTTTGCGATAAAATTCAAGAATAATTTTTACCTATTGGAAGACCTGAGGTCACCACAGTGGTAATGGTTGCCCTTTCCGACACAGGAACCCATTTTGACAACAAAACGGTCAAGGCTGGAAAGGTTGTTCCCTAAAAGACCAACAAATTTTATTTTAAGTCTGTTGGTTGGCAATATTTACCTCTCCTAATCCAATTAAAATTCTAAACACCATCAACCATGGCCAGTCTCCAAATTTGACTACGACTGGAGTGGCTAAAGTAAAGAGTGCGGTTGAGAAGATTCCTATTCCAAGTACATATTTTCCTCCAAACTTTTCTGCCAACATTCCTCCTGGGTAATGGGATACTATATAACCCCAGTAAAATGAACCCAACACTAGACCTTGAATTTCTTCGCTCCAATCGTAGAGATACTGGGTTCTCTAGCAATGGTATTGAAATATACATTTATGGTTCAATAAACACTGAAGTATTCTTACCACCATGGTTACGTGCGAGATGTTCTGTTGCAGATGAGGATCAGGGCAAATATCTTCCTGGTTAATGTCAGATGAATTATGAGGCTGCACCATTTCTATTATTGCTATTGAGAGTACTGCTCTCATTAGATATGCATTCATTACTCCCAAAGCGCCCAGTATGCTGAAGACGTACCGTTTCGGGATTGGAATACCTAAAATCAAAGATTTACTTGTTAGACTAGGAAAAACAACTTAGAGTTGGTGTGTAGTCAATTTTGTATTTGCAGCTGATTTCAAATTGAAAACATTTAGGGTTTACTATTTTGGATTTAATCCCAGGTTTAGCAACTTTACGGTTATATCAAATATTACATCATAAAAGCAGTCATGTAAATAAGTATTGCTTTAGTAATTTTTAAAATGATTTTTTAATATTTATCAGCAATACTGCGGTTATTTGATAATTATTTAAAATTGAAAGCATAAATTGCAAAAAAAAGATTAGGTAGTACTTATAATAATTATTACTTTTGCATTTAATTATTATGTAGATTGGAGTAAATTAATATCACATACATAGATAATAAATATATTTTATATGTAATAAGTTTGTAATTTATTACAGCTCTAGACTACGGGTAGAAAATTCAAAAAATTAATTCAAAACAAATTTTTTTTTTCTTTTTACTTCCTCTTTATTTGTGCATTTCATGTCTGAAAAACTATTATTTTTCTGTGTTTTATTAATTTTCGCTTATTTCACTCCTCCACCTTTATCATAATTTAAAAATCCTATTAGTTTGCCAAATTTAAAATTTTATAAAAACGAGAAGCAACAAAACCAATTACAAGTACTTGAGATATCTGTGGGTTACCAATACATGCAAATATTTTAAATATTTTTTCTAATCAAAAACAGGTAGAAATGCGACGAATTGCATTATTGGAATTTATACTATGGCAAATTATTTAAATATTTATGTATTTATGAGCAACCTACGTTTTAAAAACATAAAAATATTTTTTTATATTTGTAGGAATTACTAAAAACAATTAGTAAATACAGGGTGTCCCCATTACCGTGCAGAACCTTTGAGGTGGTCATAGGACACATTTCTAAGACAAAATTTCAAATAAAATTTTTGTCCGAGTCCAAACCCTTGGGGAGGGTGTACCTCCCTTTAAAGCAATTTTTTAAATTTATGATTTCAAACGATCATACCTCCGATATTATTGAGTTTTTAGGCTTAATGGATTAGGACGTTTTTAAAGATCATTCGCTTATCTACAAATTAGCTTATAACCCCTTATTGTCTAGAATCAACGGATTTCGAGTTTAAATTAAATTAAATGAAAAACTGTTTAAAAAATTCAGGTTCTATTTTTTTTTATTTTTCTTGCGAACCCCATATCTCTTAAACGAAACGTTTTAGAAAAAATCTGATGACCCAAACCGGATAGGGAATTTAACGGGCTACAACTTTGGTCAAATAAATATTTTTGGCAAACTAACCGTTTTTAGAGAAATTCTGAAAAGAATGAATAAGGTGTAGGCAAATTTATTAAAACAAAGTTTTTAAAATTATTGCTTTTTACCTACACCTTGTTCATTATTTTCAGAATTTCTGTGAAAACGGTTAGTTTCCCAAAAAAATGTATTTAACAAAAGTTGTAGCCCGTTAAATTCTCTATCCGGTTTGGGCCTTAATATTTTTTCTAAAACGTTTCGTTTAAGAGATATGGGGTTCGCAAGAAAAATAAAAAAAAATAAAACCTGAATTTTTTTAACATTTTTGCACTTAATTTAATTTATAACTCGAAATCCGTTAATTCTAGACTATAAGAGGTTATAAGCTAATTTGTAGATAAGCGAATGATCTTTAAAAAAGTTCTAATTCATTAAACCTAAAAATTTATTAATATCGGAGGTATGACCGTTTGAAATTAAAAATTCAAAAAATTGCTTTAAAGGGTTTGCCCTCGGGCAAAAATTCAAAAATTTTATTTGAAGTTGTCCTTTATCAGCACTTCAAAGGTTCTGCACGGTCACGGGAACACCCTGCATATAAAAATAAAAACAATAAATAATCATAAAGTAAATCTAACTTGATATGCGGAGAGCACAGGTTCTTAAATATGGGTCTGTAGACATTTTTGACTTTGGCTGACTTAATTTTTGAGAGATTAGGCTTTAATAATTAAAAATTAACTGGATTAACATTAACTGAATCAAAATTATTAAAAAATGTAATGTAACGCAAGTCGCCTACGTTCAGGCGTTAAAATTGTAATTCTTAACATTTATTCAGATAACCTACCCTCAGAGAAAAAATTGTTGGATACAAAGTAAGAAGACCGGTGCTTTTCACAACCCCAAACGGCAATTTTCGAAATTTATGTAAATGCAGATATAATAAAATTTGGATTACTCACATTTTGAAAGAATAGTTTTCCACAACTGCAGCATTTTTTTTTTCTGAAACGCACGTTATCAACAGTCAACTTTGCTAGGTTCTAGTCGGAAGAAAACTGCAGTAAAAGTAAATAATCAGTAGCGGAACCTCAAGGATAACGCTTTTCCTTATCCGTGCGTGTAATTAATTAAACTCTTGAGAAGGGTTCCACCGACCTTAATTGTTAGTATATGTTAGCTAATTCAAGTATGCCAATTGCACCAACCTTGATTGACCACAATCAAAGTTGGCTAAGAATGCAAATAATATAGAACAAACAATGGTAATGGTTATCCATCCTCAATCCAAATTTTGGAATATTATCCAAACAGGTCATATTTTAGAACAATAATTTTTTTAATTAATCAATGACAATAATTGGTAAAAGCTATGACCTTATTATTTCAATTACAGTATGTCAGTCAATATCGCAATATCCAAGGATGAGGCTACACATAAGAAAAATTCTTTTAAGTAACTTGAATCTACTAATTTCAGAAATCTAAATCTGGAAGTACTGCAAAATTTAAGGAAGTTTCAACATCGATGAAACGGAACCGATGCAATCGGAAGCAGATGCGCTTCCAATCTTAGAAACTACCACGCCTAGACTTACATTAAAATTTGACTTTGAAAATTGTTAACAAACAGTAAACTATGAATAACAAATACAGTTTTGTTATTAATAATAGTATATTACATCATTTGGTTTCAAAAAGTAATAGTTTGATTAAGAAGTACTATTTGCATCTCTAAAGCAAATATGCAATAAAAAGGTAGATTTTCGTATAATAGGTACTGAAGGGTATTCCACAACCCCCCCCCCCGGACCCCCCGGTTTGACAACCAGAGGTTTTTGTGTATACTCTGTAGTTGATTTTATGATAGGAGTCTCTTTCGACATTCCGACATAGTGATTATTATGGATTGGATTTAAACAAATTTGATGTTAATATAAATTTATCTGCACATCTAATCTGATCTGATCTGAACTGATCTAAACTGAACTGAACTAAACTAAACTGAACTGAACTGAACTGAACTGAACTGAACTGAACTGAACTGAACTGAACTGAACTGAACTGAACTGAACTGAACTGAACTGAACTGAACTGAACTGAACTGAACTGAACTGAACTGAACTGAACTGAACTGAACTGTACTGAACTGAACTGAACTGTACTGAATTACCAAAAAAAAATTACAAAGCTGGATCGAAATGTCCTATAAAACTTAAAAGTTTTTCGAAAAGTCAAAATACTTATAACAGGTAAATCAAGGCCGTGTTTCGCATCCCAAGTGCCAAGGGTCTCTGCCTCTTTTCCAGAACTTCCCGAATCTCTTCATTCCATTTTCTTACTTGCTTCATTTCTTTTGTGTTGCAGCCTACTTATTCCACAGCTTCGTCTTAGAAAGTCCATTTCAGTCGCTAAGAGTCTAAATGAAGATCTAAGGCAAGATGGCCGCATTGGTAGTTGAGACTAAATTTTGAGTTCCAATTTATATTTTGAAAATAAAATTAGTGATTTATTTGCATAAGTGCAATTTTTAATGATTTGTATTTAAAAATTGTCCTGTATTTTGGACAAAGTTAGATATTTTTGAAAAAAAAAATTTGATTTGGATTGAGATTTTTTAGGTAGAAGAGATTATTTGGATTTAAAATTAGGATTATTAATAATTAGGATGTTTAAAATTCGTAAAATTTTATTTTATTTTATTTACGGCGACAGATGAGCAATTTATCTTTGAAATTTTACTAAGTTGCCAGAAAACAGTCTTTGTGTAATATTAATTTTGCGAAAATGAAGCCGAAGAAAATTTGCAATAAATTATTAATGACAACTTCAAATAAGGTAGTGGTGTCTTCCAGGGGGTGGTTTTGGGGGTTCAAACCTCCTCCTTTTAAAATAAAAATTTTTAATGATATTAAAAGTATTCTCAATTAAATGCAGATTTATTATAGTCAGGTATACATGACCATTTCCTAATTATTATGAATTTAATGTTTTCTATTTACAACTTAATCAATTTACATAATTATAATAATGTAGTACATCTGTTACAGACTACTGGTTTTAGTGGTAATTATGTATCCGTAAGTTTGCTTGCCTGAGGGTCACCAGCCAATACCTTACTAATCACAGTTTAATGATGCAGAAACTTGTAAATGTTTTTATTACAAAATAATTTACGATCATATTCAAATTATGTGATTAGTGAAAATCTGCCTGCAATTGAAGAACCTAGTAACTCGAGTTACTAAATACTGCTTTGGTGTTCTTGGGAACTTACATATTATAAAATAATAATATATCAGAGGTCAAAGGTAAGAAATTCAGAAAAACGTACTTTGTAACCCGGTGATAATTGTGTGTTGCCCTTGATCTTCGTATATGTTAGATGCACACTGTTGCGGAAGCTAGGCAAATTAGTCAAAATTTTTGCAAATGTATTGTTTTTCTTAATTTTCTTAAACCTCCTATATTATAATTCTGCATATTTTAAAAATAATTATTGGAAGGTATTCCATACCTCCCAAACCTCCCGGTATCAGGGATAATCTGTGATTGACGTTGTTACGTATAATCTATCTATTTTTCACATCTTTTCGGTTCATGTTTAGTTACTAACCTAAAAATGGCGGATCAGTGCGGCATTCAGGCTGCACAACCTTGGCAATCTAGTAACTAAACAGAATTGTAATATCAAAAATGTTTTGATTGGATTAAATTGTTATATATTTTTTTATATAATATGCAAATGACAAAATTCTGATTAATGAAACTGTTCAGAAGTTGGGAAAGAAAGCTACTACTTATTTTATTAAATCAATATAATATGTTTAATAGAAAAATTATTTAAATATTTTACACTATTAAGTAAATGTAATACTAAATTACAGCCATATTTGTATTAGTAAGCGTATTAAAAGCGTCCAGCAAATTTCTTTTAAAGGACAAATACAATTTGATTACTTTGGCAATTAACGTAACATAATTTGAACAAAGAGTTTGATAATTCCATATCTACACGGATTCTTTTTGGTTTTCCGAATTATCAGTTGTATTTTTACGGTTCTTCAACTCAAAACTCTCCTCCGATTCTTCAGCATTCCACCATTGCTCATCTCCGCTTCCAAATACGATGTATATTAACGTCGTTGCAATGAATACGAAAAACGTAATCCAAAATACCAAGCGCCATTCCGACAAAGTTTGCTAAAAAATATTCCAAAATTTTTGAGTTCAATTGAAAAAATATTTATTTACATTTTCGGTAAGAACTCCAGCCAGATATGGAGTTATGATTCCACACACAGCGCCAATCCCATTCACTATCGCTGTTAAGGTCCCTGCATAATTTGGTGACAAATCCAGCACATTTACTTTTGCTCCGCAATAACAGACTCCCATAAAGCCCATTCCAAGAGTAAAAAAGCAGACGGTCAAAATTCGGTCACAACCAGCATAAGAAGCTGCCATCAACAGAACAGCAGATCCTGTTGAGGCTACAATAAACAATTTTACTCTCAGCAAAGCCAGCAGGGTAACTCACAAACTGTAACAAAAAATTTTCTAGCAAACGAAATACTCATAAATTTTTTCTCAATCATTTTATCGCAAATTGAAGCCGCGATCATTGCAAAAATCCACATGACGATGTAAGGTAGCGACGACCAAATCCCACTTTGTTCCACGTTAAATTTCAAAATACTCTTCATATATTTTGGTAAGTCGTTTAACATCGTGTAAATCCCCCAATCAAATCCAATATTAACTACAACCAGCGCCCATATAGGAATAGAAGTTAAAATTGCTTTCCAGGGAACATCAGTCCGTTTGGTGGAAGTGTTTTCTGAGAATTACAAAAAATTATGATTTGGTCTTCCAAATTAACTTCTTTACTTAATTCTTCTTCTAGGTATTTTTTCTCGGCCTCACTGATGTATGGATGTGTGTTGGGTTCCGAGTAACCCAAAAATAACCAAAAAGCAAACCAAATAATTCCAGAGAGACCAAAAACGTAAAATGCTAATTCCCAGGATTTGGTATATCCGATTATTAAACCCCCAACTGCGTTTCCGATCACATTGCCTAAAACGAAAATTTTTAATTATTCTGGCAAAAATTATAGAGGTTTTACCTAGTTGAAGACCTGCGAAAACCAGGGTGGCAATGGTTGACCTCTCTGAGACCGGAATCCATTTTGACAACAAAACATTTATAGCCGGAAAGGTTGTTCCCTAAAGAGATCACATTGCATTTTAAGTCGGATGTTTTAGAAAGTTTACTTCTCCTAATCCAATTAAAATTCTGAACACCATCAACCATGGCCAGTCTCCAAGTTTTACCACGAATGGAGTGACTAATGTGAAGATAGCGGTTGATAAAATTCCCAATCCAAGGATATATTTTCCTCCAAACTTTTCGGCCAGCATTCCTCCTGGGTAATGAGACAGCACGTAACCCCAGTAGAATGAACCTAAAACTAAACCCTGAATCTCTTCGTTCCAAGAATAGAGATACTGAGTGCTCTAGCAAGGATTAGCGAAGTTACATTTGTCGTCTGATAATAATTTAAATATTCTTACCTCAACAGTGCTTACGTGTGAAACGTTTGGCCCCAGATCAGGATCAGGGCAAATATCTTCCTGGCCAATATCAGATGAATTAAGGGGCCGCACCATTTCTATTATGGCTACTGACAGTACAGCTCTCATTAGGTATGCATTCACCACACCCAAGCAGCCCATCATGCCAAAAACATAACGTTTTGGGATTGGAATACCTAAAAATATGGTATAATAACAATAACAATAAGTAAATTCATAGAAATTTGTAGGTAGGTATTAGATAAACGAAAACTAAAGATAAGTATCAGTTTCTAAAACACACAAAATTCTGATAAACATAATCCAAATTATCGAGATATATTACTTTATCAAAAATATATTTTTTTCCGAACGTCGAAAGATTCCAGGGTTTACTGCCAAGCACTTTGCTAAAGTACTTTAGTGCCGCCCGTCATAAAAGTGGAAATTATTTTAATTTTAATTTTTTAATTCTCTCTCGCAAAAATATTGTAAACAATAATTTATTAACACACAAAGTAATATTAGATAATTAATACCTGGAACCAAAGATATATAACTAGGGTTTCTAAACGCTGCCAGCCGTTTGTAACACATCGGCGCTGATTTTTTTTTTTTGAAAAATCAGATTGTTAGTAGTTTGGTGACACTCTTTCCAAATACATTTGAACTTGATGTTAAAAAATATTCACTTCGATAACTTTAACTGCACAGATAGCAATAAAGATAATAAATTTCTAACCGGGTACTTAATCTGCAGGATAAACTTACTTATTTGGCAATCTTTTTAAAGGCATTGTCAACAAACGACAGATAACATAAACCCAATATTTTCCACGGTTTCCACGATTGCCTGAGGTTCCAAAGGAGAAAGTGTAGCAGCCCTACCCACAGACGAATCAGTACATACATATCAGTTCGTCCTCGGTGGCTATTTGGGTGTGTCCCAGCGAGCGACTTTTTATATTATATTTAAAAATCTCAAAGTATTTGCTGAAAATTTCTGATGCAATTTATTAAAATATATCCCATTAAATGTACTAATAGCCACGGGTTAACCACACCCAAATATTTTTAATCTAATAAATATCACAGCATTACTGTTGTATCAAATATTACATCATAATACTATACTCCATAGTGTGGAAGTTGTAAAAACGATTTTTAATGTTATTTCCGCAATAATGCGGTTTACTAAATAATTATTTAAAATTAAAAGAGAAGCTTATGAAAGACTGATAATAATAATAATTATTCATCCTATTAGAGATAAAAGTAATTCTGACGTAAGAATTACAATACAATAAATCCTCCTTTTTATTATAAAAGCATAAGATTGTTTTTCCCATACTCTCTAATCTCTAAAATAATTAGAGGAACAAATAATTAAACATTAAATTTAATTCAGTTAAATTCCGTAATTTTTGACTTCTGGCCGCTTCAGGGATGTTTTAAATGAGCACGAGGGTTCAGTAATTCGTGTATTTCACGAATGGTCAAATGTTCCGAAATGTATGTACTCCAAATCAATTTTAATTTATTTTGAACTTTGATTTTGGATAATAATATTTACTTTTAAATAAAAATAATATTTATAAAATAAAAATTAAAAAAAAAATTTTAATAAAAATAAAATTTAATAAATTATTAAATTATAAAACAAAAATAAAAAATATTATCCGGGATGGCATTAAAATTGTATTCGCCCCTGGGGGGGGGGGGTTATAAAGTCATTATTTATTAACAGAGGTTTGGGTTTTGGCACATTTCAAGTAAAAATTCAAAATATTCTCGAAAATTTCATTGTTTTAATTATTTAAACGGTTACGTATTGCTTAAAAAAATTGTTACAAATATACCTATACTCACATTTTGAAAGAACTGTTTTCCACTTCAGCATTTTAGCAATCAATTGTTTACTTGAACCGCACGTTTCCACTGTCTAAACAACATTCGACTTTGCTAGTTTATTGAAAACTGCTACTGCAATTTTAAAAGTACAAATATAATCAGTAGCGGAACTTCAAGGATATCATTTTTCTTTGTCCTTGCGTAGAATTCATTTACATTATTTAGCTCAATGTTTATGTGATTTTGGTTGTTTTTAAGTGTCCGATGCTTAGAAGTTCTGGTTATATTCAAACAGAAATTTTGCAAAATTTTTCTATGTATGCAGGTACATACATAACGTCACACCAGGATTGGATTAAGCTTTTTTGGTGCCAACGGAAATTTTTTTAAGGGCTATTTAACATGAAATTCACTATATAGGGTAAATTCGCCGGATTTCGGCCATTTAACAGAATTTTCATGTTGGCCCCTCTAGCTGGATCTTGACTGGAATGCCTTGACATCGGCCGATTCAATCCATCTTCTCACGCTTAATTGCTCGGATTTTTGCTTAAAAATTCAAATTTCCCGATTTTTCCTGGCGAAATTGAATTTAGTATTCTAAAAGACTGAAAATTCTTCGATATGTACTGGAGGGTGTTCCACACCCCCCAGACCCTCCGGTTAATAATCTTGACGTCATTTACGCTGGCCATTAACGTCACTGACCGGCCAATGACATCAACACCCGTTAACGGTGGGCAATAATGTAAATATTTTCAGGTGATTGTAATATATACGTCTTTGGACGGCTAATGACGTCAAAATTGTAAACCGGGGGGTCTGGGGGGTGTGGAACACCCTCCAGTGCATATCCCATAATTTCCACTCTTTTAGATTACTTGAAGAAAATAGGGAATTTATAATATGTGTACCCCCCAGTACATATCACAGGATAGCCACTCGTAGAATAGGGGACGTCCATTAATTACGTGAGGCGATTTTAGCGATTTTTCGACCACCCCTCCCCCTCTGATGAGATGTCGTGAGATTTTGTTCGATCCCCCCTCCCCTAATCTCACGTGAGATTGTTTGTTTTACCTTCTTAATTTAACCCAATTCTTTCGCAATTTTTCAGTTTCTGGCGGAAAAAAAATTACGCGATATTTGCTGAGACCCCCCCTCTCCCCCACGTGAGATTAGGTGAGATTCTTCTCAACCCCCTCCCCCCTCTAAACGTCTCACGTAATTATTGGACGTCCCCATACTTGGAGAAGATAGGGAATTTATAGTTTTACAAATTTTGCCCGGAGAAACCGGGAAATTTAAATTTTTGCGTTACTTTTAAATTATTGAAAAACGGGGAATCCCCCAGAAGGGAAACGAAATTAAATGTTTAAATATTATACCGCTTAAAAGAGATCCACCGTCTAGCTGCCCGTCGGCGGACGGGTTTTCCAGCTAGTAATCATTTAACATGTGTATGACAAAAAAATTTAAAAACACTTTGACCTAAACAATAAATGATAGAAAGTTATCATGCATCGCGTGCCAAGTGTAGTTTAAAAACTAAAAATTAAACACAATTAAGGAAAGAGAGATAGACACATGTACCTACTGCTTCTTCGACTTCCTAGCCAAAACACTATGACATGTGTTTCTGACTCATTAGTCGTCATCAGTATCGCATACTTAATTGTGTGAACTTTACGGCTACTGATCTAAAAATTCCATGTGGACGATGTATTCCCGTCACTACACAAGAACAAAGACCGCGCCAATAATAATTTTAGACTTTTGTTTTTTTCAGTTTTAATTTAATTTAATTTAACATTCTTTGGTGTACGAGCGCGGGCGAAGGCCGCTTATAAGCAAACTCATTCTTATTATTCCTATAAAAATCGGTTTCTCTAAACTTTGTTGTTTTACCTATTTTATAATCCGGTTCTGTAGTCAATCACCCACTTATGTTTATGTGTATAGATAAAAATAGCTGAAAGTGTGAATAATCTGGTTTCGTTGCAAACAGCATAAATTGAGTTTTCTTTAAATGGTAATTGAAGTGATTGGATATATCAATATAATAATTTTATTATTAATTTATTATTATTAATGCGTCACTGATATGATGCAACTATGATGCATTCGATTCAAGCTATTTTGCCATCGAATTTAGGAGTTTAATTAACCCTATTCAATTTAGCTAGTTAGAGCCCAACAGGAAATGCCTCTGGCGTCATTTTCTATTATCAATATTTTAAGTCAATCAATGACCATAGTATAATAATATGAAAAAATGGAAGGAGTGAACCAACGACCTTATTTCTTATTTTATTTTTTTTGTTTCTTATTTAAAAATTTTTTAATTTTTAATTTTAATTTAAATTTAAGTTTTAAATTTCCAAAATCAAATTGAAGAAAAGCTTCCAGTTTTGAAAAAATTGCAATAGTGATAACTATGGCAATCTATTAGTAAAGTCATTGAAAGTTGATAGTCTCAACTTCCGTTATTGATAAACTACTTTGTTTACAATAAATTTACAAAAACATTAGTGGTGTATAGAAGGAAAATCCTGATTAGAAAACTGCTGTCCTGTATAATGCAAACATTAAGTTAACTTAAATTAACTTAACTTAAATTAACTTAACTTAAATTAACTTAAATTAACTTAAATTAACTTAACTTAAATTAACTTTACTTTACTTAAAGTTAACTTTCGTTTAATAATTTGTTTCTCAGTATTTTTCAAAAATAAATAAGGGAACCACGTAAAGGACCAACTATTACAAAAAACTATGTAACTTATATTGTATTATGTATTTCATAAAAATCGGTTTAAACATTTAATAATATCATATAATATAAAACTAAATTACAGCCGCATTTGCATTAGTAAGCGTAACAAAGGTTTCAAGTATGTTAATAAAACAACAATAAATATCTTTCGAAATGAGCTTAACATAATAATATTGTACAATAACTTTTCGGATCCAAAACTCATCAGCACTTGGTATATTTCATTGTGAAATAAATTAATAATTTTTTTTACAAAATCCCACAATTAACGAATTGATTTTGAAAAATTTGTACCATAATTGCTTTGTTAAAAAAATAAAATACTACATGGAGGAATGTTCACACTGATTGTTTTTGCTTTTCCAAAATATCAGCATTTTTTGTGTTGTTGCGGTTCTTCAACTCCAAATCTTTATTTGAACTTCCTTCGTTCCACCATTGCTCATCTCCACTTCCAAATAAAATAAATATTATCGTCGCTCCAATCAACACGAAAAACGTAATCCAAAATACCAAACGCCATTCCGTCAGAGTTTGCTAAAAAAAAATCATTCCAGTTTTTAAAGTTCACTCTAAAAATAATGTTCTTACGTTTTCGGTCAAAACTCCAGCCAAATATGGAGTTATTATACCACATACGGCACCGATTCCGTTTACCATTGCGGTAAGGGTTCCCGCGTAGTTAGGTGACAAATCTAACACATTTACCTTTAGGCCACAAGTGCAAACTCCCATAAAACCCATACCAAGGATAAAAAAGCACACAGTCATGATTCGGTCACAACCAGCATAAGAAGCTGCCATCAACAGAGTGCCAGATCCTATTGCAGCTAAAATAAAGAATTGTATTCTCAGTAAAACCAGAAAAAAAACATACAAACTGTAATAAAAAATTTTCTAGCGAACGAAATCCTCATAATCTTTTTTTCTATCAGTTTATCACAAATCGCAGCTGAGATCATCGCAAAAATGCACATGAGGACGTACGGAAGTGCCGACCAAACGCCACTTTGTTGCACATTAAATTTCAAAACACTTTTCATGTATTTTGGTAAATCATTTAGCATCGTGTAAATCCCCCAATCAAATCCACAATTAATTGTAGCCAGCGCCCAAACAGGAACAGAAGTGAAAATAGCTTTCCAGGGAACATCCTTCCGTACGGTTGAAACGTTGCCTAAAATTGGAAACAGGTTAAGCTGTGGTTTTCAAAATTAATTTTCTTACTTAATTCTTCTTCTAAGTATTTTTTCTCGTTCTCGCTGATGTATGGATGCGAACTTGGTTCAGAGTAAACTAGAAACAACCAAAACATAAACCAAATGATTCCACTTAAACCGAAAACGTAAAATGCTGATTCCCATGATTTGGAATATCCAATTATTAAACCACCAACTGCGTTTCCCACGACAGTACCTGGAAGAAATTCGTTTTGGTGTCATTGAAATTACATTTTTTTAATTTTACCCATTGGAAGACCTGAGGTGACTAAGGTGGTAATGGTTGACCGCTCTGAGAGGGGAACCCATTTTGACAACAAAACAGTTATAGCTGGAAAGGTTATTCCCTAAAAAGAACACATTGTATTGTAAGTCGGATGATTTAGAAAGTTTACCTCTCCTAATCCAATTAAAATTCTGAACACCATCAGCAATGGCCAGTCTCCAAGTTTGACCACGACTGGAGTGAGTAAAGTAAAGAAGGCGGTCGATAAAATTCCTATTCCAAGTACATATTTTCCTCCAAACTTTTCGGCCAGCATCCCTCCAGGGTAATGCGATACCAAGTAACCCCAGTAGAAAGAACCCAAAACCAAACCTTGAATCTCTTCGCTCCAACTGTAGAGATATTGGGTTTTCTAACGATGGTTTTGGTATTTACATTAATTTGTCCTATAACAATTTAAGTAGGTATTCTTACCATTGCGTTTGCACGCGAAACGTTTAGCTCCAAATAAGGATCCGGGCAAACGTCTTCCTGGTTGAGGTCAGATAAATTCAGAGGGTGCACCATTTCTATTATGGCTACAGAGAGTACAGCCCGCATTAGATACGCGTTCAATACACCCAGGAAACCCATTAGGCCAAAAACATACCTTTTTGGAATTGGAATACCTGAAAAACAAAGGTTGTTTGGTTAATAATTTAAAAAGAAGAAAAGTGGAAAATTAATAAAAATTAAAAGAAACATAAATATAAAATTAATTTATATAAAAATATAGAATGTACACTTTTCGAATTTTTCATAAAATTTCCTGCATAGGAAAACATAAATTTATTATATTATCATATAATTATGTCAGAATCCTTACTTCTAGCCGCAATTAAATGATTTATTTAATTGTTTCTTTGAAGAGCTTACTTTTTTAATTTAAAATAATTATCTGCGCTATTATCAATCAGGAAAAAATTTAAAAAATCGGTTTTCCTTCTTTTATACTTATTTAAATGGCCACTTCTTGTAAAAAAATATGATTGTGGTTAACCCATGATTATAATAATGCATTTCGATCAACTATATCCGTGACGACTTAATTGAAAAAAAAGATTTTTAGAAAACATCGAATCAGCTACAAATACAAAATTGATTACACAGCATTTCTGTGCTTTTTGTAATCCTTTTTCGATGATGTTCTGTAATTAATTTTACTTTGGGCAGCAGTTGTAAAGAAAAATGCTAAACAGCAAAAGTCAGTGATGCTGATGATGTATTACGTAAGTCCAAATAATAAAATATAATTTTTCGTATTATGATAATTAATAATGTTTTTATTATTGGCTATTGTTGTTTTTAATTTATATTTAAAACAATAACAAACATAAAGTAGTAAGAGTTCGTCCGAGCTACGCAAACCTGCCGAAAATATTAGGACGAATTTTATTTGAAATTTCACAAATCAAGAAGATGGAAATTCTATTTTAGAGTAAAATACAAAATTATAGTCCATACCCCCGAATGACGTAGGTGTCTTTGCAATAATTAAGGGACCACCTTAATTTAATTTTAAATTAATCAATTAAATTATTGCAGTTCGACAAATTGTGTTTCTATATTCGATTATCGATTTACAAAAATTGAATTTTTAAATAAGTTGAATAAAATCGAAATTTGTTTAACCGGTCTGGTTGGCACATAATCAAGTAAAAATCAAAAATTAAAATAATTTTTGAATTAGGTACTCACATTTTGAAAGGATAGTTTTCCATGATTTCATCATTTTTTCTGTAAATTTAGCTGTTAAATTCCGCACATCAACAGTCAGTTTTGCTAGTTTGATAAAAACTGCAAATGCAACAAAAGAAAATGATCAGTGCCGGTACTTCAAGGATAACGTTTTCCTCCGTTCATGCGTGTATATAATTAACGTTTTACTCATACAATAAAAGGTTTATTTAATTTAACTCCACATCCATGTAATTTTGGTTGATAATTTTGCAAAATTTTATTTGAAATTTTAAAATATTAAATATTTATAATTGATTATAGTCCTTTTTACGAATTGGTTTGCTAATCGAACACCTGAGCAGAGTGATTGGATTTATCTAAATTCAAATGATTCAAATGATGCAATTGCATTCTCCTACGTTTGTGTTTTTTTCGAAAATTTTAAAAATCTCTGTTGCTGTTTTACCAAGCAAATGTTCGGAAATTTTCAAATCCACAAAAAAAAATTTTTAATTAATTATCATAGTACCTATATGGAAAATCGGAAGTAGTGAAAGCTACGATCTTAGCTCATATTGTATGTCAGTCAATGTCAAGGATTGAAAAATGGTTAAGAATATTTTTGAAGCAGTTGACAGAATTTTAAATATATTTCAACATTGAACCGATTCAATCGGAAGCAGTAAACACGAAAACATCCAATTAACTAATAAATTCGAAATTGGTGACCCACGCTTTTGCTTAACTTGTTGTTTCCAAAGGATGCGAATAATTCGAGACTGGAAAAAATTATATTTTTTAATTAATTAATTGTTAATTAATTATAACATCAAAATTAAATTGCGCGCCATTGCCGTTCGATTCCTACTGAAATCCACTGAAAAGTTTACTACAATTAATTTTGCCAATAGTCTGGTGACCTTCAAATTGTTAGTAATTTTTATATTTTTTTTATGAAGTAATATGAAGTAAAATTTTTGATTTTCGATTAAAAAAATTAATCAATCAAATAAATTACATTGCCTTCTTGTTCTTCTTCTTCTCCTTTTTCTTCTTCTTCTTCTTCTTCTATCAGCGAAAAGCTTTTTTTACTAAATTAATATTATGCTATAAATTTATTAAATGCAAATAATAGAATTAATTAAAATTAAAATAATTATTCTTAACCAAGTTCTAATCACAACAATGATTTATTTATTTATTCGCAAATTATTAAAAATAATTAAATAATATAGTAACAACAATAAATAATTAATTATTGTTCTCGCTTCAATAATAATTTTTATATTAAATTAAAAAATAAGTTTTTAAAGTCTACCCTCAACTGCAGTCTCGATTCACTCCTCGACAACCCTTTAAATCCAGCTTTTTTATTATAAATATAGTAATTATAAATCAAAAGGCTTTGTTAGTCAATTTAATTTTGTAAATAAATAAATATATTCAGGGATTAATTGACATAGCCATGTAGCCGAAAATATATTGTATATTTTATTTTAAACCAATCTGGGCTTAGCAAAATTTGTAAAATAATCCTAATTTATAAAATGCCAGCACGCTGCCGCTGCTGCTACAGCGTGTCATTTTTAGTGAAAAGAAGCACTCTGATTGGTCCATTTTTTTACCAACCGAAAAATATATTTGTTTAATAGTAATCCAAACCGGGAAATTTGAATTTTTAAGCAAAAATGAGTGAAATTTAACCTTCGCTTCGGGTAGAAAAAATTAAAACTTTACTGCTCACGGAGTTTAGCAACAACTCTCTGTGTTACTTTGAAAATTAATTATAAAAATATAAAGTCAAAATTGTAAACCGGGGGGTCTGGGGGGTGTGGAACACCTTCCAGTACATATCGCAGAATTTGGAGAAGATAGGAAATTTATAATTTTCCAAATTTCGCTAGGAAAAACCGAGAAATTTGAATTTTTAGCAAAAGTGGGGGAAGTTTAAACCTTAACTTAAAAAATCATCTATTTAAGTGCCTTACTGCTCGGAGTTTAGCAACAAAGTTTGCGTAACTTGCGTCAAAATTATAGTCAAAAATGTAATCCGGGGGTTATGAGAGTGAACATATCCTGCGATATGTACTGGAGGGTGTTCCACACACCCCAGACCCCCTAGCTTACATTTATTTTATTTATAACTAGCAGGTCAGGCGGCCTACCGGCCGTCACTTTTATTGTTTACTTCTTCTTTACTTTTTTTCTTTACTTTTTCACCATTTACTTTTATTTTATTTATAATAGTTTATAATTAATTTAATCTATAATAATTATAAAAATATAAAGTCAAAATTGTAAACCTGGGGGTCTGAGGAGGGGTGGAGGCAAACGCAATACTGTTTTTTCTACATTTTTCAAACTTGTGGACACAATATCTATCTAAGGTGTAGCATAGGATTATTTTGATTGCGTGTCATTAGTTATAAATTTTTAAAACTCAAAATTTTGATAAAAATCAGAGTTTTTTTTCTAACAGCTCTCATTTCTACAAAAAAATTAAAAGCAAATTTTCCCCATGCTATATTCTAGGAGTTGCCTTTCTGTATAAGAAAAAAATTTACTTTTAATTTTTGGACGATGCCTGACACAAGAAAATAATTCCACTTCAGCAAGGATTTTTAAAAAAGGCTCATATCGCCATCAATCCTAATCTATAAAATCCCAGCACGCTGCTCGTGCTCCTGCTCTTGCTCCTACAGCGTGTCATTTTTTGGTGAAAAAAAAACACTCTGATTGGTCGATTCTTTTACCAACCGAAAAATATATTTGTCCAATATTAATCCAAACCGGGAAATTTGAATTTTTAAGCAAAAATAAGGGAAATTTAACCTTTGGCTTAAAAAAATTAAAACTTGGAAAGCATATTTATTTAATTACTTTGCTAACGGAGTTTAGCAGCAACTTTCGGTGTTACTTTGAAAGTTAATTAAATAATTATTATAAAAATATGTTACGGTCAATGATGACAATTCGGCTATTAACGTCATTGGCCGGTCATTGACGTCAATGACCATGCATTTTGGGCGATGCTAACATTTAAAATTTCATATGAGGTTTTTACATCATTGTCCGGGCAATTACGTTAATACCCAAAACTACTATTCTATAGATTCCGTATTCTATCACTCTTAGTGATAGCCGTCACACACGTTTCGTATTTCGGCGAGGTCGGGTTTCCCAGTCGAGGTGGATTGATTTCGGAAATGTTTTTAGTGAGTAAGAAAGCTCCAGGCGCTTCGTGCCGTTTTGACTGATGCAACCACGACGATCCACCTTAAAATGAGTTTGCGTTTGTCTGAATTAAATAAAAATCGCTGTACACTTACGAAGCCGTGAAAAGGGTCGAGTTGCTGTCATTTATACGGAAAAAGCGTGCACGACAAAGAAAATAAAGTGCATCGCCATTTTGTGTTTATTATAAATAAACAGAAAATAAACAAAATTATAAATTCCCAATCTTCTCCAAGTATATTCTAAAAGAGTGGAAATTCTGCAACATGTACTGGAGGGTGTTCCACACCCCCCAGACCCCCCGGTTTACAATTTTGACGTCATAGCCCATTTACGCTGGCCATTAACGTCATATTTACATCATTGCTCACCGTTAGCGGATGTTGACGTCATTGGCCGGTCAATAACGTTAATAGCCAGCGTAAATGGGCTATGACGTCAAAATTATAACCGGGGGGTCTGGGGGGTGTGGAACACCCTCCAGTACATATCGCAGAATTTCCACTCTTTTAGAATTCTTGGAGAAGATATGGAATTTATAATTTCTCAAATTTCATCAGAAAAAAATCGGGAAATTTGAATTTTTAAGTTAAAATAAGGAAAATTTAACCTTCGGCTATAGAATATTAAAGCTTGGAAAACATTTATTTAGTTTAGCAGCAACATTTTGCATTACTTTGAAAATGTTGAAAAACGGGGAGTCCCCTACTGAGGGGAAACGAAATATGCCGCTAAAAAAGAGATCCGATCCACCGTCTAGCTGCCCGTCCGCAGACAGCTAGTTGTTATATAAAAGAACACTTGCTGCATGATCACAAATTTATATTCAGAAATATATTTAAATAAAATATATTACAAAATTATAAATTGTTTTAATTAAATGTCAATCGCTAAGAAGTAATTGCGTTCTTGTAGTACCTACCTGTACAATAATATATAATCCAAATAATTGACTAAGAAATTATTCTAATGAAGTGTAATTAGAATTTATAAATACTCGATTTATAAGGTAGGTACTATATCTTTCAACTTAACACAGCATATTTAATTTTTTACAAAATTCCCTAAGGCTTACAAATCGTAAAATTCATGATTCATACCTAAGTATTTGTAAGTTAATAAATTAATTATTATTGGCAATCCATTAAAAAGTATTTCATTTAAACAAATTGCAAAATTATTTATTCAATTTTTTTCTGATTTTTTCTGTTATATCCTATCGTTAACCAAAAATTGACGAAGTCATGGCAATTTGAATGATGTGAAACTCGATTACCCAGGTTGTGCGGCCTGAAGGCCGCACTGATCTGTCACTCTCCCCCATGAGCATTCAATTTTTACATTTTACAATACATTTTTTATTATTTGGGGATGAGGGCGAGTCTAAAAGTAAGAAAAATGTCTTATGTGATACATCAACGGCCCCTAAACACATCAGATATTAGTATACATGATTGCCGCCAAATAACTGTCGGCCAAAAACTAGTCGGCGAAATAATCTGTCGGCCAAGTGATTGGATACCCTTAAGATTAACCAATTCAGATGACATACAGAATAAAATAGATTCTCATATATTTTATGATTATGAAGGTTCTCTTAATGAGTGAATACAGTGGAAATCAAATAGTACGCAACTTGATTGGTGTGCACCTCGATTGATGTGGTTGAAAAAAGAAATTGAATAATTAAAGTGTTTCAAGGTTGGTAGAGACAAAGGGTATATTTAATATTTTATGTTTTCACTTTTTAAAAGCTGAAATTAAATTTAAAGCTGTTATTTGATCTAGCTGTAAATGCAATCAACTGCTAAAGTTGAAGAATCCAGTTTGAATTCATGGTCATCTCCATGCTTCTTGAATCCGGTAGTTTCTTTGAGCTGGTGTTTGCCACCTTAATAATAAAATAGACTAGAAGTAGGCTGTAAAACTTAATTTCATAAGTTAAGATACCAACAACCGCAGTTTAAAGAAAAAATTAAAGACACAAAAATAATGCTTAAATATAAACTACAAATGATAAGAGCAACAGATTTCATCTTGGATTTACTTAAAAAGTCAAAAAATGCTTTTGAAATTGTTCAAAGTTTTAAATTATCACACTGGCCATGTAAGTTTCCAAGGTAAATTATTTTTGAAAATAGAAACTTTGAATTTATTACATGGCCAGTGCGATAAATGAAAATTTTATCAATGTCGAAAGCATTTTTTGACCTTTTAAGTAAAAGCTAGATGATATCTAATGGTGTTATCGTTCGTAATTTATATTTCTACATTATTTTTGTATCTTTCATTTTTTCTTGATTTCCATGTTCGGCTAACTCATTCAGCACCCGGTATACAGTGCAGAGCATAAGTGTTTAAAGGGAAGCATAACAGACAATCACATTTAAATAAAAATATTAAAAACTGCATATTATTCTGCATTTTTATGTTATGTAATTATTAATTATTACTGTTTTTATCCCAAGATTTAAAAACAATATTTAATTTTTTTAAATTTTTTTTAACTAAAATTAAATGCATCAACAATTTTTAATTGGACAATCATCATTAAATGCATCACTAATGACACTTGATTGCTCAATAATTAAACTTTTAAATTATCAAAATAATTATAAATTACTACTTCGAAATAATTAATCTCGATTTATTAGAAGCAACAAAATTAACTGATTCATGTGAAGAGTATTTTCTATTATCTTCAAAAATTTATAGATAATAATTAAAATTGAAAATTTAAAGCTGTCGAAAAGTATAATTTGATACTAGAGCAGATGAGCAAGTTATCATCACTTCATTTACCTTCCCATTAATAACATTAAATTTAGTTTTAGTTCAAAATCTTAGCAGTAATCTCAGTGTTTTAGTTGTTTTTAGAATTAATTTTTGTAAATACTTAATTTTTAATCCCCCCCCCCCGCGGTTGGGTACTCCTGATGTACGAGTGGGTAGCCGCGGTGTAAATACTAATCGCGTCGTATACATTGCTGTAATCTAAAACCCAAAATAGATCTGTGAGCTATGTGGAAGGCAACGGGAAACTACCCCATTAATTAAAATTTCCTAGAACGTCATCTTGGCTTTGGCTGAGTGATCGCCTGAATTATTATAAATAACAAATTATGAAAAGAAGCTATTAGTCTTAATAAATATAATATAACAAGATGTACATTTTATAAAAATATGTTTAAATATTAATAATAAAAATTTTTATAATAAAACAACTTAAATTATCTTGTTATTTTTCAAAATCTTAAGAATGTGTTAACATAATCTGATTTGTTCAATCTTGAATATTTAATAAACTTTGTTAAATATTAACAGTTTGATTTAGTTGACATAATTGATTTAATTCTTCCATTAAATGTTAATGCTACTTTAGATTTGACGATGAAATCGGCGCTGTCTTACAATTTTCAAATCAGCCAATAAAGCTTAATAAACACTTGGGTAATTTTCAAAATAAACATAACAAAATGTATACAACAAAGAGTTTCAAATTAAAAACTCATCTTCAGGTACAAAAAATGAAGTAACTCGAAATAAATTCGGATTTTTAAAATTTATTGTTTTTGGTTTTCCAAAGAATCTGCTGTATTGTTGTAATTTTTCAACTCTAAATCTTGTTTACATTTTCCTTCATTCCACCACTGCACATCTCCACTTCCAAATATTACGAACACTATCGCTGACGCAAGGAACACGAAGAAAGTAATCCAGAATACCAAACGCCATTCCGACAAAGTTTGCTGAAATAAAATTATAAATTTCAGTTTATACATGAAAATATTCCATTTACATTTTTGGTAAGAACCCCGATTACATATGGAGTTATTATTCCACACACGGCGCCAATGCCATTTACTATCGCAGTTAGGGTTCCTGCATAATTTAGCGACAAATCCAGTACATTTACTTTTGCTCCGCATACATGAACTCCCATAAAACCCATACCAAGAGTAAAACATCCCACGGTCATAATTCGGTTGCAACCAGCATAGGAAGCTGCAATCAGTAGCACGGCAGCTCCAACTGTGGCTACAATAAACAATTTCATTTTGAAATTATTTCAAAATCCTAACAACTTACAAATTGTAACAAAAAATTTTCTGGCAAATGAAATCGTCATAATCTTCTTGTCTATCAGCTTATCACAAATCTGAGCAGCAGTCAGCGCAAAAATGCACATGACGATATAAGGAAGAGATGACCATGTTCCACTTTGTTGCACATTAAACTTCAAAACGCTTTTCATATATTTTGGCAAATCATTTAGCATTGTGTAAACTCCCCAATCGAATCCGATATTACTTAAAATCAGCCCCCATAGCGGAACAGAAGTTAAAATTCCTTTCCACGGAACATCCTTCCGTTCGGTTGAAACGGTTTCTTAAAATTAGATATGTTCAGTTATGGTTTTCCAAATAAATTTTCTTACTTAATTCTTTTTCTAAATATTGTTTTTCTTTCTCGGTGATGTATGGATGTAAGCTTGGTTCCGAGAAGACCAAAAATAACCAAAATATAAACCAAATGATTCCACATAAACCAAAAACGTAAAATGCTGATTCCCAGGATTTGGTATATCCAATTATTAAACCACCAACTGCGTTTCCCATGACATTGCCTAAAAAAACTTCTTTGTAGTGGTTTTGAAGGATAATTATGAAGATTTTACCCATTGGAAGACCTGAAGCGACTAAGGTGCCGATGGTTGATCTCTCAGCTAGAGGAACCCATTTTGACATCAAAACAGTTATAGCTGGAAAGGTTATTCCCTAAAGAGAACAGATTGTATTTAAGTCGGATGATTTAGAAAGTTTACCTCTCCTAATCCAATTAAAATTCTGAACACCATCAACCATGGCCAGTCTCCAAGTTTGACCACTACTGGAGTGAGTAAAGTAAAGACAGAGGTCGATAAAATTCCTAATCCAAGTACATATTTTCCTCCGAACTTTTCGGCCAGCATCCCTCCAGGGTAATGCGATACCAAGTAACCCCAGTAGAACGAACCCAAAACCAAACCCTGAATCTCTTCGCTCCAACTATAGACATATTGAGTTTTCTAGCGATGGTTTTGATATTACATTATTTTATGCTCTATTAATTTAAATATTCTTACTACTGCGTGCGCATGCGAAACGTTTAGCTCCAAAAGATGATCCGGGCAGACATCATTTTGGCTAATGTCAGATGAATTCAAAGGCTGCACCATCTCTATTATGGCTATTGAAAGGACAGCCCTCATTAGATACGCATTCAATACACCCAGGAAACCCATCATGCCAAAAACATATCTTTTCGGAAGTGGAATACCTGAAAAATATAAATCAAATACAAGAGAAAAACAGATAAAATTCCAAAGTGAAAATTTAATTACATTGGCATTCGGAAAGGGGGAAATCCCTGGGGAAGTTTGGAAAATACCCTAGAAAATCCAAGGAAATCGTTAGAAAATCAGGGGAAATTTTAGGAAATCCCGGAAAATATAGGGAAAAAATATTTTTTTTTATTTTCCATAAAATTTATTATATAACAATTATGGCGAAACTGTCACACCTATCGAGGTATAATTAAATGATGCATTTAATTGCTTCTTCTAATAGCTAATGCATTTAATTTTATATAATTATCGAACACTGCGCGGTATTTTCGATCGGGATAAACGATAAATGATCGATTTTTCTCCTTTGTTAGTGATGTAATAGACCACTTATTGGAAAATCATGTTTGTGGTTAAGACATAACTATAATATTGCATTTTAAATCCTTCACGATTTAATTGAAAAATGGAGTTTCGGAAAACACTGTATTATGAATACAACTACAAATACAAAATTGATTACAGAGTAAACGAAATTTCTGTAACTATCCTGAAAGCTGCCGCAGATTGAATTTAGAATTGAAGCGTTGCGATCAGCTTACCATTTTAAAAAATCAACTGATAAAATACCCTACCCCAACTTAATGCGTTCTTATCACCATAACAATTAGCAATAAAAAATGAAATAATTAGTAGATAAATTATATATTAAAATTTAATGTTCCATGCTTCCATATGAGGTTAAACAAAAATTTCTAGTAGTAGATATCTTAGCAATTATTAATCCATCATCTTAATCTAATTTTAAATTATCCAATTAAATTAAGACAGTCCGACAAATTGCAATTTCATTTTAGATTATCTAGAATTAAATTTCAAACCATCTGGCCCAAGTTGGATAAAATTCCAATTTGGTCAACCGCTTGGTTTGCAAACATCAAAAATTAATATAATTTCAATTACTCACATTTTGAAAGGATTTTTTTCCAGAACTTCAGCATTTTGTTTATATTGCGTTTGTTTCAAATTGGATGCTTGTTGGATGAAAACTGCAAGTGCAGTAAAAGGAAATAATCAGTAGGGGTACTTCAAGGATAACATTTTTCTCTATGTATAATTGCTGCTTTACTCGCACAATAAAAAGTTTATTATATTTAGCTTCCATCTATGTCATTTTTTTTATTTATCTATCTAATGATTCCGATAATTTTGCAAAATTTTTATTTCAAATTAAAAAAAAACAAATTATGTTTGTATATACTCGTACATGTGCTTGTTACAAATTGGTTTGCTAATCGAACACCTGAGCGGAGTGATTGGATATATCAAAATAATAATTATAATATTAATTTTTTATTATTATTATTATTAGTGGGTCATTCAAATGATGCAATTGCCGGACATTCTCCTATGTAGCTATTTGATTCGTACGAATACCGCGAAAATCGCAAGTTATTAGTAATTAATGAATAAATAAATAAATCAGATTTAATAATTATTTTATATTTAATCTGATACCAGGTTCCAGGTACGAAAATACTTTTTTTGAAAAACAATGGTTTTACTATTTCATGTTATTATTTCAAAATATCAGTTTTAGAAAATAAAAGGAAAATTTTTTGCAATTTTTTTTTTGAAAATCTGGGTACTGATCATAATCGTATATGGAAAAACGGAAGTTGTGAAAGCTACGACCTTAGTTTATATTCTAGTATGTCAGTTAATGTTTACGATTGAAGCATGATCAAACATCAAATAAACTAATAGCGAAATACAAAATTTGCGCCCCTCGCTTTTACCTAATTTTATGTTTCGAAAGAATGCGTATAATGTAAATTAGTAAAAATTTTAGTTCTTAATTAATTAATTATTAATTTTTAATTGTCCATTGTCGCCATTTGCTGTTCGGGTATACTGCGTTTTACAAAATATAATTAGGATGTTAAATTTTTAATGAATATTTAATTATTGAATTTATATTATTTTATAATTAAATTATTTAATTATTCTAAATCGTCAATTACAAGCGAATTATTCGAATTTTGATAGAATTAAATTGAAGTAAAATAATTTTTACTTAAAAAATTAAATCATTAATCTGAAAATCGCACTGTATCGCTGAAAGATCAATAAATTTATTACAATTAATACAATTTTTATTAAATAATAATAATACGCAGTGGCGTATTTAGCAATTTTGTGTGTGTGGGGGGGGGGGGGCCTGAAATTGAAAAATGAAATCACAACATTTAAAACTCAAGCAAAGCGAATTTAAAATATAAAATACAAAAAAAATAAAATATAAAATTTAAAATATAAAATACAAAAATAATAATTTTTGATATTTTTATGATAGAAGAAATCAGGATTTAAAAATCGTTAAGAACTTTTAAATATTCAAATAACAAATAATTGTATGTTATTTAATATACTGATTAGCTACAGAGGGGGCCCGGGGCCCCTAAGTCCCACCCCCCGTAAATACGCCTCTGGTAATACCACTATAACAATACAGTCTCGATTAACCCATTAAACCCATCTTTCTAATTATGATCTGTCTCTGATGACGGCAAATATCGTCCCACTGTCAAAAATGCGGGTAAATTGCTTCCCGTCCGCAAATTCGTCAGATCGGTTTGAACTGCTAATTTTAATTTTCCTATTTCTTAAGCTGCATGAAGGCACAGCACAGAGTGTAACAATTATTATTGTTTTTCTAATTATACTTTAAAGTTATTGCTTTATTAAAAAAATAATTTTAGTTTATATGGTATAATTACCATATTCATGAGAAAAGTGTCAAACTGAAGATGGGGAGGAAGAGGAATTAACCGTCGCAAACATGTTATTGTCTTTGACTATTATTATGCTACCATTTAAAGGTAATTAAAGTAAGCATTGTTTTTAGTTCTTTTTTTCAGTTCATCTGACGCAAAAGTGGCATACAGATAAGTGAAACTACACACTAAGTAAATGTCAACAAAATGGCGGCTTTATTACGTGCACTGGATGTTGTTTTGAGTTTGATTCTGAATGATTTTATCGTAAAACCGCGATTAAATGATAATTCACAAAATAAAATAGTACCAAAAGAACGCAAACGTTTGGTTTATAAACAAAACTTTCTATACCAACTATACGTATTAGATTAACTTAATATTTTTCCGCGTGGTGGCGTTTACTTAGTGTAAATCGCGAATAATACGGCTATTTCTGTAAGTTTAAAAAATTCGAATAAAGCAATACGTAGAAAATCAATAATGCAAAAAAATTAAAAAAGACATAATTATCACATAACAGGCCTGGATTAAGAATATTTGAAATTATGAAAAATTTATAATACGATATAACGTTATTTCATGGTTATTTCCAATCATCAGTCGTATATAATGAATAAATTGAAAAATAAAAAAAATATTCGAACTAAACAAAAACAATGTTTAAATATTGATTAAAATCTTATTTTTCAATTTATTCATTATATACGACTGATGATTGGAAATAACCATGAAATAACGTATATCGTATTATGAATTTTTCATAATTTCAAATATTCTTAATCCAGACCTGTTATGTGATAATTATGTCTTTTTTGATTTTTTTGAATTATTGATTTTCTACGTATTGTATTACTCTTATTTTTTAAATTTATCGATAAATATAAACTACATACCACAAATTTTCTTAAAATTTTTATTTTGGGTTCAATTTCTATTTCTGTAAGCTTTCAAACATGAACTTATTTGCCAAATATTTGCCAAAAATTCCCAAATAACCAAAAAAAGGCTAACAGAGATTAAGTTAGTAATCCAGGATTACTTGTATTGCAGTAGGATACAAAGATAACTAAATTCTACTATTGTAATGGTGGGGTACGATTTTCTAAGGGATTTTTAAATTAATTAAGGTGTTTTGCATTTATTAAGAGATCTAAGTTTTTAATTTTAATTTTATTTTAACTTAAATTTTTTTTGCTTCGATTTTTTTTCATTTTTGAGCTTGGAAGACGGGGCCCTTAGGGGCCCGGGCCCCCAAGCGGCCGCTTGTTTCGCTTTATGGTTAAACCGGCGTTGGGTAAATATCTCAAAGTAAATTTTACACAGGACTCGGAATTCCAATGACTTCCATGGAATTCCAATGATTTCCAACAAGGGGAAGGGAACGGGGTAACTGTCCCCTCCGTAACGCATCAAAATCAATAAAATTAATAAATTTTGTTAAAATTTGAAAAATATACCTAAATTCTTATAAAAAAATATGTATTTACCATCTCCCAGCCGGCTTCACTTACCTACATGAATTTTTCCTGAATCTGCTCTTATGTACAAGTGAAAGTAAATTTGAGGAAATCCCAAGAAGTCTTAAGAAATAGAAAATACAAAGAAATCTTAAGAATACTATAAGTAGATTTTTTTTTAATTGTTTTAGATTTCTTTGGCTTTATTAAGATTTTCCGAGATTTCTTAAGATATCTTAGAATTTTCTACATTTCTACATTTCTCATTTCTTAGAATTTCTTAATATCCCAAATTCTCTTAAGTTTTCTTTGAATTTTAAAGATTGCCTGGAATTTTCTGATATTTTGTTGTATTTTCCTAAATTTTCCTCTTCTTCAAGATTTTGTAGAATTTCCCTGAATTTCTTCAGATTTTTCTTCACAAGTACACCGGAGTTTTCTAACGATTTCTCCCTAGTTTGTTGCTAGGGAACCGAGGGGAAATCGTGATATACAAAAGTGAAAGAAAATCTTAGGAAATTTCATAGGATTTTCTAATACCTCAGATTTCCTATTTCCTCAGATTTCCTAAGATTTTCTTAGATAGTTAATTTCCATAGATTTCCTCAAATTTCTTTTCGCTTGTGCACCAATTTTCCCTAACGGTTTCCTTCTCGTATTACATTGCTTTAATTCATATGATTTTTTTTTTAAATAAATTTGAATACTCAATTAATTATTTGGGGACAGATTTTTGCTTAAAAAAAATTTTGTTATAGATATACTGAACTATCAATAAAAGCCATTTTTCTACTAGTGTTTGAAAAAGTGTAACTTTTCGATATTCGTTTGAGTAAGGTAAAGTAGGGTTTTTCACGCACTAGTGCGGAAATAGATATTTTCGATACAAGGTAGGAAAACTAACATTTTTCCATTCAAGGCGAAGTTTTACGATCGAAGCCTTCGGCCGAGATCGTAAACCGAAGCCGAGAATGGAAAAAGATAGTTTTCCACGAGTATCGAATAATATTTTTTCTAATTATGCTTCAAAAACAACCAATAACCTAAATTAAAATGAATTTACTAAACATTTACTCAATTTACAAAAATATACCTTGTGAAAATAGATACTTAAAATTTAAATTTGACAGTTGGTAGCCCATTAGTTGCCAACCAATGGTTGGTTATTTTTACATTGTGATATTCAAAAGTGTGCGGAAAAGTACTACTTTTCCGCACAATTTTAAAAGTGTGTGGAAAGGTACCACTTTACCACACGTCTTTTCAAGACTTTTTGAAACATGATTAGAAAAAGTAATTTTTCACGCACTAGTGCGTTTTACTTTTCCGCACATGCGCATTCAAGTTACAACAATTTAAGTTGAATCATCAACCTGTGCGGACGCAAGTGGCCAACAGTAAATAGTAAAAATATTTATATTAAATATTTTATTTCTAATTTATCATAAATTTTGCCTAATTTTTGTTACAAAATTTATATTTATTTTAGTAGTTTGCTGAAAATGTCTGTTTCTGAATGTTCAGATATTGAAGAGTCAATTGCCCTAGCGGTTCAATCGTTAATTCCCACAAAATCCAAAGAAAAATATGAAATAAGAAATATATTGAAGTATAATATATAAATAACAAAATTAACATGGATAATTCACATGAAAATGAAAAAGTTTGAAAGTTGAAAGTAAATTCTGGTAAAAGGGTAAAACGGGTGAAACCCTAAAACCAAATTCTATTGTATTCAAAACGTAGTTATCCTTACAAATTATGTAACACAGCAAGTTGTGGAAAACCTCAAAAATTAGAATACTGTTGGCGCCTACCTTTTTCAGGTAGGTAGTCGAACGGCTTATTGCAAACGAAAATAATTTAAAAATTATAATACTTCGTAATTATTTAAATAATAAATTTTTTTGTTTCTTATTCAAACAATAGTAGAAAAAATATTGTGTGAAACACGTATGAAAAGTTTCTTTTTCCGTACACGGCGTGGGGCGTGTTTTTTATCTCGGCTAAAGCCTCGATAAAAAATCTCACGCCTAATACGGAAAAACTTTTAAATAAAATTTGTAATTAAATGGCAACAAATTGTAATTAAGTAAAATAATTGTATTAAATTTGTGAATTTAAAAAAATTACACGTCATATTTTATTTTGCCAATCAATAAATTATTAAAGGCATCGCTAACAAAACTTGATTGTTGAGTAATTAAAATTTTGAATTATCAAAATAATTATAAAAAACTTCCAAGTAATTAACCTTGATTTATTGGAAACAATAAAATGAACTGATTGGTGTGAAAAGAACATTTTCATTGAAACAAAAAATATTTGAATTAAAAGTTTAAAAAAATTTTTTTTTAATTTTTAACATTTTTTTGCTTAATTTAATCCATATCACGAGAACCATTGATTTTGGACAAAAAAGATAAAAATCTTATTTGTAGATAATTTCACGCTTGTTAAAAAAGCACTGAACCGTTTACCCTGAAAAATTAATAGTTCCGGTGCTATGGCCGTTTGAAGGTAAAAATTTCAAAAAAATGTAATAAGGAAGAAAGCAATTTCTTCAAGGATTACAATTGAGAAAAAAATTAGTCCTTCAAAATTGAATGTTGAATAAACATTATAAAGATATCGGTTGCAGTCTCGTAGTGGCTAATTGGTTCCGGTAATATGACATAGTGCCATCTATTTCCACCACCATGCTTCTGTCTAGCAGGAAAAAGGAGACTCCAACTTCGTGACGAATCACAAGTTCAGACTTCGTCCATGTACACGGCTGCTGGCGACGGCGCGTTAAGTTCAAATAAAAATAAAACTATTCGTGTATTTTAAATTTCAGTGACCTCGCGTCGGTCTTCCTTTACTTTTACGTAATGTGTCGCGGTAAACATGGTTTACAAATTAAATTCTTTTGTTGTTTTCTGGCAGTGATCATAGTAATAGTTATCTTTTATTTATTAAATCGCGAAAACGATCGTTTCAAATGTGCCTTTGGAGGTAGTTTAATACAAGCGCAGAGTGCAATTAAAGTGGTAACAGGATGTTCAAATAATTTTGCGCACTTTGAATTTAAAAAAAAAGACGGATTTGTGGTGCTCTACAACTATGTGATAGCTTCACAAAGATTTAAATGCGAGGAGAGCGTGACGTATGTTACACATGGTGATTACACGTTTTTGAATAATTTAATCCACATAGTGGACAGGTGGCAAGGTCCTGTGAGTATAGCATTACATGCTCCTGGTAATGACCTTCGGCCTACATTGGATTCGATCAACTATTTACGAACTTGCGTTAAAGGCATTAAGGATTTTGTCACTTTTCATGTTTACTTCAACGAAACTTATCAACTGCAGGAAGTACGTATCTCCATCGCCTTATTTATTTTTATCCAAATATTTACACTGCAGTTTTTTGAAAAATTTCCAAAATATTTCTATTTTTACCTAATTTTATTTTTTCTACAAAATCAAAACAGCTTTGTTTGTTTTTGGAATTAATTTTTGTAAATATTTAATTTTTGATTATCTACAACCATGCTACAAAGTCTGATGTCGGATGTTTTTGAAAAATTCAAATTTAACTCAAATTTCTCAAAAATATTTTTTGAAAAATTCTAGTCTAAAATGAAATTTGAATTTGAATTAATAATAATATTTCTATGGAATAATTTTAATATTCAAATTTGGGGGGTCAGGGTGCACCTATAGGAATGTTTCGAAAAACATAAATTTAAATTATAATTTACATAAATAAAATACTAATATTTATAATTTCTTTTTGTTTTAAAGAATTTTCTTTGATCAAAAATTTTTATTTCCCCGACTTTCGCTTAAAAATCAAATTTGGAAAATTAAAAATTTTTCGACTTGGCACCGAACAGTTCGGTTTCTAGAAAGAATTAACTACATCATGTAATTATAATAATAATTTATACTATCTAAATAAAAATATATTTTGCAATTTTCCAATCTCCAATTTAATTTTTCAAAACCGATCTTGTATAGCCTCATCCAAAAACACCATTTTTTATTCCAAAATCCAAAATTTGAATAATTTTACATCAAAAATAATAATTTTTTATTCGCAAAATACAAAATTTCAAATCAAAAACCCGGACACAAATTTGTTCAACCGCTTAGGCGGCCATTTTCTTGTCAAAATCTTTATTTCTGTTTCTAGTTGGCGCAACGTCAACTAGTTAGCGGGAAAACTAGAAAATGTACAATATTAAAATGTTAAAACTGTAATATCAGTTTTTCTAGGTTTTTTAATTTTTTCAAGATAAATAGAAAGCTAAGAACCTTCTAGAATCTAGAGTCTAGACTAACTGTTTTATCATTTAGAGAAAACCGCATCAAGATTTGACCTTCCGTTGAAGAGTTATGAAGCCACAGACTGACTGACAAATATACGCGTCAAACATATATCACTCCCCTTTTCGGTCAGGGGGCAAGCAATCACTCTGGTAGTTTATATCTATAGGGTACAGCTATAAATGTAGTCCGGGTAGTCGTGGAAAGTTTGGGGTATAAATTCTTCTTCTTCTTCTTTTTCTTCTTCCTTTCAAGGTATAGGCAGTGTTTGCCTGTTCCGACTTCATAAAATATTCTAAATGTATGGATATCCTGCGATATGTACTGGAGGGTGTTCCACACCCCCCAAACCCCCCGGTTTACTTTATTTATTTATAAATTCTTTTTTATTATTATTTTTATAATTATTAAAATTGTTAACCGAGGGGACAGAATAATTATATCAATTTCGTCAGAAAATGCTGGAAAATTTTTTGTTTTTGAGCAAAAGTGAGGGAAATTAAAACGTTCTGCTAAAGAAAATTAGAATTTCAGAAACTTATTTATTTTTAAATTATTAAAAAAAATTTTTAATTGCCCGTCAGCACATCAAGTTTAGCAGCAACTTTTTGCGTTACTTTAAAAATATAAAAAAACGGGGAATCACTCAGTATTTAGCAGGAAACGAAATTAAATGTTTAATATTATACCGCTAAAAAAGAGATCCACCGTCTAGCTGCCCGTTCGCGGACGGGCTTTCCAGCTAGTTGTTTTATAAAATTTGATTATAGTTTTTCTTCTACACCTTTTCCACCAGTAATTCAGAAATCGTCAACTGTAATTCAGATTTGCCAGTTGATATTCAGAAATCGTTAATTGTAATTCAGATTTGTCAAATGATATTCAGAAATCGTGAATTGTAATTCAGATTTATCAAATGGTATTCAGAAACCGTCAACTGTAATTCAGATTTGTCAACTGATATTCAGAAATCGTTAATTGTAATTCAGATTTGTCGATTGATATTCAGAAATCGTTAATCGTAATTCAGATTTGTCAGTTGATATTCAGAAATCGTTAATTGTAATTCAGATTTGTCAGTTGATATTCAGAAATCGTCAGTTATAATTCAGATTTATTAACTAATATTCAGAAATCGCTAATTGTAATTCAGATTTATCAAATGATATTCAGAAACCCTCAACTGTAATTCAGATTTGTCAACTGATATTCAGAAATCATTAATTGTAATTCAGATTTGTCGACTGATATTCAGAAATCGTTAATCGTAATTCAGATTTGTCAACTGATATTCAGAAACCGTCAACTGTAATTCATATTTGTCAACTGATATTCAGAAATCGTTAATTGTAAATCAAATTTGTCAGTTGATATTCATAAATCGTCAAATAAAATTCCGAAACCGTTAAATGAAATTTAATCTTTTAATGAAAGGGCTTCATAAAAACGAAAAAAACAATTTTTAAATTTTTTTCTAGTTATTTATTCATATCATAGAAAAAATAAAAAATATAGCATAAATTATGTCACAAATAATATCTATGTTATTTCAAATTTCAGCAAATAACTTAAATTAATTAATTAATTACTTAATAATAATTACTTAATTAATTTATTAATTAAATTAATTAATAAAATTTTAATCTTTTAAGAGATATGAAACATAAACCACAGATTTGATGCTTTATGAATTACATTTGACGTTTTCTGATTTTCATTTGACGTTTTCTGAATATCAGTTGACAAATCTGAATTACAATTCACGATTTCTGAATATCAGTTAATAAATCTGAATTACAACTGACGATTTCTGAATATTAACTGGCAAATCTGAATTACAGTTGACGATTTCTGAATATCAGTTGATCTTTTCTGAATTACAGCTGCAAAATGTGTAGTTAGTTTCTTGAGAGTTCTGTGTATACGTACAAATTATAATAACTCGAGGAAAATAAAAAATTAACAATTTTTTCTAAAGAATTTTGGATTTCTTCTAAATTTCCTCTATAAGAATTGTCTTTGAAAGCTTCAAATTGTGACGGTTTAATGGTTCTTCACATGTTGGACTCAAGCCATTTAAGCTTTATTTTTGACTTTTTGACCTATCAAGGCAAATTCTTGTACTTTAGATTGAGTTTTACGAAATTTTTGAAAGATTTTTTCGGATTTCCTAAGATTTCTTTAGATATCCTACATTTCATCGGATTTCCTGTTTTCTAAGATTTTCTGGATTATCTCATATTTTTCGCTTCCTAGTTTCAAAAATACCTTAAAATTTTGCACAAAAATTTTGTATGGGGGAAATTTCAAACATATTCTCTGGAAGTAGATAATTGCCTATTTTCTACTTTTTAGTTAACTGTTTTAGAAGGCCTTTAACTGGGAATTTCATCGGGAATTTATTTATTTTCTTCAATTTGTAATGAAGAAGAGCATTTATTAAATATTTAAGTAACCAAATGTTGCTTTGTTACTTAATCAACAGCGTCATTCCCGCACGAGTGCAACATGAGCATGAGTAAATAATTAATTAAAAACCAAACTTTTCGCACTAGTGCGGTAATAGGATATACATATTCATACATAATCTTCTAACGAAAATTAGCGGACGATTTGAGTTTTTTCGAACGGCAAAAGATAAAATAAGTTAATACTTTAGTGTTCAGCCCAAATTCAAAATTTTATTTTGGTTTCATAGTTGAATAGGTACAAGTTTTAAGTGGCCTAAAATTTGAAATCTTCGTGGTAGCTTTAAGCGAAAACAAATTATTTTAAACATTAAAAACAAAAAATAATAAAATAAAACAAAAATTTCTAACATATTTTCAAAAATTTTCCAAAAAAAATCATTTTTTCTCTCGTGTTTACAATAATTTATTGTTGAGCTAAATTATATTATTATTCAAAAGATTATTAACAATAAAATAATCTAACACTCGGAAAATTCGGAGAACTTAGAAAAAGTGCGAAATTCAAAAATTTTCGATAAATTTTGAACATACCTCGTACATATACAGTCAATGACAAAAGTTTTCACACAGTCTCATGTAAGTAATATCATTTATTCCCTTTGAAGACATTTTTGAGACATAAAAATCGCTTTTACTGCAATACTTTGCAGACATTTTTTGTTGCAAATCAAATTGTGTTTATTTTTGTTTATATAGATTTTTCTATTTCGTGGCACCGTTTTCGAGTTACAGAGACTTAAAAAGACTAAGATTAATGTTAATTTTATGTCACTGTAACTCGGAAACGTTGCGACGAAATAAAAAAAATTATATAAACAAAAATGAAGGGAATGAAATTGGCAACAAAAAATGTCTGATAAGTATTGCTGCAAAAGCGATTTTTATATCACAAAAAAGTTCAATTTACATTGCTTCATAGGACTGCGATAACTTTTTTTATTGACTTTTCTGGAAGAACAATGACACAACCGCAAAATTGGGGTTTTTAGCTTTAGTGTAACCGGTTTTCCAATAGAAAAAGATAAAAATTATTTGTTTTGTAATTGTGTCATTATCTTCCGGAACAACGAAAACATATTTGGGTAAATTCACCTCTCAGTCTATTTATAAATGCACTCAAAAGCTATTGATCAAGTAATCAAACTTAAGGTTAAACTTGGGCATAACCATTAATTTTTAATTTAATCGGTCACATTAGATGTAATCTAATCTAGTTGACCTTAAACCTTCAATAAACTACTTGAAATTAAATTGCAATAGCCTACTTGTATATGACTTTGAAGTGCAATCAAAAATGCAGTTTTATTGAAATTAGATTGAAGCAAAATTAATGATTTTTCGTTAGTTTATGATTAAATTCCGTTTGTGCTTCGTCATAAAATTAAAAATGTTTTTATTTTTTAATCATATTTTTGCGTAAAACTGCTATTGATTATTGTGTTTCCTCCCAATATAGATAATTTTATCATGATTAAGCAGCGAAACCGGTATTTAAAAAATAATAATGTATATTATAGGTAATTAAGGTTTTTCAATATTTTTATTGTACCGAGGAAGCAACGACGTAAATAATTTCCCTTGTGTCGCCCCCCCCCCGTCAGGTTTCTCAGTTTTCCTACCAAGTTATACATAAATCATTTTAATTAATTACTTTAATTTACGTTGCACAAAACGTTGACGCCAGACTGCTTTTATCTAAAATTAACATACAAACAAGAAGTTATCTTTGTATCTCTATATATTATGTAGTACACAACTTATATAAATGACCTTCACCAATTGCGGCTCTCAAAGCAGAATATACTACTAAGGTACTCTCCAGCTTCTGCTCGAACCCGAAGTGGCAACGTCATTTCCAGTATTTTTTGTTATAAGCTGTGTTTCTGCAGCAGTCCAAACTGTTTCGAAACTGCCAGTAATACATTTGTGCGTGCGTCTGATAGTTTTAAAATAATTCAAACTACTGCAGAAACAAAACTATTCTTTTTTTTGTTTTTGTTAATTTATTGTTTAGTTTTAACTGTCTTTCCTTATCTCATTTTTAAATTATATAATATTTCATATTATAAACATTTTAGAGATAACAGATTTATTTTGCTCCAGCTTCTATCCCAATATGTAAAATTCCTTTATCGTAATATTATATAATTAGCGTTATCGCCGTGCGTAATTGAAATTAAAAAAAATTAATTTAGATTAATTAACAATTAATTAATTTTTTTTCTGATATAAATAACATTAATTTAAGTATACTAACATAATAAATTATTGGCTAAATTATTTCAAGTCATTATAACCAGAGGCGGAACTACCGGGGTGCGGTGGGTGCGACGCAAGCGGGCCCCCTGCTAAAAGGGCTCACAGTTGTACTGTGATCTTTTCAATCTTAAAAAAATTCTCAAAAGTCGGAGGTGCACAACTAGGAGGTCACTTCCATACCAGGAATTTTACTATAATATTCTGTGAGACCCCAGACCCCCCGGTGAGAGATATAATATGCTGTATAAATAAAATGCAATAAAACATTTCGTTTGTATACAAATGATATGTAGATGTATTTGTTCTAAGAGAATATAAAGTTTTCATATGAAGGTAAATCACACAACGTCTACACCCACACCTTTGGGTTTTCAAACTGGGGGGTATGGAATACCCTCCAGTGTACCAGCAATTATAGTTAAAGGATTTTCCTTTCCAGGAATTTAGCTTTCTAAAAGGTCTTACAATTACAATGTTCTGAGGGGTGGAATACCCTCCAGTGCACCAGCAATTATATTTGTTGAAAAAGCAAATTAAAGTTAAAACCCCCACGTTTTTATTCTGTTTTATTTATTTATTTTGTTTGTTATTTTACCTTTCTCCCCAAACTTCTTTGGAATGATAATCTCGTTAATCCCTATATGCGCATTAGGGATAGACAATTAAAATTATGAAGTCATTTCAGTCTAATACAGCCTTGAAATCTAAAACCAAGGGCGGATCTAGGATGGGGGAATAAATATATTATGTATTTTAATATTTATATTTTTAATTTTTTTAAATTTCAACAAAACAAAACGTAGTCAATTTTGTTGTTTTTTAAAGCTCATGAGTGGGGGTTGATATCCTGTTGTATCTGCCTTTGCCAGGCAATCTTAGAAAATTAAAAAATAAAATAAAAGAATTAATCTATGGTATTCTAAAGATTTCCCAAGATTTCCTTGGGAAGAAAATAGCATTTTTAAGTTTCATTAAGATTTCTTAGAATTTCCTTAAAATTTGCTTGGATTTCTTTTCTTTTTGTATATCACGATTTTTCCTTCGGTTTTCCAGTTGGTACAAAACTAAGGGGAAATCGACAGAAAAATTGTGTGTACTTAGTGAATGGAAATCTGTAAAAATTCTGAAAAATTCCAAGACATCTCAAGAAACAGATTCTTCGAAAATTTGTAGAAATATAGAAGATCTCAAGAAATCCATAGAAATTTCAAGAAAATCTTAGGAAACTCGAGAAAATTTGAAAGCCAATGAAATCTCAGAAAATGGAAAAAGCAAAAAACGATAGTCTATAATATTCTAGATTTCTTCAAATTTCCCTTTAGTTTTGTATATGACAATAAATTTCTCCATCATTTTTCCACTTATTAGTAAAAAACGAGCGAGAAATTTAAGAAATCCCAGAAAATCTTAGAAAACATATCCAAAACGTCTTGTGAAGCGGGGAATCACAGAAAATTCTAGGATATTTTAGGAAATTTAGACAATCTGAGAAAATTGAAAAATAAAAAAAACTCATCTATATATTAATAATAAATAATATTAAAATTAAATAGGGGGGGGGGGATAGTTACTCGTCTCTATATCCGCTCTTGTTTGGAAGGAATTCTTTGGAAATCACTGGAATTTCATAGAATTCGTCCTGTATACAATTTTTTTTGTTTTTTATAAAAGCAGGGCCACCGTTAACAACTTCGCACACGGGTCCCTCACCTGCTTGTTACGCCACTGATTATAACATTGGGAATACCATTGTTTCAATGAACCAAAGTTGAATCATATAAAAATTTTTTTTTAAGTAATTGCATTATGGGGAATTCCACGTTAAACCTATATAATTTATTTTATAAACAGAGTGGAACGCGGATAACCGCAGTTCTTGGGCTTCTATACTCCGTTGGCGGCGCTCGTGACGCTCCCAATGTCAACATGGAAGCTCTATTACGTACACTTGATGTTGTTTTGAGTTTGATTCTCGATTATTTTATCGTAAAACCGCGGTGAAATGCAGATGTTTGGTTTATTAACAAAACTTTTTGTACCAACTATACGTATTAGATTAATTTAATATTTTCCCGCGTGGTGGCGTTTGCTTATAATGTAAATCTCGAATAGAATTCAAAGAAATTACAAATAAGTCCGAAATTATAATATTAATAAATAAAATTGGATTTCCACAATATACGTAGCTGGTATCGCTTCTATTGAAAATTTAGATATATTGAGTGGATAAAAATAATTATATCAAATGACACCAACACGAAATATCTCGATTGGTGGTGTCACCCCCACGTACATACATATTTTAAAAAATTAATCGATACGAAAACTTCAACATGACTAGTTTAATTTTGCTAGAAGGTTGTTAATTATTACTATATTGATTTTTTGATATATGCGGTGCTAAAAATAACTGCGATATTTGCACCGAATTTTATTAATTTATTTATTTGCTGCGTTGGTAAAAACCGGTACACGCAGTAATTAAAATGTTGATTCTATAAAATTTCCAACTAGACCGGAATTAATTGAAAATGGGAAGTCTAGAAGTGGAATATTCTTAGTTCCTGTTTTTTTGGCAGAATCTTGGCGCCAACAATATCGAACGTTTGCCTATAGAAAGGTCATGAATTTTCCTTCCAACTTTTCGACGTCATCACCAATTTGCGAATTTTTACGAACCAATTCAGTTTACTATTACTCGGTGACCTACATTTTCTGTAATAGTAATTATAAATTAAGTGATAATAAAAATCTCACTTGTTTTATGTAAAAATACGAGGGACGTTCAGAAAGCTTAAAGCACAGACTCTTAAAAATCGAAAAACGTGTTTTTTTAAAATTGGTTGACCTAATATATTTTGTAATATTTTGTTAAAATAGTAATAATAATAATTTTGCAATTTCCATTGTACAGGCTATAAAGCAACATATACAGAGGGTGCATACAAAATTTGAAGTTAATCGGTCAAGTAGAACTTGAGATATTCTTTCTATTAATATAAACTTTCTATACCAACTGTACATACGTATTAGATTAACTTAATATTTTTCCGCGTGGTGGCGTTCGTTTATTGTAAATCGCGAATTATGTCTACAACTAAAATTTGGATATTCGGTAAAAGAATTAATTTTTTTAAATTAATATTTATTATTATTTTTTAATAATAAAATCAGATATAGTACCACAGTGGCCTGTTTCGACAGAGCATATTATCAGATTCCTCTTTAGACTAACCTGAATAAACTCTGATTCGAGCTTTAGACGCTTCGCGGGCTGTTAAGGTTTTCTTGGTAGAATTTTGTTCTTAATAGTATATTACGTATCAAGTCTGGAAAGTTCAATACTAATTTAACTAATTTTTTGCAGATACCATCTCATGAAAGCATGCAAGAAGGAACATTCGATTGTTCCCTGTCGGAGCCATACAAAAACGTTGATAGGAAAGACTTGTACGTAAGCCAGAACGAAATCGTTTACCCCATAAACGTGGGAAGGAACATAGCGAGATCGATGGCAGAAACACACTTCGTTTTAGTTTCGGATATCGAACTCTATCCAAGTGCGGACTTGATACCAAAATTTTTGAAAATGGTAGCTGAATGTACGGATCACATCAAAACATACTCTCCCTACGTATTTGTTTTACAAGTTTTTGAAGTTCAAAGTAACTTAGAAGTGCCTACAAATAAAAGTGACCTGCAGGAACTGCTGGATAAAAATTTGGCGATTCCGTTTCACCGTGATATTTGCTCTCAATGCCATTCCGTGCCTAAATACAATGCCTGGACAAAAGAGGAAGACTACGGTGGCTTACATATTTTCACCGTCGCTAAACGAATAGGAAGATATTACCACTGGGAACCGTTTTATTTAGGAACCAAAGCAGAACCAATTTTCGACGAGAGGTTATCATGGGATGGAATGTCGGATAAAATAATACAAGTAAGTTGTTTGGTTTTGTAAAATTGTTTTGACTTCTGATTTCCAGGCTTACACGATGTGCCTTATGGATTACTCGTTTTTTGTTTTGGATAACGCATTTTTGGTGCACAGTCCAGGAATCAAACAGTCTGATCCATTGAGGAAAATATCCAGACAAAAGTATGTAAACGCAACTGACAAACTCTTAGATGATATTATTATACCAGAACTTACCAATAAATTTAAGAATACAAGAGGCTGTGAATTATAATTGGGTACTTAGCGCTGTACTTAGTTTTGCATTTTAGGATTATGGATTTGTTTCGTTATGCAGTTTTTAAGTATTTTTTTATGACCAATTAAGTGTTGAATTAATTGTAGGGACTGTAAAGCATGTAGAATAATTGTCAAAGCGAACTGTTTAATTTTAAGGTACATAATACAATAACTTAGCGGAAACATTACCGAACTAGTTCAGTAACATGTTTCTTTTCCCACTTGTTGCGTAAACTACTATTTCATTTGGACGGGCGAATGTGTTGCCTTTTCGAGATTTTTGTTTTCTACATATTCAATTAAGTCAGTACTCGGCATTTATTTTTTCAATATTTTTTCTACTAAAACAAAACTCAGGTTTGTCAAATATGAAATGGGAAAAAACCTTTTTTGTATTTTAGCTCCAGGCGATCAAATATACTGGTATTTTTATCTGTCTTCCTCAAGTCTGATTCTTCATACAAAAATTGTCCCGTTTATTTCTAACCACAATCGCTAACAATATCCTTGATTTTTGATAATATTAAAAATGAAAATGATCTTAACTCTAGTCACTTGCCTTTTTGCTCAGGGCAAAGAGGCAATTTATATTTTAAGATTAAGCAACGATTAACTTAAATAACTTCCATTTAAGATCGAATGTCAACTCAAAATGAAAAATTCAAAGATAAAAAATATTTTGATAGATATTTTAATAAAATAATAAAAAATCCAAAATGGAGCCAGATCAAAAAGTTTAGTATTATATGTAAAAAGTGTGTATTAGTACATATTTTGGTTATTCTAAAACACTGATATTAATACCCAGTTATCATTTTTTGTTATCAAGTTGCGCGCTATTTACTTTTTGGAAATTTGAAAAAGTGTAGATCTAAAAATTAAGCGGCTTTTTGGCCGATTGTTGCAGAAATCCGACAAAGTTTTGACCGTTCGTACTTAGTTGTACAATAAATTGTTTTAAATATATTTACAATATTGAAATGCTCGAACTTTTGTTAAAATTTATATTTATTTAATCTATTATATATATTTTATTTAATATTTATTTATATTTATTATATATTCCCACCTGAGTCTACGTCAATTCGAGGTATTTGGCAAAAAATGTACTGGAGGGCATTCCATGCCCCCAGACTCCCCGGATTGCCATCTACGTTTTGTGGGTACCTGCTACACCTACCTCAAACGTTTGTTAAAATTTTTATTTATTTAATCTGCTGTATCTTTTATTTAATTTATTAATTTACATTTAATATCTTTTTACTTGCTTCGATTCTTCTTTATTTCTGGTGGCTTCCACATTATATTTTATTCTTAACTTTCCATCTTTTCAATTTTCCTTTCCCATTTCTAAACTACACAACACATTGTTTTCCTCTTATTTTACTTTTTTTTTTCTAATTCAATAATTGAGGGGTCGCGTGCAAAACAGGTTAAATCCATATTTGAAAAATATAGAGTAAAACATGTTTTCTATATAAATTTTGAGCCGCCTACACGATTCTGAAGTTATTTTTGAGCAAAATCGGTTAAATATAGCTTAAAAAGGCTATCGAAGTTGGTGTTTGGGGGCAAAAACGGTTATATCCCAAATTTTACTGCAAAGCCGTTTATACATTTTACAAGAATGGATTTAACCGGTTTTGCACGCGACCTCCTCAATTTAACTATATCTCCAGCTGTTCACAAAAAAGTTCATTAAAACAATGAAAAAAATAATTAAATCAGCCTGGGGGGCCGGGGGCACGGAATTCCCTCCAGTGCACCCTATGCCAAATATCTCAGTGGTAAATATTTCCCACCTGAGTCTACGTCAATTCGAGGTATTTGGCAAAAAATGCACTGGAGGGCATTCCATGCCCCCCAGACCCCCCGGATTGCCATCTACGTTTTGTGGGTACCTGTTTCACCTACCTCGAACTTTTTTTTTATTTTTAAATTTTTTAAATTTTTATTTATTTAATCTACTGTATCTTTTATTTAATTTACTTACATTTAATATCTTTTTACTTGCTTCGATTCTTCTTTATTTCTGGTGGCTTCCACATTATATTTTATTCTTAACTTTTCTTCTTTTCTATTTTCCTTTCCTATTTCTAAAATACACAGCTCAGTTTTTATTCTCTTATTTTACTTTTTATTATAATTTACTAATTTATTATTTAACTATATCTCCAATTGTTGACGGTCGGTCAACAAATGAAACAGTACATTAGTTCATTAAAGCAACGAAAAAATTAATTAAATTAGTCCTTTTTAAAATCAAAATATAGGTGTCAATCCGGGGAGTCTGGGGGGCATGGAATGCCCTCTAGTACACTCTGCCAAATAACTCGAATAGACGTAGATTTAGGTGGGAAATGATTAGCAATGAGGTGTTTGTCATAGGGTAACAATGAAAAAAATAATTAAATCGATATTCTTTAAGGTCACAAAACCGTAGGTGTCAATCCGGGGGGTCTGAGGGCATGGAATGCCCTCCAGTACACTCTTTGCCAAATGCCTCGGAATTGACGTAGATTCGGTTGGGAAATATTTACCAATGAGGTATTTCGCTAAGAGTGCACTGGAGGGCATTCTATGCCCCCCAGACCCCCCGGATTGACACCTGCGTTTTGTGAATAGTTTAAGAAGCAATGAATGTTTTCATTGGTTGAAATTTCATTAATTTTTTTGTTATATAATGGAAACTATTTTTTATTTAAATTATTTTGGCTCCTCCCACTAATTTATGCATGCAATATTATAATATGTGAAATTTTCGTTTTTTAAATGCCGTTTTTCTTTAAACTAATGGATAATCCAAGAAATTTTTTATAATATTCTTAATAAATTGTCTACTTTCCAATGGTATATTATAGGAAAAATTGAAATTCGTGGTATAAATTAACTTATAGTTCCCCGGTGCTCATTTAAGTCAAAACGTGGGTGTCAATCCGGGGGGTCTGGGGGGCATGGAATGCCAAATATCTCGAATAGACGTAGATTTAGGTGGGAAATAATTAGCAATGAGATGTTTGGCATAGCGTAGCAATGAAAAAATTAATTAAATCGATGTTTCTTAAAGTCACAAAACTTAGGTGTCAATCCGGGGGGTCTGGGGGGCATGGAATGCCCTCCAGTACACTCTTTGCCAAATGCCTCGGAATTGACGTAGATTCGGTTGGGAAATATTTACCAATGAGATATTTCGCTAAGAGTGCACTGGAGGGCATTTCATGCCCCCCAGACCCCCCGGATTGAAACCTGCGTTTTGTGAATAGTTTAAGAAGCAATTAATGTTTTCATTGGTTGAAATTTCATTAATTCAATGAACATTTTTGTTATATAACGGAAACTATTTTTTATTTAAATAAATTAAATTAATTTGGCTCCTCCCACTAATTTATGCATGCAATATTATATGTAAAATTTTCGATTATGCCGCTTTTTCTGAAACTAATGGATAATCCAAGAAATTGGATCCATTCTTTGCCAAATACCTCGAATTGACGTTGATTCAGATGAGAAATATTTACCAATGAGGTATTTGGCATAGGGTGCACTGGAGGGCATTGCATGCCTTCCCCCCAGACCCCCCGGATTGATCAAGCACCTACGTTTGGTGAGTTTAAGAGGCAATTAATTTTTTCATTAATTAAACTTTCATTATTTCAATGAACATTTTTGTTGTATAATGCATACTATGTCAATTCATCGCACAATTTCATGGATCCACCGTAAAATTAATAAATTAAATTAAATTAATTTGGCCCCTCCCACTGTTTATGCTTGCAATATTATATTACGTAAAATTTTCGATTTTTAAATGTTGTTTTTTCGAAAATTAATGGTAATCTCTTTCCAATAATATATAGAAAAAATTGAAATTTGTGATGCTTTAACTGACAGTTCCCCAGTGCTATTTAAAATCAAAACGTAGGTGTCAATCCGGGGGGTCTGGGGGGCATGGAATGCCCTCCAGTACATTCTTTGGCAAATACCTCGAAAATATTTACCACTGAGGTATTTGGCATAGGGTGCACTGGAGGGCATTCCATGCCCCCCAGACCCCCCGGATTGACACCCACGTCTTATGAATTTAAAAGGCAATTAAGGTTTTTATTAATTCAATGAACATTTTTGTTGTATAATGGAAACTACGTCAATTCATCGCACACTTTTTTCTCGGATATTTACTCTCGGCGGCATTTTCTTCACAACAAAGAATTTAACAACAAATATTTAAATAATTAATTATCTTTACATTTATCTACCGAAATAATTTTTGAATAAAAACTTAATGTGATTACTGATGAATATAATATTTATATTATATCTTGAAAACGTATTTATTGGTTTTCATATACATAAACATACTATAATAGCGCAATAACTTGATAACAGAAAATGATACCCAAATTTGTTTCAATGGGAAATTGAATAATCAATAGGAAATTGAAACAAATTTGCTTAGGATTTGTTTTTCCTAAATTCTCCCCTCCTCCCGCCATATATATTTTATTTTACTAATTAACCACTTATTGATTCTTAATATTACGTGATTTAGTTTTTAGATTAGTGTAAAATTATACCAATAATATTAATTATGTAGTGTAAAAAACAGATTGCACTTGGCATTTTGACAAAATAATTTTGAAAAAAATTTAATCCAAAACTCCAGATCTCCAGATTTTTTTCAATGACGAGCCAGAACTCCTGCATTCGTACTGTGTTCTAAATGTCCTAATTAATAATTAATTTGTACTATATAATTATAATAATTGAATTAAATTATTTTTGTATATTTAAGTTCAAATCGAATATTTGAACTAGAATAATAGGCCGCCTTGCGGCATAGGGTATTAACTGATATTTTTATATGTTATTGCAAATGCCTTTATGTACTAGTTAACATTGATTGATTTGTTATCGATCGATCCTGATATTTTGATGATTGAGTAGATTACGGTTCTGAGACTTATTTTAGTTACTTACTTATTAGTGATTTATTAATTTTTCTACCAAATGTGCCAACATTTCATTGTAGGAATGTTTTTTTTTGATCGATTGAAAACTACTGATTGATATTATCTTGATCATGGATGATGTATTTTTAATGGACTGAAATGATTACTTTTTATTACACATCAAGTTGCTACTTATTTTTTTACGACATTGCAAAGGTGCTGTTATATAAAAGTTTAATGTTTGTACCTACTGTTAATATGGAATAAAAACTTGAAAAAAATCTGATTTTGTTTTAATAATCTCTGGTGCATATTGCTTATTGCTAATTTAATATTTTAATAATATAGTTATGGAATATAAGCCTAATCATCGGAAGCCTTCAATCGAATCGCATGATCAGGGCTAATTATTATTACAAATTTGTTCTTATTTATTTACAAGTACATACATATACAATAAATTATACAAAAATTGTTAAGTAAATATTTACAATTATTACACAACAACTCGTAAGGTGTTACAACCAAAGTAGCATAATTTGGGAAAATATTTCTGTTAAAAATTTAATTTGTTTGTTTTGTCGGAATTGCTATAATCCATAATTCACGAATTATATTATTCAGTTTACGATACAATCAAATCAAATACTCTTTCATTTAAATTTTCCCGCCCAATACTACTTGCGTCAAAACATGGCACTAATTTGAACTTGAACCGAATTGTTTAAAAAAACTTCTAGTGAAACTCAAATTGTTATGTTTTCTTTTGTGGTTTTTCCATTTTCTTCCAAATCAATGTTTTCGTCTTTTCTAGAAGAACCATCAGCACCTTCAACATTAAAAGTTTGTTTTTCTCCACTACCAAATGCTCCATAGAACATGATAGTCAAAACGAAAACGGCGAAAGTTATCCAGAACACAGTTCGCCATTGGGTCAGGCTGTTCTAAAAATTGAAACCAGAATAATCATCCTGCGATGGTGATTGAACATACTTACATCTTCGATTAAAACGCCCACCAAGTATGGAGCCACTATTCCACTTAAAGCGCCAACCCCATTCACGATAGCCATAATGGTTCCAGCGTAGTCTGTGGACAAATCCAGGGCGTTCATCTTAATTCCGCAGTAATACGCTCCCATAAATCCCATCCCAATGCAGAACATCACCACAGTCAACGTTTGGTTGCACCCCATGTACGACGCTGTGAGTAGAAAAATCCCAGGAAAAATTGAAGCTGCAAAAAAAGCAAAATGATCATCTGTAATCCGGATCCTTGCTCTCTTACCAATCGCAGCAAATATCTTCCTGGTTGTCGTGATCTGCATGTACTTCCTGGCTATCAGAAAATCGCAATACCAAGCGCAAAACATAGAGAAAAACCACATTATGAGGTAAGGAAGTGATGACCAAATTCCACTCTGTTTGACGTTGAACTTCAAGACGTTTTTCATGTATTTTGGAAGATCCGTTATCATGATATATAAACCCCAATCGTGTCCCAGTTCTGCCACCACCAACGCCCATAAAGGTAAGGAGGTTAAAATGGCTTTCCACGGCACATCCTTTTTGTAATACGAAGTGTTAGCTACAAAAATCAGTTAATTTTGATTCTATCTTGAAAGTATGAACTTACCCAGCTCTTTATCCAAATATTCCTTTTCATGCGTACTGATGAAAGGGTGGAGGTGCGGTTCCGAATAACACAAAATCAACCAGAGCAGGTACCAAACAATCGCGACGACTCCAAAAATATAAAAGACTGATTCCCAAGATTTGGCGTAACTTATTATGAGTCCACTAGCCGAGTTCCCGATAACTGTGCCTAGAAATGAAAAAAAATGATTAATAATAGCAAAGCGCCAAACCGAACGCTCCTTTAAGCTTACCCATTTGTGCGCCGGCGTACACTAAGGTACCCAACGTGGATCTTTCCGATGGAGGGGTCCATTTGGACAACAAAACGTTTAAGGCTGGAAAGGTTATTCCCTAAAATTTCGTTCATCATTTGGTTTTTAAAAACAGATAGAACTTACTTCTCCGAACCCGACTAACACGCGGAGCAAAATTAAGCCGTGCCAGTTTCCAACTTTGACCACCCACGGAGTGACTAAAGTAAAAATGGCGGTTGATAGGATTCCAACACCAAGAACGTGTTTTCCACCCCATTTTTCGGCTAACATGCCGCCTGGAATGTGGGTTACTATGTAACCCCAGTAAAATGAACTCAGGACGAGTCCTTGTATTCGTTCGCTCCAATCGTATAAATATTCTGAGTTCTGTGAAATTTAACAACTCGAAATTCATGTAGTTGGAGTATTGGAGATGTACTTACCTCGTAGGGGTTAAAATCAGCTTCCAATGATTGTCCTGGACAAGTAGTTTCGATCACTACTTCGGAGTGGTTTCCGATCGGAACCGCAACCATTTCTGTGATGGCCACCGATAAAACTACCCTCATGAGATATGCATTTACGACACCCAAGAATCCCATGAACGCTAAAATGTATCGTTGAGGGATCAGGAAACCTAAAAAATATTAAAAATGGTAGAAAAGGAAAAACCATGCATATGGTAACTAAATTGGCACCCAACGTGGGGCCGATAATGTACAAGGAACTCAATGCCTGCAAATTCAATTAAATAACTAAGCAATTCAGAAAGATGGAACAGACAATAATGGTAATTTGATGGTAAACTAAACAAAACACACACAAAGGAAAACAAAGTGAAAAAAGTGGTAGGAATTTTAAATTTGAAGGAAAAAATTTATTTAGCATTTAAATTTTAGCTGAGAGGGTCATTGGTCTATTAGGTTAGCCGAACAACTGCTGACACTAAGGTTCTCGGTTCGAGTCCGGTGAGTCTTGAAAAAAACACGCAGAAAACCAATAAGTACAAATTTCTGCGTAGTACTATTTCTCAACTTACAACTAAGTTTCAAATATTTCCATAACAATTACTTCTGGTTAATATTTATTAAGTTTTTTAATAAATTTGTAATTTAAAAGTTTAATTTAAGAGCAATGTCTAGTGCTAATTGAGCAATGTTTATGTTTGATTTATTTCCGGAATGTTACTAAAACATAAAAATAATTCCAAAATTTGAATCTGGAAACTGCTGACAAATTAGATGAAACAATAATTTTAATTATTTTCCTCGGCCAATCACTGTCATTTAATTTCCAATGGTAATCAATGACAGTACTTGGACACTGAAGTTTAACTGCCATTAGATGGCCTTAAACAGTAAATTAAAAATATTATGTTATTTTGGGAAATAATCTTATTAAAAAATTAATTTACTGTAGTTGACCCGGTAAAATACATTATTCTCGGAATATGACCTAAGGTTATTATCTACTTGAAAAGCTTTAGCTGCAGAGCGGAACGGTTGGATAATAAAGCGGAAATTCTGGGTTCAAATGGACTTCATAGAATTTCTTAATTTGGCACTGGTGATTTAAGCATTAATTCAATATTTACGTAAGTCAGGTCATTTTACGAAATATCGAGGTCAGAAAAGAGAATGTTCGACTCAGCTTAAGCCAGCCGTAAGCATTAAGGCGCAACAGATATTCAAATATTGATTTATTGATGGAATTTTTATTTTGAAGAAAATAATTTTTTACTTAAATAAAAACTGAAAAATCCAAGAAATCCCAAGATGAGCATCGACGTTCTGAAGATTTAAACTTTAATGCAATATTTACGTAAGTCTGGTCAATCAAGGCCAAAAAAATAAAATAACCCATAAGAGGTCGTCAGACCCACCAGAAGGCAGACGTAACAGACATTAAAGTATTTATTGGTGGAAGTTTTATTTACATTTTTTTTAATTTAACATCAATTAACACCGAAAACCCGATAAAATTCCCAATAATTTATGGTTTCCTGAAAATCTGAATTAGGTCACGTTTACATTTGGACAGTCTTCGGACAATCTGTTTAGAAATGGAAAATTATAATTGACTTAAAAAAACTTGCCAAAATAGAGCAATTAGTTGAAGAATGAAATTAAACAAACAAAAAACTCAATTCTGCACAAAATTTATTTAAAAATTTAAAATTTACTTAAAATTCTGATTTTTTTCTCTTTCTATAGAGCCAATCTTGGTAATTATCAAAAATTATTTTGAAAAAATCCAACCATCAACAATTAAATCGCTAACCAATTTGATTGCATCCAATATATATTGGATATAAAGCATTTTTCAACAAATCTTACACAAATTTTATGTTTTAATCGAGCTGGTTATGCTTGATAAAAGAAAAAAATTACTATATTTAGGTATAGTTTTCTATGCAATAATTAATATTCCTGGGTATATTTGGTAATTAAACCTAATGAAAATAAGTGTACAATCAAAATGGAAATATTTAGAAATAAGTGGAATAATTTGGAGTAGATGCACCTGCAGAATTTTTGGTCAAACATGAATATTATGATGTTATGTGATGGTTTTTGTTAAATAACAATTTTTTACTCTTTCAGAACAACTATCTAAATAATAATGTTGCAGAATGCAGTAATTATATTGGATGAGACCCCTGAGGACATAAAAATTAAAAATAAGACGTCAGTGGTCAATTCAAAAAAATAGAACAGGGTAGTACTAGGTGAGACGATGTAGGTAGTAAATCAAAACAAAACTTTTTTTCAGTTTTTCAAATTATAATTTTTATTTATTTCTACTTTTTAAATTTAAAAGATAACTTGCCCATCTGCAACCGTATCTAATTTTATTTTACTTTGTCTTAAAATTTTAATTTAAATTATAAAATTAATTATTTTAAATTAATTACTATAATTTCCGAATCTTCCAATTTAAACGTTATCTCTTCAAATCGAAATTAATTTATTAAAAAATCCACAAAATCTGATCTTATTAAAATATAAAATTTTATATCAAAATCTCAGTCACTAAAACGAAGGCTCAAATGAATATCAGGCTGAATGGAAGAAAATCAACGAAGTGTCGACGTTTCGAGGAATTCATTCCCTCACATTCAAGGCTACAAAAGAAATAACATAAGCCTTTCGCCCTAGTCCTGAAGATGAGGGAATAAATTATTCGGAACATCGACACCATAAGTCCTTGTTTGATTTTCTTCCATTCAGCCTGATATCCATTTGAAGCATTTAACCCTCATTTTACGGGTGAACGCTTACATAGTAAACTATATGTAAGGACGGCATACTTTTCCACCGATGGTTGATATTTAATCCTCAACCCTAAAATGGTTAACGTAGAGCAGTGCACTATTCCACCGATTTGGGTCAGGGTAGCTTACAATGGGGCGATTATATATAATCTACATAACTGATTCATATCGTCGCGCGGATATCTCTTTTATTATAATTTTCCTGCTGCTACAGCGTGTCATATTTTTGGTTAGAAAAACCCGAAGACGCAGAAATGGAGAACATATCACAGGATTTCCACTCTTCCTGAATACCCGAAGATCATAGGGACTTTATAATTTTACAAATGTTGTCAGGAAAAACCGGGAAATTGAATTTTTAAGCAACAGTGAGGGAAATTTAAACCTTCGGCTAAAGAAAATTAAAAGTTGGAAAACATATTTATCAAACTACCTTACTGCTCATGGAGTTTAGCAACTATTTCTGTCAAATTTATAAAATCAAAATGTAAACCGGGGGGTCTGGGGGGGTGTGGAACACCCTCCAGTACATATAATAAAATTCCCACTCTTCTAGAATACCTACAGAAGTCAGAATAATTATACAAATTTCGTCAGAAAAAGCTGAGAAATTTTTTGTTTTTGAACAAAAGTGAGGGAAATTAAAACGTGCGGCTAAAGAAAATTAGAATTATTATTTGAAAAACTAATTTATTTTTATTATTATAACATAATTTTTTAATTGCTCGACCGCACATCAAGTTTTGGAGCTCCTTTTTGCGCTACTTTGCAAATATAGAAAAACGGGGAATCCCCCAGTAGCGGGATCCCCCGTCTAGCTACGGGCTTTCCAGCTAGTCTTATATAATATATTGAGAACTAACTAAGAACCCAACAATTAAAAGATTAAAATTTTGACCGGTCTACCTGCTAACGGCAGCGGTGGAAAAGTTATATGGGATTAAAGAAACCCTTCACCATCGGTGGAAAAGAAATCTCCCATATGTAATGTTTCCAACCGTGGACTGGTGGGTTAAGTTTATTTGGATGAGAATGCTTCATTGTATTGATGAAGAAATTCATAAATTAAATGTTTTTTTCATCAATCTGATGAATTTTGTTCATCGGCACAAAAGAGATGAATTTTTCATCAACTTTTTTTAGTGATCAAGTCAACTTGATCGTGGCCCTTTTCTCTTGGCAAGAAAAGCAACGAAAAAGTTCGCGGCAAATCTTCATTTATCATGTACAAATTTACAAAATTTACAATAAATAAAATGATTTTGACTAAAAAAAATTAAATTAATACTAGGACCAGTAGCGTAGCGTGGGGGGGGGGCAAATGCTCGAGAATGGCCCTGCTGGCTTATCCTGACCTTATTATTAAATAATCCGTATTAATTTCTTTTTAATAATTATATTTAATAATATCTAATAAATTGATATTTGAAATACTTTTTTTTTTTGCTTAATTGCGAAAATAGGGGGGGGGCAAATTTAAATAGGGGCGGCAAATTCAGAGTTTGCCCCAGGTACCAGAAATCCACGCTACGCCACTGACTAGGACGTTTAGTTCTAGTTCAATATTCAATATTCAAAAATATAAGCAAAAATTATAATTATAAATTTTATTTATTAAAAATAAATAAATATAAATAAAAAAAAATAAAACCGTTTTTTAATTAATGGTAATTGATTGATTAACTGCTCATAATTTTAAGTTAGCCGAAAGTACAAAGCCAAAAACACTTTTCTTTTAAACACAATTATTACTAGAGTACTGGGGGGTATGGAATACCCCCCAGACCCCCCGGTTTCTAAATCTGAAAGTTTATATGCACATAAAATTGGATTTAGTTTATTTAAATTTTTATTTACTCTTTCAGAACAATTATGTCTGTAATGTAATTCTAACGTGAACAGGGTGGAAGGGAGGGGGAAGAATACGCCAGTAAATTTTTATTTATTGCTAAAATTCATGTTAAATTGTACTATTGCTGAAATCGGGAAAGAAATAGATTTTTATTCAATTTTCAACTTGGAATTTCAGGTATTTCTTAGAAATTCTAGAAATATCCTAAGAATTCCAGAGATTTAGGGGAAGGTTCAAAGAATCTCGGAGATTTTCAAAGAATTCCAGAGATTTCCGATGAAGTTCAGAGAAATAGGAATAATTCTTGATATTCCAAGATTTTCCAAAGATTTTAAATAATTTCTAACTAAATTTCAAACAAGTGTAGGATACACTACCTTTTTTGATTCATTGATTCAACTAGGTCGACTCGGCGTTAGGTCGACTTGGCGTTAGGACACCTTGGCGTCGGCTAACTCGGTTAAAAATTATTTTTTGTCTTTGCCAACAGTTTGCTTACAGTCTGGTACAATTCGGCGTCGCCAACTCTGCGCCTGCCAACTTGGCGTATTGTGCGCCAAGACAACTCGGCGCCAAAGCAAATTGAGCAAATTGATGGTTTGGAAACTCAATTTAGCTAAAAGCCCAAATCATTTTAAGATGAAATTTCTCTATAAATAATTTAGATGTTTAATGTGCGGTTAACCATTTGGTTTACCCCTTTCCTTAACCCTGTAGAGCTAATTTTCCTGGTTTATATGCTCACTTAATTCAAGAATGAAGAGTTTGTTTTGCGAATATGAAACAGGACTAGACAGGAGCGATTGAAATATTTTTTTAAATAGGATAAACAGAAGTAAATTTTTCAGTTTTTGAATAATTTTGAAAATCAAACGTAAGTTTGAATGATCCGTACTTCCCTAGGGGCAAAAGAGGAGGGGTCATTAATTTGCCAAAATTTTCTTAAATTTTGTTTGCATTTTCCCTCCCTCTCTTTTTGAATCTGTGTTTTACTGCTTCAGCTGTCTACGAAACGGAATGCATTGACGCACATTTACCTTCTTAAGACATACGTCATCGCAAACAGTGACGTTTCATTTCAAAACTAACCAGTCTCAATAACCACATTGTAAATGTTATTTCTGAACTCAAACCACGGACCACGTGGAATCTCGTAACTCTGCCCTCCGGCAAGCATTGAAGAATTGCTTCTACATAATAATATTTACGCATAAATCTGGCTATTTGACAAAAAGTCAAGGTTAAGCAGAGAAAAAAACTTTTGCGAAACTGAAAAAAAGCGGTTTGATCTTACTCTTCCCAAGCCACTTTTGCAGAGAAACTTTGAATCCAAAATCTATTTTATTTGAAAACCCAACTATGAGAGTTTTTGTATTACGAAAAAACATTGTTTCTTCTTTTTAATTAACCAAATTAGCATAGAAGATTCTTTTAAAGCAGAACCGTTCTCAGTAGAATTTTGGGTAAAAACAGGACCGGACTCAGTACTGATATACAGAAAAATTCCTGACTGAACCAAATTTTTGCGGTTTTACATAAAAATTAAATACTTAAATTAAATTCGCAAAACAGGTGAATTAAAGGCAGGACCGCATTCAGTATACGGTAAAGGTTTCGGAATGTTTTTAAAACTGCAATAAAATATGAAACATTCTACGTAAGGCAGGTTTTTTGGAAAATCCATTGCAAGAGTTAATTGGAAAAAGTGTGTCGGTCTAATGTATGTGTTTCCCAATGCAAATGAAAGAGCTGCCTTTGGGTAACTTTACGACCGATTCGAATCACAACGTGCAATTAAAATATTAATTTTAAAATTAATTGCACTTTTTATATTGTTCCAGTTTATTAGAAAGTGAAATAGGTAAGTACTGCAAAGGCGTAGTAATAATTGCACCCAACATTTTGCATGTTTAATCGAATGATGCAGCGATATTGTGGATTCAAAAAAAAAAGGTTTCGCCTAATTGTAAATTTTATCACAATTGCTACTTGTATAACAACATCCGTCGTGATTATTATTGTGATCATTGCATTCCAATACTAAATTGAAAAGATTATGTAATTTTAGAGTAACAAGAGCTTAAAAAAATTAATTTAAAATTGCGGTTTTTCGCAAAAAAAGCACAAAAATTGCAAAAAAAATAATATAAAGAACTTACATTTTGAAATTAGTAATTTCCATTCGGTCATAATTTTTCGAAAAACTGCAGCGCACTTTTTGTTTAAAAATTCGAAATCCTCCTTTTTGTTTAAATTAAATTAAACCGGCGTTTAATCACATAAACAAGTTTGATTACCTACAATTTTTTGTATGGAAGTAATTTTATTTTGGATTCGGATTCGCACTTAATTATTACGTTCAATGTTAGGTATTCAAAGATTGTCCCACCACAATATGCTCCGCGGTGTCTATTAAATTATATTAAATAAATTTAATATTTATAATATTAAGTAACTTTGAGGTACAAAAAGTTGTTATGCGTGTGAGAGTAAAAAGTGACACAAACTGGATATTTATGTTCACAGAATTTAAAAGACAATTAGAATTAGCTAGAGATCGACAGTCATTATAATAACAGCGGCGTATCTTATCAAGTTTTAGTTATTTTTTTTCAAAATCATGGTGGGAGAATTGGAACACTCACATTACCACCTTTATTAAAAGTTCATATATTATTCTCCTATAGGTTTCAGGATTAAGCAACCAAGGTACATGATCAAAGATGCCATTCAAATTTTCAATTTCAAAATTAATTTTATTTTTAAATTTTTTATTATTTATTTTCAACCGGTTTCGCTTTCTAGCATCATCAGGTAATTTATTGTAAGTAAAGTGCAGTTTACGTTATGCGATTTTGCTTACGATTTTCCATACGATTTCTCTTGAAATGACTGACTGGTTTTTGGTAGTTTTCTATTCACGATTTCGTTTGCGAGTTCATCTTCAGGTCGAACTGTATAACGTGAACTTCGAAAAATTTGCTTACGGCAACTTGGAAGCAAAATCGTAAACTGAATCGTAAGCAAAATCGCATAACGTAAACTGTAAGTAAAATTACAATTAAAATCAAAAACTCCCAAAAATAAAAATAATATTTAACACAGGCTTTCCTTTCCTAAACCGATAACGCTACTAGCTCAGGGCCTATTTTACCACTAGGCGTATTAGGCACCTGCCTAGGGCCCAATGGCCAGAGGAGCCCGAAAAGAGAGAACATAAAATCGTAAAATAAAAATCAAATACTGATAAAATAACCCTAAAATTGAGCCTTCGATGCTATTAGTTACACTCGAATATAAGGGGCCCGAAATTTTTCTAAAGCCTAGGCCCAACTCAATAGATTAAAATTCTGACCCTGTTATGTCTAATGCCTGGTATTTTTGATTGTGGGGTGTCCTAAGCGAAAACCATACTATTCGTTAGGATCAGAGCCAGCACTAGGCACTAGGGAAACTAGGCAACTGCCTAGGGCGCAAACAACAAAGGGGCGCAAGCCAGATCAAAGTGCATAAGTATTTTCTTCAAATATCTCGGATTATCATCCCCCCCCCCCCACTTCAGTACTGCTATATAAATGGGAAGGGGGCCCACTAAGAGATTTTTGTCCAATATAATTATCACTAGAGCGCGGATGCTAGGCAATAGGGAACTCGATATCTGGTATGCGGCATACAATTTATGCATAAACACAAGATATTATACATAATTATTATAAATTATATGCCACATACTAAATATCGGGTTCCCTATTGCCTAGAATCTGGGCTCTACATAATCACATATTCTAGCGCCGACACTGATTAAGATGGTCCTTTGGGGCAGATTGAGTTTTAATTTAATATTATGAATTTTTCTGCGAGCTTGCAGAGAGCTGGCAACAGGCTGATAGGTCAGTTTCTAGTTCCTTTTTAAATTTTTATTAGGTCTGGGGATTGTAAAATACCACTAGCATTGATTTTGCTGCGCGATCAAAGAGCAAACGGTGCACTGGGGGATATTCCATACCCCCCAGACCCCCCGGTTTACCAATAGCTCCATTAAAGCTCATTTATTAATATTTTAAGTTATAATAATAAATACGTTTAACTTCAAAAGTTCAACAATAGCTTGAAGTTAAACATAAACTAACCATACTTGAGAGCTTGGCAGCGGAACCAGTTTTTTATTGCTTAAAATTAAACTTAAGTTTCAAAAACACAAAATAATGTATACCGGGGGGTATGGAATACCCCCCAGTGCATTCTATTCTGTTTGTCAATTATTCTAACATTTTTAAATTAGAGATTATCTGTCTTAGATCTAAGCTCGTTTTACCAAGTGCGTGGACTTAGAAACTTACTCACTTGAAAGACTCTCCGCTTCAAGCCCTATAAGGCTTTTAAGTTACATCTCATCATAGTTATACTCATACTTAACCGACTATTGTAAAAGCGGATCTTAATAGTATACATTTTTCTGTGAGCTTGCAGAGAGCTGGGAGTAGGCTAATAGGTCAGTTTCTAATTCTTTTTTAATTTTTTCCTATGTCTGGGAATCGTAGAATACCCCCAGCATTAATTTTTTTGCGCGAACAAAGAGCTAAAAATGCACTGGGGGGTATTCAATACCCCCCAGACCCCCGGTTTACCGGTAGCTACATAAAATCGAGAAAATAAAAATCAAATATTATTATTAGTTACAGTTGAATATAAGGGGCCCGAAAATTTGCTAAAGCCTAGGGCTCAACTTAGTTTAAAATAGGCCCTGTATTGGACGACGAAGGATTTTGTTTCCTAGCAGTAAAAGAAATGCCAATAATTTAAAATAACAATAAATTACAAATTAACTTGGATTCATTTTAATTTTAATTAATGCACCTTCAGCTTAAAACATACATGGAGATGTAATAAATACAAATTTCATCGTGACACTTTTGGTGCGGAGCATCTTGTAAATTAAAAATTTTATTAAATAAATTCAACATTCAAACAACAAAAACAATAAATACAAAATTATTCTACCGGCATGGGTGATGAAAAACGAAGAGAAACCAATGCAAAAACAAAATAAGAATATCAAAAATAAATTGAAAAAATTTACCTACTCAGTGATAAAATACTTCGCCGGCACTGCTTACAATGCCTTTTGTTCCGGTGTAAGATATTTTACAACATATACAAGATGTTTGAATCGTATTCCTTCTTCAAACCGCTACGATGGAAATTAACTTGGTCGATTTTTATTGCCAACCTAAAAGAAATGAGAAAAAGCAAACCAATGCAGACTTCAAGCCGCAGAACCTAGACAATCAAGTTTCACGCCAATCGAATTCTATTGTATTTATTCACTAGAAGGTCAGTCGGTCTATTTGATGATGCAAATGATTATAACTGTATATTAAAAAAACTAGGATAATTGATAATATTATGTCAAGGGAGGTTTAGTCGAGTGACATATTATTATCCACACGAGCGATTAATAATAATCAATTTACTCTCGAGTAATATATTATACTTTCTTATATGCAATAAAATAATGGATAAAGCAAAAACTAAAGCAGTAAATAGATAATTAGTGCGTTAGTCCCAAATATTAGGCTTAACACTGAGTGGTTTGGGGGTGTGAAACATCCTCAGCATTCGCAACGAGAGCAATCGAAAGTATTCAATACCTCCAGCCCCCCCCCTCAATTTACACATGTGTTTTAAGTTTTAAGAGTAACTTCCATACATACAACTTAGCTTTCGATAAGTTCTTAACTTTCAGCTTAAAGAGCATAGAAAAGTGATTCCAAATTTTTGTTCACTTAGTGTGCCCCGGATTTCCTCAAATTTTCGGGTTTCTTTCGGAAAAGTTTAAAAAACAGAGGTTATTTGTAATGTTTTAAAATTTCCTGCTTTCCTAAAATATCATTGAACTTTCTAGAATTTCTTAGGATTTTCTAGAATTTCTTGAGATTTTCTAGAATTCCTAAAATTACATAAGAATTTCTTAGATTTTCTAAGATTCGAAAATATGTGCATATTCAAATTGCTGAACTACACAAAAATATTAAAATTGAATTTATCTTAGTAAATATTCTGGAGTGAGCACCGGATTTGCTTATTCTGTTAACGGTACGTATAATGGACACCAATAGGTTCAGCTTTGTGTTTTAATGAGCAGAGCTGGCTACAGTTGACTTCTAACTTTGTAACAGTCAACATCATATTATTATAAATTTATTTGCAACTAACTGAAAAGCCCGTTCGCGGACGGGCAGCTACACGGTGGATCTCTTTTTTAGCGGAATACTATTTAAACGGTTAATTTCGTTTCCCCCTACTGAAGGATTCCCCGTTTTCCTATATTTTCAAATATTTATTATATTTTTTTTTAAATATTTGTTTATAAATATTAAAAAAAAAATTTTAATTTTATAAAAATATTTTTGTACAAAAAAGAGCAAAATGCCGCCCCTAAAAATGTACCGCCCGGGGCGATCCGCCCCTACCGCCCACCTCTAGGTACGCTAGTGCTTTTCAAGTTTTAATTTTTTCTAGTCGAAGGTTAAATTTCCCTCATTTTTGCTTAAAAATTCAAATTTGGATATTAATTTGGAAATTAATTAATTAATATTGGATAAATACTTTTAGTTCTAGATTTCGGTTGGTAAAGAAAATTGACCAATCGGAGTTTTTTTTTTTTAACCAAAAATGACACGTTGTAGCAGCAGGGATTTTATATATTAGGATTAAACAATGAAAATAAGTTTTAATATTAAGCAATAAATTTAATTTTCCAAATTTCCAAAAAAATAAATCCATGATTTTCGAGTTCATGCGATTTCAGGAATGTTTTTGGCAGTAACAGCTCCGATAGTAGCGTAAATATTCATAAATTATTCCAAAAAAATATTTTTATAATATAAAGACACTCCTTGGGTGGGGCTAACTTTATGGAAGCAGTAAATATGATAGCCGCTTTCAATTTTTTTAGGCTTTTTTTTTCGTTAGACTTTTCGTAACCGAATTGTTGTATAATATGAAAATTGTAATGTTTACATTTGTAAATTACAGACGTCTCCACTCCAACTACTATAATTTTTTTAATCTGGATAAAGATTTTAAGAGTAAAATTTAGTTGTTTCTTATATACCATTAGAAAGAAGACAATTTTAATCATATTAAAAAAAATTTTCCGGATTATCCATTAGTTTTCGAGAAAACCGCATTTAAAGATCGAAAATTTTATATATACAATCGCATTTTATTAACCTAACTGCTAATAAATTTGATCCGTGATTTGCCGTGGTTACGCCAGCCAAAACTGACCCTACGCACCCTTCGCTACGCTTCGGGCGCTCCGGGCCGTTTTGGCTGGCGCTTGCTCACTATAAATGTTCCTGAAATCAATCTACCTCGACTGAGAGGCTCGACCTTTCCAGGGAAGCCCGAACTCGGCAAAGTACGAAACGTGTGTGCGTAGCGTAACGTAGCTGATTGGCATGCAAAGGGTAGAGTCCCGAAGGCACTTTGATCTTCTTTCTCTGGTGATGGAATATTGACCATGAAATTATTTTCTAAACGTAGAACCGTGGGGGGTAATAATTTTGAAATAAGGCCGAAAAGGGGTACGAAACGCGTGTGACGGCTGTCACTAAGACTATATCAAAGCACACGTACCGTCAACAGAACACTCGTGACTTGCAATTTCTATATACTCCCATGTTAAAGATATGGAACATTTCGATTTTCAAATGCCCTTTGAATGCGAATCCACAAGGTTAGCTGCATAGCAGCTTCTGATTCCATTTTGTTTTTGATAATATTAGAAACCATTTCTGTCTGTCCTTACGTAACGCACCTCCAATTGGTTCATTTAAGTTACCAACCTAAAACATTTGCAAAGTCATGACGGATGACGGATCAGTGCGGCCTTTAGGCTGCATAACCTTGGCAATTCACATGCTCCTTTATCTTTTAACTAATAATACTGCTGAGTATTTAAATAATTTTAAAAATTAATTAAAATACTGAGATGTAAATATAAGTAGAATCATCAAATTCAGGAGTATTGAGGAGGGAGACTACCGTATTTTATGAAAATTTAAAAAAAATTTATAAATAATTATTATAATAAATATTATAATTTTTAAATAATTTTAAAATTTAAATAATCTCCCTCCTCCCCTCTATTAACTTTAGTTAGATTTACTTTTGATCAAGTGTATGCTTTCTGGTGCCAGATTAATATTATAAACAGAAATCTTAAATCTTTCATAATAAGATGTTATGTGAGACTTTCTTGTTTTTGTATCCAAAAGGGGGAGGTCCAGCGAAGTCAAAATTTGACAAAATGCTCTTCGTTTAATCCTGAATTAGATCGGACCGTCCAATTGAAAAATCTGCAAATGAACTGAAGCGGTTTGCAAAATATTAGCAAATGTTAAGGAAAACAATTGGATGGAGCAAAAAGGGGGGAGAAAGGGACAATAAAAATTTCAATCCCTTTGCGTGTTGGCGATATGCCACTGGTTTATAATTAAGAACACTTTTTATACTATTTTCTTTTATTTCTAAGTAATATAATTTGCTTTCACATTTTTTTACGGTTTTAAATTAATAATACGATAGTTATTCAAGGTTATTCATCGATAATGTGCATTTCTACCGACCTTCGAAAATTGGTGCAACCATAAAGTGGTATGAAAAACTTTGTAATGTGTCGTTTTCCTTTCTACTTTAATTAACTTACATTTTATTACTGTCATTTGATTTAATTATGTTTTCGGTTCAATACGACATGGTAAAGATCGTAAATGCTCTGCGTGGCCGAGCTCATATCAGGTATTAAATGATAATGAACTATCATTTTTAGAACGAAGCCAAGCTAACGGCTGCTGGACTTGAAAACGTTATCGATTTCTGCCATGAATTTGACGAAATTAAATTTATTTATCAAAATATTCAAAAAAGTAGATTTTCGAATACTTCCTTCACAATACACATCCAAAAGTTAACGTGAGGCTACTGCAAAGAAACAGAGGAACAAACAAGCAAATCACAAGGTTTCGAGGTTACACCTACGATATGCTATGGATGTGTATTATGGAGGAAGTATCTATCTTCAATGATAGATCACTCAATAGAAAATCCACTTTTTTGATTTTGAATTTTCAAACTTTTAATATTATATTTTAAATTTATTTGTAGATTAAGAAAATTACAATTCACTACTTCATCAGCACACTCCAGTCACTTTCGGGCAAATCTGGAAATACCATAGTAGGCCTTCCTTTGTAAATTCGCCTTGATTTTGGCGGTAGAATCACTGGGGTTTTCCTCGCTTCTTTCATTTTTGAAGAAGCCAGGGTGCTGATATTTTTCTTCAAGGCTTTCAGCGATTCCTTAATTTCCTTATTTTCTCTTTTAAGATTTTCTAATTCATGGGTACGACGTTTCACTTCTTCAATTGAATCTTCCATATCGGCACAGAGTTTAGGCTTCCCGAGCACACCGGCTTCATCCTGCAGTTTCTCGGTTTGAAAACGATAGTTGTCTCGTTCCTGTTTGTAATAATTCAGTCTCTCCCGACACTGCAATTTCTGGTTTAACAACTTTTGGTCAAAATTTTTTAACTTACATCATGACATTCCATTTCGATTTCTTCGTACCTCTCTTGCAACATTATCATGTCGATTTGTACAGCTGCAGATTTTTCACGAACATGTGCAAGACATTGAATCGCTCCTTTGCATTTTCTTCTCAAATTTGTTAATTCCTCATCTCGTTCTTCTATTTTATCTGTGTGACTTTGATGCTCAATTTTCAATTGCTCAAAATCTATCAAGTGCAAGTTGTCTCCAATGGAATCCAACGCATGGAGAGCGACTTTTTTTTCGCTAACCCGATTTCTTATTTTTATGTAAGCCAACCTCATACAAGCTACTTCCGCCCATTTGGATCGTTGTCGTTTTAGGAATCTCTCCACCACCTCATCAAGAAAATTATGCAATCAAATGGATTACGATGATTTTTACCTTACCTTTTCAGGAATTTCTTTAGCAGTTTTAGTGTTAATTAATCCGGTTCCGATTTCCTTTTCCCGGTTTTGCATTTTATCGAAGCTGATGTTTAGCATTTGAAGCTGATCGTCCCTTTGAGTTCTCAAATCTTCCAGTTCGGAACTAATGCTGTTCCTCTCGCGAGTGTCCATGTTTATTAAGTCGCCGAGAGCGTCCAACTTTTTGTCGTATTTTTGCTGAGAATCGACTAGATTATCAGATTCCTTCAGGACGTGTTCCATCTGAAAAAATAAAAATGAGAAAAGTTATCGTCTTGGTTAAATTCCAAACTTTGCGCTTCTTAAAATAATCGGCCATTTTTCTTTGGAGAAGGTTATTTTTCATTCTATGAAAATTTCGTTTTGGTAAAGTTTCTCTGTAGATGTTGTAGTAATGTTCTCGATCTATTGGTTCCTTTTCTTGTTCTTCTTCAATCGTCACATAGGAATATTCGTCGGAATCTAACTGATCTACAAAATTTAATGTTTTATTTACCTAAGAAAACAAAGAATTTCAAAATTTTTACATGTTGCGATGGAAGGGAGGCTCCTGTCGTCTCCAATTTCATCAGGTTTCAGAGCTGTAAAATCTCCACTAACGCGTTTGTCGCCAAATTCGTCAAATCTTGCCTGTTCCCGATAAAAAATACTTTGTTTTCTAATTGCCACGCTCATTCTTCTGGTACTCATTCTTCTTTTTCTCATATCTTCTTTTGGTTTTTTCTCTTCTGAAAAGTTAGTCAAATATTAACTAAATATTTTGAGGAGTTTTGAAAAATATACCTTTCTTTTCAAATTGCACTTTTGCTTCTCCTTCTTCTTCTTCTTCTAATTCCCCTCGTTCTTCCTCTTCTCCTCTTTCAAACATGTCTGCTTCGTCACTTAGTTCTTCTTCTAAAAGCAGGTTCAAATAATTCACATGTTCGTCGTATTCATCGAAGTATTCTTCTTCAATTCCTTCCCTTGCGTATCTTTCCTCCTCTTCTTCTTCTTCGCCTTCTTCTTCGTCCTCTTCTCCTTCGTCGTCTTGTGCAGTATCTGCTCCGCCTGATTAAATAATGTTAGGTAATTTATTCTTAAGGTAGCACTAATATCAAGAAAACTCTACTGCCAAAGAGATCATCCTCTGCATCATCATCGCCGCCGTCGTCCGGTGGTACTTCCTCATTTTTGGTATCGAAAACTGCTACAGGTACAAATTCTCCTTCTGCATAAAAAAAACTAATTTAATTTTTATCTAATAGTTTCGATAGTTTTCCTTACCAATTCCATAAGGGTTAACTTCATCATTCGTGTCGGGTACACCTAGATTTTGTTCTTCCTGAAATGTAAAACGTTTGATCAATAATCGCGTGAACTACGTCGATAAAATTACTGCTGTGTCTAGAAAAGTAGGTCAATAGAATTTTTTTATTGCTTTCAGGTCTGAAAGAAAGTTGATTTTGTGATTTATCGCTCATTTTGAAGCGCAACAATTTTTTTTTATTTCTAACTTAAAATATTACATATTATATTGCAATCTCGAAAGAAAAATCCCTAAAAGAACAAAATATTTTGTTGTATAATATCAAAAATAATTTTTTTTTGATTTTTAATAAGTTAACATTTTATTGTTGTAATAATTTATGTTTTTTGAGCTCTAAAGAGGGGCAATCGCCCATATTGCCCCCCTGGATCCGCCACTGCAACCTTGATTTCGTATGTTGCCGAAATATTGAAAAACAATATTGAACCAATATTGGATGAAGATCGGCAAGCAACGCTGCAATCGAGGAGAAAAACGCAAACCAAATTTTTGTACACCAGATTTCCTTTTGGGGTTTTCTTCGAATTCCCTAAATTGCCGCGGATTGCCTCGAAATCTTTCAAAAAAGTTTAAAAATATAAACAAAAACCAAAAAACAAAGGTTGTCTGTAGTATTCCCAAGATTTCCTGATTTCCCAAAAATTTCCTAGGATTTCCTAGAATTTTTTAACTACCTGAGAACCTGAGATTTCCTAATTCCTCGGAATTCCTATGATTTACTCGGATTTTCTCAGATTTACTTGGATTTTCTTGGTCCGCTGGCACCGGACCGTTTAAAAATTTTCCGATTAAAAATAATAGATACTACAATAATTCAAAATAGTAACTCAAAAATATCTCACCCCATCTGAATCGTCGGCCATTTTTCACAAATTTATGAATTAAAACGTAAGGTAAAGTTGACTTTTTGGTGGTAAAAATTGAACTGACGCCAAAACCCTTGATTTCTTAATTTTATTAATAAATTAAAAGCGCCGATAAGGTTCGAGTCGCAATAATACGAAGGAAGTAAATTTTTGAGTTTAATTTAAATAAATCTTGAGGCGCGGAAATCACCTAGCGTTGGAAATCAGAACTAACCCGACCAACAAAACATCAACAAGTGGTGGGACAGAACATCTGTAAATTCACTCTTGCATCATTTATTAATTTTTTACAAAATCTATATTAAATGATTTCTTATAGCAGCAAAATTTTGAATTTAATGCGGAAATGCAAAATAATGCTGCGTGGCTAATTGCGAGCGCCTTACTCGCAGTATATTTATGTTTTTGTTCGGCTGATGTGTTAACGTCAACGGAGGTTAGTTTTTTATTTTAAGAGTTTTTGATGAAATTTTAAAGTAAAATCGTTTAAGCATTCCACTATCACTACCGACCTTGCCAATGAACCCGACAATCGCTTGCTTTTGCTATCCACCCTTGAAGGTACTCTCGTGGCAATCCAACAGTATACCGGGCAAATCTTATGGAAAATTTCCGACCGTAAGTATTGTAAAGTTTCAATAAACCAGGAAAATATTAGTCTGCATGTTTTAAGGTCCCACCGTAACGGTGCCAATCGACACTACCGATGCTATTTTCCCACTATTTTTACCTGATCCTCGCGATGGCTCTTTGTACTTGGTCGGAAATGACGACCAACCGCTGAAGAAGTTACCTTTTACTGTTCCTAAGTTGGTGGCCAATTCGCCGTGTAGAAGTTCCGATGGAATTTTGTACACGGGAAAGAAGAAAGATTTCTTTTTCAAGCTTGATCCTAAAACAGGCGAACGACAGTTGATGCCCGGATGGGATACAAGTCCAACTTGTCCGATTCCAAACGAAAATGCCGTTTATATCGGACGCACTCAGTACACCCTCCTGATGGTGGATAGTCGTAATACACAACGAAAATGGAATGTGACGTACTACGACTACTCCGCAAACCCTCTAACCAAGGATATGGCTCAAAATTACGATTGGATTCATTTTACTTCTACTTCAACCGGCCGAATCATAACAATGGATCGCTCACGGGGCAAATTAATGTGGGATCATGACTTTGGAAGTCCGATAGTGGCAATTTATATGTTGGATTCGGATGGGTTGCTAAACATACCTTTCACTAGCATGGCAAACCACACATTGGAGTACTTGGCGTCCAACCAGTTGGTCGACCAACAGCCTTTTCAAAATCAGCCTTCCTTCATGAAGCTTTAGTAAGTTACTTCACTTTTACCTTCTTTTGTTACAAAGAATTGTTTTAGTCCCACCTTATACATCGGACAGCATTTGTATGGATTATATGCTTTACCCTCATTAGTGGACCAAAATTTGGTGACAATTACGGCTTCCGATAACGGACCCCTGTTACTGCAAGGTCCTGATGCACCAAGCTACTCCACATCACACTCAAAGTATCCTATTCCGGGCTATAACTATCACGTCTTGCAAGGTATGACTGTTCCTTGCAACTTAAATGTACATTTTTATTTAAACTTGAATTCACTGTAGGTTCAAAAGATGATTCGTTAACATTCCAAAGTGTGTTACCCGAATTAAAAAATTTCATCCACATCGGCCACTATAATGTCCCTGACTATTACCACCTCAACAGGGTTCAGGGGCCACATATATTTGAAAGAAAATTGATAACGGACCAAAGCGGCACCGAACAAAAATCTAAAGATGACAATAAAATGAAATCAAAGACAATACATTTTGAGAGGCCTGAAACAAAGACGCAAGAGATACAAACAGATCCAGACGAAAATGAAAAGCAGTTGTCGTTTTCAGTTGTAAAAGGTTCTATCGTAAACAATTACAAATTGTTTAAGCTGTGGATTAACCAACGAGAAAATAAGGGACTTGAATTTGCCATAATCGTCCTATGTGGTTTAATCATTTTCATGTACTGCTACTTCCAGATGCAGGTAACGTTCAGGCGTCAGGTTCATGAAACAAATTTCAAATTTAAGAAATTCAAGGTAAACAGCATTCAGCATTCTCAGCGGAATTCAAGTCAACCTCACTCGAATGGGCGGATCACTCCTAATGCGTCTTTTACCGAAGAGTTATCCGATGGGATGGTTAAAATTGGAAAGATTATGTTCGATCCTGAGAATATTTTAGGACGAGGGTGTGAAGGGACCTACGTTTTTAGGTATTTTTGAGTTACATAACTCCAGTAGAAACCACTTTTATCTTTTTGTTTTAGTGGCGAGTTTGATAAACGAAAAGTTGCAGTGAAAAGGTTGCTGCCGAACTGTTTTAGCATTGCTGATCGGGAAGTTGCTTTACTAAGGGAGAGCGACACTCATCCCAATGTTATTCGATATTTTTGTACGGAACAGGACCGCATGTTTAAGTACATTGCACTCGAACTTTGTAATGCTACTCTTCAAGATTATGTGAACCAGCAGTGTGACAAAGCAATTTTGGATTCCTTATCTTCGTTGGAAATTCTGAAGCAAGCAACAGCTGGCTTGGAATATTTGCATTCCTTAACAATAGTTCACAGGGATGTGAAGCCCCACAATGTTCTGATTTCAACCCAAGGAAACATGCGAGTGATGATCTCGGATTTTGGTTTGTGTAAGAAACTTCAAGTCGGCCACACGTCTTTGTCGCGACGATCTGGAATTAGCGGCACAGAAGGGTGGATTGCACCTGAAATGGTTGATGGAAGGGGGCGAATTGTAAGAAGATTTTTAGTTTTTTTAAATTATTAACTTTTTTCTTGCAGACTTGTGCAGTAGATATGTTCTCGTTAGGTTGTCTGTTTTATTACGTTTTGTCAAAAGGGAAGCATCCGTTTGGAGAAGGATTGCACCGACAAGGCAACATCCTTGAGAACAAACGTACCCTAAAGGACTTGAAAGGGGAGGCTTGGAAAATTGCTACCCAGAAAACTCTGGTAACTGCGCTGATCTCACATAACCAGTCTGACCGTCCTACTTGCTCACAAGTTCTGTCACATCCAATGTTTTGGAGCAATTCCCGTATCCTCGCTTTCTTTCAGGTGAGAAATGCTGACTTAACTTTCTATTTTACTTGAGTTTTATTAATATCAATTATTACAAATTGCTGATTGTGGTTTTTCTAGGACGTGAGTGATCGTGTTGAAAAGGTCGAGTTAGACGACGAGGTTTTGAAAACCTTGGAAAGAGGAGCAGAATACGTCGTTAGACGAAACTGGGCAGCATACCTGGACAGGGAGGTTTCCTCTGATTTAAGAAAATACCGTTCCTATCGCACAGAGTCACTTCGCGACCTGCTGCGTGCCCTCCGAAACAAGGTAACTGTTTTTTATACCAATTTACGTTATTACCAACTTTTTTCCAGAAACATCACTACAGGGAACTCACTCAAGAAGCTCGAAATCTACTGGGCGACATTCCCGACGCTTTCACTACTTATTGGACTTCGAAGTTTCCTCTATTGCTAATTCACAGTTTTTTAACAATGCAAATAGTTGCAAGCGAAAAACCTTTTGATAATTATTACAGCACTCACAGATTTTCATTGGCGAATTATGCAAATTCGGATGATATTTTGTACGAAATAGCCCTAGAACACTTTAACGAACTTGAGCCAAATTTTGATGAGCAATTCCCTATTGCACCTTATATTAATAATAATAAAAAGAAAAAGTATTTCGGTGATAGGAATAAAAAACGAGCCAAAAAAGAAGAACAGACATATCAGTGGCGTTCTCCGCCAAATGTCTGACTTTGTAAATAATTTTAAGGGTTTCTAGAAGGGCATTTTTTTACTGAAGTGTACTTTAGTGTGAAGCTTTGGGGTGGTCAAATGTGATAAAGGGAAAACTTCAAGTTTTTATATTTTTAGATAGTGTGTGGAATATCCAGTTTATTTTAAGATTACAAAACGAACAATTTTTGAAATTGAAAGATTGCAATTGCTGCTAATTTTATAAAAATTAAATTTTAGGAATATTTTTATAACAAAATTGTGTGTATGGATTTAAGGTAGACTTAATCACTGTGATAATTTTAGTGTAGCACATTTTTATTTGTACATAATTTTATATTGTAAGAAATGAGAGTACATGTTATTATAATATATTTAATTATATTGTTTGTAATTTTAAGTGAAATAAAGAAGTTTTAACAATTTAACTGGCTCTCGGTAAGCAAATTTAATTTTTATATGGACTTCAGGACAAGTCCTTTCCAATTTCCCCCATTACAATGTCGATTTTCCACCAATTTTAATTTCTGTGCTTTCATTAATATTTAATCTGATTGCAGAACTGGCCTTATTTCTCTTTCGCTAGTTTTGCATAGTGGTGACGATATTCGAAAATCGGAAACCTCCCACCCAGTATAACGTTGAGTAACTTTCCCTGCTATAGCCAATTAATTAATTGACTGAAGCTGGTGCCGGTTATTTGAAGAAAAGCAAAAGGTGTTTGGTTCCAGGCCGGACTGTGAAAGACGTAAGAAACTTCAAATAAAAGATTGTTATTTTTAGCCCCCCCCCCCCCCCCCATAGTAAACCTAGCCTTCTGACATTCTTGTACTAACAAAAGTACATTATACAGGTAAATTTATTTGAAATTTTTAGTATGTTTTGCACATTTCTTTCAAGTTATAGTTTTATTTTATACCACTCTGTATTGTCAAACTTGAAACCATAGCTTGAATTATAAATTTAAAAAATGTCCGAATTTACCTACCTAGAACCCAAGATGTCTGCTTCCAAATGGCCATATTACCGAAATTATTGATTTTTTGGAATAAATAATTAACTGCAATGGTAATTTCTATGTCTGTGGGCGCTAGGTGAAAATAAAAGAACAAAAAAAGAATTTTATTTTACTGTCAATAAATTAATAGTTGAAAATTGGGATTGGCGTATGAAAACTTTTCAACTTTAACTCCTCCAAAAAAATGGTAGCCATCCCTTTATTCGTATGATGAAGGACTTTGAGAGAAATAAGATCTTTTTCAAAGTATCACAAACCGCCGTCCCTGGAAGTCAGTAAACAAATCTTTAACTCTGTTATTGGTAATATACTTCCTTAAATTTTTAGTATATAACTGTGAAATGAACTGAAGAAATATAACAAAAAATTAAACAGTGAAAATAATATCATCTAGCTTCTTTCAATTTTACTACAACTATTCCTATTAACAAAATGGAACAATCCAGTTACAATCCACAAAATTCAAGATATTTTGAAAAAACTGAACCTAATGTAATCCAGTTCAACCATTACATTCCTGAACAGTTTATTCCGGAATCCACGAAAAAGGGAGACGAAATAGTTGTTCATGTTGGAGCCGTGCGGAATCCCACCCAGTTTTGGGTAATTTTGAAAGAAGGACTCTTAGATGTAGCTGACTTAATGTACTACATCCAAGAGGTGTATTTCGATAAAACCCAATCCGAAGCATTGAAAATTGCCCAAGAAGACGTTCGCCTAAATATGTTTTGCGTAACTTTGCACGAAGGGGAATTTAACCGTGCTATAGTGAGAAAAATATACGAAGAACGGAATAAAGTTGAAATTCTGTTCATCGATTACGGAACAGTGTCACTAATCGACTCCAGAGAATTGTATTATTTGCTGGAACAATTTTCATATTTGCCTCAACAGGCAATTAAGACAAAACTGGCCGGTATTCGGTCTACCGAAACGAAGTGGTCTGCTGAGGCGATTCAAGAATTTTCCGGCTTGGTAGGTGACTTTAGAGAACTGACCGCGAAGATCGTCAAAATCGATCGCAAAAATAAAATTTTGAAGGTGAAACTGATTGACGATCAAAGTGATGAAAGCCTTGGTGACATTTTAATTAGAAAAAATTTGGCTCAAGAAGAAAGTCCAAATCGTAAATTATCTCCAATGAAGTTTCAGGATCCACTTTTAATTGAAAAATCAGAAATTGATGATCTACCAAATATTGTCAAGCTGGTCATGGACATCCCTACACAATTTTCGTTAACCAATTTTAACGAGAATGATGAAGTTTCACTGCGTGTTTCGGATTTATTAAATCCTTGTAAGTTTTGGGCAACTCTGAATGATAAGTATGCTGATTTGCAAAAGTTGACCGAAGAAATGGGCAAAACCTTTGGCGGAAGAATTCCCAAAAAGAAGATTCCGTTTGACGAATTAACCGAAGAATTGCCTTGTATAGCCTTAATTGGTTTAAAGTATTGTCGCGCCGTTATCACAAGAATTAAAATAGAAGGTCAAATTAATATATTCTGTTTTGATTATGGCAGCTTTTGTTCCATAGACTACACGCAGATATATCATATGTATGAACGATTTGCTGACCTTCCCCAACAAGCAATCAGAGCTACGCTGGCTGGAATTGTTCCACGTGAACCAAGTACGGTGTGGTCTGGTGCAGCCATAGATAGGTTCGCAGAAATGGTCTATCACAGAACGTTCAGTGCTAGAATTTCTAAGTTGGACCACGAAAAGCAGGTCCTGCAAGTTTCATTGACCGACTGTAGTACGGCCAATAGAATATGCGTCAACACTGCTTTAGTTCAAGAGCGGTTGGCAAGTATAAGCTTGTAAATAATCTTTTGTAATCCTATTTAATTTATTATTATTATTTATTAATCCTAATTAATTTTTAATAAATATTTGATATTTAAAAAAAAATTTTATTTTAAAATTTAAGTAGGTAATCTTATAATCCCAAAAAATATTGTTTATACTATAGCTGATCCAATAATAAATCAATCATCGATTGGTTCATTCATGATTGAGTCCAGACTCTGTAGCGGATCCAGACAATTACATAGGGAGGAGGGAGGGCAAAATAAAAATTAGTAATATTAACAAAAATTAATTTATATTTACTTTTTTAATAAATTAAATTTTTTGTGGTATAAGAACTGATGTTTTATGAGGTTCCGCCACTGTCCAGATATTTCATTTTTTGATTAAGTATAAAATGATAAGTACAATTAATTTGTTTTTGTTCAAACTTTGTGAATACATTCTCTACATTATAAAAAAACATTTCCTGGAAATTTTATTACTTAGTATGCAACCATTTTGAAGTTATGATTTTTTAAATTTTTGAAAATTTTTGTTTACTTTTTCAGAAAAATTGAAAAAGACAGTTTCTTATAGGAAAAATTTTCAGCTTTTTAATAAAAATATTCATTTTTTGTCATACATAACAGAAGACTCTTTAAATTTCAATTCAAGGGGAAAAACGATTTTTCTCACTGTGCGGCGCGTGTTATTTCAAATTTGATATTTTCTTCTGAAAGCTGAGAGTATTTCCCACAAAACATGTTATTTTCACGATGTACATATTTTTTGTTTAAAATTTCAGCTTTCTACAATAATTAAAATATTTTTATTTTTCATCTAATTGATGACAACTATTTAAACAATAATTAATTGAATTTAAACAAAAAATATCCACATCGTGAAAATGACATATTTTGTGGAAGAAACTCTCAGCTTTCAGAAAAAAATATCAAATTTGAAGTAACACGCGCCGCACAGTGAGAAAAATTGTTATTTCCACTTAAATTAAATTTTAAAAGGTTTTCTGTTACGTATGACCAAAAATGAATATTTTCATTGAAAAGCTGAAAATTTTTCCTTGAAAAAACTGTTTTTTTCCAATTTTTCTAAAAAGGTTTTCTACTTCAAAAAAATTTTTCAAAAATTCAAAAAATCATAACTTCAAAATGACTGCATATTAAGGCCTAAAATTTTCAGGAAATGTTTTTTATAATGTAGAAAACGTATTCACCAAGTTTGAACAACATCGGCGGGGGTCGCTCCGTAAAAGTGATTTTATTTGGGGGAATGACCCATATATTTTTTAAAATTATTAAATTTATTTGAATTTTAAATTTTTGAAAAAGTAAAAAATTTCCAAAAAACCTTTCCAGCCTTCTTATTCTCGGTACGGACCTGAAAATTTTTAATTCGTAGTATTACAACATTTTTCTTGTTATTACATTTCGAGAATTAAATTGGCAAAACTGAACTTTCTGTGGAACCAGCTTAACTTGCATTGTCAAAGGTATGGGTACTTAATTTTCGTAATATTTTTATAACCTTTTACCTGGAAAATGGTTTGCAAAAATATATTTGGTGTCTCGACTTGGTCCTTTAAAATTTTTATTTCAGTCATTCAGTAAAATAAACGCGAAAGTACCTAATTACTGAAAATTAAGATGCGGATTTTAATATTTTCAATATTTTGAAAAATGTGGACGTTTCCCTTGTGAATTTTAAATAGTTAAATTTTTGAATTTTACCTGAAGGCAGCCAATAGTATTTAATTATTGCCTCTTTTATAAAACAACCTTTATTACACTATTAGCTGTCTTCCTCCTCAGTTATCACAAAAATTTTAAAGGTCGAAGTGTGGTTTTGTTGTTAATTTTAATTTTTTTATCTAAAAGTAAGTAATTTTTAAAATTTTAATTTTAATTTGTTTAATTTATTATTTAATTATAATAAAATATTGCGTAATAGTCGCATGTGGATTCGAAACCCACGTGCACTTCTATTTATTCTTATTCCAATTAAATTTGTTTTTAAAATTAAATTTAAATATTTTGAGTGACGGGAGTTGGTTTTTAAGTTTCAAATTTCATTGATTAATTTTAGTATTACAACCAATTTAAATATTTATCTCTAAACGGACAGTAGCGTAGTAGATTATCTTTATCAGGCTCTAGTTTTATTTGGATAACAATTAATTCTCTAGGGATAATTAAAATTCTTTAACAGAATATTAATATTTGTTATATACAAAATTAATTTTTGTTATATAGAACTAATATTTGTTATATGAAAATAATTTTTGACAGAAATAATAAATCTGCTTATATCTGTTAAAAAAAGCTTAATTATGCTTCATTAACTTGAAAGGGAGGCCTTTGGCCCGTGACTATTAGGATTTGGTAAATTTACTTTTAAGTACAGCTTAGTGTAAAATTGATAACACAGCCAGGTTTCATTATCTAATACCTAATACCAAATTAAAATTTTCTTCGCACTGTCGCACGATTGCTAATCAGTACAATTGCATTTTTATTTCTGATAACATTGGAAGGATAATTTTTAATGTCAATTAAACACAATAATATGTTGACAAACGCAAACAATAAATTATAATGTATTTTTTTTATCATAATTTCTTTAACTAAACTAGCGATTTAGAACCTTGAACAATTCAAATTAACAATATGGTGCTGTATGGTTACGTAGAATAATTTTAATATCGACACATCTCACCGATCACATTAATAATAACTTGATCCAGTTGCTATTATGGATTGATAAATTGTAATTTATTAGTGTGATCGCTTCATTATCTCTTCAACCTATGCCCTTTTTTATCTTCTTTTATACTCGAAGCCTCGGTTTTCCTCGCCAGGACTTTTCGATTGTAGAAACAACAATTCGTTTTTATTATTAGAAAATAATAAATATTAGCTTTATCTATTTTGTCAATATTATGTGTTGTGTGGAACTTACCAGTCAAGTATGAAAACTTTTTCGTGATAGTGGTAGCTCAAACCCGGAAGCGATTTTTTGAATTTTTCAAAAACTGTAAGTAAAACAATAATCTTTAATTCAAATATAATAAGCTAAACCAGGTAACCCACTCAGGAAGTCTACAGCTTAACAGCTCGATTAGCCTGAGCCGTTAGAGATTCGGTAATTTCACAATCAATTCAATCAAAAATGCATTGTTACAAGTTTAATGTAAACAAAGGTGAGTACCTCGAGTTTATCTGATGCAATAATCCAATTTTTGGATACTGAATCCTACGATAGTTTCTACTTTTCCATTTTATTTAAAAAATAATAAAAATATATTCAAATATCTTTGGCGCAATCGACCCTAAATTCTAGTACATACAAATTAAAAATTTTAAAATTCCGATCTGCAATAAATGAAAAATTATAAAACTTTGGTTTTCAAATTTGTTTCAAAAAATTGTTTTTCAATAAATAAATGAGGACAAACTTCTTGAGAGCAACTCATATTAGAGTGTTCGGCTTTATTCAAATATTAGATAACTGCAGGATGTTTTTAATTTATAAATGTTTAAATCGTGATATTAAAATTAACATTGAAAATAAATATGTAATAAACGTATTGATGATTCAAAACTGTTTACAATAATTTTATCAATGTAACATAATAAATTCAAAACATTAGTAACAGTCACGTATTATCTATCAATCGATTATTATAAAAATAATGCGTCCTAATAAACGTTCTTTGTGATTAAAATGAGAGTAATTATTTTAAAATTTATCAGAATACCCGAGCAGCGGCCTGACTGAAAAACCGGGGGAAGTTGGCCACTTGGGGTAAAGTTGACACAGTTTCCTCTCATTATATTGCGTTAAAGACACTATAGATATTTTTTAAATTCAATTGTTAATTTTATGGCAAATTATCCGGATGGTATGGGCAACTTAGTCTATGCACGTGGGGTAAGTTGGTACATTATTTTTCTTTTCTTGAAAAACTATAAAAAATTAGAAGTGTACCAACTAGCCCCAGTGCCTCAGTCTCCTAATCACTACGAAAAGAAATTAGTTCCGGACGTTTTTGCATTTACCGCCCCTTGCCGATTTTTTTGATTTGAAACAAAATATGATGATTGTTTAATAACATTGGAAACTGTTACGTGTAAACGGATGAAGAGGAAACGATTAATAAATAATATATTACAATGTCATGGCGAAAATATTTTTCAAGGCTATAATGACCCTATTTATCGTTATGAAACTGAATATCTAATCAATCTAGCGGTTCTCTGTGTATAATCAGCCGCATCCATGCTAAAATCCGATTGGCTTATTTTTATTCCTCGCGGTCACTGCAAATTCTTCAAATGCTTTTTTATCTTACAAAAATTTATAAATAATTTACAAATTTATATATTAAAATACAAATATTTTGGCTGCTCCAGTTTATTTTTCAAATCACAAGAAATTTTTTTCAATAGTCGGCATTTTTTATTGACTTTACTATATAGGAGTTATTCGGCAAATTTTATTTTGAAGAACGGACATTGATTAAAATTATAATTTTTTGCTTTTCCGCTTTTTTTATTTATTTTATCCAGGGGATTTCCTAGATATTTGTATTACCAAATACAAAATTTAATCTTTTATTTAGCTACGGTATAGCGGTCTAACGCTCTAGCCACCAGCCTACGATCTTATTACAAAAAATTCAAAAAATCACAAGCTTTTGTTTTAGCTCATCATGACTTGTTTTCAAATAGTCTTTCCACTAACACAGGCTTTGTGGGCTATGCCCCTCCCTAGATGGGGATGAGGATGAAATCTCTAAATGAGGATCCGGAGTATTTTTTTCAAGAAGTTAGAAATTATTATTAAAAGAAAATTTTTAATTTTCATAAAATTATGAATTTGGGATTGATAAAGTATTTGAAGTGAAGAATAAAAATTACTGGTTCTAGTTCGGCTGTACAACACAAGAATAAATAAAGCAGTATTCCCACTCGTCTGGAAGTGGGAAAAGTAATTGAATTTAAGATATCTCTAATTTTGTCAGGGAAAAGCCAGGGAATTTTTCATTCAGGGAAAACTATTTAATTAAAAAAACATTTTTTATTTTAAAATAAAATTTTTAAATTAAATTTTGTTTTAATTTTAAAATTAATTTCTTTACTTTTTTTTCTTTGAGTTATGGAAACGTCAGAAAATTTTTAGTGTTCCTTGGGAAAAACCTGGAAAAGTCAAATTTTGCTTTAGAAAATTCAGTGGGAACTCTGAAAAGGCTTCAATTCAACCTGAAAAAGTCAGATAATTTTTGATTTTTAAGCGAAAATCAAAGAAATTCAGAATTTGAGTTAGGGAAAATTTTTTGAAACTTTGAAAAACAAAACAAAAAATATAAATAGATTTTTTATTTGCGTAAATTATTAAAATTTCGGGAAATTAGGTACTTGGAAAACTTGAAAGAATTTGGTAGGATGCTTATTTGACCTTTCGTGGCGAATTTCTAAAATTGACGGAGAAGTCATATAAGAAATTGAAGGACGAATAGCTAGAGAAATTAGAGAAAATTTTAGGTAATCTACGAAAATATCAGTAAATCTTAAAATATCTCAAGCAATCTTACGAAATCCAAATGAAATTAGGATATCTTAGGAGTAGTAGATAATTTTATTACTGTTTCGACAGGAAATCTTAAGGAAAACCACACCACTGTAGGATTCAGGCTTAATTATTGGAGGGGGGGGCAAGAGGTAAATATCTCAAAATAATTTTGTACACAGGACTCGGAATTCCAAAGATTCTCAAAGAAATTCCAAAGATTTCCAACAAGAGGGAAGTAATGGGGTAACTGCCTCTCCCCCCCCCATGACCCATCAAAACCAATAAAATTACTAAATTTTGTTAAAATTTGAAAAATATACCTAAATTCTTATAAAAAAATATGTATTTACCATCTCCCAGCCAGCCTCACTTACCTCCATGAATTTTATCTTCAGTTTTAAGTCTTAAGAAATAGAAAATACAAGAAAATCTTAAGAATACTATCAGTGGTCTATTTAAAATTGAGATTTCCTTGGCTTTAATAGATTTTCCGAGATTTCTTAAGATATCTTAGAATTTTCTACACTTTTTCGGATTTCTCATTTCTTAGAATTTCTTAATAACCAGAAATTTTCTAGAATTTTCTGATATTTCATTAGATTTTCTTGAATTTTTCTTTTTTTTAGATTTCTTGAGATATCCAAGAATTTCCTGTTTTCTTAAATTTTCCTCTTCTCAAGATTTTCTTAAATTTCGTAAAATTTCCACGGATTTCTTGAAAACTCCTTGTTTGTGGATTTGTGGAATTTCCCTGATATCTTTAAATTTTTCTTCACTAGACACCGGAGTTTTCTAACGATTTCTCCCTAGTGTTTAGCTGGAGAACCGAGTAGAAATCGTGATATACAAAAGTAAAGGAAAATCTTGGGAAATTTTAAGAATAGGTACTAAAATATTCCGAATATTCAAAATTTTCTCGAATTTACCATTTTCTAAGTTGGCCTGGCAAGGACGAGGAGAAGAACGGAGGATGACAAAAACCACCAAAATTACAAAAAATTTTAAATTCCAAAAATATATCTACCTAAATTCTTACCAAAATATATTTATTTACCCCTTCCTCACCAGGCTCATTTACCCCCTACATGAACTTTATCTGGATCCGCCCTTTATTTTCAAACTAGTTTCAATCTAAAGAATTTCTGATTTCCAAAAAATTCCAAATTAATGTACACAAAATTTTTGAGATATTTACGCCTTTGGGGGCGGGGGGCGGCTAAAGTCAAAAATCTACATTTCCTTCCGTACACCATAAATATCGATAGTAAAATACTATAGATTTGGTAGGGAATAGTCTCTTCAGTCTTCTTCATCTTCTTCATCAGCCTGTTATTTATCCACTCCTGGACGTAGGCCTCTTCCAAATGAGGAAGGTTTGAGCATTTAGACCCCACGGTTGCTTAGTCCGGATTGGGGAATGCCTGTAACCCTGTTTTTTTAATAGTTGGTAACGGCAATCATCAACTCAGGGTGACCGCTTGCTTTACGTGCCCTCCGAAGAAAGGAGACGGTCATGTTCCAATTCTAACTATCTAGTTTCTGAGAAATGAGAATTGCAATCAAGGGAGGTACGTGGTGCGGCTTTCGTATTCTGTTTGTAAATAACTAAACAAAATATTTATTTCAATAAATTTTTTGTTTTGAAAACTTTTTTTGTTCATTTGATAATTTGTTTTTGATGCTGAAAAAAAGTGGGGACTGTATTTAAGGGCCCCCAATGAGCTCGGGCCCTAACCAGCTTTACGGTTAATCCGGTCTTGAGTTTTAAATCCTAAATCCGTTAGTGACCATACTAAGAAAAATAATGTGTAGCAGCAGCTAATGTTTTATTAGAAATTCGCGATGTACATTAAACGATCGCCACCACCATGGTTGGTATAGAAAGTTTTGTTTACAAACCAAATGTTTGCATTCGTTTGTTGTTTTATTTTGTGAATTATCATTTCACTACGGTTTTCCGATAAAATAATTCATAATCTAACTCAAAGCGACATCAGGTGTACGTAATAGAGCCGCCATGTTCTTGAAATTTGGTAGAGTCCATGAACGCCCGAAGGAATAAATCTCAGGGGGAGCAACTACATATATTTTCAGTTTCAAAATTTTATTATGTTGTTTCTTCTTCTGTAAAAATTGTTTTTTATTCTTTTATTCAATTTCCCAAGGGGGGCAAATGCCCCTCTTTGGGCGCCCATGGTAGAGTCAAATCGATTTTCGTGAATAGATCAACTAAGTTTTTTGTACTATGATATAACATCTTTGTTAAATCAACTAATTCAGTTGTTTCCAGAAAAATCTCGTAAGAATCTCTTAAAAGAAAATCTAGTGTACGCAAATTTTCCTTCTCTCCAAATAAAAAATTTTATTTTTTCTGAAAATTAGGAAAATAAACTTTGCTTTTATTTTAAAGCATTAAAGTAGTAGAGGGGAGCAAGAACTTTATTCCTCCTTTCGTCCTCTTTCTAATACTGCTCACGTGTAGTGCAAAGTGGACAATTCCAAGTAATTCCAAATAATAACGAATAATTACAGTAATTTCAGCTAATTAAAAATAATTTTTGTAATTATTTTATTTACTCGAAAATTCTCATTCTCATTCCTTCTGTCAAGAAGACTGCTCTTTTCCGAGATTTTCCATTCTTCGTACTGAGAAATTTAAAGATTGCCTTGAAGCTGGAGCCTACCCGTATACTTTGATTAACGAGGACGGTCTACATACATTTAGATAATAAATTTTATTGCTACGTATTTTACGACGAAGTTAATTAAATAACGAGTTCCTTTTCGAATGATAAAGCATTTTAATATGTTTGTTCAAAATTTCCCACTTTAGTACAAATTTTACTTCCATAACCTTCCAAGCAAACTATCTGTTCCGTTACGTTTTGCAGAACAAACAGCATCCAATTAGATATTGTCGACTTAACATAGTTATCGAAGTCACTAATATAATTAGCATTTACCATTTAGTAATATCTATGGATGGTAAAGTGAAAATTTAAATAGGAAACCTCAAATTTTTTGATTAAGCACAATGCGTGGTTTTAACAGCCGGTTTATCCTTCGATGCGTTAATGATACAGAAGTCATTGGAAAATGGATAATTTGAAAAATAACGCAAACAATTATTTATTTGAATAGAGCTTTATCTAATAGACCTCTCCCTGTCAATTAAGTGTGGTAGTTGATCGAGATAATTTGCTGCTTTAAAAATGATTGGATGTATTGTTTCCGGTAGGTGAAGTCGTCAATGCCTAAAATATTTTACTAATTTATTATATTATTGACTTTTAATGTGTTCCGATCTGTATCTGGCAGTTAAATATTCATTAGGTTTGTTATTATTAACTTCTCGTTCTTTTCATAAGCCAGAGTTCATAGTTAAGTTCAATTCTATAATTTAGATCGTTAAGTTAGTTAACGCGAAGATATGGCAACCAACATACGATTTTTTCGGGCGTCGCGTTTGTGATTTTGGGATTGAAGCTATCTCTTTTTTTTTTAACCGATAACAACAATTGTAAGCAGAATTTAATTCTTGCGCAGCACAAATTTTCTTTACAAGTGTAATTATTCAACTTTGAGTTATATTGAAGATAAACGTGTATTTACGCTGATAACGCGATATTTATGATTCTTGTTTTAGTTTTAAAATCGACGCGTTGCAGTGCGCTTTCCGATTTTTCTACTCGCAAAGAAAAGTTTGTGCCTGTGTAGTGAATTTTAGTGGATCCAGACGTCCCGATTTTAATGCATTCTTTTGCAGGATCTTCCGATGCAGCTTAACCGGCCCGTAGTGTTCCTATTTTTGTGTATAAGTACATTTTTTGTGCCATCAACAGCAAAATGCAAAGACAAACATTATTGCATCGAAACCAAAACATATGGAATGCGGAGTGCCGATTGTTACAATTTGAATTTCGAAAAAGTTCCGCAATGTATACGCAGCGATGTAGAAGTAAGTCTTTTAATTTCCATATTTTAAAATTTTTAAATTTTCCAAAAACATCATATTTCACAAACTCCATCAGCATTTTCATTATGATTAAGCATAATGTGATATGCTGAGTTCAAGAAATTTGTTTACACATTGGGTTTTCTTTCTTTCATGATATATTTACAGAAATAGAATTTTGTTTTACTATGTTTTCATAAATTCCATTTGTACTGCATCTTACTTTGAATCTATTTTATTATTTAAATAATTCGAACCGAGGGCGCGAGGGTTTTTTGCTTATTTCTCAAAAACTGTTAGCTCTAGCCAAAAAGTGGTCAAGTACAAAATTGAAGCTGAAAAAATTTATTACAAAAATGTTACTATTTATTTTTCTCGTATCTGTTATAGTTTTCGAGGTAAACACTAGTGAAATTCACAAATTCCTTCTAGTCCTCCCAGAGAAATTTTGAAACTGCTCGAATTTTTTTATCAATTTTCGATAAAATACTTACTCATTTTAAAGAAAATTAAACGCTTTACAACTTTTTATCGACGGACTTTCTACTAAAATGAACGATGAAGAAGTTACGACAGACGTAAAAACAAGCTTATTGATAATTTGCGTATTTGATGAGCATATATCTCGAAAACTAGAGCAGATACGAAAAACATTAATAGGAAACTTTTTATGGGAAATTTTATCAGTTTCAATTTAGCATATTATCACTGTTTGGCTAGAGCTAGCCGTTTTTGAGATATCAGCAAAAACCCAAAATCGGAGACCTACTTTTCAAGCCCCCAAGGCCAGGGACTTTTAGTATGTTTACCTTCTAACTAGTTCAAACACAGCTCCGAAGTCAAAAATTGGGAGCTTAATATACCCCTCTAGCCATTTTTTATTGACTTGAGTGTTTATTCACAGTTTAAAAACAATTTATTTTATTTATCAAATTTATATTTTATTACTGACCTCCAGCCTTCTAGTGAGAGCGAAAGCACAAAAGTATTCTCCCGAATTAAAATTAGTTTTTGACTAAATCCTTAGAATTTAGTAATCATAGAAGGGCTATCTCTCTTCAAACTTTTGAAAAACCACAAAAATATGTTCATAGTACATTTATGTGCGGTAATCCCCCCCATCCCTCTCCTTCGAACAGACCAATTGTAGTATGTATTTGAATCACCAACATTCCAATCTTAAAGTATTTCTTGCCATGATTATAATGTTTTGGAGTTTCTAATTTGCATGTTATTAAATTTAACAAATTAATCAACGCAATAGTATCAAAAACTGCGATAAATTCAATAATTATCACCTCAGATTGCACAGAAATAATTTATTAACCAAATTTGGTGATTTGAAATTTTTAACCTCACTCTAACAACTTCAGTTCTTCAAGTTCTTTACTTAAAAGTCAAAATTAATTTAATAACGTGTAGTTTATAATTTCAAACTAACAACTTCGGATCTTAAGTTCTCTACTTGAAGATACATCTTGTAGTTCCATACTTCAACTAACCAATTCGAATCTCTTTTTTTTTATTAACTTTTGACGTTGACTCTGTCAATTGGCCAGACTTATGTAAATAAAGAACCAATTCTTAAACCCACAAAGTGTTGATGCACACCGGAAGGCCGAGCTAAGAAATTCTGCGAAGCCCGAGATTCAAACTTGGAATTTCCGCTCTCTAACTCAACCAACGATCCCACCAATCCACTGCTGTGGTTGAAATTCGAATCTTAAAGTATTCTACTTGAAGATCAGAATAAATTTAAAACCTTGATGTTTCTAACTTCAAACTATCAACTTTAGATCTTAAAGTTCTTTATTTGAAATTTATAATTTATTCATATAATCAGTGGCGGATCCAGAATTTTTTTCTGGGGGGGGCACAAAGAGTCGAGACGGGCAAAAACTGTTCTCAGATTTGAGATTGTCTCCTTGTTTCCTTGTTAATTTTAAGCGTCTTGGGGGGCACGTGCCCCCCCCCCCCCCAAATCCGCCTATGCATATAATATCTTAAACTTAAATAACTAACTACAAACTAGAACTTCATGTTTTAAAATTCTTTACTTGAAGATCAGAATTAAATTAATAATTTATAGTTATTGTTGTTTTGACTGTTCTGGAGACTGTTTCCCCACTCTCGGCCGTTAAAGCATGTTCAGGAAAATTTTTTACTTACTTTGTCCGGCATTTTGGCTCAAAATAAGAACATACTTTTTGAAGTATTTAATTTCTTCTTTTATAATCTTTTAATCTTTTATAATCTACACCACAAGATTCCCGATTTACCTTTGTTGGCGTTCGTGACGCTACCAAACGTCAACAACATGGCCGATCTATTACGTACACTTGATGTTGTTTTGATTTTAATTCTGAATTATTTTATCGTAAAACCGAGGTGAAATAATAAATCCAACATAAAACACCAACAAAATTCAAACTTTTGGTTTATAAACAAAACTTTCTATACCAACTATACGTATTAGATTAATTTAATATTTTTCCGTGTGGTGGCGTTTGCTTAATGGAAATCGCAACTAGTGCATTGAAAAAGTCATATTATAATTTGACTTTTATCCGAAGAGTCTGCGCTACAACTAGAAAAATTGAGTTATGAATTTTGGAAAAAAACGATGATTTTTCCTGTTTATCTGGATTTTCTCTTTCCTGCTAATTTTATTTAAATTTTGATTTCCATGATTGCTCCATTAGTTTTGCTTTTATAAGCAAAAGACTAACAAAAACACAATTTTTTGCTTAATTTTGCTTAATAATTGATAGTTTCGGGTTGGAAACAGGACAAAATACAACTACGGACTGCCGACGCCGTTCGTGTGATGACGCAGTTGATGCTTCGTTAGTATTTTTGTCATCAAAAAATCCTCTATTGCTTGGCCTACAAAGGAATCCAAAATTTTGCAAGTTGGGTTAATTTTTTTAAAGTGCAGAATATAGTATAGATCACTGTTGTGCTTCTGCGTTTGAAATCCAAAATCGATAGTCTGCTCAGGTGAAAACATTTCCTTCTCTAAAGCCAACATTGTGGAACCGTTCTTTTGTTTAATTCTGTAGGATATTGCATTCATCCTCTTATTGGAGTGCCAAGATGACTTACTAGGGAATATATTCAAGGCTCACGATTTACAAAAATAAATGGTTTCGTCATTTTCGAGTTACAGCTGCTTCAGAGATGTTTTCAAATCTATGCGAAAGTTTCGAATATTTCAAAATTTATATAAAAAATTTTGGTTCATCCATAGTTCAATCGCTTCATTTTAATGTCATTTAACGTACTAATCCGAGAAGATTCCCGTTGCTTTCTCCGTAGCCCACAGATCATTCTTGTACTTTTAGGCTTGTAGATCACGGCACAACCAAGATTGCTCCGCAAACCGCAACACTTCAGTAACAACAGGGTAGAGTAATTTCGGAATCCAGTGCAAGGAGGACGCTGATGTTGTCTGATTGGTAATGGGCCGCCGAACAAATTCAGCTTATCAAAGCATAGGTATGACAATGCCAGAAAAATATCTACCCCCCCCCTCCCCATTGCCCTTCGATGTTGCCAAAAAGTCATCCCCGCTGCTTTCCACAGTTCCACAACTTCAGTTTTGGTCCAGCTAGGGTATATTCTATTGAGTTCGAGATTGACCCTTAGGGTCTCTCCCGCATTTGCAATGCAGTATCGTCTGAGTATATAAAGTCTTTTTCTTTTTCTTGTATTATATAATATGTAAAATATTGTAAACTAAAAAAAAGATTAGGAAAGGAAAGAATTTGCAGTTAAATAAATTTTAACTGCTTTCCAGTCGATTTTTTCCTATTTTGACCCAATTAATTAAATCAATTGAATTGGAACGAATATTTCTACTTATTTCCAACATGGTCGTTCACATTGTAACTTTAATAATTTTTAATTTGTAAGAATTTATTTAAACCTTTAATTGTAGATAATTGAAAACTTCAATTATGATCGTCCGCCTAAATTTTATGTTATTTTAGCAAATTTGTGCTATTACATTTTTATTGTTTATTAACTAACACAAAAATAAAATTTATTGTATATTTTTTTTGTATTGCGATTACAAACTAGAATAATTGCTTCGCTAAAAATAATTTATTATGGAAACAATAAGTTCTGTGCGGAAAACTCTCAAAATAAAAATAAACCTGATTTATTCTCCTCTTGCAAAGTATTTTAAAATAATTTGCTTACGTCAAATGTTTAATTTAAGCAAACTGATAACAGACAAATATTTATGTAATAAAATTTACATAAACATGAAAAATACAAGCGGAAGCTTGTAAAATATCAAATATACCATTTTATGCTTTGCTGAAGGTAAAATCAATTTAATTAACCAAAATTGACCCAACGATCAAAGGTTGCCCTCGGTGGTCTTATCCATCTTGGTGATTAAACAAAAATTAAATTAAATCCCCCCCCCCCTTTTTTTTAATTCAAACGAAATTTTATTATTTGTTTTATTTTTTAAATTTTTCATTACAATTTCTTTGCTGGAGTAGCATTTGCAGGAAACCTAATTTGTTCAGTCTTCATGACTCAGTCCTTAATTATTATTAAGACATTTAAGCGCAATTGGATAAGTGGAAAAAATTAATCAACTTGACAAAAATAATTACTCTCGCAGTCTAAAATTTAAGAAATTACGTCAAAAATTTCCCTATTTCGCTTTTCTTAAATAATTAATCTTTCCGGTTACTCCAAAATAATTTATTATAATTTTTTTTTCTAGGTAATCGATTTATCCTACAATAGGTTACGAAAACTCACCAAAGACGACTTGAAGCGTTACACAAATTTAAAGATATTGTACTTATCAGATAACCTACTAACAAATTTAGAAAATGCGGCGTTTGAAGACTTGGACGAACTTTTGGTTTTAGATTTATCGATAAATGGAATATCGAAATTGGCGCCAATCATATTTCAACTTCCATCGTTAAAAAAATTATTTTTAAGTCAAAATCAAAACATGAACATCATAGAAGTCGTGGAGGAAAGTAGCCCCATCACCAGTCCTCTGGAACGATTTGATATAGCTTTCAGCGAGCTCGAAACGCTGCCAGATTTGGGAATCATGCCATATCTCATACTTTATAATATTTCTGGTAATAATTTATTAAATATGATGCCCAAAGACGTTGCAGGCATGTGCAACTTGAAGAGATTGGCCAATGACAACTTCACTGTGAGTTTTAATGTCTCCTGCAATTGTTGGAATATAAAAAGATGGCTAAAGGAAAGAGATGTCAAGTTTACAAATTTTGAATGCAATGTCAAAGAAACTGGTAGGTTTTATAGCTGTTAACTTTTTTTAAATTATACCAAATTAATATATTTCAGATTGCGAGTACCAGATCAGCCCCGAAGATATGGAGCTGTTCAACGTTTGCAAAAATCGCTACGAGAAAGAACAACAAAAGGCATTGTTGCTAAAAATAGGTATACCTGTTGCTGTTGGTGTATTATTATTAATAATTATAGTAATTTACTTTCTTTACCGGCGTAGAAAACAGAGAAAATCAAAATTAAAAAAAAACATCGCAATGCAACACGATGTTCTGAAAATTGAAAAAGAAAATTTGGGATTATTATAAAAGAAACCAAAGTTGATAAAGACTTTTAAAATGTATTCATTCCTACGTTTTTGATAATGTAGATCCGCCATATTGTGCTGTGCAAAAAATCCTAATTGTACATAATTTAATATTTTTTTGTTAATGATTTAAAATTATGTTTAAGAATCTTTAAAATGTAAAAATTATTTATTTAAGGTTTCCTATTTTTTAGTATCAAAATATTAAAATTTGAAAAACTAAACTTTTTTATAATAAAAATCTGACTAGGAACCCCACTAGATACGCTACTGGCGTTAACAGTTCATCATACTACTAGGCAAATCCCCAGTCCGTCCCTGATCTAATCTTTCAAAAATCAGGTAAGCCAAAGTAAGATATGTACTATACAGACCTTAGCATAAAAACCAATGTTCCCTCCTGAAATTTGGTTTAACAACACTTTTGCTTTTGTTCTTAAAAAAGAGTAAAGCCTGCTTCGACCGACTGGGAAAAGGGTAACCGCGGTTCAAATCCTGGTCGCGTCGAATATGCTGCTGTAAGGCAATGGCAAACCACTGAGGTAATTTGCCAAGAGAACCTACAATAATACATAAGAAGAAGCAAAAACGATTAGACATTTGGGAGGGGGGGTTAAATAAATATATTTTGATAAGAATTCAGATAATTACATTTTCCAAATTCTAACAAAATGCAGTAGACTTCCTTTGTATCCACCCTTGCCAGGGAATCGAGAAAATCTAAATATTTTTAGAAAATTAAAAAGCAAAAACAAAGCTCATTTATGGTATTTTAAAAATTTTCCAAGATTTTCTTGGATTCCGAAAAAATAGCATTCTTCAATGTATAGCATTCTTAAGATTTCCTTAAATTTCTTTTTACTTTTCACTCTTTAGTAAAATACTAGAAGAAAACACCAGGAAAATCTGGTGTATAAGTGAAAAAAAAATAATAATAATAATTCGGAGAACTTTGAGAAAATTTTAAGGAAATTCAAAGAAAAGCAGAAATGTAGAAAATTTAAGTGGAAAATCTGAAGAAACTTAGAAAATTCTAAAATATTTTAAGAAATCTAGAAAATTCTAATAAATTTCTAGAAAACGGGAAATCCGGGTATTGTAGAAAATTCTAAGAAAAAAAATTTTCTCTGAAACTTCAGAAAATCTTAAAAGTAGCCAACAAAATCTCAGAAAATTGAAAAAGCAAAAGAAAAGGTCCTCTATGTGATATTTAAGTGATACACTTCGTTCGAAAATATAATTTATGATTTTCCTTCTACTGTACGCCTGGCTTGAAAATGTAATTTTTTTTTTATATCAACCAATTAAGAGAATGCATAATAATAATATGTATTATAGTTTTTTCATAAATGAATATTATTAAGAAGTTTTGTATATATGACGATTTTCCCTGTTTTCCACTTAGTAAAAATCGAGAAAGAAATCTAGTGTACAAAGTACCTACAAGTAAAAGAAAATCTGACAAAACCCGGAAATAATTTAATCCCAGGAAATCCAAGAAAATCTCAAGAAATTTTAATTAATTTAAAAAAATGGGGGGTCAATTTTTTTTTTCAATTCCAGATTACAATACTTTCCTCACTAAAGAGTTCGGAAAGTAAAAATTATTAATTGTAAAATTAAGATTTTTTTTACTATTTTATCTTCTGATTTATCGAAATGCCAGGGAAAACCTGGAAAAATCAAGAAATTCAGTAAGAACCCTGCCAAGGAAATCTCTGAAAAATCTAAAAAACTTTAGGAAATTTCAGAATCTTAGAAAATATTGTGAAATAGAAAATCCCAGAAAATTCTAGGAATTCTCATAAAAACCAAAAAATCTCAGAAAATTAAAAAAAACTTCTCATTTCCTGGGATTCCCTCAAAGTTTTCTTCACTTGAACACAAGAGTGAATCCAAATAATTCATGGAGGGTTAAATAAAACCGGGGGAAATTTCTCATTTTTAGTGCCAAGTACAGAAAAACAAATTAATTTAAAATAAATATTTTTTTAACTTAAAATTTTTAAAAATTATTAATTGTAAAATTTAATTTATTTTAAATTTTAAAATTAAGATTTTTTATCTTTTGATTTATCGACATCCCAGAGAAAACCTGGAAAAGTCGAGGAATTATATTTATAAAATTCAGTGAGGAAATCTCAGAAAAATTTAAGATATTTCAGAATTTCAGAAAATCTTAAACGGGGGGGTATAGTTTTCAAATTTAATCAAAAAATTAGTAGATTTTGTTTATTTTCGATGGGTCATGGAGAGGTCATCACCCGTTTACGGCCCTGTATCCATCCTTGTTAGAAATTATTGAATTTCTTTGGAAATCATTGGAATTCAAAGTCCTGTGTATGAATTTTTTTTAGATTTTTACTTTCAAGGCAATCCAATCTACAAGTTTGGTATAAAAATAACTGAACTTAAAAATCTTAACATTTTAATACAAAAATAATAAAATTCACTTGAAACCTTAAGAGAAAAATGCATCCAGAGTTTTTGTTTTCCCGCGGGTAGTTCGTGTTGATGTTCTTGCTGTTGTTCTACCACCTCGACTTCCACGACCTCTGGCTGGTTTTGGCGTTGGAACCACCACAGGTTGATCTTCATCGTCAGATATACAAAACACATCATTCGTGTTAAGAATTCCAACTTTAGTATCCTGATCCGTCCGAGCAGAAGTGCTGGCAGTTGCATTAGTCTAAATTTTTTTTAAATTTACCTGTATGAATAAAACATGCAAAGTAACTTACTCTGTCCATAGTGATATCTTGGGTACTATTTTCTTGCCTTTGTAGGCGACACGCTTCAATGGCTTCTTCAATATTGTTAGGATCCATAGTAATTAGTTGATTAACAGTTTGTTTCAATTGTTGACTAAAGGAAATTGGTTTAAAAAAAATAAATTAAAATATTTTTTACTTACTCCAACATTTGACTTATTGCTTCTGAATCTTTGTATTTGGTAAAACGAGTCACCGCTTCAATCAGACCCTTAGCAGATAAAACGGATAGAGCAGCATTATTAGCCTCAAAATACTTCAAAACGACATCTTCTGCACAGGAAGCCCATTCTCCAACCTAAAAGACTTTCCGATAATTTACGAAAAAAAAAACAATCAAAAATTTTTACATTTTCGAGACTTTCATAGGCGTCTTCATTAAATTCCAGCCCTTGCTTTTTCCTCTTTTCTCTTGCTATGAGGCTGTGAAACTTGATCATTTCGTCTGGGTTAGCCACTTTGTCTGCAAACTGCATTCCAATCCTGACGGCATTAAATTGTTGTTGCTCGGTGTGGTAAAATACCTTCAGTCGTATCAAAGGTAGAGGTGGTGGTTTGGAAGAATCTAAAATAAATTTTTCAAATTTAAGAATTAAATAAAATAAGAAAAAATAAAAATTGTTCCTCCGGTCAAGCTTAACTCACCTGTGTTCTTTTCGGCTGCCTTCTCAATCATTTCCAGTATTTTCTCCTTCACATCTTCGATAGCTTGTTCTCCAGCTTTCTCGATGAAATAATCTTCAGAGCTTGGGTTTTTCAATATCAACTCTTCTATTATAAACGGCCTGACTGTCGTTAAAGGCAGAGGAACCATCTTAAACTGTTCCTTGTATATGTGCAGCAAACCAACTTTCTTGTCTATGGATTCACCAGCAGCAAGAGACGTAGCAACAGAACTCCCTGAAAAAACCATCCGTCTCCAAAATTTAGCAATTACATTTTAGTGAAAACTCACCTGGCTGAGAAACGAAAACATCATTACCCACATTTTCAGGTTCAATCCGGCAATCATGCTCGTGCCCCCAAATTAACAAATTCATAAATTGCGGGAAAGCATTATCGGGTATAAAATTTTTGACTCCTCGTGCTGCACGATTCTGATGCAACACCAACATGTTGAACCAATTATTTCCTTCGGGTTTTTTCATATGAATTTTTTTTTCTCTAAATAAACGGCCCAAACGTTCGTCCCTAATGTGTGACAAACCGTAAAGTGCCAGCTTGGTTTTGCCTTTTTGTAGCAAAATTGGTCGAACTTCTACCTTGGACAAATCGTTCCAACGTCCGAAATAATTAATCAAGCCTGTAGAAGACACAATGTCCATTGCAGAAACCAATCTGTGGCCTAAGGTTAAAAAAATTAGAGAAAATGGAGAATGTGCATGCACTCACCAGTTGGATCGTCATGATTTCCGTGAATCGAAAACACCGGCATTCCAATATTTAAGTTTGGATCTTCGTAGTTGACGATTGGAATTCTTTGATACTGAAAATTGGCGGACTGATCCGATAGAAACTCGAAAAGGACAGATTTATCTCCCAAGCAGTAACTACAATATTAGAATTTAGATAAATTCGCGGTTTATTTATGTCCTTACGTTCGAAGCAGCTCCAAGCACTTGTAAATACAATACGGGCTAGGTTTGGCATCATGAAATAAGTCGCCACCAAGGAGCAAAAAATCTGCATCATTTTTCACGGCTAGTTGTAAGATTTCCTCAAAAGTTACAAAAGAATCTTGACCTAAAAGTTAAAATTGAAAGTACAAAATCATAACTTAACCTAAAAATTTACCTCGAATTGCGTTTTTCTCCGCGTAGCCCAGATGCAAATCTGTAGCAACTAAAATTTTGAAAGTGTCTTCCTCTTGACGGTTTTCGGATTCAAATTCGCTGATATTCTCAGACATTTTAATTAAAATTCGGTGTTATTATTTGATCTAACCTAACTTCTCACTTTGACATTTCCCGCTTCTGATTTGTTATAAGTAGAGAAGCTATGGTGGATCTTGACCATTTTTGTTTAATTTCAAAGTAGGCATCATGACAACTTACAACGATAAAAATATGACATATGTCTAAATTTACAACAAGGTTTATGTGAATTTTTTAAATTTTACGATGGGTTGTAACTGTAATCCACTTAAATGTCAATTTGGAGGTAAGAAAACTAGAGCATTTTTTGTTTTTCAATTAGCTAGTTTTATAACATAAATTTTCCAGATTGCTTATTACCCCAAAGATACATCATTACGTTTATGTCATTACTTGGAATCACGTTCGCATATAGTACGAGAATTTGTCTCAATATTGCAATTACCAAAATGGTAGTGGCTAAGCAGGTCGATGAAAATGCTGAACCGTCTGGTAAATCGTGTCCAGCCAATCCAACTGAAGAAAAAGTAGAAATTAAGGTGTGAGAAGATCAAACTGTTTTAATTTTAAAATCTATTTAAAGATATAATCTAGGGTGGAACGTTTGATTGGACGGAAAAACAGCAGGGAATCATTCTGGCCGCGTTTTTTCCTGGATATGTCATAACGCACTTGCCAGGAGGTGTCCTAGCTGATACGTTTGGTGGAAAGCATGTTTTTGGCGGAGGCATCGTTGTTTCGGCGATTTTAACTGTTTTGACTCCTTTGGCTGTTCAACTTGGCGGCTGGGGTTTGCTAGCCGCCATCCGATTTGCTATAGGATTGTGTCAGGTAATTCCACAGTTACTTTTGCTTTAAAAATTGTAATTAAAAATTAGATGTTCTTTTGGCGACTAGCCATTATCAGGGTTAACAGGTTTTTATTGATTTAACAAAAATACAACTAAACTGGTTTCCGAGTTTTACTTAACAACGGAGATTCCTACAACTCTTGTTTTACCATTTTTGTACTAGCGCACCCATTTTTAAATTATTGATTAAATATTGTTTAAATGTGTAGATTTTGGTATCAATCGTTTGTGTACGTTTGGGCATTAATTATTATTTTAGTTTGTGTAAGCTAAAATAAGGTTGTTTGTGTAACAACCTTCACAACCTCGCGAAATCATTCAAAACTGTATAAAATCGCGAAACCAATTTAGGTCAAATTGACCTGATTTTCTGATCAAAATACGTAAGAAACAGTGATAGAAGCTGCAGAATTCCACTTTCATTTTTTGGGGTCAAAAAACACCAAAGGGGTTAACCTTACGTTTTTTTCAAAAATCTTAAAAAATTTAGGTGGCCTTTTTATTCCTTAAATCGACGTACTTAGATGCCTACTGCTGGATACATCCTTCAGAACCTCGCGCAAATTGACCCCGAATGTGTGCGTTTAAAGCCAAATAAAATTAAAAATATCATACTTACGAGAAATCTGACTGCGCCATTCGGATTTTCGGATCAAAATACGTAAGAAACAGTGAAAGAAGCTGCCGAATTCCACTTTTCATTTTTTGGGGTCAAAAAACACCAAAGGGGTTAACCTTACGTTTTTTTCAAAAATCTTAAAAAATTTAGGTGGCCTTTTTATTACTTAAATCGACGTACTTAGATGCCTACTGCTGGATACATCCTTCAGAACCTCGGGGAATCATTCAAAACTGTGTAAAATCGCGAAACAAATTTAGGTCAAATTGACCCCGAATGTGTACGTTAGAAGCGAAATAAAATAAAAAATATCATACTTACGAGAAATCCGACTGCGCCATTCGGATTTTCTGATCAAAATACGTAAGAAACAGTGATAGAAGCTGCAGAATTCCACTTTCATTTTTTGGGGTCAAAAAACACCAAAGGGGTTAACCTTACGTGTTTTTCAAATATCTTAAAAAATTTAGGTGGCCTTTTTATTCCTTAAATCGACGTACTTAGATGCCTACTGCTGGTTACATCCTTCAGAACCTCGGGGAATCATTCAAAACTGTGTAAAATCGCCAAACAAATTTAGGTCAAATTAACCCCGAATGTGTACGTTTAAAGCGAAATAAAATAAAAAATATCATACTTACGAGAAATCTGACTGCGCCATTCGGATTTTCTGATCAAAATACGTAAGAAACAGTGATAGAAGCTGCAGAATTCCACTTTCATTTTTTGGGGTCAAAAAACACCAAAGGGGTTAACCTTACGTTTTTTTCAAAAATCTTAAAAAATTTAGGTGGCCTTTTTATTACTTAAATCGACGTACTTAGATGCCTACTGCTGGATACATCCTTCAGAACCTCGCGCAATCATTCAAAACTGTATAAAATCGCGAAACAAATTTAGGTCAAATTAACCCCGAATGTGTACGTTTAAAGCGAAATAAAATAAAAAATATCATACTTACGAGAAATCTGACTGCGCCATTCGGATTTTCTGATCAAAATACGTAAGAAACAGTGAAAGAATCTGCCGAATTCCACTATTCATTTTTTGGGGTCAAAAAACACCAAAGGGGTTAACCTTACGTTTTTTTCAAAAATCTTAAAAAATTTAGGTGGTCTTTTTATTCCTTAAATCGACGTACTTAGATGCCTACTGCTGGATACATCCTTCAGAACCTCGCGCAATCATTCAAAACTGTGTAAAATCGCGAAACAAGTTTAGGTCAAATTGACCCCGAATGTGTACGTTTAAAGCCAAATAAAATTAAAAATATCATACCTACGAGAAATCTGACTGCGCCATTCGGATTTTTTGATCAAAATACGTAACAAACAGTGATAGAAGCTGCAGAATTCCATTTCATTTTTTGGGGTCAAAAAACACCAAAGGGGTTAACCTTACGTTTTTTCAAAAATCTTAAAAAATTTAGTTGGCCTTTTTATTACTTAAATCGACGTACTTAGATGCCTACTTCTGGATACATCCTTCAGAACCTCGGGGAATCATTCAAAACTGTGTAAAATCGCGAAACAAATTTAGGTCAAATTGACCCCGAATGTGTACGTTAGAAGCGAAATAAAATAAAAATTTCATACTTACGAGAAATCCGACTGCGCCATTCGAATTTTCTGATCAAAATACGTAAGAAACAGTGATAGAAGCTGCAGAATTTCACTTTCATTTTTTGGGGTCAAAAAACACCAAAGGGGTTAACCTTACGTTTTTTTCAAAAATCTTAAAAAATTTAGGTGGCCTTTTTATTCCTTAAATCGACGTACTTAGATGCCTACTGCTGGATACATCCTTCAGAACCTCGCGCAATCATTCAAAACTGTCTAAAATCGCGAAACAAGTTTAGGTCAAATTGACCCCAAATGTGTACGTTTAAAGCCAAATAAAATAAAAAATATCATACTTACGAGAAATCTGACTGCGCCATTCGGATTTTCTGATCAAAATACGTAAGAAACAGTGAAAGAATCTGCCGAATTCCACTATTCATTTTTTGGGGTCAAAAAACACCAAAGGGGTTAACCTTACGTTTTTTTCAAAAATCTTAAAAAATTTAGGTGGCCTTTTTATTACTTAAATCGACGTACTTAGATGCCTACTGCTGGATACATCCTTCAGAACCTCGCGCAATCATTCAAAACTGTATAAAATCGCGAAACAAATTTAGGTCAAATTAACCCCGAATGTGTACGTTTAAAGCGAAATAAAATAAAAAATATCATACTTACGAGAAATCTGACTGCGCCATTCGGATTTTCTGATCAAAATACGTAAGAAACAGTGAAAGAATCTGCCGAATTCCACTATTCATTTTTTGGGGTCAAAAAACACCAAAGGGGTTAACCTTACGTTTTTTTCAAAAATCTTAAAAAATTTAGGTGGCCTTTTTATTACTTAAATCGACGTACTTAGATGCCTACTGCTGGATACATCCTTCAGAACCTCGCGCAATCATTCAAAACTGTATAAAATCGCGAAACAAATTTAGGTCAAATTAACCCCGAATGTGTACGTTTAAAGCGAAATAAAATAAAAAATATCATACTTACGAGAAATCTGACTGCGCCATTCGGATTTTCTGATCAAAATACGTAAGAAACAGTGAAAGAATCTGCCGAATTCCACTATTCATTTTTTGGGGTCAAAAAACACCAAAGGGGTTAACCTTACGTTTTTTTCAAAAATCTTAAAAAATTTAGGTGGCCTTTTTATTCCTTAAATCGACGTACTTAGATGCCTACTGCTGGATACATCCTTCAGAACCTCGCGCAATCATTCAAAACTGTCTAAAATCGCGAAACAAGTTTAGGTCAAATTGACCCCAAATGTGTACGTTTAAAGCCAAATAAAATTAAAAATATCATACTTACGAGAAATCCGACTGCGCCATTCGAATTTTCTGATCAAAATACGTAAGAAACAGTGATAGAAGCTGCAGAATTCCACTTTCATTTTTTGGGGTCAAAAAACACCAAAGGGGTTAACCTTACGTGTTTTTCAAAAATCTTAAAAAATTTAGGTGGCCTTTTTATTCCTTAAATCGACGTACTTAGATGCCTACTGCTGGTTACATCCTTCAGAACCTCGGGGAATCTTTCAAAACTGTATAAAATCGCGAAACAAATTTAGGTCAAATTAACCCCGAATGTGTACGTTTAAAGCGAAATAAAATAAAAAATATCATACTTACGAGAAATCTGACTGCGCCATTCGGATTTTCTGATCAAAATACGTAAGAAACAGTGAAAGAATCTGCCGAATTCCACTATTCATTTTTTGGGGTCAAAAAACACCAAAGGGGTTAACCTTACGTTTTTTTCAAAAATCTTAAAAAATTTAGGTGGCCTTTTTATTCCTTAAATCGACGTACTTAGATGCCTACTGCTGGATACATCCTTCAGAACCTCGCGCAATCATTCAAAACTGTCTAAAATTGCGAAACAAGTTTAGGTCAAATTGACCCCAAATGTGTACGTTTAAAGCCAAATAAAATTAAAAATATCATACTTACGAGAAATCCGACTGCGCCATTCGAATTTTCTGATCAAAATACGTAAGAAACAGTGATAGAAGCTGCAGAATTCCACTTTCATTTTTTGGGGTCAAAAAACACCAAAGGGGTTAACCTTACGTGTTTTTCAAAAATCTTAAAAAATTTAGGTGGCCTTTTTATTCCTTAAATCGACGTACTTAGATGCCTACTGCTGGTTTCATCCTTCAGAACCTCGGGGAATCTTTCAAAACCGTGTAAAATCGCCAAACAAATTTAGGTCAAATTTACCCCGAATGTGTACGTTTAAAGCGAAATAAAATAAAAAATATCATACTTACGAGAAATCTGACTGCGCCATTCGGATTTTCTGATCAAAATACGTAAGAAACAGTGAAAGAATCTGCCGAATTCCACTATTCATTTTTTGGGGTCAAAAAACACCAAAGGGGTTAACCTTACGTTTTTTTCAAAAATCTTAAAAAACTTAGGTGGCCTTTTTATTACTTAAATCGACGTACTTAGATGCCTACTGCTGGATACATCCTTCAGAACCTCGCGCAATCATTCAAAACTGTATAAAATCGCGAAACAAATTTAGGTCAAATTAACCCCGAATGTGTACGTTTAAAGCGAAATAAAATAAAAAATATCATACTTACGAGAAATCTGACTGCGCCATTCGGATTTTCTGATCAAAATACGTAAGAAACAGTGAAAGAATCTGCCGAATTCCACTATTCATTTTTTGGGGTCAAAAAACACCAAAGGGGTTAACCTTACGTTTTTTTCAAAAATCTTAAAAAATTTAGGTGGCCTTTTTATTCCTTAAATCGACGTACTTAGATGCCTACTGCTGGATACATCCTTCAGAACCTCGCGCAATCATTCAAAACTGTGTAAAATCGCGAAACAAGTTTAGGTCAAATTGACCCCGAATGTGTACGTTTAAAGCCAAATAAAATTAAAAATATCATACTTACGAGAAATCTGACTGCGCCATTCGGATTTTCTGATCAAAATACGTAAGAAACAGTGATAGAAGCTGCAGAATTCCACTTTCATTTTTTGGGGTCAAAAAACACCAAAGGGGTTAACCTTACGTTTTTTTCAAAAATCTTAAAAAATTTAGGTGGCCTTTTTATTCCTTAAATCGACGTACTTAGATGCCTACTGCTGGATACATCCTTCAGAACCTCGCGCAATCATTCAAAACTGTCTAAAATCGCGAAACAAGTTTAGGTCAAATTGACCCCAAATGTGTACGTTTAAAGCCAAATAAAATTAAAAATATCATACTTACGAGAAATCCGACTGCGCCATTCGAATTTTCTGATCAAAATACGTAAGAAACAGTGATAGAAGCTGCAGAATTCCACTTTCATTTTTTGGGGTCAAAAAACACCAAAGGGGTTAACCTTACGTTTTTTTCAAAAATCTTAAAAAATTTAGGTGGCCTTTTTATTCCTTAAATCGACGTACTTAGATGCCTACTGCTGGATACATCCTTCAGAACCTCGCGCAAATTGACCCCGAATGTGTGCGTTTAAAGCCAAATAAAATTAAAAATATCATACTTACGAGAAATCTGACTGCGCCATTCGGATTTTCGGATCAAAATACGTAAGAAACAGTGAAAGAAGCTGCCGAATTCCACTTTTCATTTTTTGGGGTCAAAAAACACCAAAGGGGTTAACCTTACGTTTTTTTCAAAAATCTTAAAAAATTTAGGTGGCCTTTTTATTACTTAAATCGACGTACTTAGATGCCTACTGCTGGATACATCCTTCAGAACCTCGGGGAATCATTCAAAACTGTGTAAAATCGCGAAACAAATTTAGGTCAAATTGACCCCGAATGTGTACGTTAGAAGCGAAATAAAATAAAAAATATCATACTTACGAGAAATCCGACTGCGCCATTCGGATTTTCTGATCAAAATACGTAAGAAACAGTGATAGAAGCTGCAGAATTCCACTTTCATTTTTTGGGGTCAAAAAACACCAAAGGGGTTAACCTTACGTGTTTTTCAAATATCTTAAAAAATTTAGGTGGCCTTTTTATTCCTTAAATCGACGTACTTAGATGCCTACTGCTGGTTACATCCTTCAGAACCTCGGGGAATCATTCAAAACTGTGTAAAATCGCCAAACAAATTTAGGTCAAATTAACCCCGAATGTGTACGTTTAAAGCGAAATAAAATAAAAAATATCATACTTACGAGAAATCTGACTGCGCCATTCGGATTTTCTGATCAAAATACGTAAGAAACAGTGATAGAAGCTGCAGAATTCCACTTTCATTTTTTGGGGTCAAAAAACACCAAAGGGGTTAACCTTACGTTTTTTTCAAAAATCTTAAAAAATTTAGGTGGCCTTTTTATTACTTAAATCGACGTACTTAGATGCCTACTGCTGGATACATCCTTCAGAACCTCGCGCAATCATTCAAAACTGTATAAAATCGCGAAACAAATTTAGGTCAAATTAACCCCGAATGTGTACGTTTAAAGCGAAATAAAATAAAAAATATCATACTTACGAGAAATCTGACTGCGCCATTCGGATTTTCTGATCAAAATACGTAAGAAACAGTGAAAGAATCTGCCGAATTCCACTATTCATTTTTTGGGGTCAAAAAACACCAAAGGGGTTAACCTTACGTTTTTTTCAAAAATCTTAAAAAATTTAGGTGGTCTTTTTATTCCTTAAATCGACGTACTTAGATGCCTACTGCTGGATACATCCTTCAGAACCTCGCGCAATCATTCAAAACTGTGTAAAATCGCGAAACAAGTTTAGGTCAAATTGACCCCGAATGTGTACGTTTAAAGCCAAATAAAATTAAAAATATCATACCTACGAGAAATCTGACTGCGCCATTCGGATTTTTTGATCAAAATACGTAACAAACAGTGATAGAAGCTGCAGAATTCCATTTCATTTTTTGGGGTCAAAAAACACCAAAGGGGTTAACCTTACGTTTTTTCAAAAATCTTAAAAAATTTAGTTGGCCTTTTTATTACTTAAATCGACGTACTTAGATGCCTACTTCTGGATACATCCTTCAGAACCTCGGGGAATCATTCAAAACTGTGTAAAATCGCGAAACAAATTTAGGTCAAATTGACCCCGAATGTGTACGTTAGAAGCGAAATAAAATAAAAATTTCATACTTACGAGAAATCCGACTGCGCCATTCGAATTTTCTGATCAAAATACGTAAGAAACAGTGATAGAAGCTGCAGAATTTCACTTTCATTTTTTGGGGTCAAAAAACACCAAAGGGGTTAACCTTACGTTTTTTTCAAAAATCTTAAAAAATTTAGGTGGCCTTTTTATTCCTTAAATCGACGTACTTAGATGCCTACTGCTGGATACATCCTTCAGAACCTCGCGCAATCATTCAAAACTGTCTAAAATCGCGAAACAAGTTTAGGTCAAATTGACCCCAAATGTGTACGTTTAAAGCCAAATAAAATAAAAAATATCATACTTACGAGAAATCTGACTGCGCCATTCGGATTTTCTGATCAAAATACGTAAGAAACAGTGAAAGAATCTGCCGAATTCCACTATTCATTTTTTGGGGTCAAAAAACACCAAAGGGGTTAACCTTACGTTTTTTTCAAAAATCTTAAAAAATTTAGGTGGCCTTTTTATTACTTAAATCGACGTACTTAGATGCCTACTGCTGGATACATCCTTCAGAACCTCGCGCAATCATTCAAAACTGTATAAAATCGCGAAACAAATTTAGGTCAAATTAACCCCGAATGTGTACGTTTAAAGCGAAATAAAATAAAAAATATCATACTTACGAGAAATCTGACTGCGCCATTCGGATTTTCTGATCAAAATACGTAAGAAACAGTGAAAGAATCTGCCGAATTCCACTATTCATTTTTTGGGGTCAAAAAACACCAAAGGGGTTAACCTTACGTTTTTTTCAAAAATCTTAAAAAATTTAGGTGGCCTTTTTATTACTTAAATCGACGTACTTAGATGCCTACTGCTGGATACATCCTTCAGAACCTCGCGCAATCATTCAAAACTGTATAAAATCGCGAAACAAATTTAGGTCAAATTAACCCCGAATGTGTACGTTTAAAGCGAAATAAAATAAAAAATATCATACTTACGAGAAATCTGACTGCGCCATTCGGATTTTCTGATCAAAATACGTAAGAAACAGTGAAAGAATCTGCCGAATTCCACTATTCATTTTTTGGGGTCAAAAAACACCAAAGGGGTTAACCTTACGTTTTTTTCAAAAATCTTAAAAAATTTAGGTGGCCTTTTTATTCCTTAAATCGACGTACTTAGATGCCTACTGCTGGATACATCCTTCAGAACCTCGCGCAATCATTCAAAACTGTCTAAAATCGCGAAACAAGTTTAGGTCAAATTGACCCCAAATGTGTACGTTTAAAGCCAAATAAAATTAAAAATATCATACTTACGAGAAATCCGACTGCGCCATTCGAATTTTCTGATCAAAATACGTAAGAAACAGTGATAGAAGCTGCAGAATTCCACTTTCATTTTTTGGGGTCAAAAAACACCAAAGGGGTTAACCTTACGTGTTTTTCAAAAATCTTAAAAAATTTAGGTGGCCTTTTTATTCCTTAAATCGACGTACTTAGATGCCTACTGCTGGTTACATCCTTCAGAACCTCGGGGAATCTTTCAAAACTGTATAAAATCGCGAAACAAATTTAGGTCAAATTAACCCCGAATGTGTACGTTTAAAGCGAAATAAAATAAAAAATATCATACTTACGAGAAATCTGACTGCGCCATTCGGATTTTCTGATCAAAATACGTAAGAAACAGTGAAAGAATCTGCCGAATTCCACTATTCATTTTTTGGGGTCAAAAAACACCAAAGGGGTTAACCTTACGTTTTTTTCAAAAATCTTAAAAAATTTAGGTGGCCTTTTTATTCCTTAAATCGACGTACTTAGATGCCTACTGCTGGATACATCCTTCAGAACCTCGCGCAATCATTCAAAACTGTCTAAAATTGCGAAACAAGTTTAGGTCAAATTGACCCCAAATGTGTACGTTTAAAGCCAAATAAAATTAAAAATATCATACTTACGAGAAATCCGACTGCGCCATTCGAATTTTCTGATCAAAATACGTAAGAAACAGTGATAGAAGCTGCAGAATTCCACTTTCATTTTTTGGGGTCAAAAAACACCAAAGGGGTTAACCTTACGTGTTTTTCAAAAATCTTAAAAAATTTAGGTGGCCTTTTTATTCCTTAAATCGACGTACTTAGATGCCTACTGCTGGTTTCATCCTTCAGAACCTCGGGGAATCTTTCAAAACCGTGTAAAATCGCCAAACAAATTTAGGTCAAATTTACCCCGAATGTGTACGTTTAAAGCGAAATAAAATAAAAAATATCATACTTACGAGAAATCTGACTGCGCCATTCGGATTTTCTGATCAAAATACGTAAGAAACAGTGAAAGAATCTGCCGAATTCCACTATTCATTTTTTGGGGTCAAAAAACACCAAAGGGGTTAACCTTACGTTTTTTTCAAAAATCTTAAAAAACTTAGGTGGCCTTTTTATTACTTAAATCGACGTACTTAGATGCCTACTGCTGGATACATCCTTCAGAACCTCGCGCAATCATTCAAAACTGTATAAAATCGCGAAACAAATTTAGGTCAAATTAACCCCGAATGTGTACGTTTAAAGCGAAATAAAATAAAAAATATCATACTTACGAGAAATCTGACTGCGCCATTCGGATTTTCTGATCAAAATACGTAAGAAACAGTGAAAGAATCTGCCGAATTCCACTATTCATTTTTTGGGGTCAAAAAACACCAAAGGGGTTAACCTTACGTTTTTTTCAAAAATCTTAAAAAATTTAGGTGGCCTTTTTATTCCTTAAATCGACGTACTTAGATGCCTACTGCTGGATACATCCTTCAGAACCTCGCGCAATCATTCAAAACTGTGTAAAATCGCGAAACAAGTTTAGGTCAAATTGACCCCGAATGTGTACGTTTAAAGCCAAATAAAATTAAAAATATCATACTTACGAGAAATCTGACTGCGCCATTCGGATTTTCTGATCAAAATACGTAAGAAACAGTGATAGAAGCTGCAGAATTCCACTTTCATTTTTTGGGGTCAAAAAACACCAAAGGGGTTAACCTTACGTTTTTTTCAAAAATCTTAAAAAATTTAGGTGGCCTTTTTATTCCTTAAATCGACGTACTTAGATGCCTACTGCTGGATACATCCTTCAGAACCTCGCGCAATCATTCAAAACTGTCTAAAATCGCGAAACAAGTTTAGGTCAAATTGACCCCAAATGTGTACGTTTAAAGCCAAATAAAATTAAAAATATCATACTTACGAGAAATCCGACTGCGCCATTCGAATTTTCTGATCAAAATACGTAAGAAACAGTGATAGAAGCTGCAGAATTCCACTTTCATTTTTTGGGGTCAAAAAACACCAAAGGGGTTAACCTTACGTGTTTTTCAAAAATCTTAAAAAATTTAGGTGGCCTTTTTATTCCTTAAATCGACGTACTTAGATGCCTACTGCTGGTTACATCCTTCAGAACCTCGGGGAATCTTTCAAAACTGTGTAAAATCGCCAAACAAATTTAGGTCAAATTTACCCCGAATGTGTACGTTTAAAGCGAAATAAAATAAAAAATATCATACTTACGAGAAATCTGACTGCGCCATTCGGATTTTCTGATCAAAATACGTAAGAAACAGTGAAAGAATCTGCCGAATTCCACTATTCATTTTTTGGGGTCAAAAAACACCAAAGGGGTTAACCTTACGTTTTTTTCAAAAATCTTAAAAAATTTAGGTGGCCTTTTTATTACTTAAATCGACGTACTTAGATGCCTACTGCTGGATACATCCTTCAGAACCTCGCGCAATCATTCAAAACTGTATAAAATCGCGAAACAAATTTAGGTCAAATTAACCCCGAATGTGTACGTTTAAAGCGAAATAAAATAAAAAATATCATACTTACGAGAAATCTGACTGCGCCATTCGGATTTTCTGATCAAAATACGTAAGAAACAGTGAAAGAATCTGCCGAATTCCACTATTCATTTTTTGGGGTCAAAAAACACCAAAGGGGTTAACCTTACGTTTTTTTCAAAAATCTTAAAAAATTTAGGTGGCCTTTTTATTCCTTAAATCGACGTACTTAGATGCCTACTGCTGGATACATCCTTCAGAACCTCGCGCAATCATTCAAAACTGTGTAAAATCGCGAAACAAGTTTAGGTCAAATTGACCCCGAATGTGTACGTTTAAAGCCAAATAAAATTAAAAATATCATACTTACGAGAAATCTGACTGCGCCATTCGGATTTTTTGATCAAAATACGTAAGAAACAGTGATAGAAGCTGCAGAATTCCACTTTCATTTTTTGGGGTCAAAAAACACCAAAGGGGTTAACCTTACGTTTTATTCAAAAATCTTAAAAAATTTAGTTGACCTTTTTATTACTTAAATCGACGTACTTAGATGCCTACTTCTGGATACATCCTTCAGAACCTCGGGGAATCATTCAAAACTGTGTAAAATCGCGAAACAAATTTAGGTCAAATTGACCCCGAATGTGTACGTTAGAAGCGAAATAAAATAAAAATTTCATACTTACGAGAAATCCGACTGCGCCATTCGAATTTTCTGATCAAAATACGTAAGAAACAGTGAAAGAATCTGCCGAATTCCACTATTCATTTTTTGGGGTCAAAAAACACCAAAGGGGTTAACCTTACGTTTTTTTCAAAAATCTTAAAAAATTTAGGTGGCCTTTTTATTACTTAAATCGACGTACTTAGATGCCTACTGCTGGATACATCCTTCAGAACCTCGCGCAATCATTCAAAACTGTATAAAATCGCGAAACAAATTTAGGTCAAATTAACCCCGAATGTGTACGTTTAAAGCGAAATAAAATAAAAAATATCATACTTACGAGAAATCTGACTGCGCCATTCGGATTTTCTGATCAAAATACGTAAGAAACAGTGAAAGAATCTGCCGAATTCCACTATTCATTTTTTGGGGTCAAAAAACACCAAAGGGGTTAACCTTACGTTTTTTTCAAAAATCTTAAAAAATTTAGGTGGCCTTTTTATTCCTTAAATCGACGTACTTAGATGCCTACTGCTGGATACATCCTTCAGAACCTCGCGCAATCATTCAAAACTGTGTAAAATCGCGAAACAAGTTTAGGTCAAATTGACCCCGAATGTGTACGTTTAAAGCCAAATAAAATTAAAAATATCATACTTACGAGAAATCTGACTGCGCCTTTCGGATTTTTTGATCAAAATACGTAAGAAACAGTGATAGAAGCTGCAGAATTCCACTTTCATTTTTTGGGGTCAAAAAACACCAAAGGGGTTAACCTTACGTTTTATTCAAAAATCTTAAAAAATTTAGTTGACCTTTTTATTACTTAAATCGACGTACTTAGATGCCTACTTCTGGATACATCCTTCAGAACCTCGGGGAATCATTCAAAACTGTGTAAAATCGCGAAACAAATTTAGGTCAAATTGACCCCGAATGTGTACGTTAGAAGCGAAATAAAATAAAAATTTCATACTTACGAGAAATCCGACTGCGCCATTCGAATTTTCTGATCAAAATACGTAAGAAACAGTGATAGAAGCTGCAGAATTCCACTTTCATTTTTTGGGGTCAAAAAACACCAAAGGGGTTAACCTTACGTTTTTTTCAAAAATCTTAAAAAATTTAGGTGGCCTTTTTATTCCTTAAATCGACGTACTTAGATGCCTACTGCTGGATACATCCTTCAGAACCTCGCGCAATCATTCAAAACTGTGTAAAATCGCGAAACAAGTTTAGGTCAAATTGACCCCGAATGTGTACGTTTAAAGCCTAATAAAATTAAAAATATCATACTTAATAGAAATCTGACTGCGCCATTCGGATTTTCTGATCAAAATACGTAAGAAACAGTGAAAGAAGCTGCCGAATTCCACTTTTCATTTTTTGGGGTCAAAAAACACCAAAGGGGTTAACCTTACGTTTTTTTCAAAAATCTTAAAAAATTTAGGTGGCCTTTTTATTACTTAAATCGACGTACTTAGATGCCTACTGCTGGATACATCCTTCAGACCCTCGGGGAATCATTCAAAAAATTTGTAAAATCGGAAACAAATTTAGGTCAAATTAACACCGAATGTGTACGTTTGAAGCGAAATAAAATAAAAAATATCATACTTACGAGAAATCCGACTGCGCAATTCGGATTTTCTGATCAAAATACGTAAGAAACAGTGATAGAAGCTGCAGAATTCCACTTTCATTTTTTGGGGTCAAAAAACACCAAAGGGGTTAACCTTACGTGTTTTTCAAAAATCTTAAAAAATTTAGGTGGCCTTTTTATTCCTTAAATCGACGTACTTAGATGCCTACTGCTGGTTGCATCCTTCAGAACCTCGGGGAATCATTCAAAACTGTATAAAATCGCGAAACAAATTTAGGTCAAATTAACCCCGAATGTGTACGTTTAAAGCGAAATAAAATAAAAAATATCATACTTACGAGAAATCTGACTGCGCCATTCGGATTTTCTGATCAAAATACGTAAGAAACAGTGAAAGAATCTGCCGAATTCCACTATTCATTTTTTGGGGTCAAAAAACACCAAAGGGGTTAACCTTACGTTTTTTTCAAAAATCTTAAAAAATTTAGGTGGTCTTTTTATTCCTTAAATCGACGTACTTAGATGCCTACTGCTGGATACATCCTTCAGAACCTCGCGCAATCATTCAAAACTGTGTAAAATCGCGAAACAAGTTTAGGTCAAATTGACCCCGAATGTGTACGTTTAAAGCCAAATAAAATTAAAAATATCATACCTACGAGAAATCTGACTGCGCCATTCGGATTTTTTGATCAAAATACGTAACAAACAGTGATAGAAGCTGCAGAATTCCATTTCATTTTTTGGGGTCAAAAAACACCAAAGGGGTTAACCTTACGTTTTTTCAAAAATCTTAAAAAATTTAGTTGGCCTTTTTATTACTTAAATCGACGTACTTAGATGCCTACTTCTGGATACATCCTTCAGAACCTCGGGGAATCATTCAAAACTGTGTAAAATCGCGAAACAAATTTAGGTCAAATTGACCCCGAATGTGTACGTTAGAAGCGAAATAAAATAAAAATTTCATACTTACGAGAAATCCGACTGCGCCATTCGAATTTTCTGATCAAAATACGTAAGAAACAGTGATAGAAGCTGCAGAATTTCACTTTCATTTTTTGGGGTCAAAAAACACCAAAGGGGTTAACCTTACGTTTTTTTCAAAAATCTTAAAAAATTTAGGTGGCCTTTTTATTCCTTAAATCGACGTACTTAGATGCCTACTGCTGGATACATCCTTCAGAACCTCGCGCAATCATTCAAAACTGTCTAAAATCGCGAAACAAGTTTAGGTCAAATTGACCCCAAATGTGTACGTTTAAAGCCAAATAAAATTAAAAATATCATACTTACGAGAAATCCGACTGCGCCATTCGAATTTTCTGATCAAAATACCTAAGAAACAGTGATAGAAGCTGCAGAATTCCACTTTCATTTTTTGGGGTCTAAAAACACCAAAGGGGTTAACCTTACGTGTTTTTCAAAAATCTTAAAAAATTTAGGTGGCCTTTTTATTCCTTAAATCGACGTACTTAGATGCCTACTGCTGGTTACATCCTTCAGAACCTCGGGGAATCTTTCAAAACTGTGTAAAATCGCCAAACAAATTTAGGTCAAATTTACCCCGAATGTGTACGTTTAAAGCGAAATAAAATAAAAAATATCATACTTACGAGAAATCTGACTGCGCCATTCGGATTTTCTGATCAAAATACGTAAGAAACAGTGAAAGAATCTGCCGAATTCCACTATTCATTTTTTGGGGTCAAAAAACACCAAAGGGGTTAACCTTACGTTTTTTTCAAAAATCTTAAAAAATTTAGGTGGCCTTTTTATTACTTAAATCGACGTACTTAGATGCCTACTGCTGGATACATCCTTCAGAACCTCGCGCAATCATTCAAAACTGTATAAAATCGCGAAACAAATTTAGGTCAAATTAACCCCGAATGTGTACGTTTAAAGCGAAATAAAATAAAAAATATCATACTTACGAGAAATCTGACTGCGCCATTCGGATTTTCTGATCAAAATACGTAAGAAACAGTGAAAGAATCTGCCGAATTCCACTATTCATTTTTTGGGGTCAAAAAACACCAAAGGGGTTAACCTTACGTTTTTTTCAAAAATCTTAAAAAATTTAGGTGGCCTTTTTATTCCTTAAATCGACGTACTTAGATGCCTACTGCTGGATACATCCTTCAGAACCTCGCGCAATCATTCAAAACTGTGTAAAATCGCGAAACAAGTTTAGGTCAAATTGACCCCGAATGTGTACGTTTAAAGCCAAATAAAATTAAAAATATCATACTTACGAGAAATCTGACTGCGCCATTCGGATTTTTTGATCAAAATACGTAAGAAACAGTGATAGAAGCTGCAGAATTCCACTTTCATTTTTTGGGGTCAAAAAACACCAAAGGGGTTAACCTTACGTTTTATTCAAAAATCTTAAAAAATTTAGTTGACCTTTTTATTACTTAAATCGACGTACTTAGATGCCTACTTCTGGATACATCCTTCAGAACCTCGGGGAATCATTCAAAACTGTGTAAAATCGCGAAACAAATTTAGGTCAAATTGACCCCGAATGTGTACGTTAGAAGCGAAATAAAATAAAAATTTCATACTTACGAGAAATCCGACTGCGCCATTCGAATTTTCTGATCAAAATACGTAAGAAACAGTGAAAGAATCTGCCGAATTCCACTATTCATTTTTTGGGGTCAAAAAACACCAAAGGGGTTAACCTTACGTTTTTTTCAAAAATCTTAAAAAATTTAGGTGGCCTTTTTATTACTTAAATCGACGTACTTAGATGCCTACTGCTGGATACATCCTTCAGAACCTCGCGCAATCATTCAAAACTGTATAAAATCGCGAAACAAATTTAGGTCAAATTAACCCCGAATGTGTACGTTTAAAGCGAAATAAAATAAAAAATATCATACTTACGAGAAATCTGACTGCGCCATTCGGATTTTCTGATCAAAATACGTAAGAAACAGTGAAAGAATCTGCCGAATTCCACTATTCATTTTTTGGGGTCAAAAAACACCAAAGGGGTTAACCTTACGTTTTTTTCAAAAATCTTAAAAAATTTAGGTGGCCTTTTTATTCCTTAAATCGACGTACTTAGATGCCTACTGCTGGATACATCCTTCAGAACCTCGCGCAATCATTCAAAACTGTGTAAAATCGCGAAACAAGTTTAGGTCAAATTGACCCCGAATGTGTACGTTTAAAGCCAAATAAAATTAAAAATATCATACTTACGAGAAATCTGACTGCGCCTTTCGGATTTTTTGATCAAAATACGTAAGAAACAGTGATAGAAGCTGCAGAATTCCACTTTCATTTTTTGGGGTCAAAAAACACCAAAGGGGTTAACCTTACGTTTTATTCAAAAATCTTAAAAAATTTAGTTGACCTTTTTATTACTTAAATCGACGTACTTAGATGCCTACTTCTGGATACATCCTTCAGAACCTCGGGGAATCATTCAAAACTGTGTAAAATCGCGAAACAAATTTAGGTCAAATTGACCCCGAATGTGTACGTTAGAAGCGAAATAAAATAAAAATTTCATACTTACGAGAAATCCGACTGCGCCATTCGAATTTTCTGATCAAAATACGTAAGAAACAGTGATAGAAGCTGCAGAATTCCACTTTCATTTTTTGGGGTCAAAAAACACCAAAGGGGTTAACCTTACGTTTTTTTCAAAAATCTTAAAAAATTTAGGTGGCCTTTTTATTCCTTAAATCGACGTACTTAGATGCCTACTGCTGGATACATCCTTCAGAACCTCGCGCAATCATTCAAAACTGTGTAAAATCGCGAAACAAGTTTAGGTCAAATTGACCCCGAATGTGTACGTTTAAAGCCTAATAAAATTAAAAATATCATACTTAATAGAAATCTGACTGCGCCATTCGGATTTTCTGATCAAAATACGTAAGAAACAGTGAAAGAAGCTGCCGAATTCCACTTTTCATTTTTTGGGGTCAAAAAACACCAAAGGGGTTAACCTTACGTTTTTTTCAAAAATCTTAAAAAATTTAGGTGGCCTTTTTATTACTTAAATCGACGTACTTAGATGCCTACTGCTGGATACATCCTTCAGACCCTCGGGGAATCATTCAAAAAATTTGTAAAATCGGAAACAAATTTAGGTCAAATTAACACCGAATGTGTACGTTTGAAGCGAAATAAAATAAAAAATATCATACTTACGAGAAATCCGACTGCGCAATTCGGATTTTCTGATCAAAATACGTAAGAAACAGTGATAGAAGCTGCAGAATTCCACTTTCATTTTTTGGGGTCAAAAAACACCAAAGGGGTTAACCTTACGTGTTTTTCAAAAATCTTAAAAAATTTAGGTGGCCTTTTTATTCCTTAAATCGACGTACTTAGATGCCTACTGCTGGTTACATCCTTCAGAACCTCGGGGAATCATTCAAAACTGTGTAAAATCGCGAAACAAATTTAGGTCAAATTGACCCCGAATGTGTACGTTTAAAGCGAAATAAAATAAAAAATATCATACTTACGAGAAATCCGACTGCGCCATTCGAATTTTCTGATCAAAATACGTAAGAAACAGTGATAGAAGCTGCAGAATTCCACTTTCATTTTTTGGGGTCAAAAAACACCAAAGGGGTTAACCTTACGTTTTTTTCAAAAATCTTAAAAAATTTAGGTGGCCTTTTTATTCATTAAATCGACGTTCTTAGATGCCTACTGCTGGATACATCCTTCAGAACCTTGCGCAATCATTCAAAACTGTGTAAAATCGCGAAACAAGTTTAGGTCAAATTGACCCCGAATGTGTACGTTTAAAGCCAAATAAAATTAAAAATATCATACTTACGAGAAATCTGACTGCGCCATTCGGATTTTCTGATCAAAATACGTAAGAAACAGTGATAGATGCTGCAGAATTCCACTTTATTTTTTGGGGTCAAAAAACACTAAAGGGGTTAACCTTAAGTTTTTTTCAAAAATCTTAAACAATTTAGGTGGCCTTTTTATTCCTTAAATCGACGTACTTAGATGCTTACTGCTGGATACATCCTTCAGAACCTCGCGCAATCATTCAAAACTGTGTAAAATCGCGAAACAAGTTTAGGTCAAATTGACCCCGAATGTGTACGTTTAAAGCCAAATAAAATAAAAAATATCATACTTACGAGAAATCCGACTGCGCCATTCGGATTTTCTGATCAAAATACGTAAGAAACAGTGATAGAAGCTGCAGAATTCCACTTTCATTTTTTGGGGTCAAAAAACACCAAAGGGGTTAACCTTACGTTTTTTTCAAAAATCTTAAAAAATTTAGGTGGCCTTTTTATTCCTTAAATCGACGTACTTAGATGCCTACTGCTGGATACATCCTTCAGAACCTCGCGCAATCATTCAAAACTGTGTAAAATCGCGAAACAAGTTTAGGTCAAATTGACCCCGAATGTGTACGTTTAAAGCCAAATAAAATTAAAAATATCATACTTACGAGAAATCTGACTGCGCCATTCGGATTTTCTGATCAAAATACGTAAGAAACAGTGATAGATGCTGCAGAATTCCACTTTATTTTTTGGGGTCAAAAAACACTAAAGGGGGTAACCTTAAGTTTTTTTCAAAAATCTTAAACAATTTAGGTGGCCTTTTTATTCCTTAAATCGACGTACTTAGATGCCTACTGCTGGATACATCCTTCAGAACCTCGCGCAATCATTCAAAACTGTGTAAAATCGCGAAACAAGTTTAGGTCAAATTGACCCCGAATGTGTACGTTTAAAGCCAAATAAAATAAAAAATATCATACTTACGAGAAATCCGACTGCGCCATTCGGATTTTCTGATCAAAATACGTAAGAAACAGTGATAGAAGCTGCAGAATTCCACTTTCATTTTTTGGGGTCAAAAAACACCAAAGGGGTTAACCTTACGTGTTTTTCAAAAATCTTAAAAAATTTAGGTGGCCTTTTTATTCCTTAAATCGACGTACTTAGATGCCTACTGCTGGTTACATCCTTCAGAACCTCGGGGAATCATTCAAAACTGTGTAAAATCGCCAAACAAATTTAGGTCAAATTAACCCCGAATGTGTACGTTTAAAGCGAAATAAAATAAAAAATATCATACTTACGAGAAATCTGACTGCGCCATTCGGATTTTCTGATCAAAATACGTAAGAAACAGTGATAGAAGCTGCAGAATTCCACTTTCATTTTTTGGGGTCAACAAACACCAAAGGGGTTAACCTTACGTTTTTTTCAAAAATCTTAAAAAATTTAGGTGGCCTTTTTATTCCTTAAATCGACGTACTTAGATGCCTACTGCTGGTTACATCTTTCAGAACCTCGGGGAATCATTCAAAACTGTGTAAAATCGCCAAACAAATTTAGGTCAAATTAACCCCGAATGTGTACGTTTAAAGCGAAATAAAATAAAAAATATCATACTTACGAGAAATCCGACTGCGCCATTCGAATTTTCTGATCAAAATACGTAAGAAACAGTGATAGAAGCTGCAGAATTCCACTTTCATTTTTTGGGGTCAAAAAACACCAAAGGGGTTAACCTTACGTTTTTTTCAAAATTCTTAAAAAATTTAGGTGGACTTTTTATTCCTTAAATCGACGTACTTAGATGCCTACTGCTGGATACATCCTTCAGAACCTCGCGCAATCATTCAAAACTGTGTAAAATCGCGAAACAAGTTTAGGTCAAATTGACCCCGAATGTGTATGTTTAAAGCCAAATAAAATTAAAAATATCATACTTACGAGAAATCTGACTGCGCCATTCGGATTTTTTGATCAAAATACGTAAGAAACAGTGATAGAAGCTGCAGAATTCCACTTTCATTTTTTGGGGTCAAATAACACCAAAGGGGTTAACCTTACGTTTTTTCAAAAATCTTAAAAAATTTAGTTGGCCTTTTTATTACTTAAATCGACGTACTTAGATGCCTACTTCTGGATACATCCTTCAGAACCTCGGGGAATCATTCAAAACTGTGTAAAATCGCGAAACAAATTTAGGTCAAATTGACCCCGAATGTGTACGTTAGAAGCGAAATAAAATAAAAATTTCATACTTACGAGAAATCCGACTGCGCCATTCGAATTTTCTGATCAAAATACGTAAGAAACAGTGATAGAAGCTGCAGAATTCCACTTTCATTTTTTGGGGTCAAAAAACACCAAAGGGGTTAACCTTACGTTTGTTTCAAAAATCTTAAAAAATTTAGGTGGCCTTTTTATTCCTTAAATCGACGTACTTAGATGCCTACTGCTGGATACATCCTTCAGAACCTCGCGCAAACATTCAAAACTGTGTAAAATCGCGAAACAAGTTTAGGTCAAATTGACCCCGAATGTGTACGTTTAAAGCGAAATAAAATAAAAATATCATACTTACGAGAAATCTGACTGCGCCATTCGAATTTTCGGATCAAAATACGTAAGAAACAGTGAAAGAAACTGCCGAATTCCACTTTTCAGTTTTGGGGTCAAAAAACACCAAAGGGGTTAACCTTACGATTTTTTCAAAAATCTTAAAAAATCTAGGTGGCCTTTTTATTACTTAAATCGACGTACTTAGATGCCTTCTACTAGATACATCCTTCAGATACTCGCGCAATCATTCAAAACTGTATAAAATCGCGAAACAAATTTAGGTCAAATTAACCCCGAATATGTACGTTTAAAGCGAAATAAAATAAAAAATATCATACTTACGAGAAATCTGACTGCGCCATTCGGATTTTCTGATCAAAATACGTAAGAAACAGTGAAAGAATCTGCCGAATTCCACTTTTCACTTTTTGGGGTCAAAAAACACCAAAGGGGTTAACCTTACGTTTTTTTCAAAAATCTTAAAAAATTTAGGTGGCCTTTTTATTCCTTAAATCGACGTACTTAGATGCCTACTGCTGGATACATCCTTCAGAACCTCGGGGAATCATTCAAAACTGTGTAAATTCGCGAAACAAATTTAGGTCAAATTGACCCCGAATGTGTACGTTTAAAGCGAAATAAAATAAAAAATATCATACTTACGAGAAATCCGACTGCGCCATTCGAATTTTCTGATCAAAATACGTAAGAAACAGTGATAGAAGCTGCAGAATTCCACTTTCATTTTTTGGGGTCAAAAAACACCAAAGGGGTTAACCTTACGATTTTTTCAAAAATCTTAAAAAATCTAGGTGGCCTTTTTATTACTTAAATCGACGTACTTAGATGCCTACTGCTGGATACATCCTTCAGAACTTCGCGGAATCATTCAAAACTGTAAAATCGCGAAACAAATTTAGATCCAATTAACCCCGAATGTGTACGTTTTATACTATATTTTGCGAACGGTGCTGGCACAAACGATAATAATTAATACACAAACGTACACTAACGATATAGAATCAATTAAAAGATAATTTGGACCTAAAATTCACAATGGGCGGTGCTGGGGAAATGAACCTGGTTTAGCGGATATTTCCCAGGTTACTTAAGCCTAGGTAAAATGCTGTCAATTGCTTTTTTATGAAATACCATCGGGTCTGGGTGCCCTTTTTTGGCAGAATCATTGTTTTATTTCCGTTCTCTTGCCCTGAACTACAAAATACTTTTTTCAGGGTGTGATGTATCCTGCCGCTCTAACGATAGTATCAAAATGGGCGCCACCGCTTGAGCGTAGTTTCCTAGGTTCCGTTATTACCACAGGATCGCTCTTAGGTAGTGTAACGGGCAATCTTCTTTCAAGTGAATTGATTGCTTATCACGGGACATGGCAATCTGTATATTACATGTGGGGGGCTATTTCGATAATTTGGTACGTATTTTTCATGTTAATGTGTTATTCCGAACCATACCAAAGTCCTTTCATCACCGAAAAGGAGTTAACCATGTTAACAGCGGAATTGGGTAAGTAGATATCGACGATTTTAAATAAATTAACACTAACTTGATTACTATTTTTTACTTAAGGCGGACCTTCCCGTGTTGGACCTGCAAAAATACCATGGATTGCCATTCTTACCTCAATACCGATTTGGGCGATTATAGTTTCCGCGATGGGACATCATTTGATATTTTATTTTGTTTCCGTACAAATGCCGAAATATATGGCCAATGTGCTTAAATTGGATATCAAATTGAACGGACTTCTAAGTGCATCCCCCTACTTTTTTCTGTTTATCTGTTCAAACCTTTCGGGACTTGTGAGCGATTTCATAATCCGCAAAGAAATAATGAGTTTGACTATGTGTCGAAAAGTATTTTGTACAATTGGTATAAAGAGGAAATTATCACCATCTACTAGTTTTTACCTAAGTTACCATTTTCAGGCTGCGTAACACCTGGCATATTTATAATTTTGGCATCCCACATGGAGTGTGATCGAAATGCAGTTGTAGTGATGTTTATCTTGTCGATGTTTACCATGGGACCGTTCTATCCAAGCTTGAGAATAAGTCCCGCTGATATATCGAAACATTTCGCTGGTATCATCATGGCATTGGTTAATGGTATTGGAGCTTTATCCTACATACCCGTACCTAACATCACCGCTGCGGTTGCACCAGACGTAAGAACTTTTTACTTTCTCTTTTATGCTTGGTGTGCTAGCCTGTTGCCCCTCCAGTTCCCAGTTGTACTGTTTAATTTTTTTTATTAATTAATTTAAGTTTTAATATTCACCCCAGTTGACATGGTTACGTCAGATTTCGTCAAAATCACGTTACTTAACGTGTTTTTGATGTCAAATCACGTAATTTTTAAGTGATCTTACGTAACTGTGTCAGCGGGGATGGGCATCATTTATCATGAATAATTCAATGTTCCACTAATTTTCCTTGACAAAGAATAAAAATTTTGACATTGGAAAATGACATTTCGTTAAATCAGAAAATAATAAGGCAAAGAAAATCTTCATTTTAAAATTAAATTAAAATCAGTATTTTACAATCTTGGGAAATGCAGAAAATTAGAGGAAATAAAAAATTCTAGAAAAGTATCCAAAAAATCTCGGAAAAATCTAAAGATTTTCAGGATTTTAGGAAATCTTGTTAAGAGAGGAATCACAGAAAAGTCTAGAATATTTTAGGAAATTTAAACAATCTAAGAAAAATCAAGGAAATCTCAGAAAATTGTATTAAATATCCACTGGAATTGCATGGAAATCTTCGGAATTCCGACTCCTGTATACAAATTGGTTTTTTTTCTTTTTAACAGCAGAGCCCTCGTTAATAACTTCGCGCACGGCTCCTTTACCTGCTTGTCCGCCACGGATTATTGATATTACCTTTAACCATTAAAATAATTAATTCGGGTAGATGAGAATTCATACCCTTAGTTGCAAATATTATTCCGAAGGCTGTTGATTTGGGGAAGTAGGCATAATGAAAAGTCAAATTGATAAAAATTTGACATAACAACTTTTGCATGATTTTTTAAATAATTTTATGATGGGCTGTAACTGTAATCCACTTAAATGTCAATTTGGAGGTAAGGAGATTCAAGTTTCCTTCTTCGGCCAAGCAATAGGTACCTGACACATAATTTTTCTAGACTGCGTATTTCCTCAAAGATACGTCGTTACGTTTATGTCATTGCTTGGAACCACATTTGGCTACAGTATGATAACTGTTCTAAATATAGCAATTACTAAAATGGTTGTAGCCGTCTATGTAGATTCAGACGTTACGCCGTCAGGTCAACAGTGTCCAGCCAATCCAACTGAAGAAAAAGTAGAAATGACGGTTTGTGAAAATCAGACCGTTTTTACATTAAAATCTATTTAAAGATATGACGTAGGGTGGAACCTATGAGTGGACGGAAAGACAGCAGGGAATCATTCTGTCGGCGTTTTTTCCTGGTTATGTCATAACGCACTTGCCAGGAGGAATACTATCTGATTCGTTTGGAGGAAAACATGTTTTTGCCGGGGGCATTCTTATTTCGGCAATTTTAACCGTTTTGATTCCTAAGGCTGTTGAAATTGGCGGATGGGGGTTCTTGGCCTGCATCCGTTTTTTTATGGGATTAAGTCAGGTAATTCAATTATAAATCTGGTTCTTAATATCCAAATACTTTGATTCAAGGGTGTAATGTTTCCTGCCGCTCTAACAATATTAGCAAAATGGGCTCCACCGCTTGAACGTAGTTTTCTAGGTTCCGTTATTACCACAGGAGCGCACTTGGGTAGTGTAACGGGTATTCTTCTTTCAAGTGAAGTGATTGCTTATAGCGGGAGATGGCAATCGGCATTTTACATGTGGGGGTTTGTTGCTATAACTTGGTACGTATTTTACTTGTTAATGTGTTACTCCGAACCATCTCAAAGTCCTTTCATAACTGAGAAGGAGTTAACCATGTTAACTGACGTGTTGGGTACGTTTCGAAAATTGTACCTAACTTAACCCTTTATCAGACCTTTATTCATTTTAGGTGGACCTTCACGTGTTGGAAGGTTAAACATACCATGGATTGCCATCGTTACTTCATTACCGGTTTGGTCAATTATAATTTGCGCGGTGGGACACGATTTGATCTTTTATTTTGTTTCCGTACAAATGCCAAAATATATGGCCAATGTGCTTAAAATGGATATCAAACTGAATGGACTTTTGAGTGCATCTCCATACTTTTTTCTCTTTATTTGTTCGAACGGTTCGGCAGTTGTGAGTGATTTTATAATCCGCAAAGGGTACCTCAGTTTGCTTACGTGCCGCAAAGTATTTTGCACAATTGGTAAAAAATCAAAATTATCACTGTTTACTTGTTTTTACCAAAATTAGCATTTTTAGGCAGCGTTACACCAGGTATTTTTCTAACTTTGGCGTCCTACATGGAATGCGATAGAAAATCAGTTGTGGTGATGTGCATCTTTTCTATGAGTACCATGGGACCGTACTATCCAAGCTTAAGAATTAGTCCCGCCGATATATCGAAACATTTTGCTGGTATTGTCATGGCGCTTGTGAATGGTATTGGAGCTTTATCCTACATACCGTTACCTTATATTACCGCTGTGCTTGCACCAGACGTATGAAATTTTCTAATAAAATTTTTCTAAGTATTGGCCCATTTACGTCATTGACCGGCCATTGACGTCAACGCCCGTTAACGGTGGGCAATGATGCATATATTTTCATCTGATTATAATATTTACGTCTTTAGCCGGTCAATGACGTTAATGTCCAAAATGATGGTAATAAACAATGATGATAATATAAAATAAATAACAGCAGCAAAATGGCGATGCACTTCAACTCGGGACAATTATTTGTCGTGCACGCTTTTTTTCGTTTTCAAGTCCTCATATTTATCTTTATTTAATTTAGACAAACGCAAACTCATTTTAGGGTGGATCCGTGATTTGCCATGGTTGCGTTGTAACACCCGGGTTCGTGTTTTCTGAAATTCTAATAATTTCTATGTCCTAAATCGAAGTTTTGAGAAGTTCCGAAATTAGAACCAACTAGCAACGGACCAACGCAAATTAAACCTTTGCAGAAGGACAAAACTATTTAGTTTTGTTAGCTACCACCATTTCTCCACAACTTATTAGGCTTTTTTATTTGGTTTGCGATGGTAGTGGGGAAATCTTCAAAAAACACCACCCAGATGGTTTGGGTGGTAGTGTTGGATTTCTACACCGTCATACATCACGTTCCACAGGAATGGGACCAGTACAGATCCCTGTGAAACTCCGCTGGTTATTGATATTGTCTGTTGCCATAATTTCTCTTCAACCAGTAGCTGTCTTCTGTGGAAATAGTTCGACATAATGTTGATGAGGTAGGATGGTACCTCCAGCTCTGACTTCACCAGCGCCCACCTGGCCCAGTTGAATGCATTTCTAACATCAAGTGTGACCAAGGCCACATATTTTCTAGTTCTCCTCTACGGAAACCAAACTGCCGGTCAGATAGACCCCCAGTCCTGTCTATCTCTTGCTGTAGTCGATGTTTGCCCACGTGGTCCAGCAGGCAGATCGGTCTATGTGTACTCGGAAGGTGTAGTGGTTTGTTACACTTCCGGATTAGCAGCAGCCTGGTTTTCTTGCAGTCTCCCGGGTAAGTACCCTCCTCCAGGCAACCGTTGTAGATTTCCAAGAGGGCCTCGGGTCGAGTTTCCGCCAGCTCACGCGCAACTATCGCCGGCACTCCGTCTGGTCCTGGCGCCTTGTTGCAGGACATCTTTTTAGCTGCAGCCAACAGTTCGGCTTCGCTGAACCATGGGACCCCTCCTCCCGTCGGAGCACGGTCGCGCTTCATCTGGGGATGTACGGGAAAGAGGGCCTGGATGATTGACCTGAGCCTTGCTTCAGTCAGGCCTGGGATCGCTGGTCTTCCCATCTTTCCCAAGTCTCTCTATTTATCTCATCCATTAGTTTTTTCCAGTGTTTCTTCCGGCTAGCGTCGATGGCTTTACTCAAATCTTTCTTGTGCTGTGCGAGGGCCAGGATGTTGTGTGTCGAAAAGTGTACATCAGTAAACACTTCATAGCAGCATCGAAATGACGCCTAGAAGAAGGTGAAACTTTACCATCACCCAGTGTACCTCGTAAAAAAAGGAATGAAGTGTTTGATGTTAAAAAACTGTGTTTATTTTGTGGCCAAACAGCCGATGGAGCATCGGATTCAAAAAAAAGAAGAGTATCGGCGCACGATCAGTAACGTAAGTACTCTGGAATTTAAAGACAATGTCATGAAAAAGGGCTGAGCACTGAGGGGCTCTCTGCTCTCTATCTCAAAAACGGTTGGGCGTATAAAAAATTTTTTAAGACAGAATTTGTCGCAAATTTTATGCTCTACAATTTTTATAATAAATGTTAACGTCATTGGAGCCATAGAAACCGTGATAATCGCAAAAAAACTGATTTTTGTAACCTTTGACCTTGAACAACTTACGGCGCAGACACGAGATTTTATGAGACTTTTGAGACAACTTTTAGAACACCAAAATAAAGGTGTATACGAGTTTCCAGCTTATTATCTCTCATTCCGAGGTGAAACCCCCAATATGACTGCACTGACTAAAATAAATATTTTACATTTATTTTCAATACCAACTCACTGGAAATTTATTTGTAAATTTCCGGGGTGTTACAGCGCCAGCCAAAACAGATCCTACGCAGCGCTTCCCAGGGAAGCCCGAACTCGGCAAAGTTCGAAACTTGTATGAGAATATTCAATCTGCAGATTAGTAGTTTCATCATTGCCCAACCAGTATTGGGCATTAACATCATTTCCCGGACAATAATATTCGGCTTGCCAGCTCTTGCTGGATTTAATAGTAGAAAATCTATCTTACCTTTAAATTAAGATAATTTATTTGCGATAAACGAGAATTCATACCCTTAATTGCAAATATCATTACATGCCAACCATAAACTATTTCGGAAGGTTTTATATTTTGCAAAGTAGGCACAATAGAAAGTCACTTTGATAAACCTTTGACATGTGTCTAAATTTCTAACAACTTTTGCGTGATTTTTTTTAATTTTACCATGGGCTGTAACTGTAATCCACTTAAATGTCAATTTGGAGGTAAGGAGATTCAAGTTTCCTTCTTCGGTCCAGCAATACCTGACTCGAACGTATTTTTGTACCACACAATTTTTCTAGACTGCATATTTCCTCAAAGATTCATCATTACGTTTATGTCATTACTTGGAATCACTTGTGCCTACAGTATGAGAAGTTGTCTAAACATAGCAATCACTAAAATGGTTCTAGTTGTCCATATAGATATGGACGATACACCGACAGGTAAATCGTGTCCATCCAATCCATCTGAAGAAAAAGTAGAAATTACGGTTTGTGAAAATCAGACTGTTTTATTTAGAAAAATCTAATTAAGGATTTGACGTAGGGTGGAACGCACGATTGGACGGAAAAACAGCAGGGAATCATTCTGTCGGCGTTTTTTCCTGGTTATGTCATAACGCACTTGCCAGGAGGTATCATGTCTGATTCGTTTGGTGGAAAACATGTTTTTGCTGGGGGCATTCTTATTTCGGCACTCTTAACCGTTGTGACCCCTTTGGCTGTTCAAGCTGGCGGCTGGGGGTTGTTGGCCTTCATCCGTTTTATTATAGGATTGAGTCAGGTAATTGAACCATTCTAGACGAAGGAAATTCTCTATAACCAAATAATTTTATTCAAGGGTGTAATGTTTCCTGCCGCTCTGACTATAATAGCAAAATGGGCGCCACCAGGGGAGCGTGGTGTCCTGGGATCAATCGTGATCACGGGGGCGCATTTGGGTAGCGTTACGGGCAATCTTTTTTCAAGTGAAGTGATTGCTTATAGCGGTACATGGCAATCGGCATTTTACATGTGGGGGTTTGTTTCGATAGCTTGGTACGTATTTTACTTGTTAATGTGTTATTCCGAACCATCTCAAAGTCCTTTCATAACTGAGAAGGAGTTAACCATGTTAACAGACGTGTTGGGTACGTTTCGAAAACTTTACGTAAATTAACCCTTGATTACTATTTCATTTTAGGTGGACCTTCTCGAGTTGGAGGATTAAAAATACCATGGGCTGGCATTATTACTTCATTACCGGTTTGGTCAATTATAATTTGCGCGGTGGGACACGATTTGATCTTTTATTTTGTTTCCGTACAAATGCCAAAATATATGGCCAATGTGCTTAAAATGGATATCAAACTGAATGGACTTTTGAGTGCATCTCCATACTTTTTTCTTTTTATTTGTTCGAACGGTTCGGCATTTGTGAGTGATTTCATAATCCGTAAAGGTTACATGAGTTTGACCATGTGCCGCAAAGTATTTTGCACAATTGGTAAAAAATCAAAATTATCACTATTTGCTTGTTTTTACCCAAGTCTTCATTTTCAGGTTGCGTAACACCTGGGTTTTTTATAATTTTGGCATCCTACATGGAATGCGATAGAAAAGCAGTGGTAGTGATGTTCATTTTTTCTATGCTTACCATGGGACCGTTCTATCCAAGCTTGAGAATAAGTCCCGCCGATATATCGAAAAATTTTGCTGGTATTATCATGGCGTTTGTTAATGGTATTGGAGCTTTATCCTACATACCCGTACCTTACATCACCGCTGTGCTTGCACCAGACGTATGAAATTTTCTAATTATCTTATTATTACTCTAAATGCAGAAAAGACTAACATCTGCCATAAAACATACCAGATTAAACCTTGTGCTTGGTCTTTTACATTGTAATCTCCGTGGTAATCAAAAAAATGATGCACAACCCTCGGGAAAATTATGCGGCTTACCAGGTTTTACTGGATTCGAATAGACAAGAATTCATACTCTTAGTTGCAAATATTATTACATGTTTCTTGGTTGGCCCCGTTTTCTTCATCTTCTTCTCTGGGTATTCTTGTTGAGCTGACTGCTCTTCCCGATGCGGTAATTTAAACAATACTTCACCCCACCACAATATCCAAACAATGGTCGTCTATTTCGGAAAGTTGCATATTTTGCGAAGTAGGCATAATAGAAAGTCATATCAACAACCCATTGACATGTGTCTGAATTTGTAACAACTTTTGGGTGAATTTATTTAGTTTACGATGGGCTTGAACTGTAATCTACTTAAATGCCAAATTGGAGGTAAAAAGATTCAAGATTTTTTATTCCGTCAATCAATATAACTGCCTCGAACGCTTTTTCTAACATTTAATTTTTCTAGAATGTATAATTCCTCAAAGATACATCATCACAGTTATGTCATTACTTGGAATCACTTTTGCCTACAGTATGAGAAGTTGTCTAAATATAGCAATTACTAAAATGGTTATAGAGGTCCCTATAGGTGACGACGTTACACCGATAGGTAAATCGTGTCCGTCCAATCCAGATGAAGTAAAAGTGCAGATTGTGGTTGGTGAAAATCGGAATGTTTTATTTAAAAAATCTAATTAAAGATATGACTTAGGGTGGAACGTATAATTGGACGGAAAAGGAGCAAGGAATCATTTTATCGTCGTTTTTCCCTGGTTATGTCATAACGCACTTGCCAGGAGGAATAGTATCCGATTTGTTTGGTGGAAAACATGTGTTTTCTGTGGGCATTCTTATTTCGGCAATTTTAACCATTTTAACTCCTGCGGCTGTCGAAATTGGAAGCTGGAGATTGTTGGCGGTTATGCGGTTCGTTATAGGATTGAGTCAGGTAAATTCCACCATTAATTTCTTTTTAGGTGGAAGAAATTCTCTGATTCTTAATAACCAAATGCTTTGATTCAAGGGTGTAATGTTTCCTTCCGCTCTAACATTGGTAGCAAAATGGGCGCCACCGGTGGAGCGTGGTCTCCTGGGTTCCATTGTATGCACGGGGGCGCAGTTAGGTAGCGTAACTGGCAATCTTCTTTCAAGTCAAACTATTGCTCATTATGGGACATGGCAATCGGCATTTATCATGTGGGGGTTAGTTTCAATAATTTGGTACGTATTTTTCTTCTTGATGTGTTATTCCGAACCATCTCAGAGTCCTTTCATAACTGAAAAGGAGTTAGCCATGTTAACAGAGGCTTTAGGTATGTTTCGAAAATTTTACGTAAATTAACCTTTTATTTATAATTGCATTTTAGGTGGACCTTCGGGTCGTGTTGGACGGTTAAAAATACCATGGATTGCCATTGTTACTTCTATACCGATTTGGGCAGTTATAATTTGCTGTACGGGACACGATTTGATCTTTTATTTTGTTACCGTACAAATGCCAAAATACATGGCCAATGTGCTTAAAATGGATATCAAACTGAATGGACTTCTGAGTGCATCTCCATACTTTTTTCTCTTCATTTGTTCGAACAGTTCGGCATTTGTGAGTGATTTCATAATCCGTAAAGAGTACATGAGTTTGATTATGACCCGCAAAGTATTTTGCACACTTGGTATAGAATCAAAACGATTACAATTTGCTTGTTTTTACCAAAGTTATCATTTTCAGGTTGCGTAACACCTGGGTTTTTCTTAATTTTGGCATCCTACATGGAGTGCGAGAGAACAACAGTTGTAGTGATGTTCATTTTTACTATGGTTACCATGGGACCGTTCTATCCAAGCGCGAGAATAAGTCCCGCTGATATATCGAAAAATTTTGCTGGTATTATAATGGCAATAGTTAATGGCATTGGTGCTTTATCCTACATACCCATACCTTACATCACTGCTGTAATTGCTCCAGATGTAAGAATATTTTTTCTTCTCCTTAATTTAGAGCTGTTGTCATCTAAACCGGTGGCATCCGCTTTTCTAAAGCTAATTCGATAGCACCTCTTGATCGTTTCCCGCTACTGAGGGATTCCCCGTTTTTCTATATTTCTCACTTTTGCATAAAAATTAAATTTCTTGGTTTTTCCTGGCGAAATTAGAAAAATTATAAATTCCCTATCCCGAAGTATTCTAAAAGAGTGGAAATCCTGCGATATGTACTGGAGGGTGTTCCACACCCCCCAGACCCCCGGTTTGCAATTTTGACTTTATATTATTATATGATTTTTTATTTAACTTTCAAATTAACTGCTAACTGCGTGAGCAGTAAAGCAATTCAATAAATATACTTTCCCAGTTTTATTTTTTTCTAGGCGAAGGTTAAATTTCCCTCATTTTTGCTTAAAACCCCAAATTTCCCGGTTTGGATTAATATTGAACAATTATTTTTAAGTCTAATCTATATTTTTCGGTTGGTAAAAAACATCGACTAATCAGAGTGTTTTTTCCACCGTGGTGAGATTTTATATATTAGATTTGTTTACCACAAACGCGCGTGAATGGATTAACGAGATTCTAAAAATTATTTTCTAAATACGCCACTGAGCAGCAGCTCGAGGAAAACCATTCAAGGGTAACTCGGGGAACGGGACAAGTATTTCTAGGGAAAATTAATCGAACACTGCAATATTTAAAAGCGAATGCAATACTTCGACTAGTTTATACAACATAAATCCAAAGGTTTTTTAGCTGAGATTAACAATTTATTTTAACATACCTTCATGATATTGCGCACTTCACCCAGTGAAGTATTCCCAGGAAATATTCAGAGCCTGCACATTAATAATTTGCTCATTTTTTTGCGGTTACTGCGCAAAGGACTGGAGCCGCCCCAAAATTTAAAAAATCTTTAAGACTAGCGCCCATTTAGTTCTCCAATGAGAATAAAATAATAAAAGTTATTAAGCTTTTTGCATCAGCCATAGGGGATTGAAGCTCTTTGGGTCTACTTATTTGAACTTATCCGCCCAGTTGCTGTTTTGAAAAGACGAAATGGAAAAAAATATTTATGATGTGACATTTCATATGCAGCACTCGATTGTTCGGTTGTGAGGCCTGTATGCCGCACTGGCCTTCCAATTTTTTTAGGTTGGCAATAAGGTTTTATCAAACGGATGACAGAAAAAATATCTAATTAAAATTATACGAAAAACAACAAAGCAGGAAAAAAACTAAATACGAATATTTATGTTTGCCCTCTCCCTTATTTTCAATGAAAAATATTATTTGTTTTTTAGCTCAAAAGAGATAACATAAAAATCATTTTAAAAAAATAAAAATGCCCCCTCCTTTTTGCAAAATCAAAAGAGTAGAAATAGGAATAATTTCAAAAACCAAGCTATAGGCTTTCGCACTGATTTCATCTACCTATAGATGGGTTCATTTTCTAACAAAAAAATTTAATTTTTTCTATTTTGTTTTTAGCATACCGTGGAACAGTGGAGGATAGTTTTCTATCTGATCGGCGTAATAGCTGTCGTAACAAACTTTGCATATGTATTTTGGGGAAAAGCTGAGAGACTACCGTTTGATATGGTAGATTGATAAACTTTTAGAGCTAGCAGAAAATTGATATTGAAATACAACAATTTTATATTGTAGATTTTTATTTTATAATATACAATTTTATTAATTTGATTCGGGGATTCCCCACAAATTTTATTCAAGACTTATACTTATGTTTACAGATGTAGGATTGGAAAAGCTCGATAAATATGGAGCCATGTTGTGCTGAGCAAAATAGGGGACGTATGGTTGTAATGGAGTGCATTTAAAAAGAGTTTCTAATTTATATTTGATTTCGCCATTGCTAAATTCAATTTTATAGTTTTTGGGGGTGGAAGAATCAAATTGAAAATTTAATACTCCAAATTGCAACGATTTGGTGTTTTTTTCGAAATTATACCGCAGTAAAACGGCATATTTTTCGCTTTTATACAGAAAAGTTTGCATGCAATTTTTTTGAACGTTTAAAACAACGGCGGGGATTCCCAAAATTCGCTGCTCGTGGTGAGTGGTAAAATGATCATAAACTTCGCTTCCACGTCCAGTCCACAAGCAATCTGTGACTCCAGCAGGACAGTCGTTGAACACTTTATAAGGACACTGATCTTCATGATCTTCATCGTCAAATTTAATTTTCTTGACGCATCCGTTATGCTCGTGACTGCAAGGAAACTCCAACCTTTGTAAAATATTGGAAAGCTGATCGCTTTCCACGCAGTTGACGGTGTTGCAACGTCCGCACAGAATAGAGCCGTTCGCAACTTTTATGTTGATTGGTCCACGCGAAAGATAATTTAAACAATTTGCACATTTAAAATTGCAAATATTTGCTTGGATGGTTTCGTACGAAGCTAAAAAGAAAATTTTGTAAATTTTAATACTTATAATTACTTTCCTAAATACAATTATTATTACTTATTATTATTATTATTTTTTATTATTTTGTTTGTTTTTTTTAATTGTATTTAGTAAAATATTTTCACATGTTAATAACTATTCCATATAATTACTTTGGATGAGACTTGCGTTGGAACCCATCTTGAACCATTCACACCGATAAGCAATAAGACTCTGTTCTATCTAATACTTTAAGTAATTTTGCGAAAAGATAAGTCGCAAAAAAATAATCAATGGGTTTATTTATTCACTTTAAAATTGTATTTGCACTTAAACTGTTATCGTAGTTCTTCCAACAGCAGATCAGGATTTAAAATTAATTTTTACAGTTATCTCATTAGAATATCCCAGCCCGGGATAATGAATGTTCATGTCGTACACAATAAAATCCTCAGAAGAGATGGAATACGGTTTGCATTTATTGAAAGTATTAATAATTATTTTTTGATTACCCGTTGGACTGCTGAGCTCTAAATTGTAATCGCTTGGAATTTCATTTTTGGAGTTAAAGTATGAAATCTTAAAAAGAAATCTACTTGACAAGGTGTCGAATTTAAGCGAAAACAAAAGGGGGGTTTTCCCCTTTTCGTACAGAAAATTTTTACTGCTGATTACTTCGGGCAACTCAAATTGACTGTCTTTTAAAATAAGTGAAGGATGCTCTTTCTTGTAATGGTCTAGCACATCAAAACCCGAACCGATCCACTCGCACCGCAATCCCGAGGGACACTCCCGATAAATGAGGAATTTACACTCTTTTTCGTGGATCCTATCATCGAATTTTGTTGTGACGTTACATCCCTTCGGGTGATAGTTGCAAGGAAACTTCAAGTGTTTAAAAATATTGTAGAGGTGTTCGCTCTGCACGTATCCTCTTTCCTGGCATCGACCACACATAAGCGCACCAGTGGTGGAATTAATTTTTAGAGGACTGCATGAAAGATAGTATGAGCAAGCGACACATTTAAAATTTGTATCCAGCGAATTGTAAACTTCTAAAACAAAAATTGTCGTTAGAGAAATAATACTAATATTTTAAAAAAATTACCTTCGATATGACTTTCACTGGAACCCATTTAAGGCACTCCCAAGCAACCAGTGCGCAACAGAGTTAGTTATGACAAGCATATATCTTATCTGTGTAAAGTACATTACTCACAGTCAAAGGCAGGCACGGATTCAGATCCGAGAAATTAATTTAATAAATTTTAGAATGCTGATTAAAATGAAATTCCTCCTGAGTCGGATTATTTAATGCAAGAAAATTGTAAAATTTGGATGATTCAATTTTTTGAAAATCAAACTTATAAAATATTATAATTTATTTGTTTCGAGTGGCAATACATTTTAATAAATTTCTAAGTAACGAATATCGCATTATTCCCCGAATGAAGTTTTCGAATAAATTCCCACGTTTTGATTTCCATGGAAATTTCCATAAATTTCTTGGTTAATTATTATGTCATGGATTTAAATTGTAATATTTCCAAATGTCAGTTTGGAAGTAAAAGCCCTAGTAACAAACTAGCCGAATAGTTTTAATTATACAATTATTTACAGACTACATCTTTCCCCAAAGATACGTAACATGTATCATGACTTTGTTGGGCGTAGTAGTTTCCGTCAATTTGCGATCCACCATTAATATCGCAATAGTCAAAATGGTCATTCCAAGAGAAACAACCGAAGACGTGGTTGGACACCAATGCCCAGAAGTCGAGAAAGATGAAATAGACGAAAACCTAACTGTAAGATGGCGAGTGTCTGCATGCAATTTTTCAAAATACTGAAGAACTTTTGTGTTAGGGTGGAACACTTCTTTGGACTGAAAATCAACAAAGCCTAATTCTGTCTGCGTTTTTTCCAGCATATGTCTTAACACAAATATTTGGAGGAATATTAGCAGATAGATTCGGTGCAAAACATTTGTTTTCCATATGTATTTTTGTATCGGCAATTTTATCAATTTTGACGCCTTTGGCAGTTGCAATAGGTGGTTGGCAGCTTCTAGTTGCTTTGCGAGTTTTTATGGGACTATGTCTTGTAAGCCCTTAATTTTCTGGCGATTCCTTCAAAAAATAGCTCTATTTTTTGTTCAGGGAACCACATTTCCTGCAATTTTCACGATATTGGCCAAGTGGGCACCGTCTAAAGAACAAGGCATCTTGGGAGCAATAATAACGTCGGGCGTACAACTGGGTGGTATCACTTCAGCGTTGGGAACAACCGCTCTAATTTCGAGAAGCAATAGCTGGAAACAACCATTTTACGTGTGGGGAATTATATCCATCATCTGGTACCAATTTTACTTTATCTTTAGTTTTTCCGAACCATCTCAAAGTCCCTTCATAAGCGAAACAGAAGCAGCAATGTTGGAACATGAATTAGGTAAAAATAAAATTTTACAAAATTTACCCATTCAATTTTTTATAATCCGGTAGGTGGAGCTAGAAATAATGCAAGTTTTAAAATTCCCTGGAGAAAAATATTAAGTTCTAAGCCAGTTTGGGCCATGATAGTTTGCATGGTGGGTCATAACGTACTTTTCCTTTTTGTTTCCACATACATTCCCAAGTATATGGTGGATGTTCTCAAGCAGGACATCAGAAGGAATGGAACTACCGGAGCTATGCCTTATCTTGCCATGTTTATTTCGGCAGCTGTTTCAGGCTGCCTCAGCGATTTATTTGTCCGGAAGAACATAATGGGAGTTACTGCATGCCGCAAATTGTTCTGCGCTATTGGTAAGCCTCTCCTCAGTCTTCTTGCCTTTTGTTAGGGTCTATGTTATCTGTTCCGTTTGTCGAATTAATTTTACTTGTTTCAGGTGGAATGTTACCGGCACTCTTTCTAGTATTGGCATCCCATGTGGGGTGTGCTAGCAAAAATGTAACTGCTATGTTTATCCTATGTCTGTGTTCAATGGGTTCGATGTTCCCAAGTTTATTAATTAATCCAACAGATTTGTCTAAAAACTTTGCTGGAGTAATTATGTCAATAGCTAACTGCCTGGGGGCATTGCTTTATTTTCCTTGGCCAAACATTGCAGCAGCAATAACGGTTGATGTAGGTACGACCAACTAGAATTTTAATTGTTAACATATAGAACTTATTTTTAGCATACTGTGGAACAATGGAGGATCGTGATGTGGATGATAGCAATATTAGGAGTTGTTTGTACTTCGTGTTTTTTACGTTGGGGATCAAGCGACCGGCAAGATTTCGACACAATAGGGTAAACAAGCGAAAATAACATAACTTTTAAATAATTAAACAGATATAATTAAAACTAAATATTTAACTAAATTATAAATATAAAAGTTGCTGTAACCTACATATCAATTAAAATCAAAAAAGTAAATTAAGCAGAACATACCGAGAACTTATGCAAGTTCCAGATATGTGTAGATAAATAAGAAAGCAACAAATTATATAAAATTAAACAACTAATTTATACAAAAAAACCTTAAATATTCAATAAATAATAATCTTTACTGAGGTTTGTATATTTTAGGTCTGTCTCCGCCACCTCCACCGCTCCTCTTTCTTTTTCCTCGAGCAATTTTTGGTCTGGCACTTGAAACATCATCGCGATTTAACACCAATTTCCTAATGGTTGCATCAATTGAATCCAATTCGAACATAGCATCATGCGGGCTGGTTCCAAAATAATTCTTTACTTTTGTTAACGCCTTTTGATTGATAAGTAATTTTACCATTTCAGCTGCAAATATTTTAGTTTAATATTTTCTATACCTCAATTTTATAATATTCTTACCATCATTTGCTTCCACTGCATGGAACAGTGCAGTTCTACCCGACTTCTTGTCCCCGATGTTAGGATCGGCATCAAACGACAAAAGTAAATCTGCCATCACGTATTTCTTGTTTATTACGCACAAAATTAAAGGTGTGTAACCTAATCAAAATCAAATTAAAAAATTTTAAAACAAAAAAACTAAATAATTTTTTTAACATTTACCTTCAAAATTGCAAGCATTAACATCAAATAAATCAGGTGTGGCAACCAGTAAGCGCACAACTTCTTCATTTGAATACAAAATTGCTAAGTGAAGTATATTGTTGCCTTCCGAATCGGTAGCCTGTGTGTCACAATTGTTGCGCAGTAAAGTTTCAACTATCACCAAGTCCGCATTGTGCATAAGAGCCAGTTGTAAGGCAGTCTAAAAATATAATTTTAAAAAGGTGTTCGGATTAATGGAACTTGCTACTCACCAAGTTTTCGTTATTTGTGAAATTGATGTCAATATCGCGGGCCTTTAACGCTATGCAATTCCTCTTCACCAGCCTGTCGTTGTTTTGCATTACTGCAAGGTGGAGAGGTCTGAAAACAGAATAAATAACTTTTAAAGGCTAAAATAAAATTTGGAAAAGAAGAATTCAAAGTTTTGGAAAATAGGTAGGTAGAATAAAGTGAATATAGTTTAAAACCAAGTTTGCAGCTTCGAAAGAGCTGTGCTAACCTCGTGGTGGTCCCAAAAGAGTGCTTCCTATATTTCCTATAATTTCATAATCAAATTTTATAATCCAATTTTTGAAGTCTGGTATCTTAGATTCTATTGGACCTAAAAAATTGGATTTGGGCTCAAATTGTAAGAAATGTTCACAGCTACAAAAAAAGATAGAACAATGTTTTCCGTAGGAAGCACTGTTTTGGGAGTTTTGGGCCAAAAGTTAGCACCAAGAAGTTAGCACAGGTCTTTCGAAACTGCAAAATTGGTTTTACATAGCTGGTAGGTACCCTAACAACATACCAAAATCAGAAACATGTGAATGTTTGCCCTTTTGTTTGTCTACCGTTAGTGGTCTATTGTGAAAGTACCAACTAATCTCGATTTGAAAAAAACTACTCGTAATACTTAAAAAACAACAGAAGTTTGCAAATCCTGTGATTTGTTGTTGACAAAATTTGGAAACTTGTTTTTGTTTTTAGTAAGTCTGGATAGGGGTCAGGAAGAGCATATCAGAAAAGCGATTACCCGAAGGTCGACAACTAACTTAACTTTCTGAATTAAGTGAGAATTTTTTGGAAAAACCTGGAATTCTTTGAAAATCCTTCGTTGTGAAATTAAAAAAAAATTATAAAATTAAGAAATAGTTGTCGACCTCGGGGTAACCATTTATATTTATCCTAATTTGACGCCGAAAACTCTCAACCACCTTGATTTGCATTGTGATTTTTTGCCCCTGTTCCAATTCAAATCAAAAAGAAAAAATATCAGTTATTGTAGAAATAACTTAAAATCTAAGAAGCCCCAAAATGATACAAAAATAAACTCACCTATTTCCAGACATATCAACGCTATCGCATTTTTTCAGATCTAAAAACAACTGCGCTTTCCAGTTCGTGGAGGTAGAATTTGAATATTGACCGACTGCATTGCAATTTGAGCCATTTGTGATGTTCGGGGAATTCATGTCCATCAATTTACCATTTCTCTGCACATTCAATAAAGCATTAGATAACTCATCGTTAGTACAAAACATATCCCAATTTTTTAAGTAACTTTCTAACTCGGAATCCAAATCTGTATTTTGATTACGTTCTTCAATTTTTGATTCAATGAAATCGTTAAACAGATTTTCGTCAGTATTGACACCTATCGTGGCTTTGGAGGTGAGCGTCGTTTGCGAACTATTATCTACTTTAGGTAGCATGATCTTTCTATTTTGGTACACTTTGTTAGACATTGGCCTAATTACTTCTAACGGAGGAGGCGAGGTTGACGATGTGTGAGGTTGTATAATTTTAAGAATTTTAAGTGCTTCGACTGGTTTCAACAGGGACTGCCTCAACAAGTCTTCGCGGTCATCTTTTGGCTTCCTACTGTACACTTTGTATTCTATCGGAGGTTTGTCCAAGATTTTCTTAGAATCGTCTAACGGCATCGACAAACTGCTGTTCTTTTTTACTTCATCAACACTGGGTTCCAACAAACTTATCGATTCGGTGCTTTTCCGACGTGCTGTAAAGTAATTGTGATCACTCTCTACGTTATTACTAGATTCACTTGTAAAAGGTTTGCAGTTCGGCTTTTTTACTTTATAAACATGATAATTGAAGTTGTTTTCCACGCGATTCACTTTAAGCTCCGTACCACCAATTGGTGTTTCGTCAGAACTAGTTTTAGGTTTGCACTTTTGACCGGGTTTCTCAGCTTTATTGTATTTCTTTTTATATTGAACAACTAATAATTTGTCGTTTACCGCTGCGTCACGTTCGATGATCAATTTCTTTCCTTTCCACGATTTTACAGGACTGTTTACTTTTTTGCTTGGCCGCTCCAACTTGCTTGTTGGTTTGCTTGCTTGTAAAGTCAACATCGGAACTTCATCTTCGAAACCTAACAAGTTTAAATTATGACTATCGTAATCGTACAAACCAGTTGGATCCTCTATTATCTTATAAAGCGGTAATTTCTTCGGCTCGGTGTACTTTTCCGTCATAATCATTCAAAACTGAAATGAGGTTAAGTCACAATAACAACGACGCAAAACGCAAAGTTTGTGAACAAAACTACAAGAATATTTCGTATTAGAACATATTTACGACGACCAGGCATGTGAACCTGCAAATCGCTGCACAAATTAACACACAAACCCCATAAATTATCTAAAGGGGATTTCCCTTGAAGTTATTGGCTCGCAAGACAAGGACGACAAAAACAAGCACGTGTATATAAAAAGTGACGCGCGACGTTGCCAACTTATTGATGACCTCAAAATAGGTGAATCCCCCAAATCACCTAAAAAACACCAGTTCATTAAAATTGAACTTGAACCATTTCATTTCCGCATGATATTAAACGTCGAAATAAACTATCAAAAAATATTCGTCAACAATAAAAACTTTTGTTATAAATTAAGTGAACGTTCAGCACACCGCTTGCAGTAAATATAATTTTCATGAGCACTTAATAAAATGAATTTAATTATTTAAATACCTAAACCTCCTACTTAGTACATACCTCACACATTTTTTCATAAATTAACGAGTGAATAACGGAACGAAACTGACTAGCGTCTGCGAACTTTATTTAGTAAATCCCACTCCGCACTTGTGGCGGCAATTCAAAATAGCGCTTCGGAGAAATTAGATTACTGGATTTTCTAGTCATCGTACAATCTAGGTGGGAATTCCCGTAGGTACCAAATACTTGTGGTTTATTGTAAATAAAACACTTTTTGATATCTAATCGAATAAGTACCTATCGAAACTACATAGGAAGTTAAATTAGATAAGAGAATTTGCTTCCCATTTATATTGGTAAATTTTTGAAACAAAAAAATAAGGAACTGACGTTGTGTTGATATTAAAAAAGTACCTAAATACCGAATTCTTGCAGTTGTTACTTACAGTGACGGATTCAGTCTCTTTTACGGTTTGAAGCTGAATATTTTATGGGCCCCTAAGAAGTATAGATTATGAGATCAAATTCTACAGCAATACTTATTGGACATTTTTGTTACAAATTTCATTCTCTTCATTTTTGCTTTATACATTTTTCTATTTCGTCCGACCGTTTCCGAGTTACAGTGACTTAAAAAGGACTTTGTAAAATACAAATAATATTTTCATCTGTATCTCAGAAACGGTGCAACAAAATAGAAAAATGTATATGAACAAAAATGTAGAAAATGAAATTTACAAGAAAAAATGCCTATTCACTTTTCTATTTCGCTGTACGGTTTCTGAGATATTTTACAGCGTAGTTTTTAAGTCGCTGTAACTCGAAAACGGTGCGACCAAGTGGAAAAATAAATATAAACAAAAATGCAGGGAATGAAATCTACAACAAAAAATGTCTGAGAAGTATTTTTGTAAAAGCGATTTTTACGTGTAAAAAAGGTTTCAAAAGATAGTTCTTTATAACAAATGCATAGCTCATGGTTTGGCAAAAATAAAACACGTCAATATGGTAAATATAAAGCCATGTAAATAACAACATCTATTTTTCTAAATACTACTATTACGTAGTTTGTTAAGAATTTATAATCAATACTTATTATGAAATTTATTTGCAGAATAAAATTTTGAAAAAAATTCCATACAAACAGTGCGTTTATCTCCTAATCAGTATCCGAGCATTCCAGAGTACTAATTTTAATTTCAAGATGAGATTTCCTTATCAGTAAGTAAATATTTTTTTTTATTTGAACAGATTTAAGATTGGTGAGCATTTGAGATTAGTTTGGTAACTGTTATATAATTCTACAAGGGCGGTAAGTCTTAATTTATAGAGGGGGGGGGGTCATTTCTGAAAAATAACTTCATTTACGAATCTTACTTGATATTTGCCGATATAAGCCATTAAAACCGGTAATAATTCTAATTAATATGATCAGAGGTTCGATCGTTTTAAAGACACAAAAAATGGGCATAAACCTCGAGTCTGGGGAGTATGGGGTATCCCCCAGAGCACCGTTTCTTTTTACTTGCAATTTACTCATTGTCAGTAGCCAATTTTAGAGGATATTCCATAATAATATGTAGATCCTTTACGCATTTCATTACTTATCTGTCTACTACTGATGCTCATGAACAAATTAACGAGATTCCTGGTAGCATAATATATGATTTTTGAGCTTGAGCGACTTTCGAAGTCCTGCTGGGTTTTCATGAAAATATTATCCTTAATTTTTAAGCATTATTTTGTTAATGAATTGAGAATTCATTATTTTTGTAAATTTTGCCCCCCCCCCTCCAATGTTTTCTAATAACTTTGGCACGAGGGATAAGATGTGTACACTACACCGAAAAAAATTATTCATCATATTGTTGAAAAGTCATAACTTTTTTTCAGTGTAAAATTCCAAAAATTCCCAAATTTTACTAAATAATTCTATTAAAATTTCTCAAATATTCCGCACACCTGTTAAGTAAAATTCCAAAGTGATTTACCACTCGCTCAGCCACATGGTTAAAGCTCAATCGATGAAAATGGAAACTTATTGAGGCTCAAGCTCAAGAAATGCTAATAAATTATTTTAAAGTATTTCATGCAAATGTAGATTTATAATAAACTTTTTTAAATAATTATTTAATTATTGCTTTCATTAAAATAAAGATATGATCTATATAAAAAAATTTTTAGAATTTTTATTAGCAATAAATCAACGACGCTGAGTCACCAATTTAACTGTAATTTGTCAACCGTGAAACTTTCGACAAAATATCAAGAACCCGATTTTATCTAGTCCAGTCAATGAGGAAAATATCGAGATTCCAATTTTTGACTTCGGGGGTTGTGTTTGAACCAATTAGAAAGGAAATGTACTAAAATCCCGGATTTAGAAGATGAGGGGAGTGCCAGAAAGCACAAAGAGGTCACCGATCTTGTTTTTTGCTTATATCTCAAAAACGGTTAGCCCTAGCCAAAAAGTGGTTATGTACAAAAACTACACTGATAAAATTTTCTAGAAAAAAGGTCTATTTCATTTTTGCGTATCTGTAGTCATTTTCGAGTTTTACGCTGGTGAAATTTGCAAATTTTCAAGACTCTTTTTCGCCCCCACATTTTTTTATAAACTTTGCCTCTTAACTGTTTTACCCTTCGTTTAAGAAGAAAATTTTTATGAAAAAAGTTGTAGAGCATTAAATTTCCTTCAAAATGATTATACTATTTCAAATTGGTACAAAATAGGTACTGAGCAAAGTACAGTTTAAAAAAATTTCAAAAAGTAAAAATCAGGTAATAATAATTTTCGACAAAGCAGCTCGCACTGACATGTGGGTACATCCCCCGTTTCCAATAATTTTGGATTAAAATGATTCATATTTATTTCTTGTTTGTGCGTTTCCAATAATTCATTAATTAATAATTTTATTCTGACCCTTACACTCAAGGGTTTGATGTCATTGTTCATTTCTTAAAAAAGTTTGTCCATTCTGATTATAATGCGTCGGTATTGTTTGAATCAACATAGTAAATGATAACGAATTTTGGGGAATGGTAAACCGAATAAATTAAGTATTTAAGAAAACAAATCCACTAATGCATTCTTGAACATACGAAAAAACAAAGAGAAGACTTACCTCGTTAACAACACAAAATATCCTGGATGGAATAAATCAACTTGCACACGTCAGAATCTGGTATCTCGCACTGATAACTGCCGAGGAAAATATAATTAGATTATAAAAGTGGTAACTTAAAATCGGTACTTCCCCACCTTGTTACTACTTTTGTTTCCTTTTTTAAATAAGATAATGTGTATGTACCAGGTACCACTAACAGGGAGTACTACTGCACAAAATTTTATTTTTGCCAGCACCAAGACGATATTCTGCAAAAAATGAAATAAAATCCTAATCACCTTGAGTTTGTTACTCGAATTTCTTTGCATTGTGAAGTAATAAGACTGCATTATGCGTTCTATGCACAAAATATCCAGATGTCAGAATACTATATTACTATGTAGGTAGTTGTTTGGGTAGCCCCCGTGCCCCCGTATTATTTACAATTTTTTAGAAGCTTTTCGGGCTAGCCAAATCTGATTGGCTGCATTTGAAACGTTTACACTTTGAGAATAGCAAATTTAATGGCCAAAATTTAACATTCCAGTAAAATTAATAAAATTTACTCATTTTATGTAATCGGCGCTAATTTACACAATATACCCGTAAAAGACAAAAATTAATTCTGCTCAGATATTATTATTTCTTTTAAATAATTTAAAAGAGCAATTAAAATTTTTAAATTAATTTATTCAATTAAAAAGTCGTAAAATTAACTACGAGATAACGAAATTCTATTTCAAATTCGTATAATATACAACCCACAATACAACCTAGCCAGCTCTTAATTCTCACCAGGGGTAGGTTTCCCCAATTTAGAATGCATGCTAGTGTGCATAGGCGGATTTAGGGGGTGGGCACCGGGGCACGTGCCTCCCTTAGACGCCTGAAATTAACAAGAAATCAATGAGACAATTTCAAATCTGAGAACCCTTTGTGCCCCCCCCTCAGAAAAAAATTCTGGATCCGTCCCTGCTAGTGTGGAATTTTAAATTTCTCCCCTCTCTCTCCGGCAAGAACAATAAAAAAATAAATTAAGAATAATACATTTCCTTTCGCGAGATGTTCGAAAGATTTCCTCGGATTTGCTCCTGAATTTCCTTTCGAAAAAGTTGAAAAAGCAATAACAGATTTTTTAGATTTCTTCAGATTTCCCTTCACTTGTGCGTTGTGCATAAGATTTCCCCAACAATTTTTATTCTCGCTCATTAGTCATTACTTTCTCTTTTGAGTTGTACTTAGTATAAACAGTGGCGCTGATATCAATAAGCGAATGTAGCAATATAAGCGATGTTTAGGGGCCCGGGATCGTAAAGGGTAGTAAATCCCAAAAAAGAGATTTTTAAATAATATACGCAATTCAAAATTAATACATGTACTACCTCCGATGCAGCGGCTCACAGTCCTGTCACTCTTCAAGCCATCCTGTTTCGATCGAATTCATCCTAAAGACAGGATGGCTTGAGGAGTGACAGGACGGAGAGCCGCTGCATCGGAGGTAGTACAATTGGCCCGATTTAGTGGCCTAAGTGTCACTCCCTGCCCTCCTACCTGAAACCCAGAATCCAGAAGAGTACACTGGGGGGTATTCCATACCCCCCAGACCCCCCGGATTACATCAATTGTTTTGTGACTTAAATAATAATATGTTTAGAGCTTTGGAATCGGAGAAAGCTGGTTTCGCTGCTAAGTCGAAAAGTAATTTTTCACAATTCCGGGAGTCTTTTTTTGCGCCATTATTGCGCGGTATTCATCTGAAATTTTGCATATGGCTGGAAGGTTTATGTAACGGGGGTATATCTTTTGCTCAGTTTTTCGATATCTAGCGCCGTTTTCGAGTTATTGCAATTTCAAAATCTCAAATTTAGCTATTAAACCAATGTAATTTAGCATTTTCAGCGAAATTGTGAAAAGTAGTATATTCACCTTGGGACTAAGGTTCATTTCATCCCGTGTACGATTTTTGCCTTCGCACGCGGATTGAAAAGTAGCACCTTAGTCCCATGATGTATAATATATACTATTATTTTTGCACATCAGGGAGTTGAAGTCACAGAACAATTGGTGTAATCCTGGGGGTCTTGGGGGTATGGAATACCCCCCAGTGCACTCTTCTGGATTCTGGATTTTAAGTAAGAGGCTAGGAGGGCAGGGAGATATTCCTACGCGCACTTGGCCCACTAAATCGGGCCCATTGCGGTGGCGGTGATATCAATAAGCGAATGTAAGCAATGCTTAGGGCCCCGGGACCATATAATAATATACACAATTCAAAATTAATACATTGTTTTTTTAGGGATCCGTTTTGTATATTTGCTTACGGGCACTAGCTACTTTTGGACAGTGCCGTGCGGTAGATTTTCTCAGTATGATGCAAATCTTCGAAATTTTAATTATTAAATGGTTCAATTTGTTGCTTATACCGCCCTCTTACGGTGCCGCCTGATGCAGCCGCATCTCTGCGTCATAGTACGGCACGGCCTTGCTTTTGCACCGCCACTGAGTATAAATCCTCAGGATTTAAATTATTTAAATAATAAATAAATTTAATTTAAATTTCGCCCCCTCCCCACCATCCTTTAAAATTTTGGATCCAAATTTCCATTTTCCACTTTGCTTTCGAGTTATTTCTCAATTCACAATAGCTCTCATTGCATATCTGTTGCGATCACAGCGAGGGTAAGTGGTTGCAATTTTATTTTACCAATTAAGATTTTTCATATTTTGATTAGCATCGATAATAATTATTGGAACAAAAGAATTGTTAGTGTTACATTGAAAAAAAAATTCCAACTTACATGGGAACAGAAAATTTGATTATTAACTTAATCTCAAAACGATTTTGTACACCGAACTCGAGTTTCCAACAATTTCCAGGGAATTCCCCGGTTTCTCAAAGAATTTCACTTTCAAATAAAATAATTGTATACAGGACTCGGAATTCCAACGATTTTCATGGAATTCAAGCAATCGGCAAACTCCAAGGAATTCCTATAACATTCTCAAAAATTTTCAATGATTTCCAAATCACCTAGCTTTTCTAAGATTGTCTGAATTTCCTAAGATCTTACATTTTTCTGGATTTTTCTAAGATTTGTTTTGGATAATTACAGATTTTTTACATTTCTTTGAATTTCTGAAGATTTTTGAATTTTGTATTTCCTAAAATTTCCTGGAGTTTCTTAAAATTTTTCTGGATTTTTTCAGATTTCCAGAAAAATCTTAAGAACACTACAATATGTAAACGATCTATTTTTGCTTTTTCTATTTTTTGAGATTTCATTGGCTTTAAAATTTTCTGAATTTCTCGAGATTTCTTAAAATATCTTAGAAAATATTTCCATGAATTTCTCGACATTTTCTAAGGTTTCCTAAGCTTTTCTACATTTCACAGATTTCCTAAGAACCAAAAATTTCTTGAGATGTCTTGGAATTTCTTCAAATTTTGCTGAATTTCTTTAGATTTTCTTTCATCTTTCCACCAGATTTTCTTGATGATTTCCTCCTAGTTTTTTACTAACTGGAAAATCGAAGAGAAAATCGTGATATACAAAAGTGAAAAGTGAAAGGACTCGAAATTCCAACGATCCGCATGCAATTCTTAAGATTCTCAAAGAATTTCAAGATTTCCAAACCTCCTCCCCCCCCCAACAAACCCACAAACCAAAAACCAAAAAATCTACTAAATATTTTTTAAATTTGAAAAATAGGTAGGTAGGTATACCAAAATTCTTATCAAAAAAACCATTAGTACTTGGATGAGTTTTTTATTATTTCAATTTTCTGAGATTTTCTTAGCTTTTCTAAGATTGTCTAGATTTCCTAAGATCCTGAAATTTTCTCGAGTTTTCTAAGATTTCTTTGAATATTTTATATTTTTTACATTCTCTTGAATTTCCCAAAACTTTTTTGAATTGTGTATTTTCAAAGATTTCTTAAAATTTCCTGACATTTCTTAAAATTTTTCCAGATTTCTTCAGATTTCCTTCTAGATTTTTACCATGTGGAAAATTGAGAAGAAATCATCATTATGCAAAACTAAAACTAAACTAAAACAATCTTTTTTTTCGCTTTTTCCATTTTTTAAGATTTCATCTGCTTTAAAATTTCCATGAATTTCTTGAGATTTTCTAATATTTCTTAGGATTTTCTACATTTCCACAGATTTCCTAGGAACTTATAATTTCTTGAGATGTCTCGAAATTTCCTCAAATGTCGCTGAATTTTTTCAGATTTACCTTCACTGTACACCAGACTTTCTTGATGATTTCCCCTTAGTTTGGAAAACTAAAAAATACTGAAAATCCGAAGAAAAAATCGTGATATTCAAAGTGAAATCTAAGTGAAGAAAAGAAATCTAAGGAAATCTTTAGAATACCATTGATGAGCTCCTTGTTTTGCTTTTTTAGCAAAATCATTCATTTTTCTGAGATTTCCTCAGATATTGGCTTTTTTTAGATTTACTAAATTACCTGGTATTCTAGATTTTTCAAAATTTTTCTAAAAATATCATTTTCTAAGATTGCCTGGAAATTACTCATCAAAAACCAATAAAATCTACTAAATTTTATTAAAATTTGAAAAATATACCTAAATTCTTACCTCCTCATTTACCTCTTTCGTTAAATCTGTCTAGATCCGCCCTTGATTTCCGAACAAGTTGAAATCTAGAGAATTTTAAAGGATTTCCAAGAAACTCCAGAGATTTCTAAAGAATTTCAGAGATTTTGAAGGAATTTTTAGGAAATTCTTAAATTCTCATCTTAAATTCAAATTTGTATTTGGAATCATGTACCATACGCTTAGATTACAATCAAAACTTAAAAAATTAAACAATTTAAGTTAAAACTGAGATAAATTGTACTTACCTGCAACAAGAAGATTTTTTGGAATTTTAAAATTCTCTCATTTTCTTTTTCTCTCTTTCCTCGCTCTCGATTTTGTCTTAAATTCTTTATAATTCCAAAATTAAATCTTCAGAAAAACTAGTTAGTCGAACGCATTTTGGTTAAGAAAGTCAAAGTATTCTAAATGTGTGGATAAAGCCATTGTAAAGACTAATAGTGAAGAAAACTGCGATTTTTTGTAAGATTAATTTTTGGATTTTGGGATTAGAGTTTATATTTAATTTAACAAATAATTAATTTAATATGATATAATAAAAAACATAATTTCATCTTATTTCTGTTTTAAACGGAGTGTCATGCGTATCTTATTTCACCGACTGAGCTAAGCAAAACATAATTTATTGTAGTAATTAATGTTTTTTTAAAATTATTTTGTAAAATTAGTAAGACAGGAAAATATGTAAATTAAAATATTTTAGTTTTGATTTTATAACCCCCAGACCTCCCAGTTTCAATAACCGAACCGGGACCGATTGCATCTGAATTCAACAAATGCATTTGAAGTGATCTTTGCAAAAAAATGTATATTTTCAAAGATAAATCTGCATTTTCCAATAGATATCTAGGGGTAAGGTGGGCAAGCTCACACCGCTAAGAAAATAATTTCACTATTATTTATTTCATAAAACGAATTGACTTCTATAAAAATCAAAAAACAATATTTACAAAGGAAGGTTTATCTATAGTCAACATTAAACATGGACCAATAATAGATTCGACTTAATTATGATTTGAACCGCGACCTTTTTTAGATGTCGCGCCTATTATATCAATTTTTTTTAATTAACCGACTGTCTCACTTGCAGAAATTGTAATTTTTCATAATATATCAATGTTTTGCGTAAATGGCGGTGAGGTAAATAAAATTTATTTATTTACAATGAGCAAAGTTTCGAATCTTGGGTAGATTAAATAATTAAAGCATTTGTTTTTCGGAATTTTTTTGAACTTTCACCAAAAATTGATTGATAAAAATTTGGATCAAACCAAAATAATCCATTATCGCGATCGTTTTTTACCATTCCAACAGACAAATTGGCTTGAATCGCAAAATAATACTGATTGTTTTAAGAAAATTAAAAATTAATCAGCAAATTAAATTACTCTTCAAATTTCTGTAATTTACAAAAAGTATTTAATTAAGTGTGCCGATAACCTTAGAAATTACAGAAAATTATAATATAGCCGGTGTTACTATAACAAACATTATCTATCATTCAAAAAATATCTGCTCCATTCAGTCTAAACATTGGATTTTATCAATTTTTCAGATAATTAAAAAAGAATCAAGTAGCTAATTAAGTATTTGACTTGCAAAAAAAAATAAAAATTAATTATAACGGAGATCGTCTGAGACTGATTGGATTTTGTAAAATTAGTATTAATCCGGGTCGAATACTCTGTTTTGACTAAAAATCGCACGTAATTATTATTTCAACAGAAAAAATGCCAAATAATTTATTTTATTCGAATTAGGCCAACAGTTACTTTGTAAAAAAATTAAAAAAATTATTATCAATTTTTAGGCGTAGAGAAAAAGTCGTCTGAGCGATAGCACACAAAAGTTACAAAACAATCGGCTTTATTTTTTTCAAATAATTATAAATAATAAAAATATAAACGTTCGGTTTTTATTTATTTTTTAACCGTAGTTGGTACCCAATCAACAAAATTTAACCTTCTCTTTTACTAGCTGATACGAACAGATTAAAAATTTAATAATTATAAAAAAATCAAAACAAATTAAACGAAATCTGGCGTGATGTTTAGAAATAGGTTAGGTGAACCTGATTTGGTTAAAATTAATATAATCGAAACAATTATGTTATTATAATTTATCAGTATTTTTTTAATAAATTAAGAAAATTAATTTCATTTGGTTGCATCGGGGGGTCAAAACCGATAATTTATTTTTATTATTTTATTACAATACAATAATAGTAGTTTGGAAATGTAACATTGTAGTAAAAAGTAAAGATAATAAAAATGATAAAAAATCCAACAAAAAATTTGAGTTGATTGATCAAATTATTTGATCAAAGCGTCAATCAATTGCGATTTAACTCTTGCTTCCTGTTAAAGGAAGCTGAAAAGGATTTAAAAAATATATTTTGAGTTACCTCAAGGGGAGGGAGTTATTATCGAAAATCTGAAGTGTAAATTAATAAAGATATATTTTTATTGCAAAAATTAATGCAGTCATTAATAATTTAATTATTACAAAATTAAATGCTGGTGCTAACTAAAAAAACTTGTAATAATTTCGTAATAACTGATAATTTTGATGTATTTATTTAAAGATGATAACATCGTGATGGATACTCTACTCTTTCATATATGAATCCCCAATCCTTCTGATAACTTTCAATTATGTATCAACAGTTAAGTTGAAAGGAGTTTCAAACTTAGCTCATCAAAATTGCAAGTGAATTAAATTAAGTGATTATTTCGAGTACTTAGCGAAAATGTCCAAAATTTATCCAAATTTGGAATACGTTTCGGAGGACAGTCGCGATTATAAAAAACACGAAAGCAATTGTGGCCAAATATTTTCCAAAGGGACCGCTATCACGAGGGATATTCTCGAAAAGTTGGAAGAAACCGAGATCGGGCCCAAACATACTGTCATCTGCGGGCAGGAATTTAATACCAAGCAACTATGGGGTGAGTTTTGAGTTTATTTTCAAAAATCACGTGATTTTTTAAATTTAATGTAAACAAATTTGAAATGAAGTCATGACGAAAAGGATGAAAAAATTATCGCTACTGTAATTTCGATGTCAATAAAAGTGGTCTGATCAACGAAAGTCAAGAGATTATCGTGCGACGACGTCGTTTCAAAATAATTGTTTTTTAGGTTCAATAGACACAAATTTTAAAGATTATTAGAAAAAACTGATGACGTTTCGATAAGATTCTGCTGCAATTTATCTAGTTCAACTTCATTATCATCTTGTCAAGATAAACTTTAAATGTACTGCTAATTTAATTGAAAATTGCTAATCGGATAATGCGCCATCTGTTGTTCGGTACAAGTACTAATCGGTGCAGCAGCTGCGATTTCGCACGAATTTATTTTTTATTGCAAGCACTCATTGTAATCTCTACCGGTAAACAAACATTGAAGCCCTATATATCAACCGATAGCCAATAATTATTAGAATGAATTTTGAAATTGTTATTGAAACTTAAAATTAATACAGCTGTCTAGACCAATAAGGTTATCGCCTTAACCTTTCCACTTTCTACGATATAATTCTTTTAATGAATTAGAATCAATAAAAGTAATATATTGTAAAATACATGGATTTTAATGGCATAGATAAGAAAAACACCAATTAATTGAAACTTTTTTTTCAGTTCTTGCCGGCCTACTGTTATTATTTTTATCAAGCTCCATGGGAGTCGCCTTGATGTTTGCCACTTCCATGTTTGATGGTTACGTATTATCGGTAAGTAACTCCCCTTTCTCCAACGTTGCACCATTCCGGCTAAGCGTAATTGAAATTTTAGAGTTTGTCACTTTCGAACAATACAGTAATGTACGAAAATTGGAAAGGCCCTTACGTCAGTACCTTTATAAAAGTATACATCTTCAATTACACAAATGTCGACGATTACGAGAGAGGAAACGCAGACAAACTTCACGTCGAAGAAATCGGCCCCTTCGTATATGAGTAAGTTTTTGCCTCCAAAATTGAAAGCAAAAATTATACAATCAAATTTTAGGGAATTGATAACCAAAATCAACATTAAGTTTTATGCCAACAACACCGTGAGCTACCAAGAGAAGAGAACCCACAAGTTTAGAGCTGATTTGTCTAAAGGAAGAAAGCAAAGCGACAGAGTCATCGTTCCCAATATGCCATTGATGGCGGCAGCAGCTGCAAGTGAAAACTCGTACTACTTCTCCAGATTGGCCCTGTCGACCCTCTTAAGCAGCATGGACTCAAAACCCTTTTTAAGTCTTCCTGCCCACCGATTCATCTGGGGATACGACGACAGCTTTTACACTCTTGTCAAAGGAGTTATGTCGTACGAAAAGAAGATGCCATACGAAAAAATTGGATTACTAACTTCCGTAATACTAAAACATCCCAATCTTAAAGCAAAACACTAAATTTAATTATTACAGAGAAACGGAACATCCGAAGACATTGTTACTGTCTACACCGGCAAAAATGATATCAACAAGGTCGGCCAAATTGATAACTTCAATGGCCAAAACAAATTAAACCATTGGTCAGTCGATGAATGCAACAAGTAAGTCAAACAAATATTGGATTTTTTCCCGATAAAACTAATGCAAGCTTGTATTTTGTTGTAATCGTAAACAAACATTTTTAGAATCCAAGGCAGTGACGGAATGCTTTTCCCTCCTTACACCATAAGGCAGAAAAACCCAGTCCACATATATTTCAAAGAATTATGTCGTCGTTTTCCAATGGTTTTCGACAAAGAGGTGAAGCTTCTGAACGGAAAAGTTCCAGCTTACAAATATATTTTGCCAGAAAATGTGTTTGATGTACCTGAACTCAATGCTGAAAACCAATGTTTTTGCGATTTGGAAAGTGGATCTTGCGCACCACAAGGTCTTTTTAATTCCACACCGTGTGCTTTCGGTAAGTTGAACTTTTAATCCAAAGTCTCAATATCATTTAGTATTTTTTTTTGCAGGAGTTCCGGCGTTTGTCTCATTTCCCCACTTCTACAAAGCAGATCCTAATATAAGAAACGCGATTTCTGGGTTAAAGTCAGGTTCCGAAAACTACGAAAGCTACTTCAACGTCCATCCATCTTTGGGGTTCGTAATCTCGGGAGTATCACGACTCCAAATGAACGTACAAGTTAAGAAATCCTTTGGAATGAGCCAACTTGATATGTTTGAAGAAAACATGATGCTGCCCATTTCATGGTTGGAAGTGGTAAGTGTTCTCTAAGCTGTCTCTCTGATGAACTAACCTTTTTTCTATTTCAGGGAGTTGAAACTGAAAACCTTCCGGACTATGTAAAAAATGATATTTACTCATTGACTGTAACTATCCCAACGGTCGAAACTCTTCTAAAAGTTGCATGCCTCTTGACGACACTGGTTACATTAGTCGCCATCGTCATCGTTTTGTATGGAAAATATAGGGAGAGAGCCCAGAAGCTCAGTAAGCTCAAACGAACAAATTCTTCGTGGTCAAGAGAAGAAGAATCGATTAGTTAACCAGTGATAATTTTGTAAAATTTTATTAATTTAATTAATAAAATTAAATCAAAATTGTAATTTGCCAGACATTTGATTTATGTTTATTTATTGCATATAGGTAACCCAAGGGACAATTTTGAAAAATCCAGAACACTTTTTTATATGAATTTTTTTTGTTATTTTTGTTAATTTTTTACATTTTTAGTTTTTATTTTTGTTAAATATTGTGCTAAGATAGGGAACCTCAAAATATTTGTTTTAAAATATTTTATTATTTAAGTAAGTAAGTGTGTCTAACACTCCGTCCACACAAAAACAAACAAATTAGTTAGTAATAATGAAGACTGAATTGATAGCTTTAGTGTTTTTTACGGTGTAATGTATGGTACTCAATTCACTTGTTTTGTTATTGTTATATATATTAAATGTTTAAAAAATATTTTGATATTATTTCAAAATTTCCGTTTTATTCATAAACCTACTTAGTAGATATGCTATAGCGACTCCAGGCCATTTTTTCAAAATCTTTGTTAACTTTTTTAACCAAGGAGTTTAGTTTTTCACCGGGGGGTCTGGGGGGTATGGAATACCCTCCAGTGTTCAACTAGTTTCATGGGACACTATTACCCCACATTTCTACTCTTCGTCCCCCTTTTACGGAAAACTAATTTAAACAATAAAATGTTTAATATTTTAACTTTTAAATACAGAACAATGAATAATAGGATATAACAAAAAGATAGTGCCGGCAAAGTTACTTATCTCTTCACTAATTATTGTACTCAAAATTTACATGAAATGTTACTCTATTCAAGAGTGTACTTGACTCCAACGTCGTATTTTACGTATTTATTTCCTTAAGTTAAAAGGAATTTCAAACTAAGCTCATTAAATATTGTAATTTCGAATAATAATAAAGATGGCTAACTGTAATTTAAATTTGGAGAACATCGGCCATTATAAAAAACAATATGAAGGTCATTATTGTGACCAAATATTTTCCAAAAAGACCGCTATTATGAGTGATATTTACGAAAATTTCAAAGAAACCGAAATGGAACCCGACCATACCTACATCTGTGGACTGGAATTGACCACAAAACAACTATGGGGTGAGTTTTCGTCTCGGATTATTTTTTAAACTAAAATTTTTTTAAATTAATTTTTGTTAGAAATATTTTTATTTTTATGTTTGCCGCGAATTAGTTGACTTCGCGCCAACTAGCAAACAAAACCAGGCTTTTTATCAAAAATGACCGACTGAACGAACGGACAAAATTTTCTTGATTCACATATATATTTTTATACCAAATGAATTTTTTTTTTTTAGTTTTTTCCGGCCTACTCTTAATATTTGTATCAAGCTGCTTGGTGGTTGCATCAATTTTCGTTAATGCTATGATCAACAGTTCGGTTATAATGGTAAGTCCCCCTTGATATTGTACTTTGCAGATTGGAGTCTACAGTTGCCGTTATCCGTTACATTGCACCACACTTGGGAGGCAGTGGCGTATTTAGAGAGGGGCAAAAGGGCAATTGCCCCCCGCCCCCAAGTAAAATAACTTTAAATTATTTTTATTTATATTTTTTTATTTAAGTAATATTAAAAAAAAAATATGATCGAGCAGTTCTACCACATCGGCCAAAACCAGACTAAATATATTTTTATTTAGTTGCTTATTATTTATTTACTAGCTGGAAAGCCCGTCCGTAGACGGGCAGCTAGACGGTGGATCTCTTTTAAACGGTATAATATTTAAACAGTTAATTTCGTTTCCCGCTACTGGGGATTCCCCGTTTTTCTATATTTCCAAAGTTACGCAAAAACTGCTATCCTCGAGAAATTTGAAGAATTATAAATTCCCTATCTTTTCCACGTATTCTAAAAGAGTGGAAATCTTTGGATATGTACTGGAGGGTGTTCCAGACCCCCCAGTTTAAAAATTTGGCTTTATATTTTTATATTATTTTTATAATTAACTTTCAAAGTTGCTGCTAAACTCCATGAGCATAAATATGCTTTCCAAGTTTTAATTTTTTCTATCCGAAGGTTAAATTTCCCTCATTTTTACTTAAAAATTCAAATTTCCCCGTTAGTTTAAATCGTAGTTAGTTTAATACATTTTTCGGTTGGTAAAATTGTAAACCGGGGGGTCTGGGGGGTGTCTCTCTTAGAGAAGATAAGGAATTAATAATTTTCCAAATTTCGCCTGGAAAAGCCGGGAAATTTGAATTTTCAAGCAAAAGTGAGTGTCACCAAAAAATGACACGCTGTAGCAGGAGCAGCAGCAGCGTGCTGGGATTTTATATATCAGGATATGGTTACCACTGACGCGCACGAATGGATTAACGAGATTCTAAACAATATTTTTGATCTGCCCCCTAAAGTCTTTTCTAAATACACCACTGCTTGGGGGAAAACCCTTTTTTATTTGTATTACTTTTAGGATCCTGCAATTTTGAACAATTCCATTTCGTATCAACACTGGAAAGGCCCTAATGGCACCACTCTTATTAAAGTTTACATTTTTAATTACACAAACGTGGATGAATACGAGAAAGGAAACGCAGACAAGCTGCACGTCGAAGAAATCGGGCCTTTCGTGTACGAGTAAGTTTTTGCCGCCAAAATTGAAAAAACAATTAAATAATAGAATTTTAGAGAATTCCTAACGAAGATCAACATTAAGTTTCATCCAAATGACACAGTAAGCTATCAAAAACAGATAACCCACAAATACAGAGCCGATTTGTCAAAAGAAAAAGAAAGCGTAACAGTCATCGCTCCAAATGTGTTTATGGTGAGAATAGTAGCTGCAATTAGTCAAATAGCTGTATTACCCAGAGTAGCCATAAGGAGTGTCATAGATTCCTTTTATCTAAAACCCTTCTTAAGTCTCCCTGCACACAAGTTGATTTGGGGATACTACGATAACAATTGTAACATATTCAATAACCTCCTGCCGATCGAAAACCAGTTGTCATGCGAAAATAATGGATTGCTAACATTTGTAAGAAATTCCAAAATTAAAACATAAATATATATTCAATTGTTACAGAGAAATACCACATCTGAAGACGTAATTACCGTCTATACCGGCAAGAATGATATAAACAGGGTGGGCCAAATTGATAACTATAATGGAAAAAGCAAATCGACATATTGGTCAACTGGAGAATGTAACAAGTGAGTGACCTCTTATTGGTTCTTAGATTTAATCTTTGTACCAATTCAGAAAGAGTATCCCAATAAATAATTGTTAAAATTAGATTGATCCAATTTGACTTGAAATGGTATAACCAGTGATTTTTTTTAGAATTCAAGGCAGTGATGGACTACTGTTCCCCCTAGACAGCATAAAGCAGAAAACCCCAGTTCACGTGTATTTCAAAGAATTATGTCGTCGTTTTCCAATGGTTTACGAAAAGGAGGTTGAGTCTTTGAATGGAACAGTTTTAGCTTACAAATACGTTCTGGCTGATACTGTGTTTGACTTACCCAAAAGCAACGCTGAAAACCAATGTTTTTGCAATATGGAATCTGGGTCTTGTGCACCACAAGGTCTTTTTAATGCTACCCTTTGCACCTATGGTAAGTTTAAGTTGGAATCCAGGTTTTTAATTATAGCTTAATGATTTTTGCAGGACTACCGATATTTGTTTCATTTCCCTACTTCCATAAAGCAGATGCGGATATAAGAAACGCGATCTCTGGATTAAAATCAGATTACGAAAATCATGAACGCTACTTCAATATTCATCCGACTTCAGGCTTCGTCATCTCAGGCGACTTGCAACTCCAAATCAATGTTCAGATCAAAAAATCGCCTAGTTTTAGCCAATTTGCTATGTTTAAAGACGACGTGATGCTGCCCATCTCGTGGATGGAAGTGGTAAGAGTTCCCCAAACTTCTTTTCAGATAAATGAATAACTTTTGCTTTTCAGCACGTAGAAAGTGAAATAGAAATTGAAAATCCGGTGGCTACAACCACTACATTGATAGAAACTTTTCTAAACACTGGATTTCATTTGATGGGAATTATTGCATTAATCGTTATCGTCATAGTTTTGTGTGTAAAATGTAGAAAAAAGGTTCAAAAATGTTGTAAGAAGAACGAAGAAATTCCAAAAAGGAATTGATTTTGTTTTCCAGATTTATGTGTTTTTTCTGGGGTTGATTTTCTCACGAAAACATTTTTGCGGGCTCCGAAAAAGTATAAACTTATAGTTATAGATATATAAAAATGAAAGATTGCAGTTGCACCTAAAATGAACTTTATGGCCAATTTTATTAGGTATTTACTATTGCTTTAGTGTCTAGGGTACTAAATCGTATGAATTAATGCATTTATTTTAATAAAAATTTTTTCTTAAAATTTATACTTACAGTGTATTTTATTTGTGAAAAATTAAAATGAGTACAGTGCATTTTTGATTATACGAAAATTCTGATATGTATGCTGTATATATAAAATGTAGTATTTTAAGCAAATTGACAAATAAAGTAAAATAATAAAAAAACAAGATTCAGTCTATTTGATGCGATATTGCCTGAATATATGATGGTTATTACATTTTTATTACATATATAACTTTTAAACTTAAAAAAAAATCGTATAAACAGGGGGGGGGGGTCTGCGTCGAAAATGTTTATATGCTTATGTAGTAGTATAACAGAATCCGTCGAGGTAGATGCTATTTCCAACACCTCAACTTATTTTTTTTTATAAAATGAGGGGGGGATTCCTTAATTCTAAAGGAGTTTTACACTAAGCTTATTCAAAGTTGTGTTTTCGAGCATATAAGTGAATTAAATTACATTGTTAAATGAGATACTACCACAAAAAAGACTCGGGAAAAATGGATTACGTTCCGGGAAACGTTAACTATTATAAAGAAGATAATACCAGTTACGATGACATAATACTTTCCCAAGAGATCGCTAATACAAGTGATACTGACAAAAATTTATCGAAAACTGAGATTGAACCCAAACATAAGTTTAACACAAAAGCACTATTTGGTGAGTTTTTGATTAATTTTCAGTAAACAGTAAAATTTTCTTTAATTAATGTAACTTTTCTCGGGCTTTTGAGGAATAAATACACACAGATTGTCCCTAGGCAACTATCAAATTCAGATAATTTAGATATTAGGGATTAAAATACAGAAATTTTTGTAATTTATTTTGAGTTTTTCTATTTTTATATTTTTTATTTTTTCTATTATTATTTTTATTCTTTTTTTTTTCAGTGTTTTTCGCCTTACTTCTATTGTTTTTATTAAGCTGCTGTGGAATCGTATTATTGTATGCTACTAATATATTTAAAAGTCAAAATGAAACAGTGAGTTCCATTGGCCAACGTTTTTGATTTTGAAAAATTTTGTTTTTAATTTGTATTATTTTCAGAATTCGACAATTACAAGAAATTTTTTATTGAATCAAGAACAATGGGAAGGCCCTGACGTCAGGACCCTTTTAAAAATTTACATCTTCAATTACACAAACGTAGAAGAATATAGCAGTGGAAAAGCTGCCAAACTTCACGTCGAAGAAATCGGCCCTTTCGTATACGAGTAAGATTTTTTGTCCGAAAAGGGAAGAAAATATTGAATGTTAAAATTTTAGAGAAATTTCAACGAAAATCAATATTAAGTTTCATCCTAATGACACAGTAAGCTTCCAAAATCAGAGAACTCACCAATACCGATTTGATTTGTCAAATGGAAGAAGTCCATACGAGTGGGTCATCGTTCCCAATGTTCCATTGATGGAATTTGCAACTGCTAGGGAACACATGAATTTCTCCGTAGGATTAGCCTTGACGACTGTTTTAGCTTCCATGAATCCTACCCCTTTTCTGAGTCTTCGAGTCGAACAGTTTATCTGGGGATACGACGATAATATTTGTGCCATATTAGAAAAGAGCAAGAAGATTATAAATCAGAAAGACAAAATAAAATGCGAAAATTTTGGTATACTCACTTCTGTAATTATAAATTTGCAAAATTAGAACAAAAATTTAAATTCAATTATTTCAGAAAAAAGTAACATCTAACGACGTAATTACCGTTAATACCGGCAAGAATGATATAAACAAGGTCGGCCAAATTGAAAACTTAAATGGGAAAAACGAACTGAACCTTTGGGCAACCAAGGAATGCAACAAGTGAGTCTTGATATTTTGATTATCACTGTTTGTTGTAAGCAAACCTTTTTAGAATTCAAGGCAGCGATGGAACAATTTTCCCCCCAGACACTGTAACGCAAAAAGAACCAGTCCAGTTATATTATAAATACTTGTGTCGACGTCTTCCCATGATTTATGAAAAGGAAGTCCAGTTTCTAAATGGAACAGTTTCGGCCTACAAATATGTTTTGCTTGAAAATGTGTTTGATTTATCCGAAAGTAATACGGAAAATCAATGTTTTTGCAATGTGAAAACTATGTCTTGTGCACCACAAGGTTTTTTTAATTCTACACTCTGCGCTGAAGGTAAGTTGGAGTTGCAATTGAAGTTCCCAATTTTGGCTAATAATTTTCGCAGGAGTTCCTATGTTTGCCTCATTTCCCCACTTATACAAAGCTGATGCGGCAATTGCAAACGCAATAACTGGTTTAAATGCAAATTTGGACAATCATGAAAGCTACTTGAACATCCATCCCACTTCAGGCTTTGTCATCTCGGGCGTCTCGCGACTCCAAATGAACGTCGATGTTAGAAAATCGTCTGGAGTTACTCAACTTTCCATGTTCAAAAGCAATATGATCCTGCCGATGTGGTGGATAGAAGCGGTAAGGGTTTTCCTAACTTCTTCTCGGAAAAATAATTAATCCTTTTTGCCAGGAAATAGAAACTGAAGATCTTTCCCGATATATAAAAGAAGAAGACGAAAAGGAAGATAACGAAATAGATAAAGAAGCTGAAGAAAAAAATATCGTGACCACAACTATTCCTCCAATCGTAACTTATCTAAAAATTGTATTTTTTACTATTGCTATTATTACTTTAATTGCTATGATCATACTTATCCGTTTAAGACGTAGTGCTAGAAAGATAAAAATCCTTTCCGACTAATTAAAGAAGAACTGATTAGTTATTCTGTAATAGTTTTGTATATTTGTATACTAATAACTGACGCGAATGAGTGGATTAACAACAATAAGGATTAAAATTCTTAACTCAGAAGTTAACAAGTATCGAATAAAGTTAAAAAAATAGAGTTAATTCTTTTTAATTAATTAAAAAAAATCATATTATTTCAAAGTTGCCGGTTTATCAATAAATGGTAGCTCCTTGAATTTCTACTTCTCTCATTGCAGTGCTATTTTAGATAACTTATCTATCAGATTTTGATCGTGATTTACTGAAATTGCATCAAAACAATTTAGTCATAAAAATACAATCTTTTAAAAAGGTTAATAAAATTGCACAAAATGAAAATTTGAAACAAATCAGTATTCTTGTTTCATTCAATATTCCAAACATCAATTTGGATTATTTTGGAAAAAAGTTAAAAACTACAGAAATTTTACCATGAATATTGCAACAATCGGGTAAGTTTACTTTTTCTGAAAATTAGTAGACATCTACTTAAAGCAGTGGCACGGACGAGACACAAATAGGACCTAAATAGGCCCGCTAACTGTGAATAAGCAGACAAAGTGCATTTTATTTTTTTGTTTATCATTTTTATTTATCTATTTTTTAAATAGATATTTTCAATTATTTTATCAGTTTAAGATATATTTATATTTGTTTACTTCTTATTTTAAACCAGTAAAAAATCTATATATATAAAAATGAAACGTAAAAAATGTATGTACGCTCATCACTTGAGAACGACTCTACCTATTTGGCTGATCTTTTTTTCGTTGTGTTCGTAAGTGTCAGGAGAAGGTTTCTATGTAATAATATTTAGGAAAATCCTATTCAAAACCGATTTTAGTACAGATTTTGGCCATAGTTTGTGACGCGCATGAATAGGTTAACGAGATTCCATTTGAAATGTGCCTTACAGGGTTAATATCACTTCTCCTCTCCATCACTTCTATCAGTAATTACAAAATTCTAAAATTAATTAAAAATTACAGTAAAAACAAAAAGTAAGTAAGAAAATTATCAAAACTGTCCTCCCCCCTCATATCTTCTAATCTATAGAGTTTACCAAAAAAATTTATAGAATCATTTTTGTAGAAAATTTTAAGGCCATTGTTTTTGTATACAATGATATTTTCGACATCTTCCATCATTTTCGAGATATTTTACAAAAACTGCAGAAACGTATGGTTTTGACTCCTTACCCCCCTCGCCCCACCCAAACCCGTCGCTCCAGAACGGGAGACTTTTTAGTACTTATAGAGGAAAGAGTAATAAACATTTTGTGGCAATTAAACCGTTTATTTTTTGGATTTCCCGGTTTAGGTGTTTTTTAGTCTAATTTATTATACTGGACTAGGTAAACCACACGCAATGCAAACGGATATTTTTCGGTATGTACATTCAATTTTCAAAATTTATCCCAAGGGAGGGGGATTGAGAAAATTTTTTATAAATTCCTTGTTGAAATTCCTAAATTATACCACTGTTTACCCCATCCCCCCGAAGCGCTTACAATTCTATTTAATGGCTTATGACAAAGTTGATATTAATTTTGAAAGTTATTCCCGCAGGTTTTGTAATCAAAACTTTCTAAAGAAACTTACTTCCACCATCTTTGAGTTTGTCTTTCTATACATACAGGCTGTTTACGAACTTTCTATCGGGTAAATGCATCGTCAAATACATATAATTGTGTAAATTTACACATACGCGACAAGTGGTGGTGGGTAACGAAAGGGCCGGTTACTAATTACCTCGCTTGACCAATGAGCATTTTGTACTTTTTCATTATATTTTAATTATTTTGGAATTCAATTAAAATCCTTAATCTATAAAATACAATGCCAGCACGCTGCTCCTGCTGCTGCAGCGTGTCATTTTTTAGTGAAGCAGAGAAGCAATCTGATTGGTCCATTTTTTTTACCAACCGAAAAATATATTAAACTAAGATTAGGATTAAAAATATTTGTTCAATAGTAATCCAAACGGGGAAATTTGAATTTTTAAGCAAAAATGAGAAAAATTTAACCTTCGGCTAGAAAAAATTAAAACTTTACTACTCAAGGAGTTTAGCAGCAGCTTTCTGTGTTACTTTGAAAATTAATTATAAAAATATCAAGTCAAAATTGTAAACCGGGGGGTCTGGGGGGTGTGGAACACCCTCCAGTACATATGGCAGAATTTGGAGAATTTATAATTTTACAAATTTCGCCAGGAAAGCCCGGGAAATTTGAATTTTTAAGCTAAAGTGCGGGAAGTTTAAACCTCAACGTAAAAAATCATTTATTTAAGTACCTTACTGCTCAGAGATTAGCAGCATCTTTTGCGTTACTCTGAAAATTAACTGTCAAAATTATAGCCAAATATGTAAACTGGGGGTTCTGAGGGTGAACATAACCTGCGAGATGTACTGGAGGGTGTTGCACACCCCCCAGACCCGCCGGTTTACTTTTATTTTATTTATAATTAGTCTAATCTTTTATATAAATAAAAATGAAATGCTGTTCGTTGCTAAGCTCTAACTTGTGAACGGCTGGACCGATTTGCAAATTTTTTTTTATACATGTTCTTTATGGTCCGAGTAAGGAATTTTTATAAATGTTTTTTATGGTCCGAGTAAGGTTTTTACCGAAAAAAAGCTTGTAAAAGTTGTCCGGAAAATAGAAAATCTGTCGTCCATAAATTACGTGAAGCGTTTAGGGGGGGAGTCAATCCGAAACTCACATGGGGGAGAGGGAGGTCTCAGCTAATATCACGTAATATTTTTTCCGCAAGAAACTGTAAAATTGCGAGAGAACAGGCTTAAATAAAATAGATAATCTTAGGTGTGATTAGAGGAGGAGGGTCGAGGCAAATCTTACTAGGGGGGGGTTAAAAAATCTCCAAAATTTCCCCACGTAATTCAAATCAATTTTAGGTGGTACGAAGTTCACGGGGTCAGCTAGTTTATTATAAAATTAAATAATAGTTAAAAACCTGCACAAATTAGTAGAATTAGTTTACGACAGATGAATTCATATGTTTCGAATTTTGGATTCTCATCAGGCAAACCCAGAATAATTTATCTTTAATTTATCTCTAAAACCTTTTACAATATTTTCTCAACCATATTAAAGAAGTTTATACTATTTTTGTATAAATAACCTCCCCGCCCCCAATAAATATTTTAAATAACTGAAGAATATCTCAAATTAACTACTTAATAAATAAATATTATTATTATTTAAATGTTTGCTCACAAAGTATTTAAATGATCTTTTGTATAAAGAGAGGTAAATACAGACTTTTTTCAGATTAACTGTGACGATTTTCATGATCCAATTATTCATAGTTCAATTGGCTTCAACTGTGATAGCAGGTTCTCTTGATAAAGAGGATGCAACAATTACAAATCAAGAAAATTTAAATACAACCGAGCTTTTCTCTCCCGAAAAGACGGCTTATTTTAATAAGCCATGGTCATGGGTCCATAATGCAGTGACAAGCCCATATGGTATTATTATTATGATTATAATTGGATTTTCTATTATGTTGGCAATAGCACGGTGGTCTATTATTAAAAAAAATTTGCCACAGACACTGGGATTGCCAACAATTAAGGATTTCATTCCAAGGTTTAAAAGTGGTCCAGAAACCCCTGAGCCAAAATCTGATGCTCCCCTTATCTCCATTGATGTAGAATCCTACCCTGATGATGGTATTCCATATTCTAAACATACCAGAATAAGAATACCAACAAACAACCAAATCACAGAAGAAAGTAAACAAATAAGAAAAAAACAAAATGAAATAAGAATGAAAAAAGTAATTAAATTTAATAGTCTTAGCAGTAATTCTATATAATTAAAACAGTTTTGTAATTTTGAAAATAGCAGTGGGAATCGAAAATTCGTCCCAGGCATCTCGTGATAATATTATATTTTATTAATATCAGATTATCGCTATGTTTGCCATGCTATTTAACTATCTTATAGATAATGCTCTTGTATTATAACTCATTTTAATTCAAATATGGATTATTTTATGTTACCGTTTTAAGTCAATTGTGATACAAAATGTGTTTAAAATATGTCGCTAATATACAAATTCGAAAATATTTTGGGTATTTTTCAAGTAGAGGAATCGTTTCAGTTACTATGTAAGTTTCATGTTTAGTGATAAATATATATATCAACATATACCTCTGTATCATCTGAACAATTTAATCTACACTGAAAAAAATGATTTATCATTTTTCATCATATTGATGAAAAATTCATCATTTTTACACCCAAGAACAAAATTCATCATATTGATGAAGAAATTCATAAATACATTGATTTTGTTCATAAATACTATGAATTTTTCATCAATATGCTAAACCATTTTTTTCAGTGTAATAAATAAAACTCTTTAATTTTTTTCATTCGAAAAGGACAGCTGCATTTGTTATTTGTTTATTTTATTATATTTTCAGATTAACTGCAGCTACGTTGATGGTACAAATAGTTACCGTACAATCAGATTCAGTTACCACTGAGAATGGTAGTGCTATAAACGAGACGTCTCCACACATTGAGAAAATTCCAGAAAACATAATAATAAAAATTTGTTTTACAGTCTATGCCTTTTGTACCAATGGAATTGTTATATTTTTTTTAATTGTAATTCTAGTCCTAGTGTGTATAGCATTTAAACTGACATCGATCGAGACATTTCTCCGTAAAAAACTACAAAAAGACATTTCTGAAAATGTCACTCCTATTAATTTTAACAGAGACACCAGCGGATCTATGTCCCCAATAGAAGAGACGGTACTGATCATTAATGAGCAACAGAGCAGTAATCTGACTACAGATAGTAAACCCGAAAAGCAACCAGTACGTTATCGTGTTCCAAAAAAACGGATTACTTTAAAGTAACTAAGCTTATCAACTTCTTTGAAGTTTCTTATAGTTAGGATTAATTTGTAATGTAGTTTGTACTCAAGACATTCAAGGGGGATTGTCATGTTTTTTATAATTTATAATTTTCTTTTGTTATTGTAGATTTATTATTTATTTCAAGTTAGAACAATTTTATTGATATATTTTATCTGCACACTGGGAGGTCTGGGGGGTATCCCATCTGCTTTAATTAATTTCAAGCCTACAAAGAAATTATTTAAAAAACGAAAATCCGAATGAAATTTTATGTTTCTTGAACCAAATGTAATTTTTTGTTTTTATAAAAATTTCAAAAATATTATAAACCGCACCTTGTATTTTTGCTATCGTGTATTCTGTCTGCCATTTTATGTTTAGATAAATCTTATCACTTATTTTCAAGCACCATTGATTGTAAACCTCGAATGTGTTTTTCTACAAACTAAAAGCAGATTACAATAAATTTTAAATAATATAAATATTAATGTGAAATCGAGAGCAGTAATGTATCCTGTATAAGAAAATTTGGAACTGTTTTGTAAGTTTTACTTAATTTTTTGACATTATTGGTTGCAGAAAACTTAGTGGAGATAATAAAAAAATTTGGCAAACTGCCCGAAGGGAAAAAAGCGCATAATTATTGAAATTTTATGTTCCTACCCAATGGCGGCTCGTGAAATTGTACAGTGGAGGTGCCAGAATAATGAAGATGCAAAGCTTAAAAAATACTAATATATGAAGCCAGTTTATATGAAACTATTTTCTAAAAAATGTATATTTCTTTAAATTTGCATGTTAATATTTTGATTTTAGCCAGAAAAGCTGTAGTGGCATCCCTACAAGATATTACAGGGGGAAGTATGTCATGTTTTTTGGATCAAAACTCGAGCTAGATAAAAGTTGCTATAGAGAATGGGTTCAAAGGGTTTTTAATTTAAATTTTGAATTTACTTTAATATTTATGTAAAATACCAAATTAGCAAAAAATTAATGTTACAATAAAAATACACCAAAATAAACTTTTTTATTCTATTTTTAGATTAACTACGGTAACTTCATGATACAAATAATCACAATAGAGTCAGAATTAGCTAAAATTATAGATGACTACAAAACCGCAAGGCATTAAGGTAATAAAATTCAAAATAATGTATAAAAGTGTATCAAGTCTCCCAAATTACGGGAGTATTGATACAATGTAATATGAGGTATTATACTGAAAAACAAACCCATTAAATCAGTAATTGCAGTAAACCAGTATTGTTGCGGTATGTACATAGTATCGATATTATTATATTATTATTATTATTTATTATTAATTTTATATAAATTCAATTTTCAATAGTGTGCAAGGGCAGTGGTTGAACGAAAGTATTTTTTGAATTTTACAGAGTCTTTTTAAGTTGCTGTAAAACGGAAACGGAGCGACGAAACGGAAAAATGCATATAAATAAAAATAAGTGGATGAAATTTGCAACAAAAAGTATTTAATACATTTTTTATGTCAAAAAAGTCTTCTACATTGTTAACATAGGAGTGCACGATTTTGGCTGTGAGTGACTGTAGATCCATGGGCGCCCGAAGGGGGACTTTGCCCCCCCAGGGAAATTGAAAATTGAAAAAACAATTTTTACAGACGAAGAAACAACATAATGAAATTTGGAAACTGTTAATATATGTAGTTGCTCCCACTGAGATTTATTCCTTCGGGCGCCCATGTGTAGATCTACTACATCTAACAAATTTTTACATTTATTTAAAGCTATTGATTAATGTTTACTTTATTAAAATGCAGATTTTATTGTTGACGTTTTGACGACAAAATACTGTACCATATTATATTGTCTGAATTTACCATCTTCTTCAAGTGCCATTCACTATGCAGTGTGCAGAGTAGACGATCACCGGGCTAAAGCCAAGATGACGTACTATGGAATTTAATTAATGGGGTAGTTTTCCGATGTCTTTCCCACAGCCCAGGGTCTATTTTTAGTTGGGTTAATTTTTGGATTATTTTATCAAAATTTAATTTTTATTTTACGATTTTATGTTCTCTCTTTTCGGACCTTTTCGGCCATTGGGCCTTAGGCATGGTTCTAATGGTAAAATAGGCCCTATTGAGAGGTTAAGTAGATGATGTAGTCTAGTTCTAGTTTGTTGGGTTGGGTGTAGTGATTTGAGAATAAAATAAAAGCGTGCACTGTGGGGGTATTCATAAATAAAGAGTAACCCGTACACTGGGGGGTATTCCATACCCCCCAGACCCCCCGGTTTATCTTCATTGTTTTGAGAGGTCCCACAATATGTTTAAACTTTAAAGCTTTGGGCATCGAAAGAGATAGATCCACTGCTGGGCGCATAATTATGCATGTGAGTAATTTTATTTTTGCATACCCGGGAGGTAAATATCGTTGATCGATGACAGAAACTATAATAAAACGGGGCCGAGGTTAAATATTATTATAACTTTAAATATTGATTGAGCTTTAGTGTAGCCATTGGCAAACCGGGGGGTCTGGGGGGTATGGAATACCCCCCAGTGTACGGTTTACTCCTTATTTATGAACCAATAGAATTAGTTCATCAGTACCGAAGAGTTACTTAGTAGCCATTTCTGGGAGAGGAAGGGCTTATTTTTAACTGCGTTGGGCACTAGGCTCTAGCAAATTTCCGGTACCTGATATTCGAGTGCCTAATGCGTCTAATGGTAAAATAGGCTCTGCCACAGCCGACAGATCTGCATTGAGTTTTAAATCACAGCATTGTATCCGACGAGACTCAGGATTTCTTTTTAATTACATAATTTATATAATAATAATTATTTATAATTTTAGGACTGCTACTTGACGATAAAAAAATTATAAGTGGAAAGAAGAGCTGACAAAAAAATAATAGAACTGAAATAAGTCTACACAAATCACATCTAAACTATCACCGCTCAAAGGCCAATAAAGAAGAAGAATAGCACTAACCAACTGATGGATTAAGACCAAACCATATAATATACTTCGGACAATTTTATTTTTTATGTTAGAATTTGAAAAACCACAGCTATATTATAGGAAATAGAAGATCTACATAATTATTTCAGAGTAGTTAGTGTTTTTGTGTTTGATCAATCTGATAGAAAACATGTGTTATTAAATTTTGAAAAAAAGTTGTTAACATTTTTAATTCACACAATTGTGCAAAAAAAGTACACAATTGTGTAATTTTTCTGCACAATTAAGTGGATCAGCAACACATATTTCTTTTTTTACTGAAAATCTACATTAAATTACAAAAATATAAAAAAATTTAATTAATTTATAATTTTAAAAATTTAAATTAATTGTTAATCCCAAAATCCCACTTCTTAAAAATATCCTCTGGATGTTGATAAAATATTCATAGATGAAATATGAAATATTACTGAAATTGTCGACGGCGAAATGTCCCATCCCCACTTTATCTACCTATAGTCCGGTCAATATAGACTTTTAAAATAACAAAAATTGCCGGTGAGCCAAATTTTGGTGGAGAGCTGGGGTTTACCATTACAAATAAAGTTTTAAAAATCCCCATCGATCCTATGTTTGTGTGCTACAAAAGTTATTCGGAGTCAAAGGTCAAAATTTGAGGTTTTTTAAATTTTTCTCGAAAACGGTAAGTTTTATCAAAAAAACACTTCAAACCAAAGTTGTAGATTTTAAAATTATCTACAAAAATAGTCTTCATGATTTTTATCCTAAGATTTACCATTCCTGAGATATAGCGATTCTAAGAGTCACATTATGCAATCGAGGAAAATCCAAAAAACCTCAAATTTTCACCTTTAACCCCGAATAACTTTTGAAGCACACATAGGATCGATGAAGATTTTTAAAACTTTATTTGTAATGGTAAATCCCAGCTCTCCACCAAAATTTGGCTCTCCGGCAATTTTTGTTATTTGACCATTATTTTTATGTCTAAATTGACCGGACTACTAGTGGAAAACTCGGTAATTACAAATTTATGTTGTTTCTTTAATTATTAGGTATTCGTTGTTAAAGTGTGATATAACATTTTCTTATATTTCTTTTCCAATATTAATGGTACAATTTGTTGTTTAATTTTACTTGGCTGGAAAAGCTCATCATCAAAAGTTTGCGATTAGATGTGCCCTAAACGGCCCGTGGGTCCTCTTTTCGTAATAAAGCATTCAAATCTAAACAAATATTATTATACTTTATTATTTTGACATTTTCCGCGCGAAATTCAAAATCTAGATTGAATTTCAAAAGTTGTAATTAATTCTACAAGATGGCGCCTAACTTCATTTGTTACCAAAAATTTTTTAAAAAATACTGATGAAAATCAGTTTTGTGTTAAATATCTGCCGTTTGAACAATTTTAAATATGCGAGAATTGCTTTTTTGGACATCTTAATGGCTAAGTTTGCAGTTTTTTTTTCTGGTACCTAAATATTTTGTAGTTGGCAAATCTGTCAAATTAATGCAAAATTTTTAAGTGGGGTAAATTTTTAAGGTGCGGCTGCGTAAGCCGAGAAAATTCGACTTCAGTCGTAATTCAATATATGTTGTGGAAGCTGCTTTGATATTTCATCAAAAGATGATAACTGTGAATTTAACTATATTTGCCTTTTCGTTTTTTTGACGCGAGTGTGATTCGAACCCACGGAGATTTAATTATTTCTCATCTATTGGATTTCAAGTTTCTGACGCCATTAACCAAAATTAAAAATCACGTATAAGGTGAACATAGCCGACCATCTTGAATTTGGCCCGACACAAGGGAGTAAATTGCTAAAAGTGTTCTTTGCAGCCGGTCCGTTATACAAAAATATGGTAAGCTGCCAGGGTTTTCTATAAATCTGTAAATTTGTAAACAAAAATTTTAATTACTGCATGGGGGGGGGAGGAACAAAAAACATTTGAATATGCCGACGGTCGGTAATACTGTAAAAAAACATTTTAAACTATTTTTAACCCCCAACTCAAAAGCTAGATGCATTTTTGGTTGGCCTAAAATATTTCGCCGTCGACGTTTCGCCGTCGAAAATTTAGTAATTAATTTTTTAATGCTAATGAGCAACCCTAGAATTTTTTTTAAGAATATTTGTTTTATTTTATAAAGTAGGGTAACTCCCTACCATATAATTATTATTCTTGTTGCATGGGCTCATAACTTGTTATTCTATCCGTGAAACTATATAGAAAAAATGTAACGAAACGATTTTTTGATTTCCAGATTAATCATGTTCGCTATCAATAGCAGTTTTATAACAACTCTTTCTATCATAATGGTTCTAACAGGGATTACGACTCAAAATGTCATCAACATATCTGCATATGCAATTATTCCTTCCATTGCGCCTTCAGCTATTAGTAACATTAGTTTTACAGATCTTAATAAAACGCAAATTCCAAGCCTTCAACTTCCTCAAGGTAGCATTAATGGCACTTGGGAAAAGGTTGAGAATTTTACAGAAAATTTTAGAAATTCTTATGATTACTGGTCTCGAATCATCGGTTACTTTATAGCTTTTGTTTTAATAATAACTGTACTGGTGCTAGTAATTATTAAATATGCCCTATAAATTAGTTATCGGACAACTTCCTTGCGCAGTCTAAACGACATAAAAATCTCACTCTATTGCCCGGTTTCATAAAACTTTTAACAAACCGTTAAAGGTAACAGATAATTTCTATTGGCTTGTTGGTACTAATAAGAGATTATTTCCATTGGTTAGTTAAATTTAACGGCTTGTTAAAAGTTTTATGAAACCGAGCATAATATGTCATTCAATTGCTCCACTTTTTGTGAAATTAATGCCTGATTTCATAAAACTTTTAACAAACCGTTAAAATTAACGGATGATTTCCATTCGTTTGTTAGCACTAAGGAACAATTTCAATTGATTAGTTAAATTTAACGGCCCGTTAAAAGTTTTATGAAATCATGTATAATTGTTTTACTTTAGTGTCAACGACAGGCAGCATTATACCTATCTTATTAATTTACTTTCTATACCACTGTGAGCACTGTGTAGATATATTTGAAAACAATCTACTTTAAATTTTTCGTAATAGAAGCTTTCCGAGATAGGAAAGGAGAAACTAGACTGCGTACTATGCGTTGCGCTAGAACTCACCCTCTCACCCCCACTCTCTACAACACAAAAAAATTAAATAGCATTGTACCCTTTATAACATCTTAAATTAACAGTAATTTACAATGCTATCTTTTCTCAAATAAGCTCAAATAAAATAGTTTTTGCGCAATTTCTCAAAACGAATCTTTCTACTTTAATTTTCTTTGCGCTAAAAGACAGTATTTTATTTATTATTATTGTTTATTATTTATTATTATTCGTTATTATCTATTTATTATAAGCGAAATTGGAAGATTTTTATTTTCTTTGCGTAAAAAGATAGCAGTTTAAATTACTTTTAATTAAGATGTCACAGAGGTCATGGTGCCGCTTAATTTTTTTATGTTGGGTAGAGTAAGAGTGAGGGCGTGATTTCCAGTGCAACGCCGGGTACGCAATCTAATCTCTCCTTTCTTATCTAGAAAGCTTCTTTTGCATTTTTGACGTTTTGTGTAGTTCACGAGAAATTTAAAGTGGATCGTTTTCATTGTATGGCAGTAAACGGATCCAGGGGGGCCCTTAAAGCTTTTTATTAAAAAACAAAAATAAATTAATAAATGTTAATTTTGGTATGGTATGGTACCCCCCCCCCCCATGGTAATTGTCTGGATCCGCTACTGTTGTATGTTCTTGTATTTTTACTCTACAAGTGATATTATTGTTTTTATTTAATATTCCAAGTGTTAAACAGTATTAAGTTTACTTTATATATAGATTATGTAGGTATAAAGTTAATACGGCTGTTACTATTTTTTATTATTAGGTGTGTTTAGTATGCTCAAAATGCTGCACTAGTGTACACTAGTACAAATACTCTCATTGATAGTCCATTTGTGCTGAGCCAATCAGTATCGTGATTCTTTTGCGGTTAGGATAGAGAAGCAAAGCAAATATGCAAAAATTAGTGGGTTAGTGTACAGTGTACACTAGTGCAGCATACTAAACACACCTATTGTTACTTTTTAATACTATGTATTATCTAGCTTAGGTATATTTTATACATTTTTTTTTTTTTGATTCAAAGAAAACGCTTTTACTGTGTATGTAAACCAGAAATGTTCCTAAATTTTATACATTTACTATTAGTATTCCAATATTTTATGTAAATAAAATATGTTAATTATAAAAAAAAAAAAATTTGAAAAACCCACGACGGTGAGACGACAGTGAAAGTATCTCAAGATCAAATCAGGATCTAAATTGTTTAAACCTAGGTTTTCACCGTTGGGTTTTTTTTTAATAAAAAAAAATATTACCAGAAATCTGCCTTTTTTTATTAATTAAAACCTGACACACTATTATAAGCTAATGAAGTTACTAATAATTTGTTGATTTTATCTAAGGTAAGAAAATTTTATAATTTTATTCGAATAAATTATCCGAATTTGCAGTTATTTCAGTACTGAGTAGTTGAATTAATCAAATTTGATTCTCAGTCTTAGTTTAATCTATTGCTATGTTTAACAGATTTCACTCTTGTGACATTTTAACTACGTATATTTCCAGGGCCTATTTTACCTTTAAGAGCATTAGGCACGTGCCTAGGGTCCAAGAGGAGCCCGAAAAGCGAGAACATAAAATTGTAAAATAAAAATCAAATACTGATAAAATAACCCAAAAATTGGGCCTTCGCTGCTAGAAATTCGCTAGAGCCTAGTGCTCAACTCAGTTAAAAATAGGCTCTGATTCACTGAAAGAGGGGGAGATAGCATACCCCGAAAACAGGTTCTGAAAATGGAAAACGTTTTTAGCTAGTAAAATTTTAATGATGTTCTGTACTTCATAAAACTTTCGGCTTTGAAACCGGGGGTCTGGGGGGCATGGAATGCCCTCCAGTACATCACAAATTGTGTTAAGTTATATATATTAAGTATTTGGTTCTGAAAGTGTAAAAGCTTCCTTTTTAATGAAATGAAATTGAGTTAAAATTGTATTGCATTTTATCAAGTTATCGAGTCAATAAATAACTGATGTACTGGAGGGCATTCCATGCCCCCCAGACCCCCCGGTTTGAGTAACAAAAAGTTTATGACCATATTTTTTGATTAATTTGATTAAATTAAGAACTCTCACCCTTTCAGGACCAAATTGTTCAGGGGATATGGAACACCCTTTAGTGCTTTGAAGGGGGGGGGGGGGTACGCACCTTAAGTGCGTACTGGTGCGAACTATAAATTAATGTATTTTGTTCTAAAAGAGGGAAACAGTATCTTATCTAATAAAACCAATCGCGGAAGATGAATACAAACTTTCGTATGTGAGACTGGAGAGATCTGAAATGGTCTGGGAGATACATGTACTGGTACATCGGGGGGGGGGGGGGAGCACTGCCGTGATTTATAAATGTATTTTGTTGTAAAAAAGTAACAAGTTCTTACTGAAAAAAATACAACCGATTAGAAAATATACACACAAACTTTCTGCTTTTAACCCGGGGGGTCTGGGGGGTATGGAATACCCTCCAGTACAACAATACTAATTGTGCTTAAAAGCGAAGGAAGTTTTAACATTGAATTTACGTTTATATTACATTTAAAATTATTATACAAAATATATTTCATAGATCAGAGCGAGGGGGGAACTGTTGGGGAAATCTTGTGTACATCAAGTGTAAGGAAATCTGGGAAAATCTTGGAAAATCCTCGTAGAAAAAAATTTAGTATACAAAAATCTGCCTTGTGACTCGCCCCTCGGATCATAGGTTTTCAAACATTGTAAACCTAGTCGGGACCCACCAAAAATCGAATCAATTTGGGAAACCCCGTCGTTGATTTCTTATTTACTGGCAGGGCCTATTTTACAATTAGGTGCGGGCTTAAGGCCCAATGGCCAGATAGGCTCAGAAAAAAGAAAATCGTAAATTAAAAAGTAAATTCTGATAAAATAACCCAAAAATTGGGCTTTCGATGCTATTAGTTACACTCGAATATAAGGGGCCCGAAAATCTGCTAGAGCCTAGGGCCCAACTCAGTTAAAAATAGACTCTGTATATTTCGCTTACCAAATGCCTACCTGCTGATCTCAGGTAACATTATCGATATTCTAAAACCAGAAACCGTGAGGTCAGCTGTCTAAAACTTAAAATTACAAAATAAAATTTATTTTGAAAAGAACTTCTATAAAATCTGTCTGTATTTTTGCTAGTCCTTCTATGGATTTACACGTAAAAAAGTGTACTTGTTGCTGATATCTTATTGCGTCACTGTTAAGAATGCTGAAGGTCGAGGTTATTTTTATTTTGTTAATTTTATGAAAATTCACTGTTAGTAGTTAGCTTAATAAACCAGGTACAGGGCCTATTTTTAACTGAGTTGAGTAATCTGCCCATTGGGCCCTATGCACGTGCCTAATGCGCCTAATGGTAAAATAGGCGCCGAGTTTAATTTTTAGCAATATAAACTAGTTCCGCTACCAAGCCTCACAAGTAATATTAATAATTGAGCTTCAATGTAGCTGTTGGTAAACCGGGGGGTCTGGGGGGTATGGAATACCCTCCAGTGCACAGTTTTACTGTTTGGAATCTAAAGTCTTGCATATTTTTTACTATTTTGGTTACTTTTTAGAAATAACCATCCATAGTCAGGGAATTTGCTTTGAAAAATTTAGTGGGAACTCTGGATGGTTGTACGGCCTTCTAGCATTGAGGATATATATTTCATTACTATGGAGTCGGTATCTTTTAAGATTTGTTATTAAAGATAATACCTTAATTCGGATGCGGTGTGGAACACCGGGTATGGAATACCCCCCAGTGCACCTTTATCTTTTTGTTCGCGCAGCAAAATTAATGCTGAGGGTATCCTACGATCTCCAGGTCTCAAAAAATTTCAGAAAAAAAATCTGGCTCTTTTGCAGCAAAAGTTATAAAAAGTTTTTTTTTTTAATTTTGCACCTTGATCTGGTTTGCGCCCTAGGCGGTTGCCTAGTTTCCCTAGTATCTAGCGCACTACTATTGTACATAACAGGGTCAGAATTTTAATCTATTCCCAGGGCCTATTTTTAACTGAGTTGGGCACTAGGCTTTAGAAAATTTTTGGGCCCCTTATATTCGATAGCATCGAAGGTCCAATTTTTGGGTTATTTTATTAGTATTTGATTTTTTTTTGCGATTAGGGCCATTGGGCCCTAGGCACGTGCCTAATACGCCTAGTGGTAAAATAGGCCCTGAACAGGTATGTATATACTGTATCTCCAAACTACTTTAGAGGGGGGGGGGTTATTTCATAACCCGATAATCAATGAGCAACAGAAGCATTTTGAGAAAATTTTAAAATTTCTTTTTATAAACCTCCATGACCTTGCTCAAAAAGTGCATTACCACCTACCATCAAAAGGGCTAATCGGGAAAAAGATATAATATTATCTCACACATAGATATTTACTATGGACATGTCAATTTATTATCAATTAATTATTTATCAGTGCTCTATATAAAAATAAATATTAGATTATTTGATATTTGCGGTTAAATGTTATAAGTGGCAAGTGGCCTGACGATGTTGTGCTAATTATTTCGATAGTTTAACTGAGTTCAAAAAAAATTATAGATAAACTTTGGGGATTATAGATTTTACTTTACATATATGTAGGTAATTATTTGCTTTTTGTTTCTAATGGTACCATTTTTAACGTTGACGTTTTCTTAACCTTGAACAAGGGGTCACCACGGGGGGGTCCGAACTTTAAAAACAAAAGATTACCCAGTACCTATTTCAGTATTTTTCATAAAATATTGTGCTACAGCTACCTAGCTAGGATAGGAAATCTGTACCTATCACTAATTACCACGTAGTAAATGGGAAATCAATTTTAAGTTATCGTAACTTGATTTAACAAGAATAAACTTGTCTAAGATTCATTAGTTAAAGAGATAATACGCCGAATCAATATTTTATCATTTTGCCAAAAGATTTACACCTACGCAATAGCTAAATGGGCACATAGGCGAAATAGGCCATTTTATTTCCGAAATGGTACATTAAATATAAAAAATTTTATTTTAGGTAAGATTAGGAATGATGACGTCATATAATCGTAACCAATACAATTCCTTTATTAAACCACACCTTCCGTTTCATTGTCTATCATATTTAGCCAATTTATTTTAATGCTATTGCTTATCATTTTATTCTAGAACAATCTTCTGGAAACTCAGTGCAACTCAGAATGCATCTCTTTATTAAGCCTCGAACCATCGGCACGATAATGTTAGCGTAAGTTTAATTTCATCATTTTTTTTATTGTTTAAATTCAAAATTTTGGATTTTAGAATAATGGGAACAATGATTTTATTCGTATTGGTCGCTTCAAGATTCGGTGAAGCACTAAAAATGAATTCGTCAGTAGAAATTGATAATTTTACCCAAATGAGGACCTTTAAAACCCAGCACGAAGAAAAATTTGGGAAACAATTTATGCATTTTGTTAAAGAAAATGCTTTATTATTGACTTTAACTTTTTTCATATTTTGTTTTATTTTCGCTACTGTTTTATACTATTCCTGCACCAAAAAAACTGATAAAAATAAATTGATACAGAATTTTGATGATGTTTAACCATAAATCATAATTTTAGCAGAAATGTAGTAAAATCGTTGATGTAAAATGATAGTTATTCTGTTATCAGTTCGACAAGAAGCTGTTTGCGAACGTGAACCTTATCAATTATTGTATCGACAAACCAGTCTTCAATAATTTTTGGAAAAATATCTATTGGTACGAGTAGTATACTTTGTATAACCTCATCAAAACAGATTATTTATTAATTATTATTATCTAAAATAAATAAATTATTATATTATTTTTAAGATTAGCGCACTTGTATTGTTAGAATTAAGTTTGTGCTTTTATTGTCTTAATTTTACAATAATTAATTATCTGTAAGGATTTTTTATAAATTATATTTTTCGATGTTGAGAATCTTATTTCTATTTTATTATTTTGAAAACGAAATATGTAGAATACATTGTGGTGGAACGCTGGAATTTCGTAACTTCCTTTTCCTACTTAAAATCTATTTTGCTCCGGCTAGCACAGAAAATCTTCGTAATTGAATTTAAAAAAAATTCAAATCTTTGATTTTGAAAATCATCATGCTTGTCTCCTGCGACTCCTTCAATTGTTTCATCTTCACTTTCCATACCAATTCCATTTCTATTTCCATTTCCATAATTTAAGTCCTTGTTTTTGTAATCAACTTCCAAAATTTTAATTTTACAATCCAAATTTTAATTTCTACTATCCAAAAATTTTCTCTGTATATCTTCTCCAAGCATTCTAAAAGAGTGGAAATCCTGCGACATGTACTGGAGGGTGTTCCACACCCCCCAGAACCCCCGGTTTACAATTTTAGCGTTATATTTTTATAATTAGCTTTCAAAGTAACACAGAAAGTTGCTGATGCTAAACTCTGTAAGCAGTAAAGTAATTAAATAAATACATACACACAGAGAAAAATTTCTATAATTGAAGTTCAAATTAGCCTCACACCAATTTTGAAGTAAATTTTACTAAATTTGATATAAAATTTACTATAATTGATGTAATATTTACTTCAAAATTATTGCGATGATTGTTTTTTTCTCTGTGCTCACAGAGAAAAGTTTTTGGTGTTTTGAAGTAATTTTTACTATAACTGAAGTTCAAATCAGCCTCACACCATTTTGAAGTAAATTTTACTAAATTTGAGGTAAATTTTACTAAATTTGATATAAAATTTATTCTAATTGATGTAATATTTACTTCAAAATTATTGCAAGGAATTTTTTTCTCTGTGTATCTTCTCCAAGTATTCTAAAAGAGTGGAAATCCTGCGACATGTACTGGAGGGTGTTCCACAACCCCCAGACCCCCCGGTTTACAATTTTGGCGTTATATTTTTATAATTAGCTTTCAAAGTAACACAGAAAGTTGCTGCTAAACTCTGTGAGCAGTAAAGTAATTAAATAAATACATACAGAGAAAACTTTCCATAATTGAAGTTCAAATTAGCCTCACACCAATTTTGAAGTAAATTTTACTAAATTTGAAGTAAATTTTACTAAATTTGAAGTAAATTTTACTAAATTTGAAGTAAATTTTACTAAATTTGAAGTAAATTTTACTAAATTTGATATAAAATTTATTCTAATTGATGTAATATTTACTTCAAAATTATTGCAAGGAATTTTTTTCTCTGTGTATCTTCTCCAAGTATTCTAAAAGAGTGGAAATCCTGCGACATGTACTGGAGGGTGTTCCACACCCCCCAGACCCCCCGGTTTACAATTTTGGCGTTATATTTTTATAATTAGCTTTCAAAGTAACACAGAAAGTTGCTGCTAAACTCTGTGAGCAGTAAAGTAATTAAATAAATACATACAGAGAAAACTTTCCATAATTGAAGTTCAAATTAGCCTCACATCAATTTTGAAGTAAATTTTACTAAATTTGAAGTAAATTTTACTAAATTTGAAGTAAATTTTACTAAATTTGATATAAAATTTACTATAATTGATGTAATATTTACTTCAAAATTATTGCGATGATTGTTTTTTTCTCTGTGCCCACAGAGAAAAGTTTTTGGTGTTTTGAAGTAATTTTTACTATAACTGAAGGTCAAATCAGCCTCACACCATTTTGGAGTAAATTTTACTAAATTTGAGGTAAATTTTACTAAATTTGATATAAAATTTATTCTAATTGATATAATATTTACTTCAAAATTATTGCAAAAAATTTTTTTCTTTGTGTATCTTCTCCAAGTATTCTAAAAGAGTGGAAATCCTGCGACATGTACTGGAGGGTGTTCCACACCCCCCAGACCCCCCGGTTTACAATTTTCACGTTATATTTTTATAATTAACTTTCAAAGTAACACAGAAAGTTGCTGCTAAACTCTGGGAGCAGTAAAGTATTTAAATAAATACACACAAAGAAACATTTTTGGTGTTTTAAAGTAATTTTTACTATAATTGAAGTTCAAATCAGCCTCACACCAATTTTGAAGTAAATTTAACTAAATCTAATTTTTACTAAATTTGATATAAAATTTACTCTAATTGATGTAATACAGTAGAACCCCTCTATAACGAGAGCTCAAGGGACCAGCCTACCACCGTTTAACCCCCGCGGATTCGCGCCCGGCGCCGATTTGCCCCCAGCCGTTTAGCCCCCTCCCGTTTCGACCCCGCCGTTTGGCGTCCGGCGATTCGCCCCCGTCCGTTTCGCCGCTGACCGTTTAGCCTCCGTCCGTTTCGCCCCCGACCGTTTTCTCTCCGTATCGTATCGTAGTATGTAAACTGCCCAATATTGATTGATTTAAAATAAACTGTAACTTATGATAGGTGTTTTCGAAAATTGATCTGATAAAAATAAACGTCAAAGTTAAGTGTACAATCGGTCTCTGTTAAAAAAAGTACAGGGTGGGCTATAAGGAATTTACTACTTTGAAACGTCGCGATCTAACGGTATGTCGGAGGGGGGGGGGTGGCTGGGAAATTCAGTTACGATGGAACGCTTTACGGGTCAGCAGCGTGAATTTAGTGTAAAACATGTTTCAAAATAGTAAATTCTTTATGGCCCATCCTGTACCGTATAATCTACAAGCAAAATAGGAAACAAAATCGCATAACATAAACTCGACTTCACATAAGGACGAATTTTTGTAATTTTTTAGCCACCCCTCCTCCATTATTTACGTAAGGACGATTTTTGTAATTTTTTAACCCCCTTCCCCTGTGTAGGTACGTAATATCGACACTCCCAAGGAACAACGCAGTAACTCATTTTAACCTGTTTTACAGGAGAGGGATTTTGAAGTTTTGAAAAGTACATACATACATAGAAAATACAACTTTTCTATACTGATTATCTCTGGAATTATTGGTCGTACGGTACGTATTTTTTACCAAAAAAAAGTTTTTTTTCTTAGGATTACAGCTTACAGAAGTAATCATAACTCAAAATGCTAGTAACTCGAGTTACGGCGTTGTTCCTTGGGGGTGTCGATATTGTGTCCCCCCTCCCCACATTTTACGTAAGAATTAATTAAAAACGGTGAGGACTAAAAGGTGGAGGCGAAACTGCGGAGGCAAAACGGTAGGGGCTAAACGGTCTAGGCGACACGGTCGGGGGCGAAACGGTACGGGGGCGAAACATCCCGGGGCAAAACAGCGGGGGCGAAACGTCATATAACCAAATTGGTTTGTTCGAGAAATCCTAATCTATAAAATCTCAAAAATAACCAAATTATTTAAATTTTCCATCTCATTTTTAATTACTAAATCTCTATTTTTCAAATTGAGATCAAAAATTTCTTCTACCGAATTTAAATTTTTATCTTTGGAAACCATATTTTTAATTTTGTTTTTCAAATCCAAATTTTCCATATATTAATTAAATTTTAATTGTTCCAATTTCCAAATTTTTATTTTTTATTACATTTTCTAATTTTAAATTTAAATTATCGACAGTATTGTCGAAATGTCTTATGAGATTTTCAATATTTCATTTCCCATTTCAAGCTGTTCTGTGTAGATCATTTCTTGTTTTTTTTCAGAATTTTTAAACTCGTTTTTGAATTTTTGGTTTTTAAATTCTTTTTCTTGTCTGTTTCGTGCAATTTTCTCCACATTTCTGTATCTCCAATTCCAAAGTTTATTCGCTTTCCAGACTTTCATTTTTATCTTCAGAATCCAAATTTCTATTTTCCAAAACCAAACTTTTCTCCAAATTTTTATTTATTAAAATTAAATTTTCATTTTCTAAATTGATTAAATTTTTATTTTCCAAATTATTTTTGTTTTTATTAATTTTTCGTTTTCCAAAATTAGTGTTCTTTTTCCCAATTCTTCTGTTATTTGTCTGATCTTGTGATTATTTTCCTCTCGTAAATCTAGCCAGAATTACCGGAATTGACAATCTACTTTCATTTCCAATTTATTATTTTCAAATATTCCACAAAGCACATGCGAGACAGTCTCAAGGCCAAAGACGAGTTCCTAAAGATGTGCCCCACTGGTTGGGATGCCAAAAAAAGATGTGGTGGAACTCCGAAAAAATTTAATTTCTGACTTCCTTGTCTTCAGTTCAAGAAAACTTCTGAAAATTCTTTGTATGATGTCATTCAAATAGATTATTTATTTTTAATATTAATCTAAAATACATTATATTTGTTTTCAGATTAGGAACTTGTGTTATTGAAATTAAATTTTTTTGTATTTATTTTTTATAGTAGTTGATTCTACCTACATAATATTATTTACGGATTCTTTTTTGAAATTGTTGATATTAAGGTCTTTTTAACAATTAAATTGTCTGACGTTTCGTGTCGTTTATTGGCACATTTTCAAAGTTTGACAGATTGTCAATATGATGTTTTTGAAAAAAGACCTTAATATCAACAATTTCAAAAAAGAATAAAATAAAAGGTCAACAATATTTAAAAATTATTTACGGATATTTAAAAATACAAATTATTTCTATTTTATTATTATTGAAGATAATCAAAGTAATATTTTTGAAAATAATGAAAAGTATTAGGTATTTTTACTGGTAGTATTTATAAATTTTATTAGAAATTTTTTTAGTTTCTAAGAGAAAATTCGAAAATCTTTTTATTTTCTTAAATTAAAAATTTTTTTAAATTTAATTTAAAAAACATAAAACAAACATACAAAATATTATGTAAATACAAATATAGAATGACGTGCAATGGATTTTAATTTATATCTTGAGACTCGAGACTTAGGGACTATACTATAATGAATTTTAGGATAAGTAAATCATAAGTGTTTTCGTCGATAAATTTATTATCTAGGATTTTGAATTATTTTTTGTAAAGGGCCGGCCCCAAACCGCGTGAGCCCCTGTGCGCCGCACCGAACTGGCCTATCATAGCTACGCTACTGCCCTGACTTCGCGAAGGAAATAAAGCGAACTTAGGGCCCTGCAAAAAGAATTTCATGGGAGAATAAAAATAAATAATAAAGTACGAAAATTAAAATCTGTCTTATCTACTTTGATAACGTTTCGTGTTGAGGACGGCGCGGCGGGAGGAGATTGTTGGATCCTAAGGACTACCGGCTTCAGATAATAATTTAATAAAATTGTTAATATTTAAAAAAATTTTATCAAAATAATTTGAGTAGATAACTTTATTATTTCTTAATTGCCAAACATTGCCTGGACACCAGTAGCTTACGTTTGTAACTATCGTAGGATACTTCCTCTACCGCAGATTCAGGAAATATCAGGCGATGTGTGTAGAATGTAGATTAACAAGTTGAAAACCTAATTGTTGGTATTATCTACATAATTCTTATTATGCAATCTTAATTTGCGGAATCGCGGTTGGCTTCGGGAGCTCTTGGGAAAAATCCAGAGTTACAATTTTGGGATTGAATGTTGCTGTATCTTGAGAAGCATTATTGATGCCGATCCACTTCTGACGTTTTACTACGGGCAAGTATTTTCAATCATGTTTGATTTGGAATTTTTCATTGATTGAGTATTAAAGATGTTTTCATTGCGCAAAAGAGGGTCACATAATAAATTTATGTTGCATTCCTTTTCCAATCCTATTTTTAGTGTTGGATTAATTTGTGATTTATGGACTGTTTAGTAAATAGCATTAATAAAAATAAAGCGCATCAGGTCATGTCACTACCTCTGATAACAAATTCGCTATCAATTTCCCCCACCCCAATTTTGTTTGGAACAATTCTCTCGTCAATCACCCTGTCACCTGCTAACAGTCGTTGTTATGAGCTTAATTAAATTTTTTCATAAATTCGGTGGAAAAACTCTAGATTTGGAAAATTTTGTTTTCTGTGCCCGCTATCGGTTTTCATACAAAAGTAAGTACAATTTTTTATAAGTTGCGCAATAGAGGAAGCTTTTGGCAAAAAGAATTTCTTGATGAAGTTTTTCTGATTTTTCATATCAGTTAATCTCGTGGAAATTTTCTTGAATTTTGAGTTTATTTAAAACTGTAGGTTTGTATTTCTTAAAAGTTGCGCAATAAATCCGGATAAAAATTTCACCTGAAACCAAACTTTTGTAGCTCTGAATTTTTGTAAATAAACAGGAAAACGGTTATTCACTTAAAAAACAAACAAAAATTAAAGCAAATTGAAAGGAATCCCCTAGCAGCCCCCCATTTCCATATAATTGGAAATATCACTTCCATCTTGGAATGGAACTGCTCTATTGATGCCGTTTCAACTAGGTTTACTTGTATTATATTTAAATTTAATATTAAAAATGTTTAATAATTCAAATTACTCATAAGGGCGGGGGGCGGAATCTTTTTAAATATTAGCTGCCCTTATATTTAGGTTAAAGCACATTCTTCTACGTATGTAGTTATCTATATATTAAAGAAAAAAATTTTTTTTAATTGCTATACATACAGCTAGATAACTAATTTAAATTTTTATTGTTAGGTTCAAGATGCTGACATTTATATCAGTAGTAATGATTCTTAATTTAGCTAAGAGAACAACTATGGGAAATCCGCTAGTTGGATCCACCACTGCAACTGGTGACATGGAAAATAATGGAACGATTCATGATTCAGGTACTAAATCTTGATAACGGCAATATCAGTATTATAGCTGATATCTAATCGTAATACTTTAGAGGGGCTACAGACAGGAAAAGATGCTCCTCTATTTTGCTTTTTCAAAGGTCTTCCCGCAAACTAGCACCGGTAGCAGATTAATTAAAATTAATTTTGAGGGAGATAATTGTAATTGGGGGGGGGGGGTAATTTAAATATTCATATGTTTAGGCAAAGTTTTTCCTACCCCAGATTTTAATAATAAATTAAAATTATATATTAAACGAATTTTTTTTAGGCCAAAACTTAAATTCATCTGATAACGCTAGTTCCACAACAGGCAACTATGGAATTGCTATCACTCTACAATTATTCCTAAATCCATATTGTAGGGTTGTTTTGGGTATTTTTGGTTTGGTGGCGTTAATCCTCCTATTTCAGAAGTGCAGTAAGGAAGACAGACCCATTCCAGGAGTGGGCAGCTACTTTTGACGTAAAGAAACGAAAATATTTTGTTATGGCTCTAGCTTAATAAGCAATTGTATAATTACGATCTTTTGGATCTAAGTTAACGACTAGAGGAGGATAATCCTGTATTGGACTGAATTGAAAAAAGTGAATTGGATAGACATATCTGTTGAGATATAAATTTTAATTTAAATCTGCAGAATGCTGTCACCTATTCAGCTGCATTCGCCCTTTGAATTTCATTCTATTAATTTTAGAAATTATTATTTATGTTGATATTAAGAATGAAATTTTAATTAGAGAAAATTAGTCAAATTTAACCATGAGATTATTTTGAAATGGAAAAATATGTATTTTACTATCTGTGGTAACTCAAAACTCTGTGAAGACTTAAGCTTCAAGCAACAATGAAGTTTCAAATGTATTTGTTTTGTAAGTTATTAAAATAATTTATTTAAGTTGAGTTACTAACTTCTACAACTAAAATTCCAATAGTAACTTCTCCATTGTTTTTGCTTCTGAACATTATGAACCTACCTATACTTCCCAGTCCTTTGCGACGGCGAGAAAACAAAAATTTGAGAGGCCCGATTGCATCTCCTGGTTTCATTTTAAAAAATAATAAGAGAAATAATAAATAATTGGTTTTATAAAATATTTACTAAATTTCAGTATTAAACTTAAGAGCTGCCTAACATTATCTTCTCAATTTGCTAAAATAAAAAGAATAAAATTAATGAAAATTAAAAAATAACAATTACCACAGGGCTTGCTTACAGAGGAAATTCCGGATTCAAATTTCTTACCTCCGTCCTCTAGCAAACAGTGGCACTTAATGAATCAACACTTACTTCCTCAAGCTTGGCTCTTTAAGAGATCCTGTTTTTGGCCTAAGTAGTTTGGGTGTATGGGTGTCGCTAAAATAAGTCTGAATTAACAGAAGAAAAGTAAGTATGAATTGGCTCACTGTCAACTACAAGTGATAAAAAATTGTTTGGCTGAGTGAAAACTGTTTTCTTAACTTACCTCCATATCTTTTTAAATTTGCTTTTTTCCCTTCTTGGACTAGCTTTCGAGCGCAACCTTTCATTAAAAATAAATTCAAGATAAAAATTTAAAAATAGAATGCAAACTTACTCTCTCCTTATTTTATAAGATCGTAATGCTATTGCATGCAATATTGTTGGACTGTTAAAACCGTTAGTTATTTTGTCAATCTCACTTTGGCGTTTCCGACGCTTCTTCACCTTGGATTTTGTGACCTTTATTGGTACTTGAGTTGTTGCAGAACTATTAAGGAAAAGTTTCAAAGTTAGCATAAACAGGTAAAAATGTACTTACTTGGTATTCACAGAAATCAGATTGTAACTAAAAAAAAATGTGTGATTAACCCGGTATCGACTGATTCAAACTCACCTCATTAGAGCTTCCAATTTGCTAATGGTAGGGTTGCTACTATCCAGTCTCAAACTGTCTGATATTGTCTTAGAAGAAACCAGACTTATCTGGGATTTACGTGGCTGAAAAGTCACAAGGTTACAAAAGTAAAAAGACCACAAAATTAATAAAAAATACTTCAGAATCTCCAGTTTCATTTTGAATATTACTGGATTTCCTTCTGTTTTCAAAACTTCTGGTTTTTCTAAATTCCGGTACTTGTTTCGGAGAGGAAGTAATAATTGTGCTGGATAATAAAGGCACACGTGGAGTAATTATCTCACTATCGTCAATTAATTCAATTTGGTCATCTTCTGAAAGACTGTTACTCCTTCTTTGAATCGAAGTTTCTGCTCGCTGCGATTTCGACTCTTTAGGAATTGTACGTTCCAACTTGGAACTTAAACTTAAAGTTTGTGCATTGTAATTCTTTCCTAATGCATCGTTAGGAAGTGGTCCATTGGAGGGCTCTAAAATATTTGTACAAGTCGATCGACTCTCCTCTGCAATTGGGTCCAAACTAGAATAATTTTTTTTTCGCAAAAAAATAATCAACAACAAATCCATTTAATTTACCGATTATTCTCTATTTCGTTTCCGCATTCTTGCTGGTCACACCCGCCGGGTTCAATGTGTTGATCCTCTTTGTGGAATTCTGACAATTGAAAATTTTTTGGTACAGGCAGCTAAAAAATTCAAAAATGAACTTGTGAAGTGTCTCCAGAGCGAACGACCCACCTCATCGTCTGCATTATTGGGATCTAAGTTTAAAAGAAAACTGAGTGGATTTAAACTTGTAAACCGAGCAGTGTGTTTTGTAGTAACGTGAGTTACATTTGGATTGGAGAGATTGGACTTAAGCACATCCGAACTTAGGGTCGGAACGTTCTCAGTCATAGTCGTGTGTATGCTCCTCCTATCTTTTTTATTAAATGTATCCAGAGTGTGTGTCATTTTAAGTATTTCCGTGACACAATTTGAACTTGACACTAGATTAGATAAGTTAATTTGTGCCGAAAGCTGAATATCTTTTACGCATTCCATTATTTTCTAAAAATTCATTTGTTTTCAGACTAAGTTAGGTAGCAAATGAAAATTTTAATTACCCGAGTGAAAGCTTTTTCTCCAATAAGCTCTTGGTTAGCTTCGTCGCGTGCTTTTGTTAAATCTCTAATTATTGCTTTGTGTTCTTCCAGTTCTTTTGCTAATTGACTGTTTTGTTCTCTTAGCTGACGATTTTGTTTTTGTAAATATGTCGACCCTGAAAGAGTACAAATTGTGACTAGAATTTAGGATGATTGAAATAATAAACAGTCCACTTTGCCCCCTCATCAAAACTTTGCGGATCTGCCTGCACTGCAGGGTCTATGGAGCGGGACTTTGGCTATGGTGCCGGGGGGTGGATCTACATTAAAGTGAATTGAAATAAAATCAAAAAGTATGAAAATTTTTTTGAATTTGTTTCTACCGCTCTGTGTACAATCATAATAATAATTATTATACTTATACCCACAAGACTACTTTCTTAATTTCCCAATTTTTCTAATTAATAATTTATTATTTTATTACTGTTAGACTGAAAAGAATTACAAAATGTATTTAAAATTAGAATGAAATCTATTATTATAAAAAAAACTTGAAACATTAATATTTGAAAACTAGCGGTACAGCTCTGTACTGTCAAGTTAAATTTAATAATTATTATCATGCTCGTTTTACAATAATAATAATTAATAATTTGAAGTCAAACTTTTTGGAAGAAACAGAAGTTGATAATATTATTATTGTGGTTTGCTTGTTTGACATTCACCTTAACCTTACTTACTTGCATTGGCAGTGTTGTTATTTGACTTCGTTTCAGCTTGAGTCTGTAAAGTTCGCGTCCGCTTCATTTTATTTGTGTTTTTCCGGAAGAACTTTGATTTTCACTAAATTTTTCAATGGTAACTTGAAAATTTCTCCCTAAAATATGCAGTCAATCAAGCGACGCCAGTTGCATAAAATCAGCAGTTACAAAAAATTAGTTGCAGTAAAATCAGGTAGCCAACATAAAAAGTTGAAAATTTTTGAAACTACTTAGTTTATAAAAAACAATAAAGAAGAAAAATAAAATAACTTGAGAAATAACTAGACGTCCTACTGCTGATCTTAAAAATTGACAATAAAAAATTAGTAACAGTGGCGTCGTAAGGCCCTCGCGTCGCTGAATTTACTTTTATAAAACTTAACTGGGCCTGCTAGTGTTAATGGAGTTTGCTTTAACTGTTCTTTGCACATTTAGCTGTTTGATTTATATGTCTTATATGATCCTTTGCGCAAAGCGCGGAACCATAGAAGTTCTTTAGTTCTCTCTTGACTTTCTTTCGCACCCAACTTTTCTGCTTCCCCTAGAGCGTTTCCGCGGAGTGCACCTCCGCCTCTGATCCGTTAATTTTAAGTTACCAACCTAAAGAAATTGAAGATTACTGAAAAGTGACCAGGCAGTGCGGCCTTAAGGCCGCACAACCTAGACAATCGAGTATACTTCATATTAGTAAAATCTTACCAGTAGGTACAAGCTGGTTCATCTTAAGTTAATAACCTAAAAATACTGAAAGGGAACGAAAAAGTGACTAGTAATTTGTAGTCGATCGGTTCGGTCCTTATGGGCTTTCGTGCTCGTGCAGGCAGGTTGTCTAGGCAAGCAACCCTAAACAAAATTATTAGAAGCTTTCTTGCAAGAATTTCGCGTAATAATGATAAGAAACCAGATGCGAAGTGTATGAATAATCAGGTTCCAAGTCACTTATTGAGAATTTCGGGTCGAATGGCCAGTTCGGCAAGGACGAAAGTTGAAACTTCAAAACATAATAAATATAAATCAATGAATAAACCATCAAAAGCTTAACAAGTCTGACTCGGAGATACCTCCTCGGTTCGAATCTAAAACTTTCATATGACCATTTCCTTGTCTCGGAGGGTACGTAAACCGTATGGTCCCCCTTGGTTGATGATTGCCACCATCGAAATTTCCGGTTTAAACTCCAGCTGTGGAGTTTAAATGCTTTAGCCTTTCTCGTAAGAGAAAGAGGTCCATGCAGTGGCGTAACAACCGACGGACAGAGAAGGCAGCTGCCTCCGGATTTGCAAGATTAAGGGGGCTCCTAGGGTCTTGAGAGGTTTTATTTATAATGGTTTCTATTTGAATGAGAAGATCACTCCTGATAAGTCGCTCGAATGCATGCGAGTCTCGAGCCAGCAAACCGAGAAGCGTCGTGATGTTCTCGTAGGTAACAGAGGACAGGGGACGCCGAAAGAATGAGTTTTTTTGCCAAAAAGTTGAATCTTTTTCTGAAAATTTTTCAATTTTAAAACATTTTTACTGCTTATTTCAGTTTTTCACCTATTCTTGCGCGTCATCGAGGCTGTTCTCGGATAGAATCTCGTTTACCCATTCATGCGCAACCATATCGAGTGCAATACTTCCTTAAACACACTCGTCGCCGTCCAGATCTTTGACTATCCCCTCTTTGCTTTGCTTACTCGGGAAAGTATCGCGAGACCGGACCCTCGGCGCCGGGTATGTTATGTACCTGTGAATACATCTGAGATCGGAAAAAGATCTCAATCTAGGAACTTTTATGCCCGAAAACATGAATTTTTGTTTCACAATTTTTTACAATCCTTTTTAAAGTTACACCAGTAGGCCCAAGTTCAAAGTTGGACGACAAACGGCTTAGAGAAAAGAATAAAAATCATTGTGATTTCTCAGCATTTGCTGTTGAGACCCTAGGCTCTTGGAGTAGCCTTCGTCTTCTAATCGATGTCTTGGGAAACAAAAAGTTGACTGAATTCATTTCAAATCATGCAGGCTGGGTGGACCTCATGGATCTCAAGATTTCGAAATATAAAATGTTATTCTCAAAAATTCGGCGTATAGCATAAGCAAAATTGCTGCCAATTTGGTAATTTTACAGCTGTTTTATTATTTTTTTTTCTCTTACAAGCAACATCATTCCAAAAAACCAAATATATTGCAATTATAAAATAAAAATTCCCCAAAATATAGTAAAATAAAAAAAAAGAAAATTTTCAATTTTTTCGAAAAAATTGAAAAATTTTTGGTGCTCTTGGATTTTTATAATTTTAAAAGTAAAGTATGATGTTCCTCGTAAGTTTACATAATATTTCGATATCTTAAAATTTCGCTATCAGGCGTCAGGATCCTTTTGGGGGGGGGGGGGTTATTAATTTTATATTTAACAAAAAATATATTTTAACGAAAAAAAAATGCACAAAAAATTAATATATGTACAATTACTTTGTACCTACTTAATTGCTCCTTAAATTTACACAACGTAGGTGTCAATCCGGGGGGTCTGGGGGGCATGGAATGCCCTCCAAGGCACCCTAAGCCAAATACCTCATTGTTAAATGTTTCTCACCTGAATCTACGACAATTCGAGGTATTTGGAAAAGAATGTACTTAAATTTTGAATTTAAAAATCACTGAGGCCATACAGAGGCTAACGAAAATATTCGAACCCTTCTATGTTAACAATGTAAATTGCAAATTTTGAAACCGTTTTTAGACATATAAAAATCGCTTTTACAGCAAATATTTTTAGACATTTTTTGTTGAAAATTTTATTGTCTTCAATTTTGTATCTATACAATTTTCAACTTTGTCACCCCGTTTTTGACTGACAGCGACTTAAATAAGATTGTAAAATACAAACAATATTGTCATCTACTCTATATCTCGAAAGCGGTGCGACGAAATGAAAAAATGAAGAGGCATTTTTTCTTGAAAACGTGATTCTCTACATTTTTGTTCATAAGCATTTTTCTATTTTGTTACACCATTTCCGAGATATAGATGACGGTGTCTTTTGTGTTTTACAGAGTTTTCGGGAGTCACACCATTTTTTAAAGGTGAAAACAAATACGGGTTTCCTCATTTAATATAAACAATAACATATTTCAGCAAAAACAAATTCCGGAACCTGCGGTCATCGATTCACCCTGCACAATTTGAAATGGATAGTCAGTTTCTTCATCCAAAGGATCTGTGCATCCAACGAGGAAATTCCGCTTTACAAAAGCACTAACTTGTGAAAGAATTATTATTTTCGTTATTGATATTAACTTATATTTTATGGTGAACTGCAAAATTGTTATTGTTAAAGAAAATTAAAAAAAAATCAATTAATTTATTTTTTATTTATGGTATTTACAACCGAAATTATATATTTAGTAAAATCTTGTTTAAATTTGTCTCCCTGAGTATTCAAATTTACTACGATCTGCGACACTTTCGAAAACGTTGATGCTGAAACAAAACGAAAAAAATTAATCAAATTCATCAGATTCTATAAATCCCGGCAATTATGCAACCAGTTTGACATGCAAATTTAAAAAAAAATGTTTTTTGAAAAATATCGAAAAATCCCAAAAATTAAAGTTTTAAAAAATATCTTACATAATTTGGCATTAACTTCTTCGGAATGCATCGCACATACTAAACAAACCCGAGGGCTGAGGTTGATCTGGGTAATAAAATAATTGTACATTAGATCCAATTTTTGAACTCCTAAATCGTCTTCTTGCGAATACACGAACAGCACTCCGTCGGCGTTATTGCGAAAAACTGGCCAAAATGCCGAATAACTAAAACCAAAAATTTTATTGAGAAATTTTGCGATGAAGACTGTTTCGGACTTACTTGTCGTCTCCACTGATATCCCACAATTGGACATCCACGTCGGATTTACTTCCGCCCACATCAATATTGTTGATATCAAATTCCAAAATTCTCAAACCTTTGGTTGATCTCATATCATCTGGAAGTGAAATGTCCACATCCGCCAAAAAGTTGGCCAACTTGCTTTTGCCGCTCTAAAACATAAAATCAGATTCGATTTTTTAAATTTAATAATTACGTACGTTTGCAGGGCCTATAACCAATATTCGTATTTTATTTCGTGGCATTGTTGTTTTTGATGTAAAAATAACGAGGTATTTGTATATAAGGCGTTGCCATGGTAACTAATTCTATTGATTAAACTGAACATAACTTTGAATTTAACTAATTTATTCAAAATGTATCTTTTTAAAAATTGCCTGTGAGAAGATTCAACAGCAGACCAGTATCGACAATTTTTTTTCTTCTGGAGTTCTTGTGTCTTGGGCGTTCCGCAGTCCTCATTGCAGTCTAGTTCTAGTTTTGCTCATTGTTCAAAGCCGAGTTGAAACTTTTCAAAACAATTAATTTTCCTGAACTCCGATAATGAATACTATTTCATGGTATTAATGAAAAAATTCATTGAATTTATGAACTGTTCATTGTATTGATGAAAATTTCGTAGAGTAGGCACATTAACAAGTCAAAATTGATTCACGTCACAATGATGATAAGCTTGATTCGTAAAAAATAATTATATTGTAATTAAAACAGTTGTAAACATAAAATTTACTCACCCAAGAATGTCAAAAGTCTCTCAAGTTTACAAGTTCAACTTCTTGAAGCTGAAATAGTTAATATATTCGAAAATGTAGCATTTATGTCAGCTAGCACAGAGTCGAGTTTTTATAAAAATGTTGAAATGTTTAAACCTTGATCATATCGACATCTTAGAGCTGGCAACAACTGGGTGGGGAAACCATCAGGTTTTTTGCTGCCAACATGGCTTAGTAAGCGATTGGACACCAAGTTTGTCTTCGAGATTAATTTGCTATCAAATTTAAAATTTTTTTATTTTACGAAAATAAACTGATTTGGTTTTGCGTAAGTTATTTTAATTATTTGGATTTTGATTTTCTCACCATGGTGAGAATCATCTGCAAATAAGCTATTAAATTAATCAAATTAGAAGTTCGGATGTTTTGAAGAAATGGAATTTAATATTTTGAATTTTGGATTTGGATTTATTTAAAAATTAGAGAACAGTCTTATTAGATTTAAATGAAATTGTGTACAAATAATGACAAAATCAGTAACGATAAACATATCGCACCTCCGCTCAAATAGTGTCGTAAGTCAAAACAGCAAGCTTTCGAGAAAAAGATGCTTGAAATTTATTCTAACTTTTTTTTCATCTTCGGATGTAAGTAAGTTACAATGGGTTTTGAAGCTCTACAAAAGGGTGTATTAGGTATCTGAAAAAATGAAGAAAAAAATTTGAGTTGTGACACTATAAGGATAAAAAAACGAAAAATTGTATGTCACAGATCAGTTTTATTGCGAAAGACAATAAGATTTTTGACCAGCGTTAATCACATCATATACTGTCATAATTTTAGTTAATTTAGTTATACGACCACCGGCGCAAGTCGAGATGTGACACTGTTTATGCTTGGTATGACATAACTTTCATTTAACATTATAATGCCACTAGATCTATATAGTATATACGGATAAATATTTGAACCATAAGTCTGAAACTATCCGAGATAAAATTTTAAAGTTCTTTGAAACGAATGAAAAACCAATTTTTTGAGTTGTGACATTATCTGAGCGGAGGTTTAAAACTACCTAGAGCAGCCTGCAGCAATTTAGTATACCCTGACCGGTAATATAAGTAGTATTAGGCAGAAAGGACAATATTACCGGTAAACGGTAGAATTAGGCAGTATTGGAAGCAGTGGCGTAGCCAGGAATTTAGTTCGGGAGGGCCCAGCACCCCAAAACCATTTAAAAATTTTTTTTTTAAAGCCGGACAAAGAGTTTATTAACGGAAATTAATAGTTTCTGGAGGCCCCCCCTAGCTACGCCACTGATTGGAAGCATAAGGCAGTATCGGCAGTATTAAGCTTTATTGGTGTATTGTGCAAGAAGTACTACTAATAGACAAAATTGTGTAATACTCTAGGAGTAAAGATATATTCCTTTAAATAAATACCATCAAATACTGCCAGTTATTGCTGATATTGTGTAATAGTACCTACTATTTACCGGCGTTACTACCTGATAGGTAAATCGGTAATATTTTGTACTAATGGTATTATAAGGCAATATCAGCAGTAAGTGGCAGTGTTAGCCAGTAAGTCGCAGTATTCTGCTCAATACTGCCAAATAGCAGCCCAGTGATTTACAGCGGCAGCCCGTCAGAGAAGGCAAGGGAGGCTCAGCCTCTTCTGAAATTCTGAACTATTAATTAAACTAATAAAATTTTCATTTAGAAAAAAATCGTAAATTTTCGATTGTGTATATATATCACCTATATGCAAATGATGTAGTCATTATATGGGTCGCAAGGTTTAACTATTACCGAGATAATTCCGATTACAAAAATTAAATCGTAGGTGAGTATGCATCAAGGGATTAAGATGCTCTGGGGGGTATTCCATACCCCCCAGACCCCCCGGTTTACAATCAAACAAATTTTGTTCGTGATCTTTCGCTCGAATGACAATATAAATTTTTGAACACCGCATTTTCATTTTCTTTTGTGAAATTTTCTCAAGTTTCCCTACTAGAATATCTAGTGTATAAATGAAGAAAAATCTGAGAAAATCCGAAAAAATAGAAAATTCGAGGAAATCTTAAGAAGTTTTGGAAAATTAGGAAACCTTAGAAAGACTGCAATAAACGATATTTTTGTGCTTTTTGAACTTCCTCGAAAGAAAATCTAGGGTACAAAAATTTGCCTTGTGACTCGTCCGTTGAATGGGGGGGCATTGGCAGCTTTCACCATCCAAAACAGAAGTGACAATTTGGAGAATTAATGACACTACGGGCTGATTATTACCTGCAACGTTGACATAAGTAAAATTACAAATAATCGCATATTTAAACAGGTGTGCAATTATCACATCTACCACATATGGAAAGCCGCCGGCGGTGAAATGGAAAGCAAAAATCACTCTGATTGGTCGATTTTTTATACCAAAAATTATATTAATCCAAACCGGGAAATTTGAATTTTTAATCAAAAATGAGGGAAATTTAACCTTCGGCTAGAAAGGATTAAAACTTGGCAAGTTTTGGCATAAGCAACTACTATCTGTGTTACTTTGGAAGTTAATTATAAAAATATAGAACAGAACAAAATAAGGATGAGGTTCGTTACCTTGTTATTAGAATGGTGATGGTCTCGTCGGCAAATCAAGAAGTTGTACCGAAGTCCAACGATGTCGTCCTTGTTCTACCAAGTATCCAGTTATTATTTATCCATTTAACGCAAAATGAAGAGCCTTACTTGAAGACGAACCAATTCCAATATCCAATCACCCAAAATTTATTTCAACCAGGCGAGCTTTGCAAAAACCAACAATTCACTACCACAGCACTGAGGGAACTGACTTGACTCCGATTTAAAACAATCTCAAATTCGGGATTCCGCATTACTGAGTTTATAATAACAATTATGAAACTAAATTTTCTTCAGTAGGAAATCGGAGGGACGTGGAGCCAAGTTTGCTTCAGTAAAGCAGGGGGAATTCTGCCATTGAACCAGTATGGGCAGAACAAAGATTAAACAAAAATTTCAAAAACTACTGATTTTACAAGTGAAAGACTGCAAATTTAGTTGTCAAAATTCACCAAAAAAAGAAGAAGGATATTATGTATGTTCAGTTGAAAACAATAAAGGACCCCGCACCATTCTTATGGGAAAATATCTTTCTGTAGATTTGGATGATTTATGGATATGTTGTACTTCTCATCATTCTGCACAAATATCTCAATGGGCACAACTTGATGTTATGGGCAGTTTCCGAGTTATAAGTTCTAAAAGCTTTAGATTTAACATGAAAAATTTACAGTTATTTTATTTATTTTTTATATTATTTACCTTGCCAACGAATTAATAGGTGAGTGCTGGTAGAAATTGCAAGTAAACGTCAGAATGTAGGTAATAATTATTTGTAATTATAGAGAATTTATTATTTTATTATTATTACACGGTAAAAGTTTAAAAAAAAAGAAAGAAGTAGAAAAACAAAACACTATGATTTCCCTCACTTTTGCTTGAAAAATCAAATTTCCCGATTTTTCCTGGCGAAATTTGAAAAATTATAAGTTCCCTGTCTTCGTCAAGTATTCTATAAGAGTGAAATCCTGCAATATGTACTGGAGGGTGTTCCACACCCCCCAGACCCCCCGGTTTACAATTTTACCAACCGAAAAATATATTACACAAACTAAGATTAGGACTAAGCGGGAAATTTGAATTTTTAAGCAAAACTGAGGGAAATTTGACCTTCGGTAAGAAAAAATTAAAACTTGGAAAACATATTTATTTAATTACCTTACACCTCATGGAGTGTAGCAGCAACTTTTTGTGTTACTTTGAAAGTTTATTATAAAAATCTGAAGTCAAAATTGTAAACCGGGGGGTCTGGGGGTGTGGAACACCCTCCAGTACATATCGCAGGATTTCCACTCTTTTAAAATACGTGGAGATGGGGAATTTATAATATTACAAATGTTGCCAAGAGTGAAAATCCTTCGATATGTACTGGAGGGTGTTCCACACCCCCCAGACCCCCCGGTTTACAAGTTTACCAACCGAAAAATATATTAAACTAACTAAGATTAAAACTAACCGGGAAATTTGAATTTTTAAGCAATAATGAAGAAAATTTAACCTTCGGCTTAAAAAAATTAAAATTAGGAAAGCATAATTATTTAAAATCAAATTATAAACACAGGGTGTTCTACGGAGCACTTTCCGAAGGGGTCGAACTGACATGTCATAAGGACAGTACACGGGGGTGTTGAGGATTGAACCTCACTCATAACCTTAAGGTTATTATGACCGTAGCTTATTTTAGCTACTGAAAATTGTAATAATTCAAAGTTAAATCAATATAATCAAGAATACAACAATGATATGACATGTTTCGACGTTATTAGGTCTCATCAGTATCATATAGTTGCATTCTTGAAAATATTGATTTGATATTTTACCTTATATAGCATTTTTCGCGCAATACTGTTCAAGAATGCAACTATATGATACTGATGAGACCTAATAAGGTCGAAACATGTCTATCATTGTTGTGCTCTTGATTATATTGATTTAACTTTGAATCATATTTATTTAATTACCTTACTACTCATGGAGTTTAGCAGCAACTTTCCGTGTTAATTTAAAAGTTAATTATAAAAATATAAAGTCAAAATTGTGAACCGGGGGGTCTGGGGGTAAATAAAATTCCCAATCTTCTAAAATACCTACAGATGACAGAAGAATTATACAAATTTCGTTAGAAAAAGCTGGGAAATTTTTTGTTTTTGAGCAAAAGTGAGGGAAATTAAGACGGTCGGCTTAAGAAAATTTGAATTTGAAAAACTTATTTATTTTTATATTATGAAAAAATTTTTAATTTTAAACTTTTCGCGTTAATTCGAAAATATAGAAAAACGGGGAATCCCCCAGTTGCGGGAAACGAAATTAAATGTTTAAATATTTGTTTTATTTTATTGACACACACATACATCCGCAGCCATATTCGACTGACGATCACACATATCGAGTTGAAAATTAATTTTTTTCATGTTAAATCTGGACCTTTTAGAACTTATAACTATTAGGGATCGGATTTTTAGGCATTTGCATGTGTTTTTTGCGTACCAGGCACGTGAAATATTTTTAAAGAAGAATCTGTTTTACTTGTTTTATGTAGTTTTTATTTTGCCTATAAATGCATATTTTGTGTTTAAGTGCATATTTGACTGTTTATTGCCTATAAATGCATATTTGCTTATTATTGGCATATATTTTGCATATTTAGCAAATTAAATAGAAAAAATTTCGTTTTCGCAACGGTTTGAAACCATTTAAGTGTTTTTTTGTTTTGTAATAACTGTTTAAAAACTGCAACATTCAATTAACTCGTGCATACGTCCGACACCTTTAAAACGTTACATCAATATTTGTTACGCCCTGTACTATACTACATATTATTGGAGTTTTTAAGAGTTTTAAGAAACATTTTCAACTTTACCGGTCAAAAATAATAGAAAAAAAATAAATAAAATATTGAAAAACCGAAAATGAGCCTCATCCTCAAAAACTTTCATTTCAAAAATATTCCTTGAGACGTCGTATTTCTAAATATCTATTGAATTTTATTTTACTTTTACTAAACTTTGGGTGCAAATTTCAGAAATCAAAAGAATAAATAATAAAACAATACTTCTAAAGATGTACTCTCGCTGTAACCACATTTCAACACCAACTAAACTTTCAAGAAAAGTAGTTAATTTGCAATTAATTGCACTTATTGCAATACAGCATTTTGAGGCATATTAAAACTTTTTAGCGCATATTTAAGTGCTTATTTTGAAGTTTTTTAGTGCCTATAAATCCGGACCCTACCTGTAACTCGGAAACTGCACTTAACATCAAGTTGTACCTGTAAGTAACAGCCCCGGCCGGAGGGCGAAGCCCGAGAACAGGCCGGGGCTGTTTATCTGGGAACGGCCCGAAAAAGAAGAAGACGGTGGCGCCAGGTCGGGGAAACGCGTACGCGAAATTTCGTCGAAAAAAACTCATTGGTTTTCGAATTATTGCAATTTTTAACCGATCATTATCCCGGGGACAGGTCCCGATGCACTTGTTTTCGTAAGTAACAGCCCCGGCCGGAGGGCGAAGCCCGAGAACGGCCCGAAAAAGAAGGAGACGGTGGCGCCAGGTCGTGGAAACGCGTACGCGAAATTTCGTCGAAAAAAATTTATTGGTTTTCGAATTATTGCAATTTTTAACCGATCATTATCCCGGGGACAGGTTCCCGATGCACTTGTTTTCAGTTTTTTACTTTTTTTTTGTTTTCGTATTCTCGTTTCGAAAAATCGGTTTTTTTTTCTTCAGTTTATTTTTATTTTTTTATTTTTCGGGAATATCGTTAATCCATTCGAACGATGATTTTTTTTCGAAATTTTTACCATACCCCGGCGCAGCTAATCTGTGGGAATTTACTTGGTGGCAGGGGGAATTTTTTTGCTCAGTTTTTCGATATCTCGCACCGTTTTCGAGTTATCGTCATTTTTAAAGAATCTCGTTAATCCAGCCTGTTTGGATCTCGGGCTAACGCCCTCGGGCCGGGGCTGTTTCCACGGGTACGGCACGAGAAAAAAGGTGACGCTTAAGGAAGTAGAGGGGAACGCGTAGACGAAATTTCGTTTGGAAAAATTTCTTTCGTTTTCGAAATAATACGATCTTTAATTTTTCGTTGCACCGGATACAGGTACGTCGGTACCTGTTTCTACTTTTTGCACTTTTTTACACTTTTCTTTTATTTTCGTCGCCCGTTGCGAAAAATTGCTTTTTTTTGTTTTTCGAGTCGTCGCAATTTTTCGGGAATCTCGTTAATCCATTCCAGTTACAATTTTTTTTTGGAATTTCGACTCAAAATTTTTTGTGCACCTGGCCGAACGAAATCGGTGAGGGTTTACTTGATGGCAGGGGAAATTTTTTCGCTCGGTTTTTCGTAATCTCGCACCGTTTTCGAGTTATCGCAATTTTTAGAGAATCACGTTAATCCATTCATGCGCGTCTGGAGTGCTGTACCCATTGAAACATTTGTTCAGAATGACGAGAAGTACAACATACCGAAAAATCAGGCAACTCTACAGAAAGAAATTCTGCCATAAGCATTGATGGGGGGTCCTTTGAGATTGAAGTAGAGAGAGATTGAGGCTTGAAAATAAAATAAAAATAAGAATAAAAACAAAAATAAATTAAATCAATACTTTTATAGTTTCAATAATTTTATTACACCAACAATCATATCTTAATATTAAGTTTAAATAACAAAAGTTAATTGTAGTAATAAAATTTTAAATAAAAAATATTTCCTAAAAATAACATGGAAGCATTTGTATATTCGGAGCAGCTAAAATAAAAATTTCCCGCAAGCTTTGAGCAATGCGATCTGTGAACTATTTACAATGAAAAATTAAACCCTTATAACCAAAATTATTATTAACTATATAGAAAATATAAATTGTCTATTATTATTATCATTATTATTTAGTATATTCTATTGTTTTCATATCACTCCATCATATTAAAAAATAAGTGTAATTCACAAGAAGTAAAAACAATAGAATATAAAATGTTGTTTGTAAAAATAAAAGAAGCTTGTTCTAAAAGCTAACGTTTCACGTTTGTTTCTAAAATCTACTACAATACAATATAAGTACATCTGTGGGTTTTCTGAGTATTGAGGTATAACAGTAATTATTTTATTATTTCTTTATTTTTTGTCGACACTTGAGTTTATAAACGGCATGTGTTGTACTGTATCAAGGCATCTTGTTGCAATGAAGGATCTGAACCAATGCAATGTTTAATAATGACAACACTCTGGAGGCAGTTTAAACTGAATTCTATCCTTCTGTGTTTATCTATAAAGTCAAATTCTAAGCAAATCAGTTTTTGCTCTGCTATCGCGTATATTGCTTTTCCTTCGCTTGGGAAAAAGGCATTGAGTATGAGGTACTTTAGTCGATATCTGTTTTGTGTTATTATATTGGACAAGCAAGAAGAGAAAAAATAGTTTTTGAAAACGTAAAAACAACGTAAAAACTTTTGGGCTGGGGGGGGGGGTTTAGGTGATATTAGAAGTTGACTTTAAATTGTGCACTACCTGCTTACTAATATGATACGGCTATACAAAACAATCAATTAATCCTATGTCACGCCAAACGTAGTCGCTTTCAGTAACAAAATCTACGATTCTTACATACAGACCAAATATGTATCAATTTTTAGAAAGATAAACTTTAAAACGTATATAATTTTATAAAATATCTAAACCACTACCTTTAGGTACAAATTTTTAATACTGTTAATTTTATATTTTAAATATATTTATATAATTTAAATTTTTTTATCGCAATAAGTGTTGGCATGAACAGATATGCAAGATACTTAACGAACCATCGACAATCATGAACTTTTTTTTACATTTACACAAATTCTTACATTTATCATGACCATAATCTTATCAACATTGGATGCCTCATCTAAACTTATGGCACGATTAAAAAAATACTTTTGAATTTTCCAAAATTTCTAAAACTAAATTTTTATTATATAGGTACTAAATTTAAACAAAAGTCTTTGGTTCGACCATTATCACAAATAAACAAATTGAATAAATAAAAAAATTTTTAAATCTAATCAGACGTAATTTTCAATTCACAGCACTAAAGATACAGTCCAATATACATACTGGGGCCAAATCACATATCGTGCCTAATTTCATCAGATCTAAAATCTTAAATTACGTAAAAAACACAATTTACATCACCACCGCTTTCACTTTCAAGTTACACTACTAAATATACCTAAACATATAACAAAAATATTGCCGAAAATATTCACAAAGGTAACGAGAAACACATTTTAACATAATAATTCAAAGAAGTAACAATTTCAATATACAAACAATAGTAAAACGCATTGTATGCTAAACGGTATGGGCAAATACAATTTTAATATAATAATTAATTATTATTTAAAAAAAAAAAAATGGGCATCGCAGCGATAATTTATAATAAAAAAATTTGTCGATAATAATATAACAAACAATAATAGTATAGATAAAATAATAGCACCCCGACAAGAAAAGAAACAATGCAAGAAACAATATATAAATACAATGATAATATATATATGTAGTAACTTGATAGTAAAAGTTGCACATCTTTAAAATTGTATTAACAAATATATATAACATCAATCGTGTCCAATTATACAATAATATTAATAAAAAACAAATGCAATCGAGATTGGCACATGATTATTTACAACAATTGAACCCTGGAAAGATATGTACTTGTGAAAACTCACAGTTAACCTGTTGCTAGCTACACTAGTACAGATTCAAGTAATGTAAACATAAATACATACAAGTCAACATTAAAATTTTTCTCATACTTGTCCATTTTTTACACTAGTAGGCACATGCCTACCTACCTACTTCCTTTCGTATCGGGAATAAATCTTTAAGGAGTCATCTCGGCATTTTTTTTACATCCTAACTTATTTCATTTACATTAACTAGTTTAGTTTTCAACAACAACGAATATTTATACTCAAAACGAGTTAAATTTCAAAAAGGAATAATCACTAATATTACACTACAGCTAATTTATGAGCAGTCGTTTTCCATATTCGTTTCTATTTTTTCCCAAACTGGAAAAGGCAGCAAAACATACCCCCACTGAATTCCTATCATATACCCGATTACTATTAAATAACAATTTTTTTTTCCATTTCACTTACTTGTAACACGACTAAATCCTATTGTCCCAGAATTTAAACATTAAAATCGAAAAAGTTGATAACTAAAATCCATCGAGATATGTATGTTACAAAACGTCCACAAATTGACCCCAAGAGAAAAATTTTTGAAGCAGGTACCTATGCCCCGGACCTTTTCGCAAAAACGCGCTTCCCGCTAACTAACCCGCTGAATACGACTCTCTATGCTCTAATTTCGGTCCCCATTAACCAACCGTTAAAACTAAACTATACGGGGGAATCCCGCGAAACGCAAAAAATTCTCTCCGTATAGGTCGATTAAATACAATGAAAATTGGCACATTTTTGTCAAGTTACGAAACGCGTTTATAACGTAGAACGTACCGGTACGTTTTTTCTTCTTTTTTTTTCCTAAATGAAAGTGAGCATTTCCCTCGATACAAGTCAATTTGGAAACAAAGTCTTAAATTTTTTAATCAAACAATTTGCACGAGATGTCTCCGTATTAATTATAATCAGTTGATGTTTTAAGATTTATATATAAGAAGAGGATATTTGGAATAAAAGGTGTAGATATAATTATAAAGGAAGTAAACCAAATCACAGTAACACTGGGAATGTCGCAACTAGGGCAGATCACATGACGTGTAAGAGATTTGTATACAAAATATTATATGATCGCGCCAGATTTGATATGGATGAATAATATAATCGCTAGATATGTTACACTGTTTCGATTGTACACCATTGATAGACTAACTATTATTTTTCGTTTGTAAAATTTCGACATGAGATAACCTATGTGTAAAAGATTAAAAATTACATATCATCTCTCTTAAGTATAGAATAATATTATAACTCTGAGGTTTTGTACTTGTGGTTGGAGCACTGAGACCTGAATGAAGTAGTAGTAGGCTGAGCATTTTAGGCCGGCGGGCGAGAGCATGGGGGCGACGGCGGTCAGAGCAGACGAGGCGGTTGTGGAGGTGGCGGGGGTTGCGGCCCCAGCACGCTCTTGATGGCCGAAGTCTTGAGCAGACGTTTGAGCATACCGCTGGAGCCACGATGCTGCAAGCTCTTGTGCGTAGTCAGAGAATTCTTGGTGCGATAACGACGATGGCAGAATTCGCACACGTACAACGTGTCCGATTGTTCGTGTTTATCTTGGAAGTGACGTTTGAGAGAGTAGTAGCAGCTGAAGGTGCGACGGCAGTAAGGACACTCCTGAGGCTCGTTGATGCCGCCCGAGGTGGGCGGGGGCATCCGCACGACGGCGCCTGCAACAGCCAGCGTACAGACGGGGCCCGCGCGCCCTACACCACATGCCAGCAACCCACACAGAAGCAACTCAATATAACAAGCGAGCGGGATAGGTACCTGGGAGGCGGGGAGGCTAAAAGAATTTTATGTCGATGTCTCCGGGCCGCGACTTGTGGTACGTGTAGATGTGCGTCATCAGTGAATTCCGGGAGCAGTACACGCGCTCGCAGATGACGCAACGATATTCTTCTTGTCGCTCGGCGTGTTTGTCTGCGATGTGGCGCTTCAGCGAAGCCTTAGAGCACAACATCTTACCACAGAGCTGGCACGTGAACACCTTCTTCGGGGATGCCCCTGCAACAGCAAAACCAAGCTCGCTATGGTCCAGTCCGAGCGTGTTGCCACCAGCAGAATCCGGACGCGCGGCCGCGGCCCCGACCTACCGCCGCCGTCGCATCATGTACTACCTGCCCGACACCTAGTGGGGCGGGCGGGTGCAAGTCGCGAGCCCGCCCCACACACCTAACTACACACAGGGCTGCATCTCCTGGTGGCAACACTTGTGTGTGAACAGTAGGGGTCAGTGGGGGAGGCTCCGTAACAAGCAAAATAAAACTCAAGCTACGTTGCCAATGTAAAAATATATTTAAACATAAATAAAAGGTTATACAACAGTACATAAAATATAATATTGCATCTAACAACATGAACATGCGCAATGCAAACTATAACTAATAACTACACAGGACGAATGAATAAAAGGGGTTGCCAATCTCTTACCGAATCAGTCCAAAAACAATAAAAGCTCAGTCTTAACAAATACCGCTTAACTTGCAACGAACTCAGTTCTCTTAGTGTCGTTACATAATTATATGTTTTAATTTCACTTTAAGATACAAATCAGTACTAGAAATAACAACTATTAGAGGAGATCACAAATTTATGCCAAACTTTCGCGCCCATTATTTAAAAATATACTAACCTCGAAATTTTAAAAACTGTCAAAAACATCACGTGTGTGTTTTTGGCATACATTCATAAAATCGTCTAAATACATTATAATTTCAGTCTTTTAATAAGCAAGTCCTGTTCTCTCTATACAATAATTTAAAATAATTTATAAAATATATAAAGTAAAATTTAAAGAAAAGATTAATCTATGTATATTTTTATGTATAATATAAATGGAAGAATCCCTTTCACCGCCTAATTTATGTATTATAATATATAAATTCTAGCTTTGATTTTTAAACTTTCAGGCTTTTCGATATATACAATAATTGTCAAAGCTTCGATTATTACACATCAATTATATTATAAAAACTTTAGAAAATTCAAAAAAAAAACTTAAAAATATATTTAAATATCACAGAGCCAAATCAATCAAAAAGGTCAAATTGTAATGTGTAACAATAAAAGTTTCACAAAAATATTTGTATTAATAAGAATTTTCTTTGTTATTATTTTTAACATATCGACCGTATACACCCACGCCTATATACAGGGTGGTCGACCCACGAAACGACGTTCACCCCGATCGTCGTTGGATTTTTTTTTTAATTTTTTGAATTTTTTTGAATTTTCGGTCGGCCGCCCTGTGCACACGCGCGCATAACGTGCGGCGCATAATATACGGCAAATTTATTGACCGTTTACAAGAAGTATTATTATAATATATTAGAATTATCTGCTAAATAATATAAATATATCTGTGAATGAGACAGCTTGACAAATCAGAATCTTTTAGAAAAACTACTGCGGGGGCTTAATGTAGTTATGTCAATATTTCGAGTAGTGTGCAATTTCGAGAAACAACATTGTTTTTTTTTAAATATAACTTTTCTTCTTTTATAAAATCAATTTGTGTCTAGAGACTAAGGTTACTGTTTTTGTCTACGATGGTAGATGCTTCGATGGTTATTTAAGGAGTTTAAAGTCCTGAACACTTTGTGGCAAAGTGTGCACACAGCATTGTTGAGAGGCTGCAGATGTTGTTGTTCCTTGTGTCTTTTCAGAGTGAGTTTGGTGCTGAGCAGTTTGCCGCAGACATCACAGCGATGGGTAGCCATCAAAGGAAGAGGTAGGCTCAGTCTTCGAGCTGATCACCGGGAACACATAACACCAATTAGGCCCCCGCTTTACTTCAGTCAAGCATGTCTTACATTATTATGTTATTTTATTTTTTATTTATTATATTTTCTCACCCTTATTACCCTAATCTTTTTTTTTTATTTTTCAACTTTATTTTATTGTGTGAACCACCGGAAACCTTAATCGTCCGATTAAAATTCCCGAATGGCAATAAATTATTAAAAAAAAACTTTAAACTAACTATAAGTTTACGATGTAAAAAGCAATAATCTCGTGAAAGAACGCAAAAAGTTACAATCGACCGTCAAGTGTTTTCTATCCGGCTCGAAGGACCAACTATGGGTTGGCATTTTTTTTGTTTTAGAAAGTAGTAGTAATCCTATCTAATTTTAATAATAACAAGATTATTCCTTTACACAGCAAATATAAATTATATAACAACATGATTTTTGCACCATCGCAACATAAAAAACAATATAAATACACATAACTAACATATTCATTTGTACGTTCGTAAAAAATGTAAACGTTACAATCTCCAAAATGGAACTCGTAAAATATTAGTTAATAAAGAACAAACAAAAAAAACAAAAGGTTTTAGTGCGTAAAATTTAGTTACGTTAACAAAAATAAGTCCATTGAAGAGATCAACAAATATTATAAACAAAAATCTAAATAATAAAAACAAGTAAAAATAAGGAACAATAATTAATAATAATAATTATTAAGCACATTCATGGACGTATATTGCTATGTTGTAGAGTCCCAAAACAAATTTTTTCTCTTTGCAGCTATGCTTCACAAGTAGAAGGAATGTGGTGGAATCATATCATCAGTCTTAATATTCTTGATGTTCCGATGATAAATACTTTTGTGATTTCGAAGTGAATTCAAACTGCTGTAGACTCGTTTGCATATGTTGCACACTGGTTCTCGAGAAGGTCGCATATGTACATTCTGAATGTGCCTCTTGAGTCTCGTCAATGATGACAGGCTTTTGTTGCAAGGTTGACATCTGAAGTCCTCCACACCTGGCGGCAAAAAGGGCCTTATTAGCCTCTCTTAGCCGCACTTCAAAGCTATTTACACGCCTTAACTACTAAATGATAACCCCAACTATACCACAAGCTAATCATGAATTAATATATCAAGTGCAAGTTCCCCAAAAAAATTAACAAAATACCAATAAGCCAACTTATATTCCAGACGTTACTAAAACACGAATTCTACTGAAGCAACAACATTCTTGAACAAAAGTTCCCTATTTATTAGGTATTGAGTACTCACATGTGCAGTGCTTTTTACGTTTCAGTAGTACTTGGTCAGTTCTTGGTATCGTTAGGCGACCAAAATCGAAATATAAATTTACTTTTTGGTAAATAATAAAATACTTAAGATATTTCAACTAACTTGATCTTTCAACTATACAGTCTGTCGATTACACGATTACATTCTGAACTTCCCCCGTATCTTACGTTTATTAAACGTCGAAAATCGATATCGCTTCCGACAGACTATACAATTGTCATTGTCATATTAACAAAATATCAAAACACTTCGGTACATGTAGAGCACTTCAATTTACAAAATCAATGTTACATAATCGTACGGGGTGCAAATAAAAAAGAAAACGTCAACTTGGTTCAGTTTTATTTGCACTACACATCCACTTTCGGGTAGGTCGATAGTTTACATTTCATGAGAAAAAATAAAACTTTGATTACAATACTATCAACTCGCTTAGGTAGAGCAAACCCATGATTTCTTTTTTTTTTTATTCGCATCACACAAAGACGGCGAAAAGATAACCAATTAATTTGTTCTACCTGGTAATAGCTTAATGTGTGTTAGAGTAAAATTGGTCAAATATTGTACGTTTACGACTCTTTCTAAAAGATTATGGGGAATCCCTAGGGTAACCCCGAAACCGGTCACGCGATATTTTTAATTGCTATCTGCATTTTATCTCGTGTGTAAGGTGCTATCTCTATTGTACCTTAAGATATGTATTGTGAAAGAAGTATGTTTTTGTTTGGGAACAGTTCGATAACGAAACCCCTTCCCCCCAATCATTTGAAATAATAAAAATTAATTAATTTGTATTTTAATAATTATGTAATCTTGGCTGCTATTACGCATATAGATCTCATTTGATCAGGCGTTTCAAATGCTTAAGCGTTAAAAATCTGCGTTGAGTGAAAACGTGCGTTTATGTTTATTCCAAACCGAATGATGTTAAAATTAAATTATCAGTTGACATTTGAGGATGGTACTTAACCTATACTTGTGTATTTGTTATTTAATTATCATATTGCGAAATATTTGACGAAGAAAATTGGATGTTTATTGTATTAGTTATTCAACAAATTCAAAATATTTATAATAAAATAATAAAATTGCAAAGCAGCTATTTACGTAAATTCACGAGATTCGGGCATGTCTTCTAGCGGTTTCGGTCTGGATGGGTGACCGATAAAGTAGAAAAGGAGGTCGTGTTTAAGGGTTAAATAATTCAAGCGCTAGACCAAACGCGAACATTCTGCTTGTCTTTTTCGTTAAATTAACAAATTTTTCCAGATTTATTTTTCCAGAATTACTTTTTTTATTACCCCCCCCCCCCCCACTCTTTTAACCTCATATTTACTGTACATTTTTATGATCGAAATAAAATAGCAAGCGAAAGTTTATAGTAAATCCAAAAACTTTAAATCGCCAGCAGAGAAAATAAAGTTTTCACTTTTCGTCCGTAATAACTGTAGTTTAAAGTTTTTAATACTATAGGATCGTCTTTTCTCAGACCCCCCCTCCGGTCAGGAATCCCATTGTTTGCCTTTTTCTGTATTTATTAATTTCCAACAATTTCGGTATCAATAATAAAGTATATTATTACATATTATATTATTCCAGATAAGTGAAGCCTGACAGGCTCCACCGGTGAACTGGAGGGTTAATAAAACAATAATTAAGGTAAAACTTGGACATATTGGTTCAAAATGTTGATTTTCTCACAGTGCTGTTGTGTAGCTTCTTTGACAAATACAATACGGCACAAGATTTCTGACCGGGGGGTCTGGGGGGTATGGAAAACCCCCCAGGTACATTTAAAAATATTATTGATAGTCATAAGAACTAAAATTTCGTGATTTTGATATCAGTAATTACAATGAATAAACAAACAAAATAATTACAATGAAGTTATCATTCTTCTTCTTCAACTGTAGTTTGAACTTTTTAATAATATAGAATTGTGTGCCTGGGGGTATGGAATACCCCCCCGGACCCCCCGGTCAAGATTCCTATAGTTTACTTTTTTCTATTTTAATAATTTTCAACAATTTCTGTATTAATAATAAAGTGTATTACATACTATATTATTCCAGAGTCTGACAGGTTTCACCCGTGGACTGGAGGGTTAATAAAATAATGATTAAGATAAAAATTAATACTTAAAAAAAGTACTTGAAAAAATTGGACATATTAGCTCAAAATGTTGATTTTCTCACAGATCTATTGTGTAGCTTTTTCTGCAAACTGAATACAGGGGAGTCTGGGGGGTATTTCATATCCCCCAGGAAAATTAAAAAATATTATTGATACAGTCACAAGAATTTAAAAATTTCACGATTTTGAGATCAGTAATTGCAATCGAGTTATCATTGTTCTTCCTCAACTGTAGTTTGAACTTTTTAATAATATAGAATTGTCTGCACTGGGGGGTATGGAATACCCCCCAGACCCCCAGGTCAAGAATCCTAGTTTACTTTTTTCTATATTAATAATTTTGTTAAAATAATTTCGGTATTAATAATTAAATGTATTACATATTATACTATTCCAGTGCCTGACAGGCTTCACCCGTGGACTGGAGGGTTAATAAAATAATAATTAAGGTAAAACTTAATACTTAAAAAAACTACTTGAACTTATTAGCTCAAAATGTTGATTTTCTCGCAGATCTGTGTAGCTTTTTTGGAAAACTGAATACAGTACAATATTTCTGAACGGGGGGTCTGGGGGTATGGAATACCCCCCAGATAAATTCAAAAATATTATTAATACAGTCACAAGAATTTAAAAATGTCACGATTTTGAGATCAGTAATTGCAATCGAGTTATCATTGTTCTTCCTCAACTGTAGTTTGAACTTTTTAATAATATAGAATTGTGTGCCTGGGGGGTATGAAAATAGGTCAAGAATCCTATAGTTTACTTTTTCTATTTTAACAATTTCCAACAATTTCTGTATTAATAATAAAGTGTATTACATATTATAACTATTCCAGAGCCTGACAGGCTTCACCCGTGGACTGAAGGGTTAATAAAATAATAATTAAGGTAAAAATTAAGACTTAAAAATAGTACTTGAAAAACTTGGACTTATTTGCTCAAAATGTTGATTTTCGCACAGATCTATTGTGTAGCTTCTTTGCCAAACTCAGTATTTCAGTATGTCTGACCGGGAGGTCTGAGGGGTATGGAATACCCCCCAGGCAAATTCAAAAATATTATTAATACAGTCACAAGAATTTAAAAATTTCACGATTTTGAGATCGGTAATTACAATCAAGTTATCATTGTTTTTCATCAACTGTAGTTTGAACTTTTTAATATTGTGCGCCTGGTGGGTATTCCATACCCCCCGGACCCCCCGGTTAAGAATCATATTGTTTTTTTTTTTTAATAATTAAGGAAAAAATTACTTTAAGCAGTAAGAAAAACTTGGAATCAGATAAATACTGAAGAACAAATGGATAAATGGAATAATTTTGGCTCAAAATACTGATTTTTATTGCGGAGTTTCTCTGGTGGACTCAATAAAGCATAATATAAATCAAGAGCTTCAAATACCCACAGGCAAATTCAAAAATATTAAAAAATAGAACCTGCGATTGACGAAAAAAGTCAAAATTTTATTGTAATTTCTAATTTCAGTTGTTTTTTATTTTATTTTAATTTTTATTAATTATCACATATCCCGAGATGTATATGAATCGAGGAGATTCTGATTTTAGCATTTGATTCTTGAGAAGCTGCACCGTGAAGCCTCAGCTGTTTTAGTAAACATCTGCTTATCACTGCCGCGCAGCAATAGATTAACAAAATTCTGACGCGAATTGGTAAATATATTAAAAAAATTTGTCTACCTTTGGCTAGATCTTCCGTAATTTTCGAGTTATAATAGAAAAACTATCTGTATAGGTAGTGTCAATCCGTCTTATTTTCATTTGCAAGAGCATCTTCATTAGTGAAGTATTAAAACAAAATCTTAATTTTGGACAGTCCAAATCCTTTAAAAATATAGAATTTCATAGAAAATTAGATTGATTACTCAATTTTATCTTAAAGCTCAATAATAATTAAAAGTAAGGTAGCATATGAATTCCCTTATTTTTCCTTATTTAATTAAAAAAATATTAAATAATAAAAATGTGTTTCTAAATAAATTAGAACTTTTTCAAAATATTTAGAAATTCTTCATTTGTTTTTTTAATTATTGTTTTTTAATTCTAAACTATACTAAATAAAGGGGGAGCCCGTATGTACCGTACCCCTAACTATTAATTATTAGAAAATTCTGAATTAAATTTAAAAAAATTATTAATAATTCATCGACTTTCAGCAGAAATATTTCTGTATTTTTGCTTCTGTGAGAGATCCGAAGAAGACAAAAATATTAGTGTGAAAAGCTTTGTATAAATTTAATTAAATATTTTTCGCGACCTAATAATTTTATCTCAGAAGATTTGCCGAAAAATTATCAAGTCTAGAAATACGCAACACTTAACAGTCATGACCAAACCTAATGGCCAAGGATAAACTCCAAAATAAAAACATAAACAAATATTGATAGAAATGGGGTCAACAGTACCCTATGAGGTAACAAAATTATCGCCCAATTATATTAATAAAAGTCAAAAATTAAAATCACGATAATTTAAAAATTCCAATTATTACAAAATTATCTAAAATTATGAGTATGAACGATCACGTTTACTCCGGGAAGGAAGGGGGGAATAAAGGGGCATAAAATTAAAAAATAACATGTTTTTCCCTCCCAAAAAAATACTAAAAAATTCGAATTGATGTTATTCGTACAGTAATTCAATCTAAGGTAGTTCCCACACTATAAAAAATAGTTGCGTGAGTTTATCAAAGTAAAGTCCGCTTGGTAACGCAATCTCCCAGTCTTTTTTTTCAAACGCAAGAGTCGAGCAGATTAGTTTAACTTTCGGGAAAACAATAAAAAGAGTCATAAAAATACCACGTGACCAATTTTTATAAAATTCTGTACAAAATAAAATATGTTAGTTATTCTCAGACCCTAAGACACTCTTCTACCACTTCACTTGATTATTCTATTTGGTAATTAAAATTACTCAGTTTAAATTTATTTTATTCGGAGACGATCCATGATACTGACTTCTGTGGCTAATAAGAGAGTTCCTCGAGCGGTATGATTTTCCACAAACATTACATTCTAATATTTGTGGCATATAATAATGCGTGTCGGCAAGATGGCGCTGAAGAGACCACGAACGTGAAAACCATTTGTGGCAAAGCGAGCAGTAAGACTTCTGACCTGATCCTCGGCCCCCGGTCTCTGCAACAACAGGGGGCTGATACCAGGCCACACTACAATTCTAATACTTAAGTCTAAATTTTTCAAAATTGAAAAAATAATACAAACGTATTAGGACGAAAAAGCTTGGCACAGAAAACCGTACCAAGCTTTTTCATAACAAAAACTTAACAATAAAACTTAGCCTACTCTAACTTGAAACAAAAACTCAAACCTTACAGTAAACTCTGACCAAATTTTTTTCCTAACTTTTAAACTATAAATTAGATAGGGAACTACGTTGGTTTGCAAAACGTTTACTCGTAATTGTTTTTAATTATTAAATTGGCTTCCCCAAATTAAAAAATATAAAATCAATCAACAGCACAAAAACAGACCAGGGACAACTGAACGAACACACACAAACACGATGTTAAACATTCCGAACACGAGACATTAGTTTTCTATTTTTTGAAAAACTTTAACCATCGGATAGTTTGTTAACGCGATTTGATTTTTTTGGGAAAAGTACTGCACCCTGCGTTAAAGTTTTTCTTACTCCAAAAATCCATTACGAGAGAGGCTGGTTGAAAATTTGCACGAACAGCAAACATTTTTTTTGAGCAAAAAGACGTAACGGATTTTTGGGTAATAAAAAGTTTTTGAATGAACGAAAATATCGTCGGAATTTCGTGAGCCAACGGAAAAATTTGAATGGTCGAGATTAAAAATGAAATTGCGATTCCGACGATGTTTTCCTTCCGGACAGTTTCTTATCGTCACGGTAGAGAAAGAAATTGCTCCGGATTCAGATTTTAAAAAGTTTTAATAACGGAAATGTCTTACCTTGAGACGTACCGGCTAAACTGTCAGCGTTGGACTGCAACGATTGATTTAGACCTGGCAACAAAAAGACTAATGTTAAAATGCAGTTAACTCGAAGTTAACTGCCAACTTAAAGCCATGCGTTTACGAAATTACATGCTTGACGTAACTCAAGACAGCTTCGTCAAATTATGATCAATTTTGACCTTGAATATTTTAGACTGCTTCCTGACTGGGGAATCGAAGTCGGTAGGAAGATAGCCCAATGGATAATGGGGAGTGCGGACAGTGAAAAGGCAGCCACCTACCGTCTTCATCGCTAACGCTGCTTTTTCACTATATCACACATCCCATTTTACTGCGCTTATCCATTGGTATCGTCCTGCCGACTTGGATTCCCTGGACAGGAAGTGAGTAGCTCTTAGACAATAGCAAGAAAGCAACATTTGGGTCATGCCAGAACAAATAAAGCGTAAAAACGATCACAAATTTGCGAAATTGTCTAAACAAGTTCGTGCAACACAAATCAACATAGAATACTAACCTCCCAAGGCAGAAGGGTCGGCGGCTAGAGCCGCCATACTAAAGTTAAAGCTTCCTGCTGCCGTTGCGAACAATTTACTCTCGGAGGGTGTGAGATAAGGTCCAATCGGACTATCGTGGTCGTCGTGGTCGCCGCCAGAACTCCCAGAGAGAGGTCCTTGTGGCATATTATTACTAGGCCCATTATCGTTAGGTAAATCTGTAGAATCGTTACTATTCTCTCCATCTTGATTTGTACTACATAAAAGCTCCATAGGTTCAGATTTAATGTCGTCGTTATTATTTGTACGACTATTATGTGTAGGTGAAGGTGAACACGGTGAATTATCTCGTTCTGTACTACTGATTCCGTTACCTTCGTTATCGTTTCTATGTAACGAATTGAGGTGGGAATTTGTTGTAATATTTGAATTTAAATTGAGTATAGTACTTTTCATGGCGCTTGGTGAAAAATCCGCAGGCTGCGTTTGTGGAGGAATACCAATGGGATGTGATAAATTGAGTTCGTTATTATTATTATTGTTTCCATGCATTAAATCGGACCGGGCACGTTTCAATTCATTTTCTGGGTCCGACGATATCCGACGTTCACGGCGATGTTGCAGTGCAGCACGACGCAACAATTGATTTACGGTGGCGCCGTGCGGCGGCGATGAAGGTGACGTGAACAATGCATCTTCGACTAACTTTTCGTTAAATGTTGGGTGATGATTTGAGATGGGCGTTGATTGTTGCGATCGCACCAAACTTTGAACTTGTGCCAACTGAAACAAAAAATGCAAAAATTGGTTAGCCAAATTCGTAATCTTGGTAAATCCACGCAATTAAACGTTTAATCAAACTAATTTGCGATAGCCAAAAATGCTTGCGTGGGTAGGTACAAATTAAATTTCGCAAAAATTGCCTATTAAATAAATTACACAAATTTTTAAATCCAGTCTGGAAATTGCTTTAGTGCTCCGGGGGCTTCTAGAAACATAATGCACCGACGAAACCCTAAAATAATCAATGGGTTCGCTAATTGTACCTACGTTGAATTTTAATGCCGTGCAAAAAGTGGTAATTCAAAATGTAACAGCGTCGAGATGATGTTCGAAAATAAAAACGAGATAGAAAATTGGAAAATTTGTAGTGGATGCGAAGCATTATTAGGTTTTACTCACTCGCATTCATTCATTCAATTCAGAATTCTATTCAAGGAAACGTTCGTGTCGGTTAGCGTACTACACGCTAGTAATTTCCGTCATAGTAAATTTTACATGAAAATTAGTTCGGCCAAAAGTAAACTTATTAGAAAATTTGACTTTAAAAGTTTTTCCGAGAAAGTTCAGTTTTCGAGTTAAGGAAACGATGAACTCGACAAGATTATGAGATCAATCTGTCAGAGCGCATGAAAATTACCGCATACGGGGAAAATTCGACACAACATACATTTTTTCGGAAAATCTTACCTGGTCGCGATCGTCTCCATGCTGTTGTTGTGTGAGGCCACTGACGCGCAAAACCTCTGCTGTTTTGAGGAATGATGAAAGAGAGCGTTGATGTACGTTGACTTCTCCATGGTAGATAAATTCAACCAATGCATGAAGATCCGTCCACGCAACATCTTGTAGTACTATCACAGGGTGTTTACAGGGGGTCGACTTGAAATTAAAAAAATACATTAACTATAATACAACATAAATCTATTAACCCGTGGTGCACATCACAAGTTAACGGGTTCCCTAACTCCCAAAAACCTTTCAGATTGCTTTTAACCTTTTTTTTTAACGATTGGATAAGATAAATTCATTTGGAAACTTTTATGCTAATCACAATTAGGCAAAGTACGGTCAACTATAAAAAACCAAGTCGCAATTCCAAAGTGGCTGTTAAACCTGCAGTTAACAACTGCGAAGTGGAAAGTTTCCAAGTTACCGTTTCGAGCATAAATTATACTTGTAATAACCAATCCCGACCTGATAATTTGATTGCACTTTCAAAAATTTCGCGTTAAACACGAATTTTTTAAATTCTTACATTTATCGACATAAACAGCAGCATAATTTATTGCTTTAAAATATTTTTTATTCAATTTTCTACCAGCGTAAATAAAAACTCACTTCTGCTGGGGGGAGGGGAGGGGGGGCTACGTACATAACAACAATTCACTATTTGTTTGGAGCTTTTCAAAATTACTTCGTCGATCTTTGAGATATTTGTAAATACAGATTTCTTAACAACAAAATTTTTAAATTATATTTTTTCGAAAATAGGGGGTTGCCACGACAACGGCAAGGATAAATCGTATAGTAAGTCTTCTGCTTTGGGTGTTACTTCAAAAACAAAACAAAAAACACAAAAATTCAAATTTTTAAAAAAAAATTATTCAAATTTAAAAAAATAATTTAAAAATCAGATGTTCCTATTTACTTATACTATACGAAAATGCACAATTCTCAAAGGAAACTGTCTCTCAACTACGTCACCAAAGAGCTATGTTGGATACACAATAAGAAAATGCGTTTTCTGCGTTGATGAAGTAAGCCGGACAACATTTCTGACATCTAAGCACCACTTTTCAAAATCTTATATAAGTAATCTGTTTAATAATTTTTAAATATATTAACCGAAGTCGAAGAGAAAATCACAAGGCAATTTTTTTGTACACTAGATTTCCTTTTACGCGATTTCCCCGGAATTCCTTCTGAATTGTCTTAAGATTCTCGTTGGAAAAACAAGAAATTTCCATTGATTTCCTCAGATTTCCCTTCATTTGTGCACCAGATTTCCCCAAAGAATTATCCCATCTATTTAAGAAAATTCTTTCATTGATTTTGTTTGTTGATTTGGGGGGGGGGAGCAATAAATAAATTTATTTTAAAAAATAAATGAATTTTCCTTCAATTTGTCTCAATGGGTGCATTTTATTGTTTTTTTTTAGTTTCTGTACTCATCGAATTAGTTACCCCAACCCTCAAAATGCTTTCCCCCCCCCTGTCCTGTATCTTGTTACCAAATACCCCATAAACGACAAAACTAACTAAACTACGAATCTATAAACGTATAAATCTATTCTATTTTGACTGAAATTCAAAGCAACACAAAATTACTGTACTGGTACTGATTGATATTCTATAACCCCCAAACCTCCCGGTTTTCAAGATCGAGCATGATTTTGCATTAAGTTCTGTGATTGATTGCAGTAAATTTCACTTTTAACACTTTAAGATCAAATATAATATATTATCACTATGTTACCGGTGGCGGGGGTGAGGGGGATTCTAAAAAAAAGAAATTTTATATCTTGAATTGGATTATCCATATTTAAATTTATATACAGTTTGATAGGTCGACCAGCAACGGTTCGTAATTTACTATAATATGAAAAAATGTGGAGTCAAAGGGTATTTCTACCCATTTTATAAAACAAAATCGAAAAATTGTTCTGGAGGGTATTCCATACCCCCCAGACCCCCGGTTTCAAAAACCCATGTACTATATTAAATAAAAACCTTTGTATTTTGGTGTAAATTAAACTTTAGTTCGAGATTTATTAACTTTGTTTAAAAATGCGCAACATTGAAGTTTCGAAAACGTTTTTGAAATTATAATTTTGGGTAAAAATAAGTTGGAAAATTATTTTGAAAATAGGTTTTATTTTGGATAGTAATAATGAAATTTAATTAAGAATAAGTTTTATGTTGTTTGAATACAAATACTTGGGTACTGGGAGTATTCTATATTCCCCAAACCTCCCGGTTTCAAAAAAATGGTTTGTACATTCAAGTTCTGTGATTGTGATTGTATCAAATCTGTGGTCACATGTTAGACTATGCAGACTTATTCCCTTCTAGCATGTGACCACAGAAATAATAACTGATCAGTTTTGCAAAACAAATTAATCTAACTATAAATTTTTTGGCACCGGGGGGTCAGATGAAAGGATTCAAATACAACTCAAACAATGATTATGAAATAATTAATGTAACACAGACTCTCTAGTCTAGTGTAATAGTCAAAGGATATTTCTACCTATGGGGTTGTCCTTTAACACGTGAGGTTCTAACAGGAGGGGAGGGGCTTAGAATAACATCACGATTGATCACGATTGGGGGTGAAATCCCGAGCGAGCAAATTTATGCCTAAAAGCAACATAACAACAATATTTGGCTCTCAGCTGGCTTCTGGCACTGGACCTTGTGACTCCACTTGTCGCCCCGCTGCCCGCGGCCTTCTGTCTTGCCGACCGTACTTGAAAAAATTTTTCAAAAAAAATACACGTGATGTTGGGTAGGGGGGGTAGGGGTAGCCGAAAACCTCACGACGTATCACCAAAGGGGAGGGGGGGTAAAAAAATTGCATAAAAAACCTCACGTGATTAAAGGACGATCCCTATTTTATAAAACAAAATTGAAAAATTGTTCTGGAGGGTATTTCATACCCCCCAGACCCCCCGGTTTCAAAAACGCATAGTTTGCATGAATGTTAAATAAATAAACACCATTATTTCTTCTATATTGCTAAGTCTTTTGATATAAACTCAGTTTTACTTCGAAATTCATTAACTTTTGTTTAAAAAAGGGCAACAAAAAAAATGTTGAATCAAATTTTGAAATTATAATTTAGATAATAAACTGAAAAATTATTCTGCAAGTTGGTTTAATTTTGAATAAAGTAATAATGAAATTTAATTAATAATAGGTAAATTTATGTTTTTTGAACACAATTACTTGGGTAATGGAAGTATTATATATCCCCCAAACCTCCCAGTTTAAGACAAATGGCTTGTACATTCATGTTCTGTAGTTGTGATTGCATCAAATAATAACTGCTTATTTTTCAAAACATATTAACTATCACTTCTGCGGCACCGGGGGGTCTGGGGGGTATGGAATACCTCCCAGTTGAAAGAATTCAAATAAATCTCAAACAATGAGTAAGAAATAATTATGTAAAACAGACACAATTTCTGGATGAAAATGAAAACTGTTGACTTTCAATAGTTAGAAGTCAGAAGTAATAAAATAAGTTATTCCTGTCCGAATTTCTTATTAAAAGTGGCCGGTTTGTCATAACAACAACAAAGTTAGTAAACCAAAATAATTAATACCTGTGATTAAAATTGTCAGCTAAGTAAACATTGTGGAATTTAATGTACCTAGCATAGTTAAAGTAAATTAAAATATTATTAGCGTGGAAGTAACTTTATTTTTGTTTTAATATTGAAAAATTAAAAATAAAAATAAAAGTTAATGCAAAGCATTACAATAGATGGATTGACTTTTAAATTAGTAGGGTCATCTGTTGATAATATTTTGAACTACACCAGGTATTATAATAATTAATAAGTTAATCCAAGAAAATGCAAAACTTTAGCATTGATTATAAATTTTGAAAGATGCGCAACCTTCATATTATTATCTTTGTTTTTAAAAATTTCGATTTTTTAAAAACGGAATATCATTATTCAAAAAGGTTGGGTTACCGCATGAATGAGAAATATTATTTCCAAGGCTGCAGTGTTTAAAAAAAATTGAATAAGAAAATGAGATCATCGGTGGACGTACAGATTTTGGGTGAATTAACCATTGATAAAATCTGCAAATTTTATGCGCATTATTTATTTATAGGAAATGCTGCTCTATGACTGCGTTTATATCAGTTAATCGAACTAAAGAGAGGACAAAATGAATATTTACACTTAAAAATCAGGGGTCGGCACACTGCACCCGCGGGCGTCATTATCCGCTGCAGGATTAGTCTGTCGCCCAACACCGGAAATTCACACGTTTCATTCAAAAATGAGAAAAAATCTATAAATGACTCCCCCGAGATAAGAAATTAATCAGTCTAAGTTTAACGATTAAATTTTTTCCCGCTGCACCCTCAAACATCTCGTGGGTAAACAGCGTCATATACGACCTTGGGATTCACAGCGGAAGACGTAGACAACAGGAAAAAGCGTAGAGCATACAAATTTGCATTTTTTTAGGTGTAGGGGAGCAGGGGAGGCCTAAAAGTAAGTATGGAGAAAAATTCCATGGCGCTGAGAAAACCAATTTAAGTGGTTAGTGACATCAGCAACGACTTTATTTATTTACTTTTTCTCTTTTATAGACACGAGGTTATTTAATTAGCATTTTCTTGAACTTAACAAGTTAAATTGTGCGATTAATAGGACGAACCACGTGACGTGACTTAATAAAAAATGGCGCATATTGACATAAAGAGCGAAAACGTCCATGTTTTATTAAAATAGACGTTAATTAACGCATAAAATTGCAGCTAATCGTGGATTTATTTCGGATTTTAGCATGCAGACTTGAAATTGCATGGCTTAGAACATAAAATTCAGTCACGTACGGGCTTTAACTGCCATTACTGTCGTCCAATTACTAAAACGGACACGTTAGACTGTCGGAACAATTTTTTAAATATTTTTTTTTTTAATTGTCAAATTGTCGTTTGGGCTTCGGGATTTTTAAAATAGGTTATATCGTGCTGATATGCGATACCGGTCAAAAACGAGGGAACCACCTGTTGAGAGCGAAGTAGTTTCTTCGGGGCAATAAAATGATTTGATGTTGTAGAAAAATAAAAAAAATAATCGAAAAATAAATAAAGTATTGATAAGAATTGCCGGTACCTTTGGAATTGGCAACAAAAATTGAGCATGTGATGCTGCACCGCTATGACATTTGTTATCTTTGAACTTATTTTTTTTATGTTGTCTACTTTTAAAAAGCGCACATTAAAGTATGGAGATGACCCGAAACGAAGATACGGGTTATTTTGGAAATAGGAACCCAAAACAAAGGTTAAATGTTATGGTAATCTGCGAAGCTAGTTAAAAAAATAAGTGCAATCAAACAAACTGCTATTTTAATTATAATTAGAAGTCGATAAGAGCGCTCTTATCGCTAAGTTAAAAATTGCTTAACTTTAAATTAGTTAAAATGGGTGCACTCGGGAGGCAAAAGAAAATCGATAGGCTTACCTTTAATAACTCTCTAAAATATGGACTGCACGCTGAGAGAACGACACGATGAGCCTTTAAACTTTTTCCATCACAGGCCAACGTTACGTCTACAAAGTCTTCATCATCACGGAGGTTCTCGAATGCCGAAGTTATACTGCTTTGATAGTTGTTCCACCGTAAACAAAAATGTTGTGTATCTACCATCGTAATTAGTGTTCACCTGTGGGAAAAAAATTTCCTCTTAGCCCGAAGTAGTCAAAAATAAAAAAATAGATGATACAATATGTTGCATTGCAGGAGAGTTGCTACTTTGTCATTTAAACTTTAAAGTAACACAAAAACAATATAATATGTTACTTACATAAATCATAATATTAGAATACATTACAAGTGATAATATTCGCGATTAATTATTTATTATAGCCTTATTATTAATAGCGATAAGTCCTATTTATATCGGCAGTTGTAAACACATACATTAATATATATAAAAAAATTGCAATCAAAATTCATAGATGGACGGTAAAAAAATTACAGAAATCGATGAGAGAAGGGTTCGAGACTTAGCTGAATCATTAAAATAAATTGTATAAAAAAACTCATTGGCTATTACTAGTAGGGTGGGGAACTATGCGAAAATGGCTACCGGCAAAAAATTACGCGATAGAAAGGGAAACCGACGTTTAGATGCGCCGCGACGTTCGGCGTCGGTCACGCCAAATTTAATGTTTATTTGGAGAGGGTCAACGAAATGACACATGTCGAGTAAACAAACAAAACATACAACTTATGGAACAAAATGTAAACACACGGAGATGTTGGTAAAAAAAAAATTTTTTTGTTTTTGAATTTTTTTCGCAATTTGAAAAGTTGTTAAAAATTGTCGTGGACAGCCCCTAATTGCTAATAGTTTTCCCTTGGAAGAGCTCTCGGTGATTACCTGAGAATTCGAGAAGCTCTCATTGAAATAAATATTTGGCGTATTTTCGCGTCATATCCATTTTTTTCACGAGCGTTGCATTATTGCAACGCATCAGGCAGTGCGCCGCGATGCACAATTGACAGACGCGTCCACGGCACACTTGACCGCGAAATACGAACCCAGTCGAGTCCCCGGGAGGTTCAAACGCACGCACTACACCGCACAACGTCAGATCATCACCGCAACTCGGCGAATATTAAAAATACAAACGCGCAAAAAATGACGGCCCGGTTATTCTTTATTGGGACATGGCTATGAGACATCTGCCGTAATAAGCCAGCACTAAAAAATAGTGCGTGCCGCCCACCCCTCTTCAGCGAATGAAAATGCGCAGAATAACGAGTACAGGCCCGCAATTAAAAATGTCAAAATAAAAAAAATCAAATTTCATTTATTTCCGATTGATTCCCGCCATTCCGCAGCCAAACGTGAACCTGGTTGGCACGTGCGACGCGTCAACCGAACACATCCAACAAAAAATTGCAAAAAATGCATTACTGCAAATAACGAAAGATCAAAATTGCATATTCGTAAGCTAATGAGCACCCTCTTTACCCTCCTGCTTCCCAATTTACCCCCAAAAAATCATTACGTTCTTCGCGGGCTGAGGTTATAGAGCTGCGCATGAACATTTTAATTCTCATAGAATAAATACAGACTTGTGTGAATCAGCTATTTTTCCCGTTTCGTTTCGCTGGGCCATATTTTATTGATTTTATAATCAATACCGCAATAAAACCTGCAATGTTTTCATCTCTACAACTTCCAGCATCCTCAGCTACTACCTATTCTGTTTACTGTATCACTTTTTACACCGGAAACGGAAACAGATATGAAGACGCTGCTGCATTTCCCAAACGCTCACATCTTTTTAAACTCTTTCAACTTTTTTTTTTCGCCCAATTAATTAACTAATTAATTAATTAAAATTAGGTAATTACCTGGAATATTCAAAAACTATACGCCGACGACTCGACGGCGCTGGCAATACTAATTTCAATTTTTTTTCCAATGATACAAGAACCACTTTCGCCTATTTAAGGTGAATCAACATAACTAATTTAATTTCCTCGGGCTTTCCCAAATTTCTTGTCGGCTGCAACTTACACACACACACAAGATACACATACGAATGTGTAAGTTTTAAAAAAATTTCGATAATTTATTACAACCCTTTCGCATGCAATTTATTCATTAAATTTGATAAAAATCGCTTCCCAATTGAAAACTTTTCGTGACCAATGCAAACGTTCGGTAAAATTTAATATGAGCATAATTTAACAGTTTAAATTTAAATTATAAACGCAAACTTAAAATTATATAATAAAATTTTATAGAAATAATTCAATTATCTGAGCACTCGAACTTGTAAATGCTACACGCACTTTCAAATTTTTTAGATATGGCATGCGTTATGACCCATATCTAATAAATAATCAACTTTTTTGCATATATATCTCGATTGCAACTTGTTTAACTGACATTTTAAGAAGTGAGTTTACATGACCTGCAATTTTTATGGCCTAAATTTTTCCTGCTGGGATAAGCTTTTGCAGCTTAGTACAGTTTGTCGCAAAATTTTTATTATAATTCAAACATCGACCATTTTATCCCATTCCACCAGGTTATCACTTCCATTTTTTTCTTTTTTCCTAATTTAATTGCGCTACGACTTAATTCTTACGGCTGACCAACCTAATTACTTCATTTTTTCTGCCTTCTACTCCTTAAATTACGGATTTTTTCATCTCAATTAGCGGTGGCATGATCCACAGAAATTAATTTTTCTATTTTCCCACCAAAAAAAGTGATCGAAATCGCACGCTCTATCAAGTGTAATAGGGTGTGGAACATTCCCCTTATCTTAAAACCGGGTATTTGTGTCAAATTATTTTGTTAAAACGTATTTGCTGAAAAACCCCACAAAAAACGGCGTTCGTGAGGGTTTATATTTTAACAATAAAAATAATTTAATTGTAACTGTAAGTTTACATGAATATAAATTCTTCAACCTAAAACAACATTTGCGAAAAATAAAATAAAAAATTGAATAACAGAGAAATAAAAATTTACAAAATACATTTTTTGAAGAAAATACTAAAGAAATATCAGTATTGGTTTATAATAGCCACAGGTATATGATAATATTCAATATCATTAGAATAGCAATCGCATCCCGAAGTCAGTTTTCTGATTTTAGTCAGAAATATACTTCCCGATAGGTCTCCGGAAGGTAAATCTGTCCTCGTTTATTCAGAAAGCGAAATCCGGGTCTCTGATTGGTCTTTCCTTACGTAACCACATCCTATTAATTTGTTTTAAGTAACCAACTTAAAAATATTGGAAGGTTCCAGAAGAGTAACGAGTCAGGGCGGCCTTCAGGCCGCACCTGGTTATGTACATCTATTCAGAAAGCATTTTCACCTTAAGTCAAGTCAGAAATGTATGTGGATTATATTACGGTAATATTTATCTATTAAACAAATTTGATGATACGTAGACTTCCCGGTTCTGTGATTGATTTTATGCATTAGGAGGTATTCGTTCGACCAGACTACATGATTACCATCATGATTAGCAACATTGAAACAGATAGGCACCGGAAGAAGAGAAAAAAATAAACGCATAATGTAAACGTAAATTAAACGTTAAAATGCCGTAGAATTAACGTCATTCCCTTATTATAACAAATTACGAGCCGTTAAAGCTAGATTACAATTACTTAGGGTAGCCATATATGTTTCGATTTGGTAAAAAAATTAAAAATTTACGCTAGTTTTAAGGTATTTAATACCTTCAGACCAGCGGCGGCTTGTCAGGGAAGTCTGAACTATTACTTAAAATAATAAAATTTCCAAAAAAGTATAAACGTAAATTTTAGATACTACTCCATCGACAACACTTATCCAAGAAGTAACGCGAGGCTGCCGCAAAAACAGTATCCTCAGCCTAACACCTACTAAATGACGTAGTCATCACATGGACCGCAAGGATTTACTGTTCCATTGATAATTTCGATATTATGATTCCGATTACACAGATTAAACCGTAGATGAGTATGCATAAAGAGATTGAGACGCACTGGGGGGTATTCCATACCCCCCAGACCTCCCGGTTTTGACAACCAACAATTTTTGTTCAGGATCTATGATCAATGTTATTAAGTAATAGAAACCTTTCACTTGAATGACAACATACATTCTTGTATTACACCGAATTTTCATTATCTTCTCTTGTGAAATTTTCTCAAGTTTCTCCGAGTACTTGAAACCGAGAAGAGAATTCTCGGAAGAAAAATCCAACAAAATAGAACATTCGAAATCCTAAGAAAGCCGAGTAACTGGTAAATCTTTAGAAATCCAAGAAAATCTTAGGAAATTATATTTTATGATTAGCCTCCTCAAATGAAAAGCCACGAGCCGCCACTGCTCCAGAGCCCCCCCCCCCCCGTCTCAACTGGCACGTTGCACATTTACATTTACAATACGCAAAAACTGCGAAGAAAAATAAGAAATCTAAAAAAAATTTATAAACCACCTATGTGGTGAGAACCTGAATGCAATCTGTAGAAAGAACAGGGAATCCCCGACAGTAAAAAAATTTCGTGATCAGATTCTACCTTTAATGAATATCCTATTCGGGAGACCACGGCATATACTGGTGTGATCCAAAGTCCAATATCGATCTGTGAGCTATGAGGAACCATCCTATCAATAATCCCCTAGTAAGTCACCTTGGCTTATACCAAGATGATCGATCGCCTACGCATTGCAAGAGATAAAATGTATAGTTTATTGATGAAACTTGATGATGAAAAAAACTTGATGTACTTATTTATGATTTTGTTCATCAATACAATGAATTTAATTCATCGGCGCAAAAACCTTTGTACTTCTGTTTCGGTGTTCGTTTATTTTACAGTTATTCAGCAATTCGGCGAAGAAGAACTTCTCGGTCAGGTTAAAGCGCACACTCCCTCTTTGGGGCATCATGATTAGTTCCTGCCTTAAATGATCGATCACAATGTAATGTAAGCTAAAGAAATGGAGAGTATTGGAAATGAAAACAAAAGAACTTAGAAATAAAATATTTAAAAAGTTGCTGTGGAGTTCATTAGACTTGACTCTAAGTATAAATATTGCATAGAGTATTCCCTAAGCCGACGGTTTACCCGCATCAGTGTGCGGAAGTTATTTATTTGATGTAACTCATTGAATTAACGATCCTTCTATTATACGGTTCAATGAAGACCCTTAAATCGATTTCTGCGGTCAGTTGGTCATTCATGAATGATAAATCTTACTACGATAGTTTTTGTAACCCGCTTCATTGCCGGTAGTGCTGACTTGAAAACTTTCAAATTAAATATATATTTGCTGTTTTTGCTACAGTTTTTATTCCCGTTTTCCTAACTAAACAAGAGAAACTTGTTTGCATTAAAATTGCTAAAATTCCGATTTGAAGTTTATCTATCAAGAAAATGTTTATGGTAATTTATACAGCATACATATTATACAAAAGTCCTATTCTGAATATAACTAAAAATGGAAATTTAAAGGAACTTGGTAAGTTTCCGCAACTAAAATAAATTGTTTGACGAGCTTCGGTGATCTGTTCATAATCGCATAATCATTTTCCTACCGAAAGGTCAGGCTGGTATCTTTAAACTTTTTTTTCAATTTTAAAAATAAAATTTTAACTTTTCACTGAGGCAGGTCACTGAGCTACCATAAGTCCCATGAAAAAATCGGAGTTGGTTGGATGGAAGTTTAGTTTAAGAAAAAAAGTAAATGAAACAATCACGTTAATTTTCGTTAATAACGAAAAATGCTAGCGCGGTTTTGTTTTATTCGGAGAAAATGTGCGTTTTGTGGCTCGACTGTAATTATTAAATTCATAATACATAAAATTGCATAAGCAATATAGTTTTGATCTAATAATAATGCAATGTATGAAATGAAAATAATTTTAATCTAACATCTAATTAACAATAATCATATATCATAATAATATTGTATCCAGTAGCGTAACGGGAAGAGGGGCTACGTAGGTAGAAAAGCTTTTTCTACAGAAATTTTAAACAAAATTAATATCCTGATTTTTCTTCTATGTTCCTTCTGCTTGCCCAGGGATGCAGAAAAGAGGTTTTTATCGCATTCAAACTATTGTTTTCAATCTCAACCGTATGGCTGATTTGGGCCCATAACCTGTCAATATAAATAGAAGCTTTTCAAACTTTCAGAACAAATACATTTATCGTCTATATGGGAAGAGAGGGGGACGGAGAGAAAGCAAAACTGTTGGCATTCAATTAAACTTTAAATTTTCTTATGATTGTCTCCATGCTTCGTAGGATGCGTAAAGCCGGTGCTTCCCCTGGATTGATATAATTTGTCTTCATGAACAATGAATATCTAGAGTTACGGGCACACTTGCTAATGGTAAAAACATACTAGGTAGCAGATCTAAGAGAAGAAGAAAAAATATGACTAAACCGAAATTAAAAACAAATAGTAATTTATGTAACGTGAGAAGAAAAGAATAGTTTACTGTAAGAAACCGCCGGTGTTATGTACCCTCTGAAGTTTTCACAACAGAAAACTTATTATTTATTAGTAAAAATTAATAATTAATTGCTACTCAAAGATCGATAAAAACCGAGTTTCTAAGATTTCAAGATTGGATTTCAAAATCGAAAATTTTTTAAGAAGTTCTTAATTTCTCAAGGACGGTTTAGTAAACTGTGGTGAAATTTTCCTGAACTTTTCTTCTATTTACAAATTAGAACTACGAAAAATTTGGAAAAACAAATATTCTAGATCAAATTCCGACTTTTCCAGGTTTTTCCTGACAAAAATTAAAAATTTCCCAGATATTTCAATAAATCGGAAAATAAAAAGGTAAGAAAAACTCTTAATTTTAAAATTAAATTAAAATAAATAATTTTTTAATTTTAAGATTCAAAAATTTATTTTTAAATAAAATAAATTTCATTTTAAAATTGAAAAACAAATTTATTCTAAAATTTTAAAAAAATTTTCAATTAAATTGTATTCCCTGACTGAAAATTTAATTTCCCTGACTTGATCCTAAAAATGAGAAATTCACTGACTTTTCCAGATTTTCCAAGTTTTCCAGAAGAGTGGAATCCCTGCGGACCCTTTTTCTAATGTATTTTAAGCTGATATATTCAATAAAAATGGTCTTTTTCATAAAAAAGAATTACATTATAAGCTTTTCCTTAAGATTCCTTAAGATTTTGCTTAAAATTTTTCATAAGATAAGTATTTTACTGCTTATATTTTGGGATTTTAATAACTGATTCTAGTTTACAGCTAAGCGAGAAGATGGGGGATTTACGTTATCTTCTTAATACATACAATTTCCAATTTTTCCAAGAAAAGGAAACTCTTATTGGTCATTTTATTTTTGGATTATTGGATTTTAATAACTGATTCTAGTTTACAGCTAAGCGAGAAGATGGGGGATTTACGTTATCTTCTTAATACATACAATTTCCAATTTTTCCAAGAAAAGGAAACTCTTATTGGTCATTTTTTTTATCAACCGAAAAATATATCAAACCAGTTGAACATCAATCGAGTTCCCAACCAATCGAGTTGCAGGTACTACAATCGTGTTCCCAACCAATCGAGTTGTATATCAATCAAGTCCCCCAACTAATCCGAATTCTATATCAATCGAATTCCACTGGAATTACTTATTAGGAGGTCATCGCGGCCGAAGGTTTGTTATAAAAGCTATGGCGGATCCAGGCAAAGTTCATGTAAGGAGTAAATGAGACTGGCCGGGGGAGGGGTAAATAAATATATTTTGATAAGAATTTAAGATTATTTTTCAAATTTTAACAAAATTTAGTAGGATTTATTGGTTTTTGATGGATTATTGGGAGAAACCGGGGGGGGGGGAGTTACCATGTCACCTCCCTTTGTATTTGCCCTTGTTATCCTTTTGGAAGGAAATCTAAAATTTGCAGGAGCATTTTTGGCGTAGTGCAAATTTTTCTGAAAGGAAATATTAGAAAATTCATTCAATTTTGAGATCGGGGAAGGCAGGAAGTAAAACCTAAATAATCTAAAAGAAAAGTCTTCGGAATCTTCGGTGGATTTACGACAGATTAAGGGGAATTTTTACCATTTCGTGGTAACTAAGCGGAATTTTAATGTATTATTTAATTAGATCAGGTATTTATATAAAATTTAGGGAAAATAAAATTTTTTCCCCCAAATTAGATTGTGGAGAAAGCTCCTCCTCTCGAATTTCTGATGTACAGGTGAAGGAAAATCAGAAAATATTTTTAAAAAATTAATAATAATTTTTAGCAGTGTCTACACTGTTATTTAAAATTTTTACACTAATAAAAAATAACTTTTGGTTGCTTCGCCCATGTTAAGCGGCCCCAAGTTTCACTCGGTAACTTGCCCGCCCAATCCGGGTCTGGATGTGATTTTAAGTGTAGTGAATTGATGCGGATTGTAGTTTTAGTTTTAGCACCCGAAAGAGTATTACTTATAAGGATTTTTTCCTTTAAACTGGGAGGTCTGGGGGGGGGGTATGGAAGTGTGGAAATTCATTTGGGTGTTTCGTCTTAATAAGTAATCCTTGCGTTGTGCTTGAGCTTTCCTTGTTTTTATAGTCCTAAGGTGAATTTCATGAAATTTCCACTTTTGTTTCTAATGTTTTATTCAGGTGATCTGGCGCCTGTAGTTTTACCGCAGTAGGGAATGGCAAACACCTGATGATTAAGAAGTAACGAGCATTGTACATTAGGTGTATATGTATGTATGTCATGCAAGTTTCCAAATTTTTGTGAAATAAAATACTGCCGTGTTTATCTAAGTTATAAAAATATATGATAAGACGTAGTTACTTGGCCAAAAAAACGATGCAGTAATCATTTAGCGACCTTTTTAGATAAGGATAAAATTTAAAGCTAACATTACTTCATTTTTGCAGCAACGTGCAATAATAATTATTGTAAAAGTGGCAAAAGTTCTATTTTTATATTTGGGCATGAATATTTGAAGATGTGAGTTTGGTGGAGTTGCGAGTAAATTTATCGACTTCTTCAGCAGAAGTACAAAATTACTGCCCTTATGTCATGTCCGTTTTACTACGATTTACTCCATTCATTCAAACTTGAACCCTCATTAAAATAGAATACGTTCGTATACACGTCACATACATTTGGAAAATCGATGATGGTGCTCGGTCCAAAAATTTGCACTTCAAATATAACGCAGTAATTAAAAATGTCGTGCTTGTAAATAAACCTTAAAAATTTTTTAGATGCGAATCTAAACAGTAGAAACAGAATTGATAAATATTGCATTTACATGAATACATTTAAAATTTAAATTGAAATGCTTTTGACGTAGACTTATAATATAAAATTGCTACTCGTTAGTACCAGCAAAATTTTAATTCGGCCCGAAAAAGCAGCACAAAACTTTTTTCCGATTTAAAATTTTCTCAGTTTTAAATTAAAAAATTATTGCGATCACTTTTTACCATTCGGTTTTCTTTTTTTTTTTTTTTTATTAAAAATTTCCGTTGACCGTGGACAACGCCACTCGAGTGATTTATAAGGATTATATGACACGCGGGCCAATATGTTGCACGGTATTAAATTAGTCGAATCCATTTCCGTTTATGCCATTCTTCAATAAATCAGCCATCTTAGCCCGAAAACAAATTTGCCGAAAGAATTATTGAATAATTGAATTGATATTTTTATCACTTATACGATAAGAATGATTGATGATGTGTATCGTACACAACTAACGTCTCGTATTTTAAGGGTTCAAATCTCTGTAACACTCCTGCCCTAACATTGTAATGAAGCTTTCTTATGTTTTCTTCCTATCCACGAGCAGAATTTTTATACGCCAGCGTTCCACCTATCATCAATTTGTATTACGTTGTCTCGTGTCTATTTCCATTTTATATTTTACTTATTGGTTTGTCACTCCTCGTATCTCATAATCCACTTCTTTCATTTTTACATTTCTAAGTGCTATCTCTTGTTTACTTTCTCTCCAAATTAACACAACCATCCATCGATCTCGATACCCTCACCTCGCCATGAGGAACTTCCAAATTCCGTGATATGTAAAAAGTAAATCGGCGAACGGGTAACGGCTAGCCCTAACGGTCCGTTAACATTTTCTCTTCAGCCACAGCCATCCCAGTTTAATCCTTTCGCGTCCCCTTATCACACACACAAACCATCACCGCAACGATCTTTTCTTATTTTTGATTAAGATTACAAAATTTTTATTATCAGTTCAAATTTTTCCCACCTACCATTCGTTCGTTCATTCGAGCGGGCATAGTTTAATAACAAATAAATACTATATCTAATGATGTGGGTTCGATATAATTATACTTTAATCATTTAGTGCGATAAAGAGTGTTTAATTAAGTTAAAAATTTATTTGATGATAGAGGTAACGCTTAATCTACAACAACTATCAACGCTTTTTAATTAAAAAGAAAATAAAAGAAACAAACATAAAGGATTGCGATTGAATTTAATGAATTATGCCGAGTGTTTAATTCTTTTGTTTTACATCGTCAAAAATAGGAAAAAAAGATTTAATTTTAAATGCAGAAACTACATAAAACTCCAAATACTCGGGAAGATTAAAACGTCCATCGTTTAAAATTAATAGCGGCAACTTATACAGAATGCGAAATGATGACAAAAACTTGAGACATTCTGAAGGGTTTGTTAGGATTTTGTTTTAATGCAACAATGAAGAGGGTTGTAAATAATGGAAATTAGGAAAATTTTAAAATAAAAATAACTCCGAGCAACTTCCATCACATGCAGATACCTCATATTATAATCAAATGTGCATGCACATTTTAAATTACCCGCGTAATCCTCTTGAGGTCAATTTTTCAAAAATTCTAAAATTCTTCAAAATGTCTCTCAATTTCTGTTATTTAAAAAAACTCGATTAAGCCTTCCAATTTTGGAGAGTAGCACGTTAAAAGGTATTTTCGGACACAAATTGTACTCGAAAATGGAAAATTTGGTTAAACAGTGAATTTCATTAAAAATATCCCCGAGGTCGTTGGAACTCGAAAATTACGGATCTACAAAGACAGGATCTGCTTTTTAGTTAAATTCGGCTCTGTAAATATTGAAATTTGATTGTTTTTGTATATAAAATTAGGTTTGTAAATAATTTATTGTAAATTTGCGTGAATCTTTTGGATCTTTTCGTGTTGGTACAAAACGACTTCCAAGTGTGTCCGCCGAAGCCAACGGACGTATTTTTGCGAAAATGTCTTGAGAAATTTTTTATTTGCGTCTCAAGTTTGAGATTTTTGGATTTTATTTGGAAATAAAGTTGGAATTTAAGTGAGTAGGTAATTTTCTTGTTTTATTTGATTCGGAAGTCGTCCGGAATTTTGACGGCATTGGATTTATTTTTGATCATTGAAAAAAAATTAGTAATTTGAAATTTGGATGGTTATTTAGTAAAATTTATTTAAAAGTCGATAGTAAATTGGATAAATTTAATTGTAAAATTGCAAAGAGCAGCAAAATTTATATTTCCGGCGAGCACCTGCATCGATGACCGCCACCTATATCATCGTTTCCATTTTCAAACGAAAAATTTATTTGAAAAGTTTAATTTAATATTTTGATTTGCCGCCAAACTTGATGTGCCGTCGAGCAATTAAAATTTTTTTTATAATAATAAAATATAAAAATAAATAAGTTTCTCAAATTCTAATTTTCTTTAGCCGAACGTTTTAATTTTGCTCACCTTTGCTTAAAAATTCAAATTTCCCGGATTTTCCTGGCGAAATTTGAAAAATTATAAATTTCCTATCTTCTCTAAGTATTCTAAATGAGTGGAAATCCTGTGATATGTACTGGAGGGTGTTCCACACCCCCCAGACCCCCCGGTTTACAATTTTGACTTTATATTTTTATAATTAACTTTCAAAGTAACACAGAAAGTTGCTGCTAAACTCCGTGAGCAGTAAGGTAATTAAATAAATATGCTTTCGAAGTTTTAATTTTTTCTACCCGAAGGTTAAACTTCTCGCATTTTTGCTCAAAAATTCAAAGGACCCGGGAGGAGAATGTTTTTTCTTTCACCAAAAAATGACACGCTGTAGCAGGAGCAGCAGCAGAAGCGTGCTGAGATTTTATACTTTAGAATTTGATGTTAACTGTTACACGGCTAGAAGTCAACTGCAGCCACTAAAAACATTGCTGCACCTATTTACATGGAGCCTACGTACCGTCAACAGAATGAGGCAATAACCGATTTTTATGTAAAAAATCGATTATTTCCAAAAATAAAAGGAAAATGTAGGAAGTTTTTATGTGTATGCCCACAGTGCTGATTTTAAGTCAATCAGAACCAATAAATTCATATTATAACAAACTATGAGCCCCCGCTGATCACATCAGTTGCTTGGAGTGTAGATATTCATCAAATAAATCTATTGAATTTATGGAATATTCTTCATAGACGCAAAAATAATGATTTTTTCATTAAGTGAAGTAGTGGGAGGTACTCCATACCCCCAGACTACACGACTTCAAAGGTCGATAATATGTGTGCATACTTATTGATCCTGATGATGTTTCAGGAGAAGGAGAAACCACCTATGGGAGAATTAAAAGTTTTGATTGTCAAATATCTCAGTAGAAAATTTGAAAACCGGTTGCCAGTGGCGTAGCCAAGTCCACCCCCCCCCCGAAATGATTAATTCGAACTTTGAAATGATCCATTTATAAATTTTGTGTAATAAACCCTTGGTCCGGCTTTTTAAAAATATATTTTTAAATAGTTTGGGGTGGGTGGCCCCCGAACTGAATTTCTGGCTACGCCACTGCCGGTTGCCATGACAACGAAGAGGGTCTATGCCGAAAGGGCGTCCCGGAATTAGAAAATTCCCTAATGTAATTATGGTAGTCTTTGGCATAAATTACAAATATAAAAATAAAAATTCGGTTAAAAATGGCTAAAAACCGTACGCGTGTATTCTATTGGCTGTTTTCATATGGGTTGCTCCGCCCATGGCGTGTTTTTATCTTATACAAGTATTTATCCGTATTTTGGGCATAAATCGCATTCAAAATTGACGGATTCAGAAAACCGAGGTCTCCGAGGAGCTCAAAAAAATTTAAAACTCGAAAATTTCGGACCTAGAAAGATGGGATGGATCATTGTTTTTAAGTAAAATTCGGATTTAATTAACTGCATTAAATAAATTTATAATATGTTGTTAACAGCAGCACGACTAGAAGTGGAGCTAAAAGCTTCGAGCACACGTACTGCCAGCAGAATGAACTATTCACCGCTTTTAGAGAGAAAATCGAAACTTAAAAATCGATTAATTCGGAAATTAAAGGAAAACTTAAGGTTTTTCCTCACTTCCGTCGCTTCATTTTATTGTCATCTTTCAAATTCAAAAACACAATTACTAGGGTACTGAAAGGTATTTCATACCCCAGGCCCCCTCCGATTTCTAAGTAACTTTTCACTTTAAAAAAATTATATCTGTATGTCGCGGTAGTACGGAAAATGTTGGAACGTTAGAAAATGTGTATTACACAATGGAATAAATTGTCACTTTTCTTTACTAGAGAAAAGTTTATTAATACGAGGCGTAGCCGAGTGAAAATAAATGTTTTTCCAAGCTTTAATATTCTCTAGCCAAAGGTTTAAATTTCTCTCACTTTTGCTTAAAAATTCAAATTCTGCGATATGTACTGGAGGGTGTTCCACACCCCCCAGACCACCCGGTTTACAATTTTGACTTCATATTTTTATAATTATTACAGATTAAAATAATTAAAAATTATTATAAATAAAATAAAAGTAAACCGGGGGGTTTGGAACACCCTCCAGTACATATTGCAGGATATGTTCCACACCCCCTAGACCCCCGGTATACAATTTTGACTTTATATTTTTATAGTATTTCTATAATTATTATAAATAAATTAAATGTAAACCGGGAGGTCTGGGGGGTACACCCTCCAGTACATATCGCAGGATATCCACTGATTTAGAATATTGGACAAATATTCTTAGTCCTAACTTTACTTACTTTAAAATATTTTTCGGTTGGTACAAAATTGACCAATCAGAGTGTTTGTTTTTTCACCAAAAACTGACACGCTGGAGCAGGAGCAGGAGCAGCGTGCTGGGATTTTATGTATTAGGATATTTATAAGATTATTATAAGCGAAGATAACCTCCTTATAAAGTTAAAAAGTGAGTTTTCGTGAAAAGCAAGCGGCGTACAAAACGTTAAATTCGAACTTTGACCGAACAAATCGTAGTTATTACAACCCTAATTTTTTCAACGACTACCCATATAAAATGCAATGATTATTTATTCCACCCCCGTTTGTAAAATGGTATTTGCTTTTAACGTGAACCTCTTTTGCAAGGTTTATAGGGGATCATTTCCAAATATGTACTGTTAAATTACCCTCGCATCCCTTATAGAATAGTTTTTCATTTTTAATTATGTACTTTAGCATCACAGCAAATGGAAAAATATTTATTTCCAGGGCGTCGTGAATTTCATTTCGGAAAAAAATTAGTTTTCATTTTTAATTGAGAGAAAAATTAATTATTCTGCGGTCGGATGAAGATGTGTCAGTGTTCCACACAAAACGCGTGTGAAAGAACCACCGCCGAATACAACGGATTTTGGATCAAGCACACACAGTTTGATAGACTTTACATTTCCTTTATGTGTGTCGCCCTATGTAGCAAATGTTTTATCGCTTTTGTCGTCTCTCACATCGCATTTTCCACTTATACGATCTCTTTTATTTCCAACAGGAATTAAAGAGGTAATGTACACTGCAAGAAGTAATTTGTAAATTTACGTGTAGCCAGTGACCATGGATAGTTAGCGTAAAATTATTTACATTTATAAAAATTCAAATTTTTCCATGCGTTTCCAGCAGTAGTTTATTATTATTATCAAGAGATAATAAAATAATTATAGTTAGTATTAATCGTTTCAAAAAATATATCTAACAAATTTTTACAAAAATTTTTTTTCTGTGCATTATTTGTAATATGTGATGGGTTGGCATTGTTATCTCTTTATCTAATTTTATACTTGAAGTGAATAATATGTAAATCGGGATGTCAGTTCATATTATGTTATCAAAAACTGCAAACAGAAAAATGTTGAGGTAGGTATGGCGATAACAGAAGCAAAGGCTTTGTTGTTAGACAAAAAAAGCATCTAAAACTGGTAGAAATCGGCTCGATACGAGGAATTACGTTTATTTTGATTAAGTAACAAAAATATAAACAAATATAATTTATCCGATTTAATTTAATTGATTAATACCACGAGACGCTAATTAAAATAATATATAATAAACAATTCCGTTTACTTTAACCAGCGCTCAATCTCAACTTGAAATTCTAGAATGTTATGATTGGGTAATCATCAAATTTAGCAAATTAGGAAAAGTTTTCAAATTATAAACTATTAATAATTTTTTATCATTTTTAACAACTTCACAACAGTATTTTATCTATCGAATGAGACGTTCTAACTTGGTTGCAGATTTAAATGTTGCACAACATTCAAAACCTATTTTTCACTTTTCAAGTGCACACCTAACATCGAATTGATAAATTAAAAATTAAAAAAATGTATTGATTGATTAGTACCGTAATCTAATAATGCGATCAGATGAGTTTTAAATAGAAATAGAGAGATAATTGCAATTTTTGCGATAAACTATTAGGCTAGCGATAAAAATTCGAGTATTAGTATCAAGTTGGTGATTTTAATAAAAAATACCTAAAAATTCGCCCGTACATTGTAAGTTTATATGCCCCCTTGCAACCCACTTATAAAATTATTATTAATTAATTACATAATTAAATTTAAAAATAACTTTGTTCTGTTTTCCCATTCCAATGATTTAAAGTTTAAATCCAACCAAATAGTAAACTTCGGGAATTCCCAAAAACCAAAATAGGAAATTGAGATTTTAAAATTATTACCCAATAGAAATTATTGAATTTAATTTCATAACTTAAATTTTTTATTATGAGCAAAATGTTTAATTGGAATAATTGGAATTGGGTTGTTCCACAATAATAAATTATTGTAATTTTTGATTACACATAACAGCGAATTAAAATATTTTTTTAATTTGATTGGTCTTTCAAAAACATAATCATTTATTAACTGCATCTTGGTACCAAGTAGGTAGAATTTTATTCTCAAATAAGTCTACAATATTTTATTTCTTAGATATAATATTCTAATTTTGGAATTTCCCCCTTTGTTTTTAAAACATAGATCGCGGGATATACTGTCATAATATACTGGGTGCTGAATGAGTTAGCCGAACATAAGAAATTAACATGTAAAAACTTATTTATGCAAATTCCTGCTTCCCAAATTATTTTAGAGAAAAAATAATGCAGAAAAATATAAACTACGAGTGATAAGAGCATCATTGAATTCATCTAGCTTTTACTTAAAAAGTCAAAAAATGGTTTTGAAATGGTTAAAAGTTTTATTTATCAGACTGGCCATGTAAGTTTCCAAGGTAATTATTTTTGAAAACTGAAATTAAATTGAATTTATTGAATTCTTTAATTCATATTCAAATTCGGAAAAGTATTCCATATACTACCGGTTTCAAAAGGTAAAGTTTTGTGTGCATGTTCAGTGATGCTCTCCAGAATAAGGCCCAAATGATGTTGATGATAAAAAAGTAAACTATTACCATGTGTTGAATTTTAATTATTCTAAAGAGTGAATCGGGGTGCTTTTATAATGAGTATTTTAAACCCGCGACCCCCGATATAACCACATACAGATAGAGGTGATAAGTATTGTCGTGTTACCAAATCATTTTTTATAAAAAAATTTTGATTTGGAAATTTTGAATTTATTGTTAATATTAGGTTTTGATTTTATGTATGAATTTAAATTTGTAAATGAATCTTTGTTTGAATTTGGTGGGTCACCCAAGTTATGTTGGTACGAAAATACGTAAGAATCCCTCCTTCCAGACGTGTCCGTAGAGGCGCACGGACATAATTTTTGTTTAATTAATTATTAATGATAAAATTGGATGATTTGGATATTAAAAATACTATTATAATTTATTAGTTTTAGTAAAATTTATTTGCAAGGCGAGCACCTGCCTTGATAAGCGATACTTGCAATCATCGTTTGCATTTATGGATGGAAAATTTATTTTAAAAGTTTGATTTAGAATTTAATTGAAATTATTTTATGAATTATTATTTTGGATTGTCGAAGAAGTGAATTCGAAAATTTAAATTGGCGTCGCAACAACGAAATGAGATGTCTCGCTTCCGATTTGATTAGCTGACTGACAACCGAAGGTAGAAAAGGAAGTCGGGAAATTAACTTTTTTCGGCGTTCCACTACACTAATAAATCAATCATAAAAACATGCATATAAACCGCTGGTTCTTGAAACCGCGGGGTCTGGGAGATATGGAATACCCCCCAGGACAATACATTCAAATAATGCCTAAATAATGATGATGGAATATCTTCTAGTATTTCAGCATTAATTATCACCAAACAAAATATTTTTTTGATTTTTGATTTTTGAAAAAACGAAGGGTGGAGATCTGGATACCTTCATGATGCACCCGCAATTGTGTTGAAAAGAAAAATTCTTAATATGAGTGAATAACTCAAGCTTTATATAATAAAATAAATATGCAAATATGTTAACCATCAGACAAAGAACCTACCGAGGATTTGTTGAAGCAATTAGAAGATAACCGTGGGATTCCCCGAGACTAATATTGTCGGAGATTAAAAATTTGCGTTATTTTGGGAAATCTTAAAAAAACGAAGAAAAATATGTTATCTACAAGAAAGTCGGCATTCGGGAAAATAGGAATTTGACCAAAATAGTTATTATAGTTCTCAGACTTGACGTAGTGAAAAAGAGGTCTGCGTGGAAATAAAGGAAAAAGTTGTTAAGAAAACTCCAGAAATCGTAAATTAACTGTTTTCTGTACATTTTATACCAATAATAGGTCTAAAAAGTAGAAAATGCTTAATTTTCAGTTTGATCTACATCAGATAGATGAAAGTAGTCTCAATTATCTCTAATTCTATGTATAAAATAACTCTGTAGCTATAACAGGGTCCCACTGAATTTTAAAAATTACTGAGGAGTACAGAAAACCTTTCAGTACACAGGTATTCCCTGTAAATTTTAATTTATTCTAAAATTAAATTTTTTTTAATGAAATATAGTTTTTCCTGACCGAAAATTTTATTTCCCTAAAAATTTCCTGACTTTTCTTTGACAAAATTAGAGAAATCTTAGATTCCCTGACTTTTCCAGTTTGTTTTTTCAGACGAGTGGGAAACCTGTGTTGAATTAGAAATCTTTTCGAGCCAATATTTTAGTGTTAGTTTAAGCTCGAGATTAACAAAACAAAGTTTACCTTTGATCAACACTTCTGCGATACTGGGGGGTATTCCATATTCCATACTCCCCAGACCCTCCGGTTTGGAAGACCGAAAGTTTTCTGTTCATGTTATGTGATTTATTGCATTAAATGTTAACTTTTCCCTCTTTAAGGAAATATATCTGTCATAAAGGGGTACACCAGTCCCCCCCCCCCGGTAGTACAGTAATTATTATGTTCGAAAGAAAAGCTTGTATCATCAGTATCTTAGTGTCGTTTAAACCCGAAAATAGCAAAACGATGTTTTTGTTAAATTCATCAAAAAGTCGTTAGAGGAATAATTATGTAGTTACCATTACAGGATTCCCTCTGAATTTTCCAAATCAAATTCCCCGACTTTTCCAGGTTTTCCCTGACAAAGAATAAAAATTTTCCCTTGACATTTCGATAAATCGGAAGATAAAAAGGTAAATTTATCTTAATTTAAAAAAAAAAAAAAATAAATTAAAATTTTTTTTATATAATTTAATTTATTGTAAATTAATTAATTTTCCTTGACTGAAAATTTAATTTCCCTGACTTGAGAGATTTTCCTGACTTTCCCCTGGCAAAATTAGGGAAATCTTAAATGAACTGACTTTTCCAAATTTTACAGGTTTTCAGGACCTCTTTTGTCCACTTGATTTTTCTGAAAATTGGTTTTCTTAATAATTTAGCCTAATTTCACTTATCTGTAAATCATTTCTCGGTCAGATAAACAGAAAAAAACTCTACATTTAAAACTGAAAAGTAGGTTTTTTGGCTAAAGATCGATAAAAATCGGAGTGCACTCTCGGAAACTAGGTAGATTAGAATAATAATTTTTTTACACTTCAACGAAAAATGTTATCTACTGGAATTTGAATAAGACCTATTTTGGGTATAGAAACAGCCGCTTTTTGGGATCTTTTTCGACAAATCTGTTGTAGAAGGATTTTTTTCTCAAAAAAAGAATATTTTCGAATTATTCCTCGCAAAAAAAAGTAAAATTTTGTAACCATTTGAGAATGGCTGCTAGAACAAATAGACAGAAGAAAACCTGCAATACTAGTAATGGTGCCTATAATCGAGAACCCTCGACCAAGCGTAAATACCATCAACCTGTGTACATCGTCCACAAAGAGTGGTGTGTACTTCGCGAAGAAACTACAAAGCGAATTGAGTTGCGAAGTTTAATTTTCTTCAAGATGACGAACCACGTAATTGCATCGAACCACGTAAGTAGTTTTTGATCATGATTGCCAAATTAAGTAATTTTTAAACTTTGATAATATGAATTCAAATTTATCTACAATTGCAGTGTTATCATATCAGGCATGAGCACTCGAAAAAAGCAGTATGTACGTGTTGGAATTGTTAAAAAATCGACTTACGAAATTTAAATTGAGATAGGAGCAATTTGGAGGTACTTAATTAAAAAAAACAAAATTAATTAATTAACAATAGATTTGCGAGAAAACTAATTTTGAATGATTATTTGAAAACAATTTATAATTTGAGTGTGTGTGTGTGTGTAGAAAATGACATTTATATGGTGAGATGGCCGCCTTTAAAGTGAATAGAAAATAAACGTAATTATATCCTTATTGCAGATAAATAATGAATCGATTAACATTATCTGTGAAATAAGGAAGGCGCTATCGAACGTGTTCGTAGTTAAAAATAACAATAATTGCCTATTGTTTAATAATGCCTACGTTAGAATTAGACGATAATCACCTAATTCATTTGTCATTCATTGCAATTAGTAACGCGATGGAGCTAATGTGATGAAAACTCCTACAACTGGAATACGTTGTGATATACCCGAATAGATAGAAATGTAAAACCACCCATGCGTGTAGGGATGTTTTATTAGTTTGCTCTGTCCGTATATTCCGATGCACCCCCCGAAACGACGCTAATCCTATCCGGAGAGAAAAGCTCTACAAGTGGGGTTATTCATATGGGAACCGGAGATAGTTTATGTAAAAGGAACCTGAAATAAGAGCACGACTCGATGTTCCTTTTGCTCTTTGTGGTCCACTTACACTTTCTTTCGTGTGAAAATTGAAATTGGACCGGAATCCTTGCCCCCGATGAATAGAAAATCAGAATGTAATTGAGCGGGAAGCACGAGTTATAGAAATAAAGGATTACGTTCACGTTTCCATCGAGAAAGACGCTAACCTGTGGAGTCGCCCTTCGGATAAAAGAAACAATGGTCGATAATTTTCAAATTACGAACATCCATGAAATGGTGCGAAAGGTTAACTGCCTTTGATCAAGTGCGACACACACACACTGTTGCTGCCCGCAGACGGATAAGGGTAAGGATTTTGTCGTAGATGTAGGTTAGCATCCTAAACGCCTGCAATAACTGCGAAGAAGGCTCAGATAATGGAGACTAGAAATGTTAAACATCAACAGAACATTTTCCCATATAAATCACGATTGAATAACCAAACAAATTTTAACTCTCACCTATTTAATTATTTGCATTTTCAAAATTGAAAATTTCGTGTCGCAAACTATAATTAAAATTATTTTCACACTAAAATTAGTTGAAATAATGACAAGACGATAAGTGAACCACTCTATAATTTAGATTCCTCGCACAATCATCCTGGTGTTTGCAAAGATAATCGGAAACATTAGTTAAGCGGCTGTGTCAGTGGAAGAAGAATTACGATAGTAAATACCACACTAAGAAAATGTATTTCTCCTATTTTCAAACGAATCGCTTTTTCACGTCTAAACGGATGAGGGCAAGCAAAATAAAACGCGTGTTTGGCTTTCTACTCTATTATGAGCACTGCTACCTCGTCCAACTCACGTTGAAGCAATTATGAAAATAAAACTATTCCCTATTTTTAGTAGTATTTAGAGTAGATTCGACAATAAAAACTGTCGCGACCGTCGCGTGTCGCAAGCCTGGCGCGGCCTTGCCACCCAAACGTCGTGTCGCGACAAAAACGCAGCGTACAGATTTGCTCAGTAGAGCATTTACAATGCTGCCATTGTAAACCGTACATGGATACAATGAGATTCAATTCAAACCACATCTCCGGAAAACGGCAAATTGTAGATCGAAATTGCGATTTTGTGGTTCCTTTCTTCCACTGTTGGAACAGCTAGCAACAATGGTGTTGTTTGCTTTTGTATACCTTCTTTCACAAAACAACAAAGTTTGTAAAGTGAAGCTACACTCATTTTAATGTATAAAAGTTACTTTCGCTGTCGTTACGGAGAACAGAATTTTCCACTATTCCTTTTAACTCTCCTACAATGAAATTTTTCCAAAGTCAATCGACAGCATAGAAAAATATATACGACAATAGATGAATAAGGGAGAGTTCTAATTTCATAGGCGATGCGCTGCCTCATCGCACTCCCAATACCAGTCGCCACTGAATGTACATATTATTATTACTTAGCTACAGCGCAAAGCATACATCAGTAAAATATTTGGTTAATTAATAAAAAAACACATTAATTCGACCTACAATTAACGAAATACTGTGAGGTATTAACCCCCCCCCCCTTCTCTCATTAGGACACACAGACAACAGAATATTCACACAAACTTTCGATTTACAAAACCAGAGGTTATCTTAGTAATTGTGTTAAAAAAAGATTATTTCTTCAGATCATACAAAATTTTGCTGTTTAGAGCCATTAACAGAAATCTCATAGAACAGGTCTGGCAACCGTCTACCTTACACCATCAACAGAATTAATTATAACTAGAATATGAATATGCACACCAACTCTCGGTCTTTTGCTAAAAATCTAATTATTTTTATTTAAATTATCAAAATAAAGCGGTTGCTACGGCGACGGCAAAGCTAGCAAGCAAGCATATCGCTGCTTTGGAAGAAAACCGACACAACTCGAAATTCACTAGTTTGGGGAAAATCGCATTTGGATATGTAAAGTTCCATATGTGAAATGCTATTCAGTTGCCCTTGGGGTTAACTCTTTCAATGCAATTTTCTCCATACTAGTGAATTTCGAGTTATGCCAGTTTTCTTCTAAAGGCGCGATATAACCTTCCAGTGCAGTGCCACAAATAGGTAGTAGATATAATTTTTCTGAATGAGTGAAAGGTTCATTTTTGATAATATCAATCACAGATTAACATGCACACAAACTATTTGTGGTTCAAACCGGGCGTCTGGGAGGTATGGAATATCTCCAGGAATTCATAGCAATTCTCCCCCCCGCCCCCCAATTTTTCCTGGATCTGCCCTTGTGTACAAGTGAAGAAAATTTGAGAAAATCCCAGAAAGTCTCAAGAAATAGGAAATCCAAGAAAATCTTAAGATTTTTCAAGATTTCCTTGACTTTTTCCGAGATTTCTCAAGTTATCTTCGAATTTTCTACATTTTTCGGAACTCTCATTTCTCATTTCTTAATATCCCGAAATTTTCTAGAATTTTCTGATATTTCGCTGGATTTTCTTGAATTTTTCTTTTTTCTAGATTCCTTAAGATATCCTAGAATTTTCTACGTTTTCTTAAATTATCCTCTTCCTCAAGATTTCATAAAATTTCCATAGATTTCTTGAAATTGTCCAAGATTCTAAAACTCTTTATTTCTTCCTAATAGTTGGTTGCTGGGAAATCGAGAGGAAATCGTGATATACAAAAATGAAAGAAAATCTTAGAAATTTTTTTAAATTTTCTGTGATTTTTCTGTTTGCCTGGCAAGGGCGGCTGCAAGGAGGGACGATAACGGTATATCTAACCCCCTCATGACAAAAACCACAAAATCTAGACATTTTTTTTTTATTTCAAAAATATACCTGAATTCTTATCAAAATATATTTATTAACACTCTGCTCGCCAGCCTCATTTGCCCCTTACATGAATTGATTTTCAAATTAGTTTCAATCTAAAGAATTTCTATGCTTTCCAAGGAATTCCCGAGATTTCCAAGGGAATTCCAAATAGGTGTGAAAATTCCAATTTTCGAGGTATTTACCCCTTGAAATAGGCTTTTGCTGTTGACTGCACTTCGAAAAAAATACTTTAATCCTTTGGTATATACGAGTAATATACTATTTTTTCTCAACACAAACAAGGAGATAATCCCAAATCTGAGAACCCTTTTTGCCCGTCTCGACCCTTTGTGCCCCCCCTCCAGAAAAACATTCTGGATCCGCCCCTGTAAGAGATGATTACTCCCTCCACCTCTGCTTGATTGAATCTTTTATTTAAAAATAGATTAAATCATGATCGTCCCTCCTTTCTTGCAAAAAAATAAAAGTGGAAATTCTGGATTCGAATCTCGAACGAAGAATATCAAGAATTATCTCTAATATATAAAAAGCAAGGAACGCTGCTGCTCCTGCTGCTACAGCGTGTCATATTTTTGGTTAAAAAAACCCCGAAGATGCAGAACATATCACAAGATTTCCACTCTTCCCGAATACGCGAAGAAGACAGGGACTTTATAATAATTATTACAAATTTCGTCAGGAAAAACCGGGAAATTCCAATTTTTAAGCAAAAGAGAGGGAAATTGAAACCTTCGGCTAGAGAAAATTAAAGCTTGGAAAAACACTTATTTCAGTGCCTTACTGTTCACAGAGTTTAGCAGCAATTGTCAAAATTATAAAGTCAAAAGTGTAAACCGGGGGTCTGGGGGGTGTGGAACACCCTCCAGTACATATGATAAAATTCCCACTCTTCTAGAATACCTACAGAAGACAGAATAATTATACAAATTTCGTAAGAAAAAGCTGGGAAATTTTTTGTTTTTGGGAAATTAAAACGATCAGTTAAAGAAAATTAGAATTTGAAAAACTAATTTATTTTTATTATTATAAAACAATTTTTAATTGCTCGGCGGAACATCAAGTTTAGCAGCAACTTTTTGCATTACTTTGAAAATGTAGAAAAACGGGGAATCCCCCAATAGCGAAAAACGAAATTAAATGTTTAAATATTATACCGCTAAATCCACCGTCTAGCTGCCCGTCCGCGGACGGCTGGAGGATTTTTTAACAAAATTTTAATTTCTGCGCTATATTTTTCTATTGCTGAGAAAATCATCTGCGTCGCGACGCCTTTGTAACATTCTCGATATGTTTTGAAATTGAAATTTTAAAATATTTCCACACTAACTCTGAAGTTATTTAAACTATGATCCTGTTCAATATTTGTGCATTGCAAACAGCTTCGATCCGAAGACAGATTGAGGCAGCCTTCTTATTATACTTATCAACTTCTGTTGATACATCTCTTCCACTCTCATTTTTTCCAAAGAATTTAAAGGAACCAATGCCCAATACAATAAAATAAAAACTACAATTCCTCTTGAAGATGAAGTTAAAAAATTCAATTCGGGAGCTTTTCTGAGTTATGCAGCTATGGTGGGTTCGAATCCTTGCGAAACAAATTTTAACGTAAAAATAATTCGATCCTTGGCTACAAACTTGTAAAATCTCAAGGTCAAACATGTACACAAGCTTCTGTAAAAATCAGAGAATTGGGCAGTTTGGAGAGGTTTGCATCCAGAAGCTGCAACTTGCATGCTCGAATAGTTATCCTTGAAGTTCCTTGAACTGAGAAAAATGACACTGGCAGTTCAATTTTGTAAAAAAATTCTTCTGTACAATCCAAGCCAGATAATCTTATCATCCGGAATATTTTTTGAAAACTCCGTTTTCCACAGGCTGCATCCAAAACTGGAACGTTTTTCGTTGCATCCATTAATTTTCTATGGAATCCCGCGAGCATTTATTACCGGTTTTATACTTTGTTTACTTTTCTAATGCAAATTGTTTTAACTGTAAACCATGACGTGTCTAGCTTACTAGACTCTCCATGGTCTGGTAATTCGTCCTTCACCTAGACGGTCAATATTTGCTACATCACGAATGAATTACCTAGGCGTTGAAACTAAGTTTCCACACCTGTCGAGCGGGAAAACAGAGTGAAAGTCAACCATTTGCTTTTACGATAAAAAAATTGCGGCGTCGAGTTTGCTGCTAAGACGACGCATTATTAAAATTCGAAATTTTAATGAACTTAATTACGAGCGAGCATACCTGGTTATTTGTTATATTAGGGTTTTTTTAAAAGATAACTAACAAAATTAGTTAATTAAAATTTTTCCGGTTATTCTACCCCAGTGAGTATCAAAATAATTTTTACTCGGACCATTCGTTAAAATTTTTAATTTGCAAAAAGTGCAGCTAAATTTTAGTTGGTCGGCAGCTGCAGCTATGGCTACCCTTAAAATTAAGCGGCTAATTAGTTTAATGATAACACCTGACCAAGCAAAAAATTTAAAAAACTTACTTGCGGATTACTTCACAAAAAAATATTTTTGAATAAATTCGCGTGCGAGTACATAGCGCGAACTAGTTTATATTTTCTTTTATTAGAATAAGCAAACCATTAGATTCTAAAAATAGTGTAATAAATTTGGGTGTTACTAACCTTCCACAAAAAAACGGATTTTTTCGAGATTACAATATGCTAATTCCGTTGTTACAATTTCGATGGTATCAAAACGTGACGACGTTTGGTGGAAAATTTTGTCCTGACGGAGCGGTCCCGACGGGTTCGATTTTTTGTTTTCGGGAAAATGACGGATAATTTTGTCTAATAATAGAAATTCATTTTTGGAAAAAAACGTAGATATAAGAAATTTGAATATTCAATTGTACAGAGAGAAAAATCCTTAAAGATGTTTTTGTATTTCTTTTAAGCTGTGAACAAAACACCCTCGCGACAGTTATTGAGAGCATTACGCCTCCATATTTTTCCGGATTTTATTAAATTCTCGTTGGGTCAATTCAGCTAAATCTTACGGCCGCATTAAAATAAATTCGATTAAAAAAGCAATTGTTGGTGATAATATCGAACGATAAATAAAATATCCGGAGTTAGCCAATGGGTGACGTTCCTACGCTTAATTAATTCGAATAATTAATTGTGTTGGACGACTTATCGCACGAAACTTACATAGTACGTAGGACTTGCAGAACACAAAACACAAAATTAAAACTTAGATACCGTACGTGCGCACCAAAAATGATATTAGAACATCAAAACCGGAAGTCCCGAAATATAAACAAATTTTAAATAGTTTTTGCCAAGATTAATCAAAATAAACAAATTAATGACCAAAGAAGGCAAAATGGTTCCTTTTAGTATCGGACCGATTAAAGTGTTTACAGTTACCAATAAGATATATTTATAAATAAAAAAGGAAAACAAATATCTAACTAATTTTCGAAAAAAGATTAAATTAACAATTGGGTTGAAATTTTCGAATAATAAAGAATTTATGGGTTTTTCTGAATTTCCTCCGACGAGACAAGTGAAGAAGGTGTTGGGAAAGGATTATCAAAAATGCATGCTTAAATCAATAAAACTTACGAATTGCGAATTAAAAATTACAACTCCCCGATCCGGATGGTAATTTATTAAAGTGCACTAATTTTATGAAATTTCAAATGCTGAAGTAACTTTCACGTAGTAAAAAGCTCACGGGCACGTAATAACTGACGAAGGACATACACCGTTGCGTAATTGAAAATTTGCGGTAATTCTTAGGTAACAGTTATTTCAAAAATATTTTAAAAAAATGAAACCAAAAAAAAATAAATAAATTTTGAAAAAAAAAAGAACAAAAAACTCACTTCAAAATGTTAAAGCACGAAAAACTAACAACGTGATAAAGTCCTTTCTAGTCCTAGAAAAGTTTTGACGGAAGGCACACCTGGTCCAGCAGAAGACGATGATGGTCCATCACAGAAAGCACTACTAGCGTCTAACCCGTCAGATAGTTTAGTAATACTCTAACATCACAATGGTCTTAACTCCCAAAACCCCTAACCTGCAGGACCACTTTTTATTGGGCTCGCAAATTCATAGGTACCTGTACGTACCTTGCAGGGGACAGGGGAGTAAGTGCATGGTCATACCCCCCTTCGGAGCATCGGAGCTTGCAGTACAGTTACGCGAAAATCGAGATTTGCAACTTGTCCATATCCCAAATTTCAAGTGAGTAATTTATTCTACGTCGACCATACGGCCATCTCGCTCGAATCGACAACGTCCTTGCTTAGTCCTTTCATACTTATAAAAAATATCTAAACTACTTTTTAAATTTTAACGTTCGACCGTCGTTATAATTTAAAACCCGTAATTTTTACTTTTGTTGGCTCGAATATCGCGTTTTTCACACGAAGAAAAATTTTATTTTGAGAACAAATAATTGCAAAAGAAATTTGGCAAAGGCGTAATAAACCAGGTGAGCTTCATAATGGAGCAGGAAACAGGAACTATTTGCATACGTTGTAAAATTTAACAGACGTAAATAATCCGTTTAGCCTTCTCGAATTATTTTTTTCCACATCACCAATGTAAGACGATCTCGTGAAGAAGTTGCAGTTTTTTATCGGTGGGCGTTTGCACCTCACTAGACTTTTTAATTGCGCTTCCTCGGAAAAATTACAAATTAGCACGTCTGGAGATTACATATTATTCTAAATTATCTCATATTTTTAGCATAAATATAAATTGGGATATGATAAATACATAATGGTGTGTTGGTAAGCCATCCAAATATAACTTCAACTATTACAATTTCTAAAAAAGTTGATAGTGTGGTTTTCTTGTGCAAACTAACATTTTTATGGCGCCGTTACATTTGCGATATCAAATGTTTGCATATTTGTTATCTTCAATATAAAAAAACTTGCGAATATTCAATGCTTAGAATTGTCCTATGCAAAATGTAGTTTAGAGAACTTTGCTCATTTGCAGTTTTGATAAGTAATTTGTCTTATCAGTTATTTAAGTTTAATACTGATATGGCTCACTAACAACCTTCCAAAATTTGTCCTATTTTTTTCAATGCAAAACTTTGTTATTCATAAACATTTTAAATAATTTTTAAATTATGCAAATACTATTTTCTCTCTCTCGCCGATAGAATATATTACATCTTGTACTTGGTAGTATATTCTGTTGGTTTTTCTATCCCTAATCTCTGTTTTCTGATAATTTTCTGATAATCCCAAAAATTTCATCAGAACATGAAAATTAAAAATGCTGGTGTCCGTCTGGTTAGAAATCGGAAAACCTCCTTGGTTATCGGATTCGTCACCCAGCACGCCGATCAGTCTGTGCTGTACAATCGCTAGTTTCCTGAAAGTCTTGGTTCCAACCAATAACCCATAATAGGCCAAGACAATAAAATAAATTCAAAAAATTTCAGCAATAGGTTTTTTTATTTTTACAAATTTATTAATTTATATAATATCAATTATTATTCGGTATTACTCATGTTGGAACACATTTTTATTTTTATCCGCTCCCGACGGCATAAGAAATTACTTCAGTCATCCATACGAAACGTTAAAGCCTCCCGAAAAAAATATAAATCTCTTTAAACCTTAGTTTACATTTCAGGGTAATACAAAACTGCTAAAATTATAGCAATTATTTATAATTAATTATATCAATCACAAAATTTGCGCACAATTTGGGTCTTTGAACTGCGGGGGGGGGGGGATCTGAGGAGTTTGGAAAACACATCCTGTACACAAGTAATTGTATTCACAGTGCTCCCACTGAATTTTCTAAAGCAAATTCGATGACTTTTCCCTGCTTACCCAACAAAAAATCAAAATCTTCCCCGACATTTCGATAAATCGGAAGATAAAAAGGTAAAAAAGAAGAATTTTTTTAAAATTGATTTTGAAATTTAAAACAAAATTTAATTTTAAAATTAAAATTAAAGTTTTTTAAAAGAAATATTTTTTCCTGACTAAAAATTTTATTTCGCTGAAAAATTTCCAGACTTTTCCAGACGAATGGGAAACCTGTGTTCAATTGAAAACCGTTTCGGGCCAATATTTTTGTGTTAGTTTAAGCTCGAGATTAACAAAATAAGGTTTACCTTTTAATATTCAACTTATATCTAATATCATAAGAATATTGAACAACATTTCTGCGATACTGGGGGGTATTCCATACCCCCCAGACCCCCCGGTTTGGAAGACCGAAGGTTGTGTGTCCATTTTATGTGATTTATTGCATTAAATATTAACTTTTCCCTCTTTGAGCAAATATATCTGTCATTTTCTACTATCTTGAAAATTTTATTTTCCTGAAAAACTTCCAGACTTTTCCAGATGAGTGGGAAACCTGTGTTCAATTAAAAACCGTTTCGGGCCAATATTTTAGTGTCAGTTTAAGCAGAGATTAACAAAATAAGGTTTACCTTTTATATTTAACTTATATCTAACATTATAAGAATATTGAACAACATTTCTGCGATGCTGGGACCCCCCGGTTTGAAAGACCGAAGGTTTTGTGTCAATTTTATATGATTTAATGCGTTAAATATTAACTTTTCCCTCTTTGAACAAACATATCTATCATTTTCAATATGTTGAAAATTTTATTTCCCTGAAAAATTTTCCGATTTTTCATTAACAAAATTAGAAAAATTTTAAATTCCCTGACTTTTCCAGGTTTCAATTAAAAACCGTTTCGGGCCAATATTTTAGAGTCAGTTTAAGCTCGAGATTAACAAAACAAAGTTTACCTTTTAATATTCAACTTATCTAACATCATAAGAATATTGAACAACACTTCTGCGATACTGGGGGGTATTCCATACCCTCCAGACCCCCCGGTTTGGAAGACCGAAGGTTTTGTGTCCATTTTATGTGATTTATTGCATTAAATATTAACTTTTCCCTCTTTGAGCAAATATATCTATCATTTTCTATTATCTTGAAAATTTTATTTCCCTAAAAAATTTCCAGACTTTTCCAGAAGAGTGAGAAACCTGTGTTCAGTTAAAAACCGTTTCGGGCCAATATGTTAGTGTCAGTTTAAGCTCGAGATTAACAAAACAAAGTTTAACTTTTAACATTCCACTTATATCTAACATCATAAGAATATTGAACAACACTTCTGCGATACTGGGGGGTATTCCATACCCCCCAGACCCCCCGGTTTGGAAGACCGAAAGTTTTATGTCCATGTTATGTGATTTATTGCATTAAATGTTAACTTTTCCCTCTTTGAGCCAATATATCTATCATCTTCTGTATGATACCTGGAAATCTGGGTATACCAGTCCCCCCCTCCCCGGTACAACACTAATTATTGTGTTCGAAAGAAAAGCTCGTACCGTCAGTACCTCAGTGTCAGTTTAAACCCGAAATTAGCGAAACGAAGTTTACCAACTTTTGACATAACTTTAATATTATTCCGTTTTAGAAGGGTGGCACTCCATACCCCTCCTCGCACCAGCCGTCACTGCTGGAAACGAAGGAGATAGAGTACGAAATTCTATGTACCTATTCAGTTTCAATACTTTTTAGCTGAATTTCGTTAAATTCATAAAAAAGTCGTCAGAAAAATAATTGTGTAGTTTACCATTACAGGGTTCCCACTGAATTTTTCAGATTTTCCCCGACATTTCGAAAAATCGAAGATAAAAATGTAAAAAAATCTGTTTTTTTAATTTTAAAATTTAAAAGATTTAATTTTTAATTTAAAAATAATTAATTTTTGAATAAAAAAAATTTAATTTTAAAAATTAAAAACAAATTTATTTTAAAATTAAAAAAAAATTTGAAATTAAATTGTTTTCTCTGACTGAAAAATTAGTTTTGGGACTAAAAATGAGGAATTTTCAGACTTTTCCCTGTGACAAAATTAGGGAAATCCTTCCAATTTTATTTTCGTAATAAACATGCAGCACAGTAGCTAAGCTTCCGGAACCTCGGGGGGGGGGGGGTAGAAAGGAAAATTCATATATTAAATGATTTTTTCTTAGAATTAAAGTTTTTGATTTATTAAATTTTGATAAAATTTACTTTTTTTTCAGTGTAGCCTTTTGACGGGTTCAATACAGAATCATACAAAAATTAAACCAACATTTGCAATTTACTCCCACGTCTACATACTTAAAACAATTTTTTTTGGTCTTTTATAGGATTAAGCCTAAATTTTTCAATCATTGCTGTCCTCTCTTCCTGTTAATTGAGATTTTCCAATGTTTTAATTCCAATTTTCATGCTTTTCAAACAAAATTTTTTTCAACTTACAGTTAAAATTAATTCGATGTATCATTTTAGTGCCTAATGTTATTTTTGTAAATTTATAAAAACAAAGTTAACTTAGTTGGTTTCTGAACCAGGAAATGTCGAAAAATTTAGAAATAGTGCAACCGAAACTAAAAAAAACTTTAATCAAGTTTTAAACTCGCAGACGGAATTGTTATTTATATTGTTACCTGGGACCTGCAGGTAGACATTTTTTAAATAATTAAAATAATTCAGGATGAAAGTACCAACTGGGAAGTAAAATCCAACGAAAAAACATGTTTGGTACCACTGTTGCCTACCTAATGTTTGCTCAAATTTGAATTTTTATTGGCATTCAATAAAGTCACAATTTTTGTATTAAAAACTTCCAGACCTTCATTGAAACTGGACAACCTTCTTTCTTTTATTTTTTTTAAATATAATATCGTACAGGTAGTTATAGTGTAGTGGGTAGGGGGTTGGACTTAGCACCTATGCTATGCTTTGACGATTATTTGTACCGTGGTTCCGATACCACGTCACTGCAATTTTGAAAAAATATCGAGGGGGACATGAAATTCAACATTTAAAAACAAAATTCCCGTTAGGTAAAAGTATATTTAAAAAAATACGTACTTGGTTTTACACGCACACTACACATTTCTCACAATCAACAGTCAGCACTCGCACTGATTTGCCACTGGCGAGAAAAATGTTGCAGATTAACTTTGAACCAAAGAGCATCTTATTGTTTTATTTTTTATTGGACGAGTTGTTTGTCTATTTCTAAGATAACCTTCAAACTATTTGGATGTTTGTAAATATTTTGTATCAATACACTCATGATGGTAATTATTTATAGAAAACATTTGCCACTGTTTGATTTTTACTTTTTTGTTACTATGCAAAAAATTTGTTTAAAATTATAAAAATGTTACTTTTCAAATTACTGTCAACAAAGATATGTATAATGAGTGCGTTATTTTCTATTTGAAAAATCATTTCGTCAACACCACCGACTAATATGCGAAGTTAACGAGCGCGCACAGAGGGGGGGGGATTACATTTTTTGACAGCAATACTAAATTTGGAATCTGAAAATCTTTATCAAATTAAAAAAAAAATAAAAGAAATTTTACTTCGACAGAAAGTTTGTTACCCGAAAATATAAAAATGCAGGACTCGAACTCGAGGTACCACACAATTTGTACAGTCAAGTTTACCGTCGAGTTTTTGTTAATTCGATCAATCAGGCTTCCAGGTTGGTATTATATGGTTTAAAAGATTACAGGCCAGAATAGGAGAGAACTCAAAAATTACGATTACGATAATTACTGCAAATATGAAGTTAGTGTAAAATAGGTAGATTAACTCCCCCCGGGAGTTAATTAAATTTTAAGTCATTGCAGCAAGTAAAATGACAATTTACCTTCTCAAACAGGGGCATAACTCAGGTAAGAGTTAATCCAGAAATTAGAAACATAGGAATTCTATGGATTCTCCCTAAAATCTTAGAGGATCATCTGTTATAAAACTGACCCTAAAACAAAACTGTGCTTGGTTGCTTTGTAAACTACTATTTGTTTGTAATATCTGACTTTAAAAAGAATTGGTCAGGAGGTCATGGAGGTCAGAAGAGCATTGAAAGAGAAAGATTAGACAGACCGACCGACTGCATAAGTTACTGCTTTACTCTTTCAGTTTGTGGTGTCAAGTGGACGGAACATTTTCTTTTGAACACAATAACTGGAGTACCAAAAGATATTCTATACGATTTTAGGAAGCATATCCATCTAGACTCTCGGTATCCACACTTTTAATTTAATTCTGTTATAAAAAACCACACCAGTAGTTGGGTTTGTTTGAGAGGTTGAGTAGATGATGTAGTATAGTTTGTTGTGTTGGGCGTAGCGATTTGGGAATAAAATAAAAGCGTGCACTGGGGGGTATTCCATACCCCCCGGTTTATCTCATTGTTTTGTGTCTCATAAACTTAAATTCAAAATTTCATAAGTTATAGAAGTCCCACAGTATGTTTAAAGCTGTGGGCAGCGAAAGAGATAGATCCACTGCTGGGTGCATATTATGATGATATTGATTGAGCTTCAGTGTAGCCACCGGCAAACCGGGGGTCTGGGGGGTATGGAATAGTAGTAGTAGTATCCAGTAATAGTAGCCAATGCTGGGATCCTTGATTGTGAGCGCCGTAATTGAGATTGGAATTGGAGAAAGGCATGGAGAGGAATGAAAGACCAATATTCAGGAATGGACGAGTAGATGCTTTTTCAGCTTTTTCTGTCGACCACAGGATAATCAGCCTCTGTCCTTGTGACAAAAATTTAAGGATTTACATCTCACGGCTGCTTAATCAGGATTTAATTAGATGGATATATCGCTAATAGCTATCTATTCGCTAAACTATCGATATTTATCGATAAGAAGTCCCAGCCCTAGTCTGGGCTGACTCAGCAGGGAAAGCACTTTCTTCAGCTGTAAGTGACCAGTTAGCACACGGGAAGTCCCATCCGTAAGTCTATAAAGAACTAAATTTATTCTGACTTTATCGGAACAGAAGCCCTTTTAGACACCTTTTCGAGTCCCCAGAAAAAAAGATCGGTAAACCAGGGAGACAAATGGAAAATAATACGAAAGGCGGAGGTAAAACTGATTCCCCCATCCTGAGTACAGGTAAAAGAAAAAAGCGTAGTCAAAGATAGTCAGATTAAAACAATTTTTTCAAAAAGTGAAATTTTTAAATTTTATTTACACGCGAGGGGGGGGGGGGGAATGTAAGATTGTAAGATTGTAGAATTTGCAGAACAGCTATACGTATTGTTAAGTAATATATATATTTGGACTAAACTAGCTGTCAAGACAATTTATAAGCATTCATAAGAGTTTTGTAGAAAAGGGGGGGGGGCAAAAATTTTCAAATAAGCAGTACAATAATAAAATAGAAGACAAATTATATATTACTAGCTGGAAAGCCCGTTAGTGGACGGGCAGCTAGACGGTGGATCTCATTTTTAGCAGTATAATATTAAACATTTAATTTCGTTTCCCGCTACTGAGTGATTCCCTGTTTTTCTATATTTTTATACTAACGCAAAAAGTTGCTGCTAAACTTGATGTGCCGACGGGCAATTAAAATTTTTTTTAATAATTTAAAAATAAATAAGTTTCTGAAATTCTAATTTTCCCTCACTTTGGCTCAAAAACAAAACATTTTCCAGCATTTTCTGACGAAAAATTGATATAATTATTCTGTCCCCCCGGTTTACAATTTTGACTTTATATTTTTATGAATAAAATTTTAAATAAAATATAAAATAATAATAAAAAAAAATTTATAAATAAATTAAAAGTAAACCGGGGGGTCTGGGGGGTGTGGAACACCCTCCAGTACATATCGCAGAATATCCACTCATTTAGAATATTGGACAAAGGACAAATATTTTTAGTCCTAATCTTAGTTTAATATAATTTTCGGTTGTTAAAAAAAATCGACCAATCAGAGTGTTTTTTTTTTCACCAAAAAATGACACGCTGGAGCAGGAGCAGCGTGATGGGATTTTATGTATTAAAAAATTGTTTTCAAAATGCTACCTAACGTGAAGAAACTGTCCCAGCTTGCCCAATCCAAACCATCAATTTTGCCTGAAGGAACAGAAGCAATTAAAAATTTTAGAACTTTAGAATTTTATAAAATTCCAGACATTTTGAAAATATCTAAACAAATGTGGATGTGGATATTAAAATAGGATAAAATGGAAATCAACTGGATTTCATCAGACGAAATCTCGGGGTTTTTCGAAATATTTTTGATTTAACTTTGCTGACCTAAGAATCACATTTTTTTGGTTAATTCGTTAATAAACTAAATAAAATAATTTGGTTAATAAACCGGGGGTCCGAGGGGTATGAATTACGTTACAAATAAATATTATCCCAAAACCGAAAATTTTTTTGTATGAAATTTTAGAAATCGTCCTGGGAATATCGATGGAGCATTTTGAATTTTGAACATTTGGGTGTGTGGGGAGTTTTTGAATTTTAAATGTAATTTTAAATTATTCATAATAAGAATTTAGTATTTTGTGCGATTACGATAAAAAGCAGCTTAAGTTGGATAATTTTGAAAAAAAGCGAACGAATTGCAGAAAAAATTTGATAAATCGTAAGGCAGACATTTAAAACTGCGATAATTTGAAAATATGCAAAAAAAATGCATAAAATAATAATGCACCTACATGTTCGATGCCTTCATGAACTAAAAACCGATACATAAATTTACGTGAGGCTTTTCACTTTCCGTGTCCTTTATTCCATCATTTGTCTCTTCCGTTTAGTCCGGATCCTGGTCCGCTTAGTTTTAAAACTTAAATTTAAGGAAGAATGTCTTAGTTACATAAAATCAATAAAGCTAGTCGACACAGTACAAAGCTTTTCAAGGAACTAACATCTTAAAATACTTGGGCTTAAAAAGAATTTATTATTCGCGCTCTCCTCGAGTTCGTAATTTTAAAAAATCCTCAATAAATAATTTATTTTGTTTAGATTTTTAAAAAAGTTTTTATCAAAACCGAATCATCGATTTTAAAAACCTGATTTGGCTAGCCAAAGGGTTGCAAAATTTTAGGGTGGAACTGGCGATTATCTATTGTGAAAGACGAACTTGCATACGAAGGAGTTCCCTAACGCAAATTTCAACATGAAAACGATCCCCCTTCACTCTGGTCTATAGAAAATACCCCAAGTCTATTCGAGTATTTGCGAGAAGTAACCGGTTCCTCTTCTATGCAGATTTTTTCACTGTCAAAAATTGCATAGTTGTTTATGAATACGGATTAGTCTAGACTAATATTTTCCCCGAGGAACCTACTTCCATCCCACTTCCACAATTTTAAAAATTAAAAAACCGCCGTTTCCGACCCGGACAAAAAAAAATTAAAATAAAACTCACCCGAAAGTGTCCATAAAAGTCTCAAAAAATTTTAGGCACTAAATTTGCGAAAATGAAAAAGTGCACGGAAGCGCACCGATTTGACGATACTACGTAAGGATGTAACCTCGAATTTTTAACTGAACTTAACGAACTGCTGCTGACAACTGATTACAAATAGTAAAACTAACTTGATTCGGTTAAGCCCCGTATGCGTAGATAAAACTCTCCGTCGTGCATGTAAATGAAATAAATATTTTGATTTCGGACCCGATTACCTAAAAAGGGCAAAAGCCTAATAATTAAGGGGCGCTTAAGCGAAATAGAAATAATGGAAGTTGAGTCGTTTTAGGAAAAATTGGTGTAATTTTAATATTCGCGATTGGGTGCCCACCTAGTAAGTAATAAATTGCATACGAAAGTTCAACGAGGTCCTAAAAATTAGTACGTGCAGCAAAAATAACGTCAACTAGAACATTTTAGAGGTAGTCGCCCTGACAAACCAAGTTCCCATGTATTTAGACAAGCGGGGGCTAGGAACCACGCAGGGGGGCCTCGGGGGGGGCAGTTCATGGACCCCGATGCAATTCGCCTGTCTGCTAGGAACGCATGGCTGCACTTTCGCCGGACTATGCAACGATCCCCTCCTGCACTGCCGAAATTGCATCAGGACCTCCTTGCACTCTCACACTCTTCAGTCCGCCGATTCTTCAAATTGCACTGCTTACTGCACCTTATAATACAATATTCGACTAAACACATGTTGCTCAAGTCGCTAGCGTGATTTCATGATTTACTTAATTTATTTGAAGACATTGTTTTGTTCCCCCCATCTTAACCAAGTGCAAGGGTCAAACACCCCAACGAAAATTCGCATCAAATTGACCTTAAAATCAACACAAAAAAATCCGACGTGTAGTAATACTGATAGTACAAACTTTTACTCGGTTTACCCGATCAAATTTGCAGCCAATTGTAAAAAAACATTTTCACGTTATTTTTCCGTAATATCATCGTTTATCTAAGCCGAGCTTTAACTTTTAAACTTCGAATTTCTATTTATTTACCAAAAAACTTTCCAAATTACGTTCAATGTTAAATTTTCACGTAACCCACATTATTTGTGCGAAAAAAACTTAAGGTCGAAATTTAACGTTACGTTGATTCCGTATCATGTTAAATATTAAGGGTTGGAGACATTAAGGCACGTTAGGATAAAGTAGTCAAATACACCTGTTGAATCGGGGTGGTTTTCGAAACAAATTTACAAAGACGTTGCCTGGAATTTTTTTGTGCGATAAATCAACTCAAAATGGTATTATTAAAAATTTCCTCCCGGACAAGCTTAAGCTCAAACCGATCAGCTTTTCCAAATAGAAAAAAATCGATTGACGATAATGCTAGCTAGATTTGCTACATTGTAAATTCGAAGTTATTTTTATATTTTAATTTCTCAACAATTTTCGATCCGAACCCACATTAACAATAAAGCTCCTGCTAAATAATTCGCTACCGGTGCTATTTTTACTTTTCCAAACTATTTTTCAAGACGAAACTTGGCATTTGAGATGGCACCCCTGCACGTACCATTAAATGCACTAAAACAGTCGTAAAGTTTCTTGAGCGATTCCAAAACACATATTTCAAATTTTGTGCTTCCCCTATTGTTTTTTGTACGGCGTAGCGATTATCTCACCCTACCGATACTTAATCCATTTATTTTAAATTTACCATTCAAGAATGCGGTTTTCCAATATGGCTTTTCATTTTTGCGGAAAATCGGGTTTTAACATTTTTTTACATATTCCTAAAGTAGGTACTAATACGTTTTTGACAAAATGTCGTTAGAATATGACGGATTCGACACTTGAAATGTACAGCCGCTCTTTAAAAGTATGCGCCCCCAGTGCTTCGTGCCACGTGCGTCTGCTCCCCCTTGATTATGATTTATAAGCAATCAGTAATTCTGATTGCAATTTAAGACAAGGTGGAACTCGGACGACCGCCGTTATCAGGCTTCTATACAACAAACATAGACTAATTATTTTTAATTAAATAGTTTATTAATAAATTGTTTGATCAAAACAAACTTAAAAATCTTTAGCTTTTAGGTAACTCTGCCCTGTATAAGCTGGGGGGATTCCATACCCCCCAGACCCCCCGGTTTAGAAGTCAATATCTATTTAAAAGTCAAAAAGGCTAATGTAGATAAACTTCCGTTTGTCTTATTCGTTAAAAATGCGAAGCAAAGATGCCTAATTAAAAACAGCAGTATTCTGGTATTCCATACCCCCCAGACCCCCCGGTTTAAAAGTCAATATCTATCTAAAAGTGAAAAAGGCTGATGTAGACAAACTTCCGTTTGTCTTAATCGTTAAAAATTCAAAGCAAAGATGCCTAGATAAAAACAGCAGTAGAATGTTTCACAAGATAAACTATTAAATTTTCAAAAAAAACCTTGGGCTGGGCAGCGACGGAACATCCACTCGAATAAATCACACATAAAATTAAATTATATGAATATGCTTTTGGAATAAATGTTCTCATGTAGGGGTTCTTATTATACCGGAAGTTTAAAACTTGAGAGTCGTTAGCTTTTAGGTAAATTTGCCGATGGAGAGGCTGGGGGGTATCCCATACCCCCCATACCCCCCGGTTTAGAAGTCAGTATCTATCTAAAAGTTAAAAACTTCCGTTTGTCTTAATCGTTAAAAATTCAAATCTAAGATGCCTAGATAAAAACAGCAGTAGAATGTTTCATAAGATAAACTATTAAATTTTCAAAAAAAACCTTGGGCTGGGCAGCGACGGAACATCCACTCGAATAAATCACACATAAAATTAAATTATATGAATATGCTTTTGGAATAAATGTTCTCATGTAGGGGTTCTTATTATACCGGAAGTTTAAAACTTGAGAGTCAATAGCTTTTAGGTGAATCAGTCGATGAGTTGGCTGGGGGGTATTCCATACCCCCCAGACCCCCCGGTTTAGAAGTCAATATCTATTTAAAAGTCAAAAAGGCTGATGTAGACAAACTTCCGTTTGTCTTAATCGTTAAAAATTCGAAGCAAAGATGCCTAGATAAAAACAGCAGTAGAATATGTCACAAGATAAACTATTAAGTTTTCAAAAGAAACTTGGACTGGACAGCGACGGAACAGCCACTCGAATAAATTACACATAAAATTGAATTATATGCTTTTTGAATAAATGTCCTAATGTAGGGGTTCTGATTATACCGGAAGTTTAAAACTTGAGAGTCATTAGTTTTAGGGAAATCTGCAGATGGGTGGCCTAGACCCCGGTTTGCAAACCAATATCAGTAGTGACTTGGGGGAGCATGCCAATTTATTTCTTTAAGTTAACCAAAAGTTGGTTAAGGTCTTCTCGTTGCTGTGAAAAATTAAAATATTTGATTTTTGAATTTAAAAACCTTCAAGATATTATTTTAAATTAAGAATTAATATTAAAAGTTTTAAGAATCGAACGCAGAAACGCTGTAAAAATGCCGGGACCAGTCTAAACGTAACCAGGGTTTGGGTTAGGTCGCTTATTTACATTTTGAAGCCTGATAAGCAAAATTGAAGAGGAATGGGGAAAAAGGGGTAATTTATTACTCACACTTATAAAGGGCGCCTTTCCACAGAGTTAAAAAAAATTAAAAGTTGTTTTTGTCGACATTGGAAAAGTACAAACTTATGTTTTTGAGTCCCCGCCCCCAAAATTTATTTTTTGATTATTGGTGACGCTCGTGACGCTACCAAACGTTTGGTTTATAAACAAAACTTTCTATACCAACTATACGTGTTAAATTAACTTAATATTTGTCCGCGTGGTGGCGTTCGCTTAATGTAAATTGTTAATACCGGCATATGTGATAGGCATGACCGTGTTTGGGCAGGATTATAAGACAATTTGAGATCTAGCTCAATAAAAATTTATCGAATGTACTTTTTTAATTAATGGTATAAGTTGGTAATCCGAGTATTATAGACCAGCTACGAAAAGTACATTTGCTCCAAATAAAACATCTTATTTTCATTAAAATTTAAAAAAATTTTATAAAAAAAATAAAAAAAAGAATCCTTTATTTTATCAATAAGAAGAAAAAGAAGAAGAAAAACAGGAAACAACTTACTTTTTCTTTTAGGTGTCAGGTTATTTTATACGCAGATGACTCAATATATATCCATGTTGGCGAAGAGGATGTCTTCTGCAAAGTATGCCATAGCAATAATACCAGATTTTGACTGTAGTATCACTTTTTATACCAACCGTCATAAATAATACAATTTACCGTTTCCTAAACAACAAAATGGTTGTTTTCTTATGGGATCGAGGAATTCCACTAATGGGATCTGAAGTCCAAACTGATTTGTGAAGTAAGGAAAAACTGGAAAGGGAAGAAAAACTTTACTAAACCACATTTTCGCAATAAGTAATCTTGATTTTAGCTAAGTCGTTAGTCAATTTGCATTGAACAATGACAACAACGAAGGAAGGAAGGAAGGAATAAGGAAGAATCCGATTTTGGTAGCAATCCACCCGTTATTCCCCGAGCCATCCCAAACTTAAGACAAACAAGAATCCTTATTTTTGACCCTAGGGGTGGGCAGTTGCAAAGCATATTATGTATGTATGTCAGACCTGGAAGTTCCTATTGGGTTTGGCAGGATAAGGCAGATGACAGGATAATATAACTGGGATCTTGAGAATTGTTTGGATTAACTCTAAAACTTTTTTTGATGTATTGCTGAGTGCCAAGTAAAAAACAATAATTTTTAAAGGAGCCAGGAGCCAGATGAAGCAAATTATTTTTCTATGGTGGATGAAAGATCAAACAACAACAGGTTATGAGTAGGGCTGGGCGATATTCAAAAATCGATATCAAATATCGATAATCCAAAAACTATCGATAACTACGATTAATCAGTAACTTCGATTAATCGATATTTGCCGATAATTATCGGAGTATCGAAGTATCGATAATTATCGATATATCGATAACAATAGAAGTATTAATATATCGATATTCGGATAATTATCGAAATAATAAACCCCAACTTTTTTTTTCAAATAAAGAAACCAGTCGAACCCAAGATTGATCAATGAGAAGTCCAGAAAACATAAGAAAATCACCTAAGTTGGAAATATCGATAGCTGTCGAAATATCGATAACTATCGGAATCGATAAATATCGATTAATCGATAAAAAGTTCCAGCCCTAGCTATGAGCCCAGATCAGATCAGTAATATATTAAATAATAGAAGAAATTAGTTTGCGTACTTTTTCTTGCAATAAATCGTTATTCCGTGTCTTTGGGGGAAATGCCCTTGATCTCCAAGGGAGTACAAAAGCTATCGATCGTATTGAACAGTACGCAAAATATAATATGTGTGATAAATAGGTTTATAATGGTTCGTTTCGCCCAGATGAAAAATTTTGAAAGAAAAACAATCAGTAATCAAAAGTAAATTTTATGAAAATTAGGATATTTTAAAATTTTTTTTTGCAAATTTGAAGATTTGCGAGCCAGTTTGACTATAGAAGCTTGAATCGGCGAGTAAGCTCAAACAACGAACTATGGTAATCAGCAAAACTTAGTTTAAGCTGTTACTATAAAACTAATTTTTGAAAAACAAAACATAGGTGTCAATCCGGGGGGTCTGGGGGGTATGGAATACCCCCCAGTGCATTCTTCCCTCTTTATTCGTGCTTTAATCGGTTATGAATGCTTGAATTTTTGGATTTTGAATCTCTTCGCACGGAAGCTGTTTTTCGGGAGGGCGGATTCACACTTGCTGCACAAGGAACAAATTTCTGAGTTATATTTCTGCCGATGTGCATCAGCGACTTATTTTTATCGACTTGGTTGGTACAAACCAGAAACTTACTCAGATATGCTAATTTTCGAAAATTCACATTTTAGATATAAATAAATTAAAAATAATGAAATAAAAAGTTGACGCAAATCATGGCTGTGATATTTTGGAAACACTTACACCATTTATATTCTTGGACTGTGATTTCTCCACCTATGTCGTCCCAGTTACCAAAATTTCAGTCGACAAGACGTGACGAATGCTTTTCTATGAAAGTTTACTTCTATGTTCTTATAAATTCGCAACAAGTAAACTTTTATGCAATCAATAACCGCCATGCAAACAATAGAATTGTATTTAAGCTCTTTTACCGGTGACGTTTCAATAGTATTGTTAGCACATTTTCGCCAATTTTCATCCTTAATGAGCCTACTTATTCACTTCTCATTTTCTCCGACGTGATTGATTATTTTTAATAACTGAAAAAAATTAAACGCCAATAAAGCCAATAAAATTAGTTTTAGAAGCCGAGTCAAAAATCGGCAAAAGTCCAAAATTTTGGCGGGCCGATGTTGTCAAACGACTCCGATACGTATAAATGTTTTGTAATTACGAACAAAAAGGTTACGTGACTAATATGTTTTTAACTTTCATTAAAAATTAAATAATTTTAAAAGCGCTTCGGAGTAAATATTGACTGCGTTTCATGTATTATTTATAGTAGCAATATAAATTTATCAATTACATTACTCGAGCAGAATTTTTTTATTTAATTGCCTTAACTTATATGGAGTTAATTTAATTTGTAATTCAAATTTTTGACATTAAAATTTTGCGTATGCAAAAAATTGCGTATATTTAAATTTGTACACAGAAATAAATAATTTTGCGTGGTGTAGGTTTGGAAGTTGTGTGTCGGGCGAGGATTAGAAGGATACGGAGGGGAGCTATAAATTTTGTTGCAGTTTTTGGCTAGCTAGTGCGAATTACATGCAGGCGACTGACTTGAGTGCATTGTACTTAAACTTGCAATAATAAAAATTTAAAAATAGAGACTGTTTAGAGTGCACTAGCACATTTTTTAAACACATTTAGAATTTTAATTTTAGTTCTTTTACATTTGCTATATTAAATTAACTGCAAAAAGTAAGCTGAAAAATTGCTTGCACGTATTGCCAAATGTAGTACGTCAACTCAAAATACAAATATAAAGTGTAAGGAATATTTTTATTATAATTACACTATTATTACAATATTGTTGGAACCTTTGCAAAAACTACTTTATTTTCGTGGGGTCAAAGACTGCAACTTTTTCGATGCGACACCTCATCAATTTTAATTTCATGTCCAACTTTAAACTACAATAAAACCTACTAATATTAACTATCCAAAGAATTTCTTCCGAACAAGAGCGGATATACACACGAATAACTACCCCCCCCCCCCTATTTATTTTTATTAAATATTTAAAAAAATATATTGACTTAGCCGAACATAAGAACTTAACATGTAAAAACTTATTAATGCAAATTCCTGCTTTCCTAATTATTTTAGAGAAAATATGAAAGACACAAAAATAATGCAGAAATATAAACTACGAATGATAACATCATTAGATTTCATGCAACTTCTACTTAAAAAATCCAAAAATGCTTTTGAAGTTGTTAAAAGTTTCATTTATGAGACTGGCCATGCAAGTTTCCATAGTAATTATTTTTGAAAATAGAAATTAAATTGAATTTATTACATGGCCAGTGCGATAAATGAAAATGTTAACAATTTCGAAACCATTTTCTAAACTAAAAACTAGATAAAATCTAATAATGTTTATTGCATTCGTAGTTTATATTTCTGCATTATTTTTGTGTCTTTCATTTTTTCTCTAAAATAATTAGGGAAGCAGGAATTTGCATAAATAAGCTTTTACATGTTAATTTCCTATGTTCGGCAAACTTATTCAGAACCCGGTAGATGAGTTTTTTATTTTTCAATTTTCTGAGATTGTCTAAATTTCCTAAGATATCTTAGAATTTTCTGTGATTCCCCACTTCAGAAGATTTTTTGAATACTCTTCTAAGATTTGCTAGAATTTTCTATTTCCTCTAATTTTCGACATTTCCTAATTATTGCAAACGTAGTGACATTTTTATGGATTTTCTAAAATTTTCTGGGATTTATTAAAATTTCCCGATCTTTGATTACTAATAAGTGGAAAAACGATGGAAAAATCGTCATATTGAAAAGTAAAGAGAAATTTGAGAAAATCTAGTATCTTATCTTATTTTTGCGTTTTCCATTTTATGAGATTTCATCGGCTTTAAAATTTTCTAGAATTTTTAAAGTTTTCTGCATTTCTCTCGATTTCCCAGTTACCAAAATTTTCTAGAGTTTTCTAAGATTTTCTTGAAATTTCTCTCGATGATTATACTAGCTGGAAAGCCCGTCCGCGGACGGGCAGCTAGACGCAGTAGATCATTTGTGAACATTTAATTTTGTTTTCGGCTACTGGGGGATTTCCCGTTTTTCTATATTTTTAAAGTAACGCAAAAAGTTACTGCTAAACTCTGAGCAGTAAAGCACTTAAATAAATGTTTTTCCAAACTTTAATATTCTCTAGCCAAAGGTTTAATTTCTCTTTTCTCTTTCCATTTCACTTTTGCTTAAAAATTCAAATTTTCCGATTTTTTTCCGGCGAAATTTGAAAAATTATAAATTCCTTATCTTTACCAAGTATTCTAAAAGAGTGAAAATCATGCGATATGTACTAGAGGGTGTTCCACACCCCCCAGACCCCCCGGTTTACAATTTTGACTTTATATTATTTTTATAATTATTATAGATTAAATTAATTATAAATTATTATAAATAAAATAAAAGTACAACGGGGGGTCTGGGGGGTGTGGAACCCCCGGTTTATATTTTTTTACTATAATTTTGACAGTTAATTTTCAGAGTAACGCAAAAGTTGCTGCTAAACTCCGAGCAGTAAGGCACTTAAATAAATGAATTTTTAAGTTTGTAAAATTTTGTAAAATTATAAATTCCCTATCTTCTCCAAATTCTTCGATATGTACTGGAGGGTGTTCCACACCCCCCAGATCCCCCGGTTTACAATTTCGACTTTATATTTTTATAATTAATTTTTAAAGTAACACAGAAAGTTGCTGCTCAACTCCGTGAGCAGTGAAATTTTAATTTTTTCTAACCGAAGGTTAAATTTCCCTAATTTTTGCTTAAAAATTGAAATTTCCCGGTTTGGATTACGAACAAATATTTTTAGTCCTAATCTTAATTTAATATATTTTTCGGTTGGTAAAAAAAGTCGATCAACCAGAGTGTTTCTTTTTTCGCCAAAAAATGACACGCTGTAGCAGGAGCAGCGTCCTGGGATTTTATAGATTAGGATTATATTTTCTATATTTCTACAAATTTCTAAGAATCTGTTTCTTGAGATGTCTTGGAATTTTTCAGAATTTCTTCAGATTTCCATTCACTAGTACACACAATTTTCCCCTTAGTTTTTGGAAAACCAAAGGGAAAATCGTGATATACTAAAGTGAAAATATATCCATCAAGAAAATCTTAGTAAAACTTAAGAATGCTATTTCCTTCCCAAGGACATCTTGGGAAAGATTTCAAGGCTGTATTAGACTGCAATGACTTCATAATTTTGAGAGTTTTGCACAAAATTGTGTGCGAAATTGTCCATCCCTGGTGCGCATAAAAGGATTAACGAGATTATTATCCCAAAGAACTTTGGGAGAAAAGTAAAATAACAAACAAAATAACATTTAAAATGGAAATGTAAAATATGAAATACAAAAATAATTTTTCCTAAAAATAGTTTTCGTTTTTTTTTTAATAATTTAATTAATAATAAATTTTTTGACCTAAATTATAATTTATTAAATAAATCAGGATTTAAAAATCGCTCAAGCCTTTTAAATATTTAAATAACAAATAATAATTGTATGTTATTTACTATATTGATTAGTTACAGAAGGGCCCGGGCCTCCTGGGCCCCCCCCCACAGATATACGCCTCTGATTATTCCCTATAGAAGAATAAATTAGAGGGTTCCCACTTTTTTGGAAAATCTGGAAAAGTCATGGAAAATTAAGGATTTCTCTAATTATGTCAAGGAATTTCTCATTTTTAGTGCTAAGTTAAGGAAATTAAGTATTTTTAAATTTTAAAATAAATTTGTTTTTAAATTTTAATATTAAATTTATTTTATTTAAATATTAATTTTTTATCGCACCCACTGCAACCCCCCTTGTAGTTCCGCCCCTGATCATGACGTAGACTCCAAACTTCCTTGGATCACAACAGATTTTTTGAAAAACTTAAATTTTTACTCTTTTTAATTCCAGGACTCAACGACGAAAAAATTTTTTCCTGATTTTGACCGACTGCTGTGAACATTGAACTTGGGAAGTCGTGAAAATGTCCAAGTTTAAATAAAACAGAAAATATATTTCTTGGAATCTTTGAGTCTTCGATAGACTAGAAACCAAACAGATTTTTTGTTGGCCAAAGGACGTCCAAGGGATGTCCAAAATGTAGCTTAGTAACTATTTAACAGAATAAAAAACCTAAACAGCAACTTTTTCCTTGCAGTCATTCAGTTTTTGATAGCTTACCGCGTCTGGATGTGGGAAGGCAGGGAAGAATCCCTATAGCGCACTTAGGGGACTATAGGATAGAATCGTAGGGATAATTTACATTCTAGAAAAAGAAAAGATGAGTAATCTGCACATTTATTAACCACAGGTAATATGGAAGAAGCAATTTTGTGCATTTTCTCAGAAATAAATTTGTATTTATTATGCTGTTATTATTACTTAAGTGATTACCTAGGTTGTGCGGCCTAAGGCCGCACTGAGCTGATATGATTTTCAGAGATGCTTTAATGTACTTCTAAAAATACTTGGTTATTGCAATGCTAATTAATATTTGTTGCAGTTAGGATTAGCAGAAATTAATATTAACCCTTTATAGAGCAGATTACCGAAAATAAAAACAGAGTAGTTTTTAAAGAAATTAGTGATTAATGATTAATCACAAATTTCTTTAATAGTTCGTGGTTTCACACACGAGTTGTAAGCCGGCCTATAAATGGAAGCAGAGCCTTCGTCTCTGAATCCACCTAGGTAATAATCGACAGGCGCGTCCACGTCGCGGGGGTCGGCCCGACTAAAGTCGGTGACTAAGTTCTGTCGAGGACCCAGTATAGCGGGGTATATCGCTTTACCCTCCATCTATGGATGAAGACCATAACGGCAATAGAAGCAAAGAACAAATGATTGGGTACGGCAAAAGCGGCAGAACTGGCAACCAAGTTATTGGTTGATCTTGATTCAATCGATGAGGAAAGCAACGGAAAACTACCTCATTATAATCCCAAGAATAGTCAAAATGGCAATAAACGACAAAAACAATCAACCTACTGATCATGGACCTAGGAAACCAAGATCCGGCAAGGGAAGAGCTTCCTGTTCCCGAGTCGTCATCCAGCAAAACCACTGCACTGGAGAAGTAACAGAAGTATGGGTAGAGCTGCTATGGATAATGCTCGAAGATTCGAAAATAATATAGAATAATAAATTTTCGGGCTGGCTGAAATATCGATTAGTATCACCCAGTTGACATAATTACGTCATATCACGTCAAAATCACGTGATTTGACGTCAAAAACACGTAAAATGACGTGATTTTGACATATTCTGACGTAACCATGTTAGCTGGGCAGTACCTATATAAAGGGTTAGGCAGAATTAATACAAAAATATAAAAATTTAATCTAACCTAACGTACAATGATTATATTTTTGTTTATTTTGTTATTTTATTTTGTTAATTTTGTATTATCGAAACATTTAGAAATATTAAATGTAAATCTTCATTATCGATCTGTAGTCTAGTAGACTTAGATCTCATTGATTGCCTACGCACTCAAAGAAGAATAATTAGTAGATCAAGCGTCGGCAGTCATGACCTCCTAGTGATTAACCCTTAATTAGGCGCATTAAGAAAATCACACAATTAGTCGCATGGGGTCAAAATTGAGTGCTAGAAATAAAATAAACAATCTCTCACTTTCAGTTCTTAACTTGAAATTGTTTTGACCCCCTGCGCCTAATTAAGAGTTAAATAGTGTGAAACTCGATTGCCCAAGTTGTGCGGCCTAAGGCCGCAACCTACTAATTTTTTGAATTTAGTAATTTAAAATAAGTTGTGCGTTGAGATCATCGAAGTTAGACACCACAAAAAACCGTAATGCTCTGGCTCATCGACAAAATAAGATAGTACAGTAGCGGTCGTAGAAATTTCAATTGGAATTATTTTTTTGTTTTTTGAAATTGAGTCATGAGAAGCAATTTTTAATTAAAAGTTAATCCGAGAGGGAAGCCGCAAGACAAATTATTTGTGTACCTACACTGGATTTTTTAAAGATTTTATCGGATTTTCTCAAAATTCTGGATTACCCAAGATTCCCTAATATTTCGCAATAATATTTCGAAGTCGCAAGATAAATTTCTGTACACAAGATTTCCTTTTGAAACATTTGAAATCGTCAATTGTCATTCAGATTTGTCAACTGATATTCAGAAATTTCAATTGTAATTCAGATTTGTCAATTGATATTCAGAAATTGTCAATTGTAATTCAGATTTGTCAACTGATATTCAGAAATTGTCAATTGTAATTCAGATTTGTCAACTGTTATTCAGAAATCGTCAAAAAAAATTCAGAAACAGTTAAATGAAGTTCAATTTTTAAATGAAAGTGCTTATAATAATAATGAAATAAAGAAGATTTTAATTTATGTTAAATTATTTATTCATATTAGAGAAAATATTATAAATATGTCAAAATTATGTCACAACAATTATGTTCATTCAAATTTCAGCAAACAACTTAGCGGCCGACAGGCATATCGCCTATTTTACTGATTACTTATCAAGTTGTTTTCTATTTACTTTCATTGCGTTAGTTTGCTTATAAACGATTATACTCTTATGAAGGGATTAATAAAACTTCAATCTTTATGAGAGATTTCAAACATAAGCCATAGAATTGATGCTTTATGAATTACATTTGACGTTTTCTGAATATCATTTGACAGTTTTTGAATATCATTTGACAAATATTAATTACAATTAACGATTTCTGAATATCAGTTGACAAATCTGAATTACAACTGACAATTTCTGAATATCAACTGGCAAATCTGAATTACAGTTGACGATTTCTGAATATCAGTTGACAAATCTGAATTATAATTGACGTTTTCTGAATAGTAGTAGTTGATCTTTCCTGAATTACAGCTGCAAAAGGTATAGTATTTTCAAGATTTCCTCAAATTTCCTTAGATGATATAGATTACCCAAGATTGCCTAATATTTCCTTGTATTTCTTTTGATTTTTCAGATTTCCCTTTTCAAATTTCTCCAGCGATTCCCTCATCGATTTGATCATACTTTTACATTTCTCATGACCACTACTGTATATTGATTTATTAGGAGCAAATGGGTAATTTGTAATAATTAGCAGTTAGTTTGTCATGAAAGACGGTCATGATCTGGCTATTGTATACGTCTGCTAAGTCAAAATCGCCGGTTCGGTCCCGGGCGGAGTAAAAGCTTTATTCTGATCGTCTTCCCACAGCAGGCAGTGGAAACCCACCGAGGTATTAGCCTAGACCTAGAGAATCTTTCTAAAGAAATGAAGTGGTCACTATGCTCTTACGTAGAGCGAAGGAATGTGAGAGAGAGTGAGTTTGTCTGCAAATAATTACAAATAAGCTACAAAAAACCCACTTACTCCGAATAAAGCATGTTATATTTAATAAAAAAATAAAACCTTTTAATTTTGCTGGAGGAGGGGGGGGGGAGGCAAAAAAATATATTGTAATAGAAATTTAGGTTTAATTTTTAATTTTAACAAAATTTAATAGAATTTGGTAGTTTTTGTGGGTAAGGGGGGGGGGGTAAAACCTTGCGAATCAATCGTTTTTTTAATTTTTAATTTTAACAAAACTTAGTGGATTTTGGTAGTTAGTAGTGAATCCAACGTGTTTGCGTTGAGAGGTAAGTATATTTACAATTTTATTTTTGAGTTTATTCAAACCTTAGTTGTTTATGGGTAGGTACAATTATAGGGGTATACTTGGGTCTTCCGGTTCAGAGAATTAAGGTTTGTGTGCACCAGAGGGTCTGGGGGTATGTAATTCTGTCCATTAACTCACCATTTCTGGTATTCCAAACCCCCATACCTCCCAGATTCATTATCCGAAAATCTATAATATTATGCATGTTTTGTGATTTATTTAATTCAATATAAGAATATTTATAATATAATTTGATAGAATCTTCTGGATTTTATGATTTACTAGAGAATTTGCAATTAGCAAGCTAGCAGGGTGATTTGTAGAAACGTAAGTGGCTGCAATTAAGTAATGGTGGGTTTGATATCCGCCTCCGCCTGTTGAGCGAGAGTAATAATTACCCTGGTTGTTAGAACTGCATATTAAAATTTGGATTAGAGTGTACGTATAATGTACGCATTGTATTGATTATCTTTTTGAATTTTTATTTTTATTATTACATTATTTACATGTTTTGACTAGAAACCGACTTAATAAATGTTTTTAGACATTAAGAAAGACTAAATTTGATAAAAAATATTTACAAAATATTTGGTGACCCCCAAACTGCCAAAATAAAAATACAATACATCAAAACAATACTGAATTAAATTTTTAATGATAAGCAATTTAGAGAATGCAAGTCGATATTTTCCCACATTTAGTCCGAGGAGGAAACTTTAATTGGCAAAATAGTTTGAGATAACCGATAATCGATTGGGTGTGAAAATTTAGATTCTATTTCACTCGTGTGCGGATTTATAGGATTTAAAGTTTACACCTCTCTAATTTGCATCAAACTTAATAAAGTGATAATGAATTTGATGTTCCATTCGCGCGTGCTTTGGAACAACGCGGAAACTTTTATTGTCCACTGGGCAATATTTTCAAATTTAGCAGGGAAATTGCTTAATCTTTCGATCTGTATTAAACCGGAGTGCAACAGGATAATTGTCCTAATTTGCGACATCAGAAATGAAGTCAGAAGTGTCATATTAAGTAAATCTATGTAAGCTCCGTGTTAAGGTTGAATGAGATTAAGGAAAGCCACGAGGAGCTTAAACTAACCATATCCCTTAAGATCAACTTTATAATGGAACAAACACAAAATTATATAATTACGTAATGTAATTTGCAAATTGCATTATAGTCTTATGATTAGCAATTAAAATTATTTATAAATAATTTGGATTTTACAAGCGGTTAATTTGATAGCCTAAAAACGCTTTGATTTTTGCAGTTGTTTAATATTTTCGATTCGGCATATCTGCAATATTGTAAGTTATAAAATACATTTTTATCTAATTGGGTTTATTTAGTACGATAGATAAATACTAAAGAAACATGCATAAATAAATCTCTAAATAATTTACAAATATGTCAAATCATTCGGAAATTATTGCCGAATAATTACTTTTTTGTCTAAATTAGAATCCAAATATGCAAAAATAGCTACCATTAGATAATAAAATTACCAACGATGATAAACACATTTAAATTGCTCTTTACTTAATTTTTTTATATTTTCCAAACGTAAAGTAATAACATTTTCTTTCATTATAATACATTGAGGTAGCTAATCTCCTCTTCACTTTCTCTCATTGTTCTGAAAAGCACCTTCACAACGATCATGAAAATTCTGTACCCCCACTCTGTTTAAATGTTAAAGATTTTACCTTTCTGATGCTGAATTTACAACAAAAACGCATTTTTAAAAGCCAAATTTATTATTGTACAATTTTGTTGGAAAACTTTAAATTTTTGTTTCAGCCAAGTTGAACGACCTTCCGAATTTTCACGATTTTCAAATTTAGTTCTGATCGCATTTCCTCCTTTGCGAAAGCTATAAAATTAATTTATCTGTTAATTAAAAGTTCAAGTGAGAATAATTTACAATCGCATTCGACCTATTCCGTGATTCAGAAAAATTCTAACCGCCGCCAGTTTTCCTAAGCTTTATTTTTCTCTACCTAATAAAGCGTAGCCCAGCATAGAGAAAAATATTTTTAAGTTAGTGCTAAACCCTAGAGCAGCGGCGACTTGTAATTTGGTATAATAGGGGGTGGGATTCCCCTAGCCCCCCAAAGATTTCTCCGTTCTGAAAAAATAATTTTCTTTTTATATTTGAAATAATAGTTGATTGGAAAATTAAATTTTCACTTGTTCGGCTAAGTGACATTGAAAGAAAACTAACCAATTCAGCCTTAACTATTAAAAATATGTTTCGAAGAAAAAACAAAAAATCTGAAAGTCAAACTTAGGTAAACCTCCTAAGGGGTAAACCCTCACATTAACATTCAGTACAGGTTGGCTTGCTTAAGATATCTTTCCTTCCAACCGAAGTCCAACGCAAAACCACTGTAGGACTTAAAATAAAATAAATTAGAGTTCAATTTGTAGGCCCAGATTAGAGATTTGTACAGAGATCAAACTACATTTTTTAACATGAAACAGAATGCTGAAAGCTCCTGTTTTCACTAATATTTCTTTGTCGAAAATTAATTGCCAAATTACCAAATATGTACGTTATGCTACTACAAATATTTAGTGAAGTTATGACTTCTGTCGTTTTCGCTGTTTTGTTTAATTTTGAAAGAATTTTTAATTATATTCTTTAACGTTTCGTTTAAGCATAATATATTCACCCTTTTATAAATTCAACTGTATTTTTAACATTTTATTAAAATATATTTTATATTATTTCAAAAATAATTGTGTGAATTGCCACCGGTAAAGATTTGCCCCCCCCCTCAAGCAGAAAATAGCAACAAAGGTATAGAATTTATTAATTACTACTAAATAAAAAATATTGAAATAAATTCAAAGCTAAAAGTTTTCATTGTTAACACTTTTAAAGGACTTCTACCAAATTAATGCAATTTTCAGGATTAGCAATTTATAATTTGTGCTTAGTCATTTTCAGGCGTTTGTGCGAACAATTTCGTAGAATCTTACTTTTAAATTTTAGATTTTCTTGAGTAAAATCATTTTTTGTATTGATTCTGACTCTACTTTTACCCAGCAGAATAACAAAAAAGGAAAAACGTAAATTTTCGATTGTGAGAACTATCAAAAGATAGATACTTCTTCCACAAGACTTATCCAAAAAGTAACGCGAGGCTGCAGTAAAAGGAGAATCCGCAAATATTTACTGTAATAAATGTAGTACTTACGTATTACTGATAATTTTGAAACGACCCCGAGATTAAGGTGCACTGGGGGGTATTCCATTCCCCGGTTTGAAAATCTGACCATTTTATTAATGATCTGTAATCAACGTTATTAAGTAGTAGGAACCTTTCACTTGAATTTTCACCGAATTTTCATTACCTTCTGTGAAATTTTCTCAGGTTTACCTTCACTTGAAACCGCGAAGAGAATTGTTGCGAAGAAAAACCTAAGGAATTTCGCAAAAATCCAACGAAATAGAACATTCGAAATCCTAGGAAATCCGAGTAAATGTAGAAAATTCAAGGAAATCTTAAAATCTTAAGAAAACAACTTTTTTTTTGCTTTTTCAACTTTTTCAAAAGAAAATCTTGAAATCATTGAAGAGGAAACCCGAAGCAAATCCCTCAAAAACAAATGTGAAAAATTGAAAATTTACCTGTAACGTTGGCATTAGTAAAATTGCAACTTTGTCCTTTGGATAATCAATTATGCAATTGTGTGCACATCTACCACATATGGAAAGCCACCCGCAATTGGGATTGATTACACTTTTACACTCTATACTTTATGATTAGCCTCCTCAAATGAAAGAGCCACGAGCCGCCACTGGATTGGTTTTTCTCAATTTAAAAAACCAACAAAGCTGTATAAGCTGTATATTAACTGATATAAGAAATAAAGAGTGCGCTGGAGGGTATCCCCCTCCCCAATCTTTCTGGATTTATAGCTGCGTTAAAAGCTAATTAAGATAATTTTAACTAAACTGAAGCTCTGTGACTATTTAGAAGGTCTAAGATTTGGAAATCTGTTGTCTAAGTGCTGCCAAAGAGCAAAGGATCATATTATCAGGACCATATATAAGGGGGTAGTTTTGGGGATTTAAGCGCCTCCCCATGAGTTAAGTAATTCAAAATAATTACTACATAACTAAAATTAATTTAAAATACGGGCATATGCCAACCTTTTCTTTAATTCCATAAAACCCCCACTCCATGACCAATGTCTATCTACGGCCCTGGTTCCTGGATTCCATAAAAATGCACCGACTGTTTATAAAAAGTTCTTTCATTTTATAGGACAAATATTTTACAAGTTTTAATAGATCCTGGCAGGGCCGTATATAAGGGGGTGATTTTGGAAGTTCACCCCCCCCTCGATGAGTTAAGTAATTCTAAATAATAACTATATTACAAGAATTAATTTAGTTCTGATATTACTTGAAATTACAAAAGTGAAAGTGGGCAACTCCTTAAGATCATGGCTGTCACAAAAAATTTCAAAAATTGAAATTATCTGAAATTTCAGAACTGAGCCTTAAAGATTCAATGTGTAGGTATAAATTTGGGGCCTCTGAATGGCATGGACAGTGAGGAAACTAGTGCACAGAGCGCAGACTCAGCAGGGGCTCAGAAATGACAGAACCTGGTATGAATAGAAAATTTTTGCGTTATAGAAGCTTGCATCGGGCGCATAAAAGCCTAATTACGGCACTGGATATGAAATACCCTTCGCTGCAGTGGCGTAGCCAGGAATTTTGTTTGGGGGGGGGGGCAGTCCCCAAACCATCCAGCTTTGCTGGCTTCCAGATTCTTCTAAAGTCATAAGGAATGACAGATCCAGTGAGCCAAACCAAAATCATATAAAATGAAAAATCTTGAATTTACCTGAAATTAAAATACGAAACTAGAATGCGTAGGTATACATCCGGGGGTCTGGGGGGTACCCCACAGTGCACTCTTTGCTAAATCTTTACGAAAGATTCTTTTAAGGCCATGAGTAGAGACCGGATTATATGCAAATTAAAATGGTCGAAATATGCAGCATAAATGCTCGAAAAATGGAACAAAAAAAGGCATTGCCATTGCCAACCCTAAATTTAATTTCTTGGCTTCGCCAAATTTAAATTTGAGCAGGGACCGTCTTCTGATGAAGAAAATTTTTCTTTTTTTTTAGAAATTTTATAAAATATACCCACAACTGCACGAAAATTTATAAAATATGCTCAAATATGCAAGAAATTTTATAAAATTTGCCCAAATATGCAAGATCAGTAGATTTCAGTCGAAATATGCGATATTCTCAAAAAATGGTCAAAATATGCAAATGCATATGCTAATATGCAAATGCATATAATCCGGTTTCTAGTCATGGCAGTTCTAGAGAGCCAAACCAAAATTATATAAAATGGAAAATTAAAATACGAAACTGAAATATGTAGGTATACATCCGGGGGGTCTGGGGGGTATGGAATACCCCACAGTGCACTCTTTGCTAAATCTTTACGAAAGATTCCTTTAACGCCATGAGTAGAGACCGGATTATATGCAACTTAAAATGGTCGAAATATGCAGCATAAATGTTCGAAAAATGTAACAAAAAAGGCATTGCCATTGCCAACCCAAAATTTAAGTTCTTGGCATCGCCAAATTTAAATTTGAGCAGGGACCGTCTTCTGGTAAAGAAAATGTTTCTTTTTTTTTTTAGAAATGCTATAAAATATGCTCAAATATGCAAGAAATTTTATAAAATTTGCCCAAATATGCAAGATCAGTAGATTTCAGTCGAAATATGCGATATTCTCAAAAAATGGTCAAAATATGCAAATGTATATGTTAATATGCAAATGCATATAATCCGGTCTCTAGTCATGGCAGTTCCAGAGAGCCAAACCAAAATCATATAAAGTGGAAAATCTTGAATTTACCTGAAATTAAAATACGAAACTGAAATGCGTGGGTGTGTATCCGGGGGGTATGGAATACCCCACAGTGCACTCTTTACTAAACCCCCAGACCCCTGATAGCACGTGAGTGAAAAATTCGAATTTTAAGCAAAAAATTGTTTATTTTTAAGAGTACTACTGTGACTTTCGTAAATACAAAGAAATAGAGTTGAACTTTGAAAAGATTTCTACTTTTAATAAATTGTCTTTACCTTTATAAAACAAAATTTAAAATTTAGATGTAAATAAAAAAAACATAATACTTATACTAAGGAACCAGTATATTTATATTTGATTTTTGTAAAAAGAAAGATTTATTTCAAAAAACCCATGTTTTTATCCCAAAAATGTAAAAAGCATAAAAAAATTTATGTTAACAACTGGTTACGTAGAAAGCTGGCCATCATTAACAATTTTTTTTTTCAGAATAGTTGAAAATAACGTTTCAAGTTACGCTACGCTACAGCAGAGTATTCGACTTCTTTTTACAATCTATCTTTAACGTTTACGGTCGATGTAAGGTTCTGGATGAATTTGTTGTTCCATAAATTACTCGAACCGTTCTGGAAAAGTTGGTAGAATAAATAAGTCCAAGTTTTTGAGTAACCCACTTTTCTCTTACTTAATTTATTTCCTTCGGTACCTTGCAGATCAAAAATAATTTATCCCCGTTTTTTGATAAATAAAAATTCGAAAACAGATTAATTCGCTTTCAGGTACTTTACTTATCATTTTACAGGATTTTCCTGCCATTCCAGTCGTTTCATGTCATTTAAGGATTCATATTCAAGACCATCCAGCTTTCAAATTAGACGTAATTTTTTGACTAACAAATTACAAATTGTTTCGTAAATTGAAATCGACGTTTAAAAAGTTGGTCTTAGTTTCATGCCATATATAGCTTATCTCTTCCTTCTAGGTTTACACTTAATCTTGATAGCCAACACATTTAGATTTCCCATGAGAAGTTTCAGTACATATTTTAGTTACAAAAAAAAATTGTGTAAAAAACTAACCGATTGTTATAAATCTTACCGGTTAAATAAAAAAAAGGACCAAGGATTAATTCGGAATATTGGGGAGAATCCCTCGCACGTGGGTGGCTTTAATTTTTATTTAAATTGAAAACTAAATCTTGTATTCCGCGAGGTTAATTTTGTAAATTTTAATTAAGCTTGTTTATACAATAGAAATATCGACATAACTAGAGAGAAGAGCTTGATTGAGTGTTTATTAGGTTGAATGTTGTGTGCTTGATATGTTAAGTGGTTATTGCTTATAATGTAATGGGTAAGTGCGCGAATATTTATTTATTCCGTGCGGATTATTTATAAAAGTTATTTTTCGGCGAGTGTGATGCTACCCGATGGTAGCATGGGCATGGGCAATGTAATTAGTGGAAGGAATTGTGTTTTGATGTAAACGAAAATCGTGTAAAACAAAAAAATATTTTAGAGCTTACAAACATGAAGCAGTAGTGAGAAGAGTGAGGTAGGGTGAAAAGAGTAAAATGGTTGGGTGGAGAGGGTATCGTAGCTAAAAACGCAAAATAGAGACGCGAAAATATGTACAAAGAGAGCCCTAGCAAAAGTTGCGTCGCGAGAGGGGTAGTATTGTGCAGGAAGGGTCGGGGTAAATGTAAACTGCGGGAAGTCCCGGGGCGGAAGTGCTCCGTTGAGGTGAGGGGGGTACAGTAGTCATCCAGCAGCAGCCTGTTGAAATAAAATTCGCGTTTTAAAGCATATTCATATCGATCCGAGCTTTTTAACACCGAGCCCCGGTGTTTTCTCCCCCGTCCCCTTCGTTTCTAATGCGTAATAAGTTCGCAATCGCTACGCACTGAAAAATAGTTCTACTATCGGTCCTTTTTGCCACTTTCGTTGTTGATAACTAACGTCCTCCTCGTTTGCCCCTCTCGGCCCCGCCGCCCCCGTTCGTACGACCACTTGAACATTTTCGTGCCATGGAAAGTAGTAAATTATAGATTTTTAAGACTTAATTTGCAAAAATCTGCGCAGAATTAGAGTGAATTAAAAGTTAGGCGTGGTTACGCCGGAACTAAACACAGGATATGCAGATGTATTGACGTTTCTATTTCGGATTTAATTATATATGTTCTCTTTTTTACTTGTTTACGATGTTTGGATACATTCTTTTTATATTTTATATTATCCATTTTAAAAATGTCGAGTTTCAAACTTCAATTTATTACATCTTACTTTCTCCAACCTGCATCGAAAAGTGCAATTTTATCCAAAAATGCACTTTCGCTTCACGACCGTCCTCTCGCACCTTCTTAAAAACCACACACGCAAGATTAGGGGTAATCGCTCGACGCAACTAGTGACAACACCTAAGCTTTCGGGAAAATCGCGAAAACCACCATGTCGTCGCACGTGTGGATTAGGAAAATTTAGATTCCACGTGGAACGCGAAATATTTCTATTGCCTTTCAATTTTCACATCGAACTCGAATTCCTCTCATTTTTCCAAATTAAAAATGGAAAGCTCTTTTCACGAAAATTAAAATTTCCCCATCCTGTCAGTTTTAATGAGCGTGTTATTAGTGCAATCGTAAACGTTACGAAAACGTCAATCAAACGTTCAAATTACGTAGGAGGCATTTTCTTATACGAGAAAATCTTTTTTCTTGTTATCTTTCACAAAGTTGAACAATTGATTTTTCGAGCGATTAGAAATTATACCTTATGATGTTTCTCGAAGACACGTTTTCGTAACCCAGGAGATGGTGCAAGGATCTTTAATTTTAAATTAAGTACGAGGGTAGTTCGGAAAATACGTAAATAGGTCAAATGGTTATTAAACTTTTTAACTTTTCATCGTTTTTTAAAACACTTTTAATCGATTCAAAATGCTTTTCGGTGATACATAACTTATCAACCAATCAACGCAGCCAATTTTCTGCATTTTCACCTCGATTCTGAATAAATTACGTTGCCAGGGCAACATTGAAAATTAATTTGTTATCAAATTGTCCCTCTAAATGCCATACGACCATACGAGTGTTTTGTAAGATGACAATAACATCTTTTTCGAAAAGCAATATTGAAACAAAATTTTATCGTCAATTTGAAACAGAGCTCACAAATCCGATTTCTTTTCTCTATCACAAAAGGAGGTTAAAAAGGACGCCCGGAAGGAAATTTAATTCTCAGTTGTCTCAATTCTGCAATGCTAAACAAATTCAAATTTATTTGATGTGTTGAAGTAACATTTTTGATGATGTTTGTAGCAACTGCTATCAGCGACTTCCTATTGATTTTCCTTTTTACTTTCGATGTCCACTTTGCCTTGCACATTTTTATTAATGGTCAAATCGACGTTTTTGTAAAAAAATTCATAAAGCAGCAGCAATAAAACTATAAATTCACCAGACCAACGCAAACCTGCCGAATATGTTAAGACGAAGCTCCCAGGAAAACTGCTTGTGAAAATTTCCTACCCAAATCTATTATTAATTTATTAATAATTATATTATCCGAAAGATGACAGGATGATGGTAGAATAGCCACTCAAATAATTTCGAGGTGAAAAAGCCGAAATTGTATCGATTGGTGTTTCCATAAGGTTAGCTCCGCCCATAACGTGTCATGAACAAAACCATATTCAAATTACGGTTTTTATCATTTTTAGTAAAAACAGCAGAAGTTGAGACAAATGAATCTCTTCATCGCTGGGGCCGCCCACACTCAAAAGTTACGAATCTAGAAAAGCGGAATTACTGAGCCCACGCGTATACCTGAAGCCGCGTGAAAATCATAAGTATGGAAAGAGTGGAAACTGGAATAGGCATAAATATGCGAAATCCAATTTAAAATATATTTATGAAATGATATTAACAGTTGGACTTCTAGAAGACAACTGCGCCCACCTACGCCTCTTTAAGTAACCGTACGGTACCTAATTATTTACATCAAATACAATAGTACAATCATCAGAATGGAGCTCGCTTTGAACAACTTACGTGCAAAATCGAAACTTATTTTGCTAAATTAATCGAAAATTTGCAGTTTATCCATACATTTTTGATTTTTCTTAATAGTTCTGAAGGAAAAATCTTATTGTTTTTCAAAATAAAATTAAAAAAGCGATTTAACTCATCAGTATGCATCTCAGGATCATCTTAATTACTTCCATGTCATCTACCGTAGCTCTGTGACGGACGATGTAAAAGATGTATCTTTTACCTATGATCAGTGGCGTAACAAACAGGTGAGGGACCCGTGTGCAAAGTTGTTAACGGAGGCACTCCTTTTATAAAAAAAAAACAACTTTGTATACAGGACTCGGAATTCCGACGATTTCCATGCAATTCCAAACAAGGGCGGATATAGAGACGAGTAACTACCCCCCCCCCCTATTTAATTTTATTAAAATTTGAAAATTATACTTTAATTCTTATCAAAAATATATAGATGAGCTTTTTTTATTTTTTTATTTTCTGAGATTTCCTAAAGTATCCTAGAATTTTCCGTAATTTTTTACGAAATTTTTTGGAAATTTTTCTAGAATTTTCTATTTCCTCTAATTTTCTACATTTCCTAAGATTGTAAAATTAATGAGATTTTCTTGAATTTCCTAATATTTTCTGGGATTTCTTAAAATTTTTCCGGATTTCCTCAAATTTTCGGCTTGCTTTTTACTAAGCGGAAAAATCAGAGGAAATCAGGGGAAATTTGAGGAAATCTAGAATATTATAGACTATTTTTTGTTGCTTTTTCTATTTCCTTAGATTTTCAAGAGTTTTCTGCATATCTCTCGATTTCCTATTTACTAAAATTTTCTCGAGTTTCCTGAAATTTTCTTGAAATTTCTATGGATTTCTTGAGATTTTCTATATTTATACAAATTTTCTAACATTCTGTCTCTTAAGATGTATTGGAAATTCTATGAAATCTTAGTAGAACTTAAGAATGCTATTTTCTTCCCAAGGAAACCTTGGGAAATTTAGATTTGGGAAATAAGATTAATTCTTTTATTTCCTTTTTCAATTTTCTGAGATTTCCTTGGCTATTGGCTGCCCTAATATTTTCTATAATATTCGAAATTTCCCCTTTTCTAAGATTTCCAGGCAAAGGCAGATACACCGAGATATCACGCCCCCAGGAGGGGGGTTCTATTTTATTAATTTAATTAATAATTAAATTTTTGACCTAAATTAATTTATTAAAAAATCAGGATTTAAAAATCACTCAAGGCTTTTAAATATTTTAAAAACAAATAATTGTATGTTATTTAATATATTCATTAGTTACAGAGGGGCCCCGGGCTCCCTAGGCTCCCCCGTAAATACGCCACTTTTATTGTCAACCTAGTAATAACATTAGGATGTTTGAACTTAGAAAATCTGAATCTTTTGCAGTTGTAATTCAGAAAAGGTCAACTGCTATTCAGAAAACGTCAATTGTAATTCAGATTTGTCAACTGACTTTCAGAAATCGTTAATTGTAATTCAGATTTGCCAATTGATGTTCAGAAACCATCAAATGAAAATCAGAAAACTCCGAATTTAATTAAAGCAGCATCAAGTCTGTGGCTTTCTTGCCCTGCGATTGGTAAACTTTTATTGATGCTCTAATAAAATTGGGTTGTTCGTATCGGCGCAAAACTATGGCAATCTCGTAGGCAGTGTTTCCAATCGCAAATATATGCGTTTTCTTCTACTAAAGATCTTAAAATCCCCAATTTACCCAACCCACATTTCCAAAACCCCCAAAACATTCCCCAAAATCAAAAATTACATTTTATTACTTTAATTTCTTTCTTTAAAAAAGTTTGCAAATTGTACATAGAGAACAGTAGATATAGCCGTCTAAATAAATAAATCATTCATGTTTGTTTTCTGTAATCTGTTATCATTGATTAATCAGAAAAAAGGTTGTTACTTGTTTATAAGTCCTCACGGCAAATTTACTCTGCCGTTGGTGGCGCTCGTGACGTTACCAACTGTCAACAACATGGCAGCGCTATTACGTACATTTAATGTTGTTTTGAGTTTTCTTCTGAGTTATTTTAGCATAAAACCGCTGTGAAATGATGATACACAAAATAGAACAGCAATGGAATGCAAACGTTTGGTTTATTAATAAAACTTTCTATACCAACTATATGTATTAGATTAACTTAGTATTTTCCCGCGTGGTGGCGTTGGCTTAATGTAAATCGAGAATAAGGTAGCAAAATAGTGATTATCCGCGAAACAATTTGCGTTTCCCAACAAAGTACCCAAATGAGTAGAAAATATCCACATTTTGGGGAATTACCCAACAATTGGTAACACTGCTCGTAGGATTGATCCAATCGCTAGTCTTATAATTGAGAAGTCACAGCTGCGATTCTTTTGCTTGCAATGACTAAATATTCTATTTTGCCACTGATTCAAATTAGAGATGACAACGTCGGGCGATGCTAAAGTATTACTTTAGTGCCGCACACCGGCGGAAGTAAAAGTAAAGTTAATTACTCTAACAATTCACGATTCCGGTAAGTATTATTATACTCTTCTCCATGCAGTGCTGGATTAAACATTTGTGGCCTCTAGGCGTTGAATTTTCGACGCCCACTAGAAAATTAGAACCGACGATTTTGAGGGAGCAGTAGAACAAGTTTGCCTTTATTTTATCTTTTTCGTGTTTTTTTCAAAGAAAAATTGCCATTTCAACGTAAGATAATATCCATTCATGTTCAAAGACGCTGAATCAGTATAGAAGGATTTATAATTAAAACGAATTTTTTTATCGTTTTTACAGGGCCCCTAAAATAAGCGGGGCCCCTACAAGGCCTATTTTTAACTGAGTTGGGCCCTAGGCTTTAGCAAATTTTCGGGCCCCTTATATTCAAGTGTAACTAATAGCATCGAAGGTCCAATTTTTGGGTTATTTTATCAGTATTTGATTTTTATTTTTATCTAGGCACGTGCCTAATACGCCTAGTGGTAAAATAGGCCCTGGGCCCCTAGGCAGCCGCCTTTACTGCCTTATGGGTAATCGGGCACTGTCTCCATGAACAAAGAACTTCATCAAAACTGGCTGACAATGGATTAACGTAATTGGCCTTCAAGGGTTGGCATGGACTTCTTGGGAGACAAATTCCCCGGCGCCTCATCATCTCCTATAAGAGGCAATTTGAACTGGCCAGCACGTTCTCCTGATTTGGCCTCTTGTGATTTTTTCCTGTGGAGATACCTAAAATTTGTTGGTATTTTTTACAGTCAATTGCAAAAGTGTTATTAACAATCTTTTGTAGTTTATTGGTAAATTTTTATTGATGTTCTAATAAAATTGGGTTGTTCATAGGTCAGTGCGGCCTTCAGGCCGCACAACTATGGCAATCTCGACTTTAGAAGTCATAACTGCCGTTATTTCGCTTGCATTGCTTAAATATACTATTTTGCCACTGATTCAAATTAGAGATGACCACGTCAGGCAATGCTTAAGTATTACTTTAGTGCCGTACACCGCCGGAAGTAAAAGTATGCTAATTACTTTAACAATTCACGATTGCAGAAATGAAGAAAGAATTTGTTCTCATCAAAACCGGCCGACAATGGATTAACGTAATTCTCATGATAATTTTATAATAATTGAAAAACCTTCAATAAACACTTTCACAAGAAGTTACATTTTAATATTATAACACTTGGATGCCGAGAATCGTTCCGGGGACTCTCGCGATTATAGATCGGACTGCTGACCTACTGCTTACAATTTTGAACTATCGAAACCCTAGCTTTCCCGGTCCAAAAGTAAAACTTCTACTAGAATTGGTTTGTTTGCAGTTGGCGTTTAAAAAATTTGAATAATTCTGCTATAAATAAGAAATTTCATTGAAAGAAAAACGTAAATATAGGAAAAGCAAGGAAAGCGATAGTGTGGCAATGGAGATAAGGATGTGAGTATTAGAAATGAAAGGAAATCTGTAGTAGATGTTAGTATGGGATGGTATTGGTGTTTGTAAGAAAACAATCTATTGGTTAATTGGTGCGTGCGGTAATGTAAGTAATTGAAAAGGTAGAAGTTAATAGTTTGTTGATTGGTTTACCTAAAATACGTAATTTGGTGTAGTTAAGTTTGACACCGTGGCTTTCCTTATCGAGACAAAGAACACGTTTATCAAATTAAGTTGAAGTAGGTCAAACCTTCGTCATAAACCTCAAATTTAAATTGCACCACAAATAATTTACAGATACAAAAGAGGAGGATACTTTTTTTCGTCTACAAACTTTCTCTACTCCAAAGAATGAACTTGGATAATGCATTTTGGCGTCTAAAAATAAAATAAAATAATTTTTAACATGCGCTCGTTGCATGGCACCGTATTTAGTTTACAATTACAAAATGTGTCTTTTATCAATTATGTACCTTATAAGAAAGTAACTTTGGATTACATTCGTCTGAGAGGCAAATGCAAGTGCATTTTCATGACACATTTATAGAAACTTTCGAATTATTTGACCAACAAAACATTTGTAATTCTCACTCTTGCGCTCGCCACAAAGAAATTAGCTGCATCTTATCAAAATTTAACCTACTTTTTCTCTAAAAAATATTTTCGCCAACTTAAAGTCATTAATAAAATTTATATTTATTTTTACATTTACAAGCACTTGAAATTTGGAACACGTAAAACTAGAAATCAATACTTAAGTACACATACATGCAACAAAGTTAGTATTGATATCCAATTAGTGTTTAAAAAAAGCTCCAAATTCAATGTTTATTTGCACTAAAATTATCGCCGAATTAAATTTTACTCGCGCTTTGTAAATACTCTTTGCAAGTAATTATTTAATTAATTTCATTAAGCGCAATATTCAACGATTAAGTAAACAAATTTTTGAAAAATAAATTATTTTTCCTTTAAATTGTAAATCATATTCCAAAACCCTGCTGACGTGTATTTAAGCGATTCAAATAGCCCCAAATTAAAAATTAACCCCCATTATTTACGTGGATCCATTTCCACGATTGCAGGATTTTTTATAAAATAATGTCGTTTATTTCTAGCTCTAAATTTATTCCTTCGTTTCGTTTTTTCGGTAAAATCATCACAAAATTTTGAGTTTTCTATGAGACTCAGGAGTTAAAAATTTTTTCAAATTGAAAACCTAAATTAAATCCAAATTATTAAATTTTTAAATTTGTATATTAAATTAGATCTAAACGCATCCAGTCAAATGCTCTCAGAAATTCTGGAACCGGACCAGGCTGGAATTTTTTCTACTAGATTTCCAAACGATCAAATCCATTACTGCTAACTAATATAAAAATTTATTTTTCATTAAAACTTCATTTATTCATTTCTCTGAACATTGCATAGTATTCATGTAAAAATTCATTGTATTTATGAATTTCATTTTTTATTATATGAATTTGATTATTAGGAGTAAATAGTTTAATTCCACTGGAAACCGGTATTTCATTAAGGGGGTATTCTAGTCTAGAGGCATGATTTTCGGGCGGTTTTTGAAGCTTTGTACCAACGAAACAAACCATATTGTTTTATCATTTGTTTATTCATATTTTAAGATTACATAAAAAAATTAACCAAAGAAAAAAACTCTAAATTTACTAAGTTATGAACTGGAAAAGTGGGAGGTCCAAATAAAAGGGGTGTCCTGGTGTGCACAATATCTCAAGTTCTAATGAACCGATTTATTTGAAATTTGGTGTGAATGATTTTTATAGATGCCGCTATAGCATGAACTATGGAAAAGTAAAACAAAAATTTTTTCACAAAATGGCGACCGTTTGAAAAAAATAGTATATTATACATCATGGGACTAAGGTGCTGCTTTTCATCCCGCGTGCAAAGGTTTTTGCACGAGGTGTTAGCCGAGTGCAAAAATTGCACACGGGATGAAAAGAACCTTAGTCCCAAGGTGTATATACTATTTTTCACAATTTCGCTGAAAATGCTGAATTACATTGGTTAATAACTAAATTTGAGATTTGGAAATTGCTCGAAAACGGCGCTAAATATCGAAAAACCGAGCAAAAAATTTACCCCCGTTACAATAGCCCCCCAGCGATTTGTTGTAAGAAGCCATATGCAAAATTTCAGATCAATAGCGCGCAATAATGGCGCGGGAAAAAAAGTATTACTTTAGTCCCGCAAAAGTCCCGGAATTGTGAAAAAATTTTTTTGCAGGTTTTTTAACAAATCCGAATTTTTAAAAAATAGTAAAATTCAAAATTTTGACTTGAACGTAGTTCATGCGATAGAGGAATGTATAAAGAACATCCACACCAAATTTCAAATAAATCGGTTTATTAGAACTTGAGATATCGTGCACACCAGGTTTTTTTAGAACTCCCACTTTGCCACCTCATAACTTTGAGTTTCTGTTTTTGGTTAATTTTTTATGTAATTGTAAAATATCAATAACCAAATGGTAAAAAAGTGGATAGTAAAAATATTTTTTGTTTCGGTTGTACAGAGCTTCAAAAACCGCTCGAAAATTCTTGCCTCTAGACTAGAATACCCCCTTAATTATTTCAGAAAAATCATTTGGTTATCACTAGAGCTCGGATTTTATGCTTTTGCATGTTCTTTAATACTGATATGCCAACAGATTCGTTTTGAAATCTGGACAAATTAGGTAAAAACGAATCCGAAAAACTTCTTGTCAAAATGTATATTTTGCATATTTTCAACATTTGGTGCATATTTGAGGAAATAATGCATATTTGGGCCACTTTTGGTGTTTTTTGAAGAATTTTAATAAAGAAAATAAAGAATTATTATTAAATTTGCCAATTTAAGCAATTATTTTATTTAATTTTAAGCAATTTAATTTTTATAATTTTTTCAATTGGCAAAATTTAATAATAATTTTTTTTCTCTATTAAAATTCTTCAAAAAACACCAAATGTGGCCCAGATATGCTCAAATATGCAATACTTACTCAAATATACACCAAATGTTGAAAATATGCAAAATTTTGTAAATTTTACCTAATTCCTTCAGATTTGTTATTAAAATTATTAAATTTTGTAAATCTAGATAGTATTTATTGAAAATTTGAAGAACAAAAATTGAAAAATTCGAAAATTAGATATTTTTTACTTTGCATACAATGCATATTTTATCTATTTTTATCAATTTTAGTGCATATTTTCAAGTATTTTGGTGCATATAAATCCGAGCTCTAGTTATCACTGATGGATGTCTTATTCTGAAGAGTATTTTATGCCCTCGGTTTCTCTCGGTTTCAAAAGGCGAAGTTTTGTATACATCAGGGGGTGCCATCTGCTCCTGCGCCCCCCTACAAATTTTTTTTCCTAAAAAAATTAAAAATTCTATTTATAATCCAACATAGAAACAACGAAACTCCGCTCCAAAATCAAAATGAGCAAATGTAATCCAAAAAAGAAATCCTTTGCCAAAAGAACTGTCCGTGCGAAAACATACTATAGATCTGTTCTGTAGAATAGAATAGGTTTAAGATATTTTTTTTGCAAAACCATCGCTAAACGGAAAGTTCATAATATGAAGACATAGGTCTGCTCTATATAGATACGAATAGATTTAAGTTACTTTTTTAGCAAATCCGTCGTTAAATTAATAAATATTTGCTCATTAATCCGCATCTGCATTTGCGGAGTTCACACTTAAGATTACTGTCGTCTTTCTTGTTCAAAGCGAAGTTTTTATTTTGGATTACTATTGACTCTTTTGCGGAGTTTACAGTTTCTCGAAGAGAAAACGGCAAACTAAACTTTTGTATACTAGATTTCCTATTAAGAGATTTCACTAGATTGCCCTGGATTTCCTCAAATTTTTCAAATTTCTTTCGAAAAACTTAAAAAACTAAAGAAAAACAAAAGTTGTCTGTAATATTCCTAAGGTTTTCTAAGATTCATAAGACTTTTTACTATTTTCTAACTATCTCAGATTTTCTATTTCTTTGAATTTTCTAAGATTGCTTAAAAATTCCAAAGATTTCCTTGGATTTCTAAATTTTTTAAATTTCTGAGATTTCCGTCGATTGCCTAAAGATTTTTTTTCGAAAAAGTTAAAAAACTAAAAGCAAAACAAAGATTGTCTGTAATATTCCTAAGATTTCTTAAAATTTTCTAAGATTTCCTTGAATTACTTATAGATTTTCTTTCAAAACAGTTAAAAAAAGAAAAAAATACAAAGGTTGTTTGTAATATTCCTAAGATTTCCTAGGATTTTCTGACTATCTCATATTTCCTATTTCTTCGGTTTTGCTAAGACTGCCTAAGAATTCCTAAGATTTCCTGATATTTCCTTAGATTCTTTTTCACTTGTATACCAAATTCCCTCAGCGGTTTCCCTCTTGAGTTTGGTTTTTTATCTACCTACCGAATTATAGCGTAGTCTAAGGTACTCAGTTTGAATCCGGAAAGTCTAAAACTTAAAACTAAAAAGACTTCAGAGATTTCGTCAAAAATCCTAAAATTTTTGGAATTTCATTGGATTTCCATAAGATTTTCTTTCGAAAAAGTTAAAAAACTAAAAAAAACAAAAATTGTCTGTAATATTTCTAAGATTTCTAAAAAATTTTCTAAGATTTCCTAAAATTCCTAGAATTTCTTAAAATTTCCGGGATTTCCTTGGATTGCTTCAAGATTTTCCTTCAAAACAGTTAAAAGAAGAAAAAAAAACAAAGTCTGTAATATTCCTAAGATTTCCTATGATTTTTTTAAATTTCCTAGATTTCCTAGAGTTTCCTAGGATTACCTAAGATTTTCTGACTATCTCAGACTTCCTATTTCCTGGGTTTTCCTAAGACTGCCTAAGAATTCTTTCCTAAGATTTCTTTAGATTTCCTCAGATTTCTTTTCACTTGTACACCAAATTGCCTCAACGGTTTTCGTCTCGAGTTTGGTTTTTTATCTACCTACCGAATTAGCGTAGTCTATGGTACTCGGTTCGAATCCGGAAATTCTAAAACTTGAAACTAAAAAGATTTCCGAGATTTCATCAGATTTCCTAAAATTTTCGGAATTTCCTTGGATATCCTTAAAATTTTGTTTCGAAAAGGTTAAAATAATAAAAAAAAACAAAAAAATAAAGGTTGTCTATATATATAATTCCTAAGATTTCCTAGATTTCCTAATATTTCCAAAAATTTTCTAAGATTTCCTTAGATGTCTTTTCACTTGTACACCAAATTCCCTCAGCGGTTTCCCTCTCGAGTTTGGTTTTTATCTACTTACCGAATTAGCATAGTCTAAGGTACTCGGTTCGAATCCGACAGTCTAAAACCTTCACATGACCCTCTCCGTGCTTCGGAAGGCACGTGCAGCTGGCGGTCCTCCTGGATGCATGATTGCCGCCATTAACTGTTAAAAACAAGGTTACACACATTCACCAGGCCGTGCGTTCTTAATGTCCTAAACCTTTCTTGAAAGAGAAAGAAGTCAATGGTTCAGGAGTGGACTGTAAGGCTGAGGATGATGATACCGACCCAAACGTTTCAAATTTCTGTTTAAAAATAATTAATTATTATTTAATTTCAAAAAATTGTTTTTAAAGAATCTGCTTATTTTCATTTTAAAACTCCAGACGACATGTTTGGATACTCTGTCTCCTAAGTTATTTGAGAATTTCGGCAACGACGACAGCGGAAAATTTGAACCGTATACACGGGGCTTTACTTGCAGCAATTAAGAGATAACCATGGGATTCCCCGAGGTCTACATCTTCTGCAACAAATTCAATTCGAAACGGAAAATTGTGTTAAGGAAAGTTGGCTGTTTCATGTACATTCTATACCCAAAATAGGTCTAATCAAAATTAAAGTAGATTGAATTTTCAGTCTAAGTATTAAAAAATTATTGTTCCAGTCTATCTAGTTTATTATTTATACTAAATCTATGAAGTATAAAGCAACTTTGTAGTTTTAATAGGGCCGCAGCTATAAGATTTCTAATTTAATCTACAAAAAATTCAAGATAATTCTTGTAATATCTGGTAGACCACTTTTGCATTTTTACTTTACTTCGGAAACTAAAATCTACGTTTCTTTGAGCAAACATCTATAAAAATCGGGCTGCTATGAAAAGCCATATCTCTAAAACTAAACAGACTCAGAATTTTATCTAATTTTGATAAGACCTATTTTGAGTATAAAATGTACAGGAAATAGCCAAAACAAGATTTTGGGAATTTTGGAACTTTTTTGAAAAATTTTTTGTGGAAAACTCAAAAGTTTTTCTTTCATACTGAAAGAAAAAGTTTAAGCAAAAAATTGCATTTCCAAGTTATTTTCATCATCTGTGATGAAGGTAGCTTTTTTTGCTACCACAACAAATTTTCTGTTGCCATAACAAAATTATTTTTTTTTTGGTAAAAAAGATTAACTGATTTAACAAATTTTCTTTTTCTGTTTTGCAAAAACTTTCTTATGGCAACAGAGCTGGTAAAAAAACCTTTTTTTCTCCATTTTTGTATTTTCAAATATATCCAATAAATTCTCGATTATTCTTAGAAAATCTAAATTACCCTTTATTCTCAAAATCATAATTTGAAAATTATATTTTTTAAACCGAAGTCTTGTGAACATATATGTAGCCAACTTTTATGAAGAACGAAAATTTGCGATTTAGGTTTTTGATTTGGAAATAAAACACCTAATATACAAACAAAAATTTTAAATTTTATTTAATTTCTACTGATTATCTATTGAATTAAAAATAATGGCGGCTAGCTTTTACCTCCAGTATCGAGAGCGCCGCTGATGGGTTAGATAATAACAATTGGTTAATAATTTAGAGAAAACTGCCTATTGAGTGGGATACTCGTTAAAGAGGATATGGCATCTCCTAAGCATTAGGAAACGAATCCCTGTGATTCCCGATGATCTGATTTTTTATAACTTGAAAAATAGTTTGACGTTTTGAGCTCACCATGAGCTCTAGCTTGGTGCACACCATTAATTGTGAATAGACGAGAAAACATGATTTACGTGATTTAGGCGGTGAATATTAGCATTGCGAGAATGTGTACGAGCGAAGCTCACGTACCTTAGTCAATTGGTGAATGAGTTGACATGACGTTGAGGTAATAAAAATTGAGTTTCAATACCCGGAAGAGCGTAGAAACCGTGACTAAATATACTAAACAGGATTCATGGGGTGGTGACCCGGCGTCTGAGATTTCAAACAAATGAAGCTGAAACAAAATCAGTTTTGGAAAATAAGTCCTGTTAGTTTCAAAAATATAAATTAATCAGTCTAATTGCGACTGTTGTTCGAAGAGGAGCTGAAAAAATTTGAAAGTGATTTTTGTCTATGAAAATAAATTAATAGAATTATGTAGGTACTTGAAAGGTAAAACGACGGCCACGTGCTTGCATATTGAGTTAGTTTTTAAAATTTATTGTAATTTAGTTTTCACGGTCACACCCCCCCACAAACTAGAAAGAAACGCTTCTGCAAACTAGAATAGCAAAGACCAGAATTAGAATTTGGACGTTTTTGGGTTGAATTATTTTTGTAGATTTAAAATTTAAAAATATAAAATAACATTTTTATTAAATTGAAAATATTTTCATTACGAGCGCATTAAAATTTTCAAAACAACTCATTATTGATCTGCCAGTCTTAACGACGTACGTATATGTAGGTACGTTTTAAAAGTAACATTTCGAAAAGCTCTTTTAAATTTCCTACTCGAGCTTTCCCGTTTGTTTTTAAAAATAAAGTGAAATTTGTAAAGCTTAATACAAATACGAAATTTAAGTAAAAGTCAATGTGAAACACGTGTACAAGCAAAAGCTCATGAATATCAATTATTCTAAAACAGTGGTTCTCAACTTCTTTGCATTATATAATTTCTCATATTAACCTGATTCAAAACTTTAACCCCTCCCGCAAACCCCACCGCATGGAAATCGAAGATTTATTTATTAATGAAATTTTGAATATATCGGAAACGAAATCTACGGCTACTTACGAGGGGACACCGATCATAGCTATTTTTAAATTTAGAAAATATTAAAATATGTATCTATTACATAAACATTAAAATATTTGAGGGGGTGAACTGGGGCGTGCTTTTGTTGACAAGCACCGCGCAAATTTAAATTTCAACCATTTACAATAAATATCAAATTTATTCTAATTAAATTTACAAATTAAAGCAAATAAAAATTATTATTCAGAAAATTATTAACTTGCTGTTTTTCTTTCGGAAAATTGATGATTTCTTATTCTAATAATAAATAATTCACTCTGTAGTCTAAAGAAAACCTGAACAAATACTTATTCCAAGTTTTATTTATAAATTTTTTTAATTTTTCCGGGTTTTCTCAGGTAAAGGAAATGCACATTTTCTTGCCAGCGTTTCTAAAATGTTTTTCAAAAAGTGGCAACATCGATTGAATTCAGAAGTTGCATAATTAATCTGTTTAATCTGTATTTATTTTTCCACAAACAAGTAAAAAACTACCCTGTACGCAGATGATTCTGCAATCTATGCAATTAGCAACTTTTTCATGAAATTCTTGAACCTCTCCAGGTATATGAAAGCGAAGTTTTAGCAAACAGGAAAATGAAGCTTAACATTTATCGCAATTTAAATTTAACTGGAGTTTAATATTAAATATAACTTTTAATCTAAATCCAAAATTTAAAGAATAAATTTTAGTTTTTCACCCAAATTTTTCCTGCTTTTCATAAAATTTCATAAAATATGTTACTTTTATTAATTATTTAAACATTTTTTGCGCTGAAACCTTTGGCGAAGACAGTTAAACAGAAAGCAGGAACTCTCAACATGTTGGTTTTTAGATAATTTATTAATTTTCTTTTTTAATAATAAAAATGAAAAATTGGATTCGGTTTTGTGCTCTATCATGGATAACTACTTCTTTTACAATACAATAATACAAATCCATAGCTTTAGAACTGGGTTATCGCAGAAACGGCACTTCTGGCTTACTTTGAAGAAGAACATTTGTGAAACAAGCAGCCGTTTCATAGAGAGAACTCAGAATAAACTTCAAGAAATTAGCTAAATCTACTAAAACTCAATGCTCATCTGTTGTGGCTGTTAAATTAAATTTTTTTTGAAGAGGTAGCTGAGTGGATTATTAGCTCAATTTCCAAAGCAATAAAACAATAGCGAAAAAAATGTAGGTTCAAACCTTTAAACTGACTCTAAGGGTCTAAACTAGGGTTGGAATTTTTTATCGATTAATCGATATATCGATATTTCGATAATTATCGATGTTTCGATAGTTATCGATATTCTGATATTTCTAATTTAGGTTATTGTCTTGTGTTTTATGGACTTCTCATTGATCAATTTTGGGTTCGACCGGTTTCTTTATTCGAGAAAAAAAAGTTGTAATTAATAAAGACACTTTCTCTGTTTGGAGTACTATGTACTAGGGCTCGGAATTTTTACCGATTAATCGATAAATATCGATTAATCGAAGAACGATATTTTATTTTTAAAATATCGATTAATCGATATACGGATACTTCGATAATTATCGATATATCAATACTTCAATAATTATCGACATTCGATTAATGGATGTTATCGATAGTTTTTCCATAGGTAGAAGGAATCATGAAGAATCAAACTTGAGACTTACTCAAAGTGTAATCGATAAATGTTTCGAATAGGTTTAAGAAAATGATAAACCCACGACTGCCATTGGTTTAGCCTATTAACAACCATTCAAGTTTGAGCCTTTTATGAGTCGAGAGGTTGAGTAGATGATGTAGTTTAGATTGTTGTGTTGGGCGTACCGATTTGGGATTAAAACAAATACGTGCACTGGGGGTATTCCATACCCCCCAGACCCCCCGGTTTATCCTCATTGTTTTGTGTTTCTTGAACTTAAATTCAAAATTTAATAAGTTGTAAAGGTCCCACACTATGTTTAAAGCTTTAGACATCGAAAGAGATAGATCCACTGCTGGGCGCATGTGTAAGTAATTTTATATTTGCATATCCGGGAGTCAATGGCAGAAACCATAATAAAGCGGGCCCGAGGTTTAACGTATTTATTTATTATTATAACTTCAAATATTGATTGAGCTTCATTGTAGCCATTGGTAAATCGGGGGGTCTGGGGGGTATGGAATACCCCCCAGTAAACGGTTTATTTTTTATTTATGGACCAATAGTATTAGTTCTTCAGTACTAAAGAGTTACTTAATAGCCAATGATGGGATTCTTGATTGTGAACGCCGTATTTGGAAGTCGCAGTTTTGGGAAGAAGAGGGAAAAAGAAGAGGGCTCTAGGCTCTAGCAAATTTTTGAACCCCTGATATTCGAGTGTAACTGATAGCATCGAAGACTCAATTTTTGGGTTATTTTATCAGAATTTGATTTTTATTTTACGATTTTGTGTCCTCTCTTTTCGGGCCCCTCTGGCCATTGGGCCCTAGGCACGTGCCTAAAGCGTCCAATGGTAAAATGGGCCCTGCATGAGTCTAACTTTGTTATAGGCGTTTCCGAGCTTTGAAAGTTATCTCAGAGGTAAAACCTTCAATATGGTTTTAATACTAATAGTAGCATCAGACAGAGGTTGCCCTTAGAAGGAAATTAGGTATTTCTCTAGCCAAAGAAGAAGAAGCTAAATAGGTTGTAGTTGTGCATCCAAAAAAAATGACGGAAGTCAAGAAGAACAGCCCTTAGAAAACTAGAACTGGTAAAAAGCAGAAAAAGAAAAAATCATAAGACAAAAACAAGTAAATGCTGGAAATACCTCATGGTGAATTCTATTGTTACCTGAAATAAAAGTTTTAGGGAGTTAAATACCATACAATCACCCAACACGAGCTAATGCTGTTTTGCTTAAGAATTTTCTCATTTTAATACGAAATAAAAGATTTTGGTTTAGGTTGAGGTTTATGATAGGCTACTCAAATGCAGTACTGTAGCTCTACCTAAATCTAACTTAATCTAAACTTAACCTAACCAATCTAAACCTAAACGTTACTTGAACCTAATCTGAACCTAAACCTTACCTGAACCTAATCTTAACCTAACCTGAACTAGGTTCAGGTTCAAAAATCATAAGACCAAAACAAGTAAATACTGGTAGTATACAGTAGTATAACCTGAACTAGGTTCAGGTTAGGCTTCTTCTAACCTACGTTAGGTTCAAGTTAGGTTTAACCCACAGAACATAGCTTTAGGTTAGGTTTACGATAGGTTACTCAAATGCAGTACTTGTAGCCCTACCTAAATCTAACTTAATCTAAACCTAACCTAACCTAATCTAAACCTAAACCTTACGTGAACCTAAACCTTACCTGAACTAAACCTGAACCTAACCGAGGTCCAACCTAACCTAGACTCAAGTTTATTCCTCCTAACCTAGGTTAGGTTCTGGTTAGGTTCAACCTAGGTTAGGTTCTTAGGTTCAGGTTAGGTTTAGGTTAGATTTAGGTAAGGCTTCAAGTACTGCATTTGAGAAGTTTTAAAACAAACTTACGAGGTTTCTTATAGAAGAGGATACACTGAAAAAAATAGTTGATGAAAAATTCATCTTTTCGTGCCGATAAACAAAATTCATCAATGCAATGACGTTTTTCATCAATACTATGAAGTTCGGAATAGATAATAAAATAAATAGGAGTAAAGTAATGAATTTTTTATGTTATGTTATGTTTCTAATTAAAAGAAAATAACTACACTGGTTAATTTATGCTGCATAAATGGCAAGGTTTGTAATTATTTCATTAAATCATTCACGGAACATATTTAGAAAACCTTGATTTTTGAAACCGGGGAATCCGGAAACCAGTAATAATTGCATTGAACAAAGAAACTGTTTTTTGAACTTTTGACTTTTGGGCTCAAAATAAAACTTTTTACCAAACTTAGAAAAGTCAACATGTTAAATATGTTTCTTTGGGTTGCGAGGGTAGAAACATATCCATTTATAGACCTATTTCTCAACTATAATTTTATTATTATCGTCAGTATAAGCTCGAATATATTTATTTAAAAAGTTTTGCTTTTTTAAATTCAAAATTTTATTTTATTGTAGTTAAGCTATTGACCAACGATGATATTAACCCACTGCGTGGGCATATCGAATTGATTTCTGTACAAAATTTAAAATATAATTGAAATCTCCCAGGATTGGACACACAATCTGTTGTTATCAGAAAAAATTTGCAAAAAATTTTTCTTTTAAATGTAATGGAGCATTATCAAATGTCACCAAATAAATAATATAGCGTGGGCTGCTTTCTAAGAAAATGTCTTATAAGGAAATGACGAATTTTCTTTTATTTAATTCTGGATCAATGAGAAATGGTTTTACGATACACATAATATTCGCAGGAAAAAATAAATAAATAAATAAGTATTTGAAAAACCTGATTTGGTAAATTAAATATTTTTAAATTGTTTACTATTTCGTTTTCTCTATAAATAATTTAAGAGAAGATTGGTTGTTATGGCAAAGAGGAGAACTGAAATTCCCAACGCTTTAGAGACACTCCAACCGGATTAGCATGACCTTTGCTACTTCCATTCATACTCACCTCATTTCCTTAAACCCCGAAAACCAGCTTGCCGAAAATTAGATAACTAAAATTGATTTACTTTTTTTATTGAGATTTTCCAACAAAACCTGTTAAGTATTCAGAATATGTATACGATTGTGTAGTGCAAACACGACACCTCTTAGTTCGTTCTATCGAAATCGATAAAATTGCAATATTAACTCATCAATAGAAAAATTAATGAATAAGTGATAAGGTATAATTAATCATTGAAGAACCTATTTATCGAATTTGTTACGTGGGTCTATTAGTAGTTATAAAAAAATTTTATTTGACATTGTGATAATTTATATTGAATTGAATTTGTTAGTTTTAATTTGTAATTTAATTTGTAACGGCCCACTATTTGAATTTTTTTGATTGTTGTACCCTCTAAAACATTGAAATTTACAATTGTTGTACTTTTAAAATTAATAACTTTTTCGTAATCAAACCAATATATTATTCCAATGCGCACTCTTTTCATCACGCTTCCTATACGTTTGCGTAGTCAGGAGGTGTTAATTGATTTTTGATATCAAAAATTTAAATAACAACTTCAAAAATATTATTTATTTTAGATGAGAGCAATTCTACCTCAACATTTTCCTTAGCGCCACCCTACGCTTCGGCGTCGAATTTTCGCGACGCTCTCGCAGCTTCCTACGCAACTTCCCGGTTGCAGAATCCCTTCGGTGAGATCGTACAGGAATCGATTGCGCTGCTAACCTATTTTATTGAAAAAAAAAAATGCAAATATACGAGGGCATGGAGGGTAAAACTGTGTCACGAGACGAAGGTCGAGGGTTTTTTGGGCTTTAAATGTAACTACGTAAAGATAATTATTTATTTGTAAGTTTACATTTTTACATCAGAAAATACACAACATAGGCACTACAAGAATCAATAAACTTAACAATTTTTCTTATTTTACATTAAACAACTTCCGACTCGTGCAGTTGAACCAGCGCGAGACTCGAAGAAAATTTATTATTTCCACTAATTTATTAAAAAAATAGTAATTACCAATTTTAAGTTCAAGTACCTTATCTACAAGTAGTATCTGAAAAAAATGTTATTTTTACAATATTTAAAGCGTAATTACAATGTTAAATACTCAAAACATGAACATTGAAAGTTCTGAAACAAATTTGCAATTACAAAAATTATATTATCAAGACGATCCGGCAGCGATACACCGCAAACTTTCGGTATCACTTTAAATTTTTTTAACTATGACTAAGTTAACATTATTAATTTAGTTAGTTTTAAGATTTATCAAACATAAAAATACTTAATTTTTGTAAAAAAATATTTATAACTATGCTATTCTTACCTTATTAATTACAAGAAGTTAAAATCGGGATTCACATTGTCAATATACGGGGACATTTTCTAAAATGACCCCGCCTGGAATCCGAAATTATTAGCACGTTTCCTTTGATTTGAACCGCCTCCGTAGGTTTGCAAGATTAATCGTAAAATAATTGCAATAAAAATGTGCAGACAAATTTTTTTGTAAAATATTTCGATGTTTATGTCTATTATATTGTGGACGCATTTAATTTCTAAATTTTTTAAATTAGATGAACAACAGAAATAATTTAAATATTTCAAACTAGATGGATTGTTCAGCAAGTCTACAGTTTAACTGTGACTACACTGACATGTCATAATAACAATATACAAGATGTTTCACGCAAAATACCGCAAATGAACTTATAACTTACTGTAGTTCGTGTTTTTTGATATGTTAAGTTCTTTTGTTCTCTTTCTTATTGCATTTCGGTAATTTTTTGTTCTTTTTTAAAATCCAGTTCATAGTTTAAAATCTAACTCTACGAAAAATTCGTGAATCGAACAGTTGGTATGAAAAGTTTCGAAATTATGCATATTTGAAACGGCGTAAACCCGCGCGGAACCGGGTACAGAAGGTAGTATATAATGGAATTTTTATGGAATCTTCAGCTGTAAATTTCTGTTTTCTCGCCAACTAAGAGTATTCGATCTGATATCTTTTTCTAAATTGGTAAAATTAGTTATGTTTAAATAGATCGATTGGGAATGGGGGGGGGGGGAGTAGGCCAAGGTACGAAACAGTGCCGACAACAAAGCAAAATTATTTAAATTTTAACGAGAATCGTCGTGGCTGCCGAGCCGGCCCCGTTCATGGGCGGATTCAGCTATTACGGGGCCTGAAGTTAAACATATTATAGATTAAACAAAGCAGTTTAATAATGAGCCAGTACAGGCAACGAAACAATTCCTCAGTTATGGTACCCGAATAAAAGAATAAAGTGTGCTGGGGGGTATTCCATACCCCCCAAACCCCCCGGATTATCAACGCTTTGTGTCTTGCAAAGTGAGATTTAAATTCAATTTAATTATCAATTTAAAATAATTAAAATTTTTTAAATTTTGTTACTCCTTAAAGTAGAAGCTCATTATCAGCTGATTCAGTAACTGAATTCCTACTGAATTGCTAATTTGGCTGTTGAAAACCAGTTGTATTAAATTAGCAATTCAGTTTCTGACATTACTAAGAATCAGCAGCTGACGCAGTTAAAAAGCTGAATTTTATGCTGACACATCAAGTTCGCAGTTGATATTCAACACAAAGTGTTACTTGGGTTAAGTAATAATTTTTTTAAATTTTATTTAAATTTATTTTAATTCGATTTTAATACACTCGATTAGTTACGTTAAAAACAAACGTACATTTTGATTTTTATTCATTACTGCTTAATTTAATTTATTAATGTGAATGATCAGCTGTCAGATTTTAATTCGACTCAAGAGATGGATTTCTGCTTTTCTGTTTTTTCTGCTTTTTATTACAATGAGTTATAATGAAAAGCAGGATTTACAAAAAAGTTTTTCTATATGTACTTCTCTATGTTCGGATATGCGGTCGGCCACCCGGTTATCGTTCAATAAAGTAAACTTAAAAATAACAACAAAAAAAACATTTTAAACAAAAGTTTAAACTTTGATTAGTTCATTTCGAGTTTAAATTAATATTGAAATTACTGGTGTACTGGGGGTAGTCCATACCACACCCCCATTTTATAAACCAGATATGCATAAATGTTCTGTGATTGGTTTTGTTTTATGTAAAACTTATCACTCGAGAGGCAAATTTGTATACTAGATTTTTTAAAGATTTCTTCAGATTTCTATCGATTTTGTAAGATATCCTAGAATTTCTTAAGATTTCCTAGAATTATTTCCATTTCTTCGGATTTCTTACTTTTTACGATTTTCTGGGACTTCCTAAGCTTTCCTTGGATTTTCTATGATTTCTTTGGATTTCTTAATTTCATAAGATCTTCTAGCGCAAGATACTCTTTGAAATTATCCTTTTTGTAATTTGTAATTTTTAAAATGCTCAGCACCAAAAGTGTCACGATGAATTTTTTTATTGATTTTCTAAGGTTTATTAAAATTTACCCGGATTTCATTGGGTTTTCCTTCATTTCCAGCTTAGCTTCCACTTTTTCATGTCAAAATACATTTATAGATTGTGATTCATAATGACTTTTGGTAAAGACACCCCCCCCCCCCGGTGTCTTACCAAACCATGAATGTATGTATTTTATTTTAAAACAATGAAAAATTCTTATTTAATAAAGTCACTAACAGAATATACACATAACCTCTGTGACTTTTAAACCGGGGGGGTCCGGGGGGTATTCCATACCCCCCAGTGATTGTGTTCAAAAGGAAAACTCTCAAACGCTGCTGTGATTTTTTTCAACTCCGGCCGGTAAATTACAAAATTTTCATTGATCTGGCCGCATACCCGAACCATGGAAAAACAATTTTGCAATCATTATTTTTGTAACTTGCAATTTTCAAAATGCTCCCGACCAAAAGTGTCACAATGAATTTTCTATCGATTTTCTAAGATTTCCTAAAATTTACCCGGATTTCTTTGGATTTTCGTTCATTTGTACATCGAAATTCTTCAGTGACTCCAGCTTTGCTTTGACTTTTTCATGGCAAAATACGTTTATAAAAAGGGATAGGAGACCCCTGAAGGTTTGGGGAGAGATGCGCATTTAAAAGTTACAATTTTAAACCATAACCACTCAGACCCCCACCCCCTCGGTGTCTGACCAACCCATAAATGTATTTTATTTTTAAACAATGACAAGTTCTTATTTAATAAAATCGCTCACAGAATATACACATAAATTTTCTGACTTTCAAACCGGGTCTGGGGGGAACCAGTGATTGTGTTCAAAAGAAAAACCGTTGAACGCTGTGGTGATTTTCTTTGAAACAATTTTCATTGATCCGGTTTTTCATTATTCTGTCAATCAGAGATACATTACAACCCAAAAGCAATTGACAAGATGACAGAACAGTGGCAGAAGACCAATTAAAATAATTAATTTAATTTAGACCCCCCGGTCTCTGGCCAACCTATGAATGTATTTTATTTTAAAACAATGACAAGTTCTTAATTACTTAATAAAATCACTCTCAAATAAAATATACACATACATTTTTTGATTTTCAAACCGGGGGGTCTGGGGTGTATGGAATACCTCCCCAGTACACCAGTGATTGTGTTCAGAAGGAAAACTCTCAAACGCTGTTGTGATTTTCTTTCAAAGAATTTGCATTGATCCAGTTTTTTACTATTCTGTCAATCAGAGATACATTACAACCCAAAAGCAATTGACAAGATGACAGGACAGTGGCAGAAGACCAATTAAAATAATTAATTTAATTTAGACCCCCCGGTCTCTGGCCAACCTATGAATGTATTTTATTTTAAAACAATGACAAGTTCTTAATTACTTAATAAAATCACTCTCAAATAAAATATACACATAAATTTTTTGACTTTCAAACCGGGGGATCTGGGGGGGTATGAATACCCCCCAGTACACCAGTGATTGTATTCAGAAAAAACGCTTTCAAACGGTGTTGTGATTTTCTTTCAAAGAATTTGCATTGATCCGGTTTTTTATTATTCTGTCAATCAGAGATACATTACAACCCAAAAGCAATTGACAAGATGACAGGACAGTGGCAGAAGACCAATTAAAATAATTAATTTAGATTTAGAAAAATAATTTAATTTTGTTTTATTTTAAAACAATGACAAGTTCTTAATTATTTAATAAAATCACTCTCAAATAAAATATACACATAAATTTTTTGACTTTCAAACCGGGGGATCTGGGGAGGTATGTATACCCCCCAGTACACCAGTGATTGTATTCAGAAAAAACGCTCTCAAACGGTGTTGTGATTTACTTTCAAAGAATTTTCATTGATCCGGTTTTTTATTATTCTGTCAATCAGAGGTACATTACAACCCAAAAAGAACTGACAATATGACAGGACAGTGGCAGAACACCAATTAAAATAATTAATTTAATTCTTTAAATTCAAAAAAATTAAATTATTAGTTACATTTCTAAAAGTAGCTTACTGGAATTTGCGTTTCACTTTTTCACATTTTTAAAAGTTCAAATTTAAAAAAAATTATTTTTACTTGTGTAATTTCTCGATTTCATGCAGATTTTTTCAAAGTTTTTGTTTTAGTTTTTCGATTTATCAAGTAATTTAACCTATTTCTTTCTGTTGTACAATCATTTTCTGCTTGGCATTACTGTAACTTTTTTTTAAAGTAAATTGTTTTGTATTTTACTTCGAAGCAGGTTCGAGCGGAAGTGACCTGGCTTGGAGAAGTATTTTATTTTTTCAAAATTATCGTAATTTTTGATAATATATATTGGTTAATATTTTGGAGCTGGCTTTCACATTGAATTATTCTGTGTAGTCTGGAGAAATATTCAATAAATAAATTCTTTATAGCTTTCACAAAGCAAATTTTCAGTTTGAAGTCCGGTTTTGAATTACAAGTAAACTATTATTATCATTTGCGGTATAATTTTGGAAACATCTCGTTTTAGCAAATTTGGCCATTTTCAACACATAATATCAGTAAAAAATTGTACCTATCTACAGTATATTTATATTAATTATTTTTTAAGTGAATGGGTAATATATAATACATATAATAGTGGTCAAAACTACCAAGAAAATTATTTCACAAAAATATCATCAATATTATAAAATGTTTCACAGTGAAGTAACCATGTGTAGTGTTTAGTGGTCAAAACGACACATCTCTTAAAAATTCCTAATTCCTTCAAAAATATTTTGAAATCTCACTCCTTTATCGCAAGTGGCAATCGTATAAAATTTTGCAAAAATTTGAGTTTTGGATTTTCTAACAAATTTCCGCTAGGTGTAAATTTGGAATAGAAAGTCGATTTTGAAAAAGTTTATCTCTAGTGGTCGTTTCACAAACTCGATTTGCAAATACTACACGTTACATTAACTGGCAACTATGAAGCGTTACTTTATTTTTTTACTTTCTTTAAGGGTGTTAGCAGAAATATTTGGTAGTATGAGTACAAGAAAACCTGTTTATCCTTTTATTAAAGTTTAAAGACCTCTAGGTCAACTTAGGTTATTTGGACACGCACACTTTGAAAATACGCAATAATTTGTTTTTCGAAAGCCATTACACCATTTTTACAACCACCACTAATTAACTTTTTACAGTTATAAATTCAAACAAATTTATTATTGCGGCCGGGTCCGAATAAAGCAACTTTTAGTGTTTCTCGATAGGACGGCAAAAAGAAGCATAGAAAATGGAAATAATAAAATTGGGGAACAGGTGCAAGGAACGAGAGCCTTAATAACAGACATTAAAACTTAATTCAGGTGCATACACGTAACCACACTTTAATGTGATCCACAAATTTCCAAAAATAACAAACCACCTCAGAAACCATTAAATTTCAAATTTCCACATTTACACACCAATTCATCACATTATTTTTACCATTTTTTTGATAATACTCGTTTTGAAAATACTCTAAAATTTTTGATTACTCACTTACTTATTTTCGAACTATCAATCAATAAAATTTTAAATGTTTAAAAATATCTACCCAGTATAATATGTACAAATTTTCTCACAAACGTTTTTAGCTAAAATTGGTATCCTCAAACCTTTTATTTACTTAATTACAGACTTTAACATCCGCTTCCGTTACTTTAGTGAACTGCATACAAATTTTCAAACTTTTTGGAATCGTTCCTCTGCCAGTGGTCCTTCTTCGACTTTTCCACGCTATTTTCGGCGTAAATTGAATTTCCTAATCGATTCTGTTCCTGCTGTATCGGATCGTCCATTTCGGACGGAGCCCGATTCATCAACGCCGAATCCGACATCAGATACTCGTCGGGGCTGCACTTGGAATCGCTGCGATTTTTAAACAATTCTGAAATTATCTTAGGTTTGCTTGTAACTTCCGGTTTCGGAATGGGTTCGTCGAAAATTGAGTCGTTGTAAGTCGAGTAACCATAAAATCCGGAGTCATATCCCACTTGGTTTCCGTAACGATAAACTTGAGACGACGAAGTTAAGCTCGAATTTGATTGGGTCAGCCCAGTTTTCAATTGCAAATTCAGTAAATTTGATTTTAACTTCTCCGGCGTAAATTTTTTCTTCCCTAATTCGCTCCCTTCTTCGGATCTCTTTTCGGCGTTATATCTGCAAAGAATTTTTAAAATGTAAATAATTTGCTTTCGTGATAAGTATGGATGGAATAAGGCAGTCACCATAATGGGATTCTAGGGAAAACATTAAATTATTTAAATTATTTTGATAGAAAGAGGAATAGCAGATCTTCACTGTTTGATGAGCTATCCCGAGGCTTCCAAACATAAAAAACAAAACTACTTCACACCAACTCAACTCTCATTGGCAAGCGATGAACATCTTGCCAAGTTGAAAAACCTGATGGGTCTGGGTATTAACCCAAGCGAGAGTCAGATCAAGATTGTTTAACATTCGCCAAATCTCTAATCGGATTTAAAGCAAAATTTAGGTGTAACTCCTGGGGGTTTGGTTCTCCAGTGCATTTTTGTTGAATTAAAAAGATAAGTTAAAGAATTGGGGACTTAATCAATTTTTTAAGTTTTGTTGAAGGCCAGACAGCCATCTCAATCTAGCCTTCTATAATTATATAAATAACAATTTAAGCTAACCTAACCTTATGAACCTAAAAGGATATAGTAAAGCAATATAAAAACATTTCTGTTGAATTCAAAGATGACTTTGTCAGGATTGGCTGAGGAAGAATTGAACTTGAACTTTTCGGGGTTCTGCCAAAGATGATAATTAACCAAATTAGAACCATTGGTCTACTTTTCAACGAAAAGGAGATTACAACAGAACTTCCAAGTGACATCGAAAAGAAAAGATATATCAGAAATCTCTCGGATACGAATCTTTTATATAAATAAATCAATAACCAGCGGCGGCTCGTCGGAGGAGGCAAAGGAGGCTTAGCCTTCTCTGAAATTCAGGACTATTAAACTATTCAAATGTTCAAAAACTTTTTTTTTAATTTCAGAACGTGAGATCTATCAAAAGATAGATACTCCTTCCACAATACTTATTCAAAAAGTAACGTTAGGCTACCGTAGAAGCAGCATCCTAGACCTAGAGCATACTTTTAGAGCGTCAGCCTCCTTTCTGAATCAAGTATCATCCAAGTTAATTTATTTTAATTCAATAAATTGCTGGAGTGAGTGGGTTACTTTTTATACTAAACTTTATGATTAGCCTCCTCAAATAAAAAAGCCACAAGCCGCCACTGCCGATAAACAATCAAGTTTTGGTTTTTTTCCTATTTGAAATTTGATTTTAGATCAATAAGGAAAGAATTTTATATGTCCAACTGTGACAAAGGCAGTAGAAGCGATCAAGCAGTCGAAAAATATTGCGGACTAACCTAACTAACCCCTAGAGGAAATCTTATTCCAGTTTAAAGAATAAGATTTACTAAATTATTTAAGAATTTCATTGTATTAATGAACAAATTCATAAATTCAATGACTTTTTCATTACTAATAATATTTTTTTTATAAATCCCATGGATTTTGTTCTTCGGTACTAAAAAATGATTGATACAAATTAATAGTAAATCGTGGAAACTCTGACTGAGAGTCTGGGAGGTATGGAATACCCTCCAGGCAAAAAATGTAACTAAATGAAAACAAAGTCCTAAATTTTTAATCAATGGCATTTTGTCGTCGATAAAATGAATATTTTTTAAAAATATAGTAGAATACAAAATAATATTAAATCGTGGGGCCTAATACCCCAGGCAAGACGATGCAGGAATTCAAGAAAATTCTTAATATTTTTGAACAAATTCATAAATCCAATGTCTTCATTAAAAGCATTAAATATTTTAGTAATGTCAGGAATATTGTTCTTCAGTGCATATTACATGATGGAATTCCTAATGAGGATGGGAGGTCTGGGAGGTATGGAGTACCTTTCAGATGTTACTCTTTGTAAAATATAATGATTTTTGCGTGATGCTAAATCTTTTTTCCAGTGTAGCTCATTTGACGATGATTTAATATACTTAAATCATACGATTGCTAACCGGAGGGGGTCTGGGGGTGTGGGAGTATACCCCTCAGGCAAAATTTTTTTATGATATTAAAAATTAAATCTATGATTTGAGAAGAAACTAACATATTAATATGATTTCCAATTTCATCTTTATTAGATGTTAATATCTAATCAAATTATAAGATTGCTAACCGATTTAATTGCTAACTGATAACTGATTTAATAATATCAAAAATTAAACCTGCGGTTGGAATAAAAACAAAGTGAAAAGAATAATGCGGAATAATGTGATTTTCAGTTTCAATCTTTCAAGTGTTAATATCTAAGATTTTAACATTCTTTCTTAGAAGAATCTAAAATTAAATCACGAAATTGTTAACTGTGGGGGGTCTGGGGGGAGAGGGGGTATGGATTACCCCCCAGTACATAATTGCAGGATATGTTCACCCCTAAAACCCCCGGGTTCCATTTTTGACTATAAATTTGACAGTTAATTTACAAAGTAACGCAATAAAGTAACTTAAATAAATGCTTTTTTAAGTTAAGGTTTAAACTTCCCTCACTTTTGATTAAAAATCCAAATTTTCCGGTTTTTCCTGGCGAAACTTGTAAAATTATAAATTCTCCATTTTCTCCAAATTCTGCGATATGTACTGGACGGTGTTCCACACCCCCCAGACCCCCCGGTATACAATTTCGACTTTATATTTTTATATTATTTCTATAATAATTATTATAAATAAATTAAAAGTAAACCGGGGGTATGGGGGTATGGGGTGTGGAACACCCTCCAGTACATATCGCAGAATATCCAATCATTTAGAATATTGGACAAATATTTTTAGTTCTAACTTTACTTACTTTAATATATTTTTCGGTTAGTATGGATTTTAATTTTTATTTAGCACAACATGTTTCGTACGAATTTCGTATATCCTCAGGTGCCTATAGAAGAGGGGGGTAAATTATAATAAATTAATTTAAAATAATGTAATCTTATTATAATAATTATTAAAATAATTTCGTCTGGCATAACTAATTTTATTATTAAAAATTTAATCTGCGACTGAAGATAAAGATAAAAGTATGATTGTGATTTTCAATATCAACCATTTTATTTTCATTTTTCTGTTGCAAAACTTATGCTCAGCTAAAAATGTTTGGCATTAAATTCTCTATGATGGTTGATGGAGTTTTATAATATATTTTGTGGTGGAAGCCTTTCAATAAACAGTAAACCACTGGCTCAGGGTTAACTTCCTGATAACTTATCTGTTAGATAAGTAACCCGTAAGGTTAGGTCTGATTAACTTATCTTATATAAATTTAAGAAAACGATTATGGACGGGTGGTGATCCTCGGAGCTTTATAGTTGAATATAATTTTATTTGGTTACTTATCGGTCAGATAATGTATCTGGAAGTTTAAAATAAAGGTAAAAAGATTGGTTATCTTTTTACAAAATTTCTCGAAAGTCCTAATTCGAGAAGTTGTGATCAAACAAGAGAGGAGCCGGATTACTAAAGTTAAGGTTTGTTTGAGCTGCACTTTCCGAAGAATATAAATTAGAATTTGGATTGACCTTGTTCAATAGAGCCAGACTGCGACTTTCCAGGCAATAGACAAGTTCAAGTTCGTTTCTTTACTGTTCTTCTTCGAAGGCAAAAGAGGAAGGAATACATTTTTATTCGGGTTCATAGATGGGATTTAACTTGAAGTAAAAATAGATCGTTTAAACGATAAGATGATCTAAGTGCATCTAATTTCGGTTTCAACACATCATAAATTGAGACGGCTTACTATGCATTAATTAGTGTAATTAAGATGTTTATTTGTGTATCACAGTCATCGACTCAAAATTAAGCCAAGTTTATTTTAGGAACAACAAATTAATTAGGAGTTGTTTCATTACCTATCAGGAGGATTATGTACTAACGCGCATTGGTTACTAGTTGATTTGGAAGGTTCCTTATTAGATTCGGATCCGGGACTTCTTCTGCTGCCTTGTTGGACCTCGACAACAAAAACGCCGTCGCGTGCGCCGGGAGAGTACTTCATCGTCGTTTCTCTGCTATCCTCTTCCAGGTCCTGGAATTTAGGAAAATTACACAAAAACATTTAGCTTGGAAACCGCAAGGAAATTACGCTTCGCTCTTCCGTCTCCACTATCAGGTGGTTATTTTTCAGCGTCATGGTGATTATGCTGCCGTTGGTGCTGGAGTGGCTGGTGCTGTGAGTTGTTTGAGGTTCACTGGCTCCCGTGGCCGTTCCATCGCAAATCTCCATATCTTCTCCAGTTATAGATAAGTGGGTTTCGCTGCATTTTATCTAAAAATGAAATAAGGTACATAAAGGCGAGCAGGTTTCGGGCGCGGGCAAAATTATCAAATTCTTATTTATGAGCTTAGCAAAGTGCATTCAACTGCATAGGCGAGTTGGGTCGCGATACAAATCAAAGCTAGAATTTATTGAATGCACCTGGTAAAAACGTCAACAGTGGACGTCTTTCTCTGGCGCGTTTAGTTAAATTCGCGTAACAAAAATGCAATATTCCGAATTTTTCTATCCCATTCTATGTGCCCGTATCCGATTCTCACCAACTTGACTTTGGGAAAGTCAAATGCATCGTAATAATTTTTAAAGTATTCACGGTTCCATAGTGCATCCTTATTGCACTCGCGAGGAAGTCTTGGGGAGGAAGCGAAAAGGTAGATCTAACATTGATGAGCTAAATAAGTGCATGGAGTGAGTGGTGAATAAACCCAGACTTGTTTTGAACATTATGTGTGCTATCTATGCAATAATAGTGACTAGACGAAAAGTGTCAAATTTATTTTTAGCACAGTAGACTGCACTGTTAGTTGTCCAAGGGCAGTCTACGTTGTTTATTATCTTCATTCAAATGTTTCATTCAGGAAAATTTGCATAATTTCAAGGAAGAATTTAAATCGAACACTTACTCCACAGGTTGATAAACCAATCAATAGGAATTGTTTCAAGAGCGCGGATTTCCATTTGGCATTTTTAGTCGAAAAGTGCAAATTCGATGCAGTCGAGAATAAAAATTACGGTTTTAAAATATCGAAAGCATGGAGATTAAACTAAACAGTCAAACGATATGGCCTTGATGCATTTTGTGTCCTCATTTTGAACCGTTGCACTTTTCGATTGCGTCTGTTGCTCTTCCGTTACATCCTTAGCACGGTCCTTGTCTGCACTGCCAAAATTATACGTTCGATAAAAGATACGAATATTTCGTTGGACCACCAGTCCAATTTAAAATTGCCTAAAACAGCTTGCACTACTCGTTAATTTCATTCGTATTTGTTAGTTGAATGCATTTTGGCGTGCCCTAGTATTTAAGGTCATTGGAATGTTGTCTTGGGGCAATTACAAAAAAATTTTACCAAAATTTTATTAGCACCCACTCGAGTAAATGTAAACCCGAAATTCTTCTCTATCAAATAAAAAATGTTGTTGTTGAAATATTTGGCGGTTAAAATGCATCGTATTAATTGCACTAGCTGTCTCTATCTCTGCAGTTCATGCAATTTTTAGGGGCAACGACTTCTCCAACGTTAGGGTCGTTAAATTTTGGACAACTTCTTAACAAAAAGACCACGACGATGAGGTTTACAATTATTTATTTTCACATCGGCCAAAATTGTTCGCTAAAAAGTCTCACGAGCGCTTTTCTATTTTTCCTAGACGAGGCGAAGCCTAGACCGCCGCAGCGCCGAGTTTTCTAGCCGGGCGTAGACGATAAGCCGCTTAGCACATGGAATGCATTATTCAAAAAAATAAACGATCATAAAATATAAAAAGAAAAAAGTTAACGTTAACGACGAATGTTTTTGCTGGACCATGTTTCCGCTATTGTAATAATAAGAGGGTAGCGAGTGACTTGTACGGCGTTTCTTTTCAATATTGGTCAAATTTAAAATTGCACGAAAAGGCGAAAAGGAAAGAGCATATGACGTGGGGTTAAGATTGGGAAATTACTAGTTTGGAAGTGAATGTCCGGCCAAAGACCTGCCCGGACCAACTGCACCAAAGAATGCAATTCATTGCACTTCAGGGGAGTATCGTCAATAAGGCTCAAATATTTTTTAATAATCACCTTCTTCGAAATAGCATTTTAGTCAAACCTGATTTTATAGTTAATAAAAATTATCCAAATATTGTTTTTGTTTCGCTCTTTTTGAAATACGTAAGCTAATAACAAATCCAGGAAGTGCATAATAATATATTCTTTTAAATAACAATTTTGTTTATACCAATACTTTAGACTATTTTTTAAGTTAATTTGGAAACTTTGATTACAGATAATAAAATAATAATATTTGAATAATAATAATTATTAAATGTAAAAAAAGTTCAAATGTCAAGACCACAGCCAATGAATAATTGCCAATATAAAATCAAATTATTATTAAATTTTTTTGTTATAATCTCTGCGTACAGATGGTTAGTTTAGTCTAGTGCTTAAATTTTTGTAATTTAACAAAGAGCACCAAATTTAATGCGACAGCAAGCTGACATCTTCTAATAATAGCTAATTAACCGACGACAGCTCTAATTGTAGCTAGCTACCGCAGAACTGATAGCTAACAGCTTTTAATAACAATTAAATGTCAGTAAGTTGTAATTGACCGGAAGTTTCTATCAGCTAGCTGTAGTAACCAGAAAACATCCAGCTAATAACTTTTACTAACAATCAGCAGGTAGCAGGGCTCTCAGAGAACTGTAGGTGTTAGCTATCTAATATAGCTGCATTTAGTAGCTAAACTGATAGATTTTATCCTGTTGGATAGCTATGAGGCAGCAAATTGTAATAACAGATTGATAAACAATTATTTAATATATTACACATTACGAGGTCAGGCGGCCTGCAGGCCGCCATGACCTCTTATGAGTGGATACAGTGGAACTCGATTGGTTACAACAGAACATGAGAGAGATTTTTGCCAGTATGTAATTCTGATATTTAATAATAAATTATTATCAATTTTAAGTTGATAAAATCTCTGAGCTAGCTGTAGTAACCAGATGATAGCTACTTTACTACACTCTGAAAAAGGATTTGTCGTCGCAACAAAATCTTAGTAACTATAGCCTCAACAGAGTTTTTTTGCTATTACAACAAATTTTATGTTGTTTGGAATAAAAAGTTTGTTTTGAATACAAAAAACTTTGTTGTGGCAGCATACAATTTGTTGTAGTAGCAAAAAACTCTGTTGAGGCTATAGTTACTAAGATTTTGTTACAACGACAAATCTCTGTTCACAGTGTAACAATTTACTGATTACTAACAATCAACAAGTAATAAGCTAATAGAGAATAATTGTAGGTGATAACTGTATGATAGCTTCAATTATGTAAGTATGTACAAGCTGGAAAGCCCGTCCGCGGACTCTTAAATAAATTTTTTTCCAAGGTTTAATATTTTCTAGCCAAAGATTTAAATTTCTCTCACTTTTGTTTAAAAATTCAAATATCCCAGTTTTTTCTAGCAAAATTTGTAAAATAATAAATTCTTTAGCTTCTCCAAATTCTGCGATATGTACTGGAGGGTGTTCCACACCCCCCAGACCCCCCGGTTTACAATTTTAACTTCATATTTTTATATTATTTTTATAATTATTATAAATAAAGTAAAAGTAAACCGGGGGGTCTGGGGGTGTGGAACGCCGTCGAGTACATATTGCAGGATATGTTCACCCCCAGAACCCCCGGTTTACATTTTTGACTATAATTTTGACAGTTAATTTTAAAAGTAACGCAAAAGTTGCTGCTAAACTCCGAACAGTAAGGCACTTAAATAAATGTTTTCTTAAGTTAAGGTTTAAACTTTCCTCACTTTTGATTAAAAATCCAAATTTCCCGGTTTTTCCTCCCGAAACTTGTAAAATTATAAATTCTCTATTTTCTCCAAATTTTGCGATATGTACTGGAGGGTGTTCCACACCCGACTTTATATTTTTATATTATTTCTATAATTATTATTATAAATTATTATAAATAAATTAAAAGTAAACCGGGGGGTCTGGGGGGTGTGGAACACCCTCCAGTACAAATCTTAACTTTACTTACTTTAATATATTTTTCGGTTAGTAAACAAAATCGACCAATCAGGGAGTGTCTTTTTTCACCTAAAAAAACGCTGGAACAGGAGCAGGAGCAGCGTGCTGGGATTTTATGTATTAGGAAAACTGGTATAACTATAGCTGTTTGCTACCAGCAATTTGTAATTAAAGTAGCTTTAAATGGTAACAGACTAATAACTGCTACATTTGGCTGGCAGCTTTTAATGACAGCTATCTGGTAGTAAATTATAATAACTTTCTAAAAACAAAGCTTAGCGCAAATGGAATGCTCCATCTCGGTGCAAAAGTTTGGGGAGAGATGATGCGCCTGGAATGTGCGAGAACCGTTGACCCTTGTTGCCAGAGTGAAGCACTTTACTCCGCACACCGCACTACTAGCAGAACCGGATTAGGTCTTACTTGGGCATTAGCATTAAGGAGGACAAAAAAAAATCGGAGCCCATATTTAAGGGCCCCCAATGAGCTTGGACCCTAGACTATAGCCTAACCAGCCTTACGGTTAATCCGGCCCTGACTACTAGTATGTGGAACAGGTGGCTCGCTCTTGAGTTCGGCTTGTAAATGAGAGCTTCAAACTGTTCTGAGCTAAAGAGGTAATCCCTGTGATGCTAGGTGATCTGATGGCCCCCAAACCCACTCCCCTACTGCCACCTGTATGTAACAAAAATATATTTTGTTATTTAAGAGTGGAAGAAGTTTATGTAATGCAACCTATCCCAGAAAAATGTACAAAAGCATTCCGCCTTTTAAACCGGGGGTCTGGGGGTATGGAATACCCTCCAGTACACCAGCAATAAATTGTGTTCAAACCTATAAGTTAATTTTGTTTCGAACGAGTGAAAAAATTTGTATGTAATGAAACCTATCCTATAGCAATATGGACCAAGACCTTCCGTCGTTCAAACTTGGGGGGGGGGGGGTTCTGGGTGGTATGAAATACCCTCCAGTACAACAGCAATTGTATTCAAATTTATAAATTAATTTTATTCCAAAAGAGTGAAAGATCTGTATGTAATAAAACCTTATATCTCATAAAAATGCACGAAAATATTTTGTCTTTCAAACCGGGGGGGTTTGGGCGGTATGGAATACCCTCCAGTACATCAGCAATTGTGTTAAAAATCTAAAATGTATTTTGTTTCGAATGAGTGAAAGGTTTGTATATAGTGAAACCCACCACAGGAATATGCACGAAAACCCTCCGTCTTTTAAACCGGGGGGTCTGGGGGTATGCACTACCCTCTAGTGCACAAGAAATTATGTTTGAAAAGAAATTTTTAGGGCCAACGGGTACGTCTTAGTCTAAGCCACACATAATTTAAATTTTTTGTTTAAAATTTCAAAAGAATATTATAGTTATACTCTGTTTAGCTTAATTTTGGGTTTAAACTAACATTAATGCCGTCTCTAAATACAAACAATCGTGATTGATATCGATTCCAGTAGGTTGACTATTATCCAGAGTTATCAAAGATTTTTTACAAGAATGTGACGGCATCAGATAGATAACACTTAAATAAAGCGATTAAACTACAGAGGAACATTTGATATCAATTGATTTTGAAAGTTGAAATCTATTTTAAAATTTAAATTTTCACAGAAAAAACTGTGAAGGCTGCAGTTGACTTCTTAAATTGAAATTCGTTAATTAAAAGCAAAAAGCTATGACTAATGATGTAGTCATCACATGGACAGCAATTTTTACTGTACTATTGATGTAGGGGAGTATGCATTAAGAGATTGAAAAGCACTGGGGGGTATTCCATACCCCCCAGACCTGCCGGTTTGGAACACGAACAATCTTTGTTTATTTTCTTTTGCTTGAATGATAACATTAATTTCTGTAGACCTCATTTTCATTTTCTCTTGTGAAATTTTCTCAAATTTTCCTTTACTTGAAACCCAGAAGAAAATCGATTAGGAAATCTAGTGCACAAATGACAAAAAAACTGAGGAAAGCCAAGGAAATGGAAAACTCGAGGAAATGTAGAAAATCGTAGGAAATCCGAGAAAATCTTATGAAATGCAATAAAATCTCGGAAAATAAACGATTTTTTTTGTACCCTAGATTTCCTTTTATGAAATTTCCCCGGATTTCCTAAAATTTCCTTAGATTTCCTCGGATTTCCTAAAATTTCTTGAGATTTTCTAAGATTGCCTGGGATTTCCCGTCTATTGTACACCAAATTTTGCCAGAGATTTTCCCTTCGATTACAACTGTGTTTTTTGAACTGTGTTAGTAGTAATACTAACAGCTGTGCAATTATCACATTTACCACATATAGAAAGCCGCCAGTGGGATGATATTACACTTTTACACTGTACTTTATGATTAGCCTTTTCCTAAGGCCTAAGTAGCTTCCTGTGAGTGTGTGGGCTGGCTGAATCGCAGGACTGCAGGTGAGGACAGGAAGCAGAAGATTGAAGGCAAGTCTTCTTTGACTGTCGGCTCTACCAAGATCTTAGAGCTCACTTAGACTCTTGGAGGAACCAAATCGATAGCTGAAATCGATGAAATAGCGTGAGGAGCGTATAGAGGGTGCCTGATGTATGGACGGGAGGAACTTAAAGATCTGATAAACCCATGATATGCGGGAGGCGGATTCCCTTCTCTTCTTTTCCGTCTGGGATGATTGGTCAAATGCTGATAAGAGAACTGGGTTTTCGCGTGTGAGTTGCATTGCCTTCAACTGCATAGCTGGTAAAGCTTTGTAAAGGGCTCTGCTCTCACGAAGAGTGGAGAAAGGTTTGTAAAGTTAAGGCAGCAGAACTATGGTCTCTGAGCTAGAAACTTTCTCTCAAAAAAACATAAAATTGCTTTAATGTTTTGTTTTAGCAGAGCGGCACTACATTGCTTTTCCTTCTTAGATCTAATAATTTTCTATTCTCTCCCATGTTTTCTCATTCTTTAAATCAATAGCAGGAACCTATAATTTATATTAAACTTTGTCGATAGTTTTAACCAAGAGGAGAAAACTACCAGAAAATTCGAGGAAATTTTGTCTGATCATGAAACCTAGATTATGCAATAATACAAACGGATCGAATTTTTTACTGCTATCTGCGCTTAACAGTGGCGTTGTGTTCCGGAGATATATTATGACCGAAGCCAACGTAGTATTTTCAAGCGGTCACCCGTCCAAATCTTTTTTTCATTGCAGGGAGGCATTTTCGCCGAGGGTAACGATAGAATTGGACATACTTTTTGCATATTTTATTCAGTCGGCGAACCGCAATTAAATGGCATGGAAGACCGCAGGCTGTACACCATGGGTTTAAAGAAAAAAGAAACCAATCTGCCAAATTAGAATTTATCAATTTCGGCCACCTTTGTTTTAATTCAGGGGCAAGCAGTCTGGAAAATTTCTCGAATTGTAATCCTACTCGAGCAGAGAAAATTGTTATAAATTGAAAATAAAAGAGTCTGCGTTTTAATTGCTTTGTATCTGGAAATAAACATTTTAAAAAATCGACTTGCAAGCCTGTTAGAGGCGTCTAATTTGTTCCCCTAACGAACCAATCGGTTGCATTTACGTGTGTGGTTATCCGAAATAATGCTGATTATTCCATCAACTGGATTGAAAGATCTAATCGCCCGGAGAGCTTTTCGTTCTCAATTTTTCGCGATATTCAAAAAGTGACTATGAAATTGAAATTGCGCGTAAAAATTCAAAAACCTATTTGAAGCCAAATTTCAAGTTGTCCTGACCGGTTTAGACAATCAAAAATACGCCCCAAGAAGTCTACGTCCACTTATTCGCATTGTTGAGAAAATTTTTTCGTGTTGTGTTTACTACTAAAACGAGTTCAACAAACTGTAAAATGTTTTCAATTATTGTAAAGTACAAATCGACATGAAAAAGAAAGCAATAAAAAAAGTAAATGAAATAACGTCAACCCTCTTCATTCGGTTAAACGAATAATCAAAGAAAATTTTTATTGCTGGAGATAAAAGTTTTCGTTTGAGAAAATTTGAATCATTAACCCGGACCTCTAGTCAATTCACGTCCAAACAACGTATGGGTTCGGCAAAAAACGAAAATTTCGGTGACTATTAGAAAATGCATTAATTGGGAGTCGCGAAGCTTTCAGCAGCATTGTTACAATTTAAAATTCAATTGGAGTTCGTACTAACAAAAAGAAGACAAGACAAAAAAACGAATTAGTTTAGAAATCACGTACAGTGATGACAAAATTTATTAGTTTTATGTCTTCATCTTCTAATTTAAACTCGCCGAGGTGTAACAAACTATGCCCAGGTTTTAATTTATATGCTTATTGAGTTGTGTGTACTTGGGTCCAAGTTTTCATTTGCCAAATCCTATATATTTAACGATTTTAATTTTCATACTTGAAGATTTAATTAAACAAGTGCCGGGTGTAATAGTTTTTACGTTAAAACTTGTTTACTTAATAAGAAATATTTTCCAGTGGCGTAACATGTAGTCTATCAGTGTAAAAATCTATTTTGTTAGCTTAAATGACCACTGACCACTGCATATAATTATATTTTAAAATATACAATAATTTTCGAAAATTACTATCGGGAATTTTAACTTTGAATCAATATGTGCCGAAAAGCAACCTTCTTGTCTTTGGTGTTGAGCAGGTAGATATCGTCGCTATCAAGATTAGAGAAGAAAAGTTAAATAATAAGTATCTCTCATAGGCGGATTTAAAATAGACAAGGAGACAATCCCAAATGTGAGATGCCAGATATGCCCCTCCCTGAAAAAAATTCTGGATCCGCCCCTGTCTCTCGCTGAAATTTGGGTGTAGAAAATTAAAAAACATTCTGCTCGTAAAACAACAGAAATAGCCAGTGCAATTCTTATACTATGGAAAATTGCGTAAACACGGCAGTAAACTCTCTAAGAGAGACCGAATGGCACATTTGGCTCAATGGCTCAATTTTCATAACAAACTATTAATATAATTAAAATATTTACACTACTTCCTAGGACAAAAAAGGAAAAAATGGTCGTCATCAGTACCGTATACACATGGAAGCTCTTCAAGTGTGCAATTTGCGCTTCTGTGGCTATAGTCTTCATGAAATCACGTTTTTGTTTTCCTGCATATGAAAATGGAAATCTTCCGAAAGAAAATCAGTCTGCGCTTAGTACTCGCTAATTTGTCAAGCTTCAATAATGCCCTCTATTAAGCTTTGAGCAGTACCAACACATTACTTGTTTCTGGTTTTCTGAAGGGACTTCTTAACAGATGCATATGTTACGGTCAATGACGTCAATGCCCATTTACGCTGGCCATTAAAGTCATTGACCGGCCATTCACGTCAACACCCGTTAACGGTAAGCAATGATGTAAATATTTTTATCTGATTGTAATATTTAGGACTTTGGCCGGTCAATGACGTTAATGGTCCAAATGGATTGGACAATGATGATATTACAGAATAAATATAAATAAAATATAAAGAACAGCAAAATGGCGATGCACTTCAACCCGGGACAATTATTTGTCGTGCATACGTTTTTTCGTGTGAATAACAGCAACTCAGCCCATTTCAAGGCTTTACAGGGTTTTTAATTTAATTTATTTATTAAACTCATTTTAGGGTTGATCCAGGATTCGTCGTGCTTGCGTCAGCCAAAACGGCCCGGGGAAAAGTTAATTTAATTTAATTCATTCATTTTATGGTGGATCCGTGATTTACTACTAAGTACAAAACGTGTGTGACGGTTATCACTAAGTGATAAAATATGGAATCTGATGGAATTTGTAGAATAGTAGTTTCAACATTGCCCACCTTGTATTGGGCATTAACGTTATTGCCCGGACAATCATGTAAAAACCACATATTAACAAAGCTGGGTATTGACGTTAATGGCCTAATTGTCATCGTTGACCGTAACAAATACATATTATCTCTTTCTTAGTACAGAGGACTTCTGTTCTTGAAAACCGAAATACTAAATATTATAGAAAAGAAGGATTAAATGATCTTTCCCTTTTGTGGAGTACCAGCTCTTCGACCTCCCTACCTTCTTCATCGGCAAGAGGGAAACTCCAACTAATCTGACGAGAGTTCTCAATGGAACGCAGACAGCTGCTGAATGATATAATTCGCAGTAGTACTCTATCGACTTCGCTGGACGCTTATGAAAGAAGCTCGTCCATGGCCAACTTATGCATCTTTGATCTATTCCTCTTGACCATCTCTAATCCATTCTGAATCCTAATCGCGGCTGATGTTTTTCGTCATACCCAGACCACACAGTATTTTCTACTTTGGTTTCTAAAATCAAGGATATTCTTTCGCAGCACTATGCACTCGGGGGGGGGGGGGGATTTTCATATTTATCGACCATTTATAATCCAGTCCTGAACAATGATCTTCTTTAAAAAAAAATACTGTATTCAAACTCTATGGCTACTTCAATCATTTTTGCTAGGATTATTTATTTATATATTGTAGAAGCACGCACCGGAGGGTCTGGGGGACATAGATTACCTCCCAATACCTCAATAATAATATAAATTACTCTTTACGGGTGTAAAGATAATGGGTTTTATTAGAATTCAAGGCAGTTGCGGCTCGAGGCTTTTTCATGTGAGAAGGTTAAAGTGCAAAAGTGTAATTCACCCCAGCTTTTATTAAGCAAAAAAAATTAACTTGGATGCTGAAGCTCAACTGTATCACTCAAAAGCTGCGGTAGTTCCGCCACTGTACCACATAAATTAATATACGCAGTTTTATGGTTTCAGTCAATGCATAGTCACTTCAGTCAGCGGCGGATACAGGATTTTGTTTAGGGGGGGGGGGAACAATTGTTGTATGAATTTACCTTTTTTCCATATCAATCAAAAATAAAGTACTTAGGAATTGCACCCATTGCATCCCCCTTGTATCCGCGCCTTCTTGTTTTTCAAGTGCCATACACTAAGCAGTGCGTAGGCGATCACTTTTGGCTAAAGCCCAGATGACTTACTAGAGAATTTAATTAATGGGTTGGTTTCCGTTGCCGTCCCCATAGCCGACAGATATATTTTGGGCTTTAGATCACAGCAGTGTATTCCACGCGAAGGGATTTGAACCGCGGTTGCCCGCTTCCCAGTTGGTCGGTGTTGGCTTCTGAATGTATGTTTTAGGCAGAGGTTTCTGCTTCTGCGGTAGCCTCGCCTTACTTTTCGGATAAGTATTGTGAAAGGAGTAGCTGTCTTACAATAGATCTCACAATATAAAATCCACTTTTTACTTTTTTTTAATTTAAAAAGTTTAATTATTACTCCTCTTACTTCTTTGAAAAACCGCCGCTGAAGCGTAGTTACTGATTAATTACTAGTTACCGGAGCCGTTTGTTTCGACGCGAACGTTTCGACGCCGGCACGTTTCGACGCGGTATGTTTTGACGCTGGCACGTATTGACGCGGCACGCATTGACGCGGCGCGTATTGACAAGACACGTTTTGACGCGGCACGTTTCGACGCCGGCTCGATTCGACATTTTCAAAACTTGAAAATGTGCGCATATCCTCCCGCGGATATGCATAGGTTACATAATATAGGTTAGTGTTAGTTTATGATTTTTCTTTAGCGAAATTGTTTGTAAAAAGAAGATATCCGCGCGAAGATATGCATCGGTTATGCAGGTTAGTGTTAGTTTATAATTTTTCATTAGCAAAATTGCCCGTAAAAAAGATATCCGCGTAAGTTCTGTAGGTTAGCGTTATTTTTTGATTTTTCTTTAGCAAAATCACCCTTAAAAGAGATATTCGTGCAAAGATATGCATTGATTATGTAGGTTTAGTGTTAGTTATTGACTTTATTTTAGCGAAATTGTGCGTAAAAAGGAGATATCAGCGCGAAGATATGCACCGGCTACGTAAGTTATTGTTAGTTTATGTTTTTACTTTTGAAAAGTTGTCCGTAAAAAGAGAGATCTGCGCAATATTTTTTTAGTAAAACCGTCGTGAAAACGTCCTGCGTCGAAACATGCTGGCATCCAAACGTTCCCCGTTGAAACGTTCGGTGTCAAAACGTGCTGGCGTCCAAATGTGCTGGCGTCCAAACGTTCCGCGTCAAAACATTCCGCGTCGAAACGAACTGGACCCATCTGTAACCCATCAGTGGAGACTTTAGGGTAACTTTTTTGATATGTATTGAGGAAGGAGTACCTATATTTTGTGATAGATCTCACAATCGAAAATCCACTTTTTTCTTTCTTTTAAAATTCTTCAAGTGTACTAGTTCAAAAGTTTAGAGACGGCTAAACCACCCTAAGGAAATCGGGAGAAAAACCCACAAATTTTGAAATTTATTTACTTCTTAGTTTTCTCAATAAAATTATCTCAAAAAAACGTTAGTTTCGGTTAAAAAATTAACCCGTGTGGTGAAAAAAGCTAACTAGTTACATGTTGTTAATTTTGTAATTTTGAAGCGACTGTATGTATAATTGCGATGTGTTTGGAATAAATAGCGTCTGTATTTGGTTTTCCGACATCGCATCTGTGGGTGGTTTCCGTGCAAGCGAGTTGATAGGGAATTGAAGGTGTCTGTAGAGCGCACGATTAAAAATTAAAAATTTCAGTATTCTAGAACCGTGATTTTTGAGTTCGGACGGCTTGAGGAATTTTTTTAATAATTGCAGAAGTACAGAAATCCTACGACTTTTTAAATCCGCAATTTTAGATCCGCATTTTTCTAGTTTTTTTACCCGAAATTTGGAATGTTTCATAAAATTTAATAGAAAAAAATGAGTTTTACGTAATAAACTACCATAATTTCATCACAAAAAATTTAAATTCCGGTAGCGGCTTTTCCTACTTTTTCTTCAGCAGCTCAGCTTCTTCAGCAGATAAATCAATAGCATTCATTTGAATTTCTTCAGATTTTCCTTCGATTTTTTGGAATTTCAAGTTATTTCAATTAAAAATAAATTAATTTGTTTTTTCCAAACCGCTAGATAAAACTTCAATGTGGTCGGAGACGCAATGTTTGGCGGGTAATTAAATTCCTGTAGTATTATTTTGAATTCATGGAAAAAATGGTAAATGCATAAATGTCGTAAAAGCATCTTTTAGTTAAGTAAACTAAATATTCAGTGTTTAATTAAGATTTTGGTTAAAAAACGGCTTTGAAAGTTGTGCGTTCGCCTGTCGCTAAATGTGTTTTTGTTTAAATAATTTGTAACTTAGGAAAGTTTTCGTATTAGTAAACTTAATCCAAAGTTGATTACGCATTATAAAGAAAATTCAAATGCGGTGCTTACGTAAATCTCCCGATTATGCAATAAGGGATGATTTTATGCTTTTACAAATTTTTCGATAAAAAAAGTTTTTAGTACAGTTTGGATTTTATGTGACACGTTTTCGATAACTTTGTTCAATGTTTGATTATTACATCCAACTTTGTACAAATAACCCTCATTCGCTGTAATAAAAAATGGAATACACGTGAGCAAATTTGAAAGTTTAATTTTTTAAATATTATGCAGCAGGCAGACTTGCGAAGCCCTAAAACTCCTAATTACAGCGAATGCTTTCAAAATTAATATCTTTTAGCATTAAATAAAATCAATTGATTATAAAATAATACTCACGAACCTGATCGCTATTGAACAAATGAGAACTTAAGGGTTTCGACAAGGGTTCCGAATTATCCCTTTCGTGTAGAACATCTCCATCATAATTATTACAATTTTTGTACTTTTTATACTTTCTCCATAACATTCTGCAAGATAAAAAGCTTTTTAAAGTGGTTGAAACTTTCCCCCAAAAGGAAAATAAAAGACTTCTTAAATTGATTTTATATTTTGTGATTTAGCAAAAATTTAACTTCAACTTACCTAACTCCAAATATAGCTAACACTGAAATGATGAGCGGGATGAAAGTTGCAATGCATGCTAACAACAAAGTTTGTAATTCTGACAAACCTGCAAAAAAAGATTTGTTAATTATTCACATTTGCCTAAAGTTGTTTACAAGTAATTAAAAGTTTTAGTCAAAATTTTCATATTTAAATATTTGCGCTAGTTGAGGTGAAGTGTTAAATTTCTACAACTGCAGAGGTCGTTTCTTATTTAACGTCTAAGCTGCCAAACTAAGTTAATAGCTCTAAAAATGAGTATTATATCCTAAACACACAGCATCCTGATGAAATCATCCTGAAATACAGGATAGAAATATTTAAGTTAAAATTTAAAAAATATTTTTCCAATATATTTTTGGGTATCATAAACAGCTATCAGCTATCCAAGAGCGCTTGAAGGATGTGGAACTAGATGGGTTGCGGTTGTGCGGCCTGAAGGCCGCAAATAAGTTTAAACTTAAAATGAACTAATCGGAAGTGGCTTTCTAGTATTTTAAATAAGAGTGAATTGAAACTAAAATCTCTACAGTATTATTATTCCTGTTATTTTGTACCAATTGACGACCTGGAGATTGCTCTACACTCCCCAATCTAAACTCCAAAAGCCCAGAACGTGGCAGACTCGTTCCAAACATAAAAAGGGAGTTCTGGTTTCCATGGTTCTGTACAAAACTCTAATATAGGTAGATGCTCTAAAAGAAGAAAAGACTGCAAAGAGTGCAGGAGAAGATGGGCCTAATACCAGCTAGAGTCTACAGAACAATATCCAGCGACGCTATCCTCGTTATTGTAGCTGCAGAAGCAAAAATTGCCTGAATTATCGGAGGAACTTTGATGCAAATCCATTATAACTTCACAAAAGAGGTGGGATGACGAGGACTCATTGGAACTTATCCAACTCTTCGGTGAAAGCGTTTCTACCAAGATCTACTTTTACTATGCTGAAGAAGACTGCTCATTAGCCTCTTTAAGTGTCTGCTGAGAGCTGTTGTCTAAATTCTTGTAGATGCTCATTAATACTGTTGTAGGCTGGTTGTGGAAATTTTTGTTGAGAAAAACTCCAGTTTATCAAAAAGGAGAAGAGCAGAACCAGGAGAACTAGAAGGCTAACAGCTCTCGTGACACTTGATGTCCAGAATGCATTTCATTCTTAGAGATGGATAAGTGTCATGCAAAAACTGATAGAACATGGAAAACCACAAATATTTCCTTTCTCTTCCCTTACCACCAGAGGTGGGCATTTTCGGTTTTGTAGACGTCATACCATAAAGAAGGCATCGCAAAGCTTTGCAAATGGTTGGAGAGGAGTGCAGGGGCTTGAAACTGGTAGCTTTGAGAAAGTCAAAGTCGTATAAACCATAAGCAGAAGAAAAACTTTACCATTTTCATTTAGAGTAAACAGCCAAGTCATTGACGCGACTAACGACATAATCGAAGTCAGTGTAGCGTTCCATGATTAAATCGCAATGTTGTATCAAAATATTGTTTAAGTTTTGTTAGAGTACATTTTGTTAGCAATATACCGAACAGAACTGACACTGGGATATAGGTCCCATTTATCTTCGTTCCGTGTTTTTTGTGATTTTGAAGCGGCTATATGTAGATTTTAAGTTTTGTTGGTGTTGTGTGATATGTATACCTGATACTGTGGTAAAATTTTTATTTCCTTTGCTGCTTGCGCATTTACAAAGTTTTATTATTTTTAACATTTCTTTCGTGCAAGATCATGTAGCAGGCCTTGGGTGATAGCTTTTCGTTTGTCAATGGCAGGTGTTGGTTTTTGATAATCATAGTCTGCAACGCCAGCTGTGATTTTAGTTGAACGCACTTGGTTTGTGCGTGTTGTTTGGATATACCTGTTGATTGATTGATTTTAGATAATGGCTTCCGTATTTGGGTTCCGATATCGCACATGTGGGTGGTTGTCTGTGGGAACGAGAAGATGAGAGATTGGAAGCACGGGTCATTGTCAGCGTATCCGGTTCCATGTGAGGGGATGGACGAAGGTTCATTCGGTTTTATTTTTCGATTAGGTTGGAGATTGCCTAGTGTGGACCTGCCATTTGAAAAGATTTTATTTGGAGCAACTGATGTGGTTTTGGTTAATCGAATCAATCTGGGATGATACAGATTGATAACACAAGTATTAGGTAATTCACTTTGTTGGATTATGTTTTATTTTGATGTTTTAGTGATCTTATTCGAGATAGGAAAGCGACATTCGATTTAAGTGAAGTGGACCATTGAATCTTGTAATGAAATGGTGCAAAGGATAAGTTTCATTTTAGTATCATTGTGGGAAATTAAAATTTTGAATTAAGGGATTTGTTTTGCTGACAGTTGGAGTAGCGTTGAAGTGTTCCCTACTGCCTCCATTCGGATGTACAGAGCTTTTGAGATGGGTTACTTGCTTTTGCTTGTGATCCGAGAGGTGTAGTAGATTTTTTGTTTTAATGTTAATAAAACATAACGAAACTTCTTGTTGTTGAATCAGGCTTGATAAAGTCTGCTTCTTACCAATTCGTAAAAATAAGGAAAAAAAATTCAAGGTCCGTCGTTATTATAAGCACAAAGTTATAACTAAAGAGCGAAAGTGGAGAAAGCGCTTGAACTGTTTTTACAGTAAAGGAGCTTCCTGCTCACTTATAACTTCAAATTTTATCTTTTTTAAAATAACACAATTTAAAAAAAAATTAATCAAAAATTTACTTCGCAAGGATCATGCAATATTTGTTTTACTACAAAAAATGCTTTGACGTTGGAAAATACTTAAGTAATACCTTGAAAACCGAATAATACCTTATTCTCTAAATTATGGGATTACCCTAATGCTTTCAAATTTATCCAATTCATTTTTTTAAAACTAAAAGTAGATCTCTGCGAGATAGCTTTAAAGATTAATTATTTTGAAATTTATTACTCTAAAAGGTGTAAAGCTTGTGGCAAGGAGCACTTAACATTAAGCTCAGAATGAGGTTTGGCACCCAACGTGGGGCAATTTTTGCAAATGTCCATATTATTCCTGTTGTGAGTTAATAAATTCCTAAATAATACGAAAATTATTTCCGGGTTGCTGTTATTCGAAATGTAAAATTAGAATCAGAAAGCAAACCCACGTGATCTGGAACTGGATGAACACCCAGGGAAGACAAACTTAATGCAGAATTTAAAAAATGTTCATTAAATTTTCGAGTTGCCAACAAAAATATGTCGACTGATATTTGCATAAATATTTTTACTTTGAATTCAGTTTCATTTACTTCTGAATTATTGATGAAACATCACAATTAATTTATTTTGTTTATCAAACTTTTATGAAAAATTTTTAATTTAAGTTGAAATATTTATGTAAAAATAAAACAGAAGTTTTTGTGTACGGAAAATATTTTACACTTTGGGACTATAATTTAATAGACCGGAAAAATTGATTTGAAAACAAAGAATTGAGTTCAAATTTTACTTTTCTCATAAATTTACCTAAATTTCAGCGCAAATATTGTAAAAGGGAAAATATGGAATTTAATATGTCGTTTTAAGGCGAATCGGGCACTAAATATTACAATAAAAATTGCTTTTTCCGAATTTTTTCGATAACTTTTCGAAAAATAAGACTTGAAACTTAAAAGGTCGAAGCTTTTTACTTCGGTGACGATTTTAGTGAGTCTGAAAGAATTTAATTTTCCCAGTTTCCAGTTTCTAATTGATTGTATTAGGTTCTGAGGTAGTTTATCTATGTGAAAAAGCGCCGTTCCAACAACAAAAGTCTGGAATTTTTACAAAAAGCTTACACGCTTCCTTAAAGATATGTAATTTAATTCAGGATTCAGCCATCACTTGACAAAAAAGATAAACATAATGGAACTTCAGAAAATTTCCGAGTTTAAAGTCACAGCATGCTGTCTTCAAGTTTTCAATATTTGAAGAACATAAATCTGCTATAAAGTAGGGAATGTATTGCCAGTATTTTATGCGAATGTCGGGGTGAAGCAACCCGAAACTTTTCAGATTTGCCCTCAAATGTAAATTCGAAAGTACTCGTATTTTCGCATTCATCTTAATATTTCATTTTAAATTCACTGTTCTACGAAATAGTCTGTTTGGGATTACCTATGTAATATTTTTGTACAATACGGCTCTGTGCGTAATGAGCACGAATAGACAGTAAAAGCAGAAAACAAATTGCAAAAAAATTCCAGAATAAAAATGACCTAAATAAATGGGGTAAGGAGTTCAGTAAATAAAGGATTTTCCCCTATAAACAGTCGCCTAATCCGTAATATACAAAGATAAGTAGAAAGGAGAAACTAGCGTTGCGTTATATTTATTATTAATTACGGGACCATTCAATAAGCAAAATGAAACCTCAGCGGAAAAGAAAAAAATCAATTTCAATTTTTCGTGCATTGTATCAATCCTTTGTTATCGGAAAACTCAACCCTAAATTGGTAAACGGTTTGCATTTAACATCGTTATGAAGTTATAAAAAAACTCAAGTGGTAAAATTGAAAATTTTATTATTAATGAAAATGTCAGTCGGAAAATTCGTTTTTAATAGAATCGTTTTATAATTCCTCGACTCGTTAAGTGCTTTATCCAAGAGTTATATATCAACCGATATTCTATTAGTTCACCTTGATTGTATCAACTTTCAAGTATGCAAGTTTATTGATAGGAAATGGGAGAATAGGAAATGGAAAACCGTATCATGTTTCGGGTTAAGGTATTTGCTTGATTTTCTTTTGGATGCAGACGAGCGTAGGTCTATTAAATTTTAAACATGGAAATCATGCTAACACCGGGCGAATCAATATTCTACACTTTTTCTACAGTTTTTTCACAAAAAGTTTCAACAAAACTTTTCAAATAAAAGCCGAAAGATTAACTGGAAAATTTGTTTTTCTTGGAATTTTGCAATATTAGTTTATAATTATAATTGATTCAAATAGTCAAATTTTCTTTTTAACTGTAGTCTAGTTTGTTGTGTTGGGCGTAGCAATTTGGGAATTAAAAAAATGCACTGGGGAGTATTCCATACCTCCCAGACCCCCCGGTTTATCCTCATTCTTTAGTGCTTCTTAAACTTAAATTCAAAATTTAATAAGTTGTAGAGGTCCCGCAATATGGTTCAAGTTTTGGGCATCGAAAGAGTTAGATCGACTGCTGGGCGCATATGTAGTTAATTTTATTTTTGCATACCCGGGCAGGGCCGGCATCTTTTAGATTTGCCGTGTGGTGCTCACATAATACTATATATGACTAGCATTTCTTAGCGGTATAATATTTTAACACTTAATTTCGTTTCCCGCTACTGTAAAGTAACGGAAAAAGTTGCTGCTAAACTCTGAGCTTCCAAGCTTTAATATTTTCAAGCCAAAGGTTTAATTTCCCACACTTTTGCTTAAAAATTCAAATTTCCCGATTTTTCCTGGCGAAACTTGAAAAATTCTAAATTCCCTAACTTCACCAATTATTCTAAAAGGAAAATTTAGGATTTTGCAAGAAATCCTGCGATATGTACTGGAGGGTGTTCCACACCCCCCAGACCCCCCGGTTTACAATTTTGACTTTATATTTTTATATAAATTCGATCGATAGCAGAAACCATAAAAAAACGGATCCGAGGTTAGTTAAACGTATTTATTATTATAACTTCAAATATTGATTGAGCTTTAGTGTAGCCATTGGGAAACCGGGGGGTATGGGAGGTATGGAATAGCCCCCAGTGTACGGTTTACTCTTTATTTATGGACCAATAGTATTACTTCCATTGTATTAATAGTATTAGTTGATTGTGAGCTCCGTATTTGGATTCTAAAAGGAAAATTTAGGATTTTGCAGAAAATCCTGCGATATGTACTGGAGGGTGTTCCACACCCCCCAGACCCCCCGGTTTACAATTTTGACTTTATATTTTTATATAAATTCGATCGATAGCAGAAACCATAATAAAACGGATCCGAGGTTAGTTAAACCTATTTATTATTATAACTTCAAATATTGATTGAGCTTTAGTGTAGCCATTGGCAAACCGGGAGGTCTGGGGGGTATGGAATACCCCCCAGTAAACGGTTTACTCTTTATTTATGGACCAATAGTATTACTTCCATTGTATTAATAGTATTAGTTGATTGTGAGCTCCGTATTTGGATTCTAAAAGGAAAATTTAGAATTTTGCAGAAAATCCTGCGATATGTACTGGAGGGTGTTCTACACCCCCCAGACCCCCCGGTTTACAATTTTGACTTTATATTTTTATATAAATTCGATCGATAGCAGAAACCATAATAAAACGGATCCGAGGTTAGTTAAACCTATTTATTATTATAACTTCAAATATTGATTGAGCATTAGTGTAGCCATTGGCAAACCGGGAGGTCTGGGGGTATGGAATACCCCCCAGTAAACGGTTTACTCTTTATTCATGTAGCAATAATATTAGTTCTTCAGTACCGAAGAGTTACTTAGTAGTCAATGCTGGGATCCTTGATTGAGAGCGCCGTATTTGGAAGTCGCAGTTTTGGAGAAAAACAGGGAAGGAAGTGGATAGGAAAAGCTTGAGAGGTTGAGAAGATGATGTAGTCTAGTTTGTTGTGTTGGGGACCAAAGCCCTACTCGCACCTCGTGGTAGGTGCTTCCTGGTAACTTGCGGAAGACTCTCCACCAATCCAGGTGGATTAGGGAAGTCTGCAAGGCTGACATGCCCTGCAAAGGCCACGCAAGAGGTAGTAGAAATGTGGGAAGTTGTGTCGCAGACACTTCCGAGAATACCCTGATCGAGCGGACGGAATGGGAACCGGCCAGGACCCCAAACAGTCGGACCAAGCTCGCAACTCGCGCCCACGCGACTGATCTGCCGAGATTACCCTGCCGGCTGGGCAGGGAATGCTGCACAGTTCTTCCACAACACCGGATGCGGAAACGACGAAGCAGAAACGAGGAAGCTGTGTCACGGACACTGCAGGAATACCCTAAACGGGCGGACAGAGTGGGAATGTGCCAGAGCCCCGAGAGTTGGGCCAAGCATACGAAGCCATTTTTGGAACGTAACTCGCGCCCCCACGGAGGACTGCTGTGCCCTATTCAAATGCTACAGATGGAAGCCGCTAGGGTCGAAGCACAACTTTTCAACACCAGATACGAAAATCAACAAAAGAAGGAACATCACACAAACGGCGAAAGCAGGAACAACTAACCGAAGGTATACCGCACCTACACGACCCGAAAGGAATGCCTCACGGTGGATTTTCGTGATCGGCAAGTCGAGGGGGGGGGGTAGAGGTTTTAGGCAGTAAAAGTCTGACAATGGCGATGGTGTCTCGTATGAGATTTCCTCCTCCCTGCTTAAGCTAAGTAAAAAAAAAGTTTGTTGTGTTGGGTGTAGTGATTTTGATGCAAAATAAAATCTTGGGGTCCCCCCAGACCCCCCGGTTTATCCTCATTGTTTTGTGTCTCTTAAATAGCTTAAATTCAAAATTTAATAAGTTGTAGAGCTCCCACGGTCCCACAATATGTTTAAAGCTTTGGGCATCGTAAGAGATAGATCCACTGCTCGGCGCATATGTAAGTAATTTTATTTTTGCATTGATCGATGGCTCTAGTAAATTTTCGGGCCCCTGATATTCGAGTGTAACTAATAGCATCGAATTCCCAATTATGTTCTTTCTTTTCGGGCCCCTCTTCCCATTGGCCAAAAACTGTGGCAAAAGAAAGGGATTTAAAAAGTCTGAAAACATTGCAAACGTCCTTTATGGACGACTCCTTAGAAGCAGACAGGAATAAAGAAAATTCGAAGAAAATATTAATATTTTTGTTTAGTGCAATTCATAAACATCAGCAGTCCTTCAGTATACTCTTTGGCCATCAGTTAATTTTTTTTTAGTTACAATTTCTATTGCCGATTTAATCTGATTTAATTAAATTTCCGACGAAAGAAGGGTGATTGCTGAATCATAAAAATAAAAGTGTTTCTTACCTTGCTCAGTTTCCTCCTCGATGTAGTAACCGGTACCATTAAAAAATGGCGACTTGTGGGTCCCATTCGTAATTCTAGGATTAATTGTGCTATTTGTAACCATCGCGGACCCAGGAATGAATCGAAAAATTTCCGGTGGAACGGAAGCTACCGTAGGAAGCGGCAGAGTTGTTAAAATTGTTTCGGTTTGTGTTGTTATTGACATCTTCTGTCTGGCGAAACGTTCACGTAATATCCTTCATGTATGCTACTCTTTCGACCTGTTATCGAATTTTATCTGAAACAAAAATCGGAATTAAGACAAATCTCCTCTGGAACGCTCCCAGAAGCAATTTATTAAGTGTAACCTGTTCGGGGCCAATTTCTCAAACATCGGCATATGATTTGAATAAAGTGTTAAGAAAATTTAATCAATATCTAAATCATCTCTCATAAATTTCGAGTTAATCGTATTATCCGGTTCAATAACAATTTCAGTTTATAATTATTGCAATATCTCTCGAAACTGTTTGAATGGGAAATACTAACTTTGTGGGAGTCTGGAAGTTGTGCTTTATTTACAGATTTGTTGTTTATTGAATTATTGTAATTTGCAGGTAAATTCAATAGTAAAGTAATCCTACGAGCTGTAAATTTCCAAATTAAATTAGTTATACTTTCCAGAAGTTTCATCCTTATTCCTGAATTATTTTAAATATATTTTACAATTAGCAACCTCTAATCTATGGATTTAGTTCCTTGCGGAAGCTCTGAAAAGCAAATGCCGTCTGCATAATGCTGAAAATCCTATTTATCAAAAGTTAAAAAGAAAAGTTTCGTGTTAGGTTTTTTATATTTAAAAATTTCTTAATTTCACCACTCAGCTTCCTATGCCCGGCACAAAGAAAATATGCAAATGCTACAAAAATGTTTTCGTTCCTGCCAAAATTCATAATTCAAAAGTTAAACTTCCAAAAGCTCTTAAGCGTTAATTTTTAATTAAATAATATCTAATTAAGGATAACAACACGAAATTGACTGGATTATCGACAAACTTGATTTTCTCTAATTTTACGCCGTCGTTAATTTCTTAAGCCTGTTGTGTAGATATTTAAGCCTTCAGCGAAAGTTTCTTTATTCTCTCACAAAATATCAAATGGCAAATCAGTGATTTTTCAATTTGTAAAATTGGAATGAGAAAGTAAACCCTAATTACGTTCCTTTGTGAAGTTTGTGTATTTTTTTTTCAATTCTACCGTTATTATTCCGATCATCATAATTAACGGCTCCAGATTTGCAATTCATCGAAAAAAATTTATGAAAAAGATTGTTTCCTTTCATTTATATTATTAATTTTGTAAAATAGAGCGTTAAATAACTGTCTTGTTTTTAAGGCAAAATTCTGGGTTGCTCGTAAAATAAACGCATGAAATCGAAAGACAGGGCCGGATTGGAACCGCAGAGGTATCCACTTGAAAGGACTTCTGGTTGCTATTACGAATTCATTGGGAGCCGGACAATCCCAAGCCTCCCAGACCCACCCACTGAAAAGTCGAAACGAATATGTTGAATTTTTTCTAATTGTAAGTTTATAGTTGATTTTCACTTAATTCCCAATGTTTACTCAAGAATAATCCACTTTCCTTTTCGCTTTTATGATAACTCTCTATTTTAACCGCAGTGTTTTTGTTTCTATTTATCTTGGGGAATTGTCTATATTTACTCTAAAGGAAACTTGTTTATTTAACAAGAACGGAATGTCATGTGGCAGTGAAATAATATTTATTATATTTAATTGCTGGCTTAGACAGCGCAAAAATTGTTTGCTTTAGCAGTCAGTCAGCCAAGCATTAGAGCTTGGATTTGTCTTTCCTAGTCCTAGCATTGGCTTTTGGTCCTCAACGGAAAGTATCGTTGATTTTGTTACGTTGAAACTAAAGTCTTCAACTTAGATTGATTTCTACTACCCTACTAAAGTACTTTAGTGCCGCCGGTTGCCGGCACTAAAGTAGAACAATCGCTTTCGCAAAAAAAAATCTATTCCTTCTGGGTTTTTTAATAATTTATCAAACAAAACATAAAAGAATGCGGTATAATTTGTGTACAAACGATAGTGTGCGGTTATTTTAATATAAAAACTGAAATTATTTATTTTTAGGGAAAATGTGCCGCATTTGCCTCAAAGTTAGTTTTAACTAAGTATGTGTTAATGTTAATTCGATTAGGGATTTCAAAAGCACGGTTCTAATGCTTTACAATTTTCATAACCGCTTTGATGAATTTCATCGAGATCGTCTTGTTGATACATCAGAGGGAGAGACCTTTTGACTGTGAATAATTTAACAAATGCGGTTGCTGTTTTCGTATTCAATTTATTTCTAGCTTTTCATTGTACTACTAAGTACCTACTCGTTACTGATGATGCCAACTAATCAGACAGAAAAACGTAACCGCCATTTTATCTTTGAGAGAGCTAACCTATTCCAATTACAGTTTCTCAATCATTTGATGCGAAGACAAAATTTAAATTAAACTGCCTGTTTGCCATAGAATTCCATAAAACCACCAATACAAGGGAAAATTTACTACAGAGAGACCCTTAGCTGCGTCTTTAGGTGGAAAACTGTTAAAGATAAAATATATGCTGTCTTGGACTTTTTGTTGAAAATCACCATCGGTGACATTGCACCTTTATCCACCTAGTAACAGAATTTGGGAGAATTGAGCCTTCTCTCCCTATTTCCACCTATGTTTAAAGGTGCTGGCTATAGACGCAAGCGTCCAGGACATCCAGGTGCAATCCTGAATGCACGACTATTTGACTGCAAATTCATCTAAGAACTATTTCTTTCCATAACAAAATTAATGTCCTTAAAATGTGTTTATTTTGTAAACAAATCACTATTAAGGGAAATTTAACAAACAATAGCTATTTATGTAACCAATTACGTAATGTGACATTTTGATTAACGAGGGTATCGATTTGAAAGAACGAGCAAGCGCCAGCAGAACGAAACCTAATCTAACGTAAAGTTTCTATTGTAACTTAACATTTAAACCAGTGGTTCCTAAAAAGTGCAGTTTTGCGGAATTTCTTGCATTAATAAATTATTATTTTTGTGATTAAATTAAATTTATTTGTTGGGCAGAACCGGAAATCTACGGATTTAAACCAAAGGCTTCACTAGAAAAATCTCAAAATTGATGAGTTTTAAAAAAATCAACTACGACCAGGTCGTCAGAAAATCAACTCAGTCAGTAATCACTGATTTTCCATAATCACCACAGAACTGCTTTTGTTTCTAAAACAGATTGCAAAAAGGTTGACGAGAGCCAACAGACATTTTTCATTTATAAAAATGTTTAACATTTGGGTAAGGTTTAAAGTTGATATAGAAACAAAAGTCACTAAACTGTCAGAAGCACACAGGGGCGCACACAGGTAGCAATTGAGTGGGTTCGATTCGACCCACATACTTTATAAAACAATCTTTCATAAATTATAAAAAAAAAAAGTTAAACAATAGTCGTAAAGTGTGGTGGCAGTTTAATTTAAAATTGTTTCGAAAATCCGTGAAAATCACACAAGTGCGTGGCCTAGCAGGAATTAATAAGTCTTTTTGTTTTGTTTTATGTTTCCTTTCTGCTAAAATAATAAAAGAAATAATTTTTAAATAATAAAGCAAACAATTTTTTAATATAAGAAAAAAATTTAATCTTGGAGTGGGACAAAGGGTGGAGGCGTTAACCATTAAATAAAAATAATAACTAAATTCTCTGGCATTGACAGTCTTTCACACAAATAATTTGTTTGCTACTTCTTTCATTTAATTCATTAAATTTCTATACTGTTACGGTTCTGGATATGTTGTTTCTATACATTTATGTTGCAAAGCAAACTTGTAATATTATGCAGTCAAGCTTGAAGTCTTTACAATAATAATTTTCAAACCAATCAAAATTGTTGCCGAGTTTTCAAACAAACTTTGATTCGGTTGGCTTTAATCGGTAATTTTACACAAATTGTTTGAGCTTATATGTATCTTGAAACATTATGCACTTAAATTATTCAGCTAATAACTAAATCATTAATTATTATTAAATTGAATTTAGTTTAAGTTTCAACAGCATTGTTGCGGAATTTGAATGCCCTATTTAGAACACTAACCACATTTTGGTTACCACCAAAAAATATTTAATATTTTTGTCTGATTTGATCACATTAAATTTATCAAGGTAGGTCATAGCAATATATTAACTGAAAATATCTTTCGGCGGATATTAACAAACTTCCAAACATTTAATCAATTCTGCATAGACATGCAGCTCTATCAAAGTTTGGGATCAATCTAACTTCTCGAAAATGCTAGCGCTTCAAGCAAATTTGTCGTTTGCTTTCATTAGTCGGCCCTGGGCTGATAAAATTATTAAATAAATTGATTTTTATTGATTGGTGAATTTTGATTAAAAAAATACGGATTTATATTGAATTAATTATACGAAAAATTATTTTGACGTTAAATTAACGTTTATATTTTTTACTTCGAAGCATCCAGTGCTCTTTTTGTCATAGAACGCATTGGAACGGCGTTCCACCACCTTTTTTCAATTTTCAATTTCAAGACAATTATGAATATTATATACAACTAGCTGGAAAGCCCGTTTTAAGCGGTATAATATTTCAACATTTAATTTCGTTTCTCGCTACTGGGGGATTCCCCCCCCCAACCGTTTTCTACATTTTCAAAGTAACGCAAAAAGTTTAAACATTTTTTCATAATAAAAAAATAAATAAGTTTCTCAAATTCTAATTTTCTTTAGCCGACCGTTTTAATTTCCCTCACATTTGCTCAAACACAAAAAATTTCCCAGCTTTTCCTGACAAAATTTGTATAATTCTTCTGTGTTCTGTAGGTATTCTAGAATATAGTGTTCACCCCCAGATCCCCCGGTTTACAATTTTTACTATAATTTTGACAATTAACTTTCAAAGTAACGTAAAAGTTGCTTCACTTTTGCTTAAAAATTCAAATTTCCTCCAGACCCCCCGGTTTACAATTTTGGCTTTATATTTTTATGTTATTTTTATAATTAACTTTCAAAGTATCACAGAAAGTTGCCCCTATTTTTATTAAAAAATTCAAATTTCCCGGTTAGTCCTAATCTAAGTTAGTTTAATACATTTTTCGGTTGGTAAAATTGTAAACCGGGGGGTCCGGGGGGTGTGGAACACCCTCCAGTACATATCGCAGGATTTTCACTCATTTAGAATACTTGGAAAAGATAGGGAATTTCTAAATTTTCAAATTTCGCGAGGAAAAATCGGAAAATTTGAATTTTTAAGCAAAAGTGAGGGAAATCAGAGTTTTTTTTTACCAAAAAATGACACGCTGTAGCAGGAGCAGCAGCGTGCTGGGATTTTGTATACAGGGTGATGAATGGCTTAGCCGAATATAAGAAATTAACATGTAAAAACTTATTTATGCAAATTCCTCTGCTTCCCTAATTATTTTAGAGAAAAAATGAAAGACACAAAAATCATGCAAAAACATAAACTACGAACGATAAGAGCATTATATTTCATCTTGCTTTTACTTAAAAAGTCCAAAAATGCTTTTGAAATTGTTAAAATTTTGATATATCGGACTGGCCATGGAATAAATTCAATTTAATTTCTATTTGGAAACTTTCATGGTCAGTCTGATAAATGAAAATTTTAACAATTTTAAAAGCATATTTGGACTTTTTCAGTAAAAGCTAGATGAAATCTAATGCTCTTATCATGCGTAGTTTATGTTTCTGCAAAATTTTTGTGTCTTTCATTTGTTCTCTAAAATAATTAGGGAAGCAGGAATTTGCATTAACGGTTTTTACATGTTAATTTCCTATGTTCGGCTAACTCAATCAGCACCCGGTATAAGGATTTATTAGCTTTCCACGACCTTCTTTTTACAAAAAGAGCACTGGAAGCATTAATTACTGAATTACGTCAGAGAGCTTTTAGAATAAATATGGAAAATCTTGCAAACCCTTATGAAATCCAAAGAGTTCCTTCCACAATTTTCTACAAAATTCGTTTTGAAACTTAGTTGTTGTCTGAAGAAGGAGTGAGATTGTAGATTTAATAAAAAAAGTGATTTGACGGGAAGACCGAATAAAGTCTGACTAAATTATTAGGAATTACACTCGAGTTGGTCAAGAATTTCCATTTTTATGTGTGATAATCCCACTATAGGAAACAAAAATCGGTGATCGGGAAAGAAAAACGAAAAAAGAATGGGTGAAATTTAAGAATATTGTAAATCATGCGAGTATTATAATTCAGCAAACTAAAGTTCCGGTTAATCTTTACGTAAGGTTGAAGGATTAGTAAAATCCTGAGAAAACCAAAATTTAAAATAATATTTTTACGTAATCAAGAGATGCGCTCATATTGAATCTGTCTTCAAGATATTTAAATAATATTAAATGCAATTGCAGGTGTAATAGTGGATATTTTATACCTCCCAGACCCCCCGATGTGCCCTGCTACGACATATTAATATATTTTATTTTGTAAGATTAAAAAGCACTAGTGTAATATAATCAATCACACAACATGCACACAAGAGAGGCTGAGGAGTGTAAAATAAATGATATTCTACCTAATTATGAGGGTACACGGTACAGGGAAATATTCTATACTCCCAGACACCCCAGTGTGTACTGCCACGATATATAAATGTATTTGTTTTGTAAAAGTAAACAGTAAGTGTAAGTTTAATAATATAATCAATTACACAATCAACATAAACACAGATCTTCGGTTTTTGAGTTTGGGGGTCTGAGGGGCTATTACCCCCCCCCCAAGCATTAGAAAGAGTAAAGTAATAACTTATACCGTGAGGAATATATAAAAAATAATTTTTCGATGTTAGAAATAATAATGACAACTTCGAATTTTGTTTCAGGAAGGCTGCGCCCCAACGTCCTTCCCTCATCAGCTGCCACTACTTTCATCAAACTTAAGCTAACCTAGTCTACTTGCGAGACGCAACAATCTAACACCTGAACTGCTAACCTACGGCTATGCCACTTTTTAATATATTAAAATTATCAAAACAAATATAAAAAAGGATTACATTTTCCAGGTAAAACATTATTGTTAAAGGTCAAATTCAAAAGGAGAAAATAAATAAGTTTCCGCATTACAATTTTAGTTTCCTTTTGAAGCTTTGAAACTTTGATGATTCCGGTTTTCTTTTTCACATTGAACTCCAACTATCAAAGTTCTTTTTACAAAGCTCACCTTAAAGTTTATAGCTGGAAAAACTTGGTTTTCCTTGATTTTCTTCTTCAAGCTACCGATAAATAGGGTTTACCATACGATTACTTTGTTCGAGCTGTTTTAAATGAATTGGTTCGATCAGTGGCGTATTTAAAATATGCTTTGGGGGGGAAGATCAAAAGTATTGTTTAGAATCTCGTTAATCCATTCGTTCGCGTCAGTGGTAACCGAATCCTGATATATAAAATCCCAGCACGCTGCTGCTACTCCTGCTAGAGTGACTTTATAGAGACAGTGGCGACGCGAACCCCTAAATCGGCCTAGGATGTTGCAAAATCCCCTTACTCAGCCCAGGATGTTGCAAAATCCAATTAAAAAATAAATGCTTTGGATTGGTATATTCTTTAAATTAAAAGAAATTTCATTTCTTATGTTAATAAAATGCACTAATGAACTTAAAAAAGTTATTTTTATTCTGTCGTAAGCCATATAGCCAATCAAAAATCTCTATAAAGTCACTGTAACTCCTGCTACAACCTGTCATTTTTTGGTGAAAAAAAACACTCTGATTTCCATCACTTTTGCTTGAAAATTCATATTTCCCGATTTTTCTTTGTGAAATTTGTAAAATTATAAATTCTTTATCTTCTCCAAGTATTCCAAAAGAGTGGAAATCCTGCAATATGTACTGGGACCCCAGACCCCGGTTTACAATTTTTCCAACAGAAAAATTTATTAAACTAAGATTAGGACTAACGGGGAAATTTGAATTTTTAAGTAAAAATGAGGAAAATTTAACCTTTGGATAGCAAAAATTAAAACTTGGAAAGCATATTATTTATGCTTATGGAGTTTAGCAGCAACTTTCTGTGTTACTTTGAAAGTTAATTATAAAAATATAGAGCCAAAATTTTAAACCGGGGGGTCTGGGGGGTGTGGAACACCCTCCAGTATATATCACAAGATTTCTACTCTTTTAGAGTTTAGAGAAACGAAATTAACTGTTTAAATATTATACCGTTTAAAAGACATCCACCGTCTAGCTGCCCCTTGGGGGGGAGGCAATTGCCCCTTTGCCCACCTCTAAATACGCCACTGAGTTCGATATTAAGTATTAAGTAAAGTTTGGTCAGGACTTGGTTTTCCGAAAAATAATTTAGCTGTGGTGCTCTCTTATTTATACGCGGGGAGTGTGCGCCGGGATAAAAAATTTTTGTGGAAATGCTTAGAAGCAGCAGTCACGTGTTTGTTGCCTCTGGATACATTATTAAACCCGAGAAAATTGATTATTAGTAATATAAAAATAAAATAAAAACAAATGAAAGAAAAATTATACGTTCTCCTTGGTGCCTACCTTATCTTGTTTATAACTATTTTAATGAACTATTTTGAACCCTAATATTAGCACCAAAATTACGATAACTTTAGCCATTTCAAAATGCTTTTAGCGCTTAGAACAATTATAATGGACTGAGAGATTCCAAAAATAAGAAGTAAGAGCTTTAGAAGAGGAGAAAATGCAGAAGAGTGTAATTTTTTTTAATTAAACAGAACCGGATTATCTAAGGATGCGTAAGAGAATTTTCGTGAAAATGTTGGAATTAAATTAAATCTGCAAAGTAAATTAAAATTAAAATTTTTATCCGTTTCTTTCCAGAATCATTTATCTGAAATTCTTTCTTTAAAAGTAACTAAATTTGTATTTATTTTGTTACGGATACTTATTTTAAGTCCAATTACCCGAAAATAGGCACCGGTGTATTTAAAGGATCCGCTTTATCTTTTTCTCTTTGTTGATTTTCCAAATCTCTGTTTATTTTGTTGCAGATATGTTAAGTCCAATTACCCGAAAATTGGCAACAGTGTATTTAAAGGATCCAGTTCGCTTTTCTCTCTTTGTTGATTTTCTATTTTTAACGCAGGACTTTTTAAAATGCCACGTTGTTTACCTACCCAATTTTGTGTGTAACTTCTAATTTTATGCGTGATTACGCAAAATAGCGAAAGCTCGCGTTTAGCTGGAACGGCTGAATGCAAAAAGAGTCCTAAATTGATAAACTTTTTAAATTATCGGTTTGCAGGATTCTTTTCGATTCAATTCCCAATGGATGTTTATTTTTTATGCTCGATGTTCTTAGGAGCTTTCGGCGTTAGCAGCGAGGATAAGAAATTTCCGAGCTTTGTAAACTTGTCTAGCGCAAGGACGATGTAAATTTTATTTTCTATTTCGAAAATTTTACATTTTAAAAAATCTAATTTCGCGAAAATCGATCTGGTTCGAAACTGTTGGACGGAAAATTCAAGTGTAACATTAAGTAAATAAAAGCGGTGTCGATATAATAGATTAAGCACTTTGATGTGTAATCAATCAATCACATTCCAAAATCACTCGAACGGATAAATAAATTTTCGATTGAAGGTTTTTGTCATTTTATAACTGATTTCGTTAAGATACAACCGAAAGCTCAACAAAAGGGTGTTGGGTGAATGTCATGGTTCGATACGTTGAAAAAATTGAATAAAGAAAATTTTGGAATAGGTGCCGACGCGACGCGTCGCTTCGACTAAATATTTTAACTGAAATATTTTGAAACCAGTCGCACAATTTAAGAGTGAAAAAATAATTGTAAAAGTAATTTTGGTCGTCGGCATTGTGGTAAATATTTCAGAGGCAGGTACAGTTAGTTAATGCGGTTTAAAAGTCATTGAAGCATGGTGTAACCCACTTAATGTAATTTGTGTAAATTGTAAAGTTCAATAGAAACTACTGAACGTTTAAACTACAGCAAATTAGGTAAATAATGAATGGATAAGTCATGCATTTGCAGAAATTACACACGTAGGTACTTACCACCAATAAGACAACTATTTTTTCCATTTTCATATTTTCGCTTAATCGATTAAAAACAATAATAGGATTTTAGTTATTAAAATTATGTATCACACTGTACTGTTAAAATTGACTTTATGTAAAATTTTCATTTTTGACGTATTTCCATGCTTTTCGTTATACAACGTCGCAGTAGTTGGGGGTAGCTACTGTAGGGGTAATTCGTTAACCAGGAGCAGAGATGCTGAATTTGACACACCTCTGGATGCTGAGCCAACTGCGACGTCGCGACGCACCATTGATTCAAGATATTTTCATATACAGGGATGAAAATTGAAATTATGTAACTACCACCTTTTAGACAACTCTCCTCCGCTTTAAAAATTAAAACTGCAGTCTCTATTTCATTTTTAATTTAAAAGGAAACCCCGCACGTTTTCCAGCTAGAGTCTCGTTTTCAAAATCCTATCTCTCTTTGTATGGATCTGCGTTGCTGCTAAAGGTTTTAGGTGCTCACGCTTGCGCATTCCAAATCTCAAAATTTAGTGCCCTTACATCCGGACCAAATTCCAAACGTATCCACGATACACTTACAGAAATTATGCTCAACGGTGAACTTAAATCGGTCACTTGCGCAAGATTGTACCCAATTGCATAAGAATAGAAACTTTTACTTTTCTTTTGTTAAATAAAACGGAAAAATCTTAGGAAATCCGATAGAATCCAGGAAACCTTAGGAAATCCTAGAAATCTACACCTTTTCCACCAGTAATTCAGAAATGGTCAATTGTAATTCAGAAATCGTCAGTTGATATTCAAAAACCGTTAAATGAAATTTAATGTTTTAAATGAAAAAGCTTCATAAGAAACGAAAAAAATAATATTTTAATTTGTTGAAAAATTATTTATTCATATTGAAAAAATAAGAAATACAGCATAAATTATGTCGCAACAATGTAGTCCAGTCAATTTATATCAATTTTTGGCAAATAAAAACATTAATCGGTAAAGATCTGAATTTTGGTATACATGTTTATTACAGCTTCCTGTTAAACATACTAAAAGTCTCCGTCGAAATGCGATGCGCTCGAGCCGCCATCTTGGAAAAAAGGTACTATTTCAGCTTCTTGTCTATATCTCGGCAACTTGTGCTGATACAAAAAAAAGTTCAGATGAAAATTGTAGTTTATTAAATTATCTTCAAAAAAGTTAATATACATTTTTGTGTATCTCCAATACTTTAGCTGCAATCCAATGTTGCATACAGAAGATCTTTTTGCAGCTTTGCAGTCAATTTATTTTTTCAAGGAGGTAAATCCTTTAGTTTTAACACTGACTATTTCTTCAGTATAAGAGGTATAAGAAAGATATGCGTCGCATAAAGTTTCGTCACTAGTAAGCATGAACATCGTGCTTAATACAACATCGCCCTTCTAAAGTGTCTAAACTAAATTAAAGCTAAAGTATTAGATACACAAAAAAATTTATATAAACTTTTTTGAATAAAATTTAATAAGCTACAATTTTTATCTGAACTTTTTCTTTGTATCAGCACAAGTTGCCGAGATATAGATAAAAAACTGAAATAGTGTACCTTTTTTCCAAGATGGCGGCTCGAGCGCAATAGATTTTGACGGGGACTTTTAGTATGTTTAACAGGAAGTTTTACCAATTAATGTTTTATTTTTATCTAATTTTACTGGACTAATTTTATGTTAATTCAATTTTCATCAAATAAGTTAGCGGCCGACTGGCATATCGTCCATTGCTATGCTGCTGTCGCTTTGTGCAGTGTTGTGCAGCAGGAGCACAATCGCTTTCAGTTACGGTGTCCTTGGTTTGATATATTATTTCTTCTAAGTAGACCAAACTATGTTCCATTTGATTAGGCCTGCGACAGAAGCCACAGAATTGTTGTTTTATGAATTACAATTGACGATTTCTGAATATCAATTGACAAATCTGAATATCAGTTGACAAATCTGAATTACAATTGAAGTTTTCTGAATAGCAGTAGCAGTTGATCTTTTCTGAAATACAGTTGCAAAAGGTGTAGAAATTTGAGGAATACTGTAGATGAGCTTTTCTTAACTATAGTATGCTTCGTAAGTTCTTTGGATTTCCTAGAATTTCAAGTTAGAAGCAACAAATATGCTCATGCATTTCTTGAAAATTAATTTATGGAATTCTCTCTAAATTTCATAAAATTTCCTGCATTTTTTTAAATAGCCTTGGATTACACCAGATTTCCTCGGTGATTCCCCGTGGAAAATCAATAAATTTTAAATTTATACCTAAAAGGCATTTCGAAGATTCCAAACTAAAGCACAGCTCTTTTTAACAGCTCTCTTTAATTTAGGTATAAAATAAAAACGTGCACTGGGGGGTATGGAATACCCCCCAGACCCCCCGGTTTATCCTCATTGTTTTGTGCCTAACTAAAATTGAAAATTTAATAAGTTGTATATGTCCCACGATATGTTTAAAGCTTAGATAAAGAGATAGAGTTTAAAGAGATAGATCCACAAACTTTTTTTTTATTTTTGCGTACCCGGGAGTTGAATATCGTCGATCGATGGCAAAAACCATAATAAGATGGGCCCGAGGTTAAACGTATTTATTTATTATTATAATTTCAAATATTGATTGAGCTTCAGTGTAGCCATTGGCAATCCGGGGGGTCTGGGGGGTATGGAATACCTCCCAGTCAACGGTTTACTTTTTATTCATGGACTAATAGTATTAGTGCTTCAGTACTGAAGAGTTTCTCAGTATTTTATTTATTTATTTAATATTATGTATTTATTATTATAATATTTCAAATATTGGTTACGATTCAGTGTAGCTATTGACAAACCGGGGGGTCTGGGGGGTATGGAATACCCTCCAGTACACCGTTACTTCTAAGGTTAAAGCTGAGGAGTTACCCAGTAGCTAATGCTGGAAGTATTCTATACCCACAGACGCAACAATAAGTCCGTTAGAAAATTTGGGAATAAAATAAAAGCATGCACCCAGACCCCCCTGTTTATCTTCATTGTTTTGTGCCTCTTCAACTAAAGTTCAAAATTTAATAAATTGTAAGGGTCCCAATGGTAAAATAGGCCCTGACAGAGGGTGGCAGTAGGGTGCAATTTCCCCCTTCCTTGACTCACAATCGGGCCCCTCTGGCCATTGGGCCCTAAGCACGTGCCTAATGCGTCTAATGGTAAAATAGGCCTTGATTATCACGATTGCTTATTTTAAAAATTTCTTTTCTTAACACATTTACTGGTGTACTGGGGGTATTCTATACCCCCCAGACCCCCCGGATTGAAACCCTTTCTAAATCTAATCATCTATTAACGTGGTAGTACGAACTTGAGAGCCTGATTATCTGCTTCCAGTATCCAGTAATTGTATAGAATACCCATCAGACAGAATTATTATCTGTTGAACCTATATTTTTAGCCGTAGCCCTCCCCTTCCTATTATTTTAGCAATCCAGGAACTGCTACTGGAGAGAATTATCATTCGCCCCTTCCCCTCCCTGAGAAACATAAAACTCAAGATTGGAACAGAAAATTGAAATAAGGGCAAATTTATGAATCTATACTTGAGTGTTTGTCTTTAGGGATAACAGGTTCGAGAACAAATCTGTTGCCGAGCGTTCGTGAGGGGGTGAAACCCCCGAGCAGGAGAGGCAACAAACTTGAACTCGAACCTGTTCAAAGCAATAACAGACAGAAAATCGATAATTTGTTAGAAAATGAAGATTAAAAATCTGTTGTTATCCATAACTTTGATTTTTGCACTCTTAGATTTTGTTTTCCGACATTCTTGAGAGATTTTCCCAGATTTCCTCCTAAATGGCCCTACAATTTCCTTTCAAAAATGTAGAGAAATTCAGTGCCTTAGATTTCTTATAATTTCCTAAAGTTTCGTCGGATTTCCTAAAATATCTTCAAATTTTCCCAGATTTTCTTGAATTTGCTAAAATAATAAATAAAAAAAATTCCTAAATAAACCTCCGTCAATTACGTAAAAGCTTGTAGTTGGAAGAATGTGTAGAAAATTTTACAAACCTCTATTTGGGGAGGGAGTTCGAAGAGTTCCTAATCACATAAAAACTTTTTAAATTAGTTTACAAGTTGTAATTAAATGCATTTTCGCTTTCAAGACTTAACTTAACTTAACTTAACTTAACTTAACTTAAGACTTAACTTAACTTAAGTCTTAAGTCTTAAGTCTTCAGTCTTAAGTCTTAAGTCTTAAATCTTAAGTCTTAAGTCTTAAGTTAAGTTAAGTCTTAAGTTAAGTTAAGTCTTAAGTTAAGTTAAGTCTTAAGTTAAGTTAAGTCTTAAGTTAAGTTAAGTCTTAAGTTAAGTTAAGTCTTAAGTTAAGTTAAGTCTTAAGTTAAGTTAAGTTAAGTTAAGTCTTGAGTTAACTTAAGTCTTAAGTTCTCCTAAATTTAAATTGATAAGTGAGGGGATAGCCGAAGAGGCCTAAAAGCAAGAAATAAGCAAGTCGTCCAACTGTATGCCAGGACGTCTACTCTTGGCATTTGTCGTTTCTTTTTCCTAAGATGAACTAATCTGTTCAACTAAGAAGTACCGCACCTGGTATTTGCCTGAAAACAAACATGTGGTTTCAAAATAGATTCTTGTCGATGCGCTGCTACCATGCAGTTCATTAATCTTCACTTTCTTTTACCAATGATTGAAACCTCCGTACCTCTAAATAAAATTCCTGATTTACGAAACGGTGTATTGCAAATGGTGGGGTAAAAAATTTTGATCTGGTGTGTTAGTAATAATTTAATATAAACTTTGGTACAATAAAATCTTCCATTTTTCAACTTGATTAACACTTAATTCCTATTCATTAACGACCTAACCTTAAAAGTATCTGCAAACTGCAAGATGCTGGTGTCTTCTCGAATTCGGGCCGACCTACAACTACCAATTAAAGTACCATCGTCAAACCTAAACGCATCGTTTCCAAAATTGTGCAAAAGCATCTCTTCTTTCTTTTTATTTACTCTGTTCCCACAGGCTGACGTTTCATGCTCGTGTTCGTGATTCTGCATGAAAACTTTTACTCCAGCACTCTCTTCGTGGGGTGTATACTTTTCTTCACTCTCTTTATCATCTTCCATTTTGGTATTTCTATTAAAGTTAACCGAAGGTGCAAGAGAAATAAATTTGGATTTATACGCCATCTTCTTATGTTTTTCACTCGAGAACTTTTGGATCGTATCCGTTACTGCCTTTTGATCTTCCGTGGACAACATCAAAGATATTTCTTGCAAAATCTAAGAAGTCAAAATTAATAAGAACTGATTATAAGCATCGTTACTCACGTTAGAATTTTGCATTGCCATAAGTGTTTGCACGATATCACCACAACATCTGTGCATTCCTCTCCTATGGATTTGCCATGAAAGCTCGGTCATCGGACTAGCCATCCTCAAAATGCAGTGCCAAGACTGAACGTCCATAGAACGTGGAATCGAGCTTTTCTTCTCCAAGCTCATAGCTAAAATTATACTGATTACCAAAAACCTGAGACATCATCAAAACTCACAATTGTACATCAGTTTTTCCATAACCTTCATCTGCATCAAACCGGACGAATCATTTTTTAAATTTTGCTTCAACATTTTTATATTCCTCTCGATTGTGGCGTCATTTTTGGGCAGCGACAAAATGTGCTTGTTAACTTTTCCTCTCTCAGGAATAAAAATTAAACGCAGCTGCGCCTCCCCGACGATGTTCAGCATGCTCTCCGCCCAATTCCAATTTTTGTTAATCGAATCGACCAACCCTTCGGCCGGTGTAATCGAACCTCTATTGACAAGGTTCGCAAAAGTACAAAGAGCTTCAGTTTCTTCCACCAAGTCTTTCTGCTTAATTGCTTCCAAATGCCACGACGCAGCATGCGAGGCGATGAAAAGGTTGCTCAAGTAGGGCCGCAATGCCGGTGCTAAGTGTTTTTTATTGTGGTCCAAACCTCTGTACAGCCACTTTAAAATAATTTTAACCAACGTAACATCATCTAGCGAGTCGGAACTAATATTTTCGGCTTCATATCGAACCATCTCAACCAGTTTGGATGTGGAAACGTCAAACTGTCGCTTAAGTTTCCCTTTCAGTTTTATAGTTGCCGGAGTGTTTGGTAAACTTTTCATAAACTGATGTTTCGCTTGCTCGATTAGCGTTACCAAGATATAAATCACATCTTCGATGGAGTTTTCCTTAAGGAACTCAAACATTTTTAGACTTAACGCCCAGGAACACTCGTCTGGATCCTGAAACAAAAATCAAAATGAGGAGAAGAAAAGGAGGAGAAAGATTCCTACCTGTAAGGTGATTTGCTTTACCAGTAACATATTTTTCAGGATAATTCCAATATACTCCAGTTGTCGGATCGTGTACTGGGTATAAACGACTTCCTGTTTGTGTTTCGATTTGGTAAAACAGATTCTTCTTCCTCTGGTGGAAGAAGGCGGAACTAAACCGTCTATTAGGTCTTTCCATTTGTGGAGCAACAGCAGTTGTATTTTTTGGGCCGTCAGGAACGTTCTGAAGTTTTCGTTAGATTTCAAAGTTGTCAAGGATTCGTCGAAAAGCCTCAGCATGTGGGTTTTGATTTTGTTACTTTCCAGTATGAAATCATCTTCGCAGAGGTGACCTGGATTAACAAAGAGGTTTGCATTTGGGAAAAAATAGTTGGGTTGCCGTTGGCTTCTCAACGCAATTGTTAAGTTGTCCAGGACTTTCAGGACGTGCGTTGAGAAATACTTGGGCGACCAGTTAAGCGTAACTTTGGTAGGAGTATCGATATCGCTTTCGAGATGGTAGAGCAAAGCTGTTCGAATTGCGTAATAGTTTAAAATTTTGTAGGTTATCTTAAAATTTTGATGTTAGTAAAGCAAGCAAAGAGGTCAAAGGTTAACTACTTACTTGGTCATGTTTATAGTTGCAGTTTATTTTTTTCAAAATTAGGTACAGAGTTTTTTGAATTAACTTTATGGTGCTTTGGCTTCCGTGGTTCTTTTGGAGAACCAATTCCGCTGCTGGTAAGCGAATTTGCCAAGCGGAGGAGTGAACTCCATAGCCGGTTAAGTATAAACCCTAAAAGGAAGAGGGTTTAGTCAGAAAACTACATTTTCAGCTTCAGGTTTTACGGTTTGGGCGGATCTGTGATACAGCAAACAATCTGAGTGTCCCAGAGTAATTCTTCCGGGAAAATTTGTGGTTGAAGGCCACGCATCTATCCCAATGGCTACCAACAGACGTACTTCGATCACGATGGAGGATAAGGCTGGCGAAAGGAATCCGACACGTAATCGTATTCCGCTGGGTTCGTCTACAATCGCCAACCTGAAGTCCTTTGGTTCTGGGAAACGTGGTGTGGTTCCAGCTGAAAAATATGCATTTGCTTCACTTAGTCCCCGCACATTGTTTTTTTACGTTAGGTTCATGTTTACAATGTTCTCTGGAAATTTTACAAACCTGCCCCGTAGAAAATCTGCTCGTGAGCGGGTTTTTTCAAGATGTTGTAAAGGGTTAAAGCGTCGACAACTTTACCAGGGGAACCACACAAAACAGATTCGTCTACCAATAAAGGTGAATTCGGAGTATCGCCGGAAGCTGCTTGGGCTAGCAGTTCGACCACTTTTGTTTGAACTTTATCTCTGTTAGAAAAAATGTTTGTTAATCGTTTAGTTACTTTAACAAAGTTTTACCTTCGTAAATATCCTGAAGGGTTAATCAAATCAGACCAAGTTTTAATTTGAGATGGATGTATTCGTATCCTGGCGTACCCCGAGGGACAATTCTCGACATCGTTTTCTATCACCGAATATTTTGGTGCCGGATCGGCAGAATATAACGACGGCCTTGATAAGGAATCTAATCGCAGCAAATATTGTAAGGACTGAGGTGAATTCTGGAAATAAAAAAAATTACTTGGAGAAATTTTAACCTGCGAGGTAGGCAGCTTTGCCTGCATTGTTGCTTCCGAAGTCTATAAAAATATATTGTAAAATATAATTGACTGAAAATTTATTAATTTTAATAAAAGGCAATTGGGAAGCCCTCAGCTTCCCCCCCCCCCTCCGGGTGGAATTTTAATTACGCAAAAGGAGGAAACGTTACAAAAGTAACTTACTGGGTTTGAAAGTAATTTACTACAACTGAAAAAATGATTGATATGTCAGATTAAAATCTAATAAGAATACTGGCAAGTGGCAGAACAGCCACTGAATGATTTTGACCTTTTGGATTGAATAAATAAAATTCAACTTACAAAATTTTGTGTTTCATGTAAAGCAATGAGAAATTTGGTGCAGAATCGATTGTCCAGAAGGCCCACTGCGCACAGCAATCGCTGAATTAATCTCTCTGTTACAGATTTTGCTAAGGAAACTGCTTTACCTAAAAAATAATTTAATTTAAAAATTTTAAACTGGTGCAGGTATTCATTGAGAAAGTGTACGAAGGCCAAAGTTCAGTCTTACTTAATAGTCTATTATTACTGATAAATGTATAATTAGTTCCAGTTTTGGATCGAGTCCAAAAATGTGACTTACACGTAGTCGTTTGTTGAGAAAAGTTTAAATCTATAATTTAAATTTTCCAATTGTTAGCCGAAAGCCAATTTTTCAGCGATAGAGCTTCATTTGGGACCTTTACTTGTTTGCAAATGGAAAATTAGAGAAGGAAATCTGATTTCGTTTTTTAGAATCCGCTCGTTTAATTTTCATAATTTATTGCAGATGTTCAACATTTCGAAATTAAATTAGATTAAAATTGCTAATACTACACTGTAATCTCTAAATAAGCTCTTTTTAATGACTTCAGATTCAATAAAATCTAAAATATTGGATCTACATAAATTGGCTAATGTTATTTATTTTTGTATCTAAAAGGATGATGAAACTCGAAAATTGTTTAAATTTCATTTAAATTAAAATTGCTAGTTCATCAATACCAAGTATCAAATTACAGCTGTTATTTTTTTTTCGCTAATTGAAAAATTTCAGCTGGAATAAATTTAAAAAATCGAAAATTTATTTTTAGCTTTAAAATTATTTAATTTAATTTTTACTTAATTCAATATCCTCCTGCTGTGATAAACTTCGTGTAAAAATGTAATTTAGATTTTGTAATTGGTCGCTACAAAATCGCAATTTACTTGATGGCAGGATCAGCTCTTCAATGGTTTGAAGTTTTCGTTGATTTGTTTTATTCATGGCTTGGTAAAGTAGAATCCACAGGTTCTCATTGTCTTCATATCAAAATATATCTGCAATAAAAATGTAAATTAGTAACTCAAAATTTATTTAGGCAAAAGCCAGACAAGTTAAGTGGGGCATTAAACAAAAATTAAACAAACATAAACTATAAAGGAGGGATTTTTCTTAAAATTTAACCGGCTGCAGCGGCCACCGTTCATCAATGAATGACAGGTATCGGGATATCAGTGAGATACTGGGGATTATAAAGGAGATTCTCGTCTGGACGCAACAGATAATGCATAGCAAAAAGAGGAACTAATCCTATTACTTTTACCGTTTTAATGTTTATTACAAAATTATGCACACTTTTTACTTTTATACAATAGTATATCTAGATCCGAAGCCGGTCGGTTATTCACAATAGTTCCGAACACCCATTTGCTCATAAATCAATAATTGCAGTTTACCACAATTACTTTAACTAACAATTTTTAGTGGGAATACCAGAATATCTTATTATCTGTTGGATTTACACTAAAAACACCTCTTACCTTTTTTAAACAGAAGTAAATTCTCTACAAGAATGTTCTGATGAGTATTTTTTGTACGATGAGTAGTTTTAAAGTTACAGCCGTATGAAGCGTGGGCTTCTATCAGCATCGCTAAATAATTATTTCGTTTGCCTGGGGGGTATTCCATACCCCCCAGACCCCCCGGTTTGTACTCCAGAAAGATATATAGCAGCAAGAAAGTAATCGCAGCAAAAATATTTGTACCTACACCAGATTTCCATTTAAGAAATTTCTGAAATTTTCGTAGAATTCTCAAGATTTTCTCGATTTTCTATGATTTCCCAGATTTCCTTGTATTTCTTCTTTCTCCTATTTTAATCACGACTTCAGTCGCGAAACACTGTAAACGAGGATTTTTTCTTAAAATTAAAGCGACTGCAGCGGCCGTTACATCAGTGAGGTTCTGGTGTATAATAATTCCTTTTCATCCTAAGCTTTAAGTTGTAGGCTGAGAGGGTTCTAGGCAAAGATTTTAGGGGGGGGGGGGGGAGAAATGAATTTTACTTTATTTTTGTCAGAGTTTATTTTTAATTGGTATACTTGGATCCATTTTATGGAAGTGTAAGAAATGAACGTTGTCGTTCATCAATGAATGACGGTTATCAGAGGTATACTGGAGGGTATTCCATACCCCCCAGACCCCCCGGTTTGTACTACCGGAAGATAGATAGTTGCTAAAAGAAATAATCGCACCAAAACTATTTGTACCTACACCAGATTTCCATTTAAGATATTTCTGAAAATTTTGTAGAATTCTCAAAATTTCTCGATTTTCTAGGATTTCCCCGATTTCCTTGTATTGTATTTTTCTCTGCTCGTAATTTAATCGCGGCTTTAGTCGCGAGAAGCTATAAGCGACGATTTTTTTCATTTATCAATGAATGAGGTGAGGGTACGGAGGGATAATAATGATTCCTCTTCTTCCTGCGGTGTAAGTCGTGGCCAGAGACGGTTCTAGGCAAAGATTTTAGGGGGGGGAAGTAAATTTTAATTTATTTTCTGCAAACTTAACACTGCGTAAAATTGTACAAACTTCAATTTAATGTTGTTATGAGCATATTTGTAACTAATAAATTTAAAACTGAGATATCCTTTGTAGAGAAGTCTAAAAGTATACGAGAATCTGGTTTAACCTCCAGTATATTTGTGATATTGTAATTTAGAATAAATTATAAGTTGTAATAAATTACGGTGCATTTCCACCTATTTAAGCCAATTTTTTTCTAATAGGAAGTGATTTGTCAGGTATTAATGCTCACCTAAACTAATTTTACACAGTTTACTGATCAATTTAACCCGAATAGCGAAAAGCAACATTTGTCATACATCTTGTTTTACATTTTACGATTATATGTATTATTATTATTATTATTTCTGTATTACTTGATTTTACATATGTACTTTTTATTTTTTATTATATTATTATGCGATTGAATTTGTCAAACCCGTTATACTTAGTACTAATTCCGCTATTTAATTGAATAACTTCTAGACGTAAATCTGCTAACATAATTAGTACAGTGTCATCATTTTGGATTGTTATTCAAACTCGATTTTTTGAAAAAAAAAGTTCAACTAGTATGGTATTTTTAAAATTTCCATTTCTTCGGATTTCCTAAGATTTCTTAAGACCTCCTGGGATTTCTTCAGATTTCCCTTCACTTGTACACCAGATTTCCCCAGTGATTCCCTTTTGAATTGATATAAAAAGTAAAAAATTTGATTTAGTTTTCAAAATTGAATGATATTTCTAATAAGGATTTTAAAATACAGCATTTATTGGCATCCCTACACGTGGAACTAACAAAGTTTCCTCTACTTTTCCAGAATAAATTACCTTCAATCCAGATTTTCCCACACTGAAATTGAAAATTTTTCATAATTTCAATAAAAACCGAAATTGATAAGAATCATACTGAGTACGGAGTATCACGACATATTTAAATTATGTTAATACTAAATTTTTTAGATTGTGCGGCCTGAAGGCCGCATTGTCTTGTCATATTCTTTTTATGTTTTTAGGTTGGTAACTTAAAATGAACTGATTATATATGTTCAAGTCAAGAGAACATAGAGAAAGGGCTGAATAAGCTATAGCTTCTTCGTAGATGCGCCTGTCTGGCAACTTTAATGTCTGCAAAATTAGTAGAAATATAAACACTAGCGTAAGCAGGGAAGATGAGTAAAGAAACAAGAATGAATGCGTAAAGATTTGACGTTGAATTACGGAATGTTTATACAACTGCCATATTATAGTAGAAGGAAGAGGGTGGAACTGAATATATTGACAACAATTCTGAAAAAAGAGAAGGAAGGTAGAAAACGCAAAGCGCACGAATGGATTAACGAGAAACAGAGAAAAGGTATGATTGAATAAAATGACTAAAGCTGTAATGATAGGATAGAGGAAAATATAATTTGAGAATTGTATTCATTCAATTTTGAATTTGTTTGAATGTTTGAATGAAATGGAACCCGAATCACCAGGTTGTTCGGCAAGAAGGCCGCACTAAACTGTTATAAACTTCACGACAAACCCCCAATATCTAGGAGATACTCCGTAGTCCCCTCCCCCCGGTCTCTCAAAAATTACATATTTCACCAAATGTTTAACTTTATCTAAGGATTTCGTAACCTAAATTAATTTGGAACCACTGGGTTAGATTAACATTATTAATGAAAAAATCATTGAATTCATGAATTGTGTTCGTTGGAAGAAAAAATTAAGAATGTTTCATCAATATGATGTACCTACCTACATTTACCGATATCTAGGACTTCACAAGTTGGATATACGGTCCAACAGATTCAGATACATCGTAACAAAATTAAATGAAAATTGTGAGAATTTAATTAATTTGTAAAACAATTGAAGCACTCGAAGACAATTGTTATTCAGCTGTTATTTTGTTTTCATATGCAGATGTTACTCGCAATAGCCTACCCTTAACCTGTACAGCCTGGAAAATACCAAATAAGACTTAAGAGTTATAACGGTGGTCGATGCTTTAAATTGTGAAATTTCCATCGTGTCATTCGATACCTCCCAGACTCCCGGTGCAAATCATATAGATGTATTTGTTCTAAAAGAGTAAAATGTTTCTATTGAATAAAATCTGTTTAATTAATCACTGAAAGAGTGAAATATTTTTACTTAATCCTTACTTTTACAAAACATTATTCGGTTTTCTAAACTGGAGGGTCTGGGGGGTATGGAATACCACTAGTCATTTTGTTCACAATATTTAGTTATTCCATAATTTATTAAACTGTGTTTCGTTAATTTCGGGTTTAAACAGACACTAACATACTGTTTATAGGAGCATTTCCTTTGAAAACTATTCTTGGTATACTGGAAGATATTCCATACCCCCAGACGCCCCAGTTTTAAAAACAGAAGGTTTTGTGAGCTAATTTTGAGATTGGCTTTGTTATTTTCTTAAAGTAAAAAGTACAGAAATTACTAAACTCAAACTCAAAATTAACTCATCAAACCTTCTGATTTTTAAACCGGGGGGTCTGGAGGTATGGAATACCCTCCAGTACACTTAAAATCGTGTTTAAACTGGCACCAAGATACTGGTTATACGAGCTTTTCTTTCGAACACGATTACTAGTTTACTAGAAAACGATTTTTATTGTACTGGAGGGTATTCCATACCCCCCAGGTCCCCCGGTTTGAAAATCAGAAGGTATTTTGAGCTAATTTTGAAATTGACTTTATTAATTTCTGAACTTTTTACATTTTCAAAATTGAAAAAGTAAAAAGTTCAGAAATTAATAAAAATTCAAACTCAAAATTTACTCATAAAAGCTTCTCATTTTTAAACCGGGGGGTCTGGGGGATATTAAATACCCTACAGTACACTACAAGTCGTATTTAAACTGGCACTAAAATACTGGTTATACACAGAGAAAAGTTTTTGGTGTTTGGAAGTAATTTTTACTATAATTGAAGTTCGAAACAACCTCACACCAATTTTGAAGTAAATTTTACTAAATTTTGTATAAAATTTACTATAATTGATGTAATATTTACTTCAAAATTATTGCTAGGATTGTTTTTTCTCTGTATACGAGCTTTTCTTTGAACACGATTACTAGTTTACTAGAATACGATTTTCATTGCACTGGAGGGTATTTCATACCCCCCAGACCCCCCGGTTTGAAAAACAGAAGGTATTTTGAGCTAATTTTGAGATTGACTTGATTAATTTCAGAACTTTTTACTTTTTCAAAACAAATAAAAAAGGAAAACGTAAAAAGTTCAAAAATTAATAAACTCAAACTCAAAATTAACCCATGAAACCTTTTGGTTTTCAAACCGGTGGGTCTGGGGGTATGGAATACCCTCCAGTACACTAAAAATATCGTGTTTAAACTGGCAACAAAATACTGGTTACACGAGCTATTCTTTCGAACACGATTACTAGTTTACTAGAACATGATTTTTAGTGTACTGGAGGGTATCCCATTCCCCCCAGACCCCCCGGTTTTAAAAACAGGAGGTTTTGTGAGCTAATTTTAAGATTGACTTTATTAATTTGTGGACTTTTTACATTTTCAAAACAAGAAAAAATAAACTCAAACTCAAAATTAACTCATAAAACTTTCTGATTTTCAAAACGGGGGGGTCGGGGGGGTATGGAATACCCTCCAGTGCACTAAATATCATGTTTAATCTGACACTAAAATACTAGTTATATACGAGCTTTTCTTTCGAATACGAGTTTTAGTGTTTCAGAAATGGTATGGCTGTCGGGAAAAAGGGGAAGTACCTCATTATCACAAAATTGTGTTTAGGTTGGCAATAAAATTAAAATTTAATATTCAAATCAGAAGTCTATTTGTAGACTAAATTTCCTTTTACGAGATTCCTGAAAAATTTTCCTGAATTTCGTCTCGGATTGTTTTAAGATTTCCAGATTTTCTGGAAAACAAAGAGTCATCTTTCTAATTTTCTTGAATTTTATCAGGTTTCTGAAGATTTCTTAGGATTTCCAATGATTTTCTTAAATTTCCTGAGGTCTCCGTGATTTTCTCGGATTTTTCTTACTTAATTTCCAAAAACAGCCTTCTTTCCTCTTTCGGTCTTTCGATATTTACTGTTTATTGGTGTATCGGGCGGAAAAAATGTAGTATTAATAAAATTTTAAATTTCAAAATGAAATTCTTCATGAAACTAATATGGAATCCTTCTAAATCTTGAACTGTGATTTTTGGGGAAATGCTTGAAAACTCCGCCTTAAAACTTTTAGACTGATTTTAGACATCTCTCTCGTAAGCAGTCACATAATAATAAATTTTATTTATGTTATTGATAGTTAAGCTGTTCATAATCTACGGGATCCCCCCGATGATGGGGAATTACTGGTGAAATCTGGTGTACAAGTAAAATTTTAAGAAATAATCCAAGGAAATATAGGAAATATTAGAAAATTCAAGAGGAAATCCGGAAAAATCTTTAGAGAATTAATTATTGTATGAAAATCAATACAAAGTAGGTAGTGTACAAATGCTATATCATTCCGGATATTTTCGTATGCGCCAAGGTTCGAATTCAGATTAAGTACTTATTTTTTATATAAATCTCTCTTAAATGTTTTGAAATTTTTTAAAGTAATTTTTATTCTGGTCAATCCTTTGTGCAAGAGTTCCGAACGATTTATATGACACACCTCGTAACATCAATTTATGTAACAATAACAAGAATCTAATTTTACATGCGCATTTGCTGGATCATGGTCTTATATGTTGCTATTTTGGTTGGATTTTTTTGAATCAGAGTCTCGTGCTAAGTTATTTTAGAAAACTATTCCAACAGTCATATGCTCATATGAATTAACTCGCGGATGGAAGTTTTGTAGTCTAATAATAATAAGATCAAATTCCGAGTCTAACTTAGAAAAGGTTGACCGTTCGTGAAGCACAGAAAGTCAAAAACGCAACGCGATCGCAGAATTTTGCAAAATTAAAATAAAAATCAGTGTAATACATACCAATTTTGTTTTTGCTTTGTTTATAAACTCGAGGTATTTCAATTAAAAATTTTTTGGTTCAGCAACTACAGATTTTTATTCCCACTTTCGATGAGGTACCTCAGCAGTCGGATATGTTATATAATTTGAGTTTTTCGATCACATTTTTAGGTCACTCACAATCAATATTCATTAATACTAACATCAAAACTCTAACAAAATAATAACTTATTAAACAATTATCGATTATTTTTATTATTACCACAAAACACGATATTATTCCTATTCACATTATATAACACCTTGACTAGGTAGTTTTACTATTTTTTTTTGGATTTAATGTATCTTTTCGTCACGTGATTAATAATAATTATGACATTGAATATTATTACAAAGGAAACGTTAGTTTTGCATAATTTTGTCGAATAAAAAATAATTGGTTTAAAAAAACATAACCGATGACGACATAAATTTTGAACATCAAAGAGGAAAATTTAATTGGGTCCAATAACAAAATGGATTTTACAAAACCAATTATTTACACATCACTAGAGCACAGACAACGACTATGTGTTTCAATTTACAAATCTGACAAAATCAAACCATTTCATGTTTTCAAACAATAAAGTTGTCATTAATGTCCCCCACGCTATTTCCGATTTATTCACTTCCTAACGGAAGTGCTCTTTGAATAATTTGATGTAATTTCGGTGTCGATTGTGTTAACGCAATCCTTATCATCTGAAACACGATAATATGTTAATTGTTGATTGTTTCTTAATAATCCGCTTTCAAATTGGAAAATTCGTAAGGGGTAGAATTAGAAAAGTTAGAGCAAACATTTCAAGTGTAATTGATTCTTTACCGAGTTGAACACTTTATATGGGTCAAGGACTAGAAAACTGAATTTTCCGAAATTCAATTTCTTGTTTTACGATTCGAACCAACACAGATCAAACCTTGGAAAATTCTAATAGGCCATCAATCACGTAAAACGCTCGTCACATTAGAAAATTACATAATTTGCTGCTGTGAGGGAGTTAATTCCCATAACGGGTCAGTCTACCATTTTAAACGAAACACTAAATTTAGCCTAATAAATGCGCGTAACAATTCCACTTTTATGTGTTCTTAAATTTTAAAAATATAATAAAAGTGTCGTGCAATTTACAATAAAATTTTTGGCATCATAAATCGGAAAAAGCGTGTTTTTCAAAAGTAGATTTTCCATATATAAAAATGTCCAATGAAATAAATAAAAATTAACTATGTCTATAGATAAATTAAAAGAAAATTAGGAAAATTTTAATATTATGCGACCTAGGACAAAAACAAAAAATTTATTTAACAATTTTTTGCATTTCTATCGACTATAATGTTGAGATTTACGTCCAGTTACCTCCAAGCGAAGACGATCGGCAAATAAAATCATAAATTTATTGATTTTATTTTACCAAAAATTTTTCTTAAAGAAAATATGTATATTTTATTCAAAAAAATTGTTATTAAAATCAAAATCTTTTTTTGGCTAATCAATAATCCGGTACGAAAAGGAGTTACCACACCATTTACGCACTAGAAGGTCAGGGCGGCCGATAGGTCGCCCGAGTTGCCGAAATAAATGATGAAAACAAATATTTACAAACTAATACTTACATTAAAGACATTTTACTCATTTACATTTTAATGTTAATTAATTGAAAAAAAGAACCTGCAAAGTTTAAAAAAATTAAGATTTTCAATGATGTTCAGAAGTTCTTTCTTAACAGGAAACGTTTTTCTAAACAGGGCAAGTACAATGACTTATCAAAAACTGTATGTATTTGGCATATCTGTTTTGTTTCAGTTTTTCCATCTTCTTCCAGTGCCATATACTATGCAGTAGACGATTGTTTTGTACAAAGCCAAGATGACCGACTAGGAAATATAATTAAATGAGGTGGTTTTTCACTGTTTTCTCCAAAATTCGCAGATCAACATTAGACTTTAGATCACAGCAGTTAGAACCGCGGTCTCTTGCTTCCCAATTCATCCATTCGAAGGTAAAATCTAAAAACATCAAAAATATACACGCTCTTTGTGGAAAAATGGCCGATCGACTAGATACCCAAGTTCTTAGCCATTTTTATATATAGGTAATTCATTAAATTCCATTTGAATTTTTTGATGAAATTTTTAAATGAAATTGGTTTATTTTGAAGAGATTATAGAGTAACCGGAAGCAATACTTGGGATAAGTGGAATAAAGAGACTGTAATAAATTTGGATTGGAAGATTTGGAATCTTAATATGCAATAATTTGAAACGTAAAATTTTCAATATTGAAAATTCCAATTTCAAAGAATAAATTCAAACTTGATACGAGTACAGATGGGCGAGTAATCTATATTGATTTAACTTTTCTATTTTTGAATTGAAATTATTTATTGGAATTAAACGGTTCGATATATAAGAAGAATATATAAATTCTCTCTGTACTTGTTGGTTCAGTTTCCAACCTAAAAACATTGCAAGGTTATGATAAATCAGTGCGGCCCTCAGGCCGCACAACCAAAGCAATCGAGATATGCACTATTTAAACACTAGGAGGTTAGGAGACATATATTAATTACGCGATCTTAAATCTCATTTAAAAGGAGGGGGTCCAAATTTTGGTAATTAATGGACGTCCCCTTATGGCGGCCGATAGACCGACTGATCACCTTTTAGTACAATAAATTAATGTTAGAAAGAAACGGGAAACGATGGGAAAATATAGTGTAAGAGTGAGAGAAAATGTAAAGAAATCCCTGAAAATCTTAGGAAATTCGAAAAACAATTTAGAAATCGGATATTCCAGAAAATGATAGGAAATTCAAAGAAATCTTAGAACCACTTTTTTTCTTTTGCCTTTTCAATTTTTTCGAAAAGAAATTAACCAGAAAGAGAAAATCTGGTAAAATTTTTCAAAAAGCTTTTCTACTGATGAACTTCTTCTGATGAATTAGTGCGGCTTTCAGGCCGCACAACTAAGGCAATCCAGTTGAGCACTATTTAAACACTAGGAGGACTGATCACCTTTCAGAACCATAAATTAATGTTAGAACGAAGGGGGATCGATGGGAAAATCTAGTGTACAAGTGAAAGAAAATGTAAAGAAATTCCGGACAATCTGAAGAAATAAGAAATGCAGAAAATCATAGGAAATGTCAGAAAATCCCAGAAAATCTCAGGAAATTCAAAGAAACCTTAGAACCAAATTTTTTTCCTTTTACTTTTTCAACTTTTTCGAAAAGAAATCTTAAGGTAATCTAGGATAAAATCCGGTAAAATCTTTCAATAAACTTATAAACCGGATGCTGAATGAGATAGCCGAACATAGGAAATTATTTTATTTTATTTTAGAGAAAAAATGAAAGATACAAAAACTATGCAGAAATGTAAACTACGAATAATAAGAGCATTAGATTTCATCTAGCCAAGTCAAAAAATGCTTTTGAGATTGTTAAAAGTTTCTTTTATCAGACTGGTCATGTAAGTTTCCAATGTAATGGTTTTTGAAAATAAAAATAAAACTGAATTTATTACATGGCCAGTTCGATAAATGAAAATGTTAACAATTTCAAAAGCATTTCTCGACGTTTTAAGGAAAAGCTTGATGAAATCAAATGCTGTTATCATTTGTAGTTTATATTTCTGCATTATTTTTGTGTTTTTCATTTTTTCTCTAAAATAATTAGAGAAGCAACCCGGTATAGAATGTCATTTCTATCTGCATTCTTGTCGGTTCAGTTTAAGTTTCCAAGCTAAAAACATTGAAAGGTTTAATGAATCAGTGCTGCCTTCAGGCCGCACACCCAAGGCAATCGAGTTGCGCACTATTTAAACACTAGGATGTTATAGCGGTGATAGGCCGACTGATCACCTATAAGTACAATAAATTAATGATGAGGAAATCTGATGTGCAAGTGAAGGAAAATGTAAATAAATCCCAGAAAATCTTAAGAAATAAGAAATGCAGAAAATTGTAGGAAAGCTCAGAAAATTCAAAGAAATCTTAGAACCACTTTTTCTTTTTTTTGTAATTTAGGAAAAAATCCGCTAAAATCTTCCAAAAAACTTGTAAGTGGAAATCTATCGTACAAATGTATTGGAAATAAATATTTTACAATTTTAGACTGCTTTAGACTTGCTGGTACTTAATATTCATTAAGAAATACATATTTAAGTATTTTTTATCAAAACAATAGTAGTTTATGCAATTAGTTCTGAAAGTAAATCTTTATCGAACGCATGTTAGGCCGAATTTGTATTCAAAGCTTTTAAAATATTTGAATTTACATTTAATGTTTCAGCAAAATTATTAGTTTAATTCAAATAAAGCAAATAAAGAACATAAATTTTGAATAATTAAATTATTTGAGTTATTAATAATTTAATAATTTAATTTGGTTTATTCGAATCAGTGGCGTAACAAGCAGGTGAGGGACCCGTGTGCGAAGTTGTTAACGGGGGCCCTGCTTTTATAAGACAAAAAAAATTTGTATACAGGATTCGAAATTCTGACGATTTCCATGAAATCCCCCCCAAATTCAAACCAAATTTTTCTCAAAATTGAAAAAAATGAAAGGGCAATGTTGTAGAAATGTCCCGCTGTCCTTGTATCCCTTTAAAGGATTACCCTACTAGAACTACAACGTCGAGATCGTTATGTTATATTTTTGTTACAGTATACATCAAAGGGTTAATTTAAAAGTTTTTTAAATTTTAAAATAAATTTGAAAGGGATCTAAGCCTGGGATCGAAAAGAAAAATCAAAAATTTGATTTTGATAAAAAAAAAAACAAAAAAACTGAGGGGCTTAATTGGTTTATCAACAAATAATTCATACCCCCCAGACCCCCCGGTTTGAAAGCCCAAAAGTGTGTGTATACGTTTTGTGATTTATGTTTGTAATAAAAGTTTTTCACTCTGCGATAACAAATACATTTATACGTCATTTTATACAATTCATACTTCCTGTTTTATAAACAAAAGGTCTTAGTGCTTATTCACACATCGTGTACCGTAAAAATTTGCATCGGGGGGTCTGGGGGTTGTGAAACACCCCTCAGAACATAATAATTGTAAGCCATTTAGAAAGTTAAATTCCTGGAACGGAAAATCCTTTAACTATAATTGCTGATGCACTGGAGGGTATTCCATACCCCCCAGACCTCCCGGTTTGAAAACCCAAAGGTGTGTGTGTGTACGTTGTTTGTTTTACCTTCATATGAAAACTTTTAGCAAGGGGCCCGCGTGCATCGCACCCACCGGACCCCAGTAGTTCCGCCCCTGATTCGAGTGACTGTTGTGCCATTAGACTGTACTTTCTTGGGTTTAAATTCATCACTAATGTCCCCCTAACAAACTAACTGGTTAATAAAAAATGCTTTTAATTCGTATTATTTAATTCACCAGTAAATCACTTTCAGTGCCGGTAATTTACTTTCAATACAGGTACATCACTTTAAAAACCAGTACATCACTTTTAACATCAATTCTCATGAAGTAGGTAATTTTACGATGCAAATGAATGTAAAAAATATGATTTTTAGAATCGCAGTAGATAAAATACTACTGAAAACCATCAGGGAAGTATATAAGAGGGCGGTTTTGGGGGTTCAAACCCCCCTATGGGTTAAGTAATTCTAAATAATTATTACATTACAAGAATTAATTTATGCATATGCCAACCTTTTTTTAAATTCCATAACCCCCCCCCTTAACTAATGTTTAACTACGGCGCTGGTTTCTGGAATTCATAAAAATGCACTGACTGTTTATAAAAACCTTCTAAAAGAAATTCTTTCATTTTATCAGACAAATATTTTAAAAAGGTCAAATGTTCCTGAAAGTCATAAAAATGCACCGACTGTTTATAAAAAATTTAAGAAAAAATATTTTAAAAGTTTTAATAGTTCCTTGCAGGCCGTTTATAAGAGGGTTGTTACAAAAATTTTGTGAAATTCGAATGATATAACTAGTATTTTTACAGTTCCCATATGAGTAGGTACATATGTATTACTTGGGTATGTAAAATTACATTCTGACGTATATTTACATAAAAATTATTTACAGTGCTAATTATAACCCTTTATCGTCTAGAATGAACGGATTTCGAATTATTACTATTATGCATTTCACCAAAAAATGTATGGAGGAGTAAACAAGGCCGGGGGGGGGGGGGGTAAATACATATTTTTTTGATCAATTTAAGTATATTCAAAATTTAATTGATATTTTTGGTTTTTGATGGGTCATGGGGGGGGAGCAAGGGTTACTCCGTTTCTCTTCCCCTTTACACATTACAAAAACGCAAATTACACATTTTTTGGTAGTAACAATTATATGTCCATATTTACTCCAATGTGGGTGTACGAAAAAAACTCATACCCAGCCAACTTTCATACTTTCAAAGAAAAGACTATTGATTGTGTTGTTGTTGGAAAACCTATTTTTAAAATAATTTTATGGCAATAAATTAGCGACGTGGTTACGAAATTCCAAGAGCAAAACCAAACAGTAAATTTAAAATTAATTGCAGAACCAGAAAATATGTTTAATGTATTTTGGAACCATGCAATCTTGCAGTCATAAATGCATTAGAGAATGTCACTCATCAAAATATGCAGAAAAATAAAAACAAATTTTTGGATTTTACCAAAAACCATAAATAGATACTGAAAAGGTTGATTTTATGTTTAAAATTTATATTCTTCTTCGCCTGTGCACAGGTTATCAGGTAACCATCTTTCCAAAAACCAGAAAACCTCAAACGTTTAGGGTAAGATGGGAAAAGGCAGTCCATACTGTGCACCAGCACGAAAACTACAGTTTGAAAACTTTTCTTTTAATAGTTTTATGACAAAACTTGGAACTTTCTAAACTTGGAAACTCCAAACATTTTTATGAGAAACCCAAAATTCGTTCTATTTACGTTCGGCCTGTATATTATCCAAGTTTGCGTGTTGATCGCTATCATATTATTCTATGTGTGCATTACTTACGATGAGAATTTATTATTTAATACATTTATTGTCCTAGGCAACAAAATTTATTTTTATATTTTTTTAGCATCATCGGTAGCATTGCACTGTGGGGATCTAACACATTTCTGTCACGAATTAAATGCTCTGCCGGAATAGATAAATTATTACGTTTATTAGTGGTTTGGACACGAATTTGTGTCTTTTCTTGTACAACAATACATGATTTTTTCAATTACTTTAGAATATGCACAAGTTTTGCAAACATTTTTCAAATTGCGGTTCTTTGAAATGTAAACGAAGAGCCCATTCAGTTTTAATGGAAAAAGCTGTGACTACGTTCAATACTTTACCATAATAATCCATTTGCTTGGATTTGAAGCAGAAGTATGAAAACAATGCGGAAGTAATTGGTTTTGCCGAAACGGAAATGTAACAATGGTCACGAAACTTTTTTATATTTTTTGCAGTTATTTTATTTCTATAGAAATATTTAAAATTTTTGTTCTGTCATAAAAATGCAATTATTGTCATTATTTTATGTCGGTAAAATTTGTTTATCCTGATTTATGGTACCGTCGCGTCACTGATAGTAGAGGGGCTATGTAGAATTTCCAATATAAGGAATATACAGGTGCCCGTTTTACGAGCTGTTCCACCATGGGGATCTCAGTTATCATAAGAGATACGAGGTCAGTTATATTAGAGAAAAGTTGAGCATTTTCATGTAGAACAATTATCTGAAAGAAAATTTGATGTAACATTTTTAGTTTTTCAGATATAGGAAGAAAACGGAAATTTGGAATTTTTGGTTTTATTTTTTCAAGTGAAAACCAAACGAAGTAGACTAGGACGTTCTTGAGTCACCCTGTAGAGTGATATTTGGGGAAAAGTATAATATGTGATATACCACAGTATGATACATTTTCATTTAAAATTTTAAAGTTCAGAGTGGTGGAGCAAAAACCTCAGAGTTCGGAATTAAAGATTTTCGAGCCTATTTATTTTTTCATGGTTGAAAAGGGATAAGATAAGCAGGTTTGAATTTCAGTTTCGGAAATTTCAGACATGGAAAGTGAATGAAAACAAAGATGGCATTGGCAATCTCGGCATCAAGCCTAGGATCTCTGTGTCGATCATGTGTGTATGAATAATATTGGACTTCGGGGTTTCATCCAACGTTTAACCATTTTCTTAGGTTGTTTCTATCAATTAAAAATTAAATAAAATTCTGGAATAAAAGAAAACGAATAAATCAAACTCGAAAGAATCTCCTACGGCCACACGCACAGCTTCTTATGAAACCAAAGCTTCAGTGAAATCCGAAGGTTCTAAAATTCCAATCATAAAATTGTAGCAATTCTAATTCCATGGAATTCTTGGAATTTCCAAATCTTTTCAAATAATTCCAACAATTTCCAAAAATTCTAAACATTTTCAAGAATTCCAAAAATTTCCGATGGAGTCTAAGGATGATTAAGAAACTTTAGTTATTTCCAAAAAATACTATTTTCAGTAATTTCCAAGAAAATTCCAAACTGCGATTTTAAAAATTTTCAATGATTTTCAACTAATTCCAGTGATTTCCAAGGAATTCCTGAAATTCTTAAAGAAACTCTAAAAAAGGGTATATGTTACGGTCAATGACGTCATTAACCGATCATTGACGTTAATGACCATGCATTTTGGGCGATGTTGACATTTAAAATTTCATATGTGGTATTTACATCATTGTCCGGGCAATGACGTTAATGCCCAATACAAGGTAGGCAATGGTGAAACTATTCTACAGATTCCATCTTCTATCACTCTTAGTGATAGCCGTCACACACGTTTTGTACTTCGCAGAGTTCGGGCTTCCTTGGACAAGTCGGGCTTCCCAGTCGAAGTGGATTGATTTCAGCGATGTTTAAAACGGCCCGGTGCGCAGCGAAGAACTGCGTAGGGTCAGTTTTGGCTGGCGCAACTACGGAAAATCACGGATCCACCCTAAAACAAATGAATTAGATTAAATTAATTATTTCTCCGGACCGTTTTGACTGACGCAACCACGACGAATCACAGATCCATCCTAAAATAAGTTTGCGTTGGTCTAAATTAAATAAAAATTCCTGTACACGTATGAGGCTTTGAAAAGGGCTAAGTTGCTGTCATGTGCACGACAAATAATTGTCCCGAGTTGAAGTGCATCGCCATTTTGCTGTTCATTATAGTATTTATTCTGTAATGTCATCATTGTCCAATCCATTTTGGCCATTAACGTCATTGACCGGCCAAAGACGCAAATATTACAATCAAATGAAAATATTTGCAACATTGGCCACCGTTAACGGGCGTTGACGTCAATGGCCGATCAATGACGTTAATGACCAGCGTAAATGGGCCTGACAATGACGTCAAAGCCCAATTTACGTCATTGCGCTCATTGACCGTAACATATACAAAATTTTCATGATATTTACACCTTGGCGAAATCAGTAAAAGTGAAATTGTGGATTTTGGAAAATTGTGGAAGAATATATGCTGACAAACTTGACACGATCAGGTTTTATAAAAGATAATAAAGTTCAATCGAAGGAGTAATCGCTGGGGAAATCTGGTGTAAGTGAAGGAAAATCTTATGTATTTCAGAAAAGGTTAAGAAACTCTTAGAAACTCCTTAGGAAATCTTAGAAAATTGGGAAATCTTAGGAGTGCTATGATTAGCTTTGTTTTGCTATTTTTGCTTCTTCAACTTTTTTGAAAGGAAATCTAATTTACAAACATTTGTCTTGTGACTCGCCCTTGGAGTTCACGTGGAATCATCAAAAGATTCTGGTAATAAACATAAATAGAAAATAATTTTTCTTGTAAAGCTTAATTTTAAAATTTTAAAGATTTTCTGCAGCGTCCACAGCGTCCTTAGGTCAAAATCATGTGCAGTATCCTCAAAAAATCTAACAAGTTCACATGTCAAAGAGTTAAAGAAGGGAAACAATTCTAAGTTGGCAAAATAATATAAACTATAAATAATCACATAATCGAAAATAGGCAGAGATTCCCCCCCCCCTCTTCCCAAAGGCAACATAGATTACTATGTAAACATATTGCAATATCTACATTTTTGCACATTAACGTTAAGAGTGATGGATGTTTAATTCACATCTATCAAAACGTCAGGCTAGTGACCAAACAGCATCAAATAATTTTCCTCATAATGTAACATCAGTGCGACTTTCAGGCCGCACAACTTTGACAATCCTGTAGAGTTATATTTTGCATTATGCAAAGGATTTGAATAGGATGAAAAACAGATGAGTTTATTAAAATGTCCATAATTTGGGATTTAATTAAGTTGAATATTTTAAGTTCTGGAAAATTAAAATTAAAAATTAAAAAGAAGGAATAACGTGGAATTATTTATACAAATTAATATAATTAATATTAATTTAGTAAAAATCACAATAAATCTTGAAAGCTGAAAAATAACCATCATTTCTTGTGCTCTCTGAAACAATGATTTATTATAATAAATACAAAAATTTTAATTAAAAAATTAATTTATTATTGTTATTGCCTATTCGTCTTTTATTTTATATATTTTTCAGTGTATTTCATGTTAATAAATAATTGGTAAATTAAAAGACAAACCAAACGGCTATTTTCGAAATAATTTTAAAGCCAAAATCGCAAATTTGCTAACATCTTAGTAAATTTTTACTTTTATTGCTCAAATGCCGTTACTTTTCTGTGCTTTTGTGAATTGGAATTGCCGTGTAAGAGATGTATCTGCCAAATTGTATTACCTTTTACTTTACATTACATTTAAATTATTATTTATTTCTTCATTTAAATCATCTAAGGGCAAAAACATGGGCCGATCTAAAAGGTGGTTGCCTGTAAATAATATTAATCATTTCATTTTTTGAGGTCTTAAAAGACACTAAAGTAATAATTAATTTATGCTCCAGTTAAACCCAATCTGACGACATGCATTTAATTATGCTTCCGTCATTAATTATGCAGTTGACGCTAATCAAGCTCAGGAAGCCGGTAACACCGGTGTATATGTATACACGAGTATGTTTCATTATCAATTAAGGATTTAGTTAAATTTTGCACACAAATTTGATAAAAATTATTTTGAAAAAATTCCTGAAATTTTTTTTTAGGTTTTCAGCTAATATCTCTTTAAATAAAAGTGCGAACATTTATGATAAATGAGATTGCATAATTTAAATATATAAACAGAGAAATATAGCTAAGCCAAATTAAATTTTAGCTTAATCATTTTAAACGCGACAATAATTTACATAATTTTCATTGTCACTTATAAAATTGCTTATTGTGAGGCAAAATTAGACGAGCGATAACAATTTAAATCAGTTTAGCCTTGACTTACAAATCAGAAATTTGTTTTCTCGTTATCTTACTGTATGTACATAGAATATCATTTAAAAAATCTAATTGTAATTGGTTTCTTTAGCGTAATGCGAAGCGTCACGGTCTCACGGTAACGCATGTAGGTAATGATACAGATTACCAGTGACATTAACTACGAAAAACGTAATTAACAATTTACAAAAATTACCTTCATAAATTTAAATCCATTTAGTTTGTATCATAGCATACTTTGCAAAGCAGCCAGTGGCGGAGTTAATCATAATTTAAAGTAATTTGCTCAAAATTCTCCTGATGCACATAATTATCTTATGGGCATAATCTTATTCTGGAAGCATATATTTCTGTGGACAAAGAAGCCGACTTTCAAATCCATATTTTTATTATTTTAAATTTGTTAATCAAACGTGAGCCAGATTCGGTATAGCCCCTCTACTAAAAACAGCATAACTGGAGGTGAGATCTAAGCTAGGCCTCTGACGAGAAAATCGAGCATTTATTCTACACAATAAAATAACAGAAAATCTTGGAAAATATATTTAGGATATTTTTAGATTCCTGTCGTCCTGATGACCTGGTGACTTAGCGGGTGGGCCCCGACCCACCCAACATTTCTAAGGCCCATTCTAAAGATTAATAAAATTTAAAAACATTAATATCTTATTTTTGCTAACAGTCGATCTCATTATAATGATTTTTGAAGGAAAATCTACCTAACCAGATATAGTTACCAGAGAATCTCGCGACGCGGCCGTTTGTCCAGTGGATAATTTAAAACCTCAGCTTCCTATGAAAAATTATCACGAGACTAAATTTTTAGGGTAAAAAATTGTCTTTAGAATGAAACCATAAAAATCAAAATCGCCCAATATTTGTGGAAGTTATTAATATTTGATATCTGACTTGGTTTTAATTAATTTTGTTTACCCAAACCTGAAAATATGGCTACGCCTCTGTTTGCCGATGGATAACTCAAAAGCTATGGTTTCTATGAAAAATTAGCAAGATACTAAACTTTTAGGACATCGAATTGCCATTGAAATGAAATCAAAAAAATCAAAATTGCTCAATATTTGTGGAAGTTATTAATATTTAGTATCTGATTTGGTTTTAATTAATTTTGTTCACCCAAACCTGAAAATTTGGCTACGGCTCTGTTTGCCGATGGATAACTCAAAAACTATGGTTCCTATAAAAAATTAGCAAGAGACTAAACTTTTAGGATATCAAATTGCCATTGAAATGAAGCCAAAAAAATCAAAATCGCTCAATATTTGTGGAAGTTATTAGAATACAGTATCTGACTTGGTTTTAATTAATTTTGTTTACCCGACATAGAAAATTTGGCTACGCCGCTGTTTGTCGATGGATAACTCAAAAACTATGCTACCTATGAAAAATTAACAAGAGACTAAACTTTTAGGATATCAAATTGCTATTGAAATGAAACCAAAAAAATCAAAATCGCTCAATATTTGTGGAAGTTATTAGAATACAGTATCTGACTTGGTTTTAATTAATTTTGTTCACCCAAACCTGAAAATTTGGCTACGCCTCTGTTTGCCGATGGATAACTCAAAAACTATGCTTCCTATGAAAAATTAGCAAGAGACTAAACTTTTAGGATATCAAATTGCCATTGAAAGAAGCCAAAAAAATCAAAATCGCCCAATATTTGTGGAAGTTATTAAAATACAGTATCTGACTTGGTTTTAATTAATTTTGTTTACCCGAACCAGAAAATATGGCTACGCCTCTGTTTGCCGATGGATAACTCAAAAACTATGGTTTCTATGAAAAATTAGCAAGAGACTAAACTTTTAGGATATCAAATTGCCATTGAAATGAACCCAAAAAAATCAAAATCTCCCAATATTTGTGGAAGTTATTAGAATACAGTATCTGACTTGGTTTTAATTAATTTTGTTTACCCTAACTAGAAAATTTGGCTACGCCGCTGTATGTCGATGGATAACTCAAAAACTATGCTTCCTATGAAAAGTTAACAGGAAAGTAAACTTTTAGGACATCGAATTGCATTTGAAATGAAATCAAGAAAATCAAAATCGCTCAATATTTGTGGAAGCTATTAATATTTAGTATCTGATTTGGTTTTAATTAATTTTGTTTACCCGAACCAGAAAATTTGGCTACGCCGCTGTTTGCCAATGGATAACTCAAAAACTATGCTTCCTATGAAAAATTAACAAGAGACTAAACTTTTTGGACATCAAATCGTCTTCAAAATGAAATTAAAAAAATAAAAATCGCTCAATACTTGTGGAAGTTATTTGAATACAGTATCTGACTTGGTGTTAATTAATTTTGTAAGGATAATGTGAAGATCTTGGATTATGAGAGAGACCTCCACAAAAGATTGATATTAGAGATGATATACATCAATGAGAATAAAGAAACGTCACTCAATCTTAATACTGACACGATAGGGTTGAACAAAATTTATGCGGGGTTATTAAATAGACAAATTCCGAAACACGGTCCTGAAAGAAGATAACGTTAGTGGTCGTTCACACACATTTATATTCACATACGTGTTGATATGATTTTTGATTATTATACAAAATTGTTGAAAGAATTTGCTTGTATTTTAAATTGTAAAGTTTGTTTTTTCTTTTTGGTAAGTTTGACTGTTATGTATGGGGAGGTTGATGCGATGCATGTATACTGGTATTCGAGGGTTTTTGAAGTACTTTTTTGTAGACTTTGAAGAGGATTTACATAGAAATCGAAACTAGTCAGTAAAGATATAATTGTGTTTTATTTATTTGACCCAAAAAACCCACGAGGAACATCCCAAAATCTATCTATTAATTAATTTTGTTTACCCGAACCAGAAAATTTGGCTACACCGCTGTTTGTCGGTAAATAATTCAAAAACTATGCTTCCTATGAAAAATTAACAAGAGACTAAACTTTTTGGACATCAAATCGTCTTCAAAATGAAATAAAAAAAATAAAAATCGCTCAATATTTATGGAAGTTATTAATATTTAGTATCTGATTTGTTTTTAATTAATTTTGTTTACCCAAACCTGAAAATTTGGCTACGCCTCTGTTTGCCGATGGATAACTCAAAAACTATGCTTCCTATGAAAAATTAGCAAGAGACTAAACTTTTAGGATATCAAATTGCCATTGAAATGAAGCCAAAAAAATCAAAATCGCCCAATATTTGTGGAAGTTATTAGAATACAGTATCTGACTTGGTTTTAATTAATTTTGTTTACCCGAACCAGAAAATTTGGCTACACCGCTATTTGTCGATGGATAACTTAAAAACTACGCTTCCTATGAAAAATTAACAAATGACTAAATTTTTAGTACATCGAATTGCCTTTGAAATAAAATTAACGAAATCAAAATTGCCCAATATTTGTGGAAGTTATATTTGGTATTTGACTCGTTTTTTTTTATTAATTTTGATTACCCAAACCAGAAAATTTGACTACGCCGCTGTTTGCCAATGGATAACTCAAAAACTATGCTTCTTATGAAAAATTAACAGGAGACTAAACTTTTTGGACATCAAATTGCCTTTGAAATGAAACCAAAAAAGTCAAAATCGCCCAATATTAGAGGAAGTTATTAATATTTGGTATCTGACTATGTTTTAATTAATTTTGTTTATCCGAATCAGAAAATTTGGCTACGCCGATGTTTGCCTTTGGATAACTCAAAAACTATGCTTCTCATGAAAAATTAACAAGAGATTAAATTTTTAGTATATCGAATTGTCTTTGAAATGAAACTAAAAAAATTAAAATCGCACAATATTTATTGAAGTTATTAGCATTTCGACAATCTAACTTTAATTTTTCCGATATCTAACTCGGTTTTTATTCATTTTGTTTAGTCTTTCACTTTGTAATCTTTGATATTTCTAAATTTTTCTATTTTGAGTTTATCTTAAGAGGAAGTCGCGGTCTCTTTCTTTTTGTTTCTTACAACGCAGAGCATTAAAAACTTTCCGATTTGTATATCTCTATTTTTTAAAGTTTCCTTTGGTTTATTCCCAATCGCCTAAAAGCTTAATGTAATATTGACCCCAAAAACTACAATCTCGACATATAATTCAAGAAGTTTTTTTCGCTTATGTTTTCAACTTCCATTAAAATTGTTTATATTATTATTTGAGAGATAAGTTAAAATTAGCGTTAAATTGAGTTTGAAAAAATGAAGTAAACAAATCTTTTTTTTCGTTGCTAATTAGTTTAATTTTGACTGTAAATCACAGTATACAGTTATTAACTGAACTGCGATAAGTTGGTGCAAATTACGCTGTTATGCATTGCAAATAAGAGTTCGAATGACCTACATCAACTCTATGTTTACTAATAAGTAAAAGCAATTAGAAATTTTAATAATGTAATTAATAAATCAGTGCGAAAGTGTATAATAATTTTAAACCCAAACACATTTTTGGGTTGTTATTTCACTCAGCATGTGGATGTTATTTTTGGCACAGCGTCAAAGTGACATCATATGACATCAAACAACCGGTTCGGATTCAACAACCTTACGGGCTAAAGTAAAAAAAATGTCAATCACCGAATGTTAAATTTTGAACTTTCGGGCTTCTAAAATTACTTAAGTATTCTTAATTTCATCATTTTAGGATGGATTTAGACGAAATAAGTTGCAATTGTTGTCACATTTTGTACCTCTTTGTACAAAATTACCATTATACCAAGACAAAAGGAAGTAGCCTTGTACCACTTAAAAAATGCATTAAGTATAGGAAAAACCAATCAATTAACTTACATATTATTATCTTTGTTTCGAGAGAAAGGTAAAATATCCTTCGATTACATTTTTGTTTATTTATTGATTTTATGTAGAAAATAGTGAAAGGAAACGGTTCACTTTTTAAATCAATTTTCGGAATGTGAAATCAGAAAATATCGATGTGGTTGCAATTCGATGTGTGCAAAGAAGTCATAATTGTTGAAACCTCTCATCGTGGGAGTCGTGGATTGCATGTAAATACCCTGATTATACTGGAATTATTTGTAATCAACGCATTGTTTGGTAATTTGGCAAAATAGAGAAGTTCATTTGAAAAGTAAAAATAATTTCATCTATAAATATAGAATTAAGCGCCCTCACCCTCTTGCCCATCAAAAAATCACGATTGGTTAACAACCAACCAATCATCGAACGCTGGAAACTGCCAAACGAGGCTCTTAACTTTGGACGCTTAAAACCCATTAGGGGGGAGAGGAGTTTCCCTAAAGTTTATAATATATATTCTGGAAAAAACTAAAGGAAGAAAATTTCATTTGTACATATGAGGTGAAGATCAAAATAGTAGATAAATTCAAGACTTTTCCCCCTTCAAAAGTATCGGTAAAAGTAACCTACTGAATAGTGACTTAAAGCAGTGGCGCATTTAGAAAATGCTTTTGGAGGGGGGACATATAAAAAAAATATTGTTTAGAATCTCGTTAATCCATTCGTGCGCGTCAGTGGTAACCAAATCCTGATATATAAAATCTCAGCACGCTGCTGCTGCTCCTGCTGCAGCGTGTCATTTTTTTGTGAAAAAAACCACTCTGATTTCCCTCACTTTTGCTTGAAAATTTAAATTTCCCGATTTTTCCTATCAAAATATGAAAAATTATAAATTCCTTATCTTCTCCAAGTATTCTACAAGAGTGCAAATCTTGCAATATGTACTGGAGGGTGTTCCACACCCCCCAGACCCCCCGGTTTACAATTTTACCAACCGAAAATGTTATTAAACTAACTACGATTAGGACTAACCGGGAAATTTGAATTTTTAGGTAAAAATGAGGGAAATTTAATCTTCGGATAGAAACAATTAAAACTTGAAAAGCATATTTATTTAATTACCTTACTGCTCATGGAGTTTAGCAGTAACTTTCTGTGTTGCTTGGAAAAGTTAATTATAAAAATATAAAGTCGAAATTGTAAATCGGGGGTCTGGGGGGTGTGGAACACCCTCCAGTACATTTTGCAGGATTTCCATTCTTTAAAGAATACTTGGAGAAGATAGAAAATTTATAATTTTACAAACTTTGCCAGAAAAAAACGAGAAATTAGCAAATAATGTATTTTAAATTAAATCTAAAAGTAAAGAAAATTGAAATTGGATTAGAATCTACTTTGTTTATCTACTTTTGCTGCATGAATCTTCTCAGAATTGGTAATAATTTCTACAAAAGTAAAAAAACTTTTATACTTATTGACTAACCAGAAACAAAAGTACTTCATGTTAAAAATTCCGATAAAAAATATTTATATTTTAATTTATTATTAAATTAGTAAATAAACTAAAAAGATTCGATCCCACTTTATTCTAAGTTTACTTCGAGGTTTTATCTAACCCAGTTTGTTTATCTGAAACAATATCCTGATATATAAAATCACAGAACGCTGCTGCTCCGAGTCATCCTTGGGGAGGTGGTGGGGGGGGGGGGGGGCAATTGCCCCTTAACCCCCCTCTAAATACGCCACTGTCTTAAAGTAAGTTTTCCTGATTGAAGGAAAAGTAGTTTCAGTTGCTTGATACACATACACTGATTGGTCAGAGAGTAGAAATTGGATCAAATCAAAAATATTCGAATCGAGGGAAAAACCGCTGGGGAAATTTGGTGTACAAATCCAAGGAAATTTAGGAAATCTTAAGAATACTAACAGACAACTTTTGTTTTTTGTTTTTTAATTTTTCAAATTTTCAAAAGAAAATCTCGATACAATCCAAGGAAATCTGAGAAAATTTTAGGAAATTCGGGACAATCTAGGAAAATCCAAGAAACTTCATAAAAGGAAATCTGATGTGTAAAAATTTGATTTGCGTTTTCGGTTCTAATGTAATTTTACTTTTATTAAGTTAATTCGATTGCCCAAGTTGTCAGGCCGCACTGATCACTTAATTTAGATATCTCCAAAGACAGTAACACACACCGACAAAATAAGGATTTTATAATGAAAGATAGTACAATAGCGGTCATGGAAATTGTATCAAGAATAATTATTTTTTCATATTTTAAAATGAAGTCCGAGTCCAACTAGTCAATTTTTAAATAAAATTTAATCAATCTCAAATATTTCCTACACCTGATCTATGACCGCTACTGTATATTGGCTTTATTGAAAGCAAATGTTTATTGTGTTTGTAGTGAGTGAGGAGTTAGTCACAGAGCAAATTTTTGTACTTCAGATTTTCCCCTGGATTGACTTAAGATTTCCATTTTGAAATGGTGAAAAACCAAATAAATAGCTCATTTATAGCCCAAATCATTCAGATTTCCTAATTTCTTAAGATTTCTTGAATATCCCCAAATCTCAGATTTTCCTTCAGTTGTGCACCAGGATTCCACAATTCCCCCCGGTAGTGAATTTATAAAATTGACAGATAAGTGAAGCGCAGGAGAGTTTGCCAAAAATTACAAATGAGCCCCAAAAATGAGATTTGCTCCGAATAAAACAAATTATATTTTTAATGCAGTTCAGTAAAATAAATTTATTTTCTTTTTTTATTTTCACGTTAAAAATACAGTTTGTTTTATTCGGAGCAAATGTCTATTTTGCGGCTCATTTGTAATTATTTTTATTCTTATCTAATATACTCAAGATTAGTGGCAGCTGGTACGAAGAGAGCGATGGGGCGCCCGCCCCTCTCCCGAAACAAAATTTTACAAAACAATGCAAATAGTGACACTTCTAAATATATGTCAGTATTTCAATATCGATTATTTAAACTTATGATTCAGCTAATCAACTTTTAAACTGAACTTCGTAGATTATTTGAAAAGGAGTTTAAACTCTGAAAATTAAGACTTTGGGCCGGGGAAATTTTTTTGAAAATTAAAAAAGAAAAGTAAATTGTAAAAATTATGTTTATTATACAATTTCTGAAATTCATCGAGGGTCGAAAAATCTGCAAAACTATTCCATTTTACTCAAGAAAATCTAGAGAACAAGGACTAGTATTTCAGTGTCAATATAAACCCAAGCTCAACTAAGGGGGCGTCCATTAATTACGTGAGGCAATTTTAGCGATTTTTCGACCCCCTCCTCTCCCGCTAGTGAAATGTCGTAAGATTAGGCTCAATCCTCTCTCGCCCCTCTAATCTCACTTGAAATTGTTTCTTGTGGAAAGAAAAATTACATGATATTTGCCGAGACCCCCCCCCCCTACCCCTGTGAAATTTGGTGAGATCCGGCTCGACTCCCCCCTAAACGCCTGAGCTTGAGTTTAAATTGACACTGAAATATTAGTCTGTCTTTTCCAAATTTTCTTTATTTAAATGGAACATTTTCCCAATTTTTTCAAATCTCAATCAATTTCAGAAATTCTATAATAAACATATAGTTTTAAGATTTACTTTGTTTTTGAAATTTTCGAAAAAATTTCACTAACCAAAATCTTAATTTTCTTAACTTTCGCTTAAAAATAAAAAATGTACTGAGTTCCTCTGACAAAATTGGTGCAATTTGAAATTCCTGGACGAATGGGAACCATACCCCCCAAACCTCCCGGGCTCAAGAAACGATGATTTGTAATAATATTAAAAAAAATTTAATTTAAATTTAAATTAAAAAAAAAATGAATATTATAAATATGTACAATAAAATACAAAAAATAATTTTAGAGTCGGGGAGCTACAAAAATTTTTACGTTTTTCTAGGGTATTTCTTATATTAAATCAATTAGAATTTTCTATTGTAACCAAAATAGTAAATAAAAATTGATTATTCAAAATTCAGTAAATGTATTCAAGTTTGATAAATATTAGCATAATAAATGAATATGCAACAATTTTAAAATACTTCCCCTCCGACTCCAACAAAACGGAAGCCATGGCCATGGCCGAAAACCTGTAATATAATATTTTTTATTTTTTTTTCATTTCTTTGATTATTTTCTAGAAATTCCCCCTCTTCCCACATATTTCAGAAATCTGACCGCCCCTGACTCAGGCACTTTTATAGGTTTCAAACTGAACTTGAATTTAATTAATTTATCTTGTATAGTTTCTATTATATTTTGATTAGTTTTTTCGTTTTTTGTTCAATATTTACTGCTTTTATTTTGTCTAGCCCCCCCTCCCAAGTTGCTTAATGTCGACTCAACCCACCGGTTTTAAATTAAAATAAAAATTAATTATATTATATTATTTATTTCAATTTATTATCTTTTATTCAAATAGTTAAACCGCAGACTTCCTGAACGAATGGCCTAATTTCAAAATTATTTATAAACGTAATTTTCTTAAACTTATTTATTTAAAAATTTAATTTTATGAAAATTGTAACCTAGATTATTTTTATACCTCGGTACCGTTTTATACGGTGCATAAATTTTAAATATAGAAATGTAAATTTAAAATAAATTTTTTTGTAGATAAGGTACCTACTCCTTTAAAAGTCTTACTTAAATCAATAAGTATGATAGCACTAATAATTTTTATTGATCCCGATTTTTTTAAACAACTTTAATAACAAATTATTTATAAAGTCAACATTTTAATTAATTAATAGCTTTGCATTCCCGAATCGATTGTGAATGAATGAACAAAGTCCAACTTTATTTCTATTATATTTCAGAGTAACAGTGCAGTGGCGTAGTTAATATCAAATTACCCAATGAAATAAATCTACATAGGAACATAAAGAAAATCAAAAATTTTCTATATTAAAAATTAAAATATTTCTCGTTAATTCATTCATGCGCGTCAGCGGTAGACAGCCAACTGTCAGCGACTCAAAAAAAATAGTCAGTAGATTATACCGAGTACCGTGACCCCCCACTAAGGCAAAAAATTTAAATGCGTAAAAATAATTTTGCAAGCAACCCAAGGTACGACTACACAGGCGGAATGATGTCATTGTGAATCATCTGAAAAAAATACTCACTGCGCCATTGGCGGTGATGCCTTCTGGTAGAAAATTATAAAAATCCATATTTTGTAGCTGTCCAACCATTAGAAGAGGAAATTCTGACATTATTTCTCTTTTCTTCGCCTTGAAATTTCCACTCAATGCAACGCCACTGACTGACGTTTCGTTTGACGTAATGAAAATAAATGAAGTAGTGACTGATGAGTGCGAACGCGAAGTTGTTAGTTGGTTAGGTTAATTTTGATAGTGGTGGTATTTCGTTGATAGTTATTTATTATTATTTGGTGGGAGCTTAATACGAAGGTCATATTTTGTATCAGCGTGCGTTAGTTAGTTGTTCTTTACCGTATGTTGAAATTACGATAAGGTTATATCACGTTATATGACAGTTTGAGTGTCACGAGTTATAACCACAACGTTTAGTCAAATATGAGTTGGTTTCTTTCAACAATAACAATAAAAAAGTTCAATCATGTGTGCTTATGCTGAGTAGGATTCGTCTTAAAATTACAAGTGTAACCTCCAATTATACCATGCACAACTTGTGGACCACTGGCAGAATCTTATCTCGTGCTATTTGGAATGGAATATCTAACATTTCCACTGCCACTGACCCAAATCTACAACGAAGGCAGGACTCTTTTCTCATATCAGGAGTGTCTGGTTTTGCTAAAGAAAAGAGAATAACTAAAAGACTGATCCAAGGCAAGTTTGGAGACGATGCCTGGTTCACTGCCAAATGTCGAACAGCCGATGTTTTGGGTAAGTTAACCTCTGCACCACAATGACGTCAAAAGCTTTGTTGATTATAATTAATACGGCATAGATCACTAAATTTGATATGTCTAGGTGTCGCCGATGGTGTCGGAGGATGGAGAGAATACGGGATCGATCCTGGTGAATTTTCATCCACCTTAATGCAAACTTGTCATCAACTCGTTCGAATAGGATTATTTTCACCCACTAACCCCTCCGATCTTATTGCACGCAGTTATTGCGAATTACTTCATCACAAACAAGCAATTTTAGGTAAGTGCTGCTTTTTAATTTAAATGTTAGGTTAACTTCTGATCTAACTACCCCAATTTTGATTTTGCCTTTTTTTCAACAATTCTAATCTCCAAATAGGGAGGGTTGAACATTCTTTTGTTTCATTTTTCTATGGGAAGGGATGGTCGTTATAATTAAACCACTCGTTAATGAATTGGCAAGGATAACTGAAACTAATTCATTAACAGAATTTTATTTTTTGTTTACTTCCTCGTACTGGTGTTACAAAATCAGGATCAATAACCTGAATTTTTTTGTCTTTTAATTTTGCAAAGTTTTAAGATAGGTAACATTACAAAATTGATTAGGACTTCCAGAAACTAATTTGAATAACCACCACAAAAATTTAATTACCATGTTTTCGTGTATCGCGTAATATTGATTTAAAATTTAGTGAAGCCTACTTTTTGTTTATTTTTGTTGTTATCGGTTAACAAGTGAGAAGCACCAGATAGCCTAGTTTGATGGTTTGATTTCTAATTATTTAAGATTTTTGATTAAAATTGTATTTATAAATTGCAAGCAATTGACAATCATTTCATCAGTGATAATGTTATCTACTTCTATCTAGGTTTTTTCCTAGGGTACAAATTTATCTCAGGTGTAATAGAGAATTTGCAAAGTTGCTTAGAAGCTATAATTATATTTCTGCGAAACTACCATCTGCCACTAAATCTAATTGGAAGTCTTCCTGCTGCTTATTGATTTTATTCCAAACCTTAGATGTCAGATAGTTAACAAATGTGAAACTTTTGCACTTCACAGTTTTTACAACCGCCAATCACAGATGATAGAGATGATGATGAGAATTTACATAATCAACTTGAAAACATAATCTTGTGATTGATAAATCTTGACCATTGCACACACTTTTGTAAGTGCTTTAAAGATTCTAGAATTAAAACGCAAAAAATAGTATAATTATATACCACAAAACTGAAGTATTTTTAAGATCACTTGCGAGTTTTAAATAATCTCTCCACTTGTGATTAAAAGTGGCACTTTAGTCTTAGATACCTACGCTATACTATATTTTATTATATTTTACGTATTAATTTATTTGTAGATATTTTAAACAGCTGCATTTTGATTTTAATCAAGTTTTTTGATAATGCCCACCTGATGAGATTCTAGTAGTAATAATATTAACTGTTGGAAATAGCAGCAGTGTAGAGCCTTCACTAATCAATTGGGAAGCGGGAGACTACGGTTCAAATCCTCGTCGCATCGGATACACTGCCATTTGTGCTTGGATCCTTCTTGGAAATTATTGAAATTCTTTAGATTGGAATTTGTTTAGAAATCATTCAAATTCCAAGTCCTCTCCATACAATATATTAGAGATGCTTACCCCTTGGTGCAATATTTGATCTGTGTGTTATGGGAAAGGCAACTGAAAACCAACCCTTTAGCTATTTTTCCTTCTTTCTTCTTTAAGTGACATACACTATGCAGTGCGTAGGCGATCACTTGGCTGAAGTAAAGATGACCTACCAGGGAATTTAATTAATGAAGTGGTTTCACGTTGCCTTCCCCATAGCCCGCGGTTGCCCGCTTCACAGCCGGCTGGTGTAGATTTTACACCACTGCTAGCCCTAGTTGGTCATTTTGACTTTGGCCGAATATGGCACTCAAAGAAGAAATTATTGTATTCCAATTTTCATTGATTTCCAAAATACCCCATTTTTCATTCTTGTTTAGTGAAATTAATCAATTAATCTTAATATTTTTTTTTATTTTTCAATTAACAGATTTTGGCACATTTGATGATGATGATATATTTGCTCACAGAAGGAAAAGTTAATATTTAATGCAATAAATCACATAACATGGATATAAAACTTTCGGACTTCCAAACCGGAGGGCCAGGGTATTACAGATATTTTGTTTAATATTCATTATGATGTTAGATAAGTTAAATATTTGCCGAGACCCTCTCTGCCCCCGTGAGATTGGCTGAGATTCGGCTCGACCCCCTCCTCCCTAAACGCTTCACGTCCCCTAATGATAAGATAACACTGGTTTGCAAATACATTTTTTTTTCGAGCCCTGATGCCAGTCCTGCTGATTCTTATGTAAAATAACCTCCTGAATCCGAATATGACCTCCGTTTTCCCTCATCACTCGCCGTTCCGAGACATGCCTCCCCCCAAATCTATTTTTATCAATTTTCGATAATTACATTTCTTCTGGTAAGCTAGAGAGGTGAAAAGTTAATATTTGTAGCAAGAAAGTTGATTTGGGAGAGAACTAGTCCCCTGAAATTATAAAAAAATCATTTGAAATGATCGAATTTTCCGTTTTTTTTGCTCAATTTGCTCAATAATAGAGCCGCCATGTTCTTGATGAGCGCCACCAACGGTAAGGTAAATCGCGAATATTTTATACAATATAGTTTGGTATTAAAAGCACCATTTACCTATCCTGCACCCGGCGCATCCCCCCTTGACTTATCCCTTGGTGTAAACGAATACCCATTGATGTTTACTAAGAGTTGATAAAAACTTAAAAAACAATTTTAAAATATTTACAATATTCTTTATGTTTTATTTTATTTTTTCTGAAGGTACCTTACGGTTTCACCAAAATATAGATTGCGTTATCAACAAGTTGCCTAACTTTTAAGCAATATAAAAAAGATAATTTGATAACTTCGGGCACCAGAAAATAAATAACGAACAAAATAAAATACTGTAGGTAATTTAACAAATCCCGATTAAAAATTATGCATTTTATACCTACATACCTATAATCTAATTTATCAGTTATATCAATATTTAAAGCTAAAGTAATAATAAATTAGTGTTAAAAATAAACAAAATACCCCAGCTTTATTGTTGTAAATTAAACAAGAAAATATTTTATTATGATTCACAATGTTATTATAACAGATAGTATAATATTTATTTAATTTTATTATCGGTGAAGGAATTTCAAAATTCTAACAGGTTTTCTTTTTAAAATAGTTATGTGAGAAGGGCGGAACCCCATTACCCCAGGATTTGCTACACAAATTTTGACTATCAATCTTGCTAAAAAATAAAAAGAGATTGTTTATTTGATGAAAATGTTATATTGTTTTTTGTTATCTCGAATAGAACAAGCTTCCACTGATCAAATGTCAGTCAACCTGTGATCCTAATAGAATGTTAAATATTTAATCTTATCTACCTTGTGAAAAGACAACATTTACCCCTCAAACGATAATGTCATTTTGACCGAGTGTTTGTTTCATGAATAAGTTTCTATTATAATACAGAGATTGTACTTTGAAGCCTAGTAATCAACCAACACTGGGATTTGTAAATATTAATTTTTTAAAGTCCCAGCACTTGGGTGGTCATTTTTACACAATTCAATTGTTGCAAACGTTTATTCTGGGAATTAGATTACATAATCATGAGGAAATTGTTCATTTCCATAAATAGACTTTCTTTTATTTAGCTATTTTACCAAATGCTGTATTAAAAAAAATTATTATTGCAGGTAGCAGTACAGCTTGTGTAGTAATATTAAATAAAGAAAACAACACACTTTACACTGCCAATATAGGAGATAGTGGATTTATGCTGGTACGACGTGGTAAAATCATCCACAAGTCGGAAGAACAGCAGCATTACTTCAATACACCTTTTCAATTATCACTTCCCCCACCAGGCCAACAAGCCAACGTACTTTCCGATCAACCCGATTCGGCTATCACCAATAACTTTCTAGTTGAAGACGGTGATGTAATTTTAGTTGCCACCGATGGTGTATTTGATAATCTTCCGAGAAACATTCTTCTCACCGAACTTTGCAAGGTTTGTAATGACGTTTTCGTTTGTCCTGTTACTTATAAATTATGTTTTAGGTTCAAGGTGAACGTTGTGCTAGTAAATTACAGAATGTTGCCAATTCTATTGCATGGATGGCACGAAACCTTTCCTTCGATGAGACGTATTATTCACCCTTCGCAAAACGTGCTCGTGCTAGTGGAATAAATACGATAGGTAAGTTTATTCAATAATTATTGTGAAATTTAGGTGTGCAAATTGAAGGCGATTGCTTTTTGTATTGTCATGCAAAAGAAACTTTTTTATTGTAAAACTGCTCAAGTGTGAAAGTAATTTATATAAAAAGTATATTTCTTGATACTGAACAATTTGGCAACCAGTAGATTTTGAACTTATATTCTGCTATTTTTCTTTAGTTTTGTCTTCATCATTTTAATTATTATTGTGCTTGGTGTGGCGTCTTGTAGTTTTTGCTTTGGGCTTTGATGTTCATCCGACAGTTAATAAAAGAAAAGTAGAAATTTTGGTCACTCATAAACCAGAGCTGTCTGCAAGTATTTGAAATGCTACTCAAAAAAGTTCAGCTAAATTTTTGAAGAGGGGTAAACTCACAATTATAAAAATTATTGTTAAAAAATATATTTTTTCAAACTGAACATTACAATATAATATAGGAAAACAATCAACTATCTTAATTACAATACATTTTTAACTTTGAAAAGCTAGATTAGATGGGTAATTGCCCCATTGGATGCTTATTTGGAAAATCCCAAAAAGAGTACTGTATTTGAAATACTAACAGCTGCTCTGGCAATAACCTCTTCTTTATCCTTCCGTCCATCATTTTCATCGACTCCTTTCCAATTATTAGTACGAAAACTTATTGAGATGATTTTTTTCTAGGTGGGAAGCCAGACGATATAACCGTTATATTGGCAACAGTATCAATGTGATTCAACTTCCAGGCCTTAGTCGAAAAATTGTCATCGTCATTAGTATTTTTCATTCATTTTAACATTTTGTCGCATGGTTGACTTGTTCAAATTATAACTACTATAAGTGCAATTTTCGAAAAACTTGTGTATTCAAGTATAGGTGTCTTTTTACTTTAAGTAAAAGAATTAACATCGGTGAATCATGTGCCTCTCGATATTTAATTTATAAATTTGAAGCTGTTGCTTATTGGCTGAATGACGTAAAATTAACCTACGATTTAAGGTTCCTCTTAGAAATGTGGCAATTTAATTTTGGTTTATTATCGTGAACGCTTACTTCAAGTGAAATGTATCAATGCAAATTATTATTATTATTAAGTTAGTAGATATTACAGATAGGGTGCTTGATGAATTTGTTGTCGAAAAGTTGTTAGAGTGAGTGGTCTGTTAATTTTAGATTACGGAAACTTTTTAAGGTTGTGCTCAATTCTCGAAGCTTTCTGATTATAAAATCATTTTTGTGAGCAAGGCTGCTGTTTTCCTTCCAAAAATGAAGGATTTTCTTACCGAACAATTGAAAATGTGATTTCTTGATAACCAATATGTGATTGATTTGTTTACCAAGTCCTTTATTATTATTATTAAGTTTATTCTTGTATAAGAGATGGAAAACCTGGCGAAGGCCACAAAATTTAAAATGATGCTTTCAATTTAATTGAGCATAGGTTTCTGTTTTTATGTTAGACAAAATTTCTCAGGTGTACAATTCATTATTATTATATTACTTAGTTTACTTTGTTTCGACTCAAAAATTTTTATTACAATTTTGTCGATAAAAATTGCTTAAAATTGATGAGTGGAAATAGTAGTTGGTGGAAGGAAGTATGATGCATTCATCTTAGGTTCTAACTATAAATTTTGATATTTACTTACAAAACTTCGATTAAGTTTGTTTCTTTGATATTTTTGAGTCAATTCATCAACAAAATTTTAGTGTGTTTGTTCGATTGTGCTTTAGTGATGAATAAACCAAATGACGATATTGAAACCTAATATTTAGGTATTTATAAAACCGGCAAGCATAGCACTTGGACGGTGATTAATTTTAGTTGTTGAATAAATAGTTGTTATTGACAAATCGGCCTTTGTATTATTTTCCTGTCCGAAACACAAGAACACGTTTTATTTCATATTTAATTATCTATGTACAATATTTTCAGGTTTACTTTTTACATAATTACATAAACACTTAAACAATTTTACCTGAAAGTACATAAGGTGATATTTTTTAAATATTAAACAAAATAGCTTAAAATAAAATCTATTTTCTTTCACACACAGAATAGTTCCAATTATCACTCGTATAATTACTCATAAAAGATTAAATTGACCTAAGTGTTCTTGTATCTTATGGTTGCACTGCTACACTCATTTTATTTGGCGATTTTATTGTGCTGCTGGAGGTTCACCGTTATTTTCTTGTGCGTTTCGTCCCCACTCAAAACCTCCTGGCCTTTCTTCAGGAAGTGGTGTATAGTCAGGATCGTCTGGATTTGCGTCAAATATTGTCCTCCTGAAAATGTAACTTACTTTCAGAGAAAGTTGCATTCAGAGTTTGTCACTTACAGTAAAGAAGGCGTTCTTAAAATTTTAAATCCTCCCCTTTGTTGTGGAAAAACGTCTTCCATAAAATAATAGATGTGTCCCACCACGATTCCCATTAAATCCACGTAAACTGCATTTCCTAATAATAGAGAGAAGGCCAAGAGAACCCATGGTAGGTAGGGGGCCTAAAATGTGGATAGTTTAGCATAAAACTGTAAATTAATGCATTGATTTGTTACCTGGAAATTAAGGAGACCGAAAAAGTTCATCCGGATGAATGGATTTCTTCTTGACCACACATAAACTAACATTATTGTGAACGCTTGTCCCAAGAACAGCAAATTGACAAAAAATCCAAAACCCTATGATGGAGTTAAGGCAAATAAAATTTATAAAAAACAGACGGTAATTTATCAATACAACAATAAATTGGAATATTTAATTCAAATTTGGAAACTTCAATTGATTGCCAAGCTTCCAATTTAAGATTCTATAAGCAAAACTGCTAATTGAAAAAGTTCAGAAAAAGAAGCAAGAGAAAATTGAGCAAAGCAAATTTTCCTTTATTTAAGAGTCGACAGCCAGATTTGATTCAGAAAGAAAAAATAATACGAAATAGAGATTGCCTTTGAGTTTTTCCAAAAAGAAAATTTTGATTAGAATTAAAAGCTTTTTTGCTCCAGCATGCATTTGTAGAACCTAGTTTCGAACTAGCTCCTAGTAGATCAGGGATATGCACTACCGTGACCTCGTGAATTGTGGTTTTGCGAAATTCCACAATGAATATTCTGGTGTAGTAGGATATTTTAAGAAAAATCGTTTGGCTTGAAAAATATCAGCTAGTTTCATGTTTTTCATATTAGCTTTTACGAACTCAATTTACTACGTTTAACAATTGCTTGAGATAATTGTTGAAGTCATTCAGTATATTATCTGTCTTCTTATTAAAAACTCGCGAATGAAACACTCATCAGAGTTTAAAATAGAATTTTTCTTTTGAACACAATTATTGAGAGATTCAGAGATCGACAGCTTATGTTAATGGGAAATCTGGTGTAATCAGTGAAAAATCTTAGGAAATAGAAAATTCGAGGAAGTGTAGAAAATTTCGAAAATCCGATCCAAAGAAATCTTCCGAATACTAACTTTTTCGAAAGGAAATCCGGGAAAATCTTTCAAAAATCTCTTCTTCACGTGCCTATTTGTTACTGGATGTTAGCGATCATCTTGGCTAAGCCCAAAGATATATTTTGGGCTTTAAATCACTTCAGTGTATTCGATGCGATCAGGATTTGAACCGCGGTTGCCCACTTCCCAGTCGGCCGGTGTAGGCTTTACACCTTACTGCTGGTATTCAGTCAAGATGATGTACTAAGGAAATTTATTTATGGAGTGGTTTCCCGTTGCCTTCCCCATAAGCCCAAAGATCGAACATAGGCTTTAGATCACAGCAGTGTAGTGTAGTCGGCGCGACCAGGCTCTGATCCGCAGTTTACCACTTAGTAGCCCGTCGATTTAAGCTTTACACCAGCAATAAGTCCACTTGATAGGATGGGGTTACATGGAAATCTAAAAATCAGTCTTGGTGACAGTGAAATGAGCAAAATCGAAAAGTCCATCCAATAATGAGAATATTAAAAAAGTAATTAAACTTTCCAGCTTCGGTTAATTTTACACTGACCGAGAACAGAGGGGTCAAGTCATGTAATATATAGGGAAATTCACAAAATCTGTTGAGATTTTCACAGACCTTGGAGGAGACACAGGGGTACACATTTTTGCTTCATAATTTATTCCTCAGCTGAGACACTTAAAAGGATTGATGATGTAAACAAACTGACTCCCTTGAAACTGAATGCATACAAAAATATAAAATTGAAAAGAAACTACTTCTACTTCATTATGATTAGTCCATAGTCCACCTCAAAATGTATATTATCCAAAACTCAAAAAGTTCTCTAGAAAATTTTCTTTTTGTGAAAACATGAAATGTTAAACTTGCTAGTCATTCAATAAAATTACAAGAAAAAAAAACGTCTGTTGACCTACATCTTTGTAAACTTACCAAATTAGAACTAACATGCAAACTTTTAAATATTTTACTGCCGAAAAAGGATACTATCATACAAATACCACCAAATAAAAACATCATAACAAAGTCGGATGTTCTACTCCTGAAGGAGCCTTCTTCCAACATTCGACAGTACCTATACGTAAATATCATATTAAAGAAAAAGTTAAATCCAAAGGCTCCAAAAAATAAAAACGTAGTTAGCAATCTCCACACTTGGCCTTTGAGTATTAAAATCGGATTGAAATACAATTGAAACGGAGAGGCCAATTCCAATTGCTAAAATGAAATATCATAATTAATCTTAAAATTTTAATTGATAAATTTAAATATACAGACCACTGCCATGGTAGTTATAACACAAGCAGTCGTATATGCCCTCGTAACAGGGGGCATATTTAAATATTCTTGTCTCAACGTTTGATAAGCCATTTTGTTTCACTTTCACACAAATTTCATAACTAAACTATCGTCATACTTCAAATAACATGAAGACCTGAGTTCTTGGATTTTTGCCACATCAGTCATACGATTTGTTGTTAATTTGACGTTTCTAATGATAACAAATTAGGAACTTTTCCGGCTGTAGATGGCAGCACGTTTTCTAATGAGGATGAGTTCATACCAAAACTGTTCGTTGGTGTTCAGCTTATCGACCGAAACCGAGAGATTCGCTGGTGAAGGGAAATTTGCAGAAATCTTAGCCAATCAAAAAATCAATCTAGATTTCCCCTGGATTATCTCAGATTTTTCCTTCCTCGTGAAGTTGTTCATTAGGTGCACACGCACCCTTACCTGCTTCATCGCGCACTCGCATTTCATTTGTTTTGAGTCTAACTTTCTTCTCGAGTTTTTCTGTCAGTTCGAACTCGAAACTTTTTAATTATTATAATTATAAATTGAAATGGTTTTGACGAAAGAGTATAGAATATGTATGCCGTTGACGGTGGAAGAGGTAATTTTTTTGCATTGTCGTTTCCTGTCATCTTAAATTTCCGTTTGCAGTATCAAATAGGACAACTTTACATGATTGCCAGGCATAGCATGGAGCAGTCTGGTAACGGAGAAGGTGTCGAAGTTGTAGAAAATAAAGAATGCGAAGATCCTAAACACGGAAAGGGAAAATTCACGGAAAAACGAATTCATCTTTCCAGGTTTTAGTTACAATTTTGAGGTTATCCTGTCAACTTAATTTTTCTTTTCTAGTCGTTTGCCATACTACATTCAAGCAATGATTCCTAAAATCTTTTACGTGACTGAAAAAGCTTGGAATTACTACCCTTTTACCGTAACCGAATATACAGTAGGTAATCTCGCTTGTCAGTTCCAAACTGCACTAACACATTTTCTTCTAGTGCTCCTTTTTACCGAGGTTCTACATTTCAATTCTAACTGCCTATGAAAATAATAACGGAATAACAGATAACGTAGGTTTTTCAATTCATTCCAAGTTGAGATTTCAAATTTTCCTTTTAGTGTCTCGGTTTAAGTCCTGAAGAATTAGCAGAGCGAACTGTTGAAAATGTAGATATAGCATACGACGAGGTTAGTGCAAAGCACTATAGAGAAGACGAAGATCCACGCTACTTTCAGTCGAAGAAAACCAAAAGGGGTCCATTAATCGAAGGTTGGAAAAATACTTGTGCGCCAATTATGTGTTCGTATAAAGTAGTCAAGGCTTCTTTTGAAGTTTGGGGTCTGCAGACTCGAATTGAAGAATTTATTCATACGGTTTGTTATTTTTTATGTATCTGCATGTTTTTTAAAAGTGGAATTTCAGTGTATTAGGGAAATTCTGCTTGTTGGGCATCGGCAAGCTTTTGCCTGGGTTGACGATTGGATAGAAATGTCCTATGCAGATGTGTGTAAATTTGAAGCTAATTTACAATCACAAACAAATAAATTAGTTCAGGTGAATAATGAAGATTCATCAGAGAGTCCGACTGCAGGTGTAAATGATTCCGACTCCATCACTAATCATTCAGATGATTCCACATCAATCAGGGAACCTACTTCTCCTAAAACCCCCAATAGTAAAAAAGGTGGATACTTTTCTTGGTTTTAAATAGCTTAATGTTTTTAATTTCATTAATTTTAAGGAAGTATCCCTTTAGGTATTTTTTGCACAATGCTGTTAGACCAATTTTTAGTTCAGTTGAAATTTTTAATTTGTAATGTTGTATGCATATCTTGAATACTAAAGAAAATGTTGCTGTATTACTGTCAGGCCAATGTGAAATATTTATAGACAAAATAAAAGACTTATAAAATTTTCCCGACAATAGAAATATTTTAATCCTTGGGTAGGGGAATTCCTGGTTGTAAAAAGATTTTTTACTATTTATTATTTTTCTTTTTTACGCTGTATTGTTAGGTTAATAACTAAATATGTTTTTGGTTATAAATTATTTGTTTAAACAAATTAATGCACTTCTTGTAGTTTTCAAATTATTTATTCTTGGCGACGCGGTTCGACCTTTTAACGGGCCTTCCTCATGCCAAAAAAAATTTCTAACAGCCACATAACATGTAAATTATTTAAATAATTTGTAAACCCAAATGTCATTCATTAGATGAAAATCAAAACACACAATTTACAGAAACCACGAACGGACTACAATATTAATCGTCGACCCCCAATTATTTTGTCGTATATTCGAAAAATATCCTAATACTGTACGACAGTATAATTGCGGGTCGACGTAATGTAAATGTCGACTTGTTATCGCCCTATGATAAGACCCGCGAGTTGGTACAGTGGCGTGCATGTTCTTTCGAGTTGTACGTTTAATAAGTTGTTGTGGGTCTTTTCTTTTTGGGCTCTGCAGTGGTATTTCTGTATTTCGAGGGCTTCCAGCAGTTTGCGTATTTGTGTGTTGTCTTCCGCATGTAAAACTCTTGTAGCGTCTACGTTGAGTCGGTAGTTGTTAGAGGCCAGGTGTTTCCTGACTGGAATTTTGGTTAGTCTTCTGGTGTTCTTTTTCTCTTATCTCTAGGGCGTGGCCTGTCTTTCCTATATATGTGGCTCGAAACATGTCGAGTTCTATTTCTGTCCTTATGACATGTCATTTCGACCCTTAAGAAAGTGCTCCGTAGAACACTCTGCGTTTATAATTTGAATTTACAATTATTTTTAAAAAGTAAAATTTTTATTTATAACCAAATACAACTAACTGGTAATTATACCTCCACATTCTACCTGTATAAATATGTTTTCTTTATTCAATATGAAAAATCAAGATAAACATTGCTAGTTTATTCAAAATGAAAAAAAAATTAAATAAATCGAATTGGTTTATTTAGCTACTAGAAGCTCATGATCCTCTACTTTCACTGTAATCTCCCAATTTTATTAGCTCGGTAACTTAATGAAGTTTAATGTAAATTAAATGATCCAATTGGAGAAGCATTACGTAAGAAAAGACGGAAAAAAAACTTTAGCTGATTATTGATTCTAGGCTGTAAATTCTAATTGTCACTTATTGTATTGACCTAGTAAGCCGCGTGATCAACTGCTACCGCTAAGGTACCCAGTTCGAATCCTGAGAGATACTAACCTTCTTATGACTGTTTCCGTGCTTGCATGGAACCGTTAGTTTCTCTGTGGGTTCCCTAATCTGGTTCAAGCATCGTTAAATAATTTTTTTTGTAACAAATTATCTAGAACATCATGGATAGATTCTATTTTCTGATTTTCGTAATTTTCCTTATGGATTAAGGTTAGTCCAAGCTTCTAGCAAGTCTGGAACCGCCTCAAACAATTTTCAATTTAATTAAAAAAGTTGGATTCTCTTTGACTTCGGGGTCCGCGATTTATTCGAACTAATTGAATAATAGCTATCATCTATAAATTTTGTGGGTGTGGAAGGCTGTTATATTTCCAGCATAAAATTTTAGATTTCAGGTTAAATCCTCATTTTTAAGGATGTGTTTGTATTCACCTAGAATGGCCTTTTTATTGTAAGCTTTTTGTCTAATTTTTTTAGATATCCTCACGTTTTATAGAACGTGAGTCGTATGCTTGTATAAAGCAGTCATTTTTGTTTTCCTCCCTCAAAAGGACAAGCTTTAGCTTTCTAGAACTCTCGCCTACATATACAGAATCTCAATATTAAATTTAGTGCTTCCAAATAGCTTCTAGCATCAATTGCGCTTGTCAAATAATATTTAACTTAACTTGGTATCTTAATATATCATTAAGATAATTTATTACAAACACAATTAATGACAGAAGCTATTCTAGCATCCTGAGTGATCATCGCGGGTTCGAATCTCGGTGGAGGGTAAAATAATAAATATTTAATTAACAGTTTGTTGTTTATTATTTTTTGTACAAATACAATTTTTTTATGTGGAAGTTAAGGGGCTAACATTTTATTAATAATTAAAGCGTAATAAATCATTTTTGGAAACTAATAAGAGTCATATTACATAAATGTTCATCTTCGACGCTTCGTGTCGGCATATTGCCTTTATTACCCAAAGGCATTCGGTTTAGTAATTAAATTATTAAATAATCTGTTTTTGCATGAGCAAACTACATGATTAAGTCTTGGGAGTTTGATCGATATATTTATTACATATTATGTTGTTAAAATAATCAAACACGCAAACCAACCATTTGATCCATTGATATATATCCGTATGTAATTTTTTTTAACTTAAATTACCTATATGTATTACCTAGCCAACAGTGGCTCTATTAAAGTGGATTACGTTTTAATTAATTTAGTAAACAGCCTGTGTCGGTGTAGGTATTTATTTACCGATGAATTAAGTATATCTGAAAACTTTCTATTTACTGTTACATTTCCGACGATTTTTTCCATTTGTTCAAAAATACAGATAACAGAATGTTTTTTGGGAATTGTTACATAAATATTGAGTTAAAAAGCACAAGAGAATAACGCAACGCTTGGTATTTGTCTACCTATCGCGATTTTAACCGAAAATTTAATCAAATCTCGACAAAAACAATAAAATTTTACAAAATTCTCTATTATGAATAGAATAACCAATTGTACACACAAAGTTATTATTATACTCAATTTGTTTTTGGCCAATGGAAAAAGATCAAATATTTTCTTTCAAAGGAAATCCACTGCTCTATGAATTATAAATCCGACTGAATATGTGTGATAGTGAAACTGTTATTGCAAGTATTAATTCGATTTTAATGTTTTTAATGACATTGAATATGAATATTATCAATTCATAAAATTTAGTTTATATTAAAATTTATTTTTATTATCTATAATTAAAGAGATTATCTTATTTGTTTATATTCCAATTTCGTGACCCCCAATATAATAGATAGATTTTGGGATGTTCCTCGTGGGTTTTTTGGGTCAAATAAATAAAACACAATTATATCTTTACTGACTAGTTTCGATTTCTATGTAAATCCTCTTCAAAGTCTACAAAAAAGTACTTCAAAAACCCTCGAATACCTGTATACATGCATCGCATCAACCCCCCCATATATAACAGTCAAACTTACCAAAAAGAAAAAACAAACAATTTAAAATACAAGCAAATTCTTTCAACAATTTTGTATAATAATCAAAAATCATATCACACCTATGTGAATATAAATGTGTGTGAACGACCACTAACGTTATCTTCTTTCAGGACCGTGTTTCGGAATTTGTCTATTTAATAACCCCGCATAAATTTTGTTCAACCCTATCGTGTCAGTATTAAGATTGAGTGACGTTTCTTTATTCTCATTGATGTATATCATCTCTAATATCAATCTTTTGTGGAGGTCTCTCTCATAATCCAAGATTTCTATGTTCCTATTATCCTTACATATTTTGTGGCCTGTGTCTATGGTGTGTATTGATAGTCCCGTATTTCTTTTATTTGTCCTTATGTCATATTCATGTTGGTAAATACGCCGTTTCAGGTATTGTCCCGTTTGACCCACATATGTGGAACCACATTCACACTTCACTTGGTATACTATATTGCTTCTTAGTTGTTCTTCCAAACTATCCTTCCCGTATGTGAAAAGTGTGCCCACTTTTTTGGTACTATAGCAAACCGTTTTTTGCTCATCGGTGTTCAATAACTTGACCAACCGGTTTGACAGGCCTGGAATAAATAGAATTTTACCATATGTCAATTTTTGCTTCTGTTCAGATTCCGCTGGCACTAATTGCTTTTTCTTGTTTGTTCCTTTAAAGATGTTATTAATGAACTTTCTATGGTATCCATTTTTTATCAAAATGTTTGTTGCGATTTCATAGTTTTTTTCCTTAAGGTGGTTACTGCAGAACATTTCTATTTTGTCTTTGAACATTTTGACAATGTTAATTTTGAACGAAATCGCATTGGACGATTCAAAATTCAAAATTCGTCCTGAACTATCTTCTTTTCTAAACCAATCTGTAGTAATAGTACTAACATCCGATCTCAACAGTCGCAACTCCAAGTATGAAATCGATCCATCAGTTTCCTTTTCTATTGTGAATGACAATTCTTTTCCATTATGATTGAGTATACTCAACATTTCACATTCTTGGTTCTGGGGAACCGTTGTGAGGATATCGTCCACGTACAAATACAAAAACGGCAGGTCAAACGGTACCTTTCTTACACAATCCGTCAACAAGTCTTCCATGACTACCCATTGCACACCCTGAGGTCTGTCTATAATATTTTCCATCAAACATAAAGAAATTCCTTTCATACAACAATTTAATTATTCTAACAAAATATTCCCTCTCAATGCATGTCCATTTCTTTATTTCATTCCAATGCTTATTAATAGATGTTAATATGGCGTCTAAGGTAATATTAGTAAATAATGATGTAACATCATATGATACCAATCTATAACCCATTGGTAGATTTAATTCCCTTATCCCATTCACGATGCTTTTCGAATTTTCAATAATGAACTGATTTTCAATTGCAACATTTCTCAGGATAGCACTTACATATTTGGCCAATTTATATAATGGACCTCCTATTGCGCTAATAATAGGACGTAGAGGGATACCCGGTTTATGAATTTTAGGTAAACCATATGCTCTTGGTAACGTGGCATTGTTAATTTTCAAATTTCGTTTAGTATGTTCATCGATAAAACCCTCCTCATATAGTTCCTCTATCAGTTTGTTATTGATCTCCTGCACCCTATTTATTGGGTTAGTCTCGATCCTAGTGTATGTTGCCTCATCATTCAGTAACTCCAGCATTTTACTCTTGTAGTTTTCATCATTCTTAATTACCGTTTTATTACCCTTATCTGACCTTGTGATAATTAAATTTTCATTTTTCTTTAGGAATTCTTTAGCTTTCCGTAAACTAACATCCAATGGGTCTACTTTTTTTTTTTTTATTTTGTTTCATTTTATTCATATGATTGGTAATTATATTGACCGCCTCTGATCTTAATGTGTTACCATCCTTACCTTCTACACCCCCTCTTCTTTTTATGCAAGCTTCAACATCCGTTATCAATCTGTATAACGGAAAATCCTTTTTATTATGTTGCACTGAAAACCCTGGTCCTATTGCGAGAACACTTCTAACTGTGGCAGGGATTCTTACTGGTGTCAAATTTACAATCCAATCCTCATTGTCGATTTTCTCCCCCATTATGGTATGATTCTTCTTTCTCAACCATTCCAACTTTCCAATTTGCTTATGCTTAATTCTGTTAAAATGACATTCGTTTCTACGATTTTCAAACTCTAAAAATCTTCGTAGCACTCTCATACTAACCATAGTCCGAGCCTCGACTTTCAAATTCGACACCACCGTCTCCATCTCACGTAACTCCCATATCACTACTCTAATTTCCAAGTTGAGTATCGATCTTTTCAAATTTTCGATTATTCCATCTATTGCAAACTGAAATGGATGGCCTCTAGGAATAATAGGCCATACACATTTAAGATTTTGGGTTATGTGTTTAGGATAAATACCCTCTTGCCTACATTTCAGTAGAAATATTCTCTTATTCTTCAATGAACACACATGTTTCTGGTATTTCGACAATGCCTGCAAGGTAAGCTTAGCGTGCACCCCCTGGCTGAACTCGATGTCTCGGTAAAACGTTCCCGTAACTAATATATTCCAATTTCGTGACCGTAAATTTTGTTTACCATAATGTATGCATTATGTCTTGATTATACAATTTTTATTTTTTTAATTTAGTTGTGATTGTTTTAGTTTTAAATCGGGTCCGGTTCCTCCGAGCGAAATTTTAATCCCGCGCAGAAAATCGGGGTATTCCCGCAAAATTGTAATTAAAGTAAGTGAAATATTTTCTTTTAGTTCAAAGTTCATGTTTAGAATCATAAGTTGAGTCAGAATTATTAACGCAGAACACCAAACATTTGCTGTTTGTTTGCCATTCGGAGTAAATAATAGATAAATAATGGGGATTCTGGATACTGATGTTGTATGCTAAGGGTGGCATTAGTACTAGAAGATATCACCAAGCTTATAGTTTAAATGCAATACTTCAGCTAGTTTATGCAATAAAAATCCAAATGTCTTCTAGAGAGACGGAATCGAACCCGACACCTTCAAATGTTCCAGCTAAAAGACCTTTGAACCATTGTTGCATGAACTAGCTGAAGTATTGTAATTATAAACTGTAAAACGTTGTTTTCTCAGAAACGGTTGCTCATTACACGTTAAACAAAGCAGGTGTTTGCAGAAGTACACTTGAGAGGTTCTCATCGTAGCTCTTTGACGTTGCTATGAATTTGAGAAGCGGTTTAAAATGAAAGTTTACGCAAAACAATTGCTTGAACCAATTACTCTTCAATATCTGTAGGTGTCCGTGGGGTTCAAATTCATCTTCATAAATCATTCAATTGATTAGTTTAATTTTTGAAATACAATTGGAATTAACTATTGCACGCCTAACATTGTTACAATGTTCTTTGAAAACATAATGTGTAAATATTTTTCTACCATTAGCTACGGTTAATAAATTACTCTAATCTTTATTAGCAAATCGGAACCTGTCAGTTTGATACACACATATTATGATGAATGTCAAGTATATGCGTTACGATTATTATTCTATAGGTAATAATTTCGATTGTTATGTACATTAATTTTAGTTGTTTCACGAAAACAATTTTATTTTCTCTTCTTTTCACATAAAAACGATAGGTATTTTTTATTTACAAACGACTGTTATGGATTTTCTTTTATATAAATGAAATGTAAACAAAGAGAAACATTAGGTTTGAAACTTTGATATGAAGGAAAACTTTTATTTCGAAGTTGTTTATAGAGAAAAGTTTAAACTTTCCGATTATTCTATGTTCATTGTGTTCATGGTAGGCATCAAAATTGTCAAATTGTTTCGAATTTTTGTTGGCTTGAAAAGTTTGTTTAACACAACTGGAATCTGGAATATTTTGTCTTTCTCGTGGGGTTCCGAACATCCATGCAGCTCCCTGACTCTACCAACCGTAAACGTATAGCGTTACAATCCTGCAGAGATACATGAGACGAGGCGAACACACAACCTGGAACGTGGACATCAACTAATTTCGAAGTTACTTTTGTCTACAGCTTGATAATCGTCCCTCGTTTATCGACGTTTATTATCACCCTAACGAAGTTTCGAACACGTTCCCTCCATGTTAAATAATAACATTTTCCAATAAAAACTGAAGATTAGATAACTGAGTAAACGCATTTCAAAGTTAACGATGCATGTAAGCAGTAAATGTTATGGGAGAACAATTTTGATATAAAATGTAAAAACTTGTTAGATAAACATAAACGAAATAATGTTTGGCCGAAAATTTACATTTAAAAAGAATTTAAATTTTGTGTGTGTGGTTTTTTCAAGTTCCTAACATAAAAAAGGGTTGTTTTTTCAAACAAATTCGAATTCTTATTGATAAAAATATTTCGGTTCGAGCGACAAAAAGAATAAATTATTGAACTTAAAAAGATAAAGCGCATTCGGTCAACTTGGCTTAGTAATTGTATTTTTCGGCTAATGTGGAAAAGATAAATTATAATAAACCTCTAGTACTAGAGGTTCCTTCTAGTCTAGTACTAGACTTCCACACTTCGATACTTACGTAATACAATTTTTGAAATAAATTTAATTTTTAATTCTTAATTGAATAAATATATATATTGTTATGACTCTCTCACGTCCCCCCCCCCCTTGGTGAGATGTCGTGAGGTTTGCTGTATTTACATTCCATAATTTGAAATAACCATTAAAATAATTTAGTAAGTTCTCCAGCGCCATTTCTCACAAAAATTAAATTGACTTGGTTAGAGGAAGTTTCTATCCTCGCCCCTGCCCTGATCAGACTAATCCATTCTTTTCAAAATGATATTATCTCATAATCTACAGTTGGTAATGTACAAGTAATCTTATTATCTATATATACTAAATCAGTCAATCTGATATTTGTATTTACAAGAGAAGTAATTTGAGAAAAAATTGGCAAGACAAAATATAAAAATGGTAAGACTAAACATGAGATCGTTTCCTAAATCTACAAACACAATCAGAAACGATCCAAACCCAATAAAAGAACCAGAACTTGCTCAAGTAAAACATGTGACAGCCATGATTGCAATTCAGGAATTTGACGATGTTAGGCGATTGACTCCCGAATTAACGATTAATGGAGAAAGCCAGGTGCAAAAAGCTGCTGAAATGGGAGCAATTAAAAAATTATTAATTTCTCAGAATTTGGTAAATTGTTTTGATAAATCATCGAAGAAGACCTTTAAAACTATCATGAAACAAGTGGAAGAAAATTTTGGAAAAATTATTCCCTTTCCGAGTGGGCATCCTTCGACATATGATTTGGATCGACTATATGGGATGGCGGCTATTTTGACATTTTCCATATCAGAAGATAGTGAATCTGCTAAACCCTCATTGTACCCGAGTAAATAAAAAATTTTTGTTTTAAATATTAAATTTTTCAAAAATGAAACAGAAATAATATTAATTTTTTATTGTCTGAATTTTCATAAACAGAACCAGATGAGTAACAACGTAAAACTTCTTGATTTTATTAAATTAAAAAAAAACTAAACTATGAAATCGGCCGTATATTTTGGAAATTTTAAATTCACAAGTGTAAAAACACTCTCCTGTGTGTTATATTGGTTATTTCAAGGGGTAAATATTTCGAAAATTTTGTGTAGTACACTTATTTGGAATTCTTTGGAAATCCTAGAAATTCTTTAGATTTAAACTAGTTTGAAAATCAAGGGCGGATCCAGGCAAAGTTCATGTAGTGGGTAAATGAAGCTGGTGAGGAGAGGGTAAATAAATATATTTTGATAACAATTTAGGTATATTTTTGCAATTTAAAAATTTTTTTTGTAGATTTTGTTGGCTTTTGGCATGACAGGGTTTCCACTCGCATGGAAAAATCAGGGAATGTAAGATTTCCTTAATTTTGTCAGGGAAAAATCAGATAATTTCTCATTTTTACTGCCAAGTCAGGGAATTAATGCATGTTTCCTTAGATAGATGATCTAAGCATATTTCAGTCAGGGAAAACAATTTAATTTAAAAGAAAAATTTTAATTTTAAATTAAATTTGTTTTTAAATTTTAAAATTAAATTTTTTTAAAGTCAAAATTAAATTTCTTTTAATTAAAAATTAAATTTTTTTAATTTTAATTTTTAACGTCAGGGAATTTGATTTGGAAAATTTAGTGGGAACCCTGTCTGGCAAACTTAAAAAATGGGAAATTCGAGGAAATTTAGAATATTCAGAATATTTTAGGAAGGCTAAGAAAATTTCAGAAAATTTAAAAAGCTCATCTGGAGTATTCTTAAAATTTACTAAGATTTTGCGTCTACTAGGAAACTAGGGAGAAATCATTAGAATCTCAGGTAGGTATATACTAGTGAAGAGAAATCTATAGATACGCATTCGGGGAAATTCCAGAAAATCTCGAGGAGTTTCAGAATCTTAGAATCTTTCATGAAATCCATGGAAATTTTACGAAATTCAAGAAAATCTTGAGGAAGAGAAAAATTTAAGGAAACGTAGAAAATTCTAAAATATTTTAAGAAATCTAGAAAAACAAATTACCAGAAAATCCAACAAAATATCAAGAAACTCGGAGATATCTTGAGAAATTTCGGAAAATCTTACTAAACCCAAGAAAATCTGAAAAATAAAAAGAAGCCCATCTACAGTACTCATAGGATTTCCTTGTATTTCCTATTTCTTAAGAATTCCTGGGATTTCTCTTCACTTGTACACTAGAGTAGATTCAGGAAAAATTCAAGAGGGCAAGTAAGGCTGTCTGAATTTAAAGAGTTGAAGAAGTTAGGTATATTTTTCAAATTTTGACAAAATTTAGTAATTTTATTGGTTTTGATGGGTCATGGGGGGGGGGGCAGTTACCGCATTACCTCTTCCTTGTTGGAAATCATTGGGTTTCTTTGAGAATCCTTGGAATTACGAGTTTTGTGTACAAAATTATTTTGGGATATTTACGCCTTGGGTTATTTGATGTCCTGTATAAAGCGCTACAAGTGCCCCCCCCCCACACTTCGACGATCTTACTAAAATTGAAACAACATTCGTTATGGCTCAAATAGGCAATAACTGAGGACTGCTCCTCACCTCTGCATATGAAACCCCCGACAAAAAGGATTTCTCATCGAAATTCATACCCTAGTAGGACATCGAGACTTTCAGATTATTATAGCGGGAGATCTGAACCCCAAACACCCGGCTTGGAACAATCCGCAATTCTCGGTAGTCAAAAACTTCAATAAGAAGAAAGTTCCGGCCCCGACAACTTTACGAACCGAGCAATAGTAGCCTACATCGTAATGATACAAAAATCCAAACAAAATCGCCGAAATCTCACTTCCTACCGTCTCATTATCAGTTACGCTATGGCAAACTCTCCGAAAGAATTATCCTGACTAAACTCAAACCAAGCATGGCGGAAATCCAGATCTTCAAAAGCTGGTACTCCACAAGGATCAATACCAGTTTCTTTTCTCTTTTTATCCTTTACTCCCACGACTTTTCCATCCCCTGCAAACGTCAAAAGAAAAGCGGCCTATATAAACCGTCTACAATCAGTAAGAAGCATTTTAATATATTCCAAGAAAATAATGAAAATAAAAGAATTTTTACCTGGAACTTAACAGGGTCAGCATTTTAATCTGTTCCAAGAAAATAATGAAAATAAACAAATAAAAGAATTTTTACCTGGAACTTAACAGGGTCAGCATTTTAATTTATTCCAAGAAAATAATGAAAATAAACAAATAAAAGAATTTTTACCTGGAACTTAACAGGGTCAGAATTTTAATCTGTTCCAAGAAAATAATGAAAATAAACAAATAAAAGAATTTTTACCTGGAACTTAACAAGGTCAGAATTTTAATCTGTTCCAAGAAAATAATGAAAATAAGCAAATAAAAGAATTTTTACCTGGAACTTAAAATGGTCAGAATTTTAATCTGTTCCAAGAAAATAATGAAAATAAACAAATAAAAGAATTTGTACCTGGAACTTAACAGGGTCAGCATTTTAATTTATTCCAAGAAAATAATGAAAATAAACAAATAAAAGAATTTATACCTGGAACTTTTATCCAAATCCACCCAACAGGAAGGACAAACGTCCGACGAAAACTACAAGACACTACAAATTGTGGGTTGCCAACCCTCCCGGGTTGCCCGGGAGACTCCGGTAATAATGGTTAACCTCCCGACCCCCGGGATGCAATAATTTCTTCGGTTTTTCTAAAATTTCTAAAAATTTCTCTAAAATACGTAAAATATTAGATGCTGCTCGAAAGCAAAGTAAATATAAATTTAAAAATTAATAAATGAAAAAAAAAAGAGATTTTTTCAACGCCCCCCCCCCTTACTCCATATTTAAAATTCTCCCGGGTTGGTCCTTTCGAGAGTTGGCAACCCTAATTATTACTATCCATATTTTCATTAGCTGTCCTTGTTCCATTGGGGACTCCCGTCCGACTAGTTGTAGTTGATTTCGTTAATTATAGCCGAATTTTACTTAAAAACAGAGACATCTGTTCTTCTAGATCCGTGCCTTTGGGATATCTGACGCATACAAGGAAGCTTTTTAAACTGACTGTTTTTCCAGTTTTACCTAAAAACAGTGTTTTCTGCCCACCTGGTGGTTAAAATAAATTTTAAAAATCTAGAGGGAAAAGATTGAATAATATTTGTATCAGGACGGTAATCATCCATTATGAGTCAAACGGAAAGACAATGCAATAACGACACAACTTAATAAATTTTATGTCATAGAAATGTTTTTCGTCTGGTGGTACCCGAGAAAGTCATTCTCTTCATTAGGAAGTGCATCGAAAAAATTTTTGCAAGCCACGAAGGATGTTATTGTTCATGCTTGATGGCTTGATCTTCTAATGTTTTGTCACCCCGAAACGTCATCTCTGAGTAAACACTAAGCACAATGGGTTAAAGTAATCCGTTTGATATTTATGAGATAAGGAATCATCTGTTGCTTTATCGCTTATTGGATTGACAAGAGACCTTTTTAAAGTTGCACGATAGTTAGACGCTTTTGATTTATGTTGTCATTAGGAGTGATAAAAAGGCCTCCTCCATAATAATTATCTTTGTAGTGATAAGAAGAACGGAAACATAGCAGTACTTGTGTTTGGTAATAATTGTTCGGGGTTATAAAACCAAGTGTACGTAAATTCATAATTCCAAATTACCTACCTATAATGATAAAAATCCATATTTAGAGGTATCAACGGTCATGCGCTTTGGCTACCACTGCACGTTTGTTAGTGGGAGGACGTATTCGTGTAGTTTCTGTTTTGGCTTTGATGTTAGTGCCGGCTTAGCCTTTGCGAAGGGTGGTTGTTGTTCGTCGCGTCGCGAAAGTGTTGGTGCTGTTTTTAACGTTTTTGAGTAATAATCACATTTTCTGCGGAATTTAAAGGTAACGAATCAAGTGTTTTACTGCATGCTGCTTATTTTTTAACTTTGTATTCTTAAAACCTGTTCCGCCAAGTCTCAAGTGTAAATAACTTGTTTTGCCCCTTTTTCGAACTTAAATTTTTATAAAGACCTTGACGTTTAAATATTTTGATAGTAAATTCAAAAAGTAAAATTTTACAATTTCATTGCACCGTACGACGATAATTAATATTCGACCTGCTTGTTTATAGACGTGTACCTGTTGGTGCGAGTTTGTGCAATTAACAAATAATTTGTTTTTGTAGATTTTCATATCAACAACACTGAAGTATAAAATTCCCGACAAAACCACCCACGATATGTTTCGTTTTTGTTTTTTACACTAACCCCTCACTTTTTATTCTAAACAAACATGAGAGGTCACGAATACACTGAAAAGGGTAAATTTGTCAAAATCAAATCAACGATACATTTTTACAACCCTTTCACTTATTTTTTTTTAGTAATTTTGACATTCGACCTACGCAATTTGAATTTTTTAACCTTTTGCAGATTTAATATAACCTGACCTTTTTGTAAACAAACAAACAAATGCAACAAACCTTCAAATGTTCTTAAAAATTTTGATATTTTAACTTCAAAAACTTTTTATAGTTAACAAACATTTCGTTTTATTTCAAGTTTTTACTTAATTAAACTGATAAGATTAAGTTATCGTCAAATTCAATACCATGTTTTATAGATAACAAAAAATTTAGCAATACCAAGTGTTTTTTTATTTATTTGGGTGCCATAGGTGATTAATTAATTCTGATCAAGCGTTACATTGATCGAGACGATTTGGGGGTGTCGTTAACTACCTCAGATGAAATTGATTAGGGTGCCAATCTCACCCCAAATTGAGAAAATTGAAATTCTATACTATAACTTCCCCAAAGCAAAGAGTATGTATATATAGAGGGACAGCCATTAACAAATATTTGTCACAAGTTTTTGTTAATGGCTCTGCTACGCCATCTAGTAGACGGTGTGATCTCTACGTTTTAATTTTAAATTTATGGCTGATCCTTTATATACAGGGGGGTATTTTTACAAAAATAAGTTTTTACATGTTAATTTCCTATGTTCAGCTAACTCATTCAGCACCCTGTATATAGAGGACCAAAAATAAAGACGTAGAGATAACCCCCTCCACTAGATGGCGTAGCAGAGCCATCAAGAAATACTTGTGACAAGTATTCCCATAAGAGCTGTCCCTCTATATATACATACTCTTTGCCCAAAGTCACTTTATAAATATTTTCCGTTGTTCTGAAATGTTATTAGTTGCACCCCCCTCCAGAGGGGCTCATTACGCAATACATTAAATTTTTGTTTGCAATTGGATTCCACGTTTCTGATTGGATAAACGGCGTTGGTCCATAATGAGTGTTGTGGTATCTACAGGCATAGGGGACCTACAGTTTCACTTCGGCGCTCCGAAGTAGGCTCGAGAAGAGTAATATGACTTGTAAAACCTCGGATATGGGAGCTAATACCCTTTAAGGGAGTAACAATCGGAAAAATCCAATGTACAATCCAATCGAGGGGGAATCACTGGGGAAATCGTGTGTACAAGTGAAAGGAAATCCGAGTAAATTTGAAGAAATCTCGAGAAATCCCAAAAAATCTATAGTTAATAAATATTTGCTTCAACTGAGTTTTTTGTTGCCCCAACAAATTTTCAGCTGTCATAACAAAGTGTTTTTCTATTCAGAAACAAAAGTTAGTTGATTTAAAAAGTTTTGTTTCTGCATAGAAAAACATTGGATGCAGCAGCGGAAAAAATCTGTTACACTGATAACCACGACCGGGTTTAGTATTAAATTGTATTCTTATATCAGGTGGCATAATGACATTACAAGTGACTAGGATCGTGATAATTAGAAGACACCTAGATACTACTGTCGTGATGCACTGAAGGTAGCTGGTATTGTCATTGGAAATAAATGTGCATGGAAATTAAGTAGGTGAAAGTAAATCAAGACCTAAACTGTAGATAAGTTAACGCAACTGCTGAAGAACAGAAAGAAATCTGCAAGATCGCTGAAGTCAGTTTTCTTGTAGGGTCAACAGTTTATCATTTGCAGGGCCGGACTGGCGGAAAAAGTCGTACCGGGAAATTTTTGATCAGGAAGTCACATCTACGCCGGTATTCATGTATAGTGAAATCTCTCAGATTTATAAAATCACTTGGAAAAAAGGGCTGGACATCAATATTCTGACATCTTTAGGTGACTTGTCGGTAGTAAATCCGTTAGCTACCCGTCGGTAGCTCTTACTAGCTCTGATTTTATAATTTGCGATTATTGAGATATACAGCAATGTAAATTGTACCTTTTGAAGACATGTTTTCTTATATAAAAATCGCTTTTTCAGCAAAATGTATTAAATATTTTTTGTTGAAAATTTCATTCTCTTCATTTTTGTTTATATACAGTTTTCTATTTCGTCGCACCGTTTTTGAGATCTAGTGACTTATATCAGTGACAGTGACTTTTTTATGAAAAGAAGAAAAATGAAAAGAATGAAAATTTAAACAAGAAATGTCTAATAAAATTTACTGTAAGAGCGATTTTTCTATTAGAAAGAAAATAATAAGTAATTTTCTCATCGAAATACATTAAAACCGGTCGAAAAAGTGATTGTTTGTAAAGATTTTGATTTTTAAATGAAAGTCACGGCCAGCGGCCTTACATTAAATTAAATAGGTATCTAAAAATTATTTGCAGACAATTTTTTGGGCATTAAATTCCTTCAAGTCCATGACATTATATCTTTAATAGTTTAGGCGTGGAGACATTAAAAGTTGCACATTTTGACTTTTTATTTATTGTTCGGGAACTTGGAACGACTTTTACGCGTTAGCTAATCAACTATTAAAAATTAATAATATAATAATTACTATTATAATATTGTCGCTTATAGTTTGTTGTGGGAAAAAAAAATTTTCCTATTTTTGTTTTTGGATTTTACAGAATATTTAACGTGATTATTTTTAGAATTTTATGCTTCGGTGCAGGCTATCGGGAAATTTTGTCTGGCTTTACCCACCAGGCTAGCTCTGTCGTGCTTAAATCTACAAAATAGTGCGATAACCTCTACCTGGAATTAAAAAATTTCCCAATGAAATTAATTCACGAAGGCTGCATAAACTTAAAAAGCACGGATCTCTGAACCCGCGTACTTTTTAAAGACATGTTTGAAACCGCCCGAATTAGAGCAACTACTTTTTAACAACATCCCCAAAGCCGCCCGAATTCGAAAATTACGGATCTAGAAAGAGGGGGATCCTTGAATCCACGCATTTGTCAATTCATTTAGCTAGCACTTGTCTTTGTATTCATCATGTACGTGACTAATGTCGTTTGATGAAATAAATAAATAAATAAATATCTGATGCCTCCCGAACTTCTTAAATTAAATTCGACTGTAATTAACGAAATCCAGTTTGAAATAAATTTATAATTGATGTTAACTGTTGCACGGCTAGAAGAGAACTGCGGCTGGTTCTACCCATTAAAATGAGCTAAACCAATGCTCACTTCTAGCAAATGGATGTTTTTTTATGTAAAAAATATTATATATTTATTATGGAAATCTCGTTAATATATTCACGACCGGTAAATTCAGCGACGAGGGTGATTTCTTTCCCATCCATACGGTAATTAAAAATAGAACTATTATTAATACGTCTGGATTCCAAGAAATAATAGTATGTCTGGGTGCTAGGATCAACTTTTTGCGATTGGAAATGCCGGGGTCAGATACCCCCAAAGGCCATGACACTTTGACACGCAGATAAAATAGAAATTTTATAATTATTTAAGATTACAGCATATTAATTCGACGAAAAGTTTATTTTTTTCTGTTATTCTGTTACAATTCTCTCGTTTTTTTTGTGAACAAATTGGAGTCAAATTGATATCTGGCGAAATGAGAAGGCAACTTGGCAAACAAGTATATACTGCAATGTTTTCTGTCTAAATTAGGGGTTGAAGTTAATTTCCATAAAAAAATTTTATTTAAAAATAACCTCAGACCTTTCTTTTGAAGAACAATGTTTTGTTCTGTACTGGATTTTTGTTAAAAGATAATATTCAAGGGTTGCCTTGGGACAGTCTTTGTGTGTTGATTGAAATTAGGCTAGAAGACAGTCCTAAGAGCAACCCTTAATATTTATCACATTATGAGGGCTGTTTATTTGATTATGTCGAAGAGAATACTGATTTTTCAATTTTTAAACTTCAACCCACCCGTCTAGCTGCCCGACAACCCCTTAAATTAAGCCTTATTCCAAATTGCAAAGTGGAACGCTATTTATATAACGATTAGACTGAATCTACATAACGAGAGATGCTTCAAAAGAAAATATGTAAAACTGACGAGGAAGGAAACCTGTTTGTTTAAAAATTCAATTCGTTTATTTAAAAATGAGCCTTATGAATTTGTCTAATTTACCATATAGCACACAATTAGTGCTTGTCTATGCATAGGCTGACTGTTCGTGCTAAGTACTTGAATGTACATACACGAAAGTTCATAAAGACGTAAAATAGTAGCTACACATGCAACGTGAAGAATACGTTATTCCATTCTTAAATCAAAAGATAATTTAATAAAAATTCAAAAAAGAGATTAAATTTTAAAAACAAAAAGAAAAAACTAATGATATATCGTAAAAAGTTAATGTAATCAAAAATTTACAAAGGATTTAAGTGGCCATCTCTGAAAACTTTTTCAACATTTCACATTACGTTAATAAGATGATGAAGCGAGTATTCATAATGATACTTAACGAGTGACAATATAATGGTTAAGCGCATTAAATAGAAACTTAATCAGACAACTTTTTCACTATTTTTTAGAAAGTCGCGATTTTATTTTCGAATAAATGAATAAATAAAATAATTTGTTTTGTAAATTTTGGAATTGAAAAGATTGGTCGGCTACCGAGTACTTAATGAGAAGCCTGACAACTTCCACAATGCATTTTAGCTCCATTAAGATTTAATCGGTCAAAATTGTAAAGTTAACAAAAAAATGTGATCGATTGGTTTCAAAGAGCCAAACAGAAAAGATAATTCGAGTAGGAAACTTTCAGGCTCTTCCTTAAAACTTAATAAAATCCAACAGATACTTTATAAGGTTTCATAATCAATCTAAATCAGCTTCGATGTTAACACGGCCCTGCAAATCGTCACCTATCATTCTGAAAATCGGGAAAAATCACGATGATTTTATAAAAAGGGTTTAATAATCAGAAGCGGAATGAAGATCTCCCATCGGAGGATGAAGTTAGATTAAATTTTTAATTACAAAATTTTCACTTTGATAAAAATCATTCCGTATGAAATATAAATTATGATGCTAATATACATGAGCACTGCTCATACAAAATATACATAATTAACCGGAAATATGTAGGAAGGAAGTAGAATAGCAGAAACTTAATACAAAGACAATCAAGGGTTCACCAAGCCGCATTTCCAAAAGGATGATAAATAACACGGCCAATTTATTCAAATTTAGAAATTTAAAATCAAAAATGAAAGTGCCCACATTGATTAGAATTTTTGCGAAATAAAAACGCTCTCATTTTCTTTCATTATCATACCAGCATCGGCATGGCATTGCGAATAAAAAACTTTTTAATAAATTAACATACCTTAATACAAAATTCAAGTCGAATTTAACATTGCGATAATGGGAAACACTTCAAATCTACCAATTTTCCATCTCGGATAAAAATAAATGTTGAAGAAAAGTGACGAAGTTGATTTAAGCGCCAGTAATTACAATTTTCCATTACATTTTATATTCTAAATTGATTACAATACATTACAAAAGCACCCGAACCCTTTTATTTTTTGTTAAATTACTAAAAAACGATCTAATTGAAAATCACTTACGTTAAAAGTGGGATTCGCTTGTGTGATCATAGAAATAAAGGATTCAGCCGAGCTATCCGATTCGATTCCGGCCGCAAAACCAGCAAAAGCAAAAAAGAAAACTAAAATGGCCGTCAGCTCAGGAGAGAGGCCGAGGAATAATACTTAATGGTTTTCTGGGGACTCGCCTTTATGCAGCTATTCTGCAATTACCCTTCTTCAACACGGAGAACATACATTCTTCCCCTGCATGAAGGAGGAAGGAACGGGGAGGTTGTAATCCATCTAATCTAACTTTTTGGAACCGCCACCTTTTTTCTATCTTTTGTATACCAACGCGATTTAATTTAATTTTCTTTGAGATCCAGGTGTAATTCAAAAGTAAAATTCGATCTCTGTACTTGTCATGTCAATTATTTATGTAGACGTAAACTTTTAAGTTTTAATTTTTTTGCAAATGTAATTTAAAATGTTGAATTACTCCGAGGTTGAAAATTGTTTAAAATGATTGCCGAAATAGTTGGTCGTCGGAAGTTCTGATGTTTATTTATTTATAACGGAGGTTAAATATTTTTTTTCGCCGCCACTTTTATGAAAAGTTTCGTGATATTACAAAGTTTCTTTAGATTATTTTGTTTTACGGCAGATCGTAAAAGCGGAAGTTTGATATAAAATTTTGGCCATTTATTACCACAACTTGCTCCGTATTTTAATTTTGATTTTTAAGTATTTTTGGATTGTTCCCGTCTTTTTTTGTTTTAGTCAGGCGACACGTTTTTTGTATTGACGGGAAATTCATCTGTTCTCATTTTATTTTGTTTCTTTTGTTTTCGCTAACCAATCGCGACGGTCGCGTTGCGCGCGCAACATTATGAAATGTCGTCGCCGCTTCACACCGAACAAATGCAAAGCTATCGCAGATTAGACTTCCTTTTTGAAGAGGTCGATTTTATCTTTCAGTCTGATTACATTATTTTATGCTTTGAATATTGTTGATTAATTAGTTCCAGTAGTCTTCCAGATGAGAACAATAGAATAATAATGAAAATTAATTTATAGCAGCCATACCAATTAACGTAATCTGCATGAGTCGTAAGAATGAGGAAAACAATTAAAGATCACATAATCTTAAGGAAGATATAGATTATATAAAATTACCTAAAATGTTAAAAATGAAACCGCTTGATCTGGAAATTAATTTCACGGGATTCGCTTTCACCTTGACTCACATTTTCAGTGGACCATCTTGAATGAATCTTGTTGGGTGCATAATTATTCAAGGTTAATTGTTTTACCCGATCGGCCAATATAAAGAGGCGAAGTAAATAGTTTTCCCATTGATTTTTATTCAAAGCTTTTTTAATTATAAATAGAGCCCTGGAGAGAGAACCGGCGGACACATGCAAAACTTTCTGTCCGTCTCTGATTGAGTTTCCGCCAAAATGTGAATCCTATTTACTAATTGAATTATAATTATAGATTTACGAGCAATGAAATCCTAATTTAAAATAATGTGATTGAAATTTTATAACAGCAACTTGGCATGGACATCAAAAAGGCATTGCGATATTGGTGTAGCTTATAATCAAGAAGTTGGCTTGACTAATTTAATTTGGGTGTGTAATTTATGGACTCGATTTTATGATCTTATTTTGGCTTCTAAGTAGAAGAACATTTTGATATGTTACGAAAATGTGTCAAATTTTATTTGTTATAATTATACAGTTCGGCGCTTGTCGAATTTTTTCTGCAACGTCTAATTTCGAATTTGTAATCAAGGTGAGGTTATAGCGTACATTTGGGGAAGTTAATCCACAATCATAACAATAATAGTAATAATAATAATAATATAATTTTATGCGTGTTTTAGTTGTATCTCTGTAATTGCTTTAACATTCTAAACGAATCAAATTGTAATTAGGAAGTTTAATAATCCAATTTTGCAAATTTTAGGCAGGATAGGCTGCTCTTTTTCGACCTTCTTGACTATGATGGTAATTTTTAAATGAAACCTTTTTTAGAACACCTTGCGTTTGGTGTGCAAAATTTACAACAAACGGTAATTTGCGACATGTTTATATATACAAAAGTACCGTTCGTCTGTCATGTGTAGGCACCAGAACGAATTAACTAATATGCATTTGTTAGCGAAAATTAGGAATTTTACTACATTCTAATTTATTAGTGATTTACGTAAGCAATCGGATAATCTATCAATTCTTGAACCGGTTAATACGAGTCCCGAGTTGATCTCATGAGAAAAATAATTAATGTGATCAGGGGTCAGGAAGTAGAATATTAAATAAATACTCCTCAGGCCGAAGAAGTCTTAACAAGTATGTAGAAGCATAAATGAAAGTTCTGAGGTCAGCCGAAACCGGCTCGATAGCAAGAGCGGACTGGCAACGTCGATTCTTATTCTTCCATCCTTCGGACGCCTGCAGGAAACCACAACAGGCTTCCGCTAATAGTTCCGTATATAATTTGCATTTTATGGTTTATACTCTATCGACCTTATTCAATCGAATGATCTATCATTTTAGATAGACACTTCTTTCATAAACCCAACCAAAGCTTTTGATAAAAACAAGGATCGCATTAACTCGAGTTGTGACGTTACTCTTACGAGATGTGTCCTCAGTTGATCGTTGGTATTCCTTAACATTTTTTCTAAACTACAACAGGAATGCGATGGGTTTTCCCAATGATGCAAATGGACAAGGCTTATTTTACCATTAGGCGCATTAGGCACGTGCCTAGGGCCCAATGGACAGAAAGGCCCGAAATGAAAAAAATAAAATCGTAAAATAAAAATCAAATACTGATAACATAATCCAAAAATTGAGCCTTTGATGCTATCAGTATGCCATTGGCATGTATGCCATCGGCATGCCAGGATGCAAGTCTGCATCATTGGGGCCAGTTGTATTACAGATCCACCTCAGATCAGAGTTAATCCATGAAATTCCTAACGTTAACTCCAGCTTTGGCCACTTTGATTCCTTTGAAAGTTGAACTGGTCCTTAGGGCCGGTTTTTCAATTGTGGTTTAAACTAAGATCAGAGTTTAAACTCAGTTCATATTGATTTGTGTGTATTTCAATTGTCGGTAACTTTTGTGAACGAAGTTTAAACTACGATATTGTGAACGGTGCGTATTGACCGTTAAAACGAAGTTCAGCAATACCTTGCGTAGTATAGGGTGCGTAGGTACTAGGTTTTGCTTACAAGGGCACAAGGGCTTAGTGACACGTGCGTATAAAATCTAATCTGTGCAGGTAAATAAATAATAATGAATTTGAAGTAAAATACAGTAAAATTAGCTGCACGTTTTGATTTTTCCATGATTATATTTTATATTATAACGATTTAACCCTACATTACGTAATATTTTTATTTGCAATGAAAAAAAAATATTTTTGAGTTGGAAATATTGCTTATACCTATGTATAACAGAAGAAAAATTTAAAAAAAATTCAGGTGTTGTAATTACCTAATCATTAATTGTTTTAATTATTATTAAAAGTAAGTGTCATTTCTGTATAAATTTTTCTAATTTAAAAAAAAGTCAACAATAGGGTCGCAAAATATTAAAGGCTTGTGGCGTCACACTTGGTCAATACGCCTCTATCTAAGCAGCTGGCGTGTATAATAGAAATATAGTAATAAGTAGTCAGTTTCATTACCAACCGCTAGTAGAATTTCATTGCCAACCTAAGTTCAACTGAACCAACCACTGTACAAGGTTGAAAAACCCATTTAGGTTTAAACTGAGATCAATACTCAAAGTAAGTTCACGTGAACTTAAGTTTAAACCACAATTGAAAAACCGGCCCTTAGTGTTGGTGCAGATAATTTCGCCCAGCTAAAGATAGGTTTACTTAGCTGCGGTTGGGGCTCTGCGACTGAAGTCGCAGTGGTTGCTCTCCATGCTTTCTTATGTGCGATCGTTGCAGGCAACTTAAGGTAACACTCTCAAAAGAAAGCATGGAGCGCAGTCACTGCGACTTCAGTCGCAGAACCCCAACTGCAGCTAAGGACTAAGGAGTCACATCTTTCATGCTTTTATGTCAATCATGCTTTCTTATGGGAGTGTTCCCTTAGAATGCGATCGTTTCAAAAGAAAGCATGGAGCGCAGTCACTCGCAAAACCCCAGCCGAAGCTAAGAAATCACACCTTAAGCTAGTCATCTGTGCTTTTTTGTTGTATCGAATCGAATACCCCTGGAATACTAAAGCTTAACTCTAGCTTTGGCCACTCTGATTGAAGTTCAACTAGTTGTTAGTGTTGGTGCAGATACTTTTGCCCAGATAAAAATATGAATCCTTAGCTGCGGCTGAGATTCTGCGACTGAAGTCGCAGTGGTTGCTCTCCATGCCTTCTTATGTGCGATCGTTGCAGGCAACTTAAGGTAACACTCCCAAAAGAAAGCATGGAGCGCAGTCACTGCGACTTCAGTCGCAGAACCCCAACTGCAGCTAAGGACTAAGAAGTCACATCTTTCATGCTTTTATATCAATCATGCTTTCTTATGGGAGTGTTCCCTTAGAATGCGATCGTTTCAAAAGAAAGCATGGAGCGCAGTCACTGCGACTTCAGTCGCAAAACCCCAGCCGAAGCTAAGAAATCACACCATAAGCTAGTCATCTGTGCTTTTTTGTTGTATCGAATCGAATACCCCTGGAATACTAAAGCTTAACTCTAGCTTTGGACACTCTGATTGAAGTTCAACTAGTTCTTAGTGTTGGTGCAGATACTTTCGCCCTTAGCTGCGGCTGAGATTCTGCGACTGAAGTCGCAGTGATTGCTCTCCATGCCTTCTTATGTGCGATCGTTGCAGGCAATTTAAGGTAACACTCCCAAAAGAAAGCATGGAGAGCAGTACTGCGACTTCAGTCGCAGAGTCCCATCCGCAGCTAAGGAAGCATATCTTTCATGCTTTCATATAAATTATGCTTTTTTATGGAAGTGTTTCCTTATAGTCGTCTGCGACCAGGGCTTATTTTACCATTAGACACATTCGGCCCATGGCCAGAGGGGCCCGAAAAGAGAACATAAAAACGTAAAATAAAAATTAAGTTTTGATAAAATAACTCAAAAATTGGACCTTCAATGCTATTAGTTACTCTCGAATATCAGGGGCCCGAAAATTTACTAGAGCCTAGTGCCCAACCCAATTAAAAATAGGCCCTGCAAATGGATTAACTCCACCGCCGAAACAAAAGAATTAGAATTCTCCTGTTCGTCACGGCAATAGAACATACCTTTGATAAAACTTCCTCCCCATTAGCACAAGGCAAATTATTTGTAAGGGCTGAAACTATTCAATTAATTGTTTACTAAGAAACGGTACACAATAACTTGAAACCCAATTATGTGGCGATAATTGATTATGTGTACTCGTGACAATAAAAAAAGGACAAATTCGATATTGTCATAAGGAAGTATTCCGTTCGACACTATCTTGGGCGCTTAAGGTTTAAAATTGAGTTAATTGTTCGGTTGATTAGTGAAGAAGGTACAATAATTAGAGTTAATGTCGTTAGGATCTGTTTTCAAATCCCAGCTTATAAAGTTACTTTTTAATTGTGCACAGGTTGGATGCATTGTGGTTGGTTTTATTTCTTGATGAGAGAAATTGCAGTAAAATTATATAGACGCATTGACTCATCCCCCTATTTGTGTTGCGGTTATAAATTTAATTAAGCAATGATTGTGTACCTACGTAGATCCCTATTAGGGGATTTAAATAAACCTGTCTGTACAATGAGGGAAATGCTTTGAGTAGCTGATATACCTTAAGTTGTTGTCATTATTCTAATTTTCAATTCAGTTTCCGTTTCTACAGTAGGAACTGAATTTTCTTCAAAGGCATGTGCTTGTTGTTAATTTCAATGCTCCTTAATATGCAAGAGACGTTGACGCATTACGCACGTTCAACATTTTTTTCTGATTGTGGGCTCTTTAAAGTAGGTCTTTGTGCTTTTGCAATAATAGAGCGTACCTATACCTGTATAAAAATTCGTCTCCCAGCTCGACGTTGGGGGTCGTAATGTTGGAGTAAACAGCACACGCTAGTTTCCTTAATGAACTATGTGCTTAAGCTTCAGACAGTAAAATAAAAGACTGTAGGTCAAAGAACCGGAAAGTTTATCACCTGATGTGCTAGACAATTTTTTTTGATTCTCAAAATGTTAATATTCGCGACTCAAGTTTTACTGCCAATATTGAAACTAGAAAATGCAATTTGTACTGTTTATCGAACCCTGGTGCATTACCGATATACTCTCGAAATTCATTTTAATGTTTTCACCGTTTAAATGATATTCACACGTTATCACCTTTAAATAAATACCGAATTGAATCATTTTGTGATAATTAATGCCCGCAGCAAGTTTTGAAATAACATCGATTGTAATTTTTATGCCAATAATTATAGTCACGTTTACACGTATCTATTTGCATAAAACTAAATTGCGATATTGCTCTCTTTATTATTGTACATCCATTCCGTATCGGCTATTGTTTAAAATTTTTAAATTAATTAAACGGTGCTTTCCCGTCGGTTTGTGCAATTGCGGGAGAGCGAGAGTTCTGTAACTGGTGTCGTCGTTCAGTTAACTGCAAAAGAAATGTTGGTTGTGTTGAGTAGGCCAGCTGAAAATGGTGAAAATTTGTTGAAAATTGCAGAAATGACCAAGAAAATAAAAAAAAAAGTTTGACGTTTATGAAATTTGGACAGGTTTTCGGGTATTACGCCCCGCGTTGCGCGCAGCGCGATTGCGGAGCGCCGCATGCGCGAACTGTAGCTTCCTCGCCGTCTTTCTCGTCGAATGGTACACGGGAAGAGGAGGTTGAACGAAAATTTTTATACCCAAATTAAATGAGGAAAGTTATACAATGTTTGCATAGCCAATTTTTATAAAGCTAACTATTGATATTACCTCGATTGCTCAGTCTGTGAGGTCTGAAGGCCGCAGTGACCCAAGACTCTTCCGTAACCTTTCATATTCCATGAATACAGTGAAATTCGATTGATGTGCAACACGATTGGTATGGAACTCAATCGATTATTAAGTTAAAAAAGTAGAATTCAATTCGATTTGGAAGCAGACGGACCTGGCCTTTTACAATAATTATAGAATTTTTATGAAAAGTTTAAGTTTATTACATGTTATATTACAATTATTTTAATGTCAGACATTTATTAAATTATTAAATAAATTTTATGCGAGAAGTGTATATTTCTTCCAGAAATAACCCATAATCATGCATTTATATCATTATTAGATCAAAACTACGTAATTGAATGATTATAGTTTATAATTCAAGTTATGACATTAAAATAATTTTAATATAATCTTCAAATAATATTTGAATTGATTATTTAACCGACACGCTTCTGTTCATATTGTCAGAATTTTTAAATTGACATTATATTGCGATATTAAGCTTTAGTGACGGCTGAAAAGGTTTTCAGAGCATCAGTGGCGATGCAAGAGTAGCTAGGGCCCGTTAGCAAATCTACAAAACGGGCCCCTAAAAAAACAATTATTAATTTTGTATTTCGTGTATTATTTAAAAATCTTCTTTATTATTCTTCTTTCCTTGCATTCGCTTATTGATATCACCGTCACGGCAATGGACCCGATTTAGTTGCCTAAGTGCCATTCTAAAGTCTAGAATCCAGAAGAGTGCACTGGGTCAAGCTCAAACCACAGCTAAGAAATCACACCTTTAGCTGGGCATATTTATTATCCCCTCCAGGATACAAATCTTACCCTTGGGCCAGTTGTATTACAGATCAACCTCAGATCAGAGTTAGCCCATAGAATTTCCAATGTTAACTCTAGCTTTGACCACTCTGATTGGAACGACATCAATTGACCCTGGATTAACTATTATATCAAGTTTAATTTGTCCTTAGTGTTGATACGGATAATTTCGCACAGCTAAAGATGTAATTCCTTAGCTGCGGCTGGCCCTGAGTAACTCTCCCTATGCTTTGTTATGGGAGTGTTTCATGAGAATGTAATTTTCGCAGGCGACTCTGAAGTAGGAACTGCACTAGCAACACTGCATAACCTTGGTTAACTGCTGTTATGCAATATCTGATACGTGTCTTGCTAGACGATACAATTGAAGTGCAGCACCCCCCATTAGGTATTGCACTCGCAGTTGACGCGCCCGTAACTGCTCTGCTGCTACAGCTTCTAGCAAACCGCAGCTTAAGGTAACAGTTTCATAAGCAAGTATGGAGAACATTTACTGCGACTTCGCAGAGCTCAAACCACAGCTAAGGAATACCTTTAGCTGGGCGAAATTGTCTACACCAACACTAACAGCTAGTTAAACGTTAGGTAAAAGTTAATCCAGGGTCAATTGATCTTGATCCTATCAGTCTATAGTCTAACTAGATTGATTGAACTAGAACCAATTGTTTTGTAAATTAAATAATATGATTAGAGCTTTGGAATCGGAAAAAACTGGTTTCCCTGCCAAGTCTAAAAGTAATTTTATTTTTGCTCGTCAGGGAGTAAAAGTCTAAACATATTATTGAAGTCACAAAATATTTGGTGCAATCCGGGGGGTATGGAATACCCTCCAGTGCACTCTTCTGGATTCTGGATTTCAGGTAGAAGGGCAGGGAGATTAATTTTACTACCCTTTATGGTCCCGGGCCCCTAAGCATTGCTTACATTCGCTTATTGATATCACCGCCACTGTTTAAGAGCCAGTATTGCAATGTAATTGTCTCATATTAGGTTCAATGATTAAAATCTATTTTAAACTGAAGTTTAGTTAATTTTGTGTTGAGGGGAAAATCACAAAAGTCTTTTCCTTTTCGATTGCCTTAAGATTTTCTTTCGAAAAAACAAAAAAACTTATCTAGTATTTCTAAGATTTCCTCGAATTTCCTAAGATTTCCTTGGTTTTGTTAAGATTTCTAAGTGTTCCGAACAATTTGTTTTCCTAAAATTTCTCCGGATTTTCTCTTGAATTACCTTCAGCTTTTTTTTTTTTAGAAAACTTAGAAAAGAAAAGAAAATGCTTTATCTATTTAGTATTTCTAAGATTTACTAATTTTCTGAATATTTCTTGGATTTTCTTATATTCTTATATTTTTCTGTTATCTCAATATTCTTCTTTTCTTATATTTTCCAGTTTACTTAAATTTCCTTTCACTTTTCCTAATTTTCTTAGCAATTTTCTCTTCGTTTTAAATTTCAAATGAGATTGATGTACTGGCTTTATAAGAATTCATTTTAACTGAATTACTGGTGTAGTAAGGGTATTCCTTATCTCGCAGACCTCGGTTTCGTATGACCGTTTCCGTGCTTCGGGGGGCACGTAAAACCGACCGGTTGATGAATATCACCCAGCCTACTGGGTTCAGCAGCCTACCTCAAAAACTTTAAATGACTCACAAAAGTGACTAACTGATAAGTGGAATCAAAATAATGAATTCGTTAAAAAATGAGTTGGAAGACCTACAGAGCTTCTCTACTATTTGTTTTGCTTTGTGTGTTCATAACAACTGGAAACGTTGACAGATTACTCAAAAGCGGCTTATCGGTGTGGCAGCAATATCTCTTTGCTCCAAATCTTAACTGGATGAAATAGTTTGTTTTCTAAGCATATATAATATTGACACTCAAAGGAAGTTTTGTCAGGAGCGAAAGACCGTAGTCTTTGTAATATCAGAAATCTGTGCGCCTTGGAGCAATCCGTAAAATATTTCAATTTGTTGCAAGTCAACACTGTAAAAAAATAAGTAAATTACAGAGAGTTTATGGGATGCCTTTAGGTATCAGTGCTCTTGTTGTCACCTTTTTTCAATTTTCAATTTCAATACAATTATGATATTATATAAGACGAGCTGGAAAGCCCGTCCCTGGACGGGCAGGTAGACGGTGGATCTATTTTAAGCGGCATAATATTTAAAAATTTAATTTCGTTTCCCGCTACTGGGGATTCCCCGTTTTTCTATATTTTCAAAGTAACGCACTCACTTTTGCTCAAAAACAAAAATTTCCCAGCTTTTCCTGACGAAATTTGTATAATTCTTCTGTGTTCTGTAGGTATTCTAGAAAGGTGGGAATTTTATCATATGTACTGGAAGGTGTTCACCCCCAGACTCCCCGGTTTACATTTTGGACTATAATTTTGACAGTTAACTTTCAAAGTAACGCAAAAGTTGCTGCACTTTTGCTTAAAAATTCAAATTTCCCGGTTTCTCCAAGTATTCTAAGAGTGGAATTCCCATGATACATACTGGAGGGTGTTCCAGACCCCCCAGTTTAAAATTTTAGCTTTATATTTTTATGTTATTTTTATAATTAACTTTCAAATTTCCCGGTTAGTCCTAATCTTAGTTAGTTTAATATATTTTTTGGTTGGTAAAATTGTAAACTGGGGGGTGTGGAACACCCTTCAGTACATATCGCAAGATTTCTACTCCTTTAGAATACTTGGAGAAGATAGGGAATTTCTAATTTTTCAAATTTCGCCTGGAAAAATCGGGAAATTTGAATTTTTAAGCAAAAGTGAGGGAAACCAGAGTTTTTTTCTACCAAAAATGACACGCTGTAGCAGGAGCAGCAGCAACGTGCTAGGATTTTATATAATACTAGCTGCAAAGCCCGTCCACGGACGGGCAGCTAGATGGTGGATCTCCTTTTTACTGCTTTCGTGTACACTCCTTGAATCAATTTCCATTGCTATTTTCCATCAACTATTTTTATCTTCAGATCTCCGTACACTTGGCATTGCTACATAGAGATGACCGTGGTTAAACACCGGTTCAGGCAGATATATTCCTACTTTATCTAACGTCTGCCCCTGAGCCTTGTTGATCTTCATGAAAAAGGCAAGTTTAATTGGAAACTGTCGCAAAATCTGTACTTGTTGGGGCTAAATCTATTATGATTAAACATAAAATATCCGATTATCCGCTTATACACTGATCCGATTATCCGGTTATCCATTAAGACGTCGATACATCTTCAATTCAGCTTTCCGGCTTCAATAAAGTCCTAACTTTACTTTAATATATTTTTCGGTTGGTAAAAAAATCGACCAATCAGAGTGTTTCTTTTTTCACCAAAAAATGACACGCTGTAGCAGCAGGGGCGTGCTGGGATTTTATAAATTAGGATAAGGATTGCAAAAAAAGAATTTTTTTATTGGAATTATTTTTTTAATTTTATTATTAGCGTTCCATCACCTCTTTTTTTTACAAAAAGAGCACTGCCTTTAGGTATGAAGTCCATTCGGATGTTTAGAATTAGCCTAACCTCATGTTAGAATGCAGGATGTGCATTATCTAACTTCATGTTGGAACGCCGCCACCAGTAAAAGTTTTATAGAAAACAATTAAATGCTTTTACAAATACGACCGTTAATTGGCAAAGGATAGATTGATAAACGAGCATAAAGACAAAGTTACTAGAACTTGATAAAACTTAATAGAGTAACGGTTGTTAATAATAATTATTATTAAAAGAAAAGTGTCTTGAGGTAAATTCCAAGTTTGTTCGAAAGTAACAATGTAATTTTCTAATTACTGTAATTATTGTTTGCACTACTACACTAATGAAACAGTGGTGGGTTGAAAAGTTTTTGAGGTTTTGTTAATTCATTTAAAATCGTTTGGAAATTGCCTTTTGTTACCCTTCAACAGGAGCAAACTTTGTTGACCATTTTTAGGTTCTAATTTGAATAAATTAAAAAAATTACTGTGGTGGTCAAAGGCAATGGCGATGGTTTATCCGTGTACTATTTGTTTCGGAATTATAAATGTCGTGACTCGTGGTGGATTAGATTAGGTACATTTTTCACCCCCTACCCACACAAGTGAACTTGTAACCGTAACTTTTAAATTAATGTAACCTCACCCGAATCAAGTGCTGAAAGTTAATCTTAAAATCCCAAACTGAAACTCGACGTGGCGGGACTGATATACCGAAAAGGATATTTAATGCGAGTCCAAGACAAGAATTCAGTCCTGGAATGTTACAACAATGTCTGAAGTAAAAATGTTGGTGAAGTGAAAACTGTGCAAAGTTTATTATAAAAATGAGAGAAACAAGAGAGGAATTTCAAATGAAATGAAAAGCGGAGAAGAAGATCAAACATGCTACCCGTTAAAGTTGTGCCAAGTGACGCAATTAAAATAAAACATAAAATTTGATGAAGTTACAAATGAAGTAAAAAAACGATTACGATCGTTTTATTATCTTTCTAGAAAATAATTGCCTGAGCCATCAAACTTTCGCAGTTTGAAAGCAACTTCCGACATTTCTATTAACCGCGGAGTTAAACTCGGCACAACGCGTATCCTCGTTGTCCTGTGAACAGATTTATAAAGTTAGGGTGCGATGGCTAACTCGATGTGCGGAAACTTGGCTCAGATTAAATATACAAATGGATACATGGTTTCTCCACAATTTAATGAGATCCTTTCGAATTAGTTCAAGTCTGCCTCATCCATACGCATTAGTCTGCTATTATTTCTGCCAAGGAACAGGATCTAATCTGAATATATAGTGAGGATAATGCTAACACGAAAACAAATTTAACGGCTCCGAAAAAAGAATTTTTAATGGTGGAAAATATCCTGATCCGCACAATCCAATAGTCAGTACACAGAGCAACGGAAACGCGTGAGTATCGTAATTGATCCTAATACCTCATACGGAATTCATGAGGAAAAGCCACCGACTGCGACTTACTTTCAAGTGTCGTTACCGAGGCAACACTTCTCTTAACATTGTCACATTCCTATTGATTATGTGTTTCAAGGTTTATATTCTTCCCCGTTAATATCAGAAAAACCTAGTACAACGCAACCAGGACAGAAGTATTATCTCTAACTTTCTGCGAGAAAATGAGAAATAGAAATTGGGCTTATCCCGAAAATTACGCTTCCGAAGCGTTCAGTCTTGTGGCTTCATGCCAGGTTGCTCGCTGTAAATAAAAGTTATCCCATATGACGACAATCTGGAAGAGAAAAATTTTGGAATCTAATTAATAAATTCTCCGCCGAAATACCTCGCCAAACTTGAACGGCGCAATAGTTTTGGCTTGACATACGGAAGAAACAATGTTAATATCTTACACCGAAGAAAAATAACTTCATTTTTATTTCTGGCCTCTTCCAGGCATTTTATTGCTTTCATATATTATTTTTCCGAATATCTGGATGGCGTAAACGATGCATAGGTAAATTATTTGAATTTTAATTAGATTGGTGCAATAAAATTTATTTTCTGCTGAATTAAACAAGGTTTTATTGTTACTTATTTAGGGGTGAAAAATTCAGTATTTGAAATTGTTTCGCATCTCTCGGCCATTAAAGCGGAATTCGCTTTTAATTTAGGACTCTCCGTTGTTGTAGTTCATTAATATAAAAGCTTTAAGGAATGTCAGGAGGAAAGCTTCCCGTTTTTTCGGTTACTTTTCTAATTTTCTTCACATGCACTTTTTCCAATTCGGCAAATTAACTACTTGTGCGCAGGTTCACCCAACACGTCTCTACAAGTAAAACAGGTGTTTTAACGATTGGCACATCGGACATTTAGCTGCATCAGAATATTAGGGTTTTGTCGAGAAAATTACAAAATTTTATTTTTGTATTTTAAAGGAAAATAACCAGTTCGTTGGATAAAATTGCTCTTATAATTTATTACGAAAGCTACGTTCTCTTCCATTTTCTAATCAGACTGTCCCACAACATTAAATTCGCAACAATACGTCTCAACATTCTTCTCTCGCCTTTGTTATTAATCGTCGTGTCTAGGTTTTATTTATTTTTATCAGCGACGATGATTTATTAATAATTTTAACGGCTGCTTAGTGGAAGAAAAATCTACCTGTAGCACAATAATTGTGATGTGTTAATCCGCACAATAGTCCAGGAGCTTACGAAATAAAATGCAAACATCTCTGATGACGTCGACACTTTTAAGTTGCTTCCGAAGCTCTAACCACTCGACTACCAGTTGCCCTTGCGCTAAGCAATGCCTCAGACCCGTATTCCAAGCGAAAATATCCAAAAATCACACATAAACGTTAATTCATCGTTAAAATTTACCCCAAATGTACGTGTTTTTAACGTGTAACCAAACGACAACGTTAAAAATACGTTAATTTAGCCAACATGTGCTTTTTGATTACATAGGATGATCTTTTGATCTTTTCATTTATTCGTGCGTTTTTGATACTCCCAGAAGGTTTGTGTATCTGATAAGTTAATCAACTAAATGAGAAAATGACCGATGTTAACGTCGATACCAGTTGACACTGGTAACTCCTTGATTTTATCGAGTTTACTAAAATGACCATATTTATAAATCAGTTAATGCTAATAATTATAAACTAAAGGATTAAAGTGCAAATTAAAAAATTAAACTACGCCATCCTTATCATTAAACTAGAGAACTCAAAAACAAACAAAGCTGGATATATCTAATTTAAAATTTACTAAAGCACATACTCGGGAACCATCCGGAAACTGAATTGAATTAATAACAACAAAACCGTAAACGCTGAGATCGAATAAAGAGCATTCGGCACTGAATTATTATTATAAGATCGGAACAGAAGTGCGGAAATTAAAGATCTACAAATTGATCTTCGATATTTAACGAAATGAATCGCAATTTATTAATTTAAAACTAAATGCAAGGTTGGGTGATCCATAATTTTATGCAAATATTAATAATCGATAGGTGTGAAAGAGTTCAGAAATTCAATTAATCTCGGAAACCTTGAACAACAAAAATGTCAAATCGGTAGGCAGGTGGAAAACTTTTGGAAACCGCATTTGAATATGACAGGTGTCAAAAATGTTGTCATTAAACTGGGCTTTACGAATAATAAACAGGCACACAATAATGCAAATTTTACAAAAACGTACATTGCATTCGCCTCAAACCGGGATCGTCCTCTTAAACAAAGGGGGGCCAAATAAGACCGAAGACGTGGAAAGCTTCTTGAATCGAGTGTTAAAAGATCGCCAGTTGAACACATTTCCAGCTCTGCTTGGATCGTGGTATGCCAAACGTTTGACGCCAGAATTTAAAAAAAAGTACGAGGAAATAGGCGGAAGTTCCCCCACATACGAGTGGACCCAAAAACAAGGAGATCTTTTGTGCGCGAAACTGGACAAAGTGTCGCCCTACACCGCACCACATAAATATTACGTGGCCTTCCGGTATAGCAAACCAACAACAGAAGACGCTTTCACGGAAATTGAAAATGACGGCGTGAAACGCGTAATTTTGTTTTCCCAATATCCCCAATACAGCTGCGCCACGTCTGGTTCAAGTTTCAACGAAGTTTACTCCTTTTATAAAAACAGAAGTTTTCCTTGCGGCGTAAAACTTGGACTCATCGATCGGTGGGCCACCCATCCATTGCTGATTAAAACCTTTGCGAATTTGATCAGATGTGAACTTCGGAAACTTCCAGAAAAGCAGCGCTATAACGCGATTATCCTGTTCACCGCCAATTCCTTACCGCTGGACATCATCAATCGTGGGGACTCATACCCATGCGAAGTTGGAGCGACGGTCCAAATGGTCATGCAAGAGTTGAACAACTGCAATCCGTACCAGCTCTCCTACCAATCAAAAACGGAAGTTATAGCGTCGTTGGGTCCGTTCACCGACGACACCCTGAAGGGTTACGTCGAGAAAGGTAAAAAATCTTTTCTTCTCGTCCCGATCGGATTTGTAAACGAACACGTCGACACGTTATACGATATGGACATAGAATTTTGTAAAAACCTTGCTTCGACGATCCAAGTGGAAAACATTCGGAGAGTCCCAACACCGAACGATAATCCAATGTTTATCGACGCCATGACCAACTTAGTCAAGTCTCATATGGAAATCGGGCCACGAATCGGACCCAAGTTTTTGAACCGATGTCCCCATTGCGTTAATCCGATTTGCTTGAAAAGCAAGCAATGGTTCGAAAAAGTGTGTGATGATTGCTAATAAAATAAAAAATTTCGTCACCCAAATTTGTGTCTCTTGTTGAAAATTACGGCCGGTTTCTTTTCCACGTTTCGTTCGTCGTAAATTATTTTAACTTTTCTCGTATAAATTACTTTTTCGCAATTATACAAAAGAATCAAATGCAATTATAAAGTAAGGCGCGAGAATGATTGCATCCGACAAGCAAATAGGTCGTCGAAACCTGTCGAGACACAAAATGGCAGCCAATCTACCAAACAAAGAACCCTAATGGTTCTAATTACGAAGTCAACCAACTTCATTTAACTCGCTTGGTAACTTTCCGGATTATTGGAAAACGATTTGTTATTTGGATGGAAGAGAGAGATATTACTTTGATATAGTCCGCCGTATCTGATTACATAATTACACATTATGCACATCTAACGAATTATTTAGCTTTTACATTATTAGTGTTTGCATAGGTTTTGTTGTCGAAATAATTGTCTAATGATTTTCAGCCCTACCTCCTTTCCATTGTCTATCCATCTTAAAACAATGTTAGCCTTTCAAGTGTAAATTACACCAAACTGGGGTTGTAATGACTTATTTAATCTAATCTTTTGTTGTTCGTCAGATTGTGTCTCATTATAATAATTGGAACTAGCTTCGAGGGTTTTAATATTGAATTGCACTCATTTATACCGCAAGTGTCGAGTAAAGCTAGTTAGAGTGAAAAATACTGGACCCTGATCCAGTCTACTGAGATACTCCCTAAGCCCTAAACATAGAACCTCTCAGGTATTAAAATTGGCGTAACGTTTTTGTGCTTAATGTGCTGCGGACTTTAAAGAGGATTATTTTCGTAAAACTCATAATTTATAGGGCTCCTTTCTGTTCTATCGAAATAAAGTGGGGTATAAAGTATTAACTTGAAAACTTGAAGTAATCATTCGCGATGATGATTAAGTGCTCGAGTATAATTCATTTTATCGACGTTTGTAAAACGCGTTGTTTAAGCTTGTTAACGTTTCTTTTATAAAACAGTGATTATTTTGTTAAATCCGTAGTGCTCTCATTAAAGCGATATTAAAAAAAAGATTATCCGGGTGACATTTGCATCATTTCATGTCCGCTTTATGTTGTTTTATAATACGCAAATTTATGTGGAATTTCCTACTTTTTATAGGCGGATTACGAAGGCTAACACATCAAAGTTATCTATAAATTTTGAACTATTGATACTTTTTGCACTATATTTCTTCGTTACAACGTCAAGCTTTTAGTTTAAATGGCCTAGTAAAATTGACGAGGGATACCAATTTGTGTTAGTCAAATGTTTTTCGAATACTCGTTTTATGCGAATAACTCTGCTGTTTCTTAAATACAGAGCAATATCGTAGAGCACGAGATTTCAAACACAATGTTTTTTTCCTTCTTAATATCCGTCGAAAAATAAGCAAGTTATGAAGCTAATAATAAAAATTGTTGGCCGCCATTTAAAAAAAATGGCGGACGATTACCATTTTTACCATTTTTTTTTCTAGTTTACTCGGTAACGATCCAATGCATGACTGTAGGGCTAATTTTACAAAACTTTTACTTGAAACTTTTTTTGATGTGGTTAACGTCGAAAAGTTATTATAATTTTAGTTTTTTCTGCAAATTTGAAATTTCTGAAACAGAGAAGGTTTTAAGCCTTATGATCGAAACATAATAGGTATAAGAGTAAAATTATAGAGCATAAAATTTCGCACTAACACGAGATTTGTTTGAAACTTTTTTGATGAAGTGACGCTTCAAATGTTTTTGTAATTTTTAGGGGCTATAAATTCCACGCTTTAGAATCAAGTTTTCGTAATATTATATTAAACAGATACCAAGTTTTGGATCTTGCAATAAATTAAACTCCGCTGTGCACTAATTTATCATAGCTTTATCTGCCACCATTGCAGTTTTTTGCAGTTTACTCTGTAATTATGCAATATATGATCTAAATGTACCAGAACGAAATTGTAGGGCGTAAAATTCCACACAACTTTTATTTCGAATGTTTTTCGGTAGAATTAACGGTTTAACTTTTATTGCGATTTAAATTAAAATAATATGATGGCGCAGTCGGTGGAGAAACAGAATGGAACAGCTAAATGGGAAAAATAGAAAATGTGGGATTGACGAAGTTATTGCAATCACTAATCAAGAAATGAACATTAAACATAAATAAATTTCGACACTAATAAATAACGAACTGAAATCAGTTTAGCTGAAATACAATTGGTAATCCTTGATGGGGGAATTACCAATGATTTCGGGTTATGCTGTGGTAAGAGAATTAATTGCATACGGAATTTTAATCTTCTGTAAATGAACGTCAGTAATATTCTGATAAATGTGGCAACGTCGTATATCATAGTGAAAACGGCGGCCATATTGGATAGATGGTGGACTTGCCGACACTTGCCACTTTCTGATGTGTTTTTCCGTTTTATTCGATAACGGTTGAATTTACGACCAAAATATATGAGAACAAAATTGTGGGGCTTAAAATTCTGCAAAACTTTTGTTTGAACATTTTTTACGTTAAGTTCATTATTTGGCCGTTATTACACTTTCGAGTTATCCGTTTCGTTTGGAAGTAATTAAAAATTTAAAGTTAATTTTGATGAAAATCTAAATAAGGGGATTAGGAAAGGAGTCCGAGTAATATTTCACTTAATAAAAACGTCGTTTAGATGGAGAAAGTTGTTAACTTGTATGAAACCCTAGAACCCTGTAAGGGTGTAATGCCTAGCTTATGGTGCTAACATTTAGGCTTATCACTCCCCCAGGCAACCGAACAAATAAATGCCTTTGACATTACTCTGATTTGTATCTCGACAGTGTTATGGCTACTTATTGAAAGTCGGGTGTATTATAAAAACATAACTTTTGTGTAAATATTTCAATGTTTACCCATTCTGATATTCTATTTTGCTAAAATTACTATTCGTGTTTAATTTTGTAGTACGTGGTGATTTTGGAGGCTGCGTTGTGTTTGCACAAGCATCTCTTTGGAGTATTTGGAATTAATAATGTTGACTATAGAATTACGTTTTGGGATGTTCACTTTGTAGGTAGTAACTAGGTGAAGAGGTTTTTGTTGCATAATAATTCCATTTTAGTCGGTTTTCTCAACTTTGTAACCTTAAATGAATAAATAATGCTACGTAGGGTCATCGAAACAAAGGGGAAGTTTTTTTCTCTTGCACCTTGTACATTTTTAATCTAAAAATCTATTTTGTGTTGTTGGTTTATTTAAAGAATATTCGCATGTTTTTTATGCGAGCACTCGATATCATAAATAGATTTTTATTAAATGAAAAATATGGAGGCTTCGCACGCAACTTTTTCCTTGCGGGTGGAAACTAATCATATTTATGATTGGAAAAATGACTGCGAAAGATTCTCTAACTCGGAGTATATATAAAGATAGTTAATCCTTAAAATGCCATTTCGGGGCCAGGTGCGCCGAGGGTCTTATCTTGACGAATGAACCTTCTCCAGGATAATAAGATCGTGTGGATTACGAACATCAATTTTTACCGGCCCAATTAATGTGTGTTCGTGAATTGTCTTAAGGGTTGCTCGAAACGCCTCAAATATCTCGCAAATGTTGAGTCGTTGTTTTAAATGTCTAACTCGGAGAAGTTTCAAGAGCCATTATATTCTTCTGCTGGAGCCCATGAATGTAATTTTAAGAGGATGATATAAAATGTTTAGTTTTAATAACGAGGAAACGATTACATAAAGCCCAATAAAGCAGCTCAAACTTTCATAATTTTTGTCGTTAAATAACGTTTTTAGCCGTTTTATTATAAAATGAAATTTTATGTTGGTTTCACAGCTCAACAATCGGGCTTGTGGAAATGAAACTATCTCGAACACTTAATAAGTTTATTGCAGATTTAACATCCCTTTTGGAAGAGACTTTTATAACCACCATTTAATTCTAATGCCCTTCAAATACTTAAACAGATAAATGATTCCAATAAAACCCGATTATTATTTTTTTACATTTTTTTCCGCTAAGCCAAGGCTCGGATTACGGTTATTTCGTCTTTAATTTATCAGATTTATTGGCGATTTTGCTGCACTAAATTTCTTCTCAGATTTTCGGCAATAAATTTTAATGTGTTTTCCACATACGGGAGCTCGTCGAATTTTTTTCCAACCTACCAGGATGTTATCTCTGTACGTGTAATGAAATTTCATCAAGTTTCCAAGACCCACCTCTATTAAGCATTGATATTTGTAGGTAATCACGTTTGCTCTATTGTATGGGAAGCTAGAGTTTCTCTATTAAGCATAATAGGCTTCTAAATTATCTCCCCCAATAGAAACAGTTTCTAGTGCTAGAGTTCTAAATTCATAATGTTTGATGCGAACATTAGTTTTTACGAGATTATAAATTCCGAGATAAAAAATTTGTGGAGTTACCAGACTGAAGGTTATTAAAGTTAGATAAGCTTTAATTAATAAAAGGATGTGGAAGGAGGTACAAAGTTAACCGAACAAAGTTAAAATTTTTTAAGTCAAATGCCAGCATAATCCAATTTTATTGCAAGGAAAAATGTCTTACAAAATCAAACGGAATTGTGTTATAAGTTCAACTTAAAAGCTTTCACTATCGATTCCTAACTTTTCTGAGACTCTTAAAATATTATTTTAACACAAAATTCTTTTAAATTCGATGGGTTTATGAGATTATCGGTTTGAGTACACATTGATCAAATTGGAAATGGATTCGATGTTTAGGAAGTCGGAATTAATGGTTGTAAAGAGATTTGCATCGACAGCAGATAGAGCTTTTTTGTAAGACATCTAAATTTGGTACACATTTTCTTCGAGAAACTTAAATTAAAGAGATAATACGAATGTCACATACAGGGGCACAACTGAAAGATTTTTAACTTACAATGCTTAAAATGACGATTCAAGCTGCATAAATGAAAATACAGCGCAATCATAGTTTTAAAAAAATAGTTAGGCAACCCCCAGTACACGCACTGATGAAGGTGGCATTGTTTATTTTGTGACCTTTTTATCACTTTATCACTTCTGCCAAAATCAATTAGTACTTCAGATGCGGTTTTATGTAAGCCAGTCTTTTTTTCTGGATGCTGCGCGGTAACTCACCAGCTTCTACGTCCGTTAGGTGATTTATATTAAGTCATGAAAGCACCGAAAACGGAAAGTTTAGGCACCGGAAGGCTTTACTCGATTGAAACCAATCTAGATAAATTTGTCTTGATGTGTTTGTTGTACTTCGAATTTTTTCTTACATCATCATAGTGAAGATACGAATCAGTGGCGTAACAAGCAGGTGAGGGACCCGTGTGCGAAGTTGTAACGGGGGCCCTGTTTTTATAAAAAACCAAAAAAAATTTGTATACAGCACTCGAAATTCCCATGATTTTCATGCAATTCCAGTGATTTCCAATGAATTCCTTCCAAACAATAGCGGATATAGATAAGTGGAAAAATGATGGAGAAATAGTCATATGCAAAACTAAAGGAAAATTTAAGGAAATCTTTTTTTTGCTTTTTTCATTGACTTTAAAATTTTCTGGAAATTTCTATGGTTTCCTTGAGATTTTCTATATTTCTACAAATATTCTAATCTGTTTCTTTAGATGTCTTAGAATTTTCCAGAATTTCTTCAGATTTCCATTCACTAGTACACACAATTTTTCCGGCAATTTCCCCTTAGTTTTGTACTAACTGGAAAACCGAAGGGAAAATTGTGATATACAAAAGTGAAAAGAAATCCAAGCAAATTTTAGGGAAATTCTATGAAATCTTAGTAAAACTTAAAAATGCTATTTTCTTCCCAAGAAAATCTTGGGAAATTCAGAAAATCTTTAGAATACCATAGATTAATTCTTTTATTTTCTTTTTTTATTTTTCTGAGATTTCCTTGGCTATTGGCTCTCCTAAGATTTTCTGGAATATTTTAAATTTCCCCTTTGCTAAGATTGCGATATCAACCCCCACCAATGAGCCTTAAAAAAATAACAAAATTTACTACGTTTTGTTTTGTTGAAATTTTAAAAATATTAAAATAAAATATTTTTATTAAAATACATAATATATTTATTCCCCCATCCATGAACTAACCAACGATTTAATCAAAGTTGGTGGAACCGGCTCTAGATTTCAAAGACTTCATAATTTTGAAATTTTTGCACAAAATTGTGTGCGAAATTGTCTATCCCTGGTGCGCATGAAGGGATTAACGAGATTATCATCCCAACGAATTTTCTGGGAAAATAGTAAAATAACAACATTTAAAATGGAAATGTAAAATATGAAATACAAAAAAAATTTCCTAACAATTGTTTTCGTTTTTTTTTATTAATCTAATTAATAATAATTAATTAATTTTTTGACTTAAATTATAATTTATTAAATAAATCAGGATTTAAAATTGCTCTAGACTTTTAAATGTTTAAATAACAAATAATAATTATTGTACTTATGTTATTTAATATATTATTGATTAGTTACTAGGCCCCCCACGTAAATACGCCACTGATTATTCCCTATATTGTAACAATTATAGGGTTCCCACTTCTTTGGAAAATCTGGAAAACTTAAGATTTCCCTAATTTTGTCAGGGAATTTCTCATTTTTCTTATTTAATTTAAAAGTTTTTTTAAATTTTAAAATAAATTTATTTTATTTAAATATTAATTTTTTTAATCAAAAATTAATTTGTTGCTTATAAAGAAATAGAAAACAGGAGGGTATTCCATACCTCCCAGACCCCCCGGTTTGAAAGCTCAAAAGTGTGTGTATATGTTTTGTGATTTATTTTTGTAATAACAAATTTTTAACTCGGTCAGAACAAATACATTTGTATACATTAATTCATACCCCCAGTTTTATAAACAAAAGGTCTTAGTACATATTCACACATCTTGTACCGTAAAAATTCGCACCGGGGGGTCTGGGAGGTGTGGAACACCCCTCAGAACATAGTAATTGTAAGACCTTTTAGAAAGTTAAATTCCTGGAACGGAAAATCCTTTAACTATAATTGCTAGTGCACTGGAGGGTATTCCATACCCCCCAGACCCCCCGGTTTGGAAACCAAAGATGTGTGTGTGTGTACGTTGTGTGATTAACCTTCATATGAAAACTTTCTTAGAACAAATACATCTACATATTGTTTGTATACAAACAAAAGGATAGGACGTTAAGTTATTCATTACATTTGGCGCCCGCGCAGGGACAAAATCTTATTTTAACGAAATTATTATTAATTCATGGATATTAATAATTAATTAAACATCCAAAGTTGCTAAATGTAAGAAATAAATTTACTGTTCACGAGAGTCAACTGTAATGTCGTTGTATTTGTTTACTGATTTTTGAGCTTGGAGGGGTTCAACTCCCGCAGCCCCTCTGGTTACACTGCTAATTTCTGACCCAAAAAAAGTGCAGTAATTTCGGGATATCTGTGGGTTTGCAGTTTTTCTATGTATAAAGTAGGTAAAAAATGCAAAGCAGAAACCAATAAAATCGTTAACTACCACTGGTTGCTTTAGTCTATTAGTTTGAATACTGCCATCATAACAGTTTTTCTTTAGAACACAATTATCGGAGTACTGGAGATATTCTAGATCGCTTACTTTCAGAGGCTCAAGGTTTGTGCTCTGTGATTGATTTTATTAACTGGAAACCTTTTGCTATTTCAGAACTCCGGGAGGAAGATTTTATTTGATAAAATCAATCGCTGAACCTACTTTACACTAGGAACTATACTCTATTTATTTAACACATGCAGCTGATGTAAACAGTGATCAGTGCATGTCCAGCACGTGATTGCATTATGTTGATTGCACCTGCAATTGCGATTGGATGCTCGTAATGTAAAGGCAACCTCATATACTGTCCGTACTTACAGTTTTTCACTGTAAGTAGGTGCATATAATTTTCATCTGGCGTTTGAATTTGTAAAAATACAAGGTAATCTAGATCATAGTAGCTCACTGGCCAAGTGGCGACGGCGAAATATCTTAGACCGGACTTACGTTTATGTATGAACTGTAATTTTTTTGTATCGATTAGGGATAACGCAATAAATGGATATCTTAAAACAAAAAGTATGAGGATAAATTTTCTACCTTTAACGATCACCTTCCTGTAAAACCCCGAAAAATTAAAATAGGTCAAATATTGTAGAAGTTATTAGCCAATGAATGATTCAGTAAGGTGCAGGAAATTTGTAACTTTTTCATTCAAATTTACTAGACTCGACTTTCTGCTGCGTTAGCACAGAACACAATGTAAATATTCCTTATCTCAAAACTTTCTTCTTCTTTTCATGCAGCTTCGAACGCTAATAATTCTTAAACATCTTTTTTTAAGTTTGATAATTAATAACCCGGTAATTGGGCATCAGAATGAAAAATTGATCAGACGTATTTTTTAGTCCTGGCAATTACGCTTCCGAAAAGCTCAAAAAAATTTAAATAGGTTAACGTTTGTAGAAGTTATAGGTCATTGGGTGATCCAAGGTGCAAGAAATTTCAAAAACGCATTAAGCGGGTTAGGGTTTATTCGCGCAGTGTTACATTTAAATCGATATCTTCTGCCAGAGTAAACAAATTTAAATTTTTTAAATTTTATTTTAGAAATGCAGTTGTTCGAGCTGTAAAATTTATTGTAACAGTTTTTGCGATAGAGCACATAATTTTCATGTTATCACTAACTTGTTGAAATGGATAAAACTTGCCGATAAGTAAAATATTGACTTTGAAAATTTTATTGAAATTGATTAGGGATATCTCGATAAATATGCATTGTGGCGTAAAAAGTATCGAGACAAATTTGTTAGCCTCAAGAATTACCTCGCTGAAAAGTCCAGAAAATTAAAAAAATGTCTATTTTTGTAGAAGTTATTTGCCGTTTAGTGCTGCAAGGTGCAGGAAGTCTGAACGCAGGTTCTATCTTCTGAACTGGTTCACCGATTTTAATGTTTCTGCATTTTTTATGTACACGATTGTGCGGGCACATTTGTCGTTATAGCTTTCTAAAAGCCTGAGAATTAACTTTGAATTATAACCGAAATCGGTAGTGTGTCGCGAAGGGGGGACAAATTAAATGTTGTAAAATTGGGAAATATTGAATTCCGCATTGTAGAATTTACAGGTGTAGTCTTGAATTTATTTTTTCCTTTTTTAATTTATTTCGTTGAAGATTTGTAATTAAAACTGTAAAATAATTGTATCAAAAGATTTCAATGAAACGCTGCTAGGCGTCTGACGTCTTTCAATATCGAAAAAGACGTTAAGAACCTGCTTTAATATAAAAACATAACAATTACGTTTTTTATATTTAATACGGCTTCCGAATCAATATCAGATGAATAAATTAAAATTTTGATTTGTTGACGCATTAGATAACAATATTCAATTATTAATTTTATAAAACCTTGGCAGCGTTCGTGGTTGGTTAATTGAAAATTGAAAATTAATTTATGATGCTTCCGTAGCGCAATATACGCGCATTATAAGTCGGAAAATGAAACCTATATTCTGAATAATATTTTTCTGAATTATTTTTGGGCTTTGAAGCTCAGCTACTTTCGGCTCAATAAGGTTTTCTTAGTTTAAATCTACGCTGTTTATGTGACTTTTATGTAGAACTAATTATGGTTTATTTTGCAGATCACTCCCGAGGTTGGTGGAAATTAAACTGAAGATCCCTAACCTTGCAGAACCACCAGGCGAGCCTATTAACTTTAATGAAAACGGTATTTAAATTTATTCTCTAGAGTTTAAGCATGATCGTTCGCTTTTTATTTGTCGTATTGGAAAAGGTAAAGGTCGACGAACTAATTTGTAATTTTTCGGATTTTACATCAATTTGTAATTTATAATTTCCGTCGCTACCACATAAATTCAATTAGTAAAACCTAAAATGCGTTGTAATGTTGCAAAGCAGCATTTGAATATTATTCCCCAACCAATGCAATGATTGGCTATATTGGTAATATTTTTTTATTTTTTGAATAGGAAAGGGGTTTCCATTCTGATGTGAGAAATATTACAATGGCCTTTACTTTTCCTTTAGTCTACCTTCGTAGACTGTATTAAAAGTGTTACGTAAATTTTCATTTCACGTGTACCTTATTTCAAAGGAACGAAATTCTTTAGTTGTAGGATTCTTTACATTTTTATTAAAATTCAAAACTAGGATCTCGTATGTTCGGTTTTTAAATTACCCGCTAAAAATGTTTTAATAACAAGTGAGACGCGCATAAATTAAGGAGGGCATTTTTATTACTTAACCTCAAATTACTTTTTTGTTTTAATTATTTTGTTAAAAGCTCTTACGACCTCATTTTAAGTGAAGTATGTGCTCGAATTTCAACCACCCCTTCCCTTTGTGAGCTTTTTGAAAGCTCAATCTTGGCTTTGTGCTAACGCCACCGAGATTTATTTTTAGCAGCATTATCACCAGGAAACACGAATCTCGGCAATATACTGTCGCTTCTTCATCCGATAAGCTAATATTATGTCATATACATACAACTTATCAATGAAATGAAAACCACATGCGCCTCTAGGTTAATGAGATGACATTATGGAAATGACGTAAAAATATCAAGTCACGATTTTCTTATGCTACCGAAAATTCACCTTTTGTAAAGTTTAATAACGTTCGCCTCATTTTATTTATGAAATAAAATTACAATTTTCCTTTGTGTCGTAATAAATTATCTATACCAAGTGGATCCCTTCTCGGGCGCCAAAATGTAATCATTTGAATATCAAAAAAGTCTTTTCCGTTATACATGGTATCGTTACCATTCCGTTTGTAAGTACTAGTACTAGCAATATAACTTACAACATTTCAAATTAATCACTGGAAACGACCACTTCTTCCGACGATTACACATAAAGAAGTTTAAATTGCTGTAATATGGGTCATACTCACCAAAAGTGTACGAAATGTTTTATAAATTGCGGCCTTGAAACGCGCCGGAATTTGATGATTAGGAAGATTTCTACAATAATTAAAATTTGGTAACCTTTCCAGCACGAGCATTAAAAGCATGTTTACCCAATTACAATTTAAAGAATTGAGTGCAAGTGAATCTAATCGCTCTTGTTTTCGTAATTAGACCGTTTTGCATTTTTATTTCATTTAAATTTTTTGTTTGTTTACAAACTTTTTCTTCCTAAATCGCCGGACCAAATAAACGACCGTTTGGATTCGGCCATCGCCAAAAGCTTTTCTCGGGTCATCACATGCCGGAGTGAACTTGTAAATATGAAGTTACGGATCACGACAGATTAATAATTGTGTAACAGGTTCTCATGGATAGGTTAGTAAGAGATAAGAATTCTGGTCGTGTAGGTTTTCGCGTTTATTAACCTGCTATTGGCCGTCATGGTCAGTAACCTCGACGGTTTTCAATAAAAAGTTGTTATGCGACATAACAAAAATCCTGTAGTTCTTACTTCATGGTATCAGCATTTAATGCTATGGAGGAATGCTGATAATTGCTGGTAGTCCTAATTTATTGTACACTTATCGTTCGATTCTACTTTTTTTTATCAGTGTAACCGTTACCGACTTGAATGAGTTTAAGAGCAAAATGTTCCTTCCGATTGATTGTTTCTGTGGTTTCTCCATCGCCCTGATTTTAAAAATCCAACGTATGATTAACGATGAAAGTTTATTCCAAAACTGTAATTTTCAATCTTAAAAATCGATCCAAGAAGATTACAAATATTGCGATAGCGGGACATTACGAATTTTTTCCGTTAGACCTATAGAGGTAAACGTGCGTCGACTACAAGCAAAATTTGATTCTAAGCTCCAAACATATTCGCGACCTTTAGCATAATATCAACGTTTACCTTCATCTGCGTGAGCTAAGTGAAAGACACTTTCTCTCACGGTGTCATCTCTAAATTTATTTTTCATATTTGGAACTGCCGATCCTGATGGTCTCATCCTTTTTACCAATTCGTCTAATAAATTCTGTTTCAAAAATAGTGTCACCTTGAAACTTTTTCTATCAAATGTTAACCTTAATACTTCGATAAAATTGAGAGTAACCTCAAAATTGATGATATAGAATCCAGTTTTGTTTACAAAATACCTAATAGGTAGATATTTGTTACGACATACACGATTTTAGAAATATGTTGACCTATTGAAATTAATACACCTACAACGTTCTCGATAAAGGTCACAAATTACAAAATATTACAGAAAAGGAATGTGTCACTATTCAGAAATTGCGTTCGAACCTCAGTGAATTTTTTTATATCAGATCTAAAAGAAATTGAAAACCAAGCCAGGCTTTAAGGACATTTAAGTGAAAGCAATGAGATGCAAACTAACTACCAGAGGAGTTTCACAAAGGATATTCCTCAGTTCAACTCTGAGGAACACACCTTGTGGGTTTTACCGATGATGTAGCGTTGATTTAGGGTTTCTTGCCGCAAATACACTAATCGGATGAAAAACAAAGAATGATCGTCAAAATAGCTGGTTTGGAACTTATCCCGATGAGAAAGATGCGATGAGGAAGTCATGCATGTTATTTCCTAAACATTAGAAATTTTATCTTACCAAGCTTCCGGAGTGATTAGTTTATTATGTAGATCTGCTTTATTTGTTACGATTTCTAAGATCTCCATAGACCTATATTTAAAAATTTCAATAATTGCTCTTTAATACGCGATTAATAATAATATCAGAAAGTCGGTTAGCGATATTAAATAGATAGGATGATCAATCTGACCATTCTCTCCTTGTCCTTCAGAACGCTCATAGCTGTCATAATCTAAATGGAAGACGGTTGCCCAAGGCACTTTTCGGGGAAGCTCACTTTAAAAGCGTAGAAGTCGATTTTGTTTCCAAACGTCTTCACCGCCGCCACTGGCTTCAGTCAATTAATTTTGGGGAAGGGGAGACTAAACCCGCTCTAGTTGCGCCTATGCGTATAGGAGAAAAGGACAGCGGATAAGGCACCCGAAAGAAGAAGATGCGAGACAAGGCAGCCCCATTTTTTTATTCATGTTAACATAGCTTTGTTGTCCTGTTGCTGGATTTATCGGTTAGTAATCGATGACTCAGAAATCCCACAAATGTGATCAAGAGAGCAAGCGCAATTACGGGCTATTCGGTTTGGAATTAGTGGATATTAGCTGCTGATCGTAGTTTGCTAGAATAGCAATTTAGCTATAATCATGGCCTATTTTACCACTAGGCGTATTAGGCACGTGCCAGGGCCCAATGGCCAGATGGGCCAAAATCAAATACTGATAAAATAATCCATAAATTGGGCCTTCGGTGCTATTAGTTACACTCGAAAATTTTCTAAAGCCTAGGGCACAACTCAGTTAAAAATAGGCCCTGGGAATAGATTAAAATTCTGACCCTGTTATGTACAATGCCAGGCATTTTTGATACTATACCATACTGTTCGTTAGGATCAGGGCCAGCGCTAGGCACTAGGGAAACTAGGTAACTGCCTAGCGCGCAAACCAGATCAAGGTGCAAAAATTAAAAAAAAAAAACTTGTAGCAAATTTTGCCGCAAAAAGGCTAGATTTTTTTTTAATTTTCTGAGGCCTGGTGATCGTAGAATACCCCTAGCATTCATTTTGCTGCGCGAACAAAGAGCAAAGTGTGCACTGGGGGGGTATTCCATACCCCCAGACCCCCCCGGTTTACCAATGGCTACATTGAAGCTCAATTGTTAATATTTTAAGTTATAATAATAAATTCATTTAACTTCAAAAGTTCAACAACAGCTAAAGGTGCACCAGACCCGCCGAATTGCAACAAAACAGTGTAGCAGCTGAACTAAATTTCAACAAAGCATTACAACCAAATTTAGAAGTTTTAACAATTAATTACCTAGTTTGCTATAGAAATTTCTAAAATCAGTTTTAAAAATTCGAAAAGTTTCAGTTTAGCTGCTATTACATAACTGGTTTAGACACAAAATGTAAGTGCCAATCCGGGGGGTCTGGGGGTTCCGCTACCAAGCCCCACAAGTAATATTACTAATTGAGCTTCAATTGGTAAACCGGGGGCTATGGAATACCACCCAGTACATCTTATGTTTTTTATTCGCGCATCCGAATTAAGGTATTATTTTTAGTAACAAATATTATTTATTTAGTAAAAAATATGCAAGACTTTAGATTCTATACAGTATACTGTGCACTGGGGGGTATTCCATACCCCCCAGACCCCCCGGTTTACCAATTGAAGCTCAATTAGTAATATTACTTGTGGGGCTTGATAGCGGAACTAGTTTTTATTGCTTAAAATTAAACTCAGGGCCTATTTTACCATTAGGCACGTGCATAGGGCCCAATGGGTAGATGGGCTCAAAAACAAGGAACATAAAATCGTAAAATGAAAATTAAATACTGATAAAATAACCCAAAAATTGGGCCTTCGATGCTATTAGTTACACTTGAATATAAGGGTCCGAAAATTTGCTAAAGCCTAGGCTAAAGCTTAACTCAGTTAAAAATAGGCCCTGGCTATAACAGCAAAAAATAGCTATAATAGAATTTGATTTTCTTTTAACGAGATTCTTGATAGATTTTCCCGGATTTCTTTTCGAAAAAGTATAGAAGATTAAAAAAATAAAATTTTCTATAGTATATTCCTAATATTTCATGATATTTTCTAAAATTACTTTGGATTTCTTACATTTTCTGGATTTCTTCAAATTTTTTTTAGATTTCCTTGGATTTCCTTCTACTTACTTTCAGGTTTCATTAAGAAAACATAGAAAAAGCAAAATAAGAAGCTGATATACAGAACTTTCAAGATTTTCTTGTATTTCCTGGGATGTTCTTGAATTTTTGAAATTTCTTAAGATTATGATTTGGATTTCCTCAATTTTCCTAGAGTTTTTTACATTTTCTAGGATTTCTTGATTTTTTCTGAGATTTCTTAGGATTTCCTATAATTTCTCGGATTTTCTCTAGGATTGCTTTAAGATTTTCTTTTGAAAACGTAAAAAGATGAAAGAAAAGCTCATATGCAGTATTCCTAAGATTTTCTTGTAATTTCTTCAAGTTTTTTTGATTTCCTACAATTTTTCGGACTTCCTCACATTTTCCCGTATTTTCCAAATTTCTCTTCAATTGTACATTTTTCTAATGATTTCCTCCTCGACGCAATATAATATAATGAAGTAATTTAAACTTTGTGTAACTTAACCTTCAGGTTACCTTAGTATTCTGTTACGGGAGGGCAACCTCCCGTCGCCCTTCTCTTACCAGTCACCCCTGGTAATTAGTTAGAATATATAGTCCCCGCGTTATTTTTAACTGGGTGGGGCCCAGTACAGCGGCATATTCGAGTAGGCCCTGTTGAGAGGTTGATGAGATGAGGGTGTAGTAATTTGAGAATAAAATAAAAGCGTACACTGGGGAGTATTCCATACCCCCCAGACCCCCCGGTTTATCCTCATTGTTTTGTCTCTTAAACTTAAATTCAAAATTTAATAAGTTTTTTTTTTATCATGTCCGTAAGTTGAATATCGTCGATCGATACCGATCATTTTCGTGATCGGTAAGTCGGGGTGTAGGGGGAAAGTTTTAGTCAGTGAAAGTCTGACACTACAATTGTAGGTGGCAATGGTGTCTCGTACGAGATTTCCTCCTCCCTGCTTAAGCTAAATCAAACAAACAAAATGTTCATTGTGTTGGGTGTAGTGATTTTGGAATAAAATAACAGCGTGCACTAGGGGGGTATTCCATACCCCCCAGACCCCCCGGTTTAACCTCATTATTTTATGTTTCTTAAACTTAAATTCAAAATTTAATAATTTAACGTATTTATTTATTATTATTATATTAATATTAAAATATTAATTGAGCTTCAGTGCAGCCATCGGAAAATCGGGGGGTCTGGGGGGTGTGGAATACTCCCCAGTGCACGGTTTACTCTTTATTCGTGGGCCAATAGTATTAGTTTTTCTGTACTGAAGAGTTACTTAGTAGCCAATGCTGGGATCCTTGATTGTGAGCGCCGTATTTGGAAGTCGCAGTTTTGAAAAGAAGAGGGAAGGATGTGGAAGGGATAAAATTTATAGGCAGGGCTTATTTTTAATAGGATTGCGCCCTAGGCTCTAGCAAATTTTCGGGCTCCTGATATTCGAGTGTAACTGGGTTATTTTATCAGAATCTGATTTTTATTTTATGATTTTATGTTCTCTCTTTTCGGGCCCCTCTGGCAATTGCGTATTTTAAAAATTTTCTGATTAGGACCTTAAGGCAAGCCAGCTTTTGCCTATAAGAATTTGGGTTTTGAAACAGTCTGAATTGTTTGCAAATTTTTAAATTTTTGTTATAACCAGTTTTATTTTTGTGATATCAAGCAAAATACAAGAAATAATTTGTACTAATGACGCGCTGGTGGATTAACGAGATTCCCAATTGTTTAAAATTTCAGATTTTCAGATATTCAGAAACACATTTTAATAATTAGACAACTTCGAGGGGTGATTAAATCAAATTTATTGAATTATTTAAATAATATGTTCGTAGTCGAATGGTTTACATATATTAAATTATTTTCTAAATTTTTTCCCAACAATTTTGTTAATAAAAAAAAATAAATAAAAAATGTGCGCTTTTAATTACAAATGATGATTAAATATTACTTAATTTGCATAGATTTGAATAATTTCACCTGAAATTTGTTGTATACCGGCTTCGTCTTGTATTTTTTACGTTACGTTAAGTTACGAGAGCTACTTATAAAGTTCCTTGCAAGTATTAAAATTAGATTTTCTCGAAATCGATTGATATCGATAATTCAGACATCCATATTCTGTCGGTGGCCAAGTGTCGAAATATTATAGCTTGACTAACAACAAATTAATTACCGACGAGCATGACAGGATTAACGAGTTTCGATGGTAAAATGATTAATTTTACCTGGGAGAAATTTTAAACTTTATCCGCTCCTGCAGTTTATATGATCAGTAAGGATCAGAACGACTCGAATTCGAGAGTCATCAACCTCTTAACCTTACCTTTCGAAGAGTCGCTCTAGTATCACACGTTATTCGTGTGCTTCAATATAGTTGCGTTCTATGATCGAGAATATGTATTGCAGGAAAGGATAAATCAAATTTATAACCTCGTTCAGCACGCACTTTGATGTTACGTTACGCACAATTTATGTAGGTCCAGCGGACAATAGCAATTTGTTTTAAAAATTAGCAGTTTTGGAAAAAACCAAATAACTTAGTTTATTGTAAAAAATTTCGGCAGATATTAAATAATCTGATGACCAAAAAATGCTGAGTCGACGACAGATGTTAAGGGGGGAATCGGTTTAATTACACCCATAAATTTTGAAATTTATTTATTGATTAGCTCCCCCTTAAGCAAACAATTTCTATATATTGCTATGATGTTCTTTGATGAATTTTATAATACAAATATTATAATAATTTATAAAATAAGCAATGCTTAGGCCTGACGCCTATATCATATACAGAGTGCGCTGAAGGGTGTGCAATTCGATGTTTGAATGAAAAAGTCATTCATTTTATAACAAACCAAACGGAAATATTTACAACCACATTTTAAATGTTGTCAAAGCACGCAAGTAGCATATTCTAAAGTAATGTTAGTAAGTGTTTGTTACATATTATGCCAAAATATTTTTAATTTTGTATATGAATGGGGTACGTGAAGTAAATATTAATGTTGTGGCGAGCAACCGCATTAACTTTCTTAATTAAACTTGAGAAACTTGTGTCTCAATCCTTTGCATGAGAATTAAAATTTTAGCGTAATTTCTGAAACTCTATTTTTAGATTAAATTTATGTAGATTTAAATTATTTAACTTTTGAGATGTAACGGCTGCCGTTATGCGTAGCAGGCTTGGGTATGTCAAACGATAAGTTTTTAAATCAGGGCCAGGGGAATCCCACTTTTCAATTTTTTATTGATTTTAGATTTTGAATGATAATTATTGTCATTGACTTTATTGGAAGCTTAAGCAATAAACCTTGGGCAAGGTCGGCGGCTGAACTTGGCTGGTTTGTTGTTATGAAATAATTCGAATGCTTTGAGGTTATTCGTGGTAGCAAATTTTTCTGTAAAATTTGCTTATGAATGTTTATCGTGCAGCTACTGCAGACTTATTGTTGAAACTTCTTCGGGTATCAAATAATAATAATTATAATTATGTTGTGATTGGTTTGATATGGCTGTTTATGGATGCTTATTAATATATATAATCGAATGTGTGTGTGGCTTTTTCCTCAAACAATGGACCACAGTGAATGCCACAGGAGACTTTGAAATATGCATTCACTATTTTGATCGAGATTCCCAGCATCAAGAAATCTAATGACTATAATTATTGCTTTTAAGACTTTCCTATTCGATAACAAAAAACTTAATATGACTCTTGATATTTGTAAACGCTCTAGTTTTCTAAATAACACGAATTATATAATAATTAACCATTTAGATTCGTTTTTTAAGCTTGCGTCACACTCAAGTGATGATTTTGCAAACGTAATTAACTCGTGAACGCTGCTTGAATAAAGCAAATTTACGAAAAACCATTTAGTTTTCTTTTTCAAGATTTGTGTATATATTAAATAAACTTAAACGTTTGAAGTTTGTTTCTTTGATAATTTTCTCGCTTTAATTGCTTCTGTGGCGCAATATCACCGTATAATGCAAAATAGACAACCACAAACTGAGTTTGAGGTAAAACTCAGCAGTTTTCAAATTCACCTGCTGGTCAGATTCCGAAAGGAATGTTCTGCATCACCAGTTTCTTTATTTCCCTACCCAGACCGAGCAGGAGCTCGATTGAAATCCCCGAGACGCTATCGGCCTAGTAAGTAGTTAATCACGGGCCTGCCATATTATAGGAAAAATGTTGCAGTTTCGGTGAAGTAATGAAACAGTAAACTTCGTATAAAAATTTTATTATAAATTTTATTTCGTAAATTATAGCCGAATTTTACTTAAAAACGGAGATTCCTGTTCTTCTAGCTATATTATATGCCTCTGTCGCATATAGGAATTTTTTTAATTAACCTGGAATCTTTGAGGGATTGGGGATGGTTGCTAATGGAAACTTGTTGTATGCACATTTTTTATTTTATATTAAACCTAGCGCGGGCCCCCTGACATTGTTCAGGGAATAATCTCTTAATAATCTTAGGGATCCTTGCAGTGCCGGATTACCCATAAGGCAGAAAAGGCGGCTGCGTAGGGGACCCGCGAAAACGGAATTTTTTTTTCATTTATAAATTTCATTTCTTTGTTTTTATCTTTTTATACTGATTCAGCGTATAGAAAATATAAAAATACTAATTAATTCATTAATTATTTGTGTAAATGAATTCATTTTAGTGAATTAATTTAATAAACATTGTTTTATTTTTTATAATTACTTGGTTATTATTGAAAATGTATATAATGTTATGCAAGTAATAATTTTCTAGAGGGCTCCGAAAATTGAACTGCCTAGAGGCTCACAAATGTTTAATCCGGCACTGCCTCCAGTGCACTCTATGCTCTTTCTTCACGGGTTATCAGTTATCAACGTTTCGAGATACTTACCATCGAGATAATTAACAAAGAATGCACTGGAGGGCGTTCCACGCATCCCAGACCCCCCGGATTTACACCTTCATTTTATATTAGTAAGGACCAACCTACAAAAACGCATACTATTAGTAGGTACTCTGAATAATATATTACTCTGTGTTACATCTGAAGATATGGTTGTAACTCTGATGTTCAGTGCTCGAGTGTAGGTTATTGTGAAAGAAAGTTTTAAAAACGCAAAACGTAGGAGTAATCCGGGGGGTCTGGGGGGCATGGAATGCCCTCCAGTGCATTATTTGCTTTTTTTCACAGGTTATTCAGTTATCAACATTTGGGGATATTTTCCATCGAGATAATTAACAAAGGATGCACTGGATGGCGTTTCAAGCCCCCCAGACCCTCCTGATTTACACCTTCATTTTATGTTATTAACCCTAAACTTGGCATGCACTAATTTTTCGGCATAAAATTTTTTCTGTAGAAGATTATATCTTTCGGAGTTTTTCAATCCTACCTGAAAAATGAAATTTTTGAAACCATGTATCTTGTGAGATACATTGCCAACTTAAGGGTTAAGTGCCAACCTACAAAAACGCATACTATTAGTACTCGGAATATATAACTCTGTTTTACATCTGAAGATATGGCTGTAACTCTGATGTTTAGTGCCCGAGTGTATGTTATTGTTAAAGAAAATTTTAAAAACGCAAAACGTAGGTGTAATCCGGGGGGGTCTGGGGGGCGTGGAACGCCCTCCAGTCCATTATTTGCTCTTTTTTCACGGGTTATTCAGTTATCAACGTTTGGAGATATTTTCCATCGAGATAATTAACAAGGAATGCACTGGAGGGCGTTCCACGCCCCCCAGACCCCCGGATTTACACCTTTATTTTATATTATTAAGGGCCAACCTACAAAAACGCATACTATTAGTACTCTGAATATATTACTCATCTGCTTTCAGGGGCGGATCCAGAATTTTTTCCTGGGGGGGCACAAAGGGTCGAGACGGGCAAAAAGTGTTTTCAGATTTGGGATTGTATTCTTGTTTCCTTTTTAATTTTAAGCGTCTGGGGGGGGGCACGTGCCCCCTCCCTAAATTTGCCTATGTCTGCTTTACATTTGAAGATATGGCTGTAACTCTGTTTTTAATGTCCGAGTATATGTTATTGTAAAAAAAAGTTTTAAAAACGCCAAACTTAGGAGTAATCCGGGGGGTCTGGGGGAATGCCCTCCAGTGCATTAGTTGCTCTTTTTTCACGGGTTATTCAGTTATTAACCTTTGGCAAAGAGTATGTATATATAGAGGGACAGCTCTTATGGGAATACTTGTCCCAAGTATTTCTTGATGGCTCTGCTACGCCATCTAGTGGAGGGTGTTATCTCTACGTCTTTATTTTTGGTCCTCTATATACAGGGTGCTGAATGAGTTAGCTGAACATAGGAAATTAACATGTAAAAACTTATTTTTGTAAAAATACTCCCCTGTATATAAAGGATCAGCCATAAATTTAAAATTAAAACGTACAGATCACACCGTCTACTAGATGGCGTAGCAGAGCCATTAACAAAAACTTGTGACAAATATTTGTTAATGGCTGTCCCTCTATATATACATACTCTTTGCCTTTGGAGATATTTTCCATCGAGGTAATTAACAAGGAATGCCCTGGAGGGCGTTCTTCCAGTGGTTATTATTTAAAACTCTTTATTTTAATTATTGATTAGTAAAATGCATTAGTATTATGCAAGTTATAATTTTTTAGAGGACCCCGAAAATTGAACTGCCTAGGGGCCCACAAATTTTTAATCCGGCACTAGATCCGCACTGGGCGGGGCTAACCACACGAAAACAGCCAATACAGTATACGCATTGTATTTGTAGGGTTTTTGACCCTTTTCTATTAAAATTCTATATTTATATGATTTGTAATTTGCGCCCTTAATTACCATAATTTCATTAGAGAATTTTTAATCCGTTAGCGTATTATTCCCGTTACAATATACAGTTCAATTCGTTTATCGCACAAACATATATTTTTCGCAACGACGCAAATTTTTATTTAATTTAGTTACCGAAAACGTGATTTTTAATTCCACCCTGTATAATTAAATTTACCGTGCAATGCTGTAATAAAACATGATAAAATATAAACCGTGGTGGGGAAATTTAGGACGATAATTAAAACAATTTGTTTTGCTGTTCGTGGCTGATAAAAAAATAATTTAATAACCATAGAGGGAAATATTTAAAGAGCAGTGGTACTTAATTTTGCAATAATTAAGGCAGCAAAGCTCAAACAAACCATTACAATTTAGAAATTATTCTTAAAAACATGCAATAATGGAGGTTTTAATGGTTCAAGAGGCATTAAAAAGGTATCGCATTTCATTAATTTCGAATTATGTGCCGTAATTCAATGTAGAGTATAATGAAAATAAAACCACGCCATAGGATATTTTAACGACCGTTTAATAAACAATTTTAAAATTAAAATTAAAAAAAAAATATCATTAGAATACATGCGAAATAAACTGTTACGATCATAGTAAATCGCCACTTGAAATGGCTATTAACCCTCCAATAACAGGTTGACGAAAGATATTTCAAAAATTGAATCCGCCCCTAATAATTTTAAAACTGTAAAGTAATAATGCCCACACCAAATGCAATCTATAAAGGCGGATTGAGCACCGAAATAATATTGAATCCGTTTTGTGTTGTCTGGGAGGGCATTTCGCCACCTTATTTAGGGGTGTGTGGTAACAAACGTGCGAAAGGATAACTGTACCTTGGGGAAATTCGTTACACTACCTGTATGTTGTCAGATCTGGTCATCTGCTGCTACGCTGTTGTTATATTTCTTAATGCAACCCCAGATGCTGATTTTTACGGTTATTAAGGGAATGCCGCTATTTTACAATCAAATTTTGGTAATAGCCGATTTACACGGTAACCTTCATTAATTTTTAACCAGCAAACCCATTGACCAGACTTCCGTTAAATTGCGTGCTTAGTTTTCTGCAAATCACAGTCCTTCAATGAAAACAATGATGAAATCCCGGAATTTCTCATAATATCGCAGCGGCAATTAATTATTGTTCTTCCGTATTGGCCTGTATGCACTACACCGCATGGAGAGCGATCTCGCTGATACGCTACACTAACCTGTAGAATTAAATGTGCAGGTGCATTCCATTACTTAAATGAAATCGAAAAATTGAACTAGAAGTGTCTGGGATGTCTCAACCGTTTGAGTGAAATCATAATAACCGTGCTCTAGTTGTTTGCATAATTTGGTGATTATGTATTCGTTTACAGCTCGGGTAATTTATACGACATGAAGTTGTCAAATTCGTATCGAGCCTGTGCATTCTTAAAATTCATGGAATAAATTATGCAACACAAAAATAATTGAGACCACTTATGAGACATTCAATAATTCATCGCGATACATTTTTTATAAATCGATTCTTAACCAATCTAGGGGATTTTATAACACGAATAACCTTTTTGAGGATGTAAGGTTATTTATAATTTACCAAAACAGCAAGCAGAAAGGTATGTTTCTAACCTGGGTCTAAGTAAATGAGTGATTAGTGATCATTACTCGCTGTTGTGGCTTATGGACATGAAAGATCCGACGTCACGTCTTGCACGTTGGAGTATTCGGCGTCATTTAGTTCTTGGGGAGCAAATAACAACATAATTGATATTTTCACTGAAATGCTCTACTTCCAACTGAAGTAATCGCTTACCTCACCATGTGGAGACGGTACAACTCGTAGCTTCGCATGAGAATTATCACCAACCTAATTACCCAAGAACGAAACGGTGCTTAGCAGGTTTTCAACTTGAGCATTGCTGAAATGAACTCTTCGGATTTATTTTGCATTTGAAAGTTATTAATTTTTCTTTCAAAATTGCTCAACAGTCAAAGAGAAGAGAATTTGAAACTTTAATTAAGATGCCAAGTAGCGCACCATTAGATGTTAAATTTACATTTCTTGATTAAGTAACGAGGAATATGCTAATGCGCAAAATACATGAGGGTTAAGTACTCTGTATGAAAATAATTGTCGTGGGAAAAATCTTTTGTGAGGCGAGGATGTAACGAAAGTAAAAGTAAAATGGATAAACAAAAAGTGAAATTATTGCATGAATTATTTATGTGCGTCTTCTTTAACATTCGGTTTGCCAGAAAGATCCTCGCATACCTGATTTAAGAATTTATTGACGCTACCCAACAAATCCCGCAGTATATGAAACGGAATTACTACGTGAGATATGCGGAAAATATCTCAATAGTTTTAGATTTATTATTTCTCATTTTGTACTCCGAGTAACATCCGCGCTCACGCGCGTGGAGTTAATCAAAAAATATTTGTTTTACAAATAGAAATATTAAATATTTAATTGGAACTGAAAGCAAAGAATACATTTGTGTTCTATTTCGTACGCGCCCCGAATGTAAAGAAACGCTCAAGTCGGTAATTTATGAAATGTCTGAACTCTAAATTTATTTGAACACAAACACTGAAACTAATATTGTACGTAGTAAATATAAGCTACACTAGCAAACTTGAATGCTCTCCAGTTATTCGAAAAGATATTTAATCGAAAAACATAAAAAACGAAAACTCTTTTGTTATATTTGAAAGCTTAGCTTAATAACGAGTTTCGGTAAATTATTGCTCACATTATCGCTTTCAGTTTTAAAAGAGGTTCACGTTATTTGTTAGGGTTGTTAGCGTAATTTTTTACTCCTAAACGCACTGCATTTCTAAAAGAAATTGCCGAATGTGAAAAAAATAAATAATAAAATAAGTATCATCAGTTCGCAACTAGTTGCATAAATAGCTATTGTGGTAGCAGTATCAGAGAACGAGGTGTAACTCGAAAACGGTGACAGATATCAAAAAATCTGAAGAGCCCAAATGTGTTCGGTGTACAAAGACGAACATTTTTCGTTCGGGATGTTGTCGTATATTTTGCACTGTTTTCGAGTTTTCGTAATTCGCATAGTGCTCCGCACCAAAAGTGTTGCAATGAATTTCTTTTTTCGTTACTTAAACATGGAATTAAGAGTTTGAAAGGTCACAATTAACTTGTTAAACAAACACATCGCGAAGTTGAGTAACTGCAGTTGCTAATTGTATTTTCAATTAAACTGTCTTAACCAATCGTCTTCTGCTATCTGTTTGAGCGGATATCTTCTTGCATAGTCTGTAGGGTGTAATTAATTACAAAATTTAAATTTGTTAATCAGATGATTGTTTAGTTGCATTCGTACTAGTTACGAAGTTACTTAATGGAATAGGAAATTCAGAGCAGATTATAGAATCATCTTTCCTCGCACATGTTATTCCAATATTCACCAGAAGTCACTACCGGCAATTTTGCCCATCGGATAATTGGGTGTTGATTGTCTGATCGTAATCTCTTTGGTGCTTTCTCTTTTCTTCGTCCCGAGGACATTTCGGTTTGTAAAAAAGTTAAACTTTAAATTTATTATTATAACTTATAATTAAGTGCTTTCACAAATACAATTATAAGTAATGATAATTCTTTTCAATTGCAATAATAAAATGTTTGAATCTCCCGCTTTCAAGATGTCGTAGAACAGCTAAATGAGAATAATACAGTACAAGCAATTAAACTTGAACGTGTGTTACTTGCTAGATAATTGTAAAAAATCGCTAACCTTTAAATGGTTTGTAAATAACAAAGGTTGATGATCTTCATCTCTTATATGGAGAAACTAGGAAGTTTCTCGTTCCACGGCAAACTTGAAGCCATCATCGTCGATAAGGCGATGCCGCGACGTCTGAAAGCTGAAGTTTTACATTTAGCAAAATGGAACTGGTAATTATCGCAAGGAAGGCATAGATCGGGATAAAGATTTTCTTATCAAATTCAATGCAAACAATAAACGAATAGCTAACACGAAATGTTACAACGTAATAACATATAATTTGTTACAAGATATGTCATCATCGGATGACATAAACAGAGAATTTGAAGATAAATTACAGACTTCAGCGTGTTAAATTGTTAACGCCATCTTTTTTATTGTCAGAGTTTCAAACTATCCGTTTTAATCTTTTTATGTCGCCATATATTTCTATAAACGTCTAGAAAAATAACATATCCTAAAAAATTTTCTTGTTTTCCGCTGCTTTTTATTATAAATTTTTCCTGCATATTTTTAATCCTCCGGTGAACAGAATTCCATACAGCTTACCATACTCAACTTTTTGCTAGTAGTATATTTATTTGGTAACTAAAACAGTTTTGAACAACAGGCGAACTACCAGTAAACTTTAACTCGATGAATATATTCAATTAATTTTAAATCATCCCTCCTCCAGCACCCCATTGTTGAAGCTTAGAAAAAATAGTTTCTGAATATTGTGGCGATAGTTCGCATTCAAGTGAATTAGCCCCACGTTGGGCGCCAATGTACGTTTTGTAACAATTGGACAGGAAGGTGCGCTAAACGTTGCCTCAACCAACTCGGGGGACGTTACGCCCCTTGGTTTAATAGTTTTGTAGCAATTGAATGTAAACTTAAAAGTCGCGTGATTTTATCTAGCCTTTATAACAGTTGACAATATAAGTTCTCAATTACAACGCTTGACATTTTTATGTGGGATGCGTTTAGCAAAGGTCAGGGTGCAGTATACTAATTACGATACTTACAATATGAAAGCACAAGATTACATGTCTTTCTATTACAAATCATTTCAAATACAATTTATTAATAATTATTTGTAGATTCTGATATTAATGCGGTCAGAGCTACTGCGCTGCAAGATAGCGAGACACATAATCATTTTTTTAAATCAAAAATCAATATTTAAAACAGCTTAGTAAAGGGAGATCATTACTGCTGCTGTCTTCTGCTTCTTAGCCGATTTTCGTCCACTGATAGTCAGGCTTCGCCTTCTTCCAAGCCACCCTAGCTTAAACAGTTTGATGCTATGGTTTTCCCGTCTTCCGGTTTGTGTCATCAAGCTATCTCTTGTAGTCTACCATCACTTCTGTTTTTAGTCTTAAGGTCCACTGGCAAATACGATTTGACCACTTTTTGTATACGGAGAAAAATATACGTTATAATCCACACAATTGTGCAGAAAAATTACACAATTGCGTGATTTTTCTGCACAATTGTATGGATTAGTAACATATTTCTTTTTGTGTTTGATTATGTCTGTCAGATTTGTCCTTTTTATTAGACTAACGGCGGTGCAAGAGTAGCTAGGGCCCCAAGGCAATATACAAAACGGGCTCCCAAAAAAACAATCTATTAATTTTAAATTGCGTATATTATTTCAAAATCTTCTTTTTGGGATTTACTAGCCTTTATGGTCCCGGGCCCCTAAACTTTGCCTACATTCGCTTATTGATATCACCGTCACTGCAATGGGCCCGATTTAGTAGCCTAAGTTTCGTAGGGATATCTCTTTGCCTTCCTACCTAAAATCCACAATCTAAAGGAGTGCCAGACCCCCCGGATTACACCAATTGTTTTGTGACTTAAATAATATGTTGAGAGCTTTGGAATCGGAAAAAACTGGTTCCACCGCTTTTTTTGCCAAAAAAGTCTAAACATATTATTGAAGTCACAAAATAATTGGTGTAATCCGAGGGGTCTGGGGGGTATGGAATACCCCCCAGTGCACTCTTCTGAATTCTGGATTTTAGGTAGAAGGGCAGGGAGATATCCCTATGCGCAAGAGTAGGTAGGGCTACTATTATTTAAAAATCTCTTTTGGGGTTTACTACCCTTATGGTCCCGGGCCCCTTATGCATTACTTACATTTGCTTATTGATATCACCGCTGCTGTCCGTAGGCTGTTCACCATTATGTCATTACCGGCAGAACACGCAAGTCAAATGTCTTTGTTTTCAGACAGATACAGGTTCCCTTGTTCCTTAGAATCTGTCTGATTCACTACTTGAAAAATATATATATGATATCGGTCTACGAAACCGTACGAGGCCACTAGCAGGTTCATATTTGTGAAAAAAAGAACTAGACGAGTGCAATGGTCCCCTTTCTCAAAACAGTAAACCATAGTGTCAACAACATCTTCTGTTGTAGAGCCTTCAGCTTCGAAACCGAACTGAGCACTCATGGAAAAATCACTCTCTTATATTATTACTTAACTAATAGAGAGAGTAGCGTCCTATCGTATATCAGGAATCTATAATATATATATCAGGAAGACCTGAGGTCTTGTTTTTTGAAGCTTTTCGCTTTCCTTTTCACTCTTTACATTTTCATTAACTTAGAGAAAATTTTAGAAGTTCTGAAAAGTTCTTCTTCTTAAGTGTGCCGTATCTTCAATGGGTGTTGGCAATGAAACTTGGCTAAAGCCATGATGACATACTCGGGAATTCTATCTTGGAATTTAGATCACAGCAGTGTATTCGACGCGACCAGGATTTGAACCGTGGTTACCCGCTTCCCCGTCAACCGGTGTAGGCTTTACGTCATACTGCTGGTGTCCTGAAAAGCTGGAGTACAAAATTTAAGAAAATACCTCTCTGCAGTCTGGTATTTTAGACATTTAGATACCACATCTGCCCATTTGAGCTTATAGGGATGATGTGCAGACTCGTCTGTTCGTCTTCATAATTTAAATTATTAATAATTTAGCCGAATAATTTCCATCCAAATATAATATTTGTGAATTACTAACCACAAAATATTAAAACCAAATTATCCGGTTTAAAACCCACAGTCTGGCGTTCTTACTAACTTCACTATCAAGAATTTGTGTAGAAAATTACAATGATTAGAAAACAGCAGCATTAACCGTCGTTCTCGTCCAATTAACGCTACGCAAATTAATAGGAAAATATGAAATTTCTTCTTTAAAACCTCATTTTCATTGATGTATTTCACTTTAAGTGAATTTTTATTTATTTTATTACATAAGTTACGTCAAATACATCGATAAAATCATTCAAAATAATAATTATTTTTATTTACGTTTAAATTACGTTACGTTAATTGATTGAGGACGACACTTTGTAATGAATGTGTTTATCGGGGTTGTTAGGTGAAATTAAAGCAGGTTAAAGTTTTATTTGCAGTGCTTGAACGGTTTGAAATTTTATTTCCCAGGTTTTTTAGATTGGTAACTTAAAATGGACCAATCAGAAGTGTGTGTGTGGAACAAGGTGGGAAATTGGTATGCTTGTGAAAGAAACTTTCAGTGAACTCGAAGAAATTTAAGACAAACTCTTAAGAGTCCCCAGGAAATCTTGGAAAATCAAAAAAAAATCTTAAGAAATTTTTTTGATTTTCAATTTTTTCGGAAGGAAATTCAGGAGGTTTGAATGGAGGGATTTGGAGTGAATCATGCCCCCTTCCCGTATGACCACCCTTTGCCTAACTCTGTTTGAGCTGCAATTGAAAATATTTCCTCCTGGATTTCCTTAAGATTTATTTTAATTTTCTAAGATTTCCTCGATTTTTTAAATAGATTTTCCTCGCTCTTCTGTATAATACGTAAGCGAATATTTGGATATGAAAGAGGCGGGGTAACATTAGTCTAATTTGTATTACAATTTATGCTTTCCGAATTATTGGAAACTAAACGATTTTGCGTGACGTCACATAGATATGCCATAGCAACCACTTTACATAAGTGCATAATTGTTTCATTAAAACAATTTTCACTTGACTGCATTTATTTACTTAAAATTCACTAGTATAACTCGCGCGGGAAGCTGAATCGCGAGACTTCATAATGAATGTTATAATAATATCATTATAATAATAAAATATAAATTATACGGGAGTAAAAATTAAAAAAATTTATAATTATTATGAACATAATTTAAATTTTATTAAATGAAGTTAAAATAAGTTTAGCTTCTTGCTGGGAAAATTGAAAATCCTATAACCCTGAGCCTTGGGCATTTTTAATAAATTACTTCAAATTTAGATTTAAGTAAGCGGCTCACTAGAATTTTTGAGTAAACCGAGAGATATTCCGTAATTAATCGAAATGATTTAACCCAAAACTGTATCGGGACTCTCATTAAAATCCTCTTTGTAGTCGAAAATAATCTGTAAATTTTACTTTCCATTGAGGTCTTCATTATTAATTTACTACCTTTATTTTCAAATAAATTAATTTTACATTTATCAACAATAAATCAATTCAAATTTATGAGGTATTTTCCAAACAATTTCCTTGTTTGGTATAATATAAGATATGATAGATTAACTTCCTTATTACTACACAATTGTAATTGTGACGAATTGTAAACCAAAACAAATTGTTTTATGAACGTTCTATTGTTAAATTAATTCTATAGGTTTGTTATTAATAATTCAGGGGATAATTTCCTTTTTATAACCAAGGGTTATACATTTGCGTCGTATTTTCTATTTATTATTGCTTGCAACCAAACATATTGCATGTTCCGACTCACCGATGGCGTTGCCTGCGAACGCGGCAAATTTGAAATTTCTAGAATTTTCATTTTACATGGAAACTAGCAAGGTGTTAAGGGTGAGGTTTATGATGCAAAATAATTTACGTTGTGGTTGAGAGTGACGTTTTGGTATGTCATCTAAATGCGTATACTTGTGAATGACAAATAGCAGCGAACGTTACTTGTTTGGTTAATCCTCCTGTCATTCTCAAAGTTGCGGTTAGTGGTTGTAATAGGCAGGTAAAGCTTTCCTTTTAAAATTTTCCGGAATTATCACATCAAAAATTTCCATTAATAATAATCTCTTGAGCGCCCGTACATTTAAATTATTATTAATGAAGTTAAAAAAATTAAAGTAGGAAGTTGAGGATGCCATTAGCGAACAAAAAGGTGAAAAACATTAGCTGTTGTGCCAATTTATGAAGCTTATTTTCTTTAATAACATGCGTTGTACTGTTTAAAGTGGTTGTTTACTTGAATTATTCATGAATTAGTAATTTTATTGCCGAAACTAACTCAATTTTTGTTTGCATTAACTAAAATGTTTATTTTTACTACATTTTAAACGTCAGACTAACTGATTTCTATCGGGTTCCGTTTATTTTAATTTTCCCCCATTTAGCTCTCAGTTTTTTCGCAACATTTTTAGCTTTTAGCCGTCGTTCATTCAAATATTTGACGTTCATGCGGACAGTTGCTTGACCAACGTATTACGTCAAAGCGCAGGCCAATCGACGTTGAGGGTTAACGAAAACAAATGAATTTTTGACGTTTGAAGAAGTTGAGGTTAGAACTCATAAAACAAACTGACAGGCGAATTTTTATTGGTTCAATTATTATTTATTTACGAACACAATAAAAAGATATTAATTAAACATTTACAAAAGTGATCGTTCGAAATGCAATTACATTGTTTTGACATTTAATTAAATAAATTAAAGATTGACAAATATATCGCATTGACATTTATTGAGAGACCTTTGTAAATGATGAAACTACATGTCGAGTATAAATAGACAAATAACGCGTTTGTATTATAAATAAATAATATTCTCGTTAGTCATTTTCGGTAATGTTAAAATCTGCTTCAATCGACATACCGGTACGATCGTTATTATAACGCATGATATAATTTTAAACTCCGCGCACTGGTTATTATAAACCAAATAGTGCCATATTGAATCCTATGTTTCGACTTCCATACTCGTATTGGAAACTCGACTGGATGAACCGATTCCTTCATATAAGGTAAACCGATTAGTAGTGGATTGCCTAAACTTGGATAAATTAACACAATAATGATGATGACCCTGATCGTAATCGAGCGTTTAATTTCTCGAAGATATGTATGTGAATGAGCAGAAATACCTAAGCATTTGTTGCATAGCAATTGCATTCCACTTTAATATTAATTTCTGCAGAGGATTAATTCCGTTTATGTGAGGAATTCAGAATTATTCATTGGAAAGTTGTAATATACTTATTTACGTTTGCTTGTTTAGCTTATAGTAAATTTTTGTTGCAGGTGAAGCATGTAATGCAACAATTGAAGTTACATAGTTCCGCACACGTGAGTAATATTTTAATTTTTTATAATATTTATTTTATATTCATTAATAGACGAAATAGCAACTGGTAGGCTAGTGGTTAGCGCTTCGGACTCTCGTCTGTGCATCCAATTTGTCTAGCGTTCAAAGCACTTTTCTGTTTTCTTCTAATTCTAAAACTGTAGAAAATAAATATATGCTGTCCCGGACTTTAATCGAATGGCACTGGTAACTGAAAAGGTTTAGAACCACTGTATGAGGCAGTGGCACTTTGCCTAAGAGCTACTCGAGTTAATCGACTACATAAACATATAATTAAATTTAAATGCAAGTATTTAAGTCAAGTTATATGTTGTAGGTAGTAAAATGTACTTGAAAAATTAACCTGCATATCTTAGTTTACGATTTCCTACGCGTAATCACACTAAAAGCATTAATTTATTACATGGTATTTTGTACTTCGAGAAATTTACTGGGGCAAGTGCAAGTACACGCGTTTATACACCTGCAGCTAATAACTTCACGAAACCAAAAGTTGCATGCCAATGAAATGTTGAAATCTGCTTCCATACATTTGCTCAAATTATTGATGAAAGTGTCCGTTTTCGTGATCGTAGATGGCATGTATGGATCGGCTAAACTTGGGTTTTGCAATCTACAGACCGAGAGTAGGGTTCGTAAACTGTCATGAATTTTTATAACTCATCACCGCGTAAAAACTATGTTTTGTGTTGAGCGCCAGATGAAATTAACGAAAGGAAAGAGAGGAAAGTCATTTTATCATTTCCAAGTCAAAAAGTAACTTTAATTGAGAATTCAAATGTTATCGGTCCACTAGCTTCTTGCAATGCTCCTTCGATACGAAAACTGTTGACTGAAGGATTACTTTACAAAAACCAGATTTATTATATACCTGCGGTTGACCAAATAAAATCATTATTGAAGTCAAATCAAGGTTAGCATAACATTCATGGAAACAAATCTTCTTGGCTAGGAAAATTCTTGTTTGCCTTGGGAAAGGAACCTCGTTGCTACTAGATCATATTTATTAATTATCGAGGTAATTTGCTAGGATTAGGGAACCGATGACGGCTTTATGAGCCGTCCAAAATATCTTCATGTCAGTAGTTGATTGACTGACAAATTCATCGAAATAAATCTGACGAAAGAAAAGTATTTCATCAAAAATTGCAATAAAAAATGTTGGGTACCTCTGGTACAATTCGAATTATTGAAGAAAAGAAAAATAAAAAAAACTGCAAAATAGAAAAATTTAACCTAACCTAACCTACCTTAACCGAAACCTAATCTAACTTAAGTTTTTCTTTAAGTGAACTGCTTCAACCTGGCAAGCCAAGTGACTTCTTCTTGATTTTTTGCCTCTTTGTATTTCAAGTATTTTCCAGTTTTTAAAATTTTTTTAAGAGAAATTAGCAGAGAAACCAATTAAACTGACCCCTGCATTTAGGATTTAAAAATGCGGCCCCGAATACTCCCCTGTACTTACAATACTAAAACTTAGCAACTTAAACCTTAGGAGGGTTTTTTCTCAGTTACCCCGGAGTATTTAGTTAATTTAGGATTTTAGGGTGCTTTTTTTTTTTTACTTTTAGCCAAATGTCCCGGTCAGTACTTCCACAATCATGGCAACTCTAAATTAGATGCTATTTGAAGTCTGGGGAGGTATAGAATACCTCCAACAGCAATTATGTTCAAATGATTGCCATGCTATTAAACTAGTAACTTCCGTACCAGTGGTGCAGCCAAGGGGGGGCTTAGGGGGCTATAGCCTCCCCCCAGACACAATAATTATACTTGTAAATAAGATGACCACGCCCCCTTTTCCGAAAAATGTTCACCTGCGGCGCGCCTTCTGCACAGTTTGCTTTGTTCGCATCCTTTAGCCCCACCCCATAACAAAATCCTGGCTGCGCCACTGTTCCGTACCCCCAGACCCTCGGTGATAGTTTTCACGACGCATAGATATATGCTGTATAAATATGCAATAAAACATTTTGTTTGTATACAAACGATTTGTTCTAAGAGAATATAAAGTTTTCATTTGAAGGTAAATCATAAAACGTACACATACACACACCTTTCGGTTTTCAAACCGGGGGGTCTGGGGGGTATGGAATACCCTCCAGTGCACTAGAAATTATAGTTAAATGATTTTCCGTTCCAGGAATTTAGGTCTTTATCTAAAAGGTCTTTTAATTACCATGTTCTGACGCGAATTTTTACGGTACATGGTGTGTGAATATGCACAGGGGCGGATCCAGAATTTTTTTCTGAGGGGACACAAAGGTCGAAACATGCAAAAAAGTGTTCTCAGATTTGGGATTGTTTCCTTGTTTCCTTGTTATTTTTAAGCGTCTGGGAGGGGCACGTGCCCCCGTGCCCTTCCTAAATCCGCCTCTGAATATGCACTAAGACTTTTTGTTTATAAAACTGGGGGTATGAATTGTATAACAATGACGTACTTATAAATGTATTTGTTCTGACAAAGTGAAAAATAAATCACAAAAGGTATACACACATTTTTGGGCTTTCAAACCGGGGGGTCTGGGGGGTATGGAATACCCTCCAGTGCACCAGCAATTATAGTTGTTGAGAAACAAATTAAAGTTAAAACTCCCCAGTTTTTTATGTTTTTTGTCAAAATCAAATTTTTGATTTTACTTTATTTTTTACACTTTTGTATTATATCACGATTTTCCCTTCGGTTTTCCTGTTAGTACAAAATTAAGGGGAAATCACCGGAAAAATTGTGTGTTAGTGAATGGAAATCTCGAGAAATTCTAAAAACTTCCAAGACATCTCAAGAAACAGATTCTTAGAAAATTTGTAGAAATATAGAAAATCTCAAAAAATCAATAGAAATTTCAAGAAAATCTTAAAAAACTCGTGAAAATTTTGGTAAATAGGAAATCGAGAAAAATGCAGAAAACTCTAAAAAAATTTAAAGCCAATGAAATCTCAGAAAATGGAAAAAGCAAAAAAGATGGTCTATAATATTTTAGATTTCCTCAAATTTCCCTTTAGTTTTGCATAGGACAATTTTTCCATCAATTTTCCACTTATAAGTAAACAAAGAACGGGAAATTTTAATAAATCCCAGATAATTTTAGAAAATCCATACAAATATCACAAAACAAATTAGGAAATGTAGAAAATTAGAGGAAATAGAAAATCTTAGAAAAATATCCAAATAATCTTGTGAAGTGGGGAATCACAGAAAATTGAAAAATAAAAAAATTCATCTAATATATATTTTTTAAATATTTAATAAAATTAAATAGGGGGGGGGGGTAGTTACCCGTTTCTATATATCCGCTCTGTTTGAAAGGAATTCTTTGGAAATCACTGGAATTGCATGAAAATTGTCGGAATTTCGAGTCCTGTATACAAATTTTTTTTTGTCTTTTATAAAAGCAGGACCCCCCCCCCCCCGTTAACAACTTCGCACACGGGTCCCTCAGCGGCTTGTTACGCCACTGCCTGCTGATACTATCATACTCAAATGTTCAAGTGGTTTGTCGTCTGCAAAAATTTCAACTTGATAAGAATTGTAATCTGCTGCGATTACCCCATTAAATTCAATTAAAATGGAATTAATAGATTAGACTGATAAGGATAGGATATGCTAGAATGACAATAGGTTGGCAACAAAATAATTAACCAATATAAGCAGATATCAGGATCGGGCTGGTGAAAATTTAGGTAGAGCTTCTTTGGCCTGTTTTTGTTCAAACTTGAACAGTTGGCCTATTTCTTTTTTAAGCAGGTCCTAGCATTAAGACCGGCTTAAGGCAGCTTAAATCGGATTGGGGAGTTGTGTGCGGTTAGTTGCAGAAGCATAGTTGTTAACATGACAATAATATCATTTTCCAATTTAAAACTTAAAGTAGATTACATAAACAGGTAGATCGAGTAGTATTATGCTTAACTACTGGCCGCCCAAATCTGGTACCTGAAAATTACACAATTGGATTGTTTATCTGGTTAAAATCGTTGACCCAAACGCCGACAACCTTTCAACACAATATTGGGTTTGGCGGCAATTTTACAGTTTTTTTTTAATGCGGGAAAAGGTGAAAATCGGACCCTTCGAGTCTCTTTTACATTGGGGGTTTAAAGCTTTTACTTGATTAGTTCCTCTTCAATTTATAAAACAATGTTGATTTCATGCAAATCCAGTTGTCGGTTTAGTTGAACTTGGCCGGATAAACATAGCAGGTTGTTTAAAAACAATCTGGCGAGAACTACTCGTGGACTGCTATTTATTTTGTTTTATGTAGTGCAGCATCGACTACGTAATAGCAAATAGTTTCTGTGGTGAGTTCATAATTGCCCTAGAATGAAAGCGGTGAAGGTTTGAAAGTGAGTGTATTAATTATTGCGCTGACGAGCTTTCGGATCCAATGGAAACTTCATTTTGTAAGTACACTATGCTGCCACTTAAGCTAAGGGTAAGAGTGCACTTGCGATTATCTGTCGCGCGATTGTTTTGGGGACCCGCCCACAAGTCGTAGCGCGATTGTGCTTGGCTGAACGGCATTTGTGTTTTGTTTTGGACCAATCAGAATTGTGAAGTATTTAAAATTTAACACAAGTTTAGTTACGCATTATATTGTTTTTAAATTATAATAAATTGGTCTAGCGGAAAAACTCATATAATTCAATAGAGCGGAAATACAATGAAAAAATGCTTAATTTAATAAGTTCGCGAGTACTATTTACGCTCTGTCAACTTTGAAACCACTGTGTTATCGAGTTACATGTTTGCAAAGACAATAATTATTACATAAAATGCAATGTTAATAATAATGAAGATTGCACATTAAAATGTTGTGGATGAATTGTCGCTTGCCCATGACTTGAAATATGTCATGGTAAATATCCTAATGATTATACATCGCCATGTCGTAATTAAAATATTCACGTGAAAGTCCAATATAATTTATTGATTTTGTTCTTTTTTACATGCCCACTCCTGAATCGATGTAATGAATATAATTATTTTATAGCTGTTTTATGGAAATTTTGATATTTACATTACCAAACAATTAAATCATGTTTGTTTATATGCAATGGTATTTAAACTTTTAAAAAACACCGATCGGGATTTTTCCGATGATAAGAGTGCAATAAACTGGAAACAGCTGTAAATTTTCCTAGCTTACTTTTATGGCAAACTTGCCCCATGATCACATCTAAACGGAAAACTTCATTGGTCAATCATGTTTTGAATTTTAAAAAAGGAAACTCTCCGGCATCACAACGTGCTTAATGTTACATTAAATTTCACCAGTGGTATTAAATAAAATTTTCCGACCGGATGACTCTTGAAATTTGTTATTCTCTGTTTGAGTTCTGTAATCTTGATTAACTTTATCGACATTTTTCTAAATGAATTTATTTGAATTAATTTTCTTCTTTTAAAAAAAAACTACAATGTTTTTTATATTTTGAGCAAATATTGATTTTTAAATAAATTAGAATGGGAAAATCTCTTTATTGTTATAATTTTGTTACGAATTTGACACAGAGACAATATTTAACCGAATGACTTGTCCCATAAACTGATTAATGGAAGTTTTAGATGGACATACAAACCACGCAGTGTGTGTGCTTTTAACTAAAAACCCGTTTGTGTACTTGGTAATTAAATTTATGAAATGTTGCAAAATTTTTTAATTAATTTTACAGTTTTTACAAAATTATAGTTTCGCTCCGAGCAAGTCACGCATTTGGATTCTTGAATCGGCCCTGCGTTAAGTTGTAATCCTCTTCGACTTTATTTGCGATTTTCCATGTTATGAATAAAATGAATGGCACTCATAAGTAGCAACTCGAGTTCAATTTACCGCCAATACATTAAAAGGTACTTGTCGTGTAAAAAACTGCTTCGGAAGTCTTTGTAAATTTAATTTTGTCGCTAAGAACGCTGTTGTGCTGAAATCTAAATTAAATCATCTTTTTTTTTGTTACGTGCGATTTTAGAAAAATATTTTCTAAAAAAAAATGTTAAATTTTGTTTGACTCGTCAAGCAGGTCACCTTCAGTTCATTTTGCAGTTCTCATAGTAAATATTATTTTTGAAAAATTATTTATTATTATATTACCAGATTAAAAATTAAAAACCGAATGATATTTTCTCAGGTTACTTGTGAAAGTCGTGAGTTTCCTCAGGATACAACACAAAAGAAGACTAAAAATTAAATCGAATGTTAAAATTGCATAGAAATTCAATTTTTAATTTTATGTGGTACCTGGAAAATGTCACAACCAAGTAGTTAATTATGAATTAACATTATTTTGAAACCAACCAGATTCAAGTCCTACAGCCCCTTGAACTAATTGAAGTATTAGCACACCTACCTCACTTGTTAAATCACAGTTCATTTGTGAAACACGCGAAAACGTGTGTTTACCTTTCAATTTTATTGAAGGCGGGGGGGGGGGGGTAAATAAATGGACGGCATACTTTTCCACCGATGGTTGATATTTAATTCCCAACCCTAAAATGGTTACTAAAGTGGTTATCAATGGTAAACGGTAAAGATTAGTGTACTATTCCACCGATTTGGGTCAGGGTAGCTTATGAAGTATTAGTAGGAGTACAATGGGGTGATTATATAACCTACATAACACCGATCCATATCTTCTCGCGGATATCTCTTTTACGGGCGATTCTGCTAGAGAAAAATCATAAACTAACCCTAACCTACATAACCGATGCATATCTTCGCGCGGATATCTCTTTCACGGGCGATTCTGCTAGAGAAAAATCATAAACTAATATTAACCTACATAACCGATGCATATCTTCGCGAGGATATCTCTTTTTTATTATAATTAATATTTTTTTTCTATCAGTTTTCTGCGCGGACACCATGTATAATTATATCTCTAATATATGAAAAGCCAGAACGCTGCTGCTACAGCGTGTCATATTTTTGGTTAGAAAAACTCCAAATCGCAGACATGATTAATGAGAAGAAAAACAAAAAAGAGAAATGGAGAACATATCACAGGATTTCCATTCTTCCTGAATACCCGAAGAAGACAGGGACTTTATAATTTTACAAATTTAGTCAGGAAAAACTTGAAAATTGAATTTTTAAGCAAAAACCTTCGGTCTGAGGAAATTAAAGCTTGGAAAAACATTTATTTAAGTGCCTTATGTCAAAATTATAAAGTCAGAAGTGTAAACCGGGGGGTCTGGGGGGTGTGGAACACCCTCCAGTACATAAAATAACATTCCCACTCTTCTAGAATACCTACATAAAACAGGATAATTATACAAATTTAGTCAGAAAAAGCTGGGAAATTTTTTGTTTTTGAGCAAAAGTGAGGAAAATTAAACCGTTCAGCTAAAGAAAATTAGAATTTGAAAAACGAATTTTTAGTTTAGCAGCAACTTTTTGCGTTACTTTGAAACGCAACGAAATAAAACTTAACAATCAAAAGATTAAATTTTTAACCAGTCTACCTGCTACGGAGCGCACCAATGACTTTTTATTATTACTCTAAAGCTCTCAAGCTAAAGAAAGTATGGGTTGATTTAAAACAGCTTGTGGGATTCCCACACCTAGGGTCGCGGTCTTGTAAAAAGAAACTTTGAAGAACTTATTTGAAAATCAATACTTGGGCTGGTCCGAAGTATTAGTTTTATCAACTAAATCAGTCTGCTTTGAGGCAGTTGTAGAGTATTTGCTCAACTACAGAGAGTAAACTATACTCTGTAGAGCAGAGGTTGGCAGCCTGCTGCTATTTGGCCCCTTGAATGCGGCCTTCTGACCATAACCAAGTTCAAGGGCGGATCTAGGGGGTAGGGGCGATCGCCCCTTCTTAAATTAAAAATTAATTTAAGAATTTTATTTTTTAATTTATTTTTGTTATTTTTACTAATTTTTATATCATCCTTGAATTGTTTTTCTTTAAATTTAAAAAATGGCAGAAACCTAAAAAACTCTTCTATGCTGCGACTTGGCCCTTTTCGATAAAATGGTTGCCGACCCCTGTTGTCGAGTAACAGAATTATATTTTGGGCAGGGCCCATCGGCGTCCATTGGGGGGCAAAGGGGGCAGCTGCCCCCCCGGCTATTGCCTAAATTTTTTTTAAACATTAAATATTTTGCCGATCCGACGTAGGTTTTTAAAATTTTCTAAATAATTACAAAGTACAAATACCTGAAATGCCAATTTCCTTTTTTTTGTTGATTTTGCCCTTCCCTGAAAAATATCCTATGGGCGCCCATGCTTTTTTGGTATAATATATTGCTGTTGTTTCTCGAAACTTGGGTTTTATTTCAAATTTAAAAAAATATTACATTCTTAAAACTAATTTAAATTTATTATGTTGTTAATAAAATTTTATGCAACCGCTTATCACTGCATGTGATAATTACGCCTGTAAACTTAATATTTTTATTGTTTAACATACAACTTTTTATTATACCTACATTAATTTATTGTTCAGTTATTACCTATTGAATATTTTAGCTTATCGGTTTTCCTTTCTATTAAATTTAGTTCTGTTAGGTCATTTGGCCTATTAATTATCGCGATCACTACTAATGCTAAAGTCTTCGGTTCAAATTGAAAACCGTTGATCTCTCTGGGTTAATAATTGCTTCCGTCAACTATTAAACAGGGTTACAGGCACATTTTCCATTCCGTTTCAGCAGCAGTGGACGGAAAGGAGCCGAAAAAGCCGAAAAATCATCTGATTGCAATACTTATAGCCAAGATGGATTGGACATAAGGAACAGCAAAATGGCGATGCACTTCAACCCGGGACAATTATTTGTCGTGCACGTGTTTTTCCGTGTGATTAATTTAGACAAACGCAAACTCATTTTAGGGTGGATCCCGGGAACGACCCGGAGGAAAAATTAATTTAATTAATTCATTTTACGGTGGATCCGTTATTTGCCGAGGTTGCAGCAACCAAAACTGACCCTATGCCACCCTTCGCTGCGTTCCGGGCCGTTTTAGCTGGCGTTTACCTGAAATTAATCCATTTCGACTGGGAAGCCCGAACTCGGAAAAGTACGAAACGTGTGTGCCGGCTATCACCAAGAGTGATAGAATATAGAATCTGATGGAATCTGTAGAATAACAGTTTCATCATTGCCCACCCTGTAATGGGCATTAACGTCATTGCCCAGACAATGATGTAAAACCCACATAATATGAAATTTTAAATGTCAACATCGCCCAAAATGCATGGTCGTTGACGTCAATGCCTGGTCAATGCTAACGATAGTAATTTCTTTTTGTTTCACAAATGAACCGACTAATCAGAATTAAAACTGCAGTAAAAACAAAACTCTGATAAGTGCAGTATGAACTTATGAAGAGAATAATACCATTGGCGTACATATAGTCATGAATTCTTTCCATAAACTGGGGTTATTAAATTTCTCAATTTTTTTTTGAATTTTTTTATCTCATTCTATCTCGTTACCAAGGTAGTATAGCCTGTACCGAGGGGGGAGAATCGGGAAATCTAGTCTACAAGTGAAAGTAAATTAAAATAATCCAAGGTAATATTAAGGAAATCCAGGAAAAAATCTGGAGAAGTCTCTTAAGAACAAAAATTTGCTTTATAATTCAGTTTTTGCTATGTACTAAGTTATTTATTGGTGGTCTGCAACTGTCCTGTCTTCTTGTAAATTTCAATTTGGCATCCACTACTTTTTAAGTTTTAACACAGTTCTGAATAATAATAGAATTATATTAAAATCTAATAGTATATTGTAATGCAAGTGTCGAAAGGACTTGACTAAAAACCGAACATGAAATCTAGAGAGCAATGATTTTAAAATTAAAAAGAAAAGTTCCAACAAACTGTAGGCATTGGACAGCAAAAAAAAAATTCCTAGCAGAAAATGTAATTTGCGGTAAACTGGAAGAAAGCACGTATAATCCAATATTTGAAGGAATACTCCAGATGGTGCGTAATCCAATTAATTAAATCCGTAATAAATACGAAGTGGACCCAATCAATCATATCAAATTAAAGTATCCGTTATTTAATTAGTTACAAACAATTAATTCGACTTAAATCTCGAAACTTGACCAACTAATAACCATTACTCAAAACTTCGATTAGAGGTCGAAAGCCGGGACTATCAAATGACTTTATCACAGTTTCCGTTGCAATACAACTTCCGAATATGTGTTTCCGATTCGCTCTCGAAAGTTACGATTGTAATGCTGGCCAATTTGTTCGATAAATTAATAAATGTTTACCTCAAATTTTGGTCATTTCGACAAATATTATTCAAACATCGTATAAATTAATTAAACAACTTCGAACCTGTTCCATGTTTCTAAATTTCCCGAGGTATCGAAATAAAGTTTGAAAACAACTTTTTATTCTAACAACGACAGGGTTAAGGGTGGGCTTATTGTTTAACTTGGGAGGCGCGGGTCAGAGGGCGCCACGGTCGTTTTAAAAATGAAATTTCGTTTTGTGTGCTTAAAAATGTTGATACTATTACTATAAATTGCCACTTCTTAAACCGCAAAAACCACGTCATATTTTAACTGCTCGATTAAACGGAGCGTAAACTCAGAACCTGGAAACCACACAAGTTTAATTGCTTAAATTTATAGGTATCTGAGAATTATTAATTTCCTCAAATAGCAGGAACGTGTTTTTTACAATATTAATTTTGATGAGTACTTTTCACGGTCCACCAGTGTCCCGGAGATAATGTTGTAGTTAAATAAACAAAATATAACTCGAGAATAATGCAATATTAGTTACAACGGACCAACCGTGAAGTTTATATTCAACTTGATTTACTGACGTAACAAGTGATACAAACTGGGGGTTGTTCAGGTGCTTGCTACAGATATTATAATGGATACAGTGTAGCTGTGTAGCGAAGCTTTTAGTTTGATTTGTTACAATTTCATACAAAACAGTTATAACTCAAAACGAAAACCTGATGCACATTATTCGAATGCTTTGTTTCATTTTGGCATTTCAACTAAATGTGTTACGATAATTTAAATTCTCCAAAATTGATTTTATTTGTTTTGCAGTATATAGTAGAATCTAAAAGATGTCTGGGCTCATAACCCGTTACAACTGTAATTCAACTACTTCCAAATGGTTTCTCGAGGAAAATAAAATCATCTCGATTTGCATATTTCTTTCGACATTTCGGCAGTATTTATGAAGAGAGATTTTAACGAATCGCTTTAAAATCTCTAATAATACCATTAAATTAATGCAGTAATTAAGATTATGTCGTATTTACATTTATCTGTAAGCTTAGTCATTATATTAATTATTCTCTCTGTTTTTGCTTTTTCACTGGCAATTAGTCGATGTTTTCTTTCTTTACTAAATCGGTTAAAAAAGCAAATTTGTTTAAATTGCAGGGCTACCACATTATATTTTAAAATGCCTTTTCCTAACTTTCTATTTATTTGTGCAAATTTATGGTAGGTAACTCTATAATCTGCTCTGTGATGGGAATAAAAATTCGTTTGTGATCGGTTTGGGTAATTAGAAGTACTAGCTGATTTATTCCTTCTCATTCTTTCATTGCCTAATAGAATTTTAATTTTATTTTCGCGATAAAGAAAATAAAATGGTCTTCTAGCTTCACACTTTGACATATCTCGGGTAGTTTTACAAACTAAAGTCTAAATAAATCAAAACGTAAAACTTTATTCTGTTAGCTGCATATTACAGCGGGAGCTGACAGTAAAATATGAAAACATTCCTTCTAATCTAATATTCGCACGATATCAAAAACTTGGACAGTTCTTAACTAGATGGGTGTTGATTGGGTTACGAGGGGCCTTCCAAAAGAAAAATGTTCATTCAAGTTTTGAATATTTATTTCATCATTAGGGTAGTTTGTCTTCACTTATGAACAGAGCGAAATCCGACTCTCTAATTGAACCAGACGATTTGGAACGGCGTGATTAGTGCAATGAATTTATCCACACTCGTGGGTAGGTGCCTTTAGCAGGATCGGTAGACTGCTCGTTCATTACAACAGCCATCTCGATTTATACCGGTATTCACGCCAGGGCAGAGAATACCATTTTCAGTTTCCGACAGCTCAGAAATATTAAATATCCGAAAGTGCAAAAAACTAGATTAGGTTACATAATTTGCAATAGAAGAAAATGTAAAATTTTGTTTTACCCTTTTGCATATAAATAACGTTACACTGTAACTAATTCCCCTGAGCTCTATGCAATTTAATCAAGGGTAATAAGGACGCTAACATCTGCTCTCGGCCAATATAGTTTGATTTGTAATAGTTATACGTGTCTGTAAGACAATATGATGACAGAAAATAGCAAAACATCAATTTTTTTTCGGTTTTCATTCGTCAGTCCTAAGATTCTTTAACAAAGGGAAACATTTTACTCGTCAATCATGACGGCCTGTCGATGAGGTTCAATTAGAGAGCGAGACTGCACTTATTGAAAAATAATTTATACAATTTATGTATATTAGTTAAGTATGCAACACGCAATACAAGTATTACAAACATACACGGATTGATTTTATATAGATAATGATTATTATAATTCCATAAATATTGATACCTATTGTTGTGCCGAATTGTAGTATACTTATACATCATAAATCACTTGAAACATAATATCTTGTAATGTTGTAATAAACTAGCGGAATATCAAATTTAGCTTAGCTCTATTCTGTTAACAGTGCGTAAGTAGTTGCCTCACATTTTTTCAAGGATGCAGTTGGCGTTAAGGAGTGCAACTGTGCAACGAAATTGGATTTTGTTAATTTTAGCCGAATTTAACTTTAAAACAGATTTCTGCCGTTCTAGACTTAGATATCTTTCAGGGATGTTTTCACTAAGTGCGTGGGTTTAGATCTTCCTGCTCTTATACCATAAGAGATCGGTCGTACATAGGATGCTTTTTTTAAATGTGGAATGATTCTTTTACGTATTTATGTCAATTTTTGTTATTTTCTTACATCGTTTAAGGTAAATGCGAGGTCGAATCACAAGACCACTTCAGTTCCTTTTACGAGATTTCCCCGAATTTTCTCAGGTTTATCTTAAGATATCCTTACAAAAGGTTAAAAAGATTTCCTTACATTTTCTGAGATCTTCTAACATATCCCAAAATTTCCTAAGATTTTCTGAGATTTCCCAGAATTTTCTATTATTTTCTACACATTCTTGGATTTTCTAGTTACTCAGATTAATTCATATTTTTTGGATATCCTGAAATTTCGTATTTTCTAAGATTTTCTAAAATTTTTCGAGATTTCTTCAAGTTTCTCTGGATTTCCCTGTTGTGTACTGTTATTTGTAGTATTTTGGTCCTTTACGTAAAGTAATATGTTTATATATTTCTAATTTACGCCCTCCCCCCTATACTATTACTATAAGTTTATTAGAAACTAGATGGAAAGCCCGTCCGCGGATGGGCAGCTAGACGGTGGATCTCTTTTTTAGCGGTATAATATTAAACATTTAATTTTGTTTCCCGCTACTGGGTGATTCCCCGTTTTTCTAAACTTGATGTGCCGATGGACAATTAAAATTTTTTTTTAATATTTTAAAAATAATTGAGTTCTGAAACTCTAATTTTTTTTAGCCGAACGTTTTAGTTTCCCTCACTTTAATATTTTCTAGCCAAAGGTTTAAATTTCTCACACTTTTGCTTAAAAATTTAAATTTCCCGGTTTTTCCTGGCGAAATTTGTAAAATTATAAATTCTTTAGCTTTTCCAAGTATTCTAAAAGTGTGGAAATCCTGCAATATGTATTGGAGGGTGTTCCACACCCCCGGACCCCCCGGTTTACAATTTTGACTTTATATTTTTATAATTATTATAAATAAATTAAAAGTAAACCGGGGGGTCTGGGGGGTGTGGAACACCCTCCAGTACATATCGCAGGATATGTTCACCCCCAGAACCCCTGGTTTACATTTTTGACAGTTAATTTTCAAAGTAACGCAAATTTTGCTGCTAAACTCTGAGCAGTAAGGCAGTTAAATAAATGTTTTTTTTTTCCTAAGGTTTAAACTTCCCTCACTTTTGCTTAAAAATTCAAATTTCCCGGTTTTTCCTGGCGAAATTTGTAAAATTATAAATTCCCTATCTTCTCCAAATTCTGCGATGTACTGGGGGTATTCCACACCCCTCAGAGCCATTTATAATTATGATAAATTATATTAATTATAAATTAAAAGTAAAACGGGGGGTCTGGGGGGAGTGGAACACCCTCCAGTACCTATCGCAGGATATCCACTCATTTAGAATATTGGACAAATATTTTTAATCCTAATCTTAGTTTAATATATTTTTCGGTTAGTAAAAAAATCGACCAATCCGAGTGTTTTTTTTCACTAAAATTATAGATTAGGATATTTAAATTTTGTTGTGTTTCTAAATACTATAAGAATTTGTAATTAAATATTATTTTATTAATTTTTTTAATTAAAAAAATGTATCGAATTTCCCGTCGCCTAATTGTCGTCGCCTAAATGTCGTGTACCCGTCGTACTCGACCATATAACATTATGCGCTGTAAAGTCCCCCTCGTACATGCTGTTTTTCATGTATTTTTTGGAAGTATGGAAAGATTTCAATCATAAAACTTGCACTAAACTTTCTTATTTTCAAACCGGGGGGTCTGGGGGATATGGAATACCATCCAGTGCCTCAGCACTTCTGTTTACAAAAAAAACTCACCAATATTTTGCGTACGTGCTGTTTTTCACTTATTGTTTTTTATAAGTGTGGAAAGGTCGCAATCATAAGATTCGCACTAAAACTTTCTTATCCTGATAACGGGAGGTGTGGGGGGTATGGAATACCCTCCAGTACTTTAGTAGTTTTGTTCACAAGAAAAAATCACCAATAAAGCAGTAACTAACGTCACCACGTGCCTGTAACAAATATTATTATTACTCAGAGTGGGCAATAATAATATTAATTATTGATTGCGTGATTAAAAATTTGTAAATGATTAGTATTTCTCTTAGGAGGACGGCGTTTCATTTCTCGTACCGGCCATCATTGATAGGCGCAAATTTGTAATTATAACTTTAGGGACTAAGTATTGGTGAGTTAACATGTAAAAATATATAAATATATTGTAAACACGATGAAATACTTATATTATGTTGGGTTGATGGCGGTGAAGGGGGGGGGGCGGACAGACTGTATGTTTTTCCTCTTATTTCCGCCTTAATTTTACATTATAACATTTACTCAGTTTTATCTCTGCTTTTCTTGCACTTCGGAACTGTTAAGTTGTATTGAATGAACATTTGCTATTAATTGCGAAATAGGAATCCAAGGACGAAACTAACTATGCACTTGGGGGATTCCCATTCACCAATCGTGATTGTAAAATATTTTATATTAAAAACTGGCCTTCAATTCATAACTAAAGATCGGATTTTTAGGCATTTGCATGTTTTTTGCGTACAGGCACGTGAAAATTTTTAAAAAGGAAACCTGTTTTACGCCTTTCTGAGTCGTTTTTTGTAGTTTTCATTTTGCGTATAAATGCATATTTGCTTAATATATTTAACAAATTAAATAATAAAAATTTCTGTTTTTGCAAGGGTTTGAAACGATTTAAGTGTTTTTCTTTATTTTGAAATAACTGTTTAAAAATTTGCAACAAAGTTGATTAACATTTTCAACTTTACTGGTCAAGAATAATAGAAAATAAATAAAATAATCAAAAACCGAAAGTGAGCCTCATCCTCAAAAAGTTTCACTTTAAAAATATTCCTTGAGACGTCGTATTCCTAAATATCTATTGAATTTTATTCTACATTTGTGTATTAAAAATTCCCAAAGCTAAAGAAAGTTTGGGTGCAGATTTCAAATTTAAAAAATCAAAAGAATAAAAAATAAATCAACAGTTTGTTTTTATTTTATTAGAGCATATTTACCTGCATATTATCAAGTTTTTTAGTGCCTATAAATAGGCACAAATAGTATACAATTCAGGTATCAAATAACTCGGGAGACTTATAATTTAACGTGAATTCTTAACCACGAAGAACGGAAAACAGGTATAAGCTGCGAAAATTAGTAAGCTTTGAAATCTAACCTACGCTTCTTTAAGCTTAGGTGTTTTTCTTTCAGTTCCAGTCATTAAATGGGAAAAAATAGATTTTGAAGTATTACACAAATTAAACCAAAAATATTTGTCGAATTTTTAAATGTTTTGTGCTAGTGTTCTCGTGCTGCCTACGTCCACGCGGTGTTTGTGTTTGACGGCGTCGGCGTCATACGTAAATCAACCGTAAAATTGTTATGTTAACATTAACTTGCTGTATTCATCGTTAATGTAAATAAAAATGTACTTATAACTTATTTATAAATTCATGAAACCCGGAATCATTTATTGATAAAATTACATTATGTATGTACTTGCAAATAATTTAATTTTAATTTAACCGGTGATTATTATGTTTTAATTTTAATTTTCATTTATTGACGTATTTAGTCACGATCATGAAAATCAGTTTTCAAGTTCTTTGACGATAACCGAATGTAAAAGTTCCTTTTTGTAAAATTGAATACCATTCTATCTGGATCTATATAATTTAAAAATTTTCCTCTAGAGAAGTAAAATCCTTAGATATCAAGTATCATCGGGGTAATTTGCAATTCACGACATGAATAGAACTCTGAATTTTATTTTTAAGGTGCCGCGAATTGCAAATGAGATACTCTTATTCTAATAGAAAATCTTCTACATTGGAGCCTAAACAAATTATTTCAAATGAAGGACAAATGATCAAATGGGATGTATAAATAATTCATTCGAATTTTTTTCTTTTTCCGGATACCTATTTTCATCCAGTTCCTCATTTTGACACTTTCCCGTCTGTTTTATGGAGCACTTTTAGTTAAAATGAAGGAAAAGTACTGCAATTTTCAACACCCTCTTGATTATTTTGATATATCACGCAGGTATTCTTTATTGCGGGTGCTTTATCATTTTGTTCATTTCGGCTTATTTTAGTTTTACTTCTTTTTTTGTTTTTAAAATATCCCTCTTTGTTACACTTCGACAAAGCGATAAAGAATTCGCACTCTCCTCGTCGGGATAATTTCCCACTAAAAAATATTTTTATCTCCTATGTAAGATAATACAGTAAATATTGGTAAATCTACTTACGAAGTCGTGTTATTCGAAAACGATAAAATAAACCACTTGAGTATTCAAAATTGAACTTTTATGTAAAATTCTTCCTATGACACACTTTCGGTGGCAGTGTTACATTTTTCTTCTGTGCAAAATACGAGGTCTAACCAATAAAAAATTGTGGCACGAGGATGCCTTACAAATGGTCAACCGGCCACCTCTTCTGTAATTAATTTAATAAACGAAACGAATAATTATTTTTCGTTAAAAATGAAATAAAAGTCATTTTAAATGTTATGCATAAATGTTGGAAGCATTTCTACGACTTTTTGCATGACTTAACCGTTGGAAATCCTAATGGCAGGCCTTAATTCCGCATAGACGACTAAAACGTCAGATTAAATCAACGTTTTTTACATTACATCCCTATAACCTTTTAGCCATTATGTGTAAAAGTAAATAACAAAAACACATATACACAATCGCAATTATTCCGTTTGGTCTTTTATCGAAAATAATAACGATTCGGCCGTTACATTTTCCTTTCTAATTGTTTTAATCTAACATTTTGTGTGCGCGTAGCCAACGCATGGCCTATAAAACTAAATCTAAGTGTAGGCATTTAATAAATGAAATTTTTTTTTGTTATCTGTTCCGACTAATGTCATTTGTAATATTAATGTCATTTACTAGTCGAGATATCCATCATAGCATGTAGCTAACGTACATCACGGTATCAACAACAACACGCATTTTTTGCAATCGTCGTCCATTCTCATCCAATATTGATTTCATACATCATCAATATTAAATTTATTCAATTACATTATAAGGCCCACAACAAAATAATAAGTAAAAATTATTCCTAATTATTACTATTCTGAAAGGGTTTCTCATTAGTTTGATGGCGTCGATTGCGCTCGATAAGAAAAATTAAGGTTACAAAAGTAGCCTTTATCTAGATTTCAGAATCTTATTTTTTATATTTTCAATCATAATTATATCTAAATTTATTTACTTTACTCGTTCGGTTCATGGTGTAAAGTGGTTTTGCTAACGTTTCGTTTTTTGCAGGCATAATGAAGACGTCGTAAACAACCACACAGGGCGAATCAAAATTCTGTCCAGTCCAATAGGCGTAACAAGGATTACGTCGTCAAAAGCAAGGTAGGTACGGCTCTGCTGTCTGTCTTGAGTTGTAATTTAATCGTGACCCTCGTTTCGCCTTTCTTTTCTACAAAAGTCAGATTTGATTGCAATTGTATTTGATTCTGAACACACCATTGGTTTTAATCGCCGTCGAGGGGTTTTACATACACGGCATTCCCAAAATATAAATTATGCTACAAATCCAAGATATAAAAGTAGGACGTTTAACTCTTATCTCTGTATACTATAAAATTGCTTTCTTCCAGAATGTGAACCCCATAAAAGTTCAAAGTCGGAAACGTTCTATTCATATTTATGTTTAAAATTTCACGATCGCTCGAATTTTAAATTTTAATTTGGAATATCAAAAAGGTTGTCGTCATTAAAATTCGTGTTTTGGTAGTGTATTACATAAAGATATGCGACCAACAACTCGTAAACTAGCAGAAGTTATGGTTTTACTTGCCTTTATTGCACTTGTTCAAGAGTTACTAGAGCACGATTTGGTCAAAGCTTAAACTTGGGAAGGTGTTTGCTATGTTTACGTAAGTAGGTTATATTTGCAATACAAAATAAAGGACCTTTCTTAATTGGTTTCCAGACTGCCATTGTAGTTTCCTTTTAAAAAAATATTCTTTTCTTGGCGAATTCAATTTATTTATCAACTTTTTCTGTTACGACAAATTAATTTTGATTTTTGCCTATAACTTCAGAACGGACACAGTTATTAAAAAATACAAAGAGAACAATAACATTCGTTATAAAAAAACAATCACATCTTGTAAGAAACTTTTTCTTCTAGGATTAAAAATAAAAAAGTTATAACCGAACAAAGTGCTCAAACGTCAAGCAACGCGTGACGTCGCGTCACGCGCGCGACAAGTCGATTGTAGAGGCCGCTTGACAGTTAGCGTGCGGGTTTAGTCGCGGGCGGCTGTGTTGCGCTGGCGTGTCGACAAGCGTAGGTAATTATCTCATAAACGAACGTGCAGAAGTGAAATCAATGTACCTACTTTGCAATTATTTTTTAAAAATAAGTAATACTTCCACTACGGAATTTTCTATATTCTAAATCTCAATTTTTTTTTACATTTTATACAATACAAACACTACTAATCGGGGAGCTGCAATAGAATCTCCATAAGTAAGAGACTAACCTGAAGTAACAGTTCCAGTTTTTCGGTGGGATTTTTTTAAAGTTTTTAATTTGGTTTTATTAATTTCTAATGTAATTGCAAGAATGAAGTTAGTGTTAGAATGCTAGATTGCTATGTCGCAGTCGTGGGTTCGATTCCCGATCTCTCACACGATGCTGGCAACATCGTTGAGGTATCAACTGCCTAAATACTACTCGTCCCTGGGCCCACGTAGCCTGTAGCTCTTATCTGTATGCAGTGCGTAGGCGATCACTTGGCTGAAGCCAAGATGACGTACTAGGGAATTTAATTAATCAGGTAGTTTCCCATTGCATTCCCCATAGCCCACAAATCCATTTTGGCCTTAAAATTAAAGCAGTGCACTCGATTGACTGGAATTTGAACCGCGGTAGACTTGACACCATACTGCTGGTCCTGCTGAAGAAGCACGAGAGGTATGTCTTGGACATCAAAAGTTCAAATAATAACAGGTTATGTGCCCAGATCAGCCATACATTAATTGGAACTATATAGTTTGGAAACCAAAGGAAAGATAGCCCGGTTACCCTCCCCCTTCCAAACATCCTTGGAGGACAAACTTAGGATGTGGGAAATTCGAGAAAATTGAGAATTTAGAAAAGTCAAAGAAATCTCAGAAAATTGAAGAAACTGGAAATTTCCTTTTAGTTTTGTAATATACGACGATTTCCGGTTGGTTTTCCGCTTTCCACACAGAAAACCTGAAAAAGGGCAAATAAAATACATTATTTTTTTGATAAAAATTTAAATATATTTTTTAAATTTTAACAAAATTAGTAATTTTATTGGTTTTTATGGGTTATAGGAAGGGGGACAGTTGCCCCGTTATATCTTCTCTTTGTTGGAATTCCATGAAAGTCATTGGAAGTCCTGTGTACAAAATTTCCAGGGTTTAAACTGGGAGCTTCTAGCTAAGGGAGACAGATAAACACAAAGAAAGGCAACGGGAAACCATCTTCATTTCTTTTTCTCAAGAGAATCCAAATGGTTTCGTTCAATGTGAATGGTTCCGGAAATGAGCTATTTGGATCACGATTCCTCAGTCATGAAGACGCGACTCCAACTTACCAAACTAAAAAACAACTTAAATGGTCAACTTTTTTACCAACCTAAATATATGGCAACTAATCGGGTTTCACACCAATCAAGTAGCACACATCAATGGAGTTCCACTGTATTTGCTCATTAGCAGGCAGGGCCGTATTTAACATTTGTAGATCTCTAGGTTGAACCTGTGGTGCGATGCCTACTTGTTTTGTTACTGGTTACAGACCCCCCGGTGCGAATTTTTACGGTAGATGATGTGTGAATATGCACTAAGACCTTTTGTTTGTTTGTTCTGGCAGAATGAAAAATTTTAATTACAAAAATAAATCACGAAATGTATACACACACTTTTGGACTTCAAATCGGGGGGTCAGCCTCCAGTGCACCAGCAATTATATTTGTTGAAAAAACAAATTAAAGTTAAAACCCCCCAGTTTTTTATTTTATTTTTGTCAGAATCAAATTTTTGATTTTACTTTTCGATCCCAGGCTTGGATTCTTTTTACAAGAGAGTAAAAAATTCATTTTTAATTTCAAACAAAATTAATATTTAAATAAAATTTTAATATTAAAATTTAAAAACAAATTTATTTTAAAACTTTTAAATTAAATTGTTTACCTCGACTGAAAATTTAACTTCCTTGACTTGGCACTAAAATTGACAAAATTAGGGAAATCTTAAATTTTCCATGACTTTTGCAGATTTTCCAAAGATGTGGGAATCCTGTAATTGTTATATAGGGAATAATCAGTGGCGTATTTTTCCAAGACATCTCAAGAAACTGATTCTTAGAAAATTTGTAAAAATATAGAAAATCTCTAGAAATCCATAGAAATTTCAAGAAAATCTTGGGAAACTCGAGAAAATTTTGGTAAATAGGAAATCGAGAGAAATGCAGGACTCGAGAAAATCTATAACATTTTAAAGCCAATGAAATCTCAGAAAATGGAAAAAGCAAAGATAAGATAGTCTTTAATATTCTAGATTTCCTCAAATTTCCTTTAGTTTTGCATATCACAATATCTCCATAATTTTTCCACATATTAGTAAAATACGAGCTGGAAATTTTAGACAATTTATAAAAATGTCACTAAATTAAATGGGGGGGGGGGGGTAGTTATTCGTCTCTGTATCCGCTCTTGTTTGGAAGGAATTCTTTGGAAATCACTGGAATTGCATGGAAATGCTTTTATAAAAACAGGGCCCCCGTTAACAACTTCGCACACGGGTCGCTCACCTGCTTGTTGCGCCACTGGACATTGGGCACTCTTACCTGAGATTTATACAACTTCCCTAAATAGAGCCAACATTGTGTTGTGTGTTGCAGCTGCATTGAGAAGTTTACTGTAGAAATCTGGACGATCTTACAAGAAACACCATATGGCATCTGACGTTGCAACACAGCAAATACCTAATTAAATGAAGAGAACTTTGGTAGGAAAATCTATTACGAATTAAACCTATTCCAGTGGGGTCTACATAAGTATTAAATTTTGATTAAAAAAATGTAGATAACAAGCAGGATATATATTTGTTTTCGATCTACAAAACTAAGTTTTAAGGAAAAATTCAAAATTATTATTAGGATGTGGTTTCCCACAAAGTCGCCTCAAGGAGTTGCCGTGGCCACCAAGTACAGGATGTAGTAAAAATATCTGTGATTGACTGATTTTTAATATTTTTACTTTCTGCTTCGATGATTTTTTCAAAACCGACGGAAAATTCTTAACAAGGACGTAAAGCTTCCTGTTGTAAAAAATACTTTGTTGTATTTCTGTGAGCCGGCAAGCAAGTGGCCACCGGTCGGTTGAATGTATAGAATATAGATGATATTGTGAGTTGAAAACCACTGTTCTATCTATTTCGAAAACCTCATAAAATTTAATCAAAAATTAATTCAAAATGCACTACGGAAGTTACGCTCTTGATTTGCTGCATACGAATGCACTTAAATTTGCATATCTTTAATTTACAATACGATTTCGCTTACGATTATTGCTGTTATTTCTAAAAACACCTAAAGGTCTGCATGCACTTTGAATTTTATTTTCCCGAATGAAATTATAAAAGAAAGTTATGGCTATGTCGAGCATACATTGAACGGTGCATTCTGACTTTTAGTTTCATTTTTAGGCAAACGAACAATGGTTTCAATTAACACAAAGGCTTTATTTTGAAATTCATAATGAATAATTCAAAAATGGATTATTTAATTCGATCATTAACTATTATTATTATTGTAATTTTTATGAAGTGTTTATCGCGTAGTCTTTCATTACGAACTTGAACAGCCTTTTGCGATAATTGGAAATAGTAATTAAGAGTTTAGTATTTAGTTCAGCAGTTTCTTTTAATCACCATAACTTTTTATCGTTTTTAAATGTTCGCAGGTGCTTACAAATACTCAGGATAAAAGCTACACTTAATTAAGCTCCACTTAAAAAAATTCAAATGCGAAATTACGACTGTTCATTTTTTAAAGAATTAATTTTTTTAATTATACCGCTTGAAATTAAGTGTCGACTTAGTCAAGTGGTTAAGTGTCACTTATCGCAAAGTTAAGGAACACTTAAAAATTGCACCTAGAATTTCCTTGTCGGTCCATTCCCGGTCACAAGCCGACAGTTTTCTCTCGGGAAAATATTAATTCATAAAGCAATTGCGAGGTTGCGTCTTTCTTAAAATACATCATTTTCTGTAATAAAAGCTTTTACCGTTAATAAGTCGAGCTTAATTTATGCAAATAGTAAGCTTAATTATTATCATCATAGAAACTCGAAAGAATAACATCATCAGGAGTAGAGTGTTAATTGAAGTAAACGAAATTAGAAGTGCAAGGTGTAAACGCTATAATCGGGTTATAAATTCTTATTCTAATTAGGAAACTATAATTCTAATTTAATATTCTCCCTAATTAATTCAACTCTTTTTTGTTTTTGCAAACCGCCCGCAGTAATTTTAGTTTGAAAATTAAACTTGTGTAATTAAGTTAGGCGGTAAACGAGAATTTTAGAAATAAAGTGACGTTTTATTCGTGGGATAATAATTTGATAAACGAATTGTTCTGTAGAGTAAATATCGCTTTATTATGAATTTACGTTGTTGAGGCTTATTTTAAGTTGCTATTTTCATTCTCTCTATTTATTTTTTACATTTAAGTGCATTATGTCGTAAAAGGGTTTCACAAATGCGACTAACTAAATTTTATCAAAACTTGCACAATGAATTATTTGCATTTGTCAAGTTAAAATTAATTTTGTCAGTTTGGTATTACATTTAAGTTTTCAACTTGTTTGTATTATTTGTTTTCCTATTCATTCAATCATTTTCGTAAGTTCTGTTCTATCCTACCCTAATCCATCGTCAATTTTTTGCAAATTTTTTATTCGAGTTCTTTATCATTAACATTTCCCTTAACAATTTTTAAATAATAAATTATTTAATTCAGTTCCAGATTTTCCAAGTAAATAACTTAAAGAATTGAATTTCTTAGTTTGAAGTTTTGTACTTGACGTTAAAATCAAAATTCTCTTCTTCAAGTAAACAACTTAAAGAATATAAGTTCTTAGTTTGAAGTTCTGTACTATAAGTTAATAACAAAAATTATCATTTTCAAGCAAATAATCAGCTAACTTTGTCTATTTAGGACACATCTCTCGAGAGCTTGGAATAAAAAATATTTGAAGGTTTTCATATCTCCAAGATGTAGTTTATCAGGCAAAGGAAACAGGAATGCTTCGGTCAAGAACAATTAGTTAGTTAATTTCGGAAGTCTTCTAGTCCAATAATAAATTATTGTTACTTGGAGTTCATTTCTTCGAAGTTTTGCTTTAGATTGTTAGGTCAAGTGACCCAATAGAAGTTCCGTGACTTCGAAGTAAAGTCTAAAACTCAAAAATTAAAAAATTGCAATAATTGAAGTCTTGACAGTCTATAAAGTGTATTTATTCTGCACAGTTTGTAGAATTTGCCAGATCAAATCAAAAAGGTAGTAACCTACGGCCTCTCTCTGTTTGATAAAAGTGATTCATTCGTGTCAGATAATAAAAAAATTTGCCTTTTCTAATAATCAAATTTTTCATCAGATGCATGTTTCTTGTAATTTTTCCCGGATTTCAGGATTTCGATTGAAATTGCTCAGAAACTCCGGGCCCGGGGAATACCCCTAACCTCCACTCTTCGGGCCTGATTGCCACGATATACAAATGACAGATACAGTGAAAGATTCCTATCTAATAAAATCAACACAACCGTAGATTTCTAAAACAGGGGTCTGGGTAACCCACTAATAATTGTGTTCCAAAGAAAAATCTTTATCAATTAATCTTGGAGCCATTCACTTTACTCCATGAACCGATAGAGTCAAGTAGTAGCTTATGCAATATTAAAATTTAATAAACGCGGAATATAGTCTTTTGGAAGGGCGGCGCCCCATCGTTCTCTCCGCACAAACCGCCACTGTAAATAATCCTTTTGGTAATTTTAAAAAGAGCTGCTCAAGAAGCCTACTTTGTAGAATTCTGGATTTGCACTTAGGCCACTAAATCGGGCCTATTGTGCTATTTTTTCAGCTCCACCCGCGGCCCTGGATCCAGGATCTCGGAAAGTGGAATGTCACTGATTCTGGCCATCTTAAGCCAAAAGTCCCCCAATACGAATCCTCTTGTTGAAGTAAGCGCCAGACGCTCCTCCTCTTCGTTACATCTGCTTATCCCATAGTATGGAGATGTTTGTTTAATCTTTCATGTCCAGTAAGTGTCACTGCAATTGTCCGCATATTGACTCTGAATGGTTTTTGATAGTATCTTGTATTGCAGTTATTGGCATGGTTGCCTGCTATTCCTTTGCCATCTGCTAGTGGGCAGTTTTAGAGGACATCTAGGGCCTTAACGACAGACGTGATCATCTGTTCCGGACCGCAAGCAAAACCACCTGAATTTGGTAGTTCAGCAGAATAAATCCTTGCACCTGATCCAACATTATTTGTTCCGTTTACATTTAACAGGACGTTGTACTTGTCAATGTCAAAATTCCCCTAAAATTTGCATATGGTCCATTACTCCTCGCCCATTATTCCATCTATTCCAGCTGCGAACCTTAACCGCCACCTCTTGCACATGAAAATCAAACGGGGGGAGGCAGAGAAAGACCTCGAGCGCTGAAGACGGAGCTTTTCGCATTACTCCAGTTACACAGCCAGACAGACAAATCTCTGGATCTGATGTAAGTTGTTACTTGCCTGGTTCTGCCAAACATTTCCAAAATACATTTGTAAATGTTTTCCCTAATCTAGAGTGCAGTAGCCCTTGTTATTTAAGATTTTCTGAACGCTATCCCACAGTAGTGGGGAGAGCACTTCCCTGTGAGTACATCACTCCTGGGTAGTCACTTGGCCACTCGGCGACGATGGTCGGGTCTCGCGAGGCTTTCACGAGTGAGCGAAGCGAATAAGGGAAAGTCAAGAGGCCGACCATCCAAGGACTGGTTTGTTTCCCGCGAGGACACCTCTTGTGACAACTCCGTTGATATTAATGCTTCTAACATCAATCTCCACAGATCTCCACATTATGGTAGGGTGGATGCCCATCGCCTCCACCTATGGAGCCTATGTACCTGATCTATTTTACCATGGTTAGTGGAACGCCGAGGAATGACATTTTGCCTAGATATCTCACCAGACCAAAAGTGATTTTGTGGCTCTGCTGCCTGATAATATCTGGATATTTTTGTTCCAAATACATTTGTTCTGGACTATTTTCGCCCAATGTAGTTGCCTATGAGTTCCGCTTGAAAGACGCATGCATATAACGATAGGGGACGCCGAAAACTAGCTTTTTTGCCAAAAAGTTGATTTTTTTCTGAAAAGTTTTCAATTTTAAAACATTTTTACTGTTTATTTCCTTTTTTCACCCATTCGTGCGCGTCATCGAGGCTGTTCTCGGAAAGAATCTCGAATCACATATCGAGTGCAATACTTAGCAGAGTAAATCCCTACACCTGATCTGATGATTGTAGAATGATATAACGTTGTTTTCTCCTACTGTGCATCTTTGAAATTCAACAAAAATATAGCGGTTATTAAGGGCAAAAAGGGATGCTGGCTTCGGGAGGACATGCCTTATTAAGATACCTAAGGAGGAGAGAGGTGCAGAATCTAAAATCAGCCTGATTAATCGAAATTCTTTATTGAGAGATTCAAAGCTTCACTACATCTGAACTCCAAAGTGACTGATCTTGAAAAACAGGAGTCTCTGGACCCACGCACTGCGTAAAATCATCCTTGAAGGACGACCGAACTTGAAAATCAGGGATCTAGAAGGACGAATTTTGCTTTTTTTATGGAAAATGGTTTTTTGTTTCTAAATCGTGATACTGTGACTGAAGGGAGGGGGTTTTGCGAGATTGGACGTCTACGGTTTAGCAGTCGGCAGTTGAGGAGATTGTCCGGCTTTTGGCAGTACTTCTGTGTACAAACAATTTCCAATTTCTTTCTACTTACCAAATTTTTAATTTATGGTTAGGGAGGGAGCTTGGAGGTTATGGAACTCCCTCATACTCCCAACAGCATAGGCAACTGAATAACTCTTCAGTTCTGCTTAAGCATCCTCCGGATTTACACTGAGGTAATCATTTTCGTAATCTATTGTCAATCTGATTACTTGCGTGATAGCGTTTTTTACTTCCAATCAACTAAAATAAGTAATAAGTAAGTAACTAAAATAAACAGAGAAATCTTTGCCAGGCTTACCACAATAAAAAAAATTAAAATGTCATCGTATCTTCTGAAATGTTTAACCGATTCAGATAAAATTTGGTGTGCTGATGTTTGAAGGTATTGTGGCAGAAGTGACGATAATTTTTGTGAAGTGTTGTTTATTTCTTTCATTAAGCAGACGGAGCTAAGTTTACTATGTAAACACAACTCAAACGATTCCGGAATTAAAAGCAGCAACCTTCTAATAAGTGTATATAGTGCAACTCGATTGGTTGGGAACTTGATTAATGGGCAGCTCTGTTGGGTGGGAACTCGTTTGATATAGAATTCGATTGATCTGCAAATTGATTGATATTAAATTTGACTGATGTACAACTCGTTACAGGGAAAAAGTCGACCAATCAGAGTGTTTGTTGGTTCGTTTGATCCGTTAATCCGTTGCGTATTGATATTTTTTGGTGAAATGTTATTTAATAAAAATATTTCGCGATTGTTCTTTTAAAATTGGCCACCGGTCCGGAAATATTTATTTTGATTTAGAAGCTGAGATTGGATGGCAGTGACTTTTATTGTGTTTTTTATATACAAATTTTGAATGACAGTTTTTTTACCCAATAAATTACATCACGTACTATGTTCGTATGATTTAATGGCGTCTGAGGACAATGCGTGATACCATCTTCTGGTAGAAATTGAGCAACAAAGAAGACATGACGAATTTTTTTATCAGATGAAACTGGTGTGCCATTAAAGCGTTTCCTCTCCAAATTTAAGTATGTGATTAGATTTTTCATTTCGGATCTTAAGGCGCACGCCACACGAGTAAATTAAGGGGTCACATCGTTTGGCGTGAACGTAAACGCTTTATCGATAATGTCGTTTAGCAGTTAAATCAAGTAAATATATCGGAAGTTGTGATCCGGTAACCTAAGGATTGGATTCAACATGTGGATTTAATAAAGACTCGTGGCAATAACATATTTAGAGGTGGGATTGGTTCCAACTTGAGATATTGAACGGGATACTCGTAAAATTTACATTTTATCCATAATTTATTATCCGTTTTTGAAATGTAACATTCGTAACTCTTTGTTCGGTTAATAAAAATTTCATGAGGGAGCAATAAAACAATTTTATTTTACCAGACATTGGAACGAATAAGACAAACGATAATGTAAAGTAAAATTTGTACAGCCAATAACGATCCGACCATCCGTCTACCATACAAGAGAAAATGGATTACACCTCTACTTAGCTCTTTAGATTTACAATACTTGGTATATCTTATAAGTGTTGCAATTCGGCACGTGAAGAGTTTCGTCTTTCTCCAATACGCGAAAGCATGCCGAAAGAGAAAGACGGCTTTTGGACGATACGAATCGATTGCGAAAGGTAAATGGAAAACACATTTATACAGTTTATATTGGATTAGAATTTATTTAAGGGTAAGAAAGCATGACCACGATTATTTTCGTTTTCGTCGCTTCACACAAGTGTTACTCTCTCGCGTTTGTTGTTTTCTGTTTGAGAAGGATGTAGAGAAGGAATGGACACGCGAACCTTCACGCAGACACTACTATTGGTCGGGCAATTTAGATCGGTTCTCGATTAGTGTAAGTTATTCGTTAGTAGATCCAAAAAAATTAAGGTGAACATTCGGCTAAATTTATTTTATTTCGTTTAAACGAAATTTGAAGGGCATAAGGCACATTTAAACCGTTTTTTTACCCAAAACAAATTGGTTTCCAAACTTATTCCCCAAAGGATTGGCTGCGGAAATGGAAGAGTTTTGTTTACCTAATTTTATTGTTCGGTGAAAGCTTTCCATCTCAAAAATTATCTCCGAGCAAGTCACGAGCTAGTTTAAAAATATTTTCGTTTCCCATCGATTTTATTATTATCCAGAGCTCAAATCGAATCATATGAATGTGTAAGCCGTATAATACAATTTCACTGTTTGCATTATGTTTATTAGAGTGCTTTATTTGAAAAGTTTCCGTGTTTAGATAGAATTTAAGTTTTAAGATCAATTTGAGAAATGTTTGACTTTCTATATTGTACAGTAAAAGTAAACATATTGTAGTAGCAGATAGTTGTAAAGTTTCAACAGCTACAACCCATTGTTGACAATCTCAGCTGCTCTATATTCATATTTCATCGAAACTCTTCATCCTGGGATCAATACACCAGTGTTTTTCGATACCGACTTTCCCAAGTTTACAACAACACAAACTTCCATTCCGTTGGATCTGCGCGAGTTATATCCGAACAACAAAAATAATCCTTGCAGATTATTTTTAATAATAATAATAATAATAATAACTAAACTTTATTTCTAAGAAAAATTGTACATTAACATAAATGTAAAATTAAAAAAGAAAATAGCGTCATTGCAAAAAAACAAAAATATAATAACAAATAATTAAAAAGAAACAACAAATCATTCTTGCAAGTATTCACTCACACTGTAAGGTTCATTTTGTAATAAATATTCATGAATAGCGATTTTAAATTCTTTTAGTGTACTTATAGTTTTTATTTGATCAGGTAATCTATTATAAAATTTTATACAGGTGTAGTAGCAATTCTTCTCGGTTGTTGAAAGTCTATGTTTAGGTGTAGTGTAGTTCAGACTTCTTGTATTGTGATATTGTTTACAATTGTGGTGACATGCAAATAAGTTTTTATTTTTGTAAATGAATAAAATACATTCTTGTATATAAATTCCGTAGATTGTGAGTAACTTGTGCTGTTTAAATTTGCTTCTACATGTTTCCCTATAGCTCAATTTCAGCAGCGTTCTTATTGCAGCCTTTTGTATAACAAATAATTTATTTATTTCTCCAGTTCCGTAAAAAATAATTCCATATCTTATTTTCGATTCAAAACTTGCCTGGTAAACAGTTTTTAACACATGAAAACTAACGTAGTTCATTATCACTTTCATGCCGTAAACAATTGAGTTCAGATTAGTTCCTAACTCCTGTATATGCTCTGCCCATGACAGATTACTATCCACTTTTAAACCTAAAAAGGTTGTTGCATTTACAATGTCATACTTAACATGATCAATTATTACAATTTCAGGAGTATCGATACGAGCTTTGGATGGTTTAAACAAAACCACGTTAGTCTTTTGTTTGTTTAGTTTCAAACTGTTAAGGTGAAACCAATCTTCAACCTTCGTAAAAACTAAATTTAGTGATCTTACCACTTCGGGCCAATTATTCCCACATATTAACATATTTGAATCGTCAACATAATTCGTGCATTCCTGTTCTTCGTCACTTACAATTTTAGGTAGCTCATTTACATAAATTATAAAAAATAAAGGACCTGCTATACTGCCTTGTGGTACTCCTGTTTGAATAAGTTCTTTTCGCGAACGATACTCAGCTTTATTTTTGGATATTGTTACAACTTGATTTCTATCCGTTAGATAAGATTTAATCCATTGTAATGGTTTTCCCTTTATTCCATATTTTTCCAACTTATAAAAAAAGGTTTCATAATTTAGGCAATCGTATGCTTTCGATAAGTCAAGGAACACCCCCAACGCCAGCTGTCCTTTCTCATAGGCCTGAAGAATTTCATTTACAAATTGAAAAATCGCTGTTTGAGTGGATTTTCCCTTTATATAACCATGTTGTCTATCTGTGAGAAGATTGTTACTTATAAAAAATTGCATAATTTGATTGCACATTGCTGTTTCAAATATTTTGGATATTGCCGGTAGTAAGCTGATTGGTCTGTAGTTATCATAATTAGTTGGGTCCCCCTTTTTGTAAATTGGCTTTATTAACGCTACTTTTAACATGTTTGGGAAAATTCCATACTTCATCGAGTTATTCACTATATGCCAGATCGGATCCAGTATTTCGTTTATGGAGTATTTAATTATGCTGGTAGGGATTTCGTCAATGCCACTGCTGTGTTTGTTTTTAAATTTTTTCACAATTTCAATTATTTCTTCTTTAGTAATTGGGTTTATAGTCAATGTGATTGCGTTTTCTATCATTGTACCCATTTGGTTATGGATATCATGGTTCCCGTCCTTGACTAGATTACTTGTTGCTGCTATCATATGTTTATTCATATCATTTGCTATTTGTAAAGGATTTCCTTCTATTGCAATGTCTTTGTTTTTGTTGCAGTTTTTGATCGAGTGCACCACATTCCATAATGCTTTGGTCTTGTTATCTGATTTACTTATTGTATCATCAAATATTTGCTTCTTACAATTTGTTAGCAGTTTATTGTATTCTTTTTTGGTGTCATTATAAAGCTTTTGGTACCTATTGTCAAACCGACTTACAACCAGCACAGCATCCAATTTCTTCTTACATTCCATTACTTGTAAATTATTTATTTTTGCTTTCGATCTTTTTTTATTATTATGCACAAATTTTCTTATTGGGAAACTTTCTCTAAAACATTGTGAAAATATTGCCATAAATTTCTCAAATTGATTATTTACCTCTTCGTCATTAATGAAGTAAATGGCTTCCCATGATTCTTCTCTCAGCATTTCAACAAAATTCTTCTTGTTTTCGATCGACAATATCCTTTTACTTTCCGGCTCACTTTGATTATACTTAATTTGTAAAGATAATTTTTGAGCATAATGATCAGATATGTGCGCGTTTAAAATAGCTGCATCATAGTGACCTTCAAAGTTTGTAAATATATTATCTATGCACGTTGACGAAGTTGCCGTTTCTCGCGTATTTTCAAATATTGTTTGATGCATGTTGTACGAATTTAATATTGACATCATATCTTCCACATCTTTATTACAGTCATTCAAATTAATATTAAAGTCACCTGCCATAACAATTATAGAATCTTCTTGTATTAGAGCATTTAAAATTTCGGTAATTTCATTCAAAAACACATTTACTCTACCTGTTCTGTATACTGCCACACACACTACTTTAATCTTGTTTATGTAACATTCAACACCTGCACACTCAAATTCGCCCATTTTTGATCGACTCGAAATGTCTTTTCTCTCTTTGCACGAAATATTATTATTAACAAAAATCGCGGCACCACCATGTTGACCTTCTTCTCTGCAGTAGGTAGAGACCAGATTATATCCGCTTAAACCGTAGTTTTTTAGTTGTTCCGTTGTTTTCCAGTGCTCCGTTATACAAAGAATTTTGCAATCTTGATGTTCTTGCAACATAACTTCAAGTCCCATCACCGAGTTTCCAATGGATTGCACATTTTGATGAATTATACTAAAGTTTTTTGTCTGTTCTTGTGTTTTGCATTTTGTATCATGTGAGTGCCTTACAAAAAATTTATGTTATTTAAGAAGTCTCGATGTTTTTGAAAATCAAATCTTTTTATTCCAACTCCTTTTGGCCAGAATTCTGATTTATACATATCATCTTTTTTTTCGAGAGGACCAGTTACTACAAAACGCTTCTTGTTGTTTTGTTCACTCGGCATCTCGTGCACTTGTACTTCATCTTCTTGTAGACCTTGTTCCTGTACTAAATATTCTTTTATCATTTGTGCAGTGGCTGTTCGTGCAACTCTGTATAAGTATAGCCACACTCTTGGCCTTGTACCCGTAAAACCTTTCGTATTTTCAGTTTTTCCTGTTCCTGTGCCTATGTTTTTTACTGGTGCCTTTCTATATATAAACCTTTTGTTTACATTTTGCTGATAACGGTAATTCTCGTTTGTATTGTTTCTTATCGCATGAATATTTTCGTTTATCCTTTCTCCATTATTCTGTCTTGTCCTTAAAGCCCCCGCATATGAAAAGTTGGTAAATTCTTGGTTATTACCAGTATTTACGATTTCACTCGTTGTTGGCGTTAATGGAGGGATATTGTTTACATTCCTTCTAATCGGTAATTCAGGAAACGCTATTGGATTTGGATTTTGATGTCTCTGTAAAATCTGGGTATGAGGTGTTTTTCCTGCATTAATCGTCGCTGCACTTGCGGTTTTTTTTTCGCTCAAATTTGTGCCCTCCTCGCCATTTCGATTTTCCTGAGTATTCTTCAATTGATCCTCCAGTGTTTTTATTCTTTGCAATAACAAATCATTATTCATCTGAAGAATTTTATTCTTATCCTTGACCTCTTCCAAAAGTTCTCTTAGTAATTTGTTTTCCATCTGTTGGCACTTTATTTCACCATTGTTCTCTACTATAACCTCACTTTTCTTATCGCAGCAAATCACTTTATTTTCGCCTATATACTCGATTTTAGAAAACTTTTTGGCGCAGCTTTTATGGTACACCGAAAGACATACCACACATACGTACACAGCACATTGTTTTGAACAACATCTCACTTTCTGTTCACCACTTATTATTTCACTCTCGCCATCAAGCAACTCATCGTCAGCCATCTTGCATGAAATACCTTATACCTTATACGTTACGGTTGTAAAGTTTAAGTGGCACAATAACTTAATTGTTGTATAACACGTGAGTAATTATGTGCTAAGCTAATTATGTTGTGTTAGCCTCCGAGGTGTGAAATCAATAATATTTTGTAATTTTTCGGTTTGGAATTACTATATAAATAACAATATAAATTAATTTATTAATTAGAAATTAATTCTGTAATGTAACGGATGGAAGGGCAACCGGGGGAATCCCACGCACATCGAACTTTTGCTTTACACTTTATACCAACCACATCAATTTATTGATTTAACGCTTTTAATATATGGTTAGCAAAATCTTTTAAACGTTGAATTCTAAACAAAAATAAAATAAATTTTTTGATTTTTTTAAATCAAAAGTTACGAAGCTTCAAACTTTTCAAACAATTTTTTTATCCGCCTATAGACGTCACGAGAGTTGTTTGAAGTTCATCAAAAGTAAATCCCATTTGTAACTTTTATTATGACTTTCATTCGGGACACATTTCAAGACGAGTTCAATGTTGGGCGGATGCCACACCAAAAAATTATTGTGATAATGATTCTAAAACAGATTTTAGAAACCGAAGGGGAAGATAGAAACTTTCGGGAGTAGTACGAAAATTACGGATCTAGAAAGACAGGATTTTTTTTAAATTAAATTCGGCTACAATTAACGAAATCTAATTTAAAATAATAATATTATTAAATGATGATAACAGTTGCACGGCTAGAAGTCAACTGCGGCTGGTCCACTAAAGCATACTGCTGCAACCCGTTACACAAACGTCTGATCTCATCCAGAATCTAACACCACTAACATTGGCTTAACTTAATAAAACGTGGGGAGGGGGGCTAAGCCCGTCTTTGTTTTTTATATTACACCCTAAGTTTCATTGTTATTCTCTTCATATGTCCGTTACCAATTTTTGCTCGGTTCTGGTGCCAACATCGTAATCACAGGTTTCTGATGTTCTCTGAGAGTTTGAATATAAAATTCAGAGCATGAATCTTAATCTCAGGGTCGTGGCTGACTCCCCAGGTCAGCATTCCTCTTCTGCGGTTCTGAGTTTTTTAGGATATTGCAGTAAGCCTCTGCATTAATGGTATTCTCTTTAGGCATAAAATTCACCATAAAGATCCCCTTACGATTCCAAAACACTTTTCCGGCTGAATGGGTCGTCTTCAACTTTGTGGTGGCTGGGGAAGATGAATGATTGTTTTTTGGATTCTGGGACACACCCACGTCTCATCCCACATTACGTTAGAGTCAGATGACCGCGCGGATCTCGGACGGGAGGTGACGGGAGCGCACGACAATCTCTCCATCGGAAGAAAAACACCTCCTCCGACCTCAGGAGCTCTTGTAACCTTACTTTCTGGATGACCTTCGTATATTGGGTGGGGCACGTTTCGTGATTACTTTTATTTAATAAGATAACTCATTTCCATTCTCCCTCCCGGTCCATAGAAGTATTTATTTTTAAAAAATGAAACATTTCTAGTTAATACACATACTTTGATTCTCTGAAACCGGGGAACAACCCAGTAATTGTGTTTTCTCGTTTGCAAACTAGGATTTTGGCTATACTGGTTTGCTCTCTGGACAATCTTCATTTGATTAATTTATCTAATGAGATCCATATCTCCGAGATATTTTGAGGTTAGAGACATTAGTCCCTCCACATACCTAGATTGTTTAGCTTATTAGTAAGTTAGCCGAACAACTGCTTACTCTAAAGTACTCGGTTCGATCCCGGCGGTCCCCCTGGGTTGATGATTGCCGCTGTCAACTATTAAAAATAGGATTCCAGGCATTCCCCAAGCCGAATTAAGCACTCGCGAGGTCTAAATGCTTGAACCTTTCTCTCAGAGAAAGAGGCTGATTGTCCTGCAGTTGAAATTAATTTATATCTTTGTGGAACCTTTGGTTTCACTCCGTAGAACCCTGGTTCCACCAGAAACATCGAAAAAGCGACCGAGTAGCGACGTGCGAGCGACAGATGCATACAATCAGGGGTGGAACTACCGGGGTACGGTGGGTCTAAATCTAACCAATCTAAAAAATTAGATTGGTTCCTCCTGTTTTCATATCAGTGAAAAACAAATATAGGTTCGTTACGGATTTTATTCGTTATCTGTCTATCAGTGACACCCATGAAGGGTTAATGAGATTACCGCTACAATAATCAACTATTTTCAGGAATATAGTTTTTTTTACAAAGCATTAGATGTAAACCGGGGGGTCTGGGGGGTATGGAATACCCTCCAGTGCACCATTTCCAATTTTTTCGGTGATGTTTCAGGTACCAACTCATTCTGAAAACTTTCCGTATCAAATCTTGTGAGACTTTTAGGTAGCATGTTACTTAGTAATTTTTTAATTAATATATTTCTCGTTATTCCATTCAAGAGCGTCAGTGGTAGACAGATAAAGACATTAGTTTAAGAAGCTATAACCGCCCTTGACTACAATGAATTTTGTTAACAATTTCGCACACGGGTCTCTCATCTGCTGGTTACGCCACTGCATATAATTTTAGAAAAACCGGAGAAATTATTGCATCCCGGGTGGTCGGGAGATTAACCATTATTACCGGAGTCTCCCGGGCAATCCGGGAGGATTGGGAACCCTAGCTATACGCAGCGGCTTGTCAGAATGGACAAGATAGGCTTAGCCTTCCCTGAAATTCTGCACTAATAAATTTATAATTTTCAAAAAAGTAAAAACAGAATTTTAGATTACACAAAGAAGATTGTTTGGTGTTTTCAAGTAATTTTTACTTCATTGAAGTTCAAATCAGCTTTAAACCAATTTTGAAGTAAATTTTACTAAATTTGAAGTAAATTTTACTAAACTTGAAGTAAATTTTACTCTAATTGGTGTAATATTTATTTCAAAATTATTGCGAGGATTATTTTTTTCTATGTGTAGATCGGATGCTACCGCAGACATGTGGATGGTTTACTCAATACATGAACCGCAAGGTTTGCTGAACCACTGACGGCTTCAAGATTACTTCCAAGAGATTTATTATCATCAGCATAGGCGGATTTACAATTAACAAGGAAACAAGGAGACAATCCCAAATCTGAGAACACTTTTTGCCCTTTCGACTCTTTGTGCCCCCCTCCCAGAAAGAAATTCTGGATCCGCCCCTGATTCATCGGGCCCAGATTGACCAGCAGTGGCTATATATATCGACTAGCTGTAATAGCTAAAAATAGCATTTTTTAAATTTAATTAAAAAATTGCAATGAATTTACACTCTTACACTATACTTTATGATTAGCCTCCTCGAACGATGACTGATACGGGGAGGGCAATGGGCCTCCACCCTACCATAACAAAATTTTAAATAAATTTTATCTTTTGAAAGCAAATACAATCGTTGGTCGTTGTAGAATTGCTATTGATGCTCAGTAAATAATATTATTACTGCACCATTATTCTATCTCGATATTTCAAATCGGCAAAATCACTGCTACGCAGATCCTTTTGAAATAGATCAACCAGTTCCCCGATCAATAATGTACACCCAGTTGGATCAAGCTTCAAAAATCAATCCGATACAACCAAAAATTCCCTTGGGCAATCCTGCATATTACAGGATGGAACAAAAATCGCTAGTTAAATTACTTTTTAGTGAAGTTAAACAAATTTTTTATATTTATAAAGTGCATGTCCTTTTCGAGTTTAAATGTAATTCAACATTTTAATTTCTTTTTTGTTTCAGAAAAATTAGCATCGGAGCTGGTGAAACTGGATAGAAAAGGTAATTTTTTTGTATTCCATTAAAGATAATTTATGGTGGATATAAACGAAATCGGTAACAGAAAGGGATTCCTTTTTATCTTTTTTAATCTCTCGTTGAACAAATAGTGATCTCAAAGACTCGAATAATTGCATTTTATTTGAATTGACGGAATTGGGATTTAAATAGCCAATCGTTGTTAATTAACGGGGAGATTTATTGGAACTTTTAAACGCTAGATGGATTTTTATTTTTTAAAAATTAATCAAATGCCGGATAATTGTACAATACGTAATTACTCAAATGCTAATTATATTTGACTTGGTCTAATTTAGATTGGCACTTTATAATGGACCGGAGAGATTTTGAAAACTCCTGTTTTACTTGTCGGGAAAATATTAACATAAAGAGCGGTAAATTAATTACTGTTTAAGGTGCAATTAGGAAATTTCCGTTGAGTTGGGCTGTTTCTTTTCAACATTTTTAAGATATAAATTTTGAAGAGATGTAAGTGTTAAGTATTAGGGGTAATTTTCTGAAAATATAGCATGAAAGCGGTTTAGAGTGTAATGAAATGGAAACGGACGCTGCACTACCCACCATTTTACATTAATTACGGAAAGGTTCTCTTTATGATTTGTTAATATTTAAAATTAATTAATGTAATTGTAATCTGTTATTCTGCTTCCTCGAGTTGAATTTTAATTACGTGACGTAAGGGGTGAATATCGTGCCCCCATTTTTTTTTTTTATTAATTTTGTTCGAAATCTCGTACCTGTAACAAGCTCGGTTTTATTAAAAATTTTTAAATCATCGGATTACAGGTTGATCAGCGGCGACAAATCGGAGCGAATTATTCGCAGCGTCGACGAATGTCTGTGGGGGGGCTTCATGTTGAAATCCGCGACTGCTTATTTAACTCTTAAACTGACAATTTGACCTTTTATCGAAGTTTCTCTTGACAAAAATAATTGTTTGATTGGTCATCATATAATTTTTATTGTGATTTTTATAAAATCGCTCGAAGCGATGAAATTTGTGGAATGTTCGATGTGTAATACTAATTTATGCGATTACTTTTACTTGACCGAAAATTTTTTTAATTTGGAAATTTTCGCGTTCCGCTCGTACAGGCCGCTCTGGCATGATTGAGTTATTTTTGTATCCTTCTTAGGAAAACTTGGTTTATTTAATTATGAAGTCGGCTTGCTAAGTGTATCTTGAGAGAATTATAAACTTCAAAGACTCGCTTGCTTATCAAACATTTCAACTTCCTTTTAATAAATATTAATTGGTTCACAACAAAATTATTCACACGACAACCGACCGCTATAAATCGATAGTTTGGCAGGAAGTTCCAAACATTGTTTCGATAAAATTTTATTTTAACTTCCATCTACAACAAAAGTTTTAATATTGCGATTGGGATTAATAAGCATAATTTCCTCGATAAGTCGGCGGTCGCAGTATCGATTCTTAGAGAGCTCACAATTTCAATTTGTATCTGTATAATTTTTTTAATTGTATTACTGATAACTTTCAAAAGAGAAACAACTAAATATCTTATATAGAACAATATTGAGTCTCTTGAAGAACGCTCCGGTTGTAGAATTTTAATCAGATGAATTTGATGTTATCCTTTTCAAATTGGATTAATCCTTTAATTAAAAATTATTTTTTTCATGGACTGTTTTTGGTTTATTGCAATACCTGCAGACTGTGAAGTTATCTAGAAGAGAATCTTCAACTTCAGATGAACACCGATGAGAGATTACAGCGAACATCGGTGTAAATCCGGGGGGTCTGGGGTATGGAATACCTTCCAGTGCATCCTTGGTTCTTTACCCACGTAAAGTAAAGAAAATCAAAGAATTATTTAGTTGCCAATGCTAGGGGTGCCAATTTTTTTAGCGAAATTGCCCGTAAAAATTAGATATCCGCGCGAAGATATGAATCGGTTATGTAGGTTAGTGTTAGTTTATGATTTTTCTAGCGAAATTATCCATAAAACAGAGATATCCGCACGAAGATATGCTATGTAGGTTAGTGTGTGGGCCAAATCTCACCCCCAAATAAAATGTTGTGAGAAAAATAAGTGGACCGTATTAAGATGATTTTCGATTGTGTTTGATGGTAAATATATAGTAACTACCGAATTATTCCTCCTGATTCTCCTCTCTCTTTGTCGGATAGGAATTAACATAAGGTGAAGGGAAAGGATAACACCAGGATTGTCACTTATAATCACGATAATGGTCTTCTAGCGAAATTGTCCGTACAACACAGATATCCGCGCGAAGATATGAATCAGTTATGTAGGTTAGTGTTAGTTTATGATTTTTCGTGAGCGAAATTGTCCGTAAAACAGAGATATCCGCGCGAAGATATGCATCCGTTATGTGGTTAGTGTTAGTTTATGATTTTTCTTTAGCGAAATCGCCGTGCTTACATAATTCCTTTTAATTTCTTTTGCTTTGTTAGGAGTTTGCAGGTACTCTTGAGGGCTAGTTTATTGGGGCAGTTTACCGTCAAGGGGTAAATATTTTAAAGATTTTGTGTATACTTGTTTGGCATTCTCTTGGAAATCATTGGAATTCCTATGAAATCACAAATATTTCTTGGAAATCACTGGTATTCATTGGAAATAATTGGATTTCTTTGGAAATTACTCGGAATTCCTTGAAAATACTTTACTACTTGTATATTCGGAGGGTAAACCGTCGGTGAAATTTAGTGTAGAAGTGAAAGGAAATCTGAGAGAATCCAAGGATAAATCTTAAGAAATCCAGCAAATCTTAGGAATATCACTTTTGTTTTTTGTATTTTTTTAAATTTTTGCAACTTTTTCGAAAGAATATACGGCAATCGAAAGATATTCGGGGAAATTTTGGGAAATCCGGGAAAATCTAGGGAAATCCTGCCTTGTATATAGTACTAAACTCTATTCGTTTAGCACATTCAGTTGATGTAAACAATGATTGCTGCGTGATATCCACATGCTCACTTTATATTCAATTGCGATTGGATACTCATAAGGTCAAGACAACCATATGTACCGTCCGTACTTACAGTTTTTCATTGTAAGTAGATGCATATAATTTTCATATGGCGTTTGAATTTCTAAAATACAAGGCAACCTAAATTAGTCCCTCTCTGCCAAGCTTCCTCCCCATAAATCACGTGCAAACTGCATGTATTTGTTATTGTCCACTGAATGTGCTAATTGAATAGAGTATAGTTGCCATCTTACAAAATTTTTTTGCAGATTTCTCTGATTGCTTTAAGATTTTAGTTTCCCAAGATTTCCTTAGATTTTCTACAGCCTCGACTTTTCTATTTTCTAAGATATCTTCTGATTTACAAAGATTTTCTTAGATTACCTAAGACTTTTCAAGATTTCCTAGAATTTGCTAAGATTTTTCTTGGTTTCCATCAGATTTTCTTACTGTTGCTGTGACTGTGAAGCGAGGTCAACGTTTTAGTACGATTAGGTTCTACATTCTTTAAAAAATGGATTTTATATTATTTATTGTTGTTCCGCCACTACCCTGTCATATTTTTAGAGCCACTTGCGTAAAGCTCTGGTTAGAGTTAATCCAAAATCAACTCACTGTTGATTTTGAGTATTAATAAGTAAAGTAATAATATTACTCCTAAAGCTTTCTTGGGGTTTTCTAATATTTTCTATGATTTTCTGAGATTTCCTTAAATTTATTAAAATTTGTTAGAATTTTCTCGCATTTTCTACTTACGATATTTTCGGATTTAATAAAATATCCTAAGATTTTATTAAATTTTTTCAGAATTTTTTGAATTTCCCCAGTAATAGTACTCCCACGCTTTCCTGATGGGGGTTTTCTATGATTTTCTGAGATTTACAGGGATTTCCTTAAATTTCTTAAATTTGTTAGAATTTTCTCGCATTTTCTACTTACGAAATTTTCTGATTTTCTAAAGTTTCCTTAGATTTTATTAAATTTTTTCAGAATTTTTTGAATTTCCCCAGTAATAGTACTCCTAAGCTTTCCTAATGGGGTTTTCTAAGATTTGCTGAGATATCTTAAAATTTGTTAGAATTTTCTCGCATTATTTACTTACGATATTTTCGGATTTTAGAAAATTTCTTTAATTTCATTAAATTTTTTCAAAATTTTTTGAATTTCCCAGGTAATAGTACTCCTAAGTCCTAAGCTTTTCTGGGGTTTTCTAATATTTCCTATAATTTTCTGAGATTTCCTTAAATTTCTTTAAATTTATTAGAATTTTCTCGCATTTTCTACTTACGATATTTTCGGATTTTCTAAAAAAATTTTAATTTCAATAAATTTTCTAAGAATGTTTTGAATTTCCTTGGTATATAGTAGTACTCCTAAGTCCTAAGCTTTTCAGCGGTTTTCTAATATTTCCTATGATTTTATGAGATTTCCTTAAATTTGTTAGAATTTTCTCGCATTTTCTACTTGCGATTTTTTCGAATTTCCTAAAATTTCCTAGATTTTATCAAATTGCTTCGGAAAATTTTGAATCTCCTCAGATTTTCCTAGCGAGATTTTTTTGTTAGCGTCGCGTCGTCAGAATTTCTATTCTCATTAAGTGTGCCGCTTCCGGTTCTTGGCATCCCGAGCAGACGTTAATTAAGAACGCCGTTTAAGTGATGTCAGTAGAGGAGCTAGACCGGAGCCAGACCTCTTGGGAGTAAAACATTTTTTAGTTATAAATTAATTATTATTTTTACTGATCATTCACAGATTTTTAATTTGCATTTTAATTTCCAAAATATTTTAATTTAAATGTATAGTATCAGCTAGAGGCCGTACCGACGGTGAGTGGATCCAATTTGAACAGAAACACCAATGGGCATACGGAGTAGGGCAAATGTATCTGTTTTGAAATTTAAAGTTTGAAAAACTGCAATTTTGTAAACAGTTTTGATGCATTGGTATAGAAAAGCGATGGGAATTTAATCTTTTTATTTTAGTGTGAAATAGTAGTTATATTAATGAAGGCAGCTCTGAGACGACTTGATTCATTAACGGGGAGCAGACAGGGCTTGGTGGAACAGATGCCTCATAATTAATAACAAATGTGCGTAATTATTTCATTTTATTACACAATCTCAAAAGCGATCATTATCACTTATTTTTATTTTAACAAAAACCGAAAGGGAAGGTTAATGAGAAAGGAGAATGAGAACTCGATCATTGTATGCACATCACCGGTCACACACTTCTTAGTCGAAATTAATTCATTAATTTTTTGTCATTGAGAAAGAAAGCAATAGATTTAATTTGGAACAAAAAGTTTGCTTTTTATGCTCCCGGGTTTTTACAATCCTGAGAAAATCTTCCGAGATTACCACGTTTTAAACGTAGTCGATCGTATTTTTTACTAGCTCGTGATTGATTTGCGCGATAATACCGTCGCCAGTAATCGGTCAAGGAGTTTTTTCGGTATTTAAATTATAATTATCACAAACATTTTCTAGTAATTACCAGTTAATTTGGTTATGATTGATGCGCGCTAGAATAATAGGACGCGACTGGATATGCATGCGTAGCGTAGCGTCGATGGAATCCGAAAAAGTGCAATAAAAATGTTTTTATATTTGTTTATAACTCATAAAACCTCGAACAATGGAGCGTTAAAATTTGCGCATTTGATTCAACGAAGCTTAAGCAATTTAGCTAACACATAATAATTATTAATTATTTGTTAAATTGTCTATTAGCTAATAGTTTAGGCTACTAAAACTTTTATAATTATGAAAAGATTATCGATACGTAATTACCCACAAAACGTGACCTTTAAGGATCTCTCATAATTAAATATCAAAATATTTATTACAAGGTAATAATTTAATTTGTTGAAGAAAACTCACCTAGGTTACTAAAAATAAATTCATCCTTGATGAAAATTTTTATCTCGATGTTTAAACAACGCCAAGTTAGTGGAATAACAATTTAACCATATTTAAAGTTTTTATGCAAATTGGCGGAATAATTAATGTAGACGAATTGCCGCAGCTAATAATTTATAATTAAGTTTGTTCAAACTTTTGCCCATGCTAATGTAAGTTTTTTAAGTACGGTCCTGACGGTAACAAAAAGTACAATTGCGTGCCAGACGACCATTCAACTATATCAACTTTTCAAGTAATTTTAATAAATTAATGCCTATCTGAAGAGCTGTAGTTGACTTAAAAAGAATAAATTGTCTTATTGTATTCCTCAAAAGCGATAAAATACAAGATCGATACCGGAACGGTAAAACGTTTTTGGAACCGCTGGTATGGAATTACATAATTGATTATTACCGTTATTATGCGCATTTAATAGTGAAGATTGCAAATTAATTTCTATTTGTTTTCAATATTGGAGAAAAATGTGGTATTTGGTCACGAGACCCCAACTTTCACTAGCGCCATCCGAATTTAATCAAAGATTCAGTGTTACCCAAGGAACAATGTTCATACAAAGTTAAAAGTCAAAGATCAACGAGAAAGTAGACCATCCTGCATTCTATAGGTGACTGCCATTAGAAGGTATGTCTAATGTGCATTAGTATGGGAACAAAGGTCGCTCTTCTCTTTCGCGAAGGTTAAACTAAAGGTGATGCCTCCAGAACCATTTTACCATTAAAACGGCAAAATTATAATTACTTCTAAATTACCCATTACTGCAAGTCATTTTTGCCTTATAAGTTATTTCCTGGTTTAAATTATTCTTTTTAGGAAATTATCCGGCTCGAAGGACCAATGAATGACTCATTCGGATTTAATAATAATTATGTATTGTTTAAACAGCTTTTAGTTTTGTTTCTGTCTTTTGTTTCGGGCGATGAACTAATGAAAGTATTTGTTTATGCTAAATATTTTAATTTCAAAGATTCGCTAAACATTTCGAGTTAAATATAATTCACATACGTCATAATGGATTTGAAAGCAAATAAATTAATAAATAATTTGTAAACGAGAGAAGATCCAGCATTTTCTAGAGAAAGCATCTTATCTCATCAAAACTGGAATTTTGTTAGCACCATTTTTATTTAAAGATATTTAAATAATGATAAGTTGATAACACTAACTGGTAGCGAAGTTTGATCAATTTCGAAGTTATATTTCTTAATGAGATTATTTCTGTTGTTTTTTGTAAAAAATTTACCTCAAGTTAAATGGTGCAACAGATAAGACGAATTGGGACATACATATCAGTTCGTCCTCGGTGGCTATTCGGTCTTAGCGCTTTAGCGTGCGAATAGTACAAACCAGAGGGTAGGCGTAAAGGGGTCATAAGAGGGTGCAATGTATTCGGACATTCTAAAGAAAAATCCATTTAATCGCTTATGCTTGCTATTGAGATATAAATGGTATGAATATATTTTTATAATGACCGGGGAGGCTCAATTTAAAAAAGATTGGGAATTCCTGGTAGGCAGGGCTAATCGGATGAAAACATGTATACGTATTACATTTTTCGGTTTTTTTGCTCTTTTTTTATCCACATTTGCGAATAATCCATAAAATTTAATGTTTAAATCCAATAATTCCATCAGAAATTCTTTTAAATTTGCCGGCTCAGCCAACGTAATTATTTTCTAATACAGGCCTAGGCAACCTTTTTTGGCTGCGGGTCAAAATTAACCAAATTGTAACTATTATGAGACGGTTCGGGTCAAAGGGTCATTGACTCATTCAGTCCAAACATCTTGAAATAATTTAAATTATAATTTATTTTTATATTTTATGCTTTATTTGTGAAACTCAAGTGGGTCACTTGAAATTATCAAATGGGTCACTTGGTGACTCGCGGGTCAAATGTTGCAGACGCCTGGTCTAAGGTTTCCTAAGATTTTCTCTGTATTCTTAGGTTTTTCTACACATCCGCGGATTTACTTTTTCCAAGTGCTATGAGTAACCGTTTCTGAGAAAATAGCGTTTAATTGTTTTTAAATGCCATACTTCGGTTAGTTTATGCAACAATAATTCAAGGTTTTTCAACAAATAATGTCTCCACAACTGGATTGGAAGGTTCAATTTCTCGCAGGAATAGTTGCTTTTCTTCCGATCGCTTTATATCTTCCCGAATAGAATACTATTACTGCGAGGAAATGAACTTGGACACTTGCGGACGTGTAACAATCTCAACTAGAAGATCTTTCGGATTTTTTCGGAAATATGGGGCTACAGAATACCCTCCGACGCATCATTTGCTCTGTATTCACGCGACCAAACTGATAAGTTATTAATTTATCAGTGCTGGAGGGTATTCTAAACCTCCCAGACCCCCCAGTCTTTTGAAAACCTTTGCAATATCGCGGGCCGATTTCGGATCTAAAAAAATTAATTATTTTCTACTTTTGAATTTTCAAGTTTTGTCATATTTTCCACTATAAGGGTTTAATGAGATTTGGTTCATTAGCTTCTGGCGAAAGAAATAGTGACGCACATGATCGGATTACCAATATTCTCTTGCTTAACTTTACCATTTTTTTGAGAGGCTACAATGCTACATCGATGCTCAAATTTTATAGATTAAAGTGGCTCAAGTTGCAAGTCGATGTTCTTGATTGGATGATCGGAAGTGGGTTTACCTACCCCTCGCACATTTTTTGAATTTTTAATACAGAGATAAACGAAAATCCAAAAATTTTTGTATAAACCATTATGAACAAATCAACATTTTACCGAGGTTACTCGCTATGGCTGGCATATTGAAGTTGGCGCTAACGCCACCATCGGTGGTGTAAAATCCCTATATATCGGGGTTCCCACTTGTCTGGAAAACCTGGAAAAGTAAGGGAATTTATGATATCTCGAATTTTGTCAGGGAAAAGTCAGGAAATATTTCATTTTTACTGCCAAGTCAGGGAAGTAAATTTTTTTTATTTTAAAATTAATAACTTTTTAATTAATATTAATAAGTAATAATTAATTAAAACTAATAATATCATGGAAAAATTTTATTTTTTGTCCGGGAAATTCTGGAAAAGTCACATACAAAATTCAGATCTGCAAAATCAACTGGTGTAGGTATATAAAATTTTAAAAAAATTTAATTTTCTTATCCTCCTAATATATAAAATCCCAGCTCGCTGCTGCTCTTGCTACAGCGTGTCATTTTTTGGTGGAAAAACACTCCGATTGGTTGATTGTTTTACCAACCTAAAAATATATATAATTTTTAAACAAAAGTGAGGAAAATTTAAACTTTTGGATAGATAATACTTACTTATCGCTTACTGCTTAGAGTTTAGCAGGAACGTTTGCGTTACTTTGAAAGTTAACTGTCGAAATTATAGTAAAAAGTGTAAACCGGGGGGTCTGGGGGTGTGGAACAACCTCCAGTACATAATAAAAATCCCATTTTTCTAGAAAATCTACAGGAGACAGAATAATTATACAAATTTCGTCAGAAAAAGCTGGAAAATTTTTTATTTTTCACTAAAAGTGAGGGAAATTAAAACGTTCGGCTAAAGAAAATTAAAATTTCAGAAGCTTATTTATTTTTATATTATTATAAAAAAAAATTTTTAATTGCACGACAGCACATGAAGGTTAGCAGCAACATTTAGCGTTACTTTGAAAATATAAAATTTTTGATTTTTAAATTTTTTATGCTTAAGTAATAATATCGCAATAAAGAAATTCCAATTAAAATTTTTTTATTAATTAACCAGATCAAGTTCTACAGCCCCTATTAGTGAAACGAAATTTCAATCCACTAGCTTGGTATTTCATGATTTATCTGCAGTTTTTCATTATATAGAAGTATAGCATTAGCTACATATGTGCCAGACGCTGCATTGTATAAACCAGGTTTTAATCTAACATTAAGTCACCGCATCAAATAATTGAACACTTGAGCCTTGAGCGTTTAGATAACTACTCACTTTTGCCTCGGGAGTGCAAAGAAGATTTATTTTTCCTTGACATATAAATTATAATTGTCTTCTTTGGTGTCAGATTTCTTTTGGAGTCTGTAGCCTGTTATGCAAAACATGAGATATCTCAATTCTATCTAAATATAAAACTTTTTTTTATCAATAAAATAAAATAAATTGCTTCTAGACTCTTGAAATGAGGGAGTGGAAATGAATGGCTTTTCAGGTAAATTTGATACTATTTTAAATTCGGGAAGGCAGGCTTCTAGATGATTCTGCCCTATGGCCAAATTATTTTTTTAAGCAGATGCGGTTCGTGGCATTGTGCCACCGTGCCTGGCGCATAAAGATTCAGTTTTAAAGAGCGTTAAGGATTACAAAACCTACTCTTGGGCGTAGAAAAGAGATTTAAGAAACAGTAAAATTAATTGCATGGGGGTTTTCATGAGTTAGCTTACCTCCACTAAGTAGAGCAACTGCGATCGCTACAGAAAGAAATGTCACGTTTCTAGAAAATTATGGGTAGATATTGAGAATTTGTGTTGTCGATCACTGAAGTAATAATAACCAATTTGGCTTTGCGATTTAATCTTCTTATTAATCTTGTATCATTTATTGAGTTAGCATTATGTTCATAGCGGAAGCATCGTGTTTTCCTAATAAATGAGCATCCATTATTTATTCTCAAATATTACAGCAGCTTCTCCCTTCTGTTCATCATAATAATATTTTGTTATAAATTGCAAATTATCTCATAATTACCTAAAAGTTTTAACTCTGCGTTATTATTCTAAAGTTATATTTGTAGGAAAAAAATAGCACCAACCATAATAATTTCAGCCGTTTCGGTAATTTCTTGTTCCTGCTTTCAGCTTTTGACATTTGATGCATTTTGCCTGCCGGCTAATTTAACACGAGCATGAAACCTCTTGTAAAATAAACCAAATGATAACGATACGATGCTCCAGAGAGTTCTAAAACTCGACAACATTTTGATTCTATCAAAAGTTTCATTTATGATCTCGGGGAGCCTTAAATATTATCGTGCTTAATTATTCAGCGTTCGTATGTATTTAAATTTTCAGCACTTGCGTTGAATTCATAATTGCGGAATAATCCAAAAATCAGTTGACACTTCACGCTTAGCACAATTTAAAAATGTATAACTTTTGTTGTTCGATTCTGAGTTGTTTAACTTTCCGGAATTAATTTTTAAACTTTCGCTCCATACATTTTTTACCAATTTATTTTTAACGTTTGCTCCAACAAACTTTCGATGATACAAAATATACATTTTAAAATGTAAAAAAAAGAAATTGTGCAAAAAAAGTGCACAATTGTGTGATATTTCTGCACAATTGTGGGGATCCACTAACAGCTGATAAGCCGGCCGTTTTTGATAATTTAATAATAAAAAATCTTAAAATTTTTTGTTACACCGGAATATTCTGAAAGTAAACTTAAATGTCATATTTAATGTACAATTAGGGTTGCTTTCCCTCGACGTGCTTTCTTTTGGTTAAAATTTTAATTTTTAATGTAAAATTTTCTGAAAACTGAAGCTTCCGAGTTTTCACTAAAATTTTTCAGCGATTTCATTAACTCGTGTAATTAAGCCTTCAGTGCAATCGATTTTACTCTTTTTCACCCAAACTGTCAACATTTTAAAACTTTTGTATGTTTGCTAAATATTCTTTTCCGAACAAACCTTAAATTATTAGTTTTAAAATTAATTTTATCATCACTATTAATTTTGGTGTCGTAATCACAGAATTAATTAGCGGGCCCGTAATTAATACTGTGGAATTTTAATGGAGGCGTATAAAAATTATATTTGCTTTAATTATAAATATGACAATAAAGTGATTTAATTAAAATCTAATTCTGCAATTAATATCATAAATATATAATTAAGGAAATGAAATCTGTACTCGCACGAACCGAAAATAAAATAAATTTATAATTGAAACTCATTAATTTTAAAATAAAATTCTTTCAGTTTACTTTTCTTAATTTATATTTTCCGCTAACTTGCGCTTTACCTCTCGTTAATTTTCTACCATTAAATAATTGGAATTTGCTTCTACTTTCCTCTTGGACTGTATCGCGGGTTACCTATTTGTGTGCGGTCGGTTGCAGTATAGGTTTTTACATTTATGTAGTTTACGTGGTACCGTAAGCGCTATTCGCTAGATATTTTTAAAATTAATTTAGAAGTCTTAAGAAGGCGAGGATAACAATCCTAATCTATAAAATCCCAGCACGCTGCTCTAGCGTGTCATTTTTTAGTGAAAAAAGAAATAATCTGATTGGTCGATTTTTTTTACCAACCAAAAAGGAGGTTAGGACTAAAAATATTTGTTCAATATTAATCCAAACAAAAACTTTTCTCTGTGTGTATTTATTTATTTACTTTACTGCTGACACAGTTTAGCAGCAACTTTGATTTAACTTTGATTGTAAACCAGGGGGTCTGGGGGCTGTGGAACACCATCCAGTACATGTCGCAGGATTTCCTCTCTTTTAGATGACTTAGAGAAGATACACAGAGAAAAAAAAATCCTCACAATAATTTGAAGTAAATATTACATCAATTAGAATAAATTTTATATCAAATTTAGTAAAATTTACTTTAAAGCAGCAACTTTCTGTCTTACTTTAAAAGTTAATTATAAAAATATAACGTCAAAATTGTAAACCGGGGGGTCTGGGGGGTGTGGAACACCTTCCAGTACATGTCGCAAAATTTCCAGTCTTTTAGAATACTTGGAGAAGATACACAGAGAAAAAAATCTGCACAATAATTTTGAAGTAAATATTACATCAATTAGAATAAATTTTATATCAAATTTAGTAAAATTTACTTCAAATTTAGTAAAATTTACTTTAAAATTTACTTTAAAGCAGTAACTTTCTGTGTTTTTTGAAAGTTAATTATAAAAACATAACATCAAAATTGTAAACCGGGGGGTCTGGGGGGTGTGGAACACCCTCCAGTACATGTCGCAGGATTTCCACTTTTTTAGAATACTTGGAGAAGATACACAGAGAAAAAAAAAATCCTGACAATAATTTTGAAGTAGATATTACATCAATTAGAATAAATTTTATATTAAATTTAGTAAAATTTGCTTCAAAATGGTGTGAGGCTGATTTGAACTTCAATTACACCCGCCAATACATATAATAAAATTCCCACTCTTCTAGAATACCTACAGAAGACAGAATAATTATTCAAATTTAGTCAGAAAATGCTGTGAAATTTTTTGTTTTTGTGCAAAAGTGAGGGAAATTAAAACGTTCGCCTAAAGAAAATTAGGACGGGCAGCTAGACGGTGGATCTTTTTAGCGATATAATATTTAAACCTTTAATTTCGTTTTCCGCTACTGGGGGTTCCCCCGTTTATCCATATTTTCAAAGTAACGCAAAAAGGTGCTGCTGAACTAATGTTTTTATAATTATATAAAAATAAATAAGTTCCTCAAATTTTAATTTTCTTTATGCGAACGTTTTAATTTCCCTCATTTTTGCTCAAAAACAAAAAATTTTACAGCATTTTCTGACGAAAATTTAAAAATTATAAATTCCCTACACAGAAATTTTTTTGGTGTTTTGAAGTAAATTTTACTAAATTTGATATAAAATTTACTAAATTTGATATAAAATTTACTCTAATTGATGTTTACTTCAATTATTTGAATTACTTGAATTACTTCAAAATTATTGCTAGGATTTTTTTCTCTGTATCTTCTCCAAGTATTCTAAAAGAGTGGAAATCCTGCGACATGTACTGGAAAAAAAACCCGGTTTACAATTTTGACGTTATATTTTTAAAATTAATTTTCAAAGTAACACAGAAAGTTGCTGCTAAACTCTGTGAGCAGTAAAGTAATTAAATAAATACACACAGAGAAAAGTTTTTGGTGTTTCAAATCAGTCTCACACCAATTTTGAAGTAAATTTTACTAAATTTGAAGTACATTTTACTAAATTTGATATAAAATTTACTCTAATTGATGTAATATTTATTTAAAATTATTGCGAGGAATGTTTTTTCTCTGTGTATGGTTTCCAAGTTTTAATTTTTTCTAACCGAAGGTTAAATTTCCCTTTTTTTTGCTTTTGGTTTGGATTAATATTGAACAAATATTTTTAGTCCTAACCTCCTTTTTGGTTGGTAAAAAAATCGACCAATCGGAGTGTTTTTTTTCACTAAAAAATGACACGCTGGAGCAGCAGGAACAGCGTGCTGGGATTTTATAGATTAGGATTTACCTTTCGTTAATTTTCTACCATTAAATAATTGAAATTTGCTTCTACTTTCCTCTCCTACACTCACGAGTATTGGAGATCTATTGGACTGTATCGCGGGTTGCCTATTTGTGTGCGGTCGGTTGCAGTATAGGTTTTCACATTTATGTAGTTTACGTGGTACCGAAAGCGCTATTCGCTAGATATCTTTAAAATTAATTTAGAAGTCTTAAGACGGGGAGGATAACAATATATTATAATCGTGTAACAATGCCATATTTTAAGTGTCATACATTAAAAGCTTAACACGTTTATAAGATTAAAATGGCGACCTCAGCTAACGTGCATGCAATTTTGGCAACTCGAACTCCTAACCGTTAAAGTTTAGAGAAGCTTTGAAGCTTTAGGGAAACTTTACACCTCTGGAACAATAAAAAAGTCATAAATTTTACAGATTACTGCCAGCTGAAGCTTTTACCAAATTATAAGGTCGGCAAGTTGGTAACATTACACTTCAATTACTTTAAATTATAAGTCATGCTTACAATGCAGTCTACTAAGTTATAAATTTGACAAGTCTCTTTCTGCTTCCGTTTTTGGATGAATTTGTAAACTGAAATTACAGCACGAATTTCAAAATAAAAAACAGAAACTTATTATTTGTTTTATAACTTCGAACTTTCCTGCTTGGAACAAATTTTTAATAATTAATTTGTGTGATTTACGTTTTAAGGGGCGGGAAGGTTGCAAATTATAAAACCGCGACACACAATGGGGTCAAGGCCTTTTTCTTTTATTGTCAAAAACAAGTAATAATTACAAAATCATTATTGTCTACCTACCGAAATTACATTTTTTCTAGTTACTTCATTTTTGCATTTTTAATGGTCAAGTGGTCTTCGGCCACTTAAAACAGCGCTTAAGAAACTTAACTTGTAATTTATCGCTTTAGGATTTAATTTCTTAATTAATGTAACATTTTGATAACTTAATTACGGATTATTTAACTATTTGTTTTAGTTTCGTGTGTTGTGTAGTCGGCTCTTTAATTAGAACCTGTTATGCTTGAGTATTTCTTTGCGGATTATTTATTGTACTGTTTAACCAGGTTAATTAAGAATTGTTTTTATTTGCTAATGGCTAATGCCGAGTTACCTGGTTTAAGCCCGGATGAACTTGCAACTCGGTTTTTCCTCAACTTCCTATGGCACCAAAGTGTTCGCTTCAGTGATCTATGCGCCAATGCATACGTAGCTTTAAGAGTGTTTACTGAAATTTGTTTCAAGCTTTTGTTGCAAGTCCGCTGAGTTCGGTTCGTTACTTCATACGTTGATGTGTACAAGGCATTAGGATCTGTGTGGTTTGTTGTCAGACCGGGTCCTGGAGTTCCCAAGCTCCCTGAATTCATAGTTCCCTGATTACTTAATGATCAAATAATATGCTCTTGTCTTGTATTGCAGCTTACAGTCCGATACTAGGCTTAAGGGGACGTCCATTAATTACATGAGGCGTTAAGGGGGGGTTTCTAGCAAAATCTCACGTGGGGGAAAGGGGGTTTCGGCAAATATCACCTAATTTTTTTTAACTTTTTTTTAAATTAAGTTATTTAAGTAATTAAGTAAAACAATCTCACGTGAGATTAGGGGGTGGGGTTGAGCAAAATCTCACCAGGGGGGGGGGTCGAAAAATCTCCTCCCTAACTGTAAATAAAGGTTAACTCCCAGTTCTATAGTTAGTTTTTTGGCAGAACAAGTTGTGTAGAGAAAATAGGGATGGTTGTAACCAACAATTAGTGAGTCTGGGGCACTCTTTAAGCTTCCCCTACATCAAATTAAGGCTAGACTTAAATTTACGCTTCTGATAGCATAAGTTACTACTTGACTTTCCTAATTCAAGGTACAAATGCATGGTATTATCTGCCACAATTAACTTTTTTTTGAATACAGATACTCGTGCATTAGGGGGTATTCCATACCCTCCAAACTCCCGGACTCCACCGTAGATCTTTGTGCATATTTAGTAATTAATTTCATTAGATAATTATGAATTATGATAGTACCCATGAGGTAAGGGCAATTTGATATACACCCATGATACCACAAAATATGGAAATACCCTTTAGGGTACTAAGAGTCGGCAGATCTAAAGAACCAGAGATTTTTGACTCGGCTACGTTTAGCAGTAAAATTAGGTTAACCCGAGCTCGCACGTTTTTCTTGTTGCATCGCAGGTTTTCTGGAGAAGATATATTAATGGGTAGGTGGGTTTAGGTTAACCTTGCCTAAGCCTTTTATACCCTGTTGATGGTAAAATCTACTCCTTCACTCGGGAAGGGAGGGGGTGGTTTTGCAAAATAAATTTTTGTATACCAGATTTCAATTTAAGAGATTTTCTGTTTTCTTCATATTTTCTAAGATTTTATTAGATTTTCTTGGATTTTCTCAGGTTTTCTTTCATTTGAATTCAGGATTTTTCAGGCCAACCGCCTCTCGACTGTACTTTCTTCATTATGACATAAAGTAAACGGTAATTTCTTGGGATAAAGCTGAATGACTTCTAGATATTGCAGCAGAACACAACTGAGAGTCTTCCTAATAACTAGTGATTGTATGGCCTTTTTACCTTTTGATACCCACTAGTCAAGTACTGTGGAGGATACCCCGGACCTTCCAGTACGTACTACCGCGACATGTAGATATATTTCATTTGAGGAAGGGAAAGATTCTTTTTTAATAAATTTATTTGCAGAATAAGCATTCAAACTCTTAGTCAGTTTCAAACCGGGGGGTATGGAACACCCACCAGTACACTACTAATCAATATGGAACATATTTTCTCCTAGAACAGTTGACACACAATTTCTCAAAGCTTAGCCGTTTCAGTTAACAGTATCCGTGTCTTGGTTGATTTTGCACCCTTATCACTTTCATTCCTGCTTTATTTCATCCAATAGTGTTTGCAGCATATCAGTTCTTAAGTGAGAGAAAAGGAATTTTAGACTCTTCTGAACCCGCGGTTTTAGAAATCTAAGTTTTGTGTCTATGTTCTATGTTTGATGTGGTGCATCAGTACGCACCTGGAGGTCTGAGGATCACCGGTCTAGCATTTCGCCGTCGCCATTTCGCCTTCGGCCGTTTCATTTCGCAAACTACTTTTTTTGTAAAATAAGTTCACACTCAGAATATTTTTTCATTTATATTATAAATTAGCCTTTTTACCTGCTTAAATTCATTAAATTTATTAAATGAAGGTGGGGAAACGGGAGCTACGTCAAATATGACGTCCGCATAAATATCCAATTTTAGATCAATTTTTAATCCGATTTTAGAGAAATAAGGGAGTTTTTGATTTTTGGCCATCGGACATTTCTGAGGGAGAAAGGAAGCCGAAAATTGTAACCAGCTGAGACGAAAAGGGGGAGAGAAGAACTCAAATTCAATTTATTTTTATTATTTTTGAATAAAATGTCGTCCATACAGGACGTCCGCAATTTTTTCGTATCAATCAGTATGGAATACCTTCTAGTTCAGTTTATATAAAAGGTGTATTAATCTATTAGAGTTCACCCCAAATAGAAATATAATCGTCAATCGTTATGGTTGGTAACATTATGTTTAGATGACATGCTATTGCATTTTCTATGAGTGCATAGATATAAGCGAAAGAGTTATATTGCCGCTTAATATACGGTGGATGGAAGTAGTCATAGAACTTCCCATATAGTCAACCAGTTCAGTAGTCGCGAATATGAGGTGAAAAGGTGTTTAAAATTCATCGTTTCAATTGTTTTTATAAACATAACACATGTGGAGTGTTTATATGAACACTAGCGTACCAAAATAAAATTATTTCAGTTATTTTATTTTAACAAACTAACAAACAACAACAAATAACAAATGTGAATAATAATTAAAGTTTTAATTATAAAACAATTTTGACGACTTTAGCTTTGAAAGAAAATGCAAATCTAAAACAATTCGTAATCTTTGCAGCCAACATGAACGAGGGGGGGTAATGTGGCGGTTAGGAGAAAAGGAAGGAAATTCTCAATCATTGAAGGTGCAAAATATTTTTGTTTGAATATTTATCTTGACTAGGTTTATGAACGAACGTTTAAAAGTTGTAACACCTAATAAATCATAATTTTTTTCACGCATTTACGTGTAAATAAAAACCACCACTAATTGCACGCTCTATGTAAATAATTCAAATTTATGCTTTATTTGCTCTTAACGCAACGTCGCTTAAGAGTTTAGTTTTAATAAATTGTTGTGAAAATGTTGGAAAATCCTGGTATTTTATATTAAATAAATTACGTCTACTTGTAATTGTTGACATTTTGTTGTGATGTAATTTACTGCTATTTTCTTGGAACGTTAATTAAAAGTGTGGCTATAATAAAGTCCTAAAATAACGGCACTTTAACTGATGCTTCTTAATCACCCGACTACTCAGCTAATATTTACATAATTTCACTGATTGTGGCAAATTAGAGCATGCTTTCCGAGTTTACGGGTTTATTGTTATTTTTACTATTTATTTATTTATTTAGTTGGGTAGGGTCGCGCTAATATCATTCGCGTGCACGTTTTTATTTATCGGGGGTGTATCATCTGCGAATTTGATCAATAAACTAAAATTTGCATGCCAAATTACGCACAATCTTGATCTTGTACAGTGCAACTTAATTTGCACGACACCGGGAAAGGGTTAATTAACCCTGCGCTCCCAATCCTCTGGAAGCTTTCATTTACAAATAATACTAATTTGTGATATTCGCTTGAGTTAATTTTAACGACACGATAAGATAATTATCGTTAATGTAACAAGAACAATGTCAATGACTTTTGCAATCTTCGCACTTGCATTTTACTATTATTGTTACTATTACTATTACTATTATCGGCAATTAATGTGTTAAACACTGCATTTCAAAAGAAACTCGAAACGCTCATTAAAATTGCACTTTGGCGTTATGATTTAATGACGAGTATTGATGCCAAGGATTTTTTATCACAGATCTACGCAGAAAAGGTTAGTTCTATTTTTCTCGAAGCCCTAAACATCCCGATCGCGTCAGGATGATCTGTTCGGCCTCGCTTGTCGCTCCTGACGAGATTACGCGCATACACTTTTAATCAATATGACCCGGTTTTAAACTGTTGTTGCACGATTTGCGGATGATATTTGGATTTCGGCCAGTGGATTTTGATGTATTATCGACCTCGGTTATATTGTCATGTTTTTGCGATGACAAGTCCTTCTCACCTGAGTTATTTGGTTAATTTTAAATATTAATTGCTAACCTTGAACTTTGCCGAACGTATATTGACATTTTTTACTCCTCATCCTAGCTATTTGCAAATTCAGGATGTTACAATATAATCGGCGACCGCAAATTGGCAAGATCCTTGTTTTAATGATATCATAGCATCTGAATAGTTAATTAAATTAACGAAGAAGTGTGATGGCACGGATGGAAGAAATGTTAGTTGTCCGATAATCTTTCGAAGGTGAACAGCATATCGTGAGCGGTTTTTAATATTAAAATATTCCTGCTAGTCAAAAAAGTGATGTTGTTCGGTGATGTGTACGTGTATCGAAATTCCGCGGTGCAGTTAGTTCGAAAGGTACATAAACAACCCGGATCCTGACGCATTTATTATTCCGTCGATTAAATGTAATTTCTGTAAAAAATTTAATCTCGAAGGAAAACTCGGTTTTCTTTTATTAAAACATTCTTGAGAAAATTTACTCTGCGGAAATTGTTTGCGATACCTATTTAATTTAAATAACATAGCATTCCGGCTGCTTTGTTATTAAAAATTAGTCGGGGAGCTGTTACCTGGGAGAGACAAATGAGGGTAGATATGAAAATGGTGGAAATAAATTGACCCTTAATGTGGTCTCTAAATTTTAAATGAATTTATTGTGCTCGTGTCAATGGAAAACAAATTTTCGATAAAGTAACAAATTTAGTAGCTGCTATTCTGGAACAAGAATTAATATAGGTACATAATTAATATAGTAATTTTTTATCCCGAGTATACATTACCAGGATTTGGATTCCTGGAGTGCAATATCATGTCGCAACGGCATTTTTCTCAGTATAGTTGACACGAGCACCTCCACTTGACAGGCAATTAATATTCAGCTCTTGGCTTGAAAATCTGAACAATTTCGAAAACCCGGAGAAACGCGCCAATAATTCATCCCTCATCCATTTGCACGTAACACAGTTTAAAACTGTAATTTTTATTTTGAACTTAGAGTGAATTAATTTTGACAAACAATAGTTTTTCCGATATCGCGCAACAAACTTTTCCGTTTTATTACATCTCCGGCGAAGAATACAATGCGAAGCTTCACTAAATACGATTTATCAACTCAGAAAGCGCGGACAAATATGATAAATGGCGTCATTATACAACAAACGTAAAATATGGCCGCCAAGAGAAGGGTTGACAAAGGGAAATTTGATGAGTTTCAGAAGTTGGCAGCTTGTGGAAAGCTGGTGAGTCGAAACGAATAGTCGATTGTTACAAAACATAACGTAAGCCTTACAAATCGGTTTAATTCTTCAAACGTTTACCCGACATCAAATTTCTTACACATTGAGGTTATGTAATTATAATTTGACTTGGGAAACTTTGCCAGTCACAATTCGGTTGTAAACACATTTTTAGCACACAAACTTACGTTAATTTTCAAACTTTGTGTATGTTTAACCGCGCGTTCTATGTTTTTACCTAACCAACAAGTTATAAAGTGAAATTCGAAACTTTTGTAATAATCCAATGTGGGAATCTTATTCGAGTTCCCGCTTTTCATCTCATTAATAATTTACTTACACAAGTAAACTCCGAAAACTTTCCTGCAAAATCCACATTTTTATTGTCGGCCAATCCGATTCAAGCAAATGCTTGAATTTCATTGGTCCGAACGCTGGCCCAACCCACTCGACTCCGCAGATTCGAACTAGCCCGGTATAGCCCGGCAGCTTTAAATCTCCAAAACCACAGTTTTTTATCAAACACATTTTAATTCAGTTACCAGAATAGCTTTTATGTTTAAATTATTCTTAATGTCTATAATTACTCTGCCGGTAATTATACAAGTTCAAGCACATAAATCTATTTTTAGTTAGATTAACCTTCCCGATTGAATGTAATATTACGTTAATAATTTAGAGCTATGTATAAAAATTATTATCAGTTTTTCGGAAAAGAATGTTGATGCTATCGTCCACCCTTTGTAAATACACGAAAAAGCTAATAGCTTTTAGCGGATCGGAACCCGTCGAAAAGAACTTTATTCATCAGTGTATGATTATATTGTAGCTAAATCTCTTATCCTGGATTATTATTGGAATTTGTGGTTAGAGACTGCAGTAAAGAAATACCTGATTAGAGATTTCTCTCAAATCTCATGATTTCGATCTCGTCGTGACTCTTCTTGACGATGCATTGTGCGCTTTCTCACAACTTCTTCCAATTGAACGTGACACATTTTCCATTGAGCGCGCTTTTCTTTATTTTCTTTTATTTTTTTTGCTATGTTTATTATTCTCATATTTTTTGTGTACCAGTTTAACCAAAATATAAAAGCTGGTATACAATATTGTGCCTCGGGTTATTTGTCCCCAATGCGAATCTGCAACTTACAGCAGAAAAGCTCTCTTAAAAAAATAGTCGAAGCAACAATAAAACATTCATCAGTGAAAGTTTATATATAGAATGTTTAAGAAAATTATTTTTGTAAATATTTTTAAGGATGACATTGCGATAACCTAAAGAATTAGAGGACTGCGACGCTCGGTGATCAACAATATGACTATAAATATTGATAATTAGTTGATATTTGTAATTTCTATTATTAACCTTTAGCTCGGATAAGGTCAAAAAATTTCACAAGTATAGGTGATCTGAGTGCACCGTGTCAATAATTTTTAAAGGTTCTATTGAACATTTCCATTTGGCTTGAAGGTTCTTTTAAACGAAAAACTTTCCAATTAACTCAGACGGTATCATCAAGTTTTGTTGAGCTTAAAGCGAATTGTGTGAATCAGCTAACTTAGTCCATTTAACCCACAGTCGAAGAGCGAAACAACCCACCTTCTTAAATTATCTATAAGGTTTCACCTCAGCTGAAGAAGATCACCTAGTGTGGAACTTGATTGCGCAGGTTGTGCGGCCTAAAGGCCGCACTGCTCGAGCAGCCTCCTAATTTTTAAGGAGGCCTGCTTAACCAATCCGATGAAGGAATTTTGGACTCAGCAAGACAATTTAATCGGTAATTAAATTTGAACTATAGAAAAAGCATCATATACTAACCATTAGCCTCTAGCTAATGTGGGAAGCGGTTATCAAATGTTAAGTTGCCTATCTATGATACGCGAAGATCAGAATTAGATAGAACAGTTGATGGTCTTAGTCATCAGACCGTTGTCACTTAAGTTAGCAGGACATGCCGAGTGTCTATTCTGGACAGTGCTTGAGGTTAATGTTTCCGTAAATCTAGCTATATATACCCTATATTAATATCTACTCTTGTCGAATTACAATGAGGCTATTCCGGGTTAGAATTGCGATTATTTAATTATTATTTGCAGATATACATAATTATTATACAAAATGCGATAGTTCTGCCTAACGTGGAATCCGAACCAAGGTACAGATCATCTGACAATAGTCGAGAATCGAACCGGAAACGATTGAAGATTAAAAAGATAAAAATATACGCGTCGGCTTAATTTTAGTGCTCTTCATCCTATGCAAGTTGTTTTTTTCTTGAAAAAAACTGAAAAAAGATTGAGAACTGCTTTATACAGTTACTGTATTCTGAGGGGTATTGCATACCTCCCAAACCTCCCAGTATACATATAGATGTTATTTGCTAAGTAGTCCAGTCAAATTAGGACTAAAAATCGGTCAACTTGAAAATAATTCCCGGAAGCGATTTTATTTTTTAAACCCAAGGAGAGTTGTTTGGTAGTGTAAATCTTGATTTTAGGGAAAATACCCCCGCCATCTTGATTTAAAGGGTTTTTTCTTGTTTTTCAAATAACTCACTTATTCTCAACTTTAGAGTAAAAATGATAATACTCAAAATTATAGGAAATATAATTTCCCACAAGTTTGGTTCATATAACTTTTTGACTAGGATCGATATTTATAGAGTTAAACTGCAAATAGGGTGAAGAACATTTTTCACAAATATCTCATTTATTATTATGTTTATCGTAAAAATGATAAGAAGTAATTAAATAGAGAATTTTATTTCCTTCAACTTTGATAATTAGTAATTTTACTCTAGGATCAATTTTTCAGACTTATATTGAATTCAGGAGTAGATTTTTGTTTATTTTCCGTTATCTCGTTTATTATCATGTATATCTTAAAAATGGTAATATGCAATTACACAGAGAATTTAATTTCCTTCAACTTTGATCAAAAGTTTTTTTAGATGGAATCAACAGAAGATATTTTTTTTAAGTGTCAGTGAATTTTCAACTCTTTGCGGTTTAGATTTTAAGAAACCATCTTTTAAAATTTTTAAAAATTACATTGCGGACAGGGGATACCGTAATATTTTGCTCCAATATTTAAACTTTAAAGGACCAATATTGTCCCAATATTGCGTGTTACCTGGGCAAAGTTGAAGGAAATAAAATTTCCTACCTAATTACTTATTACCATTTTTACGATAAACATGATAATAAACGAGATAATTGAGAATAAATGTTTTTTACTCTATTTACAGTTTAACTCTACAAATATCGATCGTAGGGTAAAAGTTATATGAACCAAACTTGTGGGAAATTATATTTCCTATAATTTTCAGTATTATCATTTTTGCTCTAAAGTTGAGAATAAGCGAGTTATTTGAAAAACAAGAAAACACTCTTTAAATCAAGATGGCGATAAATACAATGAGGAGATTTTCTCGAAAATCGAAATTTACACTACCAAACAATCTTTCTTGAGTTTAAAAAAGTTCTGGATGTTCTGAAATTCTGTGATGTGTTTATCTGTTTCAAAAAAAATAAATAAAATGCGTTGTTAGTAGGCTTCTAGGGGTCTGGGGGTTCCCCGCAGTATCTCACACTAAAGAATGCAAATCATATAATCACTGGTTACTGGGAGATACCCCTTCCCCCTCATCGTATACCAATGTTTTAAGTGGTGAAAAGGTTCGAATTTAATTGATTCAATCGTCGAACATCACATAAGCCTTCTATTGTTTCACACCGGGGGGTCTGGGGGTATTCCATACCCCCCAGTGCCTCAGTAATTGTGTTGAAATGAAAAACACATCTGTTTTAATGGTAGAAAGCTTAGAATTTAATTGATAAATCATCGAACATCACAACATAATCCTTTCGTGGGTTTACACCGGGGGGTCTGGGGGGTATGGAATACCCTCCAGTACATCATCAGTAATTGAGTTGAAATGACAAACATACTGTTTGTTTTAAACAAAAGTGATTTACTCCATTAGGTATATTAAGAATGGCAGTTGTAGGTTTATTTCCACATGAGATCCGGGGAACCACAGTTTAACTAATGTAGGAAAATTTGTTTTTTTTTTAATCTTACGCGGTTTGGTGAAATATACACAATTTAATAACCACTGCTCTAAACTGTATGCCGTAATTTTTAAATTTATAAATTAATAATGTAGCTATTCGATATCGAAATGCATCGTGGAAGCCATTAATTAAATTAGCATTAATTTATGTCATACAATTTATGGTAGCCACTCTGTTCATTATTTATAAAATACATTAATATTTTATTGTTAATTTGAAAATTGAAATATCTATGGTGCGTATATCACTAATGGAGCGAAACTCTTGATCAACCTTATAAACTACTACCGATAGCAAATGTACCGTGTAATTTACTGCATGTTTATGTTTACTCCACCGCAACCTGCTTATTGTTATTATCGATTTATTGTTTAACTAATTTGCATAAAATATCAGGTTGATGAGGAAAATTTATAAAAGTAACCGGGATACATTAACCGGTAACCGATCGAAGCGGAAAATTCAAATTGGTGCGCTTTGTCTGTCATCTGTCAAGTGCGGCTTTGATTAAACTGTCACCGCGGACATTTAAAGGTTAATAAATAAACTAATCATTTCTTTTTGTTCCAGACATATCAAGAAAACATCATCCAATATTAAATACAGAGACGTATCAGTGGACATATCAATTTGTTTTAGGAAGGAAGCGCTTCTTATCGGTTTTTATTATGTCAAGTTGACACTATTTACAACTGTGATAAATCTTTATCATCCCAAAAACGTATTTAATTCAAGATGATTCTAATTCATCGACACAAGAGATAGAAATATTCAAATTTTGTGATTTTTGCTCGGCATTTCAAAATCCAAATTCCACAAGATGGGAGTTCTGTCGCGAAAGCGTTCTTTGTTAATTAAACTAGTCGTTATCGTTTCGACCGCATGGTTTACGATAGCATTTTTACTTTATTCAGAAAGTAGAACCGACGATGCTCCGATCTCGTTAGCGTTGCAAAGCAACAATGCCAAGAGTGGTGACTTTCACAGTGCAAACGAGGTGGACTCGAATGACTTCGATAAAGAAGAGGTTGTTGAAGAACCGAAGAACGACATCGACGAAGCAGTTCTGAAACCGCAACCCATGGCTGGAGAAATGGGGAAACCGGTCGTCCTACCTGCAAATTTGACCGGTAAGTTAATAACTATGCATACACTGGATAATATTCTATCAAAGTTGCTTATTTATTTTTATTAAAAATGTAATTTTATTAAAACGAAAGGTTGCTTTCATCTCGTGAAAATAATTTTCAGGGCGAACGTCTGTTGACCCTTTTCTTTTTATAAATTTTCATTTATGTCTATTAGTATCTCGCACGTAGTTTTTTCGCAAGGGCTCGAAAATGGTATCATTTAAGAAAAGCTCAGATTTTTCCTTTATGTTTACATCTTCCAAACAAAATAAAATGAGTTTTTAACAAATTTTCTTTGAAGTATTAAAGCGCTCGTTTAAATTTTTTCTTGGCGGAAAACAAAGTGAAAGTGAAACGGAAAAATACATTTGTATATTTTAACGTTTTCCCACAAAGCCATGTAGAAATTCCATTTCTCTATTTAGTTGTGCACACCTTCGACGTAATGTTGTTACAAAAATTGCCTAGCAGCTAGTGATCCCAGAAGGAGCAATAGGAAATGCTGTAGATAAACGAATAGCAGTAAATTCTCTAAGGATTTCGCATTCTGCGAACGAAGCAGAAAAATGATCAATTCATATGAAAAGTCAATATTTTAAAATTTAAAAATATCGCATCAATTTATAACTAGTCGGAGTATTGATTCCGCAAGTGGATTACTTTTCTATATTTGATTTAATCTAAATTTTCTTATTTTTTATACATCTCATTAACGCTACATTAGACACTTCCATACAGAGACGGACTGGAACCAAGGTTTTTAATATAACATGTGCTGTGTAAACCATCCGAAAGGATTCAGTCGCAGCACAAAGAAAAGTTAAAGACGTAAAAGCTTATAAAAAGTATAATTAATTTAAAAGCTTGTCGGGTTGAGATTATGCGAAAGAATAGCCCACCAACAGTCGGAGAAAGCGGAGAGGTAAAGAACTTGATGTTATCGGCTTGCATTATGCAGCTACAAACTGGTGCTGAGAGGATTAGACTTCCCTTTTCAGAAACGCTAGTCTGCTAACTATAATGTCTGAAAGTATCAGTAAACATGAGTTTAACTTTATGCAGTAGCGTATAAGGATATGGAAACTAGAGCTTTACCTGGAGATGAATGTATTAAGCATCTTTTCAAAGAGGAACTAAATAAAATAAGTAATGAAACTTACCCTCTTCTCCGAAATAGAAGTAGAAGTAACGGCGTGAAAAGGTGTAGGAATGGTGAAGAAAGTAAGTCCCTGCGCGGGCGCCAAATGTAATGAATAATTTTGTTTCGTTGTAGCTGAGCAGCAACTGTTGCCAACCGGGGATTGTTACAGTTTTTATTCATTTAAAATAATGTAAAAACGTTGATGTTTGATCTCTATCGGATATTAAGAAATAGAAGCAACGGCGTGAAGAGGTGGAGAAAGTAAGTCCCTGCGCGGGCGCCAAATGTAAGGAATAAATTTGTTTCGATGCAGCTGAGCAGCAAACTGTTGCATACCGAAAGTTTTTCGGGTTTTATTCATTTAGAATAATGCACGAAGCCTTGATGTTTGATTTCTATAAGAGATGGATGACTTCTGAGCGTTGACAGCCGTACTAACGGGTTTTTAGGCTTGGATCCCAGAAGTCGCCCTGTCGGTAGAATAAATCTAAAGTCGAAATTTAGTTTTTATTCACCAAAGACAGCTTTTTCATTTACAATTATTATGACTGGCGCGAAAAGGTGAAGAAAATAAGTCCCTGCGCGGGCGCCAAATGTAATGAATAATTTTGTTTTGGTGTAGCTGAACAGCAAACTGTTGCCAACCGGGGGTTATTGCAATTTTTATTCATTTAGAATAATGCAATAAACCTTGATGGTTGATCTCTATAAGAGATTAAGAAAAGATGCAAACGCTTCAGAGCGTTGGCAGCCTCGCTAACGAGTTTTTAGACTGGGATCTCAGAGATCACCATGTCGGTAGAATAAAACTAAAGTCGAAATATAGTTTTAGACTATATTTTTATTCACCAGAGACAGCTTTTTCATTTACAATTATGACTGGCGTGAGAAGGTGAAGAAAATAAGTCCCTGCGCGGGCGCCAAATGTAATGAATAATTTTGTTTGGTTGTAGTTGAGCAACAAACTGTTGCCAACTGGGGGTTGTTACAATTTTTATTCATTTAGAATAATGCCAAGTGGAAGTTTAGTTTTAGACTATATTTTTATTCATCAAAGACAGCTTTTTTATTTACAAATATTGCTGATGAGCCGCACGCGTAAGATTAGTAAGTAGGTCATTTATATAGAATTTTAAAATAAAATTCGTTCGCCTACGACAATTTAGTAAAAGAAATAATTGAAAGTTGAAAGGATAATGTGAGCTATTTAAAAGTTGAAGTTGTGTTAAATCGGTCATTTAAATGTTGTATGAATTATCGGGAAATTGAACATGTGGCAGCAATTTTCCGTTATCGATTTTCCAAATGTGTACCTAGCTTGTGTGTAAGTCATACATTACTTTAAGTGGCAATAACGAATAACTTTTAGCTTCGAAAACTATAATTTGATTGAAAAACTTTTTCTTTTTAAATGGAAGTGGTATATTAAAGTTTTCCTTTTGGTTTGCATAAAAATCCCATAGGGGTGCTGAAGTACACTCGAAGCATTTTTAATTTCAAAAATTTCATTACCTATATTAGATTAATTTTGATGTCAAATAAAGTTTTGCTAATGTTTATATATTTTATTTCCCAGGGGATATTAAGAAAATGGTAGATGATGGATGGTTAAAGAACGCCTTCAACCAGTACGTCAGCGATATGATCAGCGTGCGTCGTACTTTGCCGGACCCAAGAGACGACTGGTAAGAAGTTTGATATTTTTATATTTCCTTTATTATATTGCGACCAACTACAAATTTTTCGCCCATATGTCATGAATAAGTAAACATAAAAATCGAACGCCAAACACAAAAATAAATTTCTCTACCGAAACTATGCACTTTTCCTACGGGAATAGGAACAACTGTTTTTGCCGCACCTTATAGCACGAAATTTTTCGATGTGGTCCAGTTTCGCCGACGGCAACGCAATCACTTTCTCCACCTCTTCTTGATGATCATCAAAATCTTAAACTTGAATTATTGACCTTTTTATTGTTGTTTGGTTTACGTTCGTGACATTGCAACAAAGAAATTTAAATTTCTCAAACATTTGCATAACGAGGGGGAGTACAATTTATGCCAAAGCCTACATAAATATCTAATTTGACCGAAGTAGGTAGGAATTAACACGTGTAATTTTTTTGGACCGACAAGGCTAGGAGAATAAAAATTTCAATTAAGATTAAAAGGTTATGAACCGGCATATTTTACTTTTCACTTATCTGTCGCAAGAGTTATCTTTTATCGGAAAGCTTCCGGATGATCCAAAATCGGTCCCGAAACGGAAATCTCGTCATTTATTTTATGGGATGTCATGTGTCACTTCGGACGAATTGTTTCGATATTCCTTCGATTTATCACCGCAATTGTCTCTTCCGCAAAGGTCACTTAAAACTTTTTACTACCCCTGTCTTTTGCGTAATATGGCGTTCGAGTTTTTGAGGTCAGCGGTCAACGAAAGTGATTTTTCGAGTGCAAATAATTGCAATGCGTCCGAGAGATAAAGTACAAGTAGTTTGCCAAAAGATTTGGAGTGTAATCTCATTATATGGCTAATTAACTGAACTGTGTTTAAATAAGTGAAGGGCGCCTGTTTGTGGGATTCTTGCTTCGCAATTTCCTTGTCATTGTGACAGCGGTTGGTTTGGTATATACTTCTATCAACGTTATTATTCCGTGGTTCTATGTTCACGACCGTTGCTAGTATTTCTTGAAGGAAGATTAATTAAATTAAATAACTTGAGAATAATTAAAATGACTGCCAGAATTTTAACAGTAGTTTCTAATTGCAAATTAAATTATTAAGTTTTCAAAATGGATATCTCGCCGAAGACGTCCTCGATTTTGAAATCGACCCCTAACAAGAGGTGCTTGATATTTGTACAGAAAAAGATTGCTTTTTTCTTTCTTTTATTAAAACTTCAATATGGCTCGAATACGTTTGATTTCCTACTTCAAAGTTTAAATGATGACCTAGGAGGCGTTGAACACTGTGTCGTGTGCCAAGTGGTAAATTTGATTTTATTTCAGCATTTCCGCTGTAAATGTTTAAACTTTCGTCTTAAATCTGTTTTTTATTGAAAATTGGAAACTCAGCTTGCCGACAATTTACTATACCCTGCGTCGCTGCGTAAAAATAATTCTATTACTACGGTGGTCCTTCTCGACTACCTATTCTTCCGGAATAATTTAACAATCGGTCCAGTAACCAGGTAGTTTTACCTGACAAATTTCTGTGGCAAAGGATTGAAAACTGATTCCTATGTAATTTTGGTCGTAGAATCCGCATTTGAGGTTTGCGAACAAAATTTCCTTGTGCCAAAGCGGCCATATTGAAAAAACGTTGCCAAATCACGTTTTTTTGCAAAAAACTCAAAATTTTAGGCAACCTATTAATTTTTCGAAAAAATGCAATGTATCATCAAAAAAAGTAGATAAAATTTCCTACAAAATGACTTTTTGGTTGATTTCTTAGGAAAAAAATTAAAGCCGCAGGCGCCATTCGCGTTTCTGCTGCCGTTTTTGCTGGATTTTTGAATCATTCGAATTAGTTCTGATCTAGGACAGGGAATCTCCAATTTAAAAATTTTAGAATAATTCACAAATAGAATGGAGTGCACTGGGGGGTATTTAATGGTATTTAATACCCCCCAGACCCCCCGGTATACCTTATTTTGTGTTTTTAAGTTTAATTTTAAGCAATAAAAAACTAGTTCCGCTGACAAGCCCACAAGTATGGTTAGTTTATGTTTAACATCAAACTGTTGTTAAACTTTTGAAGTTAGACGTATTTATTAATGTAGTTATTGGTAAACCGGGGGGTCTGGGGGGTATGGAATACCCTCCAGTGCACCTTTTGCTCTTTGTTCGCGCAGCAAAATCAATGCTAGTGGTATTCTACGATCCCCAGACCTCAGAAAAATTTAAAAGGGAACTAGAAACTGACCTGGTAGTCTGTTGCCAGCTAAAATAGGCCCTGGGTACTTTATACGTATATATTTAAGTATCATAAGTGCTTGCATATATCCCAAAGAGCTGGATTAGTTAAGGCACGATCGTGGGTGAATCACTGTAGACTGTAGAGTATACACTGACTGACACTCAGTAACGTAGCAAGTCAAAGACGGACCCTGATGCGCCCCCTCTTCTTTACCTTGTTTTTAGCTCCTCGAGGTTTTGTTTTTAAACATCTTCGGTCAATTATACTTGGGATAGCTAATAATTTTGTTCTTCGTTTAGAAGGGCGGTGGGGCCTTATGCCCCTGATGCCGATTTTATTCCAACCCCACGATTATTATCATCGACAGGTGTATCCGCAAAACCTAAACCGACAAAACTTTAAATTCATTTAAAGCCGCTTCAAAATCACAAAATTAATATAATTTCGGCAACAGAAAACAAAATAAAAGTGGAGCTTAGCTTGACAGAAACGGTTACATTTGGAATTGCCAATGTCACTAGATAAAAGGAGCGTACAGAGTGCTTCGTGCAAACTGTATTAATCGAAATTTAAGAACAATTTGTTACAGCGAAACTTTCCAATCTTTTGCTGTGCACACGGGTTAATTTCTCGAGATTTACAGGAAAATCTAAAAAAATCCGTTTTCCCTTTTCCACTTCTAAAATCCCTAGATTCGATGAAAATCCCTAGACCTGGCAACGCTGATTGACTGCCTAACACTGCCTTTCATTTCTTGACAATAATGCTGATATTGCCTGACACTGCTATTTGCTGCCGTTACTGTGGGTAACTGGGATAGGTGAAACTGTAATATTACAGTAACTGGCAGTATTAGCAGTCAGTATCTACCAGTAATAAGCAGTAAGTAATTAGCAGTATTGGGCAGTAAATTGCAGTATTTTATTAAATATTTCCAACCAGCAGTATAATGTACATACTCAAACTCACTGATTCACCTTCAGGGCACGGCAATGCTGAGTTTGATCCCCAACGCTGCCGAAAATTTGTATCCGCGATGTCGCTTTAGTAAGAGTATTAGGATGCAGATGCGCATCCTAGCGTCAAAATGACGTATATGAGGGTCTGTGCAGCCTCCCTGTGGTTTGGATATCACGTAAAACTGTAGGTCCAGTCTTGCGCCGACTGGATGTTATCTAGTCATCGAAATGAAGACAGATAAAAATGCAACCATAACTAGGGCTGGGACTTTTTATTTATTTTAATCGATAACTATCGATTAATCGAAGAACGAAATCGATAGTTATCGATTAATCGAATTATCGGTACTTCGATAGTTATAGATATTTCGATGCTTATCGATATTTCGATACTTATAGATATTTCGATAGTTATCGATATTCCGATAGTTATTGATATTCCTATAGTTATCGATATTTCGCTAGTTTTGATATTTTTAATTTAGGTTATTATCTTATGTTTTCTGGACTTCCCAATTCTGAGTTGCAACAGACAATACTAAGAAAACGCATATTATTTCGATTAATTATCGATAATCGACAAATATCGATATCGAAGTTATCGATAGTTTTTGAAATATTGAAATTTGTTATCGATTTTTGAATATTGCCCAGCCCTAACCATAACACGACTTAGGGTCACACTAAGTGTGACTAAGCGCTACTAAGTTTCTATCAAGACAGAAAGTATACAGCTGAGCTGTGGTATCTCGAGATAAGAAACCAGATTCGATTCAATTAAATACCAGTTTAAACTTGACTACAATAATCTATAATCTATAGATAGATAGAAGTTACATAACAAAAATTGAGATTAATAGGCCAATGAGCCAGTCTACGTGTTAAAAACATCCCTATTATACGACCAAAGGCTAAAGGTACAGATCTAAGTAAAAGGGGAGGAATCTCTGTTTTTATATAAAACTAGGAAACCGGCCTACTTGCCACAAATCTAGAAGGACAGGAATCTCTGTTTTTAAGTAAAACTTGGAAAATATTTCACTTTGAGAAAACATTCTTATTATACTACCGATGTCTGGATTCTAGATTTTAGGTAGGTTCTATTAACTACCTCCGATACAGCGTTCTGTCACTCAAGCCATCCCATTTGCAGGATAACTTCAGGTATTTTGGCAGGTAGAGTGTTACGGAGGTCCCCAGCATGATACATCTCTTTGACGCTAGAAACAAACAGTCACAAAGCTCATTTTTGACTATTTAGTTTGTTCTGTTGCATCTCTAACACTCAGAAGTATTTGCAGGGTCCAGTTGAGATCTCTGCGATTACTCGCAGATTGACTCTGAACAGCTTCAAATAATATTTTAAATATTTATCAGATGGTGTTTTTGACCATATCTACTATCAGGGGACTAAAAGAGTAGGAATCTCTGTTTTTAAATAAAGTTCGGCCATAATTAACGGAATTTATTAAATAAATGTTCCAGACTAATCACCAGTGACGGTTGGTAAAGGGAAAATAAGCAAAACGGAATATTAATTTATTGTTAAATGACAATACAATATTATGTTATGTCTCCATTGGCTGGATGTGTATAGTGACCGGGGGGTCTGGGGGGTATTCCATACCCCCAGTACAAACAGATAAATTATTTGATCGTGAAAAAAATAAAATTTTAATTTTAAATTAGAAATTTTTCTGTAATTTGGAAGATATTTTCTTAATTTTTGGTGCTCTGCTCGAATTTTTTAAATAATATAAATTTTATTAGCATTTCTACAAATAATACAAAATCGAAAGCAAACTCGGAAACTAAATTAATGTATTATTAGGTAGATTATGTTCAAGTTAAGGTATTAACACTAAATTTTGACGAAATTTAGTCAAATCGCATTTACTGATAACGTGATTACGGCATTTCCGTTAAGGATATTATACAATGAAAGAAGTTGCAAATAGCGGACATTTTGTACTAAAATTGCATTTGAAATTAAAATTACTCAAAAAATGTTAATTGTAGTAGTTAAATTAAAACTTGAATGTAAAAATTGGAAAATTTGGAGAAAATCTTATGGGATTTACACATTTATATGTATTTCTGCATAAGATCCCACGGCTGCATAAACCGGAGTAGGAAATGTGTCTAGAACCCTGTTTTATTGTTAATCTCTTGAGATAACTTCGAAATGCAACGAGATGGAGTAGTCTATGGGCTGTACCTGTAAGTACTATCTAACTATAATAGTCACTTTTAGAATTGCGTAGTCTGATTTGAAGAAATTATCGACCCTAAAATGCGATGTGGGTTTGACCCAGATGATGGATCCTATTGTTTGATGGAGACAAAGTCTACCATGGGAGGCTATGGAATTATTAGAATTTATCAAGTGAACCACTATGTACACACTTGCAACTGCTAGCAGATGAATGTGGTGACTTCTACTTAATCTGCATACGTGGGATTATTCCCAAATTTTTGAATGGGGTGTGGGATTGCGGGGGGAATGTGAACGAAAGAATTAAATATAGAATGCAATTGCAATTTGTTATTGGAAAGAACTGTTCGATAAACAATATCAAACGTTGAAACCCGAATCATAGCTTGCTAATTATACAAAAATTTGTATTGTAACAGCTGACTTGGTACTTTGCAAATTAATCATGTCAGTACACATATTGAATCATTGAAATTCACCGAGAATTAAATTTAATTAATTTTAGCTAATTCACACAACCCTTAATATTAATTGCATATGCACACGTAAATGTGTTAGCTCGAAAATTATGCATTTATTCTCTCGCGAGTTGTGATATCCTGATTTGGATGAAACGAAATGAAATTTCATAATGCATACGTAGGAACGATTTTAATACCTCCGGTTATTGTGGAACCTGATCACATAACATTTTTGTCACATGTTCGTTTTCCGTTCGCTCCGTAATATCGATGTTTTCGAAAAGTTGAGCTTTTTACATTTTCTATTCATTCTCCGCAACAGCTCAGCTTATTATATGAATATTATGTATGCATGAGTTGGTACCTGCTATGTTGGTTGGCTGGTGTCGGTGCATGTTATTCCACCCCTTTAATACACCGTCGCTGTACTTCTCTATCCCCGATGGATTCGAACAAACAGCTTCAAATATATTACGAGAGGACTTTAGAATACACAAATGTCTATACCTAAACGCGTCACCCCTCCGTCTTCCACAATAAAAACAAAGTACAAAATCGTTCGCATCAGCATAGATTCTCGCTAAATTGGTGACTCCAATGGAACATTTCTGTTCGACAACAATTCCTACATTGCCTACGTGGAGAATGTGTCAATATCTGCGTTTACATTTTACTTTTAAATTTTCATGCAAAATATTGCGGTAGAATAATGTAGTTTAACTTGAATGGCAGTTCTTTGAGTTAAGATACCCCCCAGACCCCCCGGTCTGGAAGGTTTTATCTCAATTTTCAGATGTAAAAACCTCTATGTTAATTTAAATCAATCGTATGAATGGAGCACCTACAGCGATTCAACGTTTTTCGCGAATTATATATTAATCTACCTTCTCAATTAATTATAATTGGCTCACACAATTGTATAATTTAAAATTTAATAAAGATAAATATTTAATTATCTTCATAAACGCAGCTTGATTCACAATTTGATATACAAATAACTTTTAATGTAATCAAATTATCATCACTGTAATAAATCAATCAGTTTTATTTAGCTAATTTATGCTCAATTGTTTTGTTTTTACTTACGAAGATAAAATATTATTTTGTTTTTGCTCAAATTTTTCAACATTTTTGTACTTATTTTAATTCATAACTCGAAAGCCATTGATTTTAGACAATAAAAGGTATGGATCTTCTTTGCAGATTATTTCACGCTCTTTAAAAATGCACTAAACCATTTTTACTAAAAAGTCAATATTTTCTAAGCTATGGCCATGTGAAGGTAAAAATTAAAGAAAATGCTTTAAAGGGTATTTTCCTTAAAAATTGCAAAAATTGTATTATTTATGACTCACTTTACACCCTCAACTAAAAGAGTAAAAATGTAAATAAAAGTTATTCGATGTTATCGCAAATAAATTATATAAGCCAATACGATTATTGGTGTACTGGATGGTATTCCATACCCCCAGACCCCCCGGTGTGCACTACCGCAACAAATTTATGTATTCCTTCTGAAAGGTTTCTATTTAATAAAATCAATCGCTGAACGTGTAGTACACAAATCTGTCGCATATGAACCGGGGGGTCTGGGGGGTATGGAATACCCTCCAGTGCCATTTTACACCATAAACTGAAAGAGTAAAAATGTAAATAAGGGACCATTCATAAATTACGTCACACGTTAGGGGGTAGGGGGTCATCATAGGGGGATTTGTGATAAAAATGTGACGGGGGGTTCGGAGGGGATTTTATATGATGTGATGTCACAAAGTCATATCTTTAAAAAATATAGTTTTGGATCTATGGTTCGGTTGTAGCAACATAGATATTTTTAAAGTATAATTTAAGTTAGTTGTTAAAAAAAATTGTGCTAATTATTAAATTATAGGGTAGAAGTGTGAAGTCACTAGGGGGGAGGGTTCAATGGAAATGTGACATAGGGGGAGGGAGGGGTCTAAAAACCTTAAAATGACCCCCCGGTTTACCAATACTGGTTTAGACGCAAAAAGTAAGTGGCAATCCGGGGGGTCTGGGGGGTGTTCTTTTGTTTTTAGTAACAAATATTAAAAGATGCTATAAGGCCGTGCAACCATCCAGGGTTCCCACTAAATTTTTCAAAACAAATTCCCTGACTGGAGGGTTATTAAAATATGCAGGATTTTAGATTCTAAACAGTAAACTTTGCACTGGGGGTATTCCAGACCTCCCGGTTTACCATCAGCTACATTGAAGCTCAATTAATAATATTACTTGTGTGGTTTGGTATTGGAGCCAGTTTCTATTGCTTAAAATTAAACTCAGGGACTTTTTTACCTTTAGACGCATTAGGCACGTGCATAGGGCCCAATGGGCAGATGGACTCACAAAGAAAGAACATAAAATCGTAGAATAATAATCAAATACTGATCAAATAACCCAAAAATTGGGCCTTCGTTGCTATTAGTTACACTTGAATATATGGGGTACGAAAATTTGCTAAAGCCTAGTGCCCAACTCACTTTAAAATTGGCCCTGCATTGGCCAGCCCACCCAGACCGCCGTGGTTCTCCACTTCAAAGCGTAAATTCACAAACATCAATGCCAAAACAACGAACACCAGATGAAGAAGATTAAAGTGCCTCCGGCACTAAACGCTTCGCACGCCAATCAGCCCTGCATTGGCGTTGTAGAATATTCTCTCTCTCTCTCTTCAGCCTTTTCTATCTACTGCAAGACAATCAGCCTCTTTCTCTGGGAGAAAAGATTTAGCATTTAGACTAGGAGACCGCCGGTTTCACGTGCCCTCCGAAGCACGGAGATGGTCATATGAAAGTTTAAGGCTCTCCCCGGATTCGAACCAAGTACCTTAGAGCCAGAGAACTCTACACCGCATACTATAAAGTATATGTCCAGCCCTAGCCTCGAAGAGGCTATCGACAACCGAGAAAATACCCAAGCACCCCATCCCCCGAATATTAAATTTCATTGAGGAAACAAAGCTGACGGAGTAGAGCCTAGAGCTTCGGTGCAAGTGGGTCTAGAACCACAATCTGTTTAGCAATAATAACAATAAAAGGGTAGATCATGGCAATATTTATATGAAAAAATGCATTATGATGGATGAATTCTCATTTTCGTCTGACCGTTGCAAATGCGAATATGAAACTATGAAAAATAAATAGAAAACGGAACCTTGCAAAGCTACAACTTTAATTCTGTTTGCTTACTGCTTTAACTGTAATAATTATCCTGAGCACCTGAGTGTCAATATCGCCCGTCTTGAAGAGGCCAATAATCGATGAGATAAATTGAGTTCTCAAAGGAAGTTTATGGCTTAATTCTCGTTTACCCTTTTAAGCTTTTTTGGGCAATGCGGGAGTGGGTTTTGGTAGTTGAATATTTCATAGCCAACGAATTTGATAATATTAGGAAAGTTTAATCATGAATTTATTATTATTGGCATGTAAGAAAAGTAACTAAAAGCTTTTGTATTCAAAAATGTGCTTACAATGATGGATTGCTAGAGGATTGCGTGCGTTTTTCATAACGAAGATGATGCATTATGAACTATTATGAAAGTATGACGGATAATAAGAAAATATCGATTAACGCAAAACCAAATAAAATTTTCCGCGAGTCTTGCAAAAATGGAAACGTAAAATTTTTTGCGTCCAAAGGATAATTTGTCCCTTTTTATCCAAACTTTTAAAATTTGAAAAGAGCGTTGGTTGGGAGAATCATTTCTGACGTGCGTTTTTGCGCCCAAAAAGGCTCGTTAATCATCTTTATCTTTGATTTTTAAACAATTTTTTCGTTTTTTGGCTGTTAACAAGTGTTTTTCATTAAATTTTATGATAAATTATGAGGGGGTTAAAACAAATGTTTATTAAGCAATTAGTAAATCTTAAAACTTTTTGCCCTTGTTTAATGGTTGAATTTAAAGGGCGGGCAGGTTTAATTTATGCGTTTGTGGATTGGCATAAAACGGGTATATTAGAAGTAAGTGAGAGACGATGCGTGAATTAAGGGTGTTAAATGTGGTTTCATAGTAGCACCAGGCCGGGGTTTGTGGTCGTCCCCGGAATTTAGCCTAACGCAAGACGTTGTGATTAATTATTTGCCTGTACCTAATTTGGACTTCTATTACCACCGCTATAAGCTTTTGATATTTCGTTTCTAATTTTGAATTTTCTGATCTACGACGTCATTTCGTTTTATCGACGCCCAATAACCTAATTCAAAAGAACACTCGTAGTAGCATCTCACTTCTCCTTGATTGGAATCTAAAGAAAAAGCGTTTCCTGCACAAAGTAAATTACTAGGCGCGTCAAAGCAATCAAACGGAAAACAAAAATCGACTAATCAACTCGGCTAATATTGAATCCCCATTATTAACAACTTTTTCTTTTTAAAAAATCTTTACACATTTTTGGCACTGACGAAGTGCGTGCACAACTTCTTCTTGCTTACGCATTTATTTCCAGTTATGAAAACAAATCCTCCCCAATTATTACTCCGGACACTCCATTGAAATCCCAATCTCCTTTTTAATCAACTTTTCGGTTATCACTTCAACGGGGAACACTCCAAATATAAATTAATCCACCCAACCACATTTCTATATTAATTATTTTTTGTAATATATTGACGAGATCCATTTTATAAGCCGGCACCGGGCTGCGCAAATCGAAAAAGAAAATATTAGAAGCTGATCAAGTTCCTTTTGCAATTAATTCACAATAAAGGCAAAACAAAAGACGTACGGTAGACGTATAAATTCAATTTCATAAGTTGAATTGCTTTGAATTGTTTTAAACCCCACTTACATCAACTTGTAATACTGTTAATGCTGAAATCAAATCTCAATACAATATCTTAAGGGTATAATGGTAATCCCTTAAGAGTTCCAAAGGACGTAAATTTTCAACAGACTGCGTTTATTAGCTTTGTTAATAAGCGTCATAATTTATATTGATAAGCCCCGTAGTGGGTGAATTTCAGTAGAACTATGTTTTATAAATTTCTACATGAGGCATATGAAATCCACCAAAAATGAATAGGTTTCAAATTGACCATCACAGATTTCTTTCAAACTTTGGTTAATTATACTCTTTAACATTCTGAATTCAAATATAATTTTTTTTAATTCTAACTCTTATAGTTTTTGAGTTATTTGATTCTAAAAATCGCAAAAACGACACTTTTGTGGCTCACGCTCAATCATACAAAATGTTATAACTTATTACGTAATAGCTCATTTTAAAGAGCATTTAAAGGGCTTTAATTTGATAAGTACTAATCTTGACCACTTTCTAATAAAAATGAATTTTTTTGAAAACCTTAAAAAATGTTTTTGGAAATATTTTTGATTTAGTTTTTTTTGAAAATTATAAAAATAAGATGACAGTTATTAGCCCAGTCAATAGAGAATTTTTATGAAATCCCTGATGAAAAATCCAAGTTTTCGATCTTGAGGGGAGTCGGCGCGGCCTACCATCTTGGATTAAAGGTACAAAAAGTTGTTTTTCTTTAAATAAATTCTCTACGGTTGATCCTACAACAAAAATGTCTTATACAAACTTTAAGAAAGCCAAATTCCCTACATTTCTTGTCTGAACACTTTTTTTGAAAGCCTGTTGTGTAACGAGTTACAGCGCTGGAAACGTTATTTTCGATTATCATATTATTTCCAACATTTTTTTGTTGTAAAATTGCAATACATTTTTTTCATTAATTTCCTGTAATCTATAGCATATTTTGAACATAATATATTTTATGTGTTTCAAATTTTGTCCGGTTTTTACGGTTTTTTTTAACTTTAAACCACTATATGCGCTGTAACTCGTTACACATCAAACTTACAAAAAAAGTGTTCATACAAGAAATGTAGGGAATTTAGTCTTCTCCAAATTTATATAAGACATTTTTGTCGAAGGATCAGTCGTTGAGAAATTTTCAAAAAACCAAGTTCTTGTACTTTTAATCCAAGATGGAGGACCGCGCCGACCTCTCCCGAGGTCGAAAAGTTGGATTTTTCATCAGGGCCCGGTACTAAATAACATAATATAAAATTCACGTTTGCACCACCTTTTGTAAGCAAAAGGCCTTTTTAATCCCTATTGACTGGACTAGATGATAATGAAAGAATAGTATGGTTTTCGCTCAGGGCACCCCACAATCAAAAATACCAGGCATTGTACATAACAGGGTCAGAATTTTAATCTATTCCCAGGGCATATTTTTAACTGAGTTGGACCTAGGCTTTAGAAAAATTTCGGGCCCCTTATATTCGAGTGTAACTAATAGCATCGAAGGCGAAGGCCCAATTTTTGGGTTATTTTATCAGTATTTGATTTTTATTTTACAATTTTATGTTCTCTCTTTTCGGGCTCCTCTGGCCATTGGGCTCTAGGCATGTACCTAATACGCCTAGTGGTAAAATTGGCCCAGCGCCAATGATCTTTTTGGTGTCGGTTTAGACAGCAGTGTCCTGTAAGTAGTCCTACTGCCTTCCTGGTCTACTCAGCTTGAAGATTTTGTTTTCTTTTGTCATTGGACGGCCCACAAATGAACATTTGCGATTGCTTTTGTCCCAAAAGGTTCTTTCAGTAAGCAAGATGCTGTTTGCTTAGTTAGTTCTTTGATAGTTCTTTTTGCGGTGAGGTATGTTATCCCGCAAATGGATTCTGATGTCTAGATGTCGTTTTGCAGCTACCTTGGCGAAGGCATCCTTTATTCAAATGTGCCTCGGCACCCATCTCAGCGTTAAGCGTTAAACTAGTGCCACTAGCTCATCGAAGTAGTGTTTTGCAACCTTGGATTGTATTTCTAGTGCAGCCTGGTTATCGGTCGTGATACAAATCCGCTTATTCGCATAAGCCCTCCGTATCATTTTCTCAGCATCCTTGGATATATGCCTCTTCAAGTTCCTTTTTCCACCGTTCTCTGTTTGATGCTACTTGCACCCAATGCTGCCGTATCCAGTAATTCTTATTAGCACCCTCTTTTCCGTCAATCTGCTGGCCTCTGCCTTGGTCAGGGTTTACGGAAGTACTGGAGACTGGGGGGTATACTATTCATAACTTGAAGGTTAGACCATAATATTTTCCCACGCAGGCCAAATGTGGGTTGGGAAGAGTTTAGAGATTGCATTTCCTTAATCTCGGCTTTAACGATTATTCCGCCGTAACTTGGTTGTCAGAGCCTCGTTTGCGTTAACAGGGTATACCGAATCCTTTCTAGACGGTTCACTGAAAAAAGTGGTTTATCATATTGATGAACAAAATTCATCAATTCAACGATTTTTTCGTTAGGTAATCATCATCAGCAAAATGATGAAATTTGTTTATCGGCGCAAAAATGATGAAATTTTGATGTAGCTTTTTTTTCAGTGTAGGTATCTACTGATCTACTCTTACAACTTATTAAAAATTATTTATTTGTTTTAAATTTGTGCAATATAAATGCCACAAAATGATTTTGGATTCTGTTTGTAAATTCTTCACGGCGCAGAGTATAATATTACAAATTTCATAAATCGAGACGGTTAGGCCCATATCGGGTTATGAGCCCAAGTAGGTCATATAAAAATTAATTAATTAATCTGAGTCTAAACTAATGTTATGCTATTGTAAATAACTTTTTTGCTCTGTGCGGGGAGAGGAAGCCTCTTGTGAGAGTCTGGCATAATCGAAGCCGGTAATCTGAGACTAACTTCGTGGAGTCAAGAATCGCCGTTGGGCATTACATTCTGCATTCCAGGGAGAAGCCATTTGGGCTTGCGCAGAACCTGCCTTGTCCAGATATTTACTTCGTTGCGTTCTTTCAGGACTTTTTCTTCATCTTAGGCGCTTATTCCAATGAGAAAACCAGGCTTCTTCTTTTCTTCTTGTCTTTTCCTATCATCGTTTGACCTTTTGGCCATCGTTTACTCTTTTTTTTCTCTTTTGGTTTCACTTTTTCCTCAAAAACAGGTTTCTTTTCATCTATGCAAAACGCTGCCTTGGTGCAAGAGCCGAAAAACTGGCATTTCTTTGCTTCTGCAACTCTGTGTCTCATGATCAACTGCTTAGCATTTAAAGCACCTGATGAACTTCAAGGTCCTGCAGCCGCTGGTCAGGCCTACTTTCAGTCTGCTTTTTTCTTGTAGCCTCTTAACGGAATCGGGGTTGCATCTTACGACTACTGTCCTACTACCGGCTCTCAGCCACGATGTATTTGTTAAGATATTGTTGAGAAGAAAAAGAAAAATCTATGAATTTTTCTGAGCGTCGTAGTCTCATTCAAATTCTTCTTATTGGGGTCTCCTTTAGGCTATCTTCGATTAGGACTAGCATTTCTCTAAACGGCATTTCCGCGATGCCGTCACAAGTACCGCCGGGAACTTGACCGGTGTTTCTGCTTAGTTTTGCTTTAAGTGTTTCCATTGCTTAGATCTTCAAATACGATGCAGATGCGGCCATGGGAGCAAATCTTTCCTTTCGTTGTTTTAAGCCGTGAAACCTCTAACTCGACCGCTACTAGTCTACTGAAGATCTCTTCCAGCTTTCCGTCCGATGGGGCCTTTAAACCAAGCAAGTGGATCACTTCGTTGTCGATTCTGTATCATTTTCTTCCTGTGCCACTCGGATGTCAACAGACGCCACATCTGGTAATGAAGTGCCCTCTTTTGACTACTTCGACGCGCGGCCCAAGGATAACTCCTGTTGCCCATATCTTATATCAGTTTTGCTATCGTGCTACAAGATTGTAAATAGATTGTAAAAGAAGGCGGAGAATATTGTAACCTACTTGTGTAGGAGCGGCTCAACCTCGTGTTGTAAGGACGGACATGTAAATTTGAATGTATTTCCATTCCCATCGCTTGAGCCCCAAGCTCAGTTCCGTAACAGCGACGACCTAATCGTCGCGGAATTATTTGCAAAATCGGGAGTGGGGGCTGCGATCGATTCTCGGAAAATTTGCTCTTGGAGCTGGTAGCCATCGATCAAGTGTAACGTGGAATCTGGCCACAAGCCGAATAAATTAGATTTTCAGTTCAACCTTATCTCCTGTATTTATAGTAAACCATCTTAACCGTATTTTTAGAAAAGGTAGATACCAAAATTACTCAATTTTATTAAAATAATGTCACATTTCTAGTTATTTTTTTACCTGCCTCCGACAGTTTTACTTTCGAAAAAAAAACTACGCCACGTGGTTTTATGTATGTTGCTAAGGAAAAGTTTGACTTTCGTGTTTAAAATCTAAAATGAAACAGCTGACTTTCGTAACGTTTGGAGAAAAAAAATTTACAAAGATAAGGTTCATATAATTAAATTGGTGTGATACATCTATAAGTATATAAAATCACCAGTTTAACTTATCGGAAATAGCAAATACTCTTTGAAAATTTGAAAAGAAACCGATAACTTGACAATAAATGTATTAAATTTGTATGCTTAAAATTTTCGTGCAAATCCTCTTAAATTTTTTTAAAATAAATTGTAACAATTTCTGTAATTGCTAAAAGTTTTCGAAATAAATTACTCGAAAATTCTGCATTATTCAAACGAACAAATTTAAAAGTTGGGTGCTTTTCTAATCATAACCTCTCATCCAAGATTATCTGCACGATTTCACTTGGATCCTTTAGGGATCTCACAAATATCCTTCTGTTCCCAACTCGTCCTGACTGAAGAGATTTATAGTATAGAATCAGAATACGAAAACAAAGAAAAATGAAGAGAAATTTTTCGAGTCAATTGTGCATTCCCGTATAGCAAAACTTTTAATTGTATGCATTTATCTCTTTTCAAGAAAAAAGTGGAAATAGGAAACGGAACTTCTTTAAACTTTGTTATGCTGTTTAAGGACTTAATTAGTTTCTTCTGCCTCCAATAATTGATTTTGTTTATTAAACCATTTGGAAGCAAAATTACCGGGTTATTTTCTTTCGGAAAGAAAATCACGCGAGAAAATTGCTCCGTATTAAAATTTTTCCTATTAAAGCTTCATTGATGTTTTATCTTTTAGTTTATTTTTTCAATATCGGCAGCTTTCCTAAAAGCAACACATTTTCTATTGGTGCCTGTTACAAATCCCCAATATCGTGATCGTAATGGAAACTCGGCGGTGTCTGATAACTTAGTTGATGGTGGATGAGTGAGTGAGTGAGTACTCTCGCATGAATGAAAATTACTTAGTAGCGGATGAAAGCAGATATTGAAAAACCGCTAAGGCAAGATAAACACCAAAAGAAGCTACTTACATACGTTTTGCCCGAGTTTTCCTGCTTTATGAGTTGCTCTAGCGCAGGGGGAAGTACTCGCTACGTGAAAATGAAGTGTTTGTGTTATATCTCATTTTTTGCGTGTTAAACTCATAAAAATGGGAAACCCACATTAAATGCGAGCTTCCTACACAAGTATTTTTTTAATGAAGTGAAATGGGAGCGCAAGTCAACATTTTCTTTCTGAAAACTAATTAATTATTATACCGGGGACGTTTCGAATTATTTTTGTCTTGACGTGCCAATTGATTTGGCACCTCCGTCTCCATTTATTTGTTCGGTTTCAATTTATCGTTTTGTAAAACGAGTAGTTTGGTTGATTAAGTTGTAATCTTTGCTGTTATTACTCTTTGTGTTCGCTTTTAATTCAAAGCCATTTATGTTCCATTGTTCTTTTTCCTATAGAGAATTTGCTATACGTAATGATCCAAATAATTACAATTTGGCATTAAAATGCGTGCAGCTACCCATGTGGAAGAGGTGGTTTGGTGTTGATCGAAATTAACGATATTATTCACCATTTGCATACGAAGACCTCCAATCTCTTGTAAACTTATCTAGACAATATATTACTCAAGCTTTAAATTTTGATTAACTGACATACAAGAGCTACCCTTAATTATTAATTATCTAATGAACTGATTTTGCACACACAGAGAAATATTTCTTAGCCACTGACAAATACCTTTTTGGTAATTCCGAAACCGGTCATGCGATGTAATTCATATTTTTCTTTCGTTTTAGGTGCAAGGAATCGGGACGCTACAAAGAGAAAGTTTTACCTCCAACTTCCGTAATTATTTGTTTCCACAACGAAGCCTGGTCGGTTTTGTTACGGACGGTGCACTCCGTACTGGATCGTTCTCCCCGACATCTGGTCGAAGAAGTTGTGTTGGTCGACGATTATTCCGATATGGACCATTTAAAACAACAGTTGGTGGAATACTGGTCGCACGAGCCTCGCGTTAAAATTATTCGGGCTAAAAAGCGCGAAGGATTAATAAGAGCCAGATTATTGGGTGAGTACGACATCACGGCCAAATAATCAGAGTTCAGAAGGTTTTTTTCATATTACAGGTGCCAGGCATGCTACGGCTCCAGTTTTGACTTACTTGGATTCGCATTGCGAGTGCACGGCTGGTTGGTTGGAACCCCTTCTGGATCGTATCCATCGAGACCCAACCACTGTCGTTTGTCCAGTAATCGACGTGATCGACGATACCACGTTGGAATACCACTGGAGGGATAGCAGTGGAGTGAATGTCGGTGGGTTCGACTGGAACCTCCAGTTCAACTGGCACGCCGTACCAGACAAAGAAAAGAAGAAGCACAAGAATAGTGCGGAACCAGTGTGGAGTCCGACGATGGCCGGAGGACTATTTAGCATTGACAAGGTAAATTTTGTCTAATTACTGTCTTACTGTATAGCTCCACCGGGATTTATGCATAACTGATGCAGTATTATCTTTAATTTAATTACCCTCATGTAAATTTGATGTGCAACAAGAAATTTAATTAGCTTCATTCGTTAGTATAACGCTATAAAGCTAAATTACGACCAAGTTTATTTAAAACCCTTTCCTAAGTTCTCTGCCCTCATTCTTTGAACTTATTTGAAGATTTTTGTGATAAAAAATTCAATTTTACTACACAATTTATAACTTTGCGGGGCTCTTAGGTACATCGCTTCTTCGAACTACGGCGTACTTTGCAGATTTTCAAAGATTAATAGAGTTTTCAACTATTTTCCAAATAAAGTTTGCTAATAAATCTCATTTGAATAAAAATTTTGCGAAACTCTGTTTTTGCACTTGTTTTGTGTTGAAAATGTGGAAAAAATGAGTCATTACCATAACTTTGTTAATCAAAATTAGGAAAGTTATCGATTCAGACGCGGAAGACCATCTCGAAAAGAATTTGGTTTTAATATTTTAATGAGCGAAATGAACGATGCCGTCGAACTGACCTCTTGATGAAAGAAGCTTCCTGTAACCACAAAAGATTTATTTTTCATATGAATTAGATTACAAACGCTTCTGTAGATATAGGCTTAAAGCTCTCGAGAGCTCTTGCGTCGAGAAGCAATTACAGAATAAATCAGAACTGGACGAATATTTATTGCTTAGTTTTTCAGCGGCGGGGAATTACCGCGGTTATGGAAAATCACTTCACTTTATGAATTAATTAGGGAAAATCGAATTTTAAGTTATGCAACCCACTTAACATACGCGTATGGTAGTTGCTTTATTTATTTTTTAAAGGATCACGGTCGTTTGACGGGTACATACAGCCCCCTTCAGTGTAGTTTGCTAAAAATTATCTTGCAGTGACATTAAAATATTTTCTTTTTGCTTTGAAAATCAATACAATTTTAAAGCAAATGAAATATCAACAAATTGGGAAATAATTGAAAAGTTTTGGTTATCCTTTGGATTAATTAAAGCAAATTTATTCATGAATTTAATCGGTAGATGTAGAACAGGCATTTAAATCTCAACTTTTGGGCAGTTAATCAAATCCTTTTTTATATTTTTAAGCGGCGCAATTATTGCGTAACAATTGGAAATGCTAATGAGCGGTCCGATTGGATAATTTGCGGTGAATTTGATAAAATCTAAAAATAATACATTTAAATGTTTTACAAATCCATTAATGGGATTTTAATTTGATTTTATTAGTTTGGATTATACAAATGCGCACATGATTGTGATTTATTGTGATTTTCTTTAGGTTTACATTTTTCGAGAGGCAATCGTCGCTTTTTGTTTATCAAAGTTTTGCTTTAAATTGAATTAACTTTTAGCTCAATCGAGTAAGCGTTATGCTCAAATATATCTCACTTCAATTACCAGAAGCCAGAGATTTTCCCCGATTTGCATAGATATTTTGCCGGATAGCGTAAATACGTTAGCTGTTTATGTAGTTGTATAATCAACTTTTTTCAAGCCGTACTCGGCGATATCTGTTTAATTTTTTGTTATTTTGTTGCAGAAATTTTTCGAGAAATTAGGCACGTACGATAGCGGCTTTGATATTTGGGGCGGAGAAAATTTAGAGCTGTCGTTTAAGACGTGGATGTGCGGAGGTACGCTCGAAATTGTACCTTGCTCGCATGTAGGACACATTTTCCGAAAACGATCTCCATATAAATGGCGCAGTGGTGTGAATGTTCTTCGCAGGAATTCCGTTAGATTGGCTGAAGTATGGCTGGATGACTACGCCAAGTATTACTATCAGAGGATCGGTAATGACAAGGGTGACTATGGCGATATCAGTAGTCGTCAGGAACTTCGAAAGCGACTCAAATGTAAGAGCTTTAAGTGGTTCTTGGATAATATTTATCCAGAGTTGTTTGTTCCGGGTGATGCAGTAGCAAATGGAGAGGTAAGTGAATTTTTTGTCGATATATTTTTTCACGCCTCACAATGTAGAATGTTATTTTTAAGGGTGTCAACATAAGTGCGCCAAAAATTACCGCCTTTGTTTTCACACAGAAAAACCTTTATTTTTGTTACCGTTTTCCATAAAGTCAACAAATTAATCAATATGTACACAATCCATCAATATTGTCAACCTCTTCAATAGCTTCTTTGGTCCCTTGCTTTGCCTACTTAATCGGTTCCATACTGTATTCGCTATTGTTATTATGTTATTTGACCATTCAACCACCGAGGACGAACTAGAACGTATGTCCTATTTGTCTATTGGCTATTAACTGTTTGTATAGCTGTATCCTGAATACCTAATTACTGAGGTATTCAAGGCTTTTTGAACAACTGTTTGTTCTTGCAGAACACATCTATGCATTGGGGCAGTGCACACCGAGGGTATGTTTTCGGTCCGTAAAGTAGATTTTTTCGGACTAGAATTTTTATATTTTTCAAGTTTTACTAAAATTTATGCTAAATTCAAACCTTGATTTAATACTAGGTGGAAAGCCCGTCCGTGGACGGACAGCTAGACGGTGAATCTCTTTTTAGCGGTATAATATTTAAACATTAAATTTCGTTTCCCGCTACTTTTTCGGCTAAAGAAATTTAGAATTTGAAAAACTAATTTATTTTAATTATTTAAAAGTTTTAATTGCTCGACGACACATCAAGTTTAGCAGCAACCTTTTACGTTACTTTGAAAAACGGGGAATCCCCCATTAGGAAATTTTAATATTACAAATTTCGTCAGGAGAAACCGGGAAATTTGAATTTTTAAACAAAAGTGAGTGAAATTTAAACCTACGGCTAGAAAAAATTAAAGCTTGGAAAAACATTTATTTAAGTGCCTTACTGCTCACATAGTTTAGCAGCAACTTCTGCGTTCAGTTGTCAAAATTATAAAGTCAGAAGTGTAAACCGGGGGGTCTGGGGGTCGGAAAAAGCTGGGAATTTTTTTATTTTTGAACAAAAGTGAGGGAACTTTAAAAAAAATTTAAAAATTAAAATTCCTAGCTTTATCTGACGAAATTTGTATAATTATTCTGTCTTCTGTAGGTATTATAGAAGAGTGGGAATTTTATTGTATGTACTGGAGAGTGTTCCACATCCCCCAGACCCCCCGGTTTACACTTCCGAAGGTGTAAATTTCCCTCACTTTTGCTTAAAAATTCAATTTCCCGGTTTTTCCTGACAAACTTGGTAGAATTATAAAGTCCCTGTCTTCTTCGAGTATTCAGGAAGAGTGGAAATCCTGTAATATGTTCTCTATTTCTCCTTTTTGTTTTTCTTCTCATTATAATCATGTCTGCGTCTTCGGGTTTTTCTAAACAAAAATATGCCACGCTGTAGCAGCAGCGTCCTGGCTTTTTATATATTAGATATTTAATCTTCAAATGGCCGTAGCACCGAAACTATGTGCGTGAACTTGGCTCCCCTCTTTTCAAAATATTAATTTTTTTTGTTGTTTTCGATTGTTTTTCATTTGTTTTCAATTGTTTTGATATTTTAATTAAGAAAATCTCAAAAAACTTTTTTTTCTACCAGCTCCCCTTTTTTCGAAATTAAAATTTTTTTTTGTTTTCGATTGTTTTTGATTTGTTGTCAATTATTTTGTAAAAATAAAATTTTTAAATTCAATTAAAATCAAATGATAACCGCGAAAATCGCGAAATGAGATTTTCCTCCTCTTTTTTCGAAATTATAAATTTGCTTTAAATCTTATTTCCCGATTTTCGCGGTTATCATTTGATTTAAAAATTTTATTTTTACAAAACAATTGACAACAAATCGAGAACAATAAAAAAATTTTAATTTCGAAACAAGGGGAGCTGGCGCAAATCTTATTTCGCGATTTTCGCGGTTATCATTTGATTTGAAAATTTTATTTTTACAAAACAATTGACAACAAATCAAAAACAATCGAAAACAAACAAAAATTATTTTGAAAAAAGAGGGGCTGGCAGAAAAAAAAAGTTTTTTGAGATTTTCTTCATTTTTTTTGCAAAATCAAAAAAAAATATCATAACTATTGAAAACATGAAAAACAATCGAAAACAACAAAAAAAAATTAATATTTTGAAAAAGGGGAGCTAAGTTCACGCACGTCCCGAAACTTGACTTACTTTTTCAAGAGAGTGAAATTGTCTACAAATTACGTTATGACCCTTTATTGCCTAAAATCAAATGATTTTGAGTTATGGATGTTAGCAACAATGAAATCCAGGCTAAGACCGGTCCTGTTCATTGTAAGATTCCTAACCATGAGTCATCACCCAAGTCACCAAGTTTCAAGTCATTTGAAAGCTTATTATGATTAAGTTGATAATACACATGGAAGACAGAAATACTTTATTAGAAGAACAATAATAAGGAAGAACAATAAGGAGAAGAGGAAGAATAATAAGAAAGAATAGTGAAGAATAACCAAGAATAATTAGGAACAACAATTAGAAAGAATAAATACGAAGAGAAGGGAGAGAAAGAGAGATAATAAATAGTTTCAATAAAAAATAAAATAATTTTAAAAATAAAATAATAACCCCCCCTCCTCACGCCCCTGTTCATAATAATCCAGTCTTTGTTTGTTCACATAAACTTTCTTCAAAATGGGCTTTCAGACATACAATACATATGTAAGACGGCGTTGGATGAAGGCTGACAAATGGAGAGTAAATTTTGGTACTTTTTAATTATGGAATAAACCAGCAGTAGGGGGAAAAACTACACCGACCGACTGGAAAGCGGGTAACCGCGGTCATAGGCGGATTTAGGTGGGGGGCACGTGCCCCTCCCAGGCGCTTAAAAATAACAAGGAAGCAAGGAGACAATCCCAAATCTAAGAACACTTTTTGCCTGTCTCGACCCCTCAGAAAAAAAATCTTGATCCGCCCATGACCGCGGTTCAAAGCCTAGTGGCGTCGAATACACTGCTATGATCTAAAGTCGATATGTAGGCTGTCGGGAAGGCAACGGGAAACCACAGCATTTAAATTTCTTAGCACGTCATCTTGGCTTAAGCCAAGTTTGATCGCCAACGCCCATTGAAAGTATGGCTTAGTTAAGATTCTTAACTTAAGAAGAAGAAAGTTTGTGGATCGTTCATAAACGATTTTTTTGATAAAAAAAATTGCAAATATTTAACCCAAATAATTATTCTAAACGAAACTTATAAAAAATTCATCCGAAAACGACAGAATTAAGCAAATAACAGAACTTGAAGTCAATAGATTTTTGAAACAGTCTTCTTCTTCGGCCATTATCTGTCTACTCCCGAACGTTGGCCTCTCCTTTTTCCTTCCATTTTCTCTATCCCGCGCTGGTCGTTGCCAGCCTGTACCCGCCGATTTTTTTATGTCTCTGAGGTCATCCCACGCTTCTCTTTATTTTCCTTGGTCGCCTTTGCTAAATCTTCAGTGTCCATCGCTCTGCTTAAACTGTTACAGGCTTTTCTCAAGTTTGCGGCGAGCGTGGTGTAGGTTCTATTTTACTCAGACAGCACCTGTAGCAGACTTGCCTCACTTCTGCCTCGGGGTTGTCTCACGCTATTAGCTGGCTTGTGGAGGGCTTGGTGCAGGTTTGTGCCAGCATCTGTGGCGGACTTGCCGCATCCCTGCCACAGGAACAGGTCCTGGCTGAGTTTTCACTGACAGACAATTGTCAGGTATTTCCATGGTAAAAAATGTTGTTTGGGCTTTTCTGTCGAGCCACATATCCAGTTCAGCGCCACTTCAGCTCCACAACTCGTCGAACCACGTCCGTCACTCCAGTTGTTGCTTTAATCATATCCATCATCCTATAGGGGGACTGCCGGCTTTACGTGCTCTCCGAACCACGGAGACGATGATGAAAAATTTTACTCTTCCCGGATTCGAACCGGGTACCTTAGTGTCAGCAGTTATTTGGCTAACATACCAGGCTAATGACCATCTTTTGAATCAGAGACATATAATCTCTGCTTTTAAGTAAAATTCGGCTATAATAAAATTAACGAAATTTTATTTGAAAAATAATTATGTTCAACAGTCCCACATTCAAACGTCCTGCTCTCTTTGCTCTTGAGCGACAATGTACTATTGTTTTGATCTCTTAATTCGCAAATAGCTGTTTTAATTATCTACATTAGAAATAATTCGTCACTAAATTAAAATCTACTTCCTCGGTTTGAAGTTATGACGTCAGATTGTTGGGGTGACAACACAAATTAATTTATCAGCACTGAGTTTTCAAATGAAACTAACTGCAGTGGGAAATCTCGGCACTGTCAGTGTCCAAACGGAGCACGGGGATTATCTCTGAGAGATACAGTTGACACATGCTTAATCATTTTCCGATATAGCTTCCTCTTTTCAAGCTTCTGTTTCGTTCAGATATTTTCTATAAAATTAAAACTAGAACAACTACACCGGGTTCGAAAGTTTGAATCGAAAACTCGGATGGAATTGGAAATGCTACTGCATTAGAGCGAACGTTTCGACTAAAAATGTAGATATCTGAGAGGGGAATTCCATTGTAAAACACAAACATGTTTTGTGCCTATGTTTACCCCAATGTGTAATTTTTCAAAGCCAACAAAGAGACATATTGCCGTCACTTTGATTCCAACATTGCGATTGACGCCGGTGCCTTTTTGTGCTGACGCTCATGTTTATGGCTAAACTCAGGAGTGAGAATCGTGCTTGGAATTTTAACCAAGTATCGTCCTCGTCGAATTCAACTGGAAGTGTATTGACCAAGGAGATTCACAAATAAGAGGGAACATAGCGGATGCTGTGTTTGATTTATTTCGCTACATGTATTTGAGATGTTTTAATTCGAAACGCCCGGTACGTGTTTGACCGTCACGACTGAAATATTATGAAATATGTAAGTGAGATTCATAGCTGGCGCAAAATCGTTTTCTGATTTATGTTTACACTTTTTCGGAGTTTATTCTTCTAAACAAAATTTATGACGTCCTTCAGCTCGCCTTGCTAGCTCAAGTGATGCCGTTTTTGTAATTTTTATCTGACAATGCGCGCATATCGCGGTTTTTATCCAAAATCGTGTCAGTGGCGTCACTCAAGAATTGTTATAAATGACTGTTTTTTGATTTCACTCCAAATATACATTTCAGATTGCCCAGGGAATAAGTTGGAAAGCGGCGGGCGGACTGGCGAAAAAAAATCAGAAGGCCCGGATAGGGGAGGAGGAATTTTCGAATCGGAGTTAATTACTGCTATATAAGTATTTATTTGCACACAGTTTGCACATATACTTTCCAATTAAGTGCAAGTTACTGTATTCCACTGTTTACAAAGAGCACTTGGTGTAACAAGTTGGCTAATCGTTAATTAGTTGAAGTACTTTTAAATTGGATTGAAGTGTTGCTCAAACAACTACGGTACGGGAGGTAATCGATACTATGTGCCGGGGTAGAAATTAAATCGAGCAGATTAATATTAAACTACCGATACCGGTAGGATAGGATTGAAAAAAACGCGAAACATAAATTACGATGATATTTACAAATTCACGGTTTGAAGGCTTCGAGAACGTGCTCGTCGGAAGCTGGTACCTGCATACATATCGTAATAAGATAAAACAAGTTGGAAACACGGCCGTATCCATATTTAACAAAAAAAAACTTTTATATTTTATTTTGTCGAGATGCAATGTTTGACTTTTTCTCTTCTATTTGTCTCTCGACGTGTATGTGTGGATGTCGAAACACAACGAATGCTGGTTTATCTCATCTATTTCAACAAATGTCTTTTCCAGTAAACGTCTCCGTGTTCATTCTTTATTCTCTTGTTGTACTCTCACAAACAGGGGTTCCCCTCACCCCAGACCACGGCATAGGTAATCTCGACAAAACAAAATTAGCTTCTTTCCCACCGAATGTGTATGCCGTGTGTGGTTTGCTTTACAGTCCACTTCGTTTTTACTCAAATGAAAACCGACTCCGCATCATTTATATCAATTTGAATTTTTTTTCGAAACTGCCGCTTTTGAAGTGATTTATTTTAATTTCTTCCATCATTAATCAACTTGGGTGGATAACGCACACTTCCGATGTGGTGCGAGTTCTGCCTGCCATTGCTATACCGGGCGCAGTCAAAACAAAACCTTGCTTGTTTCATCGACCGATCCATCTCGTGGCATTTCGAAAGCAATTTCACGGCGTTTAGAACTTTTCTACAACTTAAATTCAAAATTAAATTGATAATTTAATTTAATTTATCTTGTCCGATTTTAATTCGACATAAAAGTTTATTTTCTTGCTGACGCTAAATTGCTTTAGCTGATTAATCGTTCAGGAATCTGTATTTTGCAATTTTTGACTGAAATATCAAAATTTTAGATGCTCTTACGAACAAATGGTATATTATGTTATTAGGAGCAAATGTTGATTAGCATTACCGCATTACTTTACTGCCGGCGACGAGTGCCACTAAACGTTTAATTCTTCTTTTTTCTCTTAATTTAGGACTTCGTCCTGTTACTACCATTAATGTACTAAATTTTACGCTGGTACTCATGGTTCTATGAGTACTTGAATAATATTCTAGTAGGGTGCTAACCTTGCTAGATCGAACTTGGGCTTTAGATCATAGCAGTGAAGTCTTATCGCCATCTAACCTAATGTAACAATTCTAAGACCCTTAATACTTAATTTTTAGAATTTTCTAAGTAATTCTAGATTCAAATCAATGTGGGATTTTACTGTAGTAAACCCTGAACTTTGTTAGGGATCGACATCGAGCAGTTAAAGCGCTCTTCCGTAATCTGTTTGTTCTTGTCTGTTTATTTACCTCAGGCTGTAAAGCCCTTGATACCCTAAGATCCAAACGTATTGTCGGAATCCAATCACATTCGCCCATCTTCCCGCATGCAAATTCCGTGTTTCCTTCGTTATGATGACATCTGAGGTCTTAAGGGTGGGTTACCCGAGCCTAACCTAGCCAGCTCATCAGCCCTCTCTTTCCCTCATTACCTTTGCGCCCTTTTGCGTAATATTGTGTGTTGATATCACATTCAATGCCCGGATACATTGCAGCAGCAGGCCCGAGATGGTTTTATGGCGACCAAGTGCCGTAAGAGCAGCTCCGCTGTCTCCAAGTACTTATTTGAATTGTTTTGCCCCGGATATCCTTTCTCTGGACTATTTTCGCACAAATCTACCTAGCGTTAGACTGTAGTTCAGAAGAGAAAATCTCTGAACCTGAGCTAGTATTCCTTTTGGAACCATTCGTATACAGATATTCATATTATATCCGAATCGTCGTCAGTTCTTGTCAAACACATATTTGGGAGAAATTCTGCCGGCAGCAGTCATCAAGAATCCGCGCATTCCCACTGACAGAGGAGAGTCTCCAAGGCCACAGTTGGTGTCGTTCGCTCATTCCCGTTATAACCAGGCAGACCTATCTCTGAAGCCGATTCTTGTAAAGTTGGTGTTCATAAGGATTTCTAAGCCTTCCTGGATGATACTTGGAAGGTTGTCACTGGGTTGTGAGGTATAAATAGGGTTTTCCCCAGTCATTTAATGATCAAAGTAGCCCGAATCCAGAAGGAAATGTGGGAAAATCTTTCGAGAATTTCGTAAAAGGAAATCAAACTTCCTTGATTTTATATTAAATTGTTTATCATTCATGTTTTGTGAAAACAGTCGTTTCAATTTAGTGCCGGCGGCTGACAAAAGAATAAAAAAAGAGCCAGCCTCATTCACAGTGCGGCCTTATCAGACCACTCGAGTTACACTGTATCCACTCACTAGAACAGTAGTATGCGTATTATACAATTCAATATTCCTTCAAGGCAAGCGTGGACCCTTTGTGGGATTCCCCCGGCTTCATTGATTTGATAATTTGAAGCTTGAGATTCCGAAATGTGGCGAATAAGGGGTAAATATCGCAAAATAATTTTGTATCCAGGACTCGGAATTCCAACGATTTTAATGTAGTTTCAAAGATTCATAAAGAATTTCAATGATTTCCAACAAGAGGGAGGTAACGGGGTAACTGCTCCCCTGTGACCCAACAAATTCTACTAAATTTTGTTAAAATTTGAAAAATATACCTAAATTCTTATTGAAAAATATGTATCTATCCTCCAGCCTCGTTTATCTTCTCCGTGAAGTTTTCCTGAATCTGCTCTTGTGTATAAATGAAGGAAAATTTGAGGAAAACCCAAGAAATCGTAAGAAATAAAAAATACAAAGAAATTAGAAAATCTTAAGAATTCTATAGAATAGACAAGTTTTTTTTATTTGTCAATTTTCTAAGATTTCCTTGGCTTTTCTAAGATTTTCTAGATTTCTTAAAATATCCTAATATTTTCTACATTTTCCATTTCATAAGATGTCTTAAAATCCTGAAATTTTCTAGAGTTTTTTGAGATTTCCTAGAATTTTCTAAGATTCTCTGAATTTTCAATTTCTTGCGATTTTCTTGTAATTCCTGGGATTTCTTAACATTTTCCTGGTTTTCTTTAGATTTCCTTTCACTTGAAGTACACCAGATTGTGTACAATCGCCAGTGAAAGCCCAACTAGAAATCGTCCTATACAAAACTAAAGGGAAATTTGAGGAAATCTTTTTCAATTTTCTGAGATTTTCTTTGCATCAGATTTTTTAAGATTTCTTAAGACTGCATTTTTTCGGATTTCCCATTTTCTAGAATTTTTTAAGATTTTCTGAAATTTCTTTGGATTTCTTAAGATATCCTAGAATTTTCCACATTTTCTTAGAATTTCCTCTTCTGTAAGATTTTCTAAGATTCTACTCTTTGTTATTTTTCTTTTGAGATTTATTTGACGATTTTTCCCTAGGAAATTTCTTGGTGGAAAGCCGAGGGGGAATCGCTGGGAAAATCGTGATATACAAAAGTGAAGGAAAATCTTAAGAATACTTTAGCTTTTTCAATTTTCTGACTTTTCCTTGGCTTTTCTAAATTTTCTACAATTTCTCATTTTCTAAGTTTGTCCGGCAAGAGCAGTTGGAAGGGAGGGAGAGTAACGAGGTATCTACCCCCTTCCCCATAACTCATCAAATTCTTATCCTTCCTCACTTTTGGATTCGTCCTTGATTTCCAAACTAGTTCCAGTCCGAAGAATTTCTATGAATTTCAAGGATTCCAGAGATTTCCAAAGGAATTCCAAAAATCCAAATTTTGTACACAAAATTTTTGGGATATTTACCCCTTGGTGGTGAATCATCTTTCTCCCTCTTGGATATTTGGTGTACAATAAAGGAAATTGTTATCAGTCAACTTGATATCTAGATGTTGAAGACGTAAAGCGCGAGTTATAGACCAGTGATCGGTAACCTGCGGCTCTACCACAAATGACTGCGTCCCAGTGGCGTAGCCAAGGAGGGGGCTAGGGGGCTATAGTCCCCCTCCCCGACACAATAATTATACTCGAAAGTAAGATGACCACGCCCCTTTTTCCGAAAAATATTCGCTTGCCGCGCGCGCCTTCCTCCCAGCTCGCTTCGCTCGCATCCTTTAGCCTCCCCCACAACAAAATCCTGGCTGAGCCACTGCCTTGGAGCTCCAAAAAATATTAATTTCTGCTACTTAAATTAAATTAAATATTTAGCAATAAATGACTTGGCTCATTTATCTCTCGATTTTTGACCAAAAAGGTTGCCGACCACTGTTATAGACAATAAAAGAACTTATCAAATGTATTTTTTTGTGTGAGATTATTGTTGTTTTAATTTAAATCCTGTTTGACGGAAAGGCTTAAAGCGTTTTAAATTAAGATTAAAGCGGAACTTCGTCTGTATTTACAAATGTTTGTTTTCAAAAACGGATGCTACCTTTGAACATTTGGCCTAATTTTTGTTGTGAGTCATTTATGTTAGGATTTCATTAGCTAATAAAAATTAAGCGCTTTCGCGTTAGATTATCATAAATGATTCACCACATCCAACACATGGAAGTCAAATCAAATAAATAATGTTGGTTATTGCACAGCTTGTGGAGGAGTAATTTATTATCATTCGAAGAGGCCCACATCGTCTTGCTACTGCAATCGGGTCTATTTTGGAAAATTTATTTTTGTGCGCCATTACTCATGGACTGGGTTGATAAACCAAATTTACATAAAAATGTTGACACGGACATGGCAGGTAACAGATATAATTTTTGGATTGTTGACACCCTTAAGCGTAGCAATTAATATTTTGTGATGAATGTACTAACATAAGATGATAATTTTATTTAAATAGTTTCGTAATATGGGTTATGGTGCCAAAACATGTTTGGATTCTCCTGCTCGTAAGAGTGATTTACATAAGGCTGCCGGTCTTTACCCCTGTCATCGGCAGGGAGGAAATCAGGTAATACCAAAAGTTCTATACTCACGATTTATTTAATTTTACAGATAGCCAGCTGGGATCGGGAAACTTGTCTTGATTCCGCCTGCAAACCGGAAGACATGCACAAGCCCGTTGGGCTTTGGCCCTGTCACGGCCAGGGTGGAAATCAGGTAACACCACCACCTACCAATTTAAAAAAGCTATTTCTAATAGAACTGCTATTAATACTTTCTCACTCTTGGGAGATTTTTCATAATTTACTAAATTAATTTTTATTTATAATTATTATTAACTTTTTATTTCTTCTTATTTATTTGTACATATTGAAAATGGTATCTCAGTAATATTATTGATTTCCTGTTTGTATAAAAAAATCCGGTAAAATGTATTTGCAATTTGAAAAGGAATTTAAATATTTAATAAAAGTTAAATAATAAAACGGTAAACAATTTGAAATGTTCCAGTGTAATTATTGCAAATATTTGCGCTTTTTTAAATACAATACGGCCACTTCTATTGACAAACTGATGGGCGGTTTATAAAATTTTTTATTGTTCCTTTTGACAAAAAATGTGAAAAATGATTCAATAATGAAATTGAATTTTTTTATATCATATGGGAAGTTACGTTTATGCGCGTGCTATACGCTACCCTCGTAATTTTGATTAAATTTTTGCGATAATCTATAGGCTGCACTAGAAATTGATCTTCTATTTTATTTTTATTTTCCAAAGCATCCTAAAAACGTAGCAGAAACGTGACTTAAGTTTTTTTTCTTGCTTTCAATATATTTTTGAATAATTTTATTTTCCCCAAAAAAAGCGATAACGTGAAACGAAGCAAATATATTTCAAAATTTATGTTATCCTAACTTCCGAACACAAACTTTTACTCCCATATTTTCTAAAATACAAATTATTTTTATTTCGCTACTTGCTCGGAGATTTTTAACTTCATCCCGGCGGTTATTTTGGAGGCATGTATTAACCTAATACATATATACGGTATATATACTATAGACTTTACGAAGCCCAATTCCGGAAGTGCCGGCTACGAAGCAATGAAAATTACTGAAAAATACTAAAATTGATTTTCTTATCTAAAAGTTTAATTATTTTTTAATTTCAAAAAGATCAAGATTAGACCTAACATAGGATTTTATGTGACCTAAAGTGGAAAATCAACCAGTGCTGTCTGGAATTGGCAAACAACATGAAACTGTGATGAAACTAACTTATCACATGTGAAATACACTGTAAGTATATATTCGCAAACGTTTTCACCATATTATGGCATCATCGGGCGATGAATTAGGAAAACTTTGCGAATATTATACTTACAGTGCATTTTACATGTGATAACTTAAAAACATATTAGTTCTGAAAAGTGTTTAGTGCATTTTTTGGGTTTTCTAAAATATTGATATGGTTAATATCCACGTATCAATCGATTGGAGAGGGGAATATTTTTTCGGTACAACTTAGCGATAAAACATCATAGTTTCCGGTAACCCCCTGTTCCGGTTACTGCAACCCTCTCAAGAATAACAATTGCTGAGTTACAGGGGGGCGGAACTCCTCTTAGCCTCTCGGTTATGCCACTGCGCCTCAGTAATACTTGAAGTATGGAGTGAGAATCTGGAAATTTCGGCCCAAAAAGTTAAGAAAAAGGTCACCAGATGTCATGTAAAGAAATGTAATTCATCTCATTCCGATGCTTCCCAGCTACAGGGATATTGCCGAACTACTAAGATACTACTATGGCATTAATCGTGTATAGCAGGGACAATTATGTTGGGAATCACACTGAAAGGCAGGACGAAGGCAATATTGGTGAATTATAAATCTAGAAAAGGCAATAATTCATTAATCTATAGGAACCTCGTTAACCCTCTCATGCATTAGAACATCATAATGAGGTTGTCAGACAAAACGCAAAATACATGTTATTTCTAATCCAGTGACAGAACCTTAATTTTTTGCACCCCCCCCCGTGCGAAATAATCAGTTTCGAGAATGTTTCAATTTTTTCGTGATTGTTATACCTTTTTAATGATACATTTAGTTCCCCTATAGCTCTGCCCCCCCCCCCGTTTCCGCGCATTGTAGTTCCGCCACTGTTCTAATCATTTATTGGACATTCAATTATTACATAGTAGCTCAAATGAAGCTCCTATCTTTTTAAAGATAAATTGGAAGCAAACATGGAAGAGCAAAATAATTCATGCACGAGAGGGTTAATTCGTTTACTGGGTGACTGCTCTGACAATATCCCAACAAGACGAAATCTTGATGATATTACCAATCGAAGTGCACATCGATCGGGATGCATATCAATGCAGGTGCAAGCATTCGATGTGCACAACAATCTAATTATCTATCATTCGAATTCCAATGTATCCGCACATTAGAAGTTCATGACGACCGTGACCTCTTAGTATAATATTAAAACCCATATTTTTGCAATCTTCGGCCAATCTGAAAATCTTTCTCCGAGAGAAAGGTTTAAGTATTTAGACCCTAAAGCTGCTTAATCCGGATTAGGTAATGCCTGTAATTATCAACTCCAGATGACCGCCGCCTTTACGTGCCCTCCGAAGCACGGAGACAGTCATATAAACGTTTTCTCGGCAAATATCTCATAATTTTTTTTTTCACAAAAAAACTGTAAAATTGCGAGAGGACTGGGTTAAAAGAAAACAATCTAACCTGAGATTAGAGGAGGGGATAGAACGAAATCTCACCGGGGGGGGGGGACGTTTTTTGAAAATGATTTTTTAACGTAATTGAAAAACTGGACTTTAGTTAATAATCCTTTGCGAATTACTTGCCAGATTGTATATAAATAATCGGATGCCCGAGCCAACCCGAGTGTAAATAATAGTTTAGTAAACAAGAGAGATAACTCTTCGTTCGGCAATTGGAGCCACGCCTTGTGGCTCAAGTGGCGCAGCCCTGTTGGCCAAATTAAACTTCTTCCCAGCGTAAATCTTAGTTTAATAAAACGGTTGAGATTTCGTTAGGTTAGGTTAGGGGTGGGAAAACTGTTTTCATTAGGGGCCAGAAAAACGTAAGAAATTTCACGGGGGGGGGGTCAGAATTCCAACGAAAAATGCATTTTGTTTTCAAATCTTTAAATTTTAACTATTAAACTAATTTAACTTTTTGTTGTTGGGCCGGATTAAAGCTCTTCGCGGGCCGTACTGTGCCCACCCCTGGGTTAGGTTATGTTAAATTTAGATTAGGTTTAGGTAGGGTTCCTACCGATTAGTAAGTCTGATAAACGGTATAGAGGCTGTCCATTAATTACGTAAGGTTTTTATTTGTGGGGGGGGGGGTAAATCACTAGTAAACTTTACGAATTTTAAACTTGAATGGGAATATGTAACGAAAATATTTTTGAGATATTTTCAAAACCTTGGAGGCGGAGGGGGTTACAAATTCCAAACTTTACGTGAAGATAAAGGGGGGGTCTATCAAAACATTACGAATCCTTACCTGGGGAGAGGGGAGTTGAAATTTCAAAAGTATAGCTAATGAACGCTTCCAGACACTAAAATGTCAAAAATTTCAGAAAAATTCCATTAAAATTAATAATTCAACTAAAATTTTTCAAAAATTATAAAAAATTTTCATGTAAATCTCAAAAATTCCACGAAAAGTACACACAACTGAACCTCAAAATTTCAAAAGTGGCTTATATTTGGGTTCCCACTCGTTTGGAAAACCAGGCAGAGCTAGAGAGTTCAATTATTTAAATTTATTCTGGTTAAGTCAGGTCAAGTTGGGAAATTTTTTTATTAATAAGGGGTTTCCCCTACTGCATATGCGATTTTATTTATTTTTCGGGGTATTTAAAAATCTTCATAAATTTAAATATAAAATTTTATTTAAAAAAATTATTATTTATCTACATTTTTAAATTGTGAACATGATTTTTCGGCCTGCCGTCCATGAATTGACTTGAAATTTTAAATATATGTTTAAGAAACTAGTTTTCTCCTTTTCCGTTGATAAAATCTTGTTTTTGAATTTTTATTTTTATCTAATAAAATTTTATATTTATTTTAAAAAATACAAAAAAATTGCATATTATGTAGTGTTTTCGGAATTAATTCTGTTTTCAGGTTGGTCACAGTATTAGGGAAACCCCTAAGCCTTTTCCATCAGGGAAATTTAACAGCCGAAATCTCTACATCCAATATTGATAATGTTTGGAGTTTGTCTATGCCGGATTTTTTGCTTTCAGGATTTCAATTTTTGTAATTTCATGATAGGACCTATCACCGGCGGATCCCGAATTTGGGGGGGGGGGCACAAGGGTCCAGACGGGCAAAATCTCTTCTCAGATTTTGGATTGTCTCCTTGTTTTCTTGTTATTTTTAAGCGTCTGGGAGGGGCACGTGCCCCCCCCCCTAAATCCGCCTATGGACCCCATCGTACTTTTTTTTCTGATTTATTAATTTTCAACCAAAAATAAATTAATAAATCAAGAAATTAAATTTTTTACATAACTTTATTTTTTGAAAATATATATTAATATTGATCTGATAATATTAGGAATCTCTTTAATCCAATCATGCGAGTACGGAAATTAGATGAGGAAAATGGCCGAATAATACCCAGAATGACCGCATTGTTAAAGCAGACATTTAGAGCGGACGAAGGTTCGGTATTCCATGCATCGAAAGTCATTATCATCGGCGTTTGGGTGGGATTGGCCTGAATTTTTTATTTTTTTATTTTACTCTAGCTGTGTATATTAATTTTCCGTTTAAAACAAATGACGAGCGGTTTGTTTTGTTTGATATTACTGAGATACTGTTTTAATTCCAATACAATCAATGTGAAATAGTTAATTTAGTCCGGTGTTTCCCCAACTTTAATTTTGATCACTGGGAAAAAGTTTGGGAAGCACCGATATTGATAGGGTGAAAGTATATAATGATATGAAGTAATTTTGTGTTTGGTTGGGTATTAATAGCAATTTTGGTAATGGTGGTGGTGTAAATTTTGAAACCTGTATATAAAAAAAGAAAACGTCTGGAGGAAGCCCTATCGCACCGTCTCAGGTGCAATATTTTGACAAGTCGATTTCTACCTTTGTTTATCATTTATTATCGCTTTGACACGGGCGTTATTTATCATTTCACGACTACAGTCGACTAGCAGGGGAATTTGCAATAATAAATTATTTAGTAATTACTTCCAATATTATTCAGAAATGTTTGATTAAATTTTTTCGAGCCGATCGTTATTACTTCTTTAATAAGAACGAAAAAGGTACTCATATTAAATTAAAAGTGCCGAACTCTAAACGGTTTTTTAAAAACTTTTTAATTTTGCATCCCCGGGGGTAACCTAAATTAAAATCAAAATTACTTTTCAAATTAATTTCCTAATTAACGTTTATTGAAAGCTTAAAATTAATTAAACTTGGTTAACGTTTTCGGTTTTCGACTCTCCCATATTGCATTTTTATTTGTTTCCGTCATAATTTTCAAAAGCTATTAAATTCTTTTTATTTGTAAAAGACGGGAGTCGCGTAATCGAATTTTTTTAATATTTCCGAGTCATCTCATCAAACATTTCGTTTCGTCATTGCGGAATCGCACTTCACTGAGTTTAGAGTTATCAGTGGCCGACCGCCCAGTTCCGATGATCGCTCGAACTGTGCTGCTAATTTACTTTTTATTTTTTGAATTAATGCAATATTGAAAGTTATTTGGTCAGATACGTGATGCATGCGAACCCTTGACCCATGCGCGCTTTTACACTTCCGAACTGATCAGATTTTATCAAACTTTTCAACAAGCCCTACTTTCCTTCGCAAAGTAGTTTTCTTGCGGGTCCCGAGGAATTTAGAATATCAGGAAACGAAGTGAAAACTTGCAAAGCAGACGCGAATGATATGAAAGGCACGGAATAATTTGACTTGTTATTTATCAATTTCAAAAAAAATTTACTAAAAATAAGGAAACGAATTTGGGTCAACTTTTTAAATCAATGCTATTCTACCGTAGACTTAACCCTCCGGCGGCGTTCTGGGGCAATGAACACCCATTGGAAAGAGGACAATTTTTTCAACATATTATTAAAAAAAATTTCTTTGATTATCCATTAGATTTCGAGAAAGCGGGATTTGAAAATCGAAATTTTTCATATGTTTAACATGAGAGAGTACACAGAAATTACAAGTCACGGGGTTTCTGTTGACGGTACGTGTGGTAAATTTAAAAACAGATTCAACAAGCCGGACAGGTTTTCGAAAACCTTAAATAACCCCTTTTCGGCGTTACTTCAAAATTTTTACCCCCCCCCCTCCTTTTCCGGGTTTTACGTTTAAACAACTACAACCAGCACCACCCAGGCCGACGTGGAAAACCATGCCAGCGTAATTCCGAAGAATTGTTTGTCAACATTCCATCACCAGATGAAAAAGAGGTTGCCGACCTCTCTTCCCTGGAGAGGTCCAGCCTCCTAGTCAAGGTGGATTGATTTCAGAGATGTTTTAGCGAGTAAGCGCCAACCAAAGCGGTCCGGAGCGCAGCGAAGGGCTGCGTAGGATCGGTTATGGCTGGCGCAATCACCGCAAATGACGGCTCCACCGTAAAATAAATTAATTTGGCTCTTCCCACTAATTTATACATGCGATTTTGTATGTAAAATTTTCGATTTTTAAATGCCGTTTTTTTAAAACTAATGGATAATCAAACACATTTTTTTTAATATGGTTAAACAATAGTCCCGTGGATCTACTATTGAAAATTAGTGTTTTTTTTTAATAAAATGATTGTCTAAACACAGCAGTGCACAGCAGTAAAGCAAAAAATAAAAATTTTAAAGTTTTTTTCAGAAAAAGTTTGAAATTTTATATTTCCCCAGTTGTGGGGGTCCAACAAACATATTAAAAATTAGATGGGTTTGACGGAAACTTGGGTTTTTAAATTTTCATTTGCACCAGTGACGTAGTTTTAAATATTTTTGGGGTCCCATGTTAGCCAACATTTATGAAATTTTCCTAAGATTTCCATGGATTTTCTAAAATTGTCTAGGATTTCCTCAAAGTTCCTGGCATTTCTTCAGTTTTTTTCCACTTTTACTTCAAATTTTCTCAGCGATTCTATCTTCGACCTCATCAGCTGCATATAGGCTGCGTAGGGGGGGATAAATTTTAAAAGTTATGAATTTTCCTATAAATTAACAAATTAATTAATCAATGAAATTCGAATTATTGTTATTGTTGCACCTGAAACTGTATATTGTCTAATCGAGGTTTTAATTAAAAATAAAATAAATAAATAAATAAAACTAAAATAAAATAAAAAAAATAAAAAAATAAAATAAATACAAAAATTTAAATAAATTCTTTACCTGCTTAAATTTATTAATTTATTAAAGCAGTGATCGGCAACATTTTTAGCGGAAAGAGCCAAATATCAACAGTACAACGATCGATATTTCTTTTGAGAGCCAATTCGGCAGCTGTTTTTGCTTTTTTATTTTTGGACTTGGTCATTTGTGGTAGATCCGCCTTCAAGGAGCTAAAGAGCTACCGGCTGCCGACCACTGTATTAAAGGAATAAATTAAGGCGGGGATCCAAAATGTAATTTTGGATTCATTTTTAATCCAATTTCAGAGAAATAAGAGGTTTTCGATTTATGAGCATCCGACGTTCCTGGGGAGGGGAGGCTAAAAAATAGGGAAAAAGTCAAAAAGCTGGAAAAAATTGCGGACGTTTTTTACAGATGATCCATTATTCTGGGTGCAAGAAAAAAAATAATTCGAATTTTATTGTTTAATTATTCCGTTAATTTTTAATAATATTGAGATGGATTTTCCAGATGGACACCTATCCATCTGCACTTAAGGACTCTTTCATTATTAATTGCCAGACTAGTTGGAAAATCCCAACTCTAAATTATTAAGTAAATCCAAATTCAATCTAATTGTAAACAAATTTTCAATTTTTAATTGTTTAAATTAATATTATCGTTACAATTACAGTTTTGTCTTATTTAAATCTTCTCCAATCCAAATTTATCCAATTAATTCAAGACCCAAACTTGTCCAGATTGGGACAACTCAAATTCCAAAATAAATTTTACTTACAAAAATCAAATTCACTTTACTTAAAAAATAACAAAAATCGACCGTTCCTGTGGCTCTGTCGACAGTGAAAAGCCTCACTTCCCCACCTAGCTGTCGTAATAATGCCAACTAGATTTTCCAATAAATTAAAGTTGCAATTCTCAATTCTCAGAAACTAGATTTACACCATACAGAAAGTGAGCTCTCAAAATGTCATAGCCCAATGCCTAAGTAAGACCTAATCCGGCCCTGGTTACAAATGTAAAGTATTTGTTGCCAACTCTGCGTTCGCCGCCTCCGCCTAGAGACGGAAAACGCTGCAAGTCATCGGTACATTGCCATTGTTATTCCTCGTCGTAAATAAGGGTATGATATCGAACCTTTTAACTCTTTTTATAAGAAGAGTAGATGCTTTGATTTAATTTAAAAAGGTTTGTTTTCTTAACAAAATTTCATGAAAAGCTTTTCAATATTGTAAGATTTCAGCTAATAAAAATTTTAAAAAATTACACAAAAGAAATTTTAAATACGGATGACCCAATTTTGTAACGAACTAAATTAATTTTAATTAAAATTTTTAATTCATCGGCAATTACTTATAAATTATACAGTTTTGTATAAAATCCAATCTCGCAACTTATAAATATTGGAGAAAATCCCGATTATCAGATCAGATGTGCTGTTTGGTGGGTTGCCGCACTACAGTGTTTTCCCCGCCGAGACGGCTCAGAATCCGGTTCTGTGATTCGTCCAGGCAAATGTAGGCCTGCAATAATTGTTTAAACTTCTGTGGGTACTGTAGCACTGCTGTAGTTAGCACAATGTTTCCGTTTGGTGGTAAATAACAGTTTTTATATCTTCGAGGCATTTTCGACGTAACTAATAAATTTTTTACATTTTCAGTATTGGATGTACAGCAAAACGGGAGAAATCCGTCGAGACGAAGCCTGTTTGGATTACAGCGGACAAGAAGTCATTTTGTATCCTTGTCACGGTTCGAAAGGAAACCAATTGTGGAATTATAACGATAAAACTAAATTTTTAAAGCACGGAAGTAGTGATAAATGCTTAGCTATCAATGCCAACAAATCGAAATTGGTGATGGAGCAATGTAACGAGAATTTGGAACGACAAAAGTGGACTTTAGAAAATTACGATAGTTCCAAGCTATGATCGGACTTTTAAATTAAAATAATTTTTGTGTGAAATAAAGGTTTTGCGCACACGCGGGTTATTAATTGCAATGCGTTTTTTTGACCGTACGACGCCAAAGTGCTTTAAATTACGTGACGTTAGCACATTTTTTAAAAATTCGTTGGTGTGTGATTTTACGACGCAAAACTTTTTATTTAAGTTAACATAAAAGTGATATTTTTATTTGGTTAGTTTAGAGAAGATGAGGGAAGGAGAGAGTACTTACAATGGTGTGACGACTGACGACGGAAAAAAGACATTCCATTAATTTTTATTATTATAAATGCATTTTATTGCGACAATTTTGTTGCTTTGTGATTACTGCGTTGTTACAGTTCATAGTGAAAACTCGAGAACATCAAAACTTACTCATGGCCATACGTTGAATCCCCAAACTGAGGTGTTTAGTTTGTAAATTAATAATTTTAGATGAAGTTGAAAATTTGCCAAATAAACTTGTTCGTTAAAACTGTGCAATTATCGTCATAATGTTTCATATCAATTCGCGCGTTGCATATCATTGCGAGCCAGCGTAGGGAAACCCCCTACCTTATATTTTCGAAAATAGCGAGAAATTCCGATAATTTGTATTTTTGAAAATTTTTAATGAAAAATAAATTTTAGCCATTGGTGATGGTTACATTTTGATTTATTTTTAGTTGATAAGAAGTTTTAATCGTACAATATTTTGCTCAAAATAAATTTTGTGAATAAGTAATTTTAACGCATTTAAAATAAAATTTGTACATTCCTGTATTTATTGAAAACGATCTCGAAATTTCGTTTGATTTTTCGTTGTAGAATATGGCCATATAGGATTATTAATGTGAATTTTTTATGCCAGTAGCATAACTTGTTAGATGAAAAGTTTAGAGATTTGAAATTTTTATAAATGGCTTAATCGATTCATGTAAATAAAATTAAATCGTTTTGTAAAAAATTAAAGTTTTATCGTACAGAGTTAGAGTTAAAAAATGTCAGCTTAGAGTTCATGTTTTTCTTTATTTTTATTGTAAAATATTTCAAGTCTGATGTTTTTTAAGCATATCATGAGTGCAAGCAAGTACTTAATATTAAAATAGTCATATCGTATTGTATAAAAAATTGTAACATGTAAATAGGCCAGTCAGAGATGTATTGAAATGTGCCTTAATTTTTCTTGTACCTACATATCTAATACCTACGGTTATAATAAAGCATTGTGTTTACTTCTATTTTATTCAAAATCAAAACCATTCCAGCTATCTTCCACGTGCGCCAATAGCCATAACCTTTATGCCTGATGTACAATCTCGCCGAATAATTGTGAACTCAAGGTATGTGGACAAAGAAATTGAACATGCTGCTGCTGTAACTCTATGTATAATAGGAATAAATTTAAGTAATTTTTAAAACAAGACATTTTCTAACATAAAATACGCAATTATTAAAGTCATGGATAACAATGATAATTTTTTTCCAAGCAGTTAAGGTTGTCTTTAGATCACTACGAAGTCAAATTTTGCAATTTTGTACTTATGCTTGCGTAGTAAAATTTTAAACATTGCTTAGTTTTATGAACTTTGAAAATTTTTTAAACTGTTTTCCAAAAAAATGAATGCAAATATTTCTTTGTAGTGGTTTACAATAGCATCCTTTCGATGTCTAGTAAAAAAATGAAAAAATAATATCAGCGATAGCTTAAAAATTTAGTTTAATAATAGCATCGATTTCAACATATTTTTAGCTGCTAAAGTCTCGCCTTAGGAGATGCGAGAGTGTACAGGAATACATTCGCAGGCCAAACGAGACCCTTTGACTTGGACCAAAAAACCAACTTAGGATGGAGAGCTAGCGTGGAACACCGAGACCAGCGAGGCGACGCGAGTGCTTCCATCTACACTCTCGTTCTTGCCCGCCCTCGCCCTGTCTCGGCGAAGGTGTACGGCGGGCATTATGTGTGTGTCATACCCGGTGCCGTGTATAGCGACACTTTCCCGACTGAGATTTTTTCTAAAAATTTAGTTGGCCTTTTTATTACTTAAATCGACGTACTTCGTTGCCTACTGCTGGATACAGCCCTCAGAACCTCGCGGAATCAATCAAAACTGTGTAAAATCGCGAAACAAATGGAGGTCAAATTGACCCCGAATGTGTTACGTTTAAAGCCAAATAAAATAAAAAATATGATACTTACGAGAAATCTGACTGCGCCATTCGAATTTTCTGATCAAAATACATAAGAAACAGTGAAAGAAGATGCCGAATTCCACTTTTCATTTTTTGGGGTCAAAAAACACCAAAGGGGTTAACCTTACGTTTTTTTCAAAAATCTTAAAAAAATTAGGTGGCCTTTTTATAACTTAAATCGGCAAACTTAGATGCCTACTGCTGGATACAGCCCTCAGAACCTCGCGGAATCAATCAAAACTGCGTAAAATCGCGAAACAAATGGAGGGTAAATTGACCCCGAATGTGTTACGTTTAAAACCAAATAAAATAAAAAATTTCATACTTACGAGAAATCTGACTGCGCCATTCCAATTTTCTGATCAAAATACGTAAGAAACAGTGAAAGAAGATGCCGATTTCCACTTTTCATTTTTTGGGGTCGAAAAACACCAAAGGGGTTAACCTTACGTTTTTTTCAAAAATCTTAAAAAATTTAGGTGGACTTTTTATTACTTAAATCGACGTACTTAGATGCCTACTGCTGGATACAGCCCTCAGAACCTCGCGGAATCAATCAAAATAGTGTAAAATCGCAAACAAAACGAGGGCAAATTGACCCCGAATGTGTTACGTTTAAAACCAAATAAAATAAAAAATATCATACTTACGAGAAATCTGAGTGCGCCATTCCAATTTTCTAATCAAAATACGTAAGAAACAGTGAAAGAAGCTGCCCAATTCCACTTTTCATTTTTTGGGGTCAAAAAACACCAAAGGGTTTAACCTTACGTTTTTTTCAAAAATCTTAAAAAATTTAGGTAGACTTTTTATTACTTAAATCGACGTACTTATATACCTACTGCTGGATACATTCCTCAGAACTTCGCGGAATCAATCAAAACTGTGTAAAATCGCGAAACAAATGGAGGGCAAATTGACCCCGTTTGTGTTACGTTTAAAGCCAATTAAAATAAAAAATATCATACTTACGAGAAATCTGCCTGCGCCATTCGAATTTTCTGATCAAAATACGTAAGAAACAGTGAGAGAAGATGCCGAATTCCACTTTTCATTTTTTGGGGTCAAAAAACACCAAAGGGGTTAACCTTACGTTTTTTTCAAAAATCATAAAAAATTTAGGTGGACTTTTTATAACTTAAATCGGCAAACTTAGATGCCTACTGCTGGATACAGCCCTCAGAACCTCGCGGAATCAATCAAAACTGCGTAAAATCGCGAAACAAATGGAGGGCAAATTGACCCCGAATGTGTTACGTTTAAAACCAATTAAAATAAAAAATATCATACTTACGAGAAATCTGACTGCGCCATTCCAATTTTCTAATCAAAATACGTAAGAAACAGTGAAAGAAGCTGCCCAATTCCACTTTTCATTTTTTGGGGTCAAAAAACACCAAAGGGGTTAACCTTACGTTTTTTTCAAAAATCATAAAAAATTTAGGTGGACTTTTTATTACTTAAATCGACGTACTTAGATGCCTACTGCTGGATACAGCCCTCAGAACCTCGCGGAATCAATCAAAATAGTGTAAAATCGCAAACAAAACGAGGGCAAATTGACCCCGAATGTGTTACGTTTAAAACCAAATAAAATAAAAAATATCATACTTACGAGAAATCTGACTGCGCCATTCCAATTTTCTAATCAAAATACGTAAGAAACAGTGAAAGAAGCTGCCCAATTCCACTTTTCATTTTTTGGGGTCAAAAAACACCAAAGGGGTTAACCTTACGTTTTTTTCAAAAATCATAAAAAATTTAGGTGGACTTTTTATAACTTAAATCGGCAAACTTAGATGCCTACTGCTGGATACAGCCCTCAGAACCTCGCGGAATCAATCAAAACTGCGTAAAATCGCGAAACAAATGGAGGGCAAATTGACCCCGAATGTGTTACGTTTAAAACCAAATAAAATAAAAAATATCATACTTACGAGAAATCTGACTGCGCCATTCCAATTTTCTGATCAAAATACGTAAGAAACAGTGAAAGAAGATGCCGATTTCCACTTTTCATTTTTTGGGGTCGAAAACACCAAAGGGGTTAACCTTACGTTTTTTTCAAAAATCTTAAAAAATTTAGGTGGACTTTTTATTACTTAAATCGACGTACTTAGATGCCTACTGCTGGATACAGCCCTCAGAACCTCGCGGAATCAATCAAAATAGTGTAAAATCGCAAACAAAACGAGGGCAAATTGACCCCGAATGTGTTACGTTTAAAACCAAATAAAATAAAAAATATCATACTTACGAGAAATCTGACTGCGCTATTCCAATTTTCTAATCAAAATACGTAAGAAACAGTGAAAGAAGCTGCCCAATTCCACTTTTCATTTTTTGGGGTCAAAAAACACCAAAGGGGTTAACTTTACGTTTTTTTCAAAAATCTTAAAAAATTTAGGTGGACTTTTTATTACTTAAATCGACGTACTTAGATGACTACTGCTGGATACAGCCCTCAGAACGTCGCGGAATCAATCAAAACTGTGTAAAATGGCGAAACAAATGGACGGCAAATTGGCCCCGAATGGGTTACGTTTAAAGCCAAATGAAATAAAAAATATCATACTTACGAGAAATCTGATTGCGCCATTCGAATTTTCTGATCAAAATACGTAAGAAACAGTGAAAGAAGATGCCGAATTCCACTTTTCATTTTTTGGGGTCAAAAAACACCAAAGGGGTTAACCTTACGATTTTTTCAAAAATCTTAAAAAATTTAGGTGGACTTTTTATTACTTAAATCGACGTACTTAGATGCCTACTGCTGGATACAGCCCTCAGAACCTCGCGGAATCAATCAAAACTGCGTAAAATCGCGAAACAAATGGAGGGAAAATTGACCCCGAATGTGTTACGTTTAAAGCCAAACAAAATAAAAAATATCATACTTACGAGAAATCTGACTGCGCCATTCGAATTTTCTGATCAAAATACGTAAGAAACAGTGAAAGAAGCTGCCCAATTCCACTTTTCATTTTTTGGGGTCAAAAAACACCAAAGGGGTTAACCTTACGTATTTTTCAAAAATCTTAAAAAATTTAGGTGGACTTTTTATTACTTAAATCGACGTACTTATATGCCTACTGCTGGATACAGCCCTCAGAACCTCGCGGAATCAATCAAAACTGCGTAAAATCGCGAAACAAATGGAGGGAAAATTGACCCCGAATGTGTTACGTTTAAAGCCAAATAAAATAAAAAATATCATACTTACGAGAAATCTGACTGCTCCATTCGAATTTTCTAATCAAAATACGTAAGAAACAGTGAAAGAAGCTGCCCAATTCCATTTTTCATTTTTTGGGGTCAAAAAACACCAAAGGGGTTAACCTTACGTTCTTTTCAAAAATCTTAAAAAATTTAGGTGGACTTTTTATTACTTAAATCGACGTACTTAGATGCCTACTGCTGGATACAGCCCTCAGAACCTCGCGGAATCAATCAAAACAGTGTAAAATCGCAAACAAAAAAAGGGGAAATTAACCCCAAAAGTGTTACGTTTAAAGCCAGATAAAATAAAAAATATGATACTTACGAGAAATCTGACTGCGCCATTCGAATTTTCTAATCAAAATACGTAAGAAACAGTGAAAGAAGCTGCCCAATTCCATTTTTCATTTTTTGGGGTCAAAAAACACCAAAGGGGTTAACCTACGTTTTTTTCAAAAATCTTAAAAAATTTAGGTGGACTTTTTATTACTTAAATCGACGTACTTAGTTGCCTACTGCTGGATACAGCCCTCAGAACCTCGCGGAATCAATCAAAACAGTGTAAAATCGCAAACAAAAAGAGGGCAAATTAACCCCAAAAGTGTTACGTTTAAACCCAAATAAAATAAAAAATATCATACTTACGAGAAATCTGACTGCGCCATTCGAATTTTCTAATCAAAATACGTAAGAAACAGTGAAAGAAGCTGCCCAATTCCATTTTTCATTTTTTGGGGTCAAAAAACACCAAATCTTAAAATCTTAAAAAATTTAGGTGGCCTTTTTATTACTTTTTTGTTATTACAAATTGACCCCGAATGTGTTACGTTTAAAGCCAAATCAAATAAAAAATATCATACTTACGAGAAATCTGACTGCGCCATTCCAATTTTCTAATCAAAATACGTAAGAAACAGTGAAAGAAGCTGCCCAATTCCACTTTTCAATTTTTGGGGTCAAAAAACACCAAAGGGGTTAACCTTACGTTTTTTTCCAAAATCTTAAAAAATTTAGGTGGCCTTTTTATTACTTAAATCGACGTACTTAGATGCCTACTGCTGAATGCAGCCCTCAGTACCTCGCGGAATCAATCAAAACTGTGTAAAATCGCGAAACAAATGGAGGGCAAATTGACCCAGAATGTGATACGTTTAAAGCCAAATAAAATAAAAAATATCATACTTACGAGAAATCTGACTGCGCCATTCGAATTTTCTGATCAAAATACCTAAGAAAAGTGAAAGAAGCTGCCCAATTCCACTTTTCATTTTTTGGGGTCAAAAAACACCAAAGGGGTTAACCTGACGTTCTTTTCAAAAATTTTAAAAAATTTAGGTGGACTTTTTATTACTTAAATCGACGTACTTAGATGCCTACTGCTGGATACAGCCCTCAGAACCTCGCGGAATCAATCAAAACAGTGTAAAATCGCAAACAAAAAAAGGGCAAATTAACCCCAAAAGTGTTACGTTTAAACCCAAATAAAATAAAAAATATCATACTTACGAGAAATCTGACTGCGCCATTCCAATTTTCTGATCAAAATACGTAAGAAACAGTGAAAGAAGATGCCGATTTCCACTTTTCATTTTTTGGGGTCGAAAAACACCAAAGGGGTTAACCTTACGTTTTTTTCCAAAATCTTAAAACATTTAGGTGGCCTTTTTATTACTTTTTTGTTATTACAAATTGACCCCGAATGTGTTACGTTTAAAGCCAAATAAAATAAAAAATATCATACTTACGAGAAATCTGACTGCGCCATTCGAATTTTCTGATCAAAATACGTAAGAAACAGTGAAAGAAGCTGCCCAATTCCACTTTTCATTTTTTGGGGTCAAAAAACACCAAAGGGGTTAACCTTACGTATTTTTCAAAAATCTTAAAAAATTTAGGTGGACTTTTTATTACTTAAATCGACGTACTTAGATGCCTACTGCTGGATACAGCCCTCAGAACCTCGCGGAATCAATCAAAACTGCGTAAAATCGCGAAACAAATGGAGGGAAAATTGACCCCGAATGTGTTACGTTTAAAGCCAAATAAAGTAAAAAATATCATACTTACGAGAAATCTGACTGCGCCATTCGAATTTTCTGATCAAAATACGTAAGAAACAGTGAAAGAAGATGCCGAATTCCACTTTTCATTTTTTGGGGTCAAAAAACACCAAAGGGGTTAACCTTACGTTTTTTTCAAAAATCTTAAAAAATTTAGGTGGACTTTTTATTACTTAAATCGACGTACTGAGATGCCTACTGCTGGATACAGCCCTCAGAACCTCGCGGAATCAATCAAAACTGCGTAAAATCGCGAAACAAATGGAGGGAAAATTGACCCAGAATGTGTTACGTTTAAAGCCAAATAAAATAAAAAATATCATACTTACGAGAAATCTGACTGCGCCATTCGAATTTTCTGATCAAAATACGTAAGAAACAGTGAAAGAAGATGCCGAATTCCACTTTTCATTTTTTGGGGTCAAAAAACACCAAAGGGGTTAACCTTACGTTTTTTTCAAAAATCTTAAAAAATTTAGGTGGACTTTTTATTACTTAAATCGACGTACTGAGATGCCTACTGCTGGATACAGCCCTCAGAACCTCGCGGAATCAATCAAAACTGCGTAAAATCGCCAAACAAATGGAGGGAAAATTGACCCAGAATGTGTTACGTTTAAAGCCAAATAAAATAAAAAATATCATACTTACGAGAAATCTGACTGCGCCATTCGAATTTTCTGATCAAAATACGTAAGAAACAGTGAAAGAAGCTGCCCAATTCCACTTTTCATTTTTTGGGGTCAAAAAACACCAAAGGGGTTAACCTTACGTTTTTTTCAAAAATCTTAAAAAATTTAGGTGAACTTTTTATTACTTAAATCGACGTACTTAGATGCCTACTGCTGGATACAGCCCTCAGAACCTCGCGGAATCAATCAAAACAGTGTAAAATCGCGAAACAAATGGAGGGCAAATTGACCCCGAATGTGTTACGTTTAAAGCCAATTAAAATAAAAAATATCATACTTACGAGAAATCTGCCTGCGCCATTCGAATTTTCTGATCAAAATACGTAAGAAACAGTGAGAGAAGATGCCGAATTCCACTTTTCATTTTTTGGGGTCAAAAAACACCAAAGGGGTTAACCTTACGTTTTTTTCAAAAATCATAAAAAATTTAGGTGGACTTTTTATAACTTAAATCGGCAAACTTAGATGCCTACTGCTGGATACAGCCCTCAGAACCTTGCGGAATCAATCAAAACTGCGTAAAATCGCGAAACAAATGGAGGGCAAATTGACCCCGAATGTGTTACGTTTAAAACCAATTAAAATAAAAAATATCATACTTACGAGAAATCTGACTGCGCCATTCCAATTTTCTAATCAAAATACGTAAGAAACAGTGAAAGAAGCTGCCCAATTCCACTTTTCATTTTTTGGGGTCAAAAAACACCAAAGGGGTTAACCTTACGTTTTTTTCAAAAATCATAAAAAATTTAGGTGGACTTTTTATAACTTAAATCGGCAAACTTAGATGCCTACTGCTGGATACAGCCCTCAGAACCTCGCGGAATCAATCAAAACTGCGTAAAATCGCGAAACAAATGGAGGGCAAATTGACCCCGAATGTGTTACGTTTAAAACCAATTAAAATAAAAAATATCATACTTACGAGAAATCTGACTGCGCCATTCCAATTTTCTAATCAAAATACGTAAGAAACAGTGAAAGAAGCTGCCCAATTCCACTTTTCATTTTTTGGGGTCAAAAAACACCAAAGGGGTTAACCTTACGTTTTTTTCAAAAATCATAAAAAATTTAGGTGGACTTTTTATTACTTAAATCGACGTACTTAGATGCCTACTGCTGGATACAGCCCTCAGAACCTCGCGGAATCAATCAAAATAGTGTAAAATCGCAAACAAAACGAGGGCAAATTGACCCCGAATGTGTTACGTTTAAAACCAAATAAAATAAAAAATATCATACTTACGAGAAATCTGACTGCGCCATTCCAATTTTCTAATCAAAATACGTAAGAAACAGTGAAAGAAGCTGCCCAATTCCACTTTTCATTTTTTGGGGTCAAAAAACACCAAAGGGGTTAACCTTACGTTTTTTTCAAAAATCATAAAAAATTTAGGTGGACTTTTTATAACTTAAATCGGCAAACTTAGATGCCTACTGCTGGATACAGCCCTCAGAACCTCGCGGAATCAATCAAAACTGCGTAAAATCGCGAAACAAATGGAGGGCAAATTGACCCCGAATGTGTTACGTTTAAAACCAAATAAAATAAAAAATATCATACTTACGAGAAATCTGACTGCGCCATTCCAATTTTCTGATCAAAATACGTAAGAAACAGTGAAAGAAGATGCCGATTTCCACTTTTCATTTTTTGGGGTCAAAAAACACCAAAGGGGTTAACTTTACGTTTTTTTCAAAAATCTTAAAAAATTTAGGTGGACTTTTTATTACTTAAATCGACGTACTTAGATGACTACTGCTGGATACAGCCCTCAGAACGTCGCGGAATCAATCAAAACTGTGTAAAATGGCGAAACAAATGGACGGCAAATTGGCCCCGAATGGGTTACGTTTAAAGCCAAATGAAATAAAAAATATCATACTTACGAGAAATCTGATTGCGCCATTCGAATTTTCTGATCAAAATACGTAAGAAACAGTGAAAGAAGATGCCGAATTCCACTTTTCATTTTTTGGGGTCAAAAAACACCAAAGGGGTTAACCTTACGATTTTTTCAAAAATCTTAAAAAATTTAGGTGGACTTTTTATTACTTAAATCGACGTACTTAGATGCCTACTGCTGGATACAGCCCTCAGAACCTCGCGGAATCAATCAAAACTGCGTAAAATCGCGAAACAAATGGAGGGAAAATTGACCCCGAATGTGTTACGTTTAAAGCCAAACAAAATAAAAAATATCATACTTACGAGAAATCTGACTGCGCCATTCGAATTTTCTGATCAAAATACGTAAGAAACAGTGAAAGAAGCTGCCCAATTCCACTTTTCATTTTTTGGGGTCAAAAAACACCAAAGGGGTTAACCTTACGTATTTTTCAAAAATCTTAAAAAATTTAGGTGGACTTTTTATTACTTAAATCGACGTACTTAGATGCCTACTGCTGGATACAGCCCTCAGAACCTCGCGGAATCAATCAAAACTGCGTAAAATCGCCAAACAAATGGAGGGAAAATTGACCCCGAATGTGTTACGTTTAAAACCAAATAAAATAAAAAATATCATACTTACGAGAAATCTGACTGCGCCATTCCAATTTTCTAATCAAAATACGTAAGAAACAGTGAAAGAAGCTGCCCAATTCCACTTTTCATTTTTTGGGGTCAAAAAACACCAAAGGGGTTCCCTTACGTTTTTTTCAAAAATCATAAAAAATTTAGGTGGACTTTTTATAACTTAAATCGGCAAACTTAGATGCCTACTGCTGGATACAGCCCTCAGAACCTCGCGGAATCAATCAAAACTGCGTAAAATCGCGAAACAAATGGAGGGCAAATTGACCCCGAATGTGTTACGTTTAAAACCAAATAAAATAAAAAATATCATACTTACGAGAAATCTGACTGCGCCATTCCAATTTTCTGATCAAAATACGTAAGAAACAGTGAAAGAAGATGCCGATTTCCACTTTTCATTTTTTGGGGTCGAAAAACACCAAAGGGGTTAACCTTACGTTTTTTTCAAAAATCTTAAAAAATTTAGGTGGACTTTTTATTACTTAAATCGACGTACTTAGATGCCTACTGCTGGATACAGCCCTCAGAACCTCGCGGAATCAATAAAAATAGTGTAAAATCGCAAACAAAACGAGGGCAAATTGACCCCGAATGTGTTACGTTTAAAACCAAATAAAATAAAAAATATCATACTTACGAGAAATCTGACTGCGCCATTCCAATTTTCTAATCAAAATACGTAAGAAACAGTGAAAGAAGCTGCCCAATTCCACTTTTCATTTTTTGGGGTCAAAAAACACCAAAGGGGTTAACCTTACGTTTTTTTCAAAAATCATAAAAAATTTAGGTGGACTTTTTATAACTTAAATCGGCAAACTTAGTTGCCTACTGCTGGATACCGCCCTCAGAACCTCGCGGAATCAATCAAAACTGCGTAAAATCGCGAAACAAATGGAGGGCAAATTGACCCCGAATGTGTTACGTTTAAAACCAAATAAAATAAAAAATATCATACTTACGAGAAATCTGAGTGCGCCATTCCAATTTTCTAATCAAAATACGTAAGAAACAGTGAAAGAAGCTGCCCAATTCCACTTTTCATTTTTTGGGGTCAAAAAACACCAAAGGGTTTAACCTTACGTTTTTTTCAAAAATCTTAAAAAATTTAGGTAGACTTTTTATTACTTAAATCGACGTACTTAGATACCTACTGCTGGATACATTCCTCAGAACTTCGCGGAATCAATCAAAACTGTGTAAAATCGCGAAACAAATGGAGGGCAAATTGACCCCGAATGTGTTACGTTTAAAGCCAATTAAAATAAAAAATATCATACTTACGAGAAATCTGCCTGCGCCATTCGAATTTTCTGATCAAAATACGTAAGAAACAGTGAAAGAAGCTGCCCAATTCCACTTTTCATTTTTTGGGGTCAAAAAACACCAAAGGGTTTAACCTTACGTTTTTTTCAAAAATCTTAAAAAATTTAGGTGGACTTTTTATTACTTAAATCGACGTACTTAGATACCTACTGCTGGATACATTCCTCAGAACTTCGCGGAATCAATCAAAACTGTGTAAAATCGCGAAACAAATGGAGGGCAAATTGACCCCGAATGTGTTACGTTTAAAGCCAATTAAAATAAAAAATATCATACTTACGAGAAATCTGAGTGCGCCATTCCAATTTTCTAATCAAAATACGTAAGAAACAGTGAAAGAAGCTGCCCAATTCCACTTTTCATTTTTTGGGGTCAAAAAACACCAAAGGGTTTAACCTTACGTTTTTTTCAAAAATCTTAAAAAATTTAGGTGGACTTTTTATTACTTAAATCGACGTACTTAGATACCTACTGCTGGATACATTCCTCAGAACTTCGCGGAATCAATCAAAACTGTGTAAAATCGCGAAACAAATGGAGGGCAAATTGACCCCGAATGTGTTACGTTTAAAGCCAATTAAAATAAAAAATATCATACTTACGAGAAATCTGACTGCGCCATTCGAATTTTCTGATCAAAATACGTAAGAAACAGTGAAAGAAGCTGCCCAATTCCACTTTTCATTTTTTGGGGTCAAAAAACACCAAAGGGGTTAACCTTACGTTTTTTTCAAAAATCATAAAAAATTTAGGTGGACTTTTTATAACTTAAATCGGCAAACTTAGATGCCTACTGCTGGATACAGCCCTCAGAACCTCGCGGAATCAATCAAAACTGCGTAAAATCGCGAAACAAATGGAGGGCAAATTGACCCCGAATGTGTTACGTTTAAAACCAAATAAAATAAAAAATATCATACTTACGAGAAATCTGACTGCGCCATTCCAATTTTCTGATCAAAATACGTAAGAAACAGTGAAAGAAGATGCCGATTTCCACTTTTCATTTTTTGGGGTCGAAAAACACCAAAGGGGTTAACCTTACGTTTTTTTCAAAAATCTTAATAAATTTAGGTGGACTTTTTATTACTTAAATCGACGTACTTAGATACCTACTGCTGGATACATTCCTCAGAACTTCGCGGAATCAATCAAAACTGTGTAAAATCGCGAAACAAATGGAGGGCAAATTGACCCCGAATGTGTTACGTTTAAAACCAATTAAAATAAAAAATATCATACTTACGAGAAATCTGCCTGCGCCATTCGAATTTTCTGATCAAAATACGTAAGAAACAGTGAGAGAAGATGCCGAATTCCACTTTTCATTTTTTGGGGTCAAAAAACACCAAAGGGGTTAACCTTACGTTTTTTTCAAAAATCATAAAAAATTTAGGTGGACTTTTTATAACTTAAATCGGCAAACTTAGATGCCTACTGCTGGATACAGCCCTCAGAACCTCGCGGAATCAATCAAAACTGCGTAAAATCGCGAAACAAATGGTGGGCAAATTGACCCCGAATGTGTTACGTTTAAAACCAATTAAAATAAAAAATATCATACTTACGAGAAATCTGACTGCGCCATTCCAATTTTCTAATCAAAATACGTAAGAAACAGTGAAAGAAGCTGCCCAATTCCACTTTTCATTTTTTGGGGTCAAAAAACACCAAAGGGGTTAACCTTACGTTTTTTTCAAAAATCATAAAAAATTTAGGTGGACTTTTTATAACTTAAATCGGCAAACTTAGATGCCTACTGCTGGATACAGCCCTCAGAACCTCGCGGAATCAATCAAAACTGCGTAAAATCGCGAAACAAATGGAGGGCAAATTGACCCCGAATGTGTTACGTTTAAAACCAAATAAAATAAAAAATATCATACTTACGAGAAATCTGACTGCGCCATTCCAATTTTCTGATCAAAATACGTAAGAAACAGTGAAAGAAGATGCCGATTTCCACTTTTCATTTTTTGGGGTCGAAAAACACCAAAGGGGTTAACCTTACGTTTTTTTCAAAAATCTTAAAAAATTTAGGTGGACTTTTTATTACTTAAATCGACGTACTTAGATGCCTACTGCTGGATACAGCCCTCAGAACCTCGCGGAATCAATAAAAATAGTGTAAAATCGCAAACAAAACGAGGGCAAATTGACCCCGAATGTGTTACGTTTAAAACCAAATAAAATAAAAAATATCCTACTTACGAGAAATCTGACTGCGCCATTCCAATTTTCTAATCAAAATACGTAAGAAACAGTGAAAGAAGCTGCCCAATTCCACTTTTCATTTTTTGGGGTCAAAAAACACCAAAGGGGTTAACCTTACGTTTTTTTCAAAAATCATAAAAAATTTAGGTGGACTTTTTATAACTTAAATCGGCAAACTTAGTTGCCTACTGCTGGATACAGCCCTCAGAACCTCGCGGAATCAATCAAAACTGCGTAAAATCGCGAAACAAATGGAGGGCAAATTGACCCCGAATGTGTTACGTTTAAAACCAAATAAAATAAAAAATATCATACTTACGAGAAATCTGACTGCGCCATTCCAATTTTCTGATCAAAATACGTAAGAAACAGTGAAAGAAGATGCCGATTTCCACTTTTCATTTTTTGGGGTCAAAAAACACCAAAGGGGTTAACTTTACGTTTTTTTCAAAAATCTTAAAAAATTTAGGTGGACTTTTTATTACTTAAATCGACGTACTTAGATGACTACTGCTGGATACAGCCCTCAGAACGTCGCGGAATCAATCAAAACTGTGTAAAATGGCGAAACAAATGGACGGCAAATTGGCCCCGAATGGGTTACGTTTAAAGCCAAATGAAATAAAAAATATCATACTTACGAGAAATCTGATTGCGCCATTCGAATTTTCTGATCAAAATACGTAAGAAACAGTGAAAGAAGATGCCGAATTCCACTTTTCATTTGTTGGGGTCAAAAAACACCAAAGGGGTTAACCTTACGATTTTTTCAAAAATCTTAAAAAATTTAGGTGGACTTTTTATTACTTAAATCGACGTACTTAGATGCCTACTGCTGGATACAGCCCTCAGAACCTCGCGGAATCAATCAAAACTGCGTAAAATCGCGAAACAAATGGAGGGAAAATTGACCCCGAATGTGTTACGTTTAAAGCCAAACAAAATAAAAAATATCATACTTACGAGAAATCTGACTGCGCCATTCGAATTTTCTGATCAAAATACGTAAGAAACAGTGAAAGAAGCTGCCCAATTCCACTTTTCATTTTTTGAGGTCAAAAAACACCAAAGGGGTTAACCTTACGTATTTTTCAAAAATCTTAAAAAATTTAGGTGGACTTTTTATTACTTAAATCGACGTACTTAGATGCCTACTGCTGGATACAGCCCTCAGAACCTCGCGGAATCAATCAAAACTGCGTAAAATCGCCAAACAAATGGAGGGAAAATTGACCCCGAATGTGTTACGTTTAAAGCCAAATAAAATAAAAAATATCATACTTACGAGAAATCTGACTGCGCCATTCGAATTTTCTAATCAAAATACGTAAGAAACAGTGAAAGAAGCTGCCCAATTCCATTTTTCATTTTTTGGGGTCAAAAAACACCAAAGGGGTTAACCTTACGTTCTTTTCAAAAATCTTAAAAAATTTAGGTGGACTTTTTATTACTTAAATCGACGTACTTAGATGCCTACTGCTGGATACAGCCCTCAGAACCTCGCGGAATCAATCAAAACAGTGTAAAATCGCAAACAAAAAAAGGGGAAATTAACCCCAAAAGTGTTACGTTTAAAGCCAGATAAAATAAAAAATATGATACTTACGAGAAATCTGACTGCGCCATTCGAATTTTCTAATCAAAATACGTAAGAAACAGTGAAAGAAGCTGCCCAATTCCATTTTTCATTTTTTGGGGTCAAAAAACACCAAATCTTAAAATCTTAAAAAATTTAGGTGGCCTTTTTATTACTTTTTTGTTATTACAAATTGACCCCGAATGTGTTACGTTTAAAGCCAAATCAAATAAAAAATATCATACTTACGAGAAATCTGACTGCGCCATTCGAATTTTCTGATCAAAATACGTAAGAAACAGTGAAAGAAGCTGCCCAATTCCACTTTTCAATTTTTGGGGTCAAAAAACACCAAAGGGGTTAACCTTACGTTTTTTTCCAAAATCTTAAAAAATTTAGGTGGCCTTTTTATTACTTAAATCGACGTACTTAGATGCCTACTGCTGAATGCAGCCCTCAGTACCTCGCGGAATCAATCAAAACTGTGTAAAATCGCGAAACAAATGGAGGGCAAATTGACCCAGAATGTGATACGTTTAAAGCCAAATAAAATAAAAAATATCATACTTACGAGAAATCTGACTGCGCCATTCGAATTTTCTGATCAAAATACCTAAGAAACAGTGAAAGAAGCTGCCCAATTCCACTTTTCATTTTTTGGGGTCAAAAAACACCAAAGGGGTTAACCTGACGTTCTTTTCAAAAATCTTAAAAAATTTAGGTAGACTTTTTATTACTTAAATCGACGTACTTAGATGCCTACTGCTGGATACAGCCCTCAGAACCTCGCGGAATCAATCAAAACAGTGTAAAATCGCAAACAAAAAAAGGGCAAATTAACCCCAAAAGTGTTACGTTTAAACCCAAATAAAATAAAAAATATCATACTTACGAGAAATCTGACTGCGCCATTCGAATTTTCTAATCAAAATACGTAAGAAACAGTGAAAGAAGCTGCCCAATTCCATTTTTCATTTTTTGGGGTCAAAAAACACCAAAGGGGTTAACCTTACGTTTTTTTCCAAAATCTTAAAAAATTTAGGTGGACTTTTTATTACTTAAATCGACGTACTTAGATGCCTACTGCTGGATACAGCCCTCAGAACCTCGCGGATTCAATCAAAACAGTGTAAAATCGCAAACAAAAAAAGGGCAAATTAACCCCAAAAGTGTTACGTTTAAACCCAAATAAAATAAAAAATATCATACTTACGAGAAATCTGACTGCGACATTCGAATTTTCTAATCAAAATACGTAAGAAACAGTGAAAGAAGCTGCCCAATTCCACTTTTCATTTTTTGGGGTCAAAAAACACCAAAGGGGTTAACATTACGTTTTTTTCCAAAATCTCAAAAAATTTAGGTGGCCTTTTTATTACTTAAATCGACGTACTTAGATGCCTACTGCTGAATGCAGCCCTCAGAACCTCGCGGAATCAATCAAAACTGCGTAAAATCGCGAAACAAATGGAGGGAAAATTGACCCAGAATGTGTTACGTTTAAAGCCAAATAAAATAAAAAATATCATACTTACGAGAAATCTGACTGCGCCATTCGAATTTTCTGATCAAAATACGTAAGAAACAGTGAAAGAAGATGCCGAATTCCACTTTTCATTTTTTGGGGTCAAAAAACACCAAAGGGGTTAACCTTACGTTTTTTTCAAAAATCTTAAAAAATTTAGGTGGACTTTTTATTACTTAAATCGACGTACTGAGATGCCTACTGCTGGATACAGCCCTCAGAACCTCGCGGAATCAATCAAAACTGCGTAAAATCGCCAAACAAATGGAGGGAAAATTGACCCAGAATGTGTTACGTTTAAAGCCAAATAAAATAAAAAATATCATACTAACGAGAAATCTGACTGCGCCATTCGAATTTTCTGATCAAAATACGTAAGAAACAGTGAAAGAAGCTGCCCAATTCCACTTTTCGTTTTTTGGGGTCAAAAAACACCAAAGAGGTTAACTTTACGTTTTTTTCAAAAATCTTAAAAAATTTAGGTGGACTTTTTATTACTTAAATCGACGTACTTAGATGCCTACTGCTGGATACAGCCCTCAGAACGTCGCGGAATCAATCAAAACTGTGTAAAATGGCGAAACAAATTGAGGGAAAATTGACCCCGAATGTGTTACGTTTAAAGCCAAATAAAATAAAAAATATCATACTTACGAGAAATCTGACTGCGCCATTCGAATTTTCTAATCAAAATACGTAAGAAACAGTGAAAGAAGCTGCCCAATTCCATTTTTCATTTTTTGGGGTCAAAAAACACCAAAGGGGTTAACCTTACGTTTTTTTCCAAAATCTTAATAAATTTAGGTGGCCATTTTATTACTTAAATCGACGTACTTAGATGCCTACTGCTGAATGCAGCCCTCAGTACCTCGCGGAATCAATCAAAACTGTGAAAAGTCGCGAAACAAATGGAGGGCAAATTGACCCAGAATGTGTTACGTTTAAAGCCAAATAAAATAAAAAATATCATACTTACGAGAAATCTGACTGCTCCATTCGAATTTTCTGATCAAAATACGTAAGAAACAGTGAAAGAAGCTGCCCAATTCCACTTTTCATTTTTTGGGGTCAAAAAACACCAAAGGGGTTAACCTTACGTTTTTTTCAAAAATCTTAAAAAATTTAGGTGGCCTTTTTATTACTTTTTTGTTATTACAAATTGACCCCGAATGTGTTACGTTTAAAGCCAAATAAAATAAAAAATATCATACTTACGAGAAATCTGACTGCAGCATTCGAATTTTCTGCTCAAACTACGTAAAAAACAGTGAAAAAAGTCTCAAATTTCCAATTTTCATTTTTTGGCCCAAAAAAATTTAATCAATTAACATTCATGAATTATCAATTTTTGCCAAAAATTTTAGATGGCCTTTATATTACCTAAATTGACGTATTTCGATGCCAAGCACTCGAAAAACCCGCCCGGGCTTGGCGGAAGCACTGAAAACTATGTAAAATTGCGAAACAAATGGAGGGCAAATTCACCCCGAATGTGTTACCTTTAAAGTCAAATAAAATAAAAAATACCATACTTACGAGAAGTCTGACTGCGACATTCGAAAAGAACAGTGAAAAAAGATTCAGATATCCAATTTTTGGCCCAAAACAATTTAATTAAAATTTGGGGTGTAATAAATAAAAGAATTGTTTACAAAATATATAGTTCTATATTCGACAATAAAAGATAAAGCAAACAAAGTACTTTAGAGCCTAGTGCATTTTGAACAAATTTTTTTGTAAAACTACTTATTATTCAAAGATCGTTTTCAAAAAAAAATTTTCAATAAATACGAAAGAACATTTTTTTAATTTACCTTTTATCAGAAAACCTACATGGTAGGTGAAGAGACAACTGACTTACAATCAAATGCTAGCTTATAGCAAAATTTTGTTTATTACTAATTAACTTATAAGAGACATAAAAAATTAAACTAACTTAATGATTATAAAAAATCACAGTAATTTACTAACAAAACTTAACTAACATCTTAAAACAAAACCGCAATTGTCTGGTTCAAAGTAAACTTGTAGTTCAAATAATTGATGTTTTGCTTCAAAGTGCAAAAGCCTCTGGTGGAATCTTCCCTAGTTCGTGTGCTTGAGTGAACATTACAGCTGCTTGATTGTAATCCCAGTTTGCTTCTTCTAGGCACCTAAAAAAATTATTTCATTAGATTTTACAAAAAAAATAATAGTAAAACTTACTTTGTGGAATACATAAGGTTCATCCCCGACTGTTGAGCCATTGCGGTTACCATTTGTTGCTTAATTCCGGCATCAATAACTGGAATGGGACCTGGAGAACCAGTGGCTGCAGAATTCACAGCTTGAGCAGGTGATTGTACTTGTGGTGTGACAACGGGAGTTTTGAATGCCAACTTTGCTTGATCATCAGAAGCGAGGGTGATGTGCAACTGTTCGTTAGATATACAAAAGCCGCCACTGACTGGAACTATCACCATCGTTCTGCAGAAATATCGAATCGGAGGTCCACGACGCAATTCTTTAAACATTCCAGTGACTGTCATCAAAATAAAACCCTAAAAACCACAATAAGGAAAAGAAAAATAATAAAAATAGACAAAACTTACTGTCGACCAGGGCACATCAACTGTGAAACTGTTTAGGTCATGTTTCGTGTTTGGCATTTCTTTCAAGAACTCGACAATCGCCTGATTTCCTTGTTTCAATAATTTCATCCTTCGAGATGGGTCTTGCACACGCATTAAATTTCTATTATCTGTGTTATACCAATTCAACCAACTGTTGTCTTTTTTTCCAGTAGGATAGTGCATTGTCATAGATAACAAAGCATTTTCATGATATGCTGGTAGAAGTTTCAGGCGATCGTCACTATCAAAACAATTAAAATATTCTACCAAAAATAGGCGCACAGTATCTTGAATCTGCGGGTCGCACAGGAAAGTTTGTTGGCTTAAAGGTAGCGGTATTTCTTCTTCCACGTCAAAAACTATCGGAGGTTCCAAATTGATTCCATCCTAAAACGTTTAAAGATAGATAACAACGAATGTGATTGTAGACAAATACTTACAAGTTTCATCAGCTTCGGAAATATTTTCCTGACTTCACTGTAGACACAAATAAGAATGGTATCAGAGTCCTTTAGCTACTCTAATCGCTGAATTGCCCGCGAATAATCTCGCAACAAACAGCAAAAAAGGGTGTAAGGGTACATAAATTCAAATGTGTCGTTTTGCAATAAAGCATAAAATGAAATGAAAATCTTGGTGCCGCTCTAGGAAAGTTCAGCAGTGTTCAGTCAAACAGATCACCCTACTTGAAAGCGTTGCCACTTGAATCAATTTTCTTCCTTATGAGTCAAAATCTCAAAGAAATCTGTCCGTTTTTCAAATTTTAACAAAAAAGACGAAAAGTGCAAAAACTTGTATTTGGTCTTCAGATTTTTTAAATATCTCGAGTTATCGTTTCAGTATAATCATTTTTGCTCAAATTTTTTAATGCAGTTAGGCGATTTGTTAGGGTAATACCACTTGATCTTGAGATTTTCGTTTTTTGTATCGTAAATACAGAAAATTCTCGTTTGTTTGGGTAATTAAATTACCAGTTTGTTTGATTTTGGCTGCAGCCTTTTTGGCTTGCTAACCGTAATTGGCTAGGTGAGCGAAAAGCTTTTAGTAAAAGGTAAAATCTTGCACTACTCTTTCACACTTTTCTTCCATTTTTGTTGTCATGCAACAGATTGCGCATTTTTTTTCAAACAAAAATGATTACTGCAAACAAACCCAAAAATTCTACAATGTTTTTAACTGAAGGCAAAAAAGTGGTTGCAAATTTCAGATTTTCTCCTTTCAACTTTTATTAATTTGGCCGATAGATTTTTTTGTATTTCACTCAAGAAACAAATTGTAACTTTTAAGTGTGCGCAACACTACCACCAGGCTTTCCGGACTGTTCAATTATGAAACGGCAACATTTTTTTGTTCCAGTTTTGAATTGTTTAGTAAAACATGTATTTACGATTTTACCTGATATAGACCGATTGTTCCCGGCATGTTTGGCATAGAGGATTCCCATCCAAAACAAGTTCAACAACTTGCGAACCTTTGAAAGGATCCAAACTACGGATTCTTTCAAGCTGAAAAAAATAATAATTAGAAATTGGTATCTTTTATTTTTTTACAGAATAACTAAAAATCACTTACTCTGTTTTCTGCAAGATGCAAAACCTTAAGGTTTGGTAAACTTGCATTCAATTTTCTTAAAAGAATTAAAATTTTCAGTCCATTGTTGTCAAGTTTTAGAGCTTCTAATGTTGGTGTATTTTCGGACATGATTTCAATGACTGCTAACAGAATTTCAGGCTTAATTAGTGCACAAAAGGAGTCCAGTAAGTTTGGATCGCTGTGAAAGTGAGACAGATCCAGAGCCTTTCCGGCGATATTGTAACGTCCTTCCATTGCAGTCTTCATTTTAGCTCTCAATTCAGGAGTAATTGTTATGGTATGCGGAGTACCGGGATTCACACGAATCAGCATTTTATAACCATCCGGACACTCAATCTGTCTATCCATTTCGCGTAATTTCTCTGCCGCTTTATGACCTTCCATGAAAAATGTGACAGCAGTATTATTGGTAGTCCACTAAAAAAAACGATATAACTAATCAGTTGACAAAAAACTTCTCGCATGTAAGCAAAACTTACCAAAAATGGAATGAAAGGTGTCGGTTCCACTAAACTGCTTAATGTTGAAACCACAAATTCTTTATCGTACTTATTACCATAGGGTAGCTAAAAAAATGTATGATAAACTTTGGAATGGTCGCTTGAAAGGTTAACTTACATAAACACGATACCAATTACTGGTACTTTCGATTAGCCTGGCTTTATTCCTTATTCCCGGTGCGGGCGACCCTTGTCTGCCACCCCGCCTTCTGCCCGAATTGTTAACAAATCTTTTACTCTTTGCATCGTCAAAATTAAAACCACTCATGTCGACATCTTCTTCTTCCAAGTGGGATCGGATCGATCTGGACCAATCTTTTTGTTGGCCCTTTTTAGTATTACCGCGTATACCGCCATATCTGTTATTTTTAAATGTCACACGACGAATGTTACCTTCGTTTTCACCTCGTTCGTGATCTGAAACAAACCCAGCAATGTAAACGGGAAAAACCTTGAGCAATACAACAATGTGACGTTGACTTACCATTGTGTGGTTTATTCCAAGTCTGATTACCAAATTTGCCTGGTTTAGGCATATTGTTGGTTGCTTTAAATTAATTTAAAATACTTAAAATGTTAAATTTAAACTATGAACACACGTTTTCCACTAGAAATTGTTAGTTTTGCATCGATTGACGCATTTACACTTCAATCTGTTCCTTATCTCAGTAGTACCAATCATAAAAATGTTCACACGAAATAACTAAGTTTTAACAGATGCAAATGTTTAGTACCGAGTGCGACAAATGACATTGAAAATTTAATGTAAGAATTAAATTTTTATGAATTATGAAATAATTATGTAGGATAGAATATTCAAATTTTAATATATCAAAAGCAAATGTAATTTTGATAAATAAAAAATGATTTTATTAGCAGCAGACACATAGATAGATTACCTCTTCATTGTCCATCCAAAACATTTATTGATAGCACCAGTCTGATGTCTTTGATAAGAAATAAGAAAGCTCATAAATTTTTTTTTAGTTTGAATGATCTAATTTTTGGATTTATTAAAATACAAAATATTTTCTACCCTTGTGGATGTTCTTGTAAAAATGGATCAAGAAAATTGATAAAGGAATAAATTAAAGAATTGTGTACAAAATATATAGTTCTATAATATTCAACAAATTTTGAACAAATTTTTTTAAAATAGTTATTTAAGTTACAAGGAATGTAAAGACCTTATTATCATTTAAGGAAGGTTAATTTAATATGAGGCAGAGCCGAGATTTAAATCATCTTCTGTGAGTGGTAATAGATCTTACGTAACGTGCTGCTTATTACATTTTTCCTGCTTCCGCAGAGCACCATACAATAATTTTATATACTATTACAATTTAACATATTAGAATTTTAATTAATATACTAATAAATCTGTATAACAATCGTTCATTATTTTCCAAGAAGTTCGGTCGCCAAAGGTAACTAATAAAAGAATGTTATGAGCAACTTACGTTGGTTGCAAGCAAGCACATTAAGCTGTCCACTCACGTTACTGTGCCACAGTACGATTTTGTCAAATGCAATTACAGGACAATTCTGTTGGAAATCGAAGCTAGCCATTCACATTCCTGTGCTTCAGTACGATTTTGTTGAATGCAATTGCAATTGAGCAGTTTAAGAAGTACTATTCGTGTAGGGAAATTGAAAACTGCAACACACGGTCAAATTATATCCAAGCAACAATATTGTCCTGCAGCAGCTTGAGCGGCTTCTCTGCGATTCAATTTCGTCACATCCTGCAGAATCGTACTGCGGCACAGTAACGTGAGTGGGCAGCACAGTGAGTGGGGTAAGACACTTACGTGATCGAAAGCAGGAAATATTACTTAGATTCCAAGATTATTTCCAAAAAAATATTTTCAAAGTAATTATTTTTATAAATGCGAAAGAACATTTTTTAGTTTACCTTTTAACTGAAAACCTACTTGGTAGGTGAACAGGCAACTGACTTACAAAATTTTGTTTATTACAAATTAACGTATAAGAGACAAAAAATTAATGATTATAAAACATCACAGTCATGTACTAACAAAACTAAACCAACATCTTAAAACAAAACCGCAACTATCGAATTATTCAATAGTTAATTAAAATATTCGAATAACTTTTTAGTTACTACAACTATCGAATGAATTTTAGTCGGTAATGCTTATTTTATAGTTAATACTAATATTATTAACTTCATAGTACTACTACCAATACCAACCACTAATAAAGAAAACGTACAACTAATATACCTACTAATATAAATTAGTTATTTTTTTCAAAAAACTTGACATAAAATAATGGTTAGAATTTTTTCCTGCCAATCTATTTCTTTGACGTTTTAGATTTAGTTTCTAAAACTATTCAAATAATATTTTAGTCAATAGTTTTTATTCGGTTTGGTGTTTAGTAAGTAGTAAATAAAAAGTAACTAACTATCGATAGTCAAAAAATTTCAATAGTGCCCATCACTAATTAAAAGCTGTGCTCGATATAGATTTTTTCACGAACCGGAACGCTACCACGGGAGTCACACGGGAACGTAGGCTTTTCGACAAAACTGATATGAGGAAACCTTTTGCGAAACGAAACGGTGATTTCACGAACCGAAACGGCGTTCCGGTCCATTTCGAGCACTGGTTAAAAGTAAACTTATATAAGTTCAAAAAAATTGATGTTATCTTCAAAGTCCAAAAGCATCTGGTGGAATCTTTCCTAGTGCGTGTGCTTGAGTGAACATTGCAGCTGCTTTATTGTAATCCCAGTTTGCTTCTTCTAGGCACCTAAAAAAATTATTTCTTTAGAATTTTACAGAAAAAAAAATAGTGTTACGGTCCCTATTTCTATTCGATCTTATTTAAACTTCAATGAAGATTTCTTCATTAGTTTCTGTAAGCTAAGTATTCGTATACATAGTGTTTAAAATCAAGTTCACAACTTGTTCACATTTCTTAAATACTTTTATCTGTGTATTTTTTTTAAGATAGCCCAATATTACGTTGTGATTATTAATTTTTAGACCACTGACTTTAGACATCCAACATTAGAAATATTCACATGTTTCTGATTATCAGTAAAGTAAAACTAAGTTTGCAGCTTCGAAAGACCTGTGCCGACTTTGTGGTGCTCGAAAAACTTCGAAATTTTTCGACTGATTTCAGTTCTTGGCCCGAAACTTTTAAAAGGATGCTTCCTACGGAAAAAGTCACTCCATTCTTTTTTGAAGCTGCGAACATTTCCTATCGTTTGAGCTCAACCCCAATTTTTTAAGTGTAATATATCTTAAGATACAAATACAAGATCTTAAATATTGGATTTTTTTCCCAAAAAATTCAAAAGTTCAATACTCATTCTACGAGAAAAATTCATAGAATATAAAGTTTTAGAACGAAGTCTGTAGGCCTAACAGGTACCTCGTTATCTTAGAAAAACAAAAATTGGGAAATACATTATCTACATATTTAACCACCATGGGGGGAATGTTGTAGTTGTTTTTGACAGGTATTCACAAGCTGCTGAAACACTGCGTCACTATGCAGCCTCTTCTTCTTCTAGTGATATCAATTTTGAAGAGTTACACACATCAAAGTGCGTCAAGAAAACCTCCTCCCCAATGAAAAAAACAAGCGACTGATACAATTTACATTTATGGTATAATTATACCATTACCAGGTAATACAATAACAAGAACTAAACCAACATATAAAAAACAATAGCAAAGTACAGTGTACAAGACTAAACCGATTCCATATAACACCAATTCCCTTTTAAAATGAGTTATACTTCCATGAAAAAAATCAAAATCTGTTATTTATATAAACATCATTTGCAAGACGGCACAATCTAGACATGGCTGAATGCTGACCAAACGTAGACCTGTGAAAAATCTCGAGAAAAACTGGATTATTCCTCAGACTTCTCACAGGTACATGAAATTGGAATAGTACCAACAACTCCGGACAGTTGGTAATATTGTTGAGTAGTCTGTATACAAACATTAAATCTGAGACAGACTTCCTTGCAGATAGTGTCATCAACTCAAAATACTTTAAGAGTATTTCATAAGATTCGGAGGAGTACTGAATGAGACTTCTAAATCACAAGATCTTTACAAACTTTAGCTGTATCCTCTCTAGCCTGCCAACCCGCGAATAATATGATGGACACCAGATCACTGAACAGTAGTCAAGGATTGATCGTATGAATGATGAATAGAATGTGGTCAGAGCACGAATGTCGCTAAACTCGCAAGTAGCCCAACTGATAAATCCAGACATTTTATTGGCTTTTGATACAATGAAGTCCAAGTGACGATGGAATGACAAAGCAGGATCAAGAATAACACCGAGGTCCTTGTATTTATAAACATAATCAAGGCTCACACTGTTGATCGAGTAAGAGCGGTACGTGTTAAATTTTTTCTTGTAAATTTCATAACTTTGCACTTCCTGACATTCAGTTTGAGACCACTAAGATCACACCATTCTTGGAGTCTTATAAGATCACTTTGTATAAGTTCACAATCTCTATCAGAATAAATCAGACGAAATAATTTTAAATCATCAGCGAATAACAGAAATTCGCAAAATCTTATTACGGAGTCCACATCATTAATGTACAGCAAGAAAAGAAAAGGACCCAGATGGTATCCCTGACCAACTCCAGACGTAACACAAAAGCTGCGAGAAGCATGACCATTCACAATCTGCTTTCTATCAGTAAGGTAGGACTCCAACCAGTTAATCAACGGATAAGAAATGGAGTACATTTTATTAAGTTTTAACAAAAGCAGATTAACAGGAATCTGATCAAACGCCTTTGACAGATCGGTAAATATACAATCTGCCGTCTTACCATTCTCAATAGCAGAAGAAACAAAAGTAGTAAAGGAGAACAGATTTGTACAGGTGGAGCGTCCAGACACAAAGCCATGTTGGTTATTAATCACAGAGACTTTGGTGAGATCGGTAATGGCATCAGCAACAATGGATTCAAATATTTTGGCAAACATGGATGCAATACAAACTGCACGATAATTTTCAACGCTGCTGCGATTACCAGATTTGTGTATCGGAATAACTTTGGTTGCTTTCCATACTGTGGGAAATGCTCCAAGAGACAATGATTTCTGAAAGATTATAGACAAGGCTGTGCCAGCGAAGGGTAGTTTTTGATAAAAAATGCAGTTATCTTGTCTGGACCAGAAGAATTCGATGAACAAAGAGAATGTATCTTATTCAGAACAACAGTCTCAGTTAGGCTTATGTCAGACAAAATAGTCAGCAAATAATTTTGAAATACATTCATCATCACTAGCAACAACATCATTAAATTTCAAAACACTTGGAACGCAATTGGCCTTCTTATAGGAATTTATGTATCTCCAAAAACAAGAAGGGTTTTGGGTCAAATTATGCTGTACTTTTTCCAAGTAAGCCGCTCTATCTGTACAAATATTAAGCTTTATTTCGCGTCTCAAATCGGCAAAATCTCTATAATGCATCTCCGATCGATAAAGTTTGTATAGTCTGTAAGCCAATTTATTTTTCCGAATCATCTCGCGCGTAATGCTGGAAAACCATGAAAGAAATGAACCTGAAACCACGGTACGAATCCTCACTAATCCATCACATACAGACAAAAGAATTCCATAGAAACGGTCGACGCATTCATCGACAGTTAGGTCACACGATAAGAACGTCCAATCAATAGATGACAGAGCAGCATTAATAGCACCTTAATTGCTTGATTTGAAATCATAGTAAAAGTCATCACCCTGAGAAAAACTAGAAGTGCCCATCTCCATCAATTCAACAGACAAAGAAGGATGGTAAGGATCACATTTTATTAATGTGTCTCTACTAATATTAGTCACTTTGATATCGGAAGAGTTATAGAAAATCAAGTCCAACATGCCACCATTTATATTCGGAGTCGAATTATACTGCAATAAGTCGCAAGAAAAAATATTATCGCAGAATAAACTGCTGCACTCGTTCTCACAATAAGGTGTGAGACAATAATCGTCATCAACAGCGGACCAATTTATGCCAGGAAGATTAAAATCACCGGTGATGCAAATATGGCAATCGGGATTGTTAGCTGATATTTCGTTAACAGAAGTAGTAAATTCAGTATATAAAGCTGAACTGCTATTGGGTGGAATGTAAACAGCACATATCAGCAGGAGAGAAGACCTAACACATAAGCTTACCCAAATTTCCTCTCTGATCGAGGTATGTACATGAACCAAAGATGACTTCAAAGAACTTTGAACTGCTATCAGTACTCCTCCTCCGCGTGAGTGACTGTCGGAGATCTGTCTCCACGAAACACATTATAACGGCAATCAAAAAACTCGGAACTCAAGAAACTATCATTCAGCCATGTCTCAGTCAATACAATAATAAATAAGTCCCATTCAACCAATTCTTTCAAAAGCTTTTCAACAAATGTGGAACGTCAAAAATGCATAAATATTTTTCCCTTCATGAATAAAGCAACTTGTATTGACGGAAACGTTTAATTACTTATATACTCTTTGATTCGTAGTTAACTGGTCACAGGTAATGGCTTTTCGTCTCAATCCAACTTTAATAAGAAGAGATAAGTATTTCGTCTTTAACATTATTTTTAGCAAAGAAATATGCTATTGGCATATCCTAAATCCTCGAATTCTTCAATCATATCATTATTTTCACAATACTTGATTGCCTGCTTAATACTCATTTTATCAAAAAGAAGAACGCAAGACTTTTCCAAATTTGTCATGGTTTCAACTTTGATAGCCATTCGGCCGAATAACTGTGAATTGAATCCTGGTTTGCAATTAAATTCACTAAACCACTTTTTGATTGTGGTTAGTGAAGGCAGAACTATCCCACGCCTTCGTCTCATCTCGAAATTTTATCTGTTTTACATAGTTTCATATTATGTGAGAGATAACAGTTAAATTTTAACACATACAGTTAGTCTCATTAGAAGTGGGGTACTCCTATGTTAACAATGTTAATTGAATCTTTTCAAGATTTTAAAGCAAAACTTTTTAGATATTTTCTGTTGCTAAGTTCATTGTCTTCAATTTTTCTTATATAGGTACATTTTTCTATTTCGTTGCATGCAGTGGTGGCTCGTGGCTTTTTCTTTTGGGTAAGCTAATCTAAGAGTTCAATTAATAATATGTTGAAGATTTTTTAGGTACACAGGCTCGGAATTCCAACAATTTCCAAAAAGTTCATATCTAAAGAATTTCAATGATTTCTACGGAATTCCAGAGATTTCCAAAGGAATTTTTAAAACAAGTGTATACAAAATTTTTGATATATTTACTCCTTGAGCCAATTACTATAATTTAACCTCCTCCCCACAACTTCTTTTAAATTAACAGAGGCGATTGACACTTAACTACGTGCTATGTTGGATACAAAATGAGGAATTATATTCTTCTTGTATGCTAAATAGTTCCATCTACCGTAGATCAGTTGTTTTCATATAGTAAACCAGTATATACCTACCAGTACAATTTTCGTAAATGCCAAATGGTAGTTATAGATAGATTTTTGGATTTTCCTGCATGCCATTAACTGAGCTGTAACCATTTCAGTTGCAAACGTTATTGTAAGATGTGACTCAAAACATTCAGTCCTTCCATAACTACAATGCTAATATCATACAACATACAGGATAATTCAACTGCGTGGCGCCCTAAAATCATACTGCTAGCTTCTTCCCGAGCAGACTACAGTGTTCTCTGTACAATAGATTTATGTCACTAAGAGTTTTGGGTTTATTCTTTTACTTTGCTGCTGAGCAAGCTATAGGGGCAGTCTTTCTCCCTTTTGCCAAAACCCTAAGATTTATTTAACAATGTGGCAATAGTAACACTTACTTTGTGGAATACATAAGATTCATCCCCGACTGTTGAGCCATTGCAGTTACCATTTGTTGTTTCAGTGCGACATCAATAACTGGAATGGGACCTGGAGAACCTGCGGCTATGGGATTCACCGCTTGAGCAGGCGATTGTACTTGTGGTGTGACGACGGGAGTTTTGAATGCCAACTTTGCCTGATCATCGGAAGCGAGGGTGATGTGCAACTGTTCATTAAATATACTAAAGCAGCCACCGACTGGAATTATCACCATCGTTCTACAGAAATATCGAATTGGAGGTCCACGACGCAATTCTTTAAACATACCAGTGATTGTCATCAAAATAAAACCCTAAAAGCCAAAATAAGAAAGAGAATAATAACAAAAATAGACAAAACTTACTGTCGACCAGGGCACATCAACTGTGAAACTGTTTAGGTCATGTTTTGTGTTTGGCATTTCTTTCAAGAACTCGACAATCGCCTGATTTCCTTGTTTCAATAATTTCATCCTTCTAGAAGGGTCTTGCACCCGTATTAAATTTCTATTATCTGTGTTGTACCAATTCAACCAACTGTTGTCTTTTTTTCCAGAAGGATATTGTATTGTCATTGATAACAAAGCATTTTCATGATATGCTGGTAGAAGTTTCAGGCGATCGCTATCAAAACAATTAAAATAGTCTACCAAAAATTTGCGCACAGGGTCTTGAATTTGCGGATCGCACAAGTAAGTTTGTAGGCTAGAACATAGCGGTATTTCTTCTTCCACGTCAAAAACTATAGGAGGTTCCAAATTGATTCCATCCTAAAACGTTTAAGGATAGGTAACAACGAATGGGATTGTGGCCAAATACTTACAAGTTTCATCAGCTTGGGAAATATTTTTCTAACTTCACTGTAGATACAAATAAGAATGGTATCAGAGTCCTTTAGCTACTCTAATCGCTGAATTGCCCGCGAATAATCTCGCAACAAACAGCAACAAAGGGTGTAAGGGTACATAAATTCAAATTTATCGTGTTGCAATAAAACATAAAATGAAATGAAAATATTGGTGCCCCTTTAGGAAAGAATTAATTCAGTCAAACAGGTCACCCTACTTGGAAGCATTGCCACTTGAACCAATTTTCTTCCTTATGAGTCGAAATCTCAAACAAATCCGTCAATTCAAATTTTAATGAGGAAGACGAAAAGTGCAAGAACTTGTATTTGGTCTTCAGATTTTTCATATATCTCAAGTTGTCGTTTCAGTATAATCATTTTTGCTCAAATTTTTTAATGCAGTCAATTTGATTTGTTAGGGTAAAACCACTTGGTTGAGAGATTTTCGCTTTTTGTATCGTAAATACAGAAAATTCTCATTTGTTTGGGTCTATTATTATCAGTTTGTTTGATATTGGCTGCAGCCTTTTTGGCTTGCTAACCATAATTGGCTAGGTGAGCGAAAAGCTTTTAGTAAAAGGCAAAATCTTGCATTACTCTTTCACACTTTTCTTTCATTTTTGTTGTCATGCAACATATTGCACATTTTCTTTCAAACAAAAATGATTACTGCAAACAAACCCAAAAATTCTATAATGTTTTTAACTGAAGGCAAAAAAGTGGTTGCAAATTTCAGATTTTCTCTTTTCAACTTTTATTAATTTGGCCGATAGATTTTTTTGTATTTCACTCAAGAAACAAATTTTAACTTTTAAGTGTGCGCAACACTACCACCAGGCTTTCCGGACTGTTCAATTATGAAACGGCAATATTTTTTCGTTCCAGTTTTGAATTGTTTAGAACAACATATATTCACGATTTTACCTGATATAGACTGATTGTTCCCTGCATGTTTGACATAGAGGATTCCCATCCAAAACAAGTTCAACAACTTGCGAACCTTTGAAAGGATCCAAACTGCGGATTCTTTCAAGCTAAAAAAGATAATAATTAGAAGTTGGTATCTTTTATTTTTGTACAGAATAATCTGAACATCACTTACTCTGTTTTCTGCAAGATGCAAAACCTTAAGGTTTGGTAAATTTGCATTCAATTTTCTTAAAAGAATTAAAATTTTCAGTCCATTGTTGTCAAGTTTCAGAGCTTCTAATGTTGGTGTATTTTCTGACATAATTTCGATGACTGCTAACAAAATTTCAGGCTTAATTAGTGCACAAAAGGAGTCCAGCAAGTTTGGATCGCTGTGAAACTGAGACAGATCCAGAGCCTTTCCGGCGATATTGTAACGTCCCTCCATTGCCGTTTTCATTTTAGCTCTCAGTTCAGGAGTAATTTTTATGGTATGTGGAATACCAGGATTCACACGAATCAGCAATTTAAAACCATCCGGACACTCAATTTGTCTATCCATTTCACGTAATTTCTCTGCCGCTTTATGACCTTCCATGAAAAATGTGACGGCAGTATTATTGGTAGTCCACTAAAAAACACAATATAACTAATCAGACAATAAAACTTTAAATAACAAGTTAAATTCAGTAATATAATCAAATTATATTTTTATGCTTTCGACGACTTTTATCGTCTTCTTCAGAAATTTATTTAATATAAACAAAATAAATTACATGGAAACAGGGAACAAACACATTGTCATTTGATACAACCTAAGATCCAAAAGATCGTGAGTTAAGGAACAACCTATACTGAATTTCCGTTAAATAGGAAAAACTTAACTCCAATGTGTGCAGTGGGAACTAGACTAGTAAATGGCTGTAGATGTTGCTTAAACCGTCTATATCTGTCTTCCTATTCTTTGCGCTCTTCTCTCTTGTAATGCATATCATTTCATGAAGCAGTCGATCTTTGTAGTTAGTAACGGATTTTATTATTTTGGCGTTTTTAAAATCTGCATCATGCCCATCAACTAGAACGTGTTTAGCAATAGCTGTAGATTCGGGCTTATTACAGCGTATACTTGAAATGTGTCCACTCATTCTTTTTTGAAGCCAATGGTTTGTTTGTCCAACATATACCACATTGCAGTTATTGCATTCGACCTTGTATACTAAATCCGACCTCTTCTCGGAAGGTACAGTGTGTTTTAATTTAGTATAAAGTTGACCAATGTTATTAGTGGGCTTGAAGGTTGCACTGGTTTTGTAAGGTTTTAATATAAACCTTTAACATATAGCATAACTGCAAAGTTGGAAACTTCTTTCTTCGTGGTGTTACCATTATATAGTTTGTTAACACGATCCTTGATAATTCTTTTCACCAGAGGTCCAGGGTAACCGTTCTTGAGTAAAGTTTCTTGGGCAATTTTTAAGGTCTCTTTCCTGTAGTCGCCATGGGTTAATTTTAATGCTCTATCAATAAGTCCCATAGCTGTGCCAATTGCTTGGCTTCTGTGGTGATGTGAGCTATAGTTAAGGTATCTTCCCGACCAAGTTGTTTTTTGTGTCCATTTATACTTCAGGTGATTCGTTTCATGGATAAGTTGTATGTCTAGAAAAGTTATTTTCTTGTCTTCTTCTTTCTCAATAGTGAACTGAAGACGTGGATGAAATCCGTTGAAGTGGTTAACTATAAAAGCTTCGTAGTTCTTTGGTATGGCAGTGATAATGTCGTCAACATAGCGTTTGTAGAACGGAAGTTTAAATGGAAGTTTGGATATCCGGTCTTCTTCCAGAATTTCCATTACCAGATTTGAGATTGTTGCTGATATGGGACTTCCCATAGCGGTACCAAAAATTTGCTGATATATTGTCCCATTATATTGGAAGTATGTTGTCTCCAAACATAGCTTAAGGGCACTGTGATAATGGATAAATTAGACTACGATGATAAAACGAACGCTTTAGTCAATGACAACACCACATATAAAATTTTAAAGAAAGATCCTACTAACAATCTACAAATAAAGAATAACCAGCTTATATCAAATTGGGAGAAATACAATTACATTGATAAAACTACCTCCATTAAATTAAAAATAAACAGCGCACTTCCACCTAAAATATATGGATTACCCAAAATTCATAAGATTGGAACACCACTTAGACCTATAATTGCCAGTATCAAATCTCCAACTTATAAATTATCTAAATATTTATCAAAAATAATCTATAATATTTTAGGTAACTCCGAATATTACACCAAAGATTCGTGGACATTCATTGAAGATATAAAGAAATTTAGTATACCTAATGATTACATACTAATATCATTAGACGTCAAGTCGCTCTTCACAAACATTCCAGTTGATTTGGCAATTAATACTGTAGAAGGAAAATGGGATGATATCAAAATTCACACCAATATCCCTAAAGAAAAATTTCTGGAAGCCCTTAAGCTATGTTTGGCGACAACATACTTCCAATATAATGGGACAATATATCAGCAAATTTTTGGTACAGCTATGGGAAGTCCCATATCAGCAACAATCTCAAATCTGGTAATGGAAATTCTGGAAGAAAACCGGATATCCAAACTTCCATTTAAACTTCCGTTCTACAAACGCTATGTTGACATTATCACTGCCATACCAAAGAACTACGAAGCTTTTATAGTTAACCACTTCAACGGATTTCATCCACGTCTTCAGTTCACGATTGAGAAAGAAGAAGACAAGAAAATAACTTTTCTAGACATACAACTTATCCATGAAACGAATCACCTGAAGTATAAATGGACACAAAAAACAACTTGGTCGGGAAGATACCTTAACTATAGCTCACATCACCACAGAAGCCAAGCAATTGGCACAGCTATAGGACTTGTTGATAGAGCATTAAAATTAACCCATGGCGACTACAGGAAAGATACCTTAAAAATTGCCCAAGAAACTCTACTCAAGAACGGTTACCCTGGACCTCTGGTGAAAAGAATTATCAACGATCGTGTTAACAAACTATATAATGGTAACACCACGAAGAAAGAAGTTTCCAACTTTGCAGTTATGCCATATGTTAAAGGTTTAAGCAAAAAAAAAAAAAAAATAAAGGGAATATTAAAACCTTACAAAACCAGTGCAACCTTCAAGCCCACTAATAACATTGGTCAACTTTATACTAAATTAAAAGACACCGTACCTCCCGAGAAGAGGTCGGATTTAGTATACAAGGTCGAATGCAATAACTGCAATTTGGTATATATTGGACAAACAAACCAATGGCTTCAAAAAAGAATGAGTGGACACATTTCAAGTATACACTGTAATAAGCCCGAATCTACAGCTATTGCCAAACACGTTCTAGTTGATGGGCATGATGCAGATTTTAAAAACGCCAAAATAATAAAATCCGTTACTAACTACAAAGATCGACTGCTTCATGAAATGATATGCATTACAAGAGAGAAGAACGCAATGAATAGGAAGACAGATATAGACGGCTTAAGCAACATCTACAGCCATTTACTAGTCTAGTTCCCAATGCACACATTGGAGTTAAGTTTTTCCTATTTGACGGAAATTCAGTATAGGTTGTTCCTTAACTCACGATCTTTTGGATCTTAGGTTGTATCAAATGACAATGTGTTTGTTCCCTGTTTCCATGTAATTTATTTTGTTTATATTAAATAAATTTCTGAAGAAGACGATAAAAGTCGTCGAAAGCTTAAAAATATAATTTGATTATATTACTGAATTTAACTTGTTATTTAAAGTTTTATTGTTTAATTTCTCACAAGTTAAGATTTATATATTTATATAACTAATCAGTTGACAAAAAACTTCTCGCATCTAAGCAAAACTTACCAAAAATGGAATGAAAGGTGTCGGTTCCACTAAACTGCTTAATGTTGAAACCACAAATTCTTTATCGTACTTATTACCATAGGGTAGCTAAAAAAATGTATGATAAACTTTGGAACGGTCACTTGAAAGGTTAACTTACATAAACACGATACCAATTACTGCTGCTTTCGATTAGCCTGGCCATATTCCTTATACCCAGTGCGGGCGACCCTTGCCTGCCACCCCGTCTTCTGCCCGAATTGTTAACAACTCTTTTACTCTTTGCATCGTCAAAATTAAAACCACTCATGTCGACATCTTCCTCTTCCAAGTGGGATCGTATCGATCTGGACCAATCTTTTTGTTGGCCCTTTTTAGTATTACCGCGTATACCGCCATATCTGTTATTTTTAAATGTCACACGACGAATATTACCTTCGTTTTCACCTCGTTCGTGATCTGAAACCATAACCAAGCAATGTAAATAGGAAAACCTTGAGCAATACTACAATGTGACGTCGACTTACCATTGTGTGGTTTATTCCAAGTCTGATTACTATATTTGCCTGGTTTAGGCATATTGTTGGCTGCGTGAAATTACTTAAAATGTAAAATTTTAACTACGAATACACGTTTTCGGCAAGAAATTATTAGTTTTGCCAAGGTTTTGCCTCGAATGACGTATTTACACTTCTATCGGTTAGTACCAACCACATAAATGTTCACACTAAATAACTAAGTTTTAACAACAGGAAAGTTTTAATACCGAGTGCGACAAATGACATTGAAAATTAAAAAATGTAAATTATGAAATTATGTAGTATCTAGAAGATCTAGAATATAGAAGCTGGTTCAGAACTCGAAAGTTTTATTGTACCTGGATAATTTCGCAAAAAAAACAGAGGTTCCTGCAAATCACTGCCACTTCAACGTGGTATCCTCTTTAAAATTGGATTTGAAAACAAAATCCAACGCCTCCGACCATCTAACGTCGTTCAAAATAAATATATAGTAAACTACAGTAAATATTGGTTCCAATTTTCAAGACACTGTAGTTTAAATTGGCCAACTCTTCAAATTGGAAATTATAAATCAAGGACAGTCGCCTGAAGTATTCGCTTTCGTGCTCGATGTAAGGAAAGAAGGTGAAATCTTGAAGCCAATTTAGTTTTCTGTCTCTTTTTATAGTTTTATTGCTGTCTACTGGTGCCCAGCAATTAAAATTAAAATAAAAACATTTTAATTACAATAAATTGCTGATGTAAATTCTGGAGGGCATGACCTCCAAACTCGCCGATTAAAGAATTGTATGTCGGTTCTGCATACATATTGTCGTGTTTTTTTATGTACAAGAATGGGGGTGTGACTAACTATCTACATTTTATTTATCTTTAATTTTGAAAATTTAATTTTTAATTCTAAATATTTGTAGTTAATAAACTGCTGGTGTACTGGAGGGCATTGAATACCCCCAGACCCTCCGGTTTGGGCAGCTAAATTTTTTTGTATGCATGCTGTCGTGTTACTCTCATATCCAGGGCGGAGAGGGAGACTAGTAACTTTTTAAACTGCATTTGTTAAAATAATTTTATGTTTGTTTAACTTTGAAAATTTTATTTTTAATTGTAAATTTCCTAGTTTTTTAGACAAACTTTGCATTTCTCAAACCGGGGGTCTGAGGGGCTTGGAATGCCCTCCAGTACATCTGGAATTGTGTTAAATTGTATTCCATAATGAAATTAGTAGTGCACTGGAGGGCATTTCATGCCCCCCAGACCCCCCGGTTTGATCAATTAAAAATTTTTGTATGCATGTTGTCGTATTACTTTCATATCCAAGGCGAAGAAGGAGATTAGTAACTTTTTAAACTGTATTTGTTAAAAAAAATTTATGTTTGTGTTTTCCTAGTTTCTCAGGGAATATTCAGAACCAGAAATAGAAAGTTCGTGCGCATATTTTCTGATTAACTTTATGAAATAAAGAAATTCCACATTTTGAGAAACCAAAATACATTATTTACAGGTCGCAGAAATATACACTGGAGGTCGGGGAGACACAAATCAAAATTTTTATTTCTCAAACCGGGGGGTCTGGGGGGCATGGAATGCCCTCCAGTACATCTACATTCTTGGTACTTTTTTCCAGGTTTTCTGACTAAATTTTTGAAAAAATTATTTATTTTTATTTTTATTATTTTTTCGAAAATATCCTCCCCCTCCGAAATTAGGAATATGACCTCCTCTACTCAGGATTTTAAGATTTTTCTTTTTTTCAGTTCAAGAACATTGGTTTCTATAACACGTAGGTTTGGAGAGGGCCATCTTCTGCTTATGATCACCCTTGATAGTCCAGTCAATAAAGGAAAAATACGGGAAATAATTCGTGTAGTGGCAAATTTTTGTACATTGGTAGGGGAGAGTGTCATGAACAACATACTAAAAGTCCTGACCGATGGTGGGAGAGCGTTGGGGCGAGGAGGGGGTAAAACGTCACTTTTTCACGTTTTTCTTGAATAACTCGAAAATCGCGACTTTTAGCGAAAAAGTGTTCATATACAAAATTAAACTTCATAAAATTTCCTACGGAAATGGTTTTATTCATTTTTCTTCTAGAGTGAATAGTTAGCAATATAAAGGGGGTGGAAACATCACAGATTATTAAAGATGGTATTTTAATCCTAATGCATAAAATCCCAGCACGCTGCTGCTGCTCATGCTACAGCGTGTCATTTTTTGGTGAGAAAAAAGAAACACTCTGATTAGTTGATTGTTTTACCAACCTAAAAATATATTAAATTAAGACTAAGAATATTAATCCAAACTGGGAAATTCAACTTTCGGATAGAAAAAATTAAGACTTGGAGAGCATTTAGAAATTTAGAAATTAATTAGAAAATAAACCCAAAATAATAAAAATCAAAATTGTAAACCGGGGGGTCTGGGGGGTGTGGAACACCCTCCAGTACATATATAATAAAATTCCCACTCTTCCAGAATACCTACAAAAGAGAGAGTGACTATACAAATTTCGTCAGAAAAAGCTGGAAAATTTTTTGTTTTTGAACAAAAGGGAGGGAAATTAAAGCATTCGGCAAACTTCTCCAAGTATTTTAAAAGAGTGGAAATCCTGCGATATGTACTGGAGAGTGTTCCACACCCCCCAGACCCCCTGGTTTACAATTTTGACTTTATATTTTTACAATTAACTTTCAAAGTAACACATAAGTTAAAATTGTAAACCGGAGGGTTTGGGGCAGTGAAACACCCTCCAGTACATATAATTTCCAGCTCACGAAATTTGTATAGTCGTTCTCTTTTTTGTAGGTATTCTGGAAGAGTGGGAATTTTATTATATACGTACTGGAGGGTGTTCCACACCCCCCAGACCCCCCGGTTTACAATTTTGATTTTGATTATTTTGGGTTCATTTTCTAAATAAATAGAACCAAAATAGCTCTCCAAGTCTTAATATTTTCTAGCCGAAGGTTAAATTTCCCGGTTTGGATTAATATTCTTAGTCTTAATTTAATATAATTTTAGTGTTTCTTTTTTCACCAAAAATGATACGCTGTAGCAGGAGCAGCAACAGCGTGCTGGGATTTTATGTATCAGGATTAAAATACCATCTTTAATAATCCGTGTTTCCACCCCCTTTATATCGCTAACTATTCACTCTAGAGGAAAAATGAATAATACCATTTTTGTAGAAAATTTTATGTAGTTTAATTTTGTATATGAACACTTTTTCGTTAAAAGTCGCGATTTTCGAGTTATTCAAGAAAAACTAGAAAACGTGTCGTTTAACCCATTCTCCACCCCAACGCTTACCCCCCACCGGTCAGGATTTTTAGTATGTTGTTGATGACACTCTCCTCTACCAATGTACAAAAATTTGCGACTACACGAATTATTTCCTCTATTCGACCTTTTTTGTCTTCGTTGACTGGACTGATCCTGAGAGGCACTTGATATGAGTATTGACTATTATTCGCAACAATAGAGAAGCAGTTCTCCATGGGCACTCAAAAATATTCAAAAATTCGACTGGACGCTTTTTGTTAAATATTTCTATGTCCGGTACTGGATACCTGGATAGCATGTGCAGGTCATTGCCTAATTATGTTTACATAATAATGTAATTTAGAAAATTATATTTTTGCAATTTGTAGTCCCTAATTAAGTTATAATAATAAAAATTAGATATAGACACCGCATTAATACATTGAGTAAATTAATTTATTACTTTCGGTATTGCTTTTATCGATAAGAGCCAACAATTTGCATTTGCTAATCAAGTCGTGCGAATTAGCCATTGTTTAGTAATAGACCAACCTGTAAGTTTGAATGAGCGACAGCATAAAAAAATTAATTTTAACTACAAATAACAGAGCTTGAAATGTAGATTTACAGAGCTGTTTTGGCACTTCGACACGAAATTATTTTTCGGGTTAGTAGGCTCCATCGGATTAGTTCTACTGTTTAAAACTGCGGAATTTCACAATTTAGTTTTGATTAAGGCAGAATTAATTAGTGATTCGAACAAGGTCATCTTCATCAATTTGTATGTGTGTATGTCTCAAAACATTAATTTATTAGTGGGGTTTCAGAATACAATTCCGTTGAGCAAAGTCCGAAAATTGCGTAGAAACAGTCTAGCGTTATGTAATCGAAAGAAGAAAAGTTTAGTGTTAATTTTAAATTTCCCCCTGTGCCGGTGCTGTACGCCGTAATTACAATTAAAACCAAACGGCTAACTATCAAAGAAAAACTAACAACTTTTAATTGCCTACTTATCAGTATTAAAAAAATCTTCAAAATGTCAACAGTGAGAAATGAATCTAATAATACGCAGACGTTTGTATTTTGTACCAAAGAGCAAATGCCAGCTACTAAATTTAAAAGCAATGTGTGGCAAATATTGCCAGCGGTTGTAGGTGAGTTACATTTTTTTTCCAATTTGTTTGTACCTATATATATATGTAGTATAGAAGCTCTATGTGGGTTAATGCGGGTCAAAACTGTCGGAGGTCTGCTGTGTACTCAAATTAAACTGTTGACCAAATAGTTCCGTGCGGGGAATCACAAGAATAGTGCTAGCGGAAAAAATCAAAATAATTTTTTTCCCAAAAACTTAACCCCCCCCCTCCGGTCGCGTTAAACGTCGCTATTCCAAAAATATCCGGAATTTTCCGACTTGCACATTATAAAAATTAAAGTTTGAAACTGGTAGTGTTTGCGTTTTAACAAAAAATTGCTGTCTAGCAATAACATAAAACAATTTTGTAGCAATCAAAACAATGCGGTAATATGTTACCTGTCCTATCGTACTATTTGCAATAATTTTGTAATCTCTGACGTAGAACTGATTAATTCCATATCGTCTCGACTGCACGAGCAAAATTAATCATGAAAATTGCTAACATTCCGAGATAAAACATTTCTGAAATATCACACCACCAGTAAACAGACCTATCAGTAAGTAATATTCAGGGGCGGAACTACCGGGGTACGGTAGCTGCAACGCACGCGGGCCCCCTGCTAAAAGGGCCCCCAGTTGTACTGGGACATTTTCAAAAATATATAAATAAAAAGTTTTCATATGAAGATAAATCACACAACGTATATACACACACACACACACCTTTGGGTTTTCAAACCGGGGGGTCTGGGGGGTATGGAATACCCGATAAAATGTAGTCTGGCGCCTCAAGAGTAAAAACGAAGGTAGATTTGGAAAATTTATCATAATTATGTAATTGTGGTGATTGTAACACGAGCCGAAGGCGATTCACGTTGCTGGTTAAAAACGACTACTTTATGCACTTGGTACATAAATAACTATTTTTTAAACGTTAAAGTAAACTCGATTTTCTTTTATTTCCTAAAAGTTTTTGGGATTTCTTCAAATTTCCCGTTCGTTTTTTACTAATAAGTGAAAAAATGATAGAGAAATGGGAGAAAAAAGGAAATTTGTGAAAATCTAGATTAGACTATAGAAAGACTATCTCTTTTTTGCTTTTTCCATTTTCTGAGATTTCAATGGCTTTAAAAATTTTCCGGATTTTTTGAGATACTTTAGATTTTTCCATCTCCTAGAGTTTTCTGCATTTCTCTCGATTTCTTATTTACTGAAATTTTCTCGAGTTTCCTGATATTTTCTTGAGATTTTCTATATTTCTACAAATTTTCTAAGAATCGGTTTGTCGAGATGTCTTAGAATTTTCCAAAATTTCTTCAAATTTCCCTTCACTAGTACACACAATTTTTCCGGAGATTGCCCTTTAGTTTTGTACAAACTGGAAAATGGAAGGGAAAATCGTGATATACAAAAGTGAAAAGAAATTCAAGCAAATTTTAGGGTACCTATCTTAGGAAATTCTATGAAATCTTAGTAAAACATAAGAATACTATTTTCTTCTTAAGGAAATGTCGGGAAATTTAGGAAATCTTTAAAACACTATAGATAAATACTTTTATTTCCTTTTTCAATTTTCTGAGATTTCCTTGGCTATTGGCTATCCTAAGATTTTCTAGAATATTCTAAATTTCCCCTTTTCTAAGATTGCCTAGTAAAGGCAGGTACAACGGGATAACACCCCCCCCCCCCTTGAGCCATAAAAAATGACTAGATCCGCCCTTGGTTTTAGGTTTCAAGGATGTATTAGACTACAATGATTTCATAATTTTGAGATTTCTGCACAAAATTGTGTGCGAAATTGTCTATCATTGGTGCGCATGAAGAGATTAACGAGATTATCATCACAAAGAACTTTGGGGCTTGGGATCGGAAAGTAAAATAACAACATTTAAAACTCCAGCGGAGTCAAGGTCACGCGTACTTATGCAATAGGAAATAATTTTGCATAAAAATATTTTTCGTTCTTTTTTTATTAATTTAATTATAATTAATTTTTTGACCTAAATTAATTTATTAAATAAATCAGGATTTAAAAATCGCTCAAGACTTTTACATATTTAAATAACAAATAATTGTATGTTATTTAATATATTGATTAGTTACAGAGGGGGCCCGAACCCCCTACTCCCCTCCGCCGTAAATACACCACTAGTTATTCGCGATCCCACTTCTTGGGAAAATCTTGAAAAGTCAGGAAAAATTTAAGATTTCCCTAATTTTGGCAGGGATGTAATTTCTCATTTTTTAATTTTAAAATGTAATTTTAATTAAAATTACTGATTTTAATTTAATTTTAAAATTAATATTTTTTTGCTTTTTTATTTTATGATTTATCGAAATACTAGATTATCTCATTATATTTTTAATGGTTTTAAATTTGTTTAAAAGATTGCCAAGGTCGCAGTACAATTGGGGGCCCTTTAGCCGGTGGCCCGCGTGCATCGCACCCACCGCAACCCGGTAGTTCCGTCCCTGTTATGAGGTAAATTGCAGACAGTTTTAAAATGAAATTCTAATTAAATTGTAATAATTTGGTTTTATTTCCTTAAATAGTTAAGTATAAACAAATGAAAACTTGTTTGATGAAGCTACCGCAAGTTGATCCAACAATTTATATGCTGCATAATATTTGCTATGTTCATTAGTAGTGCAAATATAACTTATTTGTGTTCTCCTTGTTTGCTAATTACTAATAATCATAATTAAACAAAATAAAAGGTTTAGAGGAACCGCTCCTAATGAAATTTTTAAATTCTTGTCCACAAAACACTGGCGTACCTAGAGCTTTTGCCGCCCGGGGCGGGCTTAAAATTTGCCCCCCCCCCCAATATATTTTTATAAAAAGAATTTTTTTATATTGTTTTATTTTTTAAAAATTCTATAAAAATATGTTTGTAAAAAACGAAGCAAAATGCCGCCCCTAAAAATGTGCCGCCCGGGTAGTCCTTCCCTCCCTCCCCCACCTAGGTACTAAAGGTATTAAAGACCTAGGTATTAAAGACCTAATACCTGGTTCAGTGGCGGCTGGTACGTGGAGAGCGAATGGGACGCCGCTATCGCAACCTAAGAAATAATAAAGTTACTTCTTTAGCCAATCTCTAAATTGCTTATAAATTATGTTGTTGTTAGTGGTACACGAATATATCAATATTGTTATACTTAAAGCTCTTATCTATAGCTGATAATACAAAAAATTATTATAATTGCTATTAGTCATTAAGATAATTGCTATTCAAATTATATACTCGAATTACATTTTTCATTTGGCATTCCACACATTCTACTTGAATGTCATTAAAACTGCATATTGTTTAATTATGTTGATTGAATTATGTAAGTACTCAATTAAGGGAAATACGTGCAACGATTCATTAAGCGCAAAAAATTTTCTTGCTGGCTGTATTCAAACAATTTATAATTACTTAATTACTTACACATTGAATGCATACGAAATTAAAATTAATATTAAACAATTGAATAAATAAATGCGTTTCCTTCACTATCTATATCATTGATTCGGTTGGTTCAATTTAAAAAAATTAAAACTGCAATTTCCATGACGGCTACTGTATGGATATGTTGGTAATGGTGTTTTTTTGCTTACAGGTTCCTTTATAGGCTTACCCTTTGGGATAATGTTGGGATGGCCTTCGCCGACATACCCAAAGCTTCTGGCCACTTCCTCGCCAATCCCAATCAGCATAGACCAAAGCGCAATGATCGCTGGTTTCCTGATGATCGGTAACAGCCTGGGAACACCATTTTCCTCGTGGTCATTCTTGGGCACCAAGTACGGCATGGTGTTGGGAACCTTCTGCATGCTGATCGGCTGGATCGTAATGTATTTTGCCTACAACATCTACTTTTTATTAGCAAGCCGAATTTTGATTGGGCTAGGTTTTGGATACGCAGTTGGCCAACTCAAAATCTACATCAAGGAGTTGTGTACGCCAAGCCTTGCGATAACTCTGACCAAGCTCATCACGTTTTACGCATTTTTCGGCGTGATCGTAGCCTTTGTATTGGGCTACTTCGTGACCTTCACCGATTTTTCCTTGGTCGCCATAGTAACCACCAGCGTAATTTGGTTTGTTTTGTTTTTCTTGCCCCACACGCCAAAAGAGTACTTAATTTTCGGAAAAATACGCCACGCCCGCAGAATTTTACGCTACCTCAAGCCGACGACCAACGTGGAACACGAAATACAAAATTTGAACATAGCCATCAGTTCGGAACCAAAAAGATTGAGTTTCTTCCAAATGTTGAGGGACAGCGAGATGAGGAAAAAAGTTGCTGTTGTTGGCCTCCTGACCTTTTTTATGCAGTTCAGCGGTGCCCCCGCCACGATAGTTTACAGCCAAATCATTTTTAGCGCTAGCTTCACTCCGTATCCAGAATTTTGTGCAATGTTTTACGCCATTTTGTTCTTTGCTTCCAACCTGATTGGCGTGTTTTGTTTCAAAAATGTTAACCGGAAGTTGTGTTTGCTTGTATCCAGTATTAGTGTGACCTTTGTGTTAATTTTAAATGTGATTGTATTTTACATGAATTTTAATAAAAATTATTGGAGATTCTCTACCTTAGTTGCGTTATCCTTGTACATATTTTTCCACAGCATAGGATTGGCCGTGACGCCGTTCGTGTTGGCGCAGGAGTATTTTCCAGAAAAAGCACGCAGAGTCGTCACCCATTTTCAGATTATGCAGCATTCCGCACTGGCACTGATAATCACAAAAATTTTTCAAGTATTATACGATAAGTTTGATTTATATGTGCCATTTTGTTTGTTTACTTGTGTGTCTTTAGTATCCACTTTATTTATTTCGGTATTTGTTCCTTTTAAAAATAGGGAGGACGTCGCAACTCTACGAGTTAAGCTTCCTATGTACACGTAAATTGTAGTAACTTACTGTGATTAATTATACTGTAATTAGTTAGGTACTTAATGTTTCTCAAATACAATGTTAAGGTGCGTACACACTTACAAGAAACTCAAAATCGGGCTGCTATGTTGCATTGTACATACCTACAATACTTGTGATGATTTAAATAAAGACATTCCGTCCTAAACTTGACGTTTTTCCCTAATGTTTTTTTATTGCAAGTGTGTACGCACCTTTAGACGCTATCGGCACAATAGGGTTGATATAGTACACGCATAATTTTAATTTACTCCAGTTGGTCGACTACTTTATTTAATTCATAAATTACTACAAAAATATAAATATTATGTTCAATGGACTGAATTACTGATCTCAAAACACAAGGAACCACCCCGCAACCAGCAACACTGCGCAGAGATCGAAATTCTGTCTTTCGCGCAGTTATCGCTCGCGGTGGTTCCCTAGAACCGCAAGTCTCACCAGCCCGGGAAAAATAAAATTATGCCCAATATACATGCAACGCAATACTTAATTTTTTTAGCAATTACAACAACATTAATTAGTTTAATTAGTAGAAAATAATCGGCTTCTATATTGGTGTAATTGTAATAATAACTATTATTATTGTAAAATTATTAAATATAATTCCACGAATATATAGGGTACTTATACAAAAAAGTATTACCTTACACCGTAGACTCAAACACTTTTTAGAAAAATTTTGTTAATTTAATTTTATAGTTAATTAGTAAGAAATATATAAATAAATATTTTCTTAACTTAGTTTTGATTTTTGATAATACGAATTATTTGGCGATGTGTCTCTAGCGGTATTTTTCTCTGTGTAACATTCAACTGATAAACAAAGTGTAAAATCATTAAATCAAATTCATTACCCATGACTGTTCGCAAATTTGTAACCCCATCATTTTAACAAACAATTACAACCTCCCTTGGATGATACAAAAAGGTAAATCGGGTTCAACAATATCAAATCTCCAAATGGTCAACCAATTCCACCACCACAATTACAAATTAACAAAATCATTTTTTTATCGTCCGATCCAAGTCCTACAGCCCCTCAAAAGAAATAAATTTTAAGTTAGTTAAAACTCAGCTTTAACTTCAACTGGCACTTTTGACAGGATAATGTTGTTTGCTGTCATCAACTCATCGTAGATCAACAGCAACCCCACACGTAATCTGCCCCAAAGTAAATTACTCTCAAAACCAACCTTCAAACCCCGCAAAAATATAATTTATTTAATTTATTATTATAGTAGCCATATTATTATCCCTGGAAGTCCTTTGTTCTAAGTAAAGGTATAGCGGCCTTTAGAAGGGTTCTTTTGGAATATAGCTCGGTGGTTTGCCTTTGCCTGCTGAGGGAAGACGGTCAAAATAACGTTTTCGCTCCGCTCCAGGGATATCGGCTTAACAGTCGACGTACGTAAGCAACAGGCCAATTTATAGTTTATGATTAAGTTAGGAGGCCAATTTTCAAACCCCCGCGTTAGTACCTGATGTTTAGATGGGCGATTGTAAGTTCCACCGGTGGTGGACCGACATGTACGAAGGTAAAGGCTTATATTTAATTGAAATTCACAGAATACTTCATAAATATATTAAACAATTTTTCAACGTTATCGCCGTCGAGATCAAGACATTTCTGTAGTCGGGGCACCAGCTTTTATGCGTCAGGGTCATAGACCTCCATCGCCTAATCTCTCCAGCCACTTTTTGCCTTTGGAAAAACGTTTCCCACCCAAAAGCTCCGTTAGTTTAGTGAAAAAGTGATAATTCAAAGGCCCCAAGTCGGGTAAATAGGAGGAAGGATGACAATATCCCATCCAAACGATGTCAGCAGTTCCTGTGAAACTCGCACGGTGTGGGGCCTGGCGTTGTCATGCAGAAGGCTGACTCCTCAGGTTCTGAATGACTCTACATTTCTTTAAGGTATAGCAATAAGCCTCAGCATTAATGGTACTCCTTTTAGGCATAAAGTCCATCAAAAGGTCCCCCTTACGGTCTCAAAATGAAGATGAATGAAGCCACTGAGGTGATTGGATTCTAGAGTGTAAGTTCACGGACGGGAGTGCGCGATGACCTCTCCATCGGAAGAATTTACTGTGACTGAACAAAATGGCCGACAAACACACGGGAACAAACAAATTGATCATTCGGATCCAGGTGCGCCAACTTTAAAACAAAAAATTTCCCCGGCTTCAGAGACTTTGTAACCTTACTATCTGGATGACCCTCCTATGTTCCACCGTTCTGTTTCGGTCAATATTATCCCACATGGAAGTGATAGTCTGATAAGATAGTGGATAGTCAATTAAGTCTAGATGAGTGGTTTTCAATGATTCCATGCCTTCAAGTTCTGGCGGCTACTTAGATCTACCATTTTCGGAGAATATTAATAAATAATAATAATATTTTAAGTTAACACTGATGGAATTTACATGTTTTGGCAGGGTTCCTATTTGACTAGCAGTCAAAATTTTTCTTTAGCGAAATTGTCCGTAAAAAAGAGATTTCCGCGCAAAGATATGCATCCGCTATGTAGGTTAGTGTAAGTTCATGATTTTAATTTAGCCTGTTAAAATGAGATATCCGCGCGAAGATATGCATCGGCTATGTAATTGCCCCGTTGTACTCCTACTAATACTTCATAAATTACCCTGAACCAAATCGGTGGAATGCTCTACGTTGGCCATTTAAGGCTTGGGGATTAAATATCAACCATTGGTGGAAAAGTACGCCGTCCGGTGGAACTTACATGCTCACCGTAGCCTGCTTATCAAAACAAGAATTAAAAATAAACCATCGGTGGAACTTACTACCGTCCGCATTGATTCTAGCAAATAAAATCCTTTGCAAAACAATGGAAATCGAGCAGTAGCAGCTGGCACAGGGAGGATGATGGAGAACCGCCGGCCGTCTTAAAAATCTAATATTAAATTTTAAATACATAATAATAATTATGACCAACTAGGAATGATATTGTTTACATGCTGCTGACGGAATAAGCTCACAAGTTACTACTTTACGCTTTCAGTTCATGGTATACAGTGGACGTTTATCCACGATATTTCAGAACCAATAAATTTTATTTTTTTGTATTTGAAAAACATCGCGTAGTATTCGTTTGAATGCTTAAAACAATTGTTGTATCTATCACACATGGAAAGCCGCCCCAGTGGTTTTCTCAAATTATAGTTTTTTAAACTGACCGACCGTTTCAACTGTCCCCTCTCTGATTGCCCTTTGTTTTCTTTTGAACACAGTTACTGAGTTACCTCCCAGACCCCCTCCGGTTTGACATACCGAAGGTCTACGTGCATGCTCTCTGAATGATTTTATTAAAAAACAACCTTTTCTTCTTTTAGAATAAATACAGCTACATATCGCGTTCTACAAACGGCACATACCTGTACCTATACATCTACAAACGGTCAAGATATTATAGTGACGGCAATGGCGAAGTGCAGACAGCGAAATGCTGCTATTTGCTGCCTATGCCGCCATATAAAACAATATCTCTCAAAAAATGCAATGGGGCAGCACTCAGGTTGACAAACTTTTTCCTCTTAAAAGTTGTATGGATGAAAAAACTAGAAAACAAAAGAAAACGTTTATTCTAAAAACACATAATATTTATATTAAATTTTCCAATAATTCTGAAATTTTCAGTCATAATTAACAATAGAAATTCCAGAATATGAAATACTACAAGTAGTATTTAATATTTAACAAATAAGAAAAGTAAAATTAAAAATTCAAATTGAAGACTCTAGTTCCGACGTTAAAAATGTTTGTTACTTCACATTGAAGAGATGAAAGCAACAATTAGAAAAACACAATAGAGAGATCTTCCGAAGAAGAAAGCCCAGTTTGTACCGAAAATTTCGTTCACCCCCTCGAGGACCAACCGAATTCCCAATCTTCGATTGGTGCAGCCGAAAATCCACCCAAGGTGATAGCTGACAACTGATAGCACCAACAATAAGCCAGGCCTGAAATCAAACAATTCCTGTTCCCCTCATGGGGCCTGCAGAATTTTCCTCTACACGCTGGGAAACGATCAACCAGCTTTATTTTACTGTAGGTGCCCTGATAGATGTTAATCTAGCTGTAGATAGTGCGGAAAGCGAGGGACGTAAGTTCCGAAAAAAGGTTACAAAAAAAACAAAAAAAACAAAAAAATAATCTCTGCAAGAAGTGTGCTGCCAAGCGGCAGTTGCAACCGAACACCAAAAAGTCGGAGCTACTCGTCTCAATTATTATCCTTCGGAGAAACATAACTAAGAACGAAGAACCCAACTTAATTAAATATTAAGCTTTGTTAATATTTAACGTTGGAAAAATTTGCGAGCGAAGATAAAGCTATCAATAGATAACTCGCAATGAAAAAATAATTTACCATTGCAAATTATTTAAAATAATATTCGGCAATTCGGAAGCAATTACGGGATTTCCAGTCAACTCAAAACCACAGATCGAACGAGTAAAAGAACATCGTCAAAATTAGGTGCTCCCCACAAAGTTTCAAAACAAAAATGCAAAAGAACTTACTCAAATTCGACGAGCACATCAAAAACACTTTCACACTTACGAAAGTTCACATCAAAGTCCCGGAAATCGCACTCTGGCGTTTTCAAAACGCAAACTCCAATTCCCCCCAATCAGACTATTCAACAATTAAACAAATTGCAAAAATTTGTTACAAGTTCAAATATTCAATATAAGCAGTTCCAAAGTTACACGGAAATAATAAGCAAAAATCAAATTCATTACCCCACGATAAACGGCTACTGCCTAATTCGTAACTTCGTAGATGTAATAAGAATAAATTACTATTCAAATCGCTTATTGATACCCTTGCGAACCAAGAATACAAAAAAAATTATATTATTGTAAGTAATAATAATTAACAGTGGCGCAGCCAAGAAGGAGGCTACAGCCCCCCCCCCTCCCCAGACACTCGCCCTGAGTTATTTCGGAAATGCCGTTCTTTAATTCCCACTTCAATTTAAAGGTAGGTAACAGCGGCAAACAATAATTATTATACTCGAAAATAAGATAACCACGCCCCTTTTTCCGATATTGAAGTATAATCTGACGTTTAAAAGTATGCTATACACTAGAACAAATTTTAAAAAATTTCAAGTTTCTAAGTTTTTTTTGTCATTGTCTTTTACCACAACATACGGATATATAACTAACTCATTTTGTTTACATGGTTGTCACGTTTTCCAAAACCTTCTAGTGACGTCACTGGGCTTTTAAAAATTCATTTTGGGTTTAATATTAATGGCACAGAAAAATTAAAAACACCAATCACATTCTTTTAACACAAACTTAAAAAAAAATGTTTTAATGCATGAGAATTCCTCATTCCTAGGTAGCCGAGAGTAGAGGGGCTATAGAACACTAGACCACTTTTCAGTAAAATGTTTTAAATCCAAATTTGATTAAATAAAATTTTGATTTGGGGATTGATGAGATGCGGACAAAGATGTTGGGGTTGTCATTCACGATTTGATGTATTCTCCAAGTTTTATGATCAAAGACCATGGCTGAGGGAAACCCCTCTTTTATTTTAAAAAATTAAAATTTCAAATGTATGCGATTAAATTAAAATTAAAAGAAAAATAATAATTATCTTTGAGAGATCAAAAAATATATTAAATATTTTTCAATAGATTCAGTTGTTTTAAAAAATAAGATATATATTATGTAATTAAAATTATGAGACGGAGGTAGCAAGGCATTTTCATTTCAAACGGTGAGACAGCCGAAGATCTTTGATAATAAACAATTTGAAAGCTCATAAATTCGATAAGGGGAAAATCGACTGAATATTCATGCAGCTCTTCCTTACATTAATGTGACAGTGACGACTGATATTCTGCCGACCAGAAACCACTTGCAACTCCTTGAAAAGCAAGTAAGGCAGTCTCGTCCAAGTTGTAGAGAAGTAACCACAACCTCATCATTCAATTCTCATCAACGCAACGCGAGGGAATTAATTGCACAGCGGTTTTTTAATTAGCGCGAGCGGAAAACTCGTCGAAAAGAAAATTTTATTTTTAATTGGTTTTTCTTATCCGATCAGTTAGTTCTTCTTACCTATGGAAATTTAAAAGTTGCCGAGTTTTCACAACGAATCCGAAATTTTCCAGTAAGTTTTTAATAATATAATTTTCAAAAATAAAAAGAAAAACTTTCAAAAACCTGTAGGATTTGTTTTGTTACGTAACGTTTATGTTTAGAAAGTTGTAATACAAATTACAGAATTAAATAAATATTTGATTGGATTTTGAGTTAAGGTCGGGATCAATTGAACGCAATCGACGCAACCAATGTTAGTACATAACAGCAGCATTCAGATTTGATCCTGACCTCCTCATATTTTGATAAATAAAAACAACTTGATAAAGAGGCACAGTTTGGTACAACATAAATTCAAAATGCTTGTTTTCTTAATCAAAATTTAATGATATGCAATAATTCTGTTTATATTGCAGTCTGTAATGGACAATTAAACATAAACAATACATTTTAACCGCAGGTGATTAATTCCAATAAAATTACAAAAATTTAATTTACAGTAAATACAAAAAAAGTATCTAGTTAATTCCTATATTATATAAAATTCAGAAAATACGCACTGGGTATGTAGGTATATTCTATTTTTACATTCTCAAAATAAAATAAAAAAATTATTTTTACTACTCTAATGGATTTTTTAATTGTATATTATATTCGAGAGACGTGAGAAGACCACACGCATAGAGGAAAGATAATTACAACACAACATTTTCAGATTCGGATTAGCCACCTTTCAGAAAATTAATTAACAATTAATATTAATAGAATAATTAATAAATTGATCAATAAACAGCTCAACAGATTATTTTATTGGGTTATATAGAAGATTTCCAAATGCTTTTCATGAAAAACTTTAAACATTCAAATGTCAGTCAGGGTGACTATTGCACTCCAGACGCGCATGAATAGATTAACGAGATTCCGCCCTCGCGACATGTTCCAAACAAAAAACAATTAAATTTTCTGAAGAAAAACAATTTTTTACGAGCACAAATCGCTTATTTTCCCATTTCTGTCTTTTTCGTAAAAACAATCTCTGATTTTGCCCTCCCGCCCGGGGCTGTTACCTCCGAAAACAACATTGCGAGCTGAAAATAGTTGCGTTAACATAGTTCACAGCAGAACATTCTGTAAAATTTCATATCTCTCTAGTGTTCCATCCAGGAGTATTTACTAGGACAGACTATTATATAAACAGGAAATTGGGGAAAGCCTAGGAAAACCAGTTAGAACCAGCTAGGAGAAATATTGTCAAAATATTTTCTTTAACTAGTGTAGTTAAATCATAAAAAACACCAACCTTGGTTATGTCCTGTGAGACGAGAACAGGAGTCTTGGCTGTAACTGTGGTGACGGCACTTTGGGAAAGCTGGAGTTTAAACTAACCCCCAGTGCGTACTGCTGCTTCCTATTTAACAAAATTAATCACAAAACACAAAATTTCAGTTAATGAAACCGGGGGGTCTAGGGAGAATGGACTACCATGTACCATCCAGTACCTACAAAAATGTGTGGAAAGAACATAAATACAAAGAATACAAACCAGTGTTTCTATCAGGCAATTTTCTCCGGGAGAGGCACAACTGAAAGAGCCGAATTTAAAATAGTATACTATGTATTCGATAAAATACAGAAAATTATAAAAATGTGGAGAAAACAACAAAAAAAACCAAACTTTTGTGCACCAAATTCCTTTTTCAAGATATTTGAAAGATTTCCTCGGGATTTCTTCTTGGATTGCCTTAAGATTTCCTTTCGAAAAGGCAAAAAAGAAAAAGCCAATTTATAGTACTATATTCATAAAATTTCCTGAGATATTCCTTCATTTGTATAACAAGTTTCCCCAGTGATTCCCCCCTTCAATATTAAGACCAGTAAATTAATGTGGAATTTTAGTGTACAAATTTGTGAAATTTTTGGAATCATAGAATTTTCTGTACAAGAATTCTTTTTCTATAATAAAATCAATCGCAGAACACACATACAAGCTTTCAGGTTGTGAAACCGGGGGGGTCTGGGGGGTATGGAATACCACTAATATCTGTATTCAAAAGAAAAGTGCAATACATAAAAGTAATGCCGTAAAATGTGGTGAATAGGAACAAAACTTCAACATTTGCTTAAAGAACAGACGCATAAGAAAAATCCATTCGTTTTTCCTAGGTTCGCCATAGAACTGGGAACTTACAAAAAAATAATAGATTTTACTTTTTCGTCATAATATTGTATCAGCTGTTCTTAAAACAATTTTTGAAGTTTTGTTCCTATTTACCCTACAGTTCCTATTCACCCCATTTTTCGGTATAGCCAAAACAATACTGATAGTACTCGAGAAAGAGTATATCTAGTAACCTTGGGGTATTAATTGTTTTTTCAGGAATATTGTATTATCCGGGGTTATCAAAATACATATACCACAGGTTTTTGCAGTTATCGCTGAAATTATTGTAGAATTGTAAAGATGGCATTAAAATGAAGCGCTTAAACTACGGATGAACCTAAATTTGTCCTTTGATTTAAAAAATAATGGATTTTAAAGTTACGATATTTCACATCAAGTCGGTATTTTGCTCATTTTGTCGACGGATAACAGGGTAACTATGCCCCCCCCCCAATAACCCATCAAAAACCAACAAGATCTACTACTTTTTGTTAAAATTTGAAAAATATACCTAAATTCGTGTGTGTAACTTTCACGAGTGATCGAAGCGAAGAAGGAAAAGTCTAGAGCCCGACCGGAAAACAACGGGTGTGTTTGCGCGGTAACATACCTGCGAGGAGAGGGACTTTTCCCGAGTAATCGCAGGTATGTTTATACGAGAGCATCGCGAGAAGGTTCATTTTTAATAGAAAGTCGAGTAGCTCCGAGCAACGTGCGGGACTTTTCCCTCCGAGTGATGTTCCCCGCCAAATACACCAGTCTCTCGAGTGTCCGGCTCTTGACTTTCCCTCGTTCGCTTCGCTCACTCGTGAACGAGGGTCGAATCTTGTGAAAGAGCTCGACACTCGAGCAATGGGTATATTTAACGAAGAACATCTCGACGGCCCCGGTTTGGCGGCTCGAGTCTCGCACGCGGCCAAGTGACTTACCCAAGAGTGATGTTCTTATCAAAATATGTTTATTTTTCAACCTCCTTTACATCCTCCATGAAATTGGCCGGAATCCGCTCTTGCTGTCGACGTTACGTGCGCTCCCGTTTCGCTATATCCGTAATTTCCGAGTTCGAGCGGTTTCGGGGATGTTTTGAATCCGTACTTTTCGAATTCTGGAGGTTTCAAAGATGTTTTAAATTAGTGCATATAAGTTCCTATTAATTTTTCAAAATAAATCCTGACTTGCAGGTTTTCCATGACTAAAATTGAAGATTTTTCCTGACATATCGAACCTTGATAAATTTACGTAAATAAAAAAGAAATTATAATTAATTCAGACCCAAAGTCTGAATTTGTTTAAATTTCTAAAATTCCCTGACTTTTCCAGAGCGGAAGCCCTGTGCATGGTCTTAGAGATCCATGTTTTTGAGTTCGAGCGGCCTACGGAATGTTTTTTTTTCAAAATAGTTTTGAGACCAATTCGCCTCAACTTTTGTTATTTTTTTTAATCTGTCGTTTAGAACGATTGTTTAATATAACTTAGAATCCAACAGCTTTGGAAACAACTTATAAATTGCCAAAGTTTGGCGAAAAACAATTGTTTTGGGCGGGGCTTACCTGATGGAAACAGCTAGTCAACTAATAGTCCAGTCAAATTAGGACTAAAAATCGGTGAACCTGGAGATAATTCCCGGAAGCAATCTTATTTTTTTAAACTCAAGGAGGGTTGTTTGCTAGTATAAATTTCGATTTTCGGGAAAATCCCCCATTGCGTTTGCTGCCATCTTAATTTAAAGGGTGTTTTCTTGCTTTTCAAATAACTCACTTATTCTCAACTTTAGAGTAAAAATGATAATACTCAAAATTATAGGAAATGTAATTTCCCACAAGTTTGGTTCATATAACTTTTACCCTAGAATCGATATTTGTAGAGTTAAACTGAAAATAGAGTGAAAAACATTTTTCTCAATTATCTCGTTTATTATCATGTTTATCGTAAAAATGATACGAAGTAATTAAATAGGGAATTTTATTTCCTTCAACTTTGATAATTACCATTTCTACTCTAAGATCAATATTTTCAGACTTATACTGAATTCAGGAGTAGATTTTTGTTTATTTTCCGTTATCTCGTTTATTATCAAGTATATCGTAAAAAAAGTCTTAATGTATTGATCCTAGGATAAAAATGGTGAAAACCAAAGTTGAAGAAAATTAAATTTTCTACGTAATTGCATATTACCATTTTTACGATAAACATGATAATAAACGAGATAATTGAGAAAAACTGTTTTTTACCCTATTTACAGTCTAACTCTACAAATATCGATCCTAGGGTAAAAGTTATATAAACCGAACTTGTGGGAAATTACATTTTCTATAATTTTCAGTATTATCAATTTTGCTCTAAAGTTGAGAATAAGTGAGTTATTTGAAAAACAAGAAAACATCCTTTAAATCAAGATGGCGGCAAACCCTCCTTGAGTTCCTTGATTAGCTCCAATTAGTGGACCAGGTACTCCCAAATTTGTGCTTAAAACTGAAAATAAACATATACAGCGGCTCGCCAAGTCTTAAAATATCGGGCCTGCTTTGTATTTCTGCGGAAAATTAAGAAGATCTAAAAAAAAGTCTGAGAGATGGCTGGACGATTCGTATAAAATCGACTACTTTAAGATCCTTTTTTAGCCAGCTGGCAGGTCGGGGGAAGGAGGAATATCCGGAAAATAACTAAAATTGAATTTTGAACTGCTGAATTTGATAAAATCAAATATCACAAATAGGATACAATTATTTTTGATTATATCATTTATAATATCATCAAATAGTTTTGCAAAAGTTATTATTAACCAATACACATTATTCATAGACTGTGAACTACTCTTGATATATGGGAAAAGCATTAACATGTCACTCTTAATTATTTTTAGAAAGAGTTGAGTAATTTCAATTAACTCCGGAACAGAATTTTCGACCGCATAATTTACTTGTTTATGTTCTACGCCAATAACATCTGATTCAAGTGGAAAATCTGAGTATTATTATTATGAATCTAATCTTCAGTTTACGTAATTTTAAAAAGGCACATCTTATAACCTGAGAACACCTAGCTCGAGCGTTTCCGACGCTCCGAGGGCGCTGTCTCCGAAAGACAGCGCTGCGCTCGCTTATAGACAGGACAGAATCCAGCTCTCTGATTGGTTCAAGCGTTCAGTTTGATCAATTGACATAATATCAAGGACATTTTGTGTTCAATTGCACACTCCAGCTATTGTATTATTTAAATATAAAACTATTGAACACTAATCGAGATAAAATGAGATAATTAAGACAATTAGATTTTTTCCTATCATCTCATTTATAGTGTGATTATCAAATTCTTTGATACTTAAATTTCAATTCTATTGTTTATTGTCCTTCACGCAATAAGTTAGTGTGGGCTAACAATAAAAGTAACTTTTCGGTGCTACAAAATAACTTTTGTGTTAAAAGCGGTGTGGGAATGAATTGACCAATAGAAGGTAAAGAAAATTTTTAAATCTACGTACTAATTTGAATATTCTTTATTCCAAAGAAGGGTGCTAATTACGCTACGCTCAATTGCTTATTCAAAATTTCATCCAGAATTACAATTTTATGCGTCGATGAAAACGGGAAGATGAGGGAACCGGAGTGCAGATTTGTGTAATATAAAATCTTAATTTGTCAATTATCTTCTAGTTCGATAATTTCCGGTCGAATTTTGACTCTGGTTCTCAACCTGGGATCACACCAAGCCACTTTTCTCCATGTTTTTGTAATCAATAAGATTAGATTATTTGGATGGGGATTCCATTAAAAATCGATGAGGAACGAAATTTCATAATTCATACCACGACTATTATTAGTAGGTAATTTAAAATTCGTATTATTATTGACATTGACTTATTGTGGATATTAATAAAACATAAGGATTTCGACACGGATGTATGTACTTAGTATGGTGTAAAGCATCAAATACACTTAATGAAATTCAAGTGTTCGCATTGTCAACGTGCTGACATTGACAATATTTTTTATTCGCAAATTTGCGCCGCAGATGTCTAATAGCAATTTTCTTTTGTCGGTTAATTAACCACAGCTCCTTAAAATTATCACGGCGCAACTTGAATATCTGAAATGTATTTGTTCGTGACAATGATTAATTGTCTTCAAAAATTCTTCTTAATTATGTGGCGCAAATAAAAATTTAGTTGTTTGTTCCAATGTGAATTAAACAAAGCATCTATTAAGAAAATTAAAAATAGAAACCAGATCAAAAAAATGGGTTATCTCAAATTAATCTTTTTCTTTAATTAAGAAATTCAATTATTTTAATTTTCAGCCATTGCGGTAATTGTTTTTCGTATCGCAAACCGCATTATGTAATTTTCATTAATTCAATTTTACGTTCCTGTTTTTACCAAAAGCAATAAATAATAAAATGACGATAACTATAAATGACGATACTATCGATATTAATATATTAATATTTCAAATTATAATACCGTTTAACTACAAGTAAATATTTAAAATGCATAAAATTTGTGATTTCACAATAATATTTTCTCAATTTATTAATATTACCGAATCAAATTGTCTGGGAGATATGGAATACCTCCCAGACCCCCCCTCCGGTCAAGAGTCTCGTGATTTATTTTATCTGTATAGAACCCATCATAGAAGCTATACATCGGGCCCATTCAGATTAAACTTCATTTAATCCATAACATAAATTCCGTTGATTGTAGACAATAAAGAGTTAGAATAATATAATCGATTACATTCTAATCAAAAAGCCGTGAATCAATATTTTAATAAAAATTAATCCGCAAATTAAAATTCAATTAATCAAATTTGGACTTAGAAAAACCAGTGAACCAGAAGCGGTCTAGTTTAACTACTGATATGCTAATTTTAAATACCCCCCTCCCCCGGATCATTTATAATATCTCCTTTATTTTACTTTTGGGAAAGGGTAATTAGGACCAAAAATCGGTCAACCTGGAAATAATTAACGGGAGCGATTTTTTTTTTAAATATTGCGCCAATATTTAAACTATAATGAACCAATACTGCGTGCTACCTGGGCCAAGTTAAAGGAAATAAAATTTCCTACCCAATTACTTATTACAATTTGTACGATAAACATGATAATAAACGAGATAACGGAAAATAAACAAAAATCTACCCATGAATCCAGTATAAGTCTGAAAATATTGATCCTAGAGGAAAAATGGTAGTTATCAAAGTTGTAGGAAATTAAATTCCCTATCTAATTACTTCTCATCATTTTTACGATAAACATGATAATAAACGAGATAATTGAGAAAAAAACGTTTGTCACCCTATTTGCAGTCTAACTCTACAAATATCGATCTTAGGGTAAAAGTTATATGAAGCAAACTTGTGGGAAATTACATTTTCCATAATTTTGAATATTATCATTTTTACTCTAAAGTTCAGAATAAGTGAGCTATTTGAAAAACAAGAAAACACCATTTAAATTAAGATGGCGGCAAGCGCAATGTGCGAAAATCTAGATTTACACAACCAAACAACCAACCTTGAGTTCCCTGATTAGCTCCTGCTAATTTCCAGGTCAATTCCTAATTTGACTGGATTATATCTTTATCGGCAGTTTTACGACGAGAATCTACTTATAATAAAATAGTTGGTGTATTTAGATGACCCAAGGATGACTCGGATTGTATCCCTGAAGCCCTCATTGATAAAAATAATATGTACCACGAGGTTTTCAAAATTTAAATAATTTTTATTTATTTATTAATTTGGTTACCACTGACGCGCACGAATGGATTAACGAGATTCTGAAAAATATTTGCACTGCCCCCCCCTCAAAAGCATTTTCTAAATTATTAGTGTGCACTGGACGGTATTCCATACCCCCCGGTTCAAGTAACTAATAAAATTTTCAAAAAAGTAAAAGCGTAAATTTTCGAATGTGAGCACTATCAAAAAACCCATACTACTTCCTCAACCTAGCACCTACATGGAAATGATGTAGCCATCACATGGACCGCAAGGATTTACTGATAATTTCGAGATAACTCTGATTACACGGATTAAACTGTAAATGAGTATGCATGACCCCCCGGTGTCAAAGCCTTACAATTTTTGTTCATGGTTTATGATTAACGTTAATGGAAATTCCTTTGGATGACATCATAAATTTTTGTACACCGAATTTTCATTACCTCTTGGGAAATTTTCTGAGGTTTCCCTTCACTTGAAACCGAAAAGAGAATTGCTGCGAAGAAAAACCTAAAGAATTTCGCAAAACTTCAACGAAATAGAACATTCGAAATCTTAGTAAATGTAGAAAATTCAAGGAAATCTTTGGAAAACCCAAGAAATTCTTAGGAAGTCTTGGGAAATTAAAAAATCTTAAGAATGTAACTTTTATTTTGCTTCTTCAACTTTTTTGAAAGAAAATCTTGAGGCCATCCAGGGGGAAATCCGAAGCAATCTTTTGAAAATCTCGCAAAATAAAATCTAGGGTACAAAAATTTGCCTTGTGAGACATTGGTAGCTTACACCCTCAAAACAGATGTAAAAAACTTCAAATTTTTCCTAAAATGAAAAAGCCATGAGCCCCCACTGCATAGAAGTGTACCTTTACAGATCAAGTGAAAGCTGCAGATACCGAATATTTTAGTTTTTTTAAACATTCCTCGAAATAAATTACCCCCACCCCGCCCCGGTACGTACTGCCATAAAGTATGGTATAGGGGTCTTTGTTCGGAAAGAGGGAAAAGTTTCTAATTTACAGAATTAATCGAAGAATATACACACAAACTTGAGATTCTTAAACCGGGGGATCTGGAATACCATCCAGTACCGCACTAATTGAGTTTGAAAGAACACGAGTACAAAAAATACAGTTATTAATTATTATTAAACACAGAATAATAATTGGAAAATATTATTTTGCAATTAAAACATTCTTCGGTTTTGATTTTCTTTCAATCTCAAAAATAACCTGATTTTATTGCAACTAGATTATTATTAAACTACAATGTTTGTGTAACAAAACAAATAATTATTTAAATGTTTTGGTTTTTTTTACTTTAAACAAAAAACACAGCTTTACATAATATTATCAAAGCAATTCGTTTTATTGTTGATCTGATTACCGCATAACTACCAAGGATACATTTTTTTAATGGCCTGAATTTGCATTACAATTGATTGATAATTAAAATAATTTTGTGTTGCAGGAAAAAATACGTAAAATGGGTATTATTGCCAGTTACTTTGGAGGAAACCAAGTTTCCAATGAACCTGATCCAGTGACCGGGTTAACTCCTAAAGAGAAGCTTTTGGTGGAAAACACGTGGAATTTAGTTAAAAAAGATATTACTGGAAATGGAGTTAAACTGTTTTTGTTGTAAGTACACAACTACATACTTAAGTCTGTGAAAAATATTGTTTTACGAAATTTTTGCAAGATTTCCTCAGATTGTCTTTCGAAAATATTGTGAAAAAACTGTAGATGCTGGAAAAGCGAAACCGGTTATCCAAAATAAAGTAAATTGCCGAATTCAACAACGCTCAGCTTCTTAGTAGTACTTCAAATTTAAATATATATTTTATTTTATATCTAAATTCAAAGTACAACATGATTCGAGAACGAATTTGTATGTGTTTACACGTATTGGCAGCTTTCCATGTTTGGTAGGTGTGACAAATGCACACCTGTTTAAATATGAAGCTGGACCTAAACCTATAATTCTTTAAATGTTGCCATATTTTTTACCAATTACACAAATTTTTTCAGATACTTCAAAAACTTTCCCGAATATCAAAACCATTTCGCAGCATTCAAGAATGTTCCGCTGGAAGATCTCAAAAATAACATTAAACTAAAAGGACACGCGACAAACGTCACATACACTTTATCCGCAATAATAGATAACTTGAATTCCACCGATGTTTTGGTTGATTTGTTAGAAAAAAATGGACAATCACACATAAAAAGAAAGATACCAGCGCAAGCCTATTGGGTAAGTTCCTGCTTTGATGAAATATTAAAAATAATTTGATTTACTTTCAGGATTTGAAAGCTACGCTACTCGAGTTATTGGAAAAGCAGCTGGGATCTAAATTCACAAAGGAAGCGAAAGAAGCTTGGGACAAAACTTTGACGGTGGCTATGAGTGTAATTGTAAAACAATTTAAAACTCCAGCCGAGTGATTATTATTTTAACTACGAACATAAAACTTTTTCACATTTATACACTAACAAATAAATATCTAAGTAATTTTAAGATGCCGTTTACTGACTGTGAGCATTAAATCGAAGTACATCAGTGAACAATAAGGAAGCCAAGTAAAAGCAAGTAATCTCAACCACTTAACATATTATTTGTATCAAACATGTAGCATATTCATGTAACAAATAAAGATAACATGTAAATATATAGAAGTTTTTAATCTTTTCCTGTTGCTGGACAACTTTGCGATAGAACAAACAACAGTCTACCACTAATTACAATAATAACCAACAACAAATTGTCCATTATGTAACACAAAATTAATTAATTTTGATGTAATGACAGTGTAAGATTAAAATTATTATATAACTCAACCCATAGTAATTCAAATTTAAGATCATACCTGAAAGTTCAAGTACTCCGAACAAACATTAACATGCTTTGGAAGGTAAAAATAAGTAAAAAAAAAATAAGACAATTTCATACCGTCAACTTATTTATTACAGTCCTTATAAAAAATAAACATTTTATTTAACTTCTTTCACTTGAAGACCTGCAAAGAAGAAAAAATGTTAATACAATATCGTAATTTCCAAATTAAAATACAGAAAGTCAACTAGACTTATACTTCTAATGCCCGATTTCTACACCTCGACACAATCAATTAAACAACTTGGTTCTAGAGATATCCCGAAGTGAAAAAATCGGATGTAAAACAAAGTTTAATATTTACCTGGAGGTAACGACTGCTTTAATTTCTCTGCCTTTTCATTATCCATAATGGCAAGGGTATATAAGAAACGTGAACAGCGCACCTTGAATTTTACATTTTCGGTATTCTTCTTAATTGTGACAGCTGAAAAAGCCAACGATTAGAACCAACGAGACTACATCTCACTTCGTTATTTTTAAGTTCGATCAAGTAAGGAGCATCCTACCACTATATAACTTAAAGGCTACTTACATTTGGCGTCTTTTCTCCTTGCAATAAGGAGGAATTCCTTAATTTCCGTAATTTCACGTGGCTGTAACAACAAACAAAATTTAACCTTAAAATTTGACAAACAGCAAATTTTTCTGAAAATACAAAAATAACACAAAATTATAAGATTCAGTATCAAAATTATGAAAGTTTTGTAGAAATACTATAAAAATCAGATGCTTACCATGTTGAAAAGTCGCTACAAAATGAGGTTAACCTAAAACAAAAACTTAATATTATACGTCAACGTAAAAATAATCATCTAATAATGAAGCAAATTCAATTACAAACGTAATTTACTATATAAATTTCGAAAAATTTGTTAAATTCCATCGATGATGGTTGATTTAAATAATAAATTTTAACTTACAATATCCCTTTGGCGACAAACTTCACTAAAAGATTCCACGAGTGTTTCCGTAACTTCACGTTGGACTAATGTGGCGGCATCTGTACGGTGAAACTACAACGCGAAATTTGAAAATTTTTAATTTTTTAAATACACTTTAGCTGTATGGGTCAGAAGAATATTAAAAAAAATATGATAAATAATAAATGATAAAAAAACATTTCATTTTATGCATTTTCACAAAAAAATTATTACAAAAATTGAAGAAAAAAAACAGTGGCGTAACAGGCGTTTGGAACCAGAAACATTCTATTATATTACTGAAGGGTAAATAGTCAATACAATCAAATGCATTAGATAAAATTTCCTCGATAACAATCTAGGAATTGGTAACTGCAGACTTTCACTGTGTAGCAAAATCTTTTCAAGCATCGGATGAGGGTATACTTGAGGTTTCTAGCCAAAGTTTAAATTTCAGCTTTGACAACAAACAATTTTAAATTCAAACTCTACATAGCAACTCGAAGCATTCTCGCACACCAACCGAAAGAAATTTCTTAAGCCGGCCGTTCTTTACATATTTTCTAGTGTAGATAGGTAAATAAAAAATATTTTAATTTACATTTTTATATATTTTCAATTAATTTTTTCAGATTTACATGCAAACAGATTCACAATTATCACATCTACCACACATAGAAAGCCACTAGTGATAGTTATTTTTGTCTCTTTCGCCATCTATACAACAGCATTTTAACATTGAATTAAACTTTTATATTCGGATCCAGGCAAAGTTTGAAGAAGACTTTAATAATTGCTAGGGGGGGGGATTCATAATAAGTTTTCGAAATATATAAATATATCTTATACTAGTTCTCCAGTATCCACCAACTACAAGACTATGACTTTCTAGTTTCGTTACGTATTCCTTTAAAAAAACTAATTCCCAATGGGTAAATACCTTGAAAATTTTGTGTACACTTATTTGGAATTTCTTGGAAATGATAAAAATTCTTTAGATGAAAACTCTTTAGGTTTATTTCGGAAATTTAAAAAAATGTTTGTAGATTTTTGTCATGAGGAGGGAGTTAGATTTTAGGAAGGCCAAGAAAATCGCAGAAAATTCTTAAAATTTCCCTTCATTTTTGTACATCACGATTTCCCAGCAACAAACTAGAGAGAAATCGTTAGAAAACTCTGGTGCACTAGTGAAGAGAAATCAGAAGATACTTTGGGAAATTCCAGAAAATCTTGAGGAAGAGAAAACTTTATGGAAACAGAAAATTCAAGGATATCTTAAAAAATTCAAGAAATCAGGAAAAATCCATGGAAGTAAGTAAGGCTGACTGGGAGAGGGTAAATACATATTTTGTGATAAGAATTTACGTATATTTTTCTAATTTTAACAAAATATAGTAATTTTATAGATTTTGATGGGTCATGGGGAAGTCACCCCGTTACCTCCCCCTTGTTGAAATTCTTTGAGAATCTGTGGAATTTCGTGTCCTGTGTATAAGATTATTTTGAGATATTTACCCCTTGCCAATTCCAGTTACTCGCAAAGGAAATCTTCAATCTTTTGAAGACTGTTTCTGCCATAAAAATCGATTTTATAGCAAAACTTATCAAAAATGTATTTTTGCAAATTTCATTCTTCGTTTTTGTTTATATACATTTTTTTATTTTGCTGCACCGTTTTTGAACTATACCGACTTGGCCATGTGAAGCGTCGCCGACAATAGTTTTAGTTGATCATAATTACGCATTTCTGAATAAAGGTAAAATTGGGAGCAAAAGATTTTTTGGTCTAAATCTAGAATGTAAGTAATATCCTGCAGGTATATTTAGCTTAAATATATTGTATTCGGTAGCAAGTCGAGAGCATTGTAGATGTTAGGAAAGAATACACAGTTAAACTATGCATATTATTACTTATATTATTACAAGCAGCTTTATAAATACAGTGGAGCGTCGACAATCTGGATTATCAACGCTCTACTGTATAATAATTCTACATATGAAGATGTTAAATAATTCAAATTTCAGTTTAAACATATGAACATTTATTTACAATTTCACTGTGACCCACAAAAACCAGGCCATACACTTACATAAGGTACCAAAATTCAAAGGTTGAATGAAAACTTTGGCTGTTTGATATTGTCTCATTTCTGAAACAAGGATGGAATAATAATTGCCCTCAGACCGAATAGTGTCAATGTAATCTTAATAAAAATTCGCGTTTGATTAGTAGGATCAACAGAATGATGGTTTTAAATTGAAGCATTTGTTAACATTAACACTATTCCGACAGAGGTTTTCAGATTGTACCTTCATGTACTCCAGTCATAAATAACTTTATCGAAAAATCTTTGCCTAAACCATCATTCTCAGTACTGTTACAACCAATTCGTCTTGAACAATTTTTTAAAAACATATAAAATAGTATATTACAACTCGAGCTTAAACTGTTGTGGATTGTGTATCACTCGGCTACGCTCTATGAAATACAATCTACCTCACGATTAATATTAGTTATATTATTAAAATTTTTAGGTTTAGCCCTTGAAATACTAAATATATGCATAGTAATTATAAATTTTTATTTGTTAAAAAGACATGCAGTCAGTAAAACCATTCCTCTGTGGTGAAGCAAACTCAGTCCTCTCAATGAACCTGAAAAAAAAAAATATTTGTAGCAACTTTTTTGTGAAAAGCAAACTAATGCTAATACATAGCAAGCTCTTCAACTTTCAAACTAACTAATGAAATGGTAATTTCAATCTGCAGAAACAAAAATGTATGTCACTCTGTCCAGGTATGAAACGATTCAAGTTATAATCGAGTCATGTTATTAAAACAGTCTTTTTATTTACACAGTTTAAAACGCTGATCAAAAAAATTATCATTTTAACCAGAGCTGGACTGTGATCCAGATTAACAGATCTTGATACTATAATAAGCTCTGATCTAATTGGGTAAAATACATCAGTTTGTATTGAAAAACTGAAAAGACAGGGTTCCCACTCATTTTTCAAAATAAATTCAGACTTTTCCTAACTAAAATTGAAGATTTCCCCTGATCTTGTGTAATTTATTTTGTTAACTTCCTAAATTTTTTTTCTGACCCCAAGTCTTAATTTTTCCGACAAAATTTTACAATTTTAAATTCCCTACTTTTCCAGGTATTCTAGATGAGTGGAAACACTGAAAGATCAGTCCTGAACAAATAAACAATGCTTACCTGACGGAACATTTCATCTGAATACCATTTCCTGCAAGAGGAATTTAGTCCGGCTCACTTAATTGCTCATCTGCAAAAAAACTGTACGGTAAAAAAAACACAAAATGTAGAATTTAAAAGAAGGTGTCACTGTTTCCAGGTATGAAACGATGGAAGTTACAATCGAGTCATGTTAATAAAACAGTCTTTGATTTACACAGATTAAAACGCTGATCAAAAAAATTTGTCATTTTAACCAGAGCTGGACTGTGATCAATTCAATAAAAATATTATTGTTAAATTTACCTCGATGTTAATTTTCCTCCAATTTTTTAAGTAGGAAACATTTAACCATTCATACCGGAAAGAAACAATTTGTTAATGCATCCGATTCTCCTGGATTCACCTATAAAAATAACGTAGTGGTTAAGTTGTTAAAAAAATCAAAAAATATAAGATCACATATAGACCACTGACGGCAGACATTGCAAAAATTCACGTTTCTGATTTTGTGGTATGTTGTTTCAGAAAAGTTCAAAATTTCAGTTTTTGTCGTCTATCGGGTTAAATATTGGCTTTAATACTCATTCTACGAGAAAATTCATTGGATATAAAGTTTTAGAGCAGTTATTTAGCTTTAGTTTAAGCTCTGAACAAAGTCTGTAGGCCCAACAGGTATCTCGTTATCTTTGAACAACAAGAATTGGGGAAATCGGGTTAGAGACAGGAATGATTGGAGCATGAAGTTGCGGAACCAATAGTTACTATTGTTAACGAGGAGGAAGGCTTAACTAAATCGAAAACATTCTCAATATTCAAAGTGAAAGTCTGTAGTATTTTATAAGGGGAAAGAGCCACTGTCCACCCCCAACCACTTCTGCACCTGGTGATACGTGCGATAGCTGTGTCTGTGTAAGTTGGCTGAGAGTGTGGAGGTCAACTTCAGAACCCCCTCCATAAAAGACTACTAGGTACTTTCTCCCAGCTGACTGTTTGTTTGTGGGTGGCATAAGCTGCAGGAATTTTTGCCTCTTCCACTGTGGTCATTTTTCTGGAAGACAGCCATCATTTTCATGTTTCCTTGACGAAAAAGAGCAGAGGTGATGTCACAGCCGGTAAACGAGTGAAGGAACATTTCAAATCCAGGGCAGAGTGACAAGCCCCCTCGACTGAAACTCGTATAAGTGAATTGTTGACAACCAGCTTCACCACTGCCACTTTTGTGAAAGAACACGTTGTCAACATTGGATCCCAATCTGTTTAGGAGAATTAGTAGATCCACATCCTCTCCAATGATGACAACTGCTTCATATGAAGTTCTCTTCTCCAGAGCTGTCTGAACAATTAAGCAGTCACGTTTTCCTAGATAAAACTAACTGCAGACCATAATGCCTGGAGATGAAGAGAGGCCTATGTCCAATACTGGATTAAGAAAGAAGATCGTTTGCTGCTTGTTTGGTGGTAATCCCCCGATTTTCCAGGAACTCGATTAGGCGACGCTTGTATTTTTCATCGGAGATGAGTTTTTCCATGGCAATTAAATGTTGCATTCACTCAGGCTCCAATCTGTCCCTCCACAGATTTCCCCAATTTTTGTTTTTCTAAGATAACGAGGTACCTTTTGGGCTTACAGACTTCGTTCAGGGCTTAAATTAAAGCTAAATAACTGTTCTAAAACTTCATATTCAATGAAATTTTCTCGTAGAATGACTATTACAGCCAATATTTAGCCCGACAGACCACAAAACAGAAATTTTTTGAGGTCCTGTATCTTGGGATCTATTGGACCTAAAAAATTGGGGGTGGGCTTAAATTGTAGGAAATATTCACAGCTTCAAAAAAGGATAGAATTACTTTTTCCATGGAAGCACCCTCGAGTCAAAAACTGAAATCAGTCCAAAAATTTCAAGCTTTTTGGAGCACCACAAAGTTAATACAGATCTTTCGGAACTGCAAACTTAGTTTTCAACTACCGGTAGGTGCCCTAACATCATACCACAAAATCAGAAATATGTGATTATTTCTAATGTTGAAGATGTCTAAAGTCGGTGGTCTAATAGAAAGGTGTTACTGTTTCCAGGTATGAAACGATTTAAGTTGTAATCGAGTCATGTTAATAAAGCAGTCTTTGATTTACACAGTTTAAAACGCTGATCAAAAAATTTTTTCATTTTAACCAGAGCTGGACTGTGATCTATTCAATAAAAATATTATTGTTAAATTTACCTTGATGTTAATTTTCCTCCAATTTGTTAAGTAAAAACCATTCAGGCATTCATACTGGAAAGAAACTATTCGTCAATGGATCCGATTCTCCTGGATTTACCTATAAAAGTAACGTTAACTTGTTAAAAAAAATCAAAAAATATAGAATCGCATAAAAAGGTGTTACTGGTTCCAGGTATGAAACGATTTAAGTCGTAATCGAGTCATGTTAATAAAGCAGTCTTTGATTTCCACAATTTAAAACGCTGATTAAAAAAATTTGTCAATTTAACCAGAGCTGGACTGTGTTTAATATAATTAAGGATGAACACTTTGTTTCTGCCTCATTAGTCTTCCTCGATATCATACATAAGATAAAGGGCCGGTTCCACCAACTCTGATTAAATACTTTAATCATGATTAGTTGGGGTTAATCACGGTTAAATGTAAAAGTTCAAACTAATCGCCCGATTTTGGGTGTTTAGGTGAGTTTAATCAAGGTTAATGGTCGGTGCATGAGCATTTCTTTCAATTTATAGTAAACGATAGGTACTGTTGACATTTTGAACATACCTAGCCTAAGTAAAATGATCTCTTTTGGAAATACATTTTCAATTTGATTTTCGAAAAGTATAAAAAAAATATTTTATAATTATTTAAACTAGTAAACCTATAATATTTTTATTATAATAATTGTTTATTTAATAATTCGGTTTGCAATTTTTCATAATTAACCTTTGGGCTAATCTTAGATGTTCATTTTACTTTAGCAATTTAAAATAAAAAATTGAAATAATAATTTCCAAGTTTAGTTTATAAAATTCCAGGTATATTTCTGCATTTTTCACTAAACCCCTACTAGACCTAAGTTTCACGTGACTATCTATCAACTAACCAGAAGAGCTTTTGCAAGGGAAAACAGAGTATACACGAATTCCAAACATTAACCATGATTAACTAATCATAAATACAAAATGCATGGTGGAACGCTTTGAAGTTAAGGTCGGTTAAGCATTAACCGTGATTAGTTAACCAACGATTTAATCAGAGTTGTTGGAACCAGCCCAAAAACTGATAATTATGTTAATTGCCCTTATGGTTGTACATGAAGTGTGGGTTTGTTTATCTTGTATACAGCACCAGGAAAGACTAATGAGACAGAAACAGTGTCTACCGTTTATTCTTGATTATATAATACAAATAAGATTAAGAAACTTACCCAGGGGTTGATTTCTCCCAATTGGTCAAGACAGAAGAAAATTCCAGATAATATCTCATACTGGAAAGAAACCAGTTGTCCATGGGTGGAACTTGTGGAGTTACTTAATTCACAATCAAGTTATCTACCTATAATAAGAGTGTTCTTATAAAAAAAGTTTACATGAGCAAATAAAAATTATTAGCAAAAAATGTGGACCCTACAGTACAGGCAATAAAGGGTGTCTAGAGGAAAATAGTCTCCAAACCTAGTAAGTTCTGGGTATCAGTTTTTGCTTATATCTCGAAAACAGTTAAACATAGACAAAAAGTTATTCTGTATAAACTTGAAGCAGATTACATTTTCTACAAGAATGTTTTTATTTATTTTTGACTAATCTGTTTCAGTTTTTGAGGTATACACTTCTTCACCGTTTGCTTTAGACAAAAGTTCTCCTAAAAACTGACTTAAAAATATAAGCAAAAAATTAAAATCCGACATCTCCTTTGTAGCACCCACCGCACTTCTTTGGTTCGGGGACTTTTTGTATGTTGACCTCGTAACTAGTCATATAACATATTAAAAATCGCAGAAAAAATCACCTATATTACCTTAAAGCTATCTAACCTATCCTCGTTCCAAAATAATGTGGAATAAACCTCGGTTGATCTTTTCTAACCTAAAACGTAAAAAAACCTATCATAGTAAAAATTATCGAAGAACAAAAACACAAAAAGAATTTGCAACAAGTGTCTCTGTTTCCAGGTATGAAACGATTTAAGTTATAATCGAGTCATGTTATTAAAACAGCCTTTTTATTTACACAGTTTAAAACGCTGATCAAAAAAATTATCATTTTAACCAGAGCTGGACTGTGATCGACAAAATACAAAAATTCCAAGGTCTCATAAAAAATGTATTTTTTTATTATTTTCAGTTTTGAAGAGCGTAAAACCGACAATTGGTAGAGGAGTAAAAACCGATTGAACTTCCGAAAATAATACCTACATTTTTTTAAAAAACCACGAGGGGCAAAAATGTGGTTAAGTTAACCTAACCTCAAAATATTTAAATTATTAGTATTAAAACACTTACCCAAAATTTCGAATAAAGGCAGTAATATTAAATATATATTCAAAAGCTAATTCAAATCACCAATTTAAAAAGTACGAAAGGCCAAATTACTTCTTACTTCTTTCAAGAGCAAAACAGAAATGAAGTTTCTTAATTTTTCGCTAGCAGCACTAGTACAACATCCGCCTGGGTTCCCACTCCATTTAAATTTAAAAAAGCCGGCTAAATTTATTAGAATATCAATTTTACGTTTGAAATCACATAAATTTTGCTTTGGGAAACTAAATGAAATTGTAAATTATAAAAAAACAATTTATTAATAAAAATTTTGTATTAAGGGTGCGATTTTTAGAACTGTTTCAAAACTTCAGTTACAGCTCAAAATTGGTTATAGATACAACTATGATTTTTTTTTAACGGAAAGAGAAGAATTTTCCGAACACTGTGATATATTTTTTAATCTGTTTTGATAACGGATTAAAATTTTGATTAATTTAATTTGCGATTTTATATAAAAAAAAATACATTAATTACAATTTAAAATATATCATAGTGTAGTTAACATAGTAACCTTTAATATTATGCATTGAAATCGTTTTAATATCAAGTATTATAAGCGCTGTAACTGAAGTTTTGTTTAGACTATAATTTGAATGATTTAAAAAAAAACCGCCTTTTAAAACCAATCAAATTTTGATTTCAATTTTTCCAACCAATGAAAGGTATCCAATTTTACATCTAGAGAATCGCGCCACCTGTTGAAAATTTTTTCGTCCAAATGAAAAATCGCAGCCTTAATTTTATCAAACTAAACCACCGCCAAAAATTGGCAGGTGGTACCATTGACTGCGATAACAAACATATGTGATTCTAACCTAATATTTAACCGTCATTTTCGCCTTGAATTGTGAATAGTGAAAGTGTTGTGAAAATTAAAAATTGCGATGAAAACTAACGCTCGTAAAGAAAACGAGGGACACACGGTAACATTTTACGTTTTTAAAATAGAGCTGTTAAAACCATTTCTTCTTGCAGGTAAAGGTAGCTAAAACCAAACGCGAACCGTTCAAGGCTTTACAAAAAACGGCCAACAATACCAACAATAAAGAAAATTTTGCTGGACGTGTGATGGTATACAAAGATGGGAAGGGTCAAGATATAGAATTACTTTGTAAAAACTGCACATCTGATGTGAAACGTAGCAATTACGTGGACAAAGGAGCCCAAGCTGGAGATAAACCTATAACGGCACAAGATCTGATGAGCAAAGAAGAACCTAGCGCTGAATACTGGCGTAAGCTTGCCGAAACCCGAGGTAAAGCACTGGAAGAAAGCCTTGAGCAAAACCAGAAGTTGCAGGATCTTTACGAAACGTTACAAGAAGAAAATAAAATCTGTAATCGAATGCTTGATGAATCAAGACATCTAGTCGAAGTCCTTAAGGTTTGTTAATTTGATATGTTTGAAGAGTAATATATTGTCACGAAATGTTTTGTTAATAGGAAATTATGGCGGAAGGCGAAGAGGAAGACACTGCTGAAGACACACCAAGTGGTGCATAGATATTAAGGTTTTTTTAAAGTTAATGTATTTTTGATATTTATCGACTAGGTTATTTGTAGTGTAAAAATTAAGTGATTTTTTAATAAATAATATTATGTATTGTGTAAACTTCCGTTCAGTATTTCAAAAAAGCAGAGAGCTTTTCGGACTGAAAAGAATTTTGGCAACAGGTTTACACTACAAAATAGTTAATTTTCCAAAAACGGTAGAATTAGTGACTCAAATTTAACACTTTCGCTGCTGATGTCATGATTCGTGACGCAATCATTCCTGGGCTAGTTCTGTCGACCTGGATAATCGACACTGGTATGTGGCACTTGTATTAACAACAAATCTTGCAGTGTTGCATCCAAGTGTCTGATATGGGTGTCAGCAGCGAATGTGGTAACAGCATAAAAAGACCCAAGTCATGGTAAAATTTTCCAAGAAATGACAAAATACAGGGTTCTCACTCATCTGTTTTTTAAATTTTAAAATTAAGTTTCTGTTTTTACCCGTTTACCTTCCGATTTATCGAAATGCTAGGGAAAATCTTTATTCTTTGTCAGAAAATTTGCTTTTGAAAATTCAGTGAGAACCTTGAAATAGTATATTATACAAGAGAGAAGGATTCATATGATTCCTATTAATTTGTCAAGGCAGCACTACTGCCCTAGGTATATTATTTCCTATGCAAACTATTCTGCTGAAGCCAGCATTACGTATTTTGAAGAAATAATTTTATTGGGCTATGCATAAAAATAAATTTAAAATCAATTTTTGTGGCTTCTACCATGAGGTCAATGGAAATAATTAATGTAGTGATCTTGTCGAAACCGAACATTCACAAATCAGCTCCTCTAATAAAACAGTTCTTATGAATGAGAATGTTGTAAACGAGAGGGCTGACAAGTAGGCGAGCTAAGGCTCGGGTGACCTACCCTGTGGTCCCGAGCCTTTCATTACGCCGGCTGTTAAGACCTTAGATGCCATCGCAAAGAAAGAGACACATAAACGACATGCGGAAAGAAAGGCGAATGTGATTGGATGCCGACAGGCGCGGGGACAATACGTTCTCCTTCTGAAAAACATGCAAAATACTACCTACAGCTCTCTCGGGACAGCCTGCGTACCATTGGTGGCTTTCTCACAGGACACTGCAAGCTAAATAAACACCTACACACAATGAGACTAGTTGATAGCCCAATCTGTCGGGGATGTAATGAATTGGAAGAAACAATGGAACATGTGGTTTGTAACTGCCCATCGTTAGCGTGTTGGGGGACTTCTGGCCTAGCATGGCCGCTGATCAACCAAGCGGAAGCGGGATTAATTCTTAGATGCATATCCTTTATAAATGCTTTTATTCCAATAATTTTTATAAATTGAGATTACTTGAAAATGTTAATGTTACGAAAAAAAGTTTAGACATTTTTAAAAATTTTTTATTTGAATTAAGGAAGTATGAATAATTATAGATTGGAAAATTTAAGTTTTTTTCTATAATTGTTTAAAACGCTAGCTTTATTATTTAAAATTACAGTCTCACAATATCAAATTCAAGGTTTTATTTCCACCAATTGCAATAATCGAAGTTTTAGATAATTCTTCCAAAGGCGATAAAATATATTCTGTGTAAAGTTTAGCAAGTTCCACCTAAAATAACATCAGTTTGGATCAAAGTAAAACAACGGCCACCAATATTTCCGTTATTTTAATATTTTAAAAATAAAGAGGAAAAAGGCACTTACCCCCAAAATGGTAAACAATAAAACTGTGTACAAAAAATTAATCATTTTGCCAAAAATACAACATGGATGAAATTATGGAAGCTGTTAATTTTCAATATTGCATGTATTATCAAACACCAGAGACCAGATATAATTACACATGTACATACAAAGTCATTAAACTTAATCACAATTGCATGAGGGAGGGAGGTTGAGACAAGTTCAATTATATTCCAACTCATTCATTCATTCATTAAAAAAAAAATTATAATTTAAATGTTTCTAATATTTGCAAGGTTCTATACCATCACTAGCAGCTTCGTCCAAGTTGATGATGTTTTCATTATTGATTACCAATAATTTTTTCAAAATTATACTTAAAAGTTAATTATGCTTTTTTTAAATAACATTTACTTGCAAAAACTATAGAATAGAAGATTGTTAAGGTCAAAGATTGACTCTTTGACTTTCGACATTGAAATTTTTACATAATCTCTATTTGTTTGCTTATTTACTAAACAAACATTTAAATAATTTATTTCCATGTAGCTGGTTTACCTCCCATTTCAGATTCTGAAATAATCAGATTACCTCTATTTTAACTTTTAAGAAATGTAATATTGCAAACACTTTTTTAAATTTCCCGCCTTTATTTTCCAACCAATTAAAAACTAACAATGCAAAATCAAGAAATGAAGAAATCAGTATTAATATTAATATATATTAAACAGCAATTCCAAATTCTAACTAACTTGTCGACGGGGCCTTCGGCTACCACGTCTTTGCAAACCTGGAGGGCCTGTGTCGACGCCATCCATCACGTAATTAACAAATCCAAACAACAAAGGTTTAATTACATCAACATTAGTGATGATGTTTTTATCGACAGCTTTCAATTTATTCATAACGCATTCACGCATTGTATTTGCTACAACATTTTCTTCTACGACGCTGAAATCATTGTGTATGATATAATCTAATGCATTCTCATTTATACCAAGTTCAGCTATGCATTCTTTCGCTTTGGGTAAATAATGTTCTCCGGTACTCTATTCGGAAAATGCCCCCTAAAGTTTAAAGTAGTAAAACTGGAGTAGGTAGATAATCTACGGTAATAGGTAACTTACCTCCAAAACGACGGAAAGCATAACTGCGAACAGAAACTTCATTTTTAAACTTTCAAAGACAGCTGTATAGTGATTTCAGGATTCAGGTTCTTCCCGTTTTTATAATACCTTTAAATTAAGGTTATCGCTAATAACATTATTAACTTTTGGGTAAAATCAAAGAGTATGAGAGTATAAGAAACTTGGAAAATCCTGATCCGATTATACTTTCCACGATAAGTCTGGCTAATTTTGCAATAGATAGTATTAGCGGCATTTTGCCGGAAAAGATACAATGTTAAAATGATATTAGCAAATTTGCGTTTTCGGCTTTAAAAATATCTTGAAAATAGCTGTTTTGTTATTAACAAATAAGAACTAAGAACTACCGGCATGAAAAAAGTGATGTCCATAAGGGTCAGCAAGCGTTTCAAGAAAGAACCTAAAACCGAAAGACGTCAGGTAAACCCTTATCGATGCTGGTGAGAACTTTGTCGAAGCTGCCGTATCGAGAAACACTGGATTGGATGTACACCACCGTCGACGGTCACATCACTCTTCAATCCTTGAAGTCCCGAAAATAGGAAAAAGGACTGGATGGTGTGAAATAGTTCGTGGTGCTTGAGGAAAGTTTGATCGGCTTTATCTTTCGTTTGGATAGGAGATTGCCTAGCGTGGATGTAGCCATTTAGGAAGATTAAACCAAGATTTGACTTTATGAAGAGGACTTGTGAATCTTGTGATGATAATGGTACGAGGGTAAGTTTAAGTAAGTTAAGAGGGAGCAAACTTTTGGATTTATTTATTAGGTTTTTAAAAAGGATTTGCTGATGCTTATCTCGACCCTTGCATACCGTCGGAGCATAGCCATGTATATCTTGGATTGTCTATGGTTGGTACCGAGAGGGTTGATAGATTTACGTTTTATACTAGAAAAACTCAATAAAATTTAAATGGAAAGCTTGACTCTCCCTGAAAGAATATTTAATATCCGCATAACACTAAGTAGAAGGGGGGGGGGGGTAATTTTTCATAAATAAATTAATTCTCTATTTTATAATACAATAATGAGGTGATTTTTTAGGAAGTGTAATGTTGCAAATACTTTTTAAATTTCCCGCCTTTAATTCTCTTATCAATCAAATATAAACTGAATTTTAACAGGTTATAATTACAAAGATTTTTCAGTTAGATAAAAGAAAGTGTTTACAAGATTTGAAGATTTACAATATATTTTACAAAGCAATTCCAAATTTTGACTAACTGATGGCCAGGTTTGTCGCCTTGTAGGTCCTTACAGGACTGGATGGCGTCATTTGCTGTCTGTTGGGTGTCGCTGATGTTGCTGTTTATGACTGCAACATATCGAACCATGATAGGTTTTAATACATCAACCTTAATTAGATTGTTTTCGTCGACAGCATTTAACTTTCTAATTAAGCATTCACACAATTTAATGATCTCGGTATTATCTTCTACGGATAACAAATCAGAGTTTACGTTATTGTACACGGTGTCGATATTTACACCAAGTTCGACTAGACACTCTTTGGTATTGGGTAAAAACAGATCTTCGGTAAGCTTTCTGGAAAGCCCCATCTGAAACAAAAATTTACAGATATTTACAAATTTTTGCAATAAACAGGTACTTACCCCTAAAAGGGCGAAAAGCAAAACTACAAACAGCAACTTCATTTTCAAGTGTTTTCTAGAAAAGAAAACTGCACTTTGCTTTTATATATTGTCTTTCTGAAGCAAAATTATTAATATTACGAAGGTTATCTCTAGCACCAACGTTACAGCAAAACAACAATGTCATTGTTCTTTGCAAACATTATACAGGATGATTTAGGTTTAAGCAATTAATAATTACAGTCGGCCGCCATAATTGGCGTTTAAAGCGCTGAGTTAGCAAGCTGCATGATATCTAGTAAATTAAATATTATGTAAAATGAATTTAAATTTTCCGTCAAATGGTCGATCCCAATAATTTTATGATTAATTGTCCGACACTTAAAGGACAGTGCCGGATTTAGACTTAATGAGATCCTGAGCTATTTGAGATGTATGGCTCTTTATAAGTCCAGATATTATATATCAGTGCCAAATATGATTTTTGAGTTACTTCACAGTAATTGTAAACAAAAACAACGAAATATTTATTAAAACAAAAAATATAACAGCAATAAAATGTTTACAAAAAGCAGTTAAATGTTTATAACATAAGTTACGAAGCAATTGCCAATTTTTATCAACCCATCGCCTGGACCGTTAGTTTTTACGCTTTTACAGGACTCGATGGCATCATCGGTAATTTGTTGGGAATCACTGATGTTGCTATTTAAGGCGCTACAGCAGAACGTGACTTTTTAAAATCAAAACAAACATACGTCTTACGTCTTGCTTTTTGACAGTTTTCAATGATTGACAGCGCCACCGTACGCAATCATTATGTACTATATAATAATAAATTTGCACCATTAATGCAGATTTCTTTATTGTATTGAAATTTATAATAAGGAGAGAAAATAATGTCTTGTTTCATTTCCGAAACGTCACATTTCATAGATAAGATAGTATTTGACCATGAATGGATGCAAGCGAAAGTGATCAATGCATAAATGGCTAAAATAAGATACTTGACATTGAGTTGATTAACGATATAATAATAAAGAATAATTAAAATTTTAATATAATAAATTATATTATTAATTGTATTATGGTTAAAATTATTGAAATTTAGCATTAATTTTCTATAATTTTATAAGTGATATTTAACCTAAAAGCTGCTTTCCTGTAAAATTCGAGTTTTGTAGTTAGTCAATTTTGCTTGTATGCCGATGATTTATTTAAAATGCAAAAATGGACCACTAATTCTCTAAGCCAGTATTTTCTACCAAAAAAAATCGAAATCATATTATTTGAAAGGCACAGCAGTTTCAGCTGTTCGAGACATTGGTATTTGCATTGTTTTCAAACTAGACTTAATATAATGAAAGTGCAGTCTCGACATAAAATAAACATCGCGTGTTTATTTTATAAGTAAAAAAACAACTTTAATAATTTATATTAATTTATTTTATTTAATTATTAATAAAATTAAAATTGAAAATTGGCCCAGGTGCCGTCGCGGCGATCTTGGTCGTTGCGGCTGCAGCCGTCGCGGCGATCTTGCTCGTTGCGGCTGCAGCCGTAGCGGCGATCTTGGTCGTTGCGGCTGCAGCCGTTGCGATTTCGAACTGCTCGGGTGCTAGAGAAGGTTGCGGTGAGGGTACTAATCCATAATCCTCATCTGGACCAACAATTCGCTTGTTTGGCGTTTTGTACTTACGCTTCGATTTTCTATTTGCCAATCTTTTTCTTACCATTTTGTTAACATATTTGCTGGTATAATGTGGCGTAGTATTTGGCTTTCTAGAAAATGCTTGATTCACAACTTTGTGGTAATTACCCTTGGAATTAAATGATATGGCTGCTGCTTCGCAACGCATATTATATGAATTTCTGGTGGTGAAATTAATTCGTTTCCACCAACAAATTTACACAACACCGAGTTATATCGTTCTGCATCATTATTAGTCATATTCAGTAATAAACTTGATGCATTGTGAATCAATCGATGTAATTCAGCCAAAATATCATTATACAATCCACATTCGGTCATGCTGGGAACATAATTTAGTTCATTATCTTGCGGTTCACATTTAAAGTATCCTATTTGTGCACAATTTTTATGTTCCCCAAAAACATGTGACGGGACATTCTTAATATCTTCTTGTAATGCAGAAATTTTTGTGTTCAGTTCCGTTTCTTCATTATTTCTGTATTTCACTGCCACTTTTATATCTTTTATGATTCTTGTTACAGAATTGACTACATGCCTTCTCAAGTTCTTCGGAATCTTCTTACTATTAAATTTACTTGCTGTTCTTTCTGAAAAAGAAAAAAAGAATAATTTGTAATATATTAATAGTAAGCAGGTGAATACCATCCAATTTTCGCAATCGATGAAAACAATTTCTGTACAAATGATTCCTACATTGAACTTTCTCAATACGTAGATTACCATATGGTTTCGCTTGTATTAATTTATTGTCAACGCTCGAATCTCCATCTCCAACCAAACGTATATATACAAGCCCATGCATTTCTATGCTCTGTTTGAAACCTTCTACGATTATATCGCTTTCCATAGCTGTCGAAGCTCCAGTCCAATTTTTGAAACAAATATGTTCTTTGCTTACATTTTTACTTTCGTTATACGCACAAATTGAACAGTATTTATTACGCATACCCAAAAACAATATCTTGCCAGTTCTCTCTCCAATGATGCAGGCCTAATGAAAATAAGTAATAAATAGATTAATATAAAATAAAATTTAAGTTATAAATGTTACCACACCAGACGACGCATTGTAGTTGACATTATACGAACGCTTCGACCAAGCTCCATCTGCAATTACTGCTATATGTGCTAATCCGTTTTCATCAACTTCGCCCAATTCCTCGGCTAGTTTGTATTCTTCTTTTCCTGCTTCGATTATAGCAGATAATAAGGTGTCATGTAATAGCGTCGATACCTCCTCTTGTTTTTCCAGATATGTGCCCGAAGACATAAACGGAACATTCATTGTAGATAGAAGTTCATCGCATTGTGAATATCCAATGCCAATCGATAGGGCTCCAAGAGCAGCAGCTTGATTAATATTCATGGTATCTTTGGTTGGTTCTTGTGTGTCGATGATTTTAATAATTTTGCACATTTGGCATTGGAGAGTAAATTTGGAGCGTAAACCATATTTTTGCTCTTTAACCACTTTCATATCGGCTATTGTACAATCGAAAGTTTCGTGTTTTTCTGCATTACAAATTTGACTAAATAAATGTTTGACGTCAATAATTCTCCTTCCAACAATACCATCATCTTTTTCTGTAGGTGTTTCTCTAAAATTTATGTAAAAATTAAAATGGAAATTTAATTAATTTTGTTACAAATTAAATTACCTCATAACTACTTCGTTATTTTCTTCATCCATGAAAGAATTTCCTGGTAAACATTCGCCCGATTCATCTGTAATTGCTACTGTATTTTCCACTGGAATGTCTTCTTCGTTTATATCCATGAAACAATTCCCTGCAATAATTTCTTCAGCTGTTACAATAATTTGTTGTGTGGGAATTTCAAGATTAGTCAAGTCACAAACAACCTCTTCATGGTCCACCATCATTTGTCTAAAAATAAAAAGTATTACTTTATAAAGATGTACCAAATTGCTATAGTTTGGATTATTAAAATCTACTCGTAATTAAAAAGTAGGTACTTACGCCGGAAATGTACTACATAATTGGTTGCATCTTTTCGTAGCAGCACTAAAAACATTTATATTAATTAATAATTAATTAAATCTTAAAAAAACAATTTACATAGCACGAACTTGCTTCAGTCGAATTTTCGTGCTTTTTCTTTTTAAACTTATTGGTAAATTAGGCATGTTGAAAAATTTCAATTCTGAAACTCGGAAATCTGTAAAAAAACTAAGGCCACTTCGTTATAACTTATAAGACACTAAACACTTTAAAAAAAAACTAAAACACTTTTAAACACTTTTAAAAAAAACTAATTCACTAAATTACACTAGAAACAATTAAATCCTATGATCGTATTCAAATAATAAATTCACCAGAGCAATACAATTTCATAAGATAATCACAGAAGTGCAAGTGTCTATTGCAACATCGCACTGGCAACATTGCAAAGCCGACGTAGCAAGTCTAGCAAGTATATGTAGCACAAAAATTATTAGAAATGCATAACTCTGCAAAACGGTCACGTAAAAATTCTGGCAGCACCGTACAATCACGAATTTAAATGATAAATTTGAATAATATTAAAATGTAACTTTCGTCCCATGTTGTTAATATAGATAAGTCGGTATTGTAAAAATTATGAGTTATTCAAAAAGTAATTATGTTCCAGCCTACATAGCAATAAATTACAAATTCAAAAATATAAATTATAAAAATTAATTTTTTAAAAATCAAGCTGTCCGCTTATAGTGTTTATTATTTTATACCACGGTACAAAATTTTAAAGCCTAAAAATGAAAATTGTAGGAATTATTCGCAATTTAAAACCAATGTCGCGAACAGCTGATCATGCTTCCCCTTAAGATAGGAACTAAGTTAACCAGCATAGGTTTTAATGCATCAGCTTTAATTGAATTGTTTTCATCGACAGCGTTTAATTTCTTTACTATGCATTCACCTAATTTAGTGAAGTCGGCATCGCCTTCTTCGGCTATGAAATTATCGTTGACATTATCGAATATAATTTGTTCGCTTAGCCCAAGTTCAGCTAGACACTCGTTGGTATTGGGAAAAAACAACTCCGCTGTAAGTCTTCTGGAAAAGGTTACCTAAAAGAAAATTATAAAAAATAATAAGTGTACGTAATAAAGCCGCCATATTGTTGATATTTGGTAGCATCACCAACGATATGGTAAATTGCGAATAGTTAGCGGTGTTAATACTTACCCCTAAAAGGGCGCATAGAATAACAACTGTATACATCAACTTCATTTTTAACGATTATACAGAAGATCTTCTAGTAAACTGATGTTTTATATTCATATTGTAGATAAAATAATCACAATCACAAGTTAATCATCAAGAGGTTATCAATATAGCAGTAATGAATTTTTATTCATATTAACGCATTACAAGCAGAATTTGGCGAAAATTTTTTATACAAAAATTGGGTAAATATAATCAGGTAATTTTTTACTTAAAAAACTATAAAAAAGATCATATTATCAATTTTTAAATAATATCATTGCTAGAAAGGTTAGATAACATTTGGTAAGATCAGACCTTTAACTTTTGGCATTGAAATTTTGTTACAATCCAATGTTCTATTTAGAAATATTAATCCATGTGAATTAGAATTCATATCTGTTATCTGTAAGGCAATTTTAGGAGAAAAGTGGTTTCGTAAAAAGTGTAATATTGTAAATACCTTTTTAAATTTCCCGCCTTCACTTCTTAACCTACTAAATTAAGTTCAGCCAACATTAAACATTCTAACTTGTTAATAAATTTAATGATAACTAATCATGAGATTTTTTTGAATTGTATTATATTTTACAAAACAATTCAAAATTTAAAGTACCAAACTGCACTGTACAAAGCTCTACTTAAGGGTCCGTTACTTTGCCCCCCCCCCAGTTAAAATTTTAAAAAAAAAAAGCTAGCACCATTATAGTTTTTTCACAAATCCAAATTGAAAGTGGGGGGGGGGGGGCTAAAGTAACGCTAGCCCCCCCCCCCCAGTTAATATTTTGGCTCCAAAAGCTAGCTCCTTAATCTACATAGCTAGCACCAGCTAGCACCCAAATATTAGAGCTAGCACCGTTACAGTTTGTTTGCAAATCCATATTGAAACTGGGGGGGGCTAAAGTAACGCTAGCCCCCCCCAGTTAATATTTTGACTCCAAAAGCTAGCTCCTTAATCTATATAGCTAGCACCAGCTAGCACCCAATTATTAGAGCTAGCACCGTTACAGATTTTTTACAAATTAGTATTTGAAAAAATGTCTAGATTTTTCATTCCACTGCGCATGAGCAATGATAGATTCCACATGCCCCGCCCATTCTAAACTTTACTAATCATTTTTTAACAGCTTTAAGCTTATGTTTAATCTACATTATGTAATTTATTTCAGAACTCCGATATTATCTTACATGCTATAGATAAGAAAATGACACCCGACTATTTGATTTGGCGAAACATCTTCTTAATTTTTTAACCAGCCATTATAAATTTCCCATTTACCATTGTGTCGTCTTCCATAGGTCAAAAAGTGTACCATATAATTTCAAAACTTTGTATTCTTAAAATATATAATGCGTGTTATTTACTCGGGAAGGGGGGGGGGCAGAAACAAATCTTCAGTCATGCTGATAGCGCCAGCCCTGGCTATTATAGAGACCGAAATTCTCTTATCTATGGCCAGTGCTGGCCCTAGATGCACTACGCAAACTAGGCAACTGCCTAGGACGCAAAACCAGATCGAGATGCAGTTTTGGCCGCAAAAATGGCCAGAAAAGTTATTTGATTATTTCTTTAAGTTTTATTTTTGTTCGAAAGGTATTTTTTTAAATAAAAATATGTAAATGTAAGAATATTTTTAAATATCGCGGATTCTTACCTCCCAGCTTAGTACTACTATATAAATGGGGGGGGGGCAATGATAGATTTTTTTCCTAGAGCGTCACATATCCTAGCGCCAGCACTCAGGGCCGTCGGGCCCCGTGACAAGACTTTTTGCGAGCCCTCTACTCTTTAAAATGTCATAAATAAAAAAGAAAAATATGAAACTTCGTATTTTTAAAACTACGCACAAAACATCTAAAATAGGTAAAATTAATTTAAAAATATCAGTAATCAACTAATTTTCGGCAATGCCAATTATTCATCTGGGCTCCCTCGGGCTCTTGAGAGATCCCAGGCCCCGGGGACAAATCCCCCAGTGCCCCCAATCCCTTTGCCGACACTCTCTATGACTGATAATAATAAGCCGTTAATAATTTTGGAAGTTGGTGCAAGAACATTTCTGATTTCATAAAAAATAGAGTTAATACACCAGATGAAACAGGTAACCGAAAAAAGTAATCTTTCGCAAGAACCTATTGTTTCTAATTACATGTTTGGATATTATGTGCTAATTCTACCGATAAACCATTTTAGTTCAGTTAATTTCGGTCTCTATAATAGCCAGGGTTGACGCTAAAAGCAAGACTGAAGATATACTTCTGCCCCCCTTCCCGAGTAAATAACGCGCATTATATTTTAAAGATACAAAGTTTTGAAATTATATGAGACACTTTTTGACTTATAGAAGGCGACACAATGGTGAATGGGAAATTTATAATGACTGGTTAAAAAATTAAGAAGATGTTTCGCCAAATCAAATAGTCGGGTGTCATTTTATTATCTATAGCATATAAGACAATATCGGAGTTCTTAAATAAATTACATAATGTAGATTAACAATAAGTTTTAAGCTGTTAAAAAATTATTAGTAAAGTTTAGAATGGGCGGGGCATGTGGAATCTATCATTGCTCATGCGCAGTGAACTGAAACATCTAGACATTTTTATTAAATACTAATTTGTGAAAAATCTGTAACGGTGCTAGCTCTAATAATTGGGTGCTAGCTGGTGCTAGCTATATAGATTAAGGAGCTAGCTTTTGGAGTCAAAATATTAACTGGGGGGGGGGGGGGGCTAGCGTTACTTTAGCCCCCCCCCCCCCAGTTTCAATATGGATTTGCAAACAAACTGTAACGGTGCTAGCTCTAATATTTGGGTGCTAGCCGGTGCCAGCTCCGTAGATTCGGGAGCTAGTTTTTTGGCCAAAAATTTTAACTGGGGAGGGGGGCAAAGTAACGGACCCTCTACTTAAATAGAGAAGAAAATGAGATGTTTGGGGTTGTAATCCAGAAACGCCATTGATCCAAGGGCTCTTGGTTTACTCAAATTTTCTGAAATTTTCTAAAATTACCAGATTTTCTAAGATATTACGAAATATCTCGGATTTTTCGTACTGTAGAACTGTAGGTCCCCATACTCAAATCTAGCGCTGGATAGAATTATGCCAAAGAATAATTATATCAAACTGATGGGATTTCTGATTGTATTCTCACATATTTTTCTGTATGTCTGGAGAAATTTAAAAATAACAAATCAAAAATTTGATTGGTTAAATCTCGGACTTGGTAGAATTTCTTAGCGCAGGCCTCTGGTGAACATCAAACTGTGGATTGAAATACCAAAAGGGGTAAAATAAGCCTAGAGTTTTAGTACAAAGTGGGCATTGAACCATTACCCGTGCAGCTATTACGAATTAAATATTGAGAAATATATTTTCTTGCTTGTCTGTACGGCCATCAATGGCCAAGTTGTAGTGAACTTAAATTCAAATTTAAATTTTATTCGTGGAACAAACGTAGATTACAACTAATAGCGATGAAGATAAAACAGTTAAATAAAAGTGTGATGAATATTTTACTTACTTGCATCGGGATGATTTGGTCAATTATATTACGAAGGTTATCTCTAGCACCAACGTTAAAGCAAACACTGTACAGGGTGGTTTATGCTTAAGCAAAAATATCTAAAGCAGAAAAAAAGTTATAATGTCGTAAGCCAGATGAATAATACTTAATATTAACAGTCGCCCGCCATAGTTGGCGTTTAAGCGCCGAGTTAGCAACCTGCATCTGATATGTTGGTTTCTGCGTTTAATTAAATTAAATATTACGTAAAATGAATTTATTTCCAAATATAAACTCTAAATATAAAATATAATTGAAAAAAAGATAATAAAAAAATTATTTAAACAAAAAAATAAAACATAGCAATCAAATTTTTACAATATTTAATTAAATGTTTGAAACATAAGTTACAAAGCAATTGGCAATTTTTATCAACCCATCACCTGAGCCGTTGGCTTTTATGCTTTTACAGGACTCGATGGCATCATTTGTAATTTGTTGGGAATCACCGATGTTACTGGTTAAGATAGGAACAAGGCGAGCCAAGATAGGTTTTAATACATCAGATTTTATTAAATTGTGTTCATCGACAGCGTTTAATTTTTTTCCTAAGCATTCACAAAATTTAATGAAGTCGGCATTGTCTTCTTCGGCTATGAAATTATCGTCGACGTTATCGAATACGATTTGTTCACTTAGCCCAAGTTCAGCTATGCACTCTTTGGTATTGGGAAAAAACATCTCTTCTGTAAGTCTTCTGGAAAAGACTATCTAAAATAAGATCATAAAAAAATAATAAGTGTACGTAATAAAGCCGCCATATTGCTGATATTTGTTAGATATAGGTAAATTGCGAATAGCTAACGGTATTAGTACTTACCCCTGAAAGGGTGCAAAGAAGAACAACTGCATACATTAACTTCATTGTTAAGGATATGCAGAAGATCTTATAGTAAACGGATGTTCTAATATGCACTTTACAGATAAAATAATCGCAATCACAAGTTAATTATAGAGAGGTTATCAATATCGGAGTAATAATTATAGTTACGCATTTTTATTCATATTAAATACGCATTATACAAGTAGGAGAGAAGCGAGAATTTTTCATGAAAGGGCTTAGCGCAACGATACGCCAGATCCGGTATAGCCACTCTACTAGCTTTCAAATTAAAGTTTTCCTTAATTTTTTTTTTTTAAATAACTTTTAGTGAAATTAAAACTGAATAATACTTTTTATTTATTTATTTTATTTATTTAAAATTAAAAAGTTTTCAGTTTTAATTTTAGAATTCAAATTTTTGTTTTTCAATTTTCTAAAAAGTGTAATATTGCAAATACCTTTTTAAATTTTCCGCCTTCACTTCTTAAATTAGCTAAATAAAATTCATCTCATTGAGGTGATGATAAAGGACACTTTTTTAAGACAAATTTTCAAATAAAATTTTTGTCCAAGTCCAAACCCTTGGGGGGTACCTTCTTTTAAAGCAATTTTTCAAATTTATGATTTCAAACAGCCATAGCTCCGATATTATTGATTTTTTAAGCATAATGGATTAGAACTTTTTTAAAGATCATTTGCTTATCTACAAATTATGTTATAACTCCTTATCGTCTAGAGTCAACGGATTTCGAGTTATACATTAAATTAAGGAAAAAAATGTTAAAAATATTCAGGTTTTATTTTTTTTACTTTTCTTGCATACCCCATTTCTCTTAAATGAAACTTTTTATAAAAAAATTAATGGCCTAAACCGGATAGGGAATTTAACGGGCTACAACTTTGGTCAAATAAATCTTTTTGGGAAACCAACCATTTTCACAGAAATTCTGAAAATAATGAACAAGGTGTAGGTAAATTAAAATAAATTTTATTTTTTTTTTTTAATTTTTAAAATTTATTATAATAAATATTAATTTGCAAAATTTATTTTAATAAATTTTCAAAATGGCCTCCCTCATTTTCAGCACACAGGCTTGTTCTTTTCAAAAAGTGTTGCACGGTGCACGCTTGTGTGCTGAAAATGAGGAAGGCTATTTTGAAAATTTATTAAAATAAATTTTGTGAATTCTTTTCTTTATATACCTACTCCTCATTCATTATTTTCGTAATTTCTGTGAAAATGGTGGGTTTTTGAATAAAATTTATTTGATCAAAGTTATAGCCCGTTAAATTACCTATCCGGTTTAAGTAGTCAGGTTTTTTCTAAGACGTTTCGTTTAAGAGATATGGGATTCGCAAGAAAAATAAAAAAAATAATAGCTGAATTTTTTTAAACATTTCTTCCCTTAATTAAATTTATAACTCGAAATGCGTTGATTCTAGACGATAAAGGGTTAAGAACTAATTTGTAGATAAGAAAATGATCTTCAAAAATGTTCTAATTCATTAAGCCTAAAAAATCAATAATATCGGAGCTATGGCCGTTTGAAGTCAGAAATTGAAAAATGTGTTTTAAAGGGAGGTACCCCCCCAAGGGTTTGAACTTGGACAAACATTTTATTTGCAAATTTATCTTAGAAAAGTTTCCTTTATTATCACCTTAAAGGTTCTCCACGGTCACGGGGGCACCCTGTATATTTATTTTATTTGCAAAGCAATTCCAAATTTGAAGTACCTAACTGATCGCCAGGGCCGTCGGCTTGTACATCTTTACAAGACTCGAGGGCATCGTTAGTAGCTAGGTGAATAATACTTAATTTTATCAGTCGCCCGCCATAGTTGGCGTTTAAGCGCGGAGTTAGCAACTTGCATCTGATATGTTGGTTCCGACGTAACTAATTAAATTAAATATTATGTAAAAAGAATTTATTTCCAAATATAAACTCTAAATATAAAATCTAATTGTAAAAAATATAAAAAAAAACAATAAAATGTTTACAATAAGCAGTTAAACGTTTAAAACATAAGTTACAAAGCAATTGGCAACTTTAATCAAACCATCACCTGAGCCGTTGGCTTTTACGCTTCTACAGGACTTGATGGCATCATTGGTAATTTTTTGGGGATTACTGATATTGCTGTTTAAGATAGGAACAAAGCGAGCCAAGCTAGGTTTTAATACATCAGCTTTAATTGATCTGTCTTCATCAATAGCGTTTAATTTTTTTGCTATGCAGTCACCCAATTTTACGAAGTCGGGATTGTCTTCAACGGCTATTAAATTATCTTTGACGTTATCGAATACGATTTGTTCGCTTAGCCCAAGTTCAGCTATGCACTCTTTGGTATTGGGAAAAAACAACTCTTCTGTAAGTCTTCTGGAAACGGCGATCTAAAATAAAATTTAAAGAAATAATCAGTGTACGTAATAAAGCCGCCATATTGCGGCTTTATTGCCATATTAGTACTTACCCCTAAAAGGGCGCAAAGGAGCAAAACTGTATACATCAACTTCATTTTTAAGATTAAGCAGAAGATTTTTTAGTAAAATGATGGTTTTATAATATGCATATTACAGATAAAATAATCACAATCACAAGTTAATCATAAAGAGGTTATCAATATAGCAGTAATATTATAGTTATGCATTTTTATTCTTATTAACGCTTTGTACAAGCAGGAGTGGTGCGAGAATTTTTCATACAAAAATAATTATTAATTGTTAATTTCGAAAGAGTTCAGCGCAACGATACGCCAGATCCCGTATAGCCCCTCTACTAGCTTGCAAATTAAAGTTTTTCTCAATTTTTCCTTAAAAAAACTTTTAGTAAAATTAAAACTCAATACTTTTTTAATTTTTACTTCCAAAAATATTAAGAATAGGTCATCAATTTCTAAAGAGGTTAGATAACATCTTGGTAAGATTATCAGACTTTAACTTTCGGCATTGAAATTTTTTAATATATTTTTTTGATTATCTACTGTTCTCTTTCGAAATATTAATCCATGTGAATTAGAATTCACATCTGTTCTTCGTAATGCAATTTTTTTTCAATTTTCTAAAAAGTGTAATAATGCAATACGTTTTTAAATTTCCCGCCTTCACTTCTTAACTAAATAAATTAAATTTAGCTGAAAGTAAACATTCATCTTGAAGGTAAATCATGAACTTTTCGAAATTGTATATTGATTTATTTATTCACAATATATTTTGCAAAACAATTCCAAATTTGAAGAAATTGATCGCCGGGGCCGTCGGCTTCTACGTCTTTACAAGACTCGAGGGCATCGTCGGTAGCTTGTTGAGCGTCGACGATGGTGTTGTCTGGGTTGATGATATCGACATACCGAACCATCAAAGGCTTTATTACATCAATTTTAATTAAGCTATTTTCATCGACAGCTTCCAATTTTTCCATTACGCATTCGGCCGCCCTAATTAAAACGTCACTTCCTTCTACGCCCGTGAAATCCTCGTTTACGTTATCGAATATTGTTTCCTGATTTATACCAAGTTCGGCAATACAATCTTTGGTTGTGGGAAAATACTGATCATCAGTAACCCTTCTGGAAAACGCCACCTAAAATTTGGGGTAAAACTGGAGTGAATAATCTACGATAATAGATAATAATTGTACTTACCCCTAAAATGATGGTAAGCAGGACTATAAACAGAAACTTCATTTTTACTAGGTACTTTGAAAGTAACTTCTATAGCGGATTAGTGTTTTTCTGCTTTTATAATATGTTATTATCATTGTATACAAAAAAATCACAACTTAATATTATAGAAAGGTTATCGGTTTGGCAATAATATAAAAATAATGCGTATAATTCTTCTCTAAAAAATACGCACTGCGCAAATAGAGAAGAAAATGAGATTTTTGGGGCTGTATCCCAGAAACACCAGTGATCCAAAGACGCTTGGTTTGCTCAAATTTCCAGAAATTTTCAAAAATTACCTGAGATTTTAAGATTTTATGGATTTTCTCGGATTTTTCGTAAGGTAGGAATGTAGCTCTCCCATTCTCAACTCTAGCTTTAGATAGAGTATACGACAGAACGATTATATTAAACTGATTAGGGATCTCCGATTATATCCTCATAAGGGACCCCATATTTTTCCTACAGATCTGGAGATATAGAGAACGAAAAGGTTCACTAAGAATAATTAAATACTGTCTGTATGGTCATCAATGGCCAAATTCAAATTTTGAGTCATTCGTGAGACAAACGTAGATTACAACCAATAGTGATGATAATAAAACAGTTGTAAATAAAGTGTGATGAATATTTTACTTACTTGCATCAAGATGATTTGGTCAATTTTTTAACAACGCGTTTCAATGACAAACATTTTTGAAATTTTGAAAAGAACGGAATTAAACACTACATCAAGAAGCTACATATTTTTTTCGTTATAATTCCAAAGTTAAATAAGTTTACATAGTTGTACACATGGAATTAAAAATTTGTTGGTGAAAGAAGACAAACTAACTTAAAATTATTATTATTATTATTTAATACTAAGAGAGTTATCGAGAAACGAGGAGGAAACCACAGACCCAATTTTTGTACACCAGATTTCCTTTTGGGATATTTTCTTGGATTTCTCTAGATTTCCCAGAATTTCCTAAAATTTTCTTGGGTTTTCTTTTGGATTGTCTTATGATTTCTTTTCGAAAAAGTTGAAAAAGCAATATTATCTCTAATTTCTAAGATATCCTTGGATTTCTTTAGATTTCCTAAGATCCCCTTAGATTTTCTCAAATTTTCCTTTACTTGTACATCAAATTTCCTAAAATTTCCTTGGGTTTTCTTATGGTTTGTCTTATGATTTCTTTTCGAAAAAGTTGAAAAAACAATATTATCTCTAATTTCTAAGATATCCTTGGATTTCCTTAGATTTCCAAGGATCTCCTTAGATATTCTCAAATTTTCCTTTACTTGTACATCAAATTTCCTAAAATTTCCTTGGGCTTTCTTTTGGATTGTCTTTATAATTTTCCTTTCAAAAAAGTTGAAAAAGCAATATTATCTCTAATTTCTAAGATATCCTTGGATTTCCTTAGATTTCCTAAGATCTCCTTGGATTTTCTCAAATTTTCCTTTACTTGTACATCAAATTTCCTAAAATTTCCTTGAGTTTTCTTATGGATTGTCTTATGATTTCTTTTCGAAAAAGTTGAAAAAACAATATTATCTCTAATTTCTAAGATATCCTTGGATTTCCTTAGATTTCCAAGGATCTCCTTAGATATTCTCAAATTTTCCTTTACTTGTACATCAAATTTCCTAAAATTTCCTTGGGTTTTCTTTTGGATTGTCTTTATAATTTTCCTTTCAAAAAAGTTGAAAAAGCAATATTATCTCTAATTTCTAAGATATCCTTGGATTTCCTTAGATTTCCTAAGATCTCCTTAGATTTTCTCAAATTTTCCTTTACTTGTACATCAAATTTCCTAAAATTTTCCTGGGTTTTCTTTTGGATTGTCTTTATAATTTTCCTTTCAAAAAAGTTGAAAAAGCAATATTATCTCTAATTTCTAAGATATCTTTGGATTTCCTTAGATTTTCTAAGATCTTCTTAGATTTTCTCAGATTTTCCTTTACTTGTACATCAAATTTCCGAAACTTTCCTTGGGTTTTCTTTTGGATTGTCTTATGATTTCTTTTCGAAAAAGTTGAAAAGCAATATTATCTCTAATTTCTAAGATATCCTTGAATTTACTTAGATTTCTTAAGATCTCCTTAGATTTTCTCAAGTTTTCCTTTACTTCTACATAAAATTTCCTAAAATTTCCTTGGGTGTTCTTCTGAATTGTCTTATGATTTCTTTTCGAAAAAGTTGAAAAGCAATATTAGCTCTAATTTCATATCCATGGATTTCCTTAGATTTCCTAGGATCTCCTTAGCTTTTCTCAAATTTTCTTTTACTTGTACATCAAAATTCCTAAAATTTGCTTGGGTTTTTTTTTAGTTGTTTTTATGATTTTGCTTTCGAAAAAATTGAAAAAAGCAAGATTACCAGTAATTTCTAAGATATGCTTGGATTTCTTTAAATTTCTTAGATAGTCTAATATTTCCTTAGATTTCTCAAATTTTCCTCTACTTCTACATAACATTTCCATGGGTTTTCTTTTGGATTTCCTCAAGATTTTCTTTCGTAAAAGTTGAAAATGCAAGATTATCTGTAATTTCTAAGATATCCTTAGATTTCCTAAGATTTCTTAGATTGTCTAAGATTTCCTTAGATTTTCTCAAATTTCCCTTTACTTGTACATCAAATTTCCTTGGGTTTTCTTTTGGATTGTCTCATGATTTCCTTTTGAAAAAGTTGAAAAAACAAGCTTATCTGAAATTTTTAAGCTATCCTAGGATTTCCTTAGATTTTCTAAGTATTCCTAGATTGCCTAAGATTTCCTTAGATTTTCTAAAATTGTCCTTCACTTGTTCATCAAATTTCCCCAGCGGTTTCCTCCTTGGCTTTTTATAAATAATAAAAATAGTTTATGTTTTAATTAGGATGTATGAAGCTAATGATAATTTTTTTTTTTTAAGAAGCCATTTTAGTGATAACCTTTATAATATTTTTATTATCAATTAACCACGTAGATATAGTATATATATATACATTCACAGAAAGAAGTTGTTTAATTGCAAGTTTTAGCGATCAAACACAAGATGAAGACTTTACATGCTGTTATATTTTTTGCCTTCTTAGGGGTAAGTGTTAACCGGTTTTAACCTATTTTAAAATTTTTATTTATGTACAGATCCTTTCTTAAGATCTGTAGTGCGGCCTCTATCAGTTTTTTTATTTGAGAATTAATTGTTATTTTAAGTAAATATATGGTTCGATGGCAAACCTGTTACCGAAGTGAAGCGAGTGGATCACAGACTCACAAGCCGCGTAGGTTAAAATGTTGAACAGCGAACCTGTTAGAGCAGCAACAGATTTTCAATCTTTACTTTCTAACAAATTGTCGATTTTCTAACTGTTGTTGCATATAACAGGTTCGATTTCAAACCTGTTGCATCTGCTGCTTGCTCTCTCGACAACAGTTTGCTGTCGAACCTGCTATAATCAATAACAGATAGATTGTAACAGTTTTCAACCCACGAACAGCGAACCTGTTAGAGCATCTTTACTTTCTGACAAATTTTTGATTTTCTATTTGTTGTTGCATATTACAAGTTGGATTTCAAACCTGTTGCTTCTGCTGCTTGCTGTCTTTCGACAACATGTTTGTGCTGAACCTGTTATAATCAATAACAGATAAGTATTTCAACATTTTCTATGAAAATGAAGGCAAGACGTCCCTGTTGTTATCTATAACAGGTCCGTATCGGACCTGTTGCCTACGCCGCTCGGGAGTAGTCGGGTTGTCAGACCACTGTCGAACCTGTCATGGCTAACAACAGGTAGAAAATCGACAATTTCTTAGAAAATGAAGAAAAATTGCTTACCATGAGCCGAAGTGGACTGCCAATATTGATATCACATGTCTGATGTTTTAATTTTTAGGTGTCGTTTTCTGGGAAGCTGACCGAAGACATGCTACTGCCTGCCGAGAAGGAGTGCATAAAAGAACTTGGCATTGAGACTCAAGCCGTACTAGATAGTGTGGATGACAATTTTATAACAACGGAAGGAGACTCTAATATGAACGACTTGATAGTATGTGGTTACAAGAAATTGAGCATCATTGATGAAAACAACGAAGTAAAATATGACGCTCTAAAGACACTTTATGCTTCTTATATCGAATTGCTCGATAAAGATATTGTCGATAAAGACCAAGCTGCCAGCGATGCTGTAGAAGCTTGTAAAGGTTTGGAAGGAAATGGACTTGGAGATTATTTAGTGAAGCTCAGCAATTGCTGTGTTAAGAAAGTTAAAAACATTGAATCATAATATGTACCTGTCCATATTATTATTTTTAATAAAGTAATTTTTTGACCATGAATTTATTTGATGACTTGAAGTTCGTCCAGCCCCAATAAACAACATAGAGATTAAAAATCTGTTGTTGCCATAACAGATTTGCGGCTTGCGGGTCTCAGATCCGCTCGCTTCACTTCGGTAACAGGTTTGTCTTCGAACCAAGCATTATGTTACGGTCAATGACGTAAATTGGACATTAACGTCATTGACCGGTCGGCGCCCGTTAATGGTGGGCAATGATGAAAATATTTTTATCTAATTGTACCTAAAACCCTCAAAATGAGGGTTTAGGCCAACCGGAGACTAAGGTTGGGAAGAGAAGAGGACTTCCATCAGAAAGACATAAAGAGCAGAGTACTGCATTATGTCTGGCTCCAACTACAGGAAGGAGTGACCTTCATAGGATTTGTATAAGACTTGCCACTCAGAATTATCAACTAGATCGCAAACAAAGGATTGGCCTTAGTATACCAGCCAAGTCCAAATAATGAAAGCATACCGGAATTTTGCCGGAAAAGATTAAATTTTAAAATGATATTAGCAAATTTGCGTTTCCGGCTTTAACAATATCTTGAAAATAGCCGTTTTGTTAACAAATAAATTCTACGAGCAGAGCTGAAGATTGAAGAAAATGAAGGCTGAATCATGTATCTCATAGTCGGGGGACTAAGAACTACCAGCATGAAAAAAATAATAACCATAAGCGTCAGCAAGCGCTTCAAGAAAGAACCGAAAGACGTCGCAACGTCTTATTCACCAATAACTAGAATCAAGAGCACCAGAGCAGGAACATCGTCGTTGAGAGCCAGAAATAGAAGGGAGTAGGATACTGCTACAGATCTTTAATGAAAGAGCTTGCAAGTATAAAAGAAGATGTTCATCGATGCCTCTATAAGTACACCGCCGTCGACGGTCACATCTCTCTTCAATCTTTAATGTCCTGAAAATAGGAAAAAGGACTGTATGGTGTGAAATACTTCGTGGTGCTTGAAGAAGGTTCGATCGGCTTCATCTTCCGTTTAGATTGGAGATTGCCTAGCGTAGATGTAGTCATTTTGGAAGATTTTCCTGCGAGATTGATGAGCCCTGTCATTAAACAGAAGAATATGAAAGCAAGATTCGATTTTATGAAGAGGACTTGTGAATCTTGTAATGATAATGGTACGAGGGTAAGTTTCATTTTAATTCTATTGTGGGACATTATATTTTTGAATTAAAGGATTTACTTTTGTAATTGTTGTCTTGCTGTCACAGACCACTACAGCTTCCATTGAGGAAATTTCGGGCATTATTTTTGTGTTACCGCCTGGGGATTTGAGTCTTTAACTCGAGATTCCCATTTTACTTGCTTTTGTTTGTGAAGAATCAGAGGATTGGATGGAGTAATGTTGTCACTTAATGATCTATGTCAGCTTTTGTCAGGGCAGATTGGGAACGAACTTTTGGATTTAATAATTAGGTTTTTAAAAAGGATTTGCTGATGCTTACCTCGACCCTTGCATACCGTCGGAGCATAGCCATGGTTGAGCATGGAGCTAATGTCTTTTGAAAACAAGTGCTTCTGCACTAAGTAAACGGAATCTATATCTTAGATTGCCTATGGTTGGTACCGAGAGGGTTGATAGATTTACGTAACTCAATAAAATTTAAATGGAAAGCTTGACCTTCCCTGAAAGAATATTTAATATCCGCATAACACTAAGTAGAAGGGGGGAGGTAATTTTTTCCTAAATAAATCAATTCTCTATGTTTATAATACAATAATGAGGTGATTTTTTAGGAAGTGTAATGTTGCAAATACTTTTTAAATTTCCCGCCTTTATTTTTCTTATCAATCAAATATAAACTGAATTTTAACAGCTTATAATTAAAAAGAATTTTCAGTGAGATAAAAAGAAGTGTTTACAAGATTTGAAGATTTACAATATATTTTACAAAGCAATTCCAAATTTTGACTAACTGATGGCCAGGTCTGTCGCCTTGCAGGTCCTTACAGGACTGGATGGCGTCATTTGCTGTCTGTTGGGTGTCGCTGATATCGCTGTTTATGACTGCAACATATCGAACCATGATGGGTTTTAATACATCAACCTTAATTAGATTGTTTTCATCGACAGCATTTAACTTTCTAATTAAGCATTCACACAATTTAATGATCTCGGCATTATCTTCCACAGATAACAAATCAGAGTTCACGTTATCGTATACGGTGTCGAGATTTACACCAAGTTCGGCTAGGCACTCTTTGGTATTAGGTAAAAACAGATCTTCGGTAAGCTTTCTGGAAAGCCCCATCTGAAACAAAAATTTACAGATATTTGCAAAGTTTTGGAATAAACAGGTACTTACCCCTAAAAGGGCGAAGACCAAAATTACAAACAGCAACTTCATTTTCAAGTGCTTTCTAGAAAAGAAAACTGCACTTTGCTTTTATATATTGTCTTTCTGGAGCAAACTCATTAATATTACGAAGGTTATCTCTAGCACCAACGTTAAAGCAAAACAACAATGTCATTGTTCTTTGCAAACATTATACAGGATGATTTAGGTTTAAGCAAATAATAATTACAGTCGCCCGCCATAATTGGCGTTTAAAGCGCTGAGTTAGCAAGCTGCATGATATCTAGTAAATTAAATATTATGTAAAATGAATTTAAATTTGCCGTCAAATTGTTGATCCCAATAATTTTATGATTAATTGTCCGACACTTAAAGGACAGGGCCGGATTTAGACTTAATAAGCTCCTAAGCTATTTGAGATGTGGGGCCCTTTATAAGTCCAGATATTATTTATCAGTGTCAAATATGATTTTTGAGTTACTTCACAGTAATTGTAAACAAAAACAACAAAATATTTATTTACAGCAATAAAATGTTTACAATAAGCAGTTAAATATTTAAAACATAATTTACAAAGCAATTGCTAAATTTGATTATCCCATCGCCTGGACCGTTGGCTTTTACGCTTTTACAGGACTCGATAGCATCATTGGTAATTTGTTGGGAATCAGTGATGGTGCTATCTAAGATAGGAACAAAGCGAGCCACGATAGGTTTTAGTACATCAGCTTTAATTAAATTATTTTCATCGACAGCGTTTAATTTTTTCGCTATGCATTCAGCCACTTTAACGAAGTCGGCATTGTCTTCTTCGGCTATGAAATTATCGTTGACGTTATCGAATACGATTTGTTCGTTTAGCCCAAGTTCAGCTAGACACTCTTGGGTATTGGGAAAAAACAACTCCGATGTAAGTTTTCTAGAGCAGGCTACTATCTAAAATAAAATTATAAAAAATAATAAGTGTACGTAATAGAGCCGCCATGTTGTTGACATTTGGTAGCATCACCAGCGCCACCAACGGTAAGGTAAATCGCGAATAGTTAACGGTATTAGTACTTACCCCTATAAGTGTGCAAAGAAGAACAACTGTATACATCAACTTCATTTTTAAGGAATATGGCGAAGATCTTTTAGTAAGCTGATGTTTTTATATTCACATTACAGATAAAATAATCATAATCACAAATTAATTTTAGAAAGGTTATCGATATAGTTACGCATTATTATTCAAATTAAATACCTACGCATTATACAAGCAGGAGCGGAGCGAGAATTTTATTATTTTATTATTTATATTATTATTATTATTATAGTGTAACGATACGCCAGATCCGGTATAGCCCCTCTACTAGCTTAAAAATTGAAATTTTCTATAAATCATATTTAGTCAATTTCTTTTTTGAAAATGGCTTTTAGTAAAATTGAAACTGAATACTTTTATAATTTTTTACTTAGAAAAATATGAGATAAAGGTTAAATAACATTTGGTAAGATCAAACCTCTAACTTTTGGCATTGAAATTTTGTTGCAATCCAATGTTCTCTTTCGAAATATTAATCCATGCGGATTAGAATTCATATCTGTTCTTCGTAATGTAATTTTTTTTCCATTTTCTAAAAAGTGTAATAATGCAATACGTTTTTAAATTTCCCGCCTTCACTTCTTAAATAAATACATTAAATTTAGCTAAAAGTAAACATTCTACCTTGAAGGTAAATTTACTTGCATCGAGATGATTTGGTCAATGTTTTAATTTACTTACCCATACATGTAGAGAAAAATTTGAGACGAGCGGAATTAAACACCACGTCGATAAACCTGCAATTAATGTGTGGATGGCCGCTTATTGCGAGGAATTATTTAGAAACCATATTCAATATTTTATTTAAAAAAATTGTAAAATAAGCATTCTTACAAGCTTGTAAACTTTTTTATATATATTACGTAGCAATTCCAAATTTTAGCCAATTCATCACCAGGGCTGTTGAATTGGACCGAGTCTTTACAAAATTCAACAGCATCATTTGCAACTTTTTCAATGTCGGTGATGTTGTTGTTTAAGAAATTGACATAGCGAGCCATTATGGGTTTTATTAGATCAAGTTTAATGAAATTGTTTTCATCGATTGCGTTTAATTTCCTTAATATGCATTCATCAGTTTTAATTATATCGGCATTTCCTTCTGCCGTTGTTAAATCGTCGTTTACGAAGTGGTATACACTTTCGACATCTATTCCAAGCTCAGCTAGACACTCTTTGACGTTGGGAAAATGTAAATCTTCGGGAAGTTTTTCAGAAAGCCCCGCCTGAAAAAGAAACATAATTTAATTAGAATGAAATATAGTTAAATGGTATCTACTTACCCCTAAAAGAAGAACTGCAAACCAAAACTTCATTTCTGAAAGAAATTTCTATAGTGGAATAAAATTGCTTTTGCTTTTATATTATTATCATTATGAAGAAAAAATAGCAATTCAATACAGACTACAGAAAAGGTTATCAATGCAATAATATTAAATAGCTTCCGTCCATAGTTCATAAAAAAAGTTATATTGTACGGGGCTCTATTATAAATTAAAACACCAAAGGAAGGTATTCTTAATTTTTAATCTCACTCTGAAGGTGCTATATCCGAATTTATAAAGGTAAGTCAAAGTCACATATATGTGTAAAGACCCGCGAAATCATATCTTTTGCTCTCAGGTGATTTACTATTTAATTAATTTATTCATAATTTTTTAACTGACAAAAATATCAAATGGCACTACAATACTACAAACATCCAAACATAAAAGTTATCTTGGTGTCTTGAAATGGTGCACTAATTCGCGATAATCATAATTAGGTAACATTTATTTTTTTTTATTTGCAATATATCTTACAAAGCAGTTCCAAATTTTAACTAACTGATCTCCGGGGCCGTTGGCTACCACATTTTGACAAAATTCGATGGCATCGTTTGTAGCTTGTTGAGGGTCATCGATGTTGCTGTTCAAGTCACTAACAAAACCGATCAGCAATGATTTTAATACATCAACTTTAATTAGATTGTCGTCACCGATAGCATTTACTTTCTTTAACATGCACTCAGATACTTGAATTAACTCGAGATTTCCCTCTACCCCCGTGAAATCGTCGTTTACGTTCTCTTTTACGGTTTCGGGATTTATATTAAGTTCAACCTCGCACTCATGGGTAGGGGGAAAACTCAATTCTTCTATCCGACTGTTTGAAAACGACACCTAAAATACGTAAGGGTACAAAATAAATTTATAGTAAACATAGTACTTACTTCTAAAAGTATGAAAAAGAAAAGTGCAAACCCGAACTTCATTTTTAAGAACTCGATAGTGGATTAGTGATTTTTCCGCTTGTATATTATCTTTGCGTTACAAAGAAAGCAAAGGTTATCAGTATGGCAATGATATTAAAATAATAATGAAATTATTTTAAAAAATACGAGATATACAAAGCGTTACTTAAATAAGAAAAAAAAGAAAAGAAGAAAAAGTGGTCTAGAATCGTTTAGTTACACTACTGCCTTTAACCTATGAAACATTTAATTTAGTGTTTATATTCATTTTTTGCCTTTCTGATATTTATTTTGGATTATTAAAGCCTAATCCTAATACATAAAATCCTAATGGTGAGAAAAGAAGCATTCTGATTGGTCGATTTTTTTTACCAACGGAAAAATTTATTAAACTAAGATTATAACTAAAAATATTTATCCAATATTAATCCAAACCGGGATATTTGAAATTTTAAGCAAAAAACTTTCTGACAAAATTTGTAATTTCTGAGAAATTATTTTCGTTTTTGTAGGTATTCTAGAAGAGTGGGAATTTTATTATATATACTGGAGGGTGTTCCACACCCCCCAGACCCCCTGGTTTACAATTTTGATTTCTGTGTTACTTTGAAAGTTAGTTGTAAAAATATAAAGTCAAAATTGCAAACCGGGGGGTCTGGGGGGTGTGGAACACCCTCCAGTACATATCGCAGGATTTTCTCTCTTTTAGAATACTTGGAGAAGTTAACCGAATGTTTTAATTTCCCTCACTTTTGTTCAAAAACAAAAAATTTTCCAGCTTTTTCTGACAAAATTTGTATAATTATTCTGACTTCTGTAGGGATTCTAGGAATAGGGAATTTTATTATATGTATACTGGAGGCTGTTCCACACCCCCCAGACCCCCCAGTTTACAATTTTGACTTTTGTGTTACTTTGAAAGTTAGTTGTAAAAATATGAAGTCAAAATTGTAAACCGGGGGTCTGGGGGCTGTGGAACACCCTCCAGTACATATCGCAGGATTTTCTCTCTTTTAGAATACTTGGAGAGGATAGGGAATTTATAATTTCAAAAGTGAGGGAATTTAAACCTTTGGCTACTTAGAAAATATTAAAGCTTGGAGAAATATTTATTTAAGTGCCTTATTGCTCAGAGTTTAGCAGCAACTTTTGCGTTACTTTGAAAGTTAACTGTCAAAATGATAGTCGAAAGTGTAAAACGGGAGGTTTGGGGGTGAACACCCTCCAGTAGGTACATATAATAAATAATAAAATTCCCACTCTTCTAGAATACCTATAAAGGAGAGAATAATTATACAAATTTCGTCAGAAAAAGCAGGGAAATTTTTTGTGTTTGAGCAAAAGTGAAGGAAATTAAAACGTTCGGCTATAGATAATTAGTATTTGAGAAACTTATTTATTTTTACAGTATTATAACAAAAAATTTAATTGCCCGATGGCACCTCAAGTTTAGCAGCAACTTTTTGCGTTACTTTGAAAATATAGAAAAACGGGGAATCCCCCAGTAGCGGGAAACAAAATTAACTGTTTAAATAGTATACCGCTAAAAAAGAGATCCACCGTCTAGCTGCCCGTCCGTGGACGGGCTTTCCAGCTAGTTTGCGTATAATCAGGTAAGTACAAATAAAGAATGTGTATAGACCATCGGATAAAAACTATATGCTCTCTGCCGATTACTTACTCTACCGATTTTTTTCTATATTTTATATTACTAACTTTTATTTTAAAAATAAATTTAATCACTTCAAGTTATTTTATATATATAAATTTATATAATAAATTAAATAAATCAAATATAAACTTTAAATTATAACAATGCGAGTAGTAGGTAAAGGAGTGTCCAAGGTTGGACAAAGTTCATATCATGAAGTAAATTCATGGTCAATAAATTGCTATATTAAAATAGAAATTTAGATAGGTACATGTGATTGCATGCTTCTAACTTTCTTGACAGCGCAATTGCTGAGCTTAACTAAATAATCCCCAAGTCCATTTCCTTCCAAACCTTTACAAGCCTCTACAGCATCGCTGCCAGCTTTGTCTTGGTCGACAATTTCTTTATCGACGTATTGGACATAAAAAGCATAAAGTATCTTCAGATCATCATATTTTACTTGGTTATTTTCATCAACGATGTTCAATTTCTTGTAGGCACATACTATCAAGTTGTTTATATTAGAGTCTCCTTCCGTTGTTATAAAATTGTCATCCACACAATCAAGTACGGCTTGAGTCTCAATGCCAAGTTCTTTTATACATTCCTTCTCCTCAGGCATTAGCATGTCTTCGGTCAGCTTTCCAGAAAGCGACACCTAAAAAGTAAAACATTAACGTAAATTGGACTAATAAAACGTCATTGACCGATATCCGCCCGTTAATGGTGGGCAATGATGAAAATATTTTTATCTAATTGTAATATTTACGTCTTTGGCCGGTCAATGACGTTAATGGCCAAAATGGATAGAACAATGATGATATTATAGAATAAATACTATATAAGAAACAGCAAAATGGTGATGCACTTCAATTCGGGACAATTATTTGTTGTGCCCGCGTTTTTCCATGTAAATGACAGCAACTCGACCCTTTTCAAAGACTCATAAGTGTACAGGGATTTGTATTTATTTCAGACAAACGTAAACTCATTTTAGGGTAGATTCGTGATTTGCTTCGCTTCGCCCCGGGTCGATTTGGCTGGTGCTTACTCGCTAAAAACATCCTTGAAATCAATCCACTTCGACTGGGAGGCACGACCTCTCCAGGGAAGCCCGAACTCGGCGAAGTACGAAACTGTAGAATAGTAGTTTCCACATTGCCCACCCTGTAATGGTCATTAACGTCAATGGGTGGTCAATGTTGTCAATGCCAAACTAAACTGAACATTTACGTTATTGTCCGGCCGTTGACGTTAATGGCCGAATTGTCATCATTGACCGTAACATATACCTATGTATTTACTTAAAGTAATAATTAATTCTCAAAGAAAAACCGATAGAAGCCGCACCACGGATTTTAAGAACGGCCATGTACAAAAATAGAAATTGTAAAATAGGTTCAAACTTACCCCTAAGAAGGCAAAGAATATAACAGCCTGTAAAGTCTTCATTTCGTAGTTCATCGCTAAAACTTGCAATTAAACTGCTTCCTTATATGAATTTATATTTACTATATCTACGTGGTTAACTGATAATAGAAATATTGTAAAGGTTATCACTACAATGACTTTTTTTAAAAACATTATCATTAGCACAATATATAACTCAACTCTTAAATTTCATACAGAAAATTTAATGAAATTTTCAAAGAAGCTAAAAAAAGATCGCGAACAAAAACAAAAATATGTTAATTAAACTGATCGGCAGACAGCGCATCGTTTTGGTGCAATTGTCTATACACATTCATTAACTGTACCTACTTACGAGAAATCCGACTGCACCATTCGAATTTTCTGATCAGAATACGAAAGAAACAGTGAAAGAAGCTGCCGAATTAGACTTTTCAGTTTTTGGGGTCAAAAAACACCAAAGGGGTTAACCGAACGTTTCTTTCTTGAATCTTAAAAAATTTAAGTTACTTTTTATAACTTAAATCGACGTACTTAGATGCCTACTGCTGGATACAACTCTCAGAACCTCGCGGAATCAATCAAAACTGTGTAAAATCGAGAACAAACGGAGGGCAAATTGACCCCGAATGTGTTACGTTTAAAGCCAAATAACTTAAAAAATATCATGCTTACGAGAAATCTGACAGCGCCATTCGAATTTTCTGATCAAAATACGTAAGAAACAGTGAAAGAAGCAGCCGAATTCCACGTTTCATTTTTGGGGTCAAAAATCATCAAAGGGGTTAACCTTACGTTTTTTTCAAAAACCTTAAAAAATTTAGGTGGCCTTTTTATTACTTAAATCGACGTACTTAGATGCCTACTGCTGGATTCAACTCTCAGAACCTCGCGGAATCAATCAAAACTGTGTAAAATCGAGAACAAACGCAGGGCAAATTGACCCCGAATCTGTTACGTTTAAAGACAAATAAAATAAAAAATATCATACTTACGAGAAATCTGACTGCGCCATTCGAATCTTCTGATCAAAATACGTAAGAAACAGTGAAAGAAGCTGCCGAATTCCACTTTTCATTTTTTGGGGTCAAAAATCATCAAAGGGGTTAACCTTATGTTTTTTTCAAAAATCTTAGAAAATTTAGGTGGCCTTTTTATTAGTTAAATCGACGTACTTAGATGCCTACTGCTGGATTCAACTCTCAGAACCTCGCGGAATCAATCAAAACTGTGTAAAATCGAGAACAAACGCAGGGCAAATTGACCCCGAATCTGTTACGTTTAAAGCCAAATAAAATAAAAAATATCCTACTTACGAGAAATCTGACTGCGCCATTCGAATCTTCTGATCAAAATACGTAAGAAACAGTGAAAGAAGCTGCCGAATTCCACTTTTCATTTTTTGGGCTCAAAAATCATCACCTTATGTTTTTTTCAAAAATCTTAGAAAATTTAGGTGGCCTTTTCACTACTTAAATCGACGTACTTAGATGCCTACTGCTGGATACAGCTCTCAGAACCTCGCGGAATTAATCAAAACTGTGTAAAATCGCGAAACAAACGGAGGGCAAATTGACCCCGAATGTGTTACGTTTAAAGCCAAATAAAATATAAAATATCATACTTACGAGAAATGTGACTGCGCCATTCGAATTTTCTGATCAAAATACTTAAGAAACAGTGAAAAAAGCAGCCAAATTCCACTTTTCATTTTTTGGGGTCAAAAATCATCAAAGGGGTTAACCTTATGTTTTTTTCAAAAATCTTAAAAAATTTAGGTGGCCTTTTTATTACTTAAATCGACGTACTTAGATGCCTACTGCTGGATTCAACTCTCAGAACCTCGCGGAATCAATCAAAACTGTGTAAAATCGAGAACAAACGCAGGGCAAATTGACCCCGAATGTGTTACGTTTAAAGCCAAATAAATTAAAAAATATCATACTTACGAGAAATCTGACTGCGCCATTCGAATTTTCTGATCAAAATACGTAAGAAACAGTGAAAGAAGCTGCCGAATTCCACTTTTCATTTTTTGGAGTCAAAAACCACCAAAGGGGTTAACCTTATGTTTTTTTCAAAAATCTTAGAAAATTTAGGTGGCTTTTTTATTACTTAAATCGACGTACTTAGATGCCTACTGCTGGATTCAACTCTCAGAACCTCGCGGAATCAATCAAAACTGTGTAAAATCGAGAACAAACGCAGGGCAAATTCACCCCGAATCTGTTACGTTTAAAGCCAAATAAAATAAAAAATATCATACTTACGAGAAATCTGACTGCGCCATTCGAATCTTCTGATCAAAATACGTAAGAAACAGTGAAAGAAGCTGCCGAATTCCACTTTTCATTTTTTGGGGTCAAAAATCATCAAAGGGGTTAACCTTATGTTTTTTTCAAAAATCTTGAAAAATTTAGGTGGCCTTTTTATTACTTAAATCGACGTACTTAGATGCCTACTGCTGGATTCAACTCTCAGAACCTCGCGGAATCAATCAAAACTGTGTAAAATCGAGAACAAACGCAGGGTAAATTGACCCCGAATGTGTTACGTTTAAAGCCAAATAAATTAAAAAATATCATACTTACGAGAAATCTGACTGCGCCATTCGAATTTTCTGATCAAAATACGTAAGAAACAGTGAAAGAAGCTGCCGAATTCCACTTTTCATTTTTTGAGTCAAAAACCTTATGTTTTTTTCAAAAATCTTAGAAAATTTAGGTGGCCTTTTCACTACTTAAATCGACGTACTTAGATGCCTACTGCTGGATACAGCTCTCAGAGCCTCGCGGAATCAATCAAAACTGTGTAAAATCTCGAAACAAACGGAGGGCAAATTGACCCCGAATGTGTTACGTTTAAAGCCAAATAAATTAAAAAATATCATACTTACGAGAAATTTGACTGCGCCATTCTAATTTTCGGATCAAAATACGTAAGAAACAGTGAAAGAAGCAGCCGAATTCCACTTTTCATTTTTTGGGGTCAAAAATCATCAAAGGAATTAACCTTATGTTTTTTTCAAAAATCTTAAAAAATTTAGGTGGCCTTTTTATTACTTAAATCGACGTACTTAGATGCCTACTGCTGGATTCAACTCTCAGAACCTCGCGGAATCAATCAAAACTGTGTAAAATCGAGAACAAACGCAGGGCAAATTGACCCCGAATGTGTTACGTTTAAAGCCAAATAAATTAAAAAATATCATACTTACGAGAAATCTGACTGCGCCATTCGAATTTTCTGATCAAAATACGTAAGAAACAGTGAAAGAAGCTGCCGAATTCCACTTTTCATTTTTTGGAGTCAAAAACCACCAAAGGGGTTAACCTTATGTTTTTTTCAAAAATCTTAGAAAATTTAGGTGGCCTTTTCACTACTTAAATCGACGTACTTAGATGCCTACTGCTGGATACAGCTCTCAGAGCCTCGCGGAATCAATCAAAACTGTGTAAAATCGCGAAACAAACGGAGGGCAAATTGACCCCGAATGTGTTACGTTTAAAGCCAAATAAAATATAAAATATCATACTTACGAGAAATGTGACTGCGCCATTCGAATTTTCTGATCAAAATACTTAAGAAACAGTGAAAGAAGCAGCCAAATTCTACTTTTCATTTTTTGGGGTCAAAAATCATCAAAGGGGTTAACCTTATGTTTTTTTCAAAAATCTTGAAAAATTTAGGTAGCCTTTTTATTACTTAAATCGACGTACTTAGATGCCTACTGCTGGATTCAACTCTCAGAACCTCGCGGAATCAATCAAAACTGTGTAAAATCGAGAACAAACCCAGGGCGAATTGACCCCGAATCTGTTACGTTTAAAGCCAAATAAAATAAAAAATATCATACTTACGACAAATCTGACTGCGCCATTCGAATTTTCTGATCAAAATACGTAAGAAACAGTGAAAGAAGCTGCCGAATTCCACTTTTCATTTTTTGGGGTCAAAAAGCACCAAAGGGGTTAACCTTATGTTTTTTTCAAAAATCTTAAAAAATTTAGGTGGCCTGTTTGTTACTTAAATCGGCGTACTTAGATGCCTACTGCTGGATACAGCTCTCAGAACCTCGCGGAATCAATCAAACCTGTGTAAAATCGCGAAACAAACGGGGGGCAAATTGACCCCGAATGTGTTACGTTTAATGCCAAATAAAATAAAAAATATCATACCTACTTACCTGATCTTAAAAGAATTAAGTTTCAATAATTAAAAATCAATAGAAATGCAAAACGAAAAGTAACATTCAATTTCAAAAAGCTAACTATAAAATCAGTAACAATAGTTTTTCATGAAGCCAATGTCTTTGATAACCTTTGTAATATTTGTATATTATCAGTTTTCAATGTTTATGTTAACAGGAAAGACAAAACTGTTTGTTTTGTAGATCCACAATAATTATAGAATGAAGACTTGGCAAGCGGTTATATTCTTAGTGTTCTTGGGAGTAGGTAAGCATCTATTTTTCAGTTTTTAGATTATTTAGTCCAAAACTTTTAGGTGGCTCTGTCTTCAAAGTTGACCGAAGACGGTTTATTGCCCAACGATAGAGATTGCGTAAATGAACTTGGGCTTGATAAGCGAAAGATACTGAACAACATAAGGGACGGTTTTTCGAACACGGAAGGAGATCCGGAAATTAACGAATTTATCGTATGTTCGTTCAAGAAATTGAACGTCGTGGACGAAAACAACCAGATAAGTTATGATGTTCTTAAGGCTTTATTTTCTTCTTACATCCTTGTGATCGATGAAAATCTTGACAACGATCAAGTTTCAAATGATGCTATAGAATCTTGCAAGAATTCCAAAAGTAATAATCTTGGAGATTATTTAATCAAGCTCAGCAATTGCGTTATGAATAAAACCAGAAATATCTGATTCAGCACATTTGTATTATTTTGAATAAAGCAATTCCTAACTAACCTGTGATTATTATATATTCCAATTGCCGATCATTATAGCGGGCTAAGCGCCAGCCAAAACGGTCCGGAGCGCTCGGAGCGCAGCGTAGGGCTGCGGTGGATCTGTGATTTTCCGTAAAATAAATGAATTAAATTAAATTAATTTGGCTCGGCCCACTAATATATATACATCGCATTTTCTTTGTAAAATTTTCGATATTTAAATGCCGTTTTTTCGAAAACTAATGGATAATCCAAGAATTTTTTTTAATATGCTTAAAAAATTGTCCTCTTTCCAATGGTAGGTATATAGGAAAAGTGAAATTCGTGGAGTCAATTCCCTGACAGTACCCAAAAGTCGTTAATTAATTTAATATCTATTTTGTTGGAAATTCATCTATAATTGCGCCCCGCAGGCGATTTTTTACAGTTAGAGCTTATTTATTGCAAAAAATGAAGGTCAAACCTAGATAAAGTTCCACTTTGAATTATATATTCATAATAATTTTTTCAGCAGATAGGGTATTAGTATAACACAGCAGCGGCGGCTCGTCAGAGGAGGCAAGGGGGGCTTAGCCTCTTTTAAAATTCTGAGCTATTAATTAAACTAATAAAATTTTCATTAAAATAAAACTGTAAAACAAATGTAAAGGTGAGTATGCATCAAGAGATTAAGAGGCACTGGGGGGGTATTCCATACCCCCATACCCCCCGGTTTAAAAACAACCAATTTTTGTTCATGATTTTTCGCTTGAAAACTTCGCTTCCCATAAAGCTTTGTATACCGTATTTTCATTATCTCTTGTGCAATTTCCTCAAATTTTCCTTCAGTTAAAACCGAGGAGAGAATCACTAGGGAAATCTAGTGTATAAATGAAGAAAAACCTGAGGAAATCCAAGTAAATCCAAGAAAATTTTCTTGGGAAATTAAGAATTCTTAGGATACTGCACGTTGGCAACGTAGTTAAGGTAAAATAATCGCATATTTAAACAGGTGTGCAATTACCACATCTACCACATATGGAAAGCCACCAGTGGGATGCGATTGCTTTTTCACACTATACTTAATGATTAGTCGGAAATAAGAAATCTACGAGCCGCCGCTGTAACACAGTGAGGTTGTAAAGTTTGGAACAAACTTTGAAAGGTAGTAGTATGACTAAGCGATTCTAGCCCACTTCTTCCATAAGAAATTATTGAGGTAATTTCACGTCAAATTCTTTTTTTGATTTTATTCTTCGAAAAATTTCTTTCTCCCGATTTAAGCAGAGTTCTGTATAGTGCGTATTTTTTAGAATAATTAAGTAGTTTATTGATATGTTGATAACCTTTGATTTTTTTTGTGAAACAATGATAGCATAAAAGCGGGAAAGTCTCTAATCTACTATAGTCTATAGAGTTCTTAAACATGAAGTTTGTGTTTGCAGTTCTGATTTTTACTCTTTTAAGGGTAAGTACCTACATAACTTTCAGGATTTTTCATTATTTTCTACATTTACGTATTTCAGCTGGCGTCATCGAAAAGCCTTACCGAAGAAACAAGTTTTCCCTACGCAAATGAGTGCCTGACTGAACTTGCTATAAATCTCAAAGCCTTACAGGCTAACATAAACAACGATTTAACGGGAGTAGAAGGAAATCCCAAATTAATTCAGGTGTCTGAATGCATATTGAAAAAATTGGGAGCCATCGATGACAGCAATTCAATTAAAATTGATGTAATAAAACCTTTGCTGGTTCCCTATGTTAGTGTCTTGAACAGTGCCATCGTCGACACTCAGCAGGCTGCAAACGATGCCATCCAGTCTTGTCAAGACGTGGAAGCCAACGGCCCCGGCGATAAGTTAGTTAAAATTTGGAATTGCTTTTTGAGATATATTGTAAACAAATAATATTTAAATATTTGATTAGGACATAAATCTATAAAAAAAATTGTTTTTTTTTTGGCTTATCATCTGTAAGGTCTGCTCTGTTTCTGTGATAGTCTAGCGTTACTCGTTAATTTAAAATGCCGTCGAACAAATGTATGTCGTATAAAATTCCAAGTCGAACAAATGGTCGGTCGCAAAATATTAAGTCGAATAACTGTTAGTCGAATAAATAAAATAAAAATGATTTATTCAAAACAAATAGTGTACATCATATTCAAATAATGTTTTTAACCTTCTTAAAGACACAATTGTCCAACTTAACTAGACGATCTCCGAGACTATTACCTTCCACAGTTTTGCAAAATTCCACAGCATCGTTTGCAGCTTTATCTTGATCAACATTTTTATTGAGCTTTCCGATATAAGGAGCAATAATTGGCTTTATCAAGTCATACTTAATTTCGTCGTTTTCATCAATGACGTTCATTTTTCTGAAAGTACATTCGTGAAATTCGTTCAGATTACTATCTCCTTCGGTGATCAAAAAATCTTCACTTAAATTGTCCAATATAGTTTGGGCATCCATGCCAAGTTCTTTAAGGCATTCCATATCGCTGGGCAATAGAACGTCTTCGGTGTACTTTGAAGAAAGCGACACCTGAAATACAAAACATACATAGCTTTTAATTTGATAAAAATTTAAATTTAGTATTTACTTACCCCTGCAAATGTGAAAAATAGAACGACAAGCAGAGTCTTCATTTTATGAAAGTTAGATAAATTTTGAAAAAAACACAAATTAATATGTCGTATTTATATGCGAACAGGCAGGCCGAAGATATTATCGGGGTTATCAAGTTATTTAAAAAAATTATCATTATCAATTTTGTCAAAACAGGGTCAGAAGGTAACCGAAGTCAAGGAATTCGGACTTATTTATAATCCTTTTTTAATGGGTGATCTGGTTATGTAATCTAGACATATTATTTTTTTCAAAACTAAGTGAAACTGAGGTATTTGAAAAGTGCTAATTTCAAGCATCAAAGTTGGGTATTTTTCCGTCCTAGGATGGAATTTTATATAAGTAAAATTTCAGGCATAAAATTGCTGTTTGGTATACCTAACTAAATTACGTAACGTAAAGTAACGTAAGGTAACGTAAGTTACTTTTTCGCACTAGTGAGGAAAAGTGGGTAACCAGATATAACTAAATTTATTTCTTCTTTACATTTTTTAAGTTGATCTACCACTACAAATAGTATTTTGTAAGCCGAAATTCAAAAAAATGTTTTCAAGTTTTAATTTAAGTACAAACATTATTATATACTACTCTAATTAATATTATTAATATTTTCTTAAGAACAATCAGCATTCTTTTCTGAAAGAAAAACATTAAGATTTCCTCCTATGCTGCTTAAACTCAGAAAGACCGACGGCTTATCCAAATAACGGAGACGGTCAAGAGCAAGTTAACTTCTTTTTGGATTTTGTACGACGATTTTGTTATCAAAAGAAATCAAATTTGCAAAAAGCGGTAGGCGAGTGTACACTAGTGCAGCCTTAGGGATAAATATATCGAAAATTTTGTATACACTTGCTTGGAATTCCCTTGGAAATCCTTGGAATTCCCTAGAATTTTTTAGATTTGAACTCTTTGAAAATTCCTGGAATTCTTTGGAAATTACTTGAAATCTTTGGAAATCCCTAGAATTCTTTGAAAATCCCTGAAATTCTTTGGAAATACCTGGAAATCTAGGAATTCCTTGGAAATCCCAGAAATTCTTGGAAATCATTAGAATCCTTTGAAAATTACTGAAATTCTTTGGAAATATCTGACATTCTTTGGAAATCATAGGAATTCTTTGGAAATTACTGGAAATCTTTGAAAATCTCAGGAATTCCTTGGAAATCCCTGGAATTCTTTGGAAATACGTGGAATTCTTTGGAAATCTCTGGAATTCTTTGGAAATCTTGGAATTCCTTGGAAATCCCTGAAATTCTTGTAAATCATTAAAATTATTGAAATTCTTAGGAAATCTTTGGGATTCCTTGGAAATCTCTAGAATTCTGTAGTTTTTGAACTTTTTTGGAAAACATTGGAATTCTTTGAAAATTACTGGAATTCTTTGGAAATTACTGGAAATCTTTGAAAATCTCAGGAATTCCTTGGAAATCCCTGGAATTATTTGGAAATACGTGGAATTCTTTGGAAATCTCTGGAATTCTTGTAAATCATTAAAATTATTGAAATTCTTAGGAAATCTTTGGGATTCCATAGAAATCTCTAGAATTCTATAGTTTTTGAACTTTTTTGGAAAACATTGGAATTCTTTGAAAATTACTGGAATTCTTTGGAAATTACTTGAAATCTTTGGAAATCTCAGGAATTCCTTGGAAATCCCTGGAATTCTTTGGAAATACGTGGAATTCTTTGGAAATCTCTGGAATTCTTTGGAAATCTCTGGAATTCTGTAGTTTTTGAACTTTTTTGGAAAACATTGGAATTCTTTGAAAATTACTGGAACTCTTTGGAAATTACTGGAAATCTTTGAAAATCTCTGGAATTCCTTGGAAGTCCCTGGAATTCTTTGCAAATCTCTGGAATTTTTGGAAATCTCTGGAATTCCGAGTCTTGTGTACAGAATTTTTATTGAAAAACATTGGAATTCTTTGAAAATTACTGGAATTCTTTGGAAATTACTTGAAATCTTTGGAAATCTCAGGAATTCCTTGGAAATCTCTGGAATTCTTTGGAAATACGTGGAATTCTTTGGAAATCTCTGGAATTCTTTGGAAATCTTGGAATTCCTTGGAAATCCCTGAAATTCTTGTAAATCATTAAAATTCTTAGGAAATCTTTGGGATTCCTTGGAAATCTCTAGAATTCTGTAGTTTTTGAACTTTTTTGGAAAACATTGGAATTCTTTGAAAATTACTGGAATTCTTTGGAAATTACTGGAAATCTTTGAAAATCTCTGGAATTCCTTGGAAGTCCCTGGAATTCTTTGCAAATCTCTGGAATTTTTGGAAATCTCTGGAATTCCGAGTCTTGTGTACAGAATTTTTATTGAATATTTACCCCTTGAGTGCAGCATACTAAATCATCTAACAACTTTTACAATAAAGTGAATTTTTAAATTTGACTATTGAAGGACATATAGTCAGGTTTTTTTACTTTTGGAGAAAATTTTTATGTTATTGCATTGGATTTCTGGATTCTGGATTTTAGGTGGAAGGCAGAAAAGTATCCCCGTCCTGCTTCAAGCCATTCTGTCTCCAGGATAAATTCGAGTATCTTGGCAGATGAAGTGTCGCTGATTCTGTGTGACAAAGCACATGTTCCGCTGTTTCGTTTGCTCTGTTGCATCCCCGACATCTGGGGTTGTCTACAAATCCCAGTGTGTTACAATGTTTGTTCAGTTAGTAGTGTCCAGTTAAGATCCCTGGAATTACCGGTAGAATGACTCTGGACAGCTCCAAGTAATATTTGGAATGTTTACCTAAAGATGTTGTAATCGCTGCCCTTGCTTGTCTGCATTCAGTTTCTTTTGCCCAGCTGCATGTTGTATTGTAGTATATAATATCTACTTATTTTTAACCGCTTCAAGAAATGTTTCTTTTTATTTTAGAAGAATCAGTAGGAAACAACCAACATCTTAAACAACGAAGAATTTTATTCTACTTCCTTCTCCTCTTTAGCCTTTTCTGTCCACTGTAGGACAATCAGCTTAAGCATTTAGACCCCACGGCTCTGGGGGGTTATCTGTAACCCTGGTTTTAGTAGTTGATAACGGCAATCATCAAACCAAGGGGACCGTCGGCTTTACGTGCCCTCCGAAGCATGAAACGGTCATATGAAAGTTTTTAGACTCCCCCGAATACCTTAGAGTCGGCAGTTGTTCGGCTAACCTACTAAGCTAATGTCCGTCTCCTTCTTCTTCCTACAAAGGAGGATTAACAAAAAACGTCGATAGAGAAACATCATTAGGTAGGTATCATGTAATTACACCGACAACAACTACGCTGACGACATTTATGCTGACTCTAAATACGCCGACAAGTAATTACGCCGACAGGTAATTATGCCGATAACTTTAACGCCGACACTTTTTAAATTTGTTCTTTTTGAGTTGGAGCCGCTTCGGGGATGCTTTTAATGGCAGGAGCGGTTCAAAGATTCACTGTCTTAGTAAATCCGCAATTTGGTGTGCAACTAAGGTCTTATCAGGTGTAATAAATTCCATAAGTAAATAAGTAATTTCCTGGTCTAAATGTTGCTTTATTTAAAATTGAAAAGTAGGCAGATATGATTAAATCTTCCTAGTTTTCTTAACAATGCAATTGTTGAGCTTAACTAGATAATTCCCGAGACCGTTTTCTTCCAAACCCTTACAAGCTTCCACAGCTTCGTTGGCAGCTAGATCTTTATCGGCAATATCTTTATCAAGCCATACGATAAACGAAGCATAAAATGCTTTCAGAGCATCATATTTTAATTGGTTGTTTTCATCGATGATATTCAATTCTTTGTACAAACAAACTATTAAGTTGTTTATATTAGGGTTGCCTTCCGTTGTTAAAAAATTATCATCCGTACTCTCCAGTACCTCTTGCATCTCAATGCCAAGTATCTTTATGCATTCCTTCACCTCAGGCATTATCATATCTTCGGTCACAGAAAACGACACCTAAAATTTAAATAACAACATAACAACATTTGAAAAAGATAAAAGTTAAAATTTTAAATTAGATAAAATCTTACTCCTAAGAAGGCAAAAAATATAACAGCATGTAAAGTCTTCATCTTGTGGTTGATCGCTTAAATTTGTAAGTAAACATACTGTTTACTCTTAATTTATATCAACGTGGTGAACTGATAATAAAAATATTGTAAAGGTCATCATCGGTCTGGTTTCTTAAAAAAAAAGAATTATTATTATTGTCGTCGTCGTCGTAACAACATTATTACACAACTTTACTCTTTAGAACAGTTCTTCGTCATATGCAGAAAAAGCTAGACTAAGTATATTTGTCTTCTTCTTCTTCTTCTTTTTCTTCTTCTTCTTTTTCTTCTTATTCTTTTTTTTCTTCTTCTTCTTCTTCTTCTTTTTCTTCTTCTTCTTCTTCTTCTTCGTTTTTTCTTTTTGCTGAGAAGTCGTGGTCGAACTTGGCTGAAGCCAAGATGACGTTCTTGGGAATTGTCTTCCCCACAGCCCTTTATTGTTGGCCTTTAAATCTCAGCTTGTGTACAGAGCTGGATAAACCATAGATGCAATGGAGCCGCCGCACCCAGCGCCAAAGTTCAGAAGGCGCCAAAATTGTGCGTTTTTAATTAAATTTTCTATAATATATTGAATTTTAAATACAGGAAATATCTGAACCGTAGACTCCATAATCAAATCAATAACTCACAAACCCCCCCCCCTTCCCTTGTGGTGAGATATCGTAAGATTTCAGGGTTCCCACTCGTCTGGAAAATCTTGAAAAATCAAGGAATTTAATATTTCCCTAATTTGGCAGGGAAAAGTCTGGGAATTTCCCATTTTTAGTGCCAAGTCAGAGAAATTAAATTTCCAGACAGAGAAAACAATTTAATTTAAATTTTTATTTTTATTCTAATATAAATTGGTTTTTAAATTTCAAAATTAAATTTTTTTTATTCAAAAAATAATTTTTTTAAATTTAAAATTTAAATTTTTATATTTTTACATTAAATTTTTTTTTTACCTTTTTATCTTCCTCTTTATCGACATGTCAAGGAATTTGATTTGGAAAATTCAGTGGGAAAGTGTAAATTACATAATTATTCATCTAACGACTTTTTAATGAATTTAACAAAATTCAGCCAGAAAGCATTTAAACTGAATAGATACATAGAATTTCGTGCTCTCTGTCCTTCATTTCCACCAGTGACAGCTGGTACGAGGAGAAATATGGGGTGCCACCCTTCTAAAACAAAATATTAAAGGTATGTCATAATTTAGTAAACTTCGTTATATTTCGTTAATTTCAGGACTAAACTGGCACTAAGATTCTGACGATAAGAGCTTTTCATTTAAACACAATAATTACTGTTGTACTGGGGGCACTGGTGTACCCAAACTTCCAGGTAACATGCAGATGATGATAGATATATTTGTTCACAGAGGGAAAATTTAATATTTATAATGGAATAAATCACATAACATGGACATAAAACCTTCGGTCTTTCAAACCGGGGGGTCTGGGGGTATGGAATACCCCCAGTATTACAGAAATTTTGTTTAATAATGTGTTTTGTTAATCTCGAGGTTAAACTGACACTAAAATATTGGCCCGAAAAGATTTTTAATTGAACACAGGTTTTCCACTCGTCTGGAAATCCTGGAAAAGTCAGGAAATTAAAATTTTCAGTCAGGAAAAGCTATTTTATTTCAAAAAAATTTTAATTTTAAAATAAATTTTCTTTTAATTTTATAATTAAATTTTGTTTTAATTTTCAGAATTAATTTTCTTTAAATCTTAATACATTAAGTTTTTCTTATTTTTTATTTATTTAATTTGATTCTTTGTCAGGGAAAACCTGGCAATCATGGAATTTGCTTTAGAAAATTCAGTGGAAATTATGCATTTGGTTCGACCCCCTCTGCTCCCTTCTAATCTCACATAAAGTTATTTATTTTACTTAATTTAACCCAGTTCTCTCGCAATTTTGCAGTTTCTTGCGAAACAAAATTATGTGATGCCAAGACCCCCTCACCCTTCGTGAGCAGTGCCGGATTACTCATAAGACAAAAAAGGCGGCTGCTTAAAAAAAATTGTTTTAATTATAAATTTCATTACTTTATTTTTATTGTTTTATACTGATTCAGCGTCTAGAAAATATAAAAATATTAATTAATTTACTCATTTTTTGTGTAAATGAATAAGTTTTAGTGAATTAATTGAATAGTTGGTTTTTATTGAAACTGTTCATTTTAATTATTGAGTAGTAATTTTCTAAAGGGCTCCAAAAATTTAACTGCCTATGGGCCCACAAATGTTTAATCCGGCACTGCTCGTGAGATTGGCTGAGATTTGGCTCATTAGAATTTTCGTTTTCTGCTTAAGTTTTTAACTTATTTTTTACATATTCCAGCTTCTAGCCTCCCTCATCCTCTTCCAAACCCCCCAAATAATAAAAATGTAGGTTCTCTTTGATTATTTGCGATTTATATTAAACGAACGTTATTAAGTTAATCTAAAACGTATAGTTGGTATAGAAAGTTTCGTTAAAAACCAAACATTTGCCTTCTTTTGGTATTGTTTGGTAAACAACATCAAAATTGTACGTAATAGAACCGCCATGTTCTTGTAGGTAACAGCCCGGGGCTGTTTATCCAAGTACGGCACGAAAAGGACAGAGATGACAAAATAAGCGATTTGTGCGAGTAAAAAATTGCTTTTCTTTAGAAAATGTAATTGTTTTTTGTTTGCAACACGTCGCGAGGGCAAATTCTCGGACGAAATCTCGTTAATCCGTTCATGCGCGTTGCTGTATTCGCAACCAGCCGCCATATTGAGTGCTGTACTTGATATTTTCGCGAATATTCTATACAATATAATAATATAGTATTAAAGGGGTTAAAGTAGTAGTAAAAGGGTTGGAATAAATAATATCTTCCAAAATAAACAAAAAAATTTTCTTTAAAATATAGATATAGACAGGTACATGATTAAATGTTTTTAGTTTTCTTAACAACGCAATTGCTCAGCTTAACTAAATAATTCCCGAGACCATTTCCTTCCAAACCTTTACAAGCTTCTATAGCATCATTGGCAGCTTGATCTTTATCGACAATATCTTTATCAAGCCATTGGATGAAAGAAGCAAAAAGTGGTTTTAACTCATCATATTTCACTTCGTTGTTTTCATCAATGATGTTCAGTTTTTTGTACGAACAAACGATTAAGTTGTTTATATTAGGGTTGTCTTCCGTTGTTAAAAAGTTGTCGTCCGTACTCTCCAGCACCTCTTGCACATCAATGCCAAGTTCCTGTATGCATTCCCGCTCCTCAGGCATCATCATATCTTCGGTCAGCTTGAAAGAAAGCGACATCTAAAATTTCAAAAAACATTTGAAATAAATACAAATTTAAATTGTAAAATAAATAAATTCTTACCCCTAAGAAGGCAAAAAATATAGCAGCAAGCAAAGTCTTCATCTTGTGGTTGATTGCTAAAATGTGCAAGTAAACAATTGTTGTTTACTTTCAATTTATATATCAAAATGTAGTAAACTGATAACGAAAATATTACAAAGGTTATCATCAGTCTGGTTTCTTAAAAAAAGGATTATTATTATTATTGTCAAAATATTATTATATAACTTAACTGTTTATTTCTGATTAAAACAATATCAATAGATAATCTGCTAAAATAGGTCAACTTTTTAGAGAAATAATACAAACTGAATAATTAATTATATAATTAATTACTCCACTCTCCTAAAAAGCTCATCAATTTACTTTGACATGAAAAATATTAAATTCCTCGAAGTTCTCAACTGCTGAAAGAGATGCAGAAATACACTGTAAAAAATGTTTATGTAAATTTACATAGAAAATCATTGGCATGTAATTTTACATACCCAAGTAATATGTACTCGTATGGGAACTGTAAAAATACTAGTTATTTCGTTGTGATTTCACAAGATTTTTGTAAATTTACAGAAGAGAAATTAATTTTACATTATCTAAATCTGTAAATTTACATTGTTCTATTATTTTTACGCAAATTTTTTTAATTTTACACGAACGTTACCGTAATTATTTACTTACATAGATTTTCAACGTAAATTTTACATTAAAAATCATTGTAATTTTCCATAAATTTTTAACAGTGTAGGCTGCACTTGGCCATAATCAATTTTGAACAACTTGTAATGCGAAGCAATTATCATAATAATTTAATTCGATTAGACGAGAATTCGTACCTTTAGTTGCAAATATTATTTCAAAGACAATTCACCTTAAAAATTTAAAAATTTCGTGATAAATCATAGAAATTCTAAACCATCCTTGCGTTTAATTATATGAGTCTAGCTGGAAAGCCCGTCCGCGGACGGGCAGCTAGACGGTGGATCTCTTTTTGGCGGTATAATATTTAAACATTTAATATCGTTTCCCGCTACTGGGGGATTCCCCGTTTTTCTATATTTTCAAAGTAACGCAAAAAGTTACTGTTGAATTAATTTTTGACAATAATATAATATAAAAATAAATAAGTTCCTCAAATTCTAATTTTCTTTACCCGGACGTTTTAATTTCCATTACTTTTGCTCAAAAACAAAAAATTTTGCAGCATTTTCTGACGAAATTTGTATAATTATTCTGTCTTCTGTAGGTACTCTAGAAAAGTGGGAATTTTATTATCTGTATTGGAGAGTGTTCATCCTCAAACCCTCCGGTTTTCTTCTCTTAAGTATATTCTAAAAGAGTGGAAATCTTGCGATATGTACTGGAGGGTGTTCCACACCTCCCAGACCCATTGGTTTACAATTTTACCAGCCGAAAAATTTAATAAACTAACTACGATTAGCACTAATCGGAAAATATGTAAATATAAAAAATACGTAAAAATGAGGGAAACTTAATCTTCGGATAGAAAAAGTTAAAACTTGAAAAGCATATTTATTTAATTACCTTACTGTTCATGGAGTTTAGCAGCAGCTTTCTGTGTTACTTTGAAAGTTAATTATAAAAATATAAAGTCGAAATTGTAAACCGGGGGGTCTGGGGGGTGTGGAACACCCTCCAGTACATATTGCGGGATTTCCATTCTTTAAAGAACACTTGGAGAAGGTAGGAAATTTATAATTTTACAAACTTGGCCAGGAAAAACCGAGAAATTCACAAATAATGTAATTTAAATTAAATCTAAAAGTAAAAAAATTGAAATTGGATTAGAATCTACCTTGTTTATCTACTTTTGCTGTATGAATCAGAGGCGGAACTACCGGGGTGCGGTGGGTGCGACGCACGCGGGCCCCCTGCTAAAAGGGCCTCCAGTTGTACTCTGACCTTTTCAATCTTAAAAAAATTCTCAATAGTAAGAGGTGCACAACTAGATGCTATTTGAAGTCAACGATTGCCATGCTATTAAACTCGTGACTTCCATACCAGAAATTTTACTTATAATATTCTGTGGGGTGTTCCACACCCCCTAGACCCCCCGGTGAGAGATATAATATGCTGTATAAATATGCACTAAAACATTTTGTCTGTATACAATTGATATGTAGATGTATTTGTTCTAAGAGAATATAAAGTTTTTATATGAGGGTTAATGACACAACGTATACACACACACCTTTGGGTTTTCAAACCGGGGGGTCTGGGGGGTATGGAATACACTCCAGTGCACCAGCAATTATAGTTAAAGGATTTTCGGTTCCAGGAATTTAACTTTCTAGAAGGTCTTACAATTACAATGTTCTGAGGGGTGTTGCACACCCCCAGACCCCCCGGTGCGAATTTTAAATTTGAATATTCACAAAGACCTGTAACAAATTTTTGCAATTTGTTTTGTTTGCTGAGTGCGCCCCTGCCTAGAGTCTGATTGGGGGGGGATTTGAGTTTGCGTTCTGAAATGGCGAGAGTGCGATTAGGAGACTTTTGATATGAACTTTGGGAAGTGAAACTTTTATACTTATTGACTAGCAAGAAACATAAGTACTTCATGTTAAAAATTCCGATAAAAATTATTTATATTTTAATTTATTGATAAATTAGTAGATAAACTAAAAAGGTTCGATCTCACTTTATTCTAAGTTTACTTCGAAGTTTTATCTAACTCAGTTTGTTTATCTGAAACAATATCTTGATATATAAAATCCGAGAACGCTGCTGCTGTTCTTTCCACATCGTGTCATTTTTTGGTGAAAAAAAACACTTTGATTTTTCTCACATTTGCTTAAAAATTCAAATTTCCCTGTTTTTCCTGTCGAAATTTGTAAAATTATAAATTCCCTATCTTCTCAAAATTCTGCGATATGTACTGGAGGGTGTTCCACACCCCCCAGACCCCCCGGTATACAATTTTGACTTTATATTTTTATAATTAACTTGCAAAGTAACACAGAAAGCTGCTGCTAAAGTCTGTGAGCAGTAAGGTAATTAAATAAATATGCTTTTCAAGTTTTAATTTTTTCTAGCCGAAGGTTAAATTTCCCTTATTTTTTGCTTAAAAATTCAAATTTTGCGGTTTAGATTAATATGGACAAATATTTTTAGTCTTAACTTTACTTTAATATATTTTTTGGTTGGTAAAAAAAATCGACCAATCAGAGTGATTCTTTTTTCACTAAAAAATTACACGCTGGAATTTTATTGATTAGTATATGTCCGCTTTTGTTTTCTTTGAATTTCTCAGCAGCTTTCAGGTTTACTTTTCTGCATAAAAGTAACTACGACTTGGATTTGTAAATGGTCAGGTAGGTTAATTTCGGACCCGGACAACTGGGCGAGTTCCTGGGCGACGTATAATTGGACGCCATATAACTGGACGACGGGCAACTGGGCGACGGGTAAATCGGGCAGCGCCACTGTAAATCCCGGGCATTCAAAAAAGAAAATGGTTGTAATATTATATTTATGTAATACTGATAATTTCCCATAAATTCTATAACAATTTCAAAAAATAATTTATTATTATTTATTTATTTATTTATTATAAAAAGCTAAGATAAAAAGATAAAAAGATATGTCACGAAGGTATTCAAGTATATTATTACGATATTAAATTTAAGATTATTAGGTTGGTAAGTTTCTGCGTAACTCCAATTGAAAGAAAAGAGACTATTGAAGAGAGGGGGGGTTTGTGATTCTCACCGAGCCCGAATTTCAATCAAAATCTTAAAATCCGGGAAAAGTTACAAAAACATGCATTTGATGAAAAATTTGGGTTACAAAAAACTACACGAAGAAAAAACAATCCTCGCGAAAATTTTGAAGTAAATATTACATTAATTATAGTAAATTTTATATCAAATTTAGTAAAATTTACTTTAAATTTAGTAAAATATACTTTAAATGTAGTAAAATTTACTTAAAATTTTAGTAAATTTTACTTCAAATTTTAGTAAAATTTATTTCAAATTTAGTAAAATTTACTTTAAATTTAGTAAAATTTACTTCAAATTTAGTAAAAATTACTTTAAAACACCAAAAAATTTTCTCTGTGTAGTAGCTAATTGTAGTTAGTAGTAGCAGTATTTTATCAGGTAATTTGTGTTTGTTGATTGCCTATCAGAACTCCTAGTTAACTCCTAATTATTAAATTTATTCAAATTGTTTTTCTCAGTTTATCCGTCGCCCACTCTAACCTTCGTCTAATTGTCCGGCGCCCAGTTATACGTCGCACAGATAATTAACTAGATTTAATTGTAATTTTGTGCAGGTTAATTTTAAATAATACAAAAAAACGAATGCCAAACACTGTTGCTATACTAAAAAATATTTTAATTTATTTATTTAAAATAAAAATATATGTACCTACAGGCTAAATGATTTTAACTTTCTTAACAACACAGTTGCTAAACTTAACCAAACGATCTCCTAGACTATTGCCTTCCAAATTTTTGCAGGATTCTATAGCCCCATCTGCAACTTGATCTTTATTGGCAGGATCTTTATCCACCATTTCGATGTAAGCATCAAATATTGGCTTTAGCTCGTCGTATTTAATATTGTTGTTTTCATCAATCACGTTCAGTTTTCTGTACGAACACTCGGTATATTCATTTATTTTAGTGTTACCTTCCGTGGTCAAAAAATCGTCATTTATGTTGTCCAATACAGTTTGGACGTCAAGACCAAGCTCCTTTATGCATTCCTTATCGCTAGGCCATAAAATGTCTTCGGTTAACTTGGAAGAAAGTGCAACCTAAAATTTAAAAATAGCATTAATAATCTGAGAATCAGTTCAAACACAGATAGTTTCTTTCATCTTCGACTCTCTAGAGCCCAAAATCGGTACTTACCCCTAAGAAGGCAAAAAATAAAACTGCATGCAAAGTCCTCATTTCGTGGTAGTTCGGTAAAACTGAATAACAAACAACTTTAGTTTGGATATTTATAGATAAAAATAAAAATGAAAATTATATGCAATATGATTATATGTCAAAGGTTATCAACTCTTTCGTCTAAGTAAAAAATATCACAATTCTCTTAATTATACGTCAGAAGCTACTTCAGCTTAAATTTCACACAAAAATCTTATCTTATGTCCTATAATTTATTTTATTTTAATTTAAATTACAAAAAATACATAATTAAAAAAATAATTAATAGTCTTATTTCATTTGTGTGTAGCCCGGCTTTTCGTATAAGCTAGCTTTAGACTAATACAGAAGCTAGGGTGTGGAATCACGTCGAATCGTGAAAGATCGTCAACGATTGCCTCGAAGACTTCAACTGAGACGAATCCGAAAAGTAAATTTTTATATTTAGGCTGACGACAAATATCCGGATTATCAAGAATAAATTAAATCAATTTCGAGCCTAGCGAAAAATTTTCTTTATTAAAAATATAAATAGTATACAGCATGTTTAAACAATGTTTTTAACTGTGGTAAATATGCAATTGCCGATCTTAATTAAGCGATCGCCTAGACTAGTGCCTTCCACGCTCTTACAAGCTTCTACAGCCTCGCTTGTAACTTTAGCTGTATCAATATTTTTGTAGAGGATCTCGACGAAAGGAGCAACAATGGACTTGATCGCGTCATAGTTAATTTCGTTGTTTTCATCAATGACGTTCATTTTTCTGTAAGTGCATTCGTGAAATTCATTCAGTTTACTATTTCCTTCGGTGATAATAAAATTGTCGCTTAAATTGTCGAATATAAGTTGAGAGTCCATACCAAGTTCTTTAATGCATTCCATATCGCTAGGCAATAGGACATCTTCGGTGTATTTTGACGAAAGCGACACCTGGAATAATAAACAGACCTAGTAAACCTAGTAATAATTCATTGCCAGTCCACCCCGGATAATAGACAAAATTAAATTACAGAATGGGTAATTACCCCTAAGAAGGTGAAAAATACAACGGCAAGCAAAGTCTTCATTTTATGGTAGCTCGATAAATTGTGAAGAAGAACAACTTTATCTTCCATATAATATACTATATATTCAAACACAACGGCGATATTATCAGGGTTATCAATGCATTACAAATTTGAAAAAAAAAGATCAGGTTATCATTATTGAATTTAGCAAGATAGGGCCTTAAAGTAACCGAGGTCAGAAACATGAAATAAGATAATATATTAAAGTTTGTATTTTTAATTGCATCTCATTTATGTTATTGGTAATTTTTTTTACCAAACCAATATAATTAATTAGTAAGTGGATTTCAGACATAAATATGCTGTTTTTATACCTAAGTACTACATGACGTAACGTAAGGTAACGTAACGTATGGTAACGTACGGTAACGTAAGGTAACGCAAGGTAACGCAAGGTACCGTAAGGTAACGGTAAGTAACGTAAGGTAATGTAAGGTAACATAACGTAACGCAAGGTAAACGCAATGTAACGAAATGTACCGTAATGTAACGTAAGATAACGTAAGGTAACGTAAAGGAACGTAGGTCCTATTACAAACAGATCAGATGTAATGAAGAATATATTTGAAAATCAAATCTCAATGGCTTTATTGCAAAAAGAAATATACAGGCAGGTACATGATTAAACTTTTATGGTTTTCTTAACAGCGCAATTGCTCATCCTGACTAAATAATCCCCGAGATCATAATTTTCCAAATCTTTGCAAGCTTCCACAGCATCGTGGGCAGCTTGCTGTTCATCGGTAACATTTTTATCGAGCAATACGGCATAAGTAGCATAAAGTGTCGTTAGTGCGTCAAAGTTTATTTCGTTGTTCTCATTAATGATGTTCAATTTCTTATACGAACATACATATAAGTCGTTTATCTTAGAGTCTCCTTCCACTGTTAAAAAATTGTCATCCACACTGTCCAGTACTGTTTGGGTCTCGATGCCAAGTTCTTTTATGCATTCCTTTTCGGCAGGCAACAGCATGTCTTCGGTCAGCTTCAAAGAAAGCGACATCTAAAATTTAAAACAAGCATTAGAGTCCAGACGCGGACAATGGGTGCAATTGCCCCCCCCCCCCCCCCCAAGCAATAGATAAATATTGTACTTACTCCTAAGAAGGCAAAAAATATAACAGCTTGTAAAGTCTTCATCTTATGGTTGGTCGCTAAAACTTGCAAGTAAACTACTAACTACCTTCTTTCACTTTATATATCAACATAACAAACTGATAATAAATATTTTGGAAAGGTTATCACCACACTGGCTTCTTTATAAAAATAGATTATTATTATTATTGACACAACAGTTTCACTCCTTATGAAACTGTTCGCTCCGCTTTAATTGCAAAATAAATAAAGTATTAGCCAAATTATTATATTGCTAATATTATGAGTAAATGAAGACAATCAAACCCGAAAGACAAAAATAAATATTTATATGATGACTATTCAATTTATAACTTTGCACTTCACGACCAAAGTAGTTAATACTAACTTTCATTTTGTTCGTGTGTAGCCCTTGACTTCGCATAAGCTAGCTTGAAACTGATGCAGAAGCGAGAGTGACTGATGTCTCCGATAAAACAGGTTAACTTTATTGTGAAATGCAACAAACTGAATGTTTGGTTGCACTTTTTTTTTATGTTCGTCGCCTGTTGCGAAAAATTGTTTTTTTTTGTTTTTCGAGTCGTCGCAATTTTTCGGGAATCTCGTTAATCCATTCGAGTTACGATTTTTTTTGGAATTTCGACTCGAAATTTTTTGTGCACCTGGCCGCACGAAATCGGCGAGGGTTTACTTGCTGGCAGGGGGAATTTTTTCGCTCGGTTTTTCGTCATCTCGCACCGCTTTCGGTCCATTCATGCAGGTCAAGAGGGTAATACTCAGTATTACAGTGCCAGTGGAATGATTAATCTATTTTTCTACTGCCTTAGACAGTCTCTACGACGCTTTTGGTGAATAAATGCCGAATATAGATTTTAAATTTAAAAAATATAAACTTTTCGAATTGTGGGTATAAAATGGTGTCCAGGGGTTGAACTAAGGTCATGTAAAAATGCATAGTTATCTTCTCTGAATTTATATATCAACATAATGAACTAATAATAAAAAATATAGTAAAGGTTATCACTACAATGGCTTCTGCAAAAAAAGCATTATCATTAGCACAACATTTTTATATAACTTGACTCTTTGCAACATAGTTTCATATCTAATTTACCCGTTCTAATTAAAAGAGAACAGATAAAAAAAATATTTGTTTGGCTCTATAACTTGAAAATAACTTTCAAGATCAGCTTGATTTTTATAGAGAAAATTGGATAGGCATTCTATTAGGTGCTCATAGAAGTGTACATAGAGGTACAGCAGAGGTGATGTCAGGTGAAAAACTTCAATTAGTATTTAATATTTTTAAATACTGGCCCATTCATTATGATTTTTGACGACCAATGCAGTTAATAATTTGATTAGATTTGTGTGTAGCCCCGATCTTCGTATAAGCTAGCGTTAACTGGTGCAGAAGCAAGGACTGAAATAGGTTGCCTGTATGATTGGTTGATTGGTTATAATTTTAATATTAATAAAAGATCTACTACATAAACTAAAAAAATTTATAACCAATTTAATAGAATTCAAAAATTACTTTATGTTCAGGCCGATCAAACGGTTTTTGCCTGTCTAAAAACACAATTACCGAACTTAACTAAACGATCACCGAGATTGTTGTAATCCTTCAAACTTTCACAAGATTCTATAGCAGCCTTTGAAGCCTGATCTGCATCAATATTTGTATTGATCATTTCGAAATATGAAGCAAATATTGGCTGTACCACATCATATTTGATATCGTCGTTTTTATCAATGGCCTTCAATTTCCTATAGGTACATTCGGTAAATTTTTCCATTTTTGAGTCTCCCACCGTTGATATCAAATCGTCAGTTATGGCATCTAATATGGTTTGCACTCCAAATCCAAGTTCATGTATGCATTCCTTATCGCTATGCAGTAGAGTGTCTTCGGTAAGCTTTGATGAAAGCGACACCTTAATTAAAAAAAAAATTTTGATTCTCAAAGCAAATTGTTTTGCCTGAAAACATTTGGGACCAGCCCAAATTTAAGTTGAAAAACCGGTACTTACCCCTAACAAGACAAAAAATAGAGCGCTAGAAAAAGTTTTCATTTTGAGGTAAGTAGATCGGTATAACACAACATTATACTAAATTTTGGGTATTTATATTATGTAGGAATGTAAACACGGAAACAAATAATTTGTAAATATTAGATAGTTAAAACCGCTTTCAGGAAACCCGGCAACAAAAGAGACAATCATATCTGTAATATCTAGAGGGGAGGGATTTTTGAAAAATAACCAAAATATTTAGAAACTAGCTGGAAAGCCCGTCTACGGACGGGCAGCTAGACCAACGGTTCCCAATTAGTTTTGGCCGCGGAACGCTTGGGCGATGTGAAAAATTTGGCGGAACCCCAAGCCAATTTTGTTTATTATTGGCTAAAAAAAGGTCATCAATTAAAAATATAATTATTCTGTCTTTTGTAGGTATTCTAGAAGAGTGGGAATATTATTATAAGTACTGGAGGGTATTCACCCCAAACCCCCCCCCCCCCTGTTTCATGGTCGTCCATAGGATCTTTTTCAGGGAGGGGCAAAATAAATAAAAAAGAAAGGAAAATGGCATTTCAGGTATTTGCAGTAGCGTATTTAGAAATGCTTTTGAGCGGGGCAGATTAGAGATTTTTCAGAATTTCGTTAATCCATTCAGGCGCTTCAGTTAGTTACAACTGATACATAAAATTCCAGCACGCTTATTCTGCTACTACTACCACTTGTCATTTTTTGTGTATCTTTGGCTAGAGAATATTAAAGCTTTGAAAAACATTTATTGAGGTGCCTTACTGTTTAGAGTATAGTTATGGTGACCATATTTTTTTTCCAAAAAAAAAGTACATTCCGGCGAACAAGGTACATACCTAAATTACCTAAGAAAAATGAAAGGTGAGAAAGTCAAGGAATGAATTGCCGAGTCATTCTTTGGGGGGGGGAGGCACTTGCCCCTTTGTCCCCTCTAAATACGCCGCTGGGTATTTGTACTTTGTAATTATTTAAAAAAATTTAAAAACTTACGTTGCGTCGGCAAAATATTTAATGTTTAAAATAATTTGAGGCAAAAGCAAGAGGGGACAGCTGCCCCCTTTGCCCCCCCCCCCAATGGACGCCTATGCCCAGTTTACACTTTTGACAGTTAACTTTCAAAGTAACGCAAAAGTTGCAGCTGAACTCTGATCAGTAAAGCTCTCTTAAATAAATGGTTCTTTAAGCTTTAATATTCTCTAGCCAAATGTTTAAATATCTCCCACTTTTGCTTAAAAATTCAAATTTCCCAGCTTTTCCTGACGAAATTTGTAAAATTATAAATTCCCTATCTTCTCCAAATTCTGCAATGTGTACTGGAGGGTGTTCCACACCCCCCAGACCCCCCGGTTTGCAATTTTGACTTTATATTTTTATAATTAAATTAATTATAAATTATTATAAATAAATTATAAGTAATTCGGGGGGTCTGGGGGGTGTGGAACACCCTCCAGTACATATCGCAGGATATCCACTCATTTAGAATATTGGAAAAATATTTTTAATCCTAATCTTAGTTTAATATATTTTTCGGTTAGTAAAAAAATCGACCAATCTGAGTGTTTTATTTTCTCCAAAAAATGCCACGCTGTAGCAGGAGCAGCAGCAGCGTGCTGGGATTTTATATATTAGGATATATCGAGATATATAAATTATTGAGTAGCGACATTACGTGAATTTGGAAGGGGTCGTGCCCCTATGCCCCCTCTTATGACAGCCAGGCCCGTAGCCAGGATTTCATTCCGGGGGGGGGGGGCACTCGTAAAAATTTAAAAAAGTTTTTGGGTTCCCCTTCCGAAAATTTTTTTTCTACTTTAAAATATATCTATTTACCAATTTTATTTTCGAAATTGAAACTTTCTTTCAAAAATTTTATTCATTTGAACATTTCGGGGGGGGGGGGGGGGGGCACGTGCCCCCCCCCTGGCTGCGGGCCTGATGACAGCCCTTGTATAATACTGTCCTACTTAGTGACATTTTTACTAATTTTACTTAATTTTTTTTTCTTTATTTCATTGCACCTAGTAAGAAATTCGTATCCTCACTATAAATAAATGTTTTAAATATTTTTAAATACAAAACACCGCATCTAACATTGAACAGTATCAGTACAATTTTTTATGTTTGTTTATTTAATTTTTATCTTTTATAGTTTATTAATAATAAAGTTTGCATAAATAGACAAATACTATATTATTATTTTTATTAAATAAATTCAAAAAAAATATCATAATAAATTATGTAATTATGATAATTACAAATGTTATTTAAATTTAAAAAAAAATTTATTTTGTTTAAATCATTATTTAATCATAAATTCCTCAATTGAGACAAATCGCAAAAAAAAGAATTAATTAATTAATAATAATTTATTGTATTTTAAATTTTTTAATTAAATATTTCAAGTTTATAAAATAATAAATCACTATGAGTTAATGTGTGCCGGATGGTGAGAAATGTTTTCGGAGTAATCTCGAAACTGGTAGCATAGTAAAGCTTGACAATCAGGACCGGATTAACCGTAAGGCCCGAGCTCATTGGGGGCCCTTAAATATGGTTCCCGCTTTTTTTCAAAATTTATTGAAATAAATATTTTGTTTAACTAGTAATTTACAAAATACGAAAGCCGCACCACGCATCCGCCTCGATTGCAATTCTCACGGCATTGGCAGTCTGGCACACGCCCGCCACCATTTTTTTATCTAAATTTAGACCACCTTACAGAAGGTGGGCCCTCAAAATGTCATAGCCTAAGGACCAAGTAAGACCTAATCGGGTCCTGCTCGCGATCCATCTGCTTGTATGTTTCTAAGCTGAAGGAATTCCTTCTGCAATAGCCTCACGTTAAGCTTTGGATATGTATCGTAAAAGAAGTATCTATCTTCAAAAGATGGAGCACACGACCAAAAATCCAGTTTTTCAACTTTTTTGGGTTGGAATACCCCACAGCCCAATATAACTGATTTAGTAGAATTATAATAATAAGTACAAACCATAAAATTCAATTGGTGTGAAACTGGTATTTATTTGGTTGATAAAAAAAGTTGGATAGTCTGAACATTATTAGCTTGGTTCGGCAGATAATTCTAATATTTATTTAACAGTTTTGACAAATTCAGTAAAACAATTAAGAAATTTAACTGTCTGGTCCCCAATATCGATCCCTTGTGTATTTTTACAAGCCTCCATGGCATCATCCACAACTTTTTCTTTGTCAACAACATCTTGTTTGATTGCAGTGCACAGCTCGATCAGTATGGATTTCATAACTTCAAAATTGATGACGTTGTTTTCATCGATCGCATTTACCTTTTTAAAAGCACACTCGGTAAATTTGTTGACATCGGCGTTTCCTTCAACCGTTGAAAAGTCATCACTTATTCCATCCAATACGGTTTTAGTCTCCAATCCCAATTCCTTTATGCATTCTTTATCAGTTGGTAGTAGTAAATCTTCAGAAAATCGGCTGGAGAATGCTACCTAAAACAAAAATAAATGATAATGTTAAGGGAGTCTTTGTTCTTGAAATTTTCAAAAAATCAATTTTTTTTTATTACGGATTTTTAATTCCCGGATTTCGAACGTTTACGATATTTTAAACGCGTTTGTCCGAAGTGGAGATTGCCGTCTTTGGCAATAACAAATATAACAAATTACAAATAACAAAACTTTAAACGCGTTTTTCTCAAAAACACGTTTTTAACAATGGCTAACATTCTCCAGACCGCTGTAATTAACATATCGACTTGAAATTTGGAGAGCATACTCAGAAAATATGTCTTCACGGAATGACGGATCGTTTTTTCGATAGATACATTTTTGCATTTATTATTTATCTTTTTATGCAAAAAAAACGCAAAAATTCGAATTTTTTCTTTAATTTCCGTCATTTTTCGAAATTTGTACTAAACGAAAAACCCATCCGTCATTCCATGGCCAAAGGGTCACACATTGATATTATGCTTTGAATTTGTGTTCCAGTTCAACAAAGAGGGGGCAGTGATGTCAGCCGTTTACCTCCCGCGATTTGAGGACTTGTTTTCGCGGAGCTGCAACAGCCGCCATTTTGTTCTTTTTTTTCAAAAAAAATTTTTTTTTAGGTTCTGTGTATCATGAATAAAAGCAAGAAAAAAACCGCACTCAAAAAGCTTTACTCGTTTCCTTTAAACAAAATAAAACGTAAACACCTGAAATATGGCACTCCAAGGACAAAGTCTCCCTTAAGTGCTTACGTTAGCAGTTGATCGGGCAACTACTAAGCCAATGATTGTCTTAAAAATATTTTAAATGATAAAAATCGGTACTTACCCCGATCAGGGTGAAAAATAAAGTTGCAAATACAAATTTCATTTTGTTGTTGTGCAAGTCTGCAGTAGATATTAAAGTAAGTTTAGATATTCTTCAAATTTATATAAAAACCGTAAAAGATATTGCTATCTAATTGACCTTAACACTTTATGAAAATTTTCATTATCTTTTTTAATTCTTATGTGCATCAATAACAAAGTCATTAGCAACATTTTTAGTCGAGTTTATTACTTATTAGGTAAATAGCCGACCCCACTATTTTTATCGATCAGCCAACTTAATTTGTTATGAAATGCAGGTATAAATAAAAATACAAAAATATAAATGAACAACCTAAAAAATGGGGGTCGGATTTGAAACCATTACTTGAGATTGAATAAATTTAAACCACCACTACTTTTTAACAATTGAACCGAATTTATAAAAAAACCTCAGAATCAATCACTGAATATCAACGGAGGTTGGATTTGGAAACCCAGTCGGCTTAAGACCACTTTCCCCTCCAATACTTCAAGTGTTTTGACTGAACAGCTAGCTTAATCATCAAATGGAAAATATTTATGAAAACCGATAACCTCAATTACATAGATCATAAATTAATTATTCCTTATATTATTGCATTGCCCACAGCAACAGTAATAAATATCAACAAACTCATTAACATCATAATTTTTGTTTCTTTGATCTAAATAGTGACTAGCTTTTAGACAGTTCCTAGAGCTGCTTATGGTAGGTTCTCTTTGCCTAGATTTTGGTTTTACTGGAATTAAGTGTAGAAAAACAAACGAAGAAAAACTAGAACTGAAGGTTCTGCCCCAGAATGAATAAAATTGATAATTGAAGCTATTTTAAAGATATCATCGGCAGGTCAAGTGTCCAACCGTTTAGACTGACCATGACCTGCTAATTTATTATAATAAATAAATAACAACTTCCAAATCAAGTAAACAGCTTTATTTAAAAAATTACATAATTATTTTTTTTTAATTTGCTTGATGGCGCAATTGCCGAACTTAACTAAACGATCTCCCAAGTTGTCGCCTTCTACAGTTTTACAAAATTCTATGGCATCGCTTGCAGCTTGGTCTTTATCTGTAACTTCGTTATTGACGTACTCGACGTAAGCAGAGAAAATTGTTTTGATCGTATCAAATTTGATTTCGTCATTTTCGCCAATAGCGTTCGCATTTCTATACCAGCATACTGTATATTCGTTTAATTTGGGATTGCCTTCCGTGGTTGTATAATCTTCATTCAAATTATCTAATACAGTTTGGGCATCGATACCAACTTCTTTTATGCATTCCCAATCCTTAGCCTCTAATATGTCTTCGGTGAACTTAGCACAAAGCGAAACCTGAAATCCAAAAATAATTCGTTTAATTTCTTCATATAACTTTCCATCGTACAAATGTTTTCGTATAAATAAAAATTTCAAAATCGGTACTTACCCCTAAGATGGCGAAAATTACAACAGCTTGGAAAGTCTTCATTTTGGAGCAGAACGCTAAAACTTGGAAGTAAGCAACTATGTCGTATATCCTCTGCGTTATATAGATATATACATCGGTAAATCGGGTTAATATTTCAAAGGTTATCAATATCATATATTGATAATCACAAAAATGTTTTTGGTATAACATACTAATTATTAGTATTATATAATTTAACCTTATAAATTTAATCAACTTCGACCTCATAAGTTTTAACAATATATTTAAAAATATTTATTGTGACGTGCATGGATTAGCTTAACGAGATTCCAAGATTGTAAAGTGATTAATTGGTGTTATTAATAAAATAACACTGATAATATGAGGGAAACCCAATTTTAATTAAGGAAAAGAATTAAAACATTGCTCATAAAATAAGTGTCAATTTGCATAAAAACCCGTTGATCCGGGTGCATTAAATAAGTTTTTTGTCGACTCCGTACCAAGTACTGCTATAAATACCAAAATCATCTAAATCTTAAGGAATAATTACCATCCTCATGTCACAGATAAATTTGTGTTTCGTTTGGATAGCCCCAATTGGACTGAAATTGGATGTAACTGGTATAGATAGTAGCTCATATCTAAAACGCTGAAACTTGTCTTTCCTTTTTGTTTGAACACTTTCACTCATTTGATTAACTACTGTTTGGAGATATCTTCTCTACCTGAGGTATGGAACCCAGTTGCCATGGTTACGTCAAAACACGTCAAAATTACGTTTATTTCTGATCATGTTTCGTCAAAGACGTCACATAACTAAATAATGACGTTAGTGTTACGTCGGTTTATGACCTATTTTTGACGTCAGAAATGTAACGTCATTTCAATGTAATTTTTACTTCAATTTTCTTTCTAATTGCCAATCTTATGCCAGATAATATGCCAATAAACTGCGATGAAAACGTTTTCATCACTGAAAACCGTTTATCTAATAAAGACAATTTAACAGCTTTGGTAAGAAACATTTATAAAAAATTAGGGAACTGTCAGTTAATCTGTACCACGAATTTCACTGTTTCCTATGCACCATTGAAAAGAGGACAATTTTTTAGGTATATTAACGAAAATTTCGGTGGATTATCCATTAGTTTTTGAAAAAACGACATTTAAAAATCGTAACTTTTACATGTAAAATCTCATATTATATAAATTAGTGGGAGGAGTCAAATAAATCTAATTTAATTAACTTATTTTACGGTGAAATATATAATAATAATTTGTCTGTAGGACGTCTGAAATTACGTGTTTATGACGTACTTGATCTTGGGAGACGTTCAGGGGACGTCGTATAGTCGTCCTAAACTGACGTCTCTGGACCCTGACATTAACATGTCACTTTTACGTCACCAGTACATCATTTCACTACTGACCGATTATCGACGACAATATGACGTAACCATGTGAGCTGGAACCTGCGCTCTCCTAGGCTCTTGAATCGTTTGTGCATCGGCAGCTGCCAATTCTGCTCAAAATTCAATCTGGATTCCGTGCTGGCTTTAGTACGGTTACACCATACAGCAAGTGACCGTTGTGGCGCTACTCGATTATAGTAAAGCGTTCAATGTAATCGATCATGAGCTTCTTTTGGCGAATTTAACACAACATGTAAAACTGCATGGTACAGTTCCACAGGGTAGCTTATTGGGTCCGTTGCTCTTTGCGATTTTCACCTCGGAGCTTTCTGTAGTCCTGCCCGATAAATGTGATTCTCACCTGTATGTCGATGATACTCAGGTATTACTTCAGGTAATCCTTTGGCATTCAACGAAATTATCGCTAGAATCAATATACCAGCAGTGGCGGATCCAGAATTAATTTCTGGGGGGTCGAGACGGGCAAAAAGTGTTCTCCGATTTGGGATTGTCTCCTTGTTTCCTTGTTAATTTTAAGTGTCTGGGGGAGGGGGGCACGTACCCAAGGGCCAAGAGGGCCATGGCCCGGGGCGGAAGGCTTCGAGGGCCAGCGCAAACTGTCGCTCGCGCTTAGCTTGGAGCGCAATTTATAAAAGTTATCTACACTGAGAAAATAAATAAAATTTAATTTTTGTGTTTTTAAAATTAATTTATGGGACAGCAAACCTTTTGGGCCCAGGGCGCCAAATTTTAAAATACGTCACTGTTCAGAACCAATACATTTATATGTTGTGGCATTAATTTTATACAATCAGTTGGATACTAGGGTACTCGGTACTACTCAGTGCGTATTGCCTAAACCTACAATGTACTTATTCTCAAAAAGTGATAGTCACTACTTATTAAGTAGGTAAGATCAATCACAGAACATATACACAAGTTTTCAGTTTTTGAAACCGGGGGGTCTGGGGGGTGTGGAACACCCTCCAGTACACCTAAACAAAATTGGTCTCAGTAATGCCCAGTGGAATCACAACTTTAAAACTGGAATAACACACTTACAGGTATTCAGGAGGGTGTTCCACACCCCCCAGACCCCCCGGTAGTAAAACTGAAAACTTGCATAACATGTACATGTTTTGTGCGATTGCTGTTATTTTCTGTTGAAATAAACAGCAAAAATAAGTAACAAAATTAAGCTAAAAAATGGAAAAATCAATCATCTTTAATAATTTTTTTACAAATTTTTTTTTCTTCCAAATCAACTTTCTTGCTACAAATATTAACTTTTCACTTCTGTAGTTTACCAGAAGAAATGTGAAGGCTAAAATAATAATTGTTAAAAAATATTAAAATAGAGAGGGGGGAATCCCCTGAAAGCGGTGGATGATGGGGGAAAACGGAAGTCATATTCGGATTCAGGAGATTAATTTACATAAGATTAAAGCTAGAAAAAAAATTTTGATTTGCAGACCTGTTTTATCATTAGGGGACGTCCATTAAGTACGTTGGCGTTTAGTGGTGGAGGGGGTCGAACCAAATCTTACGTGCGAGAGTCTCGGTAAATATCACGTAATTTTTTTTCGCATGAAACTGCAAAAATTGCGAGAGAACTGGGTTAAATTAAGTTAAATAAACAATTTTACGAGAAATTACATCTTACCAGGGGGAGAGGGGGTCGAAAAATCGCTTCACGTAATGAATGGCCGCCCCCTACTTATTTTACTTTACCAATTAAATCCAAAAAAAAATTGAATTAAATCACAATTCGTGACTTCTCGCTTAGCGTCTTGTGAGTTATTGATTTCATATTCTTTTTATTCAAAATTTAATATTTTATAGAAAATTAAATTAAAAACGCACAATTCTGGAGCCTTCTGAATTTTGGCACAGGGTACGACGGCTCCATTTGCACCCATAGTTTATTCCGCCTTGGACCTTAGGAAATAGGGGAAAAATCTTGGTGTGATATGGAACTCGGCCTTGATTTTTGTACGAGCTTTTTTTGGATTTCCTTAAACTGCTCCGGATTTCATAAAATTTTCTTGATATCCTAAGATTGCCTAGGATTACCTCAAGATCTGCTTTCAAAAAAGCTAAAAAAATAAAACAAACTTTTGATATATCTCTTACCTTTTCTGAATTACAGTCAAAAAACAGTAACAAAATTTTTTCTGGTTCTAAATCCGACCCCCCCCCCCCAATCCAACCCAACTTAGTTTGTTAGAATATATTATTTTGATCTAACGGTTAAATATTAATATACTAGCTGGAAAGCCCTCCGTGGACAGGCAGCTAGACGGTGCATCCTTTTAAACGGTATAATACTTAAACAGTTAATTTCGTTTCACGCTACTGGGGGATTCCCCGTTTTTCTATATTTTCAAAGTAACGCAAAAACTTCTTTCCTTGCGAAATTAGAAAAATTATAAATTCCCTATCTCTTCCAAGTATTCTAAAAGAGTGGAAATCCTGTGATATGTGGAGAGTGTTCCACACCCCCAGACCTCCCGGTTTCAAATTTTGGCTTTATAGTTTTATATTATTTTTATAATTAACTTTCAAAGTAACACAGAAAGTTGCTGCTAAACTCAATGAGCATAAATATGCTTTCCAAGTTTTAATTTTTCCTATCCGAAGGTTAAATTTCCCGGTTAGTCAATCTTAGTTAGTTTAATATATTTTCGGTTGGTAAAAGTGTAATCCGGGGGGTCTAGGGGTATGGAACACCCTCCAGTATATATTGCAGGATTTCCACTCTTTTAGAAGACTTGGAGAAGATAAGAAATTTATATTTTTACCAATTTCGCAAGGGTAAATCGGGAAATTTGAATTTTTTAGCAAAAGTGAGATAAATCAGAGTGTTTTTTTCACCAAAAATGACACGCTGGAGCAGGAACAGCAGCAGCGTTCTGGGATTTTATATATCAGGATATTGTTCCAGATAAACAAGCTGGCTCGGTAAAACTTCGAAGTAAACTTAGAATAAAGTGAGATTGAACCTTTTTAGTTTATCTACTAATTTAACAATAAATTAAAATATAAATATTTTTTATCGGAATTTTTAACATGAAGTACTTTTGTTTCTGCTAGTCAATAAGTATAAAAGGTTTTTTACTTTTGTAGGAATTATTACCAATTCTGAGAAGATTCATACAGCAAAAGTAGATAAACAAAGTAGATTCTAATCCAATTTCAATTTTCTTTACTTTTAGATTTAATTTAAATTACATTATTTGTTAATTTCTCGGTTTTTCCTGGCAAAATCTTCTCCAAGTATTCTTTAAAGAATAAAAATCCTGCAATATGTACTGGAGGGTGTTCCACACCCCCCAGACCCCGCGGTTTACAATTACGACCTTATATTTTTATAATTGACTTTACTTATAATCCCGGTTAGTCCTAATTGTAATTAGTTTAATAAATTTTTCGGCTGGTGAAATTGTAAACCGGGAGGTCTGGGGGGTGTGGAACACCCTTCAGTACATATTGCAGGTTTTCCACTCTTAGAATACTTGGAAAAGATAAGGAATTTATAATTATCCAAAATTCGCCAGGAAAAATCGGAAAATTTGAATTTTCAAGCAAAAGTGAGGGAAATAAGATTGTTTTTTTTACCAAAAAATGACACGGTGTAGCAGGAGCAGCAGTAGCGCGCTGGGATTTTATATATCAGGATGAAATGCAGGTATGTACAAATAAAAATATAAAGAAAACACTATAGTAGGATTATTACGTAAAAATGTATGTCGGATTTGTAACCATTACTTGATATTATGTTTAGACTACCACTACTTTTTAACAATTGAACCGAATTTATACAAAAACCACACAAGCAATCACTGAATATCTACGGAGTCGGCTTAAGGCCACTTTCCCCTCCTATACTTCAAGTGTTTTGACTGAACAGCTTAATCGTCAAATGAAAAATATTTATGAAAACCGATAACCTCAATTACATAGATCATAAATTAAATATTCCTTCTATTACCTTGCCCATAGCAACAATAATAAATATCAACAAACTCATTAATATCATAATTTTTGTTTCTTTGATCTAAATAGCGACTAGCTTTTAGACAGTTCCTAGAGCTGCTTATGGTAGGTTCTCTTTGCCCAGATGTTGATTTTACTGGAATTAAGTGTAGAAAAACAAACGAAGATAAAGTAGAACTGAAGGTTCTGCCCCACAATGAACAGAATTGATATAATTGAAGCTATTTCGAAGATATCATCGGCAGGTCATGTGTCCAACCGTTTAGGCTGACCATCATTTATCATAATATAATAAAGAACAACGTCCAAATCAAGTAAACAGCTTTATTTAAAAAAACTACATAATTAATTTTTTTTAATATGCTTCATGGCGCAATTGCCGAACTTAACTAAACGATCTCCCAGGTCGTCACCTTCTACATTTTTACAAAATTCTACTGCATCACTTGCAGCTTGGTTTTTATCTGTAACTTCGTTATTGACGTATTCGACGTAAGAAGAGAATATTGTTTTGATCGTATCAAATTTGATTTCGTCATTTTCGCCAATAGCGTTTCCTTTTCTATACCAGCATACTGTATATTCGTTGAATTTGGGATTGTTTTCCGTGGTCGTATAATCTTCGTTAAAACTATCTAATACAGTTTGGGAATCGATACCAACTTCTTTTATGCATTCCCAATCCTTTGGCTCCAATATGTCTTCGCTGAACTTCGCACAAAGCGAAACCTAAACTTCAGAAATAATTCGTGTAATTTATTCGTATAACTTTGCATCGTAGAAATGTTTTCGTATAATTAAAAATTTAATAAAATTGCGAAGTCGGCACTTACCCCTAAGATGGCGAAAATTACAACAGCTTGGAAAGTCTTCATTTTGAAATAGATCGATGAAACTTGAAAGTAAGCAATTATGTAGTATATCCTCTGCGTTATATATATACATCAGTAAATCGGGTAAATATTGCAAAGGTTATCAATATCATATTGATAATCGCCTAAATGCTTTTTGTATGACATACTAATTACTAGTATTATATAATTTAACCTTCTTTTAATCAACTTCGACCTAATAGTTTAACAAATATTTTTTTAAAAATTAATTGTGACGTGCATGGATTAGCTTAACGAGATTCCAAGATTGTAAAGTGTTGATTGGCAATGATAAAATAACACTGATAATACGGGGAAACCCAATTTTAAATTAAGAAAAAAAAATTGAAACAATGCAATATGAATAAATATCCCATGAAGTAAGTGTCAATTTGCACGAAATATCTAAACTAATAGCACTAGCACCATTCCAGTTAAAGCTGGTACCTGGTCGCGTGGTAGCCAATAACGAATTGAATTGAACTGCTAGTTACTTCAACCTTTCTTTATTTTTTCTACTATAAACTTCACTTTCCAAGGATTTTCCCCAGGGATTATTACATCTTATACTTAAAATTCTGCGCAAATTTCGTTAGACTATCCCGGATTTCCTAAGGATATCCCGACATTTCCTTGGATTACCTCAAAATCTTCTTTGGAAAAAATAAAAAACAAAGGTTGTCTGTATTATTCCTAAGATTTCCTGATTTCCTAAAATTTCCTTGAATTTCCTTTCAGTTGTTCTACACCAAATTTCCCCTCGGTTTCCAAAGTAGAGTTTTCTTGTTCATCTGACACAAAAGTATAGTCTGAAGATAAGCAACACTAAACCAAATTATCTGTAAATCTATGTATTGTAATGAGCTGGGGTGTAAAAAGTAATCCACCCCTAGTAATCAATTTTTTGTAGAACAATGAGACTGCTTTGTCTAAAGTCTAAACAATTCAATCAAAATTAAAAATTTTAATTTTTTTTATTTTTAATTTTCTTCTTATCCAATTAATACAAAATTTTAATTAACTATTATTTTTATCAACAATCTAAATTTTTACTTACTTTTAATTTCAAAAATTCTAATTTCTGTCCAAACTTCGGACAACTTCCAATTTCTGAAACGCGAAATTAACACTTTTCACGGAACCTCCCGCAAAAGCGTCCGTCCACTTGGACGGACCCGGCAAAAAGCAAAATTATTGTTCATTTTCGTACCAACTTAAAAAAATTTGTTGCCGCGAACTGTCAACCACTTAGTTAGTCAATCACTAACTGCAGTTTAAGAATCTCGTTAAGCTGATTCATGCGCGTCACTATTTTTTACATATTTTTAAGTTAGGGTTAAATTATGTAATTAATTTACAAAATTCGCATTATCATCAACTAATTGATAACCTTTGTGCTATTTTCACAATGTGTTGATGTATATATAACGCAGAGGTTACACTACATAGTAGCTTATTTTCAAGACTTATCGAGCTTATTCAAAATGAAGACTTTGCAAGTTGTTGTAATTTTCGCTCTATTGGGGGTAAGTACCAGCTAGAAAATATTAATCTGGACTATTAGTAGATAAGTGTAATTTTTATTTATACGAAAGCACTTGTACGACAGAAAATTATACGAAAGCATTTATACGAATTTTAGGTTTCGCTTTCTGGCTCGATCACCGAAGACATGTTAACGGCTAGAGAATTGGATTGCATAAAGGAAGTTGGTGCGGATGTCCAAGATGTAATAAATAGCTTCAATGAAGATTTTACCATCACGGTGAAAGATCCCAAAATAAACGACTACACCGTATGTTGGTATAGAAAAGCGAACGCCATTGGTGAAAATGACGAAATCAATTTTGATGTGATGAAGACAATATTCGCTTCTTACATGGAATCCTTCAATAATAAGATTATTGATAAGGACCAAGCTGCAGGCGATGCTGTAGAATTTTGCAAAAATGAAGAAGGCGACAACCTCGGAGATCGTTTAATTAACTTCGGCAATTGCGCTGTTAAGCAAATTACACAAAATAATTAATTACATTTTAAATAAAACAATTATTATTCACTTATCTGTTTACTTAATTTCAAAGTTTGAATAATAATAATATTTATTATATTGTGATAAATTAGCAGGTCATGGTTACCCTAGACCCTGGACACTTGACCTTTATTTTGACCAAAATAATTTTAATAATCAATTTCTAGTTCCAAGTCTAGAAGTCTGGGTTCGTATCAATTGTGCAATCATCAACCCAGGGGTCCGCCAGCTTTAGTGCCCTCCGAAGCACGGAGACCGGGTACCTTAGCGTCAGCAGTTGTTCAGCTAACAAACTAGGCCAATTTTCAATTAACCACTAATCATTCAAAATATCCAAATCTCCCATGTGACGCCATGCCAGTATACGTATCCCTAAATTACGATTGGTTAGAAAAAAGTTGCCAAATGGCGGGAAAATTAAATTTAAATCGCAAGTAAAAATTTTAATTTTCAATTACAAATAACAACTTCGTTTGTCCGTTTCACTTTAAATATTGGAAACATATTTTACGAAACAATTAAGAAATTTAACGAACTGATCACCAAGATCGCTGCCTTCCACGTCTTTGCAAGATTCCGTGGCATCGGTCGAGACTTGCTCTGGGTTATCTACTATTTTGTTAGCCATGATGTTGACATAGTTGACAAACAAATCTCTTAAGGAGTCAAACTTAAGTTGGTTATTCTCATCTACAGCGTTTAACTTCCTAAGTGAGCACTCGCAATATTTATTGATTGCAGTATCTCCTTCCACTGTTAGAAAATCTTCATCTACACTATCCAATATGGTTTGTATGGTTAGTCCAAGCTCATTTATGCATTCTCTGTGGACGGGCAATAGCATATCTTCAGTAAATCTTTTGCTAAACGTAATCTGCAATAAGAGAGAAGTCATCAAAGCAAAGCCTACCATGTCTCTGATCTGTAAAAAAAAGTTCTTACCGCTAAAAGGGTGAAAAATAAGACCGCACTTAGAACTCTCATTTTTAATGTTTTCAGTAAGACTTTCTTGATGTAAATAATGATGAGAGGTTGAAAAATAGATAAGTAAACAATGCAGTGGCGGCTGGTACATAAATCGATAGTAACAAAGGACGTTGCCCCGTCGATAGAATGCCAAAACAAGAATAAATTTTCATATACAGGCCGGACCACCTTGCTTAGTTGCTAATTTACACTTTTTGGCTTTGTACAGATGTCTACTCGGTACACCGTTACCTGAGGCCAGCAGGTAGATATTTAATATTCAAAGTTTTGCTTATGAGAGAAACAAGCCGGCTGAAATAGCAAAATAGCATATTGTCTTCCCGAGCCGCCACTGAAAGGGTATCAACTTATACGTAAATCAACTGACCCTACCGCTAATCAATTCCTCTAACTAAACTATTATTTACAAAAAGTAAAGATAAAGTTCAAACAAATAGCACTTGCAAAAAATTCGTTTAACAAATTAACTATGAATTGACAAATTTCTTATCGAAAACCTCCGGTCACCGACCGAATCTTCGAAACTACAAAAACAAATCCGCTACTTTAAAAAAAAACTTCCTCTACTTTAGCCACTGCCATTTTCACTTTCGTTGTCATGGTGACGCGGTTTTCTGTCAACAAGTGAGGTTTAAATAATTTCACAACAATTAACTGACGTTTGTATTATTCAACTTCAATAATTATTAATTTTTGCTATTCAACAAATTATAATTTAATTGTTGTTGTCATTTTAAACGCGAGGTAACCTAAGAAAACTTAAAAATGTAAGTAGATTTTATAATTAAAAAAATAATTTATTTTAAATAATCCTACTTACAGGTATCAATATAACGAAAAGCCAAGTTTCCAAGTACATGCTGGTTTCAGCAGAAATGTTAATTCTGGTGTTGCTTCAAGAAGTGCAGAGTTTACTGTAACCGCCAGAAATAGTTCACCGTACTTTCCTGCGTTCCAACACGTAAGTTGAAACACTTCAGTTTTAGCAACATTAAATTTCCCTTTTAGAAGCAACCTGTAGGAAGCCATCCTTACAACCGAAATTTGCTTGACGTTCAGCGGTATCAAACGGCCAATGCAACAGCTTCAAAAAACCTCCGACAAACTCTTTTAAGTTTTACCAGTAGCCCCGCACAAAGTCACCAAGTGGGTAAACCACCCATCGGTCGTCCCCAACAAAATAAAACCTTCTTTTCATTGGAATATAAGACACCAAATGTGAAAAGTGAAGCCGCAGCTCCGAGGGCAAAACCGAAAGTGGTCAAGAGGGAGGAAAAATCTGCCAGCGTAAGTTTTTCTTTGTAATCTAATTCATGCTAACGCCGTTGTTTTTAGAAGAAAACCACCGAAACTATGCGTATTTTTAGCGGAAATGCTGAAAAAATTATTAAGTGGAACAAAAAACAAAAAAGTTATTTTTGTTTATACGAACTTTTCGGTAAGTGAAATTTTAAAAAAACTTACATTTCATTTGGTTTGCGATTAAACTTGTTCTGGTTTCTGCTTAACCGATCTTGGAGAAGTCTGCAATCAGAGAAATTAGGTTTAGTAGCCAAGTTTCACTCTGCCTGTTTAAATCTTTTCAGCTTCCATTGTCAGCATCCAACAGGGCTCGGTCCGTTTACAGCAAGTTATGTTGCTAAATGATAAAAAAGGACCAATAATTCAGGTTGTTCACTACGTAAACGACCACATCAACATAGAAAATTTTTTTGTGGGGCAAATGTTGAGGTAAAATTAAACAGAGTGCCCTATTGTTGTTTGCCTAAAATCACTTAATTTCAGATGCGTGGGAAGAATGATTGGACCCAGTATGATGCACGCCGTGAGTATTCGTGAAGCGACCGAAGAGGAAATTTTCACTATCCAACGCATCAGCTATATCTGTGACGATGCCGTGTCTAAGTCGACCAAAGGGTAAATTTATTTAAAACTTATTTGTTCCTATTGTTATTCATAAAGTTTATATTTCTTACTACTTAAATATTTCCTATTGTTACTTGTAATAAATAATCATACGTGCAGAATATTTACTTTATTCTTGATTACCCTTAATCATTTACATTGACTCTAGATGATCATAATATGCCTTAAATTCTAGCCAACACATCACTGCTGTACAACTTCATAATTGTGATGTGTGTAGTGCTATTTTAAGAAAAAATGTAAATTGACTAGAGTGACAGAAACTGGTGGGAATGCATTGATTATAACATATATACATAATATTATCGAACTTTCGACAATTAAAAACATTTCATTATTTACATTTAAGTATTTTATACAATAGGTAATAATACAATAAATTATAATTTTTTGATGTGCAAATACACTTCAGTCGTCTGCTAATAATACTAAAATAAGTCAATGTTGCACATCAAACAAATAGGCAACAACAAATTTGCGTTTACAATACAAAATAAACTAAAATATTCGCAAAAAAACTACATCGAGTAAGTATTAGGTGATTAAACGCCAAAGTCCTCGTGTTAGGCGCCAATTGTAATAGAAATCACAACGCTACATCCTAGTAAACTTCACTTTTTATGGTAATAAAAGTTGTAGTAGTGAGTGTTATACGCCAAAATCGTAGTAGAAAAACTTGAATATACAGAGTGAAACATCAAAATCCTGTCATTCGTACATAATAGTATTATTTGCAAAGTTAGGAGGGAGATTATCGAATATTAATATTTTTACCAATCTGTTGAAACTCTTAAGCGTAATTTGGTAAGCGTAGACACTTAAAAAATATTGCAACAAAATAAAAGTTTAGGTTGCCGTTTTTAATTGACTAACTTTACGTTGTTTCAAGTGTTTTTCCTAAAGTTAAGACTCGAAAACGCAAGTCATCCAGTGACTTGGCTGTTATGGCACGATTTTCTAACACAAAAATTTACAACTAATTAAAATAAAAATCTTAATGGGTTAATAGGTATTTTATGCCCAGAAACAATTTTTGCAGCTACAATTTTTTGTCAATCAACAGAAGTCAAACTGGCTTAAGACTAATGATTGTATAACCAGTGTATTGATAACATTTAACTATTGTAGATCCTGATGAAAAAGGCAATAACTTCAAAATGTTGATCTTTGTGGATGTCAATATAGCACTAAAAATCGGTCAACCTGGAAATAATTAGGGGGAGCGATTTTTTTTGTTTTAAAACTCAGGAGGGGGTGTTTTATTGTTTTTCAAATAAGTCGATTATTTTCAACTTGAGAGTAAAAATGATGATAACCAAAGTTGTAGGAAAAGTAATTCCCCATAAGTTTGGTTATTAGCATTTTTGCTCTCAAGTTGAAAATAATCGAGTTATTCGATAAATCGAAAATTTAATTATTTCCAGGTGAAATCCTAATTTGACTGGACTAAATGTTTATTTGCAAGACATCAGAGCTTTTCAGAGTCAAGGTTTGGTATTTGCCAAAAACAAACAGCTCGGCTATAATTTTTCATACAAAAAAATTGTAACTTTCTAGATAAAATTGTTCGATGGGCAATAATTGGATTTTTCGTGCAATTTTTAGGAAGAAAAATTGTTACTTCCTTATTTTATTATCTTACACGCGTGCGCACACATACATACAAGCACACAATTTTAAGGCTATAACAATTTGATAAGAAAGTAATCACATAAAGTGAATTCATGCGCCTATACCTAGCATTATTATCACGAATAAAAGTTTTAGCATATTTTCGAGAACAAATATGTCAATTGCTGAATAACAAACAACGGTGAACCCTTAATATTTTTTAAGTATAGCACTGAAGAAAGAAAGTTTCTTATTCTAACAACAAACGTCTTTATATAACACAGATAAAAGTGTAAAATGTAAAACACACATCAAGTACAACTTGCAATGATAACGATTTTTTTAATGGTAAAATAAGTTAGATTAGGGAGGGCTACATATACATACCACCATAATAATGTTTATAAAATGTAAAGCTACAACTTGCAACAACCGCTTTCTTTAACAACATAAAAACAATTTCCTTCAAACATAACAAAAAATGTGTGTCAAAATCACAGTAAAACGATACAAACACCAGGTCAACGTGGTTACAAAACAAAGCAACGAGATCTTCAAAGAGATTTTGAATAATTATTTACCCGTAAATAAAAGGATGTTACCTGTTAAATCAAATCTGTTGACCTACTATATTTAGTAAATTCCATACGAAACCAATCGAACCACGTCTATCACCTTATTTGTACTAAATTGAAATTGTGGAACCCTTACACGAAGAATTAACAATTAGCAAGTCAAAAATTTAAAATATGTAAGATGTTTTTTTTTCTAAAATACCGATTCCGCCGACCGAGAAAGATGAACTGGATGCGAAGGGCTGCGAGCCAATCTTTTCTTTGGAAGTTTTTCCAAAATCGTAGATAGTCGGATAAAATCGGGTCGTTCACTTGATTTGTAAGACCAGCACAGCATCAAAATGTCCTATAAAAATTAAAAAGTGTCATCATGCCAGTTAATTACTTCGTCGCTTACCTTTACATCCCTAGAAGCTTGCAAATTTGCAAGCGGCTGCTTCATGCCTTTCCCCACTTGCCAAATGATCGATTCGGGAGGTTGGGCCTTGAACGGCCACTCCCCACATAAAAGTTCGTACCATACAGTTCTATAAATAAAAGTTGAAATTTAAGTTGAAAGCACAAAAAACTCATGATGAATAGTAATATTAAATTTCAGATCAATACAGTATTTTAACCCCTAAAAATTAAACTGCTACGCTTATTAACGAAAATATTCTAAGTAATTTTGTAGGTGCGGCAAGGACTTACGACTCTGTAGGCAGTGTATTTACAAGAATGTGACCCAATCAGCTATCCAATAGAATTTCTCAATTCACTTAATTCACACAGACTTCAGTTCAAAGTTGGAACACCCATATAATGCTTCTGCTAAACTTAAGTTGATTTTTTATTAATCTATTTTTACTCTTCACTACTGAGAAAACCCGACAAGGAAGCATTATATGAGTATTGCGACCTATCAATTTGTCTTTCATTTTCCTCATAATAATCATTTATAATCTTAATCCAGAAAATCCCCTTCGTCCCGCGTCGAAAGTAGTTTCCAAATCATTTACGTACTAGAAGGTCAGAGCGGCAGCCATAGACCGCCTGACCTGCTAGTTATTATATTATTAAACATCTCTACAACAAGAGTACATAATGGATGAAAAATGTAGTGTTAAAATTTGAAGTAATTCAATTTCAACATAACATAATTTGATAATTCAAATAAATTAAATAGCTTTGATCGTGATACTTCCTTCACAATGCAGATCTAAAGCTTAACACAAAGCTACTACAGATGGCAGTTTTGGTGTTACCCAACCCTTAGAGATTCACCACACCTCGGCCAGTTTCTTGTTAAGTTTTGAATTTGTATTGTGAAGGAAGTATCTATCTTTAATAGATCACAGAACAAAAGCCATTCTACTTATTTGAAAAGTATATAATATTTACTAAGCTAAAAAAAATTGAATTTTTAAATAACCACCGATAATATCATAATAATAGTAATAAAACAAATTGAGAGGGTCAAAGCAACAGTGGTGCAAGTAACTTCTTCATACAATTTGACTTAAGTACTGTATGTACTTCTTGAACAAGCAATCTAATGATAAACATAATGAAGGAAGTCGCTGTACAATACAACGTAAGTCTGACTTACATCACTATCACTGTAACTACTTTCGGTTTGGGTCGGTCTCGTGTGCAGTGTAATAGGTAGTAAGCCTCAATCCTTCCCACTTTATTCATTCCCTGCCTCCTTCCCTTACAACAATAAGAAATCATCCTCATAGCCTTCTCTCTTGCCTTAAACATCTCAAAATAAGGGGAAATTAATGCCATTAGCACAAACGTTGAAAACACCGAAATGGCAGTAGTAAACTCGCGAATGTAACTCAATTAAAACTCAAGAATCTATGGCTTTGACCCCCTCTATATAAACATAAATAATATTATAGAAAACTTCAAGTTTCACGAAATTATACTGAGCTTATCAAAAGTGGAACACCCTGTAAGAAGCTATCAAAGTGTAGCTATCTGAATTAATTCACCTTGTATATGCAGTAAGATTTAAAAAAATAAGTTTTTCTATTTAAAATTCCTTTAAATTTTACTTCTGATTTAAATTGAACATTTAAAATAAAAGAAAATTAAGAAAACTCACCCGAAAGCATAAATATCCGAAGCCTTGCTGAACGGCAATTCATCGTCGTTGGATTGATGTGCTTTTAAACTTCGCATGATTTCGGGAGACATGTAGCATAACCATCCAGCGGGAATTCCTAAAGCATTACTCTTTCTGTTACCGAAGCACAATTTTGTTACACTGAACAATCCGAAATCAGTGATGACTACCTTGCCGTTTTCAAAAAAAATATTTTTACTTTTCAAATCCTTGTGTACAATTCCTTTAGCGTGCAAATACCCCATACCCTGTCCGATACAAAAGAATTAAGTCTTAAACAAAAAACTATATTTTCGTACACACCTGTGTGATTTGTTGAGCCACCCCAGTCGTTTTATTCATGGTGAATTTATCTTTGCGCAAGTGTATATGCGTGTAGAGCGTCATACCTTTGCTGAGACTAGTGACAATCGCCAATCGCGGTGGATTCATGCAAGCGCCCATAAACAAAACCAAATTTTCGTGCCGAGTTTTTCGGAACGTCGATAGTTCCATTTTAAATTGATCTAGTGCCTTCTCGTCGTTCAAATTATCCATTTTAAAAACTTTTATGGCCACATCTCCATACCAGTATCCGCGAAACACACTGCCAAATCGTCCGGTTCCGATGGGTTCTCCAATTTTTAATTCTTCAAATGGTATGTCCCATTCCCGCATAGAAAGACTGTTTTGTCGCGGCCAGCGATGCCCGTCAATGATGGTTTCGGTGTCGGAAACCTGACTGTCCTGCGAGTCGACACGTATGGGTGTACGATCTGAATCTGTGCTTCCGGTGATAGACATTGTGTGATCGCTGTCTCTCGAATGTTGCAAGTTAGATAAATCTTGATGGTAATTAATTAAAGTATGATGGGTGTCCAGTAAGTCCAGCTTATCGTTGTAAGGAACTTCTAAAACGAGGCAAAATTTAAAAACTTAAAAAAGTGTACACGGAAAGTGCAAACCTGGAAAATTAAATTGCTTTTGCATAGAATGCGGGGGTTGTAGTACGGCAGGACTCGACGGTGTCGAAGAAGTGCAACTGGAGGTGTTAGAACCGGAATCGGGAGCCTGAAAAAATTGAACTCATAAAAACATCGTCAAAAGGCATAGCCCCCAACATTCCGCTTTTGAATTTTAAAAATCATGAAAGATGAGTAATGACCATGCAAAAAATTTTGATTGGTGCTGGGGTCGTTCGGTCCATCAATACAGCAATAAAATTATTAAAGTAATCCTTGAGAACAGAGCTGTCAATATCATCTTTTCATTGTATTGCTTGAAAAGAAACAGTTGGGCATCTACCTGTTATTTTAGGATATAGTTAGTATGTATCTCAACTACAATCAGGTGAAATCTCATTCCAAAATCTGGATGATGTATTTAATATTTGGTATACAAAATACTTTTGTCGAAGGTTTTTAACAGCTCTGCTGAAAGATCACAGATAATGTCAATATTGATTGATTGTTCCAGAAAATCTATGTAGTTCCACATTTCCAGAATTTTTCGGTTTCTGTCGGTTTCGGATTACTTAAATTTGATTAAGTTACAATGAAACATCAAACAAAAAGTTGAATAACTACACATGAATGATTAATGCAATAAAATTACAATCTTACAAAAAAAGTGCAAAGATTTTTGTTTAATTATAAAATAACATCAAAATATTAAAAATTAAACACACATACTGGGTGTCCCCGGACACATTTTACATGACTTAAGGTACGGTTTGCTAACAACTGCACAAGCAGCACCGCATAACCTTGGTTAACTGCTCTTATGCAATATCGGTTACGTGTGTTGCTAGACGATGCAATTGAAGCGCTGCATCTCCCCAATAGGTATTGCACTTGCAGTTGACGCCGGCCGTAACTGCTCTGCAGCTGCAGTTTCTAGCAAGACTGGGGTACAATTGCAGCGCAGTACTTCCCATTAGGTATTGCAATCACAGTTGACGCGGCCGTAACTGCTCTGCTGCTGCAGTTTCTAGCAAAACGTACCTTTAGGTGGTGATAGAGGACACTTTTCTAAGAAAAATATTTAACAAAATTTTTTTCTAAATTCAAACATTAAAGCATTTTTTTAAATGTTCGCTTTCACATGGCCATATTTTCGAAAATATTTATTTTTCAGTTAAAATGGTTAAGTGCTTTTTTAAAGAGCGTGAAATAATCTACAAACTAGATTTAAACCTTTAATTGTCTAAAATCAACGGCTTTCGAGTTATGAATTAAAGTAACTACAAAAATGTTGAAAAACCCTGTATCTTTCAAATGAAATATTTTACAAAAAATCTGACGCTCCTTGTCGGATAGGAAAGTAAAGGACTACAACTTTTGTCTATCCAGAACGGGGTGTCAGATTTTTTGTAAAATGTCTTGTTTAAAAGATACAGAATTATCAAAATAATCAAAAAATAAAAAAGCTAGAATTTTTCAACAGTTTTTTACTTACTTTAATTCATAACTCGAAAGCCATTGATTTTAGACAATAAAGGTTAGAATCTAGTTGGTAGATTATTTCACGCTCTTTAAATAAACACTAAACCATTTTTACTAACAAATCAATATTTTCGAAGTTATGGCTATTTGAAGGTGAAAATTAAAAAATATTGAGAAAAAAATTTTTATTAATATTTTTCTTAGAAATGTGTCTTCTATCCACCCCCTAAGTTATGTAAAGTGTATCCGGGGACACTCTGTATACGCGAGTTTTATATATAAAAAGCTCCACCTAATTGGTTTTGTCAGTTGGTTTAAAATTAACCAAATTTAACTCATAATTCATTTTTCGCTTATAACTCAGAAGCGGTCACTTATATGGCCAAAATGGAAAAAACCTAATCTGTCGAGAATTGAATTTCACATCAAAAATGTTACATACATTTTTTTATATCATGCTAAATAATAAAAACTAAAAGAAAGATAATCAGTAACGTATTTAAATACTTTTTATCATTTATTCCAGCTAAAGTTTCCCTTTTCGAAACATTGGGCATAAATTGGATGGAGCTTTTTAGTACAGTCCGGTATAACCTCGATTTAACTTTTCACACTCAAATGCGCTTGCTTATGTTACCCTTATTATAAAATTCTCTTGGTGCAAGTGTTTGAAAGAAAAAGTATCATGCATTTGACACTTCATGCCATAGGCAATTCACAATCGAATCGAATAATAATCTGTCCAAATAGAACGACGAGAACATCACTTTTGCAAATTTAATCACGACATACCTGTATAATTTGAGTTCTATCTCTACAAATATCCATTTTTCCGTAACAATTTCCCAAATCTTTTACACAATTTCCATGCAGCGCCTTCCTCAGCCGCTTGTAGTTTCTCTACACAAAAAATATACCCCCAACCTTGTTTTATTTATCTTTATTGTCAACACACCAATTTGAATTGTGTCATTCGCACAAATTTAAATCTACTTTGTTTCAACGTAAAATAAAAGAATTCAAAAAGACACTTACCGGAGATGGAGGAATGTTAATAGAAGGTTGTGGATGCGAATGTTTACGATACTTGGGCGAAATTTTCAAATTTTTGGCATTGCTAGCAAGTGGAGCATTCGGTGAATGAAAAGCAGGCCCTAAAAACAAAATTTTGTCATAAATTACGTCGAAATACAAAATATGCATCAAACCTTCCATGGGCCACTTCTTCTTAAATTCGTCCAGCAATTCGGGTGGTAAACCGCACGACGGCGCAACTTTATCTTCACATTCTCTGTGACACTTATATTTGCATTCCTTGCACTTCAGTCCGGAACCGAAATAAATCGGCTTGGAACAGTAACCGCAAGTTGCAACCATTTTGAAGGTTTTTGTGAAACGGTGCGCAATTTGGTGACCCATACCGCATCTCATGGTAGGTGTTCGTGGAGATTTCGGAATTTGTAAACTTGTGGCAGCTAAAATTATATATATAAAACTTATGCTATCTTAAAAGAAATTGTAAAACTTACATTTGTAACTATTATCATCACTGTCAGTCCCTGTGTTGTTGTACGGCGGCGATTTTATAGGACTTGTTGCGATTGGACTAGAATATCCAACCATCGTTTCGGGACCGGGTTCGGTTGACAATCGACCCCTCCTAGTTATAGTGTCCACTTTCTCACCCCCATTACTACAACCAACGATTATTTAACCAAATTACTTTTTAAATCAACCGCACTCGACTTACTTATCCGGTGCCGTTATAACCACATTGTCGCCTTTCGTGTTAGCAAGTTGAGACTCATGAGATTTGCTCTTAGTTAAAGGATAGGAATCGGGTAGAAGCACGGCGGTGGTTTGAATTTTTCGATGCGGTGGCGGAGTGGTCGGAAATTTCATGCCTGCAAATTCAAACAGTTTAAAAAATTTGCTTTACGCAATTTAACGCCAACACTCAAATGCGACACTCACATTGAAAGTTCATTTATATTAAAAAACAAAAGCAGAAATACAAACATTCCTTGAAATTGCAAAATGTATGCCACATTTACAACATAAATCTTACAATAATCTGCGGATATTCCAAACCATGAGATTTAAAATTCGATCGAAAATTACGATTCGTCCACAAAAACTTAGTAGGACAATGTGCACCAGCTATAACACTTTTTTTTATAATGTGAGTCTTCCTGTTATTACTTTACAGAAATAATATGGTGAGTCTCTCTTTATCAAGAGATAAAAAGTGACATATGAGTGAAAATTATCTATACAAAGTTATCTCATTTAAAAAAATATATAAACTACATAAAAATAACAAAATTTTGCAGCTTCCTAAAAATATTCCGATTACTTTTTTTTTATCTAGGACAGCGCCCCGTACTTTTTTGACCTCTTAAAAAATAAATAGCGGAAAACTGTGACTCATAATTTAATAAATTAAAATTGCAAACTCGTATTTGGTTAATTAAACTTTTAAATTAATTATCTCAACAGTTGTTACTGCATTTCTGGTTTGTAAAAATTTTACACTTGTTACAACTTGGGCAGCAGTTAAATATGCATAATTTAACTTAAATAGCTGCTCGAGTGCTAAATTATTAAATATTTAAAACGTTCGGTTGTAAAAATTTAAAATAAGAATTCAAACGATCGGTGTTTTGCCGAGTAATAATGCACAAATAAAGCAGGAAATGTTAGCTTTATTTATGTATTTAAAATTTTAAATCAATAATAAAGAAAATTTTTTTAAAATAAATAAATAAAATTAAATAAAGAAAATCGACAGAAAAATCTAATATTAGTAGAATTAGCGAATACTCACTTAGACAATAGTCAAGTGCTATGTTAAAATTATATTGACTTCTGTGAAAGTATCGGGATTAGGAGATAAAACTTGCATAAAATTAAACTTATGGGGTAGTTTCATAACTACCCAAGTTATTATCCCAAGATAGTCAAACATTCTCAAGCTCCTCAAGCTTTCTTCTTTTTTTTCGGGCCCAGAGGTTAAATGTATTTATTATTACAATTTCAGATGTTGGTTAAGTTTCAATGTCGCTATTGGCAAACCGGAGGGTCTGGAGAGTATGGAATATCCTCCAGTGCACCGTTTTCTCTTCGTTCACACACCAAAACTGAGGAATAACGAAATCTCTACGAATAGAGAAAACTTTGGTGGTGCGCGTTTGCGCTTTTAAAAATAATTATGTTAGTGAAAATCGTGGATTACGGAAATCTCATTAATTCATTCACGCGCGTCAGTGATATACAGATTAATTTGCTTGTTAATTTTTAATTTAAAATCATAAGTAGTAAGTACAAAGGAATAAGTGCTCTGTCAGAATAGTGTTAATGTTAACGAAAACGAGCTTCGGATTGGTAGATCAGCAGAAACATGGCTTTAGATTGGAGCGTTCGTTAACATTATTCTGACTGGGCAGTAATCCTCACATTCTACTCAAAAGTATATTTCGAGAAAACTAATTACACCTCTTGCAATTTAGATATTAGACCTATAGTCTAGGGAAATTAGACATTTCCTAGGAAATAAGTGGCGAAAAGCTGAATTTTTACATAACTGCTGTTTTTATGATTCTAAATAAAAACTGAAAGTTCCCCATTGATCCGAATTCCGGTAACAATTCTGTGAGAGGTCAAAGGTTGTAAAAATCGGATTTTTACAAATATCTTTACAGCCGTTACTTTTATAGAAAAAGTATAAGACATCAAATTTGTAGCTCTCAAAATTGTCTACAAAAAACATCCATCTTTTTTTGTGCAATTAACTGTTTCGACAATAATTCATTTCAAATTTTCAAAATTTCTCTTGAAATGTATACTCCTTTTCCAATGCTGGATTGCAATTAGTGCAAATAATGAATTAACTACGTTTGTTAAAAGCTGAGTTGGCGTTAAATTGTGGTTCATCCTTAGAAATAAAATAATAATAAAATAGTTTTATTTTTTATTATTTTGAATTTTGAAATTTGCATCCAAGCTTTCTTTAGCTTTATGCATTTTTAAATCACAAATGCAAAATAAAATTTAATAGATATTTAGAAATACGAGGTCTCGAGGAATATTTTTGAAGTGAAACTTTTTGAGGATGAGGCTCACTTCGGTTTTTGAATATTTTTTTATTTATTTTCTATTATTCTTAACCGGTAAAGTTGAAAATGTTAATCAACTCTACCGTCTTAGCAAATATCCATTTTATAGGCAAACTAAATTGTTAGCGACACGTATTTGGTGACACTCAGATCGATGGGAAACTTTCAGTTCTTATTTAGAACCACAAAAACGTTTCTGCAACAATTCAGCTTTCCGCAACTTATTTCCTACAAACGCCTTGTTTTGATCTAATTTCCCTGGACTACAGAGGCAAATTCAGAAAAAATTCATGTGGAGAGGGGAAATACATATTACTTTATTTTTAATATTACCACCAAATGTATCAAATAGTTTTGCTATAATTTATTTGCCATGAAAAGGTAGAGGGTTTGCTATAGGTATGGACCAGGAATAGCAGGCTAACATAAAACTACGGTAAGTTTAAAAAAATTATTACTTTGCCATACTTGAAACTTTAACTTCAATTTACTCGAAACTACAATTTGAAAGTTGGCAGATGTAATTCCTCAAAAAGTAAAAAAGCAATCCAAGTGCACTTTGCGGATTCGGGTAGACAATTGAATGCTATTGTCCAAAAAATTTCATAATCTTATCAGCAATTATGAAAATCATAGCTGCGGCCTTTGACCGTTGCTGTTCCGTAGATATAAGAGTTTAAGCATTCAAAAAAATATTTTTCTGAATTCGAATGATGGTTAAATACAAAATAAAACTTTCAGAATATGTCTAGCTACAAAAAAAAATTTAAAAATCATCTATTTTTAGCGTTTTACATGGATTGGCCCCCTTAAGACTTGACAGATTCAAAGCATTTTTAACAGTGTAAAAATTAAATTGATCAATTTTTCTTGGCATTAGTACATTTTAAGCTCGGCACACATAAAAACAGACACACAAAAATTTCATAGGCAATAATTTATTTGCGCCACCCTGTATGATTAAAAAATAAAACAATTAATATACCAAGCGTTTGAAAATTTTAGAATAAAAAAATGAAAACGGTAAAGCCCAAAATTTTCCAATGCACTGTATATCTCATGTTTGGGAAACATGCACATGCATACCTTTCCCTCGAGACTGAGACGGGGGTGTAAGAGGGGGTCCAATTTCACACTGAGCATTCAGAGAACTGATACTAGACACAGAAGATGACGGTGGAAGCGCACCTCCTCTGTTGTTATTATTTAAACCCAGACATTCCTCTGATGGTACAGAAGCCCTCGCAGCTCTGGAACGTGATATTTTCGGAGAAAGTCCCGATTTGAGTGGATGATGTCTATCCCAAGAATCCCAATATAAGTGGGTCTCTGCAGCTTCGTTACCACCACGCCTGAGGACATCTAAAAATTACACGGCCAAAAATTATCACACTTTGTCTCGAACAAAAATCATTCACCTGTGTATCTCTTCAAGTTATGCAGAGCACGACATAGCCGACTATGTTCCTCTCCCTTGGCATTTCTTTCCGTTAGTATGGTTCTCAGTTCGTGTTCAGATTTTTCTTGCAGTTCTTCGACCGAAGAGATTTTTTGACAAAGACCTTGAATTGAATTCAAGCTCAAACCTACGACCTGCAACCATTGCGTGAGAGACGGGATGTGTGTGACAATTTCGGGCCTTAATCCTAACTTTGCCACAAGTAAATTCGAAAACAGTTTTATCAATTTTCCCTAAAATGAAATCAAAACAAGTGGTCGTGGATTCACACCCCAGAATACAAAAAACCTACCTCCAAGGTTCGTATTTCTTGCTGCGTTAAATCTACACTTGTTGCACATTGCGTACGAAGTCCTTCTAAACGCTCTGAAGAAACGTCAATCATAGACTGAATGATGTGCAAATGTTTTAATAATTCTTGTTCGGTATTTACATTGATTTTTTCTTCATCGGCCATCACAGATATCACAGACCAATTACAAATAATTATGTACACTTATATTCATCAGTACAAATATATACATATCACTACTTTTGCGGTTTCATCGCGTAAAAAACTCACAGAACAACCTCTGCGTTCCGCGACCGCCATCTTAAAAGCTCGGGAATGAACAACAAACGGGCTTTAAAAATGCGCCAATTTTAAATTCAATGACATAAAGCTCGTTTCAAGGACACCATCTTTTAAACCTATCTCACTTCGGTTTTCCTTAATTTTCAACTTACAATAAATGAAAGCTAAATAAAATTGTTCCAATATGTCGAAACGGAAAGATTTTCACATTTCTATACAGGGTGCTTGGTAAAATTTAAGGTACAGGTAAAGTGTCATATCCAGTGCCGTACTTAAAATCATATTCGCCAATCAAAATTCTGATTGATAAGTACTTCACTGATGTAATGACAGCGACAGATGCGCGTTTTAGTAAAATGAATGTATTCGGGCTTTGAGAGAAAGCCCGACGATGCGGATGTAATAATAATTGGAGCAGGAATATCTGGAATGACAGCAGCCTATTACATTTTGGAACACGACCCCGGAATTAACATATTAATACTGGAAGCAAGTGGTATTTAAAACCCTCTCACTCTGACCCTTTGCTCCCCAAAATTTTATTTCAGATAAAATTGGAGGAAGAACCCAGACGATTCCTCTGAAAATATCAGAAAATGGTGCTTTGGGTTTATTCGACTTGGGTGGCCAGTACGTTTCCAAGTCCCAGCAACAAATGCTGAATTTGATGCAAAAATTGGAGTTAGACTTCAAGGAAGTGCTGAGTTACGAAGGAAAAGTGGTTTGGAATCTGGAAAGAGGAAAAATTGAAACGCGTTACGGAAGCGCAGGCAATTTACATAGCATAAAAGGAAAAAGGGATTTAGTAAATTTTTTTCAAGAAGTCCTTAGTCCAATTTACAAAATTACACAAAAATAACCACGATGATTTTAGTTAAATCGGATGAGCAAAATTGTCACATTCGATAATCCGTATATGCCGATGGATAGTGAATTACTGGACTATCAAACGATGGAAACTTTTATAACCAGAAAACTGAAAGCTGTCGATTCACGAAATTATGCGAGAACTTTCATACGAATAACGTGTGGTAGTTGAAGAAGTTAATCCAGTTATATTTTTTTACTTAGTTACTTTTCAGGTGTCGAGCCGTCAGATATGTCGATTTTGTTTTATTTAGCTTACCATAATTCGTCCATCGCAAAAGAGATCAGTACGACGAAATATGATAGACTCAAAAAGATGTGCATCAGAGTAATTAAAATTATAAGTTTGTAGCGGCCTTACCACAAGCTAAGATGAACAACAAATAAGTTCGGTAAGGCCGTTACATTACTTTCCCATTTTTCATGTTGCTCAATTTTCAACTACTTTGAATCTACAATATTTTTCCACCTTGTTTATCTCATGTATTTACTTACCTTACCATCCTCCATCAGCTTTATTCTTCTTTTCCAATTCTGGATGAAATACAATAAGCGGCACTTTTACTTCTGTAAGACCAAAACTAAAAGTAGATAAATACAGGGAGGTGCGGAGCAAATATGTCAAAGGATCGCTTCTCAAGTTGGCAGAGAATTTATTGAAACCAACGAACCGGTAATACAAATAAGCACAAACCCTGTTCAAGTCACGGTCGAAACAGACATCGAAACCTATCAGTAAGATAAAACAAAATAAAAAATTATAAACCAACTTTTCAACATTTTTTCAGATGCAAGTACACAATAATTGCCATACCGCCAACAGAAACCTTAAAAATCATGTTCAACCCCGCGCTCCCCTTTAATCGTTACAGTTTTCAAGCTTTATCTAAACTCGGCCACTTGATCAAATTTGTGGTAACTTACAAATCGGTAAACAAGATTTGTGTTTTCGAGTTATGTATAGCTAATAAATTAGTTTTGTTACAGGAATTTTGGAAAAACAAAGGTTTGAATGGAGAAATCATAAGCTGTGGAAGAGAAGGCGGTCACGGACCCATCCAAGTTTGCTGTAACGTTTCATCCAAAAATACTGCAGTCCTCACAGGCATAATCGCATCTAAGGATTGTTTAATAATACGGGTAAAACCCCACATAAACTGCAGTAAAGCAAAGCTAATTTTATTTTTAAATATTTAGAAAGAATCACACAAGGCTGAAATTTTGCAACAACTCGCATTATATTTTGGAAACGAGGCTTTAAACCCACTAGACTATCAAGAAAAAGACTGGAGCAAAATACCGCACATCAACGGATGTTTTATGAACAATCCTGGTGTTGGTAACATGGGCAAATATCCAGAAATGAAGCAACCTATGGGGCGGTATGTAAGAAAACCATAATTTATTAAATTTTTCATCTATAATTATTTTAGATTATTTTGGGCAGGCACTGAAACAGCACCGCAATGGAACGGTCACATGAGCGGTGCAGTTTATGCAGGTTACAGAGCAGCACTTGAAATGTTATACGATTACAGACCCCAATCGCTCGATTTGGAAGATTTAAAATTTCTATGGTAACTAAAATGTCTACCATCACGACACTATAACAGTTCTAATTTTCAGCCCACAAGAAGTTGAAATAGAAAAGGAAACTTTCGTTGAGAACTTTACAAGGAATTGGAAAATTTGGCTACCCATAACCGGTTTCATTGTGTTTATGATTTATAGACGAACAAAAAGTGTAAAACTGTCTTAATTTATTTAAAAAAAAAAAAGTTAAAATACATTAAAAGCTGAATTATTTACACGTCGGCAAGAGGTTCGGTTGCAATACTTGAAGCGGGATCAAATTTTTCCTAAAAAAAAAGTTATAAAATAATTTTTATTCAATACCCAAGTTGATACACTACAACCAAAGTGTAGTGTAACCCCTTTAACTTAGTTGACTGACTACCCAGTCAGAATAATGTTAACCTTGACGTAATGTTAACGAACGCTCCAATCTAAAGCCATGTTTCTGGTGATCTACCAATCTGAAGCTCGCTTTCATTAACATTAACACTATTCTGACAGAGCACTGACTAAGGGTTGACAATATGGAGGAATCGCTGAGGAAATCTTAACAGGAAATCCGAGGTAATCTTAGAAAATTCTAGGAAATTATGGGAAATACAAAGAAATCTTAGGAAAAATTAAAAACAATGAATGATCAAAAATTGCTCTCAAAACTACCGAAAACCTTAAAAAACAAAATTCATACCTGACTCCATCTCTCGAAATAAATTACCAATTCACAGTGTTTGGTATGCGGAAACATATCGACGGGCACGGCCCTGACGGGAACAAACGGTTCACCAAACATGGTTTTCGATTCTGGTCGGCCTAAATCGGTAAAATTTTTCATGGCCGCATTGGGATTGCAGGAAACATAAACCAATTTGTTTATTTTCTTCGCCTTTCGTAATTGCACAATACATTTTTGATCTGGAAATTTTAATCTTACATTTTTGTAAAATAAAAAAAAATGCTTACGTAATCCAGCCCTGGGAGGATCAACTATAGCTATCACATCTTCATTTTTCACCCTGTACAACACGGAAGAAAGTATTTCTTCGGCTTTGCCAGCAAAAAATTCGCAATTTTCAATTCCGTTAAGTTGGGCATTCACTTTTGCATCTTCGACGGCTTCCGGGATTAGTTCTACACCCAGAACCTGGTTGCAGCTCTAAAATACCTTCGTTACAAAATATGCTTTATAATATCAATATTAATTATAATTATTAGCTCTTGAAAATACAATAAATATGAATATCAATATTAGTACCCTTTAGCTCGTTATTGATATTCATATTTATTATAATATCAATAGGCTCACCTTGGCAAAACAAAGCCCGATTGTGCCGGTTCCACAGCAAATGTCAACCACGGTGGAATTTTCGCTAGGCTGCGCCATTTCGATGGCCGAATTGTATAAAATATTTGCCGCATTAGTGTTAATTTGAAAAAACGCTTGAGGAGAAATGCGAAAAGATAGATCCATAATTTTCTCTTGGATGTGCGTGTCTCCATGTAAATGTTCCGTAATCGACACATCATCGTTGGATTGCCTAGAAGCAACTATTTTTAAATTCATACTCAACATGCCCCACACCTCTTACTTTTTTACAATATTTTGATAGAACAATGCTGTAACGTTTGCGGCTTTTCCATCCCCATTAACAAAATATTCCACCAACTGGCTTTTCAATGCAGTTATTTCTGATATTTCCAGTTTTTGTGGGTGAACACCAATTACCAACATGACTTGGTCTGCAGAGGTCCGAACCGTCAGTTGCCTAAAATTACCAGTCTGGTTTTCGGGATCAAAAACTGTTAAGTCTGACTTACGAACGAAATCTTGGAATGTCTACAAAAATTAACATCTGATAAAATGGATGGTAAAGAAAAAAATATTCATACCTTAGCAGCAACTTTCATTCGATCCGAAATGTGTTGCAAGTTAGTAACGGGCGCAACACCCGTTTTACCCGTAACATAACTTCCTAATCTGAATCCAACCGTCGGTAATTTAGTTTCTTCGTCTATACCCACAGTAAACTCGCACTTATTACGGTAACTAAAAATAACAATTAGAACTTCAATCAAAAATAAATCAAAAAAACAAACCCATTGTATTCGGTTGCATGTCGAATATCCAGTAACTCGCAAGGTAAATCATTATGCAACAATTTCTGTTTATCCAAATAGCTTCGCAGTGCGGGATTTTGCTTCCACAAATCCTTTCCTATTTGTTTCAAAATCGTCTTGATCGATTCCTGTTTAATTTGTAACTGTTCCTCGTAAGGTGCATTCCACAAAGGCGTGGTCGAATTCTTCAAGCGCTCTTCTTGTGAAGCATTATCATCAACTTTCCTTTTCTTTGACTGCCGCCTGTCGTTATCCATATTCCTCTTTTTAACCAACGGATCAGGAGCAGCTTCAGCAGTTTTAGCTACCAGCAGCTTTCCCTTCCAGTTAAAATTGTTTATTATTTTAATCGCATTGTCACGATCCTCGTCGTTCCTAAACGTAATAAACACATACGGAAAGTTCTTGCGAATAACTTTAATTTTATTCGAAGCCAAACGCAATTTGTCGTTGATCAATTTCTTAATTTCCTGAAATTACCGTAAACTGTAAAAACACTCCAACATGAAATCGTTAGTAAAACTTACAGAAAATCCGTAATATTTTGGTAAATTCTTCACTACGATTTTAAACCGTTCGGAGGAAAACTCGTCTCGGTCCAAGTAGGCGTACGGATTCGATTCGACTTTGACGGATTCTTCCAAAACCTCAGAATTATTTTCTTCTGTTTCCATGACGTTATCGGTACCTTTTACGTTCTCTTCGCTCATTTTTAATACAAAATATTTACAATGCGGTTGACATTCGTATAACCTAAAATATCAAATAAGTCAGGTTAGGTTTGGTTACGTTGGTAACCCTAGTAAACAAACCAGTGAAAGGTAACCTAAAATTTTTTTTAAGGGCAAATTACGTAATTATTATGTTAAAAAATGGATGATAAAGAGATTGCGAGCAAATTTATAGATATGGAAAAAGGTGCCGAACAAGTGGTACGTTCTACCGAACCAGTGTCGACTAGCAGAACTGCTACGACCGAATTTGATGCTGTGCATCAAAGATTTCGAAATCCTGTGAAACCAGAAGTTTTAGAGGCCCACCAAGTTGCAAACGATTATTATTGCAGCCAGTGTAACATGTTTTTTGGATCCGACATAGTGGGATTGAGAAATCACTTTCGACACGGAACCACGAGACATTCACCGATAGACAAGTGTTTCTATTGTGAAGGGCCTGTGTACGAATATAGTTTCAATAAGGAAAGAAAGTTGTATCATAATTGTGTTGAAAAGTACTGAGTTTGATGAGCTTCGTTGTGGCTGTGCAACACGATGCCTTTTAATTTTGCTATCGTGGTTTATGAGTGGTAAGAATAACGGAGTTTGCAGTTGGATGGATTAACGAAATTATCGATACCGGGTACCAAGAAAATAAGAAGGAAGGTAACTGCCTGAATGGTGAACATTTTTATTTGTTAACTTTTGTGATTATTATACATCAAATTTGATTATTTGTTGTCAAAATCTCATAAATATTTATTTTATACCTGTATATTCAATCATGGGGGTTTGTGATCGAGCAATGGGGCAGTAGCCCCGTTTTAACTACAGTGAACAGTTTAATTTTTAGAAATTAAATTTGAAAAACCTGTTAAAGCTATCGAGCTGAAATTTAGGATTCTTATTTATTTATGTTTGAAGTAATATTTGAAATTTTTGAAAAGCATTTTAATAAAAACTATGCAAGTAACAGATCAATTCAGAACTCATGTTTCCAATCAGGTGCAATGTTTCTGATTGACCTGATTATCTGAAATGAACGAATATTTTACATTTTGTTTTCTGTGAATGTGGCTTACTTCGGAATTACGAAAACTATTGTAATTTAAACGAAAAAGGTACAAAATGGCAATATTTACTTCTCATGGTCCGGGAAATAATAATTTTAAATAATTTCACGGTAAAGCCCTCTTGGAAGACACAATCGAATCTAAAAGTTGAAGTATTTAAAATTTACATTTAACAAAGGACCTAATTTAAACTTTTCTAGGATTTTTACCAAACTTTACGGATTTCTATATTATGGCCAATGCCACTAAATCTAATTTTGATATTTTAAATTTACCATTTAATATAATAGGCTTTAAAAAAATAACGAAGTACCTGGAATAGAATGGTGGCGTCAGGAAAATTTGTGAAAAAATTTAATACGAATTATTCTTGTCATGTGAACCACTCTATCCCAGTTCACCCTGGGATTCACCAACCTCATTCGAGTACCTGATATTTGTAACACTCATAAAATATTATTTATTGTTCTTATAGTTTATAAAAATTGTTAATTTTTTCAAAAAGGCTTGTTTGAGATTTTTGAAAAAAGTTTTGTTGCGTAATTGTTAAAAAATTGTAATTTATGTATATTTCTTTTGTAAATGCATTTTTTATAGATTTTATTGCTGTAATTTGGGTAATTCCCTCAATCTTAACCTGTTTTCCTGCCCGGACTATTTAAATCCAACATTCAAGAGCTAAACGTAGGATACAATATAGGATGCGCCTTAAAAATGAAGTACGACATTTTTGTAACATTTATTGGTAACTTATAATACACACATTTTTTTATACCCAATATCATCTTAAACATTACAAGAACACAATATGTACACATTATTTGTCTAAACGTATTTAGTTATCTTGTAATATCTTTCTAAGCAAACGAACATCACAATAAATAAGTTAAAACGACACCAACAAGAACAAATTACTTAAAACAACGTTTTCATCACTCCAAAACGTTTAAAAAGATTTTAGATACTTATTCGCGTGGATTCCTAAAATAATGTAAACAATTTTGAGTGATTCAGTAGTGCTTTGCGTACACAATAATTTCTAAAGCAGTCTCATTGAATTAAAAATAAGCAAAATTTCTTAACAAAATGTAACAAGCCACGCTAGTTTTTAATTTTCTAACAATCTTAGCAGCGCAATTATTTTTGAATTGTACAACATTTTAAGAATAACTATCTAAAATTTTTGCTTACATTTTCTATCTTATTTTATTGCTAAATGATAAAATCAAATATCGTTTCATGTGGTAACTATCTAGTACAAGCAAGAGGGAATGAAATTTACATTTTAAAATCGATGAGTTTGTTTTGGTGTAGTTTTCTCAACGACTAAAACGGCTTTGTGTGCGCCTGCGCATTAGTTACGTTTTTAGTCGATATCGTTGGTGACTTCAAAGTCGCCCTAACCTATTAATGTTTACAGTAAACTCGGGTTAGTTCTCCTCTTGAGGTAATTTGGAAACAATCTGCACTTGCTCGGTTCACAAAAATGTGACCTTTAAGCAGGGTACTCTGTTTCAATTTGCAACATGGCTCTCTCCCTCATCTGCGCTACTACTTTGCTAAAAAAGTATTCTAGATAGGATCTTTACGTACTATAAGTTTACGGGAAAATTTAAGTATATTCACCAGACCCTCCCTCTGCAAGAAAATAATCTGTTTTTATATAATTTATTAGACTAGATCTTCATGTTGCTATTTAAAATAGAGCACCCGGTATTGTAAGTGGAAGCACTGTTGAGAAGTTTTTCCAAAACAAAAAACTTTTGTCGTTGCTATGTTGAATTGTCATTTTGACAAGGCTAACCCCAGTTTACCGCCTTCTAACACGAATAAACAAAAGTGAGTTAACTTGAGTCACTTTTTATTGAAACTTCAAGAAAAAAATAAAATTAGTACTTATAACTACAATAACAAAAACAAAGATGGAGCAATATAATTACACCAGAAAGCGTAATGGTGAAGACCTTTATCGATACATTTTGTTAGTTTTACTTGAAAATACTGATGAGATTACTTTAAGATCACTTAATCTAAAAAACGAAGAATCACGTTTGGTTTTTCATTTAAATCTGTACATCAATTAACGCTAATTGTACTAAAAATTTATATATCTTTTTTACCTACTGCTATTATTATCGTCGTTATTTAAACAAAAATTTAAATTTTATCGTCACAAAATTGGCAAAACAGAAAAGTTGCTATAAAAATAAATGTTTATGTACAATAAATAAAAAGGCAACAAGACGATAATAGGAATAAGTAGTTCCTCCAAAGTACAGTGATTTAAATACCTACCAAGTTATTCTTGAAATGCAAAACGCATCTAAAAATCTTATGGCAAATTACGACTATTTGATTAATACGCTGGAGCTGAAAAATCTCCAGGAGCTGCAACAAATATAATAATTCCAAGTCTAGCGTTTATATTATGTAAGCTTACCTCTTTGGTTTGGTCCGCCGGCAAATGGTGGTTCTTGATAGTGTTGGTCAGAATCGGGACCGCCTGGATATGATGGATAAGAAGTAGGAAGAGATGTATCCGCTTCGTAACTGGGCGCAAAAGCAGCGTCAGCTCCTTGGCGGAAACGTTGAAATGCAAAGAAGGCACAGCCGGCCTTAAAAACCCTAATAAAACAAGAGCTGGAAAGTTGAAAATAAAACTTACCCACGAAAATATGGAAAAGAAGGAAAAGGCAATAGCAGCTTGTACATTATTTACACCATAGCCACCTAGAGGTGGTTTCGCCTTGCCCCACTGACTTGCGAGATACCAAAAACCAACGAAATACAAGAAAGCCCAGAAACCTACAAAGAAAAAATTTAGTTTTTTGTAAATATTTTGTCTAATTTAAATGCAAAGTACCCGAAAAAGCGAGATCCGCGAGGACATAGTGCTTGCGTGTTTTGACAGAAGACATCCGCTCAAAAAGATATTCGCCAGCCAAGAAGCCCATGCTAGCTAAAAACGCTATAACGGCAATTCCTACACCATAATTACATGCGTTACTGTCTTGATTGTATAAGCATTCCTGTTGATGGGTGGTCGGATCTTCTAACCATCCTTCCGATGAGATACAACCAAATACTATTATTGCAAATAACTGAAAAGAAATTTATTATTATTAGAAAATATATTTTTTAAAAAATTTAAAACTATAAATAAATCTAGAACTTTGTATTTGTAAGTAGCAGCCCCAAGACTGTGATATTCAAGGGTTATCCGGAGACAGTCTTTTTGTGTAGATTTCTTAATGGCCAAAAAACTTAAATTATTAGACTAACGGTACTTAGTCGAATTCGACCCGCTGTATAAATAGGGAAAATCCATACCTAACGCATTATTAAGATACTAGAAAACTGTAAAACTGTTCGTTCTATTACGTTCTTTGCCAGAGCTGGTTGCAAATTCAACATCAGGGCCTTATCACTTAAATTATTATTGAAGAAGAGCTATTGCAGGTGTAATTTTTTCTTAACTCCGGTTTCCTAAACTTATTTCAGGTGTGAATTTCGAAAATCAAAATTCACGGTATTCGGGCAATGAGATCCCTAGAATAAAACCTCAATATACTTGAGAGCGGGCTTGAAAGTATTTGGAGAGTATTGAGAGATCCCTTTGGTAGGATCCCCAGCGTTACCAGGTCTAGGGATATTCCCTGAATCTAGGGATTTAAGAAGTGGAACAGGGAAAAAGGGATTTTTTTAGTTTTCCTGTAAATCTGGGAAAATTAACCCGTGTTGTGTAAATTATAACTAACATAGCAAAAAAATTAGAAGTTGCACTGTAACAAAATACAGTTTGCACGGAGCCAACTCTCTATCTATGCACGGAGCACTCTGTACACTTTTTTTATCTCGTGACATTTATAATTCCGAATGTAACCGTTTCGGTCAAGCTAAATCTCATTTTTATTTTATGTTCCGTTCTGATATGATGTTAATTTTGTAATTTTGAAGCGGCTTTAAATGAATTTATAGTTTTGTCGGTGTAGTATGGTATTTATTTACTGGTAAGATTTTTTGTTTCCGTTGCTGCTGCAATTTTACATTGTTTGTTATTTTCAGCATTTTTGTTAACGTCCTTGGTTTTTGTCGATTGCAGGTTTGGGTTTTTTGATAATCACATTCTGCAGCGACAGATTTGGTTTATGCCTGTTGGTTTTTGGATACATGGTCTATTGATAAATGTGTTTGGTTTTCCGTCATCGCACCTGTGGATGGTATTCCATAGAAGCGAGTTGATGGGGAATTGAAGGCGTCCGTGGAGAGTACAATTCTTGCGTGCGTGCCGCCCCAGAATTGTTTAATTTTCTTTAAAACGCGTTGATCTTGAAATGTCCACCAGAAAGACTCAAACAAATGTCTGCATGAGGAATCCTAACTCAATTCCATCAAAGAGTTTATCTGAAACGCAGCGGATAGGCTCTACAAAGCCGCAGGCACCTGCTTTTCTCTCTAAAAGTGAATGCAATAGATCAATAGGTTTGGACCTGTTCAAAGAATTAATGTTGATTGAGTGATGGAGGAATATACAATGGAAGAGTTTGTGGACCACCACATAAGTTACGGTTGAATGTTGTATATGAATTCGGAAAAATTAAACAGAGAGATAGGCAGTCATTGGTCTAATAGTTAATGCGATCAACTGCTGGCGCTGATTCTAATTCAGAAAGAGACTAGCTCTCTTAAGACCACCTCCATCATACTAACTTCGAAGATCTCCCTGGATTGATAATTACCACTTAGAGCCATTTGTCCATTTGTCGTCCAACTTTGAAAGTGGACCTCTTTCAACATTTTCCATCTAACTCTGTTTCTTGCCACACTGTTCCATCCAAAGCCAGCTGCACGCTGTATATCATTTCCCATGAGTTCGTTGCCCCTTCTTCTCGTCCATGGTTTCCGATGGTTAATAGATGAGTTCCATCTTCCTACAGATCTTGTATTATGTCCATTTTAATTAGGCTATTGCTACGGCGTCTCTCCCTCCAGTATCTCTAGCATTGATATTGTCATCAATCTTTGGGTTTTTTAAATTTTGTCTACATTCCTTTTACCCAGATCTGAAGGCCGTACGTTTACAGCGGTAGTACGCACATGTTGAATATTTTGTTCCTATGAGTTTCGCGATTTCACTCTTGTTTACTTCTGGAGAGGCTGATTTTCTTCATCTGGTCGGATATCTTCACCTTATATATATCCGGTATTATATCGCCATACGCGGCTTTCCGGTTGGCAAACGCCAAATATTACGATTAAGTGCATCTTCCTCTTCTACCTGGTAAGCCAGCATTTTTTCTTTGGTGCCATCTCTCCATGATTTTCTTGGTCGACCCCTCTTAGGCTATCTCTGATCGTCCATTCTCAGCAAGTGACCAAACCACTTAAGGCTTCTTCTGTTAATTATATCTATTCATTGTCCTGGGCTCCCATTCTGAGTCTTATTTCTTGGTTCGTTAAGTGTTCCATTCTTGATAAGTGCTTCTTCTAAGATAGTCCATCTCATCTGCTAGAAGTTTCCTTTTATATTCTGCGTTGATCGTCCAGTTTCACAGCTACATTTTAATGTAGCCATTCACTAGCTTCATTATTTCGCCGTCAACTTTTACCGTTATTTCGTCTTCAGTGTTTGTTATTGCCTTCCTTTTGCTTTTGTTATTTTGAACGTGTGTTTAGTTCTTGTAGTATCTCTTGAAGGTCTGTTTAACTATCAGCAATAACCGCTACGTCGTCTGCATATCTAAGGTTACTTAGTTTCTCTTCATTGATGTTGATGCCTTTCCCTTCCTTCCTAGCCAAGTTAGTGTTCTGATCAAGATTGGATTTGTACCCTTATGAATATGACCATGGAAGATGACGTAACATTTTAATCAGTCTTCCGATGTGCATTTTGTTGCTTCCAATTTATCTGGGTTAAGGTTGGATTTTAAAAATCAAAGCTTAGCCATTAAGACTCTGCAACAGTAATCTCGATGGTATTTCGAAGCCACTATTAGTTCTGTGAGCATAGTAGGCTTCTGATGTGCCGGTGACCCTGTTTTATTATTTATGGTGGCAATCATCAACAATGGCGAATCGACGACTTTAGACTCTTAGTAATAAGAATATTAATGTCTCTCTCCGAATTCGGTTTGTGGAAACTGAAATATCTTAGCCCCAATTTAGCCATCAACGTTGTTCACATAGAGATGAAATTTAATATTAATTTTTTAATGTTGAAATGAATTTTGAGTTTGCTCAAGAATGCTCATATTAACATTAAAAAATTAAATGCTAAATTTCCGACGGCGAATCTAAAACTTCAGCCCTTTAAAATAAATGATTTTTGTTAATTTAGCCTTCCTGAACTAAAATTCTTAGTTACACCACTGCCTCGTCGTTAATGTATTGATGGGTATTCGTCAATAAAGATTAAGAAATTTTCAAGGCGGAAAATGTTTTTCAACAAAAAAATGATAAAAAAAAGAAAAAGGAAGTTGACCCAATTATTTACGATGGTAATTACATCATGACATTGTCGCCGTCGGTAGGTAACAATTATCAAATTCATGAAAGTAAACAGGAATACGCAAATCAAAAACAAAATTGTTTATAAAGCCAACTACTTGGTAGAGCACCAATAATTATTGCTGACCCACATCCACATTCAAAATAATCAATATAACTCATATGACACACCCCCACCAGAAAAAGGTAAAATCAATTAAAAAATTGTCGGCAATTTCGAAAATTTTTAATCAAAACCATTACTCACCCAACAAACTGCTCGCATAATAACTTGGGGCCGTTTAACAAAAGCTATAGGATCAAATGCACCCCCAGCCTTACCGCCCCCGTACGCACCAACAGTCTCCATGTTTTACGTACAACTGACCAATTTAAGTCAAAATTCCACTAACCTTAATCGCACTAATTTAAAAATTAATTTTATTAAGTAATCAAATTTTTAACCGCACGTAGAATACCGATAATGCAGAGGTGATATCCTATCAAAATTTTACTTTTTCAAGGACGACCACTTGGAAGAGCTATCAATAAAATGTACGACGATATCGATTTATATTTACGCTCGTTTATCTTCTGACCCGGTGGAATAAATATAAGACAACCAATTTTAAGTTCTTTTATACTGATTCGCATCCGAGTTTAAGTCGAAAGGATTTCTTTTTAATTGATAATCACCGAAAAAATTGTAAACACAGTAGGGGTCGCAAAATTTGAACGAACCTTCGTCCCGATTGTGCGCACTATCCAGCTATTTTTTGTTTCTATTTGACGTTTAATAAACATAACCTCTAAATTATTATAAACAATTTTCGATAATACCTAATTTAATAATTTCCTAATATTGTTTTGATTGCTTTTAAAGTGTTGTGGCGCCTCAATATGATATAATGTAGAAGCGACACAACATTTTTTAAATTTCGCAATAATTTAATAATTTCAGTGGCGTAACTACCTTCGGGACGTCAGGGTTTCTTTGTCTTTCGATTTTTGAGGTGTAAGTATAGAAATTTTAATATAGTAAAGTTTAAATACAACACAAAAATCTAAAATAAATTACAAATATTTAAATGGTAAAGTTAGAGTGTTGTGAATTCTGGTTAGCGTTTGTAAATGGGTGGGAAAATCTGTCGTTAGATTTTCCACAATAATAACCAGCCTGCAGTTTATCTCTCGTTGTTTATCGTATTCGACGCTTATGCTGCTCTCGGTTTTGTATATTACATACGGATACCTTTTCTTGTAAAGCTCGGAATACACTTTTAGTTTCTTTTGTTTAATTACCAGCGTTTCTAGATTCTAAAATGGAATCATCAGAATTTGGAAAATAAAATTTGACCTAACCCGCACCTTTTGTTTTTCAGTTTGGGACAATTCCAATTCGTATTCCATTTTTTTACATTCCTCGTCCACTTGTTCCTTTTCTTTCCTGCTCATCTCGATTTCTATTTCTAAACGCTCCGCCTCCTTCACTGCCATATCCATTTTGTTTTCGATTGTTATCACATCCTACAAATTTAAAAATCAACCATCGATAAGGTTCCAGTTTCGGGCTTACATTTTCCAATTGTTTCACTCGATTACGCATGTCATCCAATTTTCTGGTAAAATTGATGCGCGTACGTTCGCTTCCACCTTTTTCTCTTTTTTCTCTAGCTTCGGCCAGCGTAATTATCGCATCTCTACGGGAAACGCAGTGCTCCAGATCGTGCATCAGCTTATCTTGGGCTTTCTTCAATTGACTGAACCTGACCTAAGGATACAAAATTTTTTCAAGATATTTATCCCTTTATTTGGACTTTCCGAAAGCAACTTACATGCATCCGATGTATTTCTGCCTTCATATTACCAATTTCTCCACCCTCTCCTCGTTCTTTGTCCATATTCTGTTTCGTTTCGACCGTCATTTGTATTTTCTTTTCCCACACCAAAGCTTCCCGATTGTGCTCGATCAACTCTTTGCTCAAATTCACTTTATCTTCCTCTATGTCGGCAATGTCCGAATCGATTTTAATTGTTTCCAATTCGGCATCCTACGACAATTTTTGCAAAGTTGCAGTTGCGCCAGAAATTGAAAATTATTACCTTGAGCCTTGACATGTACTCGCCTTGTATGGAGTCGTTATCTTTCACCATACTTTGCTTGCAACCCTTCTTTTTACATAAATGATCGTTCAGCACCGTCAAACGATTTTGCAAATTTACTATGTTCCTATCCATTTTTTCTTCGAGCTTTCGATACCCTTCTAGTTCATCGTTTAATTTCAAATTCCTCTGAATCAACAACATCATCCCTAAAAGAACCCTGCGATAAAGGAAAAATTTTACAAAACAAAACAAAAGTTGCTTACGCTTCTTCAGCATATTCATATCGTTGATTTGGTCTTGCCTCTGTTCGGACAGAGATACCACGTGTCCTTGTTGCCTCAACCAAAACTTTTGTAATTCTCTGATTTTATCTCTAAGTTCGGCGATATTTTTTTCCAGCGTTACAATTTTGATCTCTTCGGGAGAAGCTTCCACTCCCTGCAAACGAAAGCATGACTAACTATGGACAAAAATTTGCCATCCTTCTCAGTTCTCACCCCTTGCCTAATTATTGCCTTATTGATTTTCGTATTCAAAACATCAATTTGGCGTTGCTTCTTACTCGCTTCGTTCATCATCCTCTCTAAATCGTTCGACCGTGCATTAACTTCGGCTTCTCCAGCGTCTTGTTGCCTGGTGAGATCGTCCAAAAACCTTTGGGTTTCATCGTTCGCACACTTCATGGCTTCGATGTCCATCAGCACTTTCGCGTTGGAGTTCTCCAGTTTCGCCAGTGTGATTTCCTACAATTACAATTAAAAAATCCAAGCATCGGAAAAGCCAATGTGGAAACTTACAAAGTCTCCATTTTTTTCTTTAATTTCATAAACTAATTTGTTGAGGTATTGGGCGGCTTTGTTGTTAGTTAACTGCTCGTCCAGCGTTTGGACAATTTGGCGTTCGATATCCACTTTTTCTCTGTTGAGTTTTTCAAAGTTTTTGACTGCTAGAGACAGAACATTCGTTTTGTTTGCACATTCCTGTAATGAATTGAAGTTGGTACGATCGTCAAAACTTAAAAGATCAGAGCAAGGGATAAATATCTCTTGAAAATGTCTGAGATATTTAGCCCTACGATCAGAAGAGTCTTACCGCCGACATTCTCTTTATGTCTCTGTCGATTTGATCCATTATCATTTGGTTGTTGTTCATTTCGCTTTCCAACTGTTCGCGTTTTTTGCATTCGGTTTCGTAGAGACGCTTGCAGTTATCGATTTCAACTTCGATATGTCCTTTCAATTCTGTCAATCTTTCATTTTGCATCATTTCTTTATGGCTTAGCTTTTTGGTTTGCTCTATTTCGGCATTTGTAAGATGAATCTTCTCGTTAATTGCTCTGGGAAAGTTGCAACATAATTATGAACTATTATTTCGTGAGATATAATAACCTACTGCAATTCTCCTTTGACCGAATTATGCTGTTTGTCTCTTTGGGATATCGCCACGATAATGGAATTCCAAGAATGCAGCAGGCATCGATACTCTGCATTCATGGTCTCTACATCGACGTTACTATTAGTCACAGCATTTGCCAACCGTTCCCGTTCGTCCTCCTTAACCCGTATTTGCATATCCATCGTCTCCAATTCTTCTTCCAATTTCCATATTTCGGTCATGAGTTTGTAAATAAAAATATCCTACAAGAGCCAATATCAAATTTAAAAATGTCTTTCGGTGTATACCCACGAGTTGTCTCTTTTCATCGCACAGTCTCGACTTATCCTTTTTTGACTTTTCCAAAATTTTTTGGCTTATCACCAACTCGGATTCAACTTCGTGTTCCCAATCCTTCATCTGATGGAGCAATAAATTTAAACCTTCCACTTCTTTTCTCAAGTGTAGTTCTGTAGAACGAAAAAAGTTAAAGCAGCAGGTCAAACTTGCTTCGAGAAACCTACCATTTTGTTCCAATTCCAAAAGTTCGAGTCGTTTTGTATTAAACGATTTCTTAGATTCGTCTAACTGATTCTCCATTTGTTCCGTTGCATCACAGATTTCTTGCAACTCCGAAACGCACATTTCCAAATCTTGCTGTTGTTTGTTGACCAACTGTTGGGCTTCGTACGTCTCGATTCCCAAATTTTCCCTGGCCGAAGACTTTTTCTTGGCTCCGGTTTCCTAAACATATATGTTATTTCACTCATATCATGAATGTACCAAACTCACATATTCAAAAACTTCATTTTGCAGATGTTCCACTTGCCGGACCAAATGGTCCTTTAAGATCTTCTGGAATTTGATCAGAAACGGATGGTCGGGAGCCAAAAGATCCTTATTTGCTGGATCATTGTCTTCTTCTCTAAAAAAAGGAATTAAGCAAAATTTTGTATTCTATTGAAAGCTACGTACGTTGTTTGCGATATCACTTCAAATTTCTCGTGGACTTCACTTTCTTCTGCATATTTACGCGGGGTCGATTCCGGCGTTAATAAGAATTTTATCGTCGTGTCCTTTTTATTATCAAAGTCTCCAGACATGGTTAAAAAATATAGGTAGAAATAAATCAGTACAATGACATTTGATGTTGATTTGTGGTTGCCTAGCAATTAGATGAGACGTAAATAATTTTACCATAGCAACCACAAATTGTTTACATAATGAACGATCTTTTAAATCAACGAAATAATTTGTCAATATAACTAAAGTGGAAGACAAACTTCCTATTTTTAATAAAAATTTCGTCCAGGAATTAACTCCGCAGTTTTTCGTGGATTTAGGCCAAGCGCCAGGAAATGTATGCAGGAAAACTATGTCGATAAAGGTTTCATCGTTTTAAATGATTCGTTGAGGTGCCAAGGCAGGAATCTATATTTTTCCTCCTCTTCCGAGCCCCTCTCCGATCTTCGTGAGGCCGTAATGGTACAAACATTTGGTTTTTCGACAATATCTCGTTTCCCCCTTTTCGCATGGCCAAAATGGTCTAATATGAACTTAAAGGTGACAAAATTCTCTAAAAAATAGTTCTTTATCATTTTTCCGTAGGACTTATACTTTCCGAGCAGTAGTCAGGCGAAGTTATTGAGTTGAATCAATTCAAAATCCGTCATCTTCGCGTGACTATTGTTCCGAAAGTATGCATCCTACGGAAAAATGTTAAAAAACTATTTTGTAGAGAATTTTGTCACCTTTAATTTCATACAGAACTATTTTCGTCGTACGACAAGGAGAAAACGATATATTGCCGAAAAACCAAATTTTTATCCCTTTACGGCCTCCGGAGATTGGAGCGGGGCTCGAGGAGGTAGATAAAACGATTAAAACCCTCACTAACATTTGTTTATCTTTTTAATTAAAATTTAGAAAAATTTCGCGGTGTAGTAGTTTCCACCCGCACGCTGTATATCTAAAATTATTTAATTTTTCAGTTGGTATCAAAAGTTATAAACAACCAAACTAACCTCAAAATTTGGCACCGCTATTTTCATTATTCTCGTAAAGTGCAATTTGAAAATGTCCGTTGTTATCGAAACGACCCTGGGTGATATCACCATCGATTTATACACCCGAGAGCGACCCAAAGCTTGCCGCAATTTTCTGAAGTTATGTAAAGTAAAATATTACAATTTCAATCTGTTTCATACGGTGGAAAGAAACTTCATAGCCCAAACTGGCGACCCTACGGGGTCAAGACGCGGCGGCGAGAGCATCTTCGGCGTCTTGGAAGGTTCGTCGAAAAGGTATTTTGAAGCCGAAACAAAGCCGCCGATGAAGCATTTACAAACGGGCCTGGTTTCGTTTGTTACGGTGGAAGAAAATATGATTGGGTCCCAATTCTTTATTACTTTATCGCCCGATTTGTCGTATCTGGATCATCATTGTATTTTCGGTGAAGTTGTGGAAGGATTCGACGTTTTGGCTCTTTTGAATAAAGCAATTTGTAATGGTGACAATCGGCCGTATCAAGACATCAGGATCACTCATACGGTGATCTTAGATGATCCCTTCGATGATCTGAGCGGATTAAAGGTTCCCAGTCGTTCGCCTTCGCCTAGTGCTGATAGGTTACAAGGCGGTTTGATTCCGGCAGACGAAGAAATTGAAGATGGTCTGAAGGATACGAAAGAAATGGAGGAGATTGTGGCGGATCGTGAAGCGAAAGCCAGGGCTACGATTTTAGAGATGGTTGGAGACATTCCAGATGCGGAAATGGCGCCTCCCGAAAACGTACTCTTCGTGTGCAAGTTGAATCCGGTTACCACAAGCGATGACTTAGAAATCATCTTCAATCGGTTTGGTAAAATTAATACCTGCGAGGTGATCAGGGATAAAAAAACAGGGGATTCCCTGCAGTATGCGTTTATCGAATTCGACGAAAGAAAATTTTGCGAAGATGCCTATTTTAAGATGGATAATGTGTTGATCGATGATAGGCGCATTCATGTCGACTTCAGTCAGTCTGTTGCCAAAATCAAGTGGTTGGGTAAGGGAAGAGGAGTTAAGCTGATGGGGGATTCCCATGAGAAGAGTGATCAAAGAAACGCGAAAAGGACAAGAAAACCGTCGAAAGACCGCGAAGACTACCATAGGAAGAACAAAGACAAGAAGAAGCGGGATTCTTCGCGTGATCGTCATCATTCTAAGAAGTATCGAGAGAGATCGTCAAGCAGAGACAGAAGTAGGAGTCATCGTGAATATGATTCAGACAGGAGTAGAAGTAGTAGGCACGACAGATCAGAAAAATCTTCACATCAGGGTTCGTATAAGGACAGGCGAAGTACAGAGTACTCCTCGCGAGACAGACACGACCGAAGACATAGGGACCGGTCCAGGTAGAAAAACTTCTGAAATTTTAAAATGATTTGTAAATAGCATCCAGATAAATTATGATGAAAAATTAAATGGAAAAAATAAATTATTGTAATATTTTAATAGTTCTAATCTATTTTACTTTATCGTACATTAGTCCAGTTAAAATAGTGAAAATAGGTGCATTCATTCCAGTAGAGTTAATTTTTTGATATGTTGTATAGGTTGATGCCCAGATTGATTTTCAGTAATTTTCCAACAAAAATCTTTGCCGCGGGCGCCGTCATTTTCAAAAAATAACAAAATTTTCTTACTTTTTCAGTTTTTACCAAATAGCGGTCAAAGTAGGCATCCGACAGAAAATTTACGCCACACCTTTTTAAAGCACATTAAACTTGCTACCATTTGAGACTAAAATGAGTTTTCTAGGTCTAGTAGTTTCCAAGTTACAGCCTGTCAAAATTTCTCAAAACTGGGAAATTTGCCCCAAGTCAAACATTCGTAAATATGTATTCGACAATGCCGATTTCAATGTCTCCACTATCGATCGCTTAAATACTTTTCACAGCATGGGAGGCATCAAATGCTTCACCCCAGCCCTCCCACCATCTGAAGAGTTCAGAGGCTTAAATCGGCTCCCACTGCCTCAGAAGTAGGCCACCTGGGAGTTATCGAACTTCAGACAAGCAATGCATTACGGCCGATAGCTGTTCTTGACTTGCACATGACCAATCCTATTCCAGCTGACATATTTATATCCACCCTGCAAGATACGCTGTGGACGTGTGGTAAGTGGCTCCACTCAGTCCAACCTACTTCAGAAGTGCCAGCAATTCCTGAATGGAAGGGATTTATGCAGGCTCGAGAAATTCAGTCTGGGATCTGGGAAAGAAGTGCTATATCTAGTTTATGCTGCAAATTCAGTTGATAAGTTGACTGGACATGCTTATAGCAGAGCCGTTCGTTTTAGCTCGGATCATTCTGGAAGAAGCCAGCGTCTCAGAAAAAAAAGAATATTATCAGCATTATGGAAGATCTTACTGCACAAAAAGTTGAGGGGAAGCTTGTTTGGCATCAGTTTTAAATAAATTCAAGAATGAGATAGATCGTGTCAAAGAGAATCGACCTACCGCTGTTTTGTGAATGCAGGACCTAGTAGCACCTGAAGCGATACCGAACAATATCTTTTGCTGATATCTTACTGATGCCGAAAAGCCGGTGACTTTCAAATACGGCGCTCACAATCAAGGATCGCAGCATTGGCTACTAAGTAATTCTTTAGTACTGAAGAACTAATACTATTCTGCCGTCCTAAGAAAGAAGGTCCTATCTGCAAAATACTGATTCTGAGTTACCTAGACTTTTACTACGTATCTTTCAATGCCGTCGTCCGTTTTCATTGTACCAAGTACAAAATATTTAGTTACAAAATTCTATTCCTGCTCTAGTTAGGACTTTCTTTTTTGGTAAATAGGTAAAATACATTGCATAGCATAGATAGCATCAAAAATCCCGAAAACGTAAATTTCTGCCGTTCCTTAGGACGGCAGTATTGGTCCATGAATAAAGAATAAACCGTGCACTGGGGGGTATTCCATACCCCTCGGTTTGCCGATAGCTACACTGTAGCTCAATCAATATTTGAAGTTATAATATTAAATAAATATGTTTAAACTCGGACCCGTTTTATTATGGTTTCTGCTATCGATAGACGATATTCAACTCCCGGGTTCCGGTTATTTATTAATGCAAAAATGCAATCTTGGGAAAAACAAATTTGATAGGTTTACTGAGGTTTACAAAAACCCACCGACGTACAGAAAAAGGAACTTTATTTCATAGCTATATAGAAATAATATCTAAAAACAATCAAAATTCATTTACTACTACTTACAATAATTTGAGTAACACTAGGTGTTAACTTTTTACATTACCTACAAAATAATTCATGCACATTTTGCCCCTTTTATTATTTTACCGGCTTAACATTAAAATTTAAACAAATACAAAGTGTTATTAACGTATCTGTATCACAGACAATTGACAATAATAAAAATACAGCCTAAATAAATAATTCAACATTACGATTTGTTGGTACGAGCTGCAAATTTGGCACGATTTTTGGGCTGCATTAATTTTTTGTGCTTATTATTAAACACCAACTCTGAGATCCAATTTCAATTTGGTCAAATAAAAAGTTTACAAGGTACTTTTATCACTAAGTAGCAATTCAAGCAGAACGTTTCAATTTTCAAACGTCCAAGCTCAATATCTCTTAATATCTAGTTGAAGTATAAATAAATATCAAAGCAATTAGTACTTAATATGATCGTATATGAAAATAAGGCAAGATGAATTATCACAATTTTTAAAATGGCATAATTTCATCGTTTACGATTAGCAGCATTCGAATCACAAATTACACGACTAAATGGCAGTTTTAAAAATAGAAAGCATTAAAATTGTTTAAAAAGCAGCTACATGCTAGAAGCTCAAGTTACAGTAAAGTCACTCGACCTAAATTTTCGGAAATCACCATTTCCATTATAGATTGAAAAACAACACGAACGTTGGCAGTGTCTGTTGCTGTCGTAAAATGAGGAAACATTACCTTACGGGAATCGTTGTTACGTAACACAAACTTATGCTGTATAAATAAGGCACCTCTGTCGACGTCTTTGTCTGGTCCTACAAAATATTTATAGTCAAACCTCCCACAACAAACTTTACAGATTTTACGATAAATTATTGTGTTGTGCAGATATAGGTAAACTTACCTTTGTAATCAGGAAAGTACAGTCTCAAGTGTCTCTGGGAGTATAAAATTTTTTCTCTAAACAAGTCAAACTTATTCAGCAGGAGCACGAAGGAAGCATCACGGAAAAATGGATTATTTACAATTTGTCCAAACAAATTCAGACTTTCTTCCAATCTATTTACATTTTGATCCTCCTACAAAAGGGAACTCTAAAATTCGTAAAAATAAATTCTTTTGAAATTTACCAGAAGCGTCATGTCGTAACCGCTCAATGACACCACAAAAAGAACCGCCCGAACGTCATCAAAACAGTAAATCCATTTACGCCTCTGGGACCTCTGTCCACCAACATCATACATACTAACGATCATGTCGTTTATTTTGAAGTGAGTTTCAATGATGCCCTGCGTCCGTACTCGAGCTCTCAGCACATCGGTCGGTGTTGGTACGTACTTTCCGTCACAAATTCGTTCCATATTCTCAAAAAGGTATAAGGCGGAATCGTTAAGTTCGTATTCGTAGCCTCTTGCAACGGCCAGCCGGACTCCTCGGTCTGACCACAAAGCTTGTAACGAAGCCGCCACATTGGGTAGAACAGTAAAACTCATATCAAAACAGCTACGGCTTTGTAGGGCCAATTGGGCGTGAGCCTAAACAAAACCAATTGTATCTTTCTATTCGAAACATTTACAGGTTGAAAAATGTAATCACCTTATTATGTGAATATTCCAAATTGATCCTTAATATCCCCATCCCAGCCAAAACGTATTTCATAGATGCCAGTAGGTTATCTAGTACGGTGGGGCGAAAACTGCACAATTCCGAGTGTGTAAAGCCATCTGCGTGTATGATCTTCATTTGTTTGACCAAAGTGCTTTTGCCACTTTCCCCGGCTCCTACAAACGAAAGAGTTGTTTAGACATAATGGGGGACTGGAATGTGGACTTACCCAAAAGTAATATCTTAATAACATGGTTTTGCTGTTTGGCTAATTCACCCAACTGTTTATCGATTTCTTCGCTTCGACGTCGAGCTTTACCGTCTTCACGCTCTAATGATAAACATGCACCCATTTCGACAACATCACGAAAAATGCTACATACACCCCTCAATTTACTCGATTACAAAATTTTTTTACCCTTAAAACATTGCTTAAGCTTCAAGGTCAAACATAGACTACATAAATAAGTCACTTTCACAGTTTTTACGATGATTAATTGGTTTGTTGAAATGTACACTAAAATTCCGCTCGATAATAAAGGCACTTGAAGTATATTTATTACTTAGAAAATAAAATTAGATCATCACGAATTGGCTAGGTTATGTTTTTAAAGGTAAACGAGTAATCGAGTCAAGTAGCCCTTGGTAACAGGTTGTTGACTGCAGACTGACGTATGAAGTGCAGTACACAGCGAAACAAAAGAAACTGACAGTTCTCACGATTTACACAATACCTCTTGATCGCACGCTGATAAAATTAGAATTAATATGCTAACTTGCGGATGAGAAAATTTTAATGTTAATTAGGTTAGTGCAAAAGTAATTATACGAATTGATGATGAAATTAAAACAAACATGAACCACTCCCCTTCATTACTGATTATGTTATTATTATTTTTTGCAGTTCATGAGAAATTTATTATTAATATTATTTAATAGATAATAAACTATTTTCCAAAATTTTTTTTCTTTAAAAATATTTATGATTATTTATTTAATTTTTTTATTGGCTAATTCGATTAAATTAAGCACCAAGAAGGTCTTAGTTTATGGTTTTTTGCTTATTTCTCGAAAACGGTTAGTCCTGGCCGAAAAGTGGTCCTATACAAAATTGAAGTTCATGAAATTTCCTACAAAATACTTTTTATTACTTTTTTCCGTATCTGTTATAGTTATCGAGATATCCGTCCGTGAAATTTTCAGATTTACAAAACACTTTTTAGTCCAACGGTTTTTGATAAATTTTGTCTTATAACTTTTTTACTGTTTATTTGAGACGAAAATCTTTCAAGAAGAAGTTTTAAAGCATTAAATTTTCTTTAAAATTAATATATTATTCGATATTTTATCTTAAACTGATAAAAAATTAGAGCAATTTTTCGCACAAAACTGTATAATATTGCGATTTTGAAAGGAATTATTACCCCAAAAATTTTTCCGGAAAAATTTCGCTTGGGCTAGTAAAAATGTATGGTTGACCGCAGAAACTTTCATAATATGTAGACCGCACACAATAACTAGCAGCACCCCAACTGTGCCTTTTGAAAGTAATGTAAAAAATGTTTTGTTTCACTCATTTTAAGGGAAATTTAAAGATCTACAACTTCTGTTTTAAGGACTTTTTTCTTAAATAAACGGTAAAGAAGTTAAGAGACAAAGTTTATCAAAAATTTTCAAATTTCCATCTTCACATGGCCATAGCCCCGAAAATATTGATTTTTCAGGAAAATTGATTTAGTACTTTTTTGAAAAGCGTGAAATAGGCTACAAACTAGATTTTAACCATTTATTGTCTAAAATCAATGGTTTTTGAGTTATGAATTAAAATAAGTTAAAAAATGTTGAAATATTCGAGATTTATTATTTTTAATTTTTAAAGCAACACTTTTTAATCTCCACCTTCACAAGGCCATAGCCCCGAAAATATTGATTTTTCAGTAAAATTGGTTCAGTAATTTTTTGAAGAGCGTGAAATAGGCTACAAACTAGATTTAAACCATTTATTGTCTAAAATCAATGGCTTATGAGTTATGAATTAAAATAAGTAAAAAAATGTTGAAAACTCGAAATTTTTATTTTTTGATTTTTTTCTAAACCACAAAAATTTTACAAAATCTGACGGCACCATTCCGGATAGGAAATTTAACGGACTACAACTTTTGTCTAGTAAAAATTTTTGAAAATTCAATCCATTTTAGAGAAAATTAGAAAATAATATACAAGGCTGCTACAAAACAAAAAATTACATTCACAAAATTTTTATTTTTATTGAAAAATTATTTTCAATTAGTTTTTGAAATTAGTTTCAATTTAGAAAAAAAATTTTGTTGAATATTTTTCTTAGAAAAGTGTCCTCTATCACCACTAAAATTATGTAAAGTGTATCCGGTGTATACTTTTTTGTAGGAAATTATATCAGCTTCTTTTTTGTAAATAATCACTTTTTGACTAGGGCTAACCATTTTCGAGATATATCCAAGAAATCAAAAGAAAAGAATGTTGCTTCTCAACACAAAAATTATGATTGTTTCATCAATATGATGAAATAATTTATACAATTTATTTAATTTAATTCCTTCAACGGATGCGTTAACATCTCAGAAATCCCATCTTGTTTTTAATTGGAATATTTTATTATTTCCTAACAGCTGCATTGCTTTTAATTATTTATATATCTAATAAATATTAATTTTGAGTAGGTAAATATTTAGAAATTGTAAAGTTTACAATATTGTTATTGTGCAGCGGCGTCCTCCAGCCCCCGCCGCTTTGCGACGTATGCCTGCAGCCCTGTTAACCGACCGGTTAAATTAGCCTTCATATTTTACTTATTTAATTTTAACTCTCTCACTCGAGTGGTTTAAGAAGTTTCCCATTAGTATTCCACTAAAAAATAATTTAAATAATTTTATATAAATAGAATGACCCCCACCTCCCCCCCAAGCTAGTTTTAGTATTTTGAATATTTATATCAATTAAAATATTGTTATTTAAATATTAATTTTGTTTTTATTTGATTATATTTTATTTATTTAATTTAATTTGACAATTAAGTCTAGCCAGAAATTCAGTTCGGGGGTGGCCCACCCACCCCAAACTATTTAAAAAATATTTTTAAAAAGCCGGACAAAGGGTTTATTACACAAAATTTATAAATGGATCAATTTCGAATTAATAATTTCGAGGGGGGGGGACCCCCTCTGACTACGCCACTGAATCTACCCAAAAATCCCACAATTTAATTTTTGAAATTTCTAATATGGATATGCAATAACAATTTTTGTTTATTGCAAATCATTTTTGTTTATGAAATTCGAAATAGATAAGATTAAATAATTTTATTTATAGAATAAATAGCAAAACTGCCCATTTAAAATATAAGAATAAGAATAAAAAATAAGAAAACATAATATTTACTATATTCGTAAATATTTCAATTTTTGACTTTGAATTTCATTTTGTAAATCTCCAGCAGTGCAATTATATTATTGTTAATAATAAATAAAATGTTGAACATTGAAATCATGGTGGGGGTCAATGACGTCAAGAAATACTTATTAATCTTGCCTTGGATTCTGATTTGTTATGTTATCAAATTTCAAGATTCAGTTATAAAAAATCAATACCTACGATTGTTGAGGAAAATTCGATATTAATATGGCGACGAGCAATTGGTAAACATTAATAATAATAACATATTGTCGCCCTCCTTAATCGTCCATTTTATTTGCAGGGATTCGAATCCTTACCAATACACAAAAGATGACTTCTTCATCTCCAAAGCCCAGAGGGTCTTTTATGAAAAAAATGGATATATCATAGTTAGAAAATTAGTGGACGACGAAATTTTGGACGAATGCAGGTCAGTTTTTTTTGTAGCAGTGGCGTAACGCACGAAAACTCAGTGGCGTACTAACATAATATTTTTAAGGCAACAATTTTTGGACATATGTAACGACAAAGTCGAGCAAAGGCCCCTGATCGTCATGAAAGATTTTTCTTTAAGATCCAAAAACGTAAAAGGCGAATATCTAATAAACAAAGTAAATTTATATAAAAAAACTTACTCTTCCCATATAACACTTCCATTTTTAGATTCAGGATTTCGCTTACGACGACATCCTTTATAAATATATTTCCTACAAGCCCATGATTAACATTATTTCAAGTATTATTGGGCCTAACATAACTGCCTGCCATAATATGCTGATCAACAAGCCACCAGATGCAGACCAAGACACTTCCAAACATCCTTTGCATCAGGATTTGCATTACTTTCCGTTTCGTCCGGCAAATTCCATCGTGGCGTCGTGGACCGCAATGGAACGGGTGGACGAAAGAAACGGTTGCTTATTTGCAGTTCCAGGTTCCCACAAAGGAGTCCTGGAACGTCACGATTACCCTCCTGTAAGCAATATCCTACTTTTGAAAGTTTTTTCTTAAAATTTGAATTTTAAGGACGTGGTGAATAAGGCATATCACGGAGTTCTTGGTTTTGACCACCTGCCCAAAGTGAATCTGGTAATGGAAAAGGGAGATACTGTATTTTTTCATCCCATTTTGCTGCACGGTTCGGGGCCCAATTTAACCAAGGTGGAAAACTGACCCGTAATTTTTGTAAATAAATTCTAAAAATATAATTTTACAGGGATTTCGAAAAGCAATTTCGTGCCATTACGCGGACAGCAATTGTTATTTTATTGACGTTCGGGGAACCACCCAAGATAATATATTGAAAGAAGTTGAAGAAATGTCCAAATCAAGAATTGGATTTAAATTGAAATTTGAGGTAAGCATTTCTAGCTGATTGAGAGAACAAAATCTCGTCATGGATGGATTTTTTTAGGATGTTTGGAAAAATAAAAGCAGGTTGGTTCAGGGACCTGCGGGAAATTTCCAAAAATTTGACAGTCATCTTTAAGTTTTTCCCAATTGAAGCAAAATTTGTTATATTTTTCTAATTATTGTTATTATTTAGGCCATGAGATTACACAATTTTATTTACAGTTTATTATTGGAACTGTAAAGATATAAAATAAAGAATTTTAGAAATGTTAACCAACCATTAACGATTATGGAATTATACTTTATACAGTTTGTTACAATAGATAATTTTGTATTATACTACTTGTTCCTATTCGCGATGTACCTTTATTGCTAGAGTACTAGGGCACTGGGAGGGTATTAACCCCACACCCTCCAGTTTCAGAAATCATTTAAAGAAAAATGCATTTTTTCACAATTTTAAACAATTCACTTGCTACATCACTGGAGAGAAAACTTTACTAACCTGAATTGCTGCTAAACCCACGACGTGGACCCTACCTGCAATAATAAAGAAAATTATTTATTAGTTATCATTTCAAATGAGAATGGTTTTCGTCAAATTACCTTTAACACTGTAGTCCTTTCGCCTTATTCGTCATCGTCCCGGACACATTTTTTTAACGATTTCGAACGAAATGTTTATAAAAAAAAACACTTGGAAACACAAATTAATTCGCGATTATTAATTAAAAAGCTAGCATCAAGCTTTTGCACAAAGATTCGTACTCGACACATCACACTCCCGTTCGCGAATTTCGCGTTCACGCACCAATGTCGATCTTAACTGAAAATGAAAAAACAATTGTTAATTCTTATTGGGATTGTATAAATAATAATAAAATGGTTTATTCTTTATACAAAAGAAAAACTACGAACAGGATTCGCACCTGTGCGGGTTAAACTCAATGGATGGTTAAACTCATCATTTCAAGTCCATCTCCTTGCAGACTGCAAGCTTTCTATCGGCCAATAGTTTGGTTGGTTAGGAGTGCGCAAACTAGCCAACAACCGACCGACTATTCTCGAACGATTTGCTATTTTGTAACCCGCTTTTGAAGAGAGCGGTCGCACAATGAAAATTAATACAATATTATATAAATTTAAAATAACTTTATATTATTTTTATTTATTTGTTTAATATTTATTTATTCACTGGGTTACCTCTGACGCGCACGAATGGATTAACGAGATTCTAAAGATCTTTACATTTATTCATAAAATCACATATGTTTCATTTTCTAAAATTTAAAACAAAGCAATAATTTGCTAAATACAATAAGTACGGAAAAAGAAAAACACCTGAGCAATACTTGGCAATTTTGCAAATAGTAATTTTGTTGTGAAAGGAAATACAAAATCTAATCAAATACAAAGTAAAACTCATGACGAGGAAGTTACCTTTATTGGATGACTCATTCATGAATTTTCCTTTTCTGCAGGTAAATATAAATTCAAAGACTTACGTTTTAATTGTAGAATACTCTGGAATTTTCCTGATCAGTACAAACAGGACTTCTTGGACGAAGTGATTACACTAACTGCATGTTATTTCACAAAAACGTCAACCACCGATTGTAAACAAAACTTTAATTTGAATTGTTCTTCAATTGTTTCAAAAATGACGTTGCACTTCATAACAGTTAACCAAAGTTTCATAATTGAAACCCATCGAGCACTTTCCCGAAATTCACAAAAAAATTGCGAAAATTTGCAAACCAAATTGAAAATGTTCACTGTTGGAAAATTTTATCTGCACAAAAATGATACCCAAATTTCCACCAAAGCGGATAAATCACAAATATTTATCAAACAGGATTGCACAGTTAACATTTTCTTTTTTTTTATTATTAACTTTTTGACCTTGACGTTCTGTCAATTGGTTAGACTCTTAAATCCACAACGTATTGATGCACACCGGAAGGCCGAATTAAGAAATTCTGCCAAGTCCGAAATTCGAACCCAGAATTTCCGCTCTGTAACTCAAACAGCGATCACACCAATCCACTGCTGTAGACTTTTGTTTATTTCATTCAAAATTGAAATTTGTAAACAGATTTTTGTGGTGCGGGCCCAAATGCCGCAGCCTGGGTAGCCTGCGCGTAAGTACAGCCCTGATCAGCACATCACTGCAGGAGAAATTTCAGAAAAATGTGACGAATGTAAGTAAATGGTGCAGTAAACTGAAATTGTCACTCTCAGAAAGTAAAACCAAAGTTTCCGCTTTTCAACGAAAGGCCAATATAGCTGGAATATACAATGCCAGGACTATCAAGGGGCGGTCGTCCCCATTGTGGCTTACGGACGCGAGAACTGGATACACAGAGTCCAGGAAAAGCACACCAAAGCCAAATTTCTCTGAACCTACGGCTTTTGCAGTCGGCTGATTTGCAAAAGCTATAGGACAGTCTCCTTTGAGGCTTCAGGAGTACTGACCGGGCTTCACCCGTTAGATTGGAAATCAAAAGAAGAATAGCTTGGGGTAATCTTAAAATAGAGCAGCCCATGTGCTCTGCGTGTGGGCTCTTGGACCGATGCACAGGATCATGGAGAGCGACCTCTACAAGGACGAACGGGCCGCGATAGAAACCTTTCATGGAGGAAACCGACCTTCTAGCTTGGATGAGTTGTTTAGGAAAACACAGCCAGACCTGTTGCATCCCTTCCTGGCCCACAAAAAATTACTGAGGACCCTCTCCCTGAGTCAGAACTCTCCTCTGACTCAGATTTTGACCAATAAAAACTCCCATATCCAGGCAATCTCTCCTATAACATGCCTCTCTTTTGCTAAAAACCTTGTATCCAAGACATCCTAACCTTCTGGACGTCAAAGATACAGGAGGCCCCAAAAACAAGAGAGGGCATTTCTCTTCAACAATGCCTCTCCACCCAGGCACAACCAAAACCCACTCCCCTTGAAAAGTAATCAAACCGCGAAATTTGATGAAATTCAAGGGAAGCAGTGGTAACCAAAAGAAGGAAACAACCCTGCCTAAATTTTGAAACCGAAATATTTGAATTTATAAATAATAAACAATTAATCTGATCAGCACATCGCACTGTTCAACGTTCGATTTTTATCTTCAAATATCCAAAATAAAAAATTAATTATCTAAGTTCGTTTTTTGGCTACCACAGCAATCTAGATGACCCCTCACACTCCAAATGATTTCATAACGTGGAACTTCAAAAATTGAACATTCAGTTGTTTTCTCTATAGCACTTGGTTGCCATTGGTAACTGCTTTACAAAAAAATGAACAACGGGTGAGATTTAAAATTGTACAAAAATTAATAGTATATTCATTTGTTTATTTTGAAGGACGTCGAAGGCTTACGAGTTCACAAGAAATAATAAATTTTTGACCGAAACAGAAAGGGATTTCTACGAAGAACATGGATTTCTGGTCAAGAAGAATTTAGTGGATCACAGAATTCTTGATGAATGCAAGTAAGTAACTTTTCTATTTAAAAAAATTTTTTTAATATTTTTATTTTATAAAAAATATTTTATTTTTATATTTTATAAAAAAATATTTTAGTTTTGGCCGTTGTGACCGGCCGTTTCTGAACCTATTTTGTCCTCACTTTCCTGTTTACTACTTGAAGTTTTGACCTTTTACGCAAATATTTTTATCAAATAAATTTTCCTGTTTTGAAAATTTTACAAAGTCAGATCCAGAGATTTTTAATATTAAAAAAAAAATAAAACTTTTAATTACCAATTAAAAATTGGTAAAAATTCCTCAAACACTTTAGTGCGGAGCATTTCATAAATTAAAGCAAAAATAGAAAAAATTTTGAAAATTGTGAATTTATAATCTAAAAAAAATCTAAAAAAAAATTTGAAAATTTATTGATATTGTTACCGGATATCGGAAATAGTGCTTATACATTAGTATGAGTTTTTGTTCAATTTTATCTTTATTGTTGCCGATTGCAGCTTTAAATGTTAAATCCAATCAATCGGGTAAAAGTGTTTATCTGTTCTTTAGGACTTTGATGTTCTTTTTTAATTTTCTATGAACTCTGATATTCCCAGGAGCCTTATCAACTTTTTTAGATGAGCAATTACCAAATAGCCTACTTCATCGGGCCTTCCAGCAGATTAGATAAAAGTCGGTTATTTACCCTATGTTTTTTGAATTTATATTGGTGTAAACCAAACGCTTGTTTTAATAACATAAAAGATAAACAATCAGTGGCGGCTGGTGCGGAGAGGGCGACGAGGCGCCGACCACCCAATACAATATATGAAAAACGATTTTTTTATTTTTCTAGGAATCATTTCATCGATATCGCTGAAAATAGAGTTCCAAAAGGAAAATGGATCGTGATGGCGAAAGACGTATACCTGAAAGCGAAAAACGTGCAAGGCGAACACGTTGTTAATAAGGTACCTAACCGATTCGTTAACCAAAGTAGAACTTAAAACAAACCAAGCTTTTTAGATTCAATTTATCAGTTACGACGATGTATTTTACAAATACCTTAGTTTCGAACCAATGATAGATATCCTCGAAAGTATCATTGGTCCAAATATTAGCACCTTCCAAAGTATGGTAATTAATAAACCTCCAGATACGGAAGTCGACGTATCAACTCATCCTGTACACCAAGTAAGTTGTAAAAAATATTTAAGCAGTTACGAACTAAATACTTCCTTCAGGACCTGCACTATTTCCCGATGGAACCAGCCAGTTCCGTGGTTGCTTCTTGGACGGCCATGGAAAAAGTCGACGTGAACAATGGTTGTTTGTACGTTTATCCGGGAACGCACAAAGGGAAACTTTATCTTCACGATTATCCAGCGGTAGGAAATCCTTAGAGTTGATTCTGGAAGCCATTAATTTTTTTTTACAGAACGAAAAGAAACAAATGTATCACGAGATTGTAGACTACGAAAAATTACTGAACGGGAGTTCCAAACTTAACCTGCCAATGGAGAAGGGAGATACAGTATTTTTTCATCCCCTTCTCTTCCATGGCTCTGGTCCGAATGTAACTAAAGGGTTTAGGAAAGCAATTACTGCTCATTATGTTGACAGTGGCGCCCAGTTTTCCGAAGTTAAAGGAACGATTAGGGAGAAAGTGACTGGTGAAATGATAAATGCATTTAAGAAGTTTGGATATCCAGGTGACTACAGGGTAAACAAAAATTTGTTGTCATTGTTTAGAGTTTATAAACGTATTTCGTACTTTTAGAAGTTCTGGCGACTCAAAACGAGATTGGTACGAGGAGAGCCTGGTATATTTCAGCATGACTTTTTGGACGAATAAACGTTTATAATTAGCTGATAAAAAAACATAGCAATATATATAATCATAAATAATATTTTTTAATTGGACTGTAAATTAAGATTATTTTTATTTTATATAATATATAGGTTTATTATACCTATAAAATATAATATATTATATTTTACGAGCGTTATTGATATTTATTACAATATAATCTCAATTTTAACTCTAATTATAGGAAAAACATAATAGTCCAGTACTAGAATTTTTTAATAAAATCACTGTGAAAATGAGCAAAACTCATTTTCCAAAATTTGATCATACAATCTTAGCGGAGTTATTCGAATGTGAAGCGCAAATAAGATGGAAACACAGAATTTTTTAAATAATTAAGATTAATTCTGAATACGGCCCTGTGTCCTGGTTGTTTGTTGTTTTTTCTGCATTTTTACGATGTATTCTAGAAACCAATCGCTTTTCATATTAATTTTTTGATAGATTGTTTCCTATATTGCTTCTACTGGTATATAGCCTGAACAAATACTTAATTAATCTTAACTTAGTTAACATTTGGATTTACATTTTAGAAAGTGGTGCCTATTTTGGATATCCTCTTGATTACAAGGTAAAAATTAATTTGTTCTGTTTTCTAAGCTTAATTCTCTACAAATTATCAATTTACGATTTTGTCGCTCAATTGTTTTCTCACCAATGCACAATGCTTGTATTTTAAAAGCTCTATTAGCACACAAAATTTTAAGACAATCGGTTAAACATTTCCGGAGATACGATGACATTTTCATTTTTTTTATTTTTTGTATTGTGGTAGCCCTGGCAAAGATTTCTCTGCCAAAACCTTATTTTCACAACTAGAGCACACCAGACATACGTTTAAAAAGTTTGATTGCCATCGACGCTGAAATGCCGAAGAAAATCGAGAGACAAGGACTTTTTTTAAGATTTCGCAAAAAATCTTTTTTTAATGTTGAATTCCTGATTTTTATCCTAGTCCTAGGCGGTAAATGTTCCTACATCTATCTATCAAAAACAAAATTGGTTTTAAAAATCTTGTGTTATTTTCTTGTAGTGGCACTCCTGATTGACAGATCATGACGAAATCTTTATTTTCACCTTTCTACCGTAAGCCCTACTACCATACCAAATTTGGTCGTGATTGGTTGGACGGTTCAGGAATAAAGCGAGAAACAAAATCTAACGACAGACAGACCGACGGACAGACCAACACAGAAATTTTTTTTAGAAAATCTTTACGTTTCTGAACACGGTGATTCACATTTAGTTCTTGAATTATTTTAAAAGAAATTTTTTTTTCATAAATTTTTGTGAGAAAAAAATACAATTTTAAGAGGGGCCCAGAAATTGTTTGTTCCAGCACTGAAAATCATATCATAAGGGATATATTTATTATTGTCATACCTCTAATAAGAAAAGCTGCAATTTCAAATATAGAATTTTCAGGTCATCTGCTTGCAACATTTGGTAGTCATTTATAGCTGCTTCATTAAATATGAACAGGTAAATTTTAAAATTTATTTTTAAAAACTAAATTTTTTTTATTTTTTTTTTGAAGAATTTTGAAAATCTATAAATTCACAAAAAATAATAAATTTTTGAGCAAAGAAGCAAGGGATTTTTACGAAGATCATGGATATCTGGTCATGAAAGATTTAGTGGATTACAAAATTTTGGATGAATGCACGTAAGTGACTTATTATCAAAGTATTTTATTTTTATTTTCTAAATTTTTTTGTCGCTTAAATCTTTATTGTTGCTGATGCAGGGTTTAATCTCCAAATTATTGATATTATTAAAATTAAAATAATCCAAATTCAAAAATATTTTTAAAATTTACAAAATGAGACGGCATATGATAGATAACACTAAAGTGGAGCGATTAAACAAATGAAAACTCCATTCTGTTGACTGTACGTGTACTCGATGTAAATAGTTGCGATAAAGGGGCGGAGTCATCCTACCAAAAAATACCTATGGCCATTTGGGTTTCACCTTCCTAAAACCACTTTTTGTTTCTCTAGGAAGCATTTCATAGACATCGCTGAAAATAGAGTTCCAAAAGGAAAATGGGTCATGATGGAGAAAGACATATACCTGAAAGCCAAAAACATGCAGGGCGAACACGCGACTAGTAAGGTCCAATTTCTCAGTTTCGACGACATATTTTTCAAATACATCAGTTTCGGGCCAATGATAGATATCATCGAAAGTATCATCGGCCCAAATATTAGCACAGTACAAAGTATGATGATCAATAAACCACCAGGCACGCAAGCCCACGTATCAAGTTATCCTGTACACCAGGTAAGTCAAGAAAAATGTTTAATAAATTACAAATTAAAGAATCCTTCCTTCAGGACCTGTACTATATCCCGATAGAACCAGCCGGTTCCATTGTTGGTTCTTGGACGGCAATGGAAAAAGTTGACGTAAACAACGGCTGCTTGTACGTTTATCCTGGAACGCACAAAGAGAAACTTTACTCCCACGATTATCCAGAGGTAGGAAATGATTTGAGCTAATTTTCAGGAACCATTAATGTAAAAATTACAGAAGGAAGTGAGACAAGTCTATCACGAGGTTGTAGAATATGAAAAATTACTAAATGGGAGTTCCAAAGTTAACCTACCATTGGAGAAAGGAGATACAGTATTTCTTCATCCCCTTCTTTTCCATGGTTCCAATCCGAACATAACGAAAGGATTTAGAAAAGCCATCATTGCTCATTACGTTAACAACGGCGTCCAATTTGCTGATGTTAAAGGAACGGTTCAGGAGAAAGTGACTGGCCAAGTTGTGAATATGTTTAAGAAGTTTGGATATCCGGTGGATTACAGAGTAAATTTTTGATTTGTTTTTGTTCATACTTCAGTTATTTCTTATTTTTAGAATTTTTGGCAACTCAAAACAAGATTGGTGCGAGGAGAACCTGGGCCATTTCACCATGAATTTTTAAACAAATTATAAAACAGATTTTTTTCAGGCCTGATAAAGAAACAGCAATTTATGTAATTTTAATCATAACAAAATATTTAATTTATAGACAATGAAGTATAAAAATAAATAAATAAAGAAAATATATTTCGTTAATCCATTCATGCGCGTCAGTGGTAGATAGACCGATGAGTTCGAGGTGCTGAAACGGTCCAACTCGTTAACCTTTCTACGCCATTGACCACGAGAGGTCAACTGAATTTACTATTGTGTTGTAAACAACCATATTTTTGTTAACAAGTTTTTTATTTTATTGAATAAATAAATATAATAAATTATTTTTAGAAAAAAATTAATTAATTTAAAATAAAAACTGAAAAAATTTGCCGTTAATACAATATTATGTTATTTTATAAATAATGGAATTAATTAATATGTATAATTATCAGAATAAACTGAAAAGTGATAACACCCGATTATCCAGGTCAACCAAGAGCCCGAAAATTATTTTATAATAATTATCCATATTTTTTATTTTCACTGTGGATATTTTAAAATACCTAGTGTGAAAGATTATTTTATTGATAAACAAATAACTTAAAACTAGATTTTGTTTATGTTCAGGGTTTGAGTCTACCGTACCACCCAAACAAGGTCGTCAAGTAGATTTTTTATAGAAATCAACAGGTGTGTATTTATGATTTTTAATAAAAAAATATTCAAACAAAAAAAAATTCCGATTAAATAAATTTTTGAAAAAAAAATTCATAATGTCTGCATTCTAGGGCGTCAAGGTTTTTTTATAAAAAGAGCCTCCCCTTAAGGGAGCCAGTAGGGTACTTCAAACTGTTTGATCCGTCCCTGTCCTTAATTTTCAATGATTAAAGATCGAGTTTGTTTTTGACCTCTAAATGGATTTGTTGATATTCCAAATGATAATTTGATCAAAATTATTTATTGCTAATTTAAAAATTGCAAACTTTGACTAATAAAATCCGAATAAATAATTCTTTTTTTTTTAAATAAAATAAATAATTTTATGGTATTTCCAATTTTTTCTTAAGTTTTGTTCCAGTTGTATCTGCGTGTTTCCAACAATGAGTAACGGGTAAAAGCAACAGATTTTTTCAAAAATTATATTTTTACATATTTTTATAAATTTAGAGTGGCTAAAAGTTATCGGTATACCAAAAACAATGATTATTTAACGGAAAAAGAACGCGATTTTTATGAAGAAAATGGTTATATCGTGAAAAAGAATTTGGTTGATCACAACTTGTTGGAACAATGCAAGTAAGTCACAAACTTTTTATTTACATTTCTTATTTTTAATTTTTTTTTTTTTAATTTATTTTCTTTTTTTTATTTTTAAAATTTAAAATAAAATTTTTTTCCAGGCAGAGATTTAGCGATATCTGCGAAGGTCGAATACCCAAAAGGCAATTGATGATATTAGTGAAAGACATCCATTTGAAGAAACTTGGAGTTTGTGGTGAAAAATTAATAGATAAGGTAAATTGTTTGGAGTTCTTACCTGGATAAATCAAAATTTACCTTTTAGATCCAACACATCGTATACGATGACGTGTTTTTCAAATATCTCAGTTACGAGCCATTGGTGAATGTCGTCGAAAGCTTCATTGGGCCAAATATCAGCACCTTCCACCATATGCTGATCAATAAGCCACCGAAAACTACCAAAGTGGCTTCCATACATCCACTTCATCAAGATCTGCAATATTTTCCCATTGGACCAACCGATTCCATCGTGTCTGTTTGGACTCCCTTACAAAACGTCGATACCATCAATGGATGCCTGCAAGTTATTCCCGGAAGTCACAAAAGTGGACTACTTGATCATACTTATCCTGAGGTAGATTTCGCCCCATATTCCCATCGTCAGAGTACTTATTGCATTCTTTTGGTAGAATGGACGACACAACCTCTTTCAAGAAGTTACCCAACTTCCAAATACAGAACCAATTCCCTTGGAAATCGAAAAAGGCGACACCGTATTTTTCCATGCTCTTCTAATCCACGGTTCCGGACCAAACCTATCCGAAGTAAAATGGTTTTTAATTTTTGCTCCTTTTTAATATTTTCCTTTTTAGAGCTACAGGAAAGCGCTTACTGCGCATTACATCGATAACGCTGGTCATATTGACGAAGTCAAAGAAACTAATCGAGCAAAATTGATCGAAGAATTTCGGCAAATAAATATAAAACTTGGATTTCCATCAGACAACAAAGTAATCGTCTGTAGTTGCTGTCCTTAAGGTTTTTTAATTTTATGTTTTCAGGACTACCTCAGATATAAAACCAGATTGATTCGAGGAGAACCGGGACATTTTCAGTTTCCTTTCCTAAACTCTACATCGCCAAAAACTTTACGTGCATAATCAGTACTCTCAAATAGTTTTAAAAATTGAAACTGTACTAGAACGCATATTGTTGCTCTACTTATTTATAAATAACACTGTCGAGGGAGCGGGGTTAAAAACAAAATAATTAAAATAAAAACAAACAAAACTGTCATACTAACCATGGGTTTACCATTTTTGGTTATTGTGTTTTTAGTTGATCTCGTGTGTGGCCGGCATTAAATGTTAAAACAAAATGTAACACAGTTTTACTCACGTATGTATTGTTTTTCTCTTTCGCACCTTGGCCAACTTGGATTATCGCACTCTTTCGCATATGTAATGGAGATATCGCCGAAGAACTTCTTTTGATTAAATTAAAGAAGATATGATAAATATTCTATTCGCATACTCAATTAGATTCCACTATTTTATTGTCGACACTAAATTTCAATTATCATCGAAAACAATTAAAAAAATTTCAAATTAATAATTAAGCGCCACCGCAGCCAGGTAGATGACGTTGATGTTGTTTTGTTTAACTAGTGTGTTAATCTGTGCTAATCACTAAATTAGAATTTGCTTCTCAAATTTTGAGTAACAAAAGAACCAAGTGTATTATCCGTGATCCATCACCTTTTATTTTTATTATTATTTTAATATTAATTAAATGTTTCATAAACCTGATAATAGGTAACAATTACGCTTATAACCTAAAATTTAATAAATCATAAAAATTAACTTGAAATCCCGTGTCTTTACGAATAAATTCGAGTGTAATTAGTTTGGTCATCAATTTTCAGGTTAGGTGGGTTTAGGTTACCACGGCGAATCGACATGGAGGCACCTAAAACTTCCGATATTATTATCATCAGCGGTAATTCTCACCCTGATTTGGCAAATTTGATTGCTAAAAGGTTGGACATCAAAACCGGAGGATGTTCCGTTTATCACAAAACAAATCGCGAAACCATGGTCGAAATTAGTGATTCGGTGCGAGGAAAGGACATTTTTATCATTCAGACCGGCACCAAGTGGGTAGTGTCACTTGTTTCTCTGCTTCTTGTTTTGATTTTTGACGTTTTAGAGATGTCAACAATAATATCATGGAGCTCTTGATTATGGCATACGCTTGCAAGACTTCTTCGGCCAATTCCATTGTTGCTGTGATTCCTTACTTACCCTACAGTAAACAGTGCAAAATGCGCAAACGAGGTTGTATCGTTTCAAAATTACTGGCTAAAATGATGTGCAATTCAGGTCTCACCCATGTCATAACCATGGACTTGCATCAGAAGGAAATCCAAGGGTTCTTCGATTGCCCAGTTGACAATCTGAGGGCTAGTCCGTTTTTACTTCAGTACATTCAAGAAAGTGTAAATACTCTTGGTTTTGGGAGCACTCCCACTTCTTATTGATTTTTATTTTAGATACCCGATTATCGTAATGCGGTTATTGTGGCACGAAATCCTGGAACAGCAAAGAAGGCAACGTCATACTCTGAACGTCTTAGGTTGGGTATTGCTGTTATTCACGGCGAACAGAAGGTTGCAGAGTGTGACGAGGTCGATGGTCGATATTCACCACCCGCTGTACCTCGCTCCCGCACAATGGAAGCAGGAGTTGCTGTTCCCGTACATCCAGCTAAGGAAAAACCTCCCATTAATGTCGTTGGAGATGTGGGCGGACGAATTGCCATTATGGTTGTAAGTAATTTGCGAATACATTTTCAAAACTCATTTTAATAATAATTTTGATTTTAGGACGACCTGATAGATGACGTTCAATCATTTGTTACGGCAGCTGAGGTATTGAAAGAACGTGGAGCATATAAAATCTACGTTTTAGCCACTCACGGCCTCTTATCTTCTGATGCACCTAGGTTAATTGAAGATTCGCCAATAGATGAGGTAAATTAGCCCTAAAAATACATCAGATATTGATTACTAAGTTGTAAACTTGCAGGTGGTTGTAACAAACACAATTCCACATGAATTACAAAAGATGCAATGTCACAAAATTAAAACTGTCGACATATCAATTTTATTATCCGAAGCTATTCGACGTATTCATAACAAGGAATCCATGTCGTATTTGTTCAAGAACGTCACTTTGGAAGACTAAAGTGGTACTTTTTGAAGTACTTTTTTCCTATGCATGTAGACGATACATTCTTTTATTTTTTGTAAGTATTTTTTTAGTATTGTTTTATATTTTTTAAGGGAATCTAGTAGTTTTTTGTTGCTTTTTATTTTATAATGTACAATAAATGAAAGTATCTGGTCGTAGTTGCTTTTTTTATTTACCAAGGGGTAAATATCTCAAAATAATTTTGTACGCAGGACTCGGAATTCCAATGATTTTCAACAAAGGGAGGTAACGAGGTAACTGTCTCCCCCATCTTTGGGGGAAAATTTGAATAAAATTTAATATTTCTCGAATCTATGGAGCTAGCACCATTACAGTTCTCTAATATTTTGGTGCTAACTATATGGATTATGGAGTTAGCTTTTGGAGTCAAAATATTAACTGGCTTTACTTTACTTTCTAAGATTCTAAAACTCTTTGAGATTTTCTGGAATTTCCTCGAATATCTTCAGATTTCTCTTCACTAGGACACCAGAGTTTTTTGATGATTTCTCCGTAGTTTGTTGCTGGAAAACTGAGAGGAAATCGGAAATACAAAAGTGAAGAAAAATCTTAAGAATAGTGGAATTGTCAGAAATCCTGCAGTTCCTTCGAGATCATTGAAATTCTTTAGATTGGAACTTATCATCAGGGTACCTGGAGATCACAATCAGACTGGAGTCGGTGAACAAAACCCTGGGTCCGGATGAGAGACTTCAATTTTGTATAGGTATCCATGTAACTTTTACATACAAATGATGTATTTGAGTGCTCTGATATGCAAAGAGTGTGAGCTCAAGAAGAAAAAGACTGGAAAAATCACGACCGGCGCCGGTGGGACCTCACCAAAAATCACTTCGGAATTTGTCAAGAAGAAGAAGAACATTTGATTGATTAGGAAGGCGAAGAGCAGAATCTGGTAAATAAAAAAAATTTGTGCTGAAACTAAAACCGCATCAAGGAAGAATTAGAATGCAGCGGAGTACCTCCATATTTTCTCAACATCATGGTAAGTTATTTCAACAGAGTATCTGTTGACAAAACATAATCGGAACTGATGGCCAAGATTAATTATTCATCTATTAAAATCATATTCAAATGGATTGAAACAGGCAGAAGGAAAGAACATTGCCAGGTTGCTGGAAGTTGACAACAGAATAATCTGGAGTCCCAGGTTTTTCATCTAGGACTGGTTACATTTCTTGATCTCATCAAATCAATGGGTCTCATGCTAAGGAAACTTATTGGATCATCGACTGCTGAAGGGATTAGTTTTGGTTGTAGGATAAAAAGTAAGGTAAGATAAAGTTTTTTCTAGTCAAATAATGAAATATCGGAGTGTTTACAACAAAATATGAAGAAGTAAACATAAGCAATGAAAATGATTTATTTATTTAAATATTAAAATTAAAATTTTATCATAAAAACTATAAAATTTACACAAAAAGTCAATGTACACAAAACATATTTACAGCAATATTATGATTTTAGATTTTACCCATTTTAATCTTCGCACATCAAATATCCAAGCGCATGTCTCACATGCACCTGATTGTTTATCACTACTATTACGTACTTCCCGAAGGGGAAAAATATGTTATCGTCAACTCCATCTTCCAGGAGCAAATCTCCCGAACGTGCGCTCCAACACAAAATGCCGTTTTCGTAAAACGCAACTAAGATTCCATTTTCCATGCAAACACCAGAGAGGCTAAAAGTTACACTGTTAATAAATATTTATTTTATTAATCAAAAATTTACTTCTCAAATTCAGTGCCGGGTTTGTAGGTCTGAAGTTTCTTCCACGTCGAATCGAAACTATTTATGGCTATTAAATGCAAACTTCCGTCTTCAAACTGATGAAGTGTAAACAAAAAACCCTAAACCGAAAAGTGATTAATATCTGGCAGGTACATTCACGACAACTCAACTTACCCTGTCGCATCTAGCCCACAAGATGCGAGGTTGTGGGATAATCTGGACTAGATCGATTGTGGCAACCACGTAACCAAACTCGATGTTACAGAGTGTTACTTTTCCATTGCCACATCCCATTATTAAGGTATCACAGTCTAAACATTTTAATGATTTATTTTCTTATTTTATTATTAATACGAAAGTTTTACCTTGAATATTATGCAATGACGAAACGTAATGACTTATTGTTTGCATTTTCTTGATGCTGATCACAGTCTGATAGTCGGGTGATAACTGGTAACAGTGAAGGACCGTCGTAGAAACGTCATTATCAATTACATTCCACGTAACAACAATATTTGGAGTATTTCTTAAAACTACATACTGCACGTCGTTAGGAGAGCTAAAAAAATAACAAATAATTCTACACACTAACATCCGAAAGCTTTGCAAAATTTACCTGTGAATATTTTCCAACTGCAAAACTTTCTTGTCTGGTCCACTTCTGTTCCGAAAATAAATCGTAACAAAGATATCGGCCACAGGTCGTTCCCTTTTATCTGACTTGTGTTCTTTAACCCACAATTCAAAGTAAGCCACCAAAGTGTCCGCACTTATGACCATTTCAGATGATTCGATTGGAATGCATCCGTTACTCAAAACAATTCTGCTTGTGTTTCCTTTTGGGATCCACATATCCTGTGCACCTAGCACGCTTCCCAAAGGCGTCTGGTTCCAAAAACTAACCAACAATTCTTGCACGACAATCAAATTGTAATCCAAATAATACGCGCCCATGACGCATCCGTTTGTGTTGGAGAGAAAAATTGTATGAGACTGCGTACTTCTTTTTTCTGCACTGAAGTGGTCGCCAAAGTTCTTTTGGCTACTCGGCGAATTGCTTCTATACTTCTCTTTGAACTTTCTCAGCGGTTGAGTAAGGTAATGATGAAGCGACTTAACTTCTACTTCCACTGGCATATTTACAAATTTGCATTTACTTGGTTTAATTTTTGCGATATTTACAACTTCCGGTTCAAGAGGCGCACATTTGCTATCGTCATCGCTTTTCTCGCTTTCTGTCTGAGAGTCAGGCGTCTTTGTAGCACTCGTTTCTTCTTCTGGTTGGATTTTTGATGTACACGGAAGCGGGCTGGCAACTTCTTCCACCGTTTGCATAGACGAACTGTCGCTGCTTGTTGAGGAAAACGTTTGTAGTTCGTCAGACGACCCGGTTAATTCCCGACCGCTCATAAGTCGATCGACTTCCAAATCCTCACACGAAATTGGATCGTTTTCGAACGACACCTCCTCTTCTTTCGACTCTTTAGGCTTAACTTCGTTGTAAAAACCACGAAAAGGAACAAAATCTGCACTCGTTTCCTTCTCCTTTTTACTTTCCTGTGCGGCCGCCTCATCCAAAAACTTTTTACTTTCGAAAAGTGCTTTTCTGTGTTCCGGAGTTAAATTATTTAAATAATTCAGTTCAGTATTTATTTGATGTATTTTTTGTTCAAAAAATATTAAATCAATTGATTTGTGCGAAAACGAAGTTTCCTTCGAATTTTCTACCTGTTTTTCTTCGTCTATGGGAGGTTCTTCTACCACAGCTGGAATCTTCTTTTTTGTACGTTTCGCTTTCTTTGTTTTTTCTATTTTCTCACCTTTTCGCAAAAGCGTAGTAATTTCCACCCGTTTTAAGCGCCCACGACTGCGCAATTTGTTCACGTGTTGCGAATTAACCACGAAACTTTTTAATTTAGAATTTTTTTTATTGCCGGATGGATTTTTCGGTTTACCTTTAACAATCCTTTTTAGTATTCGGTTAATTTTTGAGTCTTTTCGTTTCAGTTTTGTTGCTTTGGTCGAATTTGTGTTCCATTTTACTAGCAAAGATTTCAGATTCTTTTTGTATTTGGACTTCTTAGGTTGTTTTTTGGGAGTTGGTGGGGTTTTTTCTAAAATATTTTCTTCCATCAAGACGTCTTTAATGGATTCCTCAAAATCGATTGGTACGGTCGACATTCGCGCCAGCGGAATTACAAACTTTAAGGGGTTGCTTTCCACATTTGTTGCAAGTTTCTCCTTTCGATTTAAGTCAATGGAGGATCTTCCGTTTATTGCATTTTTTATGGCATCTGAGGTTTCTTTATTTGGACTAGGAACTTTTTGGGTTTTTATTTCTGCAATAAGAGGAAAAATAATATCATATGTATCGGACACAAAACGGAACATTTCTACTTACTTAATTTTCTACCATTTCTTGTGTCACTTTTCACACTTTTGCTTTCGTCTTCACATAAAATTGATCTAGCTTTCTTCGACGTCTCGGAAGAATCGATTAACGATTCGACTGATCCATTTCGTCTCCTAGCTGATGCTTTAGAACCTAAAAGTAGTAAGTTATAGCAATCATAAATTTGCAACATTTACTAACCTATAGAAGACCTTCTTTCGGCTTTTTTACTTTTCTCCATATCCTCAATTTCTTTATGCAACCTCTTGTCCAGCTCCCTTTTTTCCGTCATAATAGCCAAATGCTTCACGCGAGTCGATCGCCTGTTTTGACTCAAATTGATAACTTTTTGGTCTGACGTATTCATATTCATCAATTTTAAATATTCACACAACTCATTCTTATTCCGACTCTCAGGACTCATCGGTACACTGGTAGGCGTCCTTAATAACTTCTTTGCCTTTAAGTCGTCTCCATTTTTCGGCACCTGCTCACACAAACTTGTAATACTTTTCACTAAATCTTGCATGATTCGTACAGGAGGCGGCGTTTCACGTTCGTCCAGACACCGCACCGCACTCGAATTGCGACTATGAATACTAATAACATCGCTAGAAGTGCGAGACAACTTCGTATCGGTTTCATTCGAAATTTTGTTATAATCCTGCCGTACGATAATCGAATTCTTTGTCGGCATGCGCTCTTTGAAACCTTCAAAATAAAGATCAGTTTCGATAATCAGCGGTGCTTCCTCCAAAGGGGTCCTAAAGTCTTCCATCGAATTTTTTGACAGCCAACAAGTCACCTTTGATTTTGGGGAAGGCGAACAAAAAGGCTTCGAATTCAATAAACTCAAGTTAGACTTCTTACTCGTACATACTTCGGAGGACTTCAGTGAACTTATGGTGGTAATTTCCACCTCGTTGTTACGAGGTGGTGTCGCTTTAGCATCGTCACCTACAGGACCAGCCTCTTCGGAGTTGGAATCGCTTATAGATATCACATCCATGATCACGCGAATCTTTGCACTAATCAACGCCACTAATTCTCTTAGATTTTATTATGATTAATAGAAAAATCTAAAAATAAATAAATAACAACTTTATTGACTGCTGCCTTAAGAAATTAAATTATAGACTTACAGTTGCATTCATTGCAGATAAGCAATAAAAATTATGAGAAAAATTGCGAAATCCAACTTTTTACCCAAAAATTTACATCAGAAGAACTGGAAAAATTTTTATAGGATGCTGCTTAACCGACTGTTTGATTTCGTTACCAACGCCATTGAACGTTTTTAGGTAAACGTGTACAGCGTGTCCCGAAAATTACTCAAATCCATAGTTACGGGGGGCCGTAATAACATAACAGTGCAAAAGTTTGTCCAAAGAGGGATATTTGAAAGTTTTACCCAAACGTCAAAAGCAGTTTTAACCTAAAATTTCACCCATTGACAAGTGCACCATCGTGAAATTTGTTGGGGTAATCAAAAAAATTTCCGCGATAATATTTTGTGTGCCCCTGTAGACGCAAAGCGAGGCTTGAAAAGTTTCGGTTATCGGAAATAACCGACAGTCGATCGTATCAAAATGGCGAGTTGTTACGTACATATAGAAAATTTGATGTGAACTTCAATTCGATTTGTGTGATTACGAGTGATATTTGTGCGAATTTTTAATTAAAAGACTTTTCAAATATAGGTAAGTGGCCATTTTTTTGCATTTCATTTATGTTTACACGGTCGCGCGTAATTTTTGTACCTTTAATACACCGTAAATGTAGACAAATGGCGTCTTACCATTTTTCTCTTCCTACGCTATTTTGTACATTTATTTTTAGTCAAAGTTTCACATTGTCACCATGTAATAATGAAATTTTTTTGTGGTGGTTAAATCTGTCCAAAATAGTCCAACTGTGATTCGCGATAAGTCCAATGTTTGGAATTATTTATTTTGCCTCACTGGGTGTTTAAATGACTTTTTGTTTATTTATCAACAAAACAAATTTATATGAAAAATTACGAAATCGGGTGTTTTTTGTTTCTTATCGAATTTTACGTTTTTTGTTCAATTGTTGATATAACCAGTGGCGTATTTTGGAACTTGGGCCCGCGAAGTATTAAAAAAAAAACTTCCAAATTAAGTTATCTCGGTTGTTCCAAATTTAGCGTAAGATAAGTTATTTTAGTAGCACAATTTTAGCGACATTAAAAATTGTGCCACTCTTAATTATTGTAAAAATGTTAATTGGTTTTCATAACTCGGCGAAATAGGTACATTTTCATTCCTCCAATTGTTTTTTTCACTCTTGAATTTTAATTTGAGCTAGGAACGTGATAAGCAAATTGATAAGGAAAATAAATAACAGCCAACTTTCTAGTGCAAAATGATAACAAAAATTTAATGCTTTCTCCTCGGACAATATTTTTCTAAATTTATATAAATTTGTGTTTCCGTTCAAATCGTGACCCAAATTTTATAATAACGATGATCGTTGATTTTTAAACGTCCCATTTTATTTTCGATATATTATTCTTGTCCGACACCAGTGGCGTATCTGGCGCCGCTCGTTTTATCTTGTCATTTCCTGCACTTGATACCCATTTGCTTGCGTAATCATTTTACGAACAACAAAAATATCATACAATTTTTCCTGTTCATTTTCGGTTACTTTTGCTTTGTCAACGCTGAAGTTACAGGCGCTCATTTGGGATTCGAAAGCCAGCCGAAAGAATTAAGTCGCATTTATTGAAAAAAATTTAAATTGTAAAATTCCAGAAAATAAATGTTTTATGTAGCAGGCTATTAATTTTTTAATTTACATAAAAAATTCATTGTAATTAATTACGCACACAATAATTTGTAACAACTGTTGACGTAGATACCTGTCGACACTCAGCCTCAAGGTAATAATTTGCAGGTACCGTTTTTCCTCGCTGACTGTTTACTGCAGCGGTTAATCAATAAACCCTATTAAACTGATATTACCTCTTGACTTAGTCTGAATTGCTATGCTAGATATTTCATAAGTAGTTTAATGTAATAATGTAAATTATACCCTTTGAAGACTTTTTTGTCATATAAAAATCGATTTTACAGCAAAACTTTTCCTACGTTTTTTGTTGCAAATTTCATTCCCTTCATTTTTGTTTCTATACATTTTTCTATTTTTCCGCACCGTTTCTGAGTGACAGCGGCTTAAACATTTTAATAAAAAATTAACATTGCTCAAAGTCGCTGTCACTCGGAAACGGTGCATAAAAATGGAAAAGTGTATAGAAACAAAAACGAAGCGAATGAAATTTGCAACCAAAAACGTCTGAAAAGTTTTGCTGTAAAATCGATTTTTATATGACAAAACAGTCTTCAAGCGGTACAATTTACATTGCCAACGTAGGAGTGGCCGAATGGACTTTGTCGGGCGTAGACTACGAACTCCAAATCGCCGAATTTATTGCCCCCGTCGCCGACATTTTTGTTTTCGATGTTTTTATAAATACTAAAAGATATTTTAGAATTTTATTAGTAAAATTAGGAACTTGAATTTTGTCTGCATTGGTTTGAAAGCTAGGTGTCCGAAATAAATTTTATTAGGGGGGGGGGGTTATTATCTAACTCACGTTATTATTTTGTTTATTATTATATAATACAAAATTCCTATTTATTAGGAATTATTTTGATTAGAGGTTTGATAACCCGACACTTGTTATCACAATTTGGAGAGAATTTTTAGCTAAACCAAGCATTTTGGGTAACCGAAATGCGAATTTTGCGAAAATTAGGTCATATTGGGCCAAGATAATCCAAAATATAAAATAATAATATAAAATGTTTTCATGTAAAGTCGATAAAACGACGCAATTGAATCTCATCGAGGCAGCCTTTTACTCTCGTACTTTGCAAATATGCGACCTTGATACGGTGCACCCCAAATCGACTGTTGCCAAGCTTGGAGGAAAGTAATTTTGATAAACATTTCGCCTGATATACCTTTAATATTGAGTTAAAAAATTAGGTGAGGTACGAATTCCATTCACAGTTCTAATGTCTTGCATAATCCAATCAAGTTTATTGGCTTCTGTATTATTTTTCTCCGCACGTTTCGCAATTTTTTCTCAGAAAAATTTGGTAATTTTAAGGAAAGTCCAGTGCCGTACTCTTTTGGGGAGAGAAGTCTGCAAGATTGGAAAGTACTGCCGTATCCGACGTGCAAGAATTTTAAAGACCTGTGACCTAAAAAGTGGAATCGCAAAACTGACGGATTTTTCACACCGAACAGTCCAAAACTTTCCATGATTATGAAACCATCACAATGACTCTCACAAATTCCTTTTATATGCTAATTTTGGCACGGCGACGTTTAAAATCTCAATTACTTGGCACTTTTGGTTTTGGGAACAGAAGGAAAGCGGGGAAATCCCTTCAAGAGTGGAAATATTTTTGCCGGTTAGGAAGCGGAAGAAACAATTGACAAGCAGTAATAATGCACATTGAACCTTTTAGCTTGAACAGAATGAAAAAATCAGAACAGTTAAATACAGTTAAATTAATTCAGGAAGTTACGCCGCTTGCATTTCTTAATTTGGTGTGAATACCAATTTCCATCTTCGTTTTAAACATATCCTGGCAAAAGCTAATTACTTTCGCCTTGGTGATTTCAATTAGCCATCGTGTAATCTAAAAAATATTGTTTGCGAAAACTCGTGGGCGACATTAATATCAGCTTTAATTTAGAAACAATCAAAAATCGAATTGGTTTTTTATTATCGGTCTTTTACGATATTGCGTAACTTCATTTTATCAGGCAACATATTTTTCAATTTATAGAACACCCTTCGTCACGATTTTTATTTCCATTTCCGCACCAACGCTTCCTCATTTAATCTGCACAAGTTGTGCGTAGCGAAAAAAATTTAATAAGTCATTAGTTTATTAAACGTGCGGAATCTATTTTTGGCTTCCCTAGGTTGGTAGAACGTAAATTGCTCCAAAATCATTCGCTAATTTTATCCATCCAAGCGGAATTGATTATTTCGTATATACAGGATAAATACAGAGTGCGGCATATTAATTGGGTCATCATGACGAGATTTTTGTTTCTCGAAGGGAGGATAATTCTGGCAACAATTGCCCTTTGGTATGGAAGGGGGGGCCTCTGCCTGAATACTTATAATCTGCTTCCAGTACTAAGAGCTCATCTGTCATATATTATGGGTTCAAGCAGGGCCTATTTTACCATTAGGCGCATTAGGCACGTGCCTAACTCTGTTAAAAATAGGCCCTGATTTCAAGTTTTCCTCAAAAATGTATTTAATAGATTCACTGAAAGAAGGGGGAGGTAGCATACCCAGAAAATAGGTTCTGAAAATGGAAAACACTTTTAGCTAATAAAATTTTAATGAAGTTTTGTACTTTTGGCTTTGAAACCGGGGGGTCTGGGGGGCATGGAATGCCCGGTGTAAGTGTATTTGGTTCTGAAAGTGTAAAAGCTTCTTTTTTAATAAAATTAAAATATGCGAACAAACTTTCCGTTTCTGAAACCTGGGGGTCTGGACGGCAGTAATTGAGTTAAAATTGTATTCCATTATCAAGTTATTGAGTCAATAAATAACTGATGTACTGGAGGGCATTCCATGCCCCCCAGACCCCCCGGTTTCAGTAACAAAAAGTTTATAGTCATATTTTTTGATTAATTTTATTAAATTAAGAACCCTCACTCTTTCAGGACCAAATTGTTCAGGAGATATGGAACACCCTTTAGTGCTTTGAAAGGGGGGGCTACCTTCAGTGCGTACTGATGCGAACTAAAAATGTATGTTGTTCTGAAAGAGGAAAACGGTATCTTATCTAATAAAACCAATCACGGAAGATGAATACCACCTTTTGTATATGAGACTGGAGAGATCTGAAACGGTCTGGGAGATTTATGTACTGGTACATCAGGGGGGGGGGGGAGCCCTGCCGTGAACTATGAATATTGGTGAAAATCTCAATTCATCCTCGATTTAGTCTTTTTCTTTTATTTGAATGCTTACAACCTGGGGTGGTTCACAGCTTCTATAACAATACCTCTCCTCCATCTTTGTCTATCGCCAGACATTCTCTCAAATCATTCGTAACTTGATCCACCATTTAATCCTCTGCCTTCTTCAAAGTTACTCTCACCTGGTTTCCATGTTGTGATTATCTCTATGATGTATTCGAGATTTACCTTGTTGTTGGTAGCGCTCGTGACGCTACCAAATGTCAACAACATGGCGGCTCTAATACGTATACTTGATGTTGTTCTGAGTTTAATTCTGAATTATTTTATTTCTTAAAACCGCGGTGAAATGATATTTCACAAAATAGAACACCAAAAGAGTGCAAACATTGGGTTTATAAACAAAACTTTCTATATCAACTATACGTATTCTCCGCGTGGTGGCGTTCGCTTAACATAAATCGCGAAACGTCAACTATAATGATGTGGTCCAACCATATCAACTGTTGCGATTTTATGTACTTGTCAATATCATCACCTCTTGCAATTTCGTAGGTTATAATGGGACGTCCATTAATTACGTGAGACGTTTAAAGGGGTGAGGGGGTCGAGAAGAATCTCACGTGGGGGAGAGGGGGGGGTCTCAGTAAATATCACGTAATTTTTTTTTCCGCCAGAAACTGTAAAATTGCGAGAAAATTGGGTTAAATTAAGAAGATAAAACAAACAATCTCACGTGAGATTAGGGAAGGGGGGATCGAGCCAAATCTCACGACATCTCACCAGAGGGGGAGGGGATGTCGAAAAATCGCCTTACGTAATTAATGGACGTCCCCTAAGTGCTATTTTCTCTCCGTTGGTTTCCTTTCTTGGTCCTAGTAAGCTATTTAGAACTCTGCTGTCAAAATCTTGCAGTTATTCTTCATCAGCCGACGTACACATTGTCTCTGATGCATATGTGATTACTGGTTTAACCAACGTCCAATAGATTTTTATCTGCATATATTCTCCGCTTGGTATCCTATTGTATTAGGATACAAAGGATTATATTAGGATTAGATTGTGTTCTGTTTATTAGTAGTACCCGTAAGTATATAGGTCTGTTCGTTTACTTGCACTAACTTGAACCGAACAAATAAAGGCTTATAATAATACATAATTAGTCTGTAACAGTAACGGGAACAGTAAAAAGTTAAAATACATGTATTCAGGTGGCTCCATTCACAACAAACGGGAACAGAAACGATTTAACGTTTACTGCTGCTGTTTTGCGCATGCGCAATCTGTCAGAAGGCGTGGTTTACAAATTTTAGCCAATCAAATATTCCTACATGGCTATAGTTCTGTTCTCGTTACTGTTACCTACCAATTAATTGTGTGTGAGCCTATATACTAACTTGCTCGGTTCAAGTTAGTGCAAGCAAACCTACAGACCTTTTGAAACTATCTAAATTCTGCCGCTCCCTTCTAGTCCCATCTCTTCTGATTGCTCAAAATAGTTTGTTTATTTCTTTAATTGATTTGATTTTTTTCGTTTTTTTCGTTGATTCATCTGGATCGGGGGCCCCCCCAGTTAATCCCCGATTTCCGCGTCAATCTTCGCAGTGTGTTTTTACGGTTGATCCGCGATTTGCCGTGATTGCGCCAGCCAAAACTGACCTTACGTAGCTCTCCGCTGCGCTCCGGGCCGTTTTGGCTGGCGCTTAACTCGCTAAACACATCCCTGAACTCAATCTACCTCGACTGGGAGGCCCGCACTCGGCGAGGTACGACACGCGTCTGTTTGTTTGTTTTAAACTCTATATTGTGCTTTGAATTTTAAAAGTCTTTTAATAAATAATGTCGGTATTGATTATTACATGTCAGTGCCAATTGCTTCTAATTTACCATTTATCCGACAATTAATGAATATGATTGGTTTATATGAAAAGTATCAAATTATCCGGGCGAAACACGAGTACAAAATCCCAGTGGAGTGATTTAACCAATGAAAACATTACCCCTTAAACTCACAAAACAAGACCCCTTTACTCATCGGTAAACATATCTCATCTGAATCTATGTCAATTCGAGGTATTTGCCTCCCAGACCCCCCGGATTGACACCTACGTTTTGACTTTAAAAAGTACTAGAGAGTTAATCAACATTCCCTATAATATCATCTACATTCTTAATTCTCCTTTTCGCCAGCTTCTGGCGTTATATGTATAATAATGTAGGATTAACATACCTAATTCCATCCAGCTCCAAAGTCAGCCACCATGTAGGATAAAAAATGGATTATAATGGTAACTGTTAACCGACTGACTATTGGTACCATTTTGTTAACTGGCTGACTATTGGTGCTTTTATCTTACATAAGTATTTCTTTCAATATTGAACAAGATACCGTTTATTTGTCGGCTCCAGACAGTGGCGCAGCCAAGATTTTGTTATGGGGAGGGCTAAAGGATGCGAGCTGCGTGGAATGCGCGCGCCGCAGGCGAACATTTTTTGGAAAAAGAGGCGTGTTCATCTTATTTTCGAGTATAATTGTTGTGTCTGCCCCCCCTTGGCTGCGCCACTGGCTCCAGATATTATATATGTCCCAAATACTGATTCTCCCTTTGGAAGAAGAGATTCTTGGAAAAATATTTCATTAAACTGATGTGTGAGTTGGTTTTGATTTATGTTATCAGACTAGGGTAGCCGGTTCGAATCTGAGGAGAACCCAAACTTTCTTATGACAGTCTCCGTGCTTCGGAGGGCACGTAAAGCCGACGATCCCCTTGAATCGATAGTTTGCCCCTATCAACAACAAATAAAAGATAGTAATAATAGTGTCGGATCGAAGGTACCTATACAATAGGTACCTTAAGTACAGTAATTGCTTTTTTTGTGTTATCAGGTAAATTAACCGTTTCCTCGAAATTGAGGGTGGAAGTTTCTGGGATGCAAAATTCTTACTTTTGTTCATGCAGCACGTTCATTACATATAGGATACGCCTTCTATTTAGATCTATTAGGCTACCAATTTAATCTGCGACCGTTATGCTGTCCGGTAGTCCCCCGCAGTCTGAAGGAGAAACAAATTAGCTTTCGATTATACCTATTATATCTTGTTTTTTTTTATTATAAAAATGCGCCTCTGCTTTTCTTTTGTTTGTTCTTTCAACAACAAACTTGCTTGATCACAAACAGCGTGAACTCGAACAAGTCATATAACAGGATCTGGCAATTTTATTTTTACATAATGGAACACTTGTAACATTCCATTTTCATTCTTCAATCCGAAGGTGTTTAGAAAGCAATTTGAATTTTTTTGCATTTCCAAATTTGAATCAGTCGAATTATGTTCACCTGTTTATACTTTAAACAAAAATTTAGATCGGACGTGTTTTGTTTTCGTCGACCGCTCACCTCGATCAACGAGTTTCACTTATTTTTGATGCGTGGATAATAAAATTTGAACTTCGTATCGTCACCCTTGTTAAAATTTCTATTGTGTAATTGTTTGACGAGATAACACGTTAGCATGATGATAATGCACGACTAATGAAATGCAAACAATTTGTTGACTTTCTTGAAAAGTTAATTTGGGTGACATCGTAAACGACGACTTCGGTTTACTCGAGGAAATAATTAAGTTATAGACCTTGTGGGTCATAACCTATTTTAGGCAGGAATTGGGTCAGGGATTTTGGGTTGTTTCTTTGTTCCCGTCACGACATCATCCATCCAACGTTCAGTTCGTCCTGGATTTTCACCCTCTAACTTCCCCGGGTGTTCAAGAAACTAGGTCGCAGATAGCGAGGGAGATAACAAGTTCGTCAATTGTTATTATTATCGACGGCGGCGACGTGTTTATTTTGTCTTATCTTCGATATCGATCCGAATCGAACCAAGATTTTGGGGTAAAATAATATTTTTCAACCTGTATGTTTTTGTTTCGTTGATTTTCTAACGAACGATCGTGTTTTGTTCGACTGTCGATTGTTTCGATTTTTTTTATCTACGCCCCTGGAACAACAACACGAAATTGTTATTGGGATCATCAAAACTTGTTTCCGATTCGCACGCTTTCCAAACACGAGCAGGTGCGAGAGCGGTCGAACATAAACGATGCCTGTCAGGTTGCCTCTGCCACGTAATAGTGGATCAATACAAATATCGCGTATTCTTTAAATGCAAGTATTTGAACGCCAAATTATTGAAATTATTGTGATATCTAGTATTCTCACTTGCCTGTGTGATAATTATAATAAAAAAAAGATTTTTAATGTACAAATGAGTGCGTTAGAATATGACTAGTGCTTATTATGTTTTAAGTGCGGGCGCCCCTAGACGCCTTCAATTTCCCCTCTCCCTTGCACCGCTAGTGTTCGTCTGGCGTCCATATTTGTAATGTAAGTTAATTTTGCACATTTTTACACGAAATCTTCTCCCAAATTGCACGCAGACCATCATCCCTAAATATTTCTCTACTTTGTTTACAAATTTGTTGCTTTCCAACTAACTCGCCAGTTACGTTGGCATCTCCTTCTCTCTCTTTCAAATTGCGGCAGCTAGTCAACCTAGTTTTCCTTCTCAATTCAAAAACATACAAGATTATCAAAATGCTGGCGACAATTACCTACACGATACGTTAGAAATAGCGCTTTAGTGGAGGATAAAAAAAGATTTCCTCGCCGCCGTTTCTGCTCCGATATTGTGGCGGACGTGTTTACATTTTTTTAAGCGACCAATTTCAATTCGCATCGGAACAATTACGTAAAATTACGGTACTTACCTCATGGTCAGATTTGTTGTTTTGGAATTTTCCGACGCTGCTTTCTGTTTTCTTACCTTGACCTACGATGCGCCTCGCATGATTGATTGATGAAAATGGAAAATAGGAGGAGGCTTGTATACTGCAATTTTGTACGCTTTTCAATCCGTTTAAACGACGACCTTCACTTATTTTCGTGTTTTTGAAGGTCGTTTGTAGGTAAGTCCCCAAGCAATTGTTTTTGTCTATTGTTTTTTTTCTCCTAAAAAAAAAACAACATCGAAGTAATGTTCGTGTCATTTTCAAACGGACCAATGAAATTTTGCGGCTTTTTGAAATGCCTCGTCGCGGATGGTTTATTTATTGTCGAAATAGCACGAGAATGACGGCTGAGTGACCTATTTAAACGAACAAATTGGATCCCACTAACCTTTTGCGGTATAACCTTTAACAACAATGGGAATCATTTTACAGTCGAGCTCTCTCTGTGCTGCTGGTATCTGATTCGCGATGTAAATTTTGTTGTTTATTGTCGCGCAACCTTTCGGACGGAATTGCACTCCGCGCTAGCGTCCCTGCAAAATTTGCATAGAAATTTCTCAGGAGTCACGAATGTGCTATTTGAATGCGTGCCAAAAGCGTCATGTAGATAAATATTCCAAGTTACAATCTCGCCATTTAAGCATACCCGAATTCGAACTTGCGGTGTATCAACGGTAAAATTAAACCAAGAGTCACATACGGGATATTCCCGAAACTGTACCGAATGGTAATCTTATGCTTTTTTTTTTTTTTCAGATCTCTGGCTGACCAGACTGACATGGAGCACTAGTAAAAATGCGCGACCCCACCCCCTCCGAGCCGAAGTCTACTTTTCCTACCTATCAAGTGCCTCAAGCGTCAGCCATGAGGGGCCGCGCACCCCCAGTACAAGTCGCTAGGGCAGCTAGAGAGGGTCGAGCCGACCTCTCGAGCATACCCTGCGCCACTAATGGCGTAATTTCTGTGATATCTGGCTCAAGTTGCCCCCTTACTGGCAACTCTAATCTTAGGATGCAATCTGTGACCGAAAACTGTCTTCTGAACTTTGTTACCGTACCAAAAATACAACGTAACGACCACACGGCGGTCGCTCACAATAATAGCGATAAGTTAGAATGTAAGTTTGGTGCTCTAAAACTCTTCTTTGGACAAGACATTCCCAACCAAAAGTCTGATAACCTCGAAGGTGACCTCACTGAACTGAACCTCACAAGAGTTAATAATACTAGTTCTACTCAATGCAATTCGAAAAAAACTAACTACAACGAGACTTTTTATAGCCTCGAAAGGCTAATTAAATTAAGTCAGCGCACACGACATCTCGAAAGTTTGGGACACATCCTTCCACTTCGACTGTGCGGTGGAGGTGAAAGCTCGCTTAGCACGGGTACCACGGGATGGGGTTCACCCCCATCTCAACAGGCCAGTAATACTGGTGAGTTTCCTTCACCTCTCCCAATTTTTCAGTTTCATTTTCTTCCTTTTTCTAGCAAATAATTCAAGTGGCTGGGGTTCTGCTAATGCTGCCAATGCCACTAACGCAGGTACTCAGCAATGGGGTAGTGCAAATCGTCCTCCAGCATCTTCTGGGCCGGGCCCACAACCTCCAGATGGTAAGAACCTAATTAATAATTATATTTGAAACGTATCAAACCCTATGCAGTTATAAAACTCCCATAAGGTTTGTGTATCTGATACAAAATTATCCAAAATTTGTGTAAAAAAGCTGCCGATTGTTGCTAAATTAATAGCTCATTGTTTAATTTGATAATTAAATTTTAGCAAGCAAAACAAACGCAAACCTACAACAGAATGGACAACAACCTCCCACACCACAATCACAAAACAATACTGGTTGGGGTCCATCCAGCAACAAAACTCAGCCCGGAACGCCCTCTGCTGCGCCCGCAAATCCGGCAACGACTCCAACTAACCCTGCTGCAGTTCCTCCTCATCCCACCAATTCTACCAAGCAACAATTGGAACAATTAAATAACATGAGGGAAGCTATTTACAGCCACGACGGATGGGGCGGCGTAAGCGAAGCTTGCTTAATATCAAATTTGTACTCACAAGATTTTTGTTGTAGCACATCAATCAGGACTCGTCCTGGGACGTTCCTGGTAGTCCGGAACCACTGAAACTTGACGGAACCGGAGGCGGAAGTGGTGGGGGTGGAGGTACGCCCGCTTGGAAGCCGCCTGCAAATAATGGAACTGATCTTTGGGAAGCCAATTTACGCAACGGCGGACAACCGCCTCCACAACCTCAACAAAAACCATGGGGCCATACTCCGGCCACCAACATTGGTGGTACCTGGGGCGAAGACGACGACGTTGCCGATAGTTCCAACGTATGGACTGGTGTACCGGCAGCTCAACAACAGTGGGGCGGTAATAATGTTAACAATAGCGGAAGTGGTGGTGGAGGCAGCGGCGGAGGAGGAGGAGGCGGTGGTGGAGGAGGAGGAGGCGGCGGTGGAAATAACGCCGGAGGTAATGGTGGTGCTATGTGGGGAGGTAAGATTTGAGATTATATGCAAGAAGTCTTGTTAATTTTGTGTGTTAGCTCCCAAGAAAGAGGCCGACTGGGGTGGTGCGAGTACCGGTGGCGGCGGTGGATGGGGCGATCCGAGAACTCAAGATCCACGCACTCCGAACATAGACCCTCGCGACATGAGACCCGACATTCGCGACATGCGCACTGGAAACTCCGATACCATTCGAATGATGGATCCGCGCGAGCAAATGAGACTTGCCGGAAGCGACATGAGAGGAGATCCACGAGGTGAGTCGAGTAATTTAGTCTCATAGTCCACGTTATAGTTGTGTCGTTTTAGTTTATGTTTTTGGAAATTAGAAATTTCAAAATTCCTTAAAATTAATTTTAGTTTGTTTTTGGTGGAGGTGTGCATGCACTAACATTTGATAAAACAAATTCCAGGATTTTTTGTGTGATAACTTAGTTAAAACGAAAAAAATGTGTCACAGAATGTAAGCATGAGGTTTTGCTTTTGTCAGGAATAACGGGCCGTTTGAACGGTGCTGGAGCGGAAGCGTTCTGGGGCCAAACGGCACCTCAAGCTGCCACACATCATATGCATCATCAAGGTAAGATGCCAATGGGACCTGGAGCAAATACCGGTGGTTGGGAGGAACCTTCGCCTCCTTCGCAAAGACGTGCTATGCCTAATTATGACGACGGTACTTCCTTGTGGGGAAATCCTCAACAAGGTTTGTGAACCTAAGTATTTTACACTTACAGGCTTACAATAATTTTTGAAATTTTTAAATTTGGGTTTTAATTTTTAACAAATTGTTTTGGTGAGGGTAGGCTAGGTAGGCCAGTTTTAGTGTTGACATTAAATAATTATTATTATAGTGTTGGAATAGTAATCAGGTGGTCAAAATTTGTTTTTCCATCAAGGAAGCCATGATTTGTTCGATCACGGAAATATTACGCAGGGAGTTTGTGAATCTACCAAATCATGGTTCACTTTTTGCTTTTAAAATTATTGTAGCTGGGTGTCCTTCAGACGTATTTTTACTTTAAGTTTGCTTTGTTTTTGTATGTAACAGCCCTAGGGGATGTGAGAATATTCAAGAGCTGCTCGCGGACAGTCTTGAAGTATCGACTTCTCAAAACCAAAGGCCTACGAGAAATTGGACTAAGAAACTGTTCTAGAGGGAGCTCTTAGAATGTTGATCACATCATGAGGGCTGTTTGTTCAGTTATATTCGGTTGTTACCTGCGATTCAAGAGTTCTGTACTCTTACTTTAGCCTTCTGATTGACTGAAGCGATTTAAACAGATGTAATTATTTTACAATAGTTACTCGAATATATAAAATACTCCTAGGAATTTCGTGATTTAGAATTATTATAATTACAGTTTTTTTACTAATTTACTTGTCAATTTTAACAATTTTATTTGAAAACTGCATTTTTAAATTAAAATAATGAAATTTTAAATGACATCGGTACAATCGGCCCTAAAATGCAAATTAATGTTTTTTAGTATTTACGCTTTATTTTCCTGGAATTAAACGTCAGCGTAAATAAAGACAACTGCACTTATCGCCGGTTCCACATTTTGTTTCGATAAAATTCTCGGAAATATTCAAAATTCAATCTTGCACAATTTGTTCAACCTGTACATAAAATTACAGATTACATAACATTTTTTTCGTCCTGCTTAATAAATAAATCATTGCGTCTTAATTATAAATTTTAATTTTCAAAAGTAAAAAATTAGAAATTTTTAACCGGAATTGATTTACCCGCGCATTTTGTGACCATCCCTTGTTCTGAAACACGTGAAGATCGCACAATCTGTGATGCCTTTGTAGCGAGTGGTAGCTGATAATTGGTGTGCGCGTTTTTTTCGCTGTCTTAAATTTTACTTTCTTTTAATCAAATTTTACGGTAAATAAATAAAATGGATCGCGAAGAAGAATATTTGAAGTACAGGGAGGAAAAACGGAAGAAGCAGGCCGGTGTTCCGGGTATGGGATACAAATTAAATATGATTTACAATCAATCGCACTTGTTGCTCATTTATTGCCATAAAATGGCGGGGGTGTCACCTAAACAAGACGATCGCGTTACACGACGGCGGCCGTTAATTGTTTTTTTAACAAACATTCGACCATCTTGATTTATTTACGACTTTTTTAGGAAATAATAACATAGCGCTTTCTGTAATTTTAATTCGTGGAATTTGAATCTTGAGGATGTTTAATCAAATGTTGACAGAAAACTTTCTTTCGCCGACTTTTACTCGCGAATTTAAATTTCAAGCAAGTTTTTAATAATTTCAGGTTCTCACTGGAAAGATATGCCCAATATTTCGAGTGTGTCGCGCGGAAACGCGAACGGGCCTCCAGGTATGGCACAAAACCGTATCAAGCCTGACGGCTCAGTGTGGAGTCACGGCAGGAACGGTTCCTGGGATGACGCGGGACCCGCATGGGACGACGCATCCAATCCTTGGAGCAACAAACAAAAACCCATGGTTACGCCTTTGTGGGAGAGCGAAATGGACTGGAACCATAAACAAGGGGGCGTCAAACCTCCGCTAACTAAAGAAATGGTTTGGAACTCCAAACCCTTTCGAATGCTATGTGATATGGGATATAAGAAGGAAGACGTTGAAAACGCTTTGCGCGTACGTGATATGAATATGGAAGACGCATTGGACATGTTGAGCTCCATGCGAGGCGGTAATATTGACAGTTGGCGTACTCGTCACGACGATCACTACGATCATCAAGGTTCGGGACAATTCCCTGCTCAACGCTTTCCTACGGGACCTGGACAAATGCCATTTCCACCTGTAAGTTACTTCAATTCAAAATATTTGTGACAATTAATTTATTTATTTTAATTTTACAGAGTGGAAATGCTCCAAATTTACTAAATACTCTGAATAGTACAACTTCAAACAGCTGCATCATAAACAACGTACAAAAAATGCTGGCACAAGGAGGAAATGCATCGCAAGGTTTTGGAGGTACCGGAGGACGTTCCATACAGCAACAGCAAGCAACCCCATCTACGCAACAGTTGAGGATGTTGGTGCAACAAATTCAAATGGCCGTGCAAGCTGGTTATTTAAATCACCAGGTTAGTTTTCGGTGAAATCACTCCCGATTTTTTTTCTATCAATCTAGCAAAGTGGTTTCAAAGGGTTTTGAATTTTTATGTTTTATTTCAATTACTAAATCTATTTTCTTTTCATATTGATAGTTGTTTGTGCAGATTTTAAACCAACCATTAGCACCCCAAACGCTGGTTCTGTTAAATCAACTGCTTCAGCAAATCAAAAATTTGCAACAACTCTTGAATCAACAGACGGTTGCACAAACTCAACAGATGAACGGCGGCAAATCCAGCAATATGCTTCTCCAGTGTTCGGTTTTGATTACCAAAACGAAGCAACAAATTAGCAATCTACAGGTTTGTCCCCATTTCTACTTCAAATTTGTTTGTTTTTAATTTTTTTTTTCCAGAATCAAATAGCTGCTCAGCAAGCTATTTACGTTAAGCAACAATCTCACCATCACGGAGGCATAGGAGGCGGTTCTGGTGGGGGTCCTTCCGATATTTTTAAAGCCAATGCTATGCACGACTCGCTTAATGCCATACAAAATAACTTCGTAGAATTAACCATGAAGGAACCACAAGTGGTAAGTTTTCTTCTTATTCCATCTTGGCAATAATTAAAAATATATTTCTAAACTGTAGAGCCAACAGCAATCCAGGTTAAATCAATGGAAGTTGCCTGCATTGGACAAAGAAGAAGGTGGAGAGTTTAGTCGAGCACCGGGATCGATTTCCAAACCACTGTCTAACTCAAACAGCTCGCCAAATTTAAACCCATTAGGTCTTTCACAACCGGACGGTTTGACTTTCTGCAATCCTTGGTCTAGTGGACGAACGACCGACACAGGAGGGTGGCCTGATGCAGGTTCAAACGACACCGTATCTGATAATAAAGACGGTCAATGGCCCGCCCCTGTTCAACAAAGCCTTACCGACTTGGTACCAGAATTTGAACCTGGAAAACCGTGGAAGGTATGTTGACTAGCAAAATTTCTTGCAACTTAGTTAAAACTTTTTAATGTAGGGAAACCAAATGAAGTCTATCGAAGACGATCCCAGTATTACTCCAGGTTCCGTAGTTCGCTCGCCACTCTCCATTGCAACTATTAAGGATACTGAATTGTTCAATATGAATTCAAGCAAAAATTCACCACCCGGTGGTGAAACGATTCAACCTCTCAGTTTAAGTTCAACTACTTGGAGTTTCACTCCTGCTTCTACTCCCAGTGCATTTACTAGGTAATTTTTTGTATATTAAAACTTTTGAATTTTTCAACGATGCTGATGTGTAAATTTACAGTCCTCAAATTAAACTGCCCACTTCTAAGGGAACATTAGGTGATCTCAATCCATCGACAGCTGTAACTTCCGAACTGTGGAGTGCACCAAAGTCTCGTGGCCCACCTCCAGGTCTTGCAACCAAGTCTGGCTCTACTCTTAATGGTTGGACCACCAACATAGGTTCGGTTTCTTCGTGGGGTGTTCCTCGTGGTTCGGGCAACTGGAGCACCTCACCTTGGCTTTTATTACGTAACTTGACAGCTCAGGTGAGTCGATGTTTATATGATTTACACTTTTAAGCCCTTAAAGAATTCCTTTTCAGGGTAAAGTAACAGAAAAAGTTTATTTTTGATTTGAAATCCTTATGTTCATCCTCAAATTTGTTTCTCCTTAATACCTATCTTCCATCACTTACAAACATTATTTATCTTGTTATTGTAAACTCAGATTAAATTATTATTTATATTTGCACCCCTTGTCACAGTTCAAATGCCGCCTAATTTTGTTTCCAGAACAAGATATTCTTTTCAATATTATTTATTTTAAAATTCTTATTAGGCGTCGCACTTCTCATCTGTAAATTTAAATCTTTTCAAGGGGAAAATTATTCTCACCTCAACTGATTTATTGGAATCATTCTATGGTAAAGTGAAGTGTTATAATTTTTTTATTTTTTCCAATTTCAGTTTTCTTCTCCCCAAGTAACGAAAAATGCGGAATCTTCGCACGTGAGAAATTTTTTTTATTCACTTCAAATTCCTTTCTTCCTTCTGATAGTCTGAAAATTCGCAACATTGATTGTTGCAAAAGTATTTATTTATTACTCTCATTGTTTTGCATACAATCGGAATTCTCTGACGAAGGTGTGAATTAGGATTTTTGCATTTTAATATATTTTAAATAATGGCATTCAATCGCTTCTGCGTATATTTTTATAATTTTAATAAATATGGAAGTTGAAACAAAGAAAGTTACATTTAAACCATTTGGAAGGGAGGAGGTTGAAAAGATTGCTAATTACAATTTATATATCTTTTAAATTGGCAGAATTATGTTTATTGTGATGTTATTTTTTATTTTAAAACCAATTACCATACTCCCCCAATTTCTCTTCTAAACAAAATTCAAGATCAAATTATATTAAAATTATATAATATTCAGGACCATAAATATAAAGGGGTAAATATCTCGAAAAGTTGTTGTACACAGGAAAAGATATTCCAATATTTTCAAAAGATTTTCAAACAAGTTCCAATCTAAAGAATTTCAATGACTTGCAAATATTTACTAGGAATTTCAGAGATTTCCACGGGTACAATATTTTCGAGATATTTACCCCTTGGTAAATATGATCTGAAAAGGGATAGGGTCTCACAATTAATCTGTTATTGAATTAGCCATTATTGTATAGGGTTTTCCATTTTGAGATGGCATTTTATATAATTGAAAAAAAAAATTCTTTTTAAAACCACGTACACATGGAAGATTACATTGAGCCTTGCAAGTGGTCCTCGGTGAACAAGTGGACACCTCAAAATAGAAAACCTTGTAGTTTAAGACCAAATAAACATCTATAGCAGGGAAAAGCAATGAAAGGCTCACACTAGCTTAGCAAAAAATTTTTTTGCCCTGTACACACACTGGGAGGTTCTGAGTCTTTCCAAAATTTTGAAATGTGCTCTCTCGTATGAAAAGGATACTGACACCTTTATGAGTATTATGCCTATTTGGATACAAAAATTGTATTTATTTTTACTCCTTCCGAGCCCTTCCTACCTAAAAAATGTTCTTCAAAATTTAGGAGACATTTTTACAATTACTGCCACTCGTTTTTTTTTTAGCAAATTTGATATTGTTATGATATGTTTTATTAATCTCATTATTTTGAGTTATAATCAATTTTATTTGTTTTAGATTGATGGTTCAACCCTTCGAACTTTGTGTATGCAACATGGACCTCTCCAGAGTTTCCATTTGTATTTACATCAAGGATTTGCTCTTGCTAAATACTCTACACGTGAAGAAGCTACAAAGGTAACGTTATTATTTTACTTTTGTGCTTTTGTTATTTTAAAATTACCATGATGAAAAAAAACGGATCCAATTTATGATATTAATGATTCCTCGTTTATCGACTGAGTTCTTTCGATGTACAAAGGTTATCAAACTTCAGGCGTAACAAAAGTGTGATTTTTGTTTTGTTTTCAGGCGCAAACTGCACTCAACAATTGCGTACTTGGAAATACTACGATTTTGGCTGAAAATCCAAACGATTGGGATGCTCAGGCTCTTTTGCAGCAAGTTGCCTCGCAACAAGGAGGTTCTTCTGGTGGTTGGAGAAGCAGCAGCAAACAACCTGGTACCGGAGGCGATACTTGGAGTACCGGTTGGCCAAACAATGCAACGTCAGCAAGTTTGTGGGGATCGGGTGCGCTGGATAGCGCCGATCAATCGAGAGCCACACCTTCGAGCCTCAACTCGTTCTTGCCAGGAGATCTGCTCGGTAGTGGTGAGTCAATGTAATTTGCATCAGTCAAAACAATATTCGAATGGAAATTAAAACAATGTATTTTTAAAATTTAAAAGGTTTTTCGAATTTTAAACTCTAGATTTAAGTGTTTTAAAAAAGATTCTTTGTATATTTATTATTGTATTATTTAAAATGATCTTTTATTGTTAATACTTCAATGTATTTAATTTTATGGTGATCTAGATTGTTGTTTTAGAATCGTAACATTTTTGTTTTAATTTTAAGGCCTCGTAGTGACGTAAAATTGCATCAATCGATTTGTTTGTTTTGTTTTTTAAATTTTTTCAGACTTTAATTTTTGTTTCGTATTGCACTTTTGCGTCTCTGCTGTGTCATTCATAGTATTAGTAAGCACTTAATGATGCAACTGTGTTATTCAAAACACTAACGTGACTTAATTATGCTTCAATATTCCAAAATTTGACTGTTAGTTTTTTTGTTGACGAAAGCTCAACTGCTGCATATCTCATGCAAGCCACACTTCTGAAACGTAACCCAAACTAGTCTTTTTATAATAATTTTTTTAAAATAGAAAATTCTGTGCGACCAAAATAAAAATGCTGATGCAAATGATTTGTTTTTTCAAAAAAAATAATCTTGTGTGTGTATGTGTCGAATTGGCTTTTCATCGTATGAGAATATTTTCCTATCATGTATATAGAAGAAGATTAACGTACCTATGTTATTTGTATGTGTTGTGTTTGTTTTCTCAGCGCGATTTGTGCATTCCTCTCTCCGCCATCTTACCACCCCGACCTCACTTTTTCACAATTCGGGCGAAATAGTAGTACAAATTTTCTAATTAATTGTATCTTGTTGCTTCTTACGGAGAATTCGTTTCTCTACATTTTCCTAGTCATCGTTACAAAAAATTGTTTACTTATTGAAAGTACAAAAGTTTGGGTTTATAATCGAAAATTTATTAATACCTGTGATTTCCTTTTAAATTGAAAAGTTTTGTGGAGCAAAAGCATCATTCGTGAATGCATAATACTCAAAAAATGTGATTTTAAAAATGCCAAATTAATTTAAAAAGAATATTTTAAGGTTATGTAGTCTCCTAGTAATTCGTTGCGAACAATTTGATGTTTTCAGTTTCATTTACGTTTTCAAATTGTGCAATTTAAAAAATTGTTGAAAAAGCGCAAGAGATACCTCTGTAGCCCAAATTGTGACACTTAGGCTGAAGGTGGACGAATTTCTCGCTGCGGTCATATAAATTTTCGTCCGTGGCATCATTACACAAAGTGTCATACTGCCTTTGTAATGACACTGCCTAGTACAATCTTGAAAGAAAAAAAAATGTTTTTGTTTGGCGCCACGGATTGAAGTGGACGAGGTAACCGCAGCGAGATATTGGTGAAGGTGACGCGTTGGGGAGAAAATGGCGGGAAGGGAAGCACATTTAACTCTGTTAACCCCACAAAACCTGTGATCTCCACTTCCTAATATCAAAAAAAAATTAATACACATACAAAATAATCATATTTTGTTATAATCATTGCGAAAAAAGTCCTGGATAAAGTAGGACGCATCTAAGATAACACCACACAATCAAATTAGACTGCACGCTGAGTATTCTTAAATAAAATTTAGTAATAACACTTTGAAGTAATAGCCGATAATATATATATATATCGTTTGTAGTATAAGCTGAAAAAAATATATATATATAAATTTTATTATATAATAACTGTATTCTATGTACTTTATATGTTTAGCCATAGACTTCTTGGATATATTAATAATAATAGTCCATATTGTACTGTGATTAGTTCGTACGTGAAATTGTACTACGATCGAATTCAATAATAACAATATAGGGGCCCACTTAGTTGTTCCACGGTCGAAAAAACACCATAAACTCAAAGCCGGACGTAGTCCTAATTTCACTATGAATACCAACAATCACATTGTGTTATTGTGGTGTTCATGAAATCGATTGATTCGTTTTTGCACTAGGGAATTAAAAAAACAGCGCCACTCAAATTGCGCTCGGCGCGGTACGAAAACGACAAACCAAACTTGGCGTTTAATTAATATTATTTTTTCTTTCCGAGGTCCAGTTGAAACCCGTACGAGTTTGGCTTGTCAAAATGTTACCAATCTGTTTGTAGTAGTGAAAAGACTGATTAAAGATCTAAATCCAAGAAAATGGCGCGGGCTATCTGCGTCGATATTTTTTTATGTACAAATGTCTGCGCCCGAGACGCTTTTTTGAGGTGGTCAAATCGATTTCTTTCTTTTTTTCTTATATAAATAATAATAGTTAAAAGTTTTCATTGAATCTTTGCTCGACGACAAAGTTTACATGAAAATATAAATAGGGTTTACCTACAGGTTATGAAAAATTAACATATGTATTTAATGTACACAACTGTGCTGTGACTATTAAGTGGCTTTTTAATTTATAAAAATAATGGAAAAAATGAAAAAAAAAAAATTGTTTTTGAGAGCTCTTGTTTTTAAGCTTTGTTAGCTTTCTAAAGTATTTTGCAAGTTTAAGAACTTTTACCAACGAAACAAACGGTTGGTTGGTAGGGTCCACATAGCCAGTAGCTTTTAAGTCATATCGTAAACTATGGAACAATAATTTTAAGAAATAACTGTATTTTATAGCATAATCATTAGGATGACTTGTTTTTTATTAAATTTGTGAAAGTATTAAATGTTACCAACTAATAACGCGTAAAAGTGGGGTTATGATGCAAATTTTCCAAAACAAAAAATATGTTTTTGTTGCTGTTGTGTCACTGTTTTGTTGTTTTTGTTTTGGATTAATTTGTGCGGCGAGGTAAACGTTATTAGACGTGCAAAATACACAATGTATGGTGCAAAAATCAGGCTATGTAGCGGGAGGCACGAATTCACATTGCTTTAAGATAACAAGAAAAACGCTTTACCTTGGCCTCTCGTATAAATAGCCTACTTGTGAGTTCCATAGAGTTTTCTAAAAAGAATCTAAATATCTTATTGCCAATCTGTAGTAATGTGTATGTAGGGTAGAGTTTAGAATTTTAAAAATATTATTTAGTGTATAAGATTTTTTGGTAGTTGGTATTCATTCTTGTTGTGTATTTACTTACATTTGACAGCCAATCCTGAATGTTTCTAGCGCCTTGATCGTCGGTCGTGTCGGTTTAGTTTCAAAATTGATAATATAATTAATTATGATGATAAAATTTTTGTGATAGATTTGAGTTTCGAAGAAGGGAAGGGGGCGGAGTAGGACGACGGTAGCGGGTGGTGGGTAGGCGCGAAATATTTTTAAAATGCCATAAAATACTTGAAAGGCAATGACAAAGGTACAAGTCGACTAACGTTTAGACTAATTAAATAGTGTAATAGTTTCGCATACCAAAAGCTATAGAAAATCGTTTTATTTTTGTTTAGGGTATTTTTTAATAACGGTAGAATTAGGTTTTAAATTTTTAATTAATATATTATAATATTATGAAAAAAGATTAGGTAAAACCGATATGAAGATTAATACCTATAACGAGGAAGGTGGTTACTTTAACGTTTTTAACGCAATAATTTGTTTTCCCACACAACTTGTGATTTATTTTAATGTTCCCTAAATATGTGTGACCACCAAAAAAACTAGCATTGTGATTACTTACTTTTGCAAGGGAGAAAATAACAGTGAGAATGTTAGGTGTGCCGTGTGCGAGAGAACGAGTGATTAGTTAATAATTAATAATCTATGTCTGACATGTGTACCTTCAAAAAATGTAGTCTAGCGTTGTTTATTTAATGAGAAAAATTCGAAAAACCCAAAAAAAAGTTTAAATAATAATAATCTTTAGAATTAAGTTAAGCTCAGCTTATTTATATCTAAATAAATAAATAAATTAGAACGATAGGGATAGGTTGTGCACAATAAAGTTCACTATTGTGGCCTCTCCGGGCGCATCAACAATCTTTTACTCGACAATTACACGCAAATTTTGAAGAATTACACACCCAACACATACATTTACACGAAAATACCACCTAATTTATGCGTAATTGTGAGCTAAAACGATTGGTCTACTACGTAAAATACCAAATGGACAAAATGAATTTAAAACTGAGACGATTTAAAAAAATCCAAAACGAGATTTAGACACTATAGTATTTGATTTAGGTTTTACAGTATTTGTGATCCAAGTGCCACTTGTGTTTCAAGTATATAATCATCGCCACTAAAAACTATATATCTTATATATTAATTAATAAAAATATATAATGTATGAAATTAATATAAATGTATTTAGATGGCATATCTGCCTTAGTTTAGGGTATAAACTTGGTGTTCGGTAGGTTAAGGTGTTATTTATTTGAGCTTAAAAATATGGATTTTTATTGAGACGGAGAGAGAGGCGAGCGTTTTAATATGTTCAGTTGTAACAAAGTTGTCGAATTATTTTCTTAAAATCGTCGAAAATTGTTCCTAAATGAATAACTGAACGTTCTTATTTCGCAAAAACATTCAATTCTAGTCTTAGTTTGTATAATTAATTAATTATTAGTCTTAAAAACATTTTTCACATTTTTTTGTTCCTTTTTTTCTTGCAGTGCCTTTTATAGCAGCAAAATACGAAAATCATATTCTATTCCATTTTATCCATCGCGTACCTCGTGACAAATCTTTTCGTTTTATACATCTCGGGAAGTCCTCGTGATCAGCATAATTGTCAAAAATTGGCTCAGAAAACTGTTTTAATTATTTTCTCACATTTTTAAATTTTTCGCCCACCAAGTAGCTACTTCAGTTTTCCCAAGATTAAAAGAGCATTAACTTAACTAAATAAGTAGATCGTAATTTGTAATAATCGTTGCCTATTTCGACTGATTTCAACATGGTAAATGCAGCTAAGAGGTGGCAGCATGATTAAACTAAAATTTAAAATACTTTGAAAACGATAATTACGAATAATGCCAATGCCTTTTATTTTGAGACTGCGATCTCTACTTTGGTGGGTGGAAAGTGTAACGATCCATCTAAGTATAAACCGCGATTTGTATTACTCGACGCCCGTTTCTAAATTTTAATTGTGTATTTTATTTCTACTTGTAATTCCCATCTCCTGCAATCCAAGATACTATTGCAAGTTTTGGCGTTCTCTTCCAACAGATTTGTGTTCTCCATGATCATCACTCGTAACTTAAATCTACACACAGCCCTAGTTTTTTGAGTACACGCATAATTTAGTGCCTTGTAAACCAAATAATTCATTTATGCATTAAATTGTAGACAATCCAAATAACTGAAGAAAAAGAGCTTAACCACCGAATTTTGTTTTTTCGACGAGTCCGCCGTCTATTACGACTAAATATATTAAAATTTGCGTCAAGTCCATTGTAGTGTCGGCAATAGTAAAACTTACAAAATTATTGTTGGGTAATTGTTTGTTGTGTGTGTAAAATTAAGACTTTTCGAATGCCAAAGTTTAATGCGTGTTGGAATGTTCTTTGTTTTTTGAGCCATATCAATAAGTAAGCCAACGTGATGCAAAATTTCGTGGTGTACATCTTATCGGTCGTTATAGTATATGTTGTGGTTAAAAAATAAAATAATGGGCCTTTTTAAGACAATTTATTACATTTAATAACCTAGCTCGACATTATATTTGCGTCTGAGTGTTTTCTTCGACAGATTGTGTCTCCTATTCACTTTAGTGATGTCAAGTAGTTTTTAAGGAAACGTTGCGTATGTGCCATAGTCTGTCGAAGGGACAACGTTCCCAAAAAGACATTTAATAAAAAAATGCCAAAATAACCAAAACTCTTCATATTTAGCGTTTAAGATCGAATTCTCTCTGATTGTTTCTTTTTTTCTTTTTTTGTTGACGCAATAGAACTCAAATAGAATTTCCGCGAATGCACCTTTATAGTTGGTACCACCGATTAATATTACCAAACTATGTGCCTGACTTGATTGTCGTCGTAACAACTGATTACAAAAATTTCCTGATCGTGGCTGGGTGGTCTTCGTTTGCTCCGACGGACCTAGTTTTTAGAGGTAAAATCTTGCAATTTTTGAAACAAAAAAATTATTATTATTATTAAATAAATGTGTCTGATTCTAAGTCGTAAAATGGTTGGTGGGTATTTAGAGTTAGGTTTTACTTAAACAGTTACTTAAGATATAGCGGCAGCATTTAGTCAATATTTAGTATTATGTGTAGCTTGTTAATTGTTGTGTTTTCACAACGTGCAATACTTCCTTCTCGAGTATTAAATAAAAATTGTACGCTTTGTGTTACTAGTTTTTTAATTTTAATTCGCGTGCAGTCATTATTTTTTAATCCAAAATTATATTATTATTTTTTAGAAACTGCACAAACTCGCATGGCCGACTGGCGGCCATCGCACTTGCCATCTGTTGTTTTTTTTCTCTTTGAAATGAAGTGCAACTTGTCAATGCATACCAAAGACAATTGTAGTGTCATATTATTTAAATTTTGTTTATTCTCTTGAATTCCCGCCAAAATCTTCCAGCTAAGGTTGTGATAATGTTTTAGTATTAATTTGTTTGTTCCAATTTTGAATTTTATTGTCAAATTTGTAGTAGTAAAAAAAATGGTAGATGTTTAATAATATATTCGTCGCGGAGGGACGTGAAAATTTTCGATTTCAATCACGGATCCCGCACATGCACACCATGACAATCACGTTAAGTTCTGAAATCATTTTCCTCCAGAAAAAGTAACCAAGTTTTCGAAAATTTTCACGACGCGCGCTTAATTTTAACAATATTAAAATAGGGTACATCGGATGAATGGCAGTGGGGAAACGTAACAATTGCAGGGTTTAGTTAAAACATAAACGAAATTTATTTTCGAAAAAACGTAAATTAATTAGGAAGTATTAACTGCCATTATCATCTGTGTATAATATTCGTAAGTTTTGTGTAGCACAAACAAACGTAAGTGCCTCTAAATGTGCAATTTACCACGGGCCTGACATTTTAGACAGGGTTTCTAAAAACATATAAGACCGGGTGCATTTTTAAAGAGACAGTAACGTCTTTTTCCCCGTTTCTCTCACCCCTCTTCTCCCAGTTGTACAAATTTTGATTATAAAAGTCTAACTTGTCGGTTTGTCCGCGTTCGCGGCAAGGACCGGCGACGACGTGTAGCGAACGCGAACCAATGTTCAATTTTTCAAATATAAATAAGGTGTTTTTTGATTGTTCGATAGTATGTCGACGTCTCAATGTTGATTCTCCCGACTTCAGGCTTGTCAACATGGAGACTTACGGTTCTTATTTAGTTTGTTGATCTCAAACGAGATTAAGCTAGCTGGACTGCCAACTGTAAAAAAAATATATTGAACTTATGTATGTCTTATATAAATAAAAAAAAAATTATGTAGATTAAATAATGTATAACATACGCTACGTTTTCATGGGGTAAGACGCCCAAAACGGTTGAGATGCCTGGAAGTTAGAGTAGTAGGGTTTTGTTAGGCCCACTTTCTCAGGTCTAAAATAGTCGATTCACTAGAAATTAGGACAACAATCACGCGTTCTCGTTAAGGCAATATCACGAAGTAACCAACCACACTGATGACGTTTCAATTTTTTTGCTTCTTCAAAATTTTTACCACGACTGATCACGAAATACTCCGTTTTCAAATGATAAATCCTAATTTCTTACTCAAAATAAAAGTGTTGTGGTATCGCAAAACTCAAAAATGCCTTAAACTAAAAAGTAGTTGAAGCTCTCTTCGGTAGTTTGTACGCATTTAGGCTATGGTATTTAGGGTAAGCCATGATTAACATGGCATGTAAGACTGTTAAGGGATACCAGGTGATTGAAATCGAGTTTAACTCGTTTTCGACAAAACGTTTCGGAGTTTTAAGACTTTGCACAGTGAGTTTAAGTGAGAAATTATTTAAAAAAACGTGTAGGTCCATTTTTAAAAGGTGCTCTTAATAAAAAAAATAATTGCTTTTTTTCTCTCGTTTTATCATAAAAAATAAACATTTTAATTGCAAAGTATAGCTGTACATTTCGATGGATCTGTGATCTAAACAAAAAAAAACGTTGTATAAAACGCACCTAATTTTCAGACCCGTCAGCCTTAACGGTTAGAACGGCACGCGCTGGCTCTCCGAAGCTGTGCACGTTGTTTTAATCGTTACAAAATCAAAATTAAAAAACATATTTTCGAATGACATTTCAAAAAACGTATAATATCAAAAAGTTACGTGCCAAAATTTGCTAGAAAATTCTTGCTCAGAGCGGTGTTGCGATCTCGTCGTCGCGACTCGCATACGCTTATATGCTGTGTATATTTAATATTTAATGCAATATATGTGTATATTGGCTGATAATTATTACAAAGCTCTGTACAATTGTTATGATTTCATAGTATATGATATATTAAAGAACATACTTAAAGTAAGTTAGGCTAAGTGTAGTTTTTAAGAATAAAAAAAGAAAAGAAAACTTCGAAATGCAAGGTTTTACCCTAACTACTCGGTCGGTTCGAAATGGGAACGTCCCTATTAATTATTATTAAGTTTTTAGACGCATTTGCTATTTGCATGCTTTTAGGTTCTGGGTTTGTTTAAAATAGTTTTTAGGTTTATATTGTACTTTTAGTGTGTTCATGTGCCTTTTGTCGCACGTTTTTGTTTTCCATTTTCGGCACGACACTTAGAAAAAACGCTACTCTTTCTTTTATTTTATTTTGATCTCTCACCTCGTAGTTCCCCCGAAGAAATAATGTTCTAACGAATTTCAAAGTTAGCGTTTGTTTGTTTTTCGTCTTAAACGACGTCACTTTGCAAGTATTTTTTAATCTATTGTTACCATATACTAATTTAGTAGCAGCATCACACGAAAAGTATTTTTTCAATCAGATTCTTTAATGTAACCAATGGCCTAAACAGTTCCCTCCTAACTCTAGTCCAGTTGATGCCTGAATATTCCATTATAGCATTTTAATTTATTAATATTTTCGATTAGATGACGAAAAATTTAGATGAAAAATAAAAGAAGAACATATTTTAACAATCACTTAAAAGTTAAGCAATCAAAAATAAAAAAAGAACGAAATTTGTCAGCGAGGTTTTTAAGCCTTAACTTCTTCCATGTGTATGTTCCTTTTGTTTGAGACTCGCCTATGCAAATATTGACTGTCTACCTTTACGATTACCTGCACTTTATATTATGGTTGTGTTTTTAAAATTATTAATAAAATTTATTTTTGTTGTTTGAACGTGGTGTAACGCATGATGAACAAGTGTAATCGAATACTAATGGCAATATTAAATTTATTTTATTCTGTTATTTATCAGGTTTTAAAATGTGATAAAATCGACAATTTTAACAAACTTATCGCATCTGAGATACCTTAAGCATAACTGCAGCGAAGTAGGCTTATTACGTCTTTCAGATATTATTATTATTATTAAAACGGTCTTTATCAATTTACGTTGTTATTATAGACGAGAGAATGCGATGATGATATGATTATTGAAATTTATTATTGGCTCTGCTGCGCCTGATCTGATTTATTACGCCAAGAAATACGAGAATCTCGTACGAGTTTTTTTGCAGAGTCCATAGGGGAGGGTATACTCAGGGGACCAGGCCAAATTGTCACGGTGATATCAAACAACTTAGACAAAATTGTAATCAAATCTGATTATTATAACTATTACACCCCAAATAATTACGTATAATTAAAGTACATTTCAATAAGAGAGTTAATTTTAAAATTAAGGACTCAAATTGTATGTTGTAACAGAAGAAAAAATTGTATAAACGTTGCAATTACAAACGCGCCCAACTGCATTGTTTAGAAAATTGTGTGGTAATAAAAACTAAAGCTAATTCTAAAAAATAAACGACTTAATTTCAATTTATCAAGTCCAATCATGTCTACCAAAAAAACAGTGCAGTAGGGAATTTAACTTAGGATTAGGATATTGTAAGTGCTTTTGAACAACAAATTATAAGTTGTAAAGCTGTTCTGTAAATGTAACCCAATTGACCAGTATGCATTCAGTAATAAAGGTTGTCATAAATGTATACCCCCTTTTTTGTTTTTAATTCTTTCCTACTCTGTTTGCTTCCATTTCATTGTCCGTTTCCTCTAGTCTTAAGTCGGCTAACTTCGTCTATTTAGGATACAGTTCCGAGAGCATAGCTCAACATTTGTAAGTTCTTGTAAGATAGGAAAAGGACTGATGAGAGGTAAATATATCTAAAATGTTGTGTGCATAGAAATCTCTAAGATTCTTTGGAAATATCTGGAATTCCGTGGAAATCATTGGATTCGACTTTGTCAAATTTGAAGTTGAAAAGTTGGCATGACTTGAAATAATTTTGTTCTCTTTCCACAGTACTTTTACAAAGAATTCGTCTTTGTGAAACCATGCTGTTGTCTCGAAGGTGTAAATGTTCCAACAAAAATTTGTCTGGTTCAGAATCCCAACGATTTTATAGATTTCCATGGAATTCCCGTGATTGATTTCCAAGAAATTAACATACAAAGATTTCCCAGGAATTCCGATTACTGTCAGTTAATTTGTACCACGAATTTCATTTCTTATATAAGTATATACAATTGGAAAGAGAAAACGGCATTTGAAAATCGAAATTTTCCATATTATGTTTAACATGGGTGTACATAGAAATTGTAAGTGATGGGTTTTCTGTTGACGGTACGTGATAGCCGATCCACCGAAAAATGAATTAATTTGGCTCCTCCGTTGTAAAATCTCTGAAGAGAGATTTTTGAAGATTGGACTGACTCTGAGCGTTGGCCGTCTCACCAACAAATTATTGGTTTATTTTCTCAGAAGTCGCCATGATGTAGAATAAAACTCAGGGTTCGGTATAAATTAACTGACAGTTTCCCAGTGCTTTTTAAATTCAAAACGTTGGTGTCAATCCGGGGGGTCGGGAGAGCATGGAATGCCCTCCAGTACATTCTTTACCAAATATCTCATATTAATATAGATTCAGATGGGAAATATTTACCAATGAGGTATTTGGCATAGGGTACACTGGAGGGCATTCCATGCCCCCCGGACTAACACCTACGTTTTGTGAGTTTAAGGGGCAATGTTTTCATTGGTTCAATCAAACATACATGCAATTGAATCACTTATTTGAGAAACTCGACAAATCCATATATGACTTATGTTTTACAACCGATTTTATGCCATCTTTGATTTGAATATTTTTGTTTCTTTGTGAAAAATCTTTTTAACTACTTCCCATTGACATTGAACAACTTTTAAAAGATGACAATTGAAAATAATTAAACAGTTTTCTTTGATTATCTCAAAACTATCATTATGGATTTATCGGGTTTCTCAAAGAAGTGATTCAATTAAAATAAAGTACTCTGGACGGAGTACAAAGTACCCTTTCTTTGAATATTTGATGTTTTCATAAAAATATTTTTCGTTAATTTATTCATGCGCATCAATGGTAAACTGATAAACGGATAATGTCTCAACCGATAAGAATCTATGATGACTTGAAATAATTAAACAAAATTATCGAGGCCATTGAAACCGTAATTCCCACAGTGAATTAGTAAATCGTCTTGGCTTCGGCTAAGTTCATTGCCCGAGACCGGATCCAGGAAGAATTCATTGATGGGAGGGGTAAAGACATATTTTTAATAAGAATTTAAGTAGCTATATTCTTCGAAGCTAAAAAAGTTAGGGGTAGGGCAGAGTACCTCCCTTGCATCGTCGACTCAAATTTCCCCAAGTTAAAAAATTTGGAGGAGGTTTCTTCAAATTTCTGTTACTCTTGTAAATTACACAAAAGCACGACTTTCAGACTTTTAATATTGATTGCAACATGGAGCTTAACTAAATTATTTCTACTCCGGGCCTGGTCAGAAAATGTTATGGCAGTACCACTCTGGTGCCACCTGTTGCATTTTTGGAATATAAAATTTGTTAGGTTACATGATTGGCGCACAAACAGGTTGTTTTATCAGTGACAGAAACTTTCAATTTCTATTCAGGGTGTTATTTTAATCAATTGTGTTTGTGTGTAAGTAATTTTTCTACTTTTAATTGTACCTGATATCACAAACTATAACAATCTTTGTTTTTCTTATAAACCAAAAAATAATTTGCCAGATGTTTGGTTAGATCACTGATTTTGAAAATATGCATCATATGCATTAAAGAAAGATAATATTCCAGAGTCAAGGTCGCTCACAATTGGGAATTTTTATGTAAATCTTGCTTGCAGGTGTCTGAAAATTGAATTTTAAAAATGGGCAAAGGAAAGAAAAAGGAAACTGCCTACAGTTTATTTTGCAAGGAATTCAAGCAAAAAGTAGGTTGTAGTCATGCAGAAGCTTACGAGTTGGCGGCTGTGAAATATGCGGTACAGTAATTTTGTTTTTTATTTGAAGTTGTGCTAATATTTTGTATTCTTAGAATTTGAGTGACAGTGAAAAACAAAAGTATGTGGACATGGCTAATAGATTAAAGCCTGCAGCTGTACCGTCGGCTCTGGCAATTGCAAATAAAGAGGAAGACGACAAGAGGCATGCTATGAAGGAAGACATAATGGCTACCATAAATTTATCTCACGATCGTGTTTTTGAACATAATTTTTTTCTGATCCATATAAACCATTATTTTTATGTAACTTCTGAAGCAAAATATTATCCTGCCGAAGTTTGTTTGGGACGTTTTAATTTGCAAGATGGCATGCAAACCGTAGAAGAAACAACAAGGAAAGGTGAGAGAGACATCAAACCTTTGGTTTATCACTCCTATTGCAATCCAGGAAAATTACCAATCGGTTATGCTGGTGATGTAATAAAAACTGATCATAAGCTTCCGTACCCTGGTAGAGACGAAGGAGAACAACTGGAAACCAGCACCGAAAAAGAAATCTTTAACGAAATTGTTTCGTATTTACGTCAAGTAAATTTATAAAATAGAAGAAAAACTATTTTACTTATTTTATTTTTTTACAGGGTTTGCTTCAGAATCAGCCTCTGCCACCTATTTACACTACCAAAAAAATTAAGCCAGAGGTGGACATGATAGTCAGTACTTGGTTGAAGGAATTCGGTTACGGAAATGACTACCTTAAAGTTTATGAATTGAACGAATTATTTTATCAATTGAATCTTGCTTCTATTAAAATTCGTCAGGAAAGGACTAATCAAGAGATCCAGAATATTAACGGCATTGCTCATGCTGAATTACTGATTTCTAAGGATTTATTTGATTTTACTCCCGACATTGCATGTGAAGTGAGCTACTTTTATTGCACTTCAAGTAGCTCACTACATTTGATGATTTTTAATTTTTAGTTTCACGAACTATCAGATGTGGTCAATAGATGTAGCAAATCTTTCGTTATCCGATGGATTTATTTGGTTTGCAATTATTGTTGTAACAAAGATGATATGGTTCCTATCCAGCATATGCCCAAACATGCCCAGGTTCAAACAGGTGATGGAGCAAGCGGTTCCTCACGATAAATCGCATAAAGTAATTATCTTTAATAAATATTTTGCATGCTACCCAACAAACCAAATGAATTCAAAATTTTACATTTATTGGATTGGGGGGGGGGGTGTTAAAACTGTAAAATTGTTTTTAATGGTTTACTTTTAATTTCCTTACCTGTCCTGCCAATTTAGAGAATATAATAGCGAAGTATTTTTTCAGTGTTTTTTGAAGAATCTCCAAACAATGACTGGGATGGCTTCGGCTAAAGTCCACAATTTATTTTCAAGTATAATTTTTAAATTTTTAAGTGTTGTGTAAGAATAACAAACGTTTTAGAGTAGTGTTATCTTTTCTTGTATTTTCATTTTTTCTCCTGACTAGTAAAGTAAGAGTTTGAATCTAGTGCTTGTTTTTTTAAATACCTGCTAGCAATGTTTAATCAAAAATATCCTATGCATACAATCGGAAAAGGACTATTCAAAAATTTTGCTTTCGTATGCCATTAGCACGGAAATTGGACAAATATATGTGGTTCCAAGTCGAAAATTGTGTAAAATGACTTTAGTAATTTTTTATGATAGTAGCATTTAAAATGGGAAGATAAACTACAGTTACTTGCAAAACTTCTCGGAGACTCCTATATAATAACAATATAAAAGGTACATTTCGAAGACTTCTTTGTCATATAAAAATCGCTTCTACAGTAATACTTATCAGATATTTTTTGTAGCAAAGTTCATTGTCTTCATTTTTGTTTATATTGATTTTTCTATTTCGACGCATCGTTTCTAAGATATAGCGGTTTAAAAACATTTTTATGGAAATTTTATTCAATTTTTTTCAGAGATATTTTTAAGCCACAGGAGCACGATCGGAGGTTGGCGGTTAAAGACATGAATTGTTAGTGATGAAATTGGGGGGTAATTGAAGGAGAGATTCTGCAGCCTGTCGCTCCAGCTAGTTTGTTTGTGGGTGGTGATCCGACGTTTAACGTCAGTCACTAGTGATTTGCTGGAAAAAATTTTAGTCGAGACCTTTAGAACAACTGATTGCGACTTAATAAAAATCAAAAATATGTGTATTTTCAAGATCTGATTCGGAAGATTTTTTTCTAATATATTTCGGTTTGTCAATGGGAAGTTTATAAGAAATGGCTTGGTGGTGATACTTCCTCATATTTTCTATCACACTTTTTCTCGATAGCTTCAATTCACTGATCAAGGGTTGTCTGGTAGCTACTCTAACCATGGAATCCAATTGATGTTGACTCACGGACATGTGGCTTGAGAAAAAGCGATATGTTAAATTCAATCTACCAAATTGAAGCTATTACCTGGCAATTTCATTATGCAAGCTATGGAGACGGGTGCCAACCATAGATCGATACGTGTTGTCAATTGGAAATGAATGCTGTTGAGAAGCCTTCGGTTGAAATGTTATGCATTCCTTCAGCAACTGTTTCAACTTCTCAAAAGCATCATCGCAATCGTTGGTGAAGATCTAAACATGAGGAAAGTCAATCTTTATTTCTTTCGATTTTTGGCAGTACTCACCACTTCAGAAAACAATCCAGAATTGGAATAATGGATATCCAAGTACGTTTCCCGACTTTTTATTATTTCGTCGATAATGGAGTCGAGAGCCTTCAACTGCAATGTTACCGTATCGGAATTTACTGGAAAAGGAATTTAATGACAAAATATTTAAAATTCCTTGCAAGAACAACCTTTGACACGTTTTGGTTTATCAATACGGGTACGACTGAGGACGCTCAACAACGGATTACCACTCTGTAACTCTTGAAAAGCCGACTGACTAGCACTGAATTGCGCTGAAGTTCGTTGTGCATGCACTATAGATCCAAAAGTGACACTACGGCATGACTGCAAGCGCACCTGGAAAACAAAACATAATTACAGAATTTCCAAATCTGATCTTTTCATATTATTACAATCGATCTAGTCGACTCTCTATTCTGTGAATCACTTTTTTGTTCAAACGCAAAGCTGATTTTCGACTGAGGAATAGCATTTACCGATTTGACTCGGCTTGGTACCGCTTTTAGTATACCCGAAGTTCTCGACGACGTATCTTTAGCGGATTCGTCCTCCATGCTTTCTTCCTCCGTCGAAAAATCTTCTTCGCCTTCCTCTTTGGAAACCACACGTCCAATAAGTTTGTCGATAATTTGATTGGCCTTCATTTCCGCAGGAGAATACACGGCATAATCCGTGTTGGACAAAAATTCTTTGGCTTTTTTTGGACAATTTTCAACTTCCACCGCACCTGGATATCTTGTCGGCGGATGAACGAAATATTTTTCTGCCAACCACAATTTATGAATTTCCTCTGAATTTGGCATGGCCAAAACCAAACGACACTTGTAACCTTTTGCACGTAACGTCAAAGCACCCGTCAGATCCATGTGCAGGATAAGAACTGCCGGTCTACCGACAGTTTTACTCAGTTCCGTTTGGGCCAAACCAAATTTTTTTCCGAAAACCTCGGACATGGTAATAAATTCCCCATTGTTCATCATTTCGTCGAAGATCTTATTGGTGACAAAGTAATAAGTTTTTCCTTCGATGTCGCCATGGTTTTTCGAACGCGTTGTATGACTCACTCCAAGGATTGTATATTTAAGATTTTTAAGGCAAAAGTATTTTTCTATGTAGCCTTTATTTGATCCCGGTGGTCCGACCAGTACGATAATGGGCGGAAGGGGTTCGTCGGAAGGAATGATGAAGTTTCCCATGAAGGGATCGTTGATTTGTTGCAAAAACAACAATCTGGCCGAGTTTTGGATAGACTTCATGTGAGGGGACGGATTGAAACTGTTATCTACGCGAACCTACAAAATGAATTCCGTTAGAATTCGAGATATTTATCCCTTGAAGCAAACATTACTCTGTTGGTAGCGCTGATGATGTCTCCGTCCAAAAGGTAAAGGTGTTTGATATTATGCAAACATACTTCGATGTAGTGCTTCATCTTGTAGATTGGATTTCCTACAAATTTTGCCTCGGTCAAAAAGTTCAGTCCCTTTAAGTAGGTTAATTCCATTAAATCTTCGATGGCGTTGCTTCCCATATTTATGGATTGGATGTTGTCGACTCCTTGAAATAATATTAGAGTGGTAAAATAATTGTTTTTCAAATTAACCCACAGAATATTATTCAAAGTTTTCAGTCCAACGTCGTCTCCTGTTTCGAAAGACGTGATTTGATTGCTCTGCAAAAGCAACGTTAACAGCTTCAGGTGGTTTAAATTTTCGATGCAAGTTATGACGTTATGGGACAGGTTTAAGTGTCTTAAAAATCTAAAATAAAAACTTGTAAGTGGATTTAGCCCAAACTCTTATTCTGCTTACTTCAAGTTTTGCAGACCTTCTATAACACTGATGCGGTTGTTTGACAAATCCAAATGAACGATGGACCAAAACGCCGTGAGATCTCCGATTTGTTGTATTCCGTTAAATGAATAATTAACGAAGGTGAGATTAAATGGTGCTTTGAAGTTGAGAACAGTCTTTAAAAAGTTATGTGATACGTCCAAGTACATCAGAAATGGTAATTGGCCCAAAGCATCAACTTCGGTCAGTTCATTCCACGACAAATCCACATATTGGAGATAATGGTGGTAAGTCAAAATTGCAACATCTGATAAACACTTTTTGGAAAGGTTCACTTTACATAAAACATATTTTTCGGTTTCGGGACTTCGGTCCAAATACGAAGAACTGGCTGCAATAATGCGATCGGTTAGGATTCCAGTACTTTCAATTTCATCTAATTGGATTTCTTCATATTTTCTAAATCTAGTACAGGATCTTTGACTATCTTCGAAAGGTATTTTCTCCAAACCTTGCGTTCCCCAAGTTCCTAAAAAATTATTTTATGTAACGAAACTGATTGCGGTGAAAATGGAACAACCGAACCCTGTATATCGACATCTGGCCAGGTAGAATCCGAACCCCAATCTATAGAGCAATGTGATTCACTTGTAGAAACTGACGATTCTTCGTCCGTACATTCAGTACTGTGTGTTTTATTTGAAACTACCGAAGGAGATTCATCTGAACTGAAAGTCCATGTTGAAAGGGGCAAAACATTAATCGTAGACTCCCAATGATGTTCTGGTTCTCCTAAATTTTCTGATACCTTTGACATGTCAATATTTCAAAACTACTATGATTTTTGAACGAACTCTGGGAAATACGTCTCTGTAATACAAATAGGGAACTGATGCTCGATTGCACCAACTTTCCTTAAATGTGAGGTTTAGTAAAGCCTTCTTTAACGTTAAGGTGGCCCTTAGTGTAGGTTGCATTGCACCACACCTATTTGAGTTTGGTTTAGTAAAGCCTTAAATAAATTTAGCAACATCGCATTTTTTGTAAAGTAACTTTGGTTACACTTTATATTTATAATTAATTTCACAAGGTGTAGATTAATTATTTACCAGGAAAATTAAATAAGTACATTTTCAATATTTGTGAATTTTAATTATTTTTTATTCTGTGGTCATATATAACTTAGAAAATGGGGGTGAATTACATTGTTATTACTTCTTATTTGCGAAAAAATTTACTGCAGTTGTTTACAAATTGAATTAAAATATAATTTATTTTTGTAGAATCAACATTAAAAACAAGGAAAATATCAAGCGACACCAGGGACGCAATTATACTGCCGAAGAAATAATCCTGCTTATAAATTGTGTAGCTAAATATAAAGGTATTATTGAAAACAAAAATACCGATGCTATAACTTGGAGGGAAAATGAAAAGACTTCAGCAGAAATTAGTAGAAACTTTAAGGAGGGATCCTGCTTTAGGAGGCCCCAAAAAGCAATTTTTTTCGGAATTCTTTTTAGGAGGATAGAAATAACCAAGTCTATTGGAGTTTTCAGTCTATTTTATTGTGTAATTCAATGTAACAAAAAAAATTTTTTTTAAGAAAAATATTGAAATGCAGCCGATTTACACAGACTTTCGATACGCACTCCACAATCAATTGGTGGGAAAGATGGAGCTCATAATTTTGATCTGAATTAAGAAAACCAGAAAGGATTTTAATTTTCATCCATTTTTCTTCTATTTGAACTAAAAAGAATCATGAAAATAAATGTTTAAACAACTTTTTGAGCGAAAACATACTTTTTTTTCCGATTCGATAAAAATTCTAAATTTGACAATTTCTTCGGGTTCACATAGAAGAAAAATTTATGAAAATTAAAATTCTTTCTGGTTTTTTGGTTTCAGATCAAAATTATGAGCTCTATTTTTCCTGCCAATTGAAGATAATGATTGTGGAGTGCATATCGAAGGTATGTGTAAATCCGGCTGCATTTCAATATTTTTCTTTAAAAAAAAGTTTTTGTTATGTTGAATTACACAATAAAATAATCTGAAAACTCCAATATTGGAACATTTCGACATTTCGACCAGGGATAGACTTGGTTATTTCTTTTCTTCTAAAAAAAATTCCGAAAAATATAGTTTTTTTGGTCCTCCAAAAGCAGGATTCCCCTTTAATGCCAGTAATAATTATACTAGAGCTACCGAATCACTTAAAAAGGTATATAACAAAAAAAAAGAGGTACACAAAAAAGTTGTTGATACCAAGAAGGTACAAAATACAACCGGGTTAGGGGTTGATGGCAATATGATTAATGTGGACAACAACGATTCTCTGTGGCTGTTCATCATTAACTCCAAGACGGTTGTAGGTTTTACCTACTAGTTTTGGAGGAGATGCAGTTGCATCAACATCATTTAAAAGCGTGGAAGTTGCATCTGTTAATAGCATAGGAGAAAATGAGACCAATACTTTGGAAGAAAATGATAACCGTTTCTTTTCGAAATCGAAATTTTTTTAAAAACGATAAATCATCCTTAGTATGTATATAATTTGCTCTTTCGTACATTTGTCTAACATTTCCAAATCGTCTTCAAACAAGTCATTCTTCATCTGAATATATTTTGGATTTATACTTTTATGAAAAATCGAAAATTAAACTCAACTATATAGAAAAATATGACATGTAGATTATGAATTATGTTCCAACATTTTAATATTATATAGGTTAAGTGGCAGTTTAATAAATTTAAGCCTCCGAAATCGGAGGCTTAAATTTGGGTGGTCCTTAAGCGGTTAAGGAACACCTAAATCAGTGGTGCAATGAAAAAAGATCGTACTTAACGATTTAGGGTGAAGCTTAAGGTTAAGGAACGTTGGTGCAATCGGGCATGAATATCATTTAAAAGTAAGTTTTCAATTTATTCATCATGTAATAGTGTCAGAAAGTTTACAAATATTTTTTATGCGTGTGGTCCCATGTAGGTTTCCTTTTTTCAATAAAACTATCAATTCCTTCGCGTCCATCTGTCAGACCGAGATTGTCGACCATCACATCGGCACCTAATTTGTACGCATTTTTTAATTCCTCTTGCACTTGGAGATAGTAAAACTTTTTCCCGAGTTCGACAACCGCCCTACTTTTCGAAATAATAGATTTGCAAATTAAGTTTATTTCGTCGTCCAGTTTATCGTCGGGAGACACTTTGGCAACCAGACCGCTAAGTCTTGCGTCCGCACTGGAGAGCGGTAAACCGGTTAGAAGCATATGGAGCGCAGTCATTTTCGGAACGCACCGCGATAAGGCTATTCCGGGAGTTGAACAAAAGATTCCAAAATTTGCCCTAAAAAATTCGAGCATGAGAAACTAAACTGGAAATAATTTTGTATTACCCAGGCGTTGAAAAACTGCTGCGTTCGGAACATACAGCGATGTCGCATTGCGCTACCAGCTGACAACCGGCGGCGGCGGCAAGACCATCCACCCTGGCTATTACGGGCACCGCGGAGTCAATTATTGACGTCATTAAATCACCAGCAATTTTGAAAACCTTCTCATGCTGACTCTTTCCGCTGTCGGCATTCTAAAAATCCGAATATGAGGTTGTCGGAGTCGCATTTAAATGCTTACCAATTCTTTTAAATTATGGCCCGCAGAAAAAACAGGTCCATCCGCAGAAATGACAATCACCCTTAATTTTTGATTATCCTGATCTTCGTTAACATTTTGGATGAGTTCGTTCATCATGCTTATGGATAAAGCGTTTCTGTAGTAAAAAAATTGAAAAGCTTATGCGACACGCGACACATCGTACCCACCTGTTTTTTGGGTTGCACATGGTGATTTTTTTAATTCCATCGGCAAAATGTACGCGCAACGATGACATGTGCTATCAAAACATGGTTTTTTATTGATTACTAAAAATAAAATCATCTTACCCGTTTGGTTCCACTTAACGTTGATTGAAACAAGCAACGTAACATGTTGAATATGAAATGCAATTAAGAAGATTAATTAAACCAATTCAGAATTATTTATTTAATTAGGTCAACACTTGTGTGAAGTAAATTGAGTTTAATTTGGGATTGACGATAATTAATGTAAACATTACGTCGACATTATTGTAGTAAACAAAACCAGAAAATATTTTAGTTTTTACACATTTGAGGTGCTTTGGTGGCCTACTTTTGCATTATAGCTTATATGGGAACTAACATATCAAAAATTTTGAATTTTAAGCCGAATTTTGTTACTCGGCCTATCGGTGTCGCTGAGCAACTTGGTCAGTGCAGGATATACGTACATACAGGGCCGAAATTAGCCTTTTATGCGCCCGGTACGAGCTTCCATAACTGCATTGTTTGTGGTCCTGGTCTGGTCATTTGCCCCTGTGCCTGGGCACCGCCCTAGTTACGGCACTGCATACATATAAGCTGAACAAGAGATCTATAGCATAGGGCGCCCATTTTCTTGGAGGCCCCCAAAAAATTTTCCGAATGCCAAAAATCATATTTGGCACTGACTGATAATATCTGGACTTCTCAAGGGCCTTATATCTCAAATAGCTTAGGGCCTTATCAAGTCTAAATCCGGCGCTGAACTCGGCATCATATTTGTGTAAATACTTAATTGATTTTAGCTATTTTTGTATTGGTAATGGGATAATTCAACTTAAGCAATAATTGAACCATCGAGTCTGATTATATTGCAAATAGTTCATTGACTTTTGTTAGCTTTGCAGTTTATACAAGGACCAAATGGTCAAGAAAAAGAAATCGGATACAGTGGCGGCTCGTGGCTTTTTTGAGAAGACTAGTCATAAAGTATAGTGAAGAAGTATAATCTTCTTAGTTCACCATTAAGGGACTCTTCTCCTGTCTTTTAAGTTCCTCTTTTATGGATTGGGGCGCCCCTCGTCCTCTTCCTAACTCATCACCCCGCAGAGGATAGCATGGTGGCCGCGGCGTTCTGCGGAGTGAAGGGCCCCTCCACCTTTAGGGCTTCTCACAGTTGCTGGGAAGAAAAAGATCGTATGTTCTGCCGTGTCGGGTGCTTCGTTGAATTCGTGCAGATCGGGGATGCAACTTTTCCAATTCTTGCTAGATAGAAGTTGAAGCACCCGTGCCCTGTCAGAGCCTGCGTAAGGTGGAAGCAGAGCTCGCCATGCTTCCTCTGCATGGCGGATACTTCTTCCGGTTGCCATCAGAACCTCACATTTCTCAGGCACCAGTGTCTGACCTCTTTCTTCGATCCACTGTTAGATAAACCGAAACGCTGTATTCATCTTGGATTCTATTCTGTCGAACCCCACCAGTTCCACATCTTAGGGCAACTCGATATCAGCGATGCCATCGTACAAGGCGTTCCAAAGGTTTGGCTCCAGGACGGAGCCCTGCGGGACCCCGCTGGTCACTTGATGATGTTAGTAAGGCCAGGAGTTGTGCCTTTTGTAGATAGAGACTCGATGATGTGTTTCCATAACAAAAATTCCATAACAAAAAACCGGGGGGTCTGGGGGGGTATGGAATATCCAAAGTCAACTAAAATGCAAATCAAAAATTGGAACTTTAAAGCTGCATAAAACGAAAAATATCATACTTGAGGAAATTCTGACTGCGCCATTCTAATTTTCTCAACAATTTGCATAAGAAACCGCAAAAATTTTAGCTAAATTCAAACTTTCATTTTTTGGGGTCAAAAAACACCAAAGAGGTTAACCTTTCGTTTCTTTCAAAAATCTTAAAAAATTTAGGTGGTCTATTTATTAGTTTATTCGACGTATTTTAATGCCTGCATATAAAAAAAACAACCTGGGCCTGGCGGGAGAGCTCCAAAGTCAACTAAAACGCAAATCAAAAATTGGAACTTTAAAGCTGCATAAAACGAAAAATATCATACTTGAGGAAATTCTGACTGCGCCATTCTATTTTTCTCAACAATTTGCATAAGAAACCGCAAAAATTTTAGCTAAATTCAAACTTTCATTTTTTGGGGTCAAAAAACACCAAAGGGGTTAACCTTTCGTTTTTTTCAAAAATCTTAAAAATTTTAGGTGGTCTATTTATTAGTTTATTCGACGTATTTTAATGCCTGCATATAAAAAAAACAACCTGGGCCTGGCGGGAGAGCTCCAAAGTCAACTAAAACGCAAATCAAACATTGGAACTTTAAAGCTGCATAAAACGAAAAATATCATACTTGAGGAAATTCTGACTGCGCCATTCTAATTTTCTCAACAATTTGCATAAGAAACCGCAAAAATTTTAGCTAAATTCAAACTTTCATTTTTTGGGGTCAAAAAACACCAAAGGGGTTAACCTTTCGTTTTTTTCAAAAATCTTAAAAATTTTAGGTGGTCTATTTATTAGTTTATTCGACGTATTTTAATGCCTGCATATAAAAAAAACAACCTGGGCCTGGCGGGAGAGCTCCAAAGTCAACTAAAACGCAAATCAAACATTGGAACTTTAAAGCTGCATAAAACGAAAAATATCATACTTGAGGAAATTCTGACTGCGCCATTCTAATTTTCTCAACAATTTGCATAAGAAACCGCAAAAATTTTAGCTAAATTCAAACTTTCATTTTTTGGGGTCAAAAAACACCAAAGGGGTTAACCTTTCGTTTTTTTCAAAAATCTTAAAAATTTTAGGTGGTCTATTTATTAGTTTATTCGACGTATTTTAATGCCTGCATATAAAAAAAACAACCTGGGCCTGGCGGGAGAGCTCCAAAGTCAACTAAAACGCAAATCAAAAATTGGAACTTTAAAGCTGCATAAAACGAAAAATATCATACTTGAGGAAATTCTGACTGCGCCATTCTATTTTTCTCAACAATTTGCATAAGAAACCGCAAAAATTTTAGCTAAATTCAAACTTTCATTTTTTGGGGTCAAAAAACACCAAAGGGGTTAACCTTTCGTTTTTTTCAAAAATCTTAAAAATTTTAGGTGGTCTATTTATTAGTTTATTCGACGTATTTTAATGCCTGCATATAAAAAAAACAACCTGGGCCTGGCGGGAAGCTCCAAAGTCAACTAAAACGCAAATCAAACATTGGAACTTTAAAGCTGCATAACACGAAAAATATCATACTTGAGGAAATTCTGACTGCGCCATTCTAATTTTCTCAACAATTTGCATAAGAAACCGCAAAAATTTTAGCTAAATTCAAACTTTCATTTTTTGGGGTCAAAAAACACCAAAGGGGTTAACCTTTCGTTTTTTTCAAAAATCTTAAAAATTTTAGGTGGTCTATTTATTAGTTTATTCGACGTATTTTAATGCCTGCATATAAAAAAAACAACCTGGGCCTGGCGGGAGAGCTCCAAAGTCAACTAAAACGCAAATCAAACATTGGAACTTTAAAGCTGCATAAAACGAAAAATATCATACTTGAGGAAATTCTGACTGCGCCATTCTAATTTTCTCAACAATTTGCATAAGAAACCGCAAAAATTTTAGCTAAATTCAAACTTTCATTTTTTGGGGTCAAAAAACACCAAAGGGGTTAACCTTTCGTTTTTTTCAAAAATCTTAAAAATTTTAGGTGGTCTATTTATTAGTTTATTCGACGTATTTTAATGCCTGCATATAAAAAAAACAACCTGGGCCTGGCGGGAGAGCTCCATAGTCAACTAAAACGCAAATCAAAAATTGGAACTTTAAAGCTGCATAAAACGAAAAATATCATACTTGAGGAAATTCTGACTGCGCCATTCTAATTTTCTCAACAATTTGCATAAGAAACCGCATAAATTTTAGCTAAATTCAAACTTTCATTTTTTGGGGTCAAAAAACACCAAAGGGGTTAACCTTTCGTTTTTTTCAAAAATCTTAAAAATTTTAGGTGGTCTTTTTATTAGTTTATTCGACGTATTTTAATGCCTGCATATAAAAAAAAAAACCTGGGCCTGGCGGGAGAGCTCCAAAGTCAACTAAAACGCAAATCAAAAATTGGAACTTTAAAGCTGCATAAAACGAAAAATATCATACTTGAGGAAATTCTGACTGCGCCATTCTAATTTTCTCAACAATTTGCATAAGAAACCGCAAAAATTTTAGCTAAATTCAAACTTTCATTTTTTGGGGTCAAAAAACACCAAAGGGGTTAACCTTTCGTTTTTTTCAAAAATCTTAAAAATTTTAGGTGGTCTATTTATTAGTTTATTCGACGTATTTTAATGCCTGCATATAAAAAAAACAACCTGGGCCTGGCGGGAGAGCTCCAAAGTCAACTAAAACGCAAATCAAACATTGGAACTTTAAAGCTGCATAAAACGAAAAATATCATACTTGAGGAAATTCTGACTGCGCCATTCTAATTTTCTCAACAATTTGCATAAGAAACCGCAAAAATTTTAGCTAAATTCAAACTTTCATTTTTTGGGGTCAAAAAACACCAAAGGGGTTAACCTTTCGTTTTTTTCAAAAATCTTAAAAATTTTAGGTGGTCTATTTATTAGTTTATTCGACGTATTTTAATGCCTGCATATAAAAAAAACAACCTGGGCCTGGCGGGAGAGCTCCAAAGTCAACTAAAACGCAAATCAAACATTGGAACTTTAAAGCTGCATAAAACGAAAAATATCATACTTGAGGAAATTCTGACTGCGCCATTCTAATTTTCTCAACAATTTGCATAAGAAACCGCAAAAATTTTAGATAAATTCAAACTTTCATTTTTTGGGGTCAAAAAACACCAAAGGGGTTAACCTTTCGTTTTTTTCAAAAATCTTAAAAATTTTAGGTGGTCTATTTATTAGTTTATTCGACGTATTTTAATGCCTGCATATAAAAAAAACAACCTGGGCCTGGCGGAGAGCTCCAAAGTCAACCAAAACGCAAATCAAACATTGGAACTTTAAAGCTGCATAAAACGAAAAATATCATACTTGAGGAAATTCTGACTGCGCCATTCTATATTTCTCAACAATTTGCATAAGAAACCGCAAAAATTTTAGCTAAATTCAAACTTTCATTTTTTGGGGTCAAAAAACACCAAAGGGGTTAACCTTTCGTTTTTTTCAAAAATCTTAAAAATTTTAGGTGGTCTTTTTATTAGTTTATTCGACGTATTTTAATGCCTGCATATAAAAAAAAAACCTGGGCCTGGCGGGAGAGCTCCAAAGTCAACTAAAACGCAAATCAAACATTGGAACTTTAAAGCTGCATAAAACGAAAAATATCATACTTGAGGAAATTCTGACTGCGCCATTCTAATTTTCTCAACAATTTGCATAAGAAACCGCAAAAATTTTAGCTAAATTCAAACTTTCATTTTTTGGGGTCAAAAAACACCAAAGGGGTTAACCTTTCGTTTTTTTCAAAAATCTTAAAAATTTTAGGTGGTCTATTTATTAGTTTATTCGACGTATTTTAATGCCTGCATATAAAAAAAACAACCTGGGCCTGGCGGGAGAGCTCCAAAGTCAACTAAAACGCAAATCAAACATTGGAACTTTAAAGCTGCATAAAACGAAAAATATCATACTTGAGGAAATTCTGACTGCGCCATTCTAATTTTCTCAACAATTTGCATAAGAAACCGCAAAAATTTTAGCTAAATTCAAACTTTCATTTTTTGGGGTCAAAAAACACCAAAGGGGTTAACCTTTCGTTTTTTTCAAAAATCTTAAAAATTTTAGGTGGTCTTTTTATTAGTTTATTCGACGTATTTTAATGCCTGCATATAAAAAAACAACCTGGGCCTGGCGGGAGAGCTCCAAAGTCAACTAAAACGCAAATCAAAAATTGGAACTTTAAAGCTGCATAAAACGAAAAATATCATACTTGAGGAAATTCTGACTGCGCCATTCTAATTTTCTCAACAATTTGCATAAGAAACGGCAAAAATTTTAGCTAAATTCAAACTTTCATTTTTTGGGGTCAAAAAACACCAAAGGGGTTAACCTTTCGTTTTTTTCAAAAATCTTAAAAATTTTAGGTGGTCTATTTATTAGTTTATTCGACGTATTTTAATGCCTGCATATAAAAAAAACAACCTGGGCCTGGCGGAGAGCTCCAAAGTCAACCAAAACGCAAATCAAACATTGGAACTTTAAAGCTGCATAAAACGAAAAATATCATACTTGAGAAAATTCTGACTGCGCCATTCTAATTTTCTCAACAATTTGCATAAGAAACCGCAAAAATTTTAGCTAAATTCAAACTTTCATTTTTTGGGGTCAAAAAACACCAAAGGGGTTAACCTTTCGTTTTTTTCAAAAATCTTAAAAATTTTAGGTTGTCTTTTTATTAGTTTATTCGACGTAATTTAATGCCTGCATATAAAAAAAACAACCTGGGCCTGGCGGGAGAGCTCCAAAGTCAACTAAAACGCAAATCAAACGTTGGAACTTTAAAGCTGCATAAAACGAAAAACATCATACTTGAGGAAATTCTGAGTGCGCCATTCTAATTTTCTCAACAATTTGCATAAGAAACCGCAAAAATTTTAGCTAAATTCAAACTTTCATTTTTTGGGGTCAAAAAACACCAAAGGGGTTAACCTTTCGTTTTTTTCAAAAATCTTAAAAATTTTAGGTGGTCTTTTTATTAGTTTATTCGACGTATTTTAATGCCTGCATATAAAAAAAACAACCTGGGCCTGGCGGGAGAGCTCCAAAGTCAACTAAAACGCAAATCAAACATTGGAACTTTAAAGCTGCATAAAACGAAAAATATCATACTTGAGGAAATTCTGACTGCGCCATTCTAATTTTCTCAACAATTTGCATAAGAAACCGCAAAAATTTTAGATAAATTCAAACTTTCATTTTTTGGGGTCAAAAAACACCAAAGGGGTTAACCTTTCGTTTTTTTCAAAAATCTTAAAAATTTTAGGTGGTCTATTTATTAGTTTATTCGACGTATTTTAATGCCTGCATATAAAAAAAACAACCTGGGCCTGGCGGGAGAGCTCCAAAGTCAACTAAAACGCAAATCAAACATTGGAACTTTAAAGCTGCATAAAACGAAAAATTTCATACTTGAGGAAATTCTGAGAGCGCCATTCTAATTTTCTCAACAATTTGCATAAGAAACCGCAAAAATTTTAGATAAATTCAAACTTTCATTTTTTGGGGTCAAAAAACACCAAAGGGGTTAACCTTTCGTTTTTTTCAAAAATCTTAAAAATTTTAGGTGGTCTTTTTATTAGTTTATTCGACGTATTTTAATGCCTGCATATAAAAAAACAACCTGGGCCTGGCGGGAGAGCTCCAAAGTCAACTAAAACGCAAATCAAAAATTGGAACTTTAAAGCTGCATAAAACGAAAAATATCATACTTGAGGAAATTCTGACTGCGCCATTCTAATTTTCTCAACAATTTGCATAAGAAACGGCAAAAATTTTAGCTAAATTCAAACTTTCATTTTTTGGGGTCAAAAAACCCCAAAGGGGTTAACCTTTCGTTTTTTTCAAAAATCTTAAAAATTTTAGGTGGTCTATTTATTAGTTTATTCGACGTATTTTAATGCCTGCATATAAAAAAAACAACCTGGGCCTGGCGGAGAGCTCCAAAGTCAACCAAAACGCAAATCAAACATTGGAACTTTAAAGCTGCATAAAACGAAAAATATCATACTTGAGAAAATTCTGACTGCGCCATTCTAATTTTCTCAACAATTTGCATAAGAAACCGCAAAAATTTTAGCTAAATTCAAACTTTCATTTTTTGGGGTCAAAAAACACCAAAGGGGTTAACCTTTCGTTTTTTTCAAAAATCTTAAAAATTTTAGGTTGTCTTTTTATTAGTTTATTCGACGTATTTTAATGCCTGCATATAAAAAAAACAACCTGGGCCTGGCGGGAGAGCTCCAAAGTCAACTAAAACGCAAATCAAACGTTGGAACTTTAAAGCTGCATAAAACGAAAAACATCATACTTGAGGAAATTCTGAGTGCGCCATTCTAATTTTCTCAACAATTTGCATAAGAAACCGCAAAAATTTTAGCTAAATTCAAACTTTCATTTTTTGGGGTCAAAAAACACCAAAGGGGTTAACCTTTCGTTTTTTTCAAAAATCTTAAAAATTTTAGGTGGTCTTTTTATTAGTTTATTCGACGTATTTTAATGCCTGCATATAAAAAAACAACCTGGGCCTGGCGGGAGAGCTCCAAAGTCAACTAAAACGCAAATCAAAAATTGGAACTTTAAAGCTGCATAAAACGAAAAATATCATACTTGAGGAAATTCTGACTGCGCCATTCTAATTTTCTCAACAATTTGCATAAGAAACCGCAAAAATTTTAGATAAATTCAAACTTTCATTTTTTGGGGTCAAAAAACACCAAAGGGGTTAACCTTTCGTTTTTTTCAAAAATCTTAAAAATTTTAGGTGGTCTTTTTATTAGTTTATTCGACGTATTTTAATGCCTGCATATAAAAAAAAAAACCTGGGCCTGGCGGGAGAGCTCCAAAGTCAACTAAAACGCAAATCAAAAATTGGAACTTTAAAGCTGCATAAAACGAAAAATATCATACTTGAGGAAATTCTGACTGCGCCATTCTAATTTTCTCAACAATTTGCATAAGAAACCGCAAAAATTTTAGCTAAATTCAAACTTTCATTTTTTGGGGTCAAAAAACACCAAAGGGGTTAACCTTTCGTTTTTTTCAAAAATCTTAAAAATTTTAGGTGGTCTATTTATTAGTTTATTCGACGTATTTTAATGCCTGCATATAAAAAAAACAACCTGGGCCTGGCGGGAGAGCTCCAAAGTCAACTAAAACGCAAATCAAACATTGGAACTTTAAAGCTGCATAAAACGAAAAATATCATACTTGAGGAAATTCTGACTGCGCCATTCTAATTTTCTCAAGAATTTGCATAAGAAACCGCAAAAATTTTAGCTAAATTCAAACTTTCATTTTTTGGGGTCAAAAAACACCAAAGGGGTTAACCTTTCGTTTTTTTCAAAAATCTTAAAAATTTTAGGTGGTCTATTTATTAGTTTATTCGACGTATTTTAATGCCTGCATATAAAAAAAACAACCTGGGCCTGGCGGGAGAGCTCCAAAGTCAACTAAAACGCAAATCAAACATTGGAACTTTAAAGCTGCATAAAACGAAAAATATCATACTTGAGGAAATTCTGACTGCGCCATTCTAATTTTCTCAACAATTTGCATAAGAAACCGCAAAAATTTTAGCTAAATTCAAACTTTCATTTTTTGGGGTCAAAAAACACCAAAGAGGTTAACCTTTCGTTTCTTTCAAAAATCTTAAAAAATTTAAGTGGTCTATTTATTAGTTTATTCGACGTATTTTAATGCCTGCATATAAAAAAAACAACCTGGGCCTGGCGGGAGAGCTCCAAAGTCAACTAAAACGCAAATCAAAAATTGGAACTTTAAAGCTGCATAAAACGAAAAATATCATACTTGAGGAAATTCTGACTGCGCCATTCTATTTTTCTCAACAATTTGCATAAGAAACCGCAAAAATTTTAGCTAAATTCAAACTTTCATTTTTTGGGGTCAAAAAACACCAAAGGGGTTAACCTTTCGTTTTTTTCAAAAATCTTAAAAATTTTAGGTGGTCTATTTATTAGTTTATTCGACGTATTTTAATGCCTGCATATAAAAAAAACAACCTGGGCCTGGCGGGAAGCTCCAAAGTCAACTAAAACGCAAATCAAACATTGGAACTTTAAAGCTGCATAAAACGAAAAATATCATACTTGAGGAAATTCTGACTGCGCCATTCTAATTTTCTCAACAATTTGCATAAGAAACCGCAAAAATTTTAGCTAAATTCAAACTTTCATTTTTTGGGGTCAAAAAACACCAAAGGGGTTAACCTTTCGTTTTTTTCAAAAATCTTAAAAATTTTAGGTGGTCTATTTATTAGTTTATTCGACGTATTTTAATGCCTGCATATAAAAAAAACAACCTGGGCCTGGCGGGAGAGCTCCAAAGTCAACTAAAACGCAAATCAAACATTGGAACTTTAAAGCTGCATAAAACGAAAAATATCATACTTGAGGAAATTCTGACTGCGCCATTCTAATTTTCTCAACAATTTGCATAAGAAACCGCAAAAATTTTAGCTAAATTCAAACTTTCATTTTTTGGGGTCAAAAACCACCAAAGGGGTTAACCTTTCGTTTTTTTCAAAAATCTTAAAAATTTTAGGTGGTCTATTTATTAGTTTATTCGACGTATTTTAATGCCTGCATATAAAAAAAACAACCTGGGCCTGGCGGAGAGCTCCAAAGTCAACCAAAACGCAAATCAAACATTGGAACTTTAAAGCTGCATAAAACGAAAAATATCATACTTGAGGAAATTCTGACTGCGCCATTCTAATTTTCTCAACAATTTGCATAAGAAACCGCAAAAATTTTAGCTAAATTCAAACTTTCATTTTTTGGGGTCAAAAAACACCAAAGGGGTTAACCTTTCGTTTTTTTCAAAAATCTTAAAAATTTTAGGCGGTCTTTTTATTAGTTTATTCGACGTATTTTAATGCCTGCATATAAAAAAAAAAACCTGGGCCTGGCGGGAGAGCTCCAAAGTCAACTAAAACGCAAATCAAACATTGGAACTTTAAAGCTGCATAAAACGAAAAATATCATACTTGAGGAAATTCTGACTGCGCCATTCTAATTTTCTCAACAATTTGCATAAGAAACCGCAAAAATTTTAGCTAAATTCAAACTTTCATTTTTTGGGGTCAAAAAACACCAAAGGGGTTAACCTTTCGTTTTTTCAAAAATCTTAAAAATTTTAGGTGGTCTATTTATTAGTTTATTCGACGTATTTTAATGCCTGCATATAAAAAAAACAACCTGGGCCTGGCGGAGAGCTCCAAAGTCAACCAAAACGCAAATCAAACATTGGAACTTTAAAGCTGCATAAAACGAAAAATATCATACTTGAGAAAATTCTGACTGCGCCATTCTAATTTTCTCAACAATTTGCATAAGAAACCGCAAAAATTTTAGCTAAATTCAAACTTTCATTTTTTGGGGTCAAAAAACACCAAAGGGGTTAACCTTTCGTTTTTTTCAAAAATCTTAAAAATTTTAGGTTGTCTTTTTATTAGTTTATTCGACGTATTTTAATGCCTGCATATAAAAAAAACAACCTGGGCCTGGCGGGAGAGCTCCAAAGTCAACTAAAACGCAAATCAAACGTTGGAACTTTAAAGCTGCATAAAACGAAAAACATCATACTTGAGGAAATTCTGACTGCGCCATTCTAATTTTCTCAACAATTTGCATAAGAAACCGCAAAAATTTTAGCTAAATTCAAACTTTCATTTTTTGGGGTCAAAAAACACCAAAGGGGTTAACCTTTCGTTTTTTTCAAAAATCTTAAAAATTTTAGGTGGTCTATTTATTAGTTTATTCGACGTATTTTAATGCCTGCATATAAAAAAAACAACCTGGGCCTGGCGGGAGAGCTCCAAAGTCAACTAAAACGCAAATCAAACATTGGAACTTTAAAGCTGCATAAAACGAAAAATATCATACTTGAGGAAATTCTGACTGCGCCATTCTAATTTTCTCAACAATTTGCATAAGAAACCGCAAAAATTTTAGCTAAATTCAAACTTTCATTTTTTGGGGTCAAAAAACACCAAAGGGGTTAACCTTTCGTTTTTTTCAAAAATCTTAAAAATTTTAGGCGGTCTTTTTATTAGTTTATTCGACGTATTTTAATGCCTGCATATAAAAAAAACAACCTGGGCCTGGCGGGAGAGCTCCAAAGTCAACTAAAACGCAAATCAAACATTGGAACTTTAAAGCTGCATAAAACGAAAAATATCATACTTGAGGAAATTCTGACTGCGCCATTCTAATTTTCTCAACAATTTGCATAAGAAACCGCAAAAATTTTAGCTAAATTCAAACTTTCATTTTTTGGGGTCAAAAAACACCAAAGGGGTTAACCTTTCGTTTTTTCAAAAATCTTAAAAATTTTAGGTGGTCTATTTATTAGTTTATTCGACGTATTTTAATGCCTGCATATAAAAAAAACAACCTGGGCCTGGCGGGAGAGCTCCAAAGTCAACTAAAACGCAAATCAAACATTGGAACTTTAAAGCTGCATAAAACGAAAAATATCATACTTGAGGAAATTCTGACTGCGCCATTCTAATTTTCTCAACAATTTGCATAAGAAACCGCAAAAATTTTAGATAAATTCAAACTTTCATTTTTTGGGGTCAAAAAACACCAAAGGGGTTAACCTTTCGTTTTTTTCAAAAATCTTAAAAATTTTAGGTGGTCTATTTATTAGTTTATTCGACGTATTTTAATGCCTGCATATAAAAAAAACAACCTGGGCCTGGCGGAGAGCTCCAAAGTCAACCAAAACGCAAATCAAACATTGGAACTTTAAAGCTGCATAAAACGAAAAATATCATACTTGAGAAAATTCTGACTGCGCCATTCTAATTTTCTCAACAATTTGCATAAGAACCGCAAAAATTTTAGCTAAATTCAAACTTTCATTTTTTGGGGTCAAAAAACACCAAAGGGGTTAACCTTTCGTTTTTTTCAAAAATCTTAAAAATTTTAGGTTGTCTTTTTATTAGTTTATTCGACGTATTTTAATGCCTGCATATAAAAAAAACAACCTGGGCCTGGCGGGAGAGCTCCAAAGTCAACTAAAACGCAAATCAAACGTTGGAACTTTAAAGCTGCATAAAACGAAAAACATCATACTTGAGGAAATTCTGAGTGCGCCATTCTAATTTTCTCAACAATTTGCATAAGAAACCGCAAAAATTTTAGATAAATTCAAACTTTCATTTTTTGGGGTCAAAAAACACCAAAGGGGTTAACCTTTCGTTTTTTTCAAAAATCTTAAAAATTTTAGGTGGTCTTTTTATTAGTTTATTCGACGTATTTTAATGCCTGCATATAAAAAAACAACCTGGGCCTGGCGGGAGAGCTCCAAAGTCAACTAAAACGCAAATCAAAAATTGGAACTTTAAAGCTGCATAAAACGAAAAATATCATACTTGAGGAAATTCTGACTGCGCCATTCTAATTTTCTCAACAATTTGCATAAGAAACCGCAAAAATTTTAGCTAAATTCAAACTTTCATTTTTTGGGGTCAAAAAACACCAAAGGGGTTAACCTTTCGTTTTTTTCAAAAATCTTAAAAATTTTAGGTGGTCTTTTTATTAGTTTATTCGACGTATTTTAATGCCTGCATATAAAAAAAACAACCTGGGCCTGGCGGGAGAGCTCCAAAGTCAACTAAAACGCAAATCAAACATTGGAACTTTAAAGCTGCTTAAAACGAAAAATATCATACTTGAGGAAATTCTGAGTGCGCCATTCTAATTTTCTCAACAATTTGCATAAGAAACCGCAAAAATTTTAGCTAAATTCAAACTTTCATTTTTTGGGGTCAAAAAAACACCAAAGGGGTAAATCTTTCGTTTTTTTCAAAAATCTTAACAAATTTAAGTGGTCTTTTTATTAGTTTATTGGACGTATTTTAATGCCTGCATATAAAAAAAAAACAACCTGGGCCTGGCGGGAGAGCTCCAAAGTCAACTAAAACGCAAATCAAAAATTGGAACTTTAAAGCTGCATAAAACGCAAAATATCATACTTGAGGAAATTCTGACTGCGCCATGGAATACCCCCCAGTGCATCTTAATCTCGTGATCTACGGTTTAAACTGTGTAGTCGGTGTAATCTCGAAATTATCAGTAATACTGTAATCCTTGCGATCCATGTGGTCAGGTGCTAGGCTGAGGATCCTGCTTTTGCGGTAACTTCGGGGTATTTCTTAGATAAGTGTTGTAAAAGGAGTATCTGCTATCTTTTGATAGTTCTCACAATCGAAAATTTACACTTTTACTTTTTTGAAAATTTTATTAGTGTAATTAATAGTTCATAATTTCAGGGAGGCTTCCGATGTATTACTACTTTAATTTCTATGTATTGTACAAAAAATGAAGAATCATCAGGACTAGAAGGGGCAAAAGACTAAAAACTTGAGATGGGTTGTGTTCACGTTAAGGTCGGCGGGTCGAATCGTAAAAAATGTAATGGGTCTTTTTATTAGCTAAATCGACGATTTCGATGCCTACTGCTCGAAACACCCTCCCGGGGCTTCACCGAAGCACTCAAAACCGTGCAAAATAGAGAAATAAGTTGATGGCAAATTCACCCCGTATTTGTTACGTTTAAGCCCACATGAAATAAAAAATATCATACTTGCAAGAAATCTGCCTACGGCATTCGAATTTTCTGCCCGAACTACGTAAGAAAAAGTGAAAAAAGCTTCCGATTTCCAATTTTCATTTTATTTTATTAAAATACAGATTCCATTAGGTTATTGGTTATTGCTAAGGTTACCACGCGTCTCGATTTGGTCGGGACAGTCTTTTCTTTTACACTGCTGTCCCGATTTTTTTGTCATGCAAGTCGAGACACATAAATGTCCCGATTTTCAGAATTTCTAGAAAACTGAAAATGTTAGTTTATTAAATGTAAGCACTTTTCTACTTTTAGTATATGTGACTTGCCCACGTTCGTAGCTCGCAATTGATCTGTCTACATCTACATCATAGTATATATTATATTTGTTTAATCTATTCATGCGCGTCAGTAGTAGACAGATAAAAGTATCCTCTTGTAAATTAGTGAGAAAACCGCTGTCGTCTGGGTAATATCAGCAATGGTTATTGTGTCGCATAAACAAAGAAAGAGTGCTGTAACGGTAAATTGAACATTTTGAAGCTGTTTTTTGTCATACAAAAATCATTTTACAATAAAACTTTTTAGACATTTTTTGTTGCAAATTTCATTGTCTTCAATTTTGTTTATATACATTTTTCTATTTTGTCGTACCGTTTCCGAGATATACTCGTAGACGACAATATTTTTTTAATTTTACAGAGTTTTATTTAAGTCACTGTAACTCGAAAACGGTGCGACGAAATAAAAAAATGTATATAAACAAAATTGAAGGTCATGAAATTTTCAACAAAACATCTCTAAAATGTTTTACTGTAAAATCGATTTTTATATGAAAAAAAACCGGCTTCAAAATGTTCAATTTACATTGGTAAATTCGAGTAACTGCACTTGCACATTTGAAAACCTGAAAATTCGACGCCTGAATTTTGACAATTTATAACTTTTGATTTAATCGCTGATAAAAAAAAAATTTTATCTGCGGCACTTTTTTTTATTTTTACCCCCCCCCCCCCCCTCCCCGATAAGCCAAATCCACTCCTATGTATGATAACTTTAGGTTATTCGTATCCTGTATAAAAATTATCGTAATAAATCGGCTGGTAAATATTTTGATTTACATTCCCGCAATGTATAATGTGAATAATTACCAAAACATTTGATGAAGATCTATAAATAAAATGCTCAGGTACACTTACCTGAGCGTAGGTGACATCGCTAGAATTTGAATTTTACCTATCCTTGTCTAGCGCGTTGCCTTGGAGATAAAACAAAAACTAAAATCATGGCCGAAGCTACAATGGAAGAAGGTACGTGAGTACAAGACTTAATTATTTAACATAATCTTAAGACGATTGCAAATAACAATTTTTTGTTAACATTTCACACAAAAACTTCAACCATTCGGTGACAATATTTTAACGTTCAATTTGAAGTGAAGGCAACCTAACAAGTGTTTGTTGAATTCTCGGAAATCGGTTATCGTAACCTAACATAGCTGTAAAGTTATTTTTGGTTTATTATTTAAATATTGTTGTTAATTTAAATTATCGATAATTAACTGTGGAGGAATTCTAAAGTTTGGTCGTGAAAACCTGACATGTGTCACTTTGACATTTCGAAGATTTGGAAGTGGCTGGCGTAGGTGTCATTTGACGTTTTGACACATTTTTGGGATAAACATTACCCACAGTTGACCAAATTTGGAATATTGTGGGTACACTTGTATTTCCAAAGTCGCAGTATTTTACAGTTTAACAATTGTATGAGCAGTTTTTGAGGAAACTGTCGCGAATCATTGAATAAGTAACACCTGATCGTAATTAGCAGTTTGTTAAACATAAAAATTTATGTAATATTGCCATAAACTAATAATTTATGTTGACAATACCCGTTCACCTTCGAGTTTATGTCGAACAAACATAGTTTGTCTTCAGTTGTGTCTCAATTTATGTTTTGGTGCTTCGAGGTGAAGTGCGAATGAAAGCCCCATCAGAAGATTTTGAAAAAGATCGTAAGTCAGTTGTTATTTGCAAAATTCCGAAAGTAACCTTCAGGTATCTAAATGCTAATAAGATTTACGTAACATACATTTGCATGCAATTTGTGTCTTCATTAGCATCTTTTCCAAAGTTTGTCAACAAAATTATTTTGTAAGTTTCTGGACGATCAAGACCAGAGGAAATGCACTCCGATATCTTCTTATTTTTATTGTCTAATTTTAAAAGTGGTGCTCTTATAAATAGACGTGTTAATTAAGCATCAAAAATAGGAACTTTGTAACTTGTGTTTCATTTCTTGAGATTTATGTGAGCGCAATGGGTGAGCTGTGTTTTAAGGATAAAGTGTTTTCCAAATTCAACATTTTTTCAAAAAAAAATTCTGAAGGTAAATTCATTTTTATTATCATTTAGCCTTATCGATTTTAGTCAACACAACTTTTCTTTTTTGTTGCCATAGAAGGCTTTTATTGACCAAAGATGAAACCAAGGGTTGTTTTCAAGTCAAGGGTGACTCAAGAAAATCAAATATTCCTTAATAATTCAATATCTGCAATTATCTGAGCGTTTTTGTTATAAATATTTTTTGTAAAAATTATTAATAATTTATTTTCAAATTTTGGAAAAAATTATCCCGTCGGGAAATAAGGGTTCAATGAACTTGGCGTAAATTCTGTATATGGGGGACGTTTGTTTTGCAATTCTACCAAATACACAAGCAGCTGATTATTACAAAAACTAGGCCAGATATCAAATTGTTTCGTTTAGTATTTTGATTAAAGACAAATGCGAAATTTTCAATAAATAATATTAAGTAATTAGAGCTTTCATGTTTTTAGAAACACAGGCGTCGAATTTTCAGGTTTTCAAATGGGTAGTTTTTTTCAATACCCATGTTCCCACATTTTACCGTTTCACTTCACACTTCACTCTCCTAAAATAAAAATTTGTAAGTAGGCAACTACGGTGATTTTACAGCAAAACTTTTTAGAGATTTTTTGTTGCAAATTTCATTACCTTCAATTTTGTTTATATACATTTTTTTATTTCGTCGCACCGTTTTCGAGTTACAGTGACTTAAATAAACCTCTGTAAAATTAAAAAATATGGTCGTCTACGAGTATATCTCGGAAACGGTACGACAAAATAGAAAAATGTATATAAACAAAATTGAAGACAATGAAATTTCTAACAAAATATGTCTAAATAGTTTCGTTGTAAAATTGATTTTTGTATGACAAAAAACGGCTTCAAAATCTTAAATTTACATTGGTAACATAAGAGTGTCACCGAGTTCTTATTCTAGTCACTTTATTTAACATAAAAAATTATTTTGAAAACTAAAAAAAAAATCTGTCGTGTCCGGGGTGTCGGGACAAAAAAATAAATTGTTCACTGGGGGGTATTCCATACCCCCCAGACCCCCCGGTTTGCCTACCATTATCTTTATCTATGCGTTACAGTAACCATTGCTGAAGGATATACCATATTGCCCAGACGACAGCGGTTTTCTCACTTACCTATGTTCCCACATTTTAACGTTTCACTCCACTCTCCTAATAAAAATTTGTAAGTAGGCAAGTACGGTGACTCGAATAAAACTCTGATACTCCAATGTAAACTGAACATTTTGAAGCAGCTTTTTTCATATAAAAATCGATTTTACAGCAAAACCTTTTCGAGATGTTTTGTTGTAAATTTCATGACCTTTAATTTTGTTTATATACATTTTTTTATTTCGTCGCACAGTTTTCGAGTTCCAGTGACTTACATAAAACTCTGTAAAATTAAAAAAATATTGTCGTCTACGAGTTAATCTCGGAAACGGTACGACAAAATAGAAAAATGTATATAAACAAAATTGAAGACAATGAAATTTGCAACAAAAAATGTCTAAATAGTTTTTTTGTAAAATTGATTTTTGTATGACAAAAACGGCTTCAAAATGTTCAATTTACATTAGTAACATAGGAGTGTCACCGAAAGTTATTTTGAAAATAAAAGTGTCTGGGAGATATGGACCAAAAATAAACCGTGCACTGGGGGGTATTCCATACCCCCCAGACCCCCCGGTTTAAATGCCGCTACAGAACTCTTTCTGTATCTATGCGATACAGTAACCATTGCTGATATCACCCAGACGACAGCGGTTTTCTCACTAGTCTATAAGAGGATACTTTTATCTGCTGTCTACTACTGACGCGCATGAATAGATTAAACAAATATACTATGATGTAGATGTAGACAGATCAGTTGCGTCTGGTTGCGAGCTATAAGTAAAAAAGTGCTTACATTTAATAAATTAATATTTTCAGTTACATGACAAAAAAATCGATGCAGCAGTGTAAGACAAAGGACTGTCCCGACCAAATCGGGACGTGTGGTAATCTTACGTAAACCTTTTACTGTAGTATCAGAAGAAAGGTTTCTAGTTGTCTACAATAAATTCAAACCGGAACATTTCTCAAAAATCAAAAACCTTTAAATTGGCCGTTTCCTGTACATCCCACACCCAAAATAGATAAGATCAAAATTAAAGTAGATAAAATTCTGCTTCCAAATTTAAAAAAAATATTTTTCTAGTAGATGTACATCTTTTCCGACAGTAATTCATAAATCGTCAACTGTAATTCAGATTTGCCACTTGATATTCAGAAATCGTCAATTGTAATTCAGATTTCAGTCGCTTAGATGCAAAAGCCGACATGTCAAAACGTTTTTAGAAAGGAGATTAATTCTATTCTAGCAATTAATTCTTAAAGGCTTCTGACTACCCCAGATTTTATCAATTGATTTTCATATTTTGATCTATGGGTAGGAAACTATGCTAAAAAAAATCATTGCTTAATTCGGTTAGATAAAGATTTTGTGAGTTTTTCTGCATTATCTAGTTATATATTTCACTGGACTTGTCGGGTTTTGCATTTAAGCGACTGATTTGTCAAATGATATTCAGAAACCGTCAACTGTAATTCAGATTTGTCAACTGATAACAACTTAGCGGCTGACTGGCATATCGTCCATTGCTGTCCAACTGGCAAATCTGAATTACAGTTGACGATTTTTGAAAATCAGTTGCTAAATCTGAATTACAATTGACGTTTTCTGAATAGCACTTGATCTTTTCTAAATTACAGCTGCAAAAGGTGTAGTTTTTGAGATATAGCCTCTCTTAGAATCCCGATTTTATTGTCACTTATTCAATTTTTGCACATTAAAAACTACCTTTTTTTAGGCAAAATCAGTACTCTATAAAGGGCCATATCTCGGAAATTAGTTAGACTGGAACAATAGTTTTTTACCATTTTACCCAGAATTGTATCTACTTTAATTTTGATATAATCAATTTTGGGTCTAGGATGCTTTAAGAACCTTAAGGCGTTTTGGAAGTAAAGTGGCCAGTGGCGGCTGGTACGAGAAGGGTAATTGGGCGCCGGCCTTCCCAAAGCAGAAATACAAATTCCTTTATATTTATTTTTATTATTATACTAATATTACTTCCTCTATAGCAGATGTTCAAGTGCGATTTATTCGACTGAGAATAATAGAACAAGTGACACTTTAACTGTAACATCTGCTATAGAAAATATTTAAATCTCTGTTTTGTTAAACCAAATAATGAAATCTACCATTAGTTGTAGACGTGGGCGACAAATTAATACCATGTGGGATATGCGGTCGCACATTTTTACCAGTTCCATTAACAAAACACTCCAAAGTATGCCAGCGCAACGCGTCGCGCAAACGAAAAGTATTTGATTCCCTAAAACAGCGCATCGAAGGTACCGAACTTGCGCCATTCCATCAGACTTCTTACTTGAAACGCAGCCAGCCACCAGTACCAGCAGTGACTCAGCCAAGTTCGACCACGACGATAGTAAAAAAAGAGGCATGCAAATGGAGAGAAAAGCACGTGGAATTGATCAGCACAATTAGAGCGGCCAGAGGTTGTCATTGTTAAGTTGTTAACGTTCAAAGCTAATATCTCTTCTTTTTAGGTTCATCGGAAGATATGCCTAACTCACCGAAACCAGTTGTAACCAGCGCAAAAGTGGGAAGCGAAAAGTGTCCTACCTGCGACAGATTCTTTGGCATCAGAGCGTTTGACCGGCATGTGGAGTGGTGCAAGGATCGCCAACATCGAGTGCAAAGATCGCCGGCGGAGGTGCTGATGGCGAAAGAGAGACTCGATGCCAGAATCAACTACCGAGTTCCGTTACCCAATAAATCGAAACGCACACTTATTCGGGATAAATATTCGCCTGTGGCCGGAAGCAGAAGCGAATCCGTTACCAGCCTTAAAAGCGTCAGCTGTTCCAATTTACAACGAAGTCCTAGTATCAGAAAACCCACTAATGCAAATCAAAAAAAGGCTGAGAAACCAAAATGCGAGGACGATGGTGAAGTAATGTTGAGTACCCCTGCTAAAAAACAAGAGAAAAGTGTGCCAAAGCAGCCCATAACGCCTGTCCTTGGAGGTACTAAGAGGTGAGTTGTTTTCGTGTTTTGTTTCTTCTCTGCAAAACAAATGAAGAGTTTTTTGTAAGGAAAAAGGAAAGAGGTAAAATAGCTTTACTAATTTCTTTTTAACCTGTATAAGCCATTTCCTTCTCCTTACAATGTCTTGAATCGAATTAACATTAAGCTGACCCTCTTTCCTTTTTCCCTTAGTCCTTGCCCAATCCCAATAAATACCCGCAAGAAATTAAACACTCTAGAAGTTAACGATGGCTTTGAAGGTATAACTGTTAAGTCAATGAAAAAAGAAGACGTGAATGATAATCAATCTAAAAAGATGTTGACGTGGAAAGATACTGTCAATAGTTCTAAAACCGAAAAGACTGTCAAAACCAAATCGGAAGGGAAAAATCAGAAAGGAAATATGCCTCAAGTAACCTCGCCTCTGAATCCGGCCTTCACTCAAAACTTGGAAGCAAATTTGAAAAGCAACGAAATCAAAACGGAAAAAATAACTTTCAAGTATCTAAAGAAGAATAAAGACAAAATGATGAGAAGTCAGTTATCTCCAGAAAGTTTAAGTGAATTAAATTTCGAAGGTTCAAATTCAAAATTTGTTAAAATCAAAATTGGAAATAATTTTAAATCAAAATTAGAGAGCTCCTCCAGTGAATTGTGTTTGGAGAGTAAAGTGGAAAACTCGAAGGAAACTTTCGGAAGCCCTATTTTGAATAAACAAAAGAAGAATGCAAAATTTTTTAATGTAAAGGATAGAAGAACCCTTTTGGAGAGTAAAAGTGAGCTGAGTTTAGAGAATAAAATTGGAAGTCCAATTTTGAATAAGCCGAAGAAGAGTTTGAAAGTTTTTAGTGTTAAAGATAGCAAAACCTTTTCCGGGAAGGATTTGGAGACTTCAAGTGAATTGAGTTTGGTTAGTGAGATTGAAGATCATAAGGAAATGTTTTTGAATAAGAAATTGAAAAGTCCACTTTTGAATGTGAAAGCGGGAATAAAAACCGCTTTAGAGAGTGCAAGTGAGTTGAATTTAAGCGGTAAACTTGAAGACTCGAAAGAAACTATCGGAAGCTGCAGTTTAAATAAAAGCAGCAGGAGTCCACAAGTCTTGAATGTGAAGACCGGCAAAAAAACTTCAACTTCATGTGAGATTGCTTTCGAGAGTGCAAGTGAGTTGAGCTTAAACGACAAGCTTGAAGACCCAGATGATACATTTGGAAGTGACTTTTTAAATAATAAAACGAAAAAATCGGAGGAAGATATTGCAACCTCGAAGGACGAAGCTTTAAAAAGCATAAGTGAATTGAGTTTAGACAGCCGAATAGAAAACATAAGCAATAGTGATAAACTGAAAATAGGTCCAAAATTTTCTTATGGTCAAATTGGAAAAAGTTGGAAACCCAATATCAGTATAAGTGAGTTGAGTTTGGATGCCAAAATAGAAGACGTGAGTTACATTGCAAGTGAAAAATGTATAGACGATTTCGTGGATGATCAAAAGTCGAAACCAAATATTGAAGATTTCGATGATCCCGAAGAATTCAAAACTACATTTGATACGAAACCAATAATTTCACCAACATCTGATTTAGATAAAGATATAATCAAGACTGATCAAAGCGATTGCGATGAGGATTTTAATTTTGTAAAAATGTACGATAAGAACAAACTGATAAATTCCAAAATATTTACAGACGTTTTGGAGGTTTGCAATACTGAAAAACACGTTAGAAAATTATCTGCTGACTCAATAGAAAGAAGTTGTTGCTCTAAAGACAACAATCCAAACCATCCAATTGAAAACAGTCATTTAGAAGAATTGAGTTGTTCTAGTACTTCATTGGCAGACTCAAAAATTTCCAATGGCTTTGAAGACTCGAAAGATTTAGATGTAATTCCCCCGGAAGACGACGAGACGTTTATGGAAAATATTGATTCCTTCATCCAAATTTATGAGTCGAATGTTGGGGAAAAGTGCGTTGACGACGACGCTCTGTCCATTTCAAGTTGTTCACAAGCCTACGTAGACAGCATTGAAAATGAAAAGGATTGGAAGCATTCGGAAAATGGAAGTGTCAGCGAAATTTTAGACGAAGAGGCTAGCGATGTTGTGGTTTGGCACAAGCCATCCTGTACAATCGAAATTGAAAGTCTGAGTGGTGACGATGTTAATAACTGGAACGAAGCGCTCAGCGTTGCGCGCGTCGAAAGTTCTCTCATGAAGAGTTTTAGTGATGTTTGCTTAAGTATGTCCAAGACGGAGAAACCCAGCTTCAACACTTTTTCAGAAACCGACCTCACGAAGCTTGGCAATGATGAGCTAACTTCCGATCGCATTTTGGAACTTGCTGGGGAGCAATTTTTAAAGTTGCTTAAAGACGATGACCCTCTGCAGTCCGGCCAAGAAAGCAGTAAAAGTTCAAATGTGGAATCCTCTCCTAAGAAAAAAATAAAAGTTCTTGACGAATCTGATGAGCAGAGTTTTGATTTTAATGAAACCGAAGAAATAGAAGATATCGACGACAATGAGACAGCTATTGGAAATAATGAGGAAAGTATTGGTGATAATGAAGAAGATAACCAGGAAGATTTTGATAATAGCAAAACAAGTTTCGATCTTGACGAAGTTGAAAGAACCGTAGCTGAAAATTTGGAGTTACAAGCGAATTATTTGGCCGATAAGCTTTGTGGCGAGGAAGTTTTAATTAAGATATCGGAGAAAAAACCTGTTGGGTTGTCTCCAAGGCTAATTAACATAGTCAACTCGATCGTTTACGAAACCGAGTGCTTAACGACGTATCAAGATTTTGAATGCCAAGATGTAATTACGATATCCAAAGATCATTGCAGGAAATTGTTGACTTTGGATCCGTCTTCATTAGAGATTTCCAAATGCACTAAGTTTCCAGATATTGGTGGGAATAAAAAAAATTGCATTCGTCAAAAACAGGAAGAGGGTAAAAAATTTAGTCTACCGCCTATTAAAGCAAAAATTGCAAGCAAAATTCCAGTTCCAAAACACGGAGATAGTTTACAACGTGGCGAATGGATTACTTTGCCCGAAATAAAAGCCCAAAGGTGATATAGACGTGGCTTTTGTGCGATTGCTTACGTTTTCTTTAGCTGAAGTAATCGCCCGAAAACTAAGTTTGGGGAAGTACCTAATAGTGTGTGAAAGAATCCTTTCCTTTCCTTCTACTCGAACCATCTCAATTTTTGGTTTTCTTCAAGGGGTAAATATCTTGGAAATCACTAGAATTTTGTGGAAATCCCCGGAGTTCCATCGAAATCTTTGGATTTCCTAGTCATGTACAATATGTTACGGTCAATGCTGACACTCCGGCTATTAACATAAATGGCCGGACAATAACGACCGTAACATAATATATCATATATAACAAAATTTTCGAGATATTTGCCCCTTGGTTTTCTTTCACTAATATATTTTTCCGCTTTGTTCTAATCAATCTGCAACCTTCCAGCGCTGATGAATCGAATTACGATCCGTTTGTTACTGCTAAACGTCAATTAATGGAACTCTTGGAAGAGTTTGATGATTTTGAATCAGGCATCACGAAATCGTCAATCAAACCTGTAAAACATCGACCTTACACTTCGTCCACGGTGAAACCGACGGAAAATCCGCGAATCAAAGTTACAAAATCTGCAGACGATTCAAAGCATAAACGAGCGTCCGTTATAGATCCACCGGTAAATTTCCAAGATTGCGATAACGTGGAGAACTTAAAAAACATGCTGGCGTTAAACGATTTCGAATTGATGGAGTCTTTAGTTAATCAAAATTGTTTGAACGATAACTTCGACCTGGAATATCCAAATGGCACGAGTCCCATAAAGAACGACAGCGACGACAGCTATGAGTTGGATTTTTCGAACAAAAACATTTTTCCACAAATCGACGAGCGCCACATTTTAAACGTTCAAGAATGCAAATACAACGACGATTCTCCGTCCATTGATCCTAGATTGATCAACGAAAACGATAATTTGACCATACCAAAAAATTTAGACATGAATCATCGTTCTTTACATTCTAGCAACGATAATGTGGCCAATGTTGAGGAAAAAGATAACTACAATAATTTTAAGTTAAACAACAAAAAGAAATATTTGAGGGCAAAAAGTAAATTAAATGAAAAAGATAAAACGACTGTAACTTCCAGTTTTGGTGCCGCCAAAAATATATCGAGTGCCGACAGAAAGAAAAACTTGTCTGTGTTAAAAAAATCCATACCGCTTGCAGATCCGGTCAAACCTAAAAATTTAAGAAATAAACAAGACGTCCAAGATTATTTCGACCAACAGGATAAAAAAACCTTCCAGAAAAATCACACCAACAATAAGGTTTTCATAGAAGAACAGGTAGGTAAATTTGATGCTGTGGAAGGTGAAATTTCATTTGGCTCTGTTGCAGGTTCCTCATATTAATAAAAATTCGGGTGACAATGTGGAAGAACTTTTTCCCGTCGACGATATCTTGTACGAAGAGTACAAGAAGTTCGAGGACCTCTACATGAAGGAAAAAAGAATGAAGGAAGTTGCCACCGAACAAGGATTAAACCAAGTTGCCTCAGATTCTGCATACAGCAGGTAAGAAATCTCCCCTCCGTATTTAAATTAACTGCGACATTACTCAGCTTTTAGTGAACCACCCCTGTTTTTTTTTTTTCAAAATTAAATTAAATTCTCTATTGTAACGTTTTACTATAGCCTCAGCAGGAAAACAACACCAAAAGTTAGAGCAAGGTTAACAAAGTTGACGCCTTTACTGCGCCAAGATTCAAATCCATCCGACCTTTCACCTTCTAGGGAGTTCGACACGTCGCCGACGTTTGATTCTGGAGCAAACCATCGAATGTCGAAGTTTTGTCACGAATGTGGAAACAAATATCCGATAAATGCAGCAAAGTTCTGCGTGGAATGTGGTGTCAGGAGACTGGTTTTGTGATACAAAAGCACAGGACAGTTTGTGATAATTTATATACGGCAGATTTTATTTAATTTTTGTGAATATTTTTTCATGTAAGTTTTATCTCTTTACCTTTGTTATGTAAGTCCACGATTTTTTGATCTGGGTTTTAATTTAAAAAAAATGTACCTACTAATTTCACTAATCTCTCTTTCGTTTTTACGATCGTCTAACCTTCCATTAAAATCAGGTGTAATTTTAATGTGTGCTTACCTACGTAGAGTTTAGGAAGTTGAAGTAACAAAACAGTATTTTCTCATCACGTCAAGTTTAAGAGTGAAATTTTGTTGTTATTGTTGTTTAAATTTATAATAAGTGCAATAATGATTTTTGTCCCCCTCCCCTACTCGTCTATAGTTATTGTATTTTAAAATAAAAATTCCGAAATAACTGGCTTGCTTTACCAAACCACTCAGTTGTTCTTCTCCCCACCGCTTCACCTCGAATAATAATTGTTCAATTTTATTGTGTGATAGTATAACTTCTGTTTTTGTTGTTACTTTTTGAATGTTTTTACTTAATTTAGTTTGTGATAGAGCAATGTTTTTAGTATTTGGTTTTCATTCCTAATTAGTTAATTAACTAGGATGACTAACAAGACTGAAAGTTATAATTTAGAATATTATGCAATTACCAAAATGCTAAATAAATTAATTTTTGCTTTACATTTTGTTTTATTTTATTTACAATAAGTATAGCTGGCAAAGTAAAAGTAAAATTCCAAATTATTGAAAACAAGAACGATTTGCGCTTAGCTCATTAAACCCACCTCTGCTTAAAAAGTGTCTTCCCTGACAATCCCCAATTTAGGTATCAAGCAACCATTCAATCTAATTGACGTTTGTCAGCGTCAATTTCCAAAATGAACGTTTTATCAAAAGCGATAATTTCAAAAATAGGTTTTCAAAAGAAAATATCTCCGAAGTACTTGCACATTGGGGTAAATCGTGGTGATGCAAAACGAAATACCGGTGGGTCAAGATCCTACCCGGTAATCGATCACGAATATGACGCTCTCGTTGTCGGGGCTGGTGGAGCAGGACTGCGAGCAGCTTTTGGACTCGTTTCTGAAGGTTTCAAAACTGCCGTCTTAACCAAAGTCTTTCCGACGAGATCGCACACCATCGCAGCACAAGGAGGAATTAACGCGGCTTTAGGTGACTGAAAATGTAATTTAACAGATTTGCAATTTAAGTATTTTTTTTCAGGAAATATGGAAGAAGATTCCTGGCAATGGCATATGTACGACACCGTAAAAGGATCCGATTGGCTTGGGGATCAAAACGCCATACATTACATGACGAGGGAAGCACCTCAAGCGGTGTACGAATTGGAAAATTTCGGAATGCCTTTTTCTCGAACGCAAGAAGGTAAAATTTACCAGCGCGCGTTTGGAGGGCAGTCATTGAAGTTTGGAAAAGGTGGACAGGCTCATCGGTGTTGTTGTGTTGCCGACAGAACTGGGCACAGTTTGTTGCACACTCTGTATGGAGAATCTCTTAAATATAATTGCAGTTATTTTATTGAGTATTTTGCCCTTGGTTTATTGATGGAGGGTGAAGATTGTCGAGGAGCGATGGCTCTGTCACTCAACGAGGGGATCCTTCATAGATTTCATGCTAAAAACACCGTAAACGTTAACGATTGGGATTTAAAGGTAAAGTTATTAAACCGTTTTTAGGTTTTAGCAACGGGCGGGTATGGAAGAGCGTACTTTTCATGCACCTCGGCCCACACGTGTACCGGAGATGGTAATGCTATGGTGACTCGAGCCGGACTACCAAATCAGGATTTGGAATTTGTGCAATTTCATCCAACCGGAATTTACGGGTCTGGTTGTCTCATGACTGAAGGTTGCAGGGGTGAAGGTGGTTACCTTGTGAATTCGCAAGGAGAGCGTTTCATGGAACGTTATGCTCCCGTCGCCAAAGATTTAGCGTCGAGAGATGTGGTTTCCAGAGCCATAACCATTGAAATTAGAGAAGGTGAATTCATTAGGTACAACATTACAAGAAAAAATTTCATAATCCCAAAATCGTTTCAGGTAGAGGAGTTGGAAAGGACAAGGATCACATGTATTTGCAACTGCATCATCTTCCTGCAGATAAACTGCAATCGAAGTTGCCTGGAATTTCAGAAACTGCCATGATTTTTGCAAACGTGGATGTTACAAAGGAACCTATTCCTATTTTACCGACAGTTCATTATAACATGGGCGGTATACCAACGAATTACAAAGGACAGGTTTTGAATGTAAAAGATGGACAAGATACAGTGGTAAATGGCCTTTATGCTGCGGGAGAATGCGGTTGTACCAGTGTGCACGGTGCAAATCGTCTAGGAGCAAACTCATTGCTGGACTTGGTGGTCTTCGGACGCGGGTGCGCAAAAACAATAGCCGCATTTAATAAACCGGGTGATAAAATTCCCCCAATGAAAGATGTAAGCTATGCTAGCTTTAATTTAAAATAATTTTAATGTGTCCTTTCCAGAACGCTGGTGAAGCTATTGTCGATAATTTAGAAACCTGTCGGAATTACAATGGCAACATTTCGACAGCAGCACTGCGTTTGGAGATGCAAAAGTCCATGCAAACAAATGCAGCTGTTTTTAGAACTGCAGAAACCTTACAGTTTGGGATGAAAGAGATAAAAAGATTGTTTAATCTTCAGAAGGATTTAAAAGTCACCGACCGTAGTCTTATTTGGAATTCTGACTTGGTGGAAACGTTAGAGCTTCAAAACCTGCTCATATGCGCAATCCAAACTGTTGTGGGTGCCGAAAATCGAAAAGAATCGAGAGGATCTCATGCAAGGGAAGATTTTAAAACCAGACTCGACGAGTATGATTACAGCAAGCCTATCGATTCTCAAGAACAGAAACCATTGAATGATCATTGGAGGAAACATACTCTAACCTACGTCAACCTAGCGAACGGTGAAGTTTCCATATCTTATCGTAAGGTGATAGATCGCACTTTGAATCAAGAGGTAGAAACCGTCCCACCCGCAATTAGAACTTATTGAATATTTTGTTGATTTTGGTTGCAGTCTGGTTTCAACAGCCGTTGCAATACCTAGAGCATACCTGAATGTAAAATAAAACTATTTAAGTGCACAAAAGTATTATTTACAATATTAAATTTGGAGCAACGGCAGTCATATTGGTTTTAGAGAGAAATCGCTGAGGAAATCTGGTGTAGAAAATCTTAGAAATACTACAGACAACCTCCACTCTATGAAGAAGTCGCAAGCAACTAGGAAGAAATGCAATCTCTCAGAAATCAACATATATTTTTAATATAACAAAAATATTATAATATCTAAGACAAATTCACTTCCGTATTTTAAAAAGTTATGACTATGAGTATTTAAATGCAACCAAGTGTATTAGCATATTGCCTTTTGATATCGATCGGAAATGTTTTCCCAATTTGCAATTTCAAATAATGCTTTTACGTAGTCTGCTCTAACATTTTTATACTGCAAATAGTAAGCATGCTCCCAAACGTCGATACCAAACAAAGGCACCAAACCTGTAGTAGCTAGAAGTGGATCTTGGTTTGCACACGCAGCTAATTTTAATCTCCTGCTGGTACGATCATAGCCCAACCAGGCCCATCCGGATCCTTGAATACCAACTGCCAGTGTGCATAATCTTTCCTTGAATTTTTCACATGAACCAAAGCTGCTATCAATTGCTTTAGTCAATGCTGGACTCATTTTGGTGGAACAAGGCGATAAGTTGCTCCAAAATATGCTGTGGTTTATGTGACCACCGCCGTTAAATTTGATTGCAGAACCCAACGCAATTATAGCACTACAATTTGACCGTCAGGTTTTTTAAGATGATGAAAGAAATTGTTCCTACCTGGTATCGCACTTTTCAATGGCAGCTTTCAACTGCTCTTCCGCTGCGTTCAAGTTGTTTACATAAGCTTGGTGATGTTTACAGTGATGCAGTTCCATTATTTCTCCACAAATTACGGGTTCCAAAGCTTCATATTCGTAGGGTAGTTTCGGTAAGGTATGTTTAGCTCGTACCGGTTTAGCTCTGTAAAAAGTTGGGTTAGGTTAGAATTTGCAATATTATTGCGTTAGGGTAAAGCAGAATTTACATACGCAATTGCAACACTGGCTAAACGACGAGCAATAAACATCTTTTTAAATATTTTTAACAGCAGACAAAATCGGTATCAGTAAACGTCAGTTGTGTAACAATTCGTTACCAACATAAAAATTGGTGATGTTTAGGTTAAGCGCAAAGTTTTCCTTCCAGGTGCGGACTGGCCAGAGGTGCTAGGTGCTAGAGCATCGCGGGCCTATCGGAATAAGGTGGACCTGGCCCTCTCAATTCCATAATCAAAATAGAAAACAGAATCGGATGTAACACCTTCGGTTGTGGTCATAATAGATCAATTATGCAAAAGTTCAAAGGAGATCGAAGAAAGCTATTTATCTAGGGGAAAGTGTTTTCAAATTTGTCATTGCAGAGGGCCCTTACAAATAAATATTATGCTTCGAGTCGCTTTTATCTTGATACAATAAGATCTGCAACTGAAATGGTTAAACCCCAGTTGATAACATTGACAATAAATAATCTGAAATGATTGCGTTTTCTTATGCAGATCGATGAGCAAATTGGAATTGGCCAGTCAGAATTTTATCAAATACGATATTTATCGTTTTATGCAGCTTTATAGTTCCAATTTTTGATTTGCATTTTAGTTGACTTTCGAGCTCTTCCGCCAGTCACAGGCTGTTTTTTTATATGCTGGCATTAAAATACATCGAATTAACTAATAAAAAGACAACATAACTTTTTTAAGATTTTTGAAAAAATCGAAAGGTTAACCCCTTTAATGACTTTTGACCCCAAAAAATGAAAGCTTGAATTTAGCTAAACTTTTTGCGTTTTCTTATGTAAATTAACGAGAAAATTAGAATGGCGCAGTCAGATTTTCCCCAAGTATGATATTTTTCGTTTTATGCTGCTTTAAAGTTCCAATTTTTGATTTGCAATTTAGTTCACTTACGAGCTGTTCCGCCAGTCCCTGGCTGTTTTTTTTATATGCTGGCATTAAAATACGTCGAATTAACTAATAAAAAGACAACATAAATTTTTTAAGGTTTTTGAAAAAAACGAAAGGTTAACCCCTTTGGTGACTTTTGACCCCAAAAAATGAAAGTTTGAATTTAGCTAAACTTTTTGCGTTTTCTTATGTAAATTAACGAGAAAATTAGAATGGCGCAGTCAGATTTTCCCCAAGTATGATATTTTTCGTTTTATGCTGCTTTAAAGTTCCAATTTTTGATTTGCAATTTAGTTCACTTACGAGCTGTTCCGCCAGTCCCTGGCTGTTTTTTTTATATGCTGGCATTAAAATACGTCGAATTAACTAATAAAAAGACAACATAAATTTTTTAAGGTTTTTGAAAAAAACGAAAGGTTAACCCCTTTGGTGACTTTTGACCCCAAAAAATGAAAGTTTGAATTTAGCTAAACTTTTTGCGTTTTCTTATGTAAATTAACGAGAAAATTAGAATGGCGCAGTCAGATTTTCCCCAAGTATGATATTTTTCGTTTTATGCTGCTTTAAAGTTCCAATTTTTGATTTGCAATTTAGTTCACTTACGAGCTGTTCCGCCAGTCCCTGCCTGTTTTTTTTATATGCTGGCATTAAAATACGTCGAATTAACTAATAAAAAGACAACATAAATTTTTTAAGGTTTTTGAAAAAAACGAAAGGTTAACCCCTTTGGTGACTTTTGACCCCAAAAAATGAAAGTTTGAATTTAGCTAAACTTTTTGCGTTTTCTTATGTAAATTAACGAGAAAATTAGAATGGCGCAGTCAGATTTTCCCCAAGTATGATATTTTTCGTTTTATGCTGCTTTAAAGTTCCAATTTTTGATTTGCAATTTAGTTCACTTACGAGCTGTTCCGCCAGTCCCTGGCTGTTTTTTTTATATGCTGGCATTAAAATACGTCGAATTAACTAATAAAAAGACAACATAAATTTTTTAAGGTTTTTGAAAAAAACGAAAGGTTAACCCCTTTGGTGACTTTTGACCCCAAAAAATGAAAGTTTGAATTTAGCTAAACTTTTTGCGTTTTCTTATGTAAATTAACGAGAAAATTAGAATGGCGCAGTCAGATTTTCCCCAAGTATGATATTTTTCGTTTTATGCTGCTTTAAAGTTCCAATTTTTGATTTGCAATTTAGTTCACTTACGAGCTGTTCCGCCAGTCCCTGGCTGTTTTTTTTATATGCTGGCATTAAAATACGTCGAATTAACTAATAAAAAGACAACATAAATTTTTTAAGGTTTTTGAAAAAAACGAAAGGTTAACCCCTTTGGTGACTTTTGACCCCAAAAAATGAAAGTTTGAATTTAGCTAAACTTTTTGCGTTTTCTTATGTAAATTAACGAGAAAATTAGAATGGCGCAGTCAGATTTTCCCCAAGTATGATATTTTTCGTTTTATGCTGCTTTAAAGTTCCAATTTTTGATTTGCAATTTAGTTCACTTACGAGCTCTTCCGCCATTCCCAGGCTGTTTTTTTATATGCTGGCATTAAAATACGTCGAATTAACTAATAAAAAGACAACATAAATTTTTTAAGATTTTTGAAAAAAACGAAAGGTTAACCCCTTTGGTGACTTTTGACCCCAAAAAATGAAAGTTTGAATTTAGCTAAACTTTTTGCGTTTTCTTATGTAAATTAACGAGAAAATTAGAATGGCGCAGTCAGATTTTCCCCAAGTATGATATTTTTCGTTTTATGCTGCTTTAAAGTTCCAATTTTTGATTTGCAATTTAGTTCACTTACGAGCTGTTCCGCCAGTCCCTGGCTGTTTTTTTTATATGCTGGCATTAAAATACGTCGAATTAACTAATAAAAAGACAACATAAATTTTTTAAGGTTTTTGAAAAAAACGAAAGGTTCACCCCTTTGGTGACTTTTGACCCCAAAAAATGAAAGTTTGAATTTAGCTAAACTTTTTGCGTTTTCTTATGTAAATTAACGAGAAAATTAGAATGGCGCAGTCAGATTTTCCCCAAGTATGATATTTTTCGTTTTATGCTGCTTTAAAGTTCCAATTTTTGATTTGCAATTTAGTTCACTTACGAGCTCTTCCGCCAGTCCCAGGCTGTTTTTTTTATATGCTGGCATTAAAATACGTCGAATTAACTAATAAAAAGACAACATAAATTTTTTAAGGTTTTTGAAAAAAACGAAAGGTTAACCCCTTTGGTGACTTTTGACCCCAAAAAATGAAAGTTTGAATTTAGCTAAACTTTTTGCGTTTTCTTATGTAAATTAACGAGAAAATTAGAATGGCGCAGTCAGATTTTCCCCAAGTATGATATTTTTCGTTTTATGCTGCTTTAAAGTTCCAATTTTTGATTTGCAATTTAGTTCACTTACGAGCTCTTCCGCCAGTCCCAGGCTGTTTTTTTTATATGCTGGCATTAAAATACGTCGAATTAACTAATAAAAAGACAACATAAATTTTTTAAGATTTTTGAAAAAAACGAAAGGTTAACCCCTTTGGTGACTTTTGACCCCAAAAAATGAAAGTTTGAATTTAGCTAAACTTTTTGCGTTTTCTTATGTAAATTAACGAGAAAATTAGAATGGCGCAGTCAGATTTTCCCCAAGTATGATATTTTTCGTTTTATGCTGCTTTAAAGTTCCAATTTTTGATTTGCAATTTAGTTCACTTACGAGCTGTTCCGCCAGTCCCTGGCTGTTTTTTTTATATGCTGGCATTAAAATACGTCGAATTAACTAATAAAAAGACAACATAAATTTTTTAAGGTTTTTGAAAAAAACGAAAGGTTAACCCCTTTGGTGACTTTTGACCCCAAAAAATGAAAGTTTGAATTTAGCTAAACTTTTTGCGTTTTCTTATGTAAATTAACGAGAAAATTAGAATGGCGCAGTCAGATTTTCCCCAAGTATGATATTTTTCGTTTTATGCTGCTTTAAAGTTCCAATTTTTGATTTGCAATTTAGTTCACTTACGAGCTGTTCCGCCAGTCCCTGGCTGTTTTTTTTATATGCTGGCATTAAAATACGTCGAATTAACTAATAAAAAGACAACATAAATTTTTTAAGGTTTTTGAAAAAAACGAAAGGTTAACCCCTTTGGTGACTTTTGACCCCAAAAAATGAAAGTTTGAATTTAGCTAAACTTTTTGCGTTTTCTTATGTAAATTTACGAGAAAATTAGAATGGCGCAGTCAGATTTTCCCCAAGTATGATATTTTTCGTTTTATGCTGCTTTAAAGTTCCAATTTTTGATTTGCAATTTAGTTCACTTACGAGCTCTTCCGCCATTCCCAGGCTGTTTTTTTATATGCTGGCATTAAAATACGTCGAATTAACTAATTGAAAGACAACATAAATTTTTTAAGATTTATGAGAAAAACGAAAGGTTAACCCCTTTGGTGACTTTTGACCCCAAAAAATGAAAGTTTGAATTTAGCTAAACTTTTTGCGTTTTCTTATGTAAATTAACGAGAAAATTAGAATGGCGCAGTCAGATTTTCCCCAAGTATGATATTTTTCGTTTTATGCAGCTTTAAAGTTCCAATTTTTGATTTGCAATTTAGTTCACTTACGAGCTGTTCCGCCAGTCCCTGGCTGTTTTTTTTATATGCTGGCATTAAAATACGTCGAATTAACTAATAAAAAGACAACATAAATTTTTTAAGGTTTTTGAAAAAAACGAAAGGTTAACCCCTTTGGTGACTTTTGACCCCAAAAAATGAAAGTTTGAATTTAGCTAAACTTTTTGCGTTTTCTTATGTAAATTAACGAGAAAATTAGAATGGCGCAGTCAGATTTTTCCCAAGTATGATATTTTTCGTTTTATGCTGCTTTAAAGTTCCAATTTTTGATTTGCAATTTAGTTCACTTACGAGCTGTTCCGCCAGTCCCTGGCTGTTTTTTTTATATGCTGGCATTAAAATACGTCGAATTAACTAATAAAAAGACAACATAAATTTTTTAAGGTTTTTGAAAAAAACGAAAGGTTAACCCCTTTGGTGACTTTTGACCCCAAAAAATGAAAGTTTGAATTTAGCTAAACTTTTTGCGTTTTCTTATGTAAATTAACGAGAAAATTAGAATGGCGCAGTCAGATTTTCCCCAAGTATGATATTTTTCGTTTTATGCTGCTTTAAAGTTCCAATTTTTGATTTGCAATTTAGTTCACTTACGAGCTCTTCCGCCATTCCCAGGCTGTTTTTTTATATGCTGGCATTAAAATACGTCGAATTAACTAATTAAAAGACAACATAAATTTTTTAAGATTTATGAGAAAAACGAAAGGTTAACCCCTTTGGTGACTTTTGACCCCAAAAAATGAAAGTTTGAATTTAGCTAAACTTTTTGCGTTTTCTTATGTAAATTAACGAGAAAATTAGAATGGCGCAGTCAGATTTTCCCCAAGTATGATATTTTTCGTTTTATGCTGCTTTAAAGTTCCAATTTTTGATTTGCAATTTAGTTCACTTACGAGCTCTTCCGCCAGTCCCTGGCTGTTTTTTTTATATGCTGGCATTAAAATACGTCGAATTAACTAATAAAAAGACAACATAAATTTTTTAAGGTTTTTGAAAAAAACGAAAGGTTAACCCCTTTGGTGACTTTTGACCCCAAAAAATGAAAGTTTGAATTTAGCTAAACTTTTTGCGTTTTCTTATGTAAATTAACGAGAAAATTAGAATGGCGCAGTCAGATTTTCCCCAAGTATGATATTTTTCGTTTTATGCTGCTTTAAAGTTCCAATTTTTGATTTGCAATTTAGTTCACTTACGAGCTGTTCCGCCAGTCCCTGGCTGTTTTTTTTATATGCTGGCATTAAAATACGTCGAATTAACTAATAAAAAGACAACATAAATTTTTTAAGGTTTTTGAAAAAAACGAAAGGTTAACCCCTTTGGTGACTTTTGACCCCAAAAAATGAAAGTTTGAATTTAGCTAAACTTTTTGCGTTTTCTTATGTAAATTAACGAGAAAATTAGAATGGCGCAGTCAGATTTTCCCCAAGTATGATATTTTTCGTTTTATGCTGCTTTAAAGTTCCAATTTTTGATTTGCAATTTAGTTCACTTACGAGCTGTTCCGCCAGTCCCTGGCTGTTTTTTTTATATGCTGGCATTAAAATACGTCGAATTAACTAATAAAAAGACAACATAAATTTTTTAAGGTTTTTGAAAAAAACGAAAGGTTAACCCCTTTGGTGACTTTTGACCCCAAAAAATGAAAGTTTGAATTTAGCTAAACTTTTTGCGTTTTCTTATGTAAATTAACGAGAAAATTAGAATGGCGCAGTCAGATTTTCCCCAAGTATGATATTTTTCGTTTTATGCTGCTTTAAAGTTCCAATTTTTGATTTGCAATTTAGTTCACTTACGAGCTCTTCCGCCAGTCCCAGGCTGTTTTTTTTATATGCTGGCATTAAAATACGTCGAATTAACTAATAAAAAGACAACATAAATTTTTTAAGATTTTTGAAAAAAACGAAAGGTTAACCCCTTTGGTGACTTTTGACCCCAAAAAATGAAAGTTTGAATTTAGCTAAACTTTTTGCGTTTTCTTATGTAAATTAACGAGAAAATTAGAATGGCGTAGTCAGATTTTCCCCAAGTATGATATTTTTCGTTTTATGCTGCTTTAAAGTTCCAATTTTTGATTTGCAATTTAGTTCACTTACGAGCTCTTCCGCCATTCCCAGGCTGTTTTTTTATATGCTGGCATTAAAATACGTCGAATTAACTAATTAAAAGACAACATAAATTTTTTAAGATTTATGAGAAAAACGAAAGGTTAACCCCTTTGGTGACTTTTGACCCCAAAAAATGAAAGTTTGAATTTAGCTAAACTTTTTGCGTTTTCTTATGTAAATTAACGAGAAAATTAGAATGGCGCAGTCAGATTTTCCCCAAGTATGATATTTTTCGTTTTATGCTGCTTTAAAGTTCCAATTTTTGATTTGCAATTTAGTTCACTTACGAGCTCTTCCGCCAGTCCCAGGCTGTTTTTTTTATATGCTGGCATTAAAATACGTCGAATTAACTAATAAAAAGACAACATAAATTTTTTAAGATTTTTGAAAAAAACGAAAGGTTAACCCCTTTGGTGACTTTTGACCCCAAAAAATGAAAGTTTGAATTTAGCTAAACTTTTTGCGTTTTCTTATGTAAATTTACGAGAAAATTAGAATGGCGCAGTCAGATTTTCCCCAAGTATGATATTTTTCGTTTTATGCTGCTTTAAAGTTCCAATTTTTGATTTGCAATTTAGTTCACTTACGAGCTGTTCCGCCAGTCCCTGGCTGTTTTTTTTATATGCTGGCATTAAAATACGTCGAATTAACTAATAAAAAGACAACATAAATTTTTTAAGGTTTTTGAAAAAAACGAAAGGTTAACCCCTTTGGTGACTTTTGACCCCAAAAAATGAAAGTTTGAATTTAGCTAAACTTTTTGCGTTTTCTTATGTAAATTAACGAGAAAATTAGAATGGCGCAGTCAGATTTTCCCCAAGTATGATATTTTTCGTTTTATGCAGCTTTAAAGTTCCAATTTTTGATTTGCAATTTAGTTCACTTACGAGCTGTTCCGCCAGTCCCTGGCTGTTTTTTTTATATGCTGGCATTAAAATACGTCGAATTAACTAATAAAAAGACAACATAAATTTTTTAAGGTTTTTGAAAAAAACGAAAGGTTAACCCCTTTGGTGACTTTTGACCCCAAAAAATGAAAGTTTGAATTTAGCTAAACTTTTTGCGTTTTCTTATGTAAATTAACGAGAAAATTAGAATGGCGCAGTCAGATTTTTCCCAAGTATGATATTTTTCGTTTTATGCAGCTTTAAAGTTCCAATTTTTGATTTGCAATTTAGTTCACTTACGAGCTGTTCCGCCAGTCCCTGGCTGTTTTTTTTATATGCTGGCATTAAAATACGTCGAATTAACTAATAAAAAGACAACATAAATTTTTTAAGGTTTTTGAAAAAAACGAAAGGTTAACCCCTTTGGTGACTTTTGACCCCAAAAAATGAAAGTTTGAATTTAGCTAAACTTTTTGCGTTTTCTTATGTAAATTAACGAGAAAATTAGAATGGCGCAGTCAGATTTTTCCCAAGTATGATATTTTTCGTTTTATGCTGCTTTAAAGTTCCAATTTTTGATTTGCAATTTAGTTCACTTACGAGCTGTTCCGCCAGTCCCTGGCTGTTTTTTTTATATGCTGGCATTAAAATACGTCGAATTAACTAATAAAAAGACAACATAAATTTTTTAAGGTTTTTGAAAAAAACGAAAGGTTAACCCCTTTGGTGACTTTTGACCCCAAAAAATGAAAGTTTGAATTTAGCTAAACTTTTTGCGTTTTCTTATGTAAATTAACGAGAAAATTAGAATGGCGCAGTCAGATTTTCCCCAAGTATGATATTTTTCGTTTTATGCTGCTTTAAAGTTCCAATTTTTGATTTGCAATTTAGTTCACTTACGAGCTGTTCCGCCAGTCCCTGGCTGTTTTTTTTATATGCTGGCATTAAAATACGTCGAATTAACTAATAAAAAGACAACATAAATTTTTTAAGGTTTTTGAAAAAAACGAAAGGTTAACCCCTTTGGTGACTTTTGACCCCAAAAAATGAAAGTTTGAATTTAGCTAAACTTTTTGCGTTTTCTTATGTAAATTAACGAGAAAATTAGAATGGCGCAGTCAGATTTTCCCCAAGTATGATATTTTTCGTTTTATGCTGCTTTAAAGTTCCAATTTTTGATTTGCAATTTAGTTCACTTACGAGCTGTTCCGCCAGTCCCTGGCTGTTTTTTTTATATGCTGGCATTAAAATACGTCGAATTAACTAATAAAAAGACAACATAAATTTTTTAAGGTTTTTGAAAAAAACGAAAGGTTAACCCCTTTGGTGACTTTTGACCCCAAAAAATGAAAGTTTGAATTTAGCTAAACTTTTTGCGTTTTCTTATGTAAATTAACGAGAAAATTAGAATGGCGTAGTCAGATTTTCCCCAAGTATGATATTTTTCGTTTTATGCTGCTTTAAAGTTCCAATTTTTGATTTGCAATTTAGTTCACTTACGAGCTCTTCCGCCATTCCCAGGCTGTTTTTTTATATGCTGGCATTAAAATACGTCGAATTAACTAATTAAAAGACAACATAAATTTTTTAAGATTTATGAGAAAAAAGAAAGGTTAACCCCTTTGGTGACTTTTGACCCCAAAAAATGAAAGTTTGAATTTAGCTAAACTTTTTGCGTTTTCTTATGTAAATTAACGAGAAAATTAGAATGGCGCAGTCAGATTTTCCCCAAGTATGATATTTTTCGTTTTATGCTGCTTTAAAGTTCCAATTTTTGATTTGCAATTTAGTTCACTTACGAGCTCTTCCGCCAGTCCCAGGCTGTTTTTTTTATATGCTGGCATTAAAATACGTCGAATTAACTAATAAAAAGACAACATAAATTTTTTAAGATTTTTGAAAAAAACGAAAGGTTAACCCCTTTGGTGACTTTTGACCCCAAAAAATGAAAGTTTGAATTTAGCTAAACTTTTTGCGTTTTCTTATGTAAATTTACGAGAAAATTAGAATGGCGCAGTCAGATTTTCCCCAAGTATGATATTTTTCGTTTTATGCTGCTTTAAAGTTCCAATTTTTGATTTGCAATTTAGTTCACTTACGAGCTCTTCCGCCATTCCCAGGCTGTTTTTTTATATGCTGGCATTAAAATACGTCGAATTAACTAATTAAAAGACAACATAAATTTTTTAAGGTTTTTGAAAAAAACGAAAGGTTAACCCCTTTGGTGACTTTTGACCCCAAAAAATGAAAGTTTGAATTTAGCTAAACTTTTTGCGTTTTCTTATGTAAATTAACGAGAAAATTAGAATGGCGCAGTCAGATTTTCCCCAAGTATGATATTTTTCGTTTTATGCAGCTTTAAAGTTCCAATTTTTGATTTGCAATTTAGTTCACTTACGAGCTGTTCCGCCAGTCCCTGGCTGTTTTTTTTATATGCTGGCATTAAAATACGTCGAATTAACTAATAAAAAGACAACATAAATTTTTTAAGGTTTTTGAAAAAAACGAAAGGTTAACCCCTTTGGTGACTTTTGACCCCAAAAAATGAAAGTTTGAATTTAGCTAAACTTTTTGCGTTTTCTTATGTAAATTAACGAGAAAATTAGAATGGCGCAGTCAGATTTTTCCCAAGTATGATATTTTTCGTTTTATGCAGCTTTAAAGTTCCAATTTTTGATTTGCAATTTAGTTCACTTACGAGCTGTTCCGCCAGTCCCTGGCTGTTTTTTTTATATGCTGGCATTAAAATACGTCGAATTAACTAATAAAAAGACAACATAAATTTTTTAAGGTTTTTGAAAAAAACGAAAGGTTAACCCCTTTGGTGACTTTTGACCCCAAAAAATGAAAGTTTGAATTTAGCTAAACTTTTTGCGTTTTCTTATGTAAATTAACGAGAAAATTAGAATGGCGCAGTCAGATTTTTCCCAAGTATGATATTTTTCGTTTTATGCTGCTTTAAAGTTCCAATTTTTGATTTGCAATTTAGTTCACTTACGAGCTGTTCCGCCAGTCCCTGGCTGTTTTTTTTATATGCTGGCATTAAAATACGTCGAATTAACTAATAAAAAGACAACATAAATTTTTTAAGGTTTTTGAAAAAAACGAAAGGTTAACCCCTTTGGTGACTTTTGACCCCAAAAAATGAAAGTTTGAATTTAGCTAAACTTTTTGCGTTTTCTTATGTAAATTAACGAGAAAATTAGAATGGCGCAGTCAGATTTTCCCCAAGTATGATATTTTTCGTTTTATGCTGCTTTAAAGTTCCAATTTTTGATTTGCAATTTAGTTCACTTACGAGCTGTTCCGCCAGTCCCTGGCTGTTTTTTTTATATGCTGGCATTAAAATACGTCGAATTAACTAATAAAAAGACAACATAAATTTTTTAAGGTTTTTGAAAAAAACGAAAGGTTAACCCCTTTGGTGACTTTTGACCCCAAAAAATGAAAGTTTGAATTTAGCTAAACTTTTTGCGTTTTCTTATGTAAATTAACGAGAAAATTAGAATGGCGCAGTCAGATTTTCCCCAAGTATGATATTTTTCGTTTTATGCTGCTTTAAAGTTCCAATTTTTGATTTGCAATTTAGTTCACTTACGAGCTGTTCCGCCAGTCCCTGGCTGTTTTTTTTATATGCTGGCATTAAAATACGTCGAATTAACTAATAAAAAGACAACATAAATTTTTTAAGGTTTTTGAAAAAAACGAAAGGTTAACCCCTTTGGTGACTTTTGACCCCAAAAAATGAAAGTTTGAATTTAGCTAAACTTTTTGCGTTTTCTTATGTAAATTAACGAGAAAATTAGAATGGCGTAGTCAGATTTTCCCCAAGTATGATATTTTTCGTTTTATGCTGCTTTAAAGTTCCAATTTTTGATTTGCAATTTAGTTCACTTACGAGCTCTTCCGCCATTCCCAGGCTGTTTTTTTATATGCTGGCATTAAAATACGTCGAATTAACTAATTAAAAGACAACATAAATTTTTTAAGATTTATGAGAAAAACGAAAGGTTAACCCCTTTGGTGACTTTTGACCCCAAAAAATGAAAGTTTGAATTTAGCTAAACTTTTTGCGTTTTCTTATGTAAATTAACGAGAAAATTAGAATGGCGCAGTCAGATTTTCCCCAAGTATGATATTTTTCGTTTTATGCTGCTTTAAAGTTCCAATTTTTGATTTGCAATTTAGTTCACTTACGAGCTCTTCCGCCAGTCCCAGGCTGTTTTTTTTATATGCTGGCATTAAAATACGTCGAATTAACTAATAAAAAGACAACATAAATTTTTTAAGATTTTTGAAAAAAACGAAAGGTTAACCCCTTTGGTGACTTTTGACCCCAAAAAATGAAAGTTTGAATTTAGCTAAACTTTTTGCGTTTTCTTATGTAAATTTACGAGAAAATTAGAATGGCGCAGTCAGATTTTCCCCAAGTATGATATTTTTCGTTTTATGCTGCTTTAAAGTTCCAATTTTTGATTTGCAATTTAGTTCACTTACGAGCTCTTCCGCCATTCCCAGGCTGTTTTTTTATATGCTGGCATTAAAATACGTCGAATTAACTAATTAAAAGACAACATAAATTTTTTAAGATTTATGAGAAAAACGAAAGGTTAACCCCTTTGGTGACTTTTGACCCCAAAAAATGAAAGTTTGAATTTAGCTAAACTTTTTGCGTTTTCTTATGTAAATTAACGAGAAAATTAGAATGGCGCAGTCAGATTTTCCCCAAGTATGATATTTTTCGTTTTATGCTGCTTTACAGTTCCAATTTTTGATTTGCAATTTAGTTCACTTACGAGCTGTTCCGCCAGTCCCTGGCTGTTTTTTTTATATGCTGGCATTAAAATACGTCGAATTAACTAATAAAAAGACAACATAAATTTTTGAAGGTTTTTGAAAAAAACGAAAGGTTAACCCCTTTGGTGACTTTTGACCCCAAAAAATGAAAGTTTGAATTTAGCTAAACTTTTTGCGTTTTCTTATGTAAATTAACGAGAAAATTAGAATGGCGCAGTCAGATTTTCCCCAAGTATGATATTTTTCGTTTTATGCTGCTTTAAAGTTCCAATTTTTGATTTGCAATTTAGTTCACTTACGAGCTGTTCCGCCAGTCCCTGGCTGTTTTTTTTATATGCTGGCATTAAAATACGTCGAATTAACTAATAAAAAGACAACATAAATTTTTTAAGGTTTTTGAAAAAAACGAAAGGTTAACCCCTTTGGTGACTTTTGACCCCAAAAAATGAAAGTTTGAATTTAGCTAAACTTTTTGCGTTTTCTTATGTAAATTAACGAGAAAATTAGAATGGCGCAGTCAAATTTTCCCCAAGTATGATATTTTTCGTTTTATGCTGCTTTAAAGTTCCAATTTTTGATTTGCAATTTAGTTCACTTACGAGCTGTTCCGCCAGTCCCTGGCTGTTTTTTTTATATGCTGGCATTAAAATACGTCGAATTAACTAATAAAAAGACAACATAAATTTTTTAAGGTTTTTGAAAAAAACGAAAGGTTAACCCCTTTGGTGACTTTTGACCCCAAAAAATGAAAGTTTGAATTTAGCTAAACTTTTTGCGTTTTCTTATGTAAATTAACGAGAAAATTAGAATGGCGCAGTCAGATTTTCCCCAAGTATGATATTTTTCGTTTTATGCAGCTTTAAAGTTCCAATTTTTGATTTGCAATTTAGTTCACTTACGAGCTGTTCCGCCAGTCCCTGGCTGTTTTTTTTATATGCTGGCATTAAAATACGTCGAATTAACTAATAAAAAGACAACATAAATTTTTTAAGGTTTTTGAAAAAAACGAAAGGTTAACCCCTTTGGTGACTTTTGACCCCAAAAAATGAAAGTTTGAATTTAGCTAAACTTTTTGCGTTTTCTTATGTAAATTAACGAGAAAATTAGAATGGCGCAGTCAGATTTTTCCCAAGTATGATATTTTTCGTTTTATGCAGCTTTAAAGTTCCAATTTTTGATTTGCAATTTAGTTCACTTACGAGCTGTTCCGCCAGTCCCTGGCTGTTTTTTTTATATGCTGGCATTAAAATACGTCGAATTAACTAATAAAAAGACAACATAAATTTTTTAAGGTTTTTGAAAAAAACGAAAGGTTAACCCCTTTGGTGACTTTTGACCCCAAAAAATGAAAGTTTGAATTTAGCTAAACTTTTTGCGTTTTCTTATGTAAATTAACGAGAAAATTAGAATGGCGCAGTCAGATTTTTCCCAAGTATGATATTTTTCGTTTTATGCTGCTTTAAAGTTCCAATTTTTGATTTGCAATTTAGTTCACTTACGAGCTGTTCCGCCAGTCCCTGGCTGTTTTTTTTATATGCTGGCATTAAAATACGTCGAATTAACTAATAAAAAGACAACATAAATTTTTTAAGGTTTTTGAAAAAAACGAAAGGTTAACCCCTTTGGTGACTTTTGACCCCAAAAAATGAAAGTTTGAATTTAGCTAAACTTTTTGCGTTTTCTTATGTAAATTAACGAGAAAATTAGAATGGCGCAGTCAGATTTTCCCCAAGTATGATATTTTTCGTTTTATGCTGCTTTAAAGTTCCAATTTTTGATTTGCAATTTAGTTCACTTACGAGCTGTTCCGCCAGTCCCTGGCTGTTTTTTTTATATGCTGGCATTAAAATACGTCGAATTAACTAATAAAAAGACAACATAAATTTTTTAAGGTTTTTGAAAAAAACGAAAGGTTAACCCCTTTGGTGACTTTTGACCCCAAAAAATGAAAGTTTGAATTTAGCTAAACTTTTTGCGTTTTCTTATGTAAATTAACGAGAAAATTAGAATGGCGCAGTCAGATTTTCCCCAAGTATGATATTTTTCGTTTTATGCTGCTTTAAAGTTCCAATTTTTGATTTGCAATTTAGTTCACTTACGAGCTGTTCCGCCAGTCCCTGGCTGTTTTTTTTATATGCTGGCATTAAAATACGTCGAATTAACTAATAAAAAGACAACATAAATTTTTTAAGGTTTTTGAAAAAAACGAAAGGTTAACCCCTTTGGTGACTTTTGACCCCAAAAAATGAAAGTTTGAATTTAGCTAAACTTTTTGCGTTTTCTTATGTAAATTAACGAGAAAATTAGAATGGCGTAGTCAGATTTTCCCCAAGTATGATATTTTTCGTTTTATGCTGCTTTAAAGTTCCAATTTTTGATTTGCAATTTAGTTCACTTACGAGCTCTTCCGCCATTCCCAGGCTGTTTTTTTATATGCTGGCATTAAAATACGTCGAATTAACTAATTAAAAGACAACATAAATTTTTTAAGATTTATGAGAAAAACGAAAGGTTAACCCCTTTGGTGACTTTTGACCCCAAAAAATGAAAGTTTGAATTTAGCTAAACTTTTTGCGTTTTCTTATGTAAATTAACGAGAAAATTAGAATGGCGCAGTCAGATTTTCCCCAAGTATGATATTTTTCGTTTTATGCTGCTTTAAAGTTCCAATTTTTGATTTGCAATTTAGTTCACTTACGAGCTGTTCCGCCAGTCCCTGGCTGTTTTTTTTATATGCTGGCATTAAAATACGTCGAATTAACTAATAAAAAGACAACATAAATTTTTTAAGGTTTTTGAAAAAAACGAAAGGTTAACCCCTTTGGTGACTTTTGACCCCAAAAAATGAAAGTTTGAATTTAGCTAAACTTTTTGCGTTTTCTTATGTAAATTAACGAGAAAATTAGAATGGCGCAGTCAGATTTTCCCCAAGTATGATATTTTTCGTTTTATGCTGCTTTAAAGTTCCAATTTTTGATTTGCAATTTAGTTCACTTACGAGCTCTTCCGCCAGTCCCAGGCTGTTTTTTTTATATGCTGGCATTAAAATACGTCGAATTAACTAATAAAAAGACAACATAAATTTTTTAAGATTTTTGAAAAAAACGAAAGGTTAACCCCTTTGGTGACTTTTGACCCCAAAAAATGAAAGTTTGAATTTAGCTAAACTTTTTGCGTTTTCTTATGTAAATTAACGAGAAAATTAGAATGGCGCAGTCAGATTTTCCCCAAGTATGATATTTTTAGTTTTATGCTGCTTTAAAGTTCCAATTTTTGATTTGCAATTTAGTTCACTTACGAGCTCTTCCGCCAGTCCCAGGCTGTTTTTTTTATATGCTGGCATTAAAATACGTCGAATTAACTAATAAAAAGACAACATAAATTTTTTAAGATTTTTGAAAAAAACGAAAGGTTAACCCCTTTGGTGACTTTTGACCCCAAAAAATGAAAGTTTGAATTTAGCTAAACTTTTTGCGTTTTCTTATGTAAATTTACGAGAAAATTAGAATGGCGCAGTCAGATTTTCCCCAAGTATGATATTTTTCGTTTTATGCTGCTTTAAAGTTCCAATTTTTGATTTGCAATTTAGTTCACTTACGAGCTCTTCCGCCATTCCCAGGCTGTTTTTTTATATGCTGGCATTAAAATACGTCGAATTAACTAATTAAAAGACAACATAAATTTTTTAAGATTTATGAGAAAAACGAAAGGTTAACCCCTTTGGTGACTTTTGACCCCAAAAAATGAAAGTTTGAATTTAGCTAAACTTTTTGCGTTTTCTTATGTAAATTAACGAGAAAATTAGAATGGCGCAGTCAGATTTTCCCCAAGTATGATATTTTTCGTTTTATGCTGCTTTAAAGTTCCAATTTTTGATTTGCAATTTAGTTCACTTACGAGCTGTTCCGCCAGTCCCTGGCTGTTTTTTTTATATGCTGGCATTAAAATACGTCGAATTAACTAATAAAAAGACAACATAAATTTTTTAAGGTTTTTGAAAAAAACGAAAGGTTAACCCCTTTGGTGACTTTTGACCCCAAAAAATGAAAGTTTGAATTTAGCTAAACTTTTTGCGTTTTCTTATGTAAATTTACGAGAAAATTAGAATGGCGCAGTCAGATTTTCCCCAAGTATGATATTTTTCGTTTTATGCAGCTTTAAAGTTCCAATTTTTGATTTGCAATTTAGTTCACTTACGAGCTGTTCCGCCAGTCCCTGGCTGTTTTTTTTATATGCTGGCATTAAAATACGTCGAATTAACTAATAAAAAGACAACATAAATTTTTTAAGGTTTTTGAAAAAAACGAAAGGTTAACCCCTTTGGTGACTTTTGACCCCAAAAAATGAAAGTTTGAATTTAGCTAAACTTTTTGCGTTTTCTTATGTAAATTTACGAGAAAATTAGAATGGCGCAGTCAGATTTTCCCCAAGTATGATATTTTTCGTTTTATGCAGCTTTAAAGTTCCAATTTTTGATTTGCAATTTAGTTCACTTACGAGCTGTTCCGCCAGTCCCTGGCTGTTTTTTTTATATGCTGGCATTAAAATACGTCGAATTAACTAATAAAAAGACAACATAAATTTTTTAAGGTTTTTGAAAAAAACGAAAGGTTAACCCCTTTGGTGACTTTTGACCCCAAAAAATGAAAGTTTGAATTTAGCTAAACTTTTTGCGTTTTCTTATGTAAATTAACGAGAAAATTAGAATGGCGCAGTCAGATTTTTCCCAAGTATGATATTTTTCGTTTTATGCTGCTTTAAAGTTCCAATTTTTGATTTGCAATTTAGTTCACTTACGAGCTGTTCCGCCAGTCCCTGGCTGTTTTTTTTATATGCTGGCATTAAAATACGTCGAATTAACTAATAAAAAGACAACATAAATTTTTTAAGGTTTTTGAAAAAAACGAAAGGTTAACCCCTTTGGTGACTTTTGACCCCAAAAAATGAAAGTTTGAATTTAGCTAAACTTTTTGCGTTTTCTTATGTAAATTAACGAGAAAATTAGAATGGCGCAGTCAGATTTTCCCCAAGTATGATATTTTTCGTTTTATGCTGCTTTAAAGTTCCAATTTTTGATTTGCAATTTAGTTCACTTACAAGCTGTTCCGCCAGTCCCTGGCTGTTTTTTTTATATGCTGGCATTAAAATACGTCGAATTAACTAATAAAAAGACAACATAAATTTTTTAAGGTTTTTGAAAAAAACGAAAGGTTAACCCCTTTGGTGACTTTTGACCCCAAAAAATGAAAGTTTGAATTTAGCTAAACTTTTTGCGTTTTCTTATGTAAATTAACGAGAAAATTAGAATGGCGCAGTCAGATTTTCCCCAAGTATGATATTTTTCGTTTTATGCTGCTTTAAAGTTCCAATTTTTGATTTGCAATTTAGTTCACTTACGAGCTGTTCCGCCAGTCCCTGGCTGTTTTTTTTATATGCTGGCATTAAAATGCGTCGAATTAACTAATAAAAAGACAACATAAATTTTTTAAGGTTTTTGAAAAAAACGAAAGGTTAACCCCTTTGGTGACTTTTGACCCCAAAAAATGAAAGTTTGAATTTAGCTAAACTTTTTGCGTTTTCTTATGTAAATTAACGAGAAAATTAGAATGGCGCAGTCAGATTTTCCCCAAGTATGATATTTTTCGTTTTATGCTGCTTTAAAGTTCCAATTTTTGATTTGCATTTTAGTTCACTTACGAGCTCTTCCGCCAGTCCCAGGCTGTTTTTTTTATATGCTGGCATTAAAATACGTCGAATAAAATAATAAAACAACATCATAAATTTTTTAAGATTTTTGAATAAACGAAAGGTTAACCCCTTTGATGACTTTTGACCCCAAAAAATGAAAGTTTGAATTTAGCTAAACTTTTTGCGTTTTCTTATGTAAATTAACGAGAAAATTAGAATGGCGCAGTCAGATTTTCCCCAAGTATGATATTTTTCGTTTTATGCTGCTTTAAAGTTCCAATTTTTGATTTGCATTTTAGTTCACTTACGAGCTCTTCCGCCAGTCCCAGGCTGTTTTTTTTATATGCTGGCATTAAAATACGTCAAATAAAATAATAAAACAACAACATACATTTTTTAAGATTTTTGAAAAAAACGAAAGGTCAGCCCCTTTGGTGACTTTTGACCCCAAAAAATGAAAGTTTGAATTTAGCTAAACTTTTTGCGTTTTCTTATGTAAATTAACGAGAAAATTAGAATGGCGCAGTCAGATTTTCCCCAAGTATGATATTTTTCGTTTTATGCTGCTTTAAGGTTCCAATTTTTGATTTGCAATTTAGTTCACTTACGAGCTCTTGCGCCAGTCCCAGGCTGTTTTTTTTATATGCTGGCATTAAAATACGTCGAATTAACTAATAAAAAGACAACATAAATTTTTTAAGATTTTTGAAAAAAACGAAAGGTTAACCCCTTTGGTGACTTTTGACCCCAAAAAATGAAAGTTTGAATTTAGCTAAACTTTTTGCGTTTTCTTATGTAAATTAACGAGAAAATTAGAATGGCGCAGTCAGATTTTCCCCAAGTATGATATTTTTCGTTTTATGCTGCTTTAAAGTTCCAATTTTTGATTTGCATTTTAGTTCACTTACGAGCTCTTCCGCCAGTCCCAGGCTGTTTTTTTTATATGCTGGCATTAAAATACGTCGAATAAAATAATAAAACAACAACATACATTTTTTAAGATTTTTGAAAAAAACGAAAGGTCAGCCCCTTTGGTGACTTTTGACCCCAAAAAATGAAAGTTTGAATTTAGCTAAACTTTTTGCGTTTTCTTATGTAAATTAACGAGAAAATTAGAATGGCGCAGTCAGATTTTCCCCAAGTATGATATTTTTCGTTTTATGCTGCTTTAAGGTTCCAATTTTTGATTTGCAATTTAGTTCACTTACGAGCTCTTGCGCCAGTCCCAGGCTGTTTTTTTTATATGCTGGCATTAAAATACGTCGAATTAACTAATAAAAAGACAACATAAATTTTTTAAGATTTTTGAAAAAAACGAAAGGTTAACCCCTTTGGTGACTTTTGACCCCAAAAAATGAAAGTTTGAATTTAGCTAAACTTTTTGCGTTTTCTTATGTAAATTAACGAGAAAATTAGAATGGCGCAGTCAGATTTTCCCCAAGTATGATATTTTTCGTTTTATGCTGCTTTAAAGTTCCAATTTTTGATTTGCAATTTAGTTCACTTACGAGCTCTTCCGCCAGTCCCTGGCTGTTTTTTTTATATGCTGGCATTAAAATACGTCGAATTAACTAATAAAAAGACAACATAAATTTTTTAAGGTTTTTGAAAAAAACGAAAGGTTAACCCCTTTGGTGACTTTTGACCCCAAAAAATGAAAGTTTGAATTTAGCTAAACTTTTTGCGTTTTCTTATGTAAATTAACGAGAAAATTAGAATGGCGCAGTCAGATTTTCCCCAAGTATGATATTTTTAGTTTTATGCTGCTTTAAAGTTCCAATTTTTGATTTGCAATTTAGTTCACTTACGAGCTCTTCCGCCAGTCCCAGGCTGTTTTTTTTATATGCTGGCATTAAAATACGTCGAATTAACTAATAAAAAGACAACATAAATTTTTTAAGATTTTTGAAAAAAACGAAAGGTTAACCCCTTTGGTGACTTTTGACCCCAAAAAATGAAAGTTTGAATTTAGCTAAACTTTTTGCGTTTTCTTATGTAAATTTACGAGAAAATTAGAATGGCGCAGTCAGATTTTCCCCAAGTATGATATTTTTCGTTTTATGCTGCTTTAAAGTTCCAATTTTTGATTTGCAATTTAGTTCACTTACGAGCTCTTCCGCCATTCCCAGGCTGTTTTTTTATATGCTGGCATTAAAATACGTCGAATTAACTAATTAAAAGACAACATAAATTTTTTAAGATTTATGAGAAAAACGAAAGGTTAACCCCTTTGGTGACTTTTGACCCCAAAAAATGAAAGTTTGAATTTAGCTAAACTTTTTGCGTTTTCTTATGTAAATTAACGAGAAAATTAGAATGGCGCAGTCAGATTTTCCCCAAGTATGATATTTTTCGTTTTATGCTGCTTTAAAGTTCCAATTTTTGATTTGCAATTTAGTTCACTTACGAGCTGTTCCGCCAGTCCCTGGCTGTTTTTTTTATATGCTGGCATTAAAATACGTCGAATTAACTAATAAAAAGACAACATAAATTTTTTAAGGTTTTTGAAAAAAACGAAAGGTTAACCCCTTTGGTGACTTTTGACCCCAAAAAATGAAAGTTTGAATTTAGCTAAACTTTTTGCGTTTTCTTATGTAAATTTACGAGAAAATTAGAATGGCGCAGTCAGATTTTCCCCAAGTATGATATTTTTCGTTTTATGCTGCTTTAAAGTTCCAATTTTTGATTTGCAATTTAGTTCACTTACGAGCTCTTCCGCCATTCCCAGGCTGTTTTTTTATATGCTGGCATTAAAATACGTCGAATTAACTAATTAAAAGACAACATAAATTTTTTAAGATTTATCAGAAAAACGAAAGGTTAACCCCTTTGGTGACTTTTGACCCCAAAAAATGAAAGTTTGAATTTAGCTAAACTTTTTGCGTTTTCTTATGTAAATTAACGAGAAAATTAGAATGGCGCAGTCAGATTTTCCCCAAGTATGATATTTTTCGTTTTATGCTGCTTTAAGGTTCCAATTTTTGATTTGCAATTTAGTTCACTTACGAGCTCTTGCGCCAGTCCCAGGCTGTTTTTTTTATATGCTGGCATTAAAATACGTCGAATTAACTAATAAAAAGACAACATAAATTTTTTAAGATTTTTGAAAAAAACGAAAGGTTAACCCCTTTGGTGACTTTTGACCCCAAAAAATGAAAGTTTGAATTCTGCTAAACTTTTTGCGTTTTCTTATGTAAATTAACGAGAAAATTAGAATGGCGCAGTCAGATTTTCCCCAAGTATGATATTTTTCGTTTTATGCTGCTTTAAAGTTCCAATTTTTGATTTGCATTTTAGTTCACTTACGAGCTCTTCCGCCAGTCCCAGGCTGTTTTTTTTATATGCTGGCATTAAAATACGTCGAATAAAATAATAAAACAACAACATACATTTTTTAAGATTTTTGAAAAAAACGAAAGGTCAGCCCCTTTGGTGACTTTTGACCCCAAAAAATGAAAGTTTGAATTTAGCTAAACTTTTTGCGTTTTCTTATGTAAATTAACGAGAAAATTAGAATGGCGCAGTCAGATTTTCCCCAAGTATGATATTTTTCGTTTTATGCTGCTTTAAGGTTCCAATTTTTGATTTGCAATTTAGTTCACTTACGAGCTCTTGCGCCAGTCCCAGGCTGTTTTTTTTATATGCTGGCATTAAAATACGTCGAATTAACTAATAAAAAGACAACATAAATTTTTTAAGATTTTTGAAAAAAACGAAAGGTTAACCCCTTTGGTGACTTTTGACCCCAAAAAATGAAAGTTTGAATTCTGCTAAACTTTTTGCGTTTTCTTATGTAAATTAACGAGAAAATTAGAATGGCGCAGTCAGATTTTCCCCAAGTATGATATTTTTCGTTTTATGCTGCTTTAAAGTTCCAATTTTTGATTTGCATTTTAGTTCACTTACGAGCTCTTCCGCCAGTCCCAGGCTGTTTTTTTTATATGCTGGCATTAAAATACGTCGAATAAAATAATAAAACAACAACATACATTTTTTAAGATTTTTGAAAAAAACGAAAGGTCAGCCCCTTTGGTGACTTTTGACCCCAAAAAATGAAAGTTTGAATTTAGCTAAACTTTTTGCGTTTTCTTATGTAAATTAACGAGAAAATTAGAATGGCGCAGTCAGATTTTCCCCAAGTATGATATTTTTCGTTTTATGCTGCTTTAAGGTTCCAATTTTTGATTTGCAATTTAGTTCACTTACGAGCTCTTGCGCCAGTCCCAGGCTGTTTTTTTTATATGCTGGCATTAAAATACGTCGAATTAACTAATAAAAAGACAACATAAATTTTTTAAGATTTTTGAAAAAAACGAAAGGTTAACCCCTTTGGTGACTTTTGACCCCAAAAAATGAAAGTTTGAATTTAGCTAAACTTTTTGCGTTTTCTTATGTAAATTAACGAGAAAATTAGAATGGCGCAGTCAGATTTTCCCCAAGTATGATATTTTTCGTTTTATGCTGCTTTAAAGTTCCAATTTTTGATTTGCATTTTAGTTCACTTACGAGCTCTTCCGCCAGTCCCAGGCTGTTTTTTTTATATGCTGGCATTAAAATACGTCGAATAAAATAATAAAACAACAACATACATTTTTTAAGATTTTTGAAAAAAACGAAAGGTCAGCCCCTTTGGTGACTTTTGACCCCAAAAAATGAAAGTTTGAATTTAGCTAAACTTTTTGCGTTTTCTTATGTAAATTAACGAGAAAATTAGAATGGCGGGCGCAGTCGGATTTTCCCCAAGTATGATATTTTTCGTTTTATGCTGCTTTAAGGTTCCAATTTTTGATTTGCAATTTAGTTCACTTACGAGCTCTTGCGCCAGTCCCAGGCTGTTTTTTTTATATGCTGGCATTAAAATACGTCGAATTAACTAATAAAAAGACAACATAAATTTTTTAAGATTTTTGAAAAAAACGAAAGGTTAACCCCTTTGGTGACTTTTGACCCCAAAAAATGAAAGTTTGAATTTAGCTAAACTTTTTGCGTTTTCTTATGTAAATTAACGAGAAAATTAGAATGGCGCAGTCAGATTTTCCCCAAGTATGATATTTTTCGTTTTATGCTGCTTTAAGGTTCCAATTTTTGATTTGCAATTTAGTTCACTTACGAGCTCTTGCGCCAGTCCCAGGCTGTTTTTTTTATATGCTGGCATTAAAATACGTCGAATTAACTAATAAAAAGACAACATAAATTTTTTAAAATTTTTGAAAAAAACGAAAGGTTAACCCCTTTGGTGACTTTTGACCCCAAAAATTGAAAGTTTGAATTTAGCTAAACTTTTTGCGTTTTCTTATGTAAATTAACGAGAAAATTAGAATGGCGCAGTCAGATTTTCCCCAAGTATGATATTTTTCGTTTTATGCTGCTTTAAAGTTCCAATTTTTGATTTGCAATTTAGTTCACTTACGAGCTCTTCCGCCAGTCCCAGGCTGTTTTTTTTATATGCTGGCATTAAAATTCGTCGAATAAAATAATAAAACAACAACATAAATTTTTTAAGATTTTTGAAAAAATCGAAAGGTTAACCCCTTTGATGACTTTTGACCCCAAAAAATGAAAGTTTGAATTTAGCTAAACTTTTTGCGTTTTCTTATGTAAATTAACGAGAAAATTAGAATGGCGGGCGCAGTCGGATTTTCCCCAAGTATGATATTTTTCGTTTTATGCTGCTTTAAGGTTCCAATTTTTGATTTGCAATTTAGTTCACTTACGAGCTCTTGCGCCAGTCCCAGGCTGTTTTTTTTATATGCTGGCATTAAAATACGTCGAATTAACTAATAAAAAGACAACATAAATTTTTTAAGGTTTTTGAAAAAAACGAAAGGTTAACCCCTTTGGTGACTTTTGACCCCAAAAAGTGAAAGTTTGAATTTAGCTAAACTTTTTGCGTTTTCTTATGTAAATTAACGAGAAAATTAGAATGGCGCAGTCAGATTTTCCCCAAGTATGATATTTTTCGTTTTATGCTGCTTTAAAGTTCCAATTTTTGATTTGCAATTTAGTTCACTTACGAGCTCTTGCGCCAGTCCCAGGCTGTTTTTTTTATATGCTGGCATTAAAATACGTCGAATTAACTAATAAAAAGACAACATAAATTTTTTAAGATTTTTGAAAAAAACGAAAGGTTAACCCCTTTGGTGACTTTTGACCCCAAAAAATGAAAGTTTGAATTTAGCTAAACTTTTTGCGTTTTCTTATGTAAATTAACGAGAAAATTAGAATGGCGCAGTCAGATTTTCCCCAAGTATGATATTTTTCGTTTTATGCTGCTTTAAGGTTCCAATTTTTGATTTGCAATTTAGTTCACTTACGAGCTCTTGCGCCAGTCCCAGGCTGTTTTTTTTATATGCTGGCATTAAAATACGTCGAATAAAATAATAAAACAACCACATACATTTTTTAAGATTTTTGAAAAAAACGAAAGGTTAACCCCTTTGGTGACTTTTGACCCCAAAAAATGAAAGTTTGAATTCTGCTAAACTTTTTGCGTTTTCTTATGTAAATTAACGAGAAAATTAGAATGGCGCAGTCAGATTTTCCCCAAGTATGATATTTTTCGTTTTATGCTGCTTTAAAGTTCCAATTTTTGATTTGCAATTTAGTTCACTTACGAGCTCTTGCGCCAGTCCCAGGCTGTTTTTTTTATATGCTGGCATTAAAATACGTCGAATTAACTAATAAAAAGACAACATAAATTTTTTAAGATTTTTGAAAAAAACGAAAGGTTAACCCCTTTGGTGACTTTTGACCCCAAAAAATGAAAGTTTGAATTTAGCTAAACTTTTTGCGTTTTCTTATGTAAATTAACGAGAAAATTAGAATGGCGCAGTCAGATTTTCCCCAAGTATGATATTTTTCGTTTTATGCTGCTTTAAGGTTCCAATTTTTGATTTGCAATTTAGTTCACTTACGAGCTCTTGCGCCAGTCCCAGGCTGTTTTTTTTATATGCTGGCATTAAAATACGTCGAATTAACTAATAAAAAGACAACATAAATTTTTTAAAATTTTTGAAAAAAACGAAAGGTTAACCCCTTTGGTGACTTTTGACCCCAAAAATTGAAAGTTTGAATTTAGCTAAACTTTTTGCGTTTTCTTATGTAAATTAACGAGAAAATTAGAATGGCGCAGTCAGATTTTCCCCAAGTATGATATTTTTCGTTTTATGCTGCTTTAAAGTTCCAATTTTTGATTTGCAATTTAGTTCACTTACGAGCTCTTCCGCCAGTCCCAGGCTGTTTTTTTTATATGCTGGCATTAAAATACGTCGAATTAACTAATAAAAAGACAACATAAATTTTTTAAGGTTTTTGAAAAAAACGAAAGGTTAACCCCTTTGGTGACTTTTGACCCCAAAAAGTGAAAGTTTGAATTTAGCTAAACTTTTTGCGTTTTCTTATGTAAATTAACGAGAAAATTAGAATGGCGCAGTCAGATTTTCCCCAAGTATGATATTTTTCGTTTTATGCTGCTTTAAAGTTCCAATTTTTGATTTGCAATTTAGTTCACTTACGAGCTCTTGCGCCAGTCCCAGGCTGTTTTTTTTATATGCTGGCATTAAAATACGTCGAATTAACTAATAAAAAGACAACATAAATTTTTTAAGATTTTTGAAAAAAACGAAAGGTTAACCCCTTTGGTGACTTTTGACCCCAAAAAATGAAAGTTTGAATTTAGCTAAACTTTTTGCGTTTTCTTATGTAAATTAACGAGAAAATTAGAATGGCGCAGTCAGATTTTCCCCAAGTATGATATTTTTCGTTTTATGCTGCTTTAAGGTTCCAATTTTTGATTTGCAATTTAGTTCACTTACGAGCTCTTGCGCCAGTCCCAGGCTGTTTTTTTTATATGCTGGCATTAAAATACGTCGAATTAACTAATAAAAAGACAACATAAATTTTTTAAAATTTTTGAAAAAAACGAAAGGTTAACCCCTTTGGTGACTTTTGACCCCAAAAATTGAAAGTTTGAATTTAGCTAAACTTTTTGCGTTTTCTTATGTAAATTAACGAGAAAATTAGAATGGCGCAGTCAGATTTTCCCCAAGTATGATATTTTTCGTTTTATGCTGCTTTAAAGTTCCAATTTTTGATTTGCAATTTAGTTCACTTACGAGCTCTTCCGCCAGTCCCAGGCTGTTTTTTTTATATGCTGGCATTAAAATTCGTCGAATAAAATAATAAAACAACAACATAAATTTTTTAAGATTTTTGAAAAAATCGAAAGGTTAACCCCTTTGATGACTTTTGACCCCAAAAAATGAAAGTTTGAATTTAGCTAAACTTTTTGCGTTTTCTTATGTAAATTAACGAGAAAATTAGAATGGCGGGCGCAGTCGGATTTTCCCCAAGTATGATATTTTTCGTTTTATGCTGCTTTAAGGTTCCAATTTTTGATTTGCAATTTAGTTCACTTACGAGCTCTTGCGCCAGTCCCAGGCTGTTTTTTTTATATGCTGGCATTAAAATACGTCGAATTAACTAATAAAAAGACAACATAAATTTTTTAAGGTTTTTGAAAAAAACGAAAGGTTAACCCCTTTGGTGACTTTTGACCCCAAAAAGTGAAAGTTTGAATTTAGCTAAACTTTTTGCGTTTTCTTATGTAAATTAACGAGAAAATTAGAATGGCGCAGTCAGATTTTCCCCAAGTATGATATTTTTCGTTTTATGCTGCTTTAAAGTTCCAATTTTTGATTTGCAATTTAGTTCACTTACGAGCTCTTGCGCCAGTCCCAGGCTGTTTTTTTTATATGCTGGCATTAAAATACGTCGAATTAACTAATAAAAAGACAACATAAATTTTTTAAGATTTTTGAAAAAAACGAAAGGTTAACCCCTTTGGTGACTTTTGACCCCAAAAAATGAAAGTTTGAATTTAGCTAAACTTTTTGCGTTTTCTTATGTAAATTAACGAGAAAATTAGAATGGCGGGCGCAGTCGGATTTTCCCCAAGTATGATATTTTTCGTTTTATGCTGCTTTAAGGTTCCAATTTTTGATTTGCAATTTAGTTCACTTACGAGCTCTTGCGCCAGTCCCAGGCTGTTTTTTATATATGCTGGCATTAAAATACGTCGAATTAACTAATAAAAAGACAACATAAATTTTTTAAGATTTTTGAAAAAAACGAAAGGTTAACCCCTTTGGTGACTTTTGACCCCAAAAAATGAAAGTTTGAATTTAGCTAAACTTTTTGCGTTTTCTTATGTAAATTAACGAGAAAATTAGAATGGCGCAGTCAGATTTTCCCCAAGTATGATATTTTTCGTTTTATGCTGCTTTAAGGTTCCAATTTTTGATTTGCAATTTAGTTCACTTACGAGCTCTTGCGCCAGTCCCAGGCTGTTTTTTTTATATGCTGGCATTAAAATACGTCGAATTAACTAATAAAAAGACAACATAAATTTTTTAAGATTTTTGAAAAAAACGAAAGGTTAACCCCTTTGGTGACTTTTGACCCCAAAAAATGAAAGTTTGAATTTAGCTAAACTTTTTGCGTTTTCTTATGTAAATTAACGAGAAAATTAGAATGGCGCAGTCAGATTTTCCCCAAGTATGATATTTTTCGTTTTATGCTGCTTTAAGGTTCCAATTTTTGATTTGCAATTTAGTTCACTTACGAGCTCTTGCGCCAGTCCCAGGCTGTTTTTTTTATATGCTGGCATTAAAATACGTCGAATTAACTAATAAAAAGACAACATAAATTTTTTAAAATTTTTGAAAAAAACGAAAGGTTAACCCCTTTGGTGACTTTTGACCCCAAAAATTGAAAGTTTGAATTTAGCTAAACTTTTTGCGTTTTCTTATGTAAATTAACGAGAAAATTAGAATGGCGCAGTCAGATTTTCCCCAAGTATGATATTTTTCGTTTTATGCTGCTTTAAAGTTCCAATTTTTGATTTGCAATTTAGTTCACTTACGAGCTCTTCCGCCAGTCCCAGGCTGTTTTTTTTATATGCTGGCATTAAAATTCGTCGAATAAAATAATAAAACAACAACATAAATTTTTTAAGATTTTTGAAAAAATCGAAAGGTTAACCCCTTTGATGACTTTTGACCCCAAAAAATGAAAGTTTGAATTTAGCTAAACTTTTTGCGTTTTCTTATGTAAATTAACGAGAAAATTAGAATGGCGGGCGCAGTCGGATTTTCCCCAAGTATGATATTTTTCGTTTTATGCTGCTTTAAGGTTCCAATTTTTGATTTGCAATTTAGTTCACTTACGAGCTCTTGCGCCAGTCCCAGGCTGTTTTTTTTATATGCTGGCATTAAAATACGTCGAATTAACTAATAAAAAGACAACATAAATTTTTTAAGGTTTTTGAAAAAAACGAAAGGTTAACCCCTTTGGTGACTTTTGACCCCAAAAAGTGAAAGTTTGAATTTAGCTAAACTTTTTGCGTTTTCTTATGTAAATTAACGAGAAAATTAGAATGGCGCAGTCAGATTTTCCCCAAGTATGATATTTTTCGTTTTATGCTGCTTTAAAGTTCCAATTTTTGATTTGCAATTTAGTTCACTTACGAGCTCTTGCGCCAGTCCCAGGCTGTTTTTTTTATATGCTGGCATTAAAATACGTCGAATTAACTAATAAAAAGACAACATAAATTTTTTAAGATTTTTGAAAAAAACGAAAGGTTAACCCCTTTGGTGACTTTTGACCCCAAAAAATGAAAGTTTGAATTTAGCTAAACTTTTTGCGTTTTCTTATGTAAATTAACGAGAAAATTAGAATGGCGCAGTCAGATTTTCCCCAAGTATGATATTTTTCGTTTTATGCTGCTTTAAGGTTCCAATTTTTGATTTGCAATTTAGTTCACTTACGAGCTCTTGCGCCAGTCCCAGGCTGTTTTTTTTATATGCTGGCATTAAAATACGTCGAATTAACTAATAAAAAGACAACATAAATTTTTTAAGATTTTTGAAAAAAACGAAAGGTTAACCCCTTTGGTGACTTTTGACCCCAAAAAATGAAAGTTTGAATTCTGCTAAACTTTTTGCGTTTTCTTATGTAAATTAACGAGAAAATTAGAATGGCGCAGTCAGATTTTCCCCAAGTATGATATTTTTCGTTTTATGCTGCTTTAAAGTTCCAATTTTTGATTTGCATTTTAGTTCACTTACGAGCTCTTCCGCCAGTCCCAGGCTGTTTTTTTTATATGCTGGCATTAAAATACGTCGAATAAAATAATAAAACAACAACATACATTTTTTAAGATTTTTGAAAAAAACGAAAGGTCAGCCCCTTTGGTGACTTTTGACCCCAAAAAATGAAAGTTTGAATTTAGCTAAACTTTTTGCGTTTTCTTATGTAAATTAACGAGAAAATTAGAATGGCGCAGTCAGATTTTCCCCAAGTATGATATTTTTCGTTTTATGCTGCTTTAAGGTTCCAATTTTTGATTTGCAATTTAGTTCACTTACGAGCTCTTGCGCCAGTCCCAGGCTGTTTTTTTTATATGCTGGCATTAAAATACGTCGAATTAACTAATAAAAAGACAACATAAATTTTTTAAGATTTTTGAAAAAAACGAAAGGTTAACCCCTTTGGTGACTTTTGACCCCAAAAAATGAAAGTTTGAATTTAGCTAAACTTTTTGCGTTTTCTTATGTAAATTAACGAGAAAATTAGAATGGCGCAGTCAGATTTTCCCCAAGTATGATATTTTTCGTTTTATGCTGCTTTAAGGTTCCAATTTTTGATTTGCAATTTAGTTCACTTACGAGCTCTTGCGCCAGTCCCAGGCTGTTTTTTTTATATGCTGGCATTAAAATACGTCGAATTAACTAATAAAAAGACAACATAAATTTTTTAAGATTTTTGAAAAAAACGAAAGGTTAACCTCTTTGGTGACTTTGACCCCAAAAAATGAAAGTTTGAATTTAGCTAAACTTTTTGCGTTTTCTTATGTAAATTAACGAGAAAATTAGAATGGCGCAGTCAGATTTTCCCCAAGTATGATATTTTTCGTTTTATGCTGCTTTAAAGTTCAAATTTTTGATTTGCAGTTTAGTTCACTTACGAGCTCTTCCGCCAGTCCCAGGCTGCTTTTTTTATATGCTGGCATTAAAATACGTCGAATAAAATAATAAAACAACATAAAATTTTTAAGATTTTTGAAAAAATCGAAAGGTTAACCCCTTTGGTGACTTTTGACCCCAAAAAATGAAAGTTTGAATTTAGCTAAACTTTTTGCGTTTTCTTATGTAAATTAACGAGAAAATTAGAATGGCGCAGTCAGATTTTCCCCAAGTATGATATTTTTCGTTTTATGCTGCTTTAAAGTTCCAATTTTTGATTTGCAATTTAGTTCACTTACGAGCTCTTCCGCCAGTCCCTGGCTGTTTTTTTTATATGCTGGCATTAAAATACGTCGAATTAACTAATAAAAAGACAACATAAATTTTTGAAGGTTTTTGAAAAAAACGAAAGGTTAACCCCTTTGGTGACTTTTGACCCCAAAAAATGAAAGTTTGAATTTAGCTAAACTTTTTGCGTTTTCTTATGTAAATTAACGAGAAAATTAGAATGGCGCAGTCAGATTTTCCCCAAGTATGATATTTTTCGTTTTATGCTGCTTTAAAGTTCCAATTTTTGATTTGCAATTTAGTTCACTTACGAGCTCTTCCGCCAGTCCCTGGCTGTTTTTTTTATATGCTGGCATTAAAATACGTCGAATTAACTAATAAAAAGACAACATAAATTTTTTAAGGATTTTGAGAAAAACGAAAGGTTAACCCCTTTGGTGACTTTTGACCCCAAAAAATGAAAGTTTGAATTTAGCTAAACTTTTTGCGTTTTCTTATGTAAATTAACGAGAAAATTAGAATGGCGCAGTCAGATTTTCCCCAAGTATGATATTTTTCGTTTTATGCTGCTTTAAGGTTCCAATTTTTGATTTGCAATTTAGTTCACTTACGAGCTCTTGCGCCAGTCCCAGGCTGTTTTTTTTATATGCTGGCATTAAAATACGTCGAATTAACTAATAAAAAGACAACATAAATTTTTTAAGACTTTTGAAAAAAACGAGAGGTTAACCCCTTTGGTGGCTTTTAACCCCAAAAAATGAAAGTTTGAATTTAGCTATAATTTTTGCGGTTTCTTATGCAGATTGATGAGAAAATTAGATTGGGCTAATCAGAATTTCCTCAGGTATGATATTTTTCGTTTAATGCAGCTTTAAATTTCCACTTTTTGATTAGCATTTGGGGGTATGGAATACCACCTAGTAAACAGTGTACTCTTTATTCATGAACTAATAGTATTAGTTCTTCAGTACTGAAGAGTTGCTTACAGTAGCCAATGCTGGGATCCTTGATTGTGAGCGCCTTGTTTGAAAGACTTAGTATTGAGAAGTAGAGGGATGTAAATAGAAAGGAAAAAATTGAGAAGTTGAGAAGATGATGTTGTCTAGTTTGTCAAGACGTTTGTTGTTGTGTTGGACGTAGTGAGGCGGCCCTAATTTCACACTCGTTAGTCTAGCAACTAGCTAATAGAGGCTACATTTTCTCTGTTTTTCTAATTTTTCCATATAATATGTCCATAGGTATAAAAAAAAGAAAAACAAATTTTATTCTAGTCTTGTAGTTACCCAGTCTTCGGAGGTATGCAATACGTCGCAAAAAACAAAAGAAAACCAAAAAACGAAACCAGCTACAAGGGTATGAACGGTTAAAAAACGCCCACTAAATAAAATAATTATTATGGGTAGCAGGCGCGGATTAGCCAAGGGTGCTGCGTGCTAAAGGATCCCGCGCCCCTGGGAGAAAGCTGGGCCGAGCTCTCTCAACCCAACAAATTAAAAATAATCATAAGCCGGCTACGATCATCGATAAGCAATGAATTATTGGAATCCCTAATAATGATATCCACAAAATCGGATTTAAACCAGAATTTCAAAATTTCAAAACAGTGGGCCCCTACAAATATTAGTACACCTGAAAAATACTGTCAGTCCGTGTCTGTGTACGTTACATTAATTTATTGCCCACATTGCCACATGCATTCTATGTTTATGGAAATATTCAAACGAAAACAGTTGGTTTTAGCAATGAGTGAGCTACTAGGATCCCATAAGGCAAAGGAGGTGAAAATTTTCAATAATAATATTTGCGTTTCGAAAAGTGAAACAAAATTTTTGATTCTATGATCAGGACGGTATAAAGGTAAAGACAAGTTTTACTTTTCAAAACCCAATGGATACCGAATTAGGACTGGTAATAATCCCTGGGGAAAGGCATGGAATTGCTATGCTTTTAGGGTTGCATAATTTGGAGGAGCTTCTATTTGTCGTACTACTTTTGTTTTTGGACCACTTCCACAACAAAGTTTGCTTTGCAAAGACAAAATTTTTACTTTTACTACCAGGATTATAGAAGTCGAAGGAGTTATTTCATGAGTAGAATGCAATTATATAAAATACAAATTAATTTATTCCTTCATCGATTTTCTTTATATTTTGAACCAATGCTATATATATACAAAATATACTAAATTTTTTTCAAATCGGGTAAATCTCTTGGGCCTCCTCTGCAACCTGCACACTTGAAAATTAGTAAAAACAGGAAGATAAAATTCTCAAAAAATTTATTCAATTAGATAATTTCAAGTGTAGAATAGAATAGTTTTTTGTTAACTGTAAGTACAATTTTTTATATAAAACGATAACAAATATATCATTTGGAACTATACAAATTTACATGCAATTAAAAATAAATATAAACATGCTCATAGCAAATAATTCTATACTGCAAATTAATTAATCTTAATCCTAATATCACAATAATTAAACAATAAAATGTCGTTAAGAACTAACAGTTTCATAAATACTTTAAAATTTGGTATAAAAAGACTCGTTAAACCTTGGTGCAGGGCATACTCTTGTTCCGCAAGGTAGGTCTCAAGATTTTGTTCCACTTTTTAAAAGTCTTTGAAGAAAAAACCCAGAGGGAAGCAAAGATGGCACATAAAAATTGCAGACCTACGGAAACTAACACCACATAAAAATTATGCATATAAAACCCACACAACAAATTCGAAAACAAACACAAAAATATGCCCACACTAATAATGCACAGTCGTAAAATCAACCTCTCCAATTTATAAGGACACTTGCCGTCGTATAAGAGCGCTTTGCGGACATTTTTTAGCGCAATCGACGTGATAACACCCAAACAGCAACCGAAAATTACAAAACACAGCTTAAAAATTAGCAATTGATAACTGCTGATCTGGCATAGCCCGGTAAGTTGGTTCAACTCGATATTTCTGTTTATCAGAACAAAAATCAACGGTATGGTCGAAATACTCCAGACCACGGCGTGGAGGCGGGTGGAAATTTTTTCTATTGCTTCCGTTGACCACTCTTTGGCAGCCGTCAGGTACCAAACAAAGGAAAACACGCACCACCACAGCGCCATCGCTACGTCCGTGTAAACCAGCAAGAGAGCCATGGAGGTGCAGCCCAAACTGTCGGTTGGCTTCTCCAAGAGAGTAGCACCTAAAATGAAGAATTAATTAATGTCGTGGTTCGGAACGCAGCTCGAAGAAACTTACCATTACAAATAAAGGGACCGACGATCCATCGGATCAGAAAAATAAGTGAACGTATGAGCCCGCAAAAAGAGAGGTAGAGTAGGGGTCGGGCAGGCCATCGGAAACGTTTTGGTTGGGTTATGAAGGTGAGGAGCGAAAACGTCGTCATCAGAAGGCACGTGATCGACCAAAACAGCGACCAAACCTAAAAAACAATTTAGTTTAGTATTTATTTACAAAACAAAGAATAAATTACTTACGGCGTAAATGGTTTTGTCGCCCGGGGAATAAAGACTGTCGTTGTGACAGGTTTTAAGGCACATTTTGCTGTTTATACCAGGCACGGTGTTGGGCGGACACAATTGACCAGTGGGCCGCATGTTGTGGAGGTTCCGAGGCAGACTTTCTCGTATATCTTCTTCTGGTGGCTGTTGCATGCATAATTGGGGTGGTTCGGGAAATCTGAAAATAAATTAAGTACATTAATATTATGTAAGTTATCCCAGCAATGATAATAATTTAATTTTAATTAAATAAAGTAAAGCTGTTTAGATAAACAATTATAATTCTTTTCCGGGAGTCATACGAGAACAAACCCTTCTATATATTTTTTATAATAAATTTCTCCGATTGGAATCTGACCCCTTAAAAAGTGTGACTTATAATTTGAACATTTGGATGACAAACAGACACATCGACTTTCTGTCGTTTATAATTCTTAGAAGAGCAGGCGGCCCGGCTCCTGGTTTTTTTTATTTTTAATTCATCGAGAGACCTACTAAACCATAGGGAGGTTTGGGAGAATGAAATACCCCCCCGCATTGGCAACCGAATAACTTTTCAGGTGCACTGGAGGGTATTCCATACCCCCCAGACCCCCCGAATTAGCATATACGTTATGTGTTTTTACAGCTAATTTTGAAAGCTTTAACAACAGATTGGGTATACGATAACATATTTTCGAGGATGAAATATGTAAACGCTCCTATTTTAGCAATGTAAATTATACCGTACAAAGATTTTTTGTCGCAAGGAAGGATCCAGGCAAAGTTCATGGGGGGGATAAATGAAGCTGGAAAGGAGAAAGAGGGTAAACAAACAATTTAGTAGATTTTGTTGGTTCATAGGAGGGAGGAGGTAGTTACTCCGTTACCCCCGTTGTATCTGCTCTTATGTTTTCATATAAAAATCGATTTTACAGCAGTTAAATTTTAAGTTTCCTGACTTTTGTGGTTTTCCAAACGAGTGGTAACCCTGTTTTTATTCTTTTTATTTTTGCTTCTATACATTTTTGTGAGAACTACTCACTTCGAAACCTCCCCACTGCAAGTCCTGTAAGGCTCTTAGTTTACACGTTACCTGATGATTATCTTAGTTATTATATTTCTCGTTAATACATTCATGCTCGTCAGTAGACGACGTATTATAACGGATCAAGTCATGGTTCAATTTAATAATTTCAATCAGAACATCCATACAAATCTTCAGTATTTCAAACCGGGGGGTCTGGGGGGTATGAAATACCCCCCAGTACATCTCAATAATTGTGTTAAAACGAGATTGATCCAGCTTTTTTTTCAATTTTGGTGTATGAATAAAAGGTAACAAATGTACTGGGGGGTATGGAATACCCCCCCCAGACCCCTCGGATTAGCATCTACATTATGTGTGTTTATAATTCACTTCTATTGGCAGCTTAAGCTCAGCTATACTAAAGGTCAACGAATTTTGACAGCGAATTTTGAAAGCTTTAACAACAGATTGGGTAACAACAACATATTGTTGACCTCAATCACTTGGTCGTACGGGTGGAATATGTAAATCCATGCAATATTTCCGTACAAACGAAAAATTGAGTTGACGGATGACGAACATACTCGAGTGATTCAATTTAAAATCCGCACGCTCCTATGTTAGCAATGTAAATTGTACCGTACGAAGATTTTTTGTCGAAGCTGGAGGCGGGGAGGGGGGGCAAACAAATATATTTTGATAAGAATTTAGGTAGGTATATTTTTCAAATTTTAACTAAATTTAGTAGATTTTGTTAGGAGGGGGAGGTAGTTACCCCGTTACCCCCCTTGTCCTTGTATCCTGCTCTAACATATAAAAATCGATTTTACAGCAATTAAATCTTAAATTCCCTGACTTCCATGTTTTCCAGATGAGTCGGAACCCTGTTTTATTTCTTTTATACATTTTTCCGATGTTATGACTCACTTCGAAGCATCCCCGCTGCAAGTCCTGTGGGGCTCTTAGGTTACATGTTACCTGATGGTTAATTTATTATTAAAATATCTCTCGTTAATCCATTCGTGCTCGTCAGTAGAAGACGTATTATAACGGATCAAGTCCAAGAATCTTATTTAATAATTCCAATCAGAACATCCATAGAAATCTTTGGTCGTTGAAACCGGGGGGTCTGGGGGGTATGGAATACCCCCCAGTACCTCAATGATTGTGAATCTGACTAAAAACGAGATTGATTCAGTCATCATATTAGTTTATTACTTTTTTAATTTTTACCAAGAGTTATTTACGCGACTATATCTCAAAAACGGCGCGACAAAATAGAAAAATGTATATAAACAAAAATGAAGAGAATGAAATTTGCAACAAAAAATGTCTGAGAAGTATTGCTGCAAAAGTGATTTTTGTATGAATTTAATTTACTTACAAAAGAGTATCACAGTTTTTAGTCACTCGACGTGCTAGGTTCTTCGATTGTAAACTAGAATATTGGACTTGCGGGCCACATAATGGTGGCAATTATCAACGTATGCAAACATTTTAGAATTTTAGGTATGACTGGCCTGGGCACATAACCTGCTATTATTTAGACTTTATCAAATCTAATGTTTTGGCGTTATTTTTAAATATTGACATATTTAACCCCCCCCCCCTCTTTATTCCCAAGTTTTTTTTTACGAATTTTTTTAATGTTTTAACCGAAACGTTTACATCCTACTTTTTCTTCCGGAACACAAGAAAATTAATTAGTAGGCCTATGATAAATGGGCATATAAATAGAAAATATCAGCTTACCTCGAACACTCCAAGTCTTCCGGCCACGAAAATCCAGCCCTCTCCAATTCTGAAACACAATCTCTTTTGACTTCCTCGCACAGTCCTCTGCATGCTGGGACCGCAACAGGCACATCTTCGGAGCACAGCGGAATGAAGACGGAACAAACGAAGAGTCTGAGAAAGGAGGAGCAATTGTGATGGATGAATCCTCCGAAGGTTTGTAACTGAAAAGAGAAAAAGCGTATAAGTATGGCAGTATGGGATTCGCATCTTCCTAAATCGCACAATCACGCTTACTTTAGTTTTTTAGAACGCATTCCACATCGGTCAGCACTCAGGTTACGCCTGTTTCCGCACAGACATTAGAAGAATTAACGCAATAAATCTAGCAGATGGTCGACAGCATCTTCATTGTTCGGAAAATGGTAGTCATACCAAAAATGTCACGTAATACAAAGCGTAACAATTTTAATTAAAAAATTATCTTTGGGCATTTCGTATGTTCCGACACGGAATGTTAACCGGAACTCTTCTGAAGATTTATTGTTCATTAGAAAAGGTTCGTTAAAGCGAGACGGGGACCAAATCATAGAAGTAGACCCGGCGTTAATAATGGGGTACGCGTAGGACCCTAGGCTAATTATTAGGTTCCGAAAGAAGAGTGAGTGGACAAAAAAAGCTATGTATAAAATTGGAGAAGTAATTTGGAAGTAACAACTTCCAGGTAATCCACGATAATAGTGGATCCATGCAATTAGTAAAATTGAATATTTTAAATGCGGTACTGATTTTGGATAGAGTGAAAGGCACCGACATCCTGTTTACATTTCCGACTTGTTTATTGCGTTTCGATTAATATAAATGTTGGCAAAAAGTTCTAAAACCGGTGTAGCAGTTTGATGATGGAAAGAATTTTTTAATTTATGGTAAATTAACTAAACGAGCGCATACTTTGTCGGTAGCAAACAACTTTTTTTAGCCAATTGATACTTGAGAGCTATTTTTTCTAATATCCTTGATTATAATTGGTTCAAAATATTTCATGATATTTTTATCCATGAGACCAAGAACACCGCGACCGAAGCCCTAGCGAGGAGCATTACAAGGTCATTGGCTGACTGACTGACAGGCTTCAGTGGAAGCGGCACATGAAAGACGACTCAACAATCGCCAAGCTATATCTCAACGTCCGTCTTTTTCTTTCTCTCTCAAAACATGCACAACTCATCGCTCTACTACAAGTTTTTGTAAAACAAAGAATTTCTGTATCTGTTTTTAGTGTGTAGTTACAAAAACTTGTTGCGTTCCGTTTCCATTCCAGAACATCAAAAGAATATTTTTAACTCTGCTTTTAAAAAAGACAGGTGGACCGTGAAGCAAGCCGAAAAGGGAGCTAATTCTAAGAAAGCAACAAACACGATCTATAAATGATAATGAACAACCGAAATCGGGTGGGTTATTATTAGGGATGTTGGGACCTTTTCTAAAATCAGGCATTCAAGTGCAACGGAGCGCGTTTGCCCTGGGGTTGGGCCAGACTGGGTAATGACAGGGCGGCTTCTTTTAAGGCGCCTAGCTTTGCTTGATTACCTCTAGTAGCCCCTGCTCACCCGGGGGGCCATGCATTACATACCGCAACCAAAGAAACTGAACAATGCGAAAAACACGATAATGGATTCGTTCGGTCGAAAAAATTTTAAACCAAACCGTTTCCAACATTTTTCAGTCCACGACATTTTTTTGCGATAAATTACATTTCACTGTTATCGCATCGCTCTTCCTTTCAAACTTTATTTTTATCAATGGGAAAAAAATAAAGTCCATGTACAACATTGTGAACACAATAAACACTTGCATCGGTTACTATCGCCCTTGTCATCTCGGCCAGATGAAAGGACACCAACATGAATAATAGACCGTGTTAACAACAAAAATAGATGTTGGAAGTATTTCAAAGCTGATATTATGGGACCGTAATGATCAGCTTTGCGCTAATAAAATATTCTTTTACCTTTCCATTTTTTCGCTTCGACCTCTTTCGAGATATCAAAAATGCGAAGGTCAATTTTTTTAAGTGCCCGATTATGTAATGGCCAACGTCGGGCACCGAAAGCAGTTACGTAATGGCTTCAGAAGGAAAACGATTAAATCCTACGGCCCGGTGCGTACGTACCGATATTTTTCCCTATTAATTTCGATCAAAAACTGTTCAAACCATCAACAACTGAAATAAATAAAATTTAACCCCGAATCACGAATTCAATTTTTACCCCCCTCCCCTTGCGCATTTAAAAATCTGCTTGTAATACGACTAACGAGGGGCAGTCACAAGGCAAATTTTTGTACATTAGATTTCCATTTGCAAGATTCCCTGGATTTCCCTTCACTTGTACACCCGATTACCCCTCGAGAACTAACTTAGTCCAGTTTACTTCTGCGTGCAATGATCAATCAAGTTGGTAGGGTGGGAACCTAGCTAGAAAACCCGAACATCCTTTGCCTGGGCTGTTTGAATGTAGCACCACAGCTGATAATAAAATTTACAGATTTTATTAAAATTAAAAGGGTAGATAGGTTAACTCGATTGTCCAAGTTGTGCGGCCTGAAGGCCGCACTGACGCGTCACTTCTCGCTTTTCAGACCAACCAATCAGACAGAAAAACATCGCTATTAAACGAGGGACAAATTAATTAAACTTAAATATTTAATTAAAGTTCTTAATTAAACAAGAAGAGATCTCGGATCAAATTGAGGCCAGTGACGTAGCGTCATATCCTCCCCCTTCCGACTCCTATGTACCTTGATAACTTTAGGAGCATTCAGCGCCCCTCAATCGTTACCGTTACAAAATTTACATTACAAGTAAAAAATCCCCCCCCGCCTTTAAGGCCTCGATACACTACCTTGCGGAATAGGGGGGAAGAGTAATTCATGCAGATCTTCGCCTTTGAGACAGAAGATCAAACAATTAGAAACCTATGGTGGTTTTACCACTGGCCAAAACAAACATTTTTGTTTTTAGATTTTCCATTTGAAAAGCCAACGTCCAAGTACCTCATTTCTTAACCATACTAAAATAGTATATTACACAACAAGGGAGTAAAGTTAGACTTTCTTTCATGGGCGCCCGAAGGAATAAATCTGGGGGGGAGCAACTACATATATTTACAGTTTCCAAATTTCATTATGTTGTTTCTTTGAAGTTTGTAAAAATTGTTTTTTATTCTTCCATTCAATTTCCCAAGGGAGGGACAAAGGGCCCTACTGGCCCCCCTTCGGTCCGCCATGTTTCTTTCATGAAATATAATCTTATTTAACTTCGTAACTCCGGAAAAAAACGATTTTACTCTTTATCGTTAGATTAGCTATTTCGAATTTTTTTCATTTACTATCACAAATTTTACTTTTTGAACATTCAAATAAATCCAGAACAACGGGCCTGGTTCAGTGGCGGATTCAGCTATTAAGTGGCCTGAAGCTAAACATATTGTAAACTAAAAAAAAGTAGCTACTGAATCGGTATTGACAACGAAATAATTTCGTTTTCAGTTTTGGTGTACGAATAAAGAATAGAGTATACTGGGGGGTATTCCATACCCCCCAGACCCCCCGGATTGCCACCTACGTTATGTGTCTTTCAAAAGCAGTTTCATCGGTTATTGAAAACCTGCTCGAGCCTTAAATTAAAAACATTAATTTCCTCCTAAACTCACAGAATGTAAGTGTCAAACCGGAGGGTCTGGGGGGCATGGGAATGCCCTCCAGTGCACCCTATGCCAAATATCTCATTGTTAAATATTTCCCACCTGAATCTACGTCAATTCGAGGTATTTGGCAACGAATGTACTGGAATGTACAATGTACAGTGTAAACTCACAGAATGTAGGTGTCAATCCGGGGGGTCTGGGGGGCATGGAATGCCCTCCAGTACATTCTTTGCCAAATACCTCGAATTGGCGTAGATTCAGGCGGGAAATATTTATCATTGAGATATTTGGCATAGGGTGCACTGGAGGGCATTCCATGTCCCCCAGACGGACACCTACATTCTCTGAGTTTACACTGTACATTGTACATTTACAATGTACATTCTGATACATTCGTTGCCAAATACCAAACATTGCCAAATATCTCATTGATAAATATTTCCCACCTGAATCTACGTCAATTCGGGGTATTTAGCAAAGAATGTACTGGAGGGCATTCTATGCCCCCCAGACCCCCCGGATTGCCATCTACATTCTTTAATCTTTTGTTGAAAACCTGCTCGAAATTCTCAATTTCACTACATATTTGTTTTAAATATACAGCAGACAAACGATAACGCGACCATCAGGCACCGTGGTTCCGGTGTACCGACTAACGTAAACATCTTTTTTTAAGGACCCTCGTATACTGCGAAAACTATACCACCTCGTAACATTAACAAGTTCATTACTCGGCAATGCTAGAAAAAACACGTACACGTCAAGCGGGATTTTATTAGGTTCACTGTATATTTAAAAAAAAATATATATTGCAAAGTTGAGAATTCGCGAAAGCTTAAATGCTATTTGCTAAATCGCGTTCTGAAAGACACGAAACGTAGATAAGAATCCGAAGAGTCTGGGGGGTATGGAATACCCCCCAGTGCACTCCTTCCTTTACCATAACTAAAGTTATTCCATTCAAGCCGCCTCACCTTCTAAGAATCATCCACGGCAGGAAGTCTACGTGTTTGTTTGTCATTCAAATGTTCAAATCATGGTACATAGTATTTTTGAAGGGCCGTGTATGTAAAAACAAATAAAAATCTACATTTTTAGACCTGTTTTCGTATGATTTCCGGAAAAATACTTAGTGTCGATAGAGTTATAGTATTTTATTTCCCCCTGTCGTTTACTCAGGCGCCGCTCGTCGTTGATACTAAAGTAAAACTATAAGTGGCAATCCGGGGGGTCTGGGGGGCATGGAATGCCCTCCAGTACATTCTTTGCCAAATACCTCGAATTGGCATAGATTCAGGTGAGAAATATTTATCAATGAGATATTTGGCATAGGGTGCACTGGAGGGCATTCCATGTCCGCCGTACCCCCCGGATTGAAATCTACATTTTAAGAGTTTTTGAGGCAATTATTATTTTTAAATCAATGTAAGTCACTAGCAGATTTTCAATAAAAGATGAACCTGCTTTTGAAAGACACATAACGGTAGCAAACTGGGTGGTCTGGGGGGTATTCTATACCCCCCAAGGAGTAAACTCCTTGCTTTATTCATGCGCCATAACTAAAACTTTCGACTACATGGTCAAGGCGATCCGAAGCCGCCTGACCTTCTAGGAATCATCCACGGCAGGAAGTCAACGTGTTTGTTTGTAATTCAAAAACAAATAAAAATTTACATTTTTAGTCCTGTTTCGTATGATTTCCAGAAAAATACTTTAGTGTCGATAGAGCTATAGTATTTATTTTATTACCCCCTGTCGTCTACTCAGGCGCCGCTTGTCGCCGTCGGTACTAAAGTAAAACCACAAGTGCAAACCGGGGGGTCTGGGAGGTATGGAATACCCTCCAGCACACTATTCTTTTTTTATGTACCAAAACTGAAGAATTCCCTAAGGTCACATGACTTTTGATATAAAAAAGGGTAGTTGGCATAACTGGGCACATTTAATTCAGAATATTAAATTGTCTCATTAAATGAGTGGGGCGGAAGATTTCCGCTCCCTCCCCCTGGTTACCGCAATGCTCGTCAGCGGTACTACATAAGTATTTAACGGAAATCCCAAAAGAGATCAAGTTCAGCCCAGCCCAAAATGAGTTCTTGGTTACGCCACTGCTGGTTCGTCAATTTGCATGAATAAACAAATGCAAGCATAATCGAGAGAGAATGTGAATCAACTACCTATTATTATCTAATAACAGTATCTCGACGTTTTTCAATTCGTTTCATTCAAAGAAATCGTAAATATAACTGCACAGTTTTGATCATAGGCGGATTTAGGGGGGGAGACCCTCCAAGACGCTTAAAAATAACAAGGAAACAAGGAGACAATCCCAAATCGGAGAACAAAAAATTCTGGATCCGCCGCTGGTTTTGATCAAAACCATCCCGAAATCTTGCCCCCCCCCTCCGTCGTCCACCTATGGCAGTATATTCAATTGTTTTTGCTTTACGCCACCCCCTTTTAAACAAAACAAATGCGATGGAGTTTGGTTGGGCCCACCCAAAGACCGAATAACAGCGGCGGCGGATTTCCCTGATGCAATCACGGAAAAAAATCTCGAAACCCTTTGGCTTGTCAGATAGTGTTGCCTTTTTTCAAGTTAATTAGACACGCAATAGACAAATTATTCCGGCAGGTGCAGAGCCCAACAAAATTTAGACGCCGACCGATAGTTTAGGTTGGTCCTTTATCTACCGACAAAGTGTCGATAACGGTGATAAACCTTCATAGCACTTTTAGTATCAAAACGTCAAAGCTGCCGATATTGTAATCGTCGGGCTTTAATGCCGCAATAAAATTTATGTTCCTGAAATTCTGCCCGCCTTTATTACATTTTACTGTTATTATTATTGTACCCAGGTAAAAGATTCAAATCCTAGTCTGGTCGGTGCCGGATTTAAAAAAACAAAAGCAGGGTGCAACAGTTTGCGACTGTCATTTGGATTTTGTTTATAAACAAAATCAACAATTAATTTGTCATTGTACTTACTCCTAGGGTTGCTTCCTTCTGGTCTTCGTGGCCGATGATGTTGGGCATCAGGGTGGTATTGTATCCCAAATTTTGGCACAACGGCGTGACGATTTTTTCGCATCGCTGATGATGATGGTGGGCTGCTCGGGCCGAAACCAGGAATAGAGTAAGAAGGAACGCTTGCAATAACAAAGTCATCTTGGCACAATTTTTTTAAAACTAACGTCACTCACTTTAATTAAAATCGTTTGGAAACCGAAACAGTTATAATAGGCACTTCGCGTAGTTATAATTTGAAATTAACAACGGTTTACATAAAATATACGTCGAGCGCAGTAATTAAAAACTTATTAAGTTAATTAATAATTTATTTGCTATTAAAGCAAATGAAATACGATCTCGTTTCATAATGGATAACCGTACCGATGTGAACTCATGCTCGGTACGACTACAACTAACAAATGAACGCCGGCAAAACGAGCGCTTCAAAGATAAAACTTCATAAGAGCGCCGGGAGTGTTTTTGTTTATAGTCGTACCGGTTCGTTTAAATGCTGGTGTTGACGCAACGATTTTTACTTATTGAAGTATTCATGTCCAGAGTAAATAAACAAATTGTTTGATTAAATTTATCAAATGTTTACATTTTTGTAAAGTGAATAACGCCAACCTCACGAATATAAACAAAAACAATATCGGAACTGCATTTTAAAAATCTAATTCTGTAAACTTGACCGTGGAATATTGATAATCACAAAAATATTTAGTTTACCAAATAAACAAAAGATAGTCGGCTGGATTTTTGGAAAACCCACGAAGTCCCAGGGGCTATAAAAATAAAACTTTTTAACGGACCGGGAAGACTAGTTAAGTGGCAGGATCATGAGGAATGTAACCGTAAGATCAAAGCGAGCCGCGTTTACAAGTCGACTACGGCCAGACGTACAGCTCGACAACGGGCAGATAATTGTTTGCAACTTTCTTCTGGTTTGTTTGAGCGATAAAATTTTTTATGTGCTACGTTGGTGTGTTTACTTTAAGATAACAAAAATGGATTAAAAATGCCACCACGCGAGAAATTATCTCGGTAAACATTCCCGTGGGTTTTATAAATAAAAAGTAAAAGTAGGCGTCGAGTTATCAAATTGGCGTTTAGATAATTTGGAGGTGGAGAAAAAAAATTCATACTTGAACTTTTTTTATTCAATGACTGTGGATTTCATTTCATAGTTATTATAAATGATATTTCATATTATTTTTCGCTTCGCTTGATACAAAGACGATTAGTCTGTGAAGAAGTAAGAAGTGGAAGTATGAGAGTGAGATGAAAGGTTTTAGACGGGTAATTACAGACTATTAAAGATTTACACGTTTCTCGATGCCGCTACCACGTTTATACGGACCTTCGAACGACATCAAACGGGTTTTCTGCGATCCTTCCAACGACCTGTCCATCGAATAAATTAAATTGTTCCAAATTTCCGATTTATGTTTGAAACTCTATTCCAAGTGCTTTCTATAAATAACGCAATTCCCTTCCCGAAAACACCGAAGGGTTAAAATAGGCAGAAGTTAATTTTTTCACACTTCCAACGGATTTTTTTTGAAAAATGTGTTGAGAATCGCAACGTCTTTGTAAAATTTCCGACAAGATGCGGTTAAATGTGCGGCCCTTTTGATCCAGACCGGCTGTCGGTAACCATCACACGATTATTGCTGCTTCATCTCGATAAGTCCCAGAAAAATAAAATTATTTAATGGGGGTAATTGTCACCTTTCTTCAATTTTGACAAAAGCCGCCCATGTGGCCGACCGCCAACTTCAAAAAAATTTTGACTTTGTTAAATGTTAAAAAAATCCTGACGCTCCGGATATTTTTTGTCACATAAAGACCGATTTTACAGCAACACTTATTAGACACTTTTTATTCCAAATTTCATTCCCTTCATTTTTGTTTATATGCATTTTTCCATTTCGTCGCACCGTTTCCGAGTTACAGCGACTTAAAAAGACTGAAATACAAAATATATTATTTTCATCTGTATCCTAGAAACGGAGCGACTAAATGGAAAAATGTATATGAACAAAATTGTAGAGAATGCAATTTACAAGAAAAAATGCTTATTCATTTTTCCATTTTGTTGTACCGCTACTGAGATACGTACAGATGAAAATTATTTTGTATTTTACCAAGTATTCTTTAAGTCACTGTAACTCGAAAACGGTGCGACAAACTAGAAAAATGTATAGAAGAAAAATGAACGCAATGAAATTTTCGACAAAAAATGTCTAATAAGTATCGCTGTAAAAGCGATTTTTGTATGCTAAAAATTGCCTTCGAGCGCAAAGTTTAACTTTTTCGCTCTAGGGCGATAAAGTATATTTGCGCCCTGGGGCGGAAAAGTAGTTTGCCGCCCTTCACACATTTTTGAATATTGATATTGAAATTTGAAAGGCACACACGTAAGATAAGCATCCTCCCAGAATATAATATTAAATTTTCAGAAAGAAAAACTACAATATTTTTGTTTTTTTTTGGAATTTTTTGAATTTTAATTTTTTTTTTGAACCAACTATACGATGTTCTACGTAAAAGAAAAAGTCTACAAAAGGCCAACAAAATTAACGGATTGGCGGCAATTTTTCACAAAAACAAAATTTCGAAGTAAAACAAAAGAACAAAAGAAAACAATCTGTTTTCCAATTTGTGCCCACCCAGCGACGGCGCCAGCATTTTTAAAATGGGTGGGCGCAAATTGGGCCCAATATATTTGGGGTGGGCAGAAACACACAAAATTTATAAATAAATGCAAAAAATACATTATTGAAATTAGCACCTAAAATATTGGTTGCCCATCCTGGCCCACCCCTGGCGCCGTGATTGTTTTTCACTTTTTTGATAGAAAATCTTAAAACAAGCTCAGGGGGGAAATCCGAGAAAGTCTTTCAAGACTCCTGTAAAAGAAATTCTAATGTACAAAAGTTTACCATGTGATTTGCTCCCCACCCCCGTTCTCCCCTTGGGAATAACATTATTTATTTTGGAAATACTAAAATGCCGTTTTCGGGCTTAAAGACTTTTCATGAGTTCACATTCTCGGGATTATTAAGTCAAATTAACACTAAAAATAACTACATAAGTTAAACAGTGGATCGCCTGATGGGTCTGGGAGGTATGGAATATCCTACGGTAATGGTCAAAACCATGATAAGTCTTATACAATTCAAAATTCAGTTATCTGTAGCCCATGTAGTACAATTATACCTCCCAGTCAAAACTTCTAAACCACTATACTATATCATTATTATTAGTAATTGTGAATAAATCACGTAAAATATTTGAGTTAAAAAATCTTTTAATCGTAAAGCGAAGACACCTCTGACTTATTTATAGTTTTTAGTTCAGCCTTATTTCTAGAATTTTGTTTAAATCAGCACCAAAACTACTCTATACTACTTCTATTGCACTGGAAGGTATTCCATACCCCCCAAACCCCCCGGTCAAGCTCATTATCAGCTCATCACGTTATTTATTATATATTATGTTGATTTTTAAAATAGTAAGTTAATCATTTTAATTTTTGACGGAAAATCTCGAGAGATTTAGAGATCTAAAGAGATTATTCTTACGTCAGCCCTTCTTCACTTTTTAGTTTTTTTAAATTATTTAATTCAAGATTGAAGTTGGAAATCACAATAAATTTTTCATTGTATTTCCTTCAATTGTATTTAGGTTTAATTTTATAATATTATCCAATCGTCTTGCCGAGAGGGTATTAAAAACCCCCAGACCCCCCGGTCAAAGATTCCATGATTTAGTTTATTCGGTATTGACCCCCTTAAAAGAATTATACTTAGATCATAACCTTGATCCAGAATTGAGGGCCAATAGTACTTTTGTTACATAATTTAATTCCTAAGCTGTTGAATTTAGACAATAAAAGATGAGAATCTAGTTTGTAGATCATTTCACTTTCTTTAAAAAAACTTAACCATTTCCCCTGAGAAACCTAAGACTTTAGAGCAAAAAGGTAGATCCTTCCCGCTCGATATTGAAAAAAATTTTGCTAAGAAGCCAATGTACATCAGTCAAATTGTTGAGTCAAATTCATTTCTATTCCGATTTTATTTCGACGGCGGTAAGGTTAGGTTTTAGAGAAAGGGAGGGGATTTGATTTGATAAATTAAGTTCAAATCTACAGAAAACTATAAAAATTTAGAAGGATTGGGGACACGGGTCAGTCACGATGAGGACCTTTAATTTAAGCCTGAAATTTGAACCATCAATGATGAAAATCTTTCGTGGAAAAATAACAAAAGGGTTGATCAGATTGATTTAAAAAATCATTAATTTTGAATCGAAGAACAAATTCCTAAATCCACTGATTTTTCCATTAATTATTTCCTATATTTATATAGGGGGGGTTTCCTTACCCCGAATTTAAATATTTTTAAAAATAAAAATTTTTAGCTTGGAAATGAATACTGACGCGCATGAATGCCTGAGAAAAATCGAGAGGACAGAGCCGTATTAACACTGGGTTTAGTGGGGTTGAACCTCAGGATACTTATGAAGTGAAAGTAAACACGCAATTCAAAATTTAAAAATAAAGTTTTATAGGAATTTAAGGTGTTCTTCCAGTATTAGCATGTTTCCGGGTTTTTTCCAAAAATATTTTTAAAAATTGAGATTAAAAATATTTTTAAATTTTTGTAACTAGTCGAAAAACGGAAGTTTTTCTCCTAATTGTATGTGATTATAATATCTCTCAGTGCCGTAGCCACTTTTAGGGGGGAGGGCACAAAAAACTTTTTTAGATTTAATAATAAAAATTGCAAATTGTCCTGTTTTCAAAAACTAATTTTAAGAAAGCAGTTTACTCTTTCAAAAAACAGTTGAACTACAGGTTTTTTTAAATCATTCGGCGGAAAGGGGGGAGGGGCATTTTTAGATTTTTCTTGCTTTAACTTATTCGAAATTTCTTTTGTTTCACAAAAACAAAAAGTAGACCCCAAAAAGTGGGCCTGAATGAAATTATGAATTCGGTCCTCCCCAAAATAAAACCGGTTTGGTTAACTGCATAGATATAATGAACTAGCTGGAAAGCCCGTCCGCGGACGGGCAGCTAGACAGCACTTACATAAATGTTTTTCCAAGTTTCAATATTCTCTAGCCAAACGTTTACATTTCTCTCACTTTTTTTTTTTAATTCAAATTTGCCGCTTTTTTCTGGCGAAATTTGAAAAATTATAAATTCCCTACATAGAAAATTTTTTGATGTTTTGAAGTAATTTTTACTATAATTGAAGTTCAAATCAGCCTCACACCAATTTTGAAGTAAATTTTACTAAATTTGAGGTAAATTTTACTAAATTTGAAGTAAATTTTACTATATTTGATATAAAATTTACTTCAAAATTATCGCAAGGAATTTTTTTCTTTATGTATCTTCTCCAAGTATTCTAAAAGAGTAGAAATCCTGCAATATGTACTGGAGGGTGTTCCACACTCCCCAGACCCCCCGGTTTACAATTTTGACGTCATATTTTTATAATTTATTAACTTTCAAAGTAACATAGAAAGTTAATAGCAGTAAAGTAATTAAATAAATACACACAGAGAAAAGTTTTTGGTGTTTTGAAGTAATATTTACTATAATTGAAGTTCAAATCAGCCTCACACCAATTTTGAAGTAAATTTTACTAAATTTGAAGTAAACTTTACTAAATTTAAAGTAAACTTTACTAAATTTGAAGTAAATTTTACTAAATCTAATTTTTACTAAATTTGATATAAAATTTACTCTAATTGATGTAATATATACTTCAAAATTTTTGCGAGGATTGTTTTTTTCTAACCGAAGGTTAAATTTCCCTTAATTTTGCTTAAAACTTCAAATTACGCGGTTTGGATTATTATTGGACAAATATTTTTAGTCCTAACCTCCTAACTTTACTTTAATATAATTTTTTGTTGGTAAAAAAATCGACCAATCAGAGTGTTTCTTTTTTCACTAAAAAATGACACGCTGGAGCAGCAGGAGCAGCGTGCAGGAATTTTATAGATTAAGATTTTTCTTTTTCGGTGTACTCGTACTTCCTGTGACGGACTCAATGCAGAATAGTATTAAACTGTGATATTCTAAACCGGGGGGTCTGGGGGGTATGGAATACCCCCCAGGCATATTAAAAATATATTTTTTAATTTTGAGAGAGAATTTAAAAAAGTCCGCTATAGCATATAGTATTTATTTTGGACATTTTTTTTATAAATGCAATCAGAAGGTTTTTTTTCGCTAAAAAATGACACTCTGGAGCAGCAGGAGCAGCGTGCTGGGATTTTATAGATTATGATATTTCTTTTTCGGTGTACTTCCTGTGACGGACTCAATGCAGAGTAATATTAAACCGTGATATTCTAAACCGGGGGGTCTGGGGGGTATGGAATACCCCCCAGGCATATTAAAAAAATATTTTTTAAAATTTGAAAGGGAATTTAAAAAAGTCCGCTAGTATTTATTTTGGACAGATTATTTTTATAAATGCAAAAAAATTCATAAACCACTTCTAAAACTGAAATTGTAATAATGGATGAGTGTGCGAGCGGCTTTATTCGTGACCTCCTTTGTTTTGAATTTGAATGAATTAATTTAGTAAGTTTAATTATATTTTAATGTTATTGTTTAATATTTACAATTTTTATTATGAAATGAAATTAATTTGTAATCTTCGTCGGTTAATGTTAATTGGTCAAGTTAATTAAAAGGAAATCATTTTTATACCTTTTGTGTTTATTAATAACCAACGTCTTATTGTTTAGCTAATGAGCAGATAATACGAGAACATAAAATACAATTGCCAATTTATCGGTATGTTTGTTTATATTATTTAACATAATTTCCGCTGACCGCCTACTGTAACTTTATGATGCTATCAATACACGTCATAAACTTTAACGATAACTGAAACAGTACAACGAGGAAAGTTAATAATTCATTGATTTGCGGTATTAAGTTATGGGAATATTACAAAATTTTAATTTATCATTAAAACCACAAAATTAATAACTAAAACGAAACCGTCCGCAGCGCAATTACAATTAATTGCTACAAAGTAAACAGTAATCGCCAAATAACAATGGCCAATTAATTTTTCTTATTTCTAAATTCCGACTCGAAAAATGAAAATTTAAAGTTACATAAATAATAAACTTATACAATAATATAATTCGGAACTCTCAACTATATGTATGCAGATTAATTTTTTAGTTATTACCGTGTACGTGCGATTTTATATTTCTTTCGTCAGTCGCCGATTTTCTCGGCAATCTGCGATAACAAAATACTGTTACCAATAGCAGGTTATGAGCCCAAGTCGACAATCGCTTTCAAACTCCACGGGGAGGGGGGCTTCCCACATAATCAACCGAAGTAGATTTTCGTCTAACATATACTTTCTATTAGAAAAAATGTGAGTTAAGAAACTGGGCATAAATAAATTAACAAAGAGGGGGGGCAACAAAACTTGTAGTCTCTTTAACTTTCCTGAGTAAGTATTTTAGTATTTTAACCCTACCGATCGATAGATCGAATCATGTCATTCGGTAAGATTTTTGGAATTTTATGACTTTTTTGCTTATATTTCACTTCCGGCTGATTCTGAAGTCGGCCCTGACCGTTGGATCTGTATTGTGAAGAAAAGTAATATTATAATATATCTTATTTATAAATAAAATATTTATTTAAACATAAAATATTTGTATATCAACATATTTTTTTGTAGATTACAATGATCTTCTCCTCAGGTATTCAAATATTTTCTTTAAAATACTTAGATTGCATTAAACCAGTTTTATTTATTTAATAAATTTTTTTTAAATTCCAAGTGTTTGTCATCAAGTAATTCAGTAGTCGCCCCCCTCACCCCAAACTTAATACATTTTTTTTAATTTAATTATTTTATTTTAATTTTATTTATTTATCTAATTTTATAATTTATGTCAGCTTGATCCATAATTAATTGTTTTACAATTGAAAAGAGAAATGTAAGTTAACTTGTCAAATTGAATCAATAAGCAGTAATGTATGTAGGTAATCAATAAAAAGCTTATCTGATGATGGTATCGGCTTGCAAATGCAGCTGCAAGTCCGTCCTTCAACGCTTCCTTTAAAGTAATATGTAATATGCTAACATGGCATATTTATTTAAATTATTATTTTTTTCGCTCAATCCTAATACATAAGGATTGGAGCTCCTGCTCCAGCGTGTCATTTTTTTGGTAAAAGGAAACACTCTGATGGGTCGATTTTTTTTACCAACCGAAAAATATATTAAAGTAAGTAAAGTTAGGACTAAAAATATTTGTCCAATTTTCTAAATTAGTCGATATCCTGCGATATGTACTGGAGGGTGTTCCACACCCCCCAGACCCCCCGGTTTACTTTTATTTTATTTATAATAACTTTTAATTAATTTAATCCATAATAATTATAAAAATAATATTAAAATATGAAATCAAAATTGTAAACCGGGGGGTCTGGGGGGTGTGGAACACCCTCCAGTACATATTGCAGAATATGTTCACCCCCAAAACCCCCGGTTTACATTATTGCCTTACTTTGAAAATTAACTGTCAAAAATGTAAACCGGGGGTTTTGGGGGTAAACATATCCTGCAATATGTACTGGAGGGTGTTCCACACCCCCCCAGACCCCCCGGTTTACCTTTATTTTATTTATAATAATTTTTAATTAAATTAATCTATAATAATTATAAAAATAATATTAAAATATGAAATCAAAATTGTAAACCGGGGGGTTTGGGGGGTGTGAAACACCCTCCAGTACATATTGCAGAATATGTTCACCCCCAAAACCCCCGGTTTACATTATTGCCTTACTTTGAAAATTAACTGTCAAAATTATAGTCAAAAATGTAAACCGGGACTTCTGGTGGTGAACATATTCTGCAATATGTACTGGAGGGTGTTCCACACCCCCCAGACCCCCAGTTTACCTTTATTTTATTTATAATAATTTTTAATTAAATTAATCTATAATAATTATAATTATAATTCAATCTATAATAATTATAAAAATAATATTAAAATATGAAATCAAAATTGTAAACCGGGGGGTCTGGGGGGTGTGGAACACCCTCCAGTACATATCGCTTTATTGCCTTACTTTGAAAATTAACTTGCAAAATTATAGTCAAAAATGTAAACCGGGGGTTTTGGGGGTAAACATATCCTGCAATATGTACTGCAGGGTGTTCCACACCCCCCAGACCCCCGGTTTACCTTTATTTTATTTATAATAATTTTTAATTAAATTAATCTATAATAATTATAATTATAATTCAATCTATAATAATTATAAAAATAATATTAAAATATGAAATCAAAATTGTAAACCGGGGGGTCTGGGGGGTGTGGAACACCCTCCAGTACATATCGCTTTATTGCCTTACTTTGAAAATTAACTTGCAAAATTATAGTCAAAAATGTAAACCGGGACTTCTGGTGGTGAACATATTCTGCAATATGTACTGGACGGTGTTTCACACCCCCCAGACCTCCCGGTTTACTTTTATTTTATTTATAATAATTTTTAATTAATTTAATCTATAAGTAATAATTATAATAATAATATTAAAATATGAAATCAAAATTGTAAACCGGGGGGTAGTGGTGGTGTGGAACACCCTCCAGTATATATCGCTTTATTGCGTTACTTTGAAAATTAACTGTCAAAATTATAGTCAACAATGTAAACCGGGGGGTTTGGGGGTAAACATATCCTGCAATATGTACTGGATGGTGTTCCACATCTCCCAGACCCCCCGGTTTACCTTTATTTTATTTATAATAATTTTTAATTAATTTAATTTATAATAATTATAAAAATAATATTAAAATATGAAATCAAAATTATAACCCGAGGGATCTGGGGGGTGTGGAACACCCTCCAGTACATATCGCAGAATTTGGAGAAGCTAAATAATTTATAATTTTACAAATTTCGCTAAGAAAAACCGGGAAATTTGACTTTTCGAGCAACAGTGAGAGAAATTTAAACCTTTGCTTTAGCTAGAGAATATTAAAGCTTGGAAAAACATTTATTTAAGAGCCTTACTGCTCAGAGTTTAGCAGCAACTTTTGCGTTACTTTGAAAGTTAACTGTCAAAAGTGTAAACCGGAGGTCTGGGGGTCCGCGGACGGGCTTTTCAGCCAGTTATGTATATACGTTTGCACTCATCTGTCTACCACTGACGCGCATAAATGGATTAACGAGAGATATTTTAATAACTAAAATCATTAGATAACATAACATCCGAGACCAACCACTTGACAAAAACATCCCCAAAGCCCGCCTGAACTCGTAGAGGAATCTCGTTAATCCATTTATGCGAATCTGTATTAGACAGTTAACGGATACGGTCCGAAAGGGATTCTGGGAAATAGGAGCCTAGATGAAGTTTCAGATTTTATAAGCGTGAAAGTTTTCCAAACGGCGTAGCCAGAGTTTCTGTCGCCCGGGGCGGTTTCTGGTAAAAAAACAAAAAAGCTAAAAAATAAATAAACCTCAAGAAAAATGTATGGAGGGGGTAAATTTGGGAGACGGAAAAATGCATATATTTTGATAAAAATTAGTTGACAAAAAAATGTACAGTTTAGGTTTTTTAAAACCTCATATTTTTCCGGTTTAAATTGTATTCCACAACTGCCCAGGGGCCGAGGGGGCCCCAAACTCGGTAAAAATTTCAGAAAATTTAACATTGCTCTTATGGTAGTTTTAATAAAATTTTTACAGAGACTACCCCTTTTGCCTGTTGTTAATAAAATAGTTGTCTGTCATATCATAGTCATAGGGGCCCCTTTATCCAAAAGTGCCCAGGACCTCTAAAAGGTTAAAGACGGCCCTGAATATACTATTAATTTATGATTTTGTTTTCAATAAAATATTTTAATAATGAATGCCGACCGCCGACACTAGGTGACCCACCTTACACCCAAACATTGGGATACTTTCTTTGCGTTTAGTAAACTAACCAATTCTTCTTATTCCCTGACTTTTCCAGACGAGTGGAAACTCTGTTATACAGTAGCGTAACTTCAAAATATGTGCCCGGGGCAGTGGCGGATCCAGGGGAAAGCAATCGCCCCCTCCTTAGAGCTCAAAGAGACAATAATTCTTACACTAACAAATTTTAATTTATTAAAAAACAAAGAAAGAAATTTTCGATTCAAACAAACGAGCAACGAGAAGCAAAACTGGAAAACGTTCGAGTACGCATTGCTCTATCCAGACGAACACTGCACACTGATTTCTTATCAAAATGCTTTCGGACAGGACAAATGCTTGCTTCCGAGAGCAAGAAACCAGTTAAACAGCAACTTGCGATGTAGGTATAGTAATGCAACACCAACTAAAATCTGCTATAAAATAATTTTTAGTTTGCGTGTCAGGTTGCTAATACTAATTACCAACAAAATCATCTTGAAGCTCATAGGAGCGCTGCAGTTAAGGATCGGCAGCCAAATACTGAAGCTCATAGAGCAGCTCAAAATTGTTATGAAACATATACACCTAAAGTTCGAAAAAAGATACGGAAACGTCAATGAAGTATAAAGTAGAAATCAATTATGAAAAAGTATAATGAATTCTGGGTGCCGATACTGTGGAGGGAAATGTGTTGTAATGGTGGAAAAGTGCAATTGTTACCTATCCAACCTCCACCGAAGGATTATAGTTCACGAAGTTCAAGAGCCTAAATTGAAGTACTTCAATACAAAGACAAAGTATTTTATTAGTGAGACCCCGTGCGAAGCCGGGTATCAAGCTAGTAATTTATATTTTGTCGCCACCCTTTGGTAATCGTCTGGAACTGTTACTGATCCGAAGGCAAAAATATAACATGTGCGTAGCTTAAAGTAGTAGATAATATATTTCCTTATGCAGTTGTATTTGTATAATTAATAATATATTATTTCATTCATATTAACGAATGAAGGATATTTCATCAAATTGAAACCATTATAAAACCTCTCAGGACCTGTAGGACCCCTTTAAACCTTGCGGGTTCATAGTCATAGTTTATACATGAAATATAAAATTTATAAAAATAAAATATAAATTGGAAAACTAATCACCTACGAATTACTTTGACCAATTAAAATAAACAAATTTAATTTATAATTTAAAAGTAATTGTTTTTCAATGCAGTCATATTTTTAACCTTCCGGAACTAACATAATATTATAGAAATTTTGCTTGCCAGCTTAAAAAACAATATTTTTCCAGTTAAAAACTAATCCATATTTCCTATTTGTTGTATATTTTTAATCAATATAATGTAATTTGAAGTCTATTTTGTCATAGAAAATCGATTTTACAGCAAAACTTATCAGAGATCTTTTTTAAATCAATCATAACTCAGAAACGGTAGGATAAAATAGAAAAATTTATGGGAGTAAAAATGAAAGGAATGAAATTTACAACAAAAAATGTCTGAAAAGTTTTGCTGTAAACTTGATTTTTATGACAAAAAAGTCTTCAAAAGATATAATTCACATTGTTACTGTACGAACAGTTGGTTACAAAATTTTATTCTAATTGAAAAATGTAATTTGCTAATTAAGAAACACAAAAAAATATTTATGGTTCTACCTGGAACGGATTAGATATAAATAGTCCCGTAGGCAGCATAAAAAGCAAATAAAAAAACGATTAAATGTCGGTAAACTATTTAATTTATAAAGTCGCCTAGTAACAAAGATCAAGGTTCAATTTGAAACTTGCAATTACAACACAGTAAAAAATTACTTACAATCAATAGCACTAACAGCTAAAATTTCTGTTATTAATATTAAAGTAGAAAACTTGTTGGACTTTGCTATAAACAAACAAAATACAATTACAGCCAAATTATCTAACTAACGCATTTTTCTATGACTAGTAGTTTCTACGTTACGAGCCTCCGGAGACCAAATTTTAGAGTTTAATTTCTCTCCGAAAATGTATAAAGACATGCTTAGGCCCAGCAGTCCGACAAAAAATACGATTCTACCTGGCAAACTTAGTACCTCTAAAACGGGGTAAACCCACGTGCCGGTGTACGAGTAGATCACGTGAATCCAAACTAGATATAGAGCCATGAATACACCCAGCACGGAGAGGCCAACCTTTCGTGGCGGATAAGGTGCATACGAAGTGTACATTTCCAGCAAAATAAAGATCATGATGTTTGTGTGCATCACATGATTAAGCCAAGACGGGAAAAATTTATCTAAGACTTTGGGGAACACCAGTTCTCTGTCGATGGCGTACAACGCCCAGAAGGTTATCCCAACGAACATCGACAATGGGAATGCCAAACTGGATAACATCTACAAAGAATACATCATAAATTGAATCACAAGAAGAAAGGCAACTTACTCCATCTTTCAATTTACGAATCAACGGCTTCTTCCTGATGTAGTCCTTGTTCGATCCGATCAAGTCGTTGAGGGTGCATATCGTGAAGAAGGTGGCCTGGAGCAGCTGTAACAGAAAGAGTGAATTCAGTACGATATTCTAAATAAGTTGTAACCTTCTAACCGCATCCCAAAATGTGAGAAATTTTAATTTGCCACTACTTCCAAAACTATTGCCCATGGAGTGTTCCTCCACCGGAACCTTAACATAATTCCAATCGTAGTAACAGCCGTACCAGAAATGTAGCGCAGCGAGAAAATGCAAGACCGTCCTTGTGTACGACATTTTCGTTACACTTGAGTTAAAAAACTAACCGAAACATAATTTTCACGGCGACAATTAGATAACTTTTTTTTAATAGTATATTGAGGGTTATCTTCGTAAATGTCAAATTCTTGTTTGTTTGGCTGCTAGCACAAAAATGTAGCAGCGATGATTGTCTAAAGAATTCAAATACACTTTAATTCAATCAAAGTTTTGTGTTATTTAATTGATGGGTAAGGACTTTGCTCGTTAATTATTATTGTGTCAAGTCAACGTGTGTACAGGATGCGGCAAAAGAATTTTTTTTAATGGATTTGTGGGGAACCACTGCAGTATAGAATGATTGATAGCAGTTTGTATTATCTTTCAAGTTATGAAATGAATTTAATTGATAAATTAATATTCTAATAAAAATATTTTATTTCAGTTTAACTGTTTTTTGATTAAATTTATCAGTTATTTTCAAACAAAATTGAAATATTTTCTCTAGTGATAACAGACAGACAAGGTCAATACCAACAAATTTCTGTTAAAAGAACGTTTTTGTTTTAGTTTAAAGCCTCAACTACAACTTTCGATTAATTAAAAAATTTAAATAATTAATGAATTTTTGCAAAACGGATATAAAAATTAATATCAACCCCAAATTACAAAGATAAATCATAGCAATATATTATAACCTATTATTGTCACTAGCGTACCTAGGGTAATAAATTATTTTTATAAAAAAATATTAAGAGGGAGTGGGGGGGCGAAAGCTCTAGGTACGCCAGTGATTATTGTGCTTATTATCCAACTTGTTTAAAAAAAAAATTCCTAGACTTTTCCAAGATTTTCTAAGATTTCCTCGGATTTTCATGGAATTTTTTAGAAATTTTTAGAAGTCCTAAGGTTTTTTAGGATTCTCTACATTTCCTCAGATTTCTTAAGATTTCCTTGGATTTTCTACATTTATTCAGATTTCTTACTTTCTAAGATATTCGTAAGCTTTAATTGAATTTAAAAAAAATTTTTAAATTTCCTGAGATTTCCTAAAATTTCCTGAAATTTTTAAGATTTCCTTGCATTTTCTACATTTATTCAGATTTTATATTTTCTAAGATTTCGTTGAATTTTAAAAAATTTCCAGAGATTTTGGATTTTCTAAGATTTCCTTGAATTTTCTAAGATTTTCTACAGTTATTCAGATTTTTTATTTTCTAAGATTTACTACAGTAATTCAGATTTCTCATTTTCTAAACATTTCTAGAATTTCCTAAAATTTCATTGAATTTAATTTCCTGAATTTTCTAAGATTTTCTATATTTATTCAGATTTCTTATTTTCTAAGATTTTCTTGAATTTTTTAAGATTTCTTATTTTCTAAAATTTTCTAGAATTTCCAAAAAATTTCTTGAATTTAAAAAAGTTTCCTAAAATTATCTTAGATTTCCTTGAATTATCTACATTTCTTCATATTTCCTATTTTCTAAGAATTTCTAGAATTTTCTAAAATTTTATTGAATTTTCTAAAATTTTATTGAATTTTAAAAAATTTTATTGAATTTTAAAAAATTTCTTGAGATCATCTTGGAATTCCTAAGATTTCTTTAGATTTTCTTCATTTACTCAGATTTCTTATTTTCTAAGATTTTCTAGAATTTCCTGAAAATTATTAAGATTTCCTTGGATTTTCTAAGATTTTCTACAGTTATTCAGATTTTGTATTTTCTAAGATTTTATAGAATTTCCTAAAATTTCATTAAAATTTTTAAAAAAATTTTAAATTTCCTTGAATTTTCTAAAATTTCCTTAGATTTTCTACATTTACTAATTCAGATTTTTTATTTTCTAAGATTTTCTAGAATTTTCTATACCTGTACACCAGATTACTCCCTCAGCCTGACAAACTCATGTGATACAATAATTATATCTCTCGGCTAAAATATTTTATTCGTTATCCGTTTACAGCTGACGCGCATGAACGCAGTAACGAGATTCCCTTTACCGCCTGCTCACGTAATTAAGAAAATTCCGTTTGTCGCTTTAATTAATTTTCGGTTGGTTTTTGAGTTGAGGCCTCCTAGAAAATCTTCTGATTTACCAGAGGGGACGAGTCATCCAGTAAATGCTTGTAAACTAGATTTTCTTCTACATTTTCCCAGCGACCCCCTCCCAGGGTGTAATTATAATACAAAGAACAATTAATAAAGCAGAAATTTTGTTTAATTTAATAAAATTATTTTATAAAATTATTTATTATAAAAAATAAAAAAAAATAATAAAATAAAAAATTTAAGTTAACCGGAATAAAAAAATTTTTTTTTTTGATTTAAACAAATTTTTGTTTGACAAAACTTTTATTTCAATTAAATTAATCTCTTACAAAACTTACAAACTTTATCTTATCATTCTGCAGAGTTAAACTACTTATTATATAAATAAATAAATTATTAATAAACTTCTTATGTAAATTTTTTGTAAAAATCAATTAATTTAATTTAGAAGATTAATAAAAGTGATAATAAATTGTTATCCTTGACTTTTAGACATAATGCGAAAATGTATAATAATATTCAATTTACGTAAGATTACAACGTGCAGACCAGTGGTGTGCTGTCAGTACTTTATCAACAGGTTCCCAATTTGGTCTCATAAATCAAAAAAAATTTAAATAAATAAAAAAGTAAAATAATTGCTCAAATGGTTTTTGTAGAGCCAGATAATTGTGGCTGAAGAAGGTATTCGTACTCTGCTATGTTAACAATGTAAATTGTACTTTTTGAAGAGTATTTTTGATTCATAAAAATTGCTTTTCTATAAAAACTTATAAGACATTTTTTGTTGCAAATTTTGTCCTCTTCGTTTTTGTTTCTATACGTTTTTCTAATTTGTCCCACCGTTTTCCAGTTACAGCGACTTAAAGACTTAAATAAGACTGTAAAATACAAAAAATATCATCATCTGTATCTCAGAAACGGTGCGACAAAATAGAAAAACGAATAGGTATTTTTTTCTGTAAATTTCATTCTCTACATTTTTGTTCCTATATATTTTTCTATTTTGTCGCACCGTTTTCGAGATACAGATGGTTATTTCTTGTATTTTACAAAGTTTTCTTTAAGTCACCGTAACTCGGAAACGGTGCAATAAAATAAAAAAATCTATATATACCAAAATGAAGAGAATGAAATTTACAACAAAAAATGTATAATAAGTGTTGCTGTCAAAGCGATTTTTATATGACAAAAAGGTATAATTTACTTTGTAAATATTGTAAATTTTTTTTCCTTTTGTTCCTGGGGGGGGGGGGGGAGCAATATGTATAATCTAATCTTAGGTTGCATTTTGCTGTCGGTTGATTGACGTAACTATTACTCGACCTTTGTAATTAAGATATTATATCAACTCAAGTGACTTGCAGCTGTTATAGCTGGTCAGGTTCGAATCCAAGACCGATCAACAGTTGTAATAATTATAAAAATTTTTCTTTTAAATCTAAGAAAACATACCATATTCAGCATCGTGAAATACTTCAGCCGCCCTTTGAAAAATTGGAAATCATTCGGTTTTGCCGGAAGAAATTTTTTAAAATCGACATAGTTCAAATCGTACCATATCACGAACACGTAATAAATGGCAGAGACCAAATGGAACAGACCTTTATTCATGTTGGATTGTTATTTCGTGATCGATGGGGTCTGTAGCAAACAACTAAAATTATTGTACAAGTCGAAAAGAGGTCGGCAACTTTTATTTTATCTTGACACTTAATACGATTATTTTATTTATCTGGGAGATAAATGTAGTATTTACTATTTAATATGATATTTTTACTTTGAAGTGGCATCCAGATTACTTTCGTCAGTGGCGGATCAAGCTTTTACCCAGTAAGGAAATGTTGCTTGTCAGATTTCAATTTGACATACTTTGACGTGACCTAGTGTTCTACCTACCATGTTTATCATCGTCAGGTATTTGAGGCGGCCCTTGAAGAAGGCAAAGTCATTGGGAAATACAGTAATGTTCCCCTTGGTGTACGTTTGATCATACCACAGGCTGAAAATGTAGTACACAGCGATAACCAGATGAAACATCACATGCTTCGGTCTCGAACACATAATGACGAAAATAACGTCTGAAGGTAAACACAACTATTCATCGACTAGTTTTTAGTTTAAAAGAATAAATGGATTATTAAACGAGGAAAGAGTGAAACAGAGAGAGAAAACCCATAATTTTCTTATTTCCATTTCTTTGCGTGATTTAGAAAAAAATTGTTTTAATATATTATGAGTTGCATTTCCTTTGCTAACCGAACGAGTATTTATTGCACTTTTTGCTACTATATAATTTTTATGACATTGATTTGTTATAAAGTTATAAAATATGAACGATAAGGCGAGGTTGCCAGTTGGCGGCCTTCGCCGGTTCACGTACACCAAAGGATATAACGGTAAATATCAATAAAACTGTAAAACAGAAGTTTTAAAAAAATAATATGCCTATTAAATGTAACCGAGAAGTGGCATCGAATCGGCCGGTAACAGGACATGCCGGCCAAGAACGAGCTGGTGTTTTCAGAATTTTTTCGATGAAACATTAAGCTTGTAAAATTCAATTTCACGACGAAAATAAATTTAAGAAACAAAAATCAATATTTACTGCCCCTTTAGCCCCTCTAAGGTAGCAAACTACGAGCCGCCACTGCTAGCTTATGTAAACACTTGAATCGTCGCGTCGTGTTGTCATCGTCGTCTGATGTAATAATTAATAAACTATCCACGTAATCAGAATTTTCGAAAACAAACAGTTTAAATTGATTTATTAATATTATACATTTCCCCCGTAGCTAGTAATTGGTGTGACGTGTCACGGACATTATAAAACAATTGAATTTGAACTTCAATTGTTGAAAAATGATAATTCAATTGTTTTCAGTACGACACTGGTTTCGTTAATTAAAAATAAATAAAAACCTACCATGTTAATCATCGTCAGGTATTTGAGGCGGCCTTTGAAAATTTCAAAATCATTGGGAAATGTCTGGAATTGGGCGACATATTCTTGATCGTACCACAGGGTCAACGCATAGTAGATGCTGATAACCAGATGATACAACACATTCTTCATCGTAGATCACAAAAATAAACTTTGACGTAATCCAACGCGAACAGAAGCCAAAATGTGAAAGCCGCCGATGATCTACGCTGCGGTGAATCTACTAATCGCATGTTTACACAAATTTTTTTAAATGGACCAAGAGTGAAAGAGACAGAAGATCCTTTTCGTTTAAAAAAAACTTGTTTTTACTTTCTAGCACGCAAGTACTACTTCGTCTGTCATTTTTTTTACAACCAAATAATGTCAAAATTACAGTCAACGTCACTTTCACCTTATACAGTGGCGTAGAAGATGTCAAGGGGGGACAGCAACTTGACAGCAAACTCATCAGGGGGGGGGACGCCACGCTATCAGTCCTATTGATAGCAAACCGTCTCCACGTGGAGTCCGTTCCGGAGTGAGTAAGCTATTATTGTAAGTGATCTAAATTTGTCTCCGATTGTTGAACTTGAACTTTGGTTCACCAACAGTCCGTCTATTTTTATTCAATCCATAGCAGTTTAGATATTTTCAAGCACTCAAATAAATTTGAATCACTAAAAACTACGCAACTATGCTATTATGTAACCGACTTCCCCAGCTTGGAATTCAATACCCCCAGATTTTCCCCGCAGGGAAAAAATACACTTTTCCCCACTGACGATTTGGTGAAGGCCTGGCGCCATTTAGCCTCCCCTGAAATCCGCTACTGGACCGAAGCTATGACTTCCACAGTAGCCGCACGTTACTTTTTGGATATGCATTGTGAAAGAAGTATCTATCTTTTGATAGATCTCTCGATCAAAAATTAAAAATTAAAGAAGAATCTGAAGCAGAGGCGGATGGGGTCGACGTCACCGGCCCGAGAAAATTTCTTTTAATCTTTAAATAATATGGATAATAATTAATAACATTTTTTCTGTAAAATATAGTTTGTATACCAGCGGCTGTTCGGGGAATTCCCCGAATTCCCAATAGGCCTATTCGTCCCTGATCTGGGGGGAGAGCCAGAAGGCAAATTTTTGTTTTTCGAAAGATTTCCTTTCTTGAAAAAACAAAACGAGGCTATTGTCCTTGGATTTCTGGGATTTTTAAAAATTCCCAAAAATTGTCTACAATAAATTCTTAATTCAAAATTTAAATACCTGGAATTTCCTTTTTCCTGATGAGATTTTCTTGGATTTCCCAAGATTTCCTTTGCTTATACAGTGGATTTCCCCAGCGATTCCTCTCTCAGATATATCCATGAACGGAAGTGTAGATCCATGAAGGAATAACGGTAAATTTTTGAAAAGTTTCCTCGGATTTTCTCCTGAATTGCTTTAAAATTACATTTCGTTCTACTCTTCCACTTTTAGGCTAGGATAAGCTCCTGTTTTCCTAGACCTCGGGCTGTCTTTTGTCGAACTAATTAATTGTTTTACATCTGAAGTAGCTTACTCGGCTCGTTTCAGATGTGCCCGTAACCCTGGATTTTTGTTGATGAGGGCAAATCATCAATCCAGGAGGACCGCCGGCTTTACGTGCCCTCCGAAGCACGGAGACGATTTTAGACTCTTTCCGGATTTGAACCGGGTACATTAGTGTCAGCAATTAGTCAGCCAACATACTAGGCTACTGGGTCTATTTTACCACTAGACGCAACTAATACGGTTGGTCCATAAATAAAGAGTACACCGTTCACTGGGAGGTATTTCATACCCCCCAGACCCCCCGGTTTGCCAATGGCTACACTAAAGCTCAATCAATATTTGAAGTTATAATAACAAATAAACACGTTTAACCTCGGGCCCGTTTTATTATGGCTTCTGCCATCGATCGACGATATTCAATTCCCGGGTATGCAAAAATAAAATTACTTACATACGTGCCGAGCAGTAGATCTATCTCTTTTGATGTCCAAAGCTTTAAATGTATTGCGGGAACTCTACAACTTATTAAATTTTGAATTTAGTTCGAGAGAAACAAAGCAATAAGGATAAACCGGGGGGTCTGGGGGGTATGGAATACCCCCCAGTGCACGCTTTTATTTTATAAAACAAACTAGACTATATCATCTACTCAACCTCATATTAGGTTAATGACCGTCTTATAAAAGCAACTCATCTTAATGTATTTTTAAGATTCCTAATTTCCCAAGATTTCCTGGAAATTTTTAAAATGTTCTCGGATTTAATCAGATTTGAGGAAATTTTAGAAAATAGAAAATTCGAGAAAGTATAAAAAATCTCGGGAAATCCATGGAAATTCAAGGAAATTTAGGAGATCCTAGAAAATCCATGAAATCTCAAGGAAATCTTAAGAAATTAGAAAATCTTGAAGCAAGAAATCCGGGAAAATCCTTTAAAAATATTATACAAAGAAATCTGGTGTACAAAAATTAGTTTTCTGATTGTAGACTTCGGTGTAGACCTACATGCCAGGACAATTAATTAATATTGATTCTCGAATAGTTTGTGTTCTTCTCCTTAGCCGTTTGTATAGGGGGGGGGTAAATTCCAAATAAAAATTTATTAAATAAGAAAAATAAAAAGTAAATCCATTTATAGATTTTTAATAAATAAAAATTTTTTTAGTGTAAAAATTCATATTTTTAAGCTCTGAGGGGGGGGGGGATTGCGCCTATGCTGGATCCGCAACTGGCCCTTTGTCGTTCAACATGGATCTATTTACTTTCAAAATTTAATTTCGAAAATATAAAAATTCTAAGAAATTTTTTTTAATACAAAAAAGTTATGGTGGGGTTAACAATACTGATTAGCCTCCTCAAATGAAAAATCTGGGAGCGCCACTGTAGCTTGAACAATCTATACATTTTCAACTAGTAATTCAAAAATCCTCTTTAAAAAATCTTACTGTAGTAATAAAAGTTTTTCAAGATTGCAACCTTGTCCGATATCGAAACATATTTTAATAAAACAATCACCAGCAAGGAGTGTTCGAAGAGGGTAGGTCTCTGAAACACGAAAACATCCCTGAAGATCGACTAATTCTATGGTAGAGGTAATTTCGTTAATCTACTCATGCGCGTCCGCATCAAATTCATATACTTATAAATCTTGACAGTCCCACGATTAATTTACGATGTAAACAAATAAAATAAGCAGAAACCTACCGCGTTAATCACAGTCATGTATTTGAGGCGGCCTTGGAAGAAGTTGAAATCATTGGGAAATTTTTGGAAGGGCACAAATTCGAGCTCGTACCAGAGGCCAAAAACGTAGTTGAGGGTGATAACCAGATGATATAACGTCTTCTTCATTTTCGAACACAAAAATATAAAAATAAATCTGAACACAAACGGAAGCCAAAATATGAAAACTGCGACGGACTCTGGTGTACTAATTTCAAAATTTTGAAAAATAAATAATTTCAAGGAAACAGAAGTTTTATCAGTTTTTTCTCGATAAGATCGAGTGATTGAGATAAAACGTGGTGCGAACGTGGAGTCTACCGGGGACAATAAAAAATTTCTGAACTGTCGCGGCGTGGAGGTGACAGCAACATTCTCTCTACAATTTTGTAAAATTACTTATGAATGGGAAAAATGTTAGTTTTTATCATCAGGAAACCATAAGTTGGAAGCGTGTGTGGGCAATATTTTGATGAAAAAAATATTAACTTTTGATATCAGGACGGCAGCAATGGAGGGGAATTCCGTTTATAATTATTTAGCATCAAGAATTTTGTTTATTGTACCAGGAATGTAGGGATCGGAAGGCCGTTCGAAAGCTTGTTGTGAGAATTACGTCGGGAAAAATATTAATATTTCTTATCAGGGTCACAGCAACGCCTGGAGATCGCGCAGGATTATTTGTCGCAACGAGCATTCAGCCAGTGGCGGAACTTGAAATTCCTACCACGAAGACATCAGTACATTTTTTTCAGTTTCGATCGGATGCTGCATCCGAGAGAAGGGGACAGCTTGGGACGAGTTGTTTGTAGATGGCATAGGAAGAACGGTTTTGCTTCTTGTAGCAGGATTGTAGGAAGAGGAAGCGCATACATTTTGATTTAGTACTATTTGCAGGACCGCCTAGAAAATTCAATTCCTCTGATCGAGGTTGCATAAACGAGAAATCCTGCAGATCTAAAAATGCAATAGAATTTGATTTTGGTATCGCAACCGCATTTTTTGTATTAGGGCTGCATGAGTTACAAGTTCACTTTCCGCACAATCAAAAGAATGAATTTCATTTACCTAGTCGTGATGCCAGATTTAATCAATTTTCTTACTTCAAATATTTCACAAACGTCACATACAGGATGTTTAAATAATGTTGCCTGTATGTCTTGAAAATTTTTCTCGACTTTTATGGCTAAAATGGCCCCTGCCTTTCTAAAGTCTAAATAATGTGATGACTTTAGGTGTATTTTCGCGAGGGACCGGTTGGTTGTTTGCGGTTATGACTGGTACTTCTCCCACTACTAATTTTAAATGACCGCAAAAATTGGAAACTAACCATACTTTTTTAAAAATGAAACAAGTAAAATAATTTACTTTTTTGTGAGTATGAAATGTAAATTATGTATCAGAATTCACGAAAACTTCATTCTAATTAAGATTTTAAAGAGAATTGGATTTTAATACGATGTGTACCTACCTAAATTAAAAAATGTTTTAAAACAATTTAACCGAAGCAGTAGCTTTCCTGGATTTGTTTAATTTTATTTTTATCTTTGCCGATATTTAATTATTAATTTTGCATTTTACCTTTACCTTAGAATTTTTAATTTGAAAAAAATAGTGGTAATTATTAATAAATAATTTTACAGTTCCTTGTCGGATGGTAATGTGCAACCTTTTATGCTATTTGTGATTACTACCACGTGATTATCTTTAGGAATTTAATATATTTTTGAAGAGTTAGATACTTTATTTGAAAAGCTATTATTGTAGCTACAATTTTTGAATTCACAATCTAGATAAATGGAATAAGTATAACATAAATACAAAGAAATGTGCTCAATAATGTTTTTATCGTAGTTAAAGTACTCAAGAAATATTCAAATTTTAAATGTGGCGGGCACTTCACTACAACCGCTATATGTAACCACTGCCTGACAGCGGTTGCTTCGGTTAGGTAAATATTTGAACGTAAACTACCTCCCCTACAACCGTTTTGTCGCCAAAATAGCAGCGGTTGCAACCGGTTACTTTTGGTACCTCGCGAAAATACAGCTTTTATTTAAAACTTTAGGATCTCTTATCAGTTAACTGTCTACCACTGACGCGCATGAAATAATTAACGAGATTCTCGCGATTCGGCTCCATGATTATCATGTTGGAGCGGCCTTCTGGGATGTTTGCACCAAGTGCGCGGAATTAGAGTGATTTAACTTGTGATTGTTTTATTAAAATGTCTCTCATTAATCCTTTCATGCGCTTCAGTGCTAAGCAGATAATACTAAGATCCTAACTTTCTCTCAGATTGGTCAGTGTTAATACTGTTCTATTAGCCCCACGTCCCTACTATGTACATTGGTATTCATTTAAACAGACAGGACAGTGCCAGCGACTATGGGATGGGGCTCTTTAATAAAGATATTGTTTAAAAAAATTTGAAGCAGGAGTTTCAAACCCCCAGACCTCCCGGTTTACAAGATGCTTCTTATGTCGAATTTCCACTAAAGAAACAAAACAGAAACTTAAGTTCTTCTGTCGGTTTCTGTTTTGTTTACCTAGTCCAGGGGTCGGCAACCTGCGGCTCTTGATATCAAGATGCGGCTCCTCAGTTCCTATTATACTGCAAAAAAAAACTTTAAACAGGATAAAAACAAGATAAACTACCATAATATTGAAATAAAAATGTTAGTGTTAATTTTGTAAATTGTAACTTTTGGCTCTTCCGTCTCAAAAGGTTGCCGACCCCTGACGTAGTCCCAACCAAAAGTAATAATCTCAAAAAGTTCCTAAACACAAGCATTGGTATACTGGAACCCCCCAAACCCAGGGCTACAAGACGATTTTTAAGCCGGGCTTCCACCAAACAGACAAAACAGAAACTCAGTCCGTTCAGTAGAAAAAATGCTGAATTTTGGTTTTATTGCTGAAGTAAACGCATTGCCAACTGCACTACTACTTTATAATCATTTAATTTATTTATTAAATTTTTGTAATTTTTTTTCCGACGCGCATGAATAAATTAACGAAATTCCAACCACCATCAATATTAAATTTTTAATTTTTACCTGAGTCTGCCACTGACCCACACGAAGTAATTAATGAGATTCCAACCCTCATAATTTTTATTAAATTTATGCTATAAAAATATTTTTTATTTTTTCCGTTGTCTACCACTGACGCGCACGAATAAATTAACGAGATTTCAACCCATAATTTTACCTCCCCTTCTCTAAACTAAGCCTTTTCCATTTATTGGAAATTATGAGTTTTGATTTTGCCACTGTAATTTTTGCAATAAAAATATTTTGGATCTTGTCCGTAGCCTACCCCTCACGTGCATAAGCAAATTAACGAGATTCCAATTACCATAATTTTAAATATTTTTATTCCTTTCAAAGACTCCCCACTACAAATCCTATGGAGTTCTTGGGTTACCTAGCGATTTTTTTAAATAAAATATCACTCGTTAATTCATTCGCGTCAGTGCTAGAAAAATAACGGATCAAGTCCAAGATTCGTCTTGTTCTTTTGGCTTTCCATTTCTAGTGGAATATCGCCACATTTTACAATGTTTCAAATTCAGTTTGTTGAGGAGGATTAGTCCCCGTTTCCACCTTCTTCCTCCATCTCAAGGCTTCTTATCGGTTTTTGCGTCTTCAACGACCTTTTTCCACATCCTCTCTCTCCAGTCATCTACGTTCATCTGTCTCAGATCTTCGATCACATCCCCCCTCCATCTCCTTCTTGGTCTATCTACATCAGGATTTCATTTTAGTATTCTTGAGATGGCTCTCCTCTCTTCTGCTCTCTCTATACCAAGTCCAAGATTCCTATTTAATAATATCAATCAGAACATCTACTCAAATATCTTTGTTCTTTCAAACCGGGGGTCTGAGGGGTATGGAATACCCCTCAGTACCTCAGCAATTATGTTGCTCACTAAAAACAAGATTGATCCAGTCACCACAATAAGTGCAGTTTACGTTATGCGATTTTGCTTACAATTTTGTTTACGATTTTGCTTCCAAGTTGCCGTAAGTAAATTTTTCAAAGTTCACGTTATACAGTTCGACCTAAAGATGAACTCGCAAACGAAATCGTGAATAGAAAACCACCAAAACTAGTCATAAAAGCAATCGTAAGCAAAATCGCATAACGTAAACTGCACTTTAGTTATTATCACGATACACTTATACCGGTATGCTCAGTAAGAAATTAAAATTCGTTTGTTCTGCGCATTGACGTCACGTTGGAAATATTTATTATAATACGCTTGAATTTTAATTATAAATCTTAAGATTATTTTATAAAACTAAAAGGTCAAACAATATCAATTTCAATTATATTATACCTCATTAACATAATAATCCTAGAAGTGGTTGAAAAACGTAAAAAATATTGCAAATTTGACATTTCTGGCTCCAAGCTGACGTCAAATAGTGCGAGAAGGATAGAGCTAACCTGCTAGTGAGCATACCGGTAATAAGTGTATCGTGAGTTATTATTACAAAACCCAACGTACAACAAAAAATACAAAAATATATCCAGAATATAGAAACAAAAAGTATCCATTTTCACATACTAATTAATTACAGAGAAACTGTTCATAAATAAAAACAATGGAAATGCAAAATTTTTATTTATAAACAAATACTATACATAACAACAAAATAAAAATCCTACAGAAGAAAAAATAAAAGTAATCATACAAAATGTTTCTTATTCGTTACAAGACACGAGAGTACATAAAACTAAATTTTGCAGTCTTTTCTTCCAATAAAACTAAAGTTAATTTCGCAAATATATACAAGGTAATACAAATAATTTGATCAAGTTTAGCGATTTCTTAAAATTGTTAGTGAAAACAAAAAAAGAATGAAGATTCTATAAAGTAACCAAAGCACACACCACAACGCCAACTCAGAATTGTTTCTCTTTGGTTAAAGTACACAAATTTAGGTAAAAAAGCTAAACAGTGGTAGAAAGAAAATGGATTTATCACAGCAAACTGTAGAAAAAAAAACGAAAGTTACGACTCAAAATGCTTATAAATTGCAGTTACGTAAGCCATAACCTGCTGCCAGTCAGGTCTCTCCAATTGAATCATATCCGTGATATTCTGATTAAAAAAAAGAAATTTAGCAAAGGCAATAAAACTTGATTTTCCCTAACTTACCAATGTGGTTGGAACACCAACGCTTTCGGCAGCAGTGAAAGCAATGGAAAAATTGCGCCTCTTCTCTTGAGGAGCTAGAGTATCATAAGGTACCCGGTCTGGTAAATAAGTATGCAGAATTGCGCACAAAGCAAGTCCATCGTTCCATGAACTACTAAAATTTGTAATATCTATGTTTCTATACCCCACGGTTTTATTTTGACACCACTTCAATAGTGCATTGCGTTTCGAACCGCCATTTTTCACCAGCCCATTTAATGGATCCTTCCTTTCACCTACAATTAAAATTAGAAAGCTAAGCAAAAATCAAATTTAAAATTAAAAAAAAAAACTACGTACAGATATCGGAATAGCTATTTCGTCTAGAATAATCTATGCCCTTGGCAGTCTGCAAAATTGTGTCTCGCATGCTCTCTTCTAGTTTACCATTCATATTACTCTTTTTATCACTTTTTACCAACGAATCTACATAAAATAAAAATAAAAAAACTACTAAAACAAAAATATAATTTTATTACCTGTGATGACCGATTTTGACCAATCTCGGCCCTGCTTGTTAGGTTGTTGCTCCTTTAACGGCGTTTTGGTGCAGGCAACGCTCTCGCTCCAATCGGACGACGTCCGCAGTGGAGAACCAGGTGACAGACTTGGAGTGATGATGGGAGTCGGACTGGACGGCGTTTTGAGGTCGGAGGCAATCGAGTTGAGTGACGAAGACGAACTGCTTCTTGAATTGTTGGATAAACCTAAAAAAATGTCTAGTAAAATCGGCTTAATTGTTTCAAACGTCCGACTCACCTGACTTTGACACAGGTTTGCCAGCATTTTCGATGCTTTCAATCAAAGATTTCACGGACTGACGACTATTTTGACGGTTTAATGTGATTTTTTGACGTTGCAATGTCAAATCGTCATTAGGGAAGCTGTTAGGACGCAAAGTAACAATTTCGTTGGTAGCTGAAAAATTGAGACAATCAAATATGCGAAATTTAAATTTTTGACATTTAACACAGTTACATTAACGATAAGCGTCAGCAGTGGACAAGGACAAAATTGACACCAAAATCCCACCCAATCAGACCAACAACAAATTCAGTACGTAACAAGAAGCCAAATAGTTTTTAGTAATTTACCTTTCAAAGTTGCACCAAATTTAGTTTTGTTGCTGAATCACTGTTACTTACTGGAAGTGTTTCGACTTGCAATATTGCTCTCACACACTCAATCAAACCATTGCGTGCCATAACGCAAGTTTTTTTTATTTTTTTTAAATTTTACATTAACTTTGAAAAATTATAAAAGTACAAATAATGTGGAATGAGTAAATTTTGAGATGAACGTAAAACAGTGACGGATGGTGGAGGGAGCTGCAAGGTTGTTCAATTTCGTTGTTTTTACAGATGGGGAAGTTCCGGTCTGACCGGTTCGGCACAAAACTACGGTGCGACCCTTCGCAGCTCTTCGCTACGGGAACTCCGGGCCGTTTTAGCTGGCGCAACCACGGCAAATCACGGATCCACCGTAAAATGAATAATTAAATTATTTATTACTAATATATGCATGCTAGTTTACATGTAAAATTTTCCATCTTTAAATGCCGTTTTTTCAAAAACTAATAATCGATAATCCGAAAACGTCGAAACGTCCTTGAGGCAAATTTTTCTTGCGCCGAATTGTCTTAGTCATTTAAAAATTACCAGACCCCTAATTCCTACAAAAACATTGAACCAAACCTCCTCTCCCTCCCGTGAATCTACGACTAAAATTACTACTAAAATGAAAACGGAATTGAAGCTGTTGAAACCAAATTTTTAATAATCAAATTTCCTTACTTCCGACACTCTTTTCTCACTAAATTTAGCCACTCCCTGTTGCTCGTGACCCGAGTGAATTAAGTTTTCAAACTTTTTGATGGAATTCCTAATACTGGTTCTAGTACTGGGTATTGAACGGAGCTCCTCACTGGATTCAATCTTAAAATTTTCGAGTTTGCTCGTGAAAGTTTCAATTTGTATATTGGGAGGATTATTCAAAACGTGAAAAGTCGTAATTCTGTCCAAATCTTCAAAATCTGGCACCAAATCTTCACTTTCAATTTTCTTATTTTCTTTTTGATGCTGTTCAACCACTACTGGGTCTGCAATTGCCAAATTTTCTACTACAATTTTGGGTTTTCTGCTTGCTTCATAATCAATACTTCCACTTTCGTCAGTGTCGGTGTAGCAATCAAAATATTCCAATTTTGAGTTTTCTGACACTGAACTTTTGATGTCTTCGATATCCGACAAGGATTCATCGTCAGCATTTTTAAACTGATCATTTGCATACTGATAATCAATATCCTGAAGAGATAAACGTTCTTCCGCATGAGTAAACAGTCTTCCCGGTTGTTCTTCCATTTCTACTGCAAAGGTAGACCGTTTTACACTTTTTGAATCTTTCAAACTCTCATTTTTAGTTTCTTCCGTTATTCTTGCATAATTTTCTTCTTTAGAATCCAAGGATTGTTCCAAATTTTTACTGCGTTTTTCTTCTGAATTTTCAACCTCAGATATGCTTCTTCTTGGTAAAGGAAACGGTACCTTTTTAGGTACACTTACATCCTTGATTCCGGGATGCAGCATCTCCTGTAGGAATGCACTATAATTTTCATAAACAGGCTCCTCAGGTTGCGAAGCCGGAAGAATTTCTTTTGAAATTTTCAAACTGATGTTCTCTCTTGGTTCATCTACAATTTGATTTTTTACGCCTGGCTCTTCTCTTTGCCAAATTATAGATGACAAAAATGAAGTATTTTCTTCTTTGCTTCCTCTATGCTCATCTTCTTCTTGCTTTGGTGCAGACACAATAACTTCTTTTAAATTTTTCAAAGCCTCACTTTCTCCTACCAAGGGAGATAAATCATCTTTAATAGCACTTGAAGATGCAATCTCGCCTTTTTCTTCTTCATGGGAAGGAACATCTTCGTAATAATCCAAAAAACTAAAATCATTTCCATCATAACTACAACCACTCCTGGTCTGACGCTGTGAAAAAGCTATCAGTTCCCTATCCTCATCGGTTAAATCCGAAATGGGCCTATTGCACTGTTCCTTTATCTTCATAACCAGATCCACCTCGTTTTGGGTCAACTTTGACCTTAATTTAACATCCAAATCGCGTCCACTCTCAGATGGAGTGTCATTTCCTTCCCCATCTGAATCTAAGTCCTTCACAGAGTCCCCTTCTTCAGAAAGTTCGGTAACATCAACTCTCTTTATGTTAGGATCCTTTAAAATCGAAAACAATTTTGGATCCATCAAAATTGAAGACGTGATAGGTTCACTTATTTTCAACTTCTGCCTCTGTTTCACATGAACCTTCTTGAGTGTATTCTTCCGGTCCATCTCGTCTAAAGAGTGCTTCAGTTTTCTCACAAATACTTCCTCTTTAGAGAGCTCCTCATCCGGAATAGCCGGATCAATTTTAGCATACAGAACATCCAAGTTCTCCAAAGTTTCCAAACGACCCTGTTTGGTTTCTAAAGAAAATTTGGACAAATCATACAGAGTTTGATGGGAAGATATCAAACTGGTTTCGTCTTCGCGCGTCAAATCGTTCAGACTTTTACTTTTGTTTTCCAATTCCGGTTTGAAAGTGGATAGCGTTTTTGGTTTGTCTTCATAATCGTAATAATTGAATTCAAGATTTGAGTGAAACAGTTTGTTGTCGTATTTGTGCTTTTTCATCACATCGTATTTTTGAATAAAATTGGAAAAAAAGCTTCTTGAAGGTTCCTCTTCGATAGCTTCGTTTTCGACGTAGATCATCGAGGAATCTTCTGTGATTTCCTTTAATTTTGGATTATTTAACACCGAAGTTAATAAAGGTTTACTGATGGCAAGTTGGTCTTTTGGCTTCTTGATGGGCTTCAGGTTGTACAAGATTTCCTTGTCAAAAGAATTTTTAACTCTCACAATGAACTTTTGGTCGTCGCTCAGATGGTCTTCCTGAATGTTGGGATCAATTTTCGAGTGCAAATCGTGCAAAAGAGCTAAATTTACTTCTTCTTGCGCCGAGAGTTCCCTTGTAAGATTATCTTCACTTCTCGACTTGCTTGAGTTTAGCAATTTGCTGAAATCAATATATCTATTGGATAAGTTGGAATCCGCCGATAATCTCTTCAGCTTTTCATCTGGTTCCAATTTTGATTTGTTCCTAAAGAAGATAGAATTTGTCGACTGCTTCGGTTTCTCTTCGACTTCTTGTTTTGGTTTATTTTTGAGACCAATTTTGGATAAAATTGGAAAACTGAACCTTTTCGAGTCTTTTTCGGTCACACTTTTTGGGCTTTGCTCAGGTGGATCAGAATCGTGATTATTAGAATTTGGTTTCGACGAAAAATTAGTAAAATAAATATATTTAGATTCCTCCTGAGATGAATCAAAGTTACCAGATAGACGAGCCGACTGGTCGGTCGGAGTCGAAAATAATTGGGTGGCATTCTTCGGGTCACCTAATCGAATAGAATTGATTTTTGGATTTTAAATTTAGCAAATCCAAAAACTGAAAATAAAATTTACCTTTAAATTTGTCGACTTGTGACTCGAGTTGCCGAATTCTTTCCCTGTGGGCTTTATTCTCCATAATCATTTTCTGTAATTCCTGCTGGGCTTCGCTCTTAAAATCGTTTGCGACGCGCACCGACGTCAGCAGATCGTCTTGGAACTTTTCCCACTCTTCGATCTCTTCCTTTCGGAGTTTGTTCAGTTCTTCCACTTCGCTTGAAAGGTCGGAATTTTTGCGTTCAGTCTCACTTAAATTTCGCTGGGTTTCAGATAACACAAAGGAGAGTTGCCTTTTGTCTTCCAGTTGGCACTGAGCTTGAACCTGAAAAACGACAATAAAGTCATGAAATAGCGTCATATTGTATTATCAAGAAAACCAGCTACCTGCAATTCGTTTGCTGCTTCTTGTAGCTGTTGCAACTGTTCGGTCAAATTGACCTTATCGGATGACAACTTCTCGCATTTGTATTCCAATTCTGATTGTGTACATTTGGCATTATTTCGCGTGACCTTGCACTCCTCCTGCAGCGTTGAAACCTGCTCTCTAAGTTTATCGGTTTCGTTCCTGCTCCTAGCAATTTGTTCCTTTAAGTTTGCCACTTCCGACTCGAGCATGTCCTTTTCCTTGCGTGCGTTATCCAATAATTCGTCTAATTCCGATTTATCGTTGACTGCTCTCTCTTGTTCCAATTCGTTAATCTAAAATAAAAACTTGTAAGCTTGTGAATACAAAAAAGTCTCCACTTACTTTTGTTCTGGCATTATCGATGTGGTCAACAAGCCTGTTAATTTCAATCTGTCTGACACTGCACTGATCCTTAGCAATTGCAAGTTCTTGATCTAATTGTCTATGTTCCGCATGTTTTGCATCCAAGGTGCTCTCTAGAGTCCGAACGCGCTCCGAGAGTTGGTCGATCAAAGCTCCCTGCTTCATGTTGGTAGCAGAAATGTCCTGTAATTCGTTATTCAACTGTTCCTGTTTGACCAGCAAACTTTCCCTCTCTTCTTGCGCACTTTTGAGAAGATCTACCAACTTTTGTTCTCTGTCCACGATACTTTCCAACTGCCCAGTTTCGTCCTTATCACGGTACAAGAGCTGCTTAAGCGACTCGACTTCTGAACGTGAATCGTTCAACCTTTCCGTTTGTCTACACAAAGAATCAAACATCAAATTCTTTTCGTCCGATAATCTTTCGTTATCTTGCTGCAACTCGGTCAGTTGTTTCTGTAAATCGGTGAGTTCTTGTAGCGTAGCCTGAAGTTCCTCATTTGTACTAAAAATTAGAATGAAAAAATAGTCAAAATTTGAATCCTGGAGTTATCTAAATAGCTATTGTCTACCTGTAGTGGGTCTCTTGCATTTGATTAATCTTGTCTTGCAAACAAGCAACGGAAACTTCACTGACATTGCCACTCGAGTGTTTGTCCCAATCTGGGGTCGTGCATGCAGTTACATCACCCATAGTTCCTTCGTCTAATAACTAAAACAACAAGTGAATTAACATATTATAAAAAATACGATAACAACAAAAAATACCGATAATCTCAATTAAAAAAAATTAAATTGTAAACAAAAACCGAGATAAAGACGACGAGCGTGAGAAAGAATGAAACTTCGTCATTTGACGTTTTGGACTGAAGAATTTTCAAATTTTAACTTTGCACAAGAAGCTTGAAATATTAAATATTTGAATAGCGGTAAAATTTGAATTTTGAACCCAAACAATGCCAAGTTCTGAGGACCTCTGACCCCCTGGGGTGCGTATGTATTGAAATATGTTCTAATCCCTTCAGAATCACAATAGGTTACGCTAAGAGGCCTTCATAGAAATAATTCGTTTACAATGTCAAGTCGAAGTATTTTGTTTAACAATGAGGTGGAACGAAGCACGAATTCTTTTATTATTCATGTAAAGGACGACACAGTTATAACCCAAATGTATACAAATTAATCCAATTAATTCAATTAATTTGCAACTACATCAAGATTTGTCATTCATTTCGCGGATTTTAAATTGCGGTAAAATCCAGTTGCGTCCGCAAGTTGGGGCTAATTTAAATTACCGTGCAGTCAGGGACGTACTGGAAAATTTTCCATCGGGCTCCCCAATTGATGATTGGTATAAATAAGATAAAAATAGTTGCTTCCGGGAGTTAGCATCCGATCAGTAGGTACAAACAAAATTTGCATTTGGAGATTTAACTAAAACGATTAACTTACGTTAGTTGCAATTGAAGCCGGAGCGGAACTGTGCCTTTGAGATTCGAGCAGCAATTGTTGTTTCTCGTTGTCCGAGAGCGGTGAATGAGAGACATCCCTGAGTCTGTTCCGGAGTGTGGTGTTCTCATCGTTAAGTTGCTCGATCCTGAAGCTGGACTGATCTTGGAAGGACTTCAGTTTAACAATTTCGTTTTTTAAAAGTTGCAGTTCTCCTTTGCGTTCGCCCAGCTCCAAGGCAAGATCGGATTTTTCTTTGGCCATTTCTAACAGCTGCCTCTGAAGAATTTCGATCTCCTGGATGGATTCTAATGATTGATCGACATCAACAGAATCCAATTTGTTGTTGTTGTTACCTGAAAAGCATCGAGATGAATAAGGAATTGTATAATCGTAGCCGTTGGGAGCTTACCTTTTTTATCATTTTTCTTGTCGGTTAACTTATCCAATCGGTCCTTGGATGCAGAATTGCGCAACTTCGAAAACGCACCTTTGTTTTTGTGTTCTGCATTAAGGTTGGTAACTGATGATGATCGAGATAAATTTTCGTTGATGTGACCTTGCTCAAACTTGGAGGAAACCTGAGTTTGGCCTCTACGAAAAATTGCCTTGATATTTTTCATTTTCATCATCTTTATTCCGAACGTTTGTACACCCTTATTTTAGTTACTTTAGGCACTTTTGCATCAAAAATTTTTACAGGTCAAAACAGCATCGTTGTTTACACTCTGCAAATAGCGTACACGTTAAATTGTCACGTTCGAATCAGAATTTTATTAAAACGACCTCGTTACTTAACAAAAGTTACAGGTTGAATTATTATTGCGATGCCAAAGAAGTCGGTAAAATTTCGATCTCGACCTGTATCTAATATCTATAGCTTACAGACTTGGACTTGAAAAAAATTTTGCAGACTAGCCTGCCGTACCTGTTTGAAGACATCTCCTTAAAAGGCACAATAAATTGCTAATATTCGATATGAAAGCCTTGATGAGCGATCGACTGCGTTAACCGACTTTTTAAAACTGAGACACAAAAGGTCCAGCCGTTCGTGGTTTTTCTTATCATTCTACGGACGAGACATTCTAAATCAGGCGAAAGAAACCGCAAAACTTACGTAATTCGATTAAATGAAGATAATAAAATGATTAGGTCATGACAAATTTAAGGGCATTAAAATGTTTCGTCGTCCCACTTACTATATTGACTAGAGGAGGCCAATTGTAAGAAAAGCTTCTTAAAAAGAATGGAATATTAAAATTAAATTTTCATTGTTCCAATTATTGGAGCATGAAAGTAAGAATCCGTGTCGAGCAAAATGTGTGCGTTCATGTCGGTACAGATTTTAGTTATTAACCAGACTTGAAAACCGACAGGCACTCCTAGAAAATGTGCGAAGAAGGTCAAGATTCAGGGTGCCAAGGAAAAAAAAGGTGCAGAAGATGCTAGGAGCGTCAGTTTTGGGGGTTCCAATACCGTTTCAAAATCAAACCTTCCTACAATATTGCGAAAACAGGTAAAACAAATACAAAAATCCGATAACAATGCAATCTTATCGAGAGCACAGGGTCGGACTGAAAGCAAATAATCGACTGATGAGTCCTTAACCGGTGACCCAAATTCTGCGAGCATTGAAGACGACTACCGTAGCGAAATGCCGTAATCGTGGTCAATAATTAATTCGACAGCCAGTAGGCAAACATCAATCGTAATGAACGCAATTTTGTATTATAATTTTACTCAAATGTAATTTCAAATGCTAACATTATTCCAAAGCAATAAAATAGAAATTCTTGCATTTTATTAAAAAATTCCAAGCCGGTTACCAAAATTAATAGTTCAGGTTTTGAAAATAATTAATTTTAAATTCTTATCATTTTTTAAATGTTGGAAAATTTGTTTTTTAGCAATCGTCCAAGATACGGTACTTCAAAATAGTAAAATCCAAATTAATACTTTAAAAAGAAGAAGAAATAGAATCCAACTTGATGTGGCTAATAAAATTTGTATCCCGAGTATGGTACCGGAAAATTAAATTTTCTGATATTATTTATTGTAATTGTTCAATATTTTATTTAAAATTCAATTACCCATTTAATCAGTACGTAATCTCCACAATTTTTATTTCTTTGTTGCGATAAGATAAATTTTTGCAGAAATAACTCCGTGTCCGGATTTGATTTTTCAATTTAATCTAATTTAATTTAATTTAGAAGTAAAAATGGAGATTTACAAATTTGTAATATCAATCTCTGTTTATAGTCGACTCCGCGTTTCCAGACGCCAATATGGCAGATCTCGTCGCCTTTCCGTACCAACCGCTATGGGCCTAATTGTGTTCAAAAGAAAAACTCAGATCTTGGTAGATAACCGTGAACTAAAAGAATCAAGTAGTAACTACTGTTTTTCCGGGTTGGCAATAGTAACAATTATGTATTTAAAATTTCATATTGCTTCGAGAGCAGCGCCCCATCGACCTTACGTGTACCAGAAGTCGCCAACGTGCACCAATTTTGCACTGCAATTTTCAGAATGTTCTATTAGACCATGGACATGTTTTTGATTTTTATAATTACTAGATTGCCAAAGCAGTGCGGCCGAAGGCCGTAATGGGGGCTTTATTTAGAAGCTAGGCGGATGACTTCGAAAATAAGCCCCCCCCCCCCGGAACTTCGACTCTTCCAATTTCTTTAGGTTAGTGACTTAAATAAGGGGTTGTCCTTTAATCACGTGAGGTTCTAACAGGGGGGAGGGGGTTAGAATAACATCACGATTGATCACGATAGGGGGGGAGGGGATGCTGTGACAATCACGTGTATATTTTCTTGCTACCACATGAAATCCCTAGCGAGGAAATTTATGCCTAAAAAGCAACATAACAACAATAAACTGGGATGAATGCGATAACCTTTACCCGGATTTTGCACTTCTAGAAGGCAACTACGGCCGGCTACGCCCAGTACAACACAGTGCTGCAACTATTATTTAAGTTGAGTATACATACCGTCAACAGAATGAGCAAATCACCGACAAACAATGGCTACACCCCAATTACAAATGAATTAAACTATACCTCCGCATATCAGAGTATAAGATGTCCGGTCGACCAGTGGCTAATAATAAAGTATAAATTTTTCAAGATTTCTTTGAATTTCCTGAGATTTCCTCAAAGTTCTTCAGGTTTCCCTTCACTTGCTATTAATAGGAATTATATGCCGACATACACAATAAGAAAATGTGTTCTTTTTATGCGCTAGATACATTAAATATTTGGATACATCTGCAATGTTTTAAGTTGAAGGTTCTGCTTCTGAAGTAATCTTACTTTACCTTTTGGATAAGTATTGTAGAAGAAGTATCTATCTTTTGATAGTTTTAATCTTTTGATAATATATTAGATGAAAACTTTAATAATTTAATTAATAGCCTCCTCTGGTGAGCTACAGTCGACAGCCCACTATCCCAATAAACAGATAAAACCATCTTGCACAAGCAACATTTTATGAGCAGCTACACTGAAAAAAAATTTCAACCAATAAACAACTCATAAACATTATAAATATTTGTCGTTAATAATTTTCATAATAATCATGAATTTTAGTTCATTGATTTAATAAAACTTTCATTGTATGACACTTTTTGGTTCAGTGTATCTAGTAATTATTCGACGATTTGCCTGTAGAGGGCGCCAGTATCAATTATATTTTGCTTCAATTTTAGATTAAACTAGGCTAATCGCTATTTAACCCTGCGGCAGTTTTTGTGTGACATGCAACATAATCTCACAAAATAACTGATATCTCATTATGCGGACCTAAGGACCGCAGCGCGACCGCTCAAATGAAAATAGAAGGCGCGACTGCCGCAGGGTTAAATTTGTTCTCCCGCTAGTTGGCATGTATTTTCCTGACAATTTATAAGAAAGAAGAAATCTCTCATGTGATGTCACGACAGAGCATATTCTGCCCAAACAATAGTTTTAAATATATACCGAATATTGAGTTTTTTTGGTTTTTATCTCCCCAGGGAGTCTCCTAGGCTTCTGTAGCTACCCTTTAGGTGCTATCCATTTGGTTTAGCAGGTAATATTTTATGTTTTTTTTATATTTTTGGTTGGTAAATTACAAATACAGTCCATTCGCGAAATAGCGAATTATATGAAAATATGGCAAAGGCCTTTTACATTTACGGGGTTTTTCACAATTTTGCATTTTGGTAATTGTAAAATTTATAATAAAAACACATATTTTGAAAAAGAAGGCATCGACTTTAAAGAAAATTAATATAACATTAGCATAAAATAGTTCTCAGTTAACTAGAAGGTCAATTACAACCTTAAAATATCGAGCCTGTCCTGTAGTTGTGCGGAAAATTAAGAAGATCAAAAAAAATTCAATGATTGAAAGGAAATGAGCCAAAACCCCTGGAGGCGAGAATAATGGGCAAGCGATTTTCGCTTATGGATAGCTTAAAATAAAATTATTTTGCCGAAGACCAACGAGTCAGTGCGGCCTTTAAGACCGCACAACCTAGGTAATCTAGTTAATAGTAAAAAAAAAATATTATGAAAATGTTTACATGATTAGGACGTGGGTACAAAGCATGGTGTTATTTTTTATTGTGATTTTTCTGTACCACCATTGATCCAATTTTATTTAAAATTATCTTCTTTTTGTTTTTTATTCGGCATATGGTAGATTTAGCAACTCGACACCTTTTAGATAGCTATCATCTTGTGACCTTAACTTAAATATTCTAATATTTGACATTTCACATCTAATTTTAAATTCTTTGCGAGCAAAATATGTAGTAAATACGTATGATAATTCTGAATCTTGGAAGACAGTAGTTCGTTACGTCGGGACTACCGCTGGTCGTTAAATAGGGGTCCCATATACACTTAATTTAAAAAATTTTGGGTTCACTATTTTTGTAATTTATCATAAGTAAAGCTGTTGTGCTAATATTTAAATTTTCAATTTGGCTAAATTTGAATTAATCCAAAAAAATTTCATCGTGACCCTTTAGTGCGGAGCATTTTGAAAATTAAATTAAACAAAATTATTGATAAATACGAAAAATAATCTTCTATATCCGTATAATTAAAATTCAAATACGAAGGTACAGGTGGATCATGAATAAATGAACAAGATTTGCAAAAGTTTCACTTGCATCTCTGTAATGAAGACAGAACTTTTCCCTTCGCAAAGAAATTGTTCTTGTTATATTTCATTACCGGGAAAAGAGATTTCCATTACAGAGAAGGATTTTCAGGATAAGTATTATCAAAAGAATTGAATGTGTTTCATTTCGCGAAGATGAAAGTTAATCCATTCATGCACGTCAGTGACGAGCAGAAAATATTAAAAGCACCAAAAGAATATGCTTTTCCGCCCCAAGAAAACCTAGCTACAGTACTGTGCAGACCCCCGACCTACTAACGCCCGTCTGATTGGTTAAATACGAGTTGCCAACCTAAAAAAATGGAGAGATTACACTTATAGATCAGCCTAAAAGCCCGTGCTCTGATTGGTTCTTCAGCACCTGAGGGTTGGAATCGCTCTAATGTATTAGATCGATCTTAAAACTTACATGAGCGAATCGGTTTGGAACATAGTAGTATTATTGAATTTTCAGTCAGATAACCACCCCTAGACATCGTGTTTCACGCACAAGAAACCCGGAAAGGGTTCCCCGATCGAAATAAATCGTGACTTGACAAAAATACTTTAGAGGAAGTATGAAATGGAAATTCAGCAACTTAATTAAAATAAAAGAAAATGCATCGCATCACGAGAACACGTAATTTATTGTACGTTCAGTTAATTTACATTTTGCGTGATGTTATTTGATCGAAAAGGCCACTATCCTCAAAAAAAGCGAATATTTATTAACATTATGTTACATAAATATCAGATAGAAGAAAAATCGTGTCCATTAACTTTGTTTCATCAATTATCTACAATGTGATCTGTTTTCCGACTACCAAACCAATAAGCAAATTAAAAAGAAGACAGGGGTGGCTCTACATGAAGGTTCGTTGGCACGGTCTCCTTCGAACAATAATAGCATTGAGAATTCATAATCGATTTATTAAATAATCTTCACAGATAAATTATTTAAATGAAAGGCTAATGTATGCGAGTACGTTAGCGTTGTTACTTCCTGTTTTATTCTGGTATTACAAAAATCATCGCCAATCGAACTCGAGTGGATAAAACGTTATTCAATCAAAAATTAAAATAAACTGTTGTTCGTGTCGATTTTTAAACCACACAAGATTGCACTTCATCAAGAGAAAATAACAGACTTGGGTGTTTCGAACGCAACATCTGCACCTCTCGAAGGCTGATTATGCAAGCACCTACAGAAAATCTTCCAACCACGTTCGTGTACCGACGCAAAAATTAAAACCTCCGAGCAACATCCGTACTGGACGCCAGTTATCCGTCAAGCGATTACAAAATTCCTCGATAACTTTCGATTATCGAATTACTGATTCATTCCAATTGAAATAGCTTTTATCAGGCTTAACCTTTCGATAATGGAAATTTAATGAACAATTCAACCTGATATCGTTTTTACACTAAATAACATAAAATTTTGCATGTTTTGTAAACATAACGTAGGCGCCATGTCCAATTATCTGACCATTGTACCTATTTTATCGACTGAAAACGAAAAGCTAATCGATTATAACTTTTATGGATTTCTGCATCATAAAATTGACCTCGAAAGTTCAACATTTTATTTCAAAAAAAAAGGAGATGAGATACAAGTAGGGTAATGAAACCATTTTTTGCTCCAAGCAAGTTGTACTTGGCAAGCACACAATGCGAGCTTTCATTAGAAAATATTACACGTCGTCGTCAAGAAGAAGCAATTGGCAACATTGAAATGCAAGCTAAGAAGTGAAATTGGAACTAACGAGTAATCATTACCTATGCTAATTGTCTATTCTAATTTTTTTAGAAAGCAAGAAGTATGTGGTACATCCATTCATCTGTTAAACTGCTCGAAGTAATTAGTTCTCACGAATCTTCCATTTAAAACTAGTAATTAACGAATACAATTTTAAATTAATAAAACTACAAAAAATGTTCTTGGAAGTTTGGGCGGCAAGATGAAACAATCCGGAAATGAAATAACAATGTGGTAGCCAAAACAAACATAGTATAATCATCGGGGTTACTCATACGAAACCAGGGGGTCACCATATTGCGCAATTATTAAAACGGCAATATCTTGACAACCAGCAGTTTGATTGGTACCTTGTCACATATCGTTCAACTCGTCACGACATAATCCTTTCGGGGAAAAGTTAAAAAAACACCTACGGTTGGTCATAGCCCCAAAAATAACATAAAACGAGATATATAAGGTCGTCTAGTAAAATGACTCACCCTGTATAATCTGGCGGAGCACTCAAGTTCCTAGCTCGTTAATTGCTCATTGTTTGAATTTTGGGTGTAAAATATTATAAACCAGACTTTTACTTTCTAATTACAAATTCCTGCATTCAATTGCAGAAACTGTGCGAAATAAAATTGAAGTAGTTAGACCGATCCCATTTCTGTTCTTTCTTTCTTCGATGCAAAAATTAATTCCCAATGACCAAAACTTTTCGGAAAAATTATTCAGAACCAAAAAATGTTCTTTGGATTTGGATGCCTGCCAAATATAATAAAGAATCATCAAAGCAACAAAGTTTGTTATCAAATAACTCTGAATATCAAATTAAGAATGTTATTATTTTGAAAAATAGTGTCAGTTAGCTTCCAGACATAAATTATGAAAAATAAAACCGTAAAATGTACATTTTAATTGAAAGCACTTGGCGGGATGGGGCAGGGGCGTACCGAAGACCGTCCCTGATGATCAGTTCCAATTTCGCTTATCTCCAATCTCAAATTAGCATTTCAGATTTGTGTTACAAATAGGTCGGCTTCGGCTGTTTCGATTACAAAATACAGTAAACGACCTTGTGGTTCAATCAACCTTCTTAACCTTGAAATATTAATGTTTAATCTACGTGACACTGGGACGGTGACGACCCTATCGTCGAGAGTACCAAAAGGTGAGAATGTCAGCTCCCCGACTCAAAACAAGAAACAGCTCGTCGGGGTAACCAAAACAGAGTTCCTGCATTCCATTGCAATTTTCCACTTTCAGGTTCTTGAACCCTTTCCACCATTGGAGCTGCCGATAAGCATTTCAATTTTCTCAATCTTTCAAAAATCAGTCGACCAAGTCTTTTCGTTTCTATTTGTCGATACAATTTTCAATCGAAAAACAATGAGAGCGTGAACGAGCACAGTTTTCGATAGTTTTTGAATTGACAAAAAAAATTGTGCTCAGTATCAAATTACGAGAAGAATTCGACGATGACAAAAACTGGTTTCAAAGTTTTTTTTCAAAACCAAAGTAGATCATCAAACTCTGCATGCAAGCAAAATGCGATCGCTTCAGGTATAGATTGAAAAAACTCGAAGTGAATGTAACTTTTAAAAGTTACAAACAAATATAACTCACCATGTATATTTTATTTTTGACAACCACAAATAATATTCTGACGTTTCAGGTTAAAAAACAAATAAACAATAATTAATATTTTGTTTTCCTCAAAAAAAGAAAACAAGTGATATACGGGACGAAATCGAAATTCCAACTGTCAAAATTTCGTTTTTCAAAAAATTACTTTCGAAAGTCGCATAAAACCTGCAGTTACCATTTAACGTGTGCCGTTTTACAAATAATTTCACATTCACAACACCAAAACCACTTTTTTAAAATCACGCGGCGGTTGATCGGCACTGAACAATCACGAATTGTTTATTTTAACGGCGTCATTACTTAAAATTATTTAAAACTAGGGGTACACCCGGCGAAAAATATGTAACTAATAATCGAACAAAATAATACATCCACACCATTCTACCTTGACAACATACACTGTTCGAAATAAGTGTGGAAGTAACCGTTGAGGGGACGGTGGGGGGATTACGAAGCTTACTATACTAATACGACAGGTCCGGATTTCAATAAATTGCAATAAAATTATGAAACATGACACTTTTTTAAAAAAACAAAAACATAAATAACAAATATTATGCAGTACCGTAATGAAGTAAATTTCGATTTGAAGAATTAAATGCATTGAAAATTCAAAAGTGCGGCTCTGGCAATTGTTGATCCCCTACCCACTTTTGACAACCTTCGTGTGTTGATTTACCTTTTAAACCATGTTTGGAATTTTGTGTAAAATGATAGATAAGATAAAAATTTCTTGGCAATCGAGTCGACGATAAACAAAAGGATTTTGTCAAAATCTATAAATAAAAATTTGAAAAGCTGATGAATGTTGGCTTCTGCGAACGAAATTTTAGCAGGCACAAAAAGAAAATAGTAATTTACATGCTTTTAAAAATAACTGGCCGAATGGTTGGGTGGCGAAAAATTTTAAGTAATTTCAGTCGGTTGGAACTTGGAAGTGAAGACGGACCAAATTGGAGTACGGTGAGAACCGTCGTCAGCAAAAAAAGAAACCCAGACCCAAATCTCGTACATCAAAACGAGAAAAAGTTTAAAGGCAGAGTTCCCGGGATTCCTTTCATAAAAAGTAAGACAACCATAAATTATATTACAATGCAGGAAGCGAGAGAAAAAAATTTCTGGATGTAGTGCAGCAGTTCTTTTGTGTCGGATGCTCGTGATTACTCGAAAGTAACTGTCGATCTGGTCAATTAATCTCAATGCATTAAATTAAGTGATTTCATGTTACAATTTAAACGTAAATACATTTCAACGGTGTAAAAAATTCCGTTGAAATTTGAAATATAATGCCAAAATAATGTAGCGGTTTTATTTTAAAAGGTTAATTTGGTACAGCGACACAGTTTGCAAAATGCCATAAACTTTGGTCCGACTTGCGAATTTGTTCGCTTTCACGTGGTTTTGTAATAAAATAATCGGTTCAAACTTTTTTGCATACAAATTTGTATTCAATTTCTCCTTTCTATTTCGATACACTTAAAAAAAAGTGAGAGGGTATTTTTGGAATTCATATCATTTTTGAATTACCAGAAATTGCACCCGGCTGCGCCCGGTTTTCTGCTTATCGCATAAAAAATTATTCATATTAGCGGTCGTCCATACAAAACATCCGCAAGTTTTTTCGATTTTTGAATTCCACTCGCCCTTGTAACAGTTGGTCAAAATCTCCCCCCCCCCCGTTACGTCCAATGACCACAAATTAATCTCCCTTATTTCTCTAAAATCAGATATAAAATTTAATTTGGCTAACTTGCCCCCCCCCCCTCCTTCTCGTGATTCGAATCCAGCGAGACACCAACTTTCTTATGACTGTCTTCATACTTCGGAGTGCACGTAAAATTGTCAATTTACCCCGAGGTTCTACAAATAAACTTGTCGCATTCTACAACTGAGTTTCATTCAAAATCCCAATTAGCCACTTTTGCAATCCTAAATTAATTGGATTATATTTTTTAAACTGACGATGGGATAGTACAATAGACAAAGCAGTTCAGACTGCTTTTCAGAGACCGTTTTCTCCTCTTAAAACGTCATAATAAATATATTTATTTAATGTTATCTTCACAAGAGATTTCTCTAGCTGCACCCAGGGCCGTCGAGAACCACGTCGGGCTCCCTGCTTTTAAACATTTCATAAATAAAAAAGTAAAAGAAAAAATATAAAATTAATTTAAACAAATATGCCCAAAATCTTCAATTACTTCACCGCAGGCTCGTAGCCAGGATTTCAGTTCGGGGGGAGGGGGGCACTCATAAAAAATTTCTTTTTTCCACTTTAAAATATATCTATTTACCAATTTTATTTTCGAAATTCAAATTTTTTTTTCTTTTGAAATTTTTGGGGGGGCCACGAACCCCCAGGTGCCCCCCCTGGCTACGGGCCTGCTTCATCGCAATTTATTGTTCTTGCCATCCTACTTTCGATACGTCATCTGGGGTAACATTGGCCCTTAACGGGTAATTTCCGCAACCAGCAATGCAAATTGTATGATTCTGATATGAAATGATATGTAGATGATATTTTGCTATTTTGCGGTTTTTCTATTAATTCTGTGGTCGGCACTTAAAAGGTCATAAGTATACATTGTTTTCCTATGTACTTATGACCTTTTAAGTGCCGACCACAAAACTATCTCTCTAAAAATTTTTGCACAAAATATTTTGTCCAATTTTATTTTTTCAAGCATGATATGCCTTCTAATTATTGGCATTAAACATGTGGGTCAAAGTTACCCCAAGTGCAGGGTCTATTTTACCATTAGACGCATTAGACACGTGCCTAGGGCCCAATGGTCAGAGGGGCACGAAAAGAGAAAACAAAATCGTAAAGTAAAAATCAAATTTTGATAAAATAACCCAAAATTGGGCCTTCAATGATATTAGTTACACTCGAATATCAGGAGCCAGAAATTTGTTTTTCCTTTCCACGTCCTCTTTCCTTCTCAAAACTGCGACTTCCAAATACGGCGCTCACAATCAAGGATCCCAACATTGGCTACTAAGTAACTCTTCAGCACTGAAGAACTAATACTATTGGTCCATGAATAAAGAGTAAACCGTGCACTGGGGGGTATTCCATACCCCCCAGACCCCCCGGTTTGCCGATGGCTACATTGAAGCTCAATCATTATTTGAAGTTATAATAATAAATAAATACGTTTAACATCGGACCCGTGCGGGACTTCTACAACTTATTAAATTTTGAATTTAAGTTCAAGAAATACAAAACAATGAGGATAAACCGGGGGGTCTGGGGGGTATGGAATACCCCTATGCCTATGGAATACCCCCCAGTACACGCTTTTATTTTATTCCCTAATCGCTACGACCAACACAATAAACTAGACTACATCATCTACTCAACCTCTCAACAGGGCCTATTTTACCATTAGACGCACTAAGCATGTGCCTAGGACCCAACTCAGCTAAAAATAGGCGTTGCCCAAGTACAAGTAACTTTGGCCAAATTTAAAAAAAAATTGTTTCGGGGTTTGAAAGCGTCGAAAATTGAAGTTACGGTATGCAATTGGTCCTCCATGTATGCTGAAGTAGATAAAGTTATCGTAAACAATTTATGTATACAATCTTTTCAAAATTAACGTAAAAAAGGCGAAAAAGTGGGCTAATGTTACCCCAGATGACTAGCTAAAATAGCTAAACAGTTCAATCTTTTCTGGCCCATTGTGGCCCTATAGTGATTTTTTATTTGCCCTTCCGAGCCCTAGAGAGATCCCGGGTGCAAATCTCCGAGCGCCCCCCTCTGTTTGAGCCTAGACTAGAAATTTAAGGTCAAAGGGTAATAATTCTACGTACAAATCAAAAAAACTATTCGAGTTTGCAAACATTAATCGATTCTTTCCGTTCCATAATAAAAAGTTTTCAACCCTCCCGGTCTCGCAGACCGATAGTTTGTGTGCACGTTAAACTAACAGAAATCTTTAACTCCTTCAGAACAGAACGTACGGAAATATCTGCATGTCGTGGCTATACGCACCGGAAATCTCAGTTATTTTCTTTGTGCATAATTAGTTCATACCTCCCAAACACCTTGGTGAGTATTTCATTTTGAAAAAACGAAATGTTCCTATTTAAAAAAATTAATCACAGAACGTACATACAAACCTTCGATTTGAAAGACCGGAAGATCGGGGGGGGGGGGGGGGGTTAGAATATTCCGCAGTCCTCCGTCTTCCTATTTATACCGCCAGGAATAGGGAATACTTTTTAAGCAATCGGGTTTTCAATGTATGGAACTCACTACCTCGCGATGCTGTTGGCGCTCTTCCATCAGTTTTATTCGTGTTTTAATTAAAACAGTTTTAATCTTCAAGTGTCAAGTTCAAGGTCATTGTTGAAGTCTGATAGAAGATGATACCAAACCCACTGATTGGATTCCACAATTGGAATCCAGTCGTCTGAGTCGCTATCAGCTGCATGTCAATATGAAATTTCGTTTCCTTGTTAATTTTATGACATTAGTAAATTCAATTGTTTCGACGTTTTGTCCCAGAGAGTGCACAACTCCCGCCCCCGGGTCTTCGTGTTACTATTTACGTCAATCTATCCTTGGGGAAGAGTATAAGACAATCCCAACCCAGAATTTAAAATTTTTCTAATAAAATTATTACGGCGAGTTTGCCGTGCAAATTTGCAACCCGGCGTCAAGAAGGCGAATATGCGACTCTGCGCAGCTTCTTCGTGGTTCAAATTCCACGTAAAACTGTAGGTCATGTCCTACGCAATGGCCGATTATGTACTCGCTTGTCAGAGTTTGAAGACAACATAGATGCACCACAGACCACTGATATGGCTACTAAGAACTGCAATTTAGTATATGCAGGGTAGAATTCCTACCAGGTGCGGACTGACCAGAGGTGCTGGGTAAAACAAATTAAAAATAATCAAAATAGAAAAACCAATCGGATTTAACACCTTCGGTCGACGTCATAATAGATCAATTATGTTAAAGTTCAAAACAGCTCGAAAAAATGCTGTTTATAGTGTTTTCAAATTTGTCATTGCAAAGGGTCCCTACAAAAATATTCTGCCAGTCCGCGCCTGATCTCTACAAAAAAAACGCCGACAGCGTTTACAAGATAGGAGGAAAACGTTGAATGTGATAACTACTCAGAAAATAAGATCAAGTCAAGTCCAGTCATCAAGGCATGAATATAGAAGGGCAGGAGTCTTTGTTTTTAAGTAAAACTTGGAAATCAGTTCAATCTAAAAATCTTCCCTATATGCGACAATTAAAACAGAGAGAAATGTTGAAATAGAAACTTGCAGTTGTGACGAGGTAACAAAATTGAAATACTTAGGGGTAGAAATAAGTCGTGTGAGCTCCAGAATAGGGCCTCAGAGCCGTGTTTATGTTCGCCTGGGGTTTCGCGGGCCAAATCCGGCGCTCTTAAATAATAATCAGATATTTTATTTACCGACTAAAAATAGCTGTCAAAAAGTAATCTTAATCTGAAGAGCTAGTTAGATCTTGGCCCTCGGGGCTTTGTGGAACAATCAGTCTGGCCCTCAGCCTAAAAATTTTAGAGACCCCTGGTCTAAAGCGCTCCTAAGTGTAATATTAACGATCTTTTTGTTTTTTCAGATGCTTACGTGTTGTTTCTAAATAATTCCCCCTATTTGAAACGCACCCTTGGGCTCGAGCCCCACTGATCTCCGTGGTTAATACGCCACTGAAGATGACCAAACACAGATATACAGAGCATTGGTACGACCGGTTGTGATTTATGCTGCCGATGCGTTACATCCGACACTAAGAGAAGAGGAAACAGGCCCAAAACAGATCAATAAAAATGAGTGTGGACAAATAATGAATCACGAATTCGTTCAGGAAATGCAGGGCCAAGTTGGTCAAAACATCTTATGAGAAGAGAGCCAGAGGATATAACAAGAAAAATTCTAGAGTGGAGGAGAAAGATCTAGGCCGAGATGGATTGATAAGGTTACGGAGGATCTTACGAAAGATCAAATTTCTGACAAATTTCTGTGGCAAAGGATTGAAAACTGATTCCTATGTAATTTTGGCCATAGAATCCGAATTTGAGGTTTGCGAACAAAATTTCCTTGTGCCAAAGCGGCCATATAGAAAAAACGTTGCCAAATCACGTTTTTTTGCAAAAAAACTCAAAAGTTTAGGCAACCTATTGATTTTTCGAAAACATGCAATGTATCATCAAAAAAAGTATATAAAATTTCCTACAAAATGACTTTTTGGTTGATTTCCTAGGACAAAAATTAAAGCCGCAGGCGCCATTCGCGTTTCTGCTGGTTTTTCGAAAAATTCAAATTTTAGGATTTCTCGAGTGAAATCAAGGTTTCCATTCCGACGGCAACGAGTAAAAATACAGCCTCTAGTCAGCATGGAGTTTGAAATTTTTCAAAATTTCAAAAAAAATTTAAATTTTTCGAAAAACCGGCCAAAACGCGAATGGCGCCTGCGGCGTTAATTTTCGTCCTGGGAAATGAACCAAAAAGTGATTTTGTTGGAAATTTTATCTGCTTTTTGATTCATTTAATTCATTTTTTCGAAAAATCAACAGGGTTCCCATGTTTAGCTAAAACATGAGATTTCGTGTGATTTCGAATCAAATGAATCAAAAAGTAGATCAAATTTCCTACAAAATGACTTTTTGGTTCATTTCCTAGGACGAAAATTAACGCCGCAGGCGCCATTCGCGTTTTGGCCGGTTTTTCAAAAAATTCAAACTCCATGCTGACCAGAGGCTATATTTTTACCCGTTACCGTCGGCATGCAAACTTTTATTTCACTCGAGAAATCATAAAATTTGAATTTTACGAAAAACCGGCAAAAACGCGAATGGCGCCTGCGGCTTTAATTTTCGTCCTAGGAAATGAACCAAAAAGTCATTTTGTAGGAAATTTTATCTACTTTTTTTGATCATACTTTTGATTTTTCCGTAAAATCAATAGTTTACCCAAAATTTTGAGTTTTTTTGAAAAAAAAAAATTGATTTGGCAACGTTTTTTCAATATGGCCGCTTTGGCACAAGGAAATTTTGTTCGCAAACCTCAAATTCCGATTCTACAACCAAAATTACATAGGAATCAGTTTTCAATCCTTTGCCACAGAAATTTGTCAGCTAGATCCCCCTTTTTCGACGTGGTTACTGGACTATGTTGTCCAGAGAAATAGTGAATGTTAGCAAATTACAAAAGAAGTTGCAACAGACATGGAGATAAAACAAGGAATAATTCACCTTAGGAACTAGGAAGCAATATTCCGTCAGGAATAAACGATTTTTACTTAGTTATACGCGACAGATATCTCGAAACCAAGGGCAGAAGTCTCTGTTTTTCAGTAAAACTCGGAAACCACTCAAATTTAAATATAATTTAAAGTGAAAATGCAATAACTCTGTTCAGCATTACTTTGGGACCAAGTATATAAAATAGAGTATACTTCTACTCCGATCATGTAAAATAGGGTTTATCCCTATCTGTAGATTTTTACACATAGAGCAATAAATTCCGAGATGATAAACCGAGCAAATAATGATGGCTCATAAAGCAAATAGTCAAATGGATGCTGGCAGAATTTAATCCAGCCATAAAAAAATCAAAACATAGATAAGATAGTTCCAAAATTTTTCCGATTTGGTGTCCAAAATATCCTAGTTATGTGAACCCAGATGAACTCATCGGAGCATTTTTACAGGACAAGTGCAAGTTCATGTTTAAATAAAAAAATAGGGATCAATATTCTGATAGTACTTCGTACACTAAAATAATGAGAGCTATTACAACTTCATTAAAGATTAGACTGATGGTCTAAAAATAACTTAACTCGTTATTTCTTCTTATTGTGGTATTTTAGTGCTGCTTATGTCATATGTGTATTTACATATCTATAATTATATGGTCATTAACCAACAATTTTTATATTACATTGAAATTCGCGTTTATTTCCTCATTTTATCAAAGCAAAGTCGTTGCCTGACTATCTCATCTTTTATGAGCATTTTATCATATTGGTGCAAAAATTTTTATGAGGCTGTATTTATAAAGATGGCGTGCGATAAGATATAAAGCAAAGCCAAATATTTGAGTAACTGCTAAAACTCATCTCGAAAGCTTATTAATCGTTTCTTCCTTGAAATAAATTCCCATTCCGTCACAAGGCTGCCAAATATGTTTGAGCATTTCCCACAGCAAAACCACCATCGAGGAAAAAAATGGAGCGAGATCTGATGCTGTGCTGCCCCCATCATGCGGATATCATCATCAAACTGAAAAGAGCGTCGTCGTGTTTTCAAATCACGTTTTCAACTTCCTTAACCTTTGACATTCGATAAATAAGTTCCCGAATCAACGAGACGTGCGAATCGCAACATAATTTAATTAGTACTTTTGAAGTTTCATTAAGAGTTAAGGATCTTTAATTGACACCACGTTAACTCGTAACCATTAATTGGGTCGAGCTAAAATTATGTACTTATTTTGACCTTTTACCATTTACCTTGATTATTCATATCGAGAAATTCCGTTGACCTGTTTCCTTAATTATGCAACAATCTCGATAAGTGTGTTCTCCCAACTTGGTTGTTATTAATATGGAAATGCAACAACTTAATTGTAAATTAATATCCTTATAGTTTCATCTTCTGACCTTCAATCATCAATAGGCAATACCACAAGGCTGCATGCAGGTGTGAAAAATGCTTGAATAAATATTTGTCATTTCACTTTCTAAGATTTCTATCGTTCCGATTGCTAATGTCAAAAAGCGCACCCAAAATTATTCCGCTTCCACCAGACCAATTCAAATTCCATTTGCATCCAGTTAAGGTTATTGGGTCTCCAACCGAAATACGCGTGCGAAATTCTACCTTTTGCAATTTTTAAGTTAGGATGTCATATAAATCATGACTTACCTACCCACCATGCCATAAAATATATAATCAACAACACCTGACTAAATTCCGCATGTTGTATAGTTTCCACGATTACTATTATTACACCTCGCACAAACTAAACCGCCGTAACGAGATTACGTATTTAGAAAAATTAAATATAATTAGTCACAAACAATTAGCTAGTCGAATGTGTAATAAGTGCAAAAATCAAGGACACCCCGAGCTCCAGTGCAAAATTTAAAATGCAGATTTCATTGCAAAAGTTAACCTTTGGGTGTACAAACGTTTCGAGAACCAAAAATCAAAACTCACCCTCTTTTCACCCCTGCGTACTCGGAAGGGTTGACCGTATACGGCCGCTTCAGGTTGGTCGAGGTTTTAACTTCATGGTTGTTATTGTTGCGAAGATCTACGATACTTTTAATCGGTCTTCTAGCCTGAAACCAAAGGCAAAATGAAATAAAACATCCTCTCTCAAAAGAGGTCCAACTTACCCTTGTTGTTTCAACAGCAGGCTGCTTTGGTTTGGATCCAAGAAGCCATCTTCTGGTGGTCTCTGGCTTTGCGTCAATTTTTCGTCCAGCACTCGAGCTGATCTTCGAGGTCTTGTTTTGGTTGGTAGAGCTATCGATTTTTCTTTGCTTGGCACTGGCGGGCAAGTTAGCTCCAGATCTGATGGTGGAGTTGCTGGAACGCACACTCACGCTGGAACCAAATGCACGATTCACACTGGAAAAAAAGAAACAAAATGTAATTATTACAACAATCGAAATGAATACGCTAACCTCTATGTTTAAATGCACCGAAGCATGCATTATATGCATTGTTGCAAAAGCCCAAAAAAAAAAAAATTGAAATATTAAAAAACCTAGTCAAAAAATTAGTTAATGTGCGATATTATAACGCTGGACCATAAATAAAACACCTACGCTCGTTTTGTAATTAATTGTTGTTCACCTTTATTAGAAAAGTCATTAAACCGAAGAAGAGAGTACCCAACAATTACTAGCCCACACTTGTGCTACAAAATCTATTATTAATGAAAAAAAAATGATAAAAATTTGCCAAAAAAGGCAGCACAGCTGAAACGTGACGCTTTAATAGGAAGAAAAGGAGGGTGGTCTAAAATCAGAATTCCTAAATCAGCCGAGTGAAAGAAATTTACTAGGAAAGAACTATCGAGAAACGACCATTGTTTAAGGGCCTATTTTACCGTTAGACGTATTAGACACGTGTCTGGGGTCCAATGGCTCGAAAAGAGAGAACACAAAATCGTAAAATAAAAATCAAATTTTGATAAAATAACCCAAAAATTGGGCCTTCGATGCTATTTTAGTTACACTCGAATATCAGAGGCCCGAAAATTTACTAGAACTTTCCTCTTCCTCTTCTCAAAACTGCGACTTCCAAATACGGCGCTCACGAACAAGGATCCCAACATTGGCTACTAAGTAACTCTTCGGTACTGAAGAAATAATACTAGTGGTCCATAAATAAAGAGTAATCCGTGCACTGGGGGGTATTCCATACCCCCCAGACCCCCCGGTTTACCAACAGCTACATTAATATTTGATGTTATAATAATAAATAAATACGTTTAACCTCGGACCCGTTTTATTATGGTTTCTGTTATCGATCAACGATATCAACTCCCGGGTATGCAAAAATAAATTACTTGTATATGCGCCGAGCAGTGAATCTAAAGCTGGGGTATGCTAGAAGCTGTAGCAACAGAGCAGTTACGGCCGCCTTAATTGCGAGTGCAATACACCTAATGGGAAGTATTGCGCTTCAATTGTATCTCCGAGATACAAACCGCTCTAGGTCAACTGCAAGTGCAATACCTAATGGGAGATGCTGCGGTTCAATTGTATCGTCTAGTTTCTAGCAACACACGTAGCAGATATTGCATAAGAGCAGTTAACCAAGGTTATGCGGTGCTGCTAGTGCAGTTCCTTGCAAGACGTACCTTAACTCTTTTGATGCCCAAAACTTGAACCATATTGCGGGACCTCTACAACTTAATAAATTTTGAATTTAAGTTTAAGAGGCACAAAACAATGAGGATAAACCGGGAGGTCTGGGGGGTATGGAATACCCCCCAGTGCACGCTTTTATTTTATTCCCAAATCACTGCACCCAACACAACAAACTAGACTGCATTATCTTCTTAACCTCTCAATTTTTCCTTTCCACATCCTTCCCTCTTCTTCTCAAAACTGCGACTTCCAAATAGGGCACTCACAATCAAGGATCCCAGCATTGGCTACTAAGTAACTTTTCGGTACAAAGGAACTAATACTATCGGTCCATAAATAAAAAGTAAACTGTGCACTGAGTGATATAATAATAATAATAATAATTAATAACATTTTTTCTGTAAAGTATAGTTTGCATTCCAGCGCCAGCGGCCGTTCGGGAAATTTCCCGAATTCCCAATAGGCCCATCCGCCTCTGATCTGAGACAATTTTTTGTACACTGGATTCCCTTTTACAAGAGTTTTGAAAATATTCCCCGATTTTTCTCCTGAATTACCTTAAGATTTTCTTTCGAAAAAGTTGAAAAACAAAACAAAGCTTTTGTCCTTGGATTCCTGGGATTTCTTAAAAATTCCCAAAAATTTTTTAGAATAAATTCTTAATTCAAAATTTAAATATACCTGGAGTTTCTTTTTTCCTGATGAGATTTTCTTGGATTTTCCAAGATTTCCTTTACTTATTTCTCTCTCAGGTATATCCCTGTTACAGAAGTGTAGACCCAGGAAGAAATAACGATAAATTTTTGAAAGATTTCCTCTGATTTTCTCCTGAATTGCATTAAAATTTCATTTCGTTCTTCTTCCACTTTTAGGCTAGGATAAGCTCCTGCTTTCCTTGATCTCGGGCTGTCTTCTGTCGAATTAATTAATTGTTTTAGATCTGAGGTAGCTTGCTGGGCTCCTCTCAGATGTGCCCGTAACCCTGCATTTTTGCCGATGAGGGCAAATCATGAACTCAGGACGGCCGTCGGCTTTACGTGCCCTCCGAAGCACGGAGACGATTTTAGAGTTTTTCCGGATTCGAACCGGGTACATTAGTGTCAGCAGTTAGTCAGCCAACATACTAGGCCAAAGGATCTATTTTACCACTAGACGCAACTAATACTATTGGTCCATAAATAAAAAGTAGACGGTTCACTGGGGGGTATTCCATACCCCCCAGACCCCCCGGTTTGCCAATAACTACACATTGAAGCTCAATCAATATTTTAACTTTTGTAATAATAGACACGTTTAACTTCAGAAGTTCAAGAGAACCTTGAAGCTAAACATAATGAATTTTTCTGATGTCTGGGAATTGTAAAATACTCCCAGCATTGGTTTTGGTGCGCGGTTTGCCGATGGCTACACTAAAGCTCAATCAATATTTAAGAGTTATAATCCATTATATAAAAATGAAAGTTTGTTTGTCTTTTATTTTTCTGTAGGAATATTTTCAAAAATGTGAGAAAAAAATTTTAATTTTTAGTGAGACCCCGTGCGAAGCCGGGTGTCCAGCTAGTAATAAATACGTTTAACTTCAGGCCCGTTTTATTACGGTTTCTGCCATTGATCGATGATATTCAACTCCCAGGTATGCAAAAATAAAATTACTTACATATGCGCCCAGCAGAGGATTTAACTCTTTCGATGCTCAAAACTTGAACCATATTTAAGGCTGGGCGATATTCAAAAATCGATATCGAATAGCGATAATTCAAAAACTATCGATAACTTCGATTAATCGATATTTGTCGATAATTATCGGAGTATCGAAGTATCGATAATTATCGAAATATCGATATATCGATTAATCGAAATTTCAAAAATAAAATTTCGTTCTTCGATTAATCGATAAAAAGTCCCAACCATAACCATATTGCGGGACCTCTACAACTTATTAAATTTTGAATCTAAGTTTAAGAGGTACAAAACAATGAGAGTAAACCGGGGGGGTCTAATACCCCCCCCCCCCCCAGTACACGCTTTTATTTTATTCCCAAATCCTTACGTCCAACACAACAAACTAGACTACATCATCTACTCAACCTCTCAACAGGGCCTATTTTACCATTAGACGCATTAGGCATGTACCTAAATATAACCCAAAAATTGGGCCTTCGATGCTATTAGTTACACTCGAATATCAGGGGGCCGAAAATTTGCTAGAGCCTAGGACCCAACCCAGTGAAAAATATGCGCTGATTGTTTAGCTGTTTGTATTTCTAATTTTGTTCAAATTTGGATGTAAGAGGTAACTAGGGCTCCAAGCCTACCAAATAAGCCCATGTTAAACTACGACGAGCATAATCTCCACTGGTCAGTGTGGTACAATATGGCTAAAAACCTTTCTGGAAAAGGGCTTGTGGTCTAACACTGAATGAACGACAATTGGATAGTAATGAGCTGCGACTGAGGGATCTCAGACCCCTCAGCATTGGCAACTGAGTAACTCCGCACCTTTGGCGTGTGGCTAAAGAGATAAGAATGTTCCATACTCCTGCATTATGTTTGAAGAGCAGTTTAATTTACGTTCAGCTAAGTTTTTATTATAAACCTAGCTCGTAAGTTCTAAATTTATAGCAAAACATTTTTAGAGAAAAAGAAAAGAAGAAAGAGAATTTATCGTTTTCCTTCTAAGTCTTTCACCTGGACCGAATAGGATACTAATAATAATAATTGATAGCTAGGAAAGGATGGCAAAGATACAAAAGCGATTTATGCGACATGGGCACATAACCTGTTATTATTTGGGCTTCTACCCGTGCTAGAATCCGTATAGCCGAACTTATAAACAAAATGCTACATCCGCTACCGCAACAGTAAAAGGTAAAAGATGTTTCGATGCTTCGCCAATAATAATATGTAAAAGAAAGTAAAAAATTCTTCCAGACTGGAACGATCGCCCGTCGTCGTCTTATCAGATCCTCAAATTATTGATTTCCCTACATGTAAAACAAAGAGGCGACGACGAAGTCAGCTACTTTCATTGTCGGTTCATGAATTTCAACTTTGTAAGCATCGAATCATACATTAAGGTGGTTACTGTACATTTTGACCAAGACAGACCACTGCGGCGGCCTTGCTGGACCATAAAAGGATAAAACGACGTTTGAGACGCAGCCGTGTAATTGTAAATTCGTATTTTATACCGCCACTGCTTACAAATTAATATTTTTCTTTCTTTAATTTCAATCGGGTTTTGTAACTTGAGCGACTCGAAAACCACGATTATATAAACTACAAAAGATTTTCGAGTTCAGAGATCAACGAGCGATCATAAAATCATAAAAACGCCAGACAGTCAACGATTCTATTCATAATAATTTATTATCTTCTGAACTTAATAAGATATCAATTTGAATCATCAGTGAGTTGATTTCAACTTTTTAGGTCGACAAAGCCAAGGAAATGATTTTCCCACGAAAAATAAATTTTTTTTTCTCGATTGTTCAAGTAAATGAAAGTAAACTGAAATGCATAATTATGAATAAGAAGTGGTTTCGTTTTTTAAAATGCAACAAAATTTTGTTATAATTAATTAATGGGAAAAAATAAAATTAGCAATTTACAACCTGTTTCCGATAGAAACATTTAGAAGCCTTCCGAGTAGATTACTATTTATACTGCTGTGTATGGGTGGTTGCATAAGCATGCTCGATGCTTTCTGTGGTGCATAACTAGACGAAGTAGTTTCGAAAATTAAAATTCTCATTTTTGATTAGTTTTCACAGATTTCTGAATTAAATGAGGTCAATGAGGCAACACGTGTCCTTCGATATATTAAAAACAAAGTAGAAATGTTTTCGGAATATTATAAATTTAAAGTTGTGAACATAAACAGGACAATTTTCACTAGTTATCAATTCATGGGTTTTCGGGTTCCCATTATTTTATAATTTTTTTTAGTTTTGAATTGCAAAATATCATACAACATAGCTGTAAAAGACCATTCGATGTTAATCTGCAACGCTTGACTTCCTTTGTATTTTTTTTGTTATCTGATGCTTCAATGGGCGATTGTTGTTGAGGAATTTGTTATATATCAAATTAAGAACAAAAAAAATTAATATTCTTCTCCTGTGGGTGGAACTCTTGGGCATTCTTATTACGTAAGCGTGAACATCCGATGTCTACGAGGGTTGGTTGAAAAGCTAGGAAGAGATTACTGTGCCAACACCCAACATGTAAAAAGTCAATGTCAAGGTGAGATGTTTAATTATGTATCAACAATGTAATTTATTTCAAAATTTAAATGACACAACTCCCGAGAATTCCACTTTTTGTGTTCTCCCAAATGAGTGACAAGATAATTTAACTAATAAAAGCTGCGAAATTATAGTCGTGAGATAATTATATTATTATGAAGCAGTTGATCTTGATATGTCCAATTAATGATCAAAAATACTGTCTATATAATTTTACCTAATTATTGCAGGTAATTTACATGGAAATGAACACCAAATAATTTTAATTGAACAATGGTGGTAACGATCTCCGAGTAACATGCGTTAGATTTTTAAACTTTCAAAATTTTGATGCAACTGACCTTGATGTATTGCTCAGAGTCCTCTTGTTCAGCAGCACAACTTGGTTTTTCTGAATTGTTTTGGAAGCACTGTTTATGGTCCGCGTATTCTCTTTCTTCTGCAAAAAAAACAAAAAACTTAAATGAAACTGGAAGTTGATTCCCACATACCGATTTAAAAAAATCGTCAAAAAGTCCCATTTTAGATGGAACTTGAAAAAAAATCCCTTCACATTCAAATCCAATTTAATCCAATAACAGGTACTAAATGATGGAATTTGTGTTATCATTTACTTATCATTGTGTTATCAAGCGCTGGTTAAACAAAAGAAATAAACTGAAATAGGAACCAATTAAGGCTTATCACTAAATAACTTGTAAAAATTTACGAGATTAAACTTTTTGTATTGCGTAGAAAAGCTTCCGTCTCGAGGGAGATTCGAACTCGGAGCGAGCGCCGAAGACGTCTGAATCTAGCCGCACAACTACAGAAGCACGTTACATAAAGGTCATTAAGCTCGTAATTTTAATTACTGTCGCTTAAAAATTTCATGTTGGCTGTAAACCTTTATGTCTCGAAATAAATAACGCAACCAAGACGTCCGCATAAATTTTCTTTTGATGATTACGGATAATTTTTTTAAATGGCAACCAGATTTTTTATTCTTTGAGAAAAATACAGGATGTCATTTGTTAAACAGATATAAGTAATATTGACACCCACAAATTAGGGTCCACTTAACTGAAATTGTCTAGAAAACTTGAAATAATTAGGCGGACCGCACACAGAAAATGCGCTGGCGTTTGCCATAAGCCGCAATTAAAACTGAAATAGAACAATCCTACACTGTGCAGGTCAAAATACTCGTATGCATACTTGAAAATGCTTGGCACACATCATTTAAGTCATTATAAAAATTTTAATTTAATTGTTCGTTGCAAAACGCACTCGTGCTTACTCTGAAGAGAAGAGTGATTATGCAATTGCATGCGTTCCGTTTGGAAATAGAAAATTCTAAGCTTATTTGCACGTTTCTTGACACGAAGGTTCGTTAGTTCGCAATGCTTTTACGTCCAAGCAAGTTGCGTAAGATAATCGTTAATTTCCAGTTTATCTGATTTTTTTATGGAAAAAGGAAATTAAACATTTTCTTTGTAAAACTTACAAACTGACATAATGCTTACATTATAGATATATTTGAAACCGGTGGAGTCTGGGAGGTATGGAGTGTATTCTATACCCCCCAAATCAACCGGTACATACTGTATGTATTTCCTTGGAATACTCCTTTGTATTTCACAGTAATTGTGCTCAAAAGAAAATTTTTTATTAATGTAGTTCAGTTTTGTGATTCAATTCAATGATCAATAATCAATATATGATTTAAATTAAGCTGCGGTTTCCCCCTTGGTAGTATGTTGATTTAAGCTTGACATCACACTGCTGACCGTGGAAATTAATTTCCCGTTCATTTAAATGTTGCTTGAGAATGACAAGAGTGTCAGTTGACACTGATGTCATTGCTTAAAAGAAAAAATTTAAATTAACGTTAAAAAGTATGCATCTGGGCGATTATTTTCATAAAATGAGTCATTGTTTAAACAATATTGTAAAATTATTTATTGAATAAAATGTAAACGTAAAAAAGCTTCGAAATAATTTAATAAGAAATTAATAAAATAAAGTAAAATTTTGACATACGTTTTCCTTTAGAACACAATTTCTGTTATACTGGGGGGTATTCCATACCCCCCAGACCCCCCGGTTTGAACGATGGTTTGTATGCTTGTTCTACGAGTGCTTTTATTAAATAAGAATCTTCCACTCCTTCAGAAAAAACATATTTATAACCTAATGCGCACCAATACCCCCCAGACCCCCCGGTTTACACATATTATTTTCTATGTTTAAAAATTAAATACAAAATTTAAGAAAGTTAGGGGCTCCACAATACGTTAGGTTTAAATGTGTTTATTTATTATTATAACTTCAAAAATATTGATTGAGCTTTAGTGCAGCTATTGGCAAACCGGGGAATTATTAAGTAGTCAATGCTGGAGGCGTTTCATACCCAGTCGAACCCAGGAGAATCGCGAGCCACAGAGAAAATATTAGCAATAAGCTAAAACTGATTTTGTAAAGTAAATAGTTTGAATTTAATTTATTATGACATCCAATCAAATTAACAAATTGGCAACAGGTTTTTGTTTAGTTTAGTTATTTTTCAGAAATGGCTCTTCAATCAACTAAGTGATATGGCAGTCCTTGGTGTTTCAGGACTAAATGGCGCACATATGCAGGGCCGGATTGGAAGCAAATTATTTACGTATGAAATCACTTTTGAAATATTTAAATGCGCCGTAAGAAAAAATTTAAGACATTTTAAGGTCAACAAGGTTTAAATGAAAAGTATTTTTACAGGAAATTTACAATTAATTTACAGGAAACTTAGACCATGCAGCGGCAACCTGTTCATTCGGATGTTTTACCATATTATGTTGGACATTTTTCTATCTTTGAATTTTAATTACCTAACAATTTTAAGGAATCAGTCACAGGTCGCCGTTAGGCCTACGGCCTATCCGGGCCTGCACATATGTAATGTGCATATGTAATTCTTGAGCTCATACGACTTGATTCGTATACGCAAATACGAATTTTTCGTATACAACTGAAGTATTCGCACTCCGTTGGTCGAAACATAATGGTTCGTGTGCGAATCAAATCGAGTAAGCTCGAGAATAGGGCCCCAGTAGAGTTTAGAAGAAAGTGAAGAAGCTAGAGCAGCCAGAGCCAATGTAATAACCTACAGGTAAGTAGTTGAAAAACAAAGTACAAAAACAATAATTCATCATTTTTGCGTCAATAAACAAAAACTTATCGTTTTGATAAAAAATTCATAGTATTGATGAAGAAATCATTGTATTGATGAACTTTGTTCATTAGGTATAACAATACATATTTCTCTTTTAAAGATATCAATTTTTTTCCCAACATAAAAACATTGGAAGGTTACGACGGGCGAATGCGGCCTTCAGGCCGCACAACTAGGTAATCAAGGTCCACTGTAGCTAGTCACTGACCACTTCGTACAATATTGTAACTCTCTCGTAACCTCCCATTTTGTTTTATTATTCTCTTTAGCCTTTTCTGACCACTGCAGGACAATTATTGTTATAAATTATTAGAGAAAGGTTTAAGCATTTAGACCCCACGGTTGCTTAATCCAGATTGGGGAATGCCTGTAACCCTGCTTTTAATAGTTGATAGCGGCAATCATCAACTCAGGGAGACAGCCGGCTTTACGTGCCTTCCGAAGCACGGAGACGGTCATATGAAAGTTTTAGACTCTCCCCGGATTCGCGGGGGTAATGAATTTGATTGATATGAAATCATAAAACTGACGGAGGTGACAGGATATTTATTCACCAAAATGCTGAGCGATGAAATGTACGAGGGCAAGTCACAAACTTAATCCAAGGGTATATTGTTGTTCATTGATGGATAACGTGTTAACGTTGAAGCTTCAGTCTTCAACTGAAGTTTTACATTTATTCCGATTCGATGTTGAATGATGAATTTTGTATACTAAGACTTCCTTTTACGAGATTTTCACGGATTTCCTCCTGGATTGCCTCAAGAACCGGTTGAAAAAGCAAAATTTTCTAAGATTTCCTTGAATTACCCCGGATTTTCCTTCACTACAGTTTTTTGTTTTTGGTTGCATATACTGGAATTTAAGTACGATTGATTTCAAGATGCCCAAAGTACCTTAGTCTTGAGCGGACCCCGATTCTCGTCGTGGGGGGCAGGAAAAGCAACTGTTTTGGTTTATTGCAGAAAAGTTAATCGTTCAGATGAATAAATTAAGGCTGATTCGATTCACGAGCGGCAAGCCAATCACATCCTGATAAAAAAAGTTTAAAAAACCACTTCCTCATTAATTAAAAACTAATAAAAGTAATAAACTAGAACGTAAAAGGGCAACGAAGTCCATAAAATTTTATAACGCACCAATTATGTAATAAACAACCAGCCCGAGAGTTGAAAAAATCAAATTTCTGCATTTGATGAAGTACAAATTTACGATTCAATATATGCAAGGCGAGATAAGTAATTAATTTGCGAGATAATACATAGAAGTGGCCTTATAATCGTGGAATGCTAATATGGTTACTGCATTTGATCATTGAACCATTAATAAACACTCCATAAACTAAAATGCACCGATGTTTTATCAGTAGTAAAATTATTATAAACATAAATAATCCGACCACTAGAGAATGCTACTTGCTATTCCGTTCCAAAAGTTATCTTCTCATCAAGCGCACAGATTTAAATTGATCAATTAATTTTATTTTTCTTGGTGTGGTGCAATGAAATTTTACATTCCAGACACCTCCCCTTGATTTAAAAATGTTTTAGTGATTAGAGAGGAGAAAATTCCAAACCGAGAAGATACAAATTTTCACATAACATTCGAGAGCGAATCTCCTAATTGATGATGAACTTTTACGTGTGGTTTACAATTTAGGCATTTAAAAATCTAATCGATCACGTTTTTAAGCGTCCAGTCGTGATTACTCTGATGGACACGACTACTTTCAATTATATCGACTTTCGGACTAACCCTCGTATAAGTTAATTTGGTTAATTTATTCATCATTGCGAATTATAATTAATGAAAATATTTTTGGTTCTTTATTAGGGAGTTGGGCGTTTAGACGTGTACGGTGTGTACCTATGTTGATTACGAATATGAATTTAAAGTGCGGTTACGCCCCTTTCTAGTTTGTCCGTTGAGCGTGGCGGAATTCCGTATAAAATTATGTTTGTTTACATATCAACTGACGATAAATTAAACTGCGTCCTTGCTCGGGTTCGAAATTTTTCCGCGATTAAAACTTTGAGATGAAAATTCCGAAACACTCTGTATATGGAGTTATCGTAACGCGTGTGGTGCAATAAAATAGAACGTAATTAAAATTCAGTCATAAATTTCGTAATTACCGGGTTTATGTTATGTTTAAGAAATCTAACTTATCCTCAGGTATATATGGTCAAGTATGCAAAGCAAGACCGTTAGAATAATTTGCGAAATGGTATTTTCCGTGGGTTTTGGGTTCGATAGTTTGTACATCGAATAAGACTTTTTATGTAGCCCTCGTAGTTTAGAACAGTAAATTCGTCCATAAAAAGTTACTTGGAAAAAAAAACAGCAACAAATAATATCAGCGAGAAAAAATGTTCCTCGCTCTGGATTCGAACCTTGATGTATTAGTCCAAGTGCACCAACGATGTAATTTGTTTTTTGTTGCTTAGATTTTTTATATTTGTAATCAAGCTAATCCAAGGCGAGGGCTATGATGGGCCGAACCCCACCAGATGGAAGGTTAATAAGTTTGTGGGGAAGTTTGAGAGGAGCGAGAACCTTTAGTCCCTTCCAAGTCCTCTTGAAAGCGTGAAGAATATCTCACCAGAAGGCCCCGAGTCACAATAAAGCCAAATGTGAGGGTAAAGTCTCCGGAAAAGTCCCGAATGACAAATTTACGTGCCCCCCGAAGCCCCCCTTTGCGCGAGGTTTTGGATACCATCAGTATCTCAGCATTTTTTAGATAAAACTTTACACCATAAACTGAAAAAGCTAGTAACTTATACCTTCAGGAGCACATCCCACAAAATCACGGCATACTGGGAGGTATTCCAGCCCCCCCCCCCCCGGTGTGTACCGTCGCGAGGTATAGATGCATTTGTTCTGAAAGAGTTAAAAGTCCGATTTAATAAAATTAACCCCAAAAAAAAGACACAAAAACCAAATAGTCTATGACACTGAGGGTCTGGAAGCTTCACTAGGAGCCCCCCCCCCCCATCTTCACTATAATTAAATTAAATAAAAATACATAGCAGCCCTTTCGGTCCACCGTAGGACAATAACTAGCCTCTATCTCACGATCTGTTTAATTGTTGATGGTGACAGGTGCATTCCCCCCCTCCATTTCGAATTTTGGATCAAAAATAGTTTATTTAAATCGTTTGGACCTACCTTGTTTGTACCTATTTGTACCTTCTTTATTTTCGTTTGTACCCATTTTGATTTTCAGATATTTTGAAATATCTAAAATGAGCATTTCGCCAGCCCCCTCTCCCATTTCGAATTTTAAATCCAAAATAGCTTAAACCGTTTGTACCCCCTTTGTATCTTCTTTATTTTCGTTTGTACCCATTTTGTTATTTAGATATTTCTAAATATTTCTAAAACGGGGTACAAACGATTTAAGCTATTTTGGATCCAAAATTCGAAATGGGGGGGGGCTGGCAAAATGCCCATTTTAGATATTTCAAAATATCTGAAAAACAAAATGGGTACAAACGAAACTAAAAAGGCACAAACGATTTAAACTATTTTGGATCCAAAATTCGAAATGGCGGGGGGGTGAAATGTACCTGATGGTGGCAATCATTAACTCGGGAGGACCGACAGCTTTTCATGTCCTCCGAAACACGAAGACTGCCGTAAGTGGAAATCCTAGCAGGAAATCTAGAGAAAATATAGATTTATTTTCAAAAAGCCATTGAGCTTTTCTGTGCCTCTCCATATTTTCGTGTTCATGAAAAAAATCCAAAAAAATTCTAGGAAATTTTAAAAATCCCTCCCCTCTCCCCAGACCTCCCGGTGTACAGTCACTAGATAGATACAGTACCGCAAACCTATGGGCCAATGAGTTAGAGAGAGAACGTTAATTAGGGCCTCAAAATGGCGTCATTTGGAAATGTCAAATGACATTTGTTGTAATTTTTATGGTTAAATCAGTAGCGGCTCGCCAGAATTCCTTAAAATTATTAAAATTTAAAATAAAAATAAACAAAAATATCCAGGAAAACACATACATAAGACGAAATGAATTGTTTTAACTTGACATTATTGAAAAATTATAACCCCAGTTACAATTCTGCAACTTTTTTTAAATTTCCCGGATAAATTAGGACCCCAATATGGCCGGACTTTGCGGTACTGTATCTATCTAGTGACTGTATCCCGGTGCGTACTGATGCGCCATCTAGTAAAGAAGGAGTTCAAAATCTCTATTTAATTAAATAAGTTCACAAAACATACACACAAACTTTTGATATTCAAAACCCGATATCTCCTAGGGGTGTAGCATGGTAAATGCGCCCACAAATTTTTATAAATTTTTTTATAGTTTTTATAGAAGAATTTCAAAAATAATCGATTTTTCATATAAAAATCGGTGTTTTGCCCATTCTGTTGACAGTACATGAGCTCGACGTGGATAGGCGCAGCAATGTGTCTTAGTGGGCGGAGCCGGCCGCAGTTGCCTTTCAAGAGTGCAATTGTTAACATTCGCAAATTTATTTTAAAGTAGATGTCGTTAATTATAGCCAAATTTGACTTAAAAGCAAAGATTCCATCTTTCTAGCTCCGTGATTTTCGAATTGGAAAGAAAAAAATGTTGAAACCTAATCTCTTGTGCAGTTTCGCCTTAGTCCTGTATTTATGCAGTGAACATTGGGTTAGCAACTTGCAGCAATATGATCGTCCTTCAATGACTTTTCCGTTTACCCTTCCTTACCTTTGGTTCATTGTAAGTTACCTATCTACAAAAATAGAGAAGTTCAGTGCGGCCTTCAGGCCGCACAACCTTGGCAATCGAGTTGCACTTTTTCGTTTAACTTTTAAACTTTCTCGAAAGGAGATCTTAAGGGGTAATCCAGACGGAAACCATGGAACATTTTTTAAAAATCACGTAAAGGGAAATCTGTGTAGAAAAATTTGTCTCGCGATTTGCTCCTCGGAGCCCGGTAAAAAAATGCCCAGTCCGCTCCTGTCCAAAATATATTACAAAACAAACGAGCATACAAGTCGAGTTACAGAAAAGCATTTAAAAATACAAAGGATCGGAATAACAGTAGATAAATTACCGAATAGAAAGAAGAAAACACAGCAGTGGCTTGAGAAAATTTAAATTTCTCTGAGGACAGGAGCACCCAGTGGATTTGAAACAACCAAGAAAAATGTTTTTCATTCAAATCTTTTTCCATAATACTGACTGAAGAATGAAAATATTAAAACCGGCTCTGTAAGCAATTTACACATATGTCACGTGCCATTAAGGAAGTACACAAAACCCACGCAGTGGATTACTTTCTTCCAATCCTGAACCAATTGGTATTTCTTAAACACTCGTACTACTCATTGAGAGTGTTTACCGTAAAACAAAATCACACTTATCCGAATTGATCCATCCCTAGGGATGCATGCATCACGCAGACCTGCAATTGGTCATTCGACTGAGGGAATTCCCCAGTGATCAAATAAAAAAGAATTATGATCTCGATGGAGATCATCACGTCTTGAAAAAAATTAATTACAATTTACGGCTGAGTCGTCTGATGCTCGGATAATTTGGTGCATTATTATAGCCCATAGTCCAGACAACAATTTGAAATGTCAATAACCATCGGTTGAATAACACATGCAAGTGCATTCGTAGAGCTACATTGATTTTATGAACAGAACGGTGTTAACAGTCCTTTAATTTTCTATAGCGGTATTATTTGTTTGATTAGTTTTGATTACTTTAATAGCCAGTACGTCTGTGGTACTTAAAGAGTTGTTAATCGATTAATACTTAATAGTCATTAACTTTCTGAAAACTCTCGTTATCTATCAATAAATTTCCTGATTGGCGGGTTCCATTCTTCTCCAATTTGTCGTTGAATTATCTCAAAGTACATTTCATTTAAATTACTCTCGAGGTAAATTAATTACCTGCTTGAATATTTTTACACCAAGTCGTAAACAATAACTTGACAAATAACCGGAGAGCATATGAATGTTTTTATTATTTTAAAGCTATAATGCTTCCAAGCAGTGTGAGAACTAAGGGAAACACTTCTATTGATTAATTTTGAACTGCAGCTATTGTTGAGAAGTGGTTTCATCCTTCCGATTCCCTCATTTGCTGAATGTGCTGAAGTGATTTTAACTGTATTATTTTTAATTTGTAAGAAAAAAAAAAAAACAATTGTATCCTCGGATTTTACATACATAGGGGACCTACTGTTTTTGTGATACACTCCACTTTAAGAAGAGTTCCTTTGTAAATCACCTCGGTGGTTTGCCATTGTCCTTTTAGGAAAGTATTTTTTTGGTAAGTGTGTAATGCCTTAAATCAGTAAGTGCCACTTACTCCGTCGTTTCCCCATTAAGCATTCCCTTAAGTTTCAAGAACCTGCGTGCGTGATTAGAGAAACATAAGGATCAGTAACCCTTCCAGGTTCTAGAAATTATAGGATAATGGAAAGTTTCCAGTTTTTACATGAAAGTTTATATTATTGTATATTCTTGTTTTGTTTGTTCTTGTAAAGCAAATCCTTTAAAATAACTTTGAACTTTTATTGTTTCTAATCCCCACAAGGATACATTAAAATAAATATCTACGTCGGTGAAGCCAATAATGAGGCTTTAAATTAAAGCTTACTTTTTTAGTCCGGTCTAAGGATAAGGGAACTCCAAAATATGCTATTTTCATTCAGCCTTGCGTATAAAACTGGGGAGAAAAATGATCAAGTCATTGAATCTCATCCTTATTCTCAAATTCTCCATCCGTACCATTTTAGATATGGTCTTTTTTTTTCGAAGTCCTCCATTGATATCCCTTCAGTATTCATTCATCTACAATGACACTTTCTTCGTATGCTTGGTCTCCAATTTTCAGTTCACCCTGATCTTCCATCTCTTCTCGTTGACATTTGATTTACTTCGTTTTCTTTTCGTTTATTTCCAATTTCTGTTTTGCTGTCTCTCTCATCTCTTAAATTTTCCAATCAGTTTCCTTTTTGATCATCTTTATTGGGTTTTGTGTGATTTTCTCTAAACAGCATATTAAACCAAGATGCCGACATAGCATCTCCCTGTCTCACTCCACAGTTTATCTCGTAATTATCTGTTTCTCAGTTTTTACTTCACTTTTGTATTTCACGATTTTCCCTCGGTTTTCCAGCAACAAACTACGAAGAAATTATCAAAAAACTCTGGTGTTCGTTCTCAAAGAGTTTTAGAAAATTTCAAAAAATTCATGGAAATTTTAAGAATTTCAAGATAATCTCAGGAAATTCTAGCACATGTTAGTAAATAGGAAATCCGAAGAAATGTAAAAAATCCTAGGAAATTTTAAGAAATTCAAGAAAATCTCGAGGAAGAGGAATATCAAAAGAAATAAAATTTTTTTTCAAATTTTTCATTAGTTTTGTATAATATGACAATTTCCAGTTGGTTTCCACTTACCATAATCTACAGAAAACCGGAAAATTGTTAAAAAATCCCAGAAAAAAATTCTTTGAAAATTCAAGGAAATGTAGAAAATCCTAGTATAGGTATCTTAGAAACTCGAAAAAATTCAAAAAAATCTAGAAAGGTTCAGGATCTTAGGACATCTTGTGAAATTGAAAATCCCAGAAAATGTAGAAAATTCTATATTTTAAGAAATCTAGAAAATCTTAGAAAAACCAAGAACATCTCAGAAAATTGCAAAAATAAAAAAAACTCTTAATTCTTAAGATTTTCTAATTTCCTTGTATTTCCTATTTCTTAAGACTTTCTCAAATTTCCCTTTAGTTGTACACAAGAGCAGATTCAGGAGAAATTCATCAGTTAGGTGATAAGAATTTAGATACTTATATTTTTTAAATTTAAAATAATTTTGTAATTTTATTGGTTTTGATGGGACATTGGGTGGGACAGTTACCCCGCTACCTCGCCTTGTTGGAAATTATTGAAATTCCATCAAAATCATTGGAATTCCGAGCCCTGTGTACAATATTTTGAGATATTTACCCCTCGAGGGGATCCGTGGGATATGTAAGTCCGCTAGGCTGATACAATCAGACTATCTAATTTTAAAAATTTCGAAAAAAAATTGAATAAATTATTGGAATTTCAAATTTTTTCTACAGTCAAGCTCAGCCCAAGTAAGAACTGGATATCAATAAGCAGCAGCACACAGATCGAGATTTTACTGGTTTGGGAAGGAGGAAGAGAAAGAAAGAGAAAATGATTATATTTGATAATAATATTAATTTTGTTTTTCTTCGTTGTTCTTAATATTTATTTCAGCAGGAGGAAACATAGCCAGATGTCTGCTGAGTTCAGGGTCGTACCTTCGTGTGATCGTAATGAGTAAACACTCAGCCGTTTTTGAGAAATTAAGGGTAAAAAAGTAAAGTGCAATCAATTAATATCCTTATCCTAGTAAAAAAAAAGATTAGTCAATATTCATATCATTTGAAGATTAACATAAAAAATTACCAACTACCAGCTTAGTGTTTAGAACTTTTGACTTCTGTCAGTTCATCCAAATCGTCTCAATATCTAACAATAATTAAAAAACAAAATATCAAGTGTTGGGTATCTTTAGTCATTAAATTGATATATATTTTTCATTCTTATCTGTTACAATGGGAAGCAGGAATTAAAAAAAAATTCAATTTCCCATGATATTTCCCTATGATCGGGTGTGAGGTCGGCCACCCGGTATTTATCTGCAAAGTTTACGCCTTTCTTGTGTCTTTCACACCCAGACTATTGCAGATATATTTTTATTTAATAAAAATAATTGAAGATAAGAAGCGTTCGCGTGAATACAGATAAAATTTGCATTGAATCAAGATCAAAAATTTGTGACTACCCCAATTTAAAAGCGTTGATCATAGCAATATATATAATTTTGTCATATTTCTTATTATTTCGTAGCAATTTTGATCTTTTCGTCTTTTCCCCACTACAGACACACGAATTCTCGGTCAGACATTCGGTCAATCATACGCTCCATTCGCTACAACGAAATTCTATTGTATTTATAAGAAGTTGGAGATAAATAAACCGAGAAATATAATATCCCGTAGATTGTTATAGCCTAATTATTCTAGTATTTCATACAAACAGATTATTATTACTATTATTATGTCATGTTATGGTGCGATGATATTTTTAGAGCATATTATGCCATTACATAATCTCATCAGGCAGTGTGCTGGAAGATTTTACATCGCACACTACAAAAAATTCAATAAAGGTTAATCACGTCACGGTTTTCAAAATTTATAACCTTTAACTTGCAAAACCTAAATGTTAACTTCAGTTCTCACAAAAAAATTGGCATTTTGCCCATCCGAGTTCCCTTTAATTTTGAGAGGAACCCCGAAGAGAAAAAGCTTCACTTTTATTGAAAGTTTCTACTCTAATAAAATTTGATGTTAACATTTGATTATTCTCTGCACAAATGTGTCGGTAACATTTGAATTTCCTTACATAATGTTCGCTCTATTTGCTGGATCATTCTACGGAACGATGGTTGGACGATTAAAAACTGAATTGCAAATTATTTTGTGACCTTAATAATCAATCTAGTCAAAATAATTTGAAATCGATCGATTTTTTGGGTTTTGCCTTCGTAGTCACGCAATTCGGCAATGTAATAAAAATTTCAACCCCGTCATTCCGGCGCTGCATCGAAATGAAAGAGGGGGTGAATCGATAATGCACTAGACGAGAACAATCAGAAAATACCAACACGTTTTCCAACAGAGTATCATTTACAAACTAAATTATAGCACGATCGATTGATCGAAATGAAAGTATCGAATCGAATGATTATTGTTTTTTGTGCGACCTCGAGAATCTGGTAAACAAAGGGGTGGAATCGAATAAATACATCATTAAGCCTGTAATTACTGCAGAAACTTGCCAAGTCTAATAAAGTAATTAGACGAAAGGGTGTCGTAGGGTAAACAAGGGGGAGAATATAAAAATTCATATTTTTGCTCTTGTGAACTTCCGATCGTCGTTTTCTCCTCTTTGGATACCGCAATAGGCTTCGTTGGTGTTAAAAACTGTCTGACGATGGAAGAAATAAAATGAGAAGTGGGATAATTGAAGTGGCCTTTCTCGACGCCCAAGTTATTCCTTCTGTCGTAATAGTTAGAATATAGGGGCAACGATCTCGAATTTGCGTTGTTTTCAGACCACGATTTCAAAGGGAAACACGGAAGTTAATGTTTTTTCTTCGCAAATTACAGAAAATTAGCATTTGCCATGTAATAAACAATTTTCTGTTTTAACAATTAAAGCCGGCAGTTGGCAACAAACGAAACTATCGGAGGAAGCAACTGTGAGAAGCAACTTTTAAGAAGAACAAAACACAGTTACATCTTAATGATGAAAAAAATTATTCAAATTGGCCGTTTTCTCATTTCGATCTTTTATTATTGAATGATAATTTGGAAACGAACAAACAAAACAGTTAATTATTAAAACGAGAAGAAAGTTAACAGCGTTATTATTAATTTAAAAGATAAGATGTGGGTCATAGTGAAATAATTTTTCTTTTATGAATGTCGGAAAAAAAAAGATGTAATTAAATATCTCAGTACCGTTTCATGTTATGCTAATTATACTTCAGGTAAACTGCCACTTTTCTTATTACCTCTTCTATTCGCATACAAAACAAAATTGATAACCCACGCTAAATATTCCAGTTATGACATATTTTTAATAGGCAAAGTCTCATTAATTTTGATTGGTGGAATTGCTCCGATCGAAGTGTAAAACTTTTTTTTCGGACGAACGCCGCTATACATATTAATTATTTTGATTAGTTACACTACAAGAATCTAAATTAAAAGTTATTTTTAGAATTAGTTCAGCTGCATTTTATTTTTGTATGACTTTAAGTTTAAATATAACAGAAAGCAAATCAAATTTAATTTGGTCGCGCTGCAAGCGTACCTGGCTTTAAATTTTTCGGACGCACCCCGTAACTTCGAATTCCTTCAAAAATTTTAATTAAAAACACATCTGGTCACTTACATTTTTACGCAGGGAGAGGCACCCCTAAGAATCACCCTCAACGGTTTTCTTCAACCGATCGCACAGAACTACTTTTTTAAAAATTCTTCTCTCCGAATTCGAACACCAAATATTAGGTTCACTAATCAATCATTTGGTAAAACTAAGAGTTTATTTGAAAATACAGAAATTGGCGTAAAAATAGTGGCGCCTCTCGAAATAGAAACACAACCGCATCTACTCGGCGCGGCCTACTACATTTCGTAAGTGTGTGCACGTTTGTTTTGTTTTGTGTGCGCATGAGCCGAAGGCGAGGGTGACAGTCGATTGTTTTGAAATTGTAAAGAAACGCCGCCAATTACACGGCCGCCGAAAATAATTTGGCCAACTATTAACAGTTTGAAAAAAATTATTTTATTAAAAAGTGTGACGCAACGAATTTGTCCCAATTTGGTATAATAGTGCAATTTTTTTGGTAATTTGCTCTTTTCCGCCTACTCGTTGCACTTCCGCAGGTCGATAGGAAGCTTGCATTTAGCAACCGGTATTTCACTCAAACTGGAACGAATAAAGGTCATTCATAATAATTAGGGTAGACCCAAAAGTTCAAGAATTATGTCTAGTTTCACATTTAATGGAAATCCAATTTGAAAAAATTTAATAGAAAATCAAAGTGGCTGATGATTATGGGAATTTTGGGAAGCTCTGAAGGAGTAAAAATGATAAAATGAACAGAAATCGGATGAAAAGGACTGACGTTGAAAAATCTAGCATTCAAAGAAAGCCTGAAGAGGAAAAACTTTTCACGAAGCAGCCCCTTTTTCTGTGAAAAAGGTTGAAGCACTGCTACTGAATCCGGATTGGAAAATGTCTGTAATCCTGTTTGGTCTTGGAGACCAAATCCTGGAGACGACCATAAGAAAGTTTCGATTCTCTCCGGATTTGAACAAGGTAACAGTTCTTGGGCTAACTTACTATACTAATGAACCTAGCCCATCAGAAAGAGCTAACATAGATGATGCGCGGAGTTGGGTATGATCATCATAAAAACATAATCTGAGAAATAGAAAACATCTATAAAGGTAAGCGTTCACTTGTCCGCATCGACCTCACCGCCAGCAACGCCGTCATCGCATTTTCAGTTTCTTTGCGGTATTTTAAATGAGCCAGCGTTCATTACATCGTATCGTTCTACACAGGCTCACCCTAACACGAAAATTCGTCCGATGCGGACGGTGACGACGGTGCGAATAAGTGAACGCCTACCTTAACAGGGATCTCGCTGAATTTTATAAATAAAATTCCCTGATTTTTCCAGGTTTTCCCTGACATTTCGATAAATCGGAAGATCAAAAGGTAAAAAACTCTAAATTTTATTTCCCTGACTGAAAATTTGATTTCCTTGACCTGACACTAAAAATAAGGAATTCCCTGACTTTTCACTGACAAAATTAGGGAAATCTTACATTCTCTGACTTTTCCAGACGAGTGGGAACCCTGTATAAGAAAGGTTGAAATTGAAATTTACAATAATAGTTTCCCTCCCCCCCCCCCTCAATTTCAGCTTCAAATCTTTTAATATTATTGTGTCGTTTTTTCTGGAAAGTACTCCATATCATTATTATTATTATCATCCAGTATTATCATTATTAAGTATATTGAGTCTGTCAGACTCAACATCACTCCTATGTTAGCAATGTAAATTGTACATTTTGAAACCTTTTTAGTCATATACAAATCGATTTACAGCAAAACTTTTCAGACATATTTTGTTGTAAATTTCATTCCCTTCACTTTTATTCCTATACATTTTTCTATTTTGTCGCGCCGTTTCCGAGATATAGACGACAATATGTTTGTATTTTACAGAGTCTTGTTTATGTCGCTGTCAGTCAGAACCGGTGCGACAAAATAAAAACATTTATATAAACAAAATTGAAGGTAATAAAATTTGCAACAAAAAATGTCTAAAAAGTTTTGCTATAAAATTGATTTTTAATTGACAAAAAAGCTTCAAAATGTACAATTTACATTGCTAACATAGGAATGCCCCACTTGTTACCCATTACTCACGAAGGAGCAGACATTGGTACCAAAAGTGCCGTAAGCTTCCAAATCGAACACAGCCAAAAATAAATAAACGTAAACTCAGAAGCGGAACTACCGGGGTGTGGTGGGTACGACGCACGCGGGCCCCCGACTAAAAGGGCCCCCAGTTGTATTGTGACCTTTTCAATCTATTTTAAAAAATTTAAGACCATTAAAAATATAATGAGATAATATAGTATTTGTATTTAATTTTTAATATTCACAATAAAATATAATATTTTGGCAGTCTTCCCCTATAGAGGTAAACAAAGTAGGCATCATTCCATCATTTATCATCCCACTAAATTTTCAAAATCAAATCCTGACATTTCCAGGTTTTCCTCGACAAATCAGAAAATAAAAAGACAAAAAAATCTTAATTTTAAAATTAAATTAAAATCAGTATAACTTTAATTAAAAAAAATTAATTTTTAATTGAAAAAATTAATTTTTAATTGAAAAAAATTAATTTTTAAATAAAATAAATTTAATTTTAAGATTTAAAAACAAGTTTATTTTAAAATTAAAAAAAAAATTTGTAATTAAATTGTTTACCTCGACTGGAAATGTATGAATTAATCTATGGTAGGTATTCTAAAGATTTTCTAAATTTCCCAAGATTTCCAAGAGAAGCAAATAGCATTCTTAAGTTATTCTAAGATTTCATAGAATTTCCCTAAATAAAAAATTTGTTTGAATTTCTGTTCACATTTGTATATCACTATTTTCCCTTCGGTTTTCCAGTTAGTACAAAACTAAGGGAAAATCGCCGAATAAATTGTGTGTACTAGTGAAGGGAAATCTGAAGAAACTCTGGAAAATTTCAAGGCATCTCCAAAAATAGATTCTTAGAAAATTTGTAGAAATATAGAAAATCTCAAGATGGAGATCTCAAATCGAGAGAAATGCAGAAAACTCTAGGAAATGGAAAATTCAAAGATATTTCGAAAAATTTTAAAGCTAATGAAATCTCGGAAAATAGAAAAAGCAATAAAAGGTAGTCTATAATATTCTAGATTTCCTCAAATTTCCGTTTAGTTTTGTAATATGACAATTTCTCCATCATTTTCCCTTAGTAAAAAGCGAGCGGAAAATTTGAAGAAATCCGGGAAAATTTGAAGAAATCCTAAAAATTTTAACAAATCCAAGAAAATCTCATTAATTTTACAATTAGGAAATATAGAAAATTAAAGAAAATAGAAAATTCTAGAACATCTTAGAAAAATATCCAAACAATCTTGTGAAGTGGGGAATCACAGAAAATTCTAGGATATTTTGGGAAATTTAGACAATCTTAGAAAAATCAAGGAAATCTCAGAAAATTGAAAAATAGAAAAACTACTCTACTTATACTGATAAGTATATGGAAATCTCTTATATTGATAAGAATTCAAGTATAATTTTCAAATTTTAATAAAATTAAAAAGGGGGGGTGTAGTTACTCGTCTCTATATTCGCCCTTGTTTGTAAGGAATTATTTGGAAATCACTGGAATTCCATGGAAATCGTCGGAATTCCGAGTCCTGCATACAAAATTGCTTTTTTTTGTGTTTTATAGAAGCAGGGCCCCCATTAACAACTTCGCACACGGGTCCCTCACCTGCTTGTTACGCCACTGCGTAAACTTGACAAAACAGTGACAGTTCAGATTAGAAGTCATTGGTTGAGCCGATGAATCAACCGGCTCCAATCGTGTAAACTCAATGAATAGCGTCTCTCATAAATATGTGAATAATTCTAGAAGCAGGGATCGAAGGAAACGGATCGGTGATTATAAAGCAAAAAGACGTCGTACTATAGGTTAGGTTTACAGTTCGAATTTCCTCAGCCTGAAAATTTTCTTAAAAATTTTTATAGCCAAATTAAAATTTCAGGAATCAAAAATTTATTTTTGTTCAAGATCCAATTCCGGAATTTAAAATTTAAATTTTTCAGAAATAAGCTCGTCAGTGGTTTCCTGTTGTAACAAACCTCAAAGAACCAAAGTTTGTTATAGCCAGTAAAGATCATAATATGTCGTTTTAACAGGATTTTTACATTAGTTCGCAATAAACAGAAGATTGTCATAATCTGATCTGTTACCGGGGACACTACTGTTATTTGGAGTAGGATTGCCATGACTAAAACCTACCATCAAGCGGGACTTGCATTTTTTTTTGAAAGTCGTCATCCTTGAGAGGGTTCATTTCCATCATATCCTTTTAATTGCCTTCTTTCAACTTTTCTACTCTTTTCCCTACTTCTAAATGAGATCACCTTTCCTTTCGATCTCTTATTATTTTCTTCGTCTTCTTTGAGTTCCAAACACCATGTCGTAGGCGATCAACTTGATAGAAGCCAAGGTGACTTACTGGAGAGTTATTAATGGAGCTGTCTTCCCTATAGCCCACAGATAAATATTGAGCTTTAAAATACAGCAGTTTCCAATCCGTCGGTGTAGGCTTTATGCCATCATGCTGGTAGTTAAATATAACTTATAACCCTACTTTGCAGGTATTTGAAACCAAAACTTACCAACATGTCAAGTCGAATCAAAACCGCTCGTTAAAGTAATTTTTGGCTGCTGAACAACCACCAACTTTAATTATTATTGGTACCGATCCCACTGAAAACATTTCCGGTGTCCCTTCCCAGCCTTAACCCTTAAGTCTCATCACACAACATAGAGATTGCCTCGGTTTAAAACGGTTGTACAAGTCCAATTATGAAGTTTCATTCTTCGAAAAATGAACAGATGGCACCAAGCGAGGTGAACCGTAGATAGCATTCGTTTATTGTTCGTTGTACAATCAAAAGTATCAGCAAACGGATGTATATCCTTTTTGATATCACGTCATGAAATCATTGCGGTATTTCAAGTATATTCTAGTTTAAGCTTCAAGTTTACAAGCCAAACTAAAGAACATAAAATTATGTCCTTATTTTCTGTACTTCCAACCAATGGCAAGTCAGAGATATGACGTCACAATGGAGAAAGCTTCCGCGTGACTTCAAAACAAGACATATCCCTAACTTATCTTTGCAAGAACGCTTAGCTGGACTATTAAGCCTGCTACAGGCACTCAAGTAAATTGGAAGATTTGGCTTAAACAACGAGATTGGATTAGCTTAGATATGGAGCTTGGGTATTTCATATTTCATCCGATTTACTTTCAAGCCAAGTTTGCCATCTTGTATGACTTATGCCCGATTTCTTCACCTTGAGATATTGGATAGTGATTGGTCTGATTGGTTGGTTGTCTGATTGGTCACTTGATTAATTTATCCGACAGATATCTCACAGTGAAGATATCGGGCATTAGATGTTCAGACAAATACATAAATTACAAACGCGGTAAGATTAAGATTTTTCTGTTTACGATTATATATTGTTTTTTTGATTGGGGTGAGCTAGGCGAATAGGGTGAGTTTGGACCTGTATTGTATTGTAAGATATTTACGGATCAACTATTTTATGAAAATATTATAACAGAACCTGCAGATTAACGTTGAATCAGAACCACAACATAAAAAATTTCAAAAGGTAAAAGTTCGCATTTCAACGCTGCGGATGGTGAAATCATTAGTTTGATTAATCTTTTACGATTAATTCGAATCAGTCACACACTCCTACATTTCAATGCTCCGAGCAAGTTGCGCCTTCTTAAATTATACTGCAAATAATTGCAGCATCTGTGTCAGATATCGTTAAATTTCCTATTTGTTAGTATTATCCAAACAAAGATGATGTTCAGTAGTTCCCATTTGACATAATAATATAAAGAGTTCTTATTATATTTGTTTAACTAAACAGTGTTAAATAAAACAATTGGTGGAATGATCTAACATAAAGCCAACTAATTATCCAGTCATAATACCAAGTGTTTCGTTAGCCATCAATTAGAGAATTACTTCACAGGGTGTCCAATAAAATTTCAAATAATTAAACGGGATTACAACATAAAAAAATTGTTTTGGTATTTAACAACCGGAATAAGATAAAGGTTTATACTGAATTTTTTATATAGGAAGTTTAGATTTATCTTAACGGTATTTAAATGAATGTTGCTGGCTGTAGTCGTAATAAATTTAAATATAATTTTAATAATTCGATATGGGTACGTAATAATGATAATTAAAACTAGTGTATCTCGAAAATTATACTTGAATCTTACTCACTGGTTTATCAATCAAAACTCCGTCCATAATAACAATGGTATCGTTTCCTTGCACTTACACATACAATGGGATTTTTTTTGGTCGAGGAACTGACACAGATATGGCATCGAGCGCAAACTAATAAGATAAAATCTTTAATAAAAATAGTGGCCACTTCTCATAACTGGCGTGGTTAATAAAAACATGTGTGGCTCTGAAATTAATATGTATACACTTCATACTAAAACCACATGTCACTTGTTTATTAAAAAACAATTCCATTCGCTCTCGCTCACACTTGCACACAACAAATCTCACTAACGTGGGAGATTAGTTTACTTTAATTATTACGTTGTAAATAAATAGGTAAGCGAAAAGGATTTATTTTGTTGTGGTGAAAAAATAATCAAGTAAAAGTTGAATTCGTCGTTTGTCACACCAAAAGGAGAAAAAGGTTTTGACGGGCATCCCCAGGAGGTACACTCGCGTTGTATCGTTTCGGGTTACACCGAACTTAACAAATTGTAAATAAAAAGTGGTAATTTGTTTAGTAATTGACACTTACAAGGTGTCCCATGGTACCCCCAGCTCTGGGGAGCATGTTTCTTTTAACGAAAATTTTGCAACATTTTAAGAGCATACAAAGACCCCAAACTTTGGGGGAAGAAGCGACGACCCACCTGACCTTTGTGACGCTCCGCCACTGCAAGGTAGTGCACAAATCCCGGGAAGTCTTATATTCTAACTGTGCTCCCTTGGCAAACTACCAACATGAAAACCCTCTCGAACATAAAAAGTCGACCAAATCCGCCCTAAAAGAAAAACTCGAAGCACAACCACTGTTTCGAGAAGTAGACCGTCGAGTTTAGTCTTTTTCGGTTCTAAAAACTCTGTCCCAGTCCAGAGTTGATTAGATAGAATTACAAAGAGAAAGGCCAGACTAGAAATTTTAGTTGAACTACTTTAGTCCGTGTTTTGGAGGAGTAAGGTAGCACTTTTCAGCCCGTAACTCCAAGTGTTTTGGTGAATATGTTATGGTCAATGATGACATTTCGGCCATTAACGTCATGCCCAGCTTAGTTGGGCGGTGTTGACATTTAAAATTTCATATGTGGTTTTTACCTCATTGTCCGGGCAATGACGTTAATGCCCAATATAAGGTGGGCAATGATGAAACTACTATCACTCTTTCAGTTTTGGCTGGCTCAACCACGGCAAATCACGAATCCACCGTAAAATGAATTAATTAAATTAAATTAAATTTACCTCCGGGCCACTTTGGCTGACGTAAACCCGACATATCACGGATTCACCTTAAAATGATCGTTTTTGTTTAAATTAAATAAAAATCCCTGTACGCTTATGAGGCCTTGAAAAGGGCCGAGTTGCTGTCATTTACACGGAAAAACGATTGCATAACAAATAATATTGTCCCCCGGATTAAAGTGCATCGCCATTTTGCTGTTCCTTATAGTAATTATATTATAATATCGTCATTGTCCAATCCATTTTGGCCATTAACGTCATTGACCGACCAAAGACGTAAATATTACAATCAGATGAAAATATTTTCATCATTGCCCACCATTAACGGGCGTTGACGTCATTGGCCGGTCAATGACGTTAATGACCGTAACACAATATATAATACGATTTTATCCCTCATAACCCAAAATAAATAAAAAAAACAGGTTCATTTTGCAGGGTTTCACAAAAATGAGCCTACAATCCGATGTTAGCAATGTAAATTGTATTTTTTTTAATTTCCCATATAAAAATCGCTTTCACAGCAGTACTTATCAGACATCCATTGTTGCAAATTCCAGTCTCTTCATTTTTGTTGAAGAGGGAACCTATGAAGAAATTTGGTATACAAATGAAACGAAATCCAAGGAAATCTGAGAAAATCCAAGAAAATCCGAGAAAATCCAAGGTAATATTAGGCAATCTCAGGAAATCTAAAACATCATACGAAATCGGAGAAAATCTTAGAAAATCTAGCAAATCTTAGGACATTTTAAGAAATCCCAGGAAATTTTAGAAAATCAGAAAATCTTAAGAATACTACAGACAATCCCATTGTTTTTGATTTTCTTAAATATTTTCGAAAGAAAATCTTGAAGCAATCCAAGGAAATTTAGAGGAAATCTACAGTAATCTAGTAATAGGAAATTAGAAAAATAGGAAAAAAAAAAGAAATTAAAAAAAATATAAAAATGTAGATAAACAAAAATAAAGTGTTTGGCCCATTCTGTTGAGGGTACGCGTACTCAACGTAAATAGTTGCAGTACTGCGTTTTAATTTTATCCCAACACCCACCCATCAAATCCCACACCCCACAACTCCAATATTCAAGACTAGGCTCAATGCCCAACGGGTTCGTAACTCCCTTAATTTACCCAACGCGAAGAAATCCAACATCAGATAAAAGAGATAAAGCAGCTTTGCTGCCACATGTTCCACTTTAAGAATTAGCTTTGGCTTTAATTTTATTTTAAATTGGGTTTTGCTAATTATAGCCAAATTTAACCTGAAACAGAGATCCCATCTTTCTAGCTTCATAATTTTCGAATTGAAGCGGTTTTGGGGATGTTTTTAATGAGTTGTTGGACCCAGAGATTCACTGTCTAACTAGATCAGTAGATCTAATTGGAAACAGCCAATACAACAGACTCTTTCAATTCCAATTTTTTTTTTTTTTTAAATTTCAATTAATATTTATCTTTGTAATTTACGCCCTCAACTACCATAATTTCATCCGCGTATCCGCAACCTTCCTTAACGTTCACGTTTCAAAACAATGGAATTTATTCAATGCCAACCCTAAGGGTTTATTGTCCCCCGGTCACTAAATCATCTTCAGAAAGAAAAAATCCTAATTCCTAGGCCAAAATTCATTGGCCTTCAGTTCGGCTGAACTGAAAAATTAAAGTAAATTTTCATACAAAATTTCCCTTGGGTTTTTCTATTATGGATCAAATCTTGGGAATGGACAGGTAACCGATGTTATTTCACCCCAGCCCCCTGTATATGCCTCTTCAAAATGAAAATTTTGTTGAGAGGACTTTATCTACGTAAAAAACCTGTAAGGTTTAATCTCAAAACTGAAAAAATTAATCAAAAGTTTCGCCTCCCCAACCTTCTAGAACACAACCTCTGTGGTTGTGGTGGTTTCCACTTTTTGAGGGAAACGCAATTGAGGTTATGAATCTAAATTGAAAACAAAAAGTGACAGACAAAATTACCCCAGTAAAAATGTTAAATTAAGTAAAAAAGTAAAGAATTTACCTGCATATTTGAATTTTCTCACTTCCTGGTAGAGATAAACCACGACAAAGTTAAATACCAAATGCCCAAATCGTACATTTTACATAGGAAACCACAGGTTCTCGAATCACTGCACAAATTACGACACACAATTTTGAAAGAGAAAACATTTAAATGCACTCACTAATGATATTCATAAATTTACAGGCGAACACCTACATAAATTTATTTCACTTATTATACAATACCTACATGCCCTTCTATTGCACATGAAACAAAAACAAATAATTTTTAATGAAACTCAACCGAAATTCACTCCCTACTCGGAAAATACACAATAAGGAACCACAAAAGTCACTTTGTACCAAAAATCACCGATTATTAACGTCGAAATCCGCTTTTAAAAGTCAGTTTACTTTCAAATTTTTGATTGCTGTCAAAGTCAACAACGTTAGTGAACTAGCGTTAAAGTCGCGGCCTGTATTATCGACATTTATATACAAGTAGTTTGAAAAGTTCAAATTTTCGAAAATATTTTAATAAAAAATAAATTAAACAATTAAAATGAGAAAAAAGTAGATTAAAATTAAAAAGAATTGTTTTCTTGATGGTTTATTGACGTTGGATTAAAATTTACAATAGAACAACTTTGACCGCCTATCTGATAGGCAACCCACCATACATAAGTATTTTACTTACTACTTGATTGGTTATTTTGACCATATCACGCAATTCAATTTTTCGCCAAGGACGTATGCACAATAAGCAAGTACAGCCGAATACACTAAGAACAGCACCCTGAATTCAAAATTCAGATTATCTAAAAACGAATAAACCCAGCGTTCGTTTTGAAAATACAAGACGTGGATCCAAATGATATAAGAGCCCAAGATAAAGTATAAAACTCCTAATCCTATTTTTCTGGAAGGATATTTTTGAGGCTTGATCACACATTCTATCACAGCTAGCACGATAACGTTGCTGTGGCAGATGTGATTGAGCAATTTCGGCACTTCCCTGTCAATATTTATGGAAGGAACTAGTTCGACCTTCCAACTATACAGAATCCAAAACGTCGCATTAGTATATATCGTCAGGGGGAATAACACACAAGTTAGCATCTTAAACAAAAAGGTCAAGCAAAAATTTGAATAAGTAGTTTTATTTACCAAGGAAAGGCATCTTTCAATAATCGTGAAATGTTTCTTCCATTTCAACATCATCAGATAACATCCACTCGTAGTTAAGAAGTAAATTGCTTGAATAATCTTAAAAGTAAAATAAAATTTAAAATTCAATCAGAAAGTTGTTTTCCTGGAATGCAGTAATTAAAACTCGGAGTAAAACCACAGTAAGATTATGTTAAGACTGAGGAAGAAGGATATAAACTTACCACAACCCAAGTTGAGAGGAATGTTTCGCAATCTTTAAGTAACATCGATCCATTTTCAAAAATCAAAATTTTGAAAATATAAACTCCAAAGAAGACATAGTAAGCGATGATCGAGAAGTGGTAGTATTTTTTCCACAACATCTCGATGATGACTAGAGATTTAAGGTCGTTCAGTACATAATTATTATGAATAACTGTTCCGCTAGTAAATTCTTAATAATATGTATTCCCCACGATACACTTATAGACCCCATAGACCTGCCAACAAATTGCGCAACGGAGGCTGTTGTGCAAACAGTTGTGTAGTGTATAGTGTTGTTTGACGTGCTGTGCAACTATGGGCATATATGGGTGACCTTATTACAATATGTTTGTGCAAACAACATGTTTGCGCAATTTGTTTGCAGGTCTATGGGGCCTATTATACCGGTATGCTGTTGCGCATCTTAGCTCCATCTCTCTCGCACAATGTTGACGCTGTGTGACGTCACTTGGATTACAAACGAAAGTTTTTTCAATAGGTTTTATGAACAAAAATTGACTTATAAGGTCAAAAAAGTTTTAATTACTTAAATAATTTTAATATTTTAAATTATCAGTACGTATCACTTTATTAGATTGTCTTAATAATTGCAAAATTTTATTATTATAAAATTTTATACCAAATATTCAAAAGGCGTATAAATTAAAAAGAAACAATTTTCGAAAATAAAAGCATAATATTGAAATAATTTTATTAATATTGCCTAAAATATGTAGTTCTACAAGAATATTGTGATAAATACACTGTATTACAATTTTTTTTTACAAAATCTCAACCTACTGAACAGCCTTAAATAACATGGACATAAAAAAGAATAAATAATAAACATAAAATAAAATAAATAAAGTTTTCCCAAACAAATCATCGAATTGCGTAAATAAAACTCCAGTAGGTACTATTTACATTTCCTGACTATTTTGATTAAAAAATAACAACTGTATTTTAAGATAAATTCGGGCGCTTGGTAGCCTTTTTATCTTTATTAGTAGATAAACTATGCAGATCCTGGGTCATTTTTGATCGAAAGTCTGAATTTCACCGATAGCATTAAGATTTTGAAAACTTTAAATTTATTTCAAGATTAAATAAATTAATTAAAATGAACAATTCTACCTTTAAATGTTTTTACCAAGTGCGAAAGTCCAGAAGTTTCTGGACTTATGGGGAAGAATAGGGATTCTTAATGTAGAATGGTTCCTTTACCTACACAGAGAAAAAAAATCCTCGCAATAATTTTGAAGTAAATATTACATCAATTAGAGTAAATTTTATATCAAATTAGTAAAATTTACTAATTTGGTGAGAGGCTGATTTTAACTTCAATTGAAGCAAAAACAGGACTCGAAATTCCAACGATTTTCATGCAATTCCAGTGATTTCCAAAGAATTCCTTAATTTTATTAAATATTTAAAAAAATATATAGAAAAGTTTTTTTACTTTTCAATTATCTGAAATTGTCTAAATTTCCTAAACTATCCTAGAATTTTTTGTGATTCCCCACTACATTTCCTAATTGTAAAATTTGTGACATTTGTATGGATTTTCGAACATTTGCTGGGATTTCTTAAAATTTCCCTATTCTTTGCTTACTTATAAGTGGAAAAATGATGAAGAAATTGTCATATGGAAAACTAAGGGGAAGTTTGAGGAAATCTAGAATATTATAGAATAGACTATCTGTTTTGTTTGCTTTTTCCATTTTCTAAGATTTCATTGGCTTTAAAATTGCCAATTGCCATTTTCTAGAGTTTGCTGCATTTTTCAAGATTTCCTATTTACCAAAATTTTCTTGAGTTTCCCAAGATTTTCTTGAAATTTCTATGGATTTCTTGAGATTTTCTATATTTCTACAAATTTTCTAAGAATGTGTTTCTTGCGATGTCTTGGAAGTTTTTAGAATATCTTGAGATTTTCATTCACTAATACACACACTTTTTACGGCGATCTCCACTTAGTTTTGTACTAACTGGAAAACCGAAGGAAAAAAAAAACGAAAAGAAAACATAAAAATCTGGGGGGTTTTAACTTTCATTTGTTTTTTCAACAAATATAATTGCTGGTGCACTGGAGGGTATTCCATACCCCCCAGACCCACCGGTTTGAAAGTCCAAAAGTATACGTTTTGTGATTTATTTTTGTAATAAAAATTTTTTACTCTGTCAGAACAAATACATTTTATACGTAATTCATACCCCCAGTTTTATAAACAAAAAGTCTTAGTGCATATTCATAGGCGGATTTAGGGGGGGGGGGGCACATGCCCCTCCCAGACGCTTAAAAATAACAAGGAAACAAGGAGACAATCCCAAATCTGAGATGACTTTTTGCCCGTCTTGACGCTTGTGCCCTTTCAGAAAAAAATTCTAGATTCGCCCCTGTGCATATTCACACATCACGTACCGAAAAATGCGCACCGGGGGGTCTGGAACACCCCTCAGAACATAGCAATTGAAAGTTAAATTCCTGGAAGAATGGAAATCCTGCGATATGTACTTGAAGGTATTCCATACCCCCCATACCCCCTGTTTGAAAACCCAAAGGTGTGTGAGGGTGTGTGTGTACGTTTTATGATTGACCTTCAAATAAAAACTTTTTATCTACATATAGTTTGTAGTATACAAACAAAAAGTTTTATTGCATATTTATACAGCATATAGCTATGCGTCGTGAAAACTCTCACCGGGGGGTCTGGGGGGTGTGGAACACCCCACCGGAATATAGTAAAATTCCTGGTACGGAAGTCACAAGTTTAATAGCATGGCAATGATTTGAACATAATTGCTGATGACTTTTTGATAATTTTTATTCAGATTGAAAATGTCACAGTACAACTGGGGGCCCTTTTAGCACCCACCGCACCCCGGTAGTTGCTATAGCCCCAAACCTCAACTGAGGTTTTTTGCTGCTAAAATAAAGTTTCTGCTGCCATAACAAAATTCTTTTTTATTCCGATTTAACAGAAAAAGCTTGGTTATTCGTGATTTACATTAAGCGAACGCCACCACGCGGAAAAACATTAAGTTAATCTAATACGTATAGTTGGTATAGAAAGTTTTGTTTATAAACCAAAGGTTTGCAGATTGTTGGTGTTCTATTTTGTAATTTATTATTTCATAGCGGTATTACGAAAAAATAATTCAGAATCAAACTCGAAATAACAACAAGTGTACATAATAGAGCCGCCATGTTGTTGACATTTGTTAGCGTCACGAGCGCCACCAACGGTAAGGTACATCGCGAATGGTAGCAGAAAATTTGTTGCAGCAGCAAAAAACTGTTGAATAAAATTTTTTTCACAATATAGAAACTTAATGGGCGGAACTAATTACATGAAACAGCCAATCCGGTTTATGTATTACAATTTTACAGTTTTTAACCCTGTTTTACCCAAATTTTCAAATGATCCATAAAATTTTATATTTATACTAGCGGGCAGCTAGACGGCGCCGGCGGATCTCTTTTTTTGACGGTATAATATTTTTTGTTTTCCACTACTGGGGGATTCCCCGATTTTCTATATTTTCAAAGTAAAGCAAAAGGTTGCTGCTAACCTTGAGGTGCCGTCGGGCAATTAAAATTTTTTTTTTATAATAATATCAAAATAAATAAGCTTCTCAAATTTTAATTTTCTTTAGTCCAACGTTTTAATTTCCCTCACTTTTACTCAAAAATAAAAAATTTCCCAGTTTTTTCTGACGAAAATTGTATAATTAATCTGTCTTTTGTAGGTTTTCTAGAAAAGTGGAAATTTTATTATGTACTGGAGGGTGTTCCCCAGACCCCCCGGTTTACACTTTTTACTATAATTTCGACAGACAGACAGTCTGAGCAGTAAGCCATAAGTAAGTATTATCTATCAAAGGTTTACATTTTATTCACTTTTGCTTAAAAATTTTAATTTACCGGTTTTTCCTGGCGAAATTTCTAAAATTATAAATTCCCTATGTTCTCCAGGTATTCTAAATGAGTGGAAATTCTGCGTAATGTACTGGAGGGTGTTTCACACCTCCCAAACCCCCCGGTTTACAATTTTGATTTTATATTGTTATTTTATTTTTATAATTAACTTTCAAAGTAACACAGAAAGTTGCTGCTAAACTTAAATTTGCTTTCCAGGTTCTAATTTTTTCTTCCCTCATTTTTGCTTAAAAATTCAAATTTCCCAGTTTGGAATAATATTGGACAAATATTTTTAGTCCTAGTGTTAGTTTAATATATTTTTCGGTTGGTAAAAAATATCGACCAATCAGAGTGTCTTTTTCCTCCAAAACATGACACGCTGTAGCAGGAGCAGCAGCGAGCTGGGATTTTATACATTAGAATTTGTGACCATAACTTCATTAGAAAATTGTTAAATTCCAGGTGAAGATTGTCGTGCTCTCGCTGTTGGTGTAAGCGGCATGTTGCTCTGCCTTAACATAAGTTAATACTAAACCATAACATTCCTGACCGGAAGGTCTGGGGGGTATGGAATACCCCCCAGGCATACGATTTGATAATGTCAAAAAATTAAATCGACAATTAAGTCTGTAAAACTTTCGCGCTCCTTCCCGGCGTCATGGTGATGGTGGCAGCGTAATATATTATACGGATGATGAGGAGGGGGGGCTACTATAATTTCATTAAAAAATTCTTACATTCCGGGTGAAGGTTATCGTACTGTCACCGTCGCTGTAAGCGGCATGTTTCTCTGTCTCATCATAGGTTAATATTAAAGCACAGTGGCGTACTTAAAAATGCTTTTGGGGGGAGGCAGAGGAAAGATTTTAGAATCTCGTTAATCCATTCATGCGCGTCAGATGTAACTAATCATAATACTTACATAAAATTCCAGCACGCTTCTGCTACCACTTGTCATTTTTTGGTGGAAAAACATTCTGGTTGGTCGATTTTGTTTACCAGCCAAAAAATATATTAAATTAATATTAGGACTAAAAATATTTGTCCAATATTAATCGAAACCGGGAAATTAGAATATTTAAGCAAAAATGAGGAAAGTTTAACCTTCGGCTAAAATAATAAAAACTTGGAAAGCATATTTATTTAATTATCTTACTGCTCACAGTGTTTAGCAGCAACTTTTTGCGTTACTTTGAAAGTATAGAAAAACGGGAATCACCCAGTAGCTTTAATAAAGCATAACGTTTCTGACCGGGGGGTCTGGGGGGTATGGAATACCCCCCAGCCATACGATTTGATAATGTTGAAAAATTAAATCCGTAATTAAGTCTCTAAAACTTTCGGGCTCCTTCCCCGCATTATGGAACCTTCTAGCTATGGCGATATGGTGCAGCATAATATATTAACGGATTAAGGGGGGTGAGAAAACTTCGCTCAACTGTGCGGATGACCTTCTGTCCTTGATTACGCAGAAATCCAGTTGCTACTGTACATCCTCTACTTTAATAATACTTTTCTATTTTTACCTGACTGATCTAGTTTGATGTGACAGAGGAACTCCATAATAAATAAATAATAATACAAATATTAACGGATTAACTTGTTTGCAGTTACACAAATATATTAGTTGGAACGGAGAACCTTTCGTTACAATAGGATCTGGGTGGTTTGGGGACTCAATGCTATTATGTATTTAGTTTTGCAAAAAAAGTGAGTGATTTGACCCCTCCCCCCCCTGGTTTGAATGTCGCAGTGGGCCAAACGAATAAACCAAAAGCCAATGTCCAAATAAAGCTAAAGTAGTCTCTTCCACTTTTTCTGCTAGACAGTTCTGGTCATCGAATTGGAAAGTAAGATTACAAAAAATCGTCAGTTTTTATTTAAATTTTCGTAACAGAAACAATTAGTGACGTAACAATCATTTCACCTGGCGATGCCGGTTCACGTTTTATCCCCATCTGTCGATGGTAATCGACTCCAAGAGAAACTAGTCACGACATACGTCGTCTTTTGTTTGCAATGCCGCAAACGTGGTAGCACATAGGTGGAACAGGTAAACCTTGTTTCAATTAAGTCATATTGAATTGAGGTGGGTGTTCGTATGGTTGACTCGTAACAGACCGTTGTCGTGATTCATCCTGGTGCAAGTCGCGAATTGGTGTAGGTACGTCTGGGTACGTCGCATTTACATTTCCACCAGGCTGTTATCTCACGTAAGAATAAACAAATGATAAGTTGCGTTTCATCCGAAAATCTATAATGTGCGAGTGCGTGTAACTGCAAACCACACAAAAAATGTTAATATTTTTTATGCTTTGATGCCATCAGCCTTGAATTGAGAGCCAAATCATTCTAATTGGATTAATTGCGCCGGTAAGTCTGTTACCTAATCAAATTTTGGAATTGCGTAGTTTTTTTTTGGTTTTTGAGAAATGGGATTTGGGGGACACTCGTAACCAGATCTATGCTAATGAACTTGGTCATTCTCTTCTAATTGCTTATCGATGATTAATGAGCCCCGTTACTGCTTGCATGTACAGTAATTACGAACAGTTATTATACCTACGTGAAAATTCATCCGCAATGCAACCTGTTGCACTCAAAACTAAAAATTATACAGGACAATTCGAAATTTTATTATAAAACTAGATTACTTCATAAGTTGTTGTTAACAATAAATTATTATGGTTATGTAAACTTTCCTTTATTATTGCAAGGGCAATAAATCTTCATACACTTGACGTTTCTAATATTTGCAAAATGATAATATAAATTATAAACGCAAAAATTCATTTCTATGGTGCACAATTTACAGTTGGGTCTCATTTATTGTTAATTTATTGCATTAGTCATGGTGAAAGTCAATAAAATAGAATTATTCGCTGTAAAAAAAATGGTAAGCGATAAAGATCGCAATTAAAAATGTTTTGTTAAGTAGGTACAATATGGATATTTTGAAAGTTAGAAACTTTGTTAGTACCTATGCAGATTTCTAATTGAAAAATTGATAATGACAATAAAACCCAGAAGGTTTGAATGGTTGGAAACGATGTGAAAGGAAGTGCAGTGTGAAAAATAACGGTTCCAGGTTTTTCGGTAGTACCATGTATATATCAAGTTTTTTCAAAGGTTAAAAAGTTGAACCTATTCGAGTGTTCAATAATTATGAAAGGATCTGGATATGGCAAAAACTTTTACTTTCAAAGTGAAAAAAATTATCTTTGAAAATTTTGGAAATTTGGTTTGTCCATCAAAAACGTCATTGTGACGTAACAGAAACCAAGAAGCGCGAATTAGCCTCGCGATAACGATTTGGCCTTGACCAATTGAATCTTTGAATGTTTCATTCCAGTACAAGGTTTTACTTCCACAACCGACCTAGGTATAGTTTCTTCATGTTTTATCAATATTGACTGATCTTGACAGACTTTTACGTTTGAGTTTGATGTATTACGAAAATCGCCTGTGGCAATACTTGAAAAACAAGAAAAGGAGCTTCTTTAAAAAATTTTAATGCTGGCAGCGGCTGGCGGTGCCGGCCCTCGGCCTCTTACTTTCAATGGTCAATGGTGGCAAATTAGAGCGAATGAGTCGGTAGTGCAAGTAAAAGATAATTTACTAAAATTCATTGTTTGTATTTATGCAATAGTACGCATTATTACTCAACCGAAAATCCTCTTGAACAAAATTGATCATCAAGTAAACTCTAGGTCATTAATATTTGGAATACTCAGCAGTTGTGGATGTCCGAGAAGTTTTACATATTGAAGGATTTTAGCATTTTTTCGTTTTATCTGAGGCATGTAAATGTTCAAAACTGATAACATTTTTTATTGAATAACTTTGTTATCGCAAAGGAGATAGTAACATTTGAAATTAGAAGATAAACTACAGCTACTCGCAAAAGTTCTCGGACACTCCTATATGATAGCAATATAAACTGTACATTTCGAAGACTTCTTTGTCCTATAAAAATCGCTTTTACACCAATACTTATCAGACATGTTTTGTTGAAAATTTCATTCTTTTCATTTTTGTTTATATTGATTTTTCTATTTAGACGCACCGTTTCCGAGATATAGCCATTTAAAAACATTTTTATGGGAATTTTATTCAATTTTGTTTAGAGACTTTTTAAGCTACTGTATCTCGGAGGCGGTGCGATGAAAGAGAAAAATTGATATAAACAAAATTAAAGGGAATAGTTTTCAACAAAAATAAAAAACTTAGAAACTTGAAATTTTTTAAAATTTATTCTAGTGTATAACATACTTTTAAACGTCAGAGTATTCTTCAATATGGCAGGAAATATATGTTTTGTATAATTATTATTATAATAATTTAATTTCTTTATTTTTGTAGACTATAAGTAATTATTATTATTAACAACTTACAATCAGGGACGTCGAGAGCCACGTCGCGTGGCCCCCTGCTCTTAAAAATTTCATAAATAAAAACGAAAAATATGAAACTTTGTATTTTTATTAAGAGAAACTACGCACAAAACATCTAAAAGATGTAAAATTAATTTAAAAAAAACAGTAATCAACTAATTTTCGGCAATCACTATTATTATCATGTAATTTTTTGTAATACGAAAGGAAGAAACTTAAAATCCAATATCTAATTTTTTATTCTGGATTCTGGCCTGTTGTTCATTCCATTTTCTTTATAGAATTTATTTAGTTATTGATCCAGGCTCTTTTGGGCCCTTGAGGGATCCCGGGCCCTTGAGGGATCCCGGGCCCAAATCCCTGAGCGGCCCCCCTTTATCTAATTCTAATATCTTTATCTAATTATACAAAAACAAAACATATGTTTGCGGCCATATTGAAATATAATCTGACGTTTAAAAGTATGTTACACACTAGAACAAATTTTAAAGATTTTTTAAGTTTCTAAGGTTATTTTGTCTTTGTCTTACCACAACATACAAATTAATGTATATCTTACTCATTTTGTTTACAGGGTTGTCACGTTTTGCAAAACCTCCTAGTGACGTCACTGGGTTTTTAAAAATTCATTTTGGGCTTGATATTAATGACACAAAAAAATTAAAAACATCAATCTTATTATTTTAACACAAACTTTCAAAAAAAAAATTTTTTAAAGTGCATGAGAATTCCTCCTTGTAATTATTAGAAGTACGGTTGGAGGCTGGCGTTTAGAGACATGAATTATTATTAGTGACGTAATTGGGCCCCAAACCCCCCGGATTAAATACCAGCCTCTGGTTGTGGGATAGTTTCCCGTTTAGTAAACAGATTGAATTTGGATTTGATAAAATAACAGTGTATTTGGAGCGGGGAGGGGAATTAAATATTTTAGGCCTTCAGCATATTTTATTCTTGTTTTTAGTAATTTATTAATTGTTAATAGTAAAGAGAAATTATTAAAAAAAGGTTTTTGTTTATAAATCTTCAGTAATCGGAGTCCGGATTGCTTAGGGGACGTCCGTTAATTACGTGAGGCTTTTAGCGGGGGGTTGAGCAGAATCTCGCTCAATCTCACTTGTGGGGGAGGGGGGCTTCGGCAAATATCACGTAATTTGTTTCTCCTCAGAAACTGGGTTAAATTAAGTAAAACAAACAATCTCACGTGGGATTAGAGGGGGGGGGTCGAGCCAAATCTCATGAAATCTCACCAGAGAGGAGAGGGGGTCGAAAAATCACCAAAATCGCCTCACGACGTTCCCTTAATTACGTGAATTAGGGGGAGGTGGGGCTCGAGCAGAATCTCACGTGGGGGAGAGGGAGGTCTCAGCAAATATCACTTAATTTTTTCCGCAAGAAACCGAAAAATTGCGAGAGAATTGGGCTAAATTAAGGTAAAACAAATAATTTTACGTGAGATTAGGGGAGGGGGGATCGAGCCAAATCTTACGACATCTCTCCAGGAGAGAGGGGGGGTCGAAAAATCGCTTCACGTAATTACTTGACGTCCCCTTAGATCAATAGTAAAAATGTTACTAGCGGCTGATTTTATCAGCAACATTGGAATTGATAGATCGGCAGGACCTGATGCTGTTTAATTATGTTCTATTTAGTAGTGGTAAAAAAAAAACACTTTTCGCAGAGAACAGGAGCTAGAGTTTTAGATCCAAGCTTCACATTTTAACAAAATTACTCCCTCCTGCGTGAACTTTGAACTAGTCACTCCAGATACACTGTTATGATATCAAATTCAAACTGAATCTGCCTGTTAACCGGAAACTATTCAACAACCAGAGGCTGGTATTTAATCCGGGGGGTTTGGGAGATATGGAATACCGCCCAATCATCTTTAATATAAAATAATAATCTCGAATAAAAAAATATAAAAAGATTTACTATACATTTAATATAGAACTACTCAATATTCCTATGGGTGTCCTTCAAAAGCACTGGATTGGGGGGGGGGGATAATTTGATGGTATAAATGAAAAAGCGAGGGTGGAATGACTAGGGAAACCTGATGTGCAGTAAACGGAAATTAAAGGAAATCCGAGGAAATGAAAATATTTTCATAGAAATCTTAGGAAATCTAAAGAAATTTTATAAATTTAAACTCAACAGTTCTAAGTCGTCGCTCCCCTATTAGCAGCTCACTATGAGCCGCCACTGTTTTAGACCAATCTTGACGCATAAAAGTAGACATTGGTACTAAAAGCACCGCAAGGTTGTAACTGGAACACAGGCGTCTTGATTCTTAAAGAAAGTCCTGATCAAAAAGTCAAAACTGCATACCTGAAAACATCTTTATTATTATCATCATCATCAGGGGATTTCCAGGGTGGGACGTAGCAAGACGAGCCGAGCCCTGGTGCAAGCGGGCCGGATTCTACAGATTGAACGAATTTGAAATTGTGGTGAAAGGGCCGCCGGGCCCCCTTACATCACTGGGAATTTCTTATTAGTTGGTTTGTTTATATTTAATTGATCAGGGGAGCATTACAACTTATAACCTATAAAAAGTTGTGCATGTCACTTTAATATCTGACAAGTTTATAGGACAGTGGCGCTATAGTACTAATTTAGTAATCTTTCAACTTCTATGAAAGAAGAAATAAATAAATTGGTGCAGTATTGATCTAATAAATTGCCAAGACTCTTCATGGGTTTCTCCACCCTTTTTATTTCTATTTTAAGCCTATGACTGAGTTGTATTATTGTTTGTATTATGCAGTACGCGCATTACACGCATTATTACTCAAGCGAAAATCCTCTAAAAGGAAATCGATTGCCAAGTAACTGTAGTTATTTAATATTTAGGGTCGTAGTAAATCGTGACGTCACCGGCCTTCCTATTTTGGAACTTAATTCATTTAAATTTAGCATTACCGAAATAATTTCCATCTTCATCATCGAGCACGTGGGGCTACTACACGCTTGATCGTGTATGGATTCTTTAGCACTCAACCGCAAGATTTTAATCGAGACGGCAGGCGTTTGTTTATAAGTTTTCCTATAATCCCCATATTAGTATAGATAACACAATCGAGCGATGATTCAAAGCGGAAGTTCTCTTTTAGAAACCTGGCAAGAATCGAATGGGCGCGCGTCTTCAGCATTTTTAGTGGGCTTCCACAATGGAACATCCGTGTTTGAAATAATAGTCGAATCGCCTTCCTGTTTTGTAATATTTCTATTATGGGGATGGAATCAATTACCATAAATCATTTGGTTAAAAATTACTCTGACCAGTGAGTCATTGTTCTGTTCTGTGTTGGCGGTTCAATTAATCTATGGAACAGAACAAATATTGATAAAAATTATCTCAAATAAATTTCACAATTTAAATTCGGCGGAAACGGAGAAAGTTTCGCAAAATTACCTTTTTTTGAATTTAAGGTCGAAATTTTTATAATAACGGTAATCCTGTTTATTCATTTGTAATTCTATAGCCACGCAAAGCAAAAAATGGCAAAAAACTCGGGCGAAGGTTAACTCGATCGACTTCTCGAGCGCCACTTAAGTTTCCACTTTCACTAAAATAACTTTTGTTTTTAGGTCCAACATGGCCGAATACATGGACTACGATTGGAAGTCTACCAGAATATCCAGAGACTTACTCAACCAAGACATGCCGTACAAGAAAAGTGTAACTTTGGACAAAAACACAGCCTTGCAGTCCCTAAGGAACCTCATCCAACAATCTCGTGATCTCGAATTTAAAAGCAACACAAAGCAAGACGAAGCCACCCTCTTAAAGTTTCTCCACGCCAAAAAATTCAACGTGGAAGATGCGTGTCAGTTACTGCAAAATTACTACTGGTACAGGAAAAAGAATTACGAAATTTTTAAAGATTTCACCTTGAACGCCAGCGACATCAAAATTGCTCTGGAAAATGGACTTCCTACGGTCCTCAGTTCTAAGGATCGCAAAGGAAGATGTGTTTTAGTTTTAACTGCCACCAATTGGGACTGCTCTTATAATCTCCTGAGTATTTATAGATCGTTGCTGTTTAGTTTAGAGTTTTTAATTAACGAAGTTCACAATCAGGCGAACGGGTTTGTGGTGATAGTCGATTGGACGGAGTTTACTATTCGTCAAAGTTTGAATCTCAACTTGGGAATTCTGAAACTTATGATCGAGGGCCTGCAGAATTGCTTTCCAGCCAGATTTAAGGGCATTCATTTTATTGGACAGTCGCGATTTGTGGGAGCTGGCCTTTCTGTCATAAAAATGTTGTTGAACGAAAAAATAAAAAAAAGGATTTACGTCCACGGGAATAACTTAAGTACATTGCACGATTACGTGGCGAAGGATATTTTGCCGGCGGAATTGGGAGGCGAACAGCCTAGTCATAATCCAGAAATTTGGTTACAGAAGCTAGTCAGTAGTCAGAGTCAAAAATAAATTGGGTTTTGAATTTATTTAGTCGTTTTAGCTAAAACCAATATTACATGGTAAACCTTGGTTGATGTAATATAAATAAGTGATCGCGTTTTTTGCAAATCATCGTTTTTTTTAAATGATGACAATAATTATTGTTTTATGCAATCAGACTATAAAAGGTTTTTATTTTGTCCTATCTCAGGCCATTCAGAAACTGGAAGACTTTCGCTGATAGTTTTGCCACTTAGATTAGGACTTTATTTGAAATTTGAAGTAGAATCGGTTTTTTAAGAAAAAAAAAATTCATTATAAGATTGGCACCATTAAAAATGGCAAGTAAACAATAAACAACACTTGCAGGTATTACAACAATTTTTATTGCAAACCAGTTCGACTTGAAATTAATATTAATTTCCATATTTGTAAAATTGTAACGCTCAAGCTGTGCCAATTAAAATTCCAAAGTGGGGCAAACTAAATTTAATTTTCTACAAGTGAAAATATTTTTTTGAAAAATTATACTAATCGCTTTAAACAATTCCGTCCAGTGAGTGAGTGAGTGCACTAATGTTTATCCAGTATTAATAAATTAAGCCAAATTAATGTTTTTGTATGAGAAAATTTTGTAATTTATAAAATTGTGCTAAATTTTAATGCTACAGGACAAAAACCTAATAAAAATAATTTATAACTTTTTCTTCCTCTTTTTGTTTATAAAATTTGCAATAGTAAAAGATTCGTTCATCGCTGAAGTTCTAATGGGCGATCGCACCAACGCCATTTAAAAAATCTGTGAGTGGTGATCGCACTTAATTGTTATGTTGAAAATGTCATTTACTATTAAAATTGAAATAAAATTCTCTACGAGATCGTAAAAAAACAGTATTGCAATAATTATAATAGCACATAAATTACACGTAGATTAATATGATTGTGATAAGCAGCTGTAAATTTCAATGAAGGCAGTTGAAAACCAATAAACTAAATACATTTTACTTTCATAGCAATAATAATAAAAAAAATTAAGATTATTAAATAACAGTTAATGTAGCACTTTATTCTGTGAACTATAAAAACACCCAACATTTTACCCTTGGGGGGGGGGCAGCAATCTCAGCCAAATAAGATTCTTAAACTTAGCCCAATAAGGTCGAGAAGATATGAAGAGACGATGGTGGCCACCACCAGTGCCACTAGTTCATATCCCAAAAAATGGAATAAAAAAGGAAGAGAGTTGCTTAAAGATGAGAAAAATTATCTCACGGGCGGCTTTATTTAGGTTTTATTTAATTCTTTTCTAATTTTTATTATGTTCTGCATTTCTAGCCGTTCTGTTATTAATACTGAAGAACTAATACTATTGATTTATGGATAAAGAGTAAACCGTGCACTGGGGGGTATTCCATACCCCCCAGACCCCCCGGTTTGCCCGTGGCTACACTGAAGCTTAATCAATATTTTTTTATGCCCGTTTTATTATGACTTCTGTTATCGACCAACGATATTCAACTCCGGGGTATGCAAAAATTAAATTAGGTACTTGCATATCGTCGGCTTAGTTAGAATTCCTCGTAAGTCCAAATTACACAATTTTACAGGGGAAACATAAAACGTTTTAAAACAAACAGTGGCTAAAGGTAAAAGAAATTTTTTTATAGCTTAAAACATCAGTTTGTAATTTTTTTACATTTATGAGGTTTTCTAGGTCGATAGAGCTAATTTTTTAAATATTTTAGCGCCAAAAGGTCATTTTCGACATTTTATGGACTTACGAGGGTTTCTAACTAAGCCGACAGTGGATCTAACTCTTTCGATACTTGAACCATATTGCGGAACGTCTACAACTTATTAAATTTTGAATTAAAGTTGAAATAAACCGGGGGGTCTGGGGGGTATTCCCCCAGTGCACGCCTTTATTTTATTCCCGAATCACTACACCCAACACAACAAACTAGCCTACATTATGTACTCAACCTCTCAACAGGGAATATTTTGCCATTAGACGCATTAGGCACGTGCGTAGCTCCCAATGGTCAGAGGGGCCCGAAAAGAGAGAACATAAACTCGTAAAATAAAAATCAAATTTTGATAAAATAACCCAAAAATTAAGCCTTCGATGCTATTATGTAGTTACACTCGAATATCAGGGGCCCGAAAATTTGCTAGAGCCTAGTGCCCAGCCCAATTAAAAATAGGCGCTGGTTACGGTTTACCGGAGAGGTCCGCCTGTGCAGGTTTGCCTGCGCAGATAGACCGGAGCATGTATGGCAACGGACCTGTGCAGTTTTTACTTCCTTGTAAAACAAGGAACTATTGTAATCCCGATTTTTTTCGGTTTCCAGATTTTGACGGAAATATCTGTTTTGACCTTCCCTGAATCCATTTTGACTATTTTCGATGTGACGTCTGTACGTGCGTACGTACGGACGTCTGTATGTCGCATAACTCAAATACGGTAGGTCGTAGAAAGTTGAAATTTTGGATTTGAGACACTTATAGCATCTAGTTGTGCACCTCCTATTTTTGGTTGCGATTGTCCGTGCCAAAAGTCGTAATTCATGACGCGCACAAATAGATTAACGAGATTCCTTTACAATCATTATAATTACAAAGAAGTTATGTGGTATCCACATCAGATTTTTTTAACCTGTACAGGCGACCGGAGCAAGTTCAAAAATCAATATTTTTGATCGAACCGTGCGGTACAGTCGATGCCATCGCGAAAAGAACTGAAGACCGCTTCGGTATACGGGTACACCGAACGTCCCCATTTACGCTTCCAACCTGCGCAGGCGAACCTGCACAGATAACATCTCCGGTAGATCGTAGCGTATATGGCGTACAGTAGTGCTGTGAGTATATGAGCCTATAACCCTGGATTTTTATTGTTGATGAAGACAAATCATCAACCCAGGGGGACCGCCAGCTTTACGTGCCCTCCGAAGCACGGAGACAATCATATGAAATATTAAACTGTTCTTTCCGTATTCGAACCAGGTACGTTAGTGTCAGGTAAGAAACAAACAAAAAAATGACTGAAAAATAACTGCGGACGTTATTCAGCTAACATGATCGTCTTATGCCCGGTTTCACAAAGGCTGGTTAAAATTTAACTAACCTTTGTGAAACCCAGCATTAGACATTCTTTGTAATTTTCCTAGATTTTTATTTAGACACTTGATTACACAGGTTGTGCGACCTGAAGGCCGCACTCAGCCGTTATTCTCTTTAACCTCCCACCACTTTTAGGTTGACTACTTTCTACCGAAAAGTGAGTTACAAGGTAAAGTTCTGTACACTACACTGAAAAAAAAAATATATAGTTGTCAAAAATTCATCATTTTTTCATCAAGAAAATTTATCCTAGTGGTAAAAAATTCATTTTCATATGATTCATATGATGAATTTTGTCCATGAATATAATGAATCAATTTTTTAATATATAGATTTCCTTTTCCAACATTTTTGAAAGATTTTTCCGGATTTCCTTTACCAGATTTTCTCAGTGATTTCCCCACGCTTTACCGTTTTGTAGCGGTCCAAAGGACTGCTGCGTTTCGAACACATAATACATTGAGTTATTTACGATTCTAATATATGGGAAATTTTAATTTGAGTTTTTGAAAAGTTTCCTTTGAATGGCGCTGAAAGCTTATTTTTTTTTCTCCAGAGTCCTTCGTCTTATGTACGGGCATAGTAACCACTTCTATAATGTATAATGTCTCGGTGGTTTGCCATTGCCTGCCGAGAAAAGATGGTCAGAATAAAGTTCTGCTCGGGATTGAACTGGAGATTTACGGCTTAGAAGTTAGAAGGTGAGCGAAATGTATACGTCCTTGAGACCGCTACATGATCAGCCTTCAGCAGATACCAAGTCCTTGGTATTACAGCTATCAAATTCATCAGTGGCAGTAAAGCCACTTCACTGCATTCTACCTTTCTACAGCTTTGTCATCTTCTAGTGATCACGATCGATCTTACGAACTGGATCTTAAGGCTGGAAGAACATTTTCCAATGTTTTGAGAAATAGAAATAAACTTATATTCCTGAAAGCTTATTTCCGTCTATTTCAGTGACAGAAAAGTCCAACATATACGCACCGGGGTTTACTGGAGGCTTCGTCATAAAGGCTTCTATACGAATCGACACGATGCGACGACCTAAATAAAAACAATGCCTGAGAGTGAATATTCAGGACCCACCGAATAGGGTGGGTCCCTAGGAACACAAGGACTTGATGGGGAGTGACAAAGGGCTTCTTCACTCCACGCTCTCTTCATGTATTCCTATTAACGAGCAGAACAATTATATACAAGCATAAGAATGTATAAGCACTCGTATTGAACAACATCGTGAATTGAGAGCTTTTGAGAGCTCATGGTGATTGCCATGACGACGAGGATACGGCTATAATTTTACATGTTGAATGGAATACTCTTTAAAGTTGAAGATCTTCCTTTTTAGCTTCTTTCTTCTTCCCATTCTTGACATAAGCACTTCTAGTTTCCTTCCACTCTTTTCTGCTGGGTGTCAGTTGAAACTAATGTTTTTCTACGAACTTCCTCATATCATTCAGTCATCTCTTTTGTGGTCTTCCCATGCTCCTCGGTAAGTTAGCCTATACGCCTGTCTCTTGAGATCTTGTTTCATCATAATATCATGATTGACCTATTCTTCTAAGCATTGCAGCAGTTTAATTTCTCAATTTAAGTAAAATTGCATGGTTCATTTTAAACAATCGACAAATTCGAAAGTTGTGATAGAGTGACGCCTCATTGCGGCCTTCAGGCCGCACATACTGGGAAATCAAATTTCACAATATTCAGTGTCAGTTTAAAATCTTAACTTTAGAACTGGGTAACTTTAATGGATACAAATTGTAATAATGTCCAATACAGAAGTAACTACCATGTTTAGCTAAAAAAGTAGCCGTCTCGTGTTCTAGGTTCTAACTAGCTAAAGTAATTTGGTAATTTTGCAGGTATGTAATTTTTTTTTCTTCATCGGATTTTTAAATTCCGCTCCAGGACATAGGCCTCTACTAATTATTTTAAAACCGTTTTATCATCTAATCCCTCTACGATTTACCTCAATTCGACTGCTTTAGGTTATCCGATCTCAAAAAAATTGAAAAAGTTGGAAATAAAATTTTTAATTAATAGAGAAGTAGGGTATTCACATGGATCCTTCTAGGTCAGGGTAACCCGAAGCCAGAGTAATAGGCAACACACAATACAACCGCAACAATTACTCTATTTGTCTATTATGCAACCTACGAGCCTCGTACACGCGGCATACTTAATCGACGTGAGTACACATAAAATAGAATCAGTTTATATTATTTACCGTACATACCGTTTCTCCAAAGTTATATACAAAATGTTACCAAATTAGTTTCCCACAACAAAACGTTACAAATACTTGAATCCATTGCTTGTCTGAAAGCGAAAGTGACCAGGTTTCTTAGCGCAACAATCGAGTGGTTTAAATTTAAACAATGGGTAAGTAAAAGCAAATTACAAAATTGTTAATTATTGTTATATTATATAATTCCGTGTATAGCTAATTAAAACTATTACGAGTGTTACGTGGTGTTATTACAATTTTTTTTAAAGAGCGCATTCCAAAAGCGATAAGAACGAACAGGTACATTTTGTGCAAATATTTATTTGATAATAAAGGAATGATTAAAATCATTATCGTTTACCCTCAATGCGATATAGTTATCGTCAGTTCTTAATTATTTAGAAAAGGATACAATCGAATTATTGATTTGTATTGTGACATTTGAGTTGCCGGAAAAATATTACCTTGAGATCCGAAGGAAATGAACGGTAGAATATTATAGTTTAATTTTGTACTTCCTTGTTAATATTAACGGTATATGGAGCAATTTGACTTATACAACATTAAACTTGCGCAATTGTAATAAAACTTTTTGTACATGCAAGCAACAATTAACATTGAAAAATATTGAAAAATTTCCCATTAAAATCGCGCAATTAAACGAAAGGAAAATTCGAAAAAAATATCGAGCGTTGTATAATTAAAAAATTCGAACGTGGGAAAAGTTGCGATAAGAGTTCGGTATCCCGTGTAATTGATTGTTTAAGTTTGAAATTACAAAGTGAATTTGTGTGTGGTGCGCAAGGTGAAACGAAAGAGTGAATTTAAAAAAAAAATTTATGTTCTGAAAAATTTTAAAAACCTGGAAACTATTAAAGTTGTTACGCCACTGACTTTAATTATAATTGCCATTATAATTATTTGTTTTATGTAGCTCATTCCGATAACGCACGAATAATAAAAACATAATTAAAGGAAACCCAATTAAACATAATAACAAATAAGAAAGTTGAGGGAAAACGGAAGATTAAATTGGAGCAGCGCCAGAGGATATGCAGATATACAGTGGTGGTTCTACGGTAAGGTTTTAAATTGACACCCTTAAATTTAAAATAAAACATAAATTGTACTTCGCCGTAAAACTTGACCTTGAAAACTAAAAATTACTTAAAACCATAGAACGTAAAGTGAGCGAAAATCAAGTTCAAGGCTGAATGTACAAATTTAAAAATTTTCTAATACATTTATGGCAGTGGAGTGCGTAAAGTACAAATTTAAATGTTAAAATGAACGAATTTTCCAATAAATTCGAGCAAAAAAGGTTTAAAACCGTAATACGATTATTCGATTGGTTGGTGAACTTATGTTATGCGATTGTTTTTCGGTATAAATTTGCAATTTGTACGTTACTACCAGAGTTGTTACGTCAAAAAAAATTTTGAAATTAGGTTTCTTGTTAATTTTTGGTGAAAACATTTTCCCACGTACTTGATAAAGATATCCCTGAAGCGACCCGAGTTCGAAAATCATGCGTTCAAGCTGTTCTTGTTCTCATTAAATTGGAGGCGACCACAGTTGTCCCATCCCGCGATTTATTCCGATCAGTAAGGGGTTGGTTGTCCTTTAATCACGTGAGGTTCTAACAGGGGGGGAGGGGGTTCCAATAACATCACGTTTGATCACGATGGGGGGGGAGGGGATGCTGTGACAATCACGTGTATATTTTCTTGCTACCACGTGAAATCTCGAGCAAGCAAATTTATGCCTAAAAAGCAACATAACAACAATATTTAGCTCTCAGCTGGCTTTCGGCACTGGACCTTGTGACGCCACTCGTCGTCCCGCTGCCTTCTGTCTCGCCGTCTCTACTTGAAAACATTTTTCAAAAAAAAAAATACACGTGATATTGGGTAGGGGTAGCCTAAAACCTCACGACGTATTACCACAGGGGGGGGGGGTAAAAAAATGGCATAAAAAACCTCACGTGATTAAAGGACGGCCCCTAACAGTTTGAACCAGTGGTGTAGCCAGGGGGGGCCCTCCCGAAATAATTAACTTCGGTTAATAAACCCTTTGTCCGGCTTTTAAAAAATTTTTTTAAATGGTTTGGGGGGTTTGCCCCTCCCCCCAAACTAAATTCCTGGCTACGCTACTGGTTTAAACTGTTGAAAACTAACTTTTCAACTATCAACAATACTGAAGGGTGTTGCATACCGCCCAGACACCCCCCACCCCGGATTATAACAGTATAACTTATGTATTATATATTTATTTTTAAATTTGCTTCATAATAATTAATTCAAGATTTAATTCTGAGAATATGATCCGACCGAGCGGCGGCACTAAAAGTTAGTGTTTTTAACTGATAATCTGGCTTTAAGTATGCACTTAGTAGTTAATCATTATGATTTTACAACCAAATATGACATTAAGATTGAGTAGAAGGCCTTCATCAAGTAACCAAAATATCATGAGAATGATTAAGGTCTGAAAACCTGATTTTATGTGTTTGAGAACCAGAAACTTCAACTAAATTATTGGGTTGGCTGGTTTTACTCTTATTTTTTACAAATTAAATCAAGATACTTTCTCTACTACGCATTGAGTGCGGACTCAATTAATAATAATTAAAAAAGCTATTAAACAAAATGATGAAAAACGTCACGAAAGCACTTTAGTGCCGCTCGTCGCAGGCTTCTTTTTCAAGTGCCATACACTATTCAGTAAGTAGGCAATCACTTGACTGAAGCCAAGATGACGTACTAAGGAATTTAACAAATTAATGAAGTGGTTTCCCGTCGCTTTCCCCATAGCCGACAGAATTATCTTGGACTTTAGATCATAGCAATGGCCGATGTAGGCTTTACGCATTTTGTTGGTATACCCCCGTTGCTGGCAGTAAAGTAAAACAATTGCTTACACAAAGATGTGACTTTTTAAACATGTATAACTTCCGAGGAGAATTAGTTGTAGTATTGACAGATGAGTGGAACGACAGGCGTTCAAAATTATAGACACCAAAAGTACAATTGCTCCGAGTAATACATGCTTATTTCCCTTCAAATGTAAAAAGAAACTATTAATTTAATAAACATTACTTTTACTGACGGCGACAGACACAGTACTACTAAAATCAGTATTAAAACGTAGAACTTGAAATTTGACGATTTAATTACATAACTTGAGATTTTCTTATGTTTGAAAAAATGGTATATTGCGCCAGGGCCAATTTTACCATTAGACGTATTAGGCACGTGTCTAGGGCCCAATGGCCAGAGGGGCCCGAAAAGAGAAAACAAAATCATAAAATAAAAATCAAATTCTGATAAAATAACCCAAAAATTGGGTCTTCGATGCTATTAAACTCGAATATCAGGGGCTCGAAAATTTGCTAGAGCCTAGGTCCCAACCCAGTTAAAAATAGGCCTATCCTCTCACTTTCCACTTCCTTCTCTCTTTTTCTCAAAAATACGACTTCCAAATACGGCTCTCACAAGTAACTCTTCAGAACTGAAAAACTAATACTATTGGTCCATGAATAAAGAGTAAACCGTACACTGGGGGGTATTCCATACCCCCCGGTTTGCCAATGACTACATTGAAGCTGAATCAATATCGAACATCGAACCCGTGCGGGACTTCTACAACTTATTAAATTTTGAATTTAAGTTCAAAAGATACAAAACGATGAGAATAAACCGGGGGGTCTGAGGGGTATGGAATACCCCCCAGTGCACGCTTTTATTTTATTCCCAAATCGCTACGCCCAACACAACAAACTAGACTACATCATCTACTTAACCTCTCAACAAGGCCTATTTTACCATTAAAAGAGAAAACATAAAATCGTAAAATTAAAATCAAATTCTGATAAAATCGAATATCAGGGGCCTGAAAATTTGCTACAGCCTAGGGCCCTGCCTAGTTAAAAATAGGCCCTGTTATTGCTTTATTAGGTGCTAATGTTTGAACTGGTCCGTATAGTTGTGCTACAAACTCGTTTCAAAAAGTAGGTACATTAGCTCCAAATAAAGAATATTATTCATTCTAACAAAGCAACTTAATTAAAATTACCTTTACTTTAGCTACCTTTACTAATATGTTACTACTGTCCTTTCATTGAGTCAGATTTTAATTTGGCATTCCATTGGTTAAACAATAAATTCCTAATTCAGTTCCGCCATTGTTATAAAGAAAAATAAAGCGGCCTTCAAGTAAAACACTTATACATTACTTATTGTAAAAATTCTATTTCCTTTTTCTTCTTTTTATGTAAAGAGCCATGTCGGTCCTTCCGATTAATTCATTTAAAATTAGCAATTAAATAAAAATGAATGAACATGAACGGCCAGTGCGGCCTTCAGGCCGCACAATCCAGGCAATCTAATATTTTTTATAATATTCAAGTTTGCTGCTATAGTCTATTCCACTTCTATGAATAAATATTATCAAACTGTTATAATGTAATAGGCAGGGACGGCTCGTCAGAGGAGACAAAGAAGGGTTAGCTCCTCCTGAAAGTCTGAACTATAAACTATTAAAATTAAAAAATAAATAAAAAGCTGAAATATCTCAAAAGTGCCTTTACATTCTCACACTTTATTTTATGATTAGCCTCCTCGGGTGACAGAGTCACGGGCTGTCACTGGTAATAAACTATTTGTTATGTTTATAACAAGTCAGATACACATTAATCACAATTTGCGTTAGAAGATGCCCTACTTTATAAGTTTTAATGTTGAAAGTAATTTACTGGTATTAAAAGTGATTTACCTGGCTTGAAAGTGATTTACTTTCCGCATCAGTACATCAAGCATTTTTCATTGGTATGTTAGTTTATTATTGAACTAATCAGATCTGCATTCAACCTAGAAAAATAGTACCTGTATAATTTATGACAAATAAAAATCTGGCAAGAAATAGAATAAAATATAACAGATTCGCACAATAGAATACTGATTAGATCACAGTGCGTTCGTAATTTACCCATACTACGTCAGGGTTCGAATCCAGATTAAGGAATACTTTTTCCGCATTTTATCTGGCCAAAGTGGTAGCCTTAGCCAAGTCAATTATTCTAGTAGATCGAGGTTTACTACTGCTGGCAATATTTACTAAAGAGGGGGGGTGATGTAGCGGTCATAGAATTCACGCATTATGATATCGATTGTTTATAGTATAGATTGGGAAATATTTTGAGGAAGAATGGAAGCGGTAAATGTGGGAATCTCACCCTTAATAATGTATGTGCAATAACTTCATAATTTGACCTGGACAAGTACTAGTCACTTTCTAACCGGCATACGAAAAAAACGCTTATCGTTAAAATTTCACTGCTACTTAAAATTTCTAATTCGTGAGGACAGGTAGTTGAAGTGGCAATCGAAAACTTTTAAAATGGATGAATAACTAAAATTCTTTTGGTGCATTACACTTAACCAAGCGTCAAGTCTTCCACAAAGAGAAAAGAGCAACAAACTTTTGTAAAATAATTAAAAACGTAATGTATTTTACAGTTTTAATTAAAATTTGCACAATAATAGCGTAGATACAGTTTAGAAGTAACCGAGAAAAATGAAAAAAAATCGATAATTTCAATGATTCGACACTCCAAGTGATTTTTCGATAAAAATCAAGCAGTTTGATAATTCAATTGTTTGTACTTAAATAAAGTCGAATTAATTAAGTGTCAGAAAAAAGTTGTTAGTAAGATTTGTAACAAATTTAGAACACGCAAGGTAACCTAATTAACATTATTTTATTTCAGGATATTAATTAATTATACATTCGTAATGAACGGAGAATATCCACGAGAGCCCCCCCAAACGTTGAAATGTCAAACGAACCAGCCGCCTTCGTTTCATTCTCGTATTCCAGTTCCGACGGCAGCGGTTCACTTTCCTATGCGTCGATGGGGTAGTTTAACGATACCGGAAGAAGTAGTGCCCTTTAGGAAGTTTTCCAGGATAACCCTGGATGCGAATCACAACCACACAAGTTTCGGGAAAACCCTCCAGAGGGGTTATTCGTTTATGGAGAGGGGCGAGACTAAGAGGGGTGCGCATGGAGCGCGCCCCTCTGCAGTGGCCCCCAGGCCTAAGTTAGTCATCACGGAGCCCCGAAATTTGGGGGCCCTAACTAGGGTCAGCCCAAAATCACCTAATCGCAATGCAAGTTTGGTAAGTTTAAATTTTTTTAAAATTAATTGTGTCAATAAGTGGAAAGCGGTCAACTCATACTACTTTATTGATTTTCCTGCTACAAAGTTGGATGTGCGGAAAAGTGATATTTTTACATAATTTGCACGATTAGTTAATGCAATTTCGAGATTACGATAATTACATAAATATTTATTGCGAAAATTGGCGAAAAAAAATATTGATCGAACCAGGTTAGAAAATACTGCACAATTTTTTTGTCAATTTGATCATCAATATTAATTAATTCCCAGTGTGCTGAAAATTACATTAGTCTCAATTATTTACAGAATTTTGTTCGTTAATTATGGAATTTAATTACTAACTCAACTACAACCCTCTTAATTACTTATTTAATAACATTACGTGTCGACGATTTCCTGATAAATAATTTAAGAGGTTATTTGAGGTAATAATTCGTAAGTAGGCCGTTTGGACGAGAAAATTGACCTCATAAAATTTAGGTAAACTTAAAATCCAGTCAAGATTTAAAAGAGGTCACCCGTTTGCGCATCCAAGTTTTAAACTTGCAAGGGTTTCTTCACTTCCGTATTTAAAAAGAAAAGTTCACCCCTCATATTGATTGAAATATTGCAACATGCATCCATCACCATCCATTCACATAATCGTCGGCAGTATCACTTACTGAAAATAACCACTCCAAGGGTAAACGATTACTAAATCATCCTCTTTATATTGTATAGATATATATATAGAGTGTCACATCAGTTATCGAACTACTACATTTAAATTTTCTATTTCAATTTTTCAAACTCCCCCCCCCCCGCTTTGGTCTTACATTTTTGAATCCGCCACTGTCTATTGTAGATAATTAGAATATAACTACCAGGTGATTTAGAGTGTAATCGTTAACCTTGAAAAAATTTACCAAAACATTTTTAAGTGGATACTAAATACATATCGCAAAAAAACAAAAATATTTAGTTGTTTTTATGACCAAAATTTATATTTATTGGGCTAAACATAGAATTTTCCATCTCTTTACATACAAAACTAAAAAACAAATTTGCAGGCGCTTTCCATAGCATCACCTCGTACGACTCCCACAAGATCGCCGTTAACAGATTTTCCAAAAACGCCACCATCATCCCCCGACATCAGAATCAAATCCTATCGCGATTGGGATCTGGACAGCATCACCAGCAGCACAAGTTGTTTAAGCGTGGCATCGTGCGATCACGCCAGTGTGGCCCATAATGGAACCACATTTTCGGGAAAAACAAAAAGGTGAGTTGAACATCAAACATGCTCAGTCCAGAAATGTACCCTCAACGTTTAGATACGTGGTGCACTGTTCCGAACACTCTGGACAAACAGGCGACGAATACCTGACGCCAACCCAAAGAGCCCACAGAGAAGTCAAAAAACTTAAATCCCTTCTTCAGCAAACCCATCGCGAACTTGACATTAAAAATATAGACATCCTCAGATTAACCAAAGAAGTGGTGGAATTGCGATTATACAAAGCCGCTTTGAGTTCGCCCGAAGATAAGTCGAACTCGAGTAGCGATGCCGTTACCGTTCGCGAAGTACTAGACGATGATGATGTAGATTGTGTCGTGGGAAACCATATCCTCGCCGATAGAACAAGTTCCTGTGCTGATTCCGGCCACTACGACGATTTAACAAATTCTTCTGTTCATTCTAAAGAATCCGTAAACGTAGGAGATGATAATCTTTCGCCTTATAAGGCAAAAACTCCGGTGGAAACCGCCGATAAAGCTGTAACCGCTGATTTTGGACCTAGAGATCCTCATTCGGAACACCAAAGACTTGTAGTGGAATACGAACGACAGCTGCAGGATTTGATACGAACGCACGAAAATGAGTGTCACTTGATGAAACAAAAACATAACGATAAAGTCGATGCGTTGTTACAGCGACTTAGTGACGTCAATGCACGGTAGACCATTTCAAATTATATTTTTAAATTTTTCTCCAATAACTGTGGTTTTAGATATTGGGAATTGTTACCAGATCTAGAATCTGCTAAAGAACGAATAAAAGAATTGGAGAAGCAATTGGATGAGCTAGCAAAAAATTTAGAACAGAAGGAATCGTACTTCAAGCTTTATTCCGAGGGAAGCCAAGCTGTGGGACTCACCAACAGCCACGAGGTTTGGATGTAAAAAGATTATCCCAAAAGCAAACTAAAATTTTTAATTTAGGGGTCACCGATTTCACATCAACCAATCACCAGAGTATCGGTTCCGGAATTACTCCATCAGTTAGAAGTAACCCGAAACGAGCTGGACAAAGTGAAGGTAAATTTTTGTTGTATTTTATGTCTGAAATGTTAATTCTGCTTGGATTAACGTCTCTTTTTAGGATTTAGAATATGCCTCAACTTCTAACAATGTGCAACCACTGTTAAGTGCAAAAGAGGCTGTATCTCTGTGGGTACTCGGTGCCAGAAAGGTAAAAACCGATGCCAAAAATATATCGGATTTTAGTTTTGCACTGGCAGATAATTTTATACTAACAATGCATGATTTTTTAGTAGCAGCCTCGTTTGTGCATGTTCAAAAAGCTGAAGGTCATATTTGAGTTTGGTTGGAGAAAAAATTTAACTTTTAAACGGCAGAGTAGAGATCACAGAAAGAAAAAGAGAAAGAATTAAATTGGAGATTCTTTGCTAACATTACTTTAAAAAAATTACAATGTTTTTGTAAGTGGGCTCAGAAATAATTAAGAGTGGGGAAGACCAGTCGTGAGTTTGATCACCTGCGGTAAAATTTCAGTATCCAATTAATGGGCATTAATGAATTTCTATCAAAATGTACCAGGAATTCATGTAGGTCTCGTACCAACCTACACCGGCAAAGTGTTGGTTGTTAGGTGACCCATCTATTGGAAGCCACTAGGATTCTTCATTCTAAAAAGAATCGTAATTAAATGTCGTCCAGTGCCAACTGTCTGATCTCCATTGCTTCCATCCAAGCGTGGATGCAAAGAGGAGAGGTAACCACTCCCCCTGCCACATTTTGTTAAAATTTATGTATAAAAATCTCCCGGTCGCACTTATTTTTTTCATAAACTGTCTGGATCAGATTTTGCTCCCATCCCTCCTGTGTTTCCAAGTCATTCTCTTTTCATCATACGGCAGGAGTTCATCTCAAATCAACCTAAACGTGTAAATTCAAATGTTTTAATTTTTTTTCAAAGAATAGGAACCAGCAATATTTACTACTACACTTCATCTAAATTTAAAAATCAAAAAAATTTATAAACTATAAAACTTCAATAGAACAAGTTAAGATTTATATATTTAAAAAAATTTTAAAATATTAAAATTTACCGGCAACCTGATTGATGCGTGTATACGTCACGTGGAGAATGAATAGTCTACGGTAATAAATAAGTCACGGTTATTTAATAGTTAAACTATAAGAGCCCTGGTTGTGGAAACTTTCACAAAAGAACCTCGTTAATCTAATCAGGTGAGTTAATAATAATTAGATAATTCATAAACTGTAGCTAAGAGCCGACCCAGAAGTAGTGCTTCACTGATTTTCGGAAACATCAAAAGCATGAGTTTGTAGTTGTTTTTCAATTATGTCCCTCCCTAATAATTTTGACTTGATGGATTTTAGATCAGATCTGTGACCTACCCTAAAAAGCATGTGAATTTTGATTTCTCCAAAACCGACTCAAATATGACAAAGTCAAATTAGAGTTTACTTAAGTTTAATAAACAATGAATATATTTTTGGCTGATTTAAGAATGTACGTAGCATGTTAGGTTCATTCAATCATAGAAAATTACAAGCACATCGACAAATCTGTTCGCACTAAACCAATATTATCGATAAATAAACTCTAATACGGCAAAACTTACTTATCGCACTTTAGATTTCCATAGAATAGCAATATCAATTTCCATAAAAATAATTAAAATCAAGTGTTATATTTTGATTCAATTTCTTTTTAGGCAATGTACAAGCAGTTAGTGGAAGCACGTAGCAAAAATAAGGTGGATCCAGAAGTCACCCTACAATTTTTAAAATCAGCAATCTATTATTTCTTAACGGACAGGGAAAATAATCAAGGCCACTTACGAGCCATCCAAAGTATACTGGGATTTACACCAAGTGAAATTAGTAATATCGATAAGGCTAGATTTACGTATTAGTTCATAAAATTTGTTTATTTATAAAAAATGGGTGATATATTTAAGGTAAGCAGGACGGAAAATTTGGTGATATAAATTAATTGTACGTCCTTGGGTGTCTTCAGGTTGTTAACACTATCGAATCGAGCATTGTTATGCAAAGAAAAAATATATTAGCACAATTAAAAAATTCAATGCTTTTAAGAAAACGACTGAGATTTGTGATGGAATGTTATACAGGGTGAATCAATAGTGAGGACTGCTTGAATTGTCTAAAAAGTTAATTCCGTTTTTGAGAAATACAACTTAATTTTTTATAACATCATTCAGTATTATTTAAAAGCAAATAATAATGCAATGTTTTCGTGTTTTGAATCAGTATAGACTATGGAGCCATCGATCCCCAAATAGATTCACCCTGTATATTTGCTTATAAAGCAATTTAAGTGCTTATATTCAAAAATGTTATATTGTTTCCTTCCAAGTTTACAATAACCCGTAATGGGCTGTAATGTTTGAATTCCCTTATAATATGTAAGTTCTTATGCTAAATAGTTTAATACTTATAAAATTAGTTGCTAATTCCCTAATCTAACAAATCATCCAAATGTTCTTAGTTCCGTTCCTAATTCTAGCTAGTCAAATTAACTCTCATTTTAAAATTTGAATGTCTTCTAGCTTTAGCAAAAAATATTTTTATATGATTGGGTCGGTGGTGTGCAATACTAACAGATAAATGAGGTTTTCTATTTCATTTAGCAAACCGTTAAACCATGGTAGGTACTTAAGTTTTAAAATAATTGTTATTTCGTGTAATGTCAATGTTGTTATCAATAAAAGTTCTTTTTTAACAAATGACTTTATTTTTTATATATAAAAGCAGTTGCTTTACAATTTATTTCTTACTCGCGAGAATAATTCCGTCGTATTTGGTCTGGAACCACTTCATGGCATCTTCTTTGGTCAGCCTGTGGGAGAAACCAACTTTTCCTTGCTTTCTACGTCTTTGTGCTACATTGAATCCGGGTCGACCTAATACTACGTAAAAGTCCAAACCGTAAATACCAATACTGGGATCGTATTTGATACCCAAGTCAATGTGTTCCTGAATGCCAAAGCCGAAATTACCAGACGCTACAAATTAAACCGGATGAGTCAACAAACAAACAAAAATTTACAAAACCATACCTGAGAAGTTATCCCTACGTAATTCGTATTCTCTTACTTTGAGACCTTTCTCGAGAATTTCCTCGGCTTTAGCTCCTCGTACGGTACAATGAACAGCAATTTTTTCGTTACGACGGATACCAAACGACCTGACAGTGTAACGAGCTTTCGAGAACACTGGCTGTTGACCGGTCAATTGTTCTAATACCTAAAACATGAAAATAAGCAACACGATCTTAGGTAGCTTTGAAATTTCACCTTAGCAGCACGAGTCAATCTATCACCGGATTCTCCAACGCAAATGTTAAGACACAACTTGCGAATGTGCAAATCTCTCATAACATTTTTCGTTTTGTCCTTAACCTCTTTCTTTTCTTTGACAACTTTACCCTTTTTCACGGATTTTTCCTTCTTGCTGGGTTCGCTTGCAGGCTTCGTAGCGGGCTAAAAATCACAGCAATGTTAAAAACAACGTGGAAAGCAGTAAACATAAAACCTAGCAAACCACGCGATCAAAACCCTCAAAGAAGGGTTATGATACTAAAAATATAAATGTAACATTAAACTTCTGTAAATTTTGAGCAAAATTCCAGAAATTTAAATTAATTTTATACAGGATTATTTAGGATGATTACAGAAGAAATAAATTAAATTGTACTCACCGCCATGTCTCTAATTTGAAGAAGTTAGCCACTAAAAAAACGAACACAACTTCACGTGGTGAATGAACGTAGCCGATGTCACGAATGTTACGTAGGCAACGCCATCTATACGCAAGACAATCCCAGTTGCCATGGAGGGAAATTTGGTTTTGTCGATAATTTTATAATTTGTAAATGTTAGTGTTTTGACGTTAGAAAAATCCAAAAAAAATGGATGACGAAGAAGAAGTTGTCGAAGAGGAGGTCGTGGAAAGGGAACCGCAGATTACTTCCTCGGATCCAAATGAGCGAAAATTGGCGAGGAAGTTGAGGATCGAACGACGGCTCGAAGCGATGAGAAAGTAAACTTTTTTTTTATTGTAGTTAATTAAAGGTAAAGAAATGTAGGAAATAGCTGTTTTATCCGGAATTTTTCAATTTGTTGGCGGCATTAAAAGATTTAAGGAAAATTTAAAATTTATGTCAAAAATTATTCTTCCCGATTTTGCAGGAACTACATTTCTAATGCCCAAATCTAAATTTAGATTTCTTGAGATTTCCTAAAAAATTTTTAAATTTCCTTGGGATTTTCTCGGATTTCTTAAAATTTCCAAGACTTCCTAAATTTTTTAAAAATTCCTTGGATTTCTTAGAATTTTCTACATTTTCTCTAAATTTTTTTCGAAATCTCTTGGATTTCTTTTTATTTGACATCAGATTTTTTCGGCGATTTCCCCCCCCCCCCCGCTCGTCCGTGACGTACCACTGGTTAAAAAAAAATTTATTTTTCAGACAAAACATGCCAGAAGGAGAAGTAGAAGAAGTTGTAGTGGAAAAAACTCTTCTGCAAAAGCAATTAGAAAAAAGCTTTAATACACTGGAAAATTTAACGGTGGATGGTAATGAAGTCGTTTCGAACGTGATGCAGTCTAGCGACTCTCGAGAGGTTGATAGAGGCGAAAAAGAATGGGCAAACCATCAATTGATTGTAGCCGAACTGGAAGAGGAAGCAGAAAAGGCCGAAGAGAAATTCAACGAAATAGCGGACAAATGGCTGTCCATCATGAACTACAACGATCCGCTATACATCAACGATGAAATTGGCGCCCAAAAGGAAAAGTGCGATGATTTGATCCAGCAAAAAGACGAAATAATTGCCATGCTAAAGCTGGAGTTAAATAAAGCCGAAATAAATTTTACCAAAGATCAGAAGAAACAAACCAAAGACGTCCAGACTTTGGCCGAACGGATCGATAAGCAGGTCAGTATTAAAGAAATATTTTTATTTAAATATTTCTTGTTAATCCATTCATGCGCGTCAGTGAATAAGGTACTAAATCTCTAATTGTTTTTTAAACAACTTTAGATTACCTTGATGAGACATGCTTACCTACAAGAATTGGAACTGATAGAAGATGTTATAGAGACCGAAAAGCAAATTCTAATCGAGGCGAACAACAAACGGTGGGACGAACTGTTCAGAACAAGAGACCAAGAGGAACAGATAAACTCGGATAAAAAATTTCAACAGATGGAAGAATTTGAAGAAATGTGCACGCAGCTTCGGATCAGTCATCAGGAAAAACACAGAAGCACGAAAATTAAGCTGGGCAACGATATCGAAATGTTGGAACGCGAACTGGAAAAAATTAAATTTTTGGCGTTAATCAACAGCGAAAAGTTGGATTACAATTATCAGATTTTGAAAAAACGAGAGGATGAAAATATCATCATCAAGTCGCAGCAAAAAAGGAAAATCAATAAACTGCAGGATAGCATCAACTCTACGAGGAAGAAAACTCGCGATTATCTCACCAGTACGAATAACCAAATTGAACGTCTGACATTTGAAGTCAAGAAACTGCAAACCAATATTTTGGACATCGAAGCCAAAGCGGATCACTTTTCGCAATTTAATGACGTCAAATACCGGCAGATATGGGAGATGAACAATAAAATTGCTGGAGATTTACTGGATCAAATTTTGACGACGGATAAAATTTTACACGAACAGCAGATGGGAATGGTTTGGGTTCTTCCAGAGCAAGCCCTTTTGGAAAAAACGGATTTGCCGAGCTATGTGTCGGCATTGCAAGTGCTCAGCGACCTCTACGGTGAAGGTGATTTTTGCTGACTTTTTTATTCCTTTTATCTGTAAAGCTTTGTTTTCAGAAGAAGACAGTGCTGCTAATAAAGCTAGCGCTAAAAGTTTAAATGTAGAAGCAGACCCATTAGTTCCCGAAGGGGAAACCATGGGACATAGGAGAATATTAAAAATGGTTCTAAAGTTGATTGCCGATAAATCAGGATTTCTGATCGAGGAACGACTGGTTGATGTATTGAAACCTTATTCGGACGACGAAAAAGTTTTGATCAAAATTGACAATGTGTTCTCCGTAAGTAACTGGTTCTCTAACATTCTCAAAATACCTTTTCATTTGTTTAGGCTCTCGGAATTAGAAGACCGGAAGACGTCGAGGTTCTTTTAGAATTTTTTCTTCCGTACACTCATTGTCCAATTTGTATGGGAACCGCTGAGGTCTCCAACGTTGACACGTCCGAAGTAGAAATCAAGAGCGAAGCGTTGGACACTGAATATAAACCTCCAAGCGAAATTAGCAAAACCCAAACTCCGTCTGGGGGAACTGCAGGTATGAAACAAAAGTTTAGCTTGAACAGCACCGGTCTAAGTATTTTTTCAGTAGAGACTACCGAAGGCGAAATAGCAAATCCTTCCATGATTATAACTGACATTAGCGCAATTATGTCGGCCATACATCAACCTAACAACGTAATAGAAGACATTCTCGACAAATTCATCAAAACCGATTCGACATCTGTGAAAATTAAAGAAATAAATCAGGAAATTGAAGAAGAAACTCCGTCTATTTTGCTAGGCAAGGTTAATCTAGAGTCGGTTAGCGAGAAAACAGCAAAACCGGACAAGAGTTCCACCATATCTAAACTATCCTGTCAAAATCAACATCCTCTTGTGATAAGTTCCGTTTACATTTTGCGAGCCCTTAGGGAGTTCATCAGTAAATTTTATGTTGCCAAAAAGGGGTAAGTAAAGGAAACTTTAAATTTGTTTAATTAAATTTTGTTTGATCAGGGTGATAACCATGGCGAAAAGATTATCCTACAAGAGAAGTACAATGTCCAGGCTGTTGATCGGAGATGATGTGAAATGTTATTGGGATAAATACGTGGAAGTGTTTTCCACATCCAGGATTGCATTGTGGGAAGGTTTGATGATAGGTTTGCAAAAATATTACGAAATATTGAAAGACAGAAGGAAGTTGAACGATGAGGTGGTTCAGCTGAGACAACAAAATATAGAGCTGAGTTACCTCTTGTCGTGTTACCAAAAGGATTTGGAGAAGAAAAATATGAAACCGCCTTGTGCTATGCAACGACAGGACCCGATTTATCCAAAATCGCTAAACCTTGTGCCTAAAAATTTATAAAATTTGCGAGTATATTACTACTATTTTTGTATCTGTCGATTGAACTGCAATAAAGCGTGAGAAAATTATGCGTTTTTAAGCCATTCGACTAAAAGCTTGTTTGATTCAAATTTCCCGTTTTTAAATTATTACAGAATTTTTATTTTAAAAGAACCCAGCGCCATCTAGTGTTGTTGAACCAATGTTGTACCAGCTACTGAGTACAGGTGGCACTGTGTGTACCATGTACGACTGATTTCAAATTGAAAAAAATTACAAATTTAAAATTCATGTTTTACAAGCAGAATGCTGGCGTTTGACACCAGCGCTGAACCTAAATTTTTTTAAACAAAAAATTTTTGAATTTTCAGGTTCGGGCTGGTAATAATTTAGCTGCAATTGAAGTTTTGTTTTTTTCTACAAAATCGCCACAAAAACTTCAAATTCTTTTAAACTTCCTCCTGACCATTCTCAAACTTTAAAGCATACATTTTGGGTAAGCAATTTTTTACTTTACTGCCGGAGATAAACAGTGCTTTTAGTGCCATCCAGTTAGAGCCACATTTTTACTATTTTCTTCAAATGATTACGAAGCAAAAATAAAATTAAAGCTGTACATACTATGTTGTACTGCTATTGACCGGGGAGGTCTGGGGGTATGAAATAGCCCCCAGACCTCCCGGTCTGTAATATTTTAAACAGCATGCGGCTTTAATTTCGACTCTTTGATATTTGCTTGATTCTCATTCAGTTTTATTCAAAAATAGAAAAATACTGGTAATTGATTTCGCACAGAGTCGGACTGATAATCATTTAATTGCAATTGAAGAAATAAATCACAGTACAAAACACTCACAATTTTGAAAATTCTTTTTAGAAGTCAAAAAAAACTGTAACAGAAATCTGAAAAGAAATTTGACTTAGCATTTTCTGAGGTCACAAAAATTCAGTAATTATAAATTAATTAAAAAGTAGGCGTTGTTTCTCTCCTTTTAGTTTGAGATCCTATAGGTACTGAGAACTAACTTTAATGCAGTTTTGCAACTGTCCTGTCATCTTTGTAGATGTTTACTGTTCCGCCAATGTACTAAATTAATTTATAATGTTTCTCCACTGTTATGTCATTTTGCCATTTACTATTTTTTTAGGTTGTTAATCACAGTCTCTCTCTATTGGTTGAATTCATAAAACAAGTGAACGCTTCAATTTTGTTTTCACACAATAGTATTTTGTCTAATTCAGGTTAAAAGTAAAAGTTTGACAACACTAGATTGCCAAGTTATATTGTCTAGTTATTTAATATTGCTCTTCCACAGTTTGATCTGATTGATAGAATAATATACGCATGGACCAATTAGAGGTGCGTTAGATGATTGGATAAAGAATGACAGGAGGAAGAAAGAAATATAAAATTTTCATAGAGCGAAATACGTGTTACTAATCCACACAATTGTGCAGAAAATGTACGCAATTGTGTAATGTTTTTCCACAATTGTGTGGATTAGTAACACATATTTCTCTCTGTGTTTAAGGTGGTAATTGATTTCGCACCGAGTCGGACACCTTCAATGACTTGGTGTGATGATGGTTAAAATTATTTGGAAACTTAGGCACGAAATGGAATTAGTTTACAAAATAACTGCCCGAATAGCTGTCAGTCAGAAACTGTGACTGAATAAATGGAAGATTATTGTATTAGGAGGAAACATTTCCACCCAAATTTTCAATACAACTATAGCTGCAGTTGAAGCATAGTATAGCCCAGTTTGTTAAAGTTGGAATCTGTGGTCTTGGGACTCTGGTTTAAATCTTAAAGGAGATGCGCAGACATGTATACGCTTGCCTGTTGAATAACGGTTACCGTGGAGCCATAACAAAAGCGCCCTAGTCAGCTAGCTAACTGTTTTAAACCAAGGGACTCCACTGAGATTTTGGGAATTCCGTTCCTACAGATGAAGAAGAAAGGCGAGGATTATAACATCTAGTTTTCAACAAAAGCCAAGAAGACAAAAACTGGAGAAGCTACTAATGGATTTCGCCGTCGCTACTTTACCGTCGCTGTTTTGTCATTGACCCATTTCGTCGGCGAAAATTAAATATTTAATTTTTGAAAGTGAAATTAATATTATAATTATTTAAATTAATTAATTTTACTCTCAAAATCTCAGAAAAGGTCTATTGGAGAACAGCGACCAAGAATGTGTGCTTTATTCTACACTGCTGTGGTGAAACAGAAATATCAATAAAAAAATATTATGGTAAGAAGAGTAATAATGCCCGTGTAGCACACAATATTGAGGCAATATTGCGGAAGCTTATAGTTGAAGGCTGTTGCAAAATTGATGTTCATCAATATTGCTGGAATATTATTTTCTAATATTGCAGCAATATAAGAGAATAATATTGCAATAATATTGCGAGCCAATTTTCATCCGATATTGGTGAAATATTATTTTGCCAATATTACACCAATATTGTTTGTGCAATATTGCGTCAATATTGACCACCGATCTTTATTTTATATTGTGAAAATGTAAGAAATCAATATTGCACCAATATTAGTCGCAGCTTTGTGAAATATTGCGCCAATGTTGATGCCCAATATTGCCCACCGATCTTCAGCTAATATTGATGCAATATTGCACCAATATTAGAAAATGTTTAAATCTCGAAATTTGGCGAATACTACACCAATACAATAAGCTGTCAGGAGCTTTCAAAAAATACTACCGAAACTTCGGTTTGATTTTGAGAAAAAAAATCAAAATCTGGGTTGGATCTTCCTCATCGTCTTTAGTTGTACGGTAAATCTGATCGTTTTTATTTATTATAATCGAAACTACACAATGACATGCCAGTTTGAAAAATTTTATGGTCCTTAATGATTTAATAGATGTCTGTTTAAAGTCACGTCAAATTTTTATAGTTTTACAGTGCCTTACGTGGGCAGTATTAGAAAAAAAATTACGAAAACCAATTTTTGGGTTTATTGCGGCGCCTATGAGACATGAGATCATAAAACAATAAGAACAGGAAATAGAATGAATTTAAATATTGATAGGTTGTAACACTTCCACACAAGTACTTACTCATCTGGTGTGTTTGCTTTATATAACTAATATCCTGTGAGGAAGGTAATGTTGGTTCCTTTTAAAGAGAAAAAAAAAAGACAACAGGCTGAAGGTATTTAATAAAATAATGTTTGAAACAACTTTATTTAGTGGCAAAGATAACACCTTTTTATTTTTGTCGTTTTACCGTCGACCTGGGTGGGTTTGTTAATGCCGTTATCAATCACAAACACACCTAACCTTTGATAAGCAGATACATAGTCTACCTGTTAGGTCCAATTTCTCTCTTTTTACCTTTTAATTTTTCCATGTTTGTTGTTATTAGTATCCGATTAAGGGACGATAATAATTTTTTTGGTTTGCGTACATATTAATTAGGATGGCAGGACGTCGATATCGAAGGTCGAATCTCGAATCAATCAGTTCATGGGAAAATGGATTTGGGCATGAGAAATGCTCGAACTTATGGAATATAATTCATAATTTTGATGTTAGCCCGCGAGCTTAAAAGCTTCCATCAAATTGTATTTCGTTTCATTTCATAAGGAATATTCAGCAATTCGTTGTTAAACAGATCCCATTGTGGTCGTATAATTCACGCACTTTATATATTGTTATAGCAAAATCTGCCATACCATTATAAAATGTGGGCATTTTTGGTATGGTACTTATCGTAGCTCGAAGAAATTTTGTATTGATATACTAAGGACCTTTAAAAGGACTAAGTATAGGTTACCGATAATGTTCGATAATGATTCTATGTGAAAGATGTGACTGCTTGGTGGCTTGCTATAAACACCTAAATTATAGGTTACCTGACATTTTACGAATAACTGTGGTTTACTACCACCGGTTTCGATTTTTTTACATTCTGCTTTAATTTTTCTCTACCTTACGCGATATTAAATAAATTATTGCCGACATTAATGCACCTCCACGTTTCATTGCACCAAAGTTACGCCAAATTTATTGAGAATAATGAATTTTAAGTAGGTACTTTTTCAACCAGAAGAGCTATCATCACAAACATATTTCTTACCATTTAAAATCGTTAATTTTGCATAGCTTACAAACCACAGCTATTCCGAACCTATACCGTATAAGGAACTTATTATTTTTAAAATCATTTTGAATTTCTGCCTTCAAACGACTGCAGCATCGAAACTATTGATTTTTCAGTGTAAATGAATTAGTGGCTTCTTAAAGAGAATTTGCTCTTCTACAAACTAGATTATAACAGTTTATCGTCTAGAATCAACGGTTTTCGAGTTATCAATCAAATTAAGAGAAGAAATGTTAAAATAACTCAAGTTTTACTTTTTTGTTTTCTTTGAAAACCCAGTATTTTTTAAACAAAACAACTTAGAAAAAAAGAATGATTTTTTGGAAAATCAACCGATTTCACTCTTAAAATTATATTGAGTTCAGTTCAGTTTACTCTCTCAACCAGAGAGAGTGCCATTGACGATATCTTCCTAATATAGGAACCCAGTCATCTTCTATATAATATAAGCGCCATAAACGATTGTCTTATTTTCTCTTTATTACAACTTAAAGTAGTAATGCATAAAAGCAGTTTCCTCTTCCTTTTGCATGCATTAATAATATAATTTACATTTTATTTTACAAAATTAGATAATTACAACCACAATTTGTGCAATTACATATATACATTCCTATACGTAATGCAATAATTTTAATTTACGTTTGCAATAGCGCAAGTGTTTTATGTCTTAATTAAAATATTAAAAAGTGTAAGAAAAATAATGTTGTTGTAATTAGAAAGTTTGTTTAAGAAATTATGAACAACTGTAATGAATAGTATTCACATGTGGTTATTACACTTGTCATTAAAAAACTCAATAGTTATGTTAATCGACGTTTCGAATTTTACCTAACGATTAGTATTTTTAGGATTGCATCAGTCTTCAAGAATACAAGAATAAATAAATTATAATTCCAAAATTAAATAATATCATTTAACTTTTAGCAATCTTAAAAGTTAACGTGGAGTTTGAACCACGCCACAAATAATTTGGCAGCGAACTTAAGTTCTTAAGGTCCAAAGTCACTCTCCATGCACTGTGGTAAGTAGTAACTATATCAGTATATTATTACTTCTTCGGATATTTAATCATTTTGATTTATTTCAAGATATACCTAGGTACCTATATATTGCTATGTTTATTACCTTTAAATTTTTCATAAAATTATACAATAATCAGAATTATTTTAGGTTTATTATTAAAATTTATTTAAAACTTTTTTTTTAATTGAATGGCCAACCCCTTGTTTGATAGTTGTTATGTACATTAATCACTTAGTTATTTTCTTTTACAAGATTTCTTAAGATTTCCTCTTGGGTTGCCTAAAGATTTCCTTTCAAAGAAGTTGAAAGTGCTAAAAAAACAGCTCATCTAAGATTTCGTAGATTTCCCTCTCTCTCTCTCTATTGTCACAAATCGTCACGCTTATGTTTCTAATTTTTTTTCAGAGCAATGCAACTGAAACTGAACTGAACAGTAACTAAAAAACTCTTCAGTTTCGGAGATTGAATTAAAAGCAAAAGTGCACTGGGGGGTATTCCATACCCCGCAGACCCCCCGGTTTGACAACTAATTTTTTTTTTTAAAGTCAGCTTCATCAGTTTAGTTGCAATGAAATTCAACTAAGTTGAACTAAATTCAACTAATAAAATATTAGTGCACCTAGCTCCAGAACCGGATTGATAATAATTTAATTAACGCTCATTTGAGCGGCTCCAGGCTTCAAGAACATTTTTACAACAAATTAAGCAGGTAGAAAAAGTAAAACTTTCAAATCAATTGTCAAATTTAAAGTATCACCTTCTTCAAAGCAATTATTTTACTTTAGTGCCAACAACCGGGTGGCCCTAAAGTACCACTTTACTACCTGCTGGCAGTAAAAGTAACGTTAATTAAAAATTAATAATTGAATGATTAGTTTTCACTTTTACAGAAAAATAAACATGTTTTATTCGGAGCAATTGTACTTTTTGTGGTTCGCTTGTCCGTTAATTTTAGAAACTCGAAAAGTTCTACAGTTTAATTGTTTTATTTTACTGTCGGCGATGGATATATTATACTTTTGTGATTCTTTTCATCTTTTTGTCGTCATTTTTAAAAATTATTATAAAGCAAAAGTGACTCTAAAATAAGTATAAGTTATACTGTTATAGACCCGGAGTCTAGGGGCATGGAAAACCCCCCAGTAATGGCTACAACCATAATTTAAAAGACTGAGGGTCTGTATTTCAGTAATTGATTATTTGAGTTAAAAATCTCTAATTATTTATAAAACAAAAAAACTGTTACTTTATTTGTATGTATTCTTTTAAATATAACCTTAAATCTGTATTGCAATGGTTATATTGGGCTGGGGGTATTCCCCCTCTTTAACTAAACTTCAAAAACAAAACATAATTTTCAGTTTTCATAGAGGCAGAATATTATAGATTCTTAGCCTATCGAATGGCATATTCCAAAATTCGCTTTCTCATATCCGAATTTATGTAGAAAATAAAGAAAAAGGTTACAGAGATATAGCTACAGTAATTTGAAAAGAAATTTTTCTTATCATTTTACGAAGTTGTTAGCGTTTCATGTCTACTAATCATATTGAAATTATATTGTAAAATTTCTTCTTGTTTGTCTCGCAGTCTTCGGGGACATCTAACCCTGATGATTTCAACACAAAATGTTCATCCTTGATCCAGGACGTACTTTAATTCTGAATGGATTAACGAGATTCCAATGATAAATTTATGGGGACCCAAGTAGATTAATAATAATTTATTTAAAAAAATGAAATTTTACCAAAATTTAATGTCTCACGACAGTGCTGGCCATATGATTATCTGCAAATCTGGCCAGAAAGCAAAATCAAAACATATTTTTGAAAGTTATGAGTTTAATCTGAGTGGCCAGTCCACCCGCCTTTGGTCGAAAAATTGATTGATTTATTAAACCAGTACGATGAGTTTTGACGTAAAATTGCCGTTGTATAGTCCTGCAAAAACATGTTTGCCCTTGAAATTTGAAAAAAATGTGTCTGAATTTTAAAAATTGAAATAGCAAGCAAGTAATGTAGGTAACTCAAAAATCTCAGCCTTCACAAGTGAGAATCTACCCTTGATTATTGTATAAAATTGAAAATTAAAGGATTTTAATTTTGCTATTTTCAATGGCAGAGCTTTGATTTTTTCGATTTGAAAAAGCGTTCCCAAATAATAAAAATGGTAATAAAATGAAGGCTAATGGAAAAATGCCTCGCGAAGAGACATTTTAAAGAAAATAAAAAGGATAATAAAAAATTAGTGAAATGCAAAGTAAGTCTTGCAGGTGTGTTATGGTTATGGCTACGGTAATAGGTATATAGTGAAGCTCATAAAATGATAATTATTTTGCAATTATTGTTCGAGAGTTTAGCGACATCGTGGGTTAATGCTAATTAATGAAAAAATCGGCTTATTTATGCAGACAGTGAAACAATAAAACAATTTAAACAAGAGATAACAAATGTTCTTAACATGAAAAGTAAAAACAATAATTCTATACAGTTGTCATTCTGACAAGCAAAGGTTGTGATGGTGCATCAGGTTGTACAACGACCAGCAAAAAAAAGACAATGGACCTCTTCTTACTCCTTACAGTAATGACTGGTTGTGAGTTAGGCGAACATCAAAAGAATCTCATTCTCATGAGTATTTCTCAACAATCTGATGAAGAATATTTAATTCTGTTCGCGCTTCGTGGCCAATCAAACGATTCGTTAAGGCGGGTTTAACTCCAGCTCAGCCTCTCTTAAGATATTAACCTTTATTTTGAATTTTAATTTCTCACTCTTCGTTTGTGAGAAAATTCATTCATTCTTATGCTCAACGCAAATTAATACATTTCCGAATCCTTTTTTCTTTTTCTTCACCAGGTAGCCCACGAAGCAACCACGTTTCATTAAAACTCTAATTTACAAAAAAAAGTATATATTGGGAATTTTACAAAAATTATTCGAAGTAAACCCCAATTTTTATTATATAGAGCTGATTTGATTTTATTTTTTCACATGATTTTGGCTAAATTTGCTATAATTAAAATCAAAAATTTTGATAAAAACATTAGCTAACATGTGAATGCATTCAGAAATCCATTGGACAGACAGGTAGAGATTTTAAACGCACGCGATTTCATTACATTTCAAGCTGGCAAGTAAATAATATTGAAATCTTCAGTAGTATACAGTTTTAGAAATCTACAAATAATTGAAATATTGATTCTTTTTATTAAAAATCAATTCCATTTAAAACGCATTTTTATTATTAACATACAAAATTCCCTCTCATTCTACCCTAACTCAAAAAACTTCCCTCAACATCCGAAATGTTCTAAATTTTTATTGAATAACCTCTTTTTGAATTTGTGAATGTACAATTTAAATAATAAAAAAAATCCGAGAAAGCACGCCGTTGAAACCGTCACAGACCGGGGGTCTGGGGGTATGGATTATGGAATACCCCCCAGCATAATAAATGCGATGTAACATGTCTTTGGATTTCAACAAAATTTTCAATGAATGTTCTTTTGTTTTATGCGAATTATTCCACAAGACCCAACCCCCAATTGATATACTCAGTTTAAATTTATCCTTTTCAACTGATGATGACGGTTATGGATTTTACTGGGAGGTATTTCATACTCCCAGACTCCTAGTCTATAGCAGTATATATTTTGTGCTTTAATAATATTATAATTTTAAGAAACTATCGAGAATGTGGCAAAAAATTATAAAGTTTTTAGCTGATATCCGAATCTGTGAATAATAACTCATCAGTTTACACCAAGCTCACATTTGGCAAATAAGAACTAGAAAAGTACCCTGAAATGTGACTTATTACGCATTAAATGCGTCCCGTCGCGTCGTCGGCAGTCAAGTTAAAACTTAAAAGTAAAACAATTTATTGCTTTCACAAAAAAATGAATAAGTATTTAAGTTTAACATTAATTATTATCGAATAACATACCGGCAGGTTCTTTTATGACATTTAAAGAAAATGTTTTTATATTAGTTTTGTACCTATTGCAAATTTTCTGTTGTCCTGATATGTCCTGAAATCGGAGGACGCTCAAACAGTTGACCAATAAATACATTATTTCTTAGGCAGGGACGTCTTTAGGCTATAAGGCGCCTTAGGCTAAAAATAGCTGGAACCATCAGTTAAACATTTAATTTGTTTACTTTAATAAACTTTTCTACGAAAGGCTATAGCGTTTACTGGGGGGTATTCCATACCCCCCAGACCCCCCGGTCCAAAACAGTTTTAACGTTGTGATCTATGATTTTCTAAGTTTTCCTTAAATTTTCTAAGATTTTCTGAAATTCTTTGGAAATCCAAAGATATCCCAGAAAATCTTAGAAAAGATCTCCATTAATTGAAAGGTTAAAGTAAACAAATTAAATTTTAAACTGGTGGTTCCAACTCTTACTGAAGGAATATTCCATACAGGGACGCTTTTAGGTTTTAAGACGCCTTAGGCTAAAAATAGGGCACTCCCCCCCGGCTGTGTATCGATTACCTATATTTATTTACTAAAAGAAACATGTTTATCAATTTTCGAACATGTGGTAGGCATTTTAAATTACAGGATTGTTAAGTTTTCGGGACTTTCTGGATAGCAGATCGCGGAGGGGTTCCAATTACTGGAATGTTTTAAATTTCTGGCGCCTTTTAGAATTTGGCGCCTTAGGCTTTAGCCTTTTTAGCCTGTAGGGTAAAACGTCCCTGTTCTTAGGTTATCTAACAAAAATATCTTACTGAACCAACACTAACGTAGTTACTCTAACTAATATTTTTGTTTCTAGTAATACTTTTTTTACAGCAGCAAAATTACTTTGCCGATGAGAAGAACTCTTCAATCGTAACTTTAGGATGGAGATAAGCTTTGATATAGTGCTATGCCATGTGGAAGCAGAGAATATATAGTGTTCTGGGAAGACAGAAAAAAAAACAAATGATTTTAAAAGAATCTCATCAGCTAGAGGAACTGTGAATTACTGTTGCATAAACTAGCTGAAGTATTGCAATTCAAACTTTTAAACGGTTTTTTTAAACAATTGCTCTTAGCACTTAAAAATAACGGGATTTGCTTAATTTCGGTGATGTTCTTTCGTTCTGTTTTTCATAAGCTTGTCTTAATTTTAGAGCATATTACAGTTACCCTTGAGGGTTTCTCCTCGTGAGTCGATTTTAACACATTTGTAACATATTTTTATAGCTAAAACTTTGCTATACCAACAAATCATTTTTTTGACTGTAGATTAGATTACAAAGTAGTGTAAAAGTAATAATTATAGATGGGACTTTTTATCGATTAATCGATAAATATCGACAGTTATCGATTAATCGAAGAACGATATTTAATTTTTGAAATATCGATTAATCTATTTCGATAGTTATCGATATTTCGATAGTTCTCGATATTAATCGATATTCCGATAGTTATCGATATTTCAATATAGTTTTGATATTTCTAACTTCGGTTATTTTCTTATGTTTTCTGGACTTCTCATTGATCAATTTTGGGTTCGACCGGTTTCTTTATTCGAGAAAAAAAAGTTGGGGTTTATTACCTATATCAATAATATTTTTTTTTTTTTTTCATTATAGATTTATTATTTTCATTCTAGGTATAAGAAATTGGTCTTCATCCTATCCTCGAGCCACCTGGTCTAATGGCTCGCACTGATGGAAAACGTCCTGACGGAATGTCTTTAATTCCATATATTCATGGAAAATGTCTAATATGGGACATAACAATTGTCGACACGGTAGCTCCATCGTACTTACCCTGCACTGCCATCTGTCCAGGTGATGCGGCCGAAAAGGCCGAAGCCAATAAAAGAACAAAATATAGCGTTTTGTCAAACGATTATATATTTATCCCCATCGCGATAGAGACTTTTGGCCCTCAAGGCTCCAGTGCGCGGTCTTTCATCAAAGACATCAGCCGGAAACTAATCGAAGCCACTAGGAATCCCAAAGAGGGCTCTTGGTTTAAAGAAAGACTGTCAATCGCGATTCAGCGGGGAAATGCCATCAGTGTGATTGGAACTCATTGCACTGATGACACTGCTTCGCTGAATTGCGAGAATTTTTAGTTCTTATATACCTAGAATGAAAATAATAAATCTATAATATTTCGATACTCCGATAATTATCGATTAATTGTAGATATCGATAGTTTTTAGATTATCGATATTCGATATAAATTTTTGAATATCGCCCAGCCCTAGTATATATAAGACAAGGAAAAAATTTTTCATAACATTTTTATATTGTGGACTATCACCTCAGACATGCTTGTATGAGGTGTGGTTACCTCCAAGTCTGAGGGTAGCCGGTAGCCGATAGCTGATTAGGGCAGAAGTGCAATTTTACCAATATTTATGCGTATGCTCGTGCATTTTACGTTTGCAAAAAATATTGTATTGAAGTGACTTTTACGTCTGTGTACTACATAAATTCTGTCTTCAACTTTAAATTTTTGATCAGCAAGAGTTTCCTAGCCTTAGAAATCATACAAATTTTAAAAATTGTAATTTTAATTTTGATAATTTCTTATTGAGCACTGGGAGGATTTTATATCCCCCCCCCCTACCGAACTTCTGGTGCGTACTGTCACGACATATTTGTTTTGTTAGAATGAAAGGTTTCCATTGAATAAAATCACTACTACCGGGCATGCAAACATATCTGGAGGTTTTTAAACCGGGGGGTCTGGGGGGTATGGAATACCCTCCAGTATCTCAGCAATTGTTTTTAAAAAAGTGATCGTTCAATTATGATTAATGAAGTTTTTCAGAGTCCTTCAATTCAATCTATGATGTTTTAATTTTAATCCGATTTATGTTTTGGGAAAGTATAAAATAGTAAGTACAGTAGATACTATATATATTGCAGTGTTCCGACAAAGTAATGCATATAACTCTCTAGATTTGCGTAAGTTAAAAAGTATGAAACTTATAAAGGTTTATTAACCGAATAACTTAAAATTTTGTCTCTGAGAATTATATTGCAATTTTTATTTGAGTTTTGTATTTTTGGGGAAATAAACTGACTTGATTTTGGGTGAGTAATTTTTATTATTTTGGATATTAAAGTACCTTTGGATGTAAGTTTGGATTTCTGAATAATCAATAATTGAAGTTCTTGAGAAGGAAGAGATAATTTGCAAAATTGAAAATTAGAATAATATTTTTAATAAAAATTAATTTTTTTTGAAAATTAGAAGTCAGGGAAACAAAATAAATCTGATACGGCGACAGATGGTCGATTTATCTTTCAATTTTGTGTTTTCATTTATATTGGAAAATTTATTTAAAATTAAATTAAAGCTGGAATTGGATTTATTTAAATTTTTGATTTTAAATTTAAAAAAAATGTTTTTTGGTTCCGGAGTTTGGAATAAATTTATTATTTTTCTTCAGCAGCGTTTTGCCATCCCACTTTGGGCGCCAATTGAGATATATTTTTCAAAGCTTCTAAATTCTTCAATTTATTGGCTTTTCCGGAAAAAATATAAATCTTCAGAATGTTTGCGTGATGGCTAAAATTGTTTCATTTGGATTCATAAAATTATTCAAATATATTTTGGGTAAATTGATATTGAAAGTTTGAGATTGGAAATATATTTGGATGAAGAATTTTTTTATTTTTACTTGTGAAATTATTACCATCAACACCATTCAAAAAAGATTAATAAAAATTGCGTTTACTGGATCATCTTGTTCTGTTTCCTCCTGGCCGATTAGTATCGTCAGTTGTCCAATAACTAAAAATATTACAACATAAAAGAGATGGCTAAGTTTTTTGTAGATCATTATTGGTAATATGATAAATGTGAAAGTTTATAAAGTGCTTTATCAAAAAAATGTTGTCATGAGAGAATCGTTCTGACAGGGAACGCATGTGCTTTCTTGATAAAGCCGCCTTTGTAAACACCTCAAGGAGAGATAATTTTTTCCGGATTATCTACTAAATTGTTTTGCACCCACGCATTTCATCAGAAAACATTCCTGAAAACTTGATTTTAAAGCTTCACTTTAAAATTTCTCCAATATTGCAATTGACAAAAGGATTGTTCGCATTTCATCTTTTTTCTCATGGCTTTCTTCAATAGCGTGGAAAAATAACAAAAATCTTAATGACTTCGTGTTAATATCCGTTCTATTTAGATTTGTCAAGTTCCAAAAGTACCTAACGCTTTCCGGTGCGAGATTAAGTAAGTACATACTTTGCAAATTGGTTATTGCGAAAACTGTAAGCTACAAAAGCTTGTTATGGTTTCAAACGTCAATATTTTGAAGATTTCAAAGAAACTAATCCTTTGTAACAATCAACACGAACTGACTTGCTCAGGTATACCTATCATTTACCTACCTGTATAGTTTTACGTTAATGGTCTTTTTTTTGTTTTATGAATGAATTTCCGAAAAAGTCTGTTTCGTTGGGTAATTTATGTGACGGCAAGATTTTTATCCAACTCGAACGGTAATTTTCGAAATTAGTTGTCAATAATTCCCCCGAAGGTGAAATGGTCTTGGTTAATTTAAAGAAATTCATCAAGTTAGTCATCGCGCCCAAAAGTTGATTACTTGTAGATTTTAAACTTTTTTTTTGATTTATTAGTTTACATTTCATAAATCATCACGTTTAAACGATCACGTGCGACTTTTTAGAATACTCATTGTCATTAATAAGAATGGACAAAAAATAATGCTAGAGGAAAAAATTAAAAGAGCGAAATGTTGCAAAAGGAGCGGTTTTTGAATGGATGCTTTGCAGGTTTGGAGCAAGCAGAGGCGGTAGAAGCCGACGAAAGAAGCACCTCGCTACGGGGGGTACGGACGAGTTCGAGAGGGCAGAGGATGGCAGACACTACTGTGCAGTTCCCACGCGGCGGGCACTCGTGGAAGCCCACGGTAAATGCTCACTACCCTACCCACAGAAGTAAAGAAATGCGATGAGCTTGTAAAGATGGAAAAACATCCACTTAACTTTCGACGCTTTTTTGATTATCATAACCGAAAATTTGTATTTTTCACGGCAATACCGCAATGATAAAAACGGCTTTCAAATCATTGCCACACAAGAGGACATAAATTTGTGTACAGAGTGTTTTGACTCGATAACCAGCCGAATAAGAGGACATTACTTTGTAATACCGCAGACTCGATTTGTCTTCGACTGCCGAAGTACAATCTAAAAGCTGTAAATAACCCCAAAAAGGAGATCTGACTAATTTGTAAAATTTCGGAAACCCGATACACAGATATACCGGACGTTCGTTTTGCAAAAGCAGAAAGCGTTTCGGAAGAGAGGGCGGAAAAACGAAGCGATCTGGTGAGGCTTGGAGGAGAAAAACTGAAGATGGTGGCTCAACACTTGAGACTTATAGGAAGGCAATTCGATATTTATTATATTGTCGTGTTTACACTTGAAAGTAAACTTACGGTATACATCACGACTTTATAAATTTCGACAAGTTGTCAGGTTTTCTTTCCATGTAGTTGTGCCACACACGCGCGAGCACACACCTACAAGAGATTGAGGAAGAGATTTACATGGCCTACGCGATTCACAGTCGTTAGACCGAATGCCTTTAAATTTAAATTCAATCTTCTTGTAATTTTAAATAAAATCGAGTTGGTACAAAACACCAATAATTAATATTGTCCATTTTTTCCTTCATTGCGGTCGCGTCGTCGCCACGCACCCGAGCACATTTTGCGTCCGAAAATTGGGTTGGTCGAGGAAATGAGATTTGAGAGGGGCAAAAACCTGCTACTGTTGGCTACCGAATGTGCTACTGTGTATGGTTGGTTAAATTATGACCCTCCTTGCGCAGACGCTGTAAACGAAATTTCGGTAGCCGATCACTTTGATCAAGTTCCCCTTTACTTTTCAAACGGTCACTTTTCTAATTAGACCGGCGAGAAACTCTCAAAAGGATCGAGCGACGAGTGGATTTCGGTGTGAAAGATGCAAAATTTCCAAACGAAAATTTGTAATTTATTGCTTGGCTTGGGATAATTTAGTTAACTCACACCGGAGCAACATAAAATCTAAATAAGAAACTATAAAGATTATCTTCTATAATGCAGAGCGTATAGCGCAAGAGAGCGGTTTTTATTACGAGCATCGGGAGTAATTTGACCTGTGAACTTGGAGAGGGTACGGGGAACCTTGGCTACCAGTTCCCGGGGGGCATTTCCCAGCATTCCTGCTGATCAACGGCAGCCTCGGGGAGCTCTCAGGCTTCAACCACCTAGGCTACGAGATGATAGCCATATATAAAATGTCGACAAGAACTGCCCGCACCGAACACATTTGTACCAAACAACCTTACATCGTAAGAGGTGTGTGGTATTTACCATCTCGTTTAAACTAAATCAGATTGCTCATTCAAACTAGACCCTCAATTTGATTAATATTAATGATTGACCTTAAAAGTGATTAGCGTCTTGATAAATGACCAACATTTTAACGAAATCAGAAGTCAAGGTTTTTGTTGCAAAGTCCTTTCAGGAAAACTTCCAAGAGCGCCGCCGAATACCCGCGACCACACACAGGAATTTTTAAAATCCCAGTTTTTCACCTACCCCTAATTCGGAAAAGAATTTCCGAATTGCTTTCGAATATATCTATACGATAGTATAATATTTTAAGATAATTCGTCAACCTACGCCTTTGTCATATTATTGAATATTAATGAAGTATCCACGATATTAATTTCATATCTTGGTTAGTCATCAGAAATTGGGCAATTTAGAAATATTTAAATAATTTGAACCCGGCTACCGCGCTTTCCCAATAATAAACATTTCGAAACCTCAAAACCGCATCTCGAGAAAATAATTTAAATACTTAATAGAAATAAATCGGAAATTCTGTAAAAGATGATTCAAGAATGATGTGCGTTATGAATCACGATGAGATTCCGGCAGTGTCCGCTCAACGGGGATGCTGTGTACAGTATTATCGAACACATCCGGTTATTGGTTAAATTAAATATTTAACAAATTAATATTTCATATTTGCACCAGTAAATTTCACTTTTAACCTTTATTTCTTTATTATTTGCACGGGTTTAGCGTTGTTTTCGCGTCGGACGCGCTCTTAACTACCTGCACCCATAGATTTCTAATTTAAATATTTCAAGAATGCAAATGGGTAGTTGGTAAAATTTTTTGACCTTTTATTTTTAACACCAAAAATAATCAACTTATTTTGTATTTTATTATAACCAGTTTATTATTCAATTATCTATATCTATAACTTTTATGCTGCTCTACGATGATGGTCAACTACCACGACGCATAAATATGTGTCGTACCTACCTACTTATATTGTGAGACGTTAATAAATAATCAAAATTACGTTCAATTTGTCAAATATAACAACCGAGGAATTTATATCTTATTTCCAGAAAACGAAAGTTGTCACAGATATAAACGATTAGAACTAAAGATGCCGCCTAGACCGCAAATACTGATAACACAAGTATTTATTGTATCCGCATATATTTTGACTCATGAGCGACACGGTTTTCTTGTAATATCTTGCCGAGGGTGTTGAAAAGAAAATATGTTTATTCGGTTCTCCACTCCACGTGTCAAGAAATATTCAAGGTTTACATGTACAGTAATTTATAATCAAAATCGGTACCGATACCTTAAACCCAACAGATAAGCGAACCGTTTCTTCCTACGATGATGCGATTTTTTTTCAAAGGATTTATAAAAAAAATATTTTCCTTCATGTAGGTTCGAACTCAAGAACTCAAGTAATTAATAATAATTACGTAAATTTTGTCCAGCAGTATTTTTAAATTTGTGAAAAGGAAAAGTCCAAAGCAAGAAGAAACGTTTGGATATACTATAAATACCACATTTTACTTAAAATTCATTATTATGAATTTTGGTTGAAAGAAATTAGGGTTGGAATTTGAAAATTTAACTTTTTAATTCTTTAAACATGAATCATTTTCTAGAAACTCAAATTGAGAAAAACCAAAGAGAAATTAAAGTTTCTTATGATTTTTATTTAGAAATTCCTATTATATTATTAATTTATATCAAAATTTGGAAATTTGGAAATATTTTATAATTCCAAATTAAAGTTTTTATAAAATGCTTCAGTAAATAATCATTCCAGCCAATATAATTTCTACAAAAGTCAAAGTCAAAGCAAAAACACATTTCGGAAACTTTCAGTTTCACAATCGAATGACAAAGTTAGGTTTTTCTAAAAAAAAAAATAAAAAAGTTATAATTATTAAATTTAATTAACATTACTTTTACTGCCAGCGACAGTAAAGTAGCACTTTAGCGCCGCTCCCAAAATGGAAACCTTAAAGTTTGACAATTAAGCGACATAAAGTTATAGGTTTAATAAAAACTTTCTTCCCTTTGATCAGTGCTTATTATTTAGGTATTTAAATTCATTTTTTTTTTATTTAAATTTTTTTAGAAGAGAAATCCACCTTTTGTTAAATTATATTGCGGAGGCCCTATTACATTAAGGGTCTTATATTTCTGCTTCATAAACTTCAAAGCAGATCCGATAGCCAATATGTATTGCTTTCGAATTTTTAAAATTCTCAAATCAGAGACAGATCTACATTCTACATTGAAATTAACGAAGTCAAAACTTAAAAATTATTTTTTTCCCATTTTGTACCACAAGTTTTCCAACCGCATCAAAAATGGGTGCTGACTGCAGATTATGCAAAAATTTAGGATTGTTACGGTGTAGATTTGAACAACATTTAAGATTAAAATGATTAGTAAAAGAAAAAAGCGGCGTCGGGCCGCCCTGACCTTATAGTTTGCGATTGAGATGGTTATCGACCTCCGAACGTATACATTCTCAATTTATCAATTTCTCAATTTTCTAGTCAGTAGTGATCAGAAGGAGGTGTCTGGAAGTAACTGTCTTTAATCATTAGTAACTGTAGAGTCATTTACCATGCAGAGATTTTCAGTAACTAAAAAAACTTCTGTTTGGACTCTGAGACCTCAAACCTCTCGAATTTACAACTACGAAGAACTTGGTAAAATTTTAATTTATTGAAGTTTATTTGAAGAACTGTTACCAAAGAAAAAAAGTTAAAGAAAGCCCGCAGTATAAACTGGAACAGACTGGAGGGTTTGAGAGTATAGAATACCTCCAGATCGCTCACGTATAATCAATATTTTTCTTCAAGTGCCCATCCGTTCCGGATATATGGCTATCATTCTGGCTTTTTAAGCAAAAACGCAGTACTAAGGTAAGAAATTTAATTAACGGGGTAGTTTCCCGTTGCCTTCCCGACAGCCCAAAGATATAAATTATGAGTTAAATATGAATAACTTCGTTGTTGACGAGCATTTAAGAATAACTACAAATAAGTTTATAGTTTTTCTTTAACTTCTTTAAATTTGGAGAAAAACTGATTGCATTTTATATGCCGTTACTGCCTTTCTTAGAATTGCAGCTGCTCAAAAAAATGGTCCACTATCTAAATATTGTCAGTCTAGGCCTAATTTGACCTTATTGACCGTCAGAGTTAAAGAATAAAATAAACTTTATATATAAAAACTTTCAACAAATTAACTATTATTATTATCTGAACCACCAAAGAAAAGCCCAGGTCAATACCTAAATCATATCCGAACGATATGAAATATTTATATTTTAAAAATTATTTTTTGGTATGCCGGGTGCTGAATGAGTTAGCCGAACATAGGAAATTAACATGTAAAAATTTATTTATGCAAATTCCTGCTTCCCTAATTATTTTAGAGAAAAAATGAAAGATACAAAAAGAATGCAGAAATATAAACTACGAATGATAAGAACATTAGATTTCATCTAGTTTTTTCTTGAAAAGTCATAAAATGCTTTTGAAATTGTTCAAAAGTTTTATTTATCAGACTGGCCATGTATGTCTCCAAGGTAATTATTTTTGAAAATAGAAATTAAATTGAATTTATTACATGACCAGTCCGATAAATGAAAATTTTAACAATTTCAAAAGCATTTCTTGTCTTTTTAAGTAAAAGCTAGATGAAATGTAATGCTTGTATCATTCGTAGTTAATATTTCTGCATTATTTTTGTGTCTTTCAGTTTTTCTCTAAAATAATTAGGAAAGCAGAAATTTGCATAAATAAGTTTTTACATGTTAATTTCCTATGTTCGGCTAACTCATTCAGCACTCTGTATACTTATTTGCTATAGTAAAAAAACTTACCAAATATAAATATTTTATAACGTCAGGATAGATTTTAGTTATCGACCAGGGCTTTTCTTTAGTGGTTCAGATTATAGCAAACAACTGTTTAGAGGGGAGGAGTGCATGTCCCCTAATAGCTCCGTCTCTTAAGTTAGCGTTCATAAATTAAAATTTTAATCATTTCACTCTAAAAAGCATTCGTCGATCACAGATCATGCACACAATCCTGGTTGTTCTTCAAACCGGGGGGTCTGGGGGGTATGGAATACCCTCCAGTACATCACAGTAACTATGTTTAAAAATCCAATAAAGTAAAAGATTGATTCATTTTGATTATGAATTCTAAAAAGAAAGATGAAGTTAGCCAACAGATTTTCATTCAGCATTGAGAAATCTATGAGAAAGGCTTATTTGGTGTAGTGATGATTTCAAAAAAATATATATTGTATGAATTTTTGAAGAAAACCTGAAATTACTCCAGAGTTAATATTCAACACTCAACCAAAGCATTAATTAACATTCGGATCTGAAAGTGTAGATTCGTGGGAATTTAAATTTTACTAGGGAGTCTGCAATACATTAATTAATCATGGTAGATAATCGTACAGTTTACTCCACGAACAGAAAAATATAAAAACTATTATTTAGAAGTTTTTATAGAATGATATCTGTGTATCAAGTGCTTGGTTGTTGATTTTGAAATTTTACATATTTAATGCCAATAATTTATTTAAATTCCATTTTTAAAGTAACAAAAAAGCGATGAGTGTTATTTTCCTGGGTTTAAATGGACCCAACACTACTTGGTATTTTGTTCTTTAATATTATTTTCATTGAAAGGTAAATATCAAAGGCTGCCTTGGAAAAATCACAATCTTTAGCCATTTCCATTTCAATTTCGTCCAAATTCCTTAATAGTTCAGCTGAATTTTCACGATGACAAGAGGGATCTAGTTGAGTTCACATTTCCTGAATTTTTTCATGTGTTATTCTCGTTATTTTGCAAACTGGAACATCTACTGTCTACTGTAGATTATTTTTTTTTAATTTCATCAAATCCAAAATTGAATTACAGTGTACGGTGTGGTCATATCTAACTAATTGAATGTACATAGTTGTAATTTGAGAAAAGGCGAAGAAAAAATGCTATCCGAGATGGCAATAAAACGGCAATCGGTTTAAGTGTCAATAAATAACGTTTCAATTAAAAGAAAAAGTATCGGAAGCCTGATAAACAGACTTGCGGCCGATTTAATTAAGAAATCAATTTTGCCTTAAATTAAATCAAAAAGTAAAAATTTTGGAATTCCAAAGTTTGATTGGCGATTTTCTCACGTTCTGAAGTTTTGTCTTCCTTTTGTTTAGGAAGGTATGAATACCCAAACGTCAATAGAGTGTAGGAAACGTAAATAGGAAACGTGGAAATTGGCTTAAGTGTTAGGTATTTAGATAAAAGTAAATAGTAGAAAGTCAAGTTCTTAGGTTATTCACAACAAATGATCATCCGACTTACAAGTTCTTGTTTATTTAACACAAAAAGGTCTTTCTTGCGTTTAACCCATTCATTCATGAGAGAGAGCCCACCTCGAGGAAGTTATTAACTTTTGAAATTTTTACATGAAATTCGTTCTCGAAATTGTGGAAGTAATTAAACATCGATTTGTTCACTAAGTATCTTGTGTTATAAATCAAAACCCTAATTACCGTTTCCGTAACTTTCTTCTTCAAATAGAGGTACTTACTTAATTAAAAGGGAAATAATCCGAAAGAATGCAATTCGCAAGTTGGATGAAAATACTAAAAGTCCACGTGAAAGTTGGATTGAAACGTTTGCCGATCAGTTACGCATGGGTATGGTCATTGAAATCTTACCTGTAGATGAAAGGGGAGAGAGCTATGGCCGGTTTGGTTGGAAGAAGAAGGACGGAGCTCGGCTAAGGATGCTGTTATTCTTTTTCAACCATTAAATAAAGATAAACGAATGTGTAACGTGGGTGCATTAATGAAACAGAGCGATGGTATACAAATTTCGATCTTACCTTGCCCAGATATAGGCGATAGCTGCGTCCTTGTTTCACCCACAGGAATGTTCAAGTCACAGTTGGACTTTGTAAGAAGCCGAATATTTTAAAAAACTCGAATATCAAAAAAATTTAAATTGGTTTTCATTAATCATTTATCATTGACGACCCACTTGTTTCTGTTTTGTTTGCTTTTTAATTTATATTTAAATTTCGACCAAATATTTTTGTTATTTATTGCACGAATTGAAATTTCGAAAAAATGTTGTGTTCAAAAATAAATTGATGGGTAGTAACGAGCGCGGAAGATTTTTAAAATTACTAATTGTTACCTGGTACTTAAAAACTTAATCAAGCATTGGGCGAATATTTTCCAGACCATATCGCCTCTCTCCTTACGGGCGATTTTTAAAAATTTCACTGATGACTTCTGTTGTTTAGTAACGTGGTAAAATAATCTCTATGTTATAGCTCCCTAAGATGGGGGGCATTTAGTAGGACGGACTTAGCAACCACCAGGAGGCAGGGGGGCCATGGAAGCTAAGAGCAGGGCACTACTACTGAGAACCATTGGGCTACTATCGCTAGTTTAGTACAGAAGCAAAACTTAAGAACTACTACATCTCCTCGAGGTACGCACTCAGCTTAAGAAGATTTTTAGTGACAATCTTGCTATCAACTCTTCAACAACTCCAACAATCCTCGTCGACTTTAAGGTTAGTTTATATTATTTAAATTCATTTTAATTTTTTTAATTATTTCGGTATTTCTCAATTCGTTCATTTATTTTCGGTGGATTTATTTAAATTCTTTTGTGTTACTAAAATAATATTTTTGTATGAGTCAGAAGTTTTAAAGTCAAAAATCTTTTTCATGGTCTGCGTGATTCCCACAATTATAGTGTTCAACGCACGTGTCCGAGAAGGGACTACCGAGTTACGCCTCCTATGCTACCGGGTTACGCCGATCAGAGTTGTACTCCGCGTAAACTAGTTTTTAGGCTACCCGCCGTCGTTTGTTTTCGAAAAAAATTAGAATTTTATCATTTAATCCGGCAAATCGTATTATTATTCTTTGTCTTTAATGTTCTCTTCTCCGACGCATTTCGAATAACGCGAAACGTCCGGATTTAATTGGCTTAACCTTTTTGGCTGTGTGAAAACTGTTCGATTTCGTGTTAATCAGAACGTACACTCAAATTTTGGATTCTGATTGGCGGGCGCGCTTATTACTTATATTACGGAAAATTGACCCTCGACGTCTCGGGAAAGGTTTTTGAGATTCTTCTTTTTGAACGAACGAGCGACATGACCGCTCCTATATCCTACACAAGTAGCAAGTTGGTTGATTTGTTTTGAACGCGGTTTTCAGATCGCTCTAAATTGCTACCGGTTTTGAGAGCACCCTGCAGTGTTGCTACTGGATATCACATAAAGTGGGGATAATGTGTTGCTTTTTATTGGGCGGGCCGCTATTCTTGCTACTGGGTACTCGTAATTTAATATATACAGTCTGCGAGTTTTGAAACAAATGGGAAAATTTTTGAAATTCCTCGAGCATAACGTTTTTCTCGCAATCGAGCAGAAGAATCAGGAAGAAGAGGTATTTCACGTTTTTACGTATGCAAAAAGGTAATTGAATGCTTTTAAATAAATATGTCGGTGTCCGGGGGGCACAATTTCAAAAATATTCCGTTTTCCTTGTTCACATATCATTAGCATATTTCGAGCAATTACGAGTAGGCATAGTTAAAGACCAAATTTCACCCGTCGCCCGGCCAATGGGATGTGGTATTTTTTGGGAAAACCAATAATATCGTTAATTGCCCGTCATTAGAGCGGAAGTGGGTACTTAGGGGTGAAAGGGATGATTGTTGCAAAACGGATCGTCAGTTTAAGTTCAGTTCTTGCAAAGATAGGGTGGTGGAGAGTCTTCCGGAGAAAATGTAAGTAAAAATAGTTTCCTATTTAAATGTAAATTGATGAAATATTTCGTAAACTATTTATCATTGGTCCTGTCTGTAACAAAAGCGTTTGAACGCCGCCTTTTTCGATTTCTTTATTGTTATCCTGCCGATCGGACAAAAGACAGTGTGCGCGTTTGCAAGTCATCCAGTATATTACCATAAAGTAATAGAATGGATGTCATTCTTTTGACACATTCTTTGCCTCCTATCGGCGGATTTCACGTGCATTTTTTGTACTTTTTCGGCGTTAAAATGTAATAGGGTGTCACGAGTTTACGTTTCAATATTTTTTAAAAAGTTGCGATGGTATTTAATGATGCTCAGACAATAGTGAATACGAAATGGGCCCAACAATGAGAGGCGGGTCGCAATCTGTATTAGCATAACTATACGTTATGGGCATTGTTGCTTCGGTGACATTCTCCGAGGAGTGCCTTTTAATATCAAATCAAACTTTTACTGTTGTTGTTGTTCTTTTCTGGTGTAGCGAAAAAATTGTGATCATCTTCGCTATTACAACACCGATAAAATGGGTGCATCCCATTGTTATGCGATCGACTTGTGTAAAATGCCCCGAATGCCATTCTTGTCGGCCGTACGCCCTACAGGCCCCTTTTCACTATTTACTCGCGATGACGGAAAATAATCGAGTGTGTAAATGTGTCGTCGTATATCATCTCGACATTTCTAAAGAAACAGTTAACGCTTTTTATAATATCGTCGATGAAATTTTAATTTAATAAATTGATTTTAAATATTCGACAGGTTACAAGAAATAATTTACTGTTATGTACAAATAGTGCTAGTAGTAAATGGATGATTTATGTGAGATTTATTGATATTTTATGGTTGCGATTTCAATTTATAATTTTCTTTTTGGCCACAATTTCGTCGCTGATGCCAAACCTAAACATTAAGCGATGCGTGGGCCGATGTTGTGGCACTCCATCATAAAATTTAAATTCGCCGTTTTCACGTCGTCCAATTTTTTTTCCTTTCTTCTATAATCAATGAGTTAGTAAAACGACTTCTTTATGTTGTTGAGTATAAATTAAGTGCTGCATATTTTTGTGTAGTTGCTAGGGGAGTTCACGAAATAAATGCTATTGTCATGAAAATGAGGAATAAGTATGGTGTAGTGATGTTTGCGTGCAAATATAGCGGTGTTGGATGGATGCGTGGAGGGAAAAAGACCTTTCACTGTCAGTACAAAGCTGCTGTGCTACAGAACATCTTCAATTCCAGCATCTCGAGTGCTTCTGAACTGTATCAGTTTTTAATTTTCCTTTGCCACCGAAAATTATTCTTTCGCTCGTAAGTGTCTCAAATAATTATTACCCATCGTGAAAAACGGAAATTTTATTATTTTGTGCCGATTAATCGGGTAGCGCGCGCGCGTTCACTTTCGCTTATATGATTACTACTTTTTTTTTTAATTTGCAAATTCGAACTTGCAGACGGTTTAATAATTTGGTTCCGTTTGTTTACAGAAAATTACGTCAGCGAAGATTAATCGTCGATTAGAAATCGTGCAAAAAGCATCAAGTTACGGAAAATCCTGCAATCGATCGGTGAGTATACCTTATATATATATATATCTATCAATAAACAAGTAAATCACGTTTTGTTTGTCCAAGTGTGTAACGCAAGCTTTTATGTAAAAAATCTAGATTTCTGAGTCTACATCCTGTAAATCGATACCTACGAAATTTCCAATTTGCAAATTTGCTCATCATCGTTGAGTCGAAGTTGACTAAGGCAGCGGCGGAGATAAGAATCCGGCACCATGTTCGCGATTATGCAGATCGACAACGACGTTAGCAGCCGTGGCGAGTTCCGTAGGAAAATGCGCGCTAAATGCGAATTTATTTGTAAATATTGTCAACGTAGATTTACCAAATCTTACAATTTAATGATCCACGAAAGGACCCACAAGAGTCCCGAACTAACCTTCAGCTGCGAAGTATGCGGCAAAAGTTTCAAACGCCAAGATAACCTAAAACAGCACAGGTATGTAAAATTTTAACTTTTACCTTAATAATTAAAGTTCGTCGGGTGCTAAAATTTAACGCTAAATGCGTCGCGGTGTGACGGGGGGGCGGGCGGGCGCCATCCCTGATAAAATTCGCGCCGAAATAATAATAATAATATACAAATTTGGCGACACGTGGGAATTCGATGTCCTTTTTATCGATGATTTCAGAAAATTTTTCGAGCTGGCGGTCGTGTAGGCTGTACTTGTTCGAAAAGGAGACCTTGAAGTGACCCCACCTTGAGATATATTCACCTCCTTCTTGTCTTTTATAATTTTAGTGTGTGTCAATGGCTTATAAATGAGAATTTATTTAAAATTGTTTTCGGAAAATGGTGAAAATGTGTCGCAATGTGACAAATCTCACTTGAAACGCGCCGACGACGACTTTATGATAATGCCTAATTAACCGAGATAAAGTAATTAAGGTGGTTTTGTGGAAAAAACACAAAAATTCGTGTGGCCATAAAACTCGATTGTATTGACATTTAATATAATTACGACGGGCTTGGTACAACATTTTTATCTCGGTACTTGTTTTACTTTCTCCTCAAAAAAAGGTGCCGATGTTTGCGTATTATTTTTGTTGATCCCATTAAAAAATTAAATATTTCGTCGTCGCCCCGTCTCATCAGCATTTAACGAACGCGGTGTAAATTTTATTTTAACAAAACGTTGTATAGAACTGCAACAGACCATCGCGAATTGGCTTTATTGCAAATAATAAATCTTATTTAAGAGCCAACCACACATAATTTCACTCATCTATTCCATATAATTTGTATCACAACTTTTGTTATTTATTTCATTTTAAGAAGACGTAAACGTATTTTTAAAAGTCATGAAAATACCAAGTGTGAAAATATTTTTTTTAAACCGTAGCTAACCCGACTAAATTTTGCGCAATTAAGAGGTTCTCCTTTTAAAAGTGGGGCACCGATAACCCTCCCTCCTCCCTCAAATACATATATTGTGGTGTTAAATTTTATGTGTAAATATGTAGAGATGTGCTCTGTTGTATATACAATTTTTATGTGTGACTGTCTAATTATAAACTTGGTATTTTAGATGTAGTCAATGCATTTGGCGGTGAAGGGATCCAGGACCGTCGGACCATTCCGGTCCTGCCTTCTTTTTATGCAATGTAAGATACTCTTTTAACACTACTACTTTTAACAAATAATAACACACTCTGGGCACTAAGCTCTCTGTGGGGCCTATCTAATGCTTCTAGTTAAAATTTTAATCCATTAATTTGGTCTCGAAATTTTTGTAAATCAAACAATTTTGTTTTGTTTAGATGCCGAAATTTTTTTAGATAAACAACTGCAGCTTTTCGTCGATTGTTTTTACTATTAAAATTATGTTTAAATTTCTTTTCTTTGCTTTTTCAGAACTATCCATTACCCATCTTCGACGACTACAACATGCAACAACTGCTTTACAAGATATTAATTAGGCTTCAGTTACAAATCCATTTTTTCCGAAACAGTATTCACACTTAATTTTATTATTTAATTTTATTATTTATGTTATTGCATATACGTACTGTACATATTTCTTTTAATTACTAGTTTTTTATGATTATTAAAATTCGCGAACTTATTTTATATTATATACGTGAACGTCGAAGATACTGCATAATGCTGTGACTTAACCGAAAATGTTTCCAAAAAACCTTAACAACAAAATAATAATTATTGCTGCTCCTAATCACAATTTTCTGTTACGTTACTGCATTTTATGTGCGCTTTAAATTTCCGCTTTTTTTTATTATCCATTATTTCACAAATCTATTCCACAACTATAAGAACCGGACTAAGCAATATCTAGTCTAAGTAACTTATTTATAAATAATGTATTTGTGTAAAAAATCTCGACTTGGCGCCAGTAGAACCTCAGTATATACCAGCAGTTTGTTTTTTAATTCATCTCATCTACTATATATCTTTTTTTGTATATTAAAATTGTAATTTAGTCGCTAATGTTACGCTACTGGTGCGAATATTTGAAAATGTGCAATAAAATTATGTTTGGTATGACATTTAAAATGTAAATACGCGGTCGTTTTTGTCAATAATGTTTTACTATTATGATTTCGAAAGACGAAAATATTAAAAAAGTGTATAAATATTGAAAGAATTAACTCTGCATCTTTTGCGCTTTACAAAAAGTGCAGACGTTGAGCTTTCTTGCGCTTAATAAGCTAGAGGCAATATTATAAAAAATGTTCTGTCTTAATTTTAATTTTATTTATTTAATTGTGTTAATTTTTTAAAAAATTATTGTATATTTAATTATACTCATTGATAAATATATGGAATAGATAAAATTTTGGTTTTTTATTGTCGAAAGTTAATCTCGTCAGTCGATGCTGCACTAGTGTACACTAGTCCAACGTAATTCAAGAGCAAAGAAGACAATCTAATTGAAGAAGAAAATTTATAATTTAGATTTTTGGTCATAAGTAGTTTACGTACTTTTCAATTTCGGTTTTGTTGCATAGTAACCCCCTCCCCCGGGGTTTGTACATCCGCAATCTTGAAGTCCGTGAAATAGTTTCTAAAATTAGAATCTTAGAATTCTAAAATTAGAATGCAAGAATTTATAGGGAGTCATAGCAATACTTTGCTCTAAACAGAGCTTTAGTTTGATTTTGGATCGGTATTGTTAGAAACAAGGGCGGATCATGGAGCAGTGCCAGATCCAGGCGAGGGCGACGAAGGCGATCGACCCCCCTTAGAGCTCAAAAATCATTAATCCTTACACCAAAAACTTTTATTTTATTAAAACACAAAATTTAAATTAATTTTGTCATTACAACTACTTTCAATTTTTCATATTTAATAAATTTATATTCTGTCGCCGCCTCCCCCTAAGGGCAATTGTCTGGATCCGCTACTGTCATGGAAGAGCAAATAAGTGAAAACGTAAAATTTTCATGGTGACAAATAAATCCTGTATTTTTTATTGGAGGGGGAGAGGGTCGGAGGGTAAAAAAATTCTGAAAAGAATTCAGATATATTTTTTCAATTTTAACAAAATTGAGTGATTTTGTAGATTTTGAATTCAAGTTTTTCCAGACAACAGTTTTGTAACATTTGGACAGGATGAGGTGCAGAAAGGGATCAAGATCTGTAGACGGGAGATTAAATAAACACTTGGGGAAAAATTTTAGGAAACAGAAAATTTCGGGGATAGTACGATAACCAGTAGTCGGAATATAAAATTTTCTTATTAAATTATAACAAAAATTCGGATAAAAAGGCCTAAAAGCTAAAAAAATTGAATGCAGCTACTACTGTTGGTTGTTTTGAGAATGTTTCACTCTTTTTATGATATGACAATTCTGTTTCCATAAGGTTAGCCCCGCCCATGGCATTTGTTTATATTACATACGAATTTTTAAGAAGAAACTGCTCTCGAAAATGGTGAATGTAGTTTAAACCATCTTAAAATGCTGGAGTAACTCCTCTCATTAAAAACATTCCTAAAGCCGCTAAGAATTCAAAAAGTGCGGATCTAGAAAGTCGGAATTGTTGCTTCAATTCGAAGATTACATAATTAGAAGGAATCTTTATTTTTAAGTTAAATTCGGCTAGAATTAATGAAATCCAATTTAGAATAAATATTGACGTTAACAGTTATACTCCTAAAAGGCAACTGCGGCCGGCTATGCCCGATATAACAAGTGATGCAACTATTTACGTTGAGTACACATACCGTCAAGAGAATACACTGACCGACTATTCAGGTGAAGGTTAATCTACTACAGACAAAAAATTTTTTTCATTAAAATTCATACTATTTTACGCGAGATTCGTAAGATTCCATAAAAATTCATCAGAAATTCTATCTACTTCTTAAATTGTACGGAAAATTCCGATGACCTATCTTTTTTAATTATTCTACTTTTTACTAGTATTTCCTACTTAAATGAGTTTATCTTTTTCAAAATAACAAAAAAATGCCCATAAATACTTCCTGAAGAAAACTGCAATTATTAGTGCAAACGCCGAGACTCAAAATTCAATTGAACTAAAATGTTGTTGAAACAAAAGTGATTATTTCGCTTGCAGAGCAGTCCAACAAAAGTGTGTTGCTTGTTAACAGTTTATAACCTGTCATAGACCGGGGGGGTCTGGGGGGTATGGAATACCCCCCAGTCTAATACAATTATTTGCATCTAATAATGAGATTAACGATCTAGTACTCCAGAAATTTGATCTGGAGGATATTGTTAATTCTATTACATCGATATACCAGACTGGGAAGTATTCTAATGAACTATGACTAAACTGACCACTCGGTTTATATTTATATTCAAGGGACGGACGGCACTAAAGTAGTACTTTAGCTACTACTAAAAAGTTAAGAAGTGACTCTCTAAATATGATATTATATTTGAATAGCAAAGTCAATATTTTACGTAAGCACCTAAATTTAAATTAAACCAGTGTAGGCTTGATTAAGCCTGGTTGAGCTTTGATCTACTGATCTTATTATAATAAGTTGAAGTGGGAAGTATTAGATGTACTAATCATTTTCTTTCTTTTCTAAATTTTTCTTTTTTTACTTTGAACTTCCTGGTCAAGCATTTTAGTCTGTAAAAGTTTAAGAAGCTTTCAAAAATGATTTGAAAATGCAAGAATATGTAAGCATAAATAAAGTAAAATGTACCGCAGGCAATTTTGGAAAGATTTTCAACACCAACTGTGCGTTTTATGAGACTACAAGTCAATTTTACAGTTATTGATAAAAACTGCACACTTTCTCACAAATCAAAAAATTCATGTAAAGCAAAATGCAATGCTAATTTTTAAAACATTTATCATCTACTTATAGATAGCGCCGCGGGCAATCGAAAATATTTTTAAATAAAGCAAGTTAGATGTCAAATTTTAATAATTTATGCTGAAATTAAAAGAGTACCTACCATAGGAAAGTTATAGAACTTGTGAACTCACCATGTCGACCAACTGAAAAAAAAAAGAAATTAATTAGTCAGGCAATCACAAAACTTATCAAAATTATTTAACATTAGTGCAAGTTCCTATCAATTCCACTGTTCTCAGTTTTAATTTATTCCGATTAATTTTAGCGCAACTCATTAAACAGAGAATGCACAACATACTTAGTAACTGCTGTTATCTTTTTCTAAATAATTTATTTTCCTCTTCGTTTTTTTGATAATTCTCCCAAAGAAAAAGCCCCCCCCCCCAACTGGTATTTTTCTAAAATAATATAATAGAAAGGTAACTGAAGAATGAAGATAGCTTATTAACGCGGATGGATTGAATGTAATCGTTACGGTTTTGGTGATTAGCTAGAAAATGCACTCATACTTAATTAAGAAATGAGTTGAAATTAGAAGCGCAATATGACTAAATTGATGCTACAGTGTTAAATTACTTACAAGTTTTTACGAGCCGCTAATTTGAAGTATCAAAACATTCACATCTACTAAATAAAATGTCACGCGAGCAATTAAAAAATACTGCAAGTTAAAAATGAAATATTCTGACACCTTACTTTGTTATAATTGAATTTTTATTACTTAATATTAAATTATCAGTTTATTTCCAACTTAATTGCATTAACGGTAGTTCTAGTGACGTGAACTTGCAATTAAGTATGTAAGAATAAATATTTCTAAGAATCTTTTTTAATGTGAACATTTTATGTCTGCATTAGCGCAGTTTAAAGTGCAATCCCCCCCCCTCTTTATCTAACATCAATAAATACATAAATACAACATATTAACTTTTAATCTCTTTAAAGATGATCTAATTTCTAACACAAATGCTTCAGGCCAGGATTTTGTCGGATGTGATTTACCGTTTCCCCCGTTGAAAAAACTTGTAGATTCCGGATTCAGGATTCTGGGTTTTTAAGTTTTCTCACAAATTTTCACTACCGGTAGATCCGGTGGGTATATAATACTGGAATACTGGATCCTTTGGATCGAAAGACCGGTGGCAAAGCGATTTATCTCAGTGCAAAAATAATAATAAAATTTATAAAAATAAAAATCCGTGGGATTTTAAACCGGGGCTTGGGGGATATGGAATTAAATTATTTTTCTAGAATTTTAGATAGATCGCCGATGACTAAAAAAAATAAGGAATATAGTATTATTTATGATTAATATTTATTCCTTAAATTGCTACATTAAAAAGACAAAGCTATTTTCAACACGATCGTAAAGCCGGAAACGCAAACTTGCTAACATCTTTTTCTTTTTTTTACTTTTTTAATGGTTGTAGTTAACTTCTAATGGAAGTTTGTCTCTTTGTCTGCTTCTGACTTTCAACTTTTCGAATTTTGATGAAATATTATGGGAATTTTCATATTGTTATCATTTTCGTAGTATAATGTATCCACACTTTCCACAATGGCTCATTTGGTGACCCGTAGGTCATAAATGAAATTTTTTACAAAAAAATCGTCGAAAGCAGATATTTTTTTATTAGTTTAGATTTAGACTAGACACTCAGGAGGTCAGTGGAAAATTAAAATTGATTCGGGGGTTTCTGAACAACGGCAACGTCAGGGAATCCCGCAAGGTTTAATATAAAATAAAAAAATTGTGAAATTGTGTATTGTTACCAGTAGTAAATTCAAAGTACTTGACTAGGAAAAGAAGCCCCTTGGGTCAAAACAGTTTGGGAACCACTGGTTTAGACGCAGGAAGTATTTAAAGACGCAGATTATGATTCTTTAGTAGTTATTACTAATTTAAATATTTGTTAATATTTGATCCAAAATCGTTAGAAATAATATAAATTTAATATAAAAATTAAAAACTTACAAATTTAAAAAAATCCCGATCTAAAAATAAACAATAATAAATTATAAAAAGGAATTAAAATAATGTAATTTTTGCACTCAGCTTATTAAAATTGTCACGCGTTTCAACCACACACGGTCATCGTCTCTTCTTCAATCGATCACACTTGGCTAAAACCAAGATGACATACTAGGGAATTTAATTAATGGGGTAGTAGTAGCCCACAGGTCATCGTCGCCGTCGTTTAAATTAAATTATAATATAAACCAGTGGCGTAACAAGCAGGTGAGGGACCCGTGTGCGAAGTTGTTAACGGGGACCCTGCTTTTATAAAAGACAAAATAAAATTTGTATACAGGACTCCAGTGATTTCCAAAGAATTCCTTCCAAACAAGAGCGGATATAGAGACGAGTAACTACCCCCCCCCCCTATATTTAATTTTATTATATTTTTTTTCTAAGATTGTCTAAATTTCCTAAAATCTCCTAGAATTTTCTGTGATTCCCCACTTCACAAGATGTTTTGGATATTTTTGCTACGATTTTCTCAACTTTTCTGAGATTCTTAAAATTTCCCGCTCGCTTTTTACTAATAAGTGGAAAAATGATGGAGAAATAATTATCATATGCAAAACTAAAAGGAAATATGAGGGAATTTAGAATATTATAGACTATTTTTTTTTTGCTTTTTCCATTTTCTGAGATTTCATTGGCTTTAGAATTTTCTCAAGTTTCCTAAGATTTTTTGAATTTCCTTCAAAAATTTCTTACGATTTTCTATATTTTTACAAATTTTCTAAGAATCTGTTTCTTGAGATGTCTTGGAATTTTTCAGAATGTTTACAGATTTCCATTCACTAGTACACACAATTTTTCTGTCGATTTCCTTTTAGTTTTGTACTAACTGGAAAACCGAAGCGAAAATCGTAATATACAAAAGTGAAAAGAAATCCAAGCAAATTTTAGAGACATTCTAAGAAATCTTAGTAAAACGTAAAAATGCTATTTTCTTCTCAAGGAAATCTTGGAAAATTTAGGAAATCTTTAGAATACCATAGATTAATTCTTTTATTTCCTTTTTTATTTTTCTACGATTGCCTGGCAAAGACAGATACAAGAGGAAATCATCCTCCACTCATGAGCTTTAAAAAAAAACAAAATTGACTACGTTTTGTTTTGTTGAAATTTTAAAAATATTAAAAATATAAATAGTAAAATAAAATATTCTTATTAAAATACATAATATATTTATTTCCCCATCCATCAACTTTGCCTAGATCCGCCCTTGGTTTTAGATTTCAAGGCTGGATTAGACTACAATGACTTCATAATTTTAATTGTCTATCCCTGGTGCGCATAAAGGGATTAACGAGATTATTATTCCAAAGAACTTTGGGGGAGAAAAGTAAAATAACAAACCAAATAAATTAATAAAACAGGATAAAAACGTGGGGGGTTTAACTTTAATTAGTTTTTTCAACAAATATAATTGCTAGTGCACTGGAGGGTATTCCATACCCCCCAGACCCCCCGGTTTAAAAGCCCAAATGTGTGTGTATACGTTTTGTGATTTATTTTTGTAATAAAAAATTTTCACTTTGTCAGAACAAATATATTTATACGTCATTTGTATACAATTAATACCCCCAGTTTTATAAACAAAAGGTCTTAGTGAATATTCAAATTTAAAATTCGCACCGGGGGGTGCGAATAGTAACTTCCTGGTATGGAAGTAACAAGTTTAATAGCATGGCAATCATGGTGACTTGGGGCTATTTTATACCTCCCCAGACTTTAAATAGCATCTAGTTGTGCACCTCATACTTTTGAGAATTTTTTTAAGATTGAAAAGGTCACAATACAACTGAGGGCCCTTTTAGCAGGGGGCCCGCGTGCGTCGCACCCACCGCACCCCGGTAATTCCGTCTCTGATATAAACAAATAAATTAAAATATCTTGCGCATTACAAGATTAGAAAAAATTGATGTGGATACCACATGACTTCCTCGTCATATTTTAGAATTTCATCAAGAATCTCGTTGATCTATTTGTGCGCGTCATGAATGAATACCCTATTGGAACAGATAATCGTAACCAAAAATAGGAGGTGCACAAGTATAGATGATATAAGAGTCACAAATACAAAACTTCAACTTTCTGAGACCTGATACTAGTCAAAATGGATTCAGGGAAGGTCAAAAACCGAAAAAAATCGGGATTACAATATTTTCTTTTTTACAAGGAAGTAATGATGTGAGTTTAAATTATAAATTATAAAAACACTAAAAATTAAAATTTTTTTGTGAATTTGATGTGAATCGATCTAGACTTATTATTTGTGCTGCAATTCGCTGCTATTCCCATCGTTTGAGCTTCAGTTGTAGTAAAGTTTATTAAACTGGGTAGAACATGTTCATGCCCTCCTCCCTATAAATATTCCCTAATACTTCTGAGTCTCTGAGGCTTAAAAAGTGAGATTGAGAACTCATATAGGTTCAATTGATACTAAAACTTTTCAAAAATTTAATTTGGTAGGAGCGGCGACATATACTTTGCTTCGGGCTCCAAAGAAAGCTTAATACGCAACTGATTAGGGTACATGGTAGTTGCGTGAGACGTCATAGCATAAAATCTTGGAAAATCTCTCAAAAACTTCATAAAAGAGAATGTAATGTACAAAAATTTGGCTTGTTTTTCCTCTCGTCTTCAGACTTACGAGATAAAAGATCATATTTACGTAATCTTTCTTTTTACATGTCCCATGTTGCCGGTCCTCCCCATCCCCAACATCAAGTTTTTTAAAAATTAAATTTATGTCAATCGATTGAGCTTCAATGAGCTTTAATTGCCCTCGTTTTGGAACCTCACATCGTGGAGGCATTTCTAAAAGCTTTCCGGAGCTGTAGGCAAATTCCCCCCCCCCCCCCCCCAGCTCCAATTATCACTTAGTTATTCGTGAAATCATTTAGACAAATGTTTCCGTTTCTCCCCCCCCCCATTCCAAATTTTTGTGTGAATTTGATGTGCATCGTTATAGCTTCATTTGTGTCGAAATTAACTGTTATTCCCCTCATTTGAGCTTTAGTCGTCGTAAAGTTATTATATGATGCTACCTCATGTAAATATCTTCTGCCAGATACTTTTTCATCACTTTTTCCAGGAAGTGGAAAAAAAATGGAAAGACATGTTAATGCCTCCCCCATCATCAAATTTTCGCTAATAACTCTGCGACGGTTGAGGTTTAACTAATGGGATTGAAAGGATAGTACCCTATCCTTGGAAGTAGTGTGAGAAGTCACAACTTTGCTATTTTTATCAACCAAAATTGGACATTTCATCAAGAGTTGAGCAAAAATTAAGAAAAAGATGGTGTTCATCTAATAATTTCTTCATGTAAGTATGAAATATTGTTTCTCCGCTCCTCTAGTGTTGATTTTACCCCTCACCTGAGTGAATGTTTTTACTTGATAATATAATTTTCAGAATTTTTTATGAAAGTGCAGTCCATATAGGTGGATTAGGGTGTCCGTTATTTCCCAAGTTGTTTTTTTGCTGCCGCCCCACGAATTTTTAGTTTTTGCTCAAAAAAAATATCCAACCCAAAAAAACTCATAATTTTGCCGAAATCATGGTACAATTCCCATTTAAATAACATGGGATTTTTGGACTTTTTGTATTTAATTTTTTTTGTCTGAAACAAATAAGGTAAAATAAAAAATAAGCAATGATAAATTTGATATATTTTTATAGAGAATTGAACGCTCTACAAAAAAGATCTTTTATGATTTTTCGATAAATTTTCTCATCCGAAAGTTATTCAAGATCAAAGTGGTATTTATGGTAGATATTATAGTTTTCTTGAATAACTTTCGGAGAAGTGAATTTATCGAAAAATCATAAGAGATCTTTTTTGTAGAGCATTCAATTCTCTATAAAAATATATATTGGTAATTGCTGTAACCTTATTTGTTTCAGAGAAAAACATTAAATGCAAAAAGTACGAAAATCACATGTTATTTAAATGGGAATTTAATACCACTTTAATCTTGGATAACTTTCGGGGGAGTGAATTTATCGAAAAATCATAAGATATCTTTTTTGTAGAGCGTTCAATTCTCTATATAAATATATATTGGTCATTGCTGTAACCTTATTTGTTTCAGAGAAAAAAATTAAATGCAAAATGTCCAAAAATCCCATGTTATTTAAATGGGAATTGTAACATGATTTCCGCACGGTTTAATTACAAAATTAAGAGTTTTTTTAAGTTGGATATTTTTTTTTTAATCCATGGGGCGGCAGCAAAAACCAAACCAACTTGGAAAATAACGGACCCCCTAAGGTGGATGAATGAATATATTCGTGGAAATTACAAGACACATTTTTGTACACTAGATTTCTCTTCACTTGTACATCAAATTTCCCCAGAAGTTCCCCTTCGAGATGAAATAAATTAGCAATTTATATAAAATCTTACCAGAAATACTGTTGCATTCCTCGGTTTGGGTCCAAATCCATCATCACTTCCATTAATGTCCACAACAACACAAACACAACACTTTCACTAGTTACCTGCAACAAATATTACTAAATTAGAATTTTTGATTAAAAAAGCAATATGGATGCCTCCACGAACCTGTAAGTTTGATTCGAAATCAATATTTCTACAAATTAATGTAGTAAACCATCGTCAACATAAAATTGAAAAACAGATTTTCATTAACTCGATGTGCACAAACTTGCTTTACATTTTAAAATCAAAAATTTAAGTAAATTGCTGTAAGTGACGCATCACTTTTGCACACGGTTTAAAACAAATGACACATTAGGCTTTGTTCAACGGACCGGAAATGAAACTTTTCTGACGAATATCGAATAAAAGAAAAAATGCGTTACCATGCAGATTGAACACTTACCAACGAATTACGAATCCTTTGGTTTTTAAAAAAACCAACATTTTCACGTATCAACTACACTACTCTGCATTCGAAAACAGTAAAATTTTCAATTGATTTGCACAAGTTGGCGTTATTTGTTCAGATAATAACAATTGCAAGCATCAGCCAAAGGTGACGCGTTTGACACATTAGGCCTTGTTTAATTTACCCGATGTCAAATTTTACTTCTGTTGACGCAATTTACCCTTGTTATCAAAAAATATAAATTACCAGCTTATAAAAAATATAGTCATATCAACCATCAAGGTACGAAGGAAGAATTATCAAAGTTACATTAAAAATTTAAAACAAAAGACCGTTACCCTAGCGATATTATTTCATTAAAAGCTGCGAATCTAGTGGTTTTTCATCAAACCAACATTTCCACAAATACACAGCACATTAAAGTATCATATTACCGCATGATTTCAAATCGATTTGCACAAATTCACTTTATTTTTGTAAAATATAATCAGCGTCCTATTGGCATGGCTTCCTACATACGCCTGTTAAAACAAATGACATCTGATGCATTTATTTGTGCTACTACGCGTACCTCGCGGAAGCTAATTCAACCCGCCAAAACAAATCTATTTAAAAATTTGGATCAATTTTGAATATAAATTCAAAAATTAATTTAATTACGATTAAATTGCAATCAAAAAGAAACTATTTTTCCAAATTTTTAATTCGATTAGCTTCCGCGAGGTACGCGTAGCATTACAAATAAATGAATCAGATGCTCATTTGTTTTAAACGGCCGTATGCAGGAAGCCATGTAATTATGATACGCTGATTATATTTTACAAAAATAATGTGAATTTGTGCAAATCGATTTGAAATCATGCGGTTTTATGATACTTTAATGTGGTGTGTATTTGTGGATGTCTCGGTTCGATGGAAAACCAAAGAATTCACCACTTGGTGGTAAGTTAAATTCAATGAAACAATTTCGTTTGGGTGACGGTCTTCTGTATTACATTTTTAATGTTCTTTGATAATTCTTCCTTCGTACGTATTGTCTGGTAATTTATATTTTTTGAAAACAAGGAAAATTGCGTCAACGAAAGTAAAATTTGACATCCGGTAAATTAAACAAGGCATACTGTGGCATTTGTTTTGACATTTGTTTTTGATGCTTGCAATTTTTATTATCTGAACAAATAACGCAAACTTGTGCAGATCAATTGAAAATCTTAGTGTTTTTTAATGCAGAGTAGTGAATTTGATACGTGAAAATGTTGGTTTTTCGAAAAACCAAAGGATTCGTAATTCGTTGGTAAGTATTTAATTTGCATGGTGACGCTTGGGGTGACTGTCTTTTGTTTTAATATACGTTTTGCATACGATGATATTTACCTGCAGCTTTAGAATTTAATTGAATTTATTGAAATGAAATTTAGAATACATCCAATAGCAACGATTATTGTTGAATAACAGTTGGACAAAGCCTAATGTGTCATTTGTTTTATTAATTTGTAAAAATATTGATTTTGATTCAAACTAAGAGGTTGGTGGGGCATTCATATTGCTTTTTCAATTATTTTTTAATTCAAAAATTTAATTTATTAATATTTGTTGCAGGTGACTGGTGAAAGTGTTGTGCTTGTGTTGTTGTGGACATTAATGGAAGTGATGATGAATTTGGACCCAAACCGAGGAATGCAACAGTATTTTTGGTAAGATTTTTATAATCATCTCGAGATAGGACCTTCTGGGGAAATTTGGTGAAGTGGTGAAGTGAAGGTAAATCCAAGAAAATCTTAGAAATTTTAGAAAATCAAGGAAATGTAGTGTACAAAAATTTGCCTTGTGATTTCTCCCTACAGCTTCAGCTTTTCTTTTTTTAATATTATATTTTATAAAATATATTCATCTTCTATACATGATTATTTCAATTTTGACAAATTTTGGTGCTGGTGCACCTATAAACTTTCGTAAAAAATCACTTGGGGGAGGAAGAAGTCAATATGTCATCTTTGCATGAAGAAATTATGTATGTAGATGATCATGATCTTTTTCTTAATTTTTGGTCAACTCATGATTAAGTATGTCCAGATTTGGTTGATAAAAATAGCAAAGTTGTGACGTTTCACACAATAACCATGTAACCTGATCAGTGCCGGATTTAGGTTTTTTAAAGCCTGAAGCAAAGTATAATATGTCGCCACTGTTACCAAATTAAAATTTTATCAATTTTATCAATTGAGCTTACATGAGTTTTCGATCCCACTTTTCAAGCTTCAACCGTTGCAGAGCTATTAGCAAAAATGTGAAGGAGAGGGGGGGGGGCATGAACATGTTTTCCCAAAGGGTAAATATCTCGAATATTTTATGTACCTACACATGTTTGGAATTCCCTTGGAAATCCTTGGAATTCCGGGGAAATCTCTGGAATCCTTGAAAATCATAGAAATTCTTTCTAAAGATCTCCATTATTCTCTCCTTCCAACAGCTCTTGCCGGGTAAACTTAGAAAATGGGAAATTGGAGGAAACTTAGAAAATTCTAGAATATTTCAGGAAATCTAGAAAATCTTTGGAAATTTAAGGAAATCTCACAAAATTGAAAAAGCTAAAAAATAAAGCTTACATCGGGTAATCTTATAAGATTTTCCTTCGGCACTTTGGTATATCACGATTGTTCCAACGATTCCACCATCGGTTTTCCTACAAACAAGCTAAGAAAAACTTGTCAGAGAAATCCAAAAAAAAAACAAGAAAAATAAAATAATAAGGAATTTTAAAAACTTGAAAAATTTTAAGAAATTCAAGGGAATTTTAAGAAATTCAAGAAAATTTTAAGGAAGAGGAAATCTAAAAACACGTAGAAAATTCTGGGATATCTTAGAGAATTTCAGAAAATCTCAGGAAATTCTAGGAAATGGCAAATCCGAAAAAATGTAGTCTTTTAAGAAAACTCAAAAAATCAGAAAGAAAAAGATTTCTTCAAATTTCCCTTTAGTTTTGTGTTATGACGATTTCAAGTTGGTTTTTTACCACCAAAATGTGGGTTTTAGAAGTCTAAAGAAATCTTAAACCAAGGAAATCTCAGAAATTTGAAGATTTCCTCAAATTTCCTTTTAGTTTTGTATATGACGTTTGACATTGTCAAATTCATGAAGGAGATAAACGAGACTAGAGGAGGGTAAACACAAATTTTTTGATAAGAATTTAGGAATCTATATTTTTCAAATTTTAACAAAATTCAGTAGATTTTGTTGAGTCAAGGGGGGAGAGTTATTCCGTTACCACCCCCTTGTTGGAAATCATTGAAATTCTTTGAGAATCTTTGGAATTACATACAAATCGTTGGAATTCCGAGTCCGGTGTACAAAATTATTTTGAGATATTTTGTGTTTTCCCATTGTTCTTCTACTTCCGGGAAGAAATGGTGAGAAAGTATTTGGCGGAAGATTACCCAGATGAGGTATAATAACTTTACGACAACTGAAGCTCAAACGAGGAGAACAGCAGTTAACTGCAGCGCAAATGAAATTCATACAGAAATTTGTTTTTGCGAATTGCTCTGCAATTTGAGGTCCAAACGATGGTAATGAAGGCTCCTTAAAGCTCAATTTAATAAAAAATTTGATGCTTGGGATGGGGCAGCATAGGCAAAAGGGGTTTGCAAAAAAAAGATAAGGTCAATATGAAGACGAGTGGACTGACAAGACAAATTTTTGTACATTAGATTTCTTCTTATGAGGTTTTTGAAAGATTTCCTCGGATTTTCTTTCAAAATTGTTGAAAAAGTAAATAAAATTCCTAAGATTTTTTTGGATTCTTGAATATTTTCAAATTACTTTTCACCAGCAATTAGTAGACAAAGAAAATATATTTTCTTAGCTTATTACCACAGGAAACCACAGGCACAGTTTTTGTATACCAGATTTTGTTTTACTAAAATTTCTCCAGATTTCCTAAAATTTACTTGGACTTTCTCTTGAATTGTCTCATGATTTCCTTTTGAAAACATTGAAAAAGTAAAGTTATCTGTAATTTCTAAGATTTCCTTGAATTTCTTAATATTTCCTTGGATATCCTCAGATTTTGTAAGATTGCCTAAGATTTTCTCAGATTTTCCTTTACTTGTACTTCAAATTTTTTCAGTGATTTCTTTCTCAGCTTATGATAAATCGACTAAAAAAAATCGACTTTAACAATTCGATTATTTGACATTGTTACTTCTTTATTAATGAACAAATAAACTTAACCATTTAATCTGTTTCGAAAAAATTTAATTATTGTAAGCCAAGGTCTCTGGTTCTAATCGGGACTGAGCAGTAAAAATTTTTAACCGTTTTGCAGCCAATGATAAACCACGGAGGTAATCTGTCATTATAATTCTACAAAAGTTAAGCTGAACTAAGTTCAGATGAAGTGCAAACTGAAGGAATTAGTTAGTAAATACAATTTTATTGCAACAGAACTGGTTACATATTTAATTTTGATGGAAGCCTTGGGAGGGAAGGCTCATCCCCCGTGGGTACGCCACTGAATTTGCGTGTAGTTTTTAGTAAAAACTTTTGCGGTTTCTAAGTATAACTTAGAGCAAAATATACTGGGTGCTGAATAAGTTAATCGAACATAGGAAATTAACATGTAAAAACTTATTTATACAAATTCCTGTTTCCCTAATTATTTTAGAGAAAAAATGAAAGACACAAAAATCAAGCAGAAACATAAACTACAAATGATAAGAGTATTAGATTTCATCTAGTTTTCACTTAAAAAGTCCAAAAATGCTTTTGAAATTGTTAAAATTTTGATTTATCGGACTGGCCATGGAAAAATTCAATAATCTCTATTTTCAAAAATAATTACCTTGGAAACTTTCATGGCCAGTCTGATAAATGAAACATTTAACAATTTTAAAAGCATTTTTGGACTTTTTAAGTAAATGCTAGATGAAATCTAATGCTCTTATTATTAGTAGTTTATATTTCTGCATTATTTTTGTGTCAATTTTTCTCTAAAATAATTAGGGAAGTAGGAAATTCCATAAATAAGTTTACCGACCTTGTAGGTTTAGGACTGATTAGTAAAACTGTCCAAAAACTTAAAATCAAATGAAAGATTTGGACAAATGTAAAGCTTATGGTTTCGGAGAGGTCAAAATATTTTAGTTTAACTAGAATCTCTTTCGCAAGCATAAATTATTATTATTATTCTAGTGAGTGATTAGTTAATGATCAATTGGATGAAAATAGGTTTAATTTATTTGTTATTTACGAAGCTCTTGATGAGAAGGCGGCTAGCCCTCATATCCAGTCTTGAAACTGGAGTTTTCTGATGTTCTACTACAACAAAAAATGATTAATAATTTTATTTTCTTGATTTAAGTTAGATATGTATACCTACCTACTCGCACATCCTAAAACTTTGTGAATTAATTGTTTTACCATTACTGTTTTAACTTTCTATATACATAAAGATTTATTAGGCATTCGGTGTGGGTACAACACCAAAAGGTTTTAAACTGATAGGCCTTTACCAACTGAGGATGTAAAATACTATTAGAGAAAAAGTATAACTTCCTTTTCTCTAAATTCAAAAATTTGCACGAAATAACGTGTCAAGTTTGTTTCTTGTCATGTACCGAGCTAAGAAATTTTCTGGATTCGAACCCAGAATTTCCGCTCTATAACTCGAGCAGTGATCACACCGATCACTACTGAGATTATTTAAGTATTACCCAAATATAATTTTTTAGAAAAAAATATTCCAATTTCGTTTTTAAATTTCAATTATGTAAGGTAAAACAATGGAAAAGAGGGCAGATAAGCAAAACAACGGAAAATTTGTTTATTTACATTTTTTGGAATAATAAGTTTAATATCTGCATGGAGAGGAATTTTTAAACATTTTCTAACCTATGCCAAATGAAAATTAAAAAAAATTATTTCAGAATTTTTTGTTGTGAATCATGCAATAATGCACAATGACAAGTTTAACTGACCTAGAAACTTGCATCCCCAAATTCGTTGCGTTTGACTGTTGTCCTTCATGGATTTGTGCCAAATTAGTTCAGCATTGTAAAACCAGTGTACAATAATACACCTACCCAACAAAGATTTTGTTGTAGGTTATTAAATTTTTTAAGTTTAATTATTTATTGCTTAACGTAGTCAAATTTAGAAAACAGATTTTATTGCTTCTCGGTGTTGCAATTTCACTGCTTATATATTTTTTAAATTTGCATCTTTTCGATTCGTTTCATGTTAAATTTATTATTCTAACCATTTTCTTTTGTTTCAGGTAAGGTAGGTCCCACGATGTTGGGCAACTATCAAGAGGGTATCGGAAAGAATATTATAATGTTGGGGAATCCCCGAAAGGTAAATATTATTGAATCGAGTCTTCTCTGTACGAATAAAAGTTTCGTGTAATTCGTACGGTACCAACTTGCACAATATGTGCCTGTTCGAAAACGAAAATAAATTACGCAATTTTTTGTTGTAAAACTAATTATTGCCCACTTGTTTAAGAAGTATCATTAGCTTATACAATGGAACTTATTAGTTGAGAATTATAATTAGACGGGTATAATAAATGCACAGATGTTTAAGAAGTACAATGTTGTAGGTGTGATTTGATTCAAATCCTCAAGGAAGTTATAAAAGTGTTTTAAATGGATGGTATAAAAATCCTAAATAAATTTAATTATAGCGTAGGTTGTGAGATATAACAATGTGCGGTTATCTTAGGGTTAATGGTAAGTTGGCAGAGCTTTTTGCGGACTGGGATTTTATTACTGAAGTCGGATTAGTTTTTTGCATTAAATTTCTCGAAGAAAAGCAGAAGATTTTCATCTGGTTAGCTTCTTCTTTACATATTATATTCCATAACCCACCATCGACAGGTGCCAAGCGATACGGAAATTAGAGGTAAACCCATTTGACTTGGGGCAATCAAATGTTGTGTGCAAATTGGTCGTCATCACGCAAGTGATCTCAGTAGCTACAAGAGGCTTTCACCGCTAATAAGTGTTATTATTATGCGCTTTTTGTTTCCGATCGTGTGTAACAAAGATTCCTTTGATCACACGGTATAATTTTGCTACTTATGTTGTTTAGAGCGTTGTTATTATTTCATGTTAGTTAGGTATATACCACGGTTGTAAATGCCCTCGCAGTATACTTGTTTGTTTTTACAGCTCTCATCTTTACAAAAGGTTGTTGCTTCTGATTATGGCATCGTAATGGCATTATCGTGTAAATTTCATACTAAAAATATTTTCTCGTTACTCCTTAATAATCCATGCTAATGCTTACCTACCTACCGATCAAGTAAAAATTTCTAGCCTGTGATTTCAACTGCAGAACATAAAAACGATTTTATCTTCTGATGTCTTATAACAGGGAACACATTAAAACTGAGGATTTAATTTTCAAAACTAATTTATCAAATTTTTTGAGAAGAACACGAATTTCGGTATGTTAATTTTACAAATCACGTGTCATTGCTTTCCTCGATCGAATCACAAAACTTGAGCACCGCAACCCTCACAGATGATTGTCAAATTTAATTCAACAAACAAATAAATTTTTTAAAAGAACTTGGAGAACTACATAGGATTGGGTTTCAAAAACACATTTATAATTTAGTTACTTCTAATAGTTTCGGTAGAGAAAAAATTAACAGTAAACTTTTGTTGCTGATTGACTAACCAGCTTCAATTGAAGGCTGCGATTGTGGTGACATCTATGCTGCAGCAACAGAATGTCCATGAAAGATTCTTTTCTGTATCACCAGATCTGAAGATAATCCTAATCTTAAAATTAAGAAAAATAATGTCATCTAAAGATATAAGTAGATTGACTATGTAGAGTGAACGAGATCTCTTTTATATAACGCTAGTTAGGTAACCTCAGCATCATCATCACCGCTTTATTGAACTAAGATTTACACTTGGGCATCCCAGAGACGTTCAATTTGGCCGACAGAGCTGGTTGTGCCACTTGAGCTACGATGCGTAGCTGCAATTAGCATCGTTTACGCTCGGGTTCGCTCGGGCATCCCAGTTATATTCAACTTGACCGACTAGGCGGCGCCACTTGCGCTAGAGTTCAAGATTTTAAGAAACAAACCTGAAGGTTTTCTTCAATTCTCTTATGAACCTTAAAGAAATCAAATTAAATCAAAAAGCTATAGGATAAATTGAACAGTATTAGACAACCGATATCCCGGGAACGATTGAACTAAAAGAACGATGGTTCGGGTAAGGAATTCTGGATAAAGGATAAAAATATCAACAATCGGTCATACAGCCTTCGTAATGTGATAAATATTTAAAAAGTTGCCCTGGGACAGTCTTTTAGTTGCCGGCTATCAGAAAATCAATATTCAAAGACTGTCTTCGGGCAACCCTGTTACTAACGAAAATAGTATAAATAGTGGCGTCTCGTCGCAGCACTATTGAGGTTACTGTTGGTAAAAAACAAGAAAAACAGGATTGTAATTGCAAGTAGGTAATCGCTGAAGAAATCTGGCGTACAAGTGAAGAAAAATCTGAGGAAATCTCAGGCAATCTTTGGAAATCCTAGAAAGTTCAAAAAATTCTATTGATGAATTATTCTTTTTTTTTCCTGTTTCTATTTTCTGAGAGGTTGGTATGACAAAGATGGGCTGGAAGAAATGAAGCAGAATAGTCTTGAAAGAAAAAGGTGAAAATTTCGCTGCATGAGGAATTGACTGGGAATGTTTGTCCGGTTTGAGGTTCTGACATGGGAAATAAACAATCAGGTGTCGAAGAACAATTCAAGCTGAAATTTAAATGATGGAAGGAGATATTGCAATAAATCAATGCCTTTCGGGCAATACTTACGAATTCGTGTTTAAAAATAGCGAATTTATATTTTTTTATCTTTTCTACTAATTAAGGATCTTACTTGGTAAATCGTGAAACCACTTCTCCATTGCAATCCAATGACTCATTTTAACAGATGATAATTTTCTACTTCTTTATGTTTGATTGATGATGTTTTTATTGGCAGCACCCAGAAGTTATTTTACTTAACTTTTCAGTTCGCTCACTTTAATAAATTTCATACGGTGTTAGTTGGCAGGTGAAAGTTGAAGTTTTCGTAATAACTCGGTGATGTGGGGTCAAATTTAGCTGTTTCATTAATTAATTTCTGATTAATGCACAGGATATTGCACAAGGAATCGATCAAAAAATTTGAGATTGTTTCTTATACCTACTACCATGTTCAATTAGGTAGTAAAGAAATTTTTCACATTTTTCCCACATTTAACGAAAAATTACAACTATGTGGTTTAATGTTGTAAAACATTGAATAGCTTGGAGGCAACAAAAAAGCGTAATTTTAATTCCAGCTGAATAAAAAAATAAAAATAGAAAGTGCGTCGGATAAAAATTACTTTTGGATTAGAAACTGAAACGGTTTGCGATGCTCAGAGTAAAATATTGCCGTTTGAAATTTGCAAATTACTCGCGTAAAAAATAAAATTGTTTTTAACATTATAATGTAGAAGAACGTAAGAAGCATTTTACACGAAATGAATGGACTGAAGAAGCGATGATGCTTTGTGGTTGCCGGAGGCAGCAGTTGTGTTGTGAACCAGGCGCCTTTTTGATTCTCACACCCGCACGCTTTCTCTCCTCATACGGATATTTAAATTATTATGGAATATCCAGCTAGTGATGATAGCACTTCATTGATGAACAAAGTTTATATTGAACAAATCAAACGATTTAAATTGATATTTTGACGTGCACCTTGATTATTAGCTAATAAATAAGAGATTAACTGCCACAACTTGCGTAATAAAATATTTATTTGAACCTCTAACTGTAATTTAGAAGGAGAAAATTACCGAAATTATTATTTACTTATTTATCGGGTTGCGTTTTAATATAAAAAAGTTTATACGGTTGTTTTTCAATTTAAGCCTGATATTTTGGTAAAACGAATTGATCGTGATAACCCTCAAGTAAAGTTCCGCATTTTTAGCTAATTTTATGATTATGTGCATGTTTTAAAGTGCGCCCGAAACGCCAGAAGGGTCCTCGAACATCCCGCAGACATGTTCTAGTTCCCAGCTTTACTTGATCACGAATCGACCTTTCGGTTATTCACTTGATTTTCCGATTGTTGTCTCTCCAAGACGTTGTTATAAAAATGTACTGTTAGTTTTTGGAGGTACACTCATTCTCGTGATTTTGGATTTCAAGTATTTAATTGTCTTCCTTTCATGACAAATCTCTTCTTCAATCACACTTTTCGTGAATATCACACTGCGCTTTGTGTTTGATTCCAAATCTTAAAATAATATACAACCTCATAATACAAAGCTAAGAAGCTTTTGCAGCAGAAATTATAAAACGCCTTCACAAAAAATCACAATCAATCATTTGTCATCAAAATTATAAACTTCATAATATGAAGAATATCAAAAATTCATTTATTGATTTTTTTTTGTTATTTTTGGATTTTTCTTTCTTATAGTAAACCAGTAGTGTGGAGTAAAGCATAAATTGACAAGCTAGGGCACGGAAAACCGTGGTTCTAAGCCTGGGTCGCCTCAGCTACATTGCTGTGATCTACAAAGATTGTTGATTTTTCTCCGACTTTTTTCTTAATTTTTTTAAAAACATCGAAATTAGTAACGCCAGTTAAAGAACCTAATACAGTGTTTCGTACATCATAATTATATTGAAGTGTACTTTTTCTGCCCTAATAATTAATAATTATACAAAGATAATTTATTTTTTGAGAATTGATTACTACACTTATCTTTTGCTTAGCTCAGTTGGTGAAATAAATACGTGTGCGACTCATTTCAAGATAAAATAAAGATCAAATCTTGTAATAACAATAAATTAAAGATTTTCAGAGAAAATTATCTTTGAATTAATTATATCTGTAAAATTAATTATTTTCCACTATAATCAATTTATTTGGAAAAGCCAAATTTTCAAAATTCAAAATAAAAAAAGCTATTCTTATATAAATCCAAATTTTTATTTTAATTTTAAATACTTTTTTAATACAAATAAGAACTTTAAATTTAAAAGATATTCGCCCATATGCAATGGTATCAATTTTGTGATAACTTTAATTATCAATTTAAATATCATAAATTTACTATTTAAATCAATTACAATTTTAAAATCTTTAATCTCAAATTTTATCACTAATCAACTAAATCAATTTAATCTTATTCAAAATTTGCATTTCAAAATTCAATTTGCAAAATTATACACAGTGCCGTAACTAGAACTTTTGGCGCCTATAGCCAACTTCAAAAAATGCGCCTTAACTTAAAGGGTGGGGGTGGGGTTTATTCTCTCTCTCCAAAGAGGGGTCCGGGGTTTCCACGGAAATTTTTTTTTGAATTTGGTGCAAAATGGCGAATTTTGAGACTCTTTTTTTTTAATTCTCAGTTAAAATATATTAAATTTAAAAAAACTGATTATATAGTTTTATCAACAAGAAAATATAAATTAGGCCAAATCACCAATTTTTAATTTGAACTTTTGAATTTCGGCGCCTTTATTTAAACGGCACCTTTATTAAAATGACGCCTATATTAAATACAATATTTATAATTTAAATTTTTGAATTTCGGCGCCTTCATTCAAAAGGCGCCTATGGCCGGGGCCATATTGGCCATACCCTAGTTACGGCACTGAGTAACGCGCACGATTGGATCGACAAGATTCAAATTCAAATTATGATAGATTAAAACCTACCTTTTTGTGTTCATTTTCCAGCTGAACTACTTGTAGTGTCACGGTGGTCAGAGGAATTTGATTTTGACGACTTTTGGTCAAAATCCTCTTTTTTCCGTTGTAATAAAATCGATATTGGAAGAAACAAGCTGCGCCCTTCAGGCCATGCAACGTCCCTGTACCTTCACCTTTAGCATTTTATAAAATCTTGCGGAATTTCAATTTTATAGCTCGAATAAAATATTATTCGTGTTTGCATCATAACTTTTATTATAAAATGAACCATGTAACACATTGTCAAGAGTTAATTTTATAAGGAAAAGTCCCAATAAAACCATCAAGTGCAGTTGTAAACCTATCAAAAAATAGCTTCCTGTCAATTTCTACACAAAAATTTACCCCAATAAAACCACAATGGTGTCATTGTTGAGCATTGTAGTATTTTGACTTCTATAACTTCTCACTAAATAGACGAAATGAAAGCATTACAATTGTGGTTGCACTTGTGGTAGGTATAATAGAAAAAATAGAGTCAGGTGAGATATGGCTCCTTAAAATCGGAGTGTGACGATGGGAAATTTAAAATTTTAGGAAGCAACTTTCCTTTTTGCGAAATTATTAAAAAAAAGCAAATTCTGCATGGTTAAGAAAACAGTGTTGTGCTTCCATGGGAAAAAATGAATTTTTTCCCGCGTTTCCTACGTCAATAGTTCGCCTTCTTTCATGTTTTATTAATAAAGATAAACGCTTGAATATTTAATGACAAAAAAAAATTAGTAAAGATCAAGTAGAAAGAGGTAATTACTAGTTTCATGTACTTAGATTGTTATGATATTAAAATTAATATTTCCGATCGAGTTTGCATGGGCGTAGAGGTGGGTAGGTGCACAATAGAATCTTTATAGGCGCGACTATCACGACATATCGCGACCAACCGATAAATTGACGTTACCTGTCAAAACGGCGACGAATTGTGTGTATGATTTGCATTTTAAACACAATTTCAAGTTGTACTTCATTTACAATGACGTGGTAATTATGCCCATTACCAATTCAAACATCAGGAAGACATTAACAACTTATTTTTCAAAACTCGAACCATTCAAATGTTCTTCCTCATTTTTCAATATCTAAAGAATTACAAAAAACGATGGGGAGTTTCTCCACCACTGAAAGTATCATTAAATTACGAACCAGGAAATAAGCGAAATGTAATTCATCAGTGGTAATACTTTTCCATTTATCATATCCTGGTGTGCGCATCTTCACTTACAGAAGTTAAATTATTCATCGTTTTGAAAAATACCGATATAAAATGATATAAATCTTTTATAAATGATTTTTATCTCACAATATAAATGATACAAAAGTTGTAGTGAACTAACTGAAAGCATCCAACCCATCATGCTAACATATTTTCAATCACCTTTGAACTTTTACTACTTTTTATGATTAATTGTTATTGTGAATTTATACATTATTATTTAATTAACACGAAGTTACATGATTTAAACAGGATTTGGGCTTGGTTTCTGTAAAATGAATAATACCAATGTTCCATGTATGATGTTTCATGTGAGAGTGTCTTAACGAAAAAATTAACTAAGTATGGGGTGGATGTCCTGAGATGGCGCTATAGAGTACAGATGATCATTGATCAGGTACTTCAAATACACCAATAACTTAAACGTTCAAATTTTAATTTACAAAAAACTGCATAATTATATTAATAATAATTTGTCTCAAAAGTGGTACAACAATTCAAGTTAGAATTAATTATTATCAAAGTTTGTCCATTTATTTATTTAAAAAAATTATCGAAAACCGAGCAAAGCAGGGTACCAAAGTTAAAGGCGTAATTTCAGAAAAACATGATTGCCTTCTTTTTTGCCTTTGGACCCCATTTGGACGAAATGTTTTCTCTGCCTGCCCTCTAGAACGCAGTACGCCACTGACAAAAGCACAATTTCAAATATTGGTGCAATATTGACATCTAATATTGGCCAATATAGTTTTGTTACTTTTTTGATATTATATTGCTACAATTTATATTTTTTTTGTAAATAAAAAGAATAGGACTATATGCAGTTTCTGAAATATTTATTATCAAAATATCAAAAAAAAAAAAAATTAACAAAGATAGAATAACAGATGGTCTGATTTTTAAGTGAGTTGTTATCTGCCAAGTAGCATTTTGATGCTAAAAAGCAGCTGCCAATTTCAATAGCTGTTTTTTTTATTTAAATTTAAAGCTAATGTGCCAGCGGTGATCAATTTAGAAAAATAGCTGCAAATTAGCTATTTATTAGCTCTTAAAAATAGCTTGCTGACGGCAAGCTGCAAAGATGCGCTAAAACACGCTAAATAGCTATTAAAAATTGCTTTCTGGCATCAAGTTGCAAAGATGCGCTAATAATGCGCTAAACAGCTATTGAAAATTGCTTGCTGGCAGCAAGCTGAAATGACGATAATAGCATTCAAGAATAGCTAGAATAGCTAAATTGGTGTTGACCTATAACATTAAATAAAAAAAAAAATATTGTCTTCTTTTTCTTTTTTTTTTGTAATCTATATTCCAATATTAAAAAATTTATATTTGATTTTTAAATTTAATTTAAAAAATGTATTTTAAGAAACTTACGTAAAGAGAACGTTGGACCCCCTCCCCAAATATAACAATATGTTGTAATAAAAGACTAATGTAACTTATATATTATTTGAATTTAAAATTATTTTCCGCATTTTCATTATGTTGGTAACTGTTGATAAACAGTTGACTGTTAATTCATGGATTTTTCCTGACCAAATTTGAAAAATTATAAATTCCTTATCTTCTCCAAGTATTCTAAAAAAGTGGAAGTCCTGTGATATCTACTGGAGGGTGTTCCACACCTCCCAGACCCCCCGGTTTACAATTTTACCAACCGAAAAATATAAGAAACTAACTAAGATTAGGACTAATCGGGAAATTTGAATTTTTAAATAAAAACTTTGCAAAGCATATTTATTTAATTACCTTACTACTCATGGAGTTTAGCAGCAACTTTCTGTGTTACTTTGAAAGTGAATTATAAAAATAAAGAGCCAAAATTTTAAACCGGGGGGTCTGGGGGGTGCGGTTCATATCACAGGATTTCCACTCTTAGCTAAATAACAGCGCTATTAGCTAGCTAAATAGCGAGTTTTTAGCTAGCTAAAATCGCACTAATAGCTGTCTGGCAGCAAGCAAATTGCTTTTAACTAGCTAGCTATTTGCTTAAAAATAGTAAGCCATTTTAGCAATATTTCTGCAATAAGGATGCAATTTAAACGCTATTTTGCTGCGGCAGGCAGCGGCGATGCTGCCAAATATAACTAATAAGCTGCTATTTAGCTATTTTTTACAGTTTTTCTTTTGAACACAATTTCTCAGATATTGGGGGGTATTCCATACCCCCCAAACCGCCCGGTTTAAAAGACCAAAAGTTTGTGTGCATGTCGTGTGACTGATTTTATTAAATAGGAAGTTTTCTCTCTTTCACAATAATTAATATAAATATTACTTGTATGTTGGGAAGGTACGCATAAGGGGGTTTGGGGGATTGGAGTACTCTCCTAGAATACACGATATTGAATTAAAATTATAATTTCAATTATTTTTGGGGGGGATTTTAACAAACAATGACTTTTTTTTTAGCTCAACGTCGTTTACCTCCGACACTGGTTTTGTCAATTAATTTTGGGCGCTAATTGTCATTTTGGGTGCTAAGCCCCTCCTAGTTGCATTTATGCCGAACGCTGCCACTTCGGTCAGTGGCGTCGCGTCAAGAAAACATATAGCTGTAAATCTACAATAATATTGCATCTGCATACCGAGAGAGCGGTATCAAACGAGCTTTCTTACTATTAACTTGCTTTATATAAACATTCCATGATTTTTAAGAAACTCTTTTTGATTTAATTAAAAAGTATTCAATAATTAGTATATTTGTGCGTGGACTATGATATATTCCGTATTTTACTTTAAAATGCTTTTGATTCACAATAATATTTTCAAATATGCACATACATAATGAGCCATATTTTCACACGTAACACACCTACGATTGGTTTATTTAAAATTACTAGGTTACAGGAGAGCTACGTATACGGCCTTCAGGCCGCACAACCTGAGCAATATAATTTAAAAATCAAAGAATTCTAGTACTTTTTCATTCAGTGATTGATGAATTCTTGCACATGAAAGCAGCTAATATATTTTTTATTATTTTTAAAAAGCCTTAACAATTACCTGTCACACTCCTTGTGACAGGTTCTTGGCAGATAGCCGCGTCAGGTCCCTGGAAGCAGGAGGAGGAAAAGAAATAATAATAAAGGTTTAGATAAATAAAGCCAGCTTTACATAAAAATGCAAATAAATAGTATATCATGACGTATTTCAGTAAATTTCATTATTTACAAATATGCTAGCACTAGAAAAGCAGCAACTAAATAATTATTAAAAAATTTTTTTTTATTAATTTGATGAATAATAATAGTTGACTTTTAGGTTTTTTTAAACAATTTTATTGTCAGACGTTTCGGGTCAATTATTTCGGAAAATAACAATTTCACAAAACAATAATTAGTTATCAAAGTCAGTATATTTATAGCCTTGAAATTGGGTCAATTAAAAATGAGCCGAAACGTCGCGTCGGACAATAAAATTGTTTTAAAAGACCTAGAATTCAACTATTCTTTATCCAATAAATAATTATTTCTTATTATTAATTAAGTAATATCGATCGAAATTAAAAATAAGAGTAATCAACACTTAAAAATAAACAAATGGCAACGATTTTTAAGAGGAAATAGCGATTTATGTAACTAGTGGCGAAAGTAACTATTTTCTCGCTTACTTCATAAAATATGATTTCCTGATTGCTTCTCGAATAAGCCAATAAGCGTTTTAGCTAGTATTTAAAATGTAAAAATCTTAATCTTTTCATTTTGTTAAATTTATTCTAAATTTTATTTTAATGTTAACGTATTTTAATAGATTTTTGAAAGTATTCATCATTGATCGATGAAAGCCAGGAGCAAATCAGAATCTTCACGATGGAATTGATTAACTGGAATTATACAGAAGAAAATGAATAAAATTACAAATAACATTTGACTAATTGTAATTTTTAAATCACGCATTAGTTAATTATAGGTCGACTACTTTGTATATGGTATATCTATGTCTACTACTACTAGTTTAAACATTTAACCAGTAATTAAGTTAACTATCAGTTTGTTAGTTTGTCGGTTCAGTTACATTTTGTGGGCTGGTATTTCCGAATGAAGGTTTGAAACTAACCTTCAGGACTTAATAACACAGTAGCTCAAATTTTATGTGTTTCCGCGATTATGACGACCTGAAGGTTAATTTACCTTTTGGCTGTTAATTTGCGGGTTAGTTTTATTGCTTTTATATTTTTCGACAATTTATTGTTGGGTGCTTGTCTAAAATTGTTAAAGGGTGACCGTTAAAAGTAATCTTGAGCGCTTAAATATTACAACCAGAGTATAATAATATATTTTCAAAATATACTTTTGTAGTTTGGGCCTCCCGCAGTTAAATGTTTGCTATTTAATACAATTTCTATCAAGATCTGTCTTTTCATATTTCCTTTTGACAAGAGGCGGATACCAACGTTTTTCTTAGACATTAGTTACGCCGGTCAGAGTAACAAAAAGTCGAGCGAATTTTAAGTTGTTTTTGACACATTTTAAATTTCGGTAGCAGACCTTAACTTTCCAAATGGTGGTTTTACATTAAAAGAGGAAGCAGGTAATAATTTAAAATGCTTTCTAGGATACCCATATTTACCATCAAAAGCGTAGCGGCATATCATTGTCGAAAACCACAAAATCCGAACAATTTTCAGAATTAAACGAGATTTAAAATTACACGCCTTTTCATTTTTGTGGCCGATGGGTTGTATAAATGTAGTTAACTTCCGACGTTTATAACTTCTAATGAGAAATGTTTTTAATTATTTTACTCTATGAAAATATCTTATTAAGATACCAAGAATGTCGGTGTTGTTAATTATCTTTAAAACATTTTTTTTGACATCTGACCCCTCATAACATCAAGTGCCTAAATGAACGTTGCATAATTTGATGAACATCATTAACAGTTTCAAACTTATAATTACTTCAAAAAAAGTAATACCTAGATTCCGTCATTAAATTACAATTATTCTTTTCTATTTTTGGAAAATTAAATCAAACCAAATTTTCTGTAGATACCTACCTGCTTCCACTTTTTATTTTATTTTTTCCTAAGCTTGGTCGAAAAAAAATTTAATTTGCTACTCAATTAATTACTTGCGCAAGTAATTATGAATATAAATAAGAGATTATAACGGTTAATGACTCTATCGAGGAAAACAAACTGCGGTAGACTCTAAAATTGGTTCAATCATCGATTTTTAATTGATATATCAAAGAGTGACTTGCACTATTTGCACTTGTTAATTATTTTATAACCATCAAAGAATCAATTTTCGAGAGAACGTTAACCACCAAGTTAAAAATCAATTTTTTTTGTTTATACGCGAATCATCAAACAATTTAACGACGAGGTGGTGTTGTAAAATTAATTGTGTTTACTTTTCTTATTAAGCCTGGAAAACAACTTTGTTATTGAAAAGTTTGCGAAACGTTTAAAATATCAGATTCTTGACCACCAGCTTTGCAGTATTTGCATGAAAATAGAAGAAGCTTTTAACCAATTTGTCTAAATTACTGCTCGTTACATAAAGGAGAACGTGCAGACATGTATTTTTACATTTTTGAACAAAGCAAATTATTGGGATATATCATCCAGAAGCGGACTACCCACAAAGTTTTTCGTGAATTTAGTCAAAAAGACACAGATTTTGGAGCAATAACCTGTCATCCATCCAGATTGTGTTGCCAGCACCTTGTAAGGAAGACATATTTGGAAAGCTCTGGTATACTTTATTATTTATAGTTACTGGAATTCGATTTAAAATTGTAACATTGTATCTTCTTCTCTTGAGTTGGATTCCATCACAAAGAAATTGTGGTTTAGGTGTTTTCTTTTCATTTAAAGGACAAGTTCGGTGGTGAATAATATAATAGAAATTTTGACACTCGCTATCCGTGACTAACGACTACTGAATACACTATAACCCTACATTAAAATCATTCTCGGAACGATAACGTGGAAACGAAATAGAAATTTTGGCAATCACACTTGCTAGGCCATCATAATATATCACATTTAGTTCCAGTGACCGGAAAAAATAGTCAAAAGAATTAGAAATTTGGACCATCATGGGCCGATCGTTAGAATCCACATTAGGAACCACTGTTTTAAACCATAATTTGGTATTTATATCAAGGTGTGTTATTTTTCCAACTATTATAAAAGCAATAAAACCTAAAATTTGTTGAAATCATGCGCCATAAACGAATACTTTATTTATATTGCTACCACAAACTTGACTAACCGACCATTCTAAATTGGATATTTTGGAAGAAACTAATTTAATGTCGATTAAATTGAGTCAGTTTACCTAAGCTGCATTTAGCAATAAAATATATAGTTAGAAGGCCATTAAAATAAAACTCAAAACAGCGGGTAAGCGCCGCCGCCACTTTAAGTTTTTTTATCGAAATAAGTTGGATCCGGCAGGTAAAAATATTTCAAAATTGTTTACATTACCATCCGATAATTAAAATTTTCATATTTTCAATTTAATTAAAGAATTTCTGACACATGTGCCCACGATAGTGTTTTGTTTAGAATTTATTGGAAAATAAACAGAGATGGTACCATCACCGACTGCCAAACTAGACGATTAAAAGTAAAAATTTAAGTTTCACTTTTAGGTAGTTAATCTTGGTCGAAATGTCTTAATGACTAAGCTTCTTGTTAATATCAATATTAGTGATATTGACAGCTAATATAAAAATTAACTGTTTTGATGATCTTATTAATGAGCTCTCGAATAAAGTAATGAAAATTAAGTAGGTAGTTCAAAATAATACCATCTTCTTAATTTGTTTCAAACTTCCAATATCGCAGTACCATGACTTGCCATTTCGTAATTTTTTGTTTGGGTTGTTGATATAATACGAATATGAAAGTAATTTTTGAAAGCCTTGGATGTATGCTTGGGGGAAAGAGGTTAAAAAAGTTCTCTAGAAGGAAGCTCGATTTACCTGAACCTGGTGGTAGTTTAGTCCAAACTATGTAGTCTAATGTTGAATAAAAATTAAAATATTGTTGTTATAATATTAAAAATATACTGCAAAGAAAATAAATCCGGCCCTGAATTGCTGTATATATTGCAATGATTTCCTCCTATAATTGGGATTGTAATAAAATTCAATGCAATTATTAATATTTAATTATAATTAATTATTAATTTTATAATAATTCTTTCAAATTTATTCAAGATTCCCTTACTTTGCGTAAGTTATAAAATTCCCTCTTTCAAATTTGGTAAAATTTGTGAATAGTTGGCAAAACCGGATTTTTTCTCAAATTTCTCACATTGCAGGAAATCCATAAATCAATGGAATTCTTAAGAAATGTGGAAAAACTAAAAAAAAAAGTCAACGTCAACTGAGGAGTGTTCACCTTTTTTCTTCTTTCATTTTATGATTAATTTTTTAAACAAAATAATCGTATGGCGTCAATTCAAATTTACCTAACGCGGAAACAGAGAAAAAAATTTTAATTCAATACTTAACAGTAATAATAAATTAATTATTGAAATGTAAATAAAATAACAGTTGTTTTTTGTCCAATAAATGACAGTTTAACGTCTGTATTATATTGCTCGTTGTTTTTTTACTTCAATCTCTGGTGATTTACATTAATTTTACATTTCAGAAGTGCATATATATTTTAAAATTCTCCTGAAATTACAAACATCAATATCAAATGTCTGTCGTTTTTTCAGAAAGATTACGGAAGAGTGTCGAGTCAGTGCGGCCTTCAGGCCGCACAAACTGGTATAATATCATTATATTTTGTTCGTTTTTTTTGGTTTTGAACGTTTTATATTTACTGTATAGCATACATAGTTACTACATATTTTCAAATTATAAAAATTTTCAAATGAATTTTCCAGAAAAAAGCAGTCCTACTTACTTTAAAAGTTCTGTCCGACTAAGATTGAAGTTTTCAAATATTTAATTTTACTAAATGGTAGTTGGGAAAGTAAATTTTCAAATTTCTATTTATTTTTTTATCTCCAAATTTTGCTTTTATTAATTTTCCATACATGGAAACGCTAAATTAAAAGTTTACTCGCCCATATGTATCAGTATTAAACTTGACCATCCAAAGTAATTACCTATAATTAATGTTTCAATTTACTAATTAAAAAAATCAATTAGGAGAAATAATCCAATCTCATTCAAAATTGCCGACATGCAATTTTGTTCAGCCGCTTAGGCTATTATTTTGTCAGTAAGAACCTGGTTTCTAACAATATTTAGCGCAAAGTTAACCAATTCGCGACAAAATCATATTTTCAAAATTTACAAAATTAAAAAGTTTTTAATTATAAATATTAAATTGAAAAAATATTTTAAAATATATTGAATTTAATGTTTTAACTTATAGAAACTTTTCTAGTTCATTTGAAAGATCGCTAGTTACATATCTAACGATCACCAGTGACGGCTGATACGGGGAGGGCAATAAGGCACCGCTCTCTACAGTGCCGCATAAACCATGGGTGCAATGGAGCCGGCACCCAGCGCCAAAATTGTGCGTTATTTGAAAAATTAAATTTTGAAAAAAAGAAATATCTGAACGGCGGGCGCCATATCAAATCAAAAACTCTCAAAACGTTAACCACGAAGTCACGTATTGTGATTTAATTAATATTTTTTTGATTTAAGTGGTAAAGTAAAGTTACAAATGAAGGAATGAGCACTGGTCTGCAAATAAAAACATTTGTTTGAGTCAGAGCCGGATTAAGGATATGCGAGGCCCAGGGCTAACTTTTTTTGGAGGCCCCTTGGTGTTGCACGTTTCAATAGAATCCGCTGCAGGCAAAATATTTTTGATATTTGAAGGTCAACCGCGCTTAGATTAAATGTAAAATTTTGTGTAAATATAAATAACTTTGGCGATTTCAATTTGGTTGCTTTAATTTTTTTGAGGACCCTAAAAAATTGGAGGCACGAGGCTGCAACCCCTTCAGCCCCCCCTTAATCCGACTCTGGTTTGAGTCCTGATATCATTCCTGCTGATTCTCATGTAAAATGACTTAACGAATCCGAATAAGACCCCCGCTTTCCCTCATCACCTACCATTTTCGGGGAATGCCCCCCCCCCCATATATTTTCATCACTTTTAGATAATTTAGAGTTGAAAAGTTAATATTTGTAGCAAGAAAGCTGATTTGGGTGGTGATTTGTCCCTTTTAAATTGTAAGAAACATCATTGAAAATTATAGACTTTTCCGGGTATTTGCTCAAATTTTTCACTTATTTTCTACATATTCCACCTTCTAGTCTTCCTCATCCTCCTCCAAACACCCCCAAATAATAAGAATTTTGGTTTTTGTTGATTATGCGCGATTTACATTAAACCAACGCCTCCACACGGAGTAATATTAAGTTAATCAAATACGTATAGTTGGTATAGAAAGTCTTGTTTAAAACCAAACGTTTGCATTCTTTTATAGTATTTTTTTAGTATTTTATTTTGTGAATTATTATTTCACCGCGGTTTTACGATAAAATAATTTAGAATTAAACTCAAAACACATTAATAGTACGTATTAGAGCCGCCATGTTCTTGATATTCTTGATTTTGTTAGCTCCGATGTAAAATTGAATTTAATTTGGAATAAATGAAAAAATAGAAGTTGTTTTTAATTAACTATTGGAAATTGGAAATTAATGTTGCTAACTATTGTTAAAGATAAAGCTCTCAATTGGAAGAACTTATTAATGGAACGCCAGCTAGGGCGGCACCAAATTTCTGATTTTGCTTTCGATTTTTTTAACTGCGTTATAGTTTAAAGGTTCAATAAATTTACGAATTATTTTATCTTCTTGGTTTAACAAGAGGAATAGTGTCAGTGAGAATCTTCACTAGAGTCAAAATTGCGAAATTTAGTTTTATTAGTTATTGAAATTGCGAATGAGTGGATGACTGTTTGTTTCGAAGAATAATTTGGAAACCGTATTCTATACAACTAATATGTAGGGATCGGATTTTTAGGCATTTGCGTACAGGCACGTGAAAAATTTTAAAAGGGGGACCTGTTTTACTCCTTTCCGAGTCGTTTTATGTAGTTTTTATTTTGCCTATAAATGCATATTTTGTGCTTAAGTACATATTTGGCTGTTTATTGCCTATAAAGGCATATTTGATTATTATTGGCATATATTTTGCATATTTTGCAAATTAAATAGTAAAAATTTTGTTTTTGCAACGGTTTGAAACGATTTAAGTGTTTTTTTGTTTTGAAATAACTGTTTAAAATATTGCAACAATCAATTAACTTGTGCATACGTCTGACACCTTCAAACCGTTACATCAATATTTGTTACGCTCTGTATTATATTACATATTATTGGAGTTTTTAAGAGTTTTAAGAAACATTTTCAGCTTTACCGGTCAAGAATAATAGAAAATAAATAAATAAAATATTGAAAAACTGAAAATGAGCCTCATCCTCAAAAACTTTAATTTCAAAAATATTCCTTGAGACGTCGTATTTCTAAATATCTATTGAATCTTATTTTACTTTTACAAATGTCCAAAGCTAAAGAAAGTTTGGATACAAATTTAAAAAATCAAAAGAACAAAAAATAAAAAAATAGTTTATTATTATTTTATTTCTAAAGATTCAACACCAACTAAACTTTCAAGAGAAGTAGTTAATTCATTACTTGCACTTATTGCAATAGAGCGGTTTTGAGGCATTTTAAAACTTTTTAGCGCATATTTAAGTGCTTATTTTGAAGTTTTTAGAGCATATTTGCCTGCCCATTTTCAAGCTTTTTAGTGCCTATAAATCCGGACCCTACTATATGTAAATGTAACATGAATTTAAGTCGTCAAATAACCATCTAGCAACCGAGATTTTTTGTAAGACACAAAATTTGATTTTGATTCTATATTAGTACAAGTCTCGTGCGAATTTATTTCACTGACTGAGCTAAGTAAAGAAAAGTAGAGTTAAATTTTAAGATTCCTCATACTTTAATTGCCTTCGTACAGTCTCCTTCTCAACCTAGGGAATTGGAAAATTATTGTTCATAAGACTGTCATCGTGTAATTTTTTCAATTTAGTCATGAAACTCTTGGTACTGTTAACTCTGAAAATGACATTTTGGTTAGAAATAATTCAGGATTTCTTCACTGTTTTCTATTTCGATATTTTAACCGCAAAATAAACGATGCTAATAAATGGACATAAAGCTGAATGCTGGTGGTTGGATTTCGTAGTATTTCCAATAAGAATATTTTCGATAAATTTAGTTATTTTTGGATGAATACAGTTTGCTTACCGTTTGATCGAATCGGCAATTAAATTTAAAAGTACCTGAAACTGTTTAGAACGATCGAGTAGTAATAACAGATAATAAATACACACAATTAATCTTAGTCAGAATACTGTGCGAACCAGGTCAGTTTGGTTAAAATATTTAAGACACGCAGATTGGAGATCGAATCGAATAGTGAGTTTCAAAGAGAGTTTGTATTTGACCGCCGATGTAATTTCCTTTTTTATTCTTTATACTTTTATTGTTGCATCAATATAATCTATTCATGATGACCAAATATAATAAAGCTCTTTACGATTGTGTGTATAATCAAACGGTTATAAATTTTTATAACCAAATTTTTAATCGATTGCCTTAAAGATACTTATTAGAAAAATTTGCATAATAATTGTTTATCGTTTTATTGGGTTTTCAAGTTGCGTCATTTGGAACAGGACAAAAATTTAACAATTATTTCCAGGCTTTGATTGTTGGCGCGTGTCACACCGCTATCTAGTGGTCGATTACCTTAATAAAAAAATTCAAATCAATTTTACTGTAAAATTAATCAACTTCGACCGTCCATTTTTTAGGCATCTTCATTAAAATTTTGACAGTCGCCTTTGCGTCACCTTAAACGTTCATTTAAGCATTTATATGATGAGGTTCCTCCGTGGCGAGGTTTCTTTCTAACGCTAATTAGTTGTAAGGTATTAATATTATATGGAGGAAGAAAACACTTATAGTGTGTGATACACAATGAAGAGCTCTTCATTACCGCTCACACAAGCGCTCGTCCGTATTGAACGAACTGTCTATTAAATCTATTGTTGTTAAATTAAGAAAATTAAACTTATTTTTGTATAATTAATTGTGTTCCATATGAATGCTTGGAATGGCTCGAAGATTCTGTGGGTAGATATAACGAGAGATCGCAGCATGCACAGGTTAGAGCTGTCTTTAATTCACCGTGTAAACTACAGGCACCTATTGTGCCATCTGTTATTATTAATGATTCTGTAACAGCTTGTATTTAGCTCTCAGTGCCACATACTCTTTATTTTTTTAATCCCTTTTTGACTCTTTGCACACATACCTAATATTGATGAATCGATATTGAGACTGGTTTCTGTTCGACAGGATGTTTTTCATGTACATCGACTCTTAAACTCATGTTTCATGTCGATTTAACACTTGCAGAAGTTAATTATTATTGCACAATGCATAATCTATAAAATGCCATTCTCGTAAATTTTAATTTATCTGATGGGAAAAATCCATCTGCCATTTATCTATTTGGGGTCTTTGGGAAATCTCGAAGACGGTAGCTCGAAACCACCCCAAGACTCCTACTTCTGTCACATAAATTGCACATCGACATTAAAACTTTGTCATGCGATACTTTATTTTAGAAGTGGTTTGCGGTATCTCCAAATGGGAGAAAGGCAAAAAAAGACCAAAAAACTTGTACAATTCTATTAGTAATCAATTTTATACACCAAGTCCCCTAGTCTAAATTGTAAACGATCCCGAGTCGTTTCGATGTTATCAGGAACAAGTGTGAGTGAAGTATGACCACCCATGATTATGGCAAGAAATTAGTGAGCTTTTTAAGCTCAGAGTGGGGCCCTCAATTAACACGCTTAGAAGGAGGAAACAAGAGTTTGTCAAATGCAATGATTTGGATGCAACAGAGATAGATAGAAATCTTAATCGGAGAAATCTTCGAATGTCTTGTTTAATTTATCGGTCGTGTTCTCGCGACATCGGACTAATTGGGGGACAGATTACAGGTGAGAATTATTGGTCGGGTAAACACGATTTTTTTAAAACTGAAAATTCTGGCTTAAATTATTGCGAAGGGTTTGAATTTATTTGAATAATTAATTGAAATGTTATGTTGTACCTCTCCGATATCGTAGGTGATATAGTTTTGGGGTGTAAATTTTTTTAATTCATTAAATTAAGTTCGTGTTGTTGGAATTAATTTTAGATCCCTATCGAAATGTGTTTAGTTAAATGTTGATTAAAGTGCTAGTCATCGAAACTGTCAAATTCTGAAGATGGTAATAAAGGCACCTGGAAATCAAACAATGGTTTAGTGGTCAGACTGAATGGGCGCATTTTTGAAACAGTGTGATACCGGCCCATTAATAGAACCGCGGGTCTAAGAGGGTAGATTCACTAAATACCCGTATTGTTATCGAGTGGACTTGATGTTTGATTATATGATTATCGATGGCAGGTGTTCAAATTCCGTGCATACTCCCGATGATTGATTGAATTTTTATTCCTATTGTATTCCTGCGATACCAATTGTTGTATTTAAAGGTGTTAATGTTGCTTGATACTATTAATCTTAAATCCTAATGTCCGTGATTATCTCTTTTATTCAAATTTATCGACACAATTGTAAAAAATGGAAATATAGTAAATATTGGCCTTTATGAATAACAAAAACCGGTATCTTCTATTTTTGGCTGTGATCTATTATTGTCTTCATGTTTTAAACATTAGGCATCCATTTAACTTTTTTATGTGCTCCCAATATGAAGGATTTTACACGTTTGGTCAAAACACAGGTACGAAATGATAAAAAACAAGTTTTTTTTTTCTAGAAACCGCAAATTTTGCACAAATTTTCAAACCGAAATGTGATACTTGCAACATTCGGTAATTTATGAAACGACAACTTCGACAAGAATTTTATAAATCTCGAAACGATTTTGCTTTTTTTAACTTTCAAAAATCAAAAATTGTTTTATGTTCACTGGTTTCATTATAAATTAATCTTATCTTGAAAATAATTCGGGTATGAAATTTAAATGTCACTTCAATTTGTTAAGATCTTCTTACGATCACTTTTACAATCTAGTGCAATTAAAATCTGTTCATAATTTTCAACGTTCAATCTTCAATTTTCAAGAAGTTGAAAAAAATCATTTCATTTATTATTTTTATAATTCAGATTTTTTGTTCCGAAGCGGGAAATGAAACTCATTCTTATAAAAAATAACTGATTCTTCGACTCTTGAACCTAACGCATTAAATATGACCCTATATTCTGTTCGACTAAATGATGATTTTCGACAAATTCGAGAAAATCCGCAGTTTTAAGTACTCTAGAGGGTATTCCATACCCCATATATTTCAATATAGGACTTTTTGGGTCTTTAAATTGACTATTAACAATATATTAATAAAAAAACAAAATTTACAGTTTCTATAAAATATAAACGAAAATGGTAACTTGTACCCTAGACAAACATAAAATTAAACATATTTAAAAACCTTGCCAATAGAGGCCTTATTTTACTAAGGTAGGATAATATGGCCTATTGGCTTTAACATGCATAAATAATAAAATTATTCGTAATATTATTTAGCATTTGAAATCAATAAACACAATTTTTAAAAATGAATTTATTACAACGCTTCGGAGCACTCAAAATCATCGATTTCTGACCACGCGGCTCGTTTAGGAGACATCGGGCTCGAAGTACTATAAATAACGCTCCATCCCCCATCATTTAGTAAGTAATAAATATGCCTACTAATTATTTACATTCGTAATATCTCAAAAGTAGGTACTGTAAAATACATTATAAAGCAAACAAACTTTGATACAAAAAATAAGACTTTGGTTAAATTTAGTAGGCCTTAAAACCCGCCGCCCACGTTATGTAAGAAAAACAAAATAAAAAATATTCGGACCACGATACGATATCCAAATTTTTAAGATCATCGAAGCATGTATTTATAAAGATAAAAATTTAATTTTATATAGCTAACTGTAATATTACAAAAAATATTTGGGGCTGCACGGTCTCATTTTATGATAAATGATGTAACACTGGGAGCTAGAAACGGGATATTCAGCTCCCGCAAAATTTTAACAACTTCTACATGCAATAGGTGTCTGTTAGTGTGGTATTGAGCGAGGGCGGTTATTTTAAGTACGATTTTTGTTACTTAGGCCTTGTTACCCCCGGGTACCTTATTTAAATAATGGCTACTTCGTTTATAAACCCCATATAAGGGTTAGTTTTAGTTTTCCACAAAGCTAAATCCGTCACTGCAAATAAATATCTATATAATCTATAAAATAAATAGAAAATATGTATTTAGAAGTTATGTTTTAATAATATACTATAAATAATATAAAAAATATACTATTAATAGTTGCATTCATCATAAATGAAAAAATCATAAGAATTATGAATTTGTTCATTAATATCAATTTAACGATTTCATTTTGCATAAAGGGGCCATCTACGCTAGCAATATTTTCGGTGAAAGCCATAGTGGATGATCTGAAGAGAAAAATGTCTTTGCCATGCATTTGACAACATTTTTGGATCAACAGCTATTTTTTTAAACCAAATTTGGGAAAAAGTTTTCTAGAGTTTTTAATGGAAAGCTATGAAGTGACAATTAAATATTAGTTAACTAAATTGCCAAGATTGTGCGGCCTGAGGCCGCACTGACTCATCTCAAGATTTTGGAATAAGACAATATAATATATAAAAACTCAGTAATGCACCTGCAATTGTTAAATTTTTTTTGCCAACTTTGAAATAACTGGTAGTTCTGGGATGTTATGGACCGAGAAGTCCGCACAACCCATGGGAAATCTGTCTGTCTGTCTGTCTTATCGGTTCATTTTAAGTCACCAAGTTAAATATATGTGGAGGTTTCGGGGGATGTTTATTCAAACATTAAAAGGTCAGAGCAGCCAACAGGTCATCGGACCTTCAAATAGTTACCTACTTAATAACGAGGGGCGAGTCACAAAGTAAATTTCTGAAAGATTTTCCCGGATTGGTTTTTTAATTACCTTAAGATTTCCTTTCGAAAACGTTGACAAAAATCGAAAAAACAATAACATTCCTAAGATTTCCCAAGATTCCTTTTAAATTTCTCTGAATTTCCTCAGATTTCCCATCCCTTGTAGACCAGATTTCCCTAGAGATTTACACCACGCTTAATAATGAGTTGTAAAAAATAAAAAATTGCAATTTTTTTTATTTTGCGCTGTATTTGAAGAAAATCCACTAATTAGGTAGAAATAAATTGTTTTCTTAAGATTAAGGATAAACATAACTTTGATTCTCTCATTGTTTTCTTCTTTTTCTTTGAAATGAATATTATAATATACAATTTATAAACTAATTAAATAAATCCCTTGTATATTTCAAAATTAATATTCAATTAATATTTTAATTAATTGAAAAATAAATTTAAATTGTTAGTAAAATAGTAAAATAGTAAAAATAGTAAAATATGCAAATTCCTGCTTGCCTAATTATTGTAGACAAAAAATGAAAGACACAAAAATAATGCAGAAATATAAACTACGAATGACAAGAGTATTAGATTTCATTTAGCTTTTACTTAAAATGTCAAAAAATGCTTTTGAAGTTGTTAAAAGTTTCGTTTATCGGACTGGCCATAAAAGTTTCCATGGTAATTATTTTGGAAAACATAAATTAAATTGAATTTATTACATGGCCAGTGCGATAAAAGCAAGTTTTAACAATTTCTAAAGCATTTTTTGACCTTTTAAGTAAAAGTTAGATGAAATCTAATGGTCTTATCATTTGCAGTTTATATTTCTGCATTATTTTTGTATTTTTCACTTTTTCTCTAAAATAATTAGGGAAGCAGGAATTTGCATAAATAAGTTTTTGCATGTTAATTTCCTATGTTCGGCAACTCATTCAACACCCGGTATATAATAATTATATAAAAAAAGTATATTACAGATATAAAAATTTTATATTTAATACAACTTTATTAGATATAATTATTAGTAATAAGTTAATTTCAAAATTTAGAGTTTACTTTAATTTTTCGAAAATTTCATCTGTTGTTTTATAACTAATATAATTAAATCAATTTTTGAATATCTTCACTCTATTTTTACTTAAATTATAATTTTTCTTCGGAGCCAACAAAATCACAGTTGACCGGCATTATCATCTCGCCACAACTCTTTTTTTTTAATTTCCCCAAATCTTCTATATTGAGTATTTCAAAAATCAAATTTAAAATTAATTAAAGACAAATTCTGAATGATATTTTTCTGTTGAGGATAATTACTGGGCGAAATAATCCAAAATTTTATTTTTGTTTATTTTGAATATTGATTTTATTAAATATGATGATATTATAACGTATTTGTTTTGAAAAGTGTGCATTTTTCGGGTTTTCTAACATATTGATATGGTTAATATCGAGTTACACTACTTTAACCACGTATCAATAGATTATTAAAAGTTATTAAGTCTGGAAGATATGGAATACCCTCCAGTACATCAGAATTTATAGATGGCTGTAGTCGAGTAACAAACTATTACTATTTACAGTAACAAACGTAACTATTTACGTCGAGTTCAGGTACAGTCAACAGAATGGAGTTGGCTTCGAACAAATAATACAGTAATACTTTTAATCATTTATTTTAAATTTTCAAAAAAGCACATAAACATAAAAATTTACGGCGCAGCTCTGAAAAACGTAGATAATACAGTTATCTGTTAAATCTGTTTTACAATTTATTCAAAAAGTTATACTGAAATGTACCAGGTTCTCCCCGTACCAATCTTGTCTTGAGTCGCCAAAAATTCTAAAAATCATGGTTTAGACCTTTGAAGAAAAAATATTAATTTTTACCTTGTAATCAGAAGGATATCCAAACTTCTTGTAGGAGTTCACAACTTCGTTCGTCACTTTCTCGCGAATCGTGCCTTTAACTTCGACAAAATGGGCTGCGCTGTCGACGTAATGAGAAGAGATTGCTTTTCTAAATCCTTTGGTTAAATTTGGACCAGAACCGTGGAAAATAAGAGGATGAAAAAATACCGTATCCCCTTTCTCCATTATTAGGTTAACTTTGGAGGTTTCGTTTAATAGTGTTTCATATTCAACAATCTGATGATATATCCGTTTCTTTTCGTTCTGCAGGAAAAATGGTTACATTCTGCAAATCAACATGAATTATTGCCTACCGCTACATAATCGTGAGCATAAATTTTCGATTTGTGCGTTCCCGGATAAACGTACAGGCACCCATTGCTAAGGTCGACTTTTTCCATTGCCGTCCATGTAGCAGCAATGGAATTACCTGGTTCCATGGGGAAATAGTACAGATCCTTCGGAAAAATTTAGATTTACTCCAAGTATAGGCATTAGTTATTTAAACACTTACTTGGTGTACCGGGTGCCTTGATACGCTAACTTCCGAATTCGGGGGTTTATTGATTAACATACTTTGGAAGGTACTAATGTTTGGGCCAATTATACTTTCCACGACATCTAACATTGGACCATAACTAATATACTTGTAAAACGTATCGTCGTAACTAAGATATTGGATCTGGAAACTTTTTGTTTTAAGTGTTATCTCCATAAATCATAACTGCCTATTACCTTTTCGACCACATGTTGACCTTGCACATTTTTTGCTTTCAAGTGTATATCTTTGGCCATCACGACCCATTTTCCTTTTGGAACTCTATTCTCAGCCATATCGACGAATCGTTGCCTACGGGAACAAAAACAAGCTATATATTGCTATGATTTTCATCACTTCATTGGGGTAGATTCTATCTTTTTCACTTACTTGCATTCGTCAAGTACATCATGATTAACTAAATTCTTTTTCAGTAAAAATCCATTCTTTTCATAAAAATCTCTTTCTTCCTCGTTTAGATATTTATCATTTCTTGTGAAGTTGTAAACCTTCGAAGTTCTTTAAAAATAAATAAGTGAAGTAAAATTAATATAATTAAAATAAAAATTTTGAAACTTACTCCTTGCTCATTTTTCAGAAAATTATATTCCTAGTTAAAATGTTAACTAAGTTGAGATTAACCATGAATTTAAAGTTATTGTTATAGTATTTGCTATAATATGAGAAAAAATACTGGACTGCTATGTTTTTCTTAAAGTAAAGTTAAAATTGAGATTATAATGTTATTTATAAATAACAATATATTAGGTAATGCATCCTCGTAAATATATAAAAACATAATATTATATAAGTACCTATTAATATTTAAAATAAAAATTATCTTATTTTTCAGATAAATAAAATATTTTTTATGATTGCATACATATATTGCGATGCTTTCTTTATCAGCGGTCGGAAAGTTCAATAATAAATACTCAGCCGAAGAATTTTTTGCAATTTTTATTTTATAAAAATATGTATTATATTGTTTAAATTTTAATTATGTATGCAAAAGATTAATTTTTAATAACAGTCAAATTTTGAAGTGTCTGTTATGACTAAAAAAAGTACTTAGGTAAAGATATTTTATCGATGGGAATTAATGTGGGATAATAAATTTGATTTATAAAAAATAAAGCTATTAATATAAATGGCTGACAATAATGTTCAGGTCAGGTAAATAAATTAAATATTTTTCTAAGCATCAGTTCCGTTAGGCAATTAGATTCTACGTGTCATATTATTTGTTTCTGCTAATTCTCAATATAAATAACCGCTGGTTGTAAAATTTTCGTCAGTTTGGAAAAGTTACATTAAATCATGTAATCCATAAGTAGACATGGGCGTTGTATGGTTGTTACAGATGAACAGGGCCTATTTTTAACTGAGTTGGGCCCTAAGCTTTAATAAATTTTTAGGCCCCTTAAATTCAAATGTAAATGCGGCATAATAGCATCGAAGGCCCAATTTTTGGGTTATTTTAGCAGTATTTGATTTCTATTTTAGGATTTTATGTTCTTTCTTTTTGAGCCCATCTGCCCATTGGGCCCTATGCACGTGCCTAATGCGCTTAATGGTAAAAAAGGCTCTGAGTTTAATTTTAAGGCTGCGATTTTTCATTTGGACGAAAAAATTTTCAACAGGTGGCGCGATTATCTAGATTTAAAATTGGATACCTTTCATTGGTTGGAAAAAATGAAATAAAAATTTGATTGGTTTTAAAAGGCGGTTTTTTTAAAATCATTCTAATTATAGTCTAAACAAAACTTCAGTTACAGCACTTGTAATACTTGATATTTAAACTATTTCAATGCAGAATATTAAAGGTTACTATGTTAACTACACTATGATATATTTTAAATTGTAATTAATGTATTTTTTTTAATATAAAATCGCAAATTAAATTAATCAAAATTTTAATCCGTTATCAAAACAGATTAAAAAATATATCATAGTGTTCGGAAAATTCTCCTCTTTCCGTTAAAAAAAAATCATAGTTGTACCTATAACCAATTTTGAGCTGTAACTGAAGTTTTGAAACAGTTCTAAAAATCGCAATAAAAACTAATTCTGCTACCAAGCCACACAAGAAATATTAATAATTGAGCTTCAATGTAGCTATTGGTACATCATAGTCTTGCATATTTTTTACTATTTTGGTTATTTTTTAGAAATAACTCTCCATAGTCAGGGAATTTGCTTTGAAAAATTTAGTGGGAACCCTGGATGGTTGTACGGCCTTCTAGCATTGAGAATATTTAAGTATTTCATTACTAGGAAGTCGGTACCTTTTAATATTTGTTACTAAAACTAATACCTTAATTCGGATGCGCGAATAAAAGACAAAAGATGCGTTTGGGGGGTGACCCCCCGGATTGCCACTTACATTTTGTGTCTAAACCAGTTTTGTAATAGTAACTAAACTAAAGCTTATCCAATTTTTAAAACAGATTTTATAAATTTCTATAGCAAACTAGGTAATTAATTGAATCGGTCATCGCAAAAACAGCATAAGTCAGTATTTTTTCAAAATTGATTTTTTTGTCGAAATTTGATTCTTGAGGGTAGTCACACATTATGTGTAAAAATTATGTTAGTAACATTACGCTAACTAACAAAAATTATAATGTTTACGACCGTTCATTGCAAAAGTCATTGACTTATGCGGTTTTTGCATTGAATCTTTGATGGCGAGATGCATTTTACTTACTTAGTTTATTGTTAATCTTGTGCGTTTTTGTGTATTTATGCTTTCAAAATTTAAATTGAAAACATTATTTTTCAGTTTAATTAAATATTATTGTAAAATAACCGAGTTTTAATCAACTTATTGAGCAATGAATCCCTTTCCCTGCAAAAACAGCATAAGTCACAAAATGTAATTTGTCAATTTTTATATGTTAAATTAATTTCAAGGTAGTAATTTTTAAGGGTGCGATTTTTAGAACCGTTTCAAAACTTCAGTTACAGCTCAAAATTGGTTATAGATACAACTATGATTTTTTTTAACGGAAAGAGGAGAATTTTCCGAACACTATGATATATTTTTTAATCTGTTTTGATAACGGATTAAAATTTTGATTAATTTAATTTGCGATTTTATATAAAAAAAGCACATTAATTACAATTTAAAATATATCATAGTGTAGTTAACATAGTAACCTTTAATATTCTGCATTGAAATCGTTTGAATATCAAGTATTATAAGTGCTGTAACTGAAATTTTGTTTAGACTATATTTTGAACGATTTAAAAAAAACCGCCTTTTATAGCCAATCAAATTTTCTTTTCATTTTTTCCAACCAATGAAAGACATCCAATTTTAAATCTAGATAATCGCGCCACCTGTTGAAAATTTTTTCGTCCAAATGAAAAATCGCAGCCTTAAGTAACTAACAAATTGAAGGTATAAAAAGATAAATTAACAAAAAAAAACTTTTGAACATGTTGATGTATTTGTGTAAAACGGCTTTATTTGATTCCTGTAAAATTTTAATTCTATGACTTATGCTGTTTTTGAAATGACCGATTCAATTGTTAAAACTTCTAAATTTGGTTGTAAAGCTTTGTTGAGATTTAGTTAAGTTGCTAATATAAAACTGTTTAGTGGCAAACCGGGGGGTCTGGGGGGTATGGAATACCCCCCAGTGCACCTTTTGCTCTTTGTTCGCGTAGAAAAATTAATGCTAGGGATATTCTACGATCTCCAAGCCTCAGCTCTCTGTAAGTTCGCAGAAAAATTCATTACATTAAATTAAAACTCAATTTGCCACGAGGAACAATCCTAAAGCACTCCTAGGCAAAAATCTCTCAGTGCGCCTCCTCCCCATTTATACAGCAGTACTGATGTGGGGGGGCGATAATCCGCGATATTTAAAAAAATATACTTACACTTAGTTATTTTTATTTAAAAAAATATCTTTCGAACAAAAATAAAAAAAAAAAATATCTTTACTTTTCTGACCTTTCTGCGGCTTAAGTTGCTAGATGTTTTTTTTTAATTTTTGCACCTTGATCTGGTTTGCGCCCCTTTATTGTTTGCTCCCTAGGCAGTTGCCTAGTTCCTGATCCTAACGAATAGTATGGTTTTCGCTCAGGACACCCCACAATCAAAAATACCAGGCATTGAATCTATTCTCAGGGCCTATTTTTAACTGAGTTGGGCCCTAACCTTTAGAAAATTTTCGGGTTCCTTATATTTGAGTGTATTTTTGGGTTATGTTATCAGTATTTGATTTTTATTTTACTATTTTATGCTCTCTCTTTTCGGGCCCCTCTGGCCATTGGGCCCTAGGCAGGTGCCCAATACACGCCTAGTGGTAAAATAGCACCTGTAGATGAGTCATACAAGAAGAGTTAAGCTGTAATGAAATGTACTGAAGTATAAGGCACACTTTTTAGCTATTCTTGCGTGTGGCCATAGCTTATGACAGTTATTGCATTACCCCCGCCGCGAAGAGTTTTCCACGTCTTCATAGCAGACTCCGGTGAGGCAAATCCGTCAGCGTTCTTGCATGAAAAATTTGAGTTTGGTTCACAAATTTGCCATAAAGTTCAACTCACGCTGAGAATAATTCCCACAAGTGTTGATGGAAGTGATAAGTCGCTACTTGGATGCTAGAAGGTTGAAAGTATAATGTTACATCTAGTCAACATGATCGTCTAAATTTATTGTAATAAAGTTTATGGGAACTGGCTCCTCGCTAACCAAAAGACTTATCGCGTAGTTCAATTTTGAACCAAGTGCGGTGGTGCGGTGGAGTGGATAAGCGCACCTATAAATATTGTAACATTTTTATAATAATAATTATACGACGCGGTTGCTATTTGATATAATAATTTACGTTGACATCGCGCTACCTTTTAACTTTTAACCGAATGGACCTCACAGGCTCATAATAATAACATTCACTCACCATCTTAATCGTGATAAACTTTATTCTCAAGTATAGGAATGCGATTTTATCATGGCTTTATCTTTTCAACAGTTGTAAGCTTCGCTAGTCATGTCGACTTTTATTTTGTTATTTTGATAATTCGAGCCAAAGAAGATTGAACTTTTGGGAAACTCTTGTTAATTAACGAATTTGTATGAAACTTTTTTTGACTTGATGCTGAAATGGTACACAGTCGGCGTGTGTGGTAATAGTTTATGACCATTGAGAGTGCCATGATTTAGAGCTGCAATGCTCTTGTGTTCGGCCCACGCGCGCCATCTTCACCATTTATTTATTGCTAACTTTTAAAAATGTCGCGATCATGTTTGTTAATACTTAGGGCACTCGAACATGGACAACAATAATATATAAAATATTAAAATACTAGCAATAAAAAAAACGTCCCGGCCGATCCGAAGAAGTGTTAAAAGTGGTAATTTAAGAAGTTTGATTGAGAAATGTTCGGAGTTCATCAGATAAAAGTTAGAAAGGTGTGACACGGAGTGGTGGGTCGTCGTTTCTAACATTTTATTATACCCTTCATTATTATCATCTTAAATTTAATAGCTACAAATGCTAAAGATGTTTGTTTAACACTTAAGTAGCCAAAGTTGATTTTAAAAATTAATTAACAGTTGCGTATTGATATTAATAATTAGTGCGAAGGCGAAACATGAGAGATTATAAAGGTATTAATCACATACTTGGTCGTTATTATTGATAACCCCAAATTTTAAGTCTTCTTAAAAGTCAGGTAGGCAAATGTTGCGCAAGTACTACTCAAAACAGAACCTTGACAGGTAGACAAAAGGAGACTAAGCTCATTCAAGGCTGGTGCGACGTCTAATTATAAATTATAATAGTCGAATAGCAGGTTGCACGAATGAGTAAATAGTCTGCATTTTAACAAATTGAATCGATAATGGATTACTTTCCAAATTAAGAACTTGCTTATTGGACCAAAACCGTCTACGCTAAGATATTTACTAATTAGCGGAACTAATTACCCATACTATATATTTTTCGACTTTATTCTTGTTGTGATCGAACTATAGATGAATCTCTCTCCAAATTTTTAAATTGGGAAGCGATAAAATTTTTAACAGCTCAGTAGCTGTCAACTTGTATGAGAAAAAGCTCGACCACAAATTTTCTACATGGTAGATTCAAATTAATTAGCCATTATCTCTATCTGATAAATCTTTTTGATTGTCTTATTAACTTGAGCGTGATGTTTGTTTTAAACATAATTTTTATGTTTTTAATAAACGAGAAAATTTGCAATTAAATCGATTTTTTACCAACATTATTTACGCCTTTGTAAACACTTGCAATTATTATTAATGAACCCACACAACGAGTTATTAGCCGATATCTCGGCTTATTATTAAACATTGGACAATGATAATTTATCTACCCGGTTCCAGAAACCGAATCTTTTTCGAATTACACTTCTTCCACGTTGTGCAGCTCGATGAAGTGATCATTCTTTATTACGAAACGAATTCGTTTAAAAATTTAAGGGTGTGCGCCAACAATTTGCATAAGCAAACTGTAAGCACGACTTTAAACAAGTAAAACAATTTGTGGCCATTTAAAAGACAAAAGTAAAAAAAATCCATTTAAAATCAATTCCAAGTTCGAATCTGTTTTGCATATACTCAATACAAAGTCTTTGAGGTAGGTGTAGAAAAAACGTGATCGCTTGTACACCTACATTCCATATTTTCTTTATTCGCCACACGTAATTTCAATGGCTTTTCGTTGAGACAATTAAAAATTAAATACACTTACAGCAAAAATTATTATATAATTATAATGTAACTCGGTTGTCAGTGGCACTCCTATATGCCCAAACATACCGAATTATTCCAAACTCCGTCTCTCGCCCCCCCCCCCCATCTCTTTTGGTCGCATTATTAAACTTCAAGTTTTGCTTTGACAACGGCGGCTTATTAATACCCAGTTAAATTTCGAATAAAAAAGTGCACACAAGAAGATTAAAATCGATTAAGTAAGTCATCTGTCATGTCACAACCTGCATAAACAACTATCGAAGATATAAGCACACCAATACACAACAAAATAGAAAAAGCAGTTTTATAACAACGCAGGCCATAAGAAAGTCCTCCCGATGTGTTCTGTGTGGTTATTAAATTTTTGCAATTTTACAATTTATTGCTATAGCGAACATAATAACAATAGTTTTGTGCAATATTATATTGTAAATTTTAAACTTACATATGAAGTATCGGCAATAAATAAATTAAGCTTCGCCTGAATACGGGTACAAACATGGAGAGAGCTTCGAAAAGAAAAAAAGGAGAAAAAAGTTCGATTTATTATTAATCTCTGTGGGTATCGACTATATCGACATGTCGTGATACTTTGTAATGCAACTTTTTGTTACTCATCCTATGCAACAAGTTAGTGTAAACATGCCGAACACCTCTCATATTCGTAATTTAAAATCCTGAAATTGTACCACCACACCATATTAATTCGCACCAAATTGGTTTTATTTTCCGACTCTCCGAAGCGCAAACACGCGATAAACTATTTACATCGATTCCTGACACCATTACTGTCAAAGTTGACAAGAAGTGATAAAACAAAGTATCGTAGGCTAGTAAAATTGCGATGGACTTCTAAGGAAGGCACGAGACATTTTCAGTTATATATAGGAAACTGAAAGTTCGGTAGAATGGAAAGCCTGAAGAGCCGACGGAACGAGAACTATAACAAATGTAGAAAGAAATTCGATAATATCATTTAATAAACTTACAGTGTAGCTAATTGTGTAGGTATTTCAGCTTTAAAACTAAATTATTTAGTGCATTTTTGGCGATTCTACAGCAATAAATATTTCTATAGCTATAAATTAGCTGCTAGCTAGCTAAAAATTTAATTTAGCTCTGTCTCTGCCTCTCTGGAAAATATTTTTATATTATATTCTATTGAATTTTGGAATATTCTAAGAAGCCAAGTGTATTATCCATTGCAAGATCAAATTGTTCTTGAAACTGATGAGGTTTTATATACAGGAAATTAAATTAACATAGGAAATTAACAGGTAAAAGTTTATTTATGCAAATTCCTGCTTCCCTAATTATTTTAGAGAAAAAATGAAAGTTACAAAAATAATGCAGAAATATAAACTACGAACGATAAAAGCATTAAATTTCATCTAGCTTTTACTTAAATGGTCAAAAAATGCTTTTGAAATTGTTACAATATTCATTTATCAGACTGGCCATGGAAGTTTCCAATGTAATTATTTTTGAAAATAGAAATTAAATTGAATTTATTGCATGGCCAGTCCGATAATTGAATATTTTAACAATTTCAAATGCATTTTTTGACTTTTCAAGTAAAAGCTAGATGAAATCTAATGTTCTTATCATACGTAGTTTATATTTCTGCATTATTTTTGTGTCTTTCATTTTTTCTGTAAAATCATCAAGGAAGCATTAACATTTTACATATTAATTTCATATGTTTGGGTAACTCATTACCCCATTACCCATTAACAAATATAAATATTTCGTATTCATTCTCTTCACTGAAAAGGAAATTAATCATTTTTGCGCCAATGAATAGAATTCATCATATTGATGAAAAATTCATGGTATTTATCAGTGAATGAAACCGTAGATAATCGAATAAGGCATTGCAAAATTTACTCCCCTGTAATCAATAAGAGGATGGCCGTTTATTTGGAGGAATTATCTGGAAACCATATTCAATGCGCAGACCAGAGGTCTGAAAAATGTGTCTAAGTTATAATTAACTAGCCAATCAATGGATTGCGAGGTTGTAAAATTTGAATTTTTACTATTTCACCAATAATCTTAAACCATCTCAATTAATTCAAGTACAAGATGGCATCCAACTACAGGAAATGATAAGTTTTTGTTTAAACACAAGTTTCTGTGGTACTGAATGGTATTCCATACCCCGCTGACCCCCCGGTCTTAGGACCCGAAGGCCTACCTGCATGTTCTGTGATTGATTTTATTAAATAGGAATAAATAAAATTGATGAAAAAACCAATAAGATATCTTTTGAATAAACAGGATTAAAAGAAATATTCGTAATCTCTGCATGTTTCGCGTGAATGCGCGAATCTTCAGACGATTATTTTCAAAGTAGTAGATATTATGTTAACATAGACTGTTAGGTATATAAAAAGCAAAATTGAGACAAGGGCGTAGCCAAGTTTTGATTTAGGATAGGGTAAAAAATATTTTTTTGTTCGAAAACGCCACTCTGCTGGTCAGGTGGTCTGATGTGTCTTGTAATTTGTTCATACGCTTGCCATGCATGTGAGCATGAGGTGGACAGGATGCGGCAATGCTTTAAGGACACTTGACGGAAAAATTTTCACTATTATTATTTGTTACAAATTAGTGTTTACATTTCAACGGGTGCTGTGTAATTGTCACACATATCTCACATGGAAAGCCATCACTGCATGCTTTTCTCCTCCAATATCCTCCAGTTATCCTCCAATAATATCTCGAAAATTTTGTTTACATTTATTTGGAATTCCATTGAAAATCTCTGGAATTCTTTGGAAATCATAGAAATTCTTTAGATTGAAACTAGTTTGAAAATCAAGGGCGGATCCAAGCATAGTTCACGTAGGGGGTAAATGATAATGGTGAGGAGAGACTAAATAAATGTATTTTGATAAAAATGTAGGTATATTTTTAAAATTAAAATTTTTTTGTAGATTTTGTTGATTTTTGTTATCAGGAGGGGGTTAGATACATGCGGTTATCCTTTTTCCTTGCCAGGTAAATTTAGGAAATGGGAAATTTTGAGTATTTTAGGAAGGCCAAGAAAATTTCAGAAAATTTAAAAAGCTCATCTGGAGTTTTCTTAAAATTTCCTATGATTTTTTTCTCTTTTGTATATCACGATTTCCCCTTGGTTTCTTAGCAAGAAAGTAGGGAGAAATCATTAAAAAACTCCAGTGTACTAGTGAAGAGAAATCAGTAGATATTCGGGGAAATTTTAGAAAATCTCGAGGAAGAGGAAAATTGATGGAAACGTAGAACGTAGGAAAATCCAACGAAATATCAAAACATTCTGGGAAATCTTGAAAAAACCAGAAAATTTCTGAAAATTCCATAAAATTTCGGGATATTAAGAAATTCTAAAAAATGAGGAATCCGAAACAATGTAGAAAATTCTAAGATATTTTAAGAAATCTCGGAAAATCATAATAAGGACAAGAAAATCTGAAAAAATAAAAAAATAAGCCCATCTATAGTATTCTTAAGATTTCCGTGCATTTCCTATTTCTTAAGAATTTTTGAGATTTTCTCAAATTTCCCTTCGCTCTCACGCAAGAGGAGATTCAGGAAAAATTTATGGGGGTAAGTGAGGCAGGCTGGGAGAGAGTAAATACATATTTTTTGAAAAGAATTTAGATATATTTTTCAAATTTTAACAAAATTTAGTAGTTTTATTGGTTTTGATGGATCCTGGGGAGGGGGGGGGCGCACAGTTACCGCATTACTTTCCCTTTGTAGGAAATCATTGGACTTTTTTGTGAATTTTTGGAATTCCAAGTAAATCATTGGAATTCCGAGTCCTGTGTACAAAATTATTTTGAGTTGCTTTAGTAACTGTTTGAAATACATTTTAAAGTGTAGCGTTTAAGTGTTAGGACAAATATCTAAATATCCTATTTTTCAGAAGAACGAACTAATCTCATATGAAGAAATTAACTTAATTGTGCCTATCGTAAATCATCAGGCAAAATAAAAGTAAGATTTTTAAGATGAGTTTTTTTCAATGCAAAATTTTCGGAATTTTTTGATGATAAAATCAGTTTTAAATTTTTTATTATTTTATTAAACTTTAAAGTAGGACATTTTAAATTTCCTTCGTTCTCTGGCTATTTCTGACGCGCACGAATAGATTATAGAGATTCTAATATGATGGATTTAGATTGGGTAGGTTAGATTTTACATATTTAATAATTCGGAATCAGGCCTAACCTAATTGGGTTTCTTGTATTTTATATTTGCAATTTTGCCAGTCAATTCGTGCACATGAGTGGTAGAAAACTGCCTATTTGTCGACGTTTCGGCTCATTAATAGGAAGTCATCTGCAAAGACTACTTTCTAATACAAAAGTTTGGCTTAAGAAAAATTTAAAAAATAAAAATTTATAGAAAATTAAAAGTACAGGACAAATATTGAAGTCCTAGTGTAAGTGAATCCAGTGATCGGTAACCTTTTTAGCCCAAGGAGCCAAATATCAACAATACAACTGAAAGATAATGAAACTAAACAACAAAATAATTTTTTGATCATCAGGCGAAATTTCCAGATTATTGCGAAAACTCATATTTTATGTGAAACTTGCAAAGCTAGATTCAATTTAAACATAGAAAGTTCCTCCATCTGATGGACGATTGAAGAAATCGGGATTTCCTGATCGTGAAAATAATATAAATTATATGACGAAAAGCTTGACTATTTTTATTTGGGAAATAAAAAGTATAAAATCTTCATTGCTAGACCAGTCGGCTGAGATCATTCCATTGCAAAACAGGACAAAAAATTTGATTTATATTAGTAGTCTCAAAGTTAGTAATTTGCGAAATAAATGGAATAATAATAATAATAAAGTGTAGCAGTGGCGTACCCAGCGGGTTTTGGTAGGCAACTTACCCCCTAAGGTTTGGGTAACATAAAAATGTTTGTAGCTCTGCAGAAGCTTTTCGGATGCGTCACCGAAATAAACTACATTTTTTTATTAATATTTTCGTCGTAAAAATTTATGTATTAATAAAAAATTAATAATAATATGCATTAATAGCATCGGGGATTCTAATTTTGAAAGTACTTATGTTTTTCTTTTAATTTAAAAATGTCATGGAATTAAATGTCGGTATTCAAATTGAATAGTAGGTGGCCTCAATGTGCCCTTAAATTTTTAAGCACCGCATTTTTACCAATTAATAAATTACGAAAGACTAGATGACGTGCGGTAATAAATTTAGTAAATAAAGACGATATGTCGGTTTATTTTATTTTTTTTTGTTAACTTGCTTTCTCGCTTTTTCTTGCATGTTAATGTCACTAATCGAATTGACGAATAGTGTAAAACATTCGAGATGTAAGTTTGATTCACCAAGAGTTTTCGAACTCAGCCGTCTTATATGGTAAAGTTCAAAGTTATAGACAGGTTCTTGGACCACCACGAGAAGTCGAAATCAATAAAATAATTTTACAACATGAATAATTCCACAGTTGACTTAAATATACAAATGTTAACTTTTTTTATTCGAAAATAAGTATTAAATTTTAAACATCGAAAGCAACTTTAGTAAATTAATTTTTTATCCTTTTTATTGTCCCCCATACACAAAACCAGTACCTCACTTTTATCTGGGAGTTAATATCGAAAAGTAAAAACATATAATTATTAATTTAACAAGATTTCACGTTTCGACTTGTCCGATCTCGTACGTTATTATATAAGAGAGATCTTGAAGGTGAAGAATAATAGGTTCGTTCTTTGAGTCAACAAAATAAATTAACTTTAAAGACAAGAATTTTTATTGATAAAACGTCGAATCTTCCGTCAGTATTTCATCCTGTCAGGTGTTTTATCGTCAAGTTATATTTTTAGGTGTGGAAAAAGACAACTTATTTACTGACAGAGATACATGCACAGATACATCCGACACGTGCTTCTTCTTCTTCTTCTTCTTCTCCTTGGCTTGCGTAGGATTAAAAAAGTGAGAAGAAATATAATAGGAATTATTAAACGTTTAATTTGTATCGGTGTAATGCGACGGTTTAACCAAAGATTCCATAGTTGCTAATATTATGGAGTAGTTTACATATACAGACGATCTTTTTTTGTAGAAAATTTATAAGTCGAAGATGTGGTCCCGTTGTTCATTGAAAGTAATGCTATGCGTGGGCTCGCAATCTCAGGTGGGGCATGACAAATCAGACCTGTTCAAGGGGCCAGAGGGACAGAAACATGCTCGCTCACCTTTGACCTAAACGTAGTCAATGGACCGCCATCATCTCATCGGACTCTATAATTTATTTCTCGAGATTATTTTCCTCTTTCTGTTCGAATGACACTCGATGAAAATTAGCAATAAACAAAAACAGCCTTTCAACTTTTTCGACCACCGAAATAAAATTTCAAATTTCTGTTTGGCAACCAAAAGGTGAGAGACTTTTAATGGTAATAAATTTAAATCGGCAACTTTATTAATTTCGCCAGTTTAAACTGTGAGCCTAATGGATTGGCCGAATGGTGATAACTTTTTGCAACATTATTTACGATGATATTTTAATTTAACAGTTTATCTAAGAAGCTATCGAAGGTTTACAGATTTTACCTAAATTTTATGTTTTAACCACATATTGCTGCTATTTAATGGTGTCTACTTCCAGCGTATTTTTAAAATAATTGAAATTCTTAATCGCTATCAAACCCAACGTTAATTTTAATCAAAAATGCAGTAAATTTCTATATCGAGAAATTTAAATGCAAGAATTTCTCAAAAATTACCAGACGGAATAAATAAAAACATTAGGATTTTTCAAATTCTTTTATTTGTCTTGTATTTCTTTGTACCATCTACCAAGCTTCCTTTGTGCCTTATTCTTCAAACGGATTAACGAATTTTACACTGTACTCGGTACATTACAATCAATTTCGATATGGACGTCTAATTACTTGGACGTCCAGGTCAAGGGCGGTCTATCACCCTTTTTAAACCAATGTTGTTTGTAACCTAAATCCTAACTAATTTCATTAATCCATTCGTGCGCGTCAGTGACAAGGTCAGTTAAAGATCCGTAAATATAAAAATATCTATATACCGGGTGCTGAATGAGTAGCCAAACATAATAGGAAAATTCCTGTTTCCCTAATTATTCTAGAGAAAAAATGAAAAGCAAAAATAAATCAGAAATATAAACTACGAATGATAAGAGCATTAGATTTCATCTAGCTTTTACTTAAAAAGTGAAAAAAATGCATTCGAAATTGCTAAAATTTTCATTTATCGGACTGGCCATGTAATAAATCCAATTTAATTTCTATTTTCAAAAATAATTACATTGGAAACTTCCATGGCCAGCCTGACAAATGAAACTTTTAACAATTTCAAAAGCATTTTTTGACTTTTTAATTAAAAGCTAGATGAAATCTAATGCTCTTATCATTTGCAGTATATATTGGTTATCTTCTAGAAATGACTGCTTTTATCTTAAGATCTCTTGAGGAACGGAAATGGTGTACCGGAGGGTATTTCTTCCCCCCCACGGTTTACACCTGCTGTTCTGTCAAAAAAGCTGGTTCTGCTGCTAAGCCCACCAGTAACTTTAATTTTGCCCGAGAAGAAGTCCGTTAATCGAAGCAGACATCGTAATAGAAGTAACTAGCTTTATTATGGTTACTTCATGTTTAGTTTCAAGCTTCCCAGCACTCAGTTTTTTTCTGAACCTGAGGTTAAACTTATTAATTATTACCAGTAGCGATGGGGTAATCAGGATAGGTTTTGGTTTTTAAGGAAAATTATCACGGTGGTTTGCCATTCCCATAGAACTATGCTTGAGCCATGAATCTTCTCTTAGCAGTCGAAGTACCTATTTAAGCATTAGACCGTAACCGTCCTCTTATTTAATTACTACAACTTCAAATATTGATTGAGCTTCAGTGTAGCTATCGACAAACCGGGGGGTCTGGGGGTATGGAATACCCTCCAGTGCACCATTTGAATTTTGTCCACGCACAAAAACTACTAATAAGTTGTGGGGAGAATACAAAAACAATCGCGAAAAAATTAGGAAACAGCTAAAAAGTGAGGACTTTCTGAAAAATTAATTAGAATTATTACCGGATTAATCGGCTTACAAGGTATATTGGCAGATATCTGTAAGAATCAGCATGTAAAGCCAAATTACTGGTGTGCATTAGGATCACCGCGGATTTACATAATATGGAATCCGCTCCTGTTTACACTTAAAAAAATTTATTCTACTGAAAATCATGTATTATCGTAGCGAGAATCTTATTAGTCCATTCATGGGCGTCAATGGTGGACAAATAACGGAGGACCGTAAAGGACCACTTCATTCTCTATTTATCATTTTTTTTAGATTTTTCCAAATAGAATAGAATAACAACTGAGATCAGATATTTCAATATTTTTATTAAAATTTTCAAGATCAAGAATTTTCCTTGTAGTATTGTAGCCGCCATGAGTAACCGGCGCCGGCGGTGTTCTCATTTTTGATCAAAAAAATGAAAGAAAATTTTAGATTTGAATATTGCAAATTGAAAGTAGAAAATCGGTTAGGGGTAGATTATAGCAATATATACGGTGTAATTTTTGTGGTGGAAAAATTAAGAAAAAAATTATCTCAGCCTTCAAACCAAATCATCTGCATGATCGAGCATGAGACTCTTCAATATCCAGAATTAAACTATCCGCATTTAATACAAAACCAATTTAAATAATTATAAATCGAAATGATCAATCCAAATTAATTTTAAATTAATTTCCAAAATTTGTTAAATGAGAACATCAATTGAAAAGACAACTAATAAAATCAAAATCTCACTCCAAATATTGCAGAAATATTCAAAACTAAAGAAGACAAAAGCGGTCCCCGACCGCTCTGGCGGCTCTTTCGACGGAAAAAGCTTAGTTTTCCCACCCTGCCGTTATAATCTCAACTCGATGGCGAGAAAACAAGAATATTTAAATTACTTGCAGTTCTAAAAACAAAACAAAATCTATACAAAAATATATTAATTTTACAAGTTAAACATCAAAATTCCAATTTATGAATTTGAGACACGACAATTATTATATTGCCATGCAATTTTGCGGGGCGGGGGATAGGGGGAGGGGGGAATTAAAATAGAAATTCCTTTAAGTCGTGCAATGAGATTCTTTTAAAAAAATTCAAAATATATGGACACATAAATCACTTAATAGTCAAAATTAAATATTTTATTCGCCATATTCTCTTGGTTTCAACCGGTTTCCCCACCTAGTTGTTGCCACCAGAAAACCAGAAAAATTTATTTTCAAAAATTCAAATTGTTACAGTAATTGACAGAAACAAATTTAAACAAATGAAGAAAGAGTAAAATAAATAAAAAAGTTAGAAATCTGTGGTGAACAGTAAGAGACCGCTTCAGTCGGGGAGCTGCAAAGCTACTATGTTATTAATTTAATTTTACTGAAATTTAAGTTATGCATAATTTCACTTTGATTTTTCAAAGAACTAGTATGCGTTGGACTTTTGGGTAATTAAAATTAAGTTTGCGTTAAATTCACGAAGAATTTGGTGTTACAAAAAGCAATTTGCAATGACCATTGGTTTAAATTTTACGCACATTAGCGGTATATGTTATTTTTTAGTTTATTGCGGTGGAATTTTGAAGATGCACTACAAACGTAAACTATCGTGTGAAAAATTGTTAGCCGAATCCGTCATAGTCGTAAAACATTTTACAATGTCTGAACAAATTAAAACATTTTCTGTGGTTTCATTTAAATTTCGAGTATTTATCTATCTGCCTAAGAGGTGGTCTGGGTATTTGATCTCATGATCCGTTCCCACTTGTTCTGGGCAGGATCCAACTATAAAAATTGGTCCCAACTAAATTTTCTATCAATAAAAGAAAAAGTTATGGTAATTATTCGAAAATGTTAAATTAGATCCGTAAACAAGACCAATATCCATATAACTTTTATTTATGACAATGGCCGCAATTTACAACGGCCATATTATATTCAAGTTGAGGATTAAAACAATCCCGGTATTAATTGGACCGTCATAGCAATAAAAATTCGGAGGTACACTTTAAAGTTTTTAACGACTGTGAGTATGAGCAACATTAAAAAACGTATTAGTAGTTGGCCGAAAATTTATATAGCAGTGTAGTTCATGACAGATACGGCGGTAAACGCACGACACACATAAATGACGGACGCATTTTTTGTTGTTACGCGAACGAGCCGCTTCATTAGGGTCGCTATATCGCACACAGCAGGGAATCCGAGCCCCTTTTGACGATCCAAGGTGTTATACCATGATGCTCATAACAAACTCAACGTTTTTTGAGTAATTAAAAGTTAACCCTTTTCCGAAAAAGCGAGTCCAAATTGGATTTTGATGAAGGATTCTACATTGCACCAAGAGATTTGTCAGCGGTACATAAATTAAAAAGCTAATTTTTCGGTTTAGATTTATATGTGGCAGTTTGTCTTATAGATAAAAGACGGTTAGCTTTTGAGGCTCTCTATTATTTGGTCCGCAACATGTGATATATTGCAGCGTCCTACTGTGTACAATTAAAAATTGTATTATTTATTAGAAAGTGTGATTTAGTTTCGACGAATCTCCATTTGGTCAATAGTAATATACAAATTTATATCTTTAACCTCATACTAAATTTATCGCTTATTTAATTAGATGGTTTAGGTACATCGGCAAAAATATTTTTCTCATTTATAATAACAAATTATTTTTATTATTTATTCATTAATATCGAAAACCAAATTAATTTTAATTAGCGTTAGGTGTTTTTTTTATATTTATGTATATTCTATGTATATATCTGGGAAAATATATAGAAAAATTATTGCGGGTTAAATATTTTGGTTCTTGTAATTACGTAAAATTTAATTTATTACCCATTAAAATTAAACCGAATGTTTTATTTTAATAATTGCCCGTCTATATTTGGTGATCAAGATTTATCGAAAATATTTTTTATTAGTTTCCAAAATATGCGACTCCAACATTTGCCAATCCTTTGCAGATATCGCACAATAAACTGATTGTTTTTCGATCGTGAGTGGGAAGGAAATTCTTAAATTGACACTTTATAGAATCTGAGTTTTTTGATTGATAGCACATAAGAAATAATAATATTATATTCTGTACAGAGCATAAGTAAAATTACCTTATTTGATAAAAAGTAAAGAAATAGTAGACCACCCAAATACTGCATTGTCCAAATATTAAAAGCTATCTCGGTGGGAATTGCGGTTTCATAGAATAGAAGTTCACTAGTTTGAAGAAAAAACTAAGTATAGTACAAGCACGACCGCAACATTGCTGCATTTGCTATTAATAATATACCTAATATATTTTCAGGTAGGACCAATTAATAAATTTATTTTCAATTTATTGTATTTGTTGTTTGTCAGTTTTAAATTTAAAAATACAGTCAGTTGTTTAAAGAAATAAAATAATTCATTCTCGATGAAAATTATTTATTTTCCTTTTCTTTTCCGACATAATCTTTGTATAGGTACCGTCAAACGGGGTGAGTCAGGGCATAGGGGGTCAGTCGGGACAAACATGTTTTGCTGATAAATAGCGGTAGATTTTAATTTCAAGTTTCAAAACCTACTCACCGATGTCCTCTATAGTGAATGTTTGTATTCTATCCGTGCTTATCACGTACGTGTTCGTCAATAATTAAAATTTGATTATTTAAAATAAACAATTTTTTTTTTATAAATAATATCAGTTTGTTTGGAAATTAAATTCTTGTTAAGACTTCTTATGTTGACGTTTCAGAGAATTTATTCCTCAATTTTCAAGACTAAAAATATACACAAATGAGTCCTAAAACTAGTGTTGACAAAATTCTATTTTGCTCACCAAACAAATTCGTGATGATCATAAATAGTTTTTTTTTTTGGTAACTCTTAACAGGAATTTAATTTTCAAACAAACTGATATCATTTATTAAAATTTTATTAACATTGGATGAGGATTATCTACATTTATATATAATAACAAGAGTTTTTCAAAGTTTTTAAAAAATTGCCTGTTTTTTATTAATTAGATAGAGTCTGTTGGACCAAAAGGAGCACATTTTTGTAAAGGTGATGTGTATGTTTTTTTTAAGTCATAAAATATATCTCTACTCTCCCCAAACACGGGAAAAACGGGCCAAACTGGGCATTTTAAAGCGTTGTCCCGACTCACCCCAAACACTGGGGTGAGTCGGGACAGCAAACAAAAATTGTTTTCTTCTAATTTTGATAATATTTTGCTAAAGTATTTAGTTCAAGTTCTAGCTTAGGCTTCGATTGCAACACGGTTAAACACTTGGACCTACAAACGTAACAGAAAAGATGCAGTCATTCAAACTATACCAAAACCTGTCCGGACTCACCCCGTTTGACGGTATACTCTATGCTATGTAGAGAAAATTCGGACACCGTCATTTCGGCGATTCCAGTTCGGCACCGTCATTTCGGCGATTCTGATTCGGCTACAGTCAATTCGGCGACCCGATATTCGGTTATGCCAGTTTCGGCGACAGAAAATTCGACTACGTCGATTCGGCGACGAAAAATTTATTTAAGTGTTAAAATTTATTTTTAAGGTTTAAACTTCCCTCACTTTTGCTCAAAAATTCAAATTTCTCGGTTTTTCCTGGCGAAATTGGTAAAATTATTATTTATTATTATTCTCCAAATTCTGCCATATGTACTGGAGGGTGTTCCACACCCCCCCAGACCCCTCGGTTTACAGTTTTGACTTTACATTTTTGTAATTATTTTATATTAAATTAGTTATACATTATTATAAATAAATTAAAAGTAAACCGGAGGATCTGGGGGGTGTGGAACACCCTCCAGTACATATCGCAGGATATCCACTAATTTGGAATATTGGACAAATATTTTTAGTCCTAATCTTAGTTTAATATATTTTTCGGTTGGTACAAAAAATCGACCAATCCAAGTGCTTTTCTGTCTCCAAAAAATTACACGTTGTAGCAGGAGCAGCAGCGTGCTGTAATTTTATATATTAGGATTATGATACCTGTGATGTATGTGTAAATAAATATTTAATTTAAAAATAAAAAATAATTTTTTAAATATTTTTAATAAATTTTAACACTTAAAATGAAACTTCGTAGTCGAATTTTCTGATGCCGAATGAGAATCGCCAAAATGCCGGTGCCGAATTGGAATCGCCGAAAGTAGCATAGCCGAATTTCGGGTCGCCGAATAGACCTTCGCCGAACTGCGGTCTCCGAAACGACGTGTACCGGAGAAAATTTCATTATGTGCTTAGTCGCAAATTTCAAAATGTGTCACTTACCTACTTCTTCCGCTAAGGCCTTTCATAATCGAATAGTAATTGAGGATGCAAGGATGCAACTAAATAACGGTTACAGGACAGTTGGCCCTACAACTAACTATTGGCCTAGCGACAATTGACCCTTTATTTGGTCTTAGGACAACTGGCTCCGGCAACAATATTGTTGCAACAATTGATCTTTGCGATTATTGACCTCACGCTGAGGTTTTGGTAGGCAAATGTTAGTGAATTGATTCTATATTTTCAGTTTTTGTGATCTGTGAATGTGTAATTAATGATTTTTTGAATTAATAGTTGCAGCGATGGTAGGATACATTCCAAAAATCTTCAGTAAAATTCACTTTTTAGCTTTTGGATAATCTTCTATTTTCAAATGCGAACACATAAATCAGTATTTAAAATTGCTAAAGATTTTTACTAAAACTTGACTTCCAAGGTAGTTAGACACTAAAATATTGACTATTGACAATAGGCCAATATTTGCCGTAAGGCCAACAGTCGCAGACATCAGTTGTCCTAGACCAATTATCAGGGCCGGTTGTCGATGGTCGAGGCAGGGCCTATTTTTAACTGAGTTGAGTCTAATGGTAAAATAGGCCCCGAGTTTAATTTTAAGCAATAAAAACTAGTTCCGCTACCAAGCCCATAAGTAATTTTATATTTGCATGTCTCAGAAGTAGCTACCTTTAGTATGGTTAGTTTATGTTTAGCTTCAAGCCGTGTAGCTAATGGTAAACCGGGGGGTCTGGGGGGTATGAAATACTCCCCAGTGCACCTTTAAATCTTTGTTTGCGCAACAAAATCAATGCTGGAGGTATTCCACAATTCCCAAACATCGGAAAAATTTAAAAAGGAACTAGAAACTGACCTATTAGCCTGTTGCCAGCTCTCTGCAAGCTCACAAAAAAGGTCCGCTTTTGCAATAGTCTGTTAAGTATGAGTATAACTATGATGAGATGTAACTTAAAAGCCTCATAGGGCTTGAAGCGAAGAGCCTTTCCACGCACTTGGCAAAAATAGCTCTAACCTAGAACAGGGAATCTCCAATCTAAAAATGTTGGAATAATTCACAAATAGAATAGAATAAAAAACTGGTTATGTTTAACTTAAAGCTGATGTTGTTGAACTTTTGAAGTCAAACGTATTTATTATTCTAACTTAAAATATTAAAAATTGAGCTTCAATGTACTTATTGGTAAACCGGAGGGTGAAAATCGGTAAAAATCCGTGATTTTCCGTGGTTGCGCCAGCCAAAACGGCCCGAAGCGCAGCGGAGGGTGGCGTAGGGTAGCGCTTAACTCACTAGAAATAACATGCCTGAAGTCAATCCACCTCGACTGGGAGGTCCCACCACAACTGGGTAGCCCGCCATATTCCATAAACTAAAATTTTTTTTTGAAATACAGCTTACCTAAAGAATTCTGTCTTAGGCCCAGTTTACCATTTTCAAAATTTTAGTGAAATTTGGTTTTGGCCCAGTTTACCATTTTTAAAATTTTAGAGATATTTGCCTATGGCCCAGTTTACCACTTTCAGGTAGTTTTTGGCCCAGTTTACATTACCCCTCTCTTTTCGGGCCCCTCGCAATTGGGCCCTAGGCACGTGCCTAATACTTCTAGTGGTAAAGTAAGCTAAGCCCTCGGTCAAGGGCCAATAATCGTAGGGCCAACTGTCTCAAAGCCAACTGTCTGGACACGCAAATAACAACCACCCCTCAATAACAGACGAAAGCGTCAGTGCGTTCTATGTAAAGGCGGAAAATAATTTTTCCGATTATCTCTTCAAAAATTGGTTAAATCCAAATTTGTTATACAAATCTAATACTGTAAATTACAGCGACTTGAAATACATGAAAGGAGATTTTTTCTTCAGAATCTGGAGTATATAAGCCCATATTTTAAAGGGCCAGGCTTCCGAGTCGAAAACCCAGGGTTAATGTTTACAAATTTATTCCATAAGAATACTTGAATGAAATCCGGGTACTTCGAGTAGTTCTTTATCTTAATGATAGATCTTCTATTACATCAAGGACCTCAAGCTTTTACTTGATTAATTGACAATACAGGTCAGCCAGTGATGACAACAGACCTGTTGTAATTCCGACAGATAAAATATTATATTAATGTTAGACACATATTTCAAGAACAAACAGAGCCATTTTACGTCAAAAGTTATTGTACTGCATATGCCAATCACGTTTTTGTAGGTTTTCTTGTGACCCTTGTACATGAAAATTGTAAATTTGTAATACAACCGAAAATTAATTCGAATTTAAAATTTCTTAAAAAAATTAATTAAATTGAAATAAAACTGTTTAGTAATAACACAAAACGTAGATAATCCGGGGGGTCTGGGGCATCCCCCAGTGCACCGTTTCCTATTATTTTGTCTGGTGTTTACTATGATTCCATGTTAAAAGATCGGAAACAAAATTACCAAAACAATTAAAATTTTCAGTAAACAATTAACTGATTCTTATTAACACAACGCGCAGATAATCCCCCGGTATGGAATACCCCCCAGTGCACCCTTTGCTATTTATCCTGGCATTTACTATGATTCCATGTCAAAACACTTGGTTGATACATCATAAAATTACGGATTTAGGAAAACAAATTGTACAACAAAAGTAAGTAGTTTTGGAGGTCACTTTATGATTAAGTTTGGAAGACAATTTACAAAACCACCAAATTTTTTGCCGACGTTGCCGTCGCAGGGTTAATCGGTTGTCGGTAAGTCGCCGAGTTGACCGTCGCGTCGCATAGTTAATCGGTTTATACTAGACTAATTGACTATACTATTGGGCCCCAGACGCACGCCTCTGGTTTTCGATGTTTTAATAAATTGAGGTGCTGCCTAATGCCGGCCCACAACAATCAATGGCTAATTACAAGAATTATTGACCCCGAATCTGTAGCTTAATTAGTTTTAATGTAGATCAGCATTATTTGGACAGAAATCCATCCGGAAATTATTGTCATGAACCACATCTATAGTAGTTTTTTTGTAAATGCGGAAATAATCACTCGGGATCGTTTCAAAATACATTTTGCTGCAGTCAATTTTAAAAATAAGAAAATATACTTGGTATTTTGAGTTTTTTAATTTGAAGTTTATTGAAATACTTATTTTTCGGTAAAGATCTGTCTGCATACAAGTAAGATGAATTATTCTGCCATGAATAGCAGTGTAAATCATCTATACGAATAAACTGCTCTTGAGTTTTGGCACGAAAATATATTATATGACCTTTGACCTCTTCAATGCTGATGTGCCATCCGATTCGTTCGAAAAACTCCAAGAGAAAATAATAAACAATATGTTGAAGTAAAGCTAAAAAATTAACAACAAAAGCAGGAGGAAAATTCAATAAAGGAATAAATGGGTACTGAGCAGGGACATAAAATTGGCAGCCGATTATGTGGCCATACAAATAACGTGTGATACGCCTATGCATAATGTACAATTGAATTGAAAAAAGCGTGATTAAAAGAACTTAATAATCTCATTTAAATTTTATGATGCTGGACAAAGCAACTTTTAAATAAGACAAAATTATATAAACTTCAAAATATTTTCTTGGTTTCTTTATGTTGAAACCATAAAGTAGTATTTTAAATCATTCACATTCAAAGCGCTTTTGTAATGTAAATGAGCTTTTAAATTATTTGATTTTAGACTCGGTGTGTAGGTCCTAAGTTTTACTATTTTTTTAACTGCCTCTATTAAAGCAGCTGCTATTCGGAGGCTAATTTTAACATTTTATGAAAATTTAAGTGTATTTATTAAAATAAGGCTAAAATTTATAATTATGCCGCTGCTACTTCAGTCGTAAATTTTAAAATAATCGTCTACTAGCTTTTTTTGAATATACAGAAGTGGGTAAATCGATTAAGAAGGGACCGAATTAAAATATATAAAGCATATTTTATGATATAATGTTCTATAAACACATCACAATTTACATATAATTCGGGTTGTTTACATACGTGAGAACTCAGGCAGCTAAATTTTAAAATTAATAAATCTTGGGTTATTACGTTTTTTCGTTTAATTTTCAAAAATATTCCTTAATTAAAATTTTAATATTCTTTCGGTGGGAGTGCTCGATAACCTACGAAAATTCGGTAGGTAAATAAAATTGCCTTACCAAATTAAGTATACCTAATATAATTTCAACAAAAAATTGTTTTGTTTGTGGAAAAATTGTATTTACCCACAAAATATAATATTTTTTTAAAAGCGCTGCCGTTTAAAACAAAATTTATTATTTATAAATTCCTATTTTTTGTGTCTCTAGTTATTACTACCGTTATAATTTCACTAAAGGCTATTAATTTAGAAATTGTATATTTTCTTGAAAAGTATCATTTAAAACCGCTTAAGATGACCTTTTTTTGCGTCTGTCTATTATTTTCGTATTACCAATGGAGATTTGACCAAAAACTATCTCACAATTCATTAAAATGCAAATTGACAATAATTTTAATAACGAAAATGTGATAATAATTTAATGTTCCCAAATTTTTTTACCCATTCATTTTGCGCGTTGCTGATGATGGTGTGGGCGCCTGAATGGGTGCCACGTTCTGATTTAGTTTCAGAACGCAGGGGTTGCGTGATTATCCATTAGATTAAACCACCCTTTTAAAATGGAAGATTCTTTTAATGCTGACAAACTACCGAGGATATAGAATTATTAAGGACCCATTAAAATGACCCTAATATTATTTGCTTCTGCAGTAATAATAGGATGTCTAAAAAATTAAATTCGGTGGTTAGTCGTCCTGAATGTAAGCCAAGCAAATGATCCTTTTTTAACCATTCGTTTGGCATTGAACGAGTTCGTTAGTTTTCATGCAGCATTAAAATCGAACAATAGTGCAGCTTCTCTTATTGGTTCAATTTAATCAACAATAGGCTACACCGGTCGTTTTATATTTAAATTTTATTTTCAAGTAGAAAAAGGACAGACATAAAATCCACGTACCAGTTTTTTGCAACAGAAATTCCATTATATGTTAAAACATTAAGGCGGTACGTTCGATTGTGACTTTTGCTCCAATCAAAATGCCCAAACTTTATTTAAATATTTATGGCTGTCATGAGTTTGTACTGTAAAATAAGAGATGTTTATAATAAACACGTTTGGCCTTTACGCCTTGATTTATCACGAAAACAAAGAGTGCTTGCTATTTTTTACGTTTTCAATAAAAAATTCAGGATTTTTATCATTTTTTGCTAAAACATCCAGTCAGTGAAATAAACTATTATATTTTTAATGAATTAGGTGGAAATTGCTCTGTTTCAGATTAAATTTTAAATTTCTGTTGCTTGAATATGAAAACTGCAGCTAGACGGTGCATCTCTGTTTTAGCGATATAATATTTATACATTTAATTTCGTTTTCCGCTACTGGGGATTCCCCGTTTATCCATATTTTCAAAATAACACAAGAAGTTGCTGCTAAACTATTTTTTTTATAATAATATAAAATTAAATAAGTTCCTCAAATTCTAATTTTCTTTAGGCGAATTTGGTTTCCCTCACTTTTGCTCAAAAACAAAAAATTTCACAGTATTTTCTGACAACATTTGTATAATTATTCTGTCATCTGTAGGTATTCTAGATGTGTGGGAATTTTATTATATGTGTTGGAGGGTGTTCACCCCCATACCCCCCGGTTTACACTTTTGACTACAATTTTGACAGTTAACTTTCAAAGTAACGCAATACTCTCTAGCCAAAGGTTTACATTTCCTTCACTTTTTCTTAAAAATTCAAATTTCCTGCTTTTTCCTGGCCAAATTTGAAAAATTATAAATTCCCTACACAGAAATTTTTTTGGTGTTTTGAAGTAATTTTTACTATAATTAAATTTCAAATTAGCCTCAAACCATTTTGAAGTAAATTTTACTAAATTTGAAGTAAATTTTACTAAATTTGATATATAATTTACTCTAATTGATGTAATATTTACTTCAAAATTATTGCGAGGATTTTTTTTTCTCTGTGTATCTTCTCCAAGTATTCTAAAAGAGTGGAAATCCACCGATATGTACTGGAGGGTGTTCCACACCCCCCAGACCCCCCGGTTTACAATTTTGACGTTATATTTTTGTAATTAACTTTCAAAGTAACACAGAAAGTTGCTGCTAAACTCTGTGAGCAGTAAAGTAATTAAATAAATATACACAGAGAAAAATATTTGGTGTTTTGAAGTAATTTTTACTATAATTGAAGTTCAAATCAGCCTCACACCAATTTTGAAGTAAATTTTACTAAATTTGAAGTACATTTTACTAAATTTGAAGTAAATTTAACTAAATTTAATTTTTACTAAATGTGATATAAAATTTATCCTAATTGATATTATATTTATTTCAAAATTATTGCGAGGATTGTTTTCTTCTCTGTTTTAATTTTTCCCTTATTTCTGCTTAAAACTTCAAATTTCGGGGTTTGGATTATTATTGGACAACTATTTTTAGTCCTAATCTCCGAACTTTACTTTAATATATTTTTTGGTTGATAAAAAAAATCGACCAATCAAAGTGTTTCATTTTTCACTAAAAAATGACACGCTGGAGCAGCAGGAGCAGCGTGCTGGGATTTTATAAATTAGGATTCGCTTATTACTGTTATGAATCTGAAAATATCAATTTAGGACTGTGCGAAAACGGTTAAAAGCTGTCACAATATGCAATGAAAGTGTTCATTGAATTAATGAATTTCAATCAACGAATGAAAATATGCTGCGTTCGGAAAATTTCACAGTATATTTACAAAACAATTCTTGTATTTATGAAATGATTATGAAAAGAGATAAGAAAAAGGTTCTTAAAAAATAATCTAAACGAGTAACAGTGGCGGATATAACTTCTTCTGAATCTGCAGGTAAAAAAATTATTGAGAAGACTTGAGATTTGCGTTCCAATTGTAACAAGTTACTACCTAAAAAAATAATAAAGTCATAAAATATTTATAATTATGGGGCCTCTGTTGTATGTGGGGCCCGAAGCTCAATCAATAATAAATGGTTCAACATCTTGTATTTGTTTTTTTATCTATGATCAAAAATATTTCTTATTTGGGATTGTTGATGTAAAATTTAAAGAATTATAAAATACGAATGGCAACAATTATACCCCAGTTAAATGATATTTATTTAAAATATCACGAAATAGCACGGATTGTGCGTGATATTGTTTGCCAGATATTGCAACATTTAATAGATCAGGTTTCCAAAGGGGAACATACGTAAAAACTAAAACTGAAATTAAACTACTATAAAATTTTTTAAGTGTAGAAACCAATAATTATATTTTATACTTAAAACTACAGTTTGTTTGGTAAAAACGCCACACGGTGCAGTTATAATCACAAGGAAATTAATGGAGAGAAGAAAAAATTACAAAATGAATTATACAGAATGAAAATTTAAAAGTTATTTAAGACAAAAACATCACATATAACATGTGAACATGTGTTCTTTGGATTTATGAACTTGCGTTACATAATGGCTCATTTCTACACGGATTTAAGTTACATAATGAGCCACTTTTCACACACATCATGGCTTTTCACCCACATCACACTAGTGCGGAAAGTAAATTCGTTATGCTATAATAGAAAAAAAAAACATTTGAATATTTAAATAGCTTGACCAGATCATTTGATTTATGAAATATAATATTAAAAAATGGAAAATAAAATTTTATTTGCTACACGTCTTTATCGCACTCGTTTAGCAAGTATCACCCGCATGAGATAATGACTTACTTTCCACACTGATCACATGAACTACTATTAAATGGAGGTGATAACGCTTGCGACACGCAACAGTGTACTATTTTCATTGTTATTTTACCCCACTGGAAAAGACTTCGTCTCATTCTTTATACTACCGCAAATAAAATACAATCAAAATTGCCCTACCTGTGATGTGTATAGTAACTTTTAGTTGCCATGACAACCACACAGTTGAAAAAGGATACTTTTGAAAAGGACAATTTTCATTTTACTTTCAAGTATGTCATTTTAAACTTATTGCAATTATGTCATTGATTACTTTATGTACTTTTATCTAAATATTCTTATTATTACTTTTCATACAGAGGAGAAAGCAGGATAGAAAATTACTTTCCCTTCTATTTATATTCTTCTTTTGTCTGGGAATTAAAAAATGTTATTAAAAGTATATTTGCTTGTCCATCGATCATTGGAGAAATGAACTCTTATTAGGTTTAAAAACAAAACTTAGGCCTTCGTGATTTATCAATCATAAAAAAATGCAATTATACGATTTATTTAAGTATAAAAAACATTAATTAAAATTATTATAATTTTTAAAAAATATTAAAATATATAAAATAGTTCAGGTCAGGACCCCTCCAGATCCTCTGAGGGGGTCTTTAAATGAAGTTATTGTTTAAACTATCGGAAATGAATTGAAACAGGAGTTTCAACTTCGGTTGGTTAATCTCTGATCCGACATTGAAATACCAGCTGTGAAAATTTTTCGTTTGAACGCAATCATTAATGTCTATACCTCCCATACCCCCGGTTTCAGTCACAGAAAATTTTCGTGCATTTCTTTTGGATTTTAATTATTTTTAAAAATCTTATAACAAACTATTCTTTCGAATCGGTGAAAAGCTTTAAAGATGATTTAAAAGAATTTACACCAGCATATTAGAAAACCTAGAGCTTTTAGCTTTCAGTCAGAATTATGGCGCTAGATGTAGCTTTTTCTTCTTTTATATTTTATTATATTATTAATATTATAATAATTATTATATTCTCCAAATATTTTTTTTGACTTGGGAAGAAATTGACCAAGCACTGGAAACCAATGACAAAATGTAGATGATATAAATTCAGAAATCCAATCGGAATGATTATTATAAAGTTGAATTACCTTTTGCATTTCTTTCTGCGAGTATCTCTAAAAGAATGGCCATATATCCCGAAACAAACTTGCCTGAAAATGCTGTTTCCCTATAGTATTTAATATTTTATTGTGTTTCTTAACTTTGTACAGGTATTGGGTCTAGGCGTAAGCAGTTAGACTCTTGATCTGAAGGTCATGAGTTCTAACCTCGTCGAATCCCAAATTACTTGTGCCGAAATTTGTAAGTAACTAATATTTATGGGTAGTAAGTAGGTACTTACCGAAGTAATATTAAATGTATTGTTGTTAAAAAGTGTAGTTTTGCTATTTTTTATTTTACAGATGTAAAATGTATTGTCGTGCGCCTGAATAGATTAACAAGTTAATTGGTTAAGAATTTAATAAAAAACAGTCACATCTTGCACATAATACAAAATTAAAAATTCTTTCTTAAAAGTATCTACATTAATTTCGTTTAACATAATCAAGAAAGTATTGATGATAATAATAAAAGAAAGAAAGAACAATAGTTAGTTATATTGGTGTAAAAAAGCTAAAAAAAACAATCAGGTAATTTTAATCAAGCTAAAAAGCTTTTAAAAGTCCATTAAGGGTACACACATAAAGGATACAAATGACAATGCTGGTCGACGACAACATTAGAGAGCCTTGTTTCGGTTTGAATGTCCACAGGAGGTCCTGTCACTGCTCCACGGGTGGCACATTCGATGCCTCCTTTTTGGTATTGCATTTAACGCCAGTTTAAATTTAGTTTTTCTATTAAATAATGTCGAATTATATTTTAAAATCCGAATTCAAACATTTTAATATTTCTGCTTGTAATTAAAATGGCGAACATTAACGGAACATTAAAATTAGTTACGGAAATTAAAAAATAGCAAATTTATCTTTTCGACCTCTCTATTAATAAATTATTATTAATATAAAATGACTTCCAACTGTGTCGAACATTATTGGGTTCCTATTATTTGGCAAAGGCCTTTTCTAAAAAAGAACTTTTAATTCACCTTCAACAGCTATTGATATCAAAAAGTAACCGCAGTATATTGTACAAATACAAGAGTATCATTGTTATGAGACATAAAGAAGTTCTTTATTGCGGCGTATCAAAAGACCTTTCAAGTATCGCTCGGCCATGGATGAAGATTAACCGAAACGCCAGATGATAAATGTTTTGTTGGTTAACACTAGCACCTTTGCCTATAAACATTTTTCGCCCCTTTTTTTATCATCTCCAATTTGACACCAACACATCAGAGGAGGTTTTGCAAAAATTAAACAGTTTTCACTTTTGGAGTGGAATCGGCTGTTATTGTGTCTCATAATGACTATTTAGCTATTTGAAACGTGACTGCAACGGTGCGCAAAAGATTACGACCACTTCTCACACCTGGAAAGGTGTTAAGTGCAGATAAGTAAACTCGTTAGGATAAACTTCCAGATAATAATGCGGACCTCACACGAGATATTTGCTAAATCAAATAGTATAAAAGTGTCGAACTGTATAAATAAGTTGCATTGAGAGAAAATTATGGAAGCGTGTGATTGTCCATCATGGATGAGTTCAAAACGACTTGCACTTTTGCACCTTTACTTTTCCTTACAAGCTTATCAATTTTACTTCTTCTTGCGTCGGTCGTGTTGTGATGCCTCTAAATGAATCGAAATTTATATTCCGTTTTTACTTAACAAGTTTATTACGGCGATAACTCTATTCGGAAAAAATTTAATTGCTAATATTGAGAAAATTGTAGAGAAAACGAGTTTTGAAGAAAAGCAAACGTGATTGCATAAAATTTATTTTTATTTAAATAACGGGAAACGAGTTATTGCATTTTAAGATTTAAAAGTGCAGGCAATTTTAACTTTGCTGCTGCAGTCGAGTCGGTTTTTGAATTCACATGGTGGAAGGTGGATATTCTTCTCAAAGAGAAGAAAGCCTACTCGAACAGCCGTTTGTTGGCCTTTTCCCATGGAGAAATAAAACCGTGTAAGTTATTAACTTTTGAGCCATAAATACAATGACGGTCAAATAGTATAAATAATTTAACGGTGGACAGTTTAATATTTTCAACCTTCATTATGTAATTCCATTCATCAAACTTAAATAGTTTTAATGCTGAAAGTGTGTACATAAATTTCGCTCTTACAAACTGCAAAAACATTTAATAAATTACGTTTCTATTACAAGTTCAAGTTTATCGGACCTACTCTTAGGTAACGCATACGTTGACCAGGCAATTCGTTATAACGGACATCTGCGGGGGATTTATAGGAGACACCGGACATAAATTATGTAAATTATCCAGTATAACTTTTGCCTACTCATTATCTTGCCTGTTATCACCTGTTGTTTCTTTTACACTTGCTGGTGCTCGTCTTCTTTTCTTATCTTTTCGTTTATTTATGGCGATCTAATTGATAAGAATACACAGATCAACCATCTTTCGACGATCGTTTAATTACAAAATCTCTTTTTGGACGAAAATCTTGATTTTTTGTAAGCCAAAATTGACGGGCAGAACCTGGAGAAATGGAAATGAAGCTATTGGAAGTTAATTTTGCACTGGTTTGGATTTTTATGTGAATTATCTGCCGGAAAATCGCAACAAAGCATCTGGTTCAATTTTGAAAAACCAGTAAAATAAAACCATCATTCCGGTTGATTATAGGAACTAGAAGTTAAGACAATTGAAAATTGAATATAAGTGATGTGAACTTCACTTTGCCGGCGGATCAGACCAACTTTTGTACCGAATATTGAAAATTTCATAAAACTACTCAAAAAGCAATATTAGAATTCCAGTTCCTATTGCAAAATTAGAAGCAAAAAATTATTTGAGTTTGCACAGATGGAAAATTTTCAAATAATTAAAAACAAAATTATTTACAAAATTTATTAAAATTAAAATTCACAGAAAATAATCAACAAAAAGTTATACTTTCGATGCTATAGCACTAAAATTTTGATTTGATGTAGGTACTGGGGGTTGACGTGGAAGTGGCATGATTGGTATTGGTATTTAAATTGTGGGTTAAACTATGCCTACGTAAATCACAGTTTCTCCTAAAAACCTTTCCGCATGCAGAACAATTGTATGGTTTAATATCCGTGTGAGTTAGTAAATGAGTTTTTAAATTGGAACGTTGATTGAAGGATCTACTACAAACTGGACACTTGTGTGGTGATTCTTCCATGTGGAGGATTTTGTGGACCGCCAGCGTACGAGATTGGCAAAAGCCTTTACCACACTCGGCGCACTTGAATGGTTTTTCTTTACTGTGAATGTATCTGAAAAAAGAAAAAATGTTAAATTTCACGTGGTTAAACCAGACTATAATGTTATTTGTTTTAACGAAAGTCAACACTGAGAATCAGGTGTGCCAGTGAGGTAGTTTCATTGACCATTTACCGACGGAAAGCGATTCCACTATACAATGTGGATGTAGAATTGAATATTCAAACCATTTTCTGTTACACCTGCAGATTATTGTAATCATGTTTAATTTTAAAATGATATTTAAATTAATTCAACTGGATATATAGGAAAACTGGAAAATTGACTATTTGAAAATCAATTTCGTCAATAAATTCTTCTTGACGTGATTGATCCTGTAAATCGTAAAAGAAAACTGCCAGTTTTCGCTCTATAGCTGACAATTCATATGGAACATAATAATCGATTAACATCAATATTTTAGAAAAAAATCGGCTGATGCCGTTAATTCGACGTGTTTTTAACGTCTTACGTGATATAACGCACATATAGTCAAAATAGACGTGTGTAACACGTCGCATAAATACCCAAATTCAACTAATATTTTAAAATTGATTTCTTACAAACAAACAACGTTGGAAACACGTTAATTCAACCAACACGTACCCAACATAGTTATTGATATTTCAAATATTATTGAAATATAAATTGAATATGAAAACTCGCGATGCGGGGCGGAGGGGCTAAAAAATAAAAGTTAATAATTTCATACTCCCCAGACTTCCGGTGAGACTTTACTCTGCATACTTTAAACTGTATTGAGCCCATCAGGAAAATTTCATCTAAATTGTATTCCGACGGTAGATTTGCATTGCAGTTCAGTTTTAAAATTCAATGATTAATTCTAAACCGTTGATTTTAGGCAATAAAGGGTTAGAATCTAGTTCATAGGTAAATTCAAATTTTGCATTGCAAATGCATTGTAAAATTTACACTTACAGAATTAATAGTTATAGTGTATTGGCCAGTTAATAGAAAAATTAAAAAAATATCTTAAAGCGGATGTCCCTTCTCCTTAATTGTGAAAACAATTAATTGTTCAATTGTTTAATCACAATTATTATAAGAAATAATTATGCTTATTGCGTTTTTCTACTGTTTGCAATTCAAGCATTGCTGTCATCGTATGTGTAAATCCTCCGACGGAATATGAAAAAAAAAAAATTCGTCATATTAATATTGGCAAGGCAAGGCAATTCAATCAGACAAAGAAGTGAAAATATTGTCTTTTCCAATTTTAACCTTTCTTAGATGGTTTTTCAACTCAGATTCAGAACTTACGCCTAGGTTAAATTATGATAAAATTATTATGAAATGATAATAGTATAGGTATCGGGTGCTGAATGAGTTAGCCGAACATAGGAAATTAACATGTAAAAACTTATTTATGCAAATTCCTGCTTCCCCAATTACTTTAGAGAAAAAATGAAAAACACAAAAATGATGCAGAAATATAAACTACGAATGATCAGAACATTAACATTCTTAAATTTGTCATTTATCGGACAGGCCATGTAATACATTTAATTTAATTTCTATGTTCAAAAATTATTACTTTAGAAACTTACATGGTCAGTCTGATAAATAAAACTTTTTACAATTTCAAAAGCATTTTTTGACTTTTTAAGTAAAATATAGATGAAATCTAATGTTCTTATCATTCGCAGTTTATATTTCTGCATTATATTTGTGTCTGTCAGTTTTTGTCTAAAATAATTAGAGAAACAGGAAGCACCATTTGTAGATTCAAATGTCAGAATTATACTTTTGTTTTCTCCTTCCCCTTCCCCCACACCGCGCAGATTTTCTTCAGAGCTGATGAGGTCTAAACTTTGAAGCTAAATTTATCTCTGATGTTCTTCCAAAATAAATCTTCAACAGTAATAATATAATCTAATCTATAAAAGCTTATGCTGGAATCGGTAAATTAAGGTTGCAAATAAAAAAATGTATGCTGCCTAGCAACGCATTAGTTTTTAAACAGCAAGATTGCTTATTAGTAGAAATTGATTTTTCACAATTTCGGGAGTAAATACCACTTTTGCGAGAGTATTGATCTGAAATTTTGCATATGACAAATCGTTGCGGTATTGAAGCAAGGGAAGTAAATTTTTTGATATCTAGCGCCGCTTTTGAGTTATTGCAAATTCAAAATCTCAAATTTAGTTATTAACCAATACAACTTATCATTTGCGGTGAAATTGTGAAAAATAGTATATATACCTTGGGTATATATACCTATAAAACACCTTCACACGCTGGATGAAAAGTAGCACCTTAGTGACTTGATGTATAATATACTATTTGTTATTGAAACATCGATAAAAACCGAAGTAGATGCAATATTTATAATGCCAACAAGGTTTAAATATCCTTAAAGTCCTTTTAACGTAGATAACTATTAGTCCTATTATTTTTGGAGATTTAAACATGACAACACTGTGTCGGTTGTAGTTTATAATTAATTGTTAGAAATTTTGTTGAAACTTTCTTGTATTTACAAACTATAACTACAAACATTTTTTGAAAAACTTAAACTTTTTTTTTAAACACAATTTTCTTGTAATTTTTTGTTGAATACAACTAAAGATTGATAATAATCATTTCAGTTCGGTTTTTAAAAACATTTACTATTTTCATAACAGCTTGTTTGATTTCTAATGATATCCTGTCGTACATTTTCTTAGCATTCGTTTGTTTTTTTTTCCAAAACTTATTTCATTAGCTGCTAATAATTACTTAGTATATTAATGAATTTGTATTTCGTATTTTAAATAGGAAAAAACTGAATCTTTGTCAAACTTCAAAAGCAAAACAAAATCAAAACTTCGAAATGTATAACTTCAAAATAACAACTTCGGATCTTGAAGTTATTTATTTCGAAATCGATAGGTGGCTGAAACTTTATTACCACAGAAATTGTGTATTTAAGTAACAGCATCTTATATGATTGTTTGATATTGTATCGTCAACATATTTAAGTTTAACTTGCGAGTTCTCCAGTAAAAGTAATAAAAAATTGTTCCTGACATAATTATTATCACAAATTTAATGTTCATTTTGGTTATTTTTAAACAATATCTTCTCCCATAAAAATTAAAAATATATGACCATCACTGCTAAACAGTTGGTCCTGTACATGACGTAAAACTGCCCCGTGGTCTGAATTCCACGTTAATCTTTAGACTTCTTATGGGATTAACACAGTTCCCAAGATTTATCAACACCAGCAACGTTTCAGCAAAAAATCATAAAGAAGATTAGAAAGATAACAACAGTAGAGGCGACTTGTGGTGCATTTAGGGGAGGCAAACCGAGTGGTTTGAGGTTTTTAAAAAGTATCAATTATGTTTTTGTGAATACGAACCCCTCCTCCTTCAGAAGTAAAACTTCATGGGAAATTAAAATTTTGTTTTGAAAATAGAATGTTATTTTACATTTTGCTGAAAATGCTGAAAATTTCAACTTAACATTTCTAGAAGCATGTTGACTAATCCGAATAATTATGTACCTATAATTGGACTTATTTATTTTGGTGATGATGAGGGCTTCACTAAATTTTAGCAGAGGACTCTTCATACTCGATGTGTATGCAATTGAATTAGTGCGTAATGCGATTTGTGTGCAACTCACTTGTTGAGAAGCACTTGATTGGTGTTCATTTCCGTGCTTAGGAGGGCATGTAATCAGGGCCGGTTTTAGTGGTCATGGGCCCCCAAGCGGATTTTTTTTTCGGGCCCTCTAACGTGTATTGTAATGGTGGGTTACGATTTTAATTTAATTTTTATTTAATTTTAATTTTATTTCAACTTCGATTGTTTTCATTTTTGAGCTTGGAAGACGAGCTCCCAAGCGGCCGCTTGTTCCGCTTTATGGTTAAACCGGCGCTGCATGTAATCAGGTCACTGGCGCATTTCTTAATCTGGTTTAAGTAGCCATTGGGTTTAAATGCTAAAAAACTTTTGTATGAAAATGAAGCCGATGTGTAAAGTTGAACGATCCTGTCCAGCAATGGATAGAAGTCGAAGAAGAAGAAAGAGATATTCTAATTATATTTTTTAATTTATTTGGATTTCAATTGAATTATCTGCCTATCTGATAGAATTCCAAGATGAAAATCTGTTTGATTTCTATCAGAAAGTATAAAATAATTTTTTTTCTCATTTGGCTAACTATCTAATGATTCGAAAAAAAAATCTTTTCGGTTTCATATGACTTTGGGAAATGGGAAACAATAATAATTATGTATTTATGGTCTAATTCCGGTTGGTAGATTCCGCACATTAAAAACCCCACCCAAAAGTTTGGTATATTTAGTGCAAATACATAATGTCATGTCTGGAAAGCTTCATGAATAATATAATAATTGATGTAGAAACAATTTTTTGCAAAGTAAAAAAATTCTTGAATTCATGGCCGAAGGCGAAGGGCAAAATGAATGATACCAAATTTACAACGTCAGAAAGCTAACAATCAAAATTCTAAATTATAGAATGTTGACTTTGCATTGCGATAACTCGAATTTTGTAAGTTTGGAAAGATGGAGTAACCGGCACATTTAAGTGCCAATTGATTGGCCAGATCCGGAAGAGATATACAGAGGTGATCTCCAGCAATATTGCAGATATTACAATATATGTTTAAATTAAACAATTTACGATTTGAATAATTTGATTGGGTATTACTTCTGCTGGATGATTAATGGTTGGATATTACAATTACATATTTTACGAGTTTAAGTGGGTACTAAACTATAAAATTTTTTCTAATTTTAGTAATAAAGACCCGGCCTAGGGCGGAATGTGAAGAATGCATCTGATTGGAGTGCTTATGGTTCCCATATCAAACAAGTTGTTATTGGACAATTAAAAGTTAATTTGACGAAAATCGAATCGTAAGGGGTATATGACACTTGAAACTGAAACTTAAAATTGCGAAAAACAAACCGGTTGAAGCTTTTGCGTTAAAAAATGTAAAACTTGTTATAAAATCGGCCACGATCCCGATTTGTGTAATAATTTCCATTTCGAGCGCACACACAATGGTTACAAAACGAAGTAACACATGATTATTGAATTAAATGTAATGGAAACTTATTATTAATTTGGTGGGTGTGGAAGGCCTTTATGTAATTTTATAGCTAGGAGCGCACAATTGAAAATAAAAAATGTATTTATTTGAGGACACAATATATAACGTCCACTTAATAAATAACTTATAAAAGCGTACTTAAAACTTATGAAGCTGTAAATAAAGATGGTTTATTCGAAGACACGTTTGGTTCTTACCTTAAGATACACTAAGGCCGTATTTGTAAAACAATACAAGTTGTTCATGGCATGGCCTAAAATTACTCAGCTCTCAATGTTCCTGACAAATTTTATTATATGTTAGCTCGTAAAATTATTTTTCTTGTTTTATTTTTACTGTAACTAAGTATTGTCTTACCTCTTTAAATAAGACACGTGCTATTTGTTACCTAACAATAAATTTTCCACTTCTGAATGTATTAGAAATAAATCTTCGACGGGTTTCAATTAACTTGAAAGACATCGTCATAAAGAAGAATTAATGAAGCTCTTTTTTGGCTCTTTACATTCGTGCGTTGTAATAGAATGTAATTTGTCACTTCGGCCATAATAAAGGAGCTTTGTTAAGGCCGTAGAAAGGAGTAGTATAAAAAAGAAGTAAATAAATTTCATAATCCTATTAACCTTAAAATCCTACCTGTGATCTCTGAGATGATCTTGTCTTCTGAAGGCTTTCCCACAAATGTCACAGGAATACGGTCGTTCGTCCGTGTGAGTTCGTTCGTGGATCAACAGATTGTAGCTCTTGGTGAATTGTCGATTGCAAAATTTGCAGATGAATTGTTTTTTTGGTCTCGATGATGATGCTTTTTGTTTTGTACATGGCGTTGTTGTGGGCGTTGAAGTGGATGACGTTACGGTGTTGACGGTCGTGGAAGAACTGGGGCTATAAATAGGGTTCATGATTAAACTAGGATAACTGGTGTCGACGGGTGACGTGGAAATTGGAAAATTGTTTAACGCTTCGTCGTTGTCTAACAGGGCTAAATCTTCTTCCACTTCTTCGGCCAAATCGACGTCGTCCGTGAGACTTGTGTTGTGCACACTATCTTCGCTGTTGCTTACGCTTTCTTCGGATATTTTTGCGCTGTTGGTGGCGATTTTTAAAATGTCTATTTTTCCGTTGTTTACGTTTACGTTTGCGGAAACCGAAGTCAGTCTTTGAAGGGTTATATAGGACTCGAGCGCTTGTAGATTTAAAGCGGCGGCGGCCGCCGAATTGGGGGGCAAAAGCGCCGCTTGCTGAAGAGAGTTCATCATGGCGTTTTGTAACGAAAGAGCCACGTTTTGAATTGAGCGTTGCAAAAAGTTTTCCTGTATCATCGCAAGATTCAGTTGTGCGCTCGTGGTATTAGTAAAATCTGGAGATTTTGGTGCGGTTTCTTTATTATCACAGACCTGTGTTGTCGAAATAATGCTGGCAGTTTCTGTGGTCGCTTGCATTTTACACTTTTTTGCAGATATTAAAATTAAGCCTAATACTTTCTTACCGATCGTTTGCAACTTATCATTATTAAGCTATCGACGGTAGGTTAAATCCGTAAGACGAAGAATCACAACACAGATTAGATTAGCACGAAATTTTAATTGTTTGAATTGGTCACTTGTGAGGGTTTGTTGTCTATGCGATCGCTGCAGTCTCTCGTAGCTTAGAAATGTAATACGCGCGCGCACGAAGACTTAAACAGTAGACAATCGACTAAACAAGAAAGCCGCGGCTTCGCGAGTCACATCTTCGTTCTCGTGCGCCATCTGGCAAGAGGTCGGAAACAAAGATGGACTGGTAATAAAAGCGACAGTTAAAAAAAGACGAAATAGTAAAGTGTTGAAACTCGTACTAACAAACCTTTCTGATTTTTTATCGAACTTTATGGCACTTTCTGAGAAGTTCAGTATTGTAACTCGCATACAAGAGATTAAGTTTTTAAGTACAAGAAAAGAGATTCGGTTTCATGGAATTGTTTTATTGTTATTGCGCATTGTCGCAATTTAGCAATAAAAGCTTTATTTTGAATTTTTTCGCGATTGTTCGTTTTTGAGTTGCTCGTCTCATTGGCAACGCGTTCCATTTGAAAATTTATTGTAATGTGTCGACATTCCGCTACGCTCACGCGCGCCACTTGAGGCAGCGTGAACACATTCAATTGTCAACGCCACTCATCCAGGGGGTTCCCGATTCAAAACCAAATTATTTGCTCGTTGCAATCGTGCCCCTGGTTTGCCCATTACGAAAGCGTTCGTTGCTTCACAAATGTGGAAAATAAATTGATGTAAATTTTAGCCTTCGATTACTTCATATTATACAAACGTGACTTTGAGCTTTCAATCCTGACCTTTAAATCCGTGCATAGTTTTTTTTCACATGCTGCATCTAAACGCTATCTACTATTTATTTCTTGTTTAAACGAGTGAAAGTGTGGGAGTGTGTACAGTCTAATTTTGCTTTTGGCATTTCAAGATTCAAGAATCTCGTTTTTCTCCATTATTGAAATGGAATCCGACAACTTCTGCAAACTATTTAAAAATTTTAAATATTTTTCACCTTGATTCTTCTTTCACCATTGCCATCTTAGCAAGTGTGCAGAGAATAAAGAAAGGCTAAATACTGATCTCTGAGGTATCATATACCGGGTGCTGAATGAGTCAGCCGAACGTAGGAAATTAACATGTAAAAACTTATTCATGCAAATTCCTGCTTCCCTAATTATTTTAGAGAAAAAATGAAAGACACAAAAATAATCCAGAAATATAAACTACGAACGATAAGAGTATTAGATTTCATCTAACTTTTACTTAAAAATGCCAAAAAATGCTTTTGAAATTGTTAAAAGTCTTGTTTATCGGACTGGCCATGAAAGTTTCCATGGTAATAATTTTGGAAAATATAAATTAAATTGAATTTATTACATGGCCAGTGCGATAAATGCAAATTCTAACAATTTCGAAATACATTTTTTGACCTTTTATTAAGTAAAAATTAAAGAAAATCTATAAATCTTATCATTTGCAGTTAATAATTCTGCATTATTTTTGTATCTTTCATTTTTTCTCTAAAATAATTAGGGAAGCAGGAATTTGCATAATTAAGTTTTTACATGTTAATTTCCTATGTTCGGCTAACTCATTCAGCACCCGGTATACAGGGTGAATAGATATTGAATTTTTGGGTTTCCTCACTTGCGAAAAATGTATTCATTGTTTCTGCTTTTGAATCTCTTTTCGGATTCGTCATAACCTTCACGGATTATTTAGTTATAATAGTTAGTACTTCTCAGAAAACGAAATGAACACTTTTGTTCCAAACGAAATTTTGACAGGTTTACCAACTTTACCGAGAAAATACGATTTTCAAATGAAGAACAGCGGGAATTTGTTTGAAATGTTTTATGCTTTGTATTAAAATAAACCTGAGATGGGTTGACTGCGGACACCATGCAACCACAACTTTATAAACCAAGATCTTACTAGCAGAGTAATTGAAGACAATTAATTGCACAATTGTGTAATTTTTCCAACGCCTGGGTATGGAAAAATGAAGCAACAGTCAGGCATAATTAGTACAAAAATGTAATAAAAATTATTCTGTGGCTATCATGCAATGCAGATGCAAAAATCAGGAGATTGCGGTTCAAACATAGATCTGACGGCAACGTTACATTCCCTAGTAAGTCATCCTGGCTTTAGTCAAGTTGATTTTTAACTTACGACTTGGCGTATGATGTATTGGAACTATCGGGTCAGAATATTTAAAAAGAGCTTTCCAAATACAGCGGCTTACCGAATATTTGCGATATTATCCAGGCCAGCTTAAGTGGAAATCCGGGGGGTCTGGGGGGTATGGAATACCCTCCAGTGCACTGAATACTTTGCATTCGCGCATTAAAACTGATGAGTTCTTCAATATTTGAAAATTGCGGAAATAATTATTGGAACTGTGATGCTAAAAGCTAGAAATGTGGAAAAAATTTTGAAAGCAATTGTTTATTTTTCTTTTATACTTGGATATGATTAACTTCGACTAACTATTTCTAATAACTAGGGGCCTAAAGCTGAATCTGACAATTACAGATGAATGCTGGGAGTAAATCAACCAGCTTTTATTTACTGCAGATGCCCAAGATGTTAATCTAACTGATATGGTGCGGAAGCGAGGATCGTAAGTTCCGGTAAAAAATAAAAAGACAAAAAAATAATCTCTGCAAGAAGTGTGCTGCATACAGCATACGCTAATTTTTGAACCAAAATAAGTAAATAAATTCAATTATTAAAATTAAATATTTAACATTGTTAATAATATTTAACGTTGAAGTGGAGATAAAAGCTATCGGTCGATAAGCTCGCATTATGTTGGTTCCATATAAAATAATTATGCAATTCGGAAACAAATCCGAGATTCCCATCAGTCAGTACAAAACAACAGATCAAACGAGTTTAAAAGAATATTGTCGAAATTAGGTGTCTCCCTACGAAGTTCATTACAAAAAGCAAAAATTTACTCCAAAATTTGACGAGCACACTAAACACTCTCACGCTTACCAAAGTTCATACCAAAATCGTAAAAGTTGCGCTCTAGCGTTTTCAAAACGTAAACTCCATCCCCCCAATCAGACTCAGGCAAGGGCGTACTCAGCAAACAAAACAAATTGCAAAAATTTGTTACAGTCATTTGTACAAAACCATAAATTCAGCGAGATTTCATATTATATATAACGATATTTAATCGGGGTTCTACTGTACTGTCATTTTACTGAATTGAGTGAGAAATCTCTGGGGATACCTGATGTACAAGTACAAGTGAAGGAAAATCCAAAGAAATATTAGGAAATAGAAAATCTAAGAATATACAGGAAATCACAGGAAATTTTAATTTTAGGAAATCTAAGAAAATCTTAGGAATATTATCTTTTACTTTTCTTTTACTTTTTCTAAAGAAAATTTTAAGGCAATCTGGGAAGAAATTTGGAGTAAAAATAATATCGAAAGAAAATCAGAGGTACATTTTTCTTACAAAAATTTAATCCAGTAGAAATTTAGTAAAATTTTTTTTTCCGGACTTCCTCTTGGTTTAACGATTTGTTTTAGATTTCCTAACATTTCCTCAAATTTTCCTAGATTTCTCTTCACTTGTACACCAGATTTTTCGGAAAAACTTAATAATTTGATAATAAAATCTGACACTTGATTGACAAAATTTCAATATTTTGACTTCTAGGGAAAAATTGAATATTGCTTTTTTAGAGAGCAAATGATGACCCCCCTTCCCCCCTTCATGGAATTTCAAAACCAAAAAAAAAGATAAAATGCACTAAATTGCGAAAAATTAAACAGAAAGCTTTTGTTTTTTCTGGTAAAATATTTAATTACTCCCCCCCCTCCTCCCCAACTGGAACTTTGTCTAGATTGACAAACAAAATAATTGTTTTCATAAAATGTAAAAACTTGAATGTACTATAATTGAATGAAAATATTTATACTTTTGACATTCAGAAAAAAAAGAATTTTAAAGTAAATTAAAGTATAACAGATGTAAACTTTTTGAGAGAAGGAAAATTAGTAAAAATAATATAGAAAGAAAATATCACAAGGCAAACTTTTTTTACAAAAATGTAATCCAGTGGAAATCTAATTAAATCACGGATTTCCTCTTGGTTTAACTTAAGATTTTCTTTAGATTTCCTAATATTCCTCAAATTTATCTAAAATTCACTTGTATTCACTTGTACAATATTTTTTCTGAAAAATAAATTTTTGGTTTCTCAGGAGCAAATGTAATTTGCAAATTTCTCAGACAAAAATTACAGAAGAGACACAAAAAGTACATTTGCTCCGAATTAAACTTAATTGTTTTATCTTAAACGTAAAAAGTGGTTTTTAATTTAAATTTAATATTCTTTAACTAATGGTGGATACAAGAGGGGTATACTCTGCGTACTGAAGATTATTTTTACCTCCCCCCCTCCCGGTCATGACTCTTCAAAACTTAAAAAAGTAGATAAAATGCACTAAATTGCGAAAAATTAAAACAAAAACCTTTGTCTTTTATGGTAAAATATTTAATTAACCCCTCCCCAACAGGAATTTTGTCTGGATTCAACGGGCGGCACTAAATTAAAATAATTGCATTCATAAAATTTAAAACTATGATTGTAACAATTAAATGTAAAATTTATATTTTTGACATTCAAAAAAAAATTTTATTAATTTTTTTAAGACTTGGGCCACTCATAGCAATATGTTTCCTGGTAACTGAATTATTACCACTCAAAACCGGGATTGAATATTTAAGAACCCTTTACGTTAAGGGGGTATTCTAGTCTAGAGGCATGAATTTCGGGCGGTTTTTGAAACTCGGTACAAACGAAACAAAAAATATTTTTATTCTCCATTTTTTTATCATTTGTTTATTGATATTTTAAGATTACATAAAAAATTAACCGAAAAAATAAACTCAAAATTCACAAACATTCACACCAAATTTCAAATAAATCGGTTCATTAGAACTTGAGATATCGTGCACTCCAGGACTTTTTGGATCTCCCACTTTGCCAGCTCATAACTTTTGAATTTTGAGGATTTTTTTTGGTTTATTTTTTATGTAATCTTAAAATATCAATAAACAAATGATAAAAAATGGATAGTAAAAATATTTTTTGTTTTGTTTGTACAAAGCTTTAAAAATGCATGCCTCTTGAGTAGAATACCCCCTTAAGACGAAACTCACAAGAAACCTAGATTAGGGGTAAATATTTCGCAAATTTTGTGTACACTTGTTGGAATTCCTTTGGAAATCACTGGAATTCTTTGGAAATAATAGACATTTTTTAGATTAAAATTAGTGTGAAAATCAAGGGAGGATCCAGGCAAAGTTCGTGTAGGAGGTAAATGGGGCTGGTGAGGAGAGAAAATTAATATATTTATTGTTATTCTCCCTTCTTCCAGCAGCTCTTGCCAGGAAAACTTAGAAAATGGGAAATTCGAGGAATTTTAGAATATTCAGAATATTTTTGGAAGGCCAAGGAAATCTCAGAAAATTTAAAAACCTAAAAAATAAAGTTCATGTGAAGTATTCTTAAAATTTCCCAAGTTTTTCTTTCACTTTTGTATATCACAATTTCCTCTCGGTTTTCTAGAAATCGTTAGAAAACTCCGGAGTACTGCAAGTGAAGAGAAATCTGAAGATATTCGGAGAAATTCCAGAAAATCTCAAGGAATTTTTGAATCTTAGAAAATTTTAAGAAATCCAAGGAAATTTGACGAAATTTAAGAAAATCTTGAAGAAGAGGAAAATTTAAGGAAACGTAGAAAATTCTAGAATATCTTAAGAAATCCAGAAAAAAGAAAATTCAACAAAATATCAGAAAATTCTAATGAGAAATCCGAAAAAATGTAGAAAATCTCGGAAAATCTTAATAAAGCCAAGGAAATTTCAAAAATAAAAAAAGTAAAAGAAGGCCATCTATAGCACCAAGATTTTCTTATATTTCCTATTTCTTAAGGCTTCCTGGGATTTTCTCAAATTTTCCTTCACTTGTACAGCACTTAGAGCAGATTCAGGAAAAATGCATGGAGGTAAGTGAGGCTGGCTGGGAGTGGGTAAATAACTACATATTTTTGATAAGAATATAGGTAAATTTAAATTTAGTAGGTAATTTTATTAGTTTTGATGGGTCGTGGGGGGGGAGTAGTTACCCCGTTACCTCCCCCTTATTGGAATTCTTTGAGAATCATTGGATTTTTGAATCCTGTGGACAAAATTATTTTGAGATATATACGCCTTGAACCTAGATCTTGGAAAGAAAACTGGAAGAGTATTCAACTTTTTTCAATGATTCAAGTGCATTATTTTCAGTTTATGTCTGACCATAGGTATAATTGGAATTTTTGATTGAATTAGTATTGTTCTTCTTGTCTTAGTTTGATCTTGACCTCAAGCAAATTGCAAATTGATATTATATTAGCAGATTTTGAAACTTAACCACCTGGTTAATTCTGAACCCTCATGAGCTGACACTACAACTAGCAAAAAGTCAAAAGAGGTTAACTTTGAGAACCTGCTTATGATTTCCATTTTATAATTTTAATCTTTTTTTTTCGACAAAGTCTTAATATGGTTACGAGTTAATGTAAATTGTGAAGTAAAGAATTTCTTTTGACAAGTATATTAATGTTACATTTTACGTGAAAATATTGATTACTGAAGCTGTAATAATAATGTTACATCAGTGCAATTTCATGTTTAGCATTCTCTGTCATGAACTTATTTTTTTGACAGTACATTTACGGCTACATTTGATGGAGATTTCTTTTTTATTTCAAATAAATAATACATCAAAATGCTTAAGTGCTAAACTCGTATTAGTTACTTTTTACTACTGGCACAAGAATTTTCCAATGTAGGCGTAACATTTTTAATATTTTTAAATACCTAACAATCATTAAACTCTCTATAGTAATAATAAATAATTGTCATCTTCGCACTAGCAATAATTACCGGTTATAGCAGCAATAATAATAAAATAACAATAAACGAGTTTTTTTTTCGTCTTCAATACATTCAATAAGCTTTCTGATTAATAAACATTACAGGTAGTTTAAAATAAGCAGTAAAATTTTAAATAATATATTAACTTCCTATGCACGAAAGGTTCCGTAAAAATAAATTTAATTAAAAATGAAATCATAAAGACGATTGGATTGAATCTCATTACTTAATTTAAATTAAATTTACATATTTTTTAATGAAAATTTGGTAGTGAGAAAATGGATTATGCGTTCGGAAGTCAGTTTTCGTCGATAGGTCGTAATGAATTCGCTGCGGTGGCAAGCACTTTCTTGTAATTGAGTAATTCATTACGAAAGTGGCGTAAATGATGGGGTTAAAGCTTGAGACTACTGGGTCTGGAATCTTAGCCCTGGAGCTCCTACTGGGTCTCATTTGTACCAATCGACCCCATTGCGGGAAGCCACGCATCGACGTGTAAGCATGCTAACTTTTATACTATAAAATAGCATAATATACGTGAATATAATTCTTGCCAATCTTACAAACAGCAGGACACATAATACAATGACCATTTTAATAATGATTAGGTATTGACGGACTTTTAAGAAAAAGGTGTATCCACCGATAATTGTATTTGAGTCCATATCATTTATAATAAATTAAACAATGAATTTTATTATGTAAATGTTCCTACTATTATTTAAATTATTAAACGGATAAAAAAATTAATGGATTCCATATTCCACTGGATGCCATTCCAGGATATTTTTAATGCAAAGGAGAAATAAGCTTGTTTTTGTAAATTAATAATTCGTTCTGTGACTAACTTAATTCAAATATTTTAATGAAGGAAGTAATGAACTTAATTTTCTTCTTGCGTGGAAAATTCGTTTATCGCAATAAAACGAAAGGATAATTGCACATAAAATTTGTTGAGCACATACAGGATGCTTAGTAATATTCCTGATTATGTAGTTCACATCTTCATCATTAATTTGGACCGGATTGTGTCGAATAAATTAATTCTCACTGTGAATAAAGCTCGACTTTACACTTGAAGAAAATAATTATGAAGCAGGAAATTTTTTTGATTATTTCTTGTTTAATTCAAATTAAAGCGTTAGCCTTTTTAAATTAATGTTTGCAATTAAGCTCGCATATTTTTGTTGAAAAGACATAAAAGCCGGATCATCTGACTTGGATTTTTTGTTACGTCGAGCTTTCCGTTGCAGTTTTACTTATGGAATAATAAATTTGGTTTTTAACACAAAATATTGTCATAAATTATAAAAATAACAAAACGGCAGGTCGCAGCTAGAAGCCAAGTTGTCAGTATAAATGAAAGGTTGGAGATATTTTTTTTAGTCTGGGACACCCCGGTGTTACGTGATTTCCAAGTCTTTTAACAGTGACCGCTCTTCATAATCATAATTCATATTAATGGATAAAATGATCACGGTGTTTCGAAAAGTCAGCTGAATTTATATTAAAATTTAATTTCAAAATTGCTACCATAAAGAACCATATTGTTAATAATTCACCACTCATAAATTTACTTAATCGACCGCAAATTAATTACTTTTTTCGAAAGAGTAGGTTAGATGCCCAACGATGTCATATGGCAAGCAGGGTAAAAAATATATAAAAAAAAGTTTGCAAGGTGTATGACTCGACAATTTAAATTTCGGAATAGAAAAGTAGTATTTTCATTTTAAGTTACAGTGACACCATCAGTTGTGAGCTTAGCCCCCCTCTGTGAATTCTAACATGGTCTCTACCCGCTACTTCATAAAAGAATTCATATTTACCGATCATCGATTTTTAGATAAGATCTACATTTTTGAAATAATGCAAGTCATTTTTATGTCTGCTATGCAACAGTCGATTTATTTTATTGAAATATTTTTTCGATATAATTACATAGTCAGCGGATACTGAAAATATAAATAAATAAAGTAGAACAATAAATCACGACTGTAATAATATAAGAAACGTAATGTCTAATCGCATTCTTACGCAACAGTCTACGGATAACAATCAGGAAATTTCTGAAGCCACCCCTGGAGCCTCATTTAATCAGATCGCGCAGTAATATTGCAAGAATTTGAGGAACATCTATTTATTTTTCATTTTTCACAATCAAAAATGCTCGTGTTTTGCGTCTTATGTGGTTTCCATCACCAGGATAAGGTGGATAGGGTTTGCACCACCTGCAGTTACAGTAATAGGGTCTGCAGGAGTCCGAACGCAACATTGCTACCCGCTACCAACATTCATCAATTATGATTACTAAATATTAATATATTTAACGCAGAAACAATAGTCATGTTAACCATTCATTTGTTAAACGAATTCGAAGGCCGCTGTCAAAAAATTAAATATAGAATAAACATTTGTTGATGAACACTCGGGGTTATACCTTAATTAATTAAATTAAACTTCCGAAATAAAACGCACACCAATAATACCATATAACTGAAAAATGCTTAAAATTACAACTCAAACGTATCGGGGGGCATTATTTCTTACGCATTTCAACAAAATTTCGTTAATTTATACATGCGCGTCACCAATACATAAACCTGGCAAAAACAGACAAAAAAAAAGAAAAAAATGATGGAACAAGAAAAATAGTTCTTTCGTGAAAACATTGTTTTATTACTATAAGGCAAAATCAGATTAGAACAGAATAACAGGTTATGGACCCAGACAAGGACAATCAGTGAAGTTGATGCATAAACTAAGATTTTTATATGATAAACGTATGTAGACTTTTTGCTTTTATTAAATTAAAATTTGTTGGTGAAAAAGTTGATGTTTTTGAGCTCTACGAGTCGGGGGGATCGCCCCTATTGCTCATCTCCAGGATCCGCCGCTGATTGTAGTTGTGGTAAGTCTACACAATTTGTTGTTAAAACATTTCAACTTAGATATAAAAAAATAAAGCTAAAATTAGTTTTAAGCTACAATTGATAAAAGAGATTTATATAAAAATCAATACCAAGGTGTCAATCCGGGGGGTCTGGTTCACTCTTCACTAATGGTTACTAATGTTAGGAGGTATTTTATTGCCCAAAAATCTCCTTGTATTGCCCAATTACATAATTTGAAATAAAAAACTGAGAAAATACAGAAAAATTTGGGTCGGGCAACCACCTCAATCTCAGACTACAATAAATTATTCGGTTGATCAACTGGATGTGGTCGAACTTCTAGTAATCAAGCTTTTACGGGGTTGGTGTCCAACATTAGAAAAACGGGATTAAGAGCGTAAAATTTTTTTACGAAAAAATCTTAAAGCAAGTTGCTGAGGAAATCTGGTGTACAAGTGGAAGGAAATGTGACAAAATCTAAGGAAATTGTAGAAAATCATAGGAAATCTTAAGCAATCTTAGAAAATAGGAAATCCGGTATCTAGGAAATCTGAGGATATTTAGAAAACGTTGGAAATTCTAAGGAAAATATTCGAAATCTAAGAAAATCGTAAAAAATCTTAGCATATATCAGACAATCCTAGGATATCTCAGAAAATGTGTAAGAAAATTGTAGGAAATTCTATGAAATCCAATAAAATTGTAGAAAATCCAGCGAAATTTCAGGAAATTATATATAACATCTAAGAATTCTTAATAAATATATAAATCTTAAGTTGTGAGAATAAATAAATATTAAAACTTCAAAATAACAAGTCAAATTTTTTATGTTTATAAATAAATTTCTGACAAAAGCGATAACAGTCGCTGAAAGCTCAAAAATATAGTTTCCAAAAAAAAAAAGAAAATTTAATAGTTTCCATTATATTACTTAATTTCACTTGTTATTTTGAAGTTTAAATGTTTAAGAATTGACGAGGAATCTTAAGAAATAGGAAATTCGTGTAAACTAAGAAATCTCAGGATATCTAGGAAATCTGAGGATTTTCAGGAAATTGTAAGAAATTCCAAGTAATTTTAGGATATTCTACAAAACTTAAAAAGTCCGAGATTTTAGGAAATGTCGGAAATTCTAATAAAATTGTGCGAAATCTAAGAAAATTGTAGAAAATCTTAGCATATTTTAGACAATCTTAGAATATCTTAGAAGGAAATCTTAAGAATAGGTACTGCAGATGAGCTTTTTTGCGCTTTTTGCATTTTCGAAAAGAATTCTTCAGGCAATTTGCCATCTTGGAAATACACACTGGCTTTCAATATTCCAGAGCTATCTTGGAAAAGAACAAGAGATAGGTTTATGGACCGATAATTTGCAAGAAATGCTGGATATTTTTATCAGCAATTATTTTCTAAACAGTAATATGGGCGTAAAGCCTACACCAACCGATTGGAAAGCGGGAGGCCGCAGTTTAAATTCTAGTAACGTCGGATACACTGTTGTTATCTAAAACTCAATACGTATCCATCCAGAGTCTATTTTTAACTGAGTTGGGCCCTAGGCTCTAGCAGATTTTCGGGCCCCTTATATTCGAGTGTATCTAATAGCATCGAAAGCCCATTTTTGAGTTATTTTATCAGTATTTAATTTTTAATACACGATTTTCTCTTCTCTTTTTTCTGGGCCAATCTGGCCATTGGGCCTTAAGCCCGCATCTAATTGTAAAATAGGCCCTGCCACTAGATAAGAAATCTACGACGGGGTTTCCCAAATTGAGTCGATTTTTGGTGGGTTTGTTTGAAATCCTATGATCGTTTTTATTTCTTTAGTAAGAACCTTTTACTTTTTTACGACAAAATACATTTATAGATCACGGCAGTGCTCCCCCCTGATGTACCAGTACATGTATCTCCCACACCGTTTCAGATCTCTCCAGTCTCACATACAAAAGTTTGTATTCATCTTCCGTGATTGGTTTTATTAGCTAAGATACTGTTTCCCTCTTTCAGAACAAAATACATTTATAGTTCGCATCAGTACGCACTGAAGGTAGGTTAACCCCCCCTTTTTAAAAGCACTAATGGGTGTTCCATATCCTCTGAACAATTTGGTCCTGAAAGAATTAAGGTTCTTAATTTAATCAAATTAATCAAAAAATATGGCTATAAACTTTTTGTTACTGAAACCGGGGGGTCTGGGGGGCATGGAATGCCCTCCAGTACATCAGTTATTTATTGACTCAATAAATTGATAATGGAATACAATTTTAACTCAATTACTGCCGCCCAGACCCCCAGGTTTCAGAAACGTAAAGTTTGTTCGCATATTTTTGGATTAATTTTATTAAAAATGAAGCTTTTACACTTTCAGCACCAAATACACCGGAGGAGTGTATAGCATTCCTCTAGTACACCTGTAATTTGCTGGCGCAGTAACTTGATTATGGAATATAACTTAACACAATTTATGATGTACTGGAGGGCATTCCATGCCCCCCAGACCCCCCGGTTTCAAAGCCGAAAGTTTTATGAAGTACAAAACTTCATTAAAACTTTATTAGCTAAAAGCGTTTTTCATTTTCAGAACCTGTTTTAGGGGTATGCTACCTCCCCCCTCTTTCGGTGAATCTATTAAATACATTTTTTAGGAAAACTTGCAACCAGGGCCTATTTTTAACTGAGTCGGGCCCTAGGCTCTAGCAAATTTCAAATGTAACGAAGGTCCAATTTTTGGGTTATTTTATCAGTATTTGATTTTTGTTTTACGATTTTATGTTCTTTCTTTTCGGGCCACTCAGGTCATTGGGCCGTGGGCACGTGCTTAATGCTCCTAATGGTAAAATAGGCCTTGTGACGAAGTGCGAAAACATCTGTAGGTTTACGTTCGTTTTATTAGCTTTTTATTCGGGCGCTAAAACTAAGAAGTTATACTTACTCAGCTATAGGCGGATTTAGGCGGTGGGCACGGGGGCACGTGCCCCCCCCCCCCCCCAGACGTTTAAAATTAACAAGAAAACAAGGAGACAATCCCAAATCTGAGAACCCTTTTTGCCCGTCTCGACCCTTTGTGCCCCCCCAGAAAAAATTCTGGATCCGCCCCTGTATTCAGCTAAAACGAATTAGGGTTAGGGACACAGAATGTTAATTTTTCCTTCTAAGTAACCATAAAGTAAAGTATCTGCCATTCTTTATATTTTATACAAAGCTTGAGTTATTAGCCACACACTCGGATAAAAAATTAAGTTCTAAATCAAAACTTCACCCAATTTGAAATTTTAGATTTAGATTTAAAAATTAAATATTCAGGGTAAAATTGCATTTTATTCAAAATCAATCCATGAATTTTTTAGAAAAAAATATTCAACAATGTAAAAGTAACATCTCAAGTCCATAAAAATACAATTAAATTTTGAGGTTTTTGATAACAGTATGTTGCCAGAAAATTTCAGGAACATTTATAATTTCTGGAAGGGAGGAGGGGGGTATATCTGAAAAACATTTGAAAATTAAATTGTGACATTTAAATTATCGTTTTGAAATCCTTATCTATAAAATGACAGTAGGCTGCTCCTGCTGCTACAGAGTGTCAATTTTTTAGTGAAAAGAAGCACTCTGATTGGTCCATTTTTTTACCAACCGAAAAATATATTAAACTAAGATTGGGACTAAAAATATTTGTTCGTAATCCAAACCGGGAAATTTGAATTTTTAAGCAAAAATGAGGGAAATTTAACCTTTGGGCAGAAAAAATTAAAACTTTACTGCTAACGGGGTTGAGCAGCAACTTTCTGTGTTACGTTGAAAATTAATTATAAAAATATAACGTCAAAATTGTAAACCGGGGGGTCTGGGGGGTGTGGAACACCCTCCAGTGCATATCGGAGAATTCGGAGAAAATAGGGAATTTATAATTTTACAAATTTGGCTAGGAAAAACCGGGAAATTTGAATTTTTAAGCTAAAGTGATTGAAATTTAAACCATTGGCTAGAGAATATTAAAGTTTGGAAAATCATTTATTTAAGTGCTTTACTGCTGACAGTTTAGCAGCAACTTTTTGCGTTATTTTGAAAATATAGAAAAACGGGAAATCCCCCAGTAGTGAAATTAAATGTTCACAAATGATCTTTTGTCTAGCTGTCCGTCCGCGGACGGGCTTTCCAGCTAGTTTAAGATAATGTGACAAAAATAGAGCTTTGCTATATAAATAATTAATAGAAATAAATTAATGATTAGGTAAATTGTAGAAAATCCAGCGAAATTTCAGGAAATAAATTTCTGACGAAAACGATAACAGTCGCTGAAAGCTCAAAAATATAGTTTCCAAAAAAAAGAAAAATTAATAGTTTCCATTATATTACTTAATTTCACTTGTTATTTTGAAGTTTAAATGTTTAAGAATTGACGAGGAAAGAAATAGGAAATTCGTGTAAACTAAGAAATCTCAGGATATCTAGGAAATCTGAGGATTTTCAGGAAATTGTAAGAAATTCCAGGTAATTTTAGGATATTCTACAAAACTTAAAAAGTCCGAGATTTTAGGAAATGTAGGAAATTCTAATAAAATTGTGCGAAATCTAAGAAAATTGTAGAAAATCTTAGCATATTTTAGACAATCTTAGAATATCTTAGAAGATTTATTTAAGTGCTTTACTGCTCACAGTTTAGCAGCAACTTTTTGCGTTATTTTGAAAATATAGAAGAACGGGAAATCCCCCAGTAGTGAAATTAAATGTTCACAAATGATCTTCTGTCTAGCTGTCCGTCCGCGGACGGGCTTTCCAGCTAGTTTAAGATAATGTGACAAAAATAGAGCTTTGCTATATAAATAATTAATAGAAATATATTAATGATTAGGTATAGGTATTTTAATGATAAATTGTTGTTATTGTTATTAATAGTTCTTTACAAGAAGAAGGAGAAGCAGAAAGGATCCAACAGGATCTATTATTATAACAGAGCTTATTAAAATTTTTAAGGCAGTTCATCTGTGGTTTAATTATTAAAAAAATTACTTTTCACTTTTTGCATTTTTAACGAAATCAACAACTGTTCTGGCTGCTCGAGTGATTTGACTTTTTATTATTCCTGAATGGTTATGACTGCAAATAATATCCTTTTATTTTGAAAAGTGCAGTGTTGAATCCACGGTTCCTAGAAATTTCCGAAGGGGGATGCTATCTCGGTGTTATCCTTTATCCAAGAGGAAAGTCAGAATTTAAAATCATGATGATACCTAGATTTATATTATTTGTTTGGAACCATCATCATTGTCGAAAGCTATAGTAATAAGAAGTCTTCCGATAGTAATTTGAACTCATCGCAAATTTATTATATTATTTTATTCAAATTTATGGGCCGATAATTTGGTATTTTACTGCTTTTTATATTGCTTTGTTGAACTTTCAAGAGAAATTAAATCCTCCAGGACACTGGTTGCTCGGAGACAATAATATCAATATAATATTATTATATAAAAATTTATTACCATTTAATTTTATTCTTTATTGTATTTTTATTCGATTAAAAAAAATTGACTCTTGGAAAAAACGTAGTAATTCGATACAAACAAATTATTCGTTTCGAGGTGTTAAAAAGAGTTAACTAATTTTACGATGGGTGTACAGTTTAACGGTGTAGGCGTGCCCTAAAATAAATATTTATCAAAAAATCATTTAACAAATTGGGCACAACTACTGCAGCCCGACCGGGATCATTGGTTTCTTTGTTGAAAAAACCTTCAAGCGAATTGAATTTAAAATGTAAAAATTTATGACGCGGTTAAATTTTAACTTCTTATAAAATGTTAATATTATAAAATTCACACATATTTTAGATTTTCACAGTTAAGAGCACTTAAAACGACACAATAGAATGACACGAATACAATGCATTATAAAACAGGTGTCTATAGAAGTTACCAATACACGTCAAAAGCTTTCTTTTTGAAAATTTAAGCTCCCGATTTTATAAATCTAAACATAACAAACCGCAGCCTCCTTCTTCAGATAGTTCGCTTTTTCTATGATGGGAAAAAAATGGACCTGTATAAAGCACCTCCAAATAATGCACACAATAGAACTACTTTATAAAGCTGACATATTTAATGAAAAGTGCTAGATTTATGAGTGCCTTTACATTTTATTATGTAATAAGGTGTTCCAATCCAGCGATTTGAATAACAAAAAAAATTGGTTAACAAAATACTTGAGCAATTATTACTGCAATTTATCATATTTAGAACTTTTTTTTTCGACTGGAGTAATTTTATAAAATTAATTTCCGACCCTAATTTACTCGCGAGCCGAAAAACTCGAAGAATTTCAAAAATTTCTAATCACTTAGAAATTCATTAATCTTCAGCAGCTACCACGATCGTAAAAACTGTAAAATTTTTAATCCACTCAGAAAAATAAATATCCACTCCAATACCTCCAAAATTCCACAACCAGCTTCCAAAGCCAAAACGTTTAACGTTAAATTTATTATACAAAAATTGATGTCTCTTTCTCTGCAAACATCGAGGAATCTAATTTAATAGCTAAAATTTTGTGTAGAACACAACTAATTGATAATTTTAATTAATAAAGTTTGAATCGTAAAAATTCCTTATTCTACGTTCTGGTTCTCTCGACTCGAGTGGGATCGTTAGTGGAAATATTTTGCTAAAAACTTAATAGTTTCATAAATTTACCTTTTAGAGACATTAAATTAAATTAGCTATAGGTAAGTAATTAAAATTTATATTAGGCTGTGCGGCGTTAAAGCAATTTCAATAAAGCGCTACATACGCAATATCCATTCACTGCCAGATAATTAAGTTTTAGTTAATTAAACTTTATAACCAATAATTATCACCTAATAAATTAAAATTGCAATTTACACTTTGATAAAAGTTTGTTTTGCCGTTACTTTTTAAATAATTAAGAAATTTCCTATTATTAATAATGTTAATGTGATAAATATTTTTTTGAAACATATTGATTGATGGTTGGCGGTGATTTCTGTTCACGGTAAATAACCACACCTAATAAATCTGTGACGTCACGCTTTTCACTTTGTCTGCGGTCTCATCATTCAAGAATCAGACATGGTTCATTTATGATGAAGTCTTTTGAACACGATTGTTGCGTTACAGAACAAAACTCGAGTTTATATCATTTTTTTCAAAATATAATAACTTTTAATAGGTAGATTAATATCGAAACATTCGTGAATAGAAAAAAAAATGGAAATTTATAATAGCGACACCTTGTTGAAATCCTTTTATGATCTTATCGGAAATGTTGATTGTCCTCATCTCCTTTGTTAGCTTCTGACACTTGTTGAGCACGGCTTTTCTAAACAGTGTCATTTCATTTCATTGTCGGGTTTGTTAACCTAAAGAGCGAATAGAATGACTAGAAAGCGGATCCATACAGTCACCAACGCAAAAAATTGAGAAAAATATTTTTTTTGTGCACTCAAAACTAATTTAATTAGTCCAAATCGGCTCAGCACTCTCCAAATAATTAGATAATAAAAAATCCTGGTAGTGTGCGACGCTACTATATCCTGTTGAATTTGCATTTTACCAAACGCAAAAAATAGTTGGATATTGTTATTTCCAACAATTAAATTAGAATTTTTTTAAATTTAATTTGATTTTCGACTATTGAAAATTTTCGAATTTTAAAATTTTCTTTGGTTTTCATTGTCTAAATTTTTTTCTTCTTTAATTTGAATAAACCAACGAAAAAACACTTCGTTTTATAGATAATAATATGTTCTCGTATTCCAAAATCCTCCTTTGGAATTTTTGTATTTAATTTATAAATTTTGTAAATTTTATTTATGTTTAAAATTTAGATTTTATGATTTTTCCGCCGAAAATTTGACCTGTTTTGATTGCGATTTTACTTTGAGTTACAATAATTGTAATTTTGAGTAAATAATTTTAGTTTTTGATTTATTAAATTGTCCCAAATTTGGGCAGGATTGCAATAATAATTATATTTGGAAGATATTTTGGATAATTGATAATTGCATAGTTGAAATTTGAGATTGATTTATTTTGGAATTTGAATTTCAAAATTTATAAGTAGTTAATTGTTATATTATATAATTGAAATTTTAAAAGTCGAAAGTATTAGGGAATGAATTTGATACTGCTGTATGTGCCGCGATTTATCAGTTTGATTTGCCGTTCCGCTTATATTGAAAATTTATTAAAGTTAAATTTTGGATTTATGAGAAGATTTTAAAAATTGTAATTGGATATTTTTAACTTTCCAAAATCCAAAACCATTTAATCCTGGAAATTAGTTTAACTAAAATTTGAATATTAGTTGCTCTAGGTGCAGAATTTGGATTCGGAAGTTTAGAATATTTTTTTTATTTTAAATTTCAGCCAAAAATTTATTGCAATACCAATTTTTAAATAAACTCTTTCAGCATGAAAATTCGATGCTTTCAATTTATAGATGTAGATCAAAACTTACATTCAGTAGCGGCTGCTACAGGGAGGGTGATGAGGCTTCGCCCTTCTGAAACCAAAATAATTAAATCATTATTAAATATAAAATAATTAATTTTAAAACTCGTTAAAGCTTTTATATCTTCTGAAGGTTTATGTACGACGTACCCAAACATGTATCCTTTACTCTGTACAATTAGGAAGGAAAATACTAGAAAATTCCAGAAAATTAAGAAATCTGAGAAATTAAGAAATCTTAAATCAATTCAGGAGAAAATCCGGGAAAGTTTCTCAATATTCTCGTAAAAAGAAATATAGCATATAAAAATTTGTCTTGTGATTCCCCCGTTCGTGTTTTGTCAATCAAAACAAATATAATGTATATGGCAGGGGGGGGGATACTCCCTAGTACTGCAGTAATTGTTTAAAACTTCCTTCAGAGTGTGATTTTAATGTCTAGTAAATTATTTTTGACAATAGAAATTAGAATTACACTTTGACCCCACATATCTAGTTAATATCCCCCTGTTAAAGCAGGTTATGAGCCTCTGCTAAATATATATTTGCTTTTATTGGGAATTAACGTTTAACATTTTATCGTGAGTTTGTTGAACGACGAGGTATAGCGAAGAGAGTTCGAAAATTACAAACAAACCACAAAACCTACATTTGCTCCGGATACAGCAACTCCGTTATTTTTCTTAGAATTTTGATTATTTAATAAGTTCTTGTGTCGGAGAGGTATGGAATTCTCCTTAGTACTGACAATTGATGACTCCTCAGTTATGAAGTATAAAAAATAGTAAAGAGTGCACCCCAGCCCCCAGGATTTCTTGTATATTGTTTATTGAAGCAGCTTAAGGCATGTCAAGCTAAATGAATTTTTACAACCAATTTTAGAAGTTTTTACAACGAATTTGATGTAGCTAGTTCATAGAGGTCAAGGGTGGATCCCAGCCGAGTTTATGGTCAAGTGACGCTTGGGAGGGGTGGGGATGAATAAATACTACATTTTCATAAGAATTTAGGTGTATTTTTCGAAATACAGTAAATTTAATTTTTTTGAATGATGGTTTACAGTTTTTGAAGAGTCATAGCTACGTTCATGACCTTCCTTGCATCTACTCTTCGATGTACTGCAATTTTTGTGTTTATTTTCTGAACTTAAGTTCAGTTGAGCTGACACCATGATACTATAACTTTAAAGTTATAGTATCATGAGCTGACACTGTGGAAACGGGTTTGTAGCCCTAACATAGCTTTTAGTAGCTGTAGCTTTAACAGTGCTTTTTCGTAGCTGCAACAAATTTTCTGCAGCCAAAACAAAAGGTTTTTTCTATTCAATTGTTAAAAAAATTTGTTAAATTAACTAATTTTTTTTTTCTGATTAGAAAAAATTTGGTTATGGCAGCTACTAAAAGCTTTCTTATGGCAACAAATCTTTTTTCAGAGTGTGCAGCAGTAGCGAAACTACCTGGCGCAGAATCTCGCAATGGGGGTAGATAGATCACTGTTTTAGTTGATAGTCGTGAGCAAAAATATTTCTTGTCAATATTTTTAAAAAGTTTTGAGTAATACTAATATCATAATCGTTATCATCATTCGTCAATTAACTGTTTGTTTATATTTACCTATATATTCTAAAAGATAGCAATAATTAAGTATAATGGACAATTTGCATGATTTTTAATTTTAGCATATTAATATTCTACATAACAACATATGTAATGTGGCTTAATTTTTTTAAATTTGGTTCACAAATAAAGCCAGAAAAAAATATTGAAATTTAAATGTATATTTGTCGCGCGAAATCGTATTAATAAATATGGCTGACTTAATTTAAAATTTGAGGATTTTGACGTCATCAAAATGGCGATTAGTAACTAAAATTTGGTTACTTCATAACTTCATTATCGGTTGGTACTTATGTGGTAGATACTATAGTGGAAATTGTACTGGTGTATTGGCACCAATTGTTGAGGCTCATGTCGTCACATCCTGATTTCAATCACGTGATTTTTTCAAATAAATTATAACATTTCATTAATTTTTTGCTGACTGACAATACAGAATTTTGATAAAACACTCAAATATTCTGATTATAGGTATATTGAACTATCAATAAATGCCATTTTGAGGTGAATTTGAATTTTATGCAAATTGTCCATTGAAAATTGTTGCCGAGCAAAGTACAAAAGTCTGGCAAACTACCTCCGACTGGTACTTTTTTTACCAACCAAAAAATTTTCAAAATGAAAACAATAAGTAATTAACAAATCACTATTAATATTTTTTATCCTGACATATAAAATCCTAGCACGCTGCTCCTCTAGCGTGTAATTTTTTGGTGAAAAAAAAACACTCTGATTTTCCTCACTTTTGCTTGAAAATTCAAATTTCCCGATTTTTCCTGGCGAAATTTGAAAAATTATAAATTCCTTATCTTCTCCAAGTAGTATTCGAAAACAGTGAAAATCCTGTGATGTGTACTGGAGGGTGTTCCACACCCCCCAGACCCCCCGGTATACAATTTTACCAACAGGAAAATATATTAAACTAACTAAGATAAAGACTAACCGGGAAATTTGAATTTTTAAGTAAAAATGAAAGTTAATTATAAAAATAATATAAAAATATAAGTCAAAATTGTAAACCGGGGGGTTTGGAACACCCTCCAGTACATATCACAGAATTTCTACTCTTTTAGAATATATTATCCTGATATATAAAATCCTACCACCCTGCTGCTGCTCCTGCTACAGCGTGCCATTTTTTGGTGAAAAAAAAAACACTCTGATGTCTCTGACTTTTGCTTGAAAATTCAAATTTTCCGATTTTTCCTGGCGAAATTTGAAAAATTATAAATTCCTTATCTTCTCCAAGTAGTATTCGAAATCAGTGAAAATCCTGTGATGTGTACTGGAGGGTGTTCCACACCCCCCAGACCCCCCGGTTTACAATTTTAACAACCGAAAAATATATTAAACTAAGATAAAGACTAACCGGGAAATTTGAATTTTTAAGTAAAAATGAAAGTTAATTATAAAAATAATATAAAAATGTAAGTCAAAATTGTAAACCGGGGGGTTTGGAACTCCCTCCAGTACATATCACAGAATTTCTACTCTTTTAGAATATATTATCCTGATATATAAAATCCTACTACGCTGCTGCTGCTCTTGCTACAGCGTGTCATTGTTTGGTGAAAAAAAAACACTCTGATTTCTCCGACTTTTGCTTAAAAATTCAAATATTCCGATTTTTCCTGGCGAAATTTGAAAAATTATAAATTCCCCATTTTCTCTAAGTATTCGAAAACAGTAAAAATCCTGTGATGTGTACTGGAGGGTGTTCCACACCCCCCAGACCCCCCGGTTTACAATTTTACTAACCGAAAAATATATTAAACTAACTAAGATAAGGACTAACCGGGAAATTTAGTGGGGTTTAGCAGCAACTTTCTGTTACTTGGAAAGTTAATTATAAAAATAATATAAAAATATAAAGTCAAAATTGTAAACAGGAGGGTCTGAGGGGGTGTGGAACACCCTCCAGTACATATCACAGGATTTCTACTTTTTTAGAATATGTTGAGAAGATAAGGAATTTATAAGTTTTCAAATTTCGCCAGGAAAATCGGGAAAATCTGGGAATCCCCCAGTAGCGAGAAACGAAATTAAATGTTTAAATATTATACCGCTAAAAAGAGATCCACCGTCTAGCTGCCCGTCCATGGACGGGCTTTCCAGCTAAATAGCTAAGTAGGAAAGCAGTATAATATCTACCTATCTATTCTATTCGCGATTTACCTACCGTTGGTGGCGCTCGTGACGCTACCAAACGTCAAAACATGGCGGCTCTATTACGTACACTTGATATTGTTTTGAGTTTCTGAAGTGTTATATTGTAAAACCGCGGTGAAATGATAATTCATAAAATAGAACACCAAAAGAATGCAAACATTTGGTTTAAATTTGGTTGAAATATTTTTTCCTTTTTTCTTCTTACTTTCTTTTTCTTCTTTTCCTATTATATCCTTGTCCAATGTTTTACCAACCAAGAAAAAGCGAATTTGGAATATGAAATTTGGAGTTTCTTATTTTATTGAAAACAATTTTGCTTCAGCGATTTCTTCACTTTGAGATAGATATCTATAAAATAAATCAGACAATAAAAAATATAATTTGCGATGATAAATCACAAATCTGATTGGTTGCTTGGTTAATTTATCTGATAGATGATTTATATCTTAGAGATACAATTTTTAAAGAGGAATTTATTGCATAAAAAAAGTTGTAAATAAATCAAATTAAAATAATTATGCTATTCCCCGTTTTTCCCGGTTTTCCTGGCGAAATTTGAAAAATTATAAATTTCCAATCTTCTCCAAATATTCTAATAGAGTAGAAATCCTTTGATATGTACTGGAAGGTGTTCCACACCCCCCAGACCCTCCGGTATACAATTTTACCAACCGAAAAATATATTAAACTAACTAAGATTAAAACTAACCTGGAAATTTGAATTTTTAAGTAAAAATGGGGGAAATTAAGCCGGCTAGAAAAAATTAAAACTTAAAAAGCATATTTTTTGAATTACCTTACTTTTCGTAGAGTTTAGCAACAACTTTCTGTTACTTTGAAAGTTAATTATAAAAATAATATAAAAATAGAAAGTCAAAATTGTAAACCGGGGGGTCTGGGGGGTGTGGAACACCCTCCAGTACATATCACAGGATTTCTACTTTTTTAGAATATCTGGAGAAGATAAGGAATTTATAATTTTTCAAATATCGCCAGGAAAATCGGAAAAAATTAGGAATCCCCCAGTAGCAGGAAACAAAATTAAATGTTTAAAATTAAGCTAAGTAGGAAAGTAGCTATATCTATCCTTCTACCGTTGGTGGCGCTCGTGACGCTATCAAACGTCAACAACATGGCGGCTCTATTACGTACACTGATATTGTTTTAAGTTTGAGTCTGAAGTGTTATATTGTAAAACCGCGGTGAAATGATAATTCATCAAATAGAACACCAAAAGAATGCAACATTTGGTTTATAAACAAAACTTTCTATATACCAACTAATATGTATTAGGTTAACTTAATATTTTTTCTTTTTCTCTATTTACTTTCTTCTTCTTTTTTTCCTGTTTTATCATTGTCCAATGTTTTACCTACCAAAAAAATGCGAATTTGGAATATGAAATTTGGAGTTTCTTATTTTATTGAAAACAATTTTGCCTCGGCGATTTCTTCACTTTGAGATAGATATCTCTGAGATAAATCAGACAACAAAAAATCAAATTTGCGACGATAAATCACAAATCTGATTGGTTACTTGGTTAATTTATCTGATAGATGATTTATATCTTAGAGATACAATTTTTAAAAATGAATTTATTGCATAAAAAACGTTGTAAACAAATCAAATAAAAATAATTATGCTATCTTTCTCTCTCTTTTATGATTTAGTTACTAAAGATTACATTAAATGGGGTAAAATAGTTAACGAAGGGACTGTAATAATTTGAAAAAGTGTAAGTTAAGTAAGAAATGAATTAAAAATCTTATGATATAATGCAATGGTAACGCGTAGCAATTAAGGCCGTAACATTCAATTTGATTCGCTAATAAGTATCATTTGAGCGTGTAAACGATGAAGTTATAAATTCAAAACATTTAATATTACGGCAAAGATTTTAATTAGACACGTTAATAGTTGTAAATTAATTGGTGTTTATCTTGATCATAATTACATATAATGAAAGAGATACATGGCAGTTATAAATGCCATATATTTCTGATTTAATTTGGTATAATTATTGGAGTACATCAAAACCGATATTTAGATTCCAAGTGCTATTATTACACGTAGCCACGGGGGTGAATTTTAAAATTAACTAATGTGGATCGTTTACAAGTTCTTTAAAGCCCAGCAACGTTGATATTTAATATCATTTATACTTAAACTATGCATATTAAATACTTCTTATAAAATATGTGATTTCGCAGCGGTTGGTTTGAGATTAAAAACAAAAGGAAACTACCTACACAGAAGTGAAAATAATTTTATAATTTCGAGATTTTCAACACATCCTCGTAGCCTTATCTTTCTTCATCTTACACATTATTCCAAAACGGATCTTTTCATCGTGTAAATATTTGAATATTTTAATAATATTTTTATTACCAAATTTACATGTGAATTACAAATCGTTCCTTATTTTTAATTTAATTCAGATATAATTTGTTGATGTCATTTAAATATTCTATGTATTAAATTTTACCCAAATTATAATATTTTAATACTCGGTTGCCTAATACAATTAATTTATTATGTTGATTAGACACACAAATTTTACAAACAGACAAACTGTTCTTTTATACTCTCTATTTGCTTTTTAAATTTTAGTTCTGTATGCATATACTTAACGTTAGATTGTCTAGTCGAGATAATTTAAAAAGTAATTAGCCATTCTTATTTTATTGCCAATAAAAACGAGAGAGCGAGCGAGCGTGTAAATTTTTATATTTTTATCAACCCTTAACATTTATCAAGTGTAAATAAAATGTTGTATAGATCGTGGCCGATCCATTTGCGGGCACTAAAAGTGTTTATAGTACGAAGGTTTTCCACTCGTTAAAGTGGTGCTGACCACTAAGTACTTCGTTTGCCCATTAAAGTGAGACGGGGAAAAAACGGCTAATGAAGTACAAAGTGGAAAAATTACATACATCAATTTTGAAAGTAAAATGTGGAACTAATAGTGCTCATTCCTCAATATTATTCAAAGTAATATTGCACTTATGAAAAGTGAATGTTGTACTTATTCGACCGTAACCTAACTAATGATGGTAGTTGGTAGTGGCATTGTTATTTCCTTTTACAGAATATAAATGCCGCTTAAGAGTAACATAATAGATCTTTGTGAATCTATGACAAGGTCCGTAGCTAGCTACTTCAAAAGTTGGGATTCATTAACAGCTCATGTCAATCATTAAGTATAGTTAATGACCAATATAGGAAAAAAACAATAAGCTAAAAAATGTAGAAAATCCAATCTCGTATTTTTTCGAATCTATGTTTGGGCGGTACTGGCCACCGGTTAATTACACGGGAAACTAAAAATGATCTTTGGATTTTTAAACTGACAGATTTTATCCTCGGGCGTTGATTACAAAATTTTGCATTTTTAAAACAAATTTTAATTACAAATTTAAATTCAAACATCTAAAAATATGCCAAAGCTGCTACGGGGTCAGATGAATGCATGTGCAGGCAGGGTATTTTAATTGTAAACTATTAATGTGGCCAGCCTGGTCGTCATATATTACAAAAGCCCTCCGGCTTGGCGCGGACCCCTGCTGCGTGTTCCCAATGACCATACCATCGCACACAAGCTCCACTTATATTTTCAATTTTTTTTTGTGTAAACGTACTTTTTTAATTTTTTCCAATAACCATTTTTTATTTGCTCTAAAGGTTCTTTTTTATGTTCGGTGGTGTTGGTCGATTAATGACGTGCCTAATTAAAATAAACCACGTTCACATCGCGAGTAACTTATTTTGGTCAATGGTTCGCATGCTAAAAAGTAATGCAAACCATAATAAAATACCCAACATTTTGACAAATGCAACTTCAATAATGAAACGTATCGCGTTGCATTTATGAGTTTGAATTAAAATATTATTGGTTCTTATGATCACGTTTTATTTATTTTACATTCAATTTATGATCGAATTCATAAACGCGTAAATATTTTTCAAACAAGTTTCATTTTCTTTTTTTATCTTCGTAACGTGATCGAAATACTTACATTCTATCCCCATCTCAAAAGTCGATCTACTCGTTTTTTCAAAATATATCTCACTTCCCAAAATCTTCGCCGAAAAATATTAAGTTAATCTAATACGTATGGTTGGTGTAGAAAATTTTGCTCAGAATCTAAATGTTTGCATTCTTTTGGTTTTCTATTTCACCGCGGTTTCATGATAAACCAAACAACATTAAGTGTACGTAATAAAGCCGCCATGTTGTTGACATTTGGTAGCGTCACGAGCGCCATCAACGGTGCTGAAAGTAGTATATCTTAATTTTTCACTTGAAATTCTGCAATAGCAATGAAAAACACACAAATAACTACTATATTCATTTGTAAATTTTGAATTTTACTCGTCTTTCCTCTGCCTACCAATTAAGTTGGCATTGTGCGAATGCGTTTGTGGGGAAAGCGAGGCTCTTTGCCGTTAAGCCAGCTGCAAGTTCGAATGTGACCAAAGTTGGCCTTGTGAAATTTTGTAATTGCAAATTATTTGAATTTGATTCGTGATTTTTATTACAAGATTTTTATTATATTGGATTTTATTGTCGCAAAGTTTAAACAAAGTTGGACGATTGAATCGATTTGCCATTGTCGCACGTGGTCTGGTTTAACGTTTCCATTTGGACAGATAAAATTATTTAAAAAGAGTCTCATGCTCACAAAAATCGATTACCCGCAGTACATCACTAAATTATCGTGAAATTTTTGATTTTAAAATTCCGAGGGCTTCAGCCAGCTCAAAAATGACGGAAGTAAGAAATCGTCAGGCAAAGCAGGTTCCATATGATACAAAAATCACGTCGACCCAAAATTCTTTTAAAACTCTCCAACATTTTCTCCAATTAATAAAAAATCACTTACGTGAACTGAAAACGTTATTTCGCCAATCAAAACCATTAATCTCACAATTGAAACTCAAAATTACACATATTTTACGGGAACTCTTGCAAAGATGTCCGTTTACTTCGACGAATCTGGCAAAGAGCAAAACTTATTGTTACATTTCATGCCAGCTTAAAAATTCCAAAATTTCCAATAATAATTTATTTAAATTTCGATTATATTTTCACTTATTATTGAATATATTCTTTTCCATTTTCCGCTTTTAATTTTATTTTTAAAATCTATAAACGAAATCTTCTCAAAATTATAAATTCAATTTGTAGATCAATCCAAATACTTTTCAAATGAAAATATCATTTTAATTTTTCAAAATATATAAAATCCAATTAAAATTTTACAAACTTAAACATCTACAATATTTCTTGAACTTAAATCTTGGTTTTACCTGCTAGTAGGCGCAAAGTCAACTAGTTTCTGGCAAAACCAAAATTTACAATATTAGCTTGTTAACATAAAATAGAATAATAATTTCTAAATCTATGAATTTTCAAAGAAAATTACTTTTTATACTTATTATACTAGATTGCTACTCCACCATATCTTTGTGATTATTTTGTAAGAACAGATCGGAGGTGCGGGCCTCCCACAACAAATTTTCTAAATTTCAGTTAGAAATTTAAGAATTTTCAAACTAAATTTTCTTCTAAACTTAACTAAACTTTTCTACTAATTGTAAGATTTTTTAAGAATTTGGAATAAATTTTGGTATCTATTTTAGGAATATTCAGGATATTTAGACAAGAAAATACATGATTTTTTAGATAATATACTAAGCAGTTATGGCGACCGACAGTCTGGTTTCGATTTCTTGATTGCCAAGGTTGTGCGGCCTGCAGGCCGCACTGATCATGAGCATAAGCATAGCCTACAAAATTAATTTCTCACGTTTGGCATGGCTAATTTATCTTAGAATTATTTATCCCAAAAGGTGGCATCGAGACATGTCTGATAAAGGTTTTTTTTGAGGTTGAAAAGGATTGGGAGCAATGAGGAGAGAGTGAGTAAGGATAGGAAGAGGTGTTTTTTGGGAAAAGTTAAGAGGAACTGGCTTAACTGGAATTGCTAACGAATTTACACTCTAACTCTGAAGGCCGTAGAGCTGGTAATTGTTGGATGAAGAAGAAGAGAGGTGAGGTGCCGCAAGTTAGCGAGGAGTAGTGAAATGAAAGTTAAAGTAATGGATAATTTAAAATAAAGTGGCTGAAATAAAGCAGAATAAATTAAAATAAACCTAAGCAAGTGAAAGAGTGAAGCTGGGTGCTAGAAGAACATGAAGAGCCGAAAGAGAAAGAGAGTGAGAGAGTAAAAACAAAACGCAAAAAAGAAAGCGAGAAGTGAAAGCCCAGACGGAGGGAAGCGGTGCTGATTGCTGAGTCCAAAGTGCTGCCCTGTACGCCAATAACCCGTACACAACAAAAATATTATTAATTTATTTATAAACTCTGCCATACGAGAAGAGAATCTCATAGGTCAAGAAGTTTAGGTCATAAAGCTTCGTATTAGCTGCACGGGTAGTGGTTCAATGCCCACTTTGTAATGAAGCTCTTGACTTATTGTACCCCGTTTTCCATTAAGATGTTAAGGAAAGTTATTAGTATTTCGATCCACAGTTTGATGTTCACCAGAGCGCTGAGCTAAGAAATTCTGCCGAGTCCGGGATTTGAACCCAGAATTTCCGCTCATAACTCAACTAGTGATCACATCAAGCCACCACTGTGGTCTTTTTTTTTAGGTCATAAAGCTACTTTACCTACTCATTTAATTTGAAAAAGGATGAGTAGTGGTCGCATCAAGTTTGAGGATATACTTATTATTCGTCTGTCTTGAGCGTCTTGAGTATCTATAAGAAAAACGAGATGAGAATACATTTTGTGAAAAGGGGGATACTTAGAGGTCCACTAAAGCTAGGATGCTCAGTGGTCTTCTGTGAAAAAGAAAATCTTCGGGGTAGTATAATAAAATGCCAGCACGTTGCTCCTGCTGCTACAGCGTGTCATTTTTTAGTGAAAAGAAGCACTCTGATTGGTCCATTATTTTACCAACCGAAAAATATATAAATAACCGGGAAATTTGAATTGAAATTTGAAGCAAAACTGAGGGAAATGTAACCTTCGGGTAGAAAAAATTAAAACTTTACTGCTTACGGAGTTGAGCAGCAACTTTCTGTGTTACTTTGACAATTTATTATAAAAATATAAAGTCAAAATTGTAGACCGGGGGGTCTGGGGGGTGTGGAACACCCTCCAGAACATATCCCAGGATTTTCACTCTTTTAGAATGCTTGGAGAAGGTAAGGAATTTATTATTGTTCAATTTTCGACTGGAAAAACCGGGAAATTTGAATTTTTAAGCAAAAGTGAGGGAAAGTTTGGAAAAACATTTATTTAAGTGCTTTACTGCTCAGAGTTTAGCAGCAACTTTTTGCGTTACTTTGAAAATATAGAAAAACGGCAAATCCCGCAGTAACGGAAAACGAAATTAAATGTTCACAAATGATAATTGCTCTAAGTTAGAAACTAAGAGTTGTGTTTGTCATGGCGTCTGTCATAGAGTTTCTCTGTCAGATTTTTGATAAATTTTGTTTGGCTGAATGAAAAAGGCACCTAATGCGGAAGTAATTAAATGTTTTGGATCTAGCCTATTTGCCTGTTGGAGGAAAATGCCGACGCCGGGGCTGAATACGTAATGATCGGTCTGATGACTGACTTGTATAAACGAATCTTGGTGTTTACTTCTAAGGGGCGGCAAATGCGAATCCCAATAAGTGGATCAATTGCGGCTATGAAGTTTCGTGCTTGATTGTTGACGACATCAATCTATTTGACCCAATTCTACAATAAATTCTAAAAACTGCGATTAGTTGTGATTAGTTTTGTACATAATGTGTATTCGCATTTTGCGTTTTACTGAAAACTCCAAAAGTGTATAACTTACTGAATGTATACATATTGGAAGTTGTTGTTCTGTTGTGTGATTAGCCCTTGTATGTGGTTTTCTGTCCGGATCATGTACTTAATTGAAAATTACAAAATTTTTTAAATTTGTGATTGGTTTTATTAAATTAGAATCTATCACTGTTTCAAAAGAAACCACATTTATCAATTGGGTTCACTCAAAAGTGCTGGATCGGTTGTATGATCTAACAAAGATAAATACTTCTCTCACAATGCATATGACCCTAACCTTGAAGCAGCTTTCAAGATAGCACGTGTAGATGGCAGTAAAAAAAACAGGTGAAATATTTGCAAGCGTTGTTTAGATAGTTTTCGACTCGTTTTCCCACCATGCTCAAGGTAAATGAATAAAATGAGTGTTTTGCAGAAAATCCAACATGGAAATAATTTCGTAATAACTTATTTCAATTTTATTATCGGCAACATTTTAATGACAGAAACTTTATCCACCTTTTTGGATTTAATTTGTTGTAAAACCGAGAAGGTAGCATTGGCTACATTACACGTACATAAAAATATAAAAATACGACTCTGTAGCAACATAAATTTACGGGAAAGGCACGCGATATAAACTAACACACGAGAGTATAGGTAAATATAATATTTTAACATAAAGCTACCACATTTTCAACATTCTACGTTCTTGTTGGGTCGTAAACTTTATCCAACCCCAAAAATTACCGATGTTTTCACGCTTCGCGCCTAAAACAAGTTGTCGACTATTTCTGTTTTCGGTACGTGTGACATCGTTTTGCGCGCGCCACGGCGCTATCGATTAAATTGATAAAGCAAAGTTTTATCTAACATGTTTATTAAAATTAATGATAGTAAACAATAACGCAGTATGAGTAGCCAAGTTAAGAGGACTTGAACGGATGAAAAAATGAAAAACAATTCTGATTAGTTTACCATCACCGTAGGAATCCGGCGATTTCTTTAGAGGGCAACTAAACCAATCAAGAACTGTCGCTGGCGTGATTAATAAAAAGTCGGAAATTATTTCATTTTTTGGTCATTAAAAGAAGTGCGGGCGTCCTTTTCGAGAATATGCCAATTAGAAGCCGCTTCTCTTGGTGAGCTTCTCAGCGGGGAGTATAACATGGGTACTTCAACCTATACATCACTAAACAAGGTTAAATTTACCAAAAAACAAACGAAATACGTTTTACTTTTATACACCAAATTTAACGCTTATGATACAAATTACAGGAACATTAAATTTTAATTTCATAGTGCCTACCTGACCAAATCAACCTATCTGCTTAAAAATTATTCATTTGTATTGCAAATTTGAGAATTTGCTCTCTTGACAAATTATTATTGGTAATTGCAGCAAGCATATTTGTTGGACTGGCAAATAAATATTTTTTATTTCTACTTTCTTGCGAGTTGACACATTTGAAAAGAAGTGAACAAGAGAAAGCGAGTTTCCGCGTTCGATTAAACAATAAGAAGATAATTTCGCAATTTGAATATACTAAACAAAAAATATTGGGTTTAACATTTCCCAACCGTTGTAAGCTAATTTGCGTTACAAAACTACTACATGATAATTATTTTTATTAATAAACGCAAGAACAATCATACATTTCTCAAAAATTTTAAGGTAACCAACCAACCATATGACTAATCCTTTAACTTAAAAGCGTGAGAACAAATCTTAAAACGCTTGCAGGTCCGTCCTAATTACACGTTACGAAACGCGTGGTCTTGATATCTTAGATCGACCGCTTCATCACGATTTTGCTCGATTATTTCGGCCACAAGACGCAAGAACCCACCTACAACTTTATCGGGCAGGTAGGACTACATTAAATAGTACCTGATGTGCAGGCGTTTATCGTAAACAATGAGAAATATCATGATTATTAGGTATAAATATCGATAGATTGGGCAGACACGGTTAAGCACGGACCACACCATCAGCAACTGCAATCGTGATGCTATGGTAAACGTTTTAGGAATCCTTATAAAAAGATTGTTAAAATTCCGACACGTTAAGGGTTGATTTTTTTAAATTTGATTGTTGAAAAACGTAAATTGATGGGTATCGTTACTGACGACTATCATCGAGTGATCACTGATTGTGCAAAAATTTTCCCAGGCTAAAGAAGAAATTATATTTCGCAGAAAAATATAAAGCCAATTTGACGGTAGAAAACAGGAAAATGGAAAGTATTTATTTGTACAAAGGATAAGCCAAACGAACTTTGAACAAGCAGTGCAAAGTGAAATGCAAATTTTATCAAAGGCGAAGGAAAATCATGAAGACTGCAATTTTTCTACGATTTTTTCCCTTCCCTCTTCCCTCTTTCGTTGGGAAGTAACATACAAGGGGTAAATATCTTAAAATTTTGTGTTTGGAATTTCATTGGAAACCTCTGGAATTCTGTGGAAATCTCTGAAATCCTTGAAAATCATAGAAATTTTTTAGATTGGAACTAATTTGGAAATCAAGGCGGATCCAGGCAAAGTTCATGGAAAGAGTAAGTGTGGGCGGTGAGGGGGTATCAGAATTTAGGTGTTTAAAAAAAATGTTGTAAACTTTGTTGATTTTTGATGAGTTATGAGAGAGGGTTGCTTTTGCTTTTGCCGGGCAAACTTAGAAAATGGGAAATTCGAGATATTTTAAGAAGTCTAGAAAATCATAGGAAATCTCATAAAATTGAAAAAAGCTAAAATATATAGCTCTCATCGACTAATCTTAACATTTCTTAATTTCATAAGATTCCCCCTCGGTTTTCCAGCAACATGCTAGGAAAAACTCGTCCGATAAATCTAAAAAAAAAATCAGAAAAATTAAATTATAAGAAGTTTTAGAATCCTAGAAAATCTCAAGAAATCCATAGAAAGTTTAAAAAATTTAAGAAAATCTCGAGGAATAGGAAAATCTAAGAAAATTCTAGGAAATGGGAAATCCGAAAAAATGAAGTCTTAAGAAATCTTGGAAAATTTTAAGCCACGGAAATCTCAGAAATTTGAAAAAGATTTCTTCAAATTTCCCTTTAGTTTTGTCTATGACGATTTCCAGTTGGTTTTCCACTAACTGGGAAATCCGATAAATGTGGTCTTAAGAAATCTAGAAAAATCTTAAACCAAGAAAATGTCAGAAGATGATTTCTTCAAATTTCCCTTTAGTTTTGTATAATATTATGATGATTTTCAGTTGGTTTTCAACTTAGTAAAAATCGAGGTAGAATCTGGTGTACTAGTGAAAGGAAATCTAAAGAAAAACGGAAAAATGTTAAGAAATCCCAAGAATACCAAGAAAATCTCAGAAAATAGAAAATTTAGAGAATCTAAAGAAAGCTCAGAGAAATCTAGAAAATTTCAGGATTTTAGGACTTTTATGAAATGAAAATGTAGAAAATATTAGAATATTTTAAAAAATCCAGAAAATCTTAGAGAATTGAAAAAGCAAATAAAAATTCCTCTGTGGTATTCTTAAGATTTTCTATTTTCCTTATATCTCCTATTCCTTAATATATTTAATATAATGTGATTTTCTCAAATTTCCTTTCACTTGTACACAAGGAAAGATTCAGGAAAAATTCCTGAAAGAGATAAACGGACTTAAGGAGGGTTAATACAAATCTTTGGATAAGAATTTATGAATATTTTTAAAATTTTAACAAAAGGCAGTAGATTTTGTTGAGGCATATAGGGGGACAGTTACTCCGTTACCACCACCTTGTTGGAAATCATTGGAAATTTTTGAGAATATTTGAAATTAAATGGAAATTATTGGAATTCCGAATCCTGTTTACAAAATTATTTTGAGATCTTTACCCCTTGGTAACATACTCTTCTGAACTAGTGCGGAAAGTGATTTCTAAGTTTTGCTTCAGGAAGAGAGTGTTGTTTCACATTTTATCAACATCATCAAAAAGCCAACTTAATGTCCTTCCACTTTTACTGGTGCCTTTGCTGGAATTTTTTGCTCCGGTTATCCGATTTTCCGACCTAAAATAAAATGGGAAGGTTACAGGAGAATTTCAGGTCATCTCCCACAACGTGAACAATCAAGTTCCATTGTACAGAGCCAAATTTATGTGCAGGCTACCTAGGCTGCAGTCTATGGGCCCAAAAAATTTCAATTTTGAATAGTCGAAAGTAAAAAAAATCTTTTTTTTATCTTGAATTTGCCTAATAAGTTTACTTAAAATTCAGCCTAGGGGTCTACAAATCTTAAATACGGCACAGCCACTGTATCCGTTCATCTCGTAAATATTTAAAGATTAAAATTAAATTGTTGTAATTTTTCCCCTCTTCGGTTTTGTTCAATTGTTTTTTTTTTTAAATAGGATTTTTGAGTTTGCTTCAGTTTACGAGAATAGAACTCAAGTGTAGAAGTTACTTTACTTTTTTGCAATAATATTATCAAATATCCTTTGAAAGACGAATTTAAGAAATACAATGGGGAAAATTGTTCAAATCATAGAGCTTCCCCCAAAAGCAAAATTTTCGGTTTCAGTCCTAATCCTTTGATAACGCCATGTCAGGTTCACCAAGTAGGGGGATATGGAGTACCACTCAGTACTCTGTTTTAAACTGTTTAATCCGTGTTTTGTGGTATACCTTGGGGTATGCTCCCCCTCCCCTCACCTCCCTCCGATATAATTAGTGAATAGTGAATAAACCATGAATAATTCGAATCATTTGCGTGTAATATCAGGGGAAAAAAATCCCACTTGCATTGGGGGGTATTCCATACCCCCCAAACCGTCAGTCGGTGACAGTTTTTACTGAGTCTCCTCCTTTACTTTTGTTCTTGTTTTAAACTTTTTTTTTAATTAAGATCACTAACATTACTTGTTCATGATCCCTGCCATGAAATTCATTCTCTCAAATTCGTAGTGAACACACTCAAACAGGTGTGTTTTGAAAGTTAGAGGTCGCTAGTGCCGCTCCAGTTCGAACTTGTAAATAGACGCAGCCTGCAGGGATATGCCGAACCGACTTTTTTGAGTAAGGAACAGTCTTGAAATTGCCAAATTTTTAAAATTTTCACGATTTTTGCTAATTACAGTAAAATGTTGGGGGGAAGCTCACCCTTCGAGCACGTCCATACCTGCCTGTGGTCCTGGGTACGACTGAAAACTGCATCCACGGTTGCTCTTTGAAGTAACTAACTTGTATTTTCTTACTGATAAAAAATTGTTTCTCAGAAACATCGACCGATGTATGAAAGCATAATTTTAAATTTTGGTAAATTGAAAAATAGAAGAAAACACAGGAATAATACCGTTATCGGTTCAGTAGCGGCCATAATCATAACTTAAAAAGTTAAATTTTTATTTTGTTTTGAGGTTTCCCCTAAAGTTCTCCTTCCCCCTATCCTAATACATAAAATTCCAGCACGCTGCTCCTGTTCCAGCGTGTCATTTTTTGGTGAAAAAATAAACCACTTTAATGGTCGATTTTTTTTACCAACCGAAAAATATATTAAAGCAAGTAAAGTTAGGACTAAAAATATTAGTCCAATATTCTAAATGAGTGGATATCCTGCGATATGTACTGGAGTAACACCCCCCAGACCCCCCGGTTTACTTTTAATTTATTTATAATAATTTATAACAATAATTATAGAAATGATATAAAAATATAAAGTCAAAATTGTATAACGGGGGGTCTGGGGGGTGTGGAACACCATCCAGTACATATAGCAGAATTTGGAGAAAATAGGGAATTTATAATTTTACAAGTTTCGCCAGGAAAAACCGGGAAATTTGGATTTTTAATCTAAAGTGAGGAAAGTTTAAACCTTAACTTAAACAAACATTTATTTAAGTGCTTTACTACTCGGAGTTTAGCAGCAACTTTTGCGTTACTTTGAAAATTAACCGTCAAAATTATAGTCAAAAATGTAAACTGGGGGTTCTGGGCGTGAACATAACCTGCAATATGAACTGGAGGGTGTTCCACACCCCCCGGATCCCCAGGTTTACTTTTATTTTATTTATAATAATTTTTAATTAATTTAATCTATAATAATTATAAAAATATGAAGTCAAAAATGTAAACTGGGGGTTCTGGGCGTGAACATATCCTGCAATATGAACTGGAGGGTGTTCCACACCCCCCAGACTCCCCGGTTTACTTCTATTTTATTTACATATAATAATTTTTAATTAATTTAATCTATAATAATTATAAAAATATGAAGTCAAAATTGTAAACCGGGGGGTCTGGGGGGTGTGGAACACCCTGCAGTTCATATTGCAGAATTTGGAAAAATAGGAAATTTATAATTTTACAAGTTTCGCCAGGGAAAACCGGAAAATTTGGACCTTAACTTAAAAAAAAATCTATTTAAGTGCTTTAATGCTCGGAGTTAGCAGCAACTTTTGCGTTACTTTGAAAATTAACTGTCAAAATTATAGTCAAAAATGTAAACTGGGGGTTCTGGGCGTGAACATATCCTGCAATATGTACTGGAAGGTGTTCCACACCCACACCATATAATAATTTTTAATTAATTTAATCTATAATAATTATAAAAATATGAAGTCAAAATTGTAAACCGGGGGGTCTGGGGGGTGTGGAACACCCTCCAGTACATATAGCAGAATTTGGAAAAAATAGGATATTTATAATTTTACAAGTTTCCCCAGGAACAACCGGAAAATTTGGACCTTAACTTAAAAAAAATTTATTTAAGTGCCTTAATGCTCCGAGTTAGCATGAACTGGAGGGTGTTCTACACCCCCCGGATCCCCCGGCTTACTTTTATTTTATTTATAATAATTTTTAATTAATTAAATCTATAATAATAATTAGGTATAAAATATATAATATATATAAAAATTGTAAACCGAGGGGTCTGGGGGGTGTGGAACACCCTCCAGTACATATCGCCTAATTTGGAGAAGCTAAAGAATTTATAATTTTACAAATTTCGCTAAGAAACACTGGGAAATTTGAATTTTTAAGCAAAATTGAGAGAAATTTAAACCTTTGGTTAGAGCAGTGGTTTACAAAGTGGGGGGCGCGAAGACCTGCAAAGGGGGCACGGGCCACTTGTGTAATTGAAAAAAAATTTTATTTAAATTTTGTTTTGTTTGATACCCACCTGTACCTATCTTTAACACGGTTGGAACTCAATACTTTCCCTAAACTCCCTTTCCTTGTTTTGAAAAATTGAAAAGTTGTGTTTTGTGGAAAAGTACTTTTTTTGAACATAAATAAGTTTGGGAACCACTGGGCTAGAGAATATTAAAGCTTGGAAAAACATTTATTTAAGAATCTTACTGCTCAGAATTCAGCAGCAACTTTTGCGTTACTTTGAAAGTTAACTGTCAAAAGTGTAAATCGGGGGGGTCTGGGGGTAAACACCTTCCAGTACATATAATAAAATTCCCACTCTTCTAGAATACCTATACAGAAGACAGAATAATTATATCAATTTCGTCAGTAAATGCTTGAAAATTTTTTGTTTTTGAGCAAAAGTAAGGGAAATTAAAACGTTGGGCTAAAGAAAATTAGAATTTCAGAAACTTATTTATTTTTAAATTATTTAAAAAAAATTTTAATTGCCTTTCTGCATATCACGTTTAGCAGCAATTTTTTGCGTTACTTTAAGAATATAGAAAAACGGAGAATCACCCAGTAGCGGGAAACGAAATTAAATGTTTAATATTATACCACTGAAGAGGAGGTCCACCGTCTAGCTGCCCGTCTGCGGACGGGCTTTCCAGATAGTTTTATATAATCGGTTTTCTTAATTTAAAGTTATTTAAACAAATGCGATTTTAACCCTTAAAGGCCACACTTCACCAGAATAACAGAAATGCCACACTGGGGCTTTTCAGACCCCACTGTTAAAAAATTGTTTTGGGAAGCGGCTATTGACTTTCTCGACTTACAAAAAATTTTCTAGTAGTTGTTAAGAACTCTTTTAGAAGACATCACAGTCACATTAATGAAAAACTAATAAGTAGTTGTAAAAAAAATTGTAAAATGAAAAAAATACAAATAATGATCATTTTCACAAAAAAAATCATAACTTTTACATGTTTTTATATTAACAGCTAAAAATTTAACGGAATACTCTTGAAATATATACCTGCAAGGAAAAAAATCATTTGCTAGACAGCGTTAAAAAAAAGGTAATTATTTTTAATGGGCCATTTTTGGAAATAAATTTTTCAAAATTTCACTGTTTATTCATATACCTACATAAGATGATTGGGTTAAAGCCCAACACAAGAATGACAAAAATACAATTGATTACGGCTGGGGTTCCACAGACCCCACAGTGGCCTTTAAGGGTTAATTTCTAAAGAAAAGCTTTATAAAAACAATTATAGAAATTCTTTAAAATCAGAAAATTGGAATTTTAGTAAATTGAAAAATTGAGCGAAATAGTTTTTATTTTAAATCAATAAAATACGAAACTTTTAATTGTATATTTATTTATTTCAAAAAAGAACTATGAAAGAAAATGAAACCAATTCGTTCGGGATAGTCGTGCGATCAGATAGCAGACTTTCTGAGCGGTCGACGTAGTTTGTTAAATAATGGAAGTGCTCACATTGGGGAAATTTTATTTTAAATTGTTGATATTTCTATTTTTTAATGGAAACCACTTTCTATAATTTGTTGTGAAGAAAACATTAAAACAACTCAATAAAAAAAAGTTACACTGTAAATATCTCCCCGTGATATAAAAATAATTTTGTTAGTCGAATAGAAAGTTTTGAAAACATTTGTTTGGTAAAATATTAATCATATTTTTTGTAAGAAATTATTTGTGTTGAATTTTTAAAGATGACAGGGCGTTGTTGTGTTGACAGTATGAGTTCTGTGACACGACCCCTTGGGGACCGGCACCAAAGGGGGGCTTAACGCAGCACGCGTATAGGCGCCCCCATAATTCTTAACTTGTATTTTTACTTACATGTTGTATCCACAAGAATCTAGCGACGGTCTTTAATAACATTCATAAATTTATAAATTTTTATGTATTTTTAATGTTGAAGAAAAATTAGCCGAGCTTTTATTGCAATCATTTTCGGTAAGAAAATGGCAGGAGTAATTAATTTTCGATTTTATGTCGATGTGCTTTTCGAATCGAATATTCTGCTTGTTGATTTTAATTTAGTGGCGGATTTTTAGTGAATTGCATTGTAATTTTCTATCATTAAGGCACACCTTGAGATGTTTACGTTGTATTGATTATGCGCTTCCACGTCTGTCTCATGCCGGGTCTCACACTGTCAGTCCGATACGAAACATTGTAATCACGATCGATTATTTTTAAGAACGTACTTATTAGACCTTTTTGAAGGGTTTCATTGTCCTCGCTTACAAACAATAAGAATTTTAATTTTTCATTAAATGCACTTCAGGGAAAAACGATGCATTCGGTTCGATTCTCGATTGGAGCAAAAACTGGAATTATCGTAATTAAATTAATTTGGACAATTAATATAATGCACGTGCGTAATCAATCTTATCTTTGGGATAATTATTTTATAATTGCAGAATTTGGGCTTAAATACCTCCATGTGTTTACCTGCTAAATAATACTGTGGAAGAGATACATCATTTACTAAACAATAATTGCCCAATTATCTATTAGAAAAATATGAATGCAATGTGCAAATTGCCCGAACCGCCAGAATAGATCGGTCAAATCGTAGCCGTAGTTTTGGCCGACGATGGATCCATGAGGAAGCTGTCGGATGGAAACTGACATTATCTCGGAGGAATCTAATCCGCATAATATAAAAGAATTCAACATTATGACTGTTGGGAGTATCACCTTGTCACAGCTTAGTTATGTCGAAACGAAACTAATCCTTTCGTAAGTCAAAAACCGTGAGAAAAACTGGCGCACTCTAATGGATCAAATCGTCGACATTTATCGAATTAAAATGTCTTCAACGTGTTCTATTTAGAATATGATAAAATGACTACCGTATAAGAGCGTATCTCTGCAATGCTGCCAACTACTTATTATAATGTAATCAAGTCCGCCCGCGGTATATCTGCATTCCGTTGTACCACCTTTTTGCTCTACGGCTAAATTTGATTATGGGAAAATATTTTTGCGTCACTTACTCGTCTATCGTGACCTTCTTTGCATGACCCAAATATCATTTATTTCGTTTTTCAAAATTGTCATTACTGGACGCAAAAAAGGCCAACCTATACTTAGCGCAAATCTGTTAATAAATTTTCGCATTTTTCTTCTTCGTAATTTGCGGGGGTAACCTTATAGTTGAGAAAGTTATTTTGACTGAACAGCAAAACGGTAGACCTATAATTTTCTACCAGTGGTATTTTATCTATTCCAGAGTCGTTAATGCATTTTAGCAATAATTGCAATGCACCATCTTCTATTATAGTAATTTTGGAAAGAAGCCGGGTTCGAAACCGTTTTGTCCCTAAAATTGGAAATTATTCTTCTTAATGAAATTTCAACTAATAATAGAGATTTGTGAGTTTGCAAAAAATTGCGCTAGAAAAAAGCCACCGAAAACCTTTTTGATTAATGCAATCATTTCCATAACAATTTTATGAGTTACAACAACATCTATGGGTAGCTCATTTATAAATTTGTAGGGACATTAAATAAATGGGATTTCTTTTTTCTAAATGTGCAATAAATTACAAATAAAAACAAAATAATGAATATTTTATGTACTTGACTTTTGTCGTTGAATATTCCTGGTATGTTTCTTGAAGGCGAATAATCTCTACGTGTGATACAATTTGTCAAGATGACAACGCTTCTGTTCGAAATCTCTCCATATTTATAATATTGTCAACAAGAATTATTTATTAGTGTGTTTTACATAGTTTCTGAACAGACTTTGTTATTAAAGCGCGACCACTACAACACAAAAATTTTGAATCCAAAACCAATGGGACTTTCGCCCCCCCCCCCTCCTTTCTCTCAGGAAACTGTGTTATTTTAAATTTTCTCCTGAACGTTCCCGAATGATAATTTGGCCTTCCTTTCATGGCATAACCGAGCTTTGAAGGTATAAGATATTTGTTTAGACGTGAGAGCGCTATAATGAGTGTGAATGATTATTGAGACAAGCTACCAACTGAAATATTTAGGGAAATATTTGTAGCATGTTGTGGCAATTTCTTTATTATGAAGATGTCTTTGTATAAATGCGCATATATTATTTTTCCAAACCCAGTTGGAAATCGACGCATATTTTAGTTTAAATTATGCATCATTCAATAAAAAGGTTACCACAATATAACCACTCGTTTATTTGAATTTATTGGATTTTTATTATCAAAACAAGCGAAAAAAAAACTTTCAGTAAAAGAAAAATTAAATTACCAACTTAAAAGCTATTAATTTATGTCAGAAGTAATGATAGCCATAAAATTAGTAATTAAATCCATGGAACAGTGGTGGAATCTAATTTTTCGTGATTTCCTGAAAAGGCTTGGATTACTCGGCTATGGATGAACTCCCTTTGTAGACAGTATTGCCAACTGAGGAAAACATGACATAAGACAAAATACCTAAATGAAGTCCTGGTTTAACTAAAATTGGAGAGCGAAAAGGACATGATAATGATGGATCTGTAGAAGGTCGATCTAGCTCTTCCATGACTAGGTAGAACGAAGATTCACTGTAACTATAAACTGTAAGATTATATTGAATCTAAACAAAAATTATAACTCATGTCCTTGGTCTTTATCCTTTATCCAGGCTAGCTTAGCTAAATGATCAAAGGCTTGGCAGTAAGTGCATAATTGCTAATGCCGATTACTCCGGGCAAAATAAGAACTTTATTTCTAACCGTTTTCCCTCGGAATGCAATGACTAACCACCCAAGTTTAATCTACTTGGAAAATTTTTTATAAAAAATTGTATTGCTTTTCCGTGGTTCTAACTAAAAATCTCAACCTAAAGCAATGGATTCTTAAGGGCAAAAGGATTGTTTCAAAGGATGTGGCTGCACTCTCTCTTGTCTCAATCGGATCTTGGGACTAAATTGATCTCAAGCATTTAAACTTTGTTTAGACTTCATCCAGGCAGTGGCGTATTTAGAGGGGGCAAAGGGGCAAGTGCCCTCCCCCCAAGGGATAACTCCGATTGTTCCCCTAAAGCCCCCTCTGATAAAAATAATGTTTACCACGAAGTTTTAAAATTTAAATAACTTTAAATTATTTTTATGTATTTTTTTATTTATTTACTAGCTGGAAGGCCCGTCCGCGGACGGGTAGCTAGACGGTGGATCTGTATTTTAGCGGTAGAATATTTAATTTTTTTTTCGCTACTGGGTGATTCCCGTTTTTCTATATTTTCAAAGTAACGCAAAAAAATTTCCCAATTGTTTCCGACGAAATTTGTATAATTATTCTATCTTATGTATAGGTATTCTAGAAGAGTGGGAGTTTTATTACCCCCAGACCACCCGGTTTACACTTTTGACTATAATTTTGACAGTTAACTTTCAAAGTAATGTAAAAGTTGCTACTATACTCTAAACAGTAAGGCACCTAAATAAATGTTTTTCAAAGCTTTAATATTCTCTAGCCAAAGATTTAATTTTCTCTAATTTTTGCTTAAAAATTCAAATTTCCGGGTTTTTCCTGGCGAAATTTGAAAAATTATAAATCCCCTATTTTCTCAGAGCATTCTAAATGAATGGAAGTCCTGCGATATGTACTGGAGGGTGTTCCACACCCCCCAGACCCCCCGGTTTACAATTTTCACTTTATATTTTTATGTTATTTTGATAATTAACTTTCAAAGTAACACAGAAAGTTGCTGCTAAACACTGTGATCAGTAAGGAAATTAAATAAATTTATTTTCCAAGTTTTAATTTTTTATAGCCGAAGGCGAAGGTTAAACAAATATTTTTAGTCCTAATATTATTTTAATATATATTTTGGCTGGTAAAAAAATTGGCCAACCAGAGTGTTTTTTCCACCAAAAAATGTATTTTTTTTTATTTTTATGTATTAGGATTAGTTACAACTGACGTGCATGAATGGATTAACGAGATTGTTCTTCTGAACAATCTTCAATCTGCCCCCCCCCCAAAAGCATTTTCTAAATACGCCACTGCATCCAGGAGTCATTTTAAACATCTTTTAAGGATAGAGAAGCTGCAAACATGTTTTTTCATTTCCCCCTTCTATTGCAAATTTTTGTGGGCATTCGATGAGTTTTCATAATCACGCAGGTACAGTAAAACTAGATTAGTGTGCAACTTGATTGGTTAAAAAAGTTAGTCAATCAAAGAGTAGTCACAGAGAGAGGAGCGAGTCACAAGGTAAATTTTTGTACTACAATAGATTTTCCTTCCTAAGATTTTCTTGAATTTTCTGGGAATTCCTTGAATTCCTTCTTATTTGTACTCTAGATTTCTTCAGCAAATTCCTCTTCATCACAGGGTTCACGGTCAACATATTTTGATGGGTTTCTATTGTTATGACGTTACATCAACATGTTGATCAAAATTTTGATAATAAAATTATAAAAATATTAATGTTACCCAAGCTGTGCAGCCTGAAGGCCGCACTAAATAGTCGCTATTTCGAAACCGTACATTTTTTTAAATTACCAATAAAAAATGGGAGGTTACAAGAGAGATATAGTATTCTATGTAGTGGTCAGGCACCCTGACTTAGTAATTAGCTATAGGGGAACTAAATTACCCATATTGTGCGGCCGCACTCTCCCGTCTTAACCAATTTTTTTCAACTATTAATAGTTGTCCTTAGAAATTTGTTAAGAAATAAATTCCCAAGTAGCAGTTGGATGCCAATAAACAGCTAATTGCAGTATTTTTGCCGGTTTGCCATGAAATTTAAATTTTAAAAACCATTGATCCTGATTCTCGGTGATTCGAGTGAGTATGGAATACCCCCAGCATTGACTCCTCAATAATTTTTCAGTAATGGTGCTTGAATAAAGAGCAAACGGTGCACTGGGGGGTGTTCCACACCTCCCAGACCCCCCGGTTAGCCAATACCTACATTGGCCTACATCAGTATTCGAAGTTGTAATAATAAAAAAATAAAATAGATTTAATTTTAGACGTCGAAAAAACAAAAGAAAAAAGTCTGAGAGGCGGTACCAGCTCTTACGCGGCATAAAGCTCTAAACGTATTGTGGGGCCCCTAAATTTTTAAAATTTTATATTTAAGTTTTAAACACATAATAATATGTGTAAACCGGGGGGTCTGGGGGGTATGGAATACCCCCCAGTGCACTCTTCTTTTTTATTGGCGAATTACTTGAAATTCCATATCTCTCAGACAAGGGCGGTTATGCCACTAATTTGAAGGTAGCCGTTTCTGAAAAATAATTTTTTAAATTTTGAAATAAATTTAAAACGAAATAATTAATCTCCAGAGCCACACAAAACAAATTTAATATTTTCGTTTATTATTTCCGATAATTCCCATTTTTTACGATTTTTTATTCGATTCATTCTGGAATCTGTTGTTCTTCTCATGAATGTCATTTCCGCGACTTGAATTTTTGATTCGTCTCTCTGGAAAGCGGCTGATGTTTTACACCCATGTACGATAAAAATTTAATTTTAGTTTAAAATATAAGTTTAAGATCTATCTATCAATTAAGTTGGAAGAGAGAAGCCCGAAGAGAGGTTAATGTTCTTATGGCCGTCTCGGTGCTTCGGAGGGCACGTAAAGCCGTCGCTTTTTTGCGATTACCGCCATAAACAATAAAACAGTGTCATAGGCACGTTCGAAAATAAGAAAAATAGGAAAAAAGAGGGCAGTATGTAAAGAACTTACAGGACTTCTCCTAATAGAAAAAGAAAGAGCTGATATTTTTTTAATTTAGATTGTTGGAAACAGTTGAATCAAATGGGAAGGATCTTCGAACAAAATTAAAATGTTTCAAACTAATATTAATATTTTTAATTTGGGGATGTTCCTGAAAGATGAATGTAATTAGGAATAGCACTCCTTTGTTGAACTTCCGTTGATCTGCGGGCAGTGGGTGCACCATTGTGTAACAATGTAATTTTCAGCCTACTTTCTATGTAATAATTGTGCATTTGAGTTCGCAATTGTGGATGAGGCAGTTAGTGATTGCAGCGTGATGCGAGTGAGACCTCCCATATTAATGTTGTTTTGAGAGTTACAATGTAATTATAAAATTGCCTCGGGTTCGAAGCCTACGATTTGTGTATATAATTTGATTGCTCACCATATAATTTCTAATAATTAATTATTTATTTTAAACACGTCGGTCGGTCGGAAAAATTGGGATTATCTTTAAAAATTAGAATGAAACGAGAGGGGGAAAGCAGGGCGACAGGGCGAGGGAGTAAGAGGGTAAATGATTGGTGCAAGAATGTTTGCATAAATTGTGAAACGAAATAATAAAGTACCTTGAAAGTTACTAATACGAATAATTTATTACTATTAAACTAAGAAATGTTAAATGGACAAAAATTGCCGTGTTTCTTTAATCTCATATCTGCATGACTCTAACATTTACACCTTGTACTGGGTAAACCAAGAAATATATGCATTTACTATAAAATTATACCTATCTATAAAGCATCTTCAACTCTATGTAAATGTATATGAATGTTATGGAGTGAGCATTAGCTGAGAAAATTGTGTTTTTCGTTTACGCTCAAGATTTAACGCTCATTTATAAAAGCATCAAGGAAGATAAATTTCTTGACGTAGCTACAAAATAGACGGAGCAGAAGCGCGTGTCTGGCAGACTCCTTCAGGGTATGTAGGAGTTCAAGCCGTGGGAACGCGTGCATATGACGACAGTAACCGTTTTTCAAAGTCTTCCTCCAACCAATAATCATTATTTGATCACTGCAGCTGATCATAAATGCGCTTTTCTGTCGCCATCAATTAAGTGCCCATGCAAATTTTAGTCCACAATTTGTCAACAAATTCCATTTTAAATTATAACATTTGCTATTCTCGACCATAAAAAAAAGAGAATTGTTTTAAAAGTAACTGCAAAGGTCAGAGGTCAGTAGCGGGTCACACACCTAGCCGCGGGGCTAATAGATCTGCACGAAACTACATAAAGACTTTTGTCGCGCTTTAACGGTTTTACACATAGTCATTACAATCCTTTGTTATTTAAAAATTATTTCTGCAAACCTAATTATAATATTTTAATAATTTTACCGTTCACTTAATCGTTATTATTTTATATTTATGTTTATTGTGCAATTTTTAGAAACATATCAAGGATATTTGATTGTTTTTTCTCCCATGCTTGCGTGCGGTTCAAAATTACTATTAATTCGGTAATTAAGTAAGTAGGATTTTGATTATTTATCTTTGCTCTCGAACCGGACTTGCAAATTATCCTTTCGTTGCGTACCCGAACGCAAAAAATAAAATAATATTTATGTACATTTTTTAATAAAGCAACGAACTCGAACCATTACACAATTTTAATATCCCAAACAAAAAATAATAGGGGTGATTATACAATCTTCACCTTCACAGCCGCTGAAGATGCCTTTAAATAGCGTCGCCTGCAGGACATTCTTGAAGATTAATATAAAAATACCCACCTGTTGTTGTTCCTCCGAGTCAGCGATGTTTGAATATTTAGCCTCTTCAAAATATCTGACAAATTGACCCCCGGTCCAAATTAGCATATTATTGCGCAAGTTTTTACCTTTTTCTATATTTTGGCAAATAAATTGTGGCAACAAAAATTATTGTGTAGCCTGTTAGTAAGTTGTCGGCTTGTGGTCTATACTTAAGTGTGTCTCCAGAGGCGTTCCTCATAGGGGTTTGAGGAGGCGGCGTCCGCCGGCAAAGCTCGCGGCGCCCCGTACAGCACGTACCTGATAATTTAACTGTTTATGTGGGTGGAGTATACGAAAGATTAAAATCATTTTTAAACTTTTCCCAGACTTAAACATGTAATTGTGTGGTTTACGTTAAATAATTGATATGCACTACCATAAACACTAGTAAATCCACCCTTTAACCCAAAACTTTTATAAAGTTGCATTGCTAATAATAACTCTATAGAGGGCGTAGGTGCATCATTCACGATTCCTATCATAATGCCTATACCTTTTATATTTATTGTGGGCACTCGTTTTATTTTATTTCCTAAGTAATTGCGCCTTTCCTTGTTCATTAAGTTTGATTTTTTATAAATTTTGGGTTATTCTCAGAATATGAGGGTTCCTAGTGGCGCCGAAGTACCAGCCTCCCGTTTGTTTGTAACCCCCAATTAGTATCACATAAGCGACCGCGACACAGTTTTATACATTTTAGTAAATTACTGGGTTCGGTGACTGTCCGCCCGCCTTAACCATAGAGACTATGATTGTGGTTACCGTTGGATTGCAAGGATCTACGTCTAAATATGCCAAAATATAACCCTAGTAGTTTCGAGTTGACCGTTCCGTATTATTAGATAAAACTTAAACAACCCATTAGCTAACTTCAATTAATAAAACTTTAGAAGATACCACGATAAAGCTTCAACTATTACTCGAAATTATGTAGGAACATGGTCTGGAGTCTATGTCTAAAGTATACTCCTGGAACATTCCTTAACGTAATTTTTGATAAGAATATTTTATACGTAATTATAGGCTTGAACAGTTTACGTACCGCACAACCAACGATGAGGTAGAATCTGGAATATGGGAGTAAGAAAAAGAATAAAAATGATATTAGGCATAATAATAAAGAAGATCATAGAAAAAGTAGCCAAATTACATTTTCCAGTCGAACGCCACCACACGGAAAAAAATTAACTTAATCTAAAACGTATAGTTGGTATAGAAAGTTTTGCTTTTGTCATTAGCAATTTTCATATTGCCTGTCGAGGAAGGCCAGTTACAATAAAGGATTTGCTTCACCCGGGCTCGAAACGGGTATCTCGGTTAACTGTCTTCAATATTCAATAAAAAATATACTATATACAGGGATGGGATGGGTTCGACGTGACCGGCCCGGAAAAATTTTGTTGAAAGGCCGATTGATTTATTCTAATCTTTAAATAATGCGGATAATTTTTCTGTAAAATTAGTTTGTATATAGCAGCGGCCGTTCGGGATATTTTCCCGAATTCTCGATTGGCCCATCCGCCCTGTACGAGAATCCTCTAGATGATCTTAAAATCCTTAAATCGTGGATGAAGAGGGCTGATGGTGCCTCTATTAATCATTGTTATTGAGCTTCATCAGATGATCAATACGAAAGCCAGGGCCATATATAAGAGGGTGGTTTTGGGGATTCAACCCCCCTCATGGGGTATATAATTTAAAAATGACAGTTTGTTAGTTAGTCTTTTAATAACTCATAGACTCTTTGACCGATTTCAACCAAACTTGGCACACTTACTCAGTAGAACTTAGGGAAGGTTTTTGTGCAGGAATGTCCTCAAAAATGTGAGAGAGAAAAAAATTTTAATTTTAGTGAGACCCCGTGCGAAGCCGGGTATCCAGCTAGTTCTAAATAATTACTATAGGTATTACAAGAATTAATTGAAAATACTGGTATACGACAACTTTCTTTTTAATTTCCTTAGTTGGGAAGGAAGAGACTACGCCGAGCAACCGACAATTTGGCCAAAAAAACTATGCACAAAAGGACATAAACAACAACATCAAGCTTGAAAACGATCATCTTCTAAGATAATCTTTGATATGCAAACGACTACCACAATCTCCCAAGCTGACTTTTTGGTAAGCGGACAAAACAAAACCAGACTTATCGGCTTGATATTGCGGAGTTTAAAGTTGGCAGGACTGAGAAAGCGACAAATAGCTGAGGATGCAGACGTTTTAATTATCAATATAGACCGCAGAAAAGAATTCCAATTCATCTTTTCAATCCTGAATTTAAGTTCTATAATGTGAACTATTTCGAGAAACTTTGGACTTAAAATGGAGTATTGCACTCAAGAATTGGGGCTAGTCGGAAGTTTTTGCGAATACTGCCCCTACATTGACGCGCATGAATGGATTAACGAGATTCTGTCAGAGTAAAAAAATTCCTTCCGACTCACCTTTTTTGCCATCTCTGAGCCTTTTCGTGCAATACTCGTAGGAAACAGCACCGACCCGAAGGCGTAGCCTGAGAACAGGCCGGTGCTGTTTTCACAAATATTTACTTTTAGTGCATGCATTTATTGGATGCAAAGAAGAGAAAAATACTTGTAAGCTGTTGGAATATTCAGATGTTCAAAATATAGGCCCAACGAGACTTAATCATTTGGGGGGGAGGGTTATAAAACGACATTGCCTCTGGTTTACAAATTCCAGAAAAAATCTGCATCTGTGGAGATAATCGCAACTACTAGGAGGACTACATGAAAGGAAATTGCGTTTCCCAAAATAGAGATTCCGCACACCACCAGCGAACACCTTTACTAAACCAAACATCATTTTCTCTTCTTCCGCAAACCTAAGTACCACTGGCACTGGGTCAATTCAAATTAATTTTGAGTAGCTAACTATGTATTTGGGGGACTAAGCCTTCTCCTAGATGCTCCTATGGTTAGAAAAAACTACTGTATTTAACTTTGTGACTCAATTAATTTTTCAAATAAATATATTTACCTATAGATAAAGTAAAACGGGGTGAACCTGGTAATTTGGGGTGAACTTGGTAATTCGGGGTGAGCTTCGTAATTCGGACAAAATTAATTACTAAAATATTTATAAATGAAATGAGCAAATTTTTAGAATTTAGTAAATTTTAGTAAATAGAGGGGGGCAAAGAGGCAATTGCCCCCACCAAGGATGACTCGGACTTATATCCCTGAAACCCTCCCTGATAAAAATAACTTTAAATTATTTTTATTTATTTGTTTATTATTTATTTACTAGCTGGAAAGTTTTAATTTTTTCTATCCGAAGGTTAAATTTTGTTTATTTTTACTTAAAAATTCAAATTGCCCGGTTAGTCCTAATCTTTGTTAGTTTAAAATATTTTTCGGTTGGTAAAATTGTAAACCGGGAGGTCTGGAACACCCTCCAGTGCATATTGTAGGATTTCCACTCTTTTAGAATAATTGGAGTAGGTAAGGAATTTATAATTTTACAAATTTCGTCAGGAAAAATCGGGAAATTTGATTTTTCAAGCAAAAGTGAAGGAAAACTAGTGTTTTTTTTTCACCAAAAAATGACTCGCTGTAGCAGCAGCAGCGTTTTGGGATTTTACATATCAGGATATTGTTTCAGATAATCAAGCTGGGTTAGATAAAACCTCGAAGTAAACTTATAATAAAGTGAGATCGAACCTATTAATAAATTAAAAAATAATATTTTTTATCGGAATTTTTAATTTAATTTTTTCTATCCGAAGATTAAATTTCCCTCATTTTTACTTAAAAATTTAAATTTCCCGGTTAGTCCTAATCGTTGTTAGTTTAATAAATTTTTCGGTTGGTATAATTGTAAACCGGGTGGTCTGGGGGGTGGGTGCAACACCCTCCAGTGCATATTGCAGGATTTCCACTCTTTTAGAATACCTTGAGAAGATAAAGAAATTATAATTTTACAAATTTCGTCAGGAAAAATCGGGGAAATTTGAATTTTCAAGCAAAAGTGACGGAAATCAGAGTGTTTTTTTTACCTTTACGCTGTAGCAGGAGCAGCAGCAGCGTGCTGGGATTTTATATATCAGGATTCGGTTAACACTGACGCGCACGAAGGATTAACGAGATTCTAAAAAATATTTTTTTGATCTGATTGAATTCATTGATTCAACGAATATCTTCGTTGTAGCTTATATGTAAAAATGTTTGTATCAAAGAAATGCAGCATAGACAATCATAGGATCTAAATACGCACATCTCTAATAACAATTATAATTCAGCACCGATTTTGAGAGTCCAATAATAACAGAGAAAAAACAGAAAACAAAGAAGAAAAACTACTTAAATGGAGAAGTTGTCATTTCGCATTTCGGGCTTAATCGGACTATACCTTGTAGGTGGTTCTAGATTAATTTTGGGCTTGGATGTTTGGAAAAGTCCACTAGATTGTAGTGGTTCATGTGGTTGACCAAAAGGTTTGCGACAGCCGCAAATTAGAACTAAAGACAGATTAGATCTAAGTATGTTAATATAGTTTTAAAGTTGGCATTTGCGTAGGGACTCTGGTTAATAACACAGAAAAAATAAGCTTTTGTTTTGTAAATAACCTGGAATTTAACAGTGGCGGCCTGTTGGGGTAGGCAGAGGAGGCAGTGCCTCGCCAAGCCAACTATATAGCCTAGTTTTTCAAAATAAATTAATATATTTTAAAAACCCTAAACCCTTCTGTTTTATATGCCTGCCTCAGCACCTAAATTCCTTACAAGCCGCCACTGGAATTTAACCATGTGTGTGACGGCTGCGTTTTCTCAATCCGTTACCGCGAAACCCATGATTGGTAGGATGATTCCTTTTTACGAATTTTGGCTTAAGTTTACTCCTACTCTACATGTAAAATTTTGAACCATGCTTGTAATGCGTAATGGCTTGTCTGGTTGTCTTGGCAAAGAAAAGATGTGGAAATTACAGTATCGTCTGCGTATAACAACAAACTGGTTTTAAGAAACCAAGAACCAAGAAAGAAGAGTCCTAGAAATGGAACCTTATTGAGAATTCCTATAATACTGAAATATTTTTTTATTTGTTTTATCGCAAATAAGTTAGTTTTGTAAACAATATTAGAGTATATTATACCGGGTGGTGTGGGAGGTATGAAATACTTCCCAGTAATGGTCACAATGGGGTTTAACCCAGGGGATTAAATTATTAATTTTCTTCCGGGTGACTTTTTACGAGTGAAGAATCAACTTGATGAAATCAACACAATTGAGGAAGAAAGTTAGTGAAACCCAGCAATTACGATTATTTAACAAAAATGATTCAAAATCGAAAGTTAATTGCGTTTATGGGCAGTTTAACTTTTTATGGTCCAATCAAACGGCTAAGTAATTGTTGTATTTTACATTTTTTGAAAATGCAATGTGAGTGAATAACAATCAAAATTGCATAATCAGCAAAAAAATAACTAAAATAGGTATAATTATATAAATTGCTTTCTTTGGGAACTATCGGCTATGAATTATTTTAATTTCGTTATTTTTTTCGAAAATTCTTGCTTGAAACAAAAGAGAAACGTATAGTAATTGAAAATTTTTTACTTGATCCGGGATCGAACCGGCTTCTTCGGTATTTGTATAGTCGGCTCGCTTGTCCGGTCTGCAAAATTAATTATTTAATTAAACTACCCAGAACTACCAAGAATTGCGGTTTCTGAATTTTGAAGAAGCTTGTAATAATGAATCATTTTTTTGTATGGGGCTAATAATATGGGCTCCGATTGTGTGTGAAACAAGAGGGAACTTTAATTGTGAATAGGCCATTTAAACAATTACATCAGAAGAAAAGCTTAAAATTCCAGCATTTCCTATCTATCACAATTGACAGGCACAAATCAAGAGCGGTTTTTAAAAAATAATCGGAGCAAATTATCCTTCAAATAATTGCTCAAAGACAATTACAAGCAAACAACAATAGGGTCGATTAAACAATTAAATGCAATTTTAACGAAAATAACGCACGCGATTTCCACCTGTCAAATAGATTGATGGATTCTTCTTGTTTAGCCTGCGCTCGGGTAAATCACTTCGAATTAAATGTAATAAGGTGGTAGTTTGAGGTTTTTGTAATGATTGACAGCTTCTGCCTTTCACGATTCTTATTTATGTGTTTAACTATGAATTATTGACTTGTTCAACCTTGATGTGTGGTTTACGTTTTTGCTTCGGAATTAAACGTGATTAAGGTTCACATTTTGTAATTTATCGCCAGCGCAATTTTAATTTTTTCAATAATTAAACCATTTCCTAAATTAACGATTTTCAATACCAGTTTTAGTTCGGTCGTTTTTATGCAGATGGCGCTAGCGACTGGAAGGATAAATTTCGCCCTAGCGGCTCGGCGAGCAGGTAAAAACGAGCGGGCTAATCGCTCGATAAATCGAATTTATGTGGAAAGGTAAAAATTAAACTAACTTGTGCTTATCAACTTTTGTGCAGCGCACAAACACACGTGCAGTTTCTGTGCCTTTATCGTGCATGCAATGTGAATTCAAGCTGCCAAATTTGACACTGGTAAAACAAAACATAGAAATTCAAATAAAAATTTATTTTCTCAAACTTAAAAATAATGTTCTTATGTATACAATTTTTTTATAAATTAAGGATATGTACAAAAATGTTACAAAAAAACAACTTCTTGGTTAGAATGGTAACTTAAATAATCTATATATGTTCAGTCTTAAAAACGGAGGTCTGTATGTACATCTTTGGAAAAACAAGTATTTGGGGCCAAAAAACAGTTTAACGTTTCATGATGTCTTCGATCGAAAAACCAAGCTTCTTTTTGGCTTTTGGTTCTTCTTTTGGTAACGTAATTTGGTAGTTTTTGATGGTCAGATCCAAACAGGTGTTTTGTTTTTCCACCAGGGGAAGAAGATTCGCGGCGTTGTTATTAATTTCAACGTCTTGATGATGATGCTGCTTTTCGTGAACTTTAAGTTCTTCCAGCGAAACGAAAACGCTGGTGCACGTCGTACATTCGACCAAGTGCTCCGTGTGGGTTAGAAGATGAGTCTTGAGATTTGACCGTTGATTGAACGAACGATTGCAGTAGGTGCATTTATGAGGAGACTCTTCCAGATGAACTGTTTTGTGCGTTGCAAGAGTCCGGCTTTGGCAAAATCCTTTTCCACATTCGTTACACTTAAACGGCTTTTCCTTGCTGTGGATGTATCTGTAAAGAAAAAAAAATTTAGTTTTGTGAAAATTTGAAAATGGGAAAACACAACTAACCTGTGATCCCTGAGATGATCCTGTCTCCTGAAGGCTTTTCCACAAATGTCGCAGGAATAGGGCCGCTCGTTGGTGTGGGTTCTTTCGTGGATGAGCAAATTGTAGCTTTTGGTGAAGTGACGATGACAGTATTGACAAATGAATTGCTTCTTTGGACGCGTCGATCCTGTGGTCATTTTAACCGGAACGGGTGCTCTTCCAGGGGTTCGTAAGTCCTGAATTTGGTTTCGGAACTGATACATGGAAGCGTTTCTTAGCCATTGGTCGACGACTGCTGCGTTGTACGCGGGATGAGGAAAAACCGAGGTATGGTTAGCGTATGGCGAATATCTGTAAGTTTCCATTGGTTGCCATGTTGGGTCCACTGGTAATCTTACCAAGGGAGATGAAGTGGAAGGATAAGCGGGCGAGGAAGGTGGAGTGGACATCATGTTGGATTCTAATTTATTAGAAACTTGAAACGGAATCGTAACTGATCCTATAATATAAAAAAAAAAACTAATGAAAAATTTGGATAAAAATAAATAAAATGCTGTCGACCTACCTTGATAGTCTTTCGATAAGGAATTAATTGCAAACTCGGTGTTGGTCATAATAAATTCACTCTCACTGATAAAATTCAACCTACACACTTAACAAATTTGTTAGAACTGACTGAAACTGCACGTCAATCTTTACGGGAACTTCACTGCTCCCACTCTAGCTTAATGGTAGCCATAGGTTTAGGTAGCAGCTAAACACTCCCTCATTGGCTACAGCTAAAAATTATTGGTAGAAAAGAAACATGCGCCGTAGGTGCTTTAAAAAATAATTACCTGATCCTTAGCACCGGTACTTTTCATTGCCGGTGTTATTAAATATTGATTTTATAAATTAGAACCGGATATTACTACTGTAAGCAAATATTGCAATCTTAAAAAGTCGGGCTCAATTTTTAAAAATTGCTGATAAGAATTACTCAATCGATTTTTAAATACTACGTATACACTGGGATTTCACCTGACGATAAGGATGTTATCGTAACTACTAGTAAACTTCGCTATTATCAAACAGAGAGCTATTTTTATTATTCGCAAAATTAAATTTTCATTTTCTTATCTTCAAGTGTTCGGTTCGTCAGAAGTATAATTTTCAAGTTAAATTGATTGCTCATTTTGGACTTTCCTCCTGGGTGGCGGAGCTATCCATACAAGAACAATGATTAAATTAAGAGGGATGAAGCCCGAAGGGCCAGGTGGTTTTGGTCATCATAATGTCAAAACTTAAAATATCATAGTTTTCAAGTAGTCCTATAGATATAAGTTATAACTTCTGCCTAATATTTTAACGATATCCTTAAGCAAATCTCGACGTTACACCTTGCTTTTGTGAATAATCGTCTAGCTGATAATCAGCTAATAATGAATCCGCACCTGTTTATACTTATACGTTTGAAAAAACACTAAATCTTTGATCACAATCAAATTATTACGTTGACATGTTAATTTTTAATATTTAATCGGAGGTAAGTGGGTAAGAATCAAAAAAATTTCTGATTTGGCAATGCATTTATTATCGTTTTTACACAAAAGGTGCTTGCTTTCAAAACTGATTTATTTATTTCGAATTTTCGACTAATTTGCAGAAAAAACAAATAATCCAATTCTTGAATTTATAATTTATAGACGCAATTACCTCATACTTAATACTGTAATTATTTTTAATAAGATATCAACAATTTTGAAAATCCACCCAGATTAGTAGGTAATCCAAATTGATAAAACCTATCACTTTTCAGATTTTTGAAGTCTGACCTCTTCGTTTGTCAAGGAAAGCTATTGTCATTCTTCCTTTGTCGCCTTTTGAACTTCAAGGTTGCTATTTTAAGCTTTTAAACAAACAGGTAGCTGAATTGAAAACTAAGTTTATTACATGTACTTAGTTCAGATTTAATCATAGCTTTAACGTTTTCGGACAAATACCATTATAATACTCAGTTAACTTTTGATAACTGGATAGTTTATACTGAACAAAGAGACAAAAGATCATCAACATATAGATATCAAGATTATCAATCATGTCATTAATCCAAAAAGGTATACCATTTTCAGGTAAAGGAGTAATTAAATATAAATTAATTGTTGTAGTGTGCGAGGCTACTGTATCCTCTTAAACGAACGGCTCATTTCTGTATTATTGCAGCAATACTATATAGTAGGTACTTACTGGAGTGGAGTTAATTCTTATGGTTAGCTCTCTAGGGCCTGAAGTATTTCTATGTATTCATACTTACCCCGAACTTAAAAATTTCATTTTCTCCCAGTCAAACTGAGTGCTTTTTAGTTTTTGGTTGAATAACACATTTTATTTATGAAAAACTTGAATAAAATTCATCTGTAGTTTTTGTAAAATTGCTTATTTTTTCTTAAAAAATTAATTTACCAAAAGGCAGACATTTTTTTTTACAGAAATCATTGTGTAATGGATATTATATAATGACTAGCTGGAAAGTCCGTCCGCGGACGGGCAGATATAATATTTAAACATTTAATTTTGTTCTCCTCTACTGGGGAATTCCCCGTTTATCCATATTTTCAAAGTAACGCAAAAAATTGCTGCTAAACTAATGTTTTTATAATTATATAAAAATAAATAAGTTCACTTTTGACTATAATTTGGACAGTTAACATTCAAAGTAACGCATTTTCCTCACTTTTTCTTAAAAATTCAAATTTCTCGCTTTTTCCTGGCGAAATCTGAAAAATAATAAATTCCCCACACAGAAATTTTTTTGGTGTTTTGAAGTAATTTTTACTATAATTGAAGTTCAAATGAGCCTCACACCATTTTGAAGTAAATTTTACTAAATTTGATATAAAATTTATTCTAATTTTGATGTAATATTTACTTCAAAATTATCGCGAGGATTTTTTTTTCTGTGTATCTTTTCCAAGTATTCTAAAAGAATGTACTGGAGGGTGTTCCACACCCCCCAGACCCCCCGGTTTACAATTTTGACATTATATTTTTATAATTAACTTTCTAAGTAACACAAAAAGTTGTTGTAATTAAATAAATAAATGAATACACACAGAGAAAATTTTTTGGTGTTTTGAAGTAATTTTTACTATAATTGAAGTTCAAATCAGCCTCACACCAATTTTGAAGTAAATTTTACTAAATTTGAAGTAAAGTTTACTAAATTTGATATAAAATTTATTCTAATTAATGTAATATTTACTTCAAAATTATTTTAGGATTGTTTTTTTTCTGTGCATGCTTTCCAAGCTTTAACTTTTTCTAACCGAAGGCGAAGGTTAAATTTCCCTTATTTTTGCTTAAAACTTGAAATTTCTTTAGATTAATATTGGACAAATATTTTTAGTCCTAACCTCCTAACTTTACTTTAATATATTTTTTGGTTGGTAAAAAAAATCGACCAATCGGAGTGTTTCTTTTTTCACTAAAAAATGACTCGCTGGAGCAGCATTAGCAGCGTACTGGGATTTTATAGATTAGATTTTTATAAAAGTTGATTACTAAAATATTTAATTTCTCTAATGAGGATTTTCCTACGTAAAATTAGATAAAACATTTGTATACATTTTGTGTGCGTCTCAGTCATCATTCAGAAATCTGTTTTTTTTCCAAATTTTTGTAAAAAAAGAACATAAAATTGTTGGAGTGGCTTATCCCTCCGAAATTGTTGTTTTCTTAAACATTCTTTTGTTTCAATAAAACAATTTTTTAGCGCGAGTTATTACTTATTTTGGTATTTTGTTATTTACAAAATGCTCCGCACCAAAAGTGTCACAATGAATTTTTTATTAATTATATTTCAACAAACACCAAAAATTAACATAATTACAACATTTGATTAATAAAACTTAGTTCTAATAATAAACAGACCCGGATTGATAATAACTACAGAATAGGTAGATAATACAAAATTATAAAAATATATTTTTTTTTCAATTCCAACAATTTATTGATTTCGCATAATGCAAGTAATTTGTGATCAAGTCTATTTCATCGTTTTGCCAGACAATTCGCCGATCTTTCCAGCTGCCTACAATTAATATTAGGAGCTCCTCATCCCTCTCCCCTTAAAAATTTTATAAAATTTCCCAAAAAGTTAACATTTTATGAAAACAATTAATTTGCTGTCTGCAACCAGCGGCACTAAAGTATTACTTAAGTGCCTCCCATCTCTCGGGATTAAATTTTAATTAAATTTAATAAGTAATTATCAATATAACCTTTGAACGAATGTAATTGTTTTCATCTCATTTCCTAGTAAGCCTGGTTTGTAATTTACTCAGGGCCGTATATAAGGGGGTGGTTTTGGGGGTTCAACCGCCCCCTAAGTATTTCTTAATAATTACTACATTACAAGAATTAATTTAAAATACGGGCATATATGCTAACTTTTTTTTAAATTTCATAACCTCCCCCCTTGACCAATGTCTAACTACGGCCCTGAATTTACTTATAGTATTTGAGTTAAATCACTTAATTGTAAATAAAGAAAATCCTTCCTTAAATTCAATCTATAATAATTCTTGATTACGGGGATTATATTCCATTCACCTGGGGGGTATTCCATACCCCCCAGACTCCCCGGTTTATGACAGTTCGAACTACAGGATTCTTCTAATATGACATTTTCCAGATTGGGAGTCGAATCCGGTAACTAGAACAACATTTTTGTACTTCTTAGTTTTTATTTATTTTAAATAAATTAATTATAGCCAAAATTTTACGTAAAACCGATTCTGAACTTTCTAGATCATCTGTAATTTTCGAAGGCGACTTCAGGAATATTTTTAGAGAATACATGGATTTAGTAATCCGTTTTGGCCAACATAGTGGGCTCATAGACCAATTTACTTCAATTTTAGTTATTTTCTTAAATCCGTCGTTACAAATTAACATTTGGTAGTATTATCCAGCCTTCGGCAGGACCTAGAGAATTTATTTCCAAATTTGTTTTTCCAGCTTTTGGTTAGGTTCCTAATTTTTTTTCGCTAGGTGTAACCAGCAATAGCAAGGTTCAACTAGAGCAGGATATTCCATAATACCCCCAGACTTCCCAGATTATACGACAGTAAATATCAGTGGCGACTCGTGGTTTTTCATTTAGGGAGACTAATCTAAGAGTTAAATATCTCAAAAAAATGTAGTGCACCGGACTCGGAATTCCAACGATTTCCATTGAATTTAATGAATTTCTAAGAAATTCTAAAGATTTCTCAGGAATTCCAAAATTCTCAAAAAATTCCAAGAATTTTCAAAAAGTTCCAATGATTTATGCGGAGGTTTCAATCGAAACAAGAATATTGCGGGTTAGTTAATCTGTGCTTGATATGATGAGAAATCTCTTTGGAGTAATCAGTAAAGCCTTGCGGCCCTAGACTGATGGTGCCACTTTTGCATAGCCTCACGTTACATTTTGGATATGTATTGTGAAAGAAGTATTTACCTTTATCAACCTATCTATCTCACGATCGATAATCCACTTTTAATTTCTTTATTAATTTTAATAGTGGAGAATTTCAGGGAAGGCCAACCTAAGTTTTTAATTTAAAAAAATCTTTTCATTTTATTGTAATGACTGACATGGGCCCATAACTAGTTTTTATTTGAGCTTCATCCCACGAAAAATATTTTTGTCTGGTAATCCATATGTATTATTTAAAAAATTTCGATTCCTTTCCTTCTTCCATATTTCGAATACAGAAGGATGGTTTCGAATATCTGAATCCTTAGGGATGATTTTAAATATTGAAACTTAAAAACCCGATCCAAACGGAAATGAAAACAAGGAAAGTTTTAAATTTTTCGGTCCATCCTGTAGATGTTTTAAGTTATTCTATAACTAAAATAAATAATATGCAAGCGAATTTAATTAATTCAATCCAGAAAAAGCATAATGTATCAGCTACTAAGTTACCTTCACATTGTTTGGGTTCAAAATTTCCAAAATTACGTTGAACGACCACGACAAAAAATTAATTTAAATAAATCTAAAATCTTTATTTATTAGTTTTTTGTTGACAAATTATGCATGCCAATTAGATATGTTATATTATATGAACAGCTGCTTTATTAAAAATTTATAGTTTTTAAATTTCTATTTTTATCGATTGATTTAAATAATAAAATAAATTACAAAGATAAATATTTTAATTGTACTCCCTACAAGAAGAGGGGGGTATTTTTGGTTTACTTCAAAAATATTCCTGTTGAGGGGGGCATTGCTCTTTTTGTACCTATATCAAATTAGTATTTTCATATCAATTAATTGTAGGTTAAGCAAACACAAATAAATTGCATAAACAATTTAGCTGATCAATATTAATTTCGTACTTCAATTTATTGTTTAAGTGCTTTAATGAAACTTTAAGTGATGCGATAGCATTGTTATCTGGAATAGAAAATTACTGTAGGTATTATTTGTTTGGTTTTGTAATATGCTTCCTGCTTCAAAAATATATTTCAAAATATTTACGTATTATTTTTAATTTTCTCTGATTCCATAATTGGGGAAAACACGTACTTGACAATTCTGTGAATTGTATTGATTAGTATTATTATCGGAGACATCTACTACGACGGACGTACAGACCGACGGAATGAAGGAAAAAACCAAAACATAGATTGCGAGCTTTACGACTCATAATTCTTGCCTGTTTAGCGAAGTGACATCACAAATAATTAATCCACTTGAGTTTGTTTATCGTGCAAACGTCATAATATTTTGAGTAAACATCGCACCTAGACAAGCCGACTTGGTCGGTTTGAGAGTTCTTTATTGATTAAAATCTGCCAAATTTAACGCTATTAAAGAATTAACGTTAGAAAGCGCACACCCTCGATTGACGCGCCGCGACGGGCCCCTTATCGCTTGTAACCGTTTGACAACTGCAATCGACGGCTTTTTTGTTAGGATCAGGAGTATGTCAGCACACGTTTATTGAACAAACGAAACGGTGAGCTTTGCAAGGTGTGGATGAATTTTAATCTGTAACTACCATATATTTGGGTCCGATAGCGGTGCCTTTCATTTTCTTTTTTACTCGCCGCTATCAATCATTTCGACGTAAAATTATATTTTGATGTGTACTTTAGGTGTCATCCGCATTTACTTTTCAAAAAGAATCGTCATAAAGTTATTTTATGTGTAGGCAGGATTAGCTAGTTAAACATTTAACCGGAACGAGCACACGAAGTGTTTGCTTCTAAAATTCCAAATTTACACATAATTTGGTTTTTTTCCAATTTTAATTATTCCTAAGCAGATGCTGAGATTTTTATGATTTGCATGATTGCAGGTGTATATTAATCAACTTTTTTGTGTCCATCCAAAACCACAAACTACATTCAAAATTTGAAAATATATATTCCAAAATTTTTTTGCCTACTTTTGCAATTACCGATGCAGCTGGCCGAGTCGGGCTTTATTGCATCTTTAATCACATCGAAAATTATGTATGGAATGCAATCCAAACGCGAAAAATTTTGTTAAACTCAAAATCAAGCAGAATTAATTATTGTAGAATATATTACGACACTCGCTAGCTGCTCGTGCCGCAAAAATATTTTCCAAACCCGGCAAAGGTGTAAAAAAAATTTTAATTTTCAATTTTTAATTTCGAAAATTAATATTCTAACTAAAATCTTCTATTAATAATTATTATCGTAACTAGATTGCTTAAGGTTGTGCAGCCTAAAGGCCGCACTGCTGTTCTGTCACTTCCCATTTCCATTAGCTCTTAGATTGTCGACAAAAAAATTAATTAATTTTTTTTATTTATTTTAATTTTCAAAATTTAGAAAGAAATAAAGAATTTCCTTTTTACCTTTAACTAGAGTGGGCGAGAGTGAGTTCGGCTCAATGACTGATTCCAACGCTCTTACTCATGGTCTTATATTTCGAGAGTTCTGAGAGAGCAAAGTGACGAAACTCACCTTTTCTTCAAATGAAGCATCTGACATTATATATGATTTAAATTCAAGAAAATTAATAAAATTATAATATTTTTTATTAATTAATAAAATTAGAATTATTTTTATTTATGCACCCAGATTGAACAATCGAGAATTTAAATTTCTTTTGAAGTATTCTTCATGTTAGCTATTTTTGCAATCAAAAATTTGTAATTTTACTTGAGTAATTTAATTTAAAATTTTAAATTTTAATATATCACTTTATTGTGCTGTACACTAAAAATATACTGCAGATGCTTATTTTAGCATGAAAACCTTCAATACTAAATTTTCGACAGCGAAATGAGTCAACAGCGGAATGGAGACGGCGAAATGGAGACTGCGAATGGAGACGGGTTTAATTTTAAGCAATAAAAACTGGTTCCGCTACCAAGCCACAAAAGTAATATTATCTAATAATTGAGCTTCAAAGGAGCTATTGCCAAACCAGAGCGGGGGTTGCACAGTTTATAGTTTAGAATCTAAATTCTTGCATATTTTTTACTATTTTGGTTATTTTTTAGAAGTAACCCTCCATAGTCAGAGAATTTGCTTGGAAAATTTTAGTGGGAACCCTGGATGGTTGTACGGCCTTCTAGCACTGAGGATATTTATTTCATTACTACTATGGAGTCGGTACCTTTATAAAAGGTACCTTTATAAAATAAAGAACAATAGATGTACTGGGGGGTGTTCCACACCTCCCAGACACCCCGGATTGCCACTTACACTTTGTGTCTAAACCAGTTTTGCAATAGCAGCTGAACTGAAGCTTATCGAATTTTTAAAAGAGATTTTAGAAATTTCAATAGCAATTTTCAAATTTCAAGGCAATCCGGGGGGTCTGGGAGGTATGGAATACCCCCCCCCCCAAATGCACCTTTAACTTTTTGTTAGTTCAACAATATCAATGCTGGGGGTGAGTATTCTACGATTCCCGTATATATCGGAAAAAATTAAAAAGGAACTAGAAACTGATCTATTAATCAGTTGCCAGCTCTCTAGAAGCTCACAGAAAAATTCACACTATTAAGGTCCGCTTTTACAATAGTCGGTTAAGTATGAGTATAACTATATAATAAGATGTAACTTAAAAGCCTCATACGGCTTGAAGCGGAGATTCTTTCAAGTGAGCCAGTTTCTAAGCAGGGGTGGGCAAAATACATGAAAATATGTATTTGAAATAAAAAATACAAAATACATTTGTTTTGGGTATTTGAAATACAAAATACAAATACATTTTGTTCCGAGTATTTAAAATACAAAATACAAAATACAGTATTTCAAATACAAAATATAGCATTTAAAATACAAAATACAAAATACGTAATTTCAAATACTACCTGGTTGGGAACAAAACAAATAACAATACAATACAACGGCAGGGCCGTATTCAGTAACAGCGTCGAATGAAAAGAATCGCAAACAAAACTTTTTACGTTACTGTTACTGAATACAGCCCTGTCTATTTGATATTATCAATTTTAAAGTATTTTGTATTTTGTACAGTATTTTCTAATTTGTATTTGAAATACAAAATACAAAATACATTTGTTTTGGGTATTTGAAATACAAAATACAAATACATTGAAAATATGTGTTGAAATACAAAATACAAAATGTATTTCAAATACTGCCCAGCCCTGTATTCTAAGTTCACGCACTTGGTAGAAATAGCTCTGATGTAGGACAGGGAACCTCCAATTACCCCCAGACCCCGCCGGTATACATTGTTTTGTACTTTTAAAACAAGTTTAAGTTATAAGCTACCAAGCCCACAAGTAATTCTATATTTGCATGTCTCAGAAGTAGCTACCTCTAGTATGGTTAGGTTATGTTTAACTTCAAGCTGTTGTTCAACTTTTGAAGTTAAACGAATTTATTATTATAACTTAAAATATTAATAATTGAGCTCAAAAATACCAGGCATTGTACGTAACATCAGGGTCAGAATTTTAATCTATTCCCAGGGCCTATTTTTAACTGAGTTGGGTCCTAGGCTTTAGAAAATTTTTGAGTTATTTTATCAGCTTTTGATTTTTATTTTACGATTTTATGTTTTCTCTTTTCGGGCCCCTCTGGCCATTGGGCCCTAGGCACGTGTCTAATACGCCTAGTGGTAAAATAGGCCCTGGAGACGGCGAAATGGAGACGGCGAAATGGCCCAACGGCGTAATGGCGATGACGAAATGTTGCATCTCCTACCTACATATACAGAATAAAAAATATATCATGATAATGAAAAGTAATTTATTATCATTTCAAAATTAACAGAAAATTTCAAAAATGTTCTGCATTTGAGAAATCAGAAATTGAAAAGCATAATAATATTTTTACGTTTTTCCCAACTGCAGGTTTAATTTTTACTTCCGGCCAGTGATTTAATAATTTAGTATTACCTTGAGCGTATTGGAGGAGTTACACTGAAAAAAAAGTTCTTTATATACTGATTTGAAACATTTGTTTGATTGCTTATTAAACAAAATTCATTGTATTGACGTAAAAATTGTTGAAATAATTAATTTGTTCAGCAATACAATAAACTTTGTTCATAAATCAAGATTATAAATGTGGATTATGCAAATTCTGATTTCAATATTACATTTTTTTGGTTTTAAAACTTTTCACTTCTTCCCGCCTTTTGGGAGTTAGCTATGACTGTGATGGTGAAGTAAATGTTGTAATGTTTGGTTGGGGCAAAAATATTTAGAATTTAGCCTAACATTTAAGCATTGAACAAAAATACCAAATAAGAAAATGTTATTAAATCTAACAAATAAATTTGTTGCTGTAAAGAAACGCTTTGTTGTGTCAACACAGTTAATTGTTTATTGATTTTGTGGGACCTCAACAAATATATTTTGTTGCTATAACAAAGGTTTTCTTTACATCAGCTATAATTTATTTGTTTGATTTAATAAAATTTTGTTATTTAAGATTTCTTTCAAATAAAGCTACGCCACCACCACAATCGACAATAAAACAGGGTCACGTGCACAGCCTTTCAGTCTAAATTCTGAAACCTATATTCAACAGAAAGAGAGAAAAACACAAATAATTTTGATTTTCAATTTAAATTTGGAAAATAAACGAATTAATTCGAACAAGGCTTCGCCACCCCCCCTATAGAATCAGATGATTATCCCTGTACTATGAGAGTTGTTCTATTTAATTCAACGCAACCGGATCATTTAGTATTATTATTTAGAATCGGATAGATAGAACGAAAACCTGTACAGATCCGCTGGTTTGGGGGGGGGGGGGTTATGGTATATCTTCTAGTTATATACAGGGTGTTTCGCAACCGATGTACACTTCTAAATAAAATTTTTGCCCAAATCGAAACTTCTGGGAGTTGCTCCCCAAGCAATGTTTGTGCTTTTTAGTGTAAATGAACTATTTTGTAAAGGAAATTTAAGTCAGTAAAAAAAGTTTTTTAAAAATCCAGTCTATTTCATAGAGAATTCCATTATTTTTGGTTTTTACGTGAAACAGCTTGGTTTTTTTGAAAAAAATAATAAAAGACAATGTAGCCGGTTAAATTCAGTCCGAAAAGCAGAAAAGTAAATAATTAATTTTTCAAGAATTTTTAATCAATTTATGCTTTTTTTGTTTCCGTTTCCACTAAAAAATCAATACAGTTGCGGTGTTGTAATCATTTGAACTTTATTCAATCATTTATTCAATAATTCAATATTTTATTCAATCATTTATTCAATAAAATATTAATTGTTATAGTAATTCGTCGTTGTTATTGGAAAATTGGAAACTAAATCAAATTAATCCTCCTGGTTTCAATGTTTTATGATGACGCAGATAATAATTTATCCATCACTTTATTCATCAGTAAAACCCATCAGGCTGGACAACCCCAAGTTATATTGTAGAATTGGTAACGTTTTAAAATAAAAATTTTAGGTTTATTTGAAGGCTTCAAATTTCTAACAACTCCCACGAGCAGTTCCTTTTTTATTCGAAAACCAAAATTATTATCACTTTCTTTGCTATGTCAAAATCCACTTCTGCAGATATTGAAAAGTTATGGTTTTCCCTATCGGTAATGATTGATAAGTTACACATATTTTATCTCATATTTTTCGAAGAAAAATATTTCGAGATATAAGCTACACATTTTAGAGATAAATTACACCAAAAGTCACATCTCGAATTTGCCTGAATCCCTAACCGTCGGTCCCTTTGAAGTGCATTTTAAAACTTAGGAGTTTTTGCTACCGAATGGAAGCCAAGTGACCTCTTTACCTGTGCAAAATTATGAAAAGGCGCTTAAATTTTATTTTAATCTTCAGTCAAAAAGTGTTTTTATCCGACAACAAAACCTGCTTTCGGCGCAGTAAATATGGTCTACATATTTACCTTTTGACTTGAAATCTAATTATTGAGCTAAAATGGAAGTTCGATATTACTGATATTGCTCGACGATAATAAAAGCACAAATGGCTCTAATATCCCTCAGGCGCCGACAATGCTGTAAACGCCGGATGACCCAAATTGCTCCGTTTTATTACTGAGAATTTAGAACGTGCTCCTTCAGAAGGTACAAAACTCTCATCCCCTTGGTCCTACCGATCAACTGCGCTGCGCTGGCAGGTTTTTTTCAAAAAATTTTTAATTTTTAATCATCCCTAAAAGTCTTCCCGAGTATTAACTAATTTTGTCTGTCATTATGGCTAGAGGCTGGTGAAGTAACTTGTCAATAAATTATCACCTTTTTTATTCGAAAAAAAGTGGGTAAGTGGTTTATTTTCGCGAAGGGATGGTAGGTACTTGGTTTAGGTGTTGAAAATATCCACTTATATAAAATTTTCTGTTATATAAAAATGTCAAGACGATGTTTATAATAAAATATATTCGAAAATTCTGATTGCTGTGTAGCCCTTATTACATTTTACCTCATCGATTTAATTCAAGTCAAATATTGATAGAATATTCCCATAAGAACAAAATGCTTTTCGGCACTTTGTACAAACTCCAATGTTTGCATCCTCACAATAGCCGATAAGCATGCCCTTATTCCGGTGTCGATGTTTCACTTTCACCCGGTTTGTTGACTCTGGCCCTAATTGTGTCAATAAAGGGACAATTGCCGGCTCCTTTTATGACTTTTAGTGTTTGCTGTTTACCGATGGTCATTTACAACCGTCCCATATATTGCAAAAAAAACAAGTTTTACGATTTTTGCAAACATTTTTACCTGCTACAATAACGAACAGGCGGTTCTTCATCGAAAATATTCAGCTTTTCTAATTTTCCAATCGATTGTCCTGATTAATCGGACTTCAATGTTCACATCAACATATTTTTACCCTTTTAGAGGTAAAACTGTAACGTGAAAGTGACAGTTATGCCCATTTATGTAACAAAAGCTTGTTTTGCCTCGGACGAAAATAAAACTCTGTTGTACCCTTTCACGATGAAAGGGTAAGTTTTGAGATGATAACCGTTTCTTAACGGTACCATTTAAGATGTCCTTGCTACCATAACAATATAAAATATAGCTTCAAATTTTCGATTTTATACTTTTACGATAATTGCTACAATTGTAACTGTTCTCTGACATGGATCAAATTTTTATTTTGGGCCAAATAAAAGGGGAACCAACATCGAAATTCAATCAGGCAGTTTCATGCCAGTCTGCTCCATCCAGGAATTAAATTCTAAACTTTCGGTTATTATTATTTATTTGTTATTATTTCTTACTTTTTGTATATAGCTCTGATAATGGGTTAAGCAGCCGAAACGTCGGAGAAAGTAATGTTTATTGTTTCGTTCAACTTTTCTCAAAACATAACTACATATATGTATAAAACTACTGGAAGGTTTACTTCATAATTTTTAAATTAGTAATTCAGATTTTTATTAAAAGTTAAATTTAGAGAAAACAGTAAAGTTTGTTATATGTATACATACGTACGTATTTCATCCAGTCCCGGACTGGAAAGGAGGACCAATTTGTTCAAAAGATTAGATGCCGAGTAATTATTTTCAATATTTAGTCCAGGAGTTGGTGAAATGATCAACTACAATAAAAACATATTTTTGACTTTGTAAATATATACAGCTTAAAAAATATTTACAAATTTCTGAAAATGTTGTTTCATGAAGTTTATTCGAAGGGGCACTTGGGAGATATAGAACCCCCCCCCTCCAAAGCCAGATGATAAAATCCTAATCGATGATAAAATATTTTACAATATATCTATATATTATTGGATTTTAAGGAAAGCTTCTGCAGATCAATTTCTTATATGCACAAATTGCATTATCTGCTTCTGTAAAACCATTTGTTTTGTCTTAAATCCGGCTTTAAATTTAAAGCTTCTTTTAAAATCAGCTGTCAAATCAGAACAACTATAAATAAGCTGGAGGTTCCTTTGTTACATGATCAAGAGGTTACTTTAATGTGAGCAAACGTAAAACAGTTTTGAAAATTAATTCCGGAAAAACTGCAAATACCAGGTTCTTAATTTTTGGATATTTATTAATATCAATCTTACTAAGTACAGTAATACCTAGACTTACCTTACGGGGTATTACCCGACTTGGCGTACAACGTCAATTTGGTCGACAAAAAAAAAGATTTTTTTTCATCAACTTCAATATATGGGCTATGGCGCGGCGTGACAATGGATTTTGCCTATCTTCGTTTTAATTGATAAAAAAAATTTTTTGTAATTTTTATTTACTAAAAAAAATAATTTAAATAGAAAATTAACGGAAAAGAAATTCAACAAAATCTGCTTGTCTACTACTACAACTACAAACTACTATTTTTTTAAATAAGTATTCCAAATTTCCAGTCAAGTCAATTTGTAGTTATGAGAGAAGGGGGTTTTTAAATTTTCATTATTAATTTTGTTTGTAAAATCATGACTTATCGTTAATCTTAAAATTTCTACTTCATACAATTGAGCTTCCTCACTACAGAAATATGTCTGATTTAAAAATAAAAAATTTTAAAAATTGTACATAATCAACTAGAGTAACCCCTTAAGGAACTCTTTACGTGAATTATTCGACTTCCTAAAAATTTACGCTGGGGGTTGGGGGGTTATAGTTATAATTTATTTGATTATTGGAAAAAAATACTGAAAATGTGTTAAATAGTAAGTTGAGTATTTTCTCAATCACTCCGGTTGCTTTTAGAACAATTTTAATAAATAACAAATTATTATTAAATTTTCCAATTTAAGAATTTTTTTTAATTTTAAGGAATTTTATGTTTTCTTTTAGGGATCGTCCATTAACTAGGCAAGAACAATTTTTCTAATTTTTGACCCCCCCCCTCTCACATAAGGGTACGTAAGATTTCGACAATTCGAAGAAAATAATTGTTTAGTTTACATTTATCATACACAGGTAGGTATACCTACTTTATTTTTTTTTATTAAATTTAGTGCAGATTTTAGAAAAATTCGGTGCATATATGGCGAAACTAGCCACAAAAAGTACATTATATCCGAATGAAACATGTTAGTTTTCTGAAAATAAAATAAATATTTAAGTATTAAATTTAATTTAGGCTTTACATCTTTAACGCCTAAGATACTGAAGTAGTACTTCAGCGGCACTAAAGGACTAGACTGCCGTCCTAAGGAAGAAGGTCCTCTCTGCAAAATACTGATTTTGAGTTACCTAGACTTTTACGTATTTTTCAATGCCGTCGTCCGTTTTCATCGTACCAAGTACAAAATATTTAGTTAAAAAAAACTATGTCTGCTGTAGTTAGGACTTTCTTTTTCGGTAAATAGATAAAATACATTGCATAGCATAGATAGCATCAAAAATTTTGAAAAAGTTAATTTTGCAGATAGGACCTTCTTCCTTAGGACGGCAGTACAATGCTCTAGCTGTCTTTTTGTAAAACAAGTGGCACTTCAAACTGTGATAATTGATCAAGCTTGGATCCAGAAGTGAGGGGGGGATAACGGGAATAACTATCACCTTAGCTGCCATATTTTTTGTTATACTCAACAGTAAAGAAACAGCATCAACAGTTTCTGTACATTAATCTCCCCCCCCCCCCCGTATTAATTATTTTTTAAAGCGTATTAGGCAAACCGGCGTCCATTAATGATATTGTCCCAGACATGAATGTTTGTCTTGAACTTGTGCTCCGCTGGTCCTGTTCAAATGATTTATTTCTTAACTCCAGCAAAACTGTCTGTTTTGATTTTTGGCTGACAAAATTTCAAATAAAATTTTTAACAAGTTTTTGAATTTCTGATTTCAAACGGCCATGGCTCCGATATCATTGATTTTTTAAGCTTAATGGATTAGAACTTTATTAAAGATCATTTACTTATCTACAAATTAGCCGATAATCTCTTATTGTCTAGAATCAACAAATTTTGAGTTATAAATTAAATTAAGGGAAAAAATTCAGGTTTTATTTTTTTACTTTTCTTGTGAGACCCATATCTCTGAAACGAACGTTTTAGAAAAAAACTGATAACCTAACCCCGATAGGGAATTTAACGGGCTACAACTATAGTCAAATACATTTTTTTGGAAAATCAACCGTTTTCACAGAAATTCTGAAAATAATGAACAAGGTGTAGGTAAAAACAATATAAATTTACAAAATTGCAAAAAATTTCAGTTTCGATTTAGGTACTTTCAATAGCATTATCAGAATTTCTGTGAAAACGATTGGTTTCCCAAAAAAATGTATGTAACCAAAATTGTAGTCCATTAAATTCTCCATTTGGTTTAAGCCTTTAGTTTTTTTGTAAGACGTTCCGTTTAAGAGATACGGGGTTCGCAAGAAAAGTAAAAAAAATAAAACCTGAATATTTTTAACATTTTTCACTTAATTTAATTTATAACTCGAAATCCGTTGATTCTAAACAATAAGGTGTTATGACCAAATTAGTAGACCAGCGAATTATCTTTAAAAAAGTTTTAATTCATTAAGCCTAAAAAATCAATAATATCGGAACTATGGCCGTTTGAAATCAGAAATTTAAAAATTGCTTTAAAGGAAGGTACCCCCCAAGGGTTTGGACTTGGACAAAAATTTTATTTGAAAATTTGTCTTAGAAAAGTGTCCTTTACTACCACCTCGAAGGTTCTCCAAGGTCACGGGGACACCCTGTATATTGCTCAATAGGCATTATTAGTATTATTAATTGCACTGGTCGGCATGAAAATCGGCCCTGACCCCTGACAACATTGTTGCTGTAACCTCCGTTTTACCACATCAGCCACCGTTCCCTCCCCCCTCCCACACCTATTTTATCGCTTTTCGATAATTTGAAGGGATGAAAACGAATATTTTAGCCTTTACATTTCTTCTGAGGGGCTAGAGATGTGAAATGTTAATATTTGCAGCAAGAAAATTGATTTAAGTTAAGATTTGCCCTTTTAAATTGTTAAAAAAATCGTTAAAAATGATCGATTTTTCAGTTTTTTGTGCAAGTTTTTCAGTTATTTTCTACAGATTCCAGCTTCCAGCCTCCCTCATCCTCCTTCAAACACCCCCAAATAATAAAAGCAAATAAATTTATATTTTCAGGCCATTATACTAAAAACTTATTATATCTTTCATTATTTTGATTATTTTCCAGAAATAAATAAGTAAACCTCTTCCATAAAGATTAAAGCTAATACTCTGTTTCTGATGTGTTTTGATTTTTAAAACCAATATTTTACAAAATTGAAATTAAAAATTAAAAAAATTAAAAAAACAAAACAAAATTTCTCTATTTGAAAAGCTTTGTCAACCAAAAATCTAATAGGCCCCAATATGGTATCAGAATGATACTTTTTTAAAATTTGCTATGGGTTGGAAGCGTTTCAAGTGTAAACTCACCGCTTACTCTGCTCAGCAGTGAACAGTTGGTCCTGGACATGACCTAAAACTGTACCTAGGTTTGGATTTCACGTTTACTCACAGGTTCTTTACGTGATTAATCCATCAAGCCTTGGGCGAGTAACAAATTTGTGATAGCTGCTCTAGAAAATAAATAAACCACTTATATTTCCCTTTGGATGCATAATCCATTAAATAAAGTACTGTTGCGTCGTTATATCAGCAGGACGTTTTCTCATGCGTTTTTTCATGAAAACGTCAATTATACGTGAACTGAATACCCTTATCGACTGCAGTGCCGAAATGACTTTCATTTTTCCCGAGAACTGGTGAAGGTTAATCGCTTTAATCAGGAATTAATTAGTTGAACAATTTTGAAATCCAATTTCATGCAATATTAAGAAATTGATTATTATAAAACTCAGTATAGCATCGAAGCTGATATTAATAGTTTTAAGATAATAAAATGGTTAATAAATTACAGAAACACATAGACATTATAGTAAATTCAAATACACAAAACATGTATATTGATTCAAGAACAATTCGACGGATTTATAGGTCATGGATAATTTAAAATAGTAAACAGAAATCACAAGCCTGGGAAATCATCTTTGACACTCGATTGTTAAAAATATGTCAAATAAATCTTGAAATAGCAAGCAGTTACCTCCTGGGAAAAATTAAAGATCATCTTATTTGTTATTAGAGTAATTCGAGTTGTGTATTTAAAGTTTTATGGTTGTAATATTAACGTAAACCCATAATTTAAAATTTTGTTGTTATGATAATAGCTGTTGATACAAACTTTACTTCCTGGTCCGCAGGCGATTTTTCAAAGGGCGATTATTGCAAATTTACCAATTAAATTCAGAATAGTTTTCCAGTTCACCCCGAAGTTGCCACCCTATGGAACGATAAAAGCTTATCTTGGGTCCACACATTCAATTTTTTTGATACCTACAATCAAGGTACTTAAAATTTTTAAACAATTTTTTTATGAAAAACTTATCGTTTACTACTTAAATACCAAGAAGTTGAGAAAAGCTCTCAACCAACGAAAACGTGTGAATTACCAGCGTTGAAAGATCTGTTAGCTTAAAAAGCTTTGCTTTTTATTTACACGAAGCCGATTTGGGTCTGGAAACAAAATTAATAAACAAAGATAGAACGTAACGGAACGAAGCACAAAATAAATTTGAAATTTAAATATACAGGTGGCCCCTAAAGCAAATGTCATATTATCTCTTCACGCAGCTTACTCTATCTTAAGAGCCTCATTGAATTATCGCACTACCAGCTGACATATGGAAACCTCTGAAGTGGCTGTTCAAATTATTGGAAATTATAAGTTTTGTTTGTTTTAAAAGATTTTTTACCATCAATCCCAAAGTTGTGGTTTCAAATTTTTAATTATTTTTGGTTGTTACATTAATTGGCCACCCCAGGATTGTAGAGTATACGACGGAAGGACCTGACGATTTGAAATATATGGGGCTACCAGTGTGGTAACACTTTAACTTCCGTTGACAGGAGTAGAAAAATTATAATGAAGTCAAAAAACATCACTTTTTGGCGAATGGCCTATTCATCACCATTAAGTGATTGCAGATGAAGCAGCTGCAAAATTTTTAATTGTTGGTAGCTAATTGTGTTTGTTCACAAGTAAATGACTCGCTTGTCATTTTTAACGAAATAATTATCTGATGAAGGGACGGAAGCAGAAATTATCGACCCAAAAATCAAAATTGAAAAGTAGCTAAGTGAAATTTATTCCAAAATGAAAAACAACTGAAAATTTTGAAAAAAAGATTTTTGTTTCGTATTCGGACCACCCTGGGTAAGAAATGTGCGAGCAATAAAGGGCTAAATTATGCAAAGCATCTTGCAAAGCTGCAATCTTCAGCTAACGGTTTAGGTAAAATTTGGTAATTTAGTGAACCAGTTAGGTTGTCCAGTTACGTGCAACTAAAACTTGCACAACTAACTGTACTACCATCAAATTTGACTTTCTGAAGATTTGAAACGGTTCGAGTTTAACAACAGCTTCCAACAGCTATTGCAGTACAAATTTATGAAAACGTCAAAAGCATTGTTCGAAATTGTCACGGATAAGTAGCATCGAACCTTTGTTTACACAAAACAAGATCTATTTGCTATTTACAGGGTCAATGGTTATTATCTGGCCATTGTTTGGCTTTTACTCGCAAGGTGAAAAAGTATTCAAGTGAAATTTTATTAATCGCATACCAGAAACTTCGAGACAAATTCCGAATTTCAGCAAAATTAGAATTTTTAAAAATCACATTAATTTTTATTGGGAGTAATAAAATTTTGAGAAAAAGTAAGAGTAATAAAAATATAAATGAAAAAGCATTTGGGCCAAGGACAAGTGCAAGTAAGTTACTATAAAATATGAGCCAAGTCGGCCTTTAATTTTCTACTCAATGGTCCCTAATAAATGCTTTTACGGCCGCTTCTGTGTCCAAAAAGCTTTCAAATAACAGGACAATAATTTTACATTTTTTGTCGTCGACATTTCTTCGAGAAAACTTCTGATTTGGAATTAATTTTGCATGCTTTGTTAAGTTTATGTTTTAAATATAATGTTGCGCCCTATTTGGCGCCTGTCGGGTGAACCTCACAAAAATATCAAATATCTGACATATTGGCAAACTAATTCGGTTTGATTTTTAGGACCAATTTCAAAATTCTGCACGCTGTAAAACCGGAAAGACTTAATGAGTTCAAAAATTTAGCGCGGGTTTGAATGTCAACGCATTCGAGGAAGTGAAATATGGCGGTGGTCGGTTTGGGAAATTAAATTGTTAATTATTGTGAGGATTAATCGCTCGACTAAATCTGCACATAAATTAGCCTACTAAACAGAATATCGCGATTACATGAAATTATACTTTAAGCCTTTTATCAACACCGGACCATATGCCGGGGATGTCTGACAAAATTTAGCAATTTAGAACTTATAGGAGCAGTTGCTTGGTATCACGTTTTGCTTTTAATATCAAAACACCGGTTATGAATTATTTCACTTACAGATAAAATATTTTTCCTCATTGTGGATCCGGTGAAAATGATGAGAAAGCTTTATGGCTCAGATTCAGTGCTGAAAGCGCTTTCCCGAGTTATTTACCCCTAATTGTTTATCTGATACATCGACTCTACTGACCGTGGAACACCTTTGAGGCGGTGATACGGGACACTTTTCTAAGACAAAATTTTTGTCCAAGTTCAAACCCTTGTTAGGAACCTCCCTTTAAAGAAAGTTTTTGAATTTACGATTTCAAACAGCCATAGCTCCGATATTATTGATTTTATAAGCTTAATAGATTAGAACTTTTTTAAAGATCATTCGCTTATCTACAAATTATCTTAGAACCTTTTATTGCCTAGAATCAACGGATTTTGAGTTATAAATTTAATTTAGGGAAAAAATGTTTAAAAAATTCAGGTTTCATTCTTTTTACTTTTCTTGCGAACCCCATATCTCTTAATCAAAACGTTTTAGAAAAAAACTGATGACCCAAACTAGATAGGGAATTTAACGTGCTACAACTTTGGTTAAATACATTTTTTTGAAAAATCAACTGTTTTCACAGAAATTTTGAAAATAATGAACAAATTGTAGGTAAAAACAATATAAATTTTGAAAATTACTAAAAATTTCAATTTGATTTGGGTATTATAAAAGGTATTGTGACGTTTGACGTTTAAGTCATTAGATTATCGTTAATTACTTGTCAATTTTAGATAATAATTTATGAAGAAAGCGATTTTGAAAATTTATTAAAATAAATTTTGTAAATTTTTTTTTTTTACCTACACCTTATTTATTATTTTCAGGATTTTTGTGAAAACAGTTGGTTTCCTAAAAAAATGTATTTAACCAAAGTTATAGCCCGTTAAATTCTCCATCTGGTTTAGACTATTGTTTTTCTGTAAGACGTTTCGTTTAAGAGATACGGGGTTCGCAAGAAGCATTAAAAAATAAAACATGAATTTTTTTCACATTTCTTCACTTAATTTAATTCATAACTCGAAATCCGTTGATTCTAAACGATAACATATCATAACCTAATTTGTAGACAAGCGAATTATCTTTAAAAAAGTTATAATCCTTTAAGCCTAAAAAATTAATAATATCGGAGCTATGGACGTTTGAAATCAGAAATACAAAAAATTCAAGGGTTTGGACTCACAAATTTTATTTAAAAATTTGTCTTAGAAACGTGTTCTTCATCACCACCTCGAAGGCTCTCCACAGTCACGAGGACACCCTGTATATAATATATTAATTTTGCAAAAGAACTGCATAAAACTGAAATAAAAATAAAATCTTTGATTTGTTTTAATTCTGAAAAGCGAAATGATCCAAATTAATTTTTCCTTCAATTATTCCCAGACCCTCGGTCGGAGGAACAAATACACTAGATTTCCATTTACAAAATTTTTGAGAGATTTCAAGATTTCCTTCCCGAAAAGTAGAAAAACCAACAACAAAAATTTACTAATTTTCAAAGATTTCCTTGGATTTGATCAGATTTCTTTTCACTTGTACACCAGATTTCCGCAGAGATTACCCCCTAGCCTCGGTCTGCAAAAGTTAAAACCAGGTACCTACTATCAATTTTTTTTTTCTACAAAAAGCAAAAGAGAATTTGATGTGCGAATCAAATTTATCTTATTATGTTGATGCAGAAAGCAGAACATTTGATACTCGACAGGACACATCACTTTCCCGTAACTTGCCAAACTTTTAGGTTGATGAATATTTTAAAATGGCCGTCAGGTCGCCGACATCTACTAGTATTTGAATGGTATGAAATTCGATTATCTAAGTTGTGCGGCCTTAAGGCCGCACTGATTCGTAACTTCTTAATATTTTTAGGTTGGTAACTTAAAATATTCATATTTCATGTTTTAATGTTGTTCGTAATTTTTGGAATAAACTCATTAAGATTGGTATTGATGCAGGAAAGCAGTAATTCACAAGCAGTTCTCGTGAGGCGTGGAGGGGGGGGGGGATCTCGGCAAATATCACGTAATTTTTTGTCTTAACTAGTCCTAAATAAAAATAATTAAGCAAATTATGTTTTTTTAAATAAATTCAACGCAGATTAAGGTATTTACTTTAAAAATTTAAAAAAAATCTCACGTAAGATTAGGAGGGGGGAGGGGGTCGAGTCAAATTTCTCACCAAGGGGGGATGGGGAGTTTAAAAATCGCAAAAATAACCTCACGTAATTAATGGAAGCTCCCTAAAACCTTTGGCAGGGCCGTCGAGAGCCACGTCGGGCCCCGTGGCAAGGCTTTTCGCGGGCCCCCTGCTCTTGAAAATTTCATTAATTTAAAAAGAAAAATATAAAACTTCGTATTTTTTATCAAGAATTTATTTTAAATGTTGAAAAGCAAATTTTTCTCTTAGCTTATTTACTTTTTCTTGGCAGAAGGCCGTTGCATAAGTGGAAGAAATGCTATCCGAAATGCAGAGAAATGCTATTGATTTTCATGCAGATGCAAAGTTGATGGCATTTTTGATCCAGAACTACGCTTCAGAAGAGTAAAGAGAAATCTGAACAAATTTAATTGAGCTGGAATGACAATTATATTTTCCTTTCCTGTTTCTGTTTTGAATTTCATCTTATTCATAGTTGTTACAATTTAACTAAAATTTTATTTGAAATCCTTGGCTAGGTTGAACTAGAAGTAATAATACAGTGATTGGGGGCTCTGGGAGGTATGGTATACCTCCCATGACGAGAAGATTGATTCTTTTAATTCATTACCAAAAAATTCTGGTATTACAACTGTACAGTCGAATAGGCAACTTATTAAACATTCGTTTATAAAAAAATAGCAATCTTAAAAAATATTCATGAAAGATATCATTAAATTTATGAATTTGGTCATCAATATGATGAATTTTGTTCATCAGCGCAAAAATGATAATTTTGTAACATGATGAACCCTGAATGTTGGTAAACCTGCTCTCATTCTGTTGGTAATTTAAAATAAAACAATTGGAGGTACGCTACGAACGGAAAGACTTGAGTCTATAGATATACTACAGAAGTACAGTGGCGAAACTACAACTCGCGGGACCAGTAGCGGATCCAGAAGTTACCATTGGGGGGTAACAAAATAAAAAGTAGTAGTAATATATAAAATAAAATTATTTTCTGTTTTTTTAATAAATTAATCTTTTTTTTTGTGTAAAAATTGATGTCTTTTGAGCTCTAAGCGGGGGCGCAATTGCCAATATCGACATGTCCAAAGACATAAACTTTTTCACTCAAAAATGTAAATTTATTAAAAACCAAAAATAAACTTTGTTTTTGATATTGCTATCCTAATACATAAAATCCCAGCACGCTGCTCCTGCTCCTGCTCCAGGGTGTCATTTTTTAGAGAAAAAAGAAACACTCTAATTGGTCGATTTTTTTACCAACCGAAAAATATTTGTTCAATATTCTAAATGCGTGGATATCCTGCGATATGTACTGGAGGGTGTTCCACACCCCCCAGACCCCCCGGTTCACATTTAATTTATTTATAATAATAATTATAGAAATAATATAAAAAATAAAGTCAAAAGTGTAAACCGGGGGGTCTGGGGGTGAATACCCTTCAGTATATATAATAAAATTCCCCCTCTTCTAGAATACCTATAGAAGACAGAATAATAAATTATATCAATTTCGTCAAAAATTGCTGGAAAATTTTTTGTTTTTGAGCAAAAGTGAAGGAAATTAAAACGTTTGGTTAAAGCAAATTAGAATTTCAGAAACTTATTTATTTTCAAATTATTTAAAAAAAATTTTAATTGCCCGTCGGCACATCACGGTTAGCAGCAATTTTTTGCGTTACTTTAAAAATATAAAAAAGCGGGGAATCACCCAGTAGTGGGAAACGAAATTAAATGTTTAATATTATACCACTAAAAAGGAGATCCACCGTCTAGCTGCCCGTCCGCGAACGGGCTTTCCAGCGAGTTACTTTATATTTTTCATAAATAAATTTTTATTTTACCCTATGGTAATTGTCTGGATCCGCTACTGCCCTTTCCGAGAATTTGAGGGTGGAATTTTATGTAACAACCGGTAACCTGGCGGTTAGCGCTTTGGACTCGCGTCAGTGCATTCTAGCTGTTATGATTTAAAGTTCGAGCAGTATTTCTCCCTCCGTCTATTTTGCTCAACTTGCTTTAATTCTTCAATGAAATTTAATCTAAATTTGAAGAAATATCACAAAATTATTTCTAAATGGCGAATTTGTAAGTTATTTCGAGTTTGAACAAATATGATGCAATAAGGAGAACCTATAACTTTAGAAATCGATACTCTCTGAATTGTATTCCAAATAAGGCTTTAGTTTTATTTTAACTATGGATAGGTTAAAATTCAAATTCAACAGAGGAAAACCCTAAAATAATTGGTAGAGGTCAGTTCAAATTTTCTACGTTAATTGTAGTTTTTTTTAGAGATATGCAGGTTAAATATACAAATAAATGATTTTTATTTAAACTTTAGGTTTTAGGAAAAACAACAAAGCTCCTTGACTCATTTTTTGGATTTTCCGAAAACTTTTGCAGAAAAATAGCAATTAACAAAATAACCAATTTCAGTTTTTATATTTGCAATGAATTCAGGGCCGTTCCGAACCAACTTTTATGAGGGGGGAGCGGTCGTGAAATTGCCAACAATTTTGTTCCTCGTTCCAATAAGCTTTTTTTTTTGTTTAGCTTTTCCGCGTTTTTCTCAAGGGAATGCCTAACTTATGCGATTTGTACCAACTAGTATAGTTTTGCCAACTGTTCCATGAAAATTACCAACTTTGCCAACCTTTTTCCAATGTTGGGGGGCCATGCCCCCCCTTGGGCACGTCCCTGAATGAATTACTTTCTTAAAACAATTTATTAAACCAAAGTTGAATTTTCTTAAATTTGCTATATGAGGAAATATCGACGTCAATCTATTTCAAATATTTCAGATACAGGGTTTGCCAGAAAAATAAAAAAGAAACTGAAAAGCCTTTGAATTTAGACAATAAAGGATTATAACATTGTTTGTATGTTTGCAGACAATCTCATGCACATAAACTGTATATTTTCGGGATTAAGGCCATTGGAAGATAAATATTAAAAATATTTTTATCAGATAAGTTTTCTGGAACACTTCAGCACAAGACGATTTTGGGAAACCAACGAAATTTTCGTTTTTAAGAAATTTAATTTGTGTCAAGAGAAATTAAATTTTGAACAGCCGTGAACTCTATTTATGATATAGCTGTTAGATTTTGTAAATAAAAGAAAAATTGATAACATAATTGAACATTCGGTACAGTTACGAGTCATTTGATTTCGGTAAGCGATTATCAAGACAATTTATCTTTTATAAAGACCCCATTTGCATACCGTAATTGTTTATCAACTCCGAACAAAACAGCGAGACAAAATTGCATTCAAATCGTTACAATTGAATTACGCAACCTTTGACTCTGAAAACTTGATTACGTTCGTGATATCTTTGTATCAGCGTTGAACGTTTAGATTATACGTTTACGTCGAACGATTTGCATTGAAGATTTCACATTCCTATAGCGAAAGATGCTGAATACGTAGGCGGCGCTTTGGCAGCCATTTGCATGTGGAGCGGCAGCCATTACACCTCAGATCAAAGTGTGCCCTAAAACAAAATACAGTCGAGGTAACTAGATTTAGGACCGGTGAATAACTTTCAACTCGCTTCCAGAGACATATCGCCTCCGGGTATCAATTTCAATATCCCTTTATAAAGTGCCCATTAAAAAGCACTTGCCTGGATTTTAAGCGATTTTTTTTATCAAAATGCTAAATTTTCCTTTTAAATTTTTAACACTTCCCGGCGTTTTCTCTTCGAATATTTTCTGAAAGTCTACAATGCCACTCAGTTTTATGTCCTATGCCTGACAAAGAAATCAATACCCTTTTTATGCATGTAGGTTATACGAACAAATTTCGAAAAATCGTCACGGTCCCAAAAGCCAATAACATTAATTTATTGTCGAATTTGCTTTTTACGCGTCTTTAACTTTCCTGGTAGCAGGAAGAATAACTTTAAAAATTAAACACTTGTGACTATAAACTTTTTGGATTTTATTGCCGTTTGTTTGTTGTTACGGCAAAATTAATGGTTTTCTTTAGAAAATTTAGAAAATAAAAATGCGACTACATGCTTTATGCCCGATCGTTTCAAAGAGTTGAGTGGAGGTTGTCGGCGGTTTATTTACTTGGTAAAAAAATTGGGTGTCCGGTAGTAAAGACCTAAAATTTTTATGTTCACATAAAATCGAAGGTCTCGTAAATCACGCATTTGGAAGGTTTCGTTTTTTTCGGCAGCGTTAGGTGCGCATTAATTTTCAAATTTGTAAAAAATTAAATTTTTTATAAATTTCAAGTTCGCCTACACCTGAAACGGGGAACTAACTTCTTAAATTTTAACGCCGTTGTACCAAAGATGTCGGTGACACCAACGTGAAGTGGTTTTTCAAGTTACAAGGATCCTACCTGTTGCAAGTTACCTGCCCAGGTGAGAAAGATGTAAATAACTGCGTTTGTTTCCAATCTTATAGATGGAGCACAGTGTAGGTATTTCAAGAAGATCAAGAAGAAAGTACCTGTTGAAACTTGAAAAATCAAAAAACGGCGTTGGGGTCATAATCAGTATTCATAAGATTCAAGAAAGAAGAGATTGCATAAATTTAAAAAAATTATATTTTACAGATATCTGGTTGGCAACCAGTTATACACTGTAGAACTTCTCCAGGAATAAAATAATCTCAAAAAACTTTGGTTTTTGGATTAGCCTGCGAAACTATTATCAAGAGCCCAGAGTGTTAGGATTGATTTGTAATCTGAAAAAGAAAATTTGCTTCCGAGTGGCTCTAGGAAGATTTTGAATCAATCTTGGGTACATCAAGAAGTCTTTTTGGGCGACGATAGGATTTTTTCCCAAAAATGTCTCGAAGTTGGCATCTTCGTGAAGGCTGACGTCGAAAATTGCTCGAAGGTTCTTCTTCCGAGTAACCTGAAGTTTATCCCTCGCTGAAAATAAATTGTACCGGATATTTTGTGGATATCTTCAATAGGATTCTTTATTCCAACATCCAGAAGTTTTATTTGAATTTCGTTCTACGCTTTGTAAATACGGTTGCTCGAGCTTACGTCAAAGCGTCAATAGTTTCTTGAAGAGGAGCAACCTCGGGAGCAACAGTGATGCCTAACCAGGAGGAAGAGGTGGGAACGTCTGCGTCGAAAATTTTGGAGAGCTCTCCAGCTGAGATCATCTCCACGCGCACTTAGGCCACTAAATCGGGAGATCTCGAAGATCTCTGTGTACATAGACCAAATAGCCAGCGGGGACAAACTAATATGTATGTTTGTACTAATTCGTCACATCTGTTCCACTATTTAATTTAAGATAAGGCCTCTAAACATTTTCTCTAAAGAAACTCGACATTTCATAATAGCACTCGTGTTTACAACATGACGTGGCCTTTTCATTTGGTTAGCGCTAAAATCCATCAGCAAAAATAGCACAAGATCTATCGCAGAAATCTAGCACAGAAATCAGCCAGCACCGTTGCCATCAAGCAATCCATCAGCAAAACAAGCGTCGTGTGAGGTGGGCTTTAGATGATAAAGATAGGTAGATTGCAGAAGAACGGATAGAAATTGGACGATGAAACTCGAACCTAAATTGCTTCTGTGGGATAGAAAACTGTCTTTCATAACGAAATGAATCTAGAAGAAGATGCAGCTGATAGTTCCAAAGACAGAATTAATCAGCCATCAACTTTTGAGTTTTAGAGTCTTTAGAAGATTTTCTAAATCAAACATACACAGGGCAGTCCTAAGATTTTTACTTTTTGTTAGCGATACTAACTGTTTTAAACTGATTTATGAGAGTGCAAGCAAAATTTCCGCCCCAAAAGTCTGGTATCCCCCCTTTCGGGAGTGCTATAACCCATTTAGTCTGACCCTGCATATATAAAGCAATCCCGGATCTACAATTTTTCCGAACCGCGGAAAAAACTTGACATTGGCGCTTCTCCCACGATTGGAAACGCCTTTGATAATCCTCGTTCAGCACCGCGGTTACATCTTCCTTGACCTCCTGTACGCCACAATGATGAGTTCTCTTAAGGTGCGACTTCATCTTTTGGAGAATAAGACAAAATCGCAAAGGAGGATATCGAGGCTATAGGGTGGGTATGGTAAAGTTGGGAAGCCTTTTTCGCCAATAACTCTTGCACAATGAACACGACGGTGTTGCCAGTTCCCGAGTTATAACTATTTTTTTGCCAGAGAAGCACCACAACAGACAGAAAGGGGAAAATTATTTTCACCTTGTTCCTGTACGGAAATCAAACTCAAAAAATTCACTTAAACAATGCACGCTCACACAATGACAAAGATTGGCGAGCTTCAACCAGAGCTGCTGCTGCCACGTGCCACGTTCAACTCTGCTCTGGACTCTGGATTAGAAAATACCTGAGTAATCAGAAAATGATGATCTTGATCTTCAGGCGTGACATCTACTGTGTTTTCTCAACCATATCAATAGAGTATCAGACGTACGAAATTCCTATAAGGGATTTAACATTAACCAAACCATTAACATAACCATGGCATTAACCAAAAGTACGACAGCAATTGTTCCACGCTCCCCAGACCCCCCGGATTTAAACCTTCAGTTTATGATATTAAGAAGCATCCTGGAGGGCATCCCATGCCCAACATTTTTAATAAAAACATCCCAGTTGTTTATTTTAAATGCTAAAATGTTTTTAGTACCCCAGTTATGCTATGGTAACATAAACTTTTAAAAACGCAAAACGTAGGAGTAATCCGAGGGGTCTGGGGGGCATGAAATGCCGTCCAGTGCACTATTTGCTTTTGCTTCACGGCTATTCAGTTATCAACGAGTTGGTATAGAAAGTTTTCTTTAAAACCAAACGTTTGCCTTCTTTTGGTATTTTATTTTGTGAATTATCAGTTCACCGCGGTTATACGTAATAGAGCCGCCATGATCTTGATACTTGGTATAGCGTCATGAGCAGTGACGTGTTTTAAAATTTGGCGCCCTGGGCCTAAAAGGTTTGCCGTTTGCTCGTAAAAGAGATATCCGCGCGAAGATATGCATCGGCTATTTATAGCTTATAGTGTTTTTATACTTTATAAGAATATATTCGGGTTATTCAGTTATCAACGTTTCGAGATATTTACCATCGAGATAATTAACAAAGGATGCACTGGAGGGCGTTCCACGCCCCCCAAACTCCCCGGATTTACACCATCAGTTTGTGATATTAAGGAGCATCCTACAAATACGCACAAAATGTTCCAATTCTAGGAACTCTTAGAAAATAAGAAATTCGGAAATAATCTTAGATTGCACTGGAGGGCATCCCATGCCCCACATTTTTAAAATATCCCAATTGTTTATTTTAAATGCTAAAATGTTTTTAGTACCCCAGCTATGCTATGGTAACAGAAACTTTTAAAAGTGCAAAACGTAAGAGTAATCCAGGGGGTCTGGGGGGTATGGAATGCTGTCCAGTGCACTATTTGCTCTTGCTTCATGGCTATTCAGTTATCAACGAGTTGGTATAGAAAGTTTTCTTTAAAGCCAAACGTTTGCCTTCTTTTGGTATTTTATTTTGTAAATTATTAGTTCACCGCGGTTTTACGTAATAGAGCCGCCATGTTCTTGATATTTGGTAGTGTCATGATCAGTGACGTATTTTAAAATTTGGCGCCCTGGGCCTAAACGGTTTGCCGCCACATTAATTAATTTAAAAAAACAAAAATTAATTTTTATTTGTTATCTCAGTGTAGGTAACGTTTATAAAATGCGCCCCAAGCTGAGCGCGAGTGGTGGCGGTGCAGGAGTAGCTAGGGCCCGTAAGCAAACGGGCGCCAAAAACAACAATGTATTAATTTTGAATTGTGTAGGTATATTATTTAAAAATCTCTTTTTGGGATTTACTACCTTTAATCTGTGCTTTTATGGTCCCGGGCTCCAAGCATTGCTTACATTTGCTTATTGATATCACCGCCATCGCAATGGGGCCGATTTAGTGGCCTAAGTGCGCGTAGGGATATCTCCCTGCCCTCCTACCTAAAATCCATAATCCAGAAAAGTGCACTGGGGTGTATTCCCAGACCCCCCAGTGTACACCAATTCTTTTGTGGCAAAAATAAAATTACTTTTGGACTTAGCAACAAAACCAGTTCTTTCCGATTCCACAGTTCAAAACATATTATTTAAATCACAAAAGAATTGGTGTAATCCGGGGGGTCTGGGGGGTATGGAATACCCCCCAGTGCACTCTTCTAGATTCTGGATTTTAGGTAGGAGGGCAGGGAGATATCCCTACGCACACTTAGGATACTAAATCAGGCTTATTGTACTACCTCCGATGCAGCGGGTCTCAGTCCTGTCTCCAGATTGAATTCGATCTAGACAGCTGCATTGGTCCCGGGCCCCTAAGCATTGCTTACATTCGCTTATTGATATCACCGCCAATGAGCGCGAGGGACGGCCTGCGCCGCCCCTTAAGCTTTTAGCTCCGGGCCATGGCCCTCTTGGCCCTTGGGTAAATACGCCACTGGTCATGACCAACGGTCAGGTAAATCGCAAATATTCTGTACAATATATTATTTAGTATTAAAGCCATTTACCTAATCTGCGCCCGGTGTTGAAATAGGTTGATCCGGCACTGGATCCAGGATAAACAAATCAACATTCTACCGAGGTATACTCGCTATGGCGCCACCATCGGTAATGTAAAATCCCTTATATGGCTACAGTCCGAATTATAAACCGGAGTTGACTTTGTGGCGATCAGAATTGTTTTAGCGAAAGCCATCAGAACACAATATGCATTGAAAAAAGAATTTTTAACCAATAAACTTATTTATGAAGCTTTCATAGATACAATGAAGAAATTCATCAATACAATGAACAAATACATTAATACTATAAAATTTTCTTATTGGTTGAACATTGGAAAAACAGTGACAATAACGTACGAGCTTGGTAATCATTTATTAGTTTGTTTAATTAAGTTCAAACTTCAAAATTTGGTAGGAAATCGAAAATAAATTTTTTTTTTAATTGTTAAACTTCAAGATTCACTTTTGATGAATGTGCGCTGTGTAATGAATGAATGAATGAATGAAAACTTCCTACTTGCTCAGTATTTTCTTCAGAATGCACGTGTATTGTTGTGGATTGGGAGGTCTGGGGGTATGGAATACCCACCAGTAATGACCATTACAATAACAATCCATGAAATTTAGGAATCATTTATGTAAATTTCTTTATTTTATTTGTGTCAATAACTCGATTTACGTTAAAAATGCATAGAAACGCAATTGCACCGCTGAAAATTCTTTACAATTTTGTATACATGCAATTTTATTGAAATTGTAATTGTTTGCGAGTTATTTACATAAAACAAGCACGCAACACGAATTTCCAATCTCATCGCTCCACTTGTTGCTCCATTACTCACAAATTAGAATTTCTCTGTATATGGTAAAATTGCATACCACATAGATTGATTTTGAAAATTTATACAATTTTATTTATATTTGTGTTAATGTAAATTATTCCATTTTCTCAGACAATAATTTAAAAATATAATATTGGAGTGGTATAAGGGAAAGGAAATAAAGTGGAATCTAGTGCTGACTTCGCGTTCGACCCAGTTTCGAATGTCGCTGAAATTATATTTTCAGTTTTTGAGTTATCATTATTATTATTATACGTGGTATGCAACACCCAATACTCCAAAGCATATTGGTAGATAATTTCTGTAATTTTACATAATATCGAAATAATAAAATGCAGTTATTTTATTACTATTATCTTTTTTTGTTTTTAATTACAAAAATATTAATTCACTGAAGCAAATTCGACATGTTGTTGTTTTCGAGCTCAGCACAAATGATTGATATAATAATTTAAGAAATATTTTGTATTCAGAATTTTTTTCAATTTATAAATGTACTAATCAAAACTGCATCTAATTTAATCTATTCGAATATAAAAAAGGCTCTATATGTATATAGATGATGTAGTCTGAGGACCATCCATCTCAGATTTAATAATGTGATTAGATACCGCCCTGTAATTAGGGCGTTTTTTATGATTTCAACGGAGACCTTTTTATAGTTGTATTTATCAAAATTATTAATTTTTATTTTTTCCTCTGGTGCGAGTGTTAGATTTTCAAAATATTTCAAATGAAGCACAAAAAATAATGTTTACATTAAAAAATGTAAACAGGGCAGTCCGAAGCCGCTCGTGCCAAATTTTTAAAATTTTTTCATTTTTATTTATCGAAAAGTTACGACTGCTTAGCAGCATTTAAATTTTTCTTCTCCTTTTCAAGTTATGACATTCTTTACTTTTTAAAATATTTGTATATAAATTACGAGTATATTATATTCTCAGAATTTTTAAGAATTCTTTTATACAAATTTTTATTTTAAGATGGTTTATCACATTCTTCGGGGTTTTTTTATTTTTAAAAATTCTGGTTTTGTTTATTCAACCTTTGTAATAGTTATTTCAATGATACGGGGGTCGGGGTGACTATTTTTTGAAAGCAGCTTTTTGAATTATTGCAGTGACGGTCTCCCATTCGAAACTGGTAACATGGCAACCGGTTTGAAAAAATTAGATCAGATCGAGAAAAATTTGATTTATTGTCCACGTAAGTGTATCAGTAAATGTATTTATAGAAATCATTCCTCAACCGGGATGAACAACCGTGGCAACGTTGTCTAGGTACCGGTTCTTATTTTTTGTGACAAGTTGCGTCTTTTACCTTAGAGAAAGAGAAATGATGCTGTAATATTTATAATTGATATGAAGGAGCGGAGGAATATTGCGGCTCGGGCAGTCGACAATATTCAAAAATTCAATTAACAAAAAAAACAAAGGAATTTATTACAGCCTCGATAGCCAATCAGTTGTGCAAACTAATATATTTTGAGCGCGTTTAGCGACGTTAACTAGTAACCAATGGTAAACAGTCTAAATTAAGGGTCGTTTGTCGTTCCCCGTGTCTATTAAAGATTTTAATCAAAGCAAATGGCAGCACTGGCTGCTCATAAGAAGCTTCGATTGGCAATCTGGAAGAATTATTATGTTTACCGTACATGTCGTATAAATGGAATATTTTTGGATATATTTCTTTATTACCCGGCTTGATTAGAAAAATTTTCCCTATTAGAGTAAATAAACTTTGTTATCGTCAGAATAATGGGTTGAGCGCCCGGACAGCCCTTAAATTGAAATTTACAGTAATTTCTCGTTAGTTTGACGCAGTTAGATCAGCAATAAACAACAATGCAGTTGTTACACAAAGACACAAAGCAGGTGCTCCTCGTGCACCTTTCGTCCACTATTGTAATTTTGATTACCCTTAAGATATATATCCACCCACAACTTTTCAAACACTAATATCCATGGTACTCTCACCCTAATTAGTAGAAAAGTCAAAATTGAATGATGTGTTTGTTTAAGGAAATAGCCAGTCACAACCTATGCTTAACAGAAGTGAACGGTGATATTAAGTACAAGGGTTCTAATTTTGTCCGTAAAAAAATTTGTATGTTTGGGCAAATCGGCAGTAGGACGGTAAAAAATGAACAGGTGGAACGGATTACTAATGACTTAATTAATTATATACAATCAGACAAATTTTAATTATTGAAAATAACCATTAAATCTCGCAAAATCACGTTTAATTATTATGGTTTCAGAATTTAAATAAATTTTGTTGAATAATTAATTAATCTGATAAAAATATTAGGTTTAGATTGTTTATTTTTTGTGTAAGTTTAACAAAACATCTGCATTGTGCTTTGCTCATGGTATTTTTTACTAAAAATGCGCTTTACCGCCATGGTGCAAGCTGGTTTGCTCCATCCAATAATTCTTAAATTTCTGCATATTTTTTTCAATTTCAAATTTTAAAGCATTCTGCTGCAAATGTTTATCCTACTTAATTTTGATCTAAGGAAGTAGGATATTGTATTTAAACCAGGCCGAACCGGGTACGAAAGCAGGTTTTTCAAAATTTTCTCCTTCAACTCACTTAACTTCACTTTCATTTCATTAAACCTCAATCGTATTTAATTAAATTCAGAAAAGAGGGTTTGTTTGCCCTAATATCTGTGACATACTTTTTGTAAACACGGACTTGTAAGGTATTCTCGTGCCACCTAATTTGGCTTAAAAAATTAATTTTAACAAGATGCGTCGCACTGGTCGAAAAGCTTTTATAAGCATCACTTCGAACAACTTGGTATTCCATACCCCCCAGACCCCCCGGTTTTAAAACCCGATATTTTCCGTGTATATTTTGTTGTGGATTTTATTTAGCTTGTGCATTTTAAAAATGCTGGTACAGTGAATATTGGGGGGGGGGGGGGGGGTGAATATAAAATACCATTTCAGAATTTTCTCTCTACTGCAGGACATTCAGCTGCTTTTTATGAAAGAAAGGTTTTAGCATTTAGACCCACGGTTGCTTAATTTAAATTGGAGAATGCATGTAATAGCCCTGTTTTAATAGTTGATGGCGGCAATCATCAACCCAGAGGGATCCCTGGCTTTACGTGCCCTCCGAAGCACGGAGACGGTCTTACGAAAGATTTTGGTAAAGCAAAGCAGAAGTGGCAAAATGGAAACATGAGGAAGCACGTGACTGTTGCTTTAATCTCCTGCATCTGATGAAGGATAAACTGGCGTGAGCAATTTTGAGGGATTACTTAACCCAAAAGTGGCGTAGAGCCCGTCTCCTTGAAAGGCGTGAATCAACAAAAAAAATCATCACATGTTTTCGCTTCATTTATCCCTCTATGAACTTACTGGCCCCGCCCATGGCATATCTTTATGTTATACAAGTGTTTTCGCATAAATTTTAATATTCTTAGATTCTGCTGAAGCTGTTTCACCTAAAAAGTATTTAAATTATGTTTTCTATTATTTTCTGTAAAAGAATTATCCCTAAACGATAGCTTTAAGAAAATATAAAAATTGAAACAAATGGAAAAACATCCCTGCATGAAGACTACTCGCACTCGAAAGTTATGGATCTAGAAAGGCCGTAGATCCACGCACTTGACTCTCCAAGAGTCGCCCGAATTAAAAAATCACTGATCTACACTTTTTCCACCAGTAATTCAGAAATCGTCAACTGTAATTCAGATTTGTCAACTGATATTCAGAAATTGTAATTCAAAGCACAATCGCCTCTAGTTACGGAGTAACCATCGCTGCAGTAATATCGTTACCCACTCATTTGCTAATTGTGAAGTAAACAAACCTCTCCTTCTATCCATAGCTACAACGCAACAGAATTTCCAAGTTGCTTCAAGAAATCCACAGAACTTTATTTGAAGTTTTCTGAATTTCATTTGACAATTTCTGAATACCAATTGACAAATCTGAATTACAATTGACGATTTCTGAATATCAATTGGCAAATCTGAATTACAGTTAACGATTTCTGAATATCAGTTGTCTAATCTGGATTACAATTGACGTTTTCCGAATTGTAGTTGACTTTTCTGAATTACAACTGCAAAAGCTGTAGAAAGACGGAATCTTTAAAATAAATTTATAAAATGCTGTTATCAGTTGAACATCTAAACGACAACTGCGGCTGGCTTCACAGTTGTAAAAATAAATCAGAAAGAATAGAAGAAAACATATCTAAAATATCTAAAACTCAGAATAGGATAATCAGAGTTTTCAAAATTAAAGGATCCTAATACATAAAATCCCAATACGAAACAAAGAAACACTCTGATTGGTTGATTTTTTTTTACCAACCGAAAAATATATTAAAGTTAGGACTAAAAATATTTGAAAAAGAAAATAATGGATAATAAACAGACAACATTATTTAATTACCTTAGTGCTCACGGAGTTTAGCAACAGCTTTCTGTGTTACTTTGGAAGTTAATTATAAAAATATAAAGTCAAAAATGTAAACCGGGGGGTCTGGGGGGTGTGGAACACCCTCCAGTGCATATAATAAAATTTCCACTCTTCTAGAATATCTACTGAAGACAGAATAATTATACAAATGTCGTCAGAAGAAGCTGGAAAATCTTTTGTTTTTGAACAAAAGTGAAGGAAATTAAAACGTTCGGCTAAAGAAATTTTGAATTTGAAAAACTTATTTATTTTTATATTATTATAGAAAAATTGTTAATAGCCTGACGGAACATCAAGTTTAGCAGCAACTTTTTGCGTTACTTCGAAAATATAGGAGAACGGTTGAAAAGAGGAAGAAATAAAAATTGTCACCAACTATCACAAAAAGGGGAGGGGGGTTAAACAGTCGAAAAAAATTATTTAAAAAAATTATAAAAATGATTATATAAAAAACTCCTTTACGGACGACCCTTAATAGTTAATAAGATTTTACTATACGAAGGGTATCGAATACTGGGAGTATGGGAGGTATCTCATATCCCCCATACCATAACGATTTTGTTTAAAAGAAAATGTCTAATTATGGTAGACAACCCTTCACTTTAAGTCATGAACTGAAAGAATCAAGCAATAACTTAAGTTTCTAGAATCTCTTGCTGGGGAAATCTGGTGTTCAAGTGAAGAAAAACTTGAAGAAATCCGGTGAAATTTGAGTAAACCCAAATGAGTATTAGAAATTTATTTTCTACAAGTCAATGTCGATAAAAGAATGAAAAATTATTACTAAATAAAATCAATCACAGAACATACACACAAGCGATCAGTTTTTGAAATTGGGGAGCCTGGGGGGGGGGGTATCTCCCGGTACTTTGGAGGTTTTGTTTATGGTAGACAACAGTTCACCATCTAATTAAATGGAAAAATCCTGCGTATAAGTTAAGGCAAATCAGAAAAATTTGATAAATTTGAGAAATTCGTCAGATTTAATAAATTTTCTATGAGCGATAAACACCATGTTTCTAGCTTATTAGCAGTCTTCAGTACCGCATATGGGATGATAATTCTAAATTATACAATTTTGCACTTAGCGGCTGCAGTCTTCAATAGTTCGGCTTTTCCACAACCGGTGACAATGCCTACGTGCTATCGAGCTACTGCTCCATCGAAAAACGACTAGATAATCATAATATCATAAAAGGTCTCGCACAGAATTATTTTAGAAAAACTAAGCACTTTTTTTTCTACTTTTTCAAATTCAACTTTCGATCTTTGAAAATTGACTGACCGCATCGAATCTCGGACTATTTACTCCGTGAAAAAATTACACCCTACCAAATTTCGTCATCTGGATGCTGTATTTTGAAGATTTTCCGTAAATCTTGCCCTCTCGTTAGAGTAAAGAAAATTTAAAGTAAATAATTCAACATCAAAACAACAATTTATATATTTTTTCCGTCATTTTGAATTTTCAATCCAAAATAGTCTAAATCGTCTGTGGTTTTTAAGATATTAACAACAATAATTGATAGTGACGCGCATGCTGGATTAGGGAGATTTGCACACCTAACTTTCTATAGTTAAGAGATTTTTTTTACTAATCTCTTTTTAATTTTTTTCGATTTGTGACGTCAACTATATTATGTTCCAGATATGTATTTGATCTCTTAATAATATACATAATATTTAAGTTTATATTTTTTGAGAGCTTGAGTGACGAAGCATAAAATTTTAAGCAATACACGAATGCTCTTAGACATTAACATTAAACTTGTATTAAAATTTATTTCTTAATTAATTGAGCGCTTTATGTAAATTTTCGAAAAACACCATTAATTCATTTAATTTTGATAATTTTTTTTGCCTGCCTTCATAGAAATACACAAAAGCGTCATAAAAAGCGATTATTAAATTAAGTTTTTGTTTGTAGTATTTGTATAATAAAAACATTAAATTAATTTAATTTTGATTTGAAAAATGTTACTTTTTTAGTTTAATTGTTATCAAAACGATTATTAGTTAATGTGCCCATTCTGGAAGCGTTTTTGCGAATACCCGAAGATATAAATTTTGTTGCAATAACGAATTTTAGCCAAGTCCAATTAAAAGTTAATAAAAAATACATGCAAATAAATATACGTCCGAGGTATGATTTATAATTTAGTTAAACTGGTTTGTAGGTATACATAAATTCCATTAGTACCATATATATGTTAGAAATACAATTTATGTCATGGTAATGGTAATTTTATAGCTTTTCAAAATTTTAAATCTAATATTTTGAAACAAAGTATAAAACTTCGTACCTACCCAATTTGGGCGTTTTACTAAAATTAAGTAATCGGAAAGAGCGTGAAATTTTAGTTAACGAGCATTTTTATTATCAATTATATAAGGTGTAATGGATAAATAAATCAAATCTTTTAATATGTGAAAAAAAAACATTAAATAATTGCAGTTTTATTAGTAGAAATTTCCCAAATACCTTGGATCCTGAAATATATGGTGGGGGTAAATTATAATTTAAAAAACAACTTTTTTTTTAATGCACAAGAATATGAGGCTAATTCAAAATTTAATGTAACCCCCTCACATGAACAGTCTTCGCTACGCTGCGGCTTAATAATTTCAATTCGATATTTCTATATCAGGGTCCTGTATTTTGTATGTTTTTTTAGCTGACTTTTTTACAAATAATAGTAAATCCAAAAGTTTACCCTAAATGGTGACATCAAAACCTATTACGAAATATTTCTTTTTTAAATTATTTGCTGATTAGTAATCGATAAATGTCTCATCGTTGTTCAACAATTTCTTTGTTTTTCCGTTTTCGCAACAAAAATATTTTAGTTTAATTTTTGACTTCGAGTAAGCCGGGTCAGTTCACGGGGGTGGGTGTATGGAATTTTGGATTGAAAATTGGAAAAAAATGTATGAAACCGGAAAGATGTGAGTAGTAATCTATTTTTTATTAAATATGAACTGCCCCCTTCGGCCGTATAGTTGGTGATGGCGAACCACAAGCAAAAAACCTTTTTTGTAGGAGAGGTTTGATAAAAAAGCTTCTAAATAAGTCAGGATTGACCGTTTAGTCGAGACGTCCGTCCCTGATATTTGATTTTAAAGCGATACGCTTTCTTCTAATGCTGGATTGTGCAGAAACATTCTAATCGACTTTTCAATCGTCTAACAATGTGCTTGACAACCCAGTTAGATGCATCAAGAAATAATATATAATAATCCAAAATAAAATTAATTTATTCTGGGCTGTCTACTTGATGGATGTACTTCTATTTGTAAAGGCTTCCTAAGCTCACGGACTACAAATTTGAATTGTCGAATCAAATTAATCATTTTTTAATTCAACGCATTTGATTTGTGTACTCTCTGTTTATGCTCTTTATGACTTCGATTTTAATAAATTATTACAAATTTAGAGAATAATTTAGTGCGGTGTGGGAGTGTGGTCTTATAAATGTCACTCTTAAGTAAGGACCCGACCTCAAACATATTTTCGTATTATTTATGGGTGTAACTTTATAATCGAGTCGAACCATGATTTAGTAAGTCGAAAATTTCCCTAACGCCTACGTTTATGTGTAAACCCCCCCTTAATACCGACCAGAGATTGTAAAACTTTTATTAATTTTAAAGTTGAAATGAATGAAAGGTGAAGAAAACGAATAGTAAAAATATGGACCACCCAGATATTTTTTCGCACTTACCGGTATCTAACAGTGTTAGTACGGTTCTGGTTACGAATATAAAAATTCACTTTGATGTAGTGTAATTGTTTTGCTACAAATATAACGGCAGTCGTTTTTGAATAGTTAAATTTACGTCGGTATTCCCGGCTTAAGTATGCTTAAGTTTTTTAAAATTGCATAAACCGAAAATAATTTATCCATAAAGAAACAGTAATGAAATTTTTAAAATACTTGCTAAGATTAAGCAGGGTCAATAAACGCGACATGTAGCAGATAACAGAGAGACCTACATTTTTTCAAATACTATAATTTCAATAAACGGCCCATAAATTTGTACTTATGTTAAGTAATTTTAATTTGGCCCTTTAAGGGGGTGACGAAACGTGTAGTTAAAATACACCTGCTATTTCACGATTAATTAATTTTGATGAAGTTGTAAGATAGCATTTATCGTATAATTACATCATAAGGGTTGATTTATACAAGTAAACATAAGGTTGTTCTAAAATATTTAGCCGGCCAAAAAATGTGATTGATCAATTCATCAATCACGCATGGCGTGACGACAGCGGCGTAGCGCCTTAATGGCAAAAAGTAGTCTAATCTCGTAAGTGCCTGCTGCTACCCCATTTTCTGTTTTAAACCCTTGTTTTTAAGTCGATAGCTGTTAATTTAGCTTAGAAACGTCATCGGCTTAAAAAAACAGGCCCGGACTAGCCCAAACCGGTGTCATTGATGTAGGCGAATTAAGAATTTGATTTAAGAACAACTACGTGATTCAATCAAACGAAATTCAGAAAGCGTCAATCTACACATTTTTCAGCAGTAATTCAGAAATGGTCAACGGTCATTCTGAAAACATCAATTGTAATTCAGATTATTTGTCAACTGTCAAACCGTCAAATGAAATTCAAAAAGCACCAAAAGAAAATCAAAAAACGTCAAATGTAATTCAAGCTTTATTTGACTTAATTAAATCTTTGATAAATATACGACAGGTTTTTTGGTGAATCGGCCAGTATATTAGCAACTGATGGTTAACATTGATGCTGTACAAATTCTTGATTTTAAAACGGTAGTTCACCAGTATTGCAGTATTGAACAATAGTTTCTGGTAACGACACTAGTTCTTTTACCGAATGATAGAAAAGAAAGAAATTAATATATTCGTATGTAATGAATTTAACCCTTTAGCCAATATAGTATCTTGTCTTAATATATAAAACTCAAAGTTTGTATGTATGTATGTATGTATGTCTGTCCCATCAAAATCTCCCCAACGGAAGCACCATTGAATTGAAATTTTAACTGGTTATTTAGTTAAGAGTTCTAAGGTTAACGCCACTATTCCCAGCTCTCTACGTCAATTTTCAATTTTTTGAAAAAAAAAGTAAAAAAAAATATGACTAATTTTGTGATTTTAAAATAATAAAATAAGAAATTAATTATAATAAGTGATCCTGTGCAAACAGGAGTTTCCAGGTCATTCAAATATTAGGAGGTCATGGCGGCCGGTAGGCCGCCTGACCTGCTAGTATATAATAAAACTGTTTAAATATTATACCGTTTAAGGAGCTGCTGCTCCTGCTACAGCGTGTCATTCTTTGGTGAAAAAAAAACACTCTGATTTAACTCACCTTTGGCTTTGCTTGAAAATTCAAATTTCCCGATTTTTCCTGGCGAAATTTGTAAAATTATAAATTTCTTATCTTCTCCAAGTATTCTATAAGAGTAGAAATCCTGCAATATGTACTGGATGGTGTTAAATATAACGTCAAAATTTTAAACCGGGGGGTCTGGGGGGTGTGGAACACCCTCCAGTACATATCCCATGATTTCCACTCTTTTTGAATACTTAAAGAAAATAGGGAATTTATAATTATTCAGATTTTGCGAGGAAACAAGCTTTTGCGTTACTTATATATAGAAAAACGGGGAATCCCTCAGTAGCGAGAAACGAAATTAACTGTTTTAATATTATACAGTTTAAAAGAGATCCACCGTCTAGCTGCCCGTCCACGGACAGGCTTTCCAGCTAATAAGAGTATAAAATATAAATAATATACAATTTTTTTAAATATATAGAAATCTTTGTCATTCTTTCGGTAATGCAATTTTAATTATTAGTTTCCAGGTCATTAGAAAAGGAGTTTCCAGGTCATTCAAATATTAGGAGGTCATGGCGGCCGGGAGGCCGCCTGACCTGCTAATATATCCATAAATGTGTCTGTTCATTCGAATTCATCAAATCGTTTATTGACGACGGCCGTATCTCACGAAAATTGTTTAAAAAAATGTTAAAAGGTTGAACGTTATCTAATTAAATTATTATATTCTCCGAATTACAATTGATGCTTTCTGACTATTATTTTACGGTTTCTACGTAAATACGGTTTATTTTACTATTTCTGAATATCAGTTGATAAATTTGAATTGCAGTTGATGTTTCCTGAATTATTGGTGAAAAAGTTGTAGTTATAAGGAGAAATTTCGGTTAGATTTTACTTTATCTTCCAGAAAGTTCTAAACAGTAAAAAACTGATCAAGTGCTTCGGTTTTGCTTCACTCGGGGAGAGGTAAGCACCCATATTGCATTGATGTAATTACTTGAAAATCATTTAAACCCCGACCACTCTAATCTGATTGTCTATGGTTGAGACAAAGCTCAGAAAATTGATTTCCAAGTATATATTTGTCGTCTCCAATTTTTTGTTTGTATTCCTAATTTTTCTTCACAACCCCCTCCCGTTTAATAACTGTTTAATTTTAGGGTTTGAATAAAAATCAATAGATGTAATAAAGGACATTTCATACCTCCCGCACTTTCCGGGGTTTTTCAAAAGAAATTGAAAATTAGAGAGGCCAGTGCGGCCCAGGGGTGGATGGATTCGACGTCACTGGTCCAGGAAAAATTTGTTGAAACGACCGATTTATTCTAATCTTTAATTAATATTATGGATAGTAATTAATACAATTTTTTCTGTAAACTGTAGTTTGTATACAGCTGCAGCCATTCGGGAAATTTCCCGAATTCCCAATCGACCCCTCTATCCCTGGTGCGCCCTCTGCACAACTTGGGCAGTATAAAGTGTCATGTTTTTTTGTTAGCCCCGTGCATAGATTTTCTTCAAAGGGGGGGGGGAAGCTACAAGAAAAGTTTATAAAACAAATTCATCATATTTATTATATCAATTTTTCAGAAATATAAAAAATGTTTTCTACGTCAAAAGGTAAAAATAGGCATAGAGGGGATTTTTGATCTGAACCAAATAGACATAGATCCAGGGGGGATAATCACAACGCAAATTTGTGTATAACAGATTTCCTATTACGAGATGTGTTGATAAGACTTCTTGGAATTTCCTGAAATTTCCTAATATTACTTTAGATTTCCTAGAATAATTTTGAATTTTTTCATACTTAGATTGCCCTAGGACTTCTTTTCGAAAACAGAAAATGCAAAAAAAAAAGATTTTCTAATTTCTTAAGATTTCTTCGGAGTTTGTATGATTTCCTGGGATTTCTTAAGATTTCCTGAATTTGCAATGTCTGTATTATATTGCCATGAACCATCACGAGGGGCGAATTTCATAACTTCATAGTTAACCACAACTAAATTCCGAATCCTGAAACTAACCTAAACATTTGTGCGGTACAATGGAAGCTTGATCTTGTACACATGATCCTGCAACGACAGAAACGATAACTTCTTTAACCGAGAATCTGACTAATAGCTTACTTTGCAATTTTGGCCAAAGAACCTAGTTTTTACCGGTAGTTGGCGCGAAGCCAACTAATTCGCGGTAACAATTCTTCTTCTGGACCTCAGGGATTATGCCTTTATACTTGTACCGATTTCTTATTGCCATCGCTTTCGGAGTCTTTCGTGGTCTCTTTTTCCTCCATGACAATGTTGAAACGCAAGTTTTGGTCATCACTGATCATCGATCCGTTCTAAGTGGACTTCTTAATCTTCTCAAGCTTCTTCTTAACTGTGCCGTATCTTTTGGCTAAAGCCAAAATGACATACTAGGGAATTTAATTAATGGGGAAATGGGGTAGTTTCCCGTTGCCTTCCTCACAATGGAATCAATGGAAGTTACAAAATAAAAACTCAAATTATCCAATAGCAAATAAAGTAATTTCATACAATTAGTGGGATCGGGGAATGGGGGGGGGGGGAATTTCTCAAGACCCTGGTATGTACTGCCGCGACATATATCTGGTCCTGAATGAGTTAGCAGAACATAGAAAATTAATATGCAAAAACTTCTTCATGCAAATTTCTGCTTCTCTAATTATTTTAGAGGAAAAATGAAAGACACAAAAATAATGCAGAAATATAAACTACGAATGATAAGAACATCAGATTTTATCTAGCTATTACTTAAAAAGTCAAAAAATACTTTTGAATTTGTTAAAATTTTCATTTATCGGACATTTTCAAAAATAATTATAACTGGAAACTTACAGGACCAGTCTGATAAATGAAAGTTTTAACATTTTCAAAAGCATTTTTTGACTCTTTAAGTAAAAGCTATATAAAATCTAATGCTCTATCTAATTCGTATTTTTACATTATTGCAGGGATTTTCATAAATAAGTTTTTATATTTTAATTTCCTATGTTTGGTACTGAAAGAGTAAAATTCCTAATTAATAAAATTAATCATGGAACATGCACATGCACAAACTTTCGGTCAGGACTCAGGACAGGACCCACTTGTAAAAACATCCCTATATACCACAAACCATTATATGGTACGGGTCCAGAAGAGCAAGGATTTCTGTTTTTAAGCAAAATTCAGTTTAACAAAATCTAATGTTAATTGTTTGAATAGATGCACTTATGTGTAGTGTTTAAAAAAGTGGGATTGCAATAATTGTCGTATAAATTGCACGTACTGTCAACAGAATAGAATTAACTCTCCCCAACTTTAAACAAGTAGGTGATTCTTACGTAAAAAATCGAAACTTTATTATCGAATACTTCCTAAACTCATCCATCTTATAGATAGTTTATTCGTTTTATTTTTAGTTATGTCTAAAAAGCTGTGGATTTGGATGATAAGCTGCGGAACCACAGATCACGCAGAATAATGGATAGAGTAAGAAATAAAGTTCTTACTCTAGTGGGAGTTGAAAAGCTTAAATGGACGAGCTACGAAACAATAGCGGGTCCAGACAACAACCATAGGGAGGGGTAGTGACAAAATAAAAATTTATTAAATATGAAAAATAAGAAGTAGAAGTAATAACAAAAATAAATTTATATTTTTTTAAGAGGGATTGCTTCAATCGCCCTCTCTTGGATCCGTCACTGCTACGAAGCGGTAAACTGCAGATCAAAGTCCATGTTTGTTCGTTAAATTATCTGGAAGGTAACTGAAAACTATCCTATATATTAATTAAATTCCTTAGTACATCATCTTGGCTTAAATAGCCGGATAATAATCGTACATTCAGGACGAATAGGCACTTGATGAAGAATAAGAAATAGAATCGACATCGGTATTATTATAGAAAAAATAAATTCAAAATGGTTTTGCGGATATGCATTGCCCAGGGGGCTAGAAGAAAATTAGTCTAACAATATATAATAATAAAAAAAATAATTATGAAAACTGAAATCGAACACAATTAAGCTATATAATATACCTACTGCTATACACTGGGAGGTGTGGGAGGTATGGCTTCCCAGTTGTACTGATCATAACTATCAGTTGAAAAATTATAATTTAAATTGCGTTTTACTCAAAATTATGTGTAGCGTTCCATGACTACAACTAATGATCAATGATAGACTACAGGCAACCAGGCATTCGGCCTTTTGCCCACCGGTGGAGTTCGGTCCTGATCTTACATATTCATTCCCAAAAATATTTTTAATATTTGCTGGGCCGATGGAGTGTACAAAGTAAAGTTACAGTAAAGTGCGGCGTACGTACATGATAAACAACATTAAAAAAGTTTGTGGGGTAATAAAATGTTTATATGTACCGGGAATTGATTAAAAATTAAATATTTTATTACAAAATTGGTCACTTAATAAATTAAAATTAATTATCGAAATTATGTAGGATTTTAAGTATTTATATCTAGGCGAAACTATTAAGAAGAGATGGAGGATTCGCTTAATTAAAAGTTAGAAAATGCTGTGCGAGGTATGAGATGATCAAAAAATTGATGGGAGTTTGTATTTAAATATAAACTGCTTTGGCTTTATAGATAATTATCAATTAAAATAAATGGATCGATCTGGTTTAATCGACTTAATTTGTTTTCTGCCGGAGCTACTTTTTATGTAGCATTCTCCACTTGTTCTGCTTCTTTTTATTGTATAGCTAGACAGTTATTATGTTGATTGCAACTTACAATTATAGGTAGTTACTAGTCGAGAGATTAATAAATTTCTTCGGAGGTGTATTATTTTTAAAAATTGTCTCTTAAGAGAGCCGCACACCTGATCGACGACGAACCGACGCAAATGCAGCCAACGTTCTAATTAACAAATTCCTCTGCCAGTTAACACCTCAACTTTTGCCTGAGAAATGAGTTGATCCAAAATTATTTCATTTTCGTGTATTTAGTGCCCACTCAACTTATATTTGCATAAAGATTATGATATTAAATATATATTGTAATAAATGAAACACCTGCAAGATTAATCAATACATCGATATGTTGTTATTAAAATTGTTAAGCTCCTTCAAAAATTTTAGCTCTCAAAAGTTAACGTTAAGCCCGTTATTCACAATCACAACTAAAAAAGAAACACACCTAAACAGTCTGACAGAGATGGATTTCGATTCAAAAAAGAAGACCCATTACTTTTCATTAGCGGTTGACAATATCGCTCTTCTAAAATATTAAATGTAACGACCATTAAAGAGCTTGTGTTAACCAAATATAAATAATTTTTCTCGAATTCCTTCGTTTTTCTATATTTTACGAGACCCCAAAATTCCGACCAGTTTTTTTTCCATTCCAAAAAATTGGTAATTTACGGCCGCAACTTTTTATAAAAGTACCAATGCGCGGAGATCATTATAAAGTCATTTTATGTGCGCACTTCTTATTCTTAACCCACATCTCATTGCCATGACCAATTGAAAAGTTGTTAATTTTTTTGTTGTCTGTGAAATTGACTTTCGTGGTTGAAGCTCCTAATCGGAGCGACGTAACGGAGCGGCTAAATACTCGCACTTAACACAAGTATTGCATCCGTCGTGGATTCAAAACGTGAGTGCAATTCCAATTTTTCAAAATTTCAGAATTAGTAGACGAAGCGATTTAATGCTCTTTTGACCACCCACAGTCGGAGGACCTAAAATATTATCACCTTATTACCCCCTCTCGTGCGGTCACGAAAATTTGAAAAATTGGATTTCCGATAACTAATTTATTCGTTTAGCAGTGGCTTGGTGTGGTCACTAGTAGAATTTGGTAGCAAAAATTCCGAATTCGAATCGGAACTGAATTTCTGAGCTCGACACAAAAGAACACCGAAGTGGTGAAAAATTAGAGAGTTTTTGGATTTTTCCACTTTTGGAAATCGTAGATAAATACTTCCCTTGCAATACATATCTGTGGTTAATGTGGAAAATAGTAGGAGAAGGGGCTAAGCCCTCTTAAATGAAAGATTAGCTCCCCTTAAAATCAAAATAGATTTTGTCATCATATTTATATATACTCTAGACTCTAGCGAACGATAGCATCCCAATTATAGTGCCGGACATGGGCGAATCACAGGGCAAATTTTTGTATACTAAATTCTTTTTACAAAACATTTGAAGGATTTTCCCGGATTTTTTTATGGAAAAATTGAAAAAGTTGATTTTCTAAATTTCCTAGAATATCCTGAGATTTGCATACCAGATTTTCTCAGCGATTTTCCTCTGGACGCCGGATCTAGGTCAGTTTTTCATTAAGAATTATAAAAAGTGGCCAGCTTTTTAATGGAATAGATCGCCACTCTACTGGATTGGTTGCGTATTGACGCATGTATTAGGGAAAGTATATTCAAAGTATATTTCAAAAAATTGAAATCGGCGTGTATGGTTGGGGCATGAAAATAAATAATATCAATCGCACGGGTTGAACTGCGTAACCAAACGTTTTGAAATTTGATATGAACATACAGTATAACTAAACTTAGAGGACAGCTGAAAATGGTGAAAATCCGTTGAAAATTGCGGTTACTACCGTAACCTCCTATTGTATTAAGCTGGTTATGAAAGAAAAGACAGATAGGACACTTTATTATACATATAAGGAGAAGACATGCTTTCGTAACTTACTACGTAGAGCTAAACCTGTCCACCAGGGAAATACAAAAGCCAAAAGCCATCTATTACACTGATCTGTAATATTACTTGATCCAAGAGAATATTAGACAGAAACTTAGGGTAGAATTGGGATATCCATTATGAAAAAGTTAAAACTTCTAAAAATGTTAAGCTTCAATTCCACGGAATTCACCTTATTGAGTCGATATCAGTGGCGTAGCCAGAAATTCAGTTTGAAGGGGGGGCTCACCCACCCTAAACAATTTTAAAAAAATATTTTTAAAAAGCCGGACAAAGTCCCCCGTTACATCTTTAGCTTTTTATTCGTCCTCCAAAACTGGGAAGTCAATAGTTTTGAGAATGCAGTTTGTGTTAAAAATAAAAGAATTTGTTCGCCTGGGAGAAAAAATTCCTTTCTTCTATTTTCAAATTTTTACTATTGTTGAGTTGTATGCAAGAACGGACTAGATTTTCAATTTCTATATTGTCGTGTTCTGAAATCCCTATTTTGATTTTTGATATTTAAGTTTGTAAATTTAGGACAGTTTCGCAAATATTTCAATTTTTTTTTCAATATTGTATATAATTTGTATTTTTTCGCTTTCCCGCCATCAAAGATGGCAGCGATAGGGGAAAGCGAGGCTTTTAGCATATAAATGGCCGCCCAACGCGGTTATGGAGAAAGTCTTTTCCTGTATTACTTTTGCGATTTAGTTTAAGATTTTATAATTCTGGGAATAAAGTCAATTTTGAGTAATTTTTTAATAATAATTTTTGGAACTAATTGCTCTTATTTTGGACATAATCAGTAGTAGATCTAGTGGAGGGCGATGGGGGCGTCCCCCCTCCCTTAGAGCGTAAAAACCATCAATTCTTACACAAAATAATATTATTAATTTTTCAATATTATTATTAAAAATTAATACATTTTTATATTTTTGCCCTCTTACGCTAATTGTCTGGATCCGCTAAAGGACATAATTTTGGATTTGATTTGTAGATTTATATGGGTATGGGCTGGGTATAACGATATTTAGTTGCCATACCTAGTCGTAACTTGCTACTTGGTTGTAGGAACTCTTGTGTATTCCTAAATAACAAGTCTCTTAGTAACTTGCGTTACCAAGGTGTCATTCCTGCGTGTGTGCACTTTCGTTATTACCTAGATTTCGATCAGTAAATGCATCTGTGCACAATGCTGGCGCAACCGCTACATATGCTAATTCTGTGGTCGGCCGTTAAAAGGTCATAAGTATATAAGCATGCCTATATACTTATGTCCTTTTAACTGCCGACCACAGAATTGGTATTTGGATAATTTGAAATTTTGGGATTAGCATAAATTTTAGAATTTTATATGAAATTAATTTAATTGGTAAAATTGCAATATTCAAAATTACATTTTGTGTATGGTCAGGATATCAGTAAAATTTCAGTGGAAATTTGATTAACATAGAATCTTGATTTGAATTTAATTTTTGGTATTGAAGAGTCTCATGCTCAACGTGCAATAATTTGGTCGATGGGGGTAAGAATATCTTTTAGTTCACACCTCCCCTCCACCATTTATACGGCAATATAACATATATTTTTTCAATACAACTTATTTCCTTCGAACTATAAGCTTTAAATTAAAATAAAACAATTAATTTTGTTATCTATAAGTTGAAACAATTTACTTCATTTTTATACCTCCCCCCTCTTCGCTTACGCTATTGCAAACTTTAAAGATTTAAATAAGCGACAATTACAACTTCTGCGGGCCTTTGAATTTACCTTTGCTGGCGGGAAAGGAGAGCATTACATATTATATGTAGTAATATAAAAAAACTCGGGTACCAGGATTGTGCGGCCTGAAGGCCGCACTGACCCGTGTATCTTCTGTAACCTCCCAACATTTAAGTCGACCCTCTCGATGAATATGGTATAATTCGATCTCTTTCTCCCAAGTCTGTGATATATATGCGTTCGAAGTGCTTTCGTATACGTAGAGAACCTACCGTTAGACGTGAGCTGAAAACCACGGAACAGATAATACATTTCATTTCTTGGCAGATTACCTCGGCAGTTAACTTTACCTACCTGAAAAAAAATTAATAAAACTCTTATTTTGCCCGGCATCGAACTGGGAATCTCGACTTAGCAGTCCACACCCTTAACGCTTGCTGTACCAGTGGCAAACATAAAACCCAGTAACAAAAAAACCCAGCTGTTATTGAACTATAATTCTACAGGATCTTCGTAAGGAAGTTAACAGTCCACGCATCCTGGCTGGAAGTGTGATTAAAAATTCAGAAGCTGCTGCAAGGGAGATACTCCTTGATTTCTTTTCTTGCATCCACACTACGTTTTGACCAACAACTGATGGGAAAAAAATTGTACACCCAATTTTTAATCAAATTTTTTTAATTTTTCAAAAACGTACATCTTAGCTTATTTATAAAATTTCAAAACCATAGCACATAAAATTTTTGAGTAGGTACCTACATAAATTTACTTAATTAAATGAGATCGCCAAACAGCTTTAAAAAAAATTCTCAAAATTTAAACAATTAAATGTAAAAAATAAAACTATTCTATTTGATAATTTGAAAATTCAAGTGGTCTTCTGTTCGTGGATAAATTTGTACTACGTACTATATTTACAATAAACGACGCCTTCCCGGAACGCAACCTGAGGATGACGGATACGCGACGAAACATCGAAAGTTTCTTGAACAATCGTCACTGAACACTTTTAAAATCTCGAGTGCTTCAAATTAGCTTTCATAATCCACTATTCCACAACATGAACCACTAAAATTTGCTAAAATTGCGAGTATTTGAGTTCCTTTTTACAAAAATAAAATTTACAAACTTTTAAATCCTTTCCTTTGCTATTTACAAGTTCAACTTTTCCCGGATAACATAAACTCTTTACACCAGTTTTGAACACTTTCACTACCTCCTCATCAGTTCGTCAATGGTGAAACCTGTCTTTTTTGGTGGGTTTTGAGGTGGTGGCGGTCTTTGCGGTATTTCACTTTTCTTAATAGATAAATCGCTAGCGTAGCTCGTGCTAGGTCCTGCAAGCGAATCGGAAGAAAATTTGGTAGACATCTCTATCGCGGAACTTCTACCTAAATTCGACGATATGTGCGCGTTTACCGGCTGCATTTGTGACGTAGAAGCCGACATGTGAATGTTGGGTGCGGATAGTATGTGACCCGTGTCGGGTGGTTTCATCACAGCGGAGGATGGGGGTATGGGAACACTTTGTGGTATCATTTGATGGGGCGATGGTAAATGAAGAGGTGTGATTCGGAAGTGAGATGAATGACGATCTCCTGGCGATAATACTGCTGACGGTCGTTTTAAGAAGTTACTGAAGAAATTAATCTCTGATGAGGATGCGCTTGTAACTGTCGATGGTTTGCTGATTGGATGATGTAAGTCTCTTCGTATTTGAAGTGTGGGGTGATGCAGATCTTGTTCTGGGTTCTCTTCTTGTCCCGGATCGATTTCGGGTTCGTCAATTTCGGGATCTTCCAGATCTTGTTCGTATCTTCTTTCGAATATTTCACCTTGCGGCCGCATGGTGTACGGACTGGAAGATGAACATGGTTCGTGACATTCCGTTCTTTCGGGTGTTGGAGAGCAAACTCTCAAGTGATCGTCACGATTATCGACTGACGGACTTCTGGGTCTGGGCGATAACGCTTCGTCGTTGTCTGGAAGCAAACCGTCAGCGGTACCGTCACCCGGAACGTCACCAACTGCATGGGTTAAAGCGTGACGACGCAAGTCACAGTTTCGTCGGAACACTTTGCGGCAGGAATTGCACTCGTAGGGTTTAAGATCGGTGTGGGTTAGAAGATGAGTTTTAAGATTAGACCGTTGATTGAACGACCGGTTGCAAACTGGGCACTTATGGGGAGATTCTTCCATATGGAGTATCTTGTGAACCGCGAGAGTTCGAGATTGACAGAATCCCTTTCCGCACTCCCCACATTTGAATGGCTTCTCTTTGCTGTGGATGTATCTGCAACAAAAAAACAAGGTTAATATTTGAATATTTCTTAAGTTAATTAAAACATAAATTGATAAGAGAAAAAATGCGAAGATCGTTTAACGTTAAAATATGCAGCAGCATATTTTTTTAAATTCTGAAACCTGATTTCTTCGTATGGCATGCTACTCAGGTTGTTAGTGGACGCAAACTCTGTTGCATGCATGCAAATAAAAATCAACTGCACGTTTCATGTAGCCGAAGTTTATCTTCGCAGTTTGCGATTTAATTGATTGCAAAATAGAACCTTCGAGGAAGAAAACGCAATCTTGCATGTTAGCAAGTTTGCAATTTACAAAAAAATTATTTTCTTAATTAAGTTTCTCATTTGGGAAAACTAGAAATGGTCAAGTTGGAAGAGCTGAGTTTTTGACTCATAGAAATTCGTTTCGATTTAATTGTACGGTTTCTCATTTTAAGTGGGATTTAACGTGGGATTTGAAAAGAAAAATAAGAGTATGACAGGTTTTCGACTTGGCGTATGTAATTACGTACCAATTTTTAATAAATTATGTCCAAATTCGACAAATTAGTTGCTTTTTATGGATAAGAAATGAAAAAATGAAGAGTAATTTGTGGTTCCTTAATTTCTTATTGCGCACCAGCATCAAAATTGACGCAGTGGCAATAATTTTGGATCGGAACTACAAAGTATTGCAATATATACGCGTACACGACAAAACGCTTAACGAAGCAATAAAATACGAAGCGGAAAATTTATGTTTGATTAAGATTTTTTTGGGGCATTAAATTAAAGAATTAAAAATCCGACTGCTTCCTCGAGACAGGTTTGTTGGCTAAGCATCAAATTTATTGTAAATATTCCGGTTGGTACCTGGGTTCAGATTATCACTAAATCGGGCTTAAATTTTAATTTATTTAATTTTTCAAATAATTTTTTTTAATGAAATCTACGAGTAACTGGAACGAATTGTGAACTCAGTCGAAGACTTATAAGTTGCTATCGGCATCTACAAGAGCACAATGAACTGCATTCCTCAGCGTATTAAACCAGAGCATTTTATATAAGAAGACTTGATAGGAAGGAATTGTACCAACAAAAAAGTGAAAAGTAGAAATAAATCCACTGAGAAAAATCCAAACAGATAAGATGGCTAGGATCGTGCGCGCTTCTTAATCGGCATTCTAGATCCATTAATTTTAACACTTTTTATAGAAGTTTAATTATCCCTCCCCCTAGTCGATATTTAAATCAATTTAATTACTGGTTTTCTACGTGGAAAACTCGTTTAAGTTACCTAACAATAAATCATGTTAGCTGATAGCAATATGGATCATCATGATATCTAAAAAAGAAATCCAGTTGACCGTGATAGAGACTAAAGAACATACAATGAGAAATTTTGATCAAACCTTCGAGATTAAATCCATCTAGGTGTTCTCGTATGTCCGTTCGAAATGCTAGGAAATATATATATTTTTTTTAATTTCATCTAATTAAATAAGCAATTTTGCAGATGCAACAAACATGACGAGAGTGCCCCGTCGGAAAACAAGTTTAATAAAAACTATGAATATTACTAAAATAATGACAATCATTCTTTTTTATTCTAATTAAAATAATTGCCAATCAATATTCAATACACTTGATCTCCTGTTTTTTAAACTTAACAACCTGTTTTTATGATGCCTAACTTACCATTAACTTTAATTAACTTGAAGGATAAATTACATTAGCAGACGTAAATTTAAATAATTTTGAATGAGCAACCGAACTCTTTAAATAATTATTGGTAGGCATTGTGTAGCCTAGTAAAAATACGAGGGACTGCAACCAAGCAGTTGAAGGTTCGCTTCCCACGTGAATTAGATTGGAAAAAGGGCAAAATTTAAATAATTTTAGTGTAGTACAGATAGTTGGCAAGTAGATAAACTAGGGGGAGTCTAAACCACATTTAGACCAAATTTCTCATAAAAAAGAAAAAAAAATTGGCTAGATTAGCGTACCGTTTACATTGACGTAACGTTACGTAAATATTCACATCTACTTTGCACCGCTCGTTATGTTTAAACTTAATTAGTCATAAATCTGCAGGAATTTTAGTTTTGTTACTTTTATTTATAAATTTTTATTTTTCCTTCTTAAAGCTGCTAATTACAAGTAATCAATTGTTTTACCATCAGTGTTAATTATTCTAACATTGATATGTTTAGTTTTTATGACCGTACCTGTTTTCAATTTTTTATTTTGACGTATTAGGTTTACAGGAATTTGCGTTTGCAAATTTGGTTATCGATAGTTAGACTAATTATTTATTTCATTTATTAGACGCAAGGTAAGTTAGTTAAGGTTAGATATTGAATAACTAAATCATAGAAGTCGTAAAACCAGGTCTGTACTAAACTGATCTGACGGTAGAGGGGGTAAATTTCCGGTACGCCGGTAACCCGGTAAATTTATGGGCGCCGGGAGCAGGGTGCAAGGGGGTGCCTGCCATGAAAAAAACACACGGAAAAGATTAAGAAATAAATTTCTAGATGTGTAGTTGCAAATGCACCTCACTGAAAATAATCCTGCCGGCGCCCATGATTATTAATTTAAAAACGAGTCAGGCGATTATCTAGGTTGTCACTATCCTGTCACTCTCCCGTAGCATCCAAGCTTCCAGGCGAAATAAAAACTTTATTCTGACCTTTTTGCTTCGGCAGGCAATGGCAAACCACCGAGGTATCTGCCATGAAAACCTTTTTAAATAAAATGGTTACCAAACCGTCATTAGGAAAAAGGACAGAGGAGGTAGAGACGGCCTGTCGGTTTAAATGGTGCGGAACTTGATTGTCTAGGTTGTGCGGCCTGAAGGCCGCACTGACCCGTCACCCTTCCGCGACCTCGATATTTTTAAGTTGGTAAATTAAAGTGATCCAATCGGGAATGTGTTACGAAAGGAACAACCGTTAGAAACACATGGCTTTTTGTATTTGTATAATAACTGTGTTTCTTCAGCACTCCAAACAGATTTAAAACTGTCTGGCGCAAGCGCAGATTAAAATTCATAAATTTAAATTAAAAACATCACGTAATTTTTTTTATCGGCAAGAAACTGTAAAATTGCGAGAGAACTGAGTTGAATTAAGTTATTTAAGTAATTAAGTAAACCAATCTCACGTGAGATTAGAGGGAGGGGGTCGAGCAAAATCTTACAACATCTCACCAGAGGGGGGTCAAAAAATTACTAAAATCGCTACAATTTCTAAGAATGTTTTTTCGTCACTTTCCTATTAATATGGATCTGAGAAGATGGAGTTCATAACAAAAATCGTGAGCAACCTCGGAATATATTCGATAGACAGATTACCATGCCAGATACGACGTGTCTATCAAATTGCAAGAATCTCTCTTCGGTCCTTACTCTTAAAGAGTGTGGTGGCACTGCAATCATGGGAAATTAATCGAGTGGTTTCCCGTTGCTTGCTCGATTCTCTGACGTTGACCTTGCTATTTGATTTATCCACCTTTGGGGACAATTTCCCATCACTGCTCCATCGCGCTGGAGTTGAACGTTTATCCCAACGTTCCCTCAGTCCCCATCCTTTACCATGAGGAGGTGTAGATTGGGGGTTTTCCCTTCATCAGATCCGAAACCAAATGACATTTCTTGGTTCCTCCAGTACTTTTGAAGGAAAAGATATAGATAGGGTCTCGGTATATTTGATATTTGGTAGGCATGGCATGCTTGGCTGGATTGTCTGTAGCGAGAGTAATATATATTATTATCTTCTTGTTTATCTTAATTTAGGACTTCGTTCTCTGTTATAACCATGATATAGTACCAAGTTTGCACTTGGCATTTTTTACTTCTTTTGAGCACTTCAGTAAATTCTAGTGGGGTGCTAACCTTGTTAAATGCATAGCCTATGGATTGAACTTAAGCTTTAGATTACAACAGTGTGTTTCCTGTGCGAATCTCTCTCCGTATTAGCTTGTCGATTTAAGCCAGTGCTGGTAAAAGTAATATAATTCTGATAAACTGTTGTAGACCGGGGGGTCTGGGGGTATGGAATACCCCCCAGCCTCACTTAATCAATGTAATAAATAAACTATAGTTTAAATTTTAACAAAAATCTTAATGAAGACTTGGTAAAGGTTCCGTAGTTTCATAATTAAAGAATTTTTAAATCGAATGTTACACAAAAATTAAACAAAAAAACAAAAAAATAAACAAAAAGACTGTTCATCGCGAACAAATAACCACAAATATTTACGGGTCCATTAGTTTAGACATTTGGGCAAGAGATTTTTCAGAGATATCCCGTAGATTCGATTAGATTATAAAAACTGATTGTAATGTTTTTTGACCGACTGATACACGATAGGGGTTGCGATTTACTTCGTCTTTACACCAACTTTAATCTGAACCATCCTCATTTTTTACTTCATGATGGGTTCAGAATTATTTCTAAAGAATATGCACCCTGTATGGGACATAGGTCTATTTGTTTGTAAACTGAAGGTAGTGAAGATGTGCGAGCTGTACAGATGATTGGTATTTGTTTTTTTTTTCTCCAGTGTCCAGCTTTTAAATGGCTCTGAAATGTTTTTCAGCCAATGGCATGCTTTTATTTTGATCCGGTTGTGTATAGATCCGTAAAGATGTAACCGGAAAACCGTTATCCATTCGGGCCGTCCCAACCGATCTCTCGAAAGATTCCATAAACTCTGATCGTGCAATTGCAGGATCCAAAACGGACCATTGACTCGACATCGACTACCAATCCGCGGTAAAAAACTGATGAATAAATTTGTCTCTGTTTTGAGCGTGGGTGAGAGGAACACCCAAATTTACAATTGCATTGACAAAAAACGTAAAACCACGTTAACAAAATTCATTCATAAAGTGGTTTCCATAAATCAAGTTTCGTCATTGCATAAATTGAGTTTCGATTTTATAAAATTTATGGCATTGTAGAAGTTGTTATCTGTAATAAAAGCTAGGCTACATCGAGTTTCAATTATTTCGGTGCTCCGGATATGTCTTACACTTTGAAAGCCAATACTAACTAATAGTCAGTAGAAAAAGTGTACGATAAACAAAATTCGATGCTATTAAATCGATGTAACATGGCGGCTTCACGTAGGCCATTCTATTTCTGTCGTGGAACAAAAATCGTATTCACCTGTTCTTTTTCTCTAGTTGCGTGTACGTAACCTGATGTGAGGATAAGAATATCTTTATGTGGTCCGGTCTTTGCCCGCAACTTCCAAGGATAACCGGATAGTAGATGCTGTTTGCGTGAATCTTTTAAAATTTTCTCCTAAGCCGTTCAGCTGCTCTACCCGTTTGTCCGTCGTAGATCGGTATGTTTATTGTGACCACATTCTCCAGCACGTGAAAAAATGTCCACCAATTTCTGTCGTCACAATACTTTTCTAAAACCGTTAACCACTTTTTTCAATTTTAATATATCAGAAAAAAATTAGAAAAAACCGACTGCCGAAGATAAATTACGCCAAACACCGTTGATAATTTCACATAATTAACAATTTTGATTATACGTTAAGTCGGCTTAAATAACTTCAAATTTATCCGTGATTAATTTTAAAACTAATTACCTATAGAGGAATTTAAAAAATTTGTTTTATTTCACATTTTTTCGATCGCCACCGCGGGGTTAATTTTACAAGAAATAAGTTGTATGGGTATTTACGATCCTATCCCTCGAATGTTTTTTTCTTGTGCCCCCGAGCTAAGGGCAAGTTCTTGGACTAAAGAACTAATAAAATTGTGTAGACGTGTAACTACTTTTTATAAATATCGGAATGGTACCCTTGGGGTACTCCATTATCTGATTTATGCGTAACAACACAATTATAGGTTTTTACGTTAATTTATTTTAGTTCGTAAAGAAATTAATACTATTTTAACTTTCACGATCGCTACATTTATTGCGGGGGCTCCAATACAAACTTTTATAAATCGCAAATGCATCGCAAAAACTAAACTTTACCTTAACTGTATTTTTATCAAAACGAGTAATTCAGCAGCTGTTACGCTTCATGAAGAAGCTCATGTGAAAAATTTCAAATTTGGAAGTGGTTTTGACAAAAAAATGCTTATTACGTCCGTGAATGTTTTCAACCTCGCGAAAACATCTCAAATATGTCGGCAAACTGATAAATTAACTGTAAGTCGAAAACTCGTCCGCCAATCTAATTGCTGGCTGGAATTAACTTAATTGGGGAGATTAACTCGAAGTTTTTTAATTTTAAGAAAATTGGTGCTCCGAGGAGTAGGCATACGGGATAGAGGCAAACGATTGATTTGTTTCGAATTTTAATTCGGTTTTTCTTTTTTGCGTTATCGAACAAAAAACTTGTTTTTAATCTCATTTTTGAGTAAATCAAATTTTTACCTTTGACTAATAATAGCACAGAAACCAATCTTTTATAGAAAAATATGTTTGGAAATATTTTGTAATATCAGTTATTATCTTTTTAAAAAGCTTGGAAATATCAAAATCGGTTAAGTTTTCTAGAAGTTATCGTCATATTTAACGATATCGACCAATAAAATTATATACATTAAAGTTGTTTATGTTGTGGGGTAATAGGGCACCCCCGGACAAATAAAATGTTCCGATAACGAGTGCCACCATAAAGTAGAAGCATTTGAAGTTGAATAGCGGTTTAGAAAGTCAAATGTCACTTTTCACCCAGCAACTCAAAATAAAGAAGAGAAAGAGGCGAGGAGGGGGGGTTTATTTCAATAATTTAATTTTAATATTTAAATAGTGTCTTCTACATATCTACCTATATTATGTATTTCTATTAGGTAAACATTCAAGGAATAGCACTTGAATACCGAAAATACGTAACTGTTACCGCCGAAAACAAAATAAATTAAATTTTTTTATTATTTGTAGTAAAAAGGTTAATTTGCTCTAAACAACAGATTGCATACCTACGCAATTTATAAAAATATTCCTGAAGTCCGCTGAATTCAAAAATTACGGATCTAGAAAGATGAACCTAAGAGATATTAAAAACATTCCTAAAGGCTTCCGAACTCAAAAATCATGGGTCTGGAATGGCAGGAGTCTGTTTTTAAGTTACATTCAACTGTTATAATTAACATAATCCAGTTAAAAACAGATTATAATATCTCAGCAGTCGCACGGTTAGAAGACAACTACGACCGACTCCGCCCACTAAAACACGTTGCTAATACCCCTATTTACGTCGAGCACAAGTACCATCAATAGAATGATGGTGAAAAGAGTATGAACTTGTTTGGAAACTACAGTCGGGCCAAAAAATAGTCGTTTGCGGGTCGAATAAGAAACAAACAGACTTAAGAAACTAGAAGATCTTAAAAAAATTGGAATAACAGTTGCACAAAACAGAGATGAAATTCTTGAAAGAGTGGTGGTAAGCTGACAAACATAAAATAAAAAACTGACAGAAATAAAATAAAGAAGTTGACAAAAAGAGAAACACTGACACTTGTATGGTCTAACAGCTTTCCACTGGAATTGAATCATCAAATTTTTTTAAGTTTGTATCTTTAAATAAACAAATTAGAAGTGAGTTACATTCATAAATACATGAAACTGTTTGTGCAGCCTGAAGGCCGCACTGAACTGTCATTCTTTTATAAATTCTCATTTTTAAGTTGATAATTTCAAATGAAATGAATGAATCGGAAGCCCGTTACGGAAGGAATGATATTAGACAAACATGTAAAATATTGAAAGACCAACGAACAACCAAAACGATTTATTCCGATTTATCATAGTGAACCCAAAGCAGAAGAAGCGCTTGTACAATTCACGATGTAAGAGAGATAGAGATGAAGTCGTGAACATCAGGAAAATCTAATAAGGACTCTTTTATACGAAACGGATGCGGACATGGGATCGTAGAACGCCACCAGGCGGAAATTTTTTAAATTAATCTAATACGTATAGTTGGTATAGAAAGTTTTGTTTATAAACCAAACGTTTGCACGGTTTGCGCTCTTTTGGTGTTTTATTTTGTGAATTATCATTTTACCACGGTTTTACGATAAAATAATTCATAATCTAACTCAAAACAACATCAAGTGTACGTAACACAACCGCCATGTTGTTGACGTTTGGTATCGTCACCAACGCCACCAACGGTAAGATAAATCGCGAATACTGACGCCGTTAGTTAAAACGTAATAACTGACATTTTGATACTTTGGAGAAAAAGAACAATATGGAATAGGACAATTTTTATTTGCTAATTCCCGGCCCAAATGGAAAAAATATATATGGATAATGGGTATGGACTACTAAGAAATGCTACTAACTCGAAATTGAAAAACTATGAAAAACTTTCTGTTCATACAAGAAATATTTGGTTGTTCGACGTGGACCAAGGCTTAGCTCCAACCTGTTAAAACGGTAACGTTAATTTAACGTCAAAATTACGTATTTACTATGGGTGTATACTTAAATCCGTACAATTACTGAAGGGTATTTCATACCCCCAGACCCCCAGTGTGTTCTCTGCAAGCCGTAAATGTACTATCTATCACAGGCCCAAGCATAAAAACCTTATGTCTTTGAAACCTTAATATTGTATTATAGGAAGAGCGCTACTCTATAGCACTACCTGTAACAGCCACCACTGCTTTAAAATATTCGGTAACAATATCAATCAAAAAATATTTCTTTGTTATTATTATATTAATTAAATGATTAAAAATAGAATTTTGAACATAAATTTAATAAATCATTGGAATACTTGAAGAGGAAGTAATAATTTTGCAGAGACAGTTTTATCTTAGGAACTGGAGGGTGTTCCACACCCCCCAGACCCCCCCGGTTTACACAATTTACTTATGTCAGAAATGACTTATATAGGTTTTTAACCATTATATTGTTAAAGCGAGAGGGAAGGTTTTGAGGAAATTTGGTGTACAAGTAAAGGGAAATCTTGAGAAATCCGAAAAAATCTTAGGAAACAGAAAATCTGAAGTAGTTAGAATATCCCAGGAAATGTTAGGAAATCCAAGAAAATTTTAGGAAATCCAATGAAATTTTAGGAAATCTTGGGGATACTCCAGATAACTTTCTTTTATTTTTTACCTTTACAACTTTTCTAAAGAAAATCTTGAGGCAATTCAGGAGGAAATTCGAAGATATCTTTCAAAAATCTCGTCTCTTGCGCTAATTGCGTAGCTGAAGTGACCCCCAGTTGGCCAAGTTAAACGTTACTAAGATGACCGACTCAATCCGAGGGTAAAGGATAGTTGGGTAAGCAAGAGAAAATGTGCACCCTCACCGGGAATGTTCGAGTGTAAATTCTAGTTTAATAAAAATTTTGTTAATTATAGCCGAATTTTGCTTAAAAACAGAGATTGGATTCTGAGTTTTATTTTAAAACAGAGGTTCCTGCCCTTCCTGATCTTTCAACTTTGAAAGACCTACACAGATGTTTTTATCATAGGGTAAACGTACCTAATTCCAACCAGCTCCAAATGTCAGCCACCATGTAGGATAAATAAGGATAGAAAATGGATTATAATGGTTAACTATTAGTGGCTGACTTTTGGTACCATTTTTGTTAACTGGCTGACTATTGGGGCTTTTACCTACTAGCCACTACTACATTATAAAAGTGTGAAAAGATGTTAATTATAAAATCGACTACAAAATAAGCACACAGATCTTGGCGTCTTAAACCGGGGGGGGGGGGTCTGGTAGGTAAATGGAGTACCTGTGTTCAAAAGAAAAATTCTTAAATCAAGCCATCGCTTTTCAATTTTTGTTTTTCGATAAACCTTAAATGTTTAGAAAATATACACTAACATTTGGGTGTGAAATTCCAGGGGGTAGATAACCGTTTACTTTACATCGTGAACTGAAAGAGTAAAGTGGTTATTTATGATTTGACGTACGTAGCGTCGTTGACCAAGTACATCTGGCTATTTCGACCCTGTCTTCTCACAAGATGCAGGCAACATCTTTGAGGTGGTATTAAATGGCCAAATACTACTCAGCTCTGGGTCCATGAGGCCTGTAACGCTTATCTGTATATTCGCGGACGTAGCAAGTCAAAGCCGGGCCCTGGTGCAAGTGGGTTACAGCGGGCCCCCTTCATCATTTTAAAATAACAATTTTATTGCATAAAAAATAAAAACTACGAATGATAAGAGCATTAGATTTTATCTAGAGTTGTTACTTAAAGGGTCATAAAATGTTTTTGAAATTCGTTAAAATTTTCATTTATCCGACTGGCCATGTAATAAATTCAATAATAATTACATTGGAAACTTACCTGGCCAGTCTGATAAATGAAAATGTTATCAATTTAAAGAGCATTTTTTGACCTTTAAATAAAAACTAGATGAAATCTAATGCTCTTATCATTTGTAGTTTATATTTCGGCATTATTTTTGTGTCTTTCATTTTTACTCGAAAATTATTAGGGAAGCAGGAATTTGCATAAATAAGTTTTTAAATGTTAATTTCCTATTTTTGGCTAACTCACTCAGTCAGCACCCGGTATAGTAAATGGTAACAAACTTATGCCCAGTTTATCAATCGCAAGTTAACCCAAATTCAATGGTTAACTATGAATTCTGACCAATCAGGGTAGTCATAAACGTAGGTTAACCATAGAACTTCGGTTAACTCACAATTGAAAAACCGGACCTTAATAACACAAAACAAAACAAATTCTAATTTATTTATGCAGAAAAATCTACTTTTCTTGCCCTTTGATTGGCAAACAACGAATGTCTCATTTTCTATTGATAAAATTGCCTGACTAGAAAGTCTGCTTTATGACATTTTATTTCTCAAATAGTTCTTTACCAATTTCAAGATCGAAAATGATCTCTCAAATGTTTGTACTGGTTCATATTGTTTTAAGTTTTAAATTAGTGTTTCCGAAGATAATAATCAATAATAGTTGAATATTCTGGATTTAGATTATAAGCTCCCAAACCTAACTTTTTTCACGTTTGAATTTTTGTGTTTTGTGCATTTTTTTCTTTTTTTTTAGTTTCTACTCTATAGCAAAGAGTATGTATATATAGAGGGACAGCTCTTATGGGAATACTTGTCACAAGTATTTATTGATGGCTCTGCTACGCCATCTAGTGGAGGGGGTTATCTCTACGTCTTTATTTTTGGTCCTCTATATACAGGGTGCTGAATGAGTTAGCTGAACATAGGAAATTAACATGTAAAAACTTATTTTTGTAAAAATACCCCCCTGTATATAAAGGATCAGCCATAAATTAAAAATTAAAACGTAGAGATCACACCGTCTACTAGATGGCGTAGCAGAGCCATTAACAAAAACTTGTAACAAATATTTGTTAATGGCTGTCCCTCTATATATACATACTCTTTGTCTATAGATAGCATAAACTTTAAATGGTATTGCTACGCCCCTGTGTATATTATATATGATTCGGACGGTCAATGTCAGCAATGTAAATTGTATCGTTCGAGGACTTTTTTGTAATATAAAAATCGCTTTTACAGTAATACGTATCAGACATTTTTTGTTGGAAATTTCATTCTCTTCATATTTGATTATATGCATTTTCCTATTTTTTCTCACCTTTTCTGAGATACAGCTGCTTCAAAAGTCAATGTATCTCGCAAAATAGTAAACAAAACTGAAATTTGCAACAAAACCAGGAGAAGTCAAGTTTTGAGCATACAAAAATTTTATTGCAGAACAAAAGTACAACTTGAAACAAGTAATTGTTCGTTTAGCAGGTATAACACCTTGGTGTTACAAGTTCGTCTATGTAGGATTTGTTGGTGTGGATTGAGCATAGAAATTGAATTTAAAAGGCGATTAAGCAGAACCATGGGAAAAAATTAGCTAATTTAACCCTTGGGACATGTTTTTTTTTTGAAAAATATAACCGAATGAGTAGTGCATTATTATTTTTGGTTTAACATTCTTAATATGAAAATAAAACAAAATTAATAACCCATGGAACAAAAATTTTCAACATAAAATTAATTATCTGGCAAGCTATAATTATAACGTTAAATATTATAAAAGCATGCAATAAAATTTAAAAGCATTAAATAAACAGTATGACGTAAAGCTTTTTAATCTTGGATGCATTAATGGGTTAAAAATTTCTCACAATAAAAATATATTCTTGATAATCAAAATGTGGAAGAAGAAAAAAAAAGGTAATTTAGTAACACTTAAATCTGACGCCAAAAAAAGAAATTAATCACTTGGACAATAGTGGGCCTAAGTCGACAGGTTCCTAGCTGATCTCAGGTATCTGAGACCAATAAAAACAGGTTAACGAATTTTGACCAAAACACCTTCGTGGTAAGCCCTACAATACCATTTCACAAATCTTATCTTGTCCCCGATGACTTCTGAATGTACAGTTTCACCAAGTTTTTTGATTTTCTCGACCCACCCATTCGATTCGTCTTGGCTGGCCGAATATAAAAGAAAGTTGCTAAAATACTGTGGTCTGCGTTTATTGTTACCAATGTCAGGTGCACTTTTCGAAACGAGCAGAAAAATGTTACACCTGTTACATGCGGAATAGTACAGGAGTCATAAACATGTTCATGTACTGTGGCAATCTAACATCTTAATGACTTCCGGCGTGGCACATCCTGCTACTGAATTATAAAAGTAATCTCCTTATAATAAATGGTGCTGGTTTAAGAGATAATGCAATTAAATGCTAAGCCATTTTCGTATATTAAAATCATAAAACCGTAACGGTGCAAAATAATATGCAGATTTGGTGAACTTACAACCTGCCTTATACGTTTATTTACTAGTAATAAAGCTACCGCTTTATGTGACAATTTATAACTTAAAGCCATCATAATAAAAACTTTGATGCCGACATGGCCGAATCGTTTGCACTTAACTTTATGTTCAAGTGGGATTCTGCCAAGTGCTTCTCGCTTTGTTTGACCAATACTCAATACAAGGAAGATAATGTTTTTCGTTCCATTAGCACCTTTTTTGGGCCAACTCTCAATTTTGGCCATACACAAACATTTAAAAATGCCCGCTCACGATCCAAGATCGACCAAATCCAAATTCCAGTTTTTTACCCGGTCGTTATCTCAAAAATGTAAAAAATTCCGAAGACACGACTAGTCGGGTAATTTAAATATGGTCGAAGTTTAATTAAGCGAATTATTGGGCTTCCTACATTTTTAATGTGAAACATATGTTAATTACTAATATTAAGGAAAATAAACTTCTTCAGTATCGGATTAACTAACCAATCTAATGTATCCTCCTTAATTAGACATTCGACTTTCATATAAAAAAGTTGTTAATCAAGAAAACGTCGACACAAGCTTAATCAATCAAGTTGATTTAATCGTGCAATTGGCTATCCCGTAATTCGGAATAAGTGTTCGATTTTGGTCTCTTCGGCGTGGGAGTCAATAAAATCACCTGTGCGATGGTAATTCGAGCCAAATTCGAAAATTCCACTACAAAATGGATTTTTGCTTGCCGACCACATAAAAGAGCGCCGCTGCATTGTTCGCTACTACCAGAATTTCTTGTCATGAAGATCATTTTTTGATTAATCACTTAAATGCTAAAAATAGAGGGCCAATTTATTTGCTTTAGTGCTGGTAGTCAACTTGCGTATTTTTTGTCCCTCAATTAATAATCGAAATATTACGAGACGAAACCAGTTTTTCTAACTTAATTTTGAAGTTCATCAAAGAAGTTTCGTTAAAAAATTTCGAGATGATCCTTGATTTTTAAAATTACTCTGCTGTGTACACATCTTCAATGACATTTAGAAAACAAGCAAACACAATAATTATATTATATTGACGCCATGAAAAAATAAAAGTCTTTCCCATACCTAATTACAAAAAATAACATTTTTAATATCTGCACTTTATTAAATTATTAACAATAAAATGTTAACGGCGTTTACAAAGTAACGTTGCTCGTGCACACACAAATTTGTTGCTTTTGTTCAACCAAAGTCGAGTTAACAGGTTTAAAAAGAGACGAACTCGAAATATGTTTAAAAGTCGATAGAACTCTCGGTCGTAAATACAATTTAAAAAGTTGAAAGACTTGGCGTTTATGATTAATATTTTACAAGAAAGGCTACCGAAGGAATTAATGTAAACCCCCGGTGTGAAAATGGTTTAAATTTTATTTTAACTAAATATGGCTTAATTTGAAATACTTATTTATGGCCACAAAAATATCCAAGAAATATATTATTGTGCGACATGCGGGTCTAGCACCCAGCAACACTCCGTATATAACGTTTTCGTATTATATTTTCTTATAAAAACCGCGAAGACGACGCCGACCTAGTGGAAAAACTTTTGTGGAAACCCTGGTTTTCAAAAATGTAAAAATATTCAAAAGCTATACCTCCCCCCCCCCCCGGTCCTACCATGCCAGAACCAAAAGAGAACTGCTTTTTGGTATTTGGATTTAGTCTACTATTCAAATCTGCATATACATTGTGCAGAATGAGTTAGCCGAACATAGGAAATTAACACGTAAAAACTTATTTATGCAAATTCCTGCTTCCCTAATTATGTTAGAGAAAAAATGAAAGACACAAAAATTATGCAGAAATATAAACTACGAATGATAAGAACATTAGATTTCATCTAGCTCTTACTTAAAAAGTCAAAAAATGCATTTGAAATTATTAAAAATTTTATTTATCAGACTAGCCATGCAAGTTTCCAAGGTAATTATTTTTGCAAATAGAAATTTAAATTGAATTTATTTCATGGCCAGTCCGACAAATGGAAATTTTTACAACTTCAAAAGCATTTTTGACTTCTTAAGTAAGAGCTAGATGAAATCTAATGTTCTTATCATTAGTAGTTTATATTTTTGCATTATTTTTGTCTTTCATTTTTTCTCTAAAATAATCAGGGAAGCAGAAATTTGCATAAATAAGTTTTTACATGTTAATTTCCTATGTTCCGCTAACTCACCCGGTATATATCTCTAACTAGTTTTTATAATTTACTAATAATTATGATATTCTAACAGTAATTAGTTCACTGATTGCTTGCAGACAGGCCCGGACTGGACTGGCGGGCAGGTATGGCTTGCGGCCGCACACCGCGAGTAGTTCAAATACTTATATTCTGTTGTCTATAAATAGTTAATGATGATTATCGGTGCTATAACACACTTTTATTGTCTACTAATATTACGATTAGTGATCATGGAACGCTACAAAAAACAACGCGTACTCATTAAAATATCTTTTTGATAATTACGATTACAATTTCTCTGACTAATCCGGACTAATATTGAAATCTGATATATTGGAATAAATTTAACAAAAAAAGGTATTTCCCCCCGGATGCGTGTTACCGCACCGTGATATGCAGATATGGATGTATTCAAGAAAGTGAACAGTTCCTATTGTCCTATTTAATAAAGTCAATCACAGAATTTACACATAAATTTTCAGTTATTGAAACCAGGAGGTCGGGGGACATGAAATCAAGACCCTTTTGAGTAATTTGTCAATTAAGACAATTTAAGCCAAGATGACTCACCAATGCCTGCTTTCATAAAACTTTTAACAAGCCGTTAAGTTTAACTAACAAATGGAAATTAACTCTCAGTACTAGCATAAGCATAAGAAATTAGAAAAAATACAAAGTGGTTTCCCGTTGCTTTCCCCATAGTCCAGAGATTGAACATTGACTTTAGATCACAGCAGTGTAGTCGGAGCGATCACGCTTTAATCCGAGGTTTCCCGCTTCGTAATCCATCGATTTAGGCTGATGGTTTTTTCTGCACATATACTATTGATCGTGTACATAGAGTACATAAGTTAAATTGATATAAACCGGGGGGTCTGGGGGGTATGGAATACCCCCCAGTCTAAGAAAAAGGATATAGCAGTTACAGAGTTGGTTCGTGATTGGAATCACGAAACATTCGAAATCAAGTTTAACCATTCTGTGGTTTAGAAATTTTAACTGGAAGACTTAGCTGAGGGGTATTCCATACCCCTCAGACCCCCCGGTCTATCACAGTTTAAATTGTTAGAGAATTAAGCCTTAAAATATCTTAAAATTACATATTATAATCTGTCTAGCAAGCTGAAGAAAATTAAAATCAGTTAACTTTTCACCTTGGAAAAGCTGATATATATATTTAAATATTTACAAAAAGGCGTTAGACAGATCTCAAGCAGGGTTGGCGGTTATTCAAAAAGTTTATTTGTAGTATAGACCTAGGAGATGAATTTCACAAAAAAAATGTCTTTCGATAGACAAACGTCTAATCTTCTTCGGGTGTCTATCCGTTCCAAATGGCTATTTAAGCCAAGATGACTCACCAATGCCTGATTTTGCCTGAACTTTTAACAAGACGTTAAATTTAACTAACCAATGGAAATTAACTCTCAATACTAGCATAAACACAGGAAATTTAATTAACGGGCTGGTTTCCCGTTGCTTTCCCCATAGCCCAGAAATTGAACTAACTTTGTAGTCAGCGTGACCACGCTTTGATTCGCGGTTTTCCGAAATTTAATAGATTTAAGCTGCTGGTCTTTTCTGCACTAATATATACTTTTGATTTTGTAAACATACAGCCCAAAATATTTTTTAATTACAAGTTAAACTGTTACAAACCGGGGGGTCTGGGGGCTATGGAATGCCTCCCAGCCTAAGAAAAAGGATATAGCAGTTACAGAGTTGGTTCGTGATTAGAATCACGAAACATTCGAAATCAAGTTTAACCATTCTGTGGTTTAGAAATTTTAACTGGAAGACATAGCTGGGAGGTATTCCATACCCCCCAGACCCCCCGGTATATTACAGTTTGAATTGTTAAAGAATTAAGCCTTTAAAAAATCATAGAATTACATATAATCTATCTAGCAAGTTGAAGAAAATTAAAATCAATTAACTTTTCACCTTTAAAAAACTGATATATATTTTCATTTTTCATTTTTTTAAATATAATATTTAAATATTTTCAAATGATCTAGTGAGGTTTCTTAAGACAAACCCAAAGGCGAACCCACTAAGAGTGCATTTGTAACTACTTAAAAGCCCTCAAGAGATGACAGACTGTTAACTATTGGATTAGGGTGGACCCAGACAAAAAGTTTCCTTTTACGGTGACAAAGAAAACCTTTTGGTTTTGCTGAGGGTAGGGATGAATAAATATATTATTCTGATTAAACTTGAGGTATATTTCTCAAAATTTAGTGAATTTTCCCCTTGGTCCCCTTGGCTAGGCCAAAAAAATGAGTGCACTAGGGGAAATAACGGCAAATTACGAGTATTCGCGATTTACCTTACCGTTGGTGGCGCTCGTGACGCTACCAAATGTCAACAACATGGCGGCGCCAGGGGTGGGCACTCCAATCTGCCCACACAAATTTGTTAGATGCTTATTTCAGTAATGTATCTTTTGAGTTTATTTATAAATTTTGTGTGCTTCTGCCCAAAGCAAATATATTGGGTCCGATTCGTGCCCACCCATTTAAAAAATGTTGGCCCCGTCACTGGCTCTATTACGTACAATTAATGTAGTTTGATTCTGAATTGTTTTATTGTAAAACCGCGGTGAAATGATAATTCACAAAATAGAACACCAAAAGAATGCCAACATTTGGTTTTAAACAAAACTTTTTACACCAACATACGTATTAGATTAACTTAATATTTTTCCGCGTGGTGGCGTTCGCTTAATGTAAATCGCGAATATTAATATTATAATAATCAGTGGACAAAATAAAGTTTCATCTGTCAATTTCTAAGATTTTTTTTTCAGACTGACCGAATTAACTGAAATCTAAAATTCTCAAAATTCGACTATATTCCCAGAACATATTTTTTCTTCGTCTGGTGTTGTGATCTTTTTCGAAAAACTTGATAATCAGAGTCTGAATCGGCGAAAGACGGACGAAAACCCGCATGCACCTTTCAGAAAGCGTCAATTGTAATTCAGAATTTCAGATGAGATAATTGTTTAGATGAATTTGCAAGCTTCGCTTGCTAGTAAATTTCCTACTTAAAATGTAGAGAATCACCGTCGGTGATTGTAGTTTGCGTTTAGATCCGTCTTTCTAAGATTGCGAAAATGATAACCGGTAAGTATACCAGAACTTCGCCGCGGTAAAATAAAAAGGCCGATAAAATCAACATCACATATGTACATTACACATGATGGAAAAATTCTGCAAAATGATAAAATCTCGAAAACGGGAATTGACAAAACTCAAGCACAACAGACGTTTATTGCAAATCCGTGTTAGCGAAAAAAACGTGACATGAAATAAATAATTGTTTTGAAAATTAAAATTCAGAACAAATATAATTACGTTATACGTTCTTGCTAATCGAGGTGTGGTGAGTGGTTTTTACTAACCGCACCACAATAGCATCGTGTTATTCCTATTAATATAAAATTATTATATAAATATTTAATTTTCAATAAGCAGAAATTATGCCAATATTTTCCCACCGACTATTTCCAGTTACTTGTGCAACCATTTTTTTCGTTTCGGTAATTGTTCATCTCGTATTACGTGGTGCATTTTATCGGAACGCTTCCATGGTAGTTCTCGTAATTCGATTCTAATCGAGGATTTTTATCGGTGTAATCATCGGTGCGGTAAAATATGAGTACAATGACTTGTACTCGAGATATTCATTAGAGATGGAAACATTTCTTATCAAGCAAACATTCGGTCAGGATTGTGCATTCCGGTTCGTCTGCAGCCCACAAAAAACCGTGGCTCGGATGATCCAAATTTTCATTTGCATATCATTTATTGCGAATTATAGAGGTCGGACTATAAAGATTTCCAGCATGCGAATCGAGCTGAACCGTAAATTTACATTCCATTATTATTGATCATACAACTTATAATTACAAGTTTAAACGATAATCACATTTCGAAATCTTGCCAATAATTACAGAATAAATTGATAGTCGATTAATAATAATTGCGGCTAATGAAAATTTTTTTCGACATGAAGTTCTCCTTGAAAGGCAAATTTTGAACTCGGCAGGTTTTATAAAAATGATGTCATGCAAAAACTGCGATTATGTAAAAAAATTAATTTCTCGCACGATGATATGGAAGACACACCACAATGTAGCTAATTTGCTAAACCCTAGGAGTGCCTATTATTACCAAAAAGTGACCTACAATGCATTGTGTGAAATAATGGTAACCTGCAGCACACCCAGAAAGGCAATTTCGATAATCTCTTTAGTCATGATCTGATTTTTTAAAAGAACAGGTGGGTTGACTTACCTATGATCTCGAAGATGGTCCTGTCTTCTGAACGCTTTTCCGCATATGTCGCAAGAGTACGGTCGCTCGTCCGTATGTGTGCGCTCGTGAATCAACAAATTATAGCTCTTGGTGAACTGTCTGTTACAAAATTTACATATGAACTGTTTTTTCGGCCTCGATGCTCGTCCTGGAGCTCTCAGCAGCCTCCTATCCAAGTGCGCCTGCATTTGAGGACCACCGGGAGGAAAGAGCGCACTTCCGGCGAAGGGAAAAGTCGCGTTCGCGGGATTGTTTGTTAAAAATCCGGAATATGCGTGCCCCTGCGGATTCGTCCCGCCTTCCAGAAGTCCCGGCGGAGGTCCGGGTCTGTGCGGCAACATGAGGGCTGCAGCGTGAGCCGCAGCAGCAACGCAAGCGGCTTCCTCCCGAAGCTGTAACTCTTTCCGTTTATCCGCCATAACCGCCATGATATCGTAACTGGACGATTTTCGCACTCCAGAATAATTACCGACGCTACCCGTCGCACTTTCACTTCTTTTACCACTTTCGCTCCTATCGCGATTCTCTCTCATAAGTTCCGTTCCCATTAGGGGATGCATTTCGCCCGGATAGAGAAGCGAATGAACGTTTCTCGTTGGAACCACCGGCACAAAAGCCGACGACTCGCGGTGGTGGCTCATCGAAGACGAAAGATCGATGTTCCCCAAAGATCCACTTGCACCAGGCGGGATGGCGTGATGGTAATTCAAATGAGACTCGTAGGTAGAACCGTTTCTACTACCTGAAGAGCTTCTTTGTCCTCGAGGAGAATTTAATAAATAATCGCGACGCGACAAAGACAGTGCACGATCGTCCGAAGAATGTGCCGATGCTATTGTGGACGACGACGGTTCCGACATCTATAAAAAAATAAATTTATTAGTAACCTTCAGCTTAAATAAAATATATTGAAAATTATAAAATATTGAAAAGAAATCAACAGTGAAGACTCGATATCTCTAGAGTAAACACTTTGTAGGACGTCGTGTCTTCTTGGAACCACAAAAGTCAATAAGCTTATAATAGTAAAATAAATAAGGACTATGCAAACAGTCCTCAAGTTTTAGTTTCGTTGGTGTTGCATTACAAATTTTTGAGTTCAGGAACGGATTCGAGAAAGTCGAAATAATTTGGAGCTCCGAGCAAGTCACGCTCGAACCTCCGTTTTTACTTACTTGTCTTTTTCAGATCCGCTCCTGTCCGAAAATCTGTTACAAAACTTTCTATATCAACGTAAGAGATTGGCAGCCAACTTTTAGTTTTTAAAACCCCAGCTAATGTCCGGCACACAATTAAAGAACAATAATTTTTTCTTTCACTTTTTAAGCTAAAGTGACACGAAGATCTAAAACGCCATTACAAATGACTTTTTAATGATGACCGAAATATCTGGTATTTGATAAAAATATAATGTTTGAGATAAGCAATTTGCTGGAGAAAAGCCTTCAGCCAAATAAATAAAAATTACCGTTATGACCTATGTGTTGCACGATAAACTAATTAAAAATGTTGTGTTGTTACGTAAGTTCAATCGAAATACAACAATTTTTTTTGCCTATCGCTGTAAGTTACAAATTTACAATTGGATTTCGTTTAATTGTAACAAAGCTCTGAAATGTTATGCATATTAATGACTTTCGTGTTCGTTAAAAATCGAAATTCAAATTTTTAAATGGCAAAAATTGGTCTGAGGGCAAATTTTTAATTACTAGAAGCTTCTTCCATTACTTTTGCTATTCATTAATCTCTCCAATTAGAATTAAAAAATCTTCGTGCGTTTTTGAGCAGGATATAATGCTGCTCAAGTTTTTGTTGCACGAAAACTGCCCGAGCGCGAAGCGCGTGGGAACACGCGTGTGGACAGCGCGAACAAATTGTCAATTATTTTTACCTATTTGTTCAGCCTATCACATGAACAGCTACTTAAATTTAATTTATATTTATTTTTTTTTTCTTCTTTTTTTTCCATATTTTATGTTGTGTTACGAGCATTAAGAAACAAAACCCAATTGTACAAGTAATTGACAGAAAGCATAGGGAACTGGTATTAGAACCGTAGATTCTAGGTTCAATTCCAGTTGCAGTCAAATTATTTGTGCCGTGGTTTAAATTGCCCATCAAATTTGATTTTTATTAGATTAATTAAAAATTAGAAAAACAAATTTTGAAAACTTACCCGAATGCCCAATATTTGTGTAAGCAACATGAAATTGTTTTAAGGGTTAAAATAAAAAACTTGAACATTCAAACTGCCCTAAGACCATAATGAACTATCTGATTTGAAGTGACCATCATTTCACATAAGTTTTGGTTTACCATCCCCGTAAGGTTCTATGATGAATCGCACCACAAGAACGTGCAGAAAATGTAGATTTCCTCATTAAAATGAATGAGTCAGTTATATAAATGCGACAAACTGTTCATCAGAAAGTTTATGAATATGCATAACAACAAGCTTTTCAACTTCTTCAGGACAAACCGCTACATCCTCCGAGACATTTCAAGTTGTATACAACTATATCTAGTCAACATATGGGCCAAACGTTGCTGTCCCGGACTTTTCTGAGCTCTCATAAGCTCTCAAATTTTTAGATTCATAACATGAAATAAACCAATCGCAATCATATTATAACCAATATTAACTTTAATGTAATTTTATTTTATTCTTTCCATGATATAAACTCACTGGCAGTTGAGTGCGGCATTCAGGCCGCACAGCCTGAGTATATTATTTTTAGTTAGCAATTTGAAAAAATGGCAGATCATCTTACTGCATTTTATAAAGAAATCGACCCTGTGATGTTTTGGAAATTAATTATTATTGTTAAATAAATTAAGAAAGCATCAACCCCCCCCCCCCGCCGCCGCTCTAATCTAAGAATTCAATATCTTATTGACAAAAAGCGTGGGATACTATTTTGCATGAAATTAACTTCTGATTATTTATAATTCATGAGACACTTACAATGCATTATGGATAAGCACATAGTAACCCCACGCTTTTTGTCAATTGTATGTTGAAATTTTTTTACTGCACCATATAAAGGGTTCGGGATAAAATTAATTATTGTTGCTTTTTAGCGCATTCTCTATATTATATTGATTAAACTTTCTCCTGTTTTGTGATCGTACAAGAAATAATCGCGAAACTACAGTGGGGGGGGGGGATTATAAAAATATTTTAAACAAATATTAAATTTGGTAAAAAATAAAATAAATTTTGAAACCTTTTTAAGAAGGGGGCAATGAAAGAACTATGAGGCGTGTGACGGGGGCGTCTGGGGGGTACGGGACCCCCAATCTCATATATTTAAATATTTTCGACCAAAATTAAAAACAAAAATTGCATAAATCATTTGAATGTAAAACTGAAAATATACAAAAACATAAGAGCTGTACTACAGCTGAAACCACTTTTTCTCTAATAACTCGAAAACGATGAAAAATATCAAAAAATGATTAAGACAAAATATGTTCGTCTTGTAGCTTTAAACATGTTTTGTCTTCTTAATATTTTGGAAATATCTCACCGTTTTCGAGTTATTACAGAAAAACTGAAAATCCATCTTTTTAACTTAACTGCGGAGCTGACTGCCTGTACAGAATTAAACCCTATTATAATAATATCGTGGGTACGGGAGTGCTGCTGAAGTTTCATATAACCGAACCAGTTATTTTCGTTTGTTTATTTTACTTGACCAATTAAAAAATATGAAATTTGTGGTTTGAATCTTAAGTTTTTACAACTACCAGAATTCCTCCCATAGAACAGCAGTAGGTAATTTATTTTATCTTGGCATAATAAAACTTTGCGTATTGTTGTTCCGAGATAACATCAAGTAAATATTTTTTCGGTGAAAATCATCAAAGAATAATTCAAAATTTACCTGAGGGGAGGATTCGGCAGAATTTTAATTAAAACTACAATTAGAAATATTTCAGTTGACTCATAAAATGGTAAAATTTTGAAAATATTTAATTTGTTTTGTATAAATTCGTATTTCTAAGAGAAGGGGTACTTTGGTACTTAAACTTTTTTTATTTATGCTTCTTTTGTGCATTTGATAATTTTTCCTTTTATTACCTGCGAAGCTTAATATCTAAGCCAGTTAATTCTATTCTTCTTTTATTCTTCGACTATTTCTTTTATTTTGGGTTTCATGTTCTTTTCAAGCGGAATTTTTATGGCCCCGGCTCGATATTCAAATTTCGTTGTTGTTCGAAATGAAGTTTCGCAATTATTCCATTTCTTCCCTTTCATTTTCGAAACGCCTATCCCTAAAATTTTCTATTGTTCTGAAACGTTTAATTGCGTAATTGTAAAATCCGGCATTGTTGTATTTTAATTGTATCGATTTATTGTCTACGAAATGCTTTTACTTTGGATAAATTCGAAAAAATGAGACTTTCCTGCATTGGCGGGCCCGAATCTCTTTTGATTCGAATGCGTTTGTGTTGTATAATATACACAGGCCCTCAACATATTAGACACGATTGTGCTGTCTCATTATATACACGCCAGTCCGGCATTTCTATATTTGCCTTTGGGTAAAAAACAAGATCTCCAAGTGCTCTAGCCTAGTTTAAAACCCACACCGTCTTTTGTTATAATTTTATAACTGTTACTCCAGTTGTTACTTCAAATTTATTCTCGATGCGAGCGCTTAAATCAAAAAAACTTCATTCGAATGGTATTTGTAGGATAATTTCCATAAAAATGTAATTCCATGTTAAGAATTATGTATTTTAGTGATCATTAAATACGAGAAGCTTATAAATATTAATTAATTGTTATTATTATAATAACCTTAATTATCTACACTAATTAAAAAGATTCTTTTTAAACTCGCGAGATAATACGAACATAAGCTTATGCAATTATAATTTACTTGGTATGAAGGTATGATGGATGTACGGGCTGGGTAATTAACTTAAAATATAACAAAACCAGTGGCGTGCCCGCCACTGTTCCGTCGCGATTTAAAATTAGGAATCCTCGGTAGCTGTGGCTTAGGACTCCCACTGTTGCGGTTTTAGCAGTAGATAAACCAAACACAAAGTAGTTTTGAGAAAAACGGACGTCGAAATTTTACTGGGAATGTGACAAGTTTAGGGTTATTTATAGACATTGAAAATTTCTTATCTGTTTGGTCAAGTTAGCACCGTTTACGAAAAGACGTCATTATTACAAAATTGATAAGAGGCAAACTTTCTAGTATTTTGAAGAAATGCTCCCAAACTTATCAGATGTGATTAACGTTATCAAATTTAAATAGGAAAGAGTTTAAAAATAGAACCGTAATTGCAATTTGTTAATGATAAAAGGTGCCGATATAAAATACATGAAAGCCGCCGACCAAACCATATATAAAATAATATCCGCGTTTGTATAAATAATTAGAATGGCAATAAAGCTGTGTAAACAATAATTCCCACGTAGGTACTTTGACTAGAAAATCAGATCCTATTATTTTCCGAACCACCCCCGTACCAGTGCTCTTTATGTTTATGTAAATTTTATGGTATTCTTGCTTTTATATAAAAGAAAAATAAATACTGTATTAAATAAATAGTAGCGATTATATATGTAAATAGATAATATATGCACTCCCGTATATTGTGTGATGGTTGACATATATGGCTACCATTGTTTGTCAAGACCAAATCGTGTCTGGGCAAATTCATCCAGCATAATTCGAAATCGCCTGCCACTATTGTTTTCTCATCAAAGTGGCAAACAATTTTTCCTTTTAAACACGAGAAAATCACGCATTTTGTATTTACATCTGAAAACAAAATGGCCGCCAACGCCCGCACCCGGACATTATTCGTGGCAACAACGCTCACTATACCCTACTTTATTACCTTCACGCTGGGTTTTATGACATACTGTATATAATTATTCTTCTATTGACAAAAAGGTATAACAAACACCACCGCAAAACAACAAAACAAGTCAAAACTCGAAAATTTTCAAAATTCACCCAATTGTTTTTAAATTTTCAAATCAACCGATTTTTAATCGTGTAATCAAAAATGCAACCTACCGTTGGACAATTTTCTTCTCAAGTTGCAGAAATCATCGGAAAAAATCTCGTTCCACTACTTTTGCACTAAACAACGCACAATTCAAAAACACAAACAATATTCGAAATATAAAACTGCACGTAAGAACCAACAGGTAAAAACACAGGTACACCGCAACTGAAAATCTCGACTCCTTTGACTACGAGATGAGAGCGGACAACGAAGGAGGTGAAGGCTCAGGTGGTCAACCTGTTAGACTAGAGGGGGGCCACACGGTAGTAAACTGGCCCGCCACTATTCAGCAGCGGTGGCGCGTTCTACAGTTCTTATGTTATACCGCTGCCGCAACCAGTTGCTGCAACAATAAAAGTGGAATAAATTTAAAAAAATTTTCCAGCCGCATTTTATCTATCAAAACAACAAATACATGCTTATTCATACTTGGTAATTACCCAAATATCAAACTTAATGATCAGTTTATATTGTAATCTTTCGATAACGCGATTGTCAATACACATAAGGAATTTAATCAGCCGTAAACACATCCATCAGTCTCTCTTCTTCCAAATTCTCATGCTCTTCCTCCGGAACACCAGGATAAAAAACTTTCATGGCTTCGGAACCGGCCTGGTACTCCTTGCTATGGTAAAGTTGCAAAAGAGAAATGTTGGTAGATTGCAGACTGCGTTTCGGCTTTTCAGCGTTCTTCAATTTTTGCCCTTCCTTATACTTTTTATACTTATGCTGCCACTTGACCTCCTCCTCGCTCAGAGTGGTCGCCTCGCTTTTTAACTTTTCGGAAATTTTTCTATGCATTCCCTTAAATCTCAAATACCGCTGACACCATTTCGATTCGCCAAAATCGATTTTGGCGTCCGTTTTTGTGCTCTTTGCAAAAACCAGTTGCTCCATTTCCCTGTCGGTTAACGGCTGCACCACGTTTCCAAATTCGTCGAGTTGAGTTTCGTCTTCTATTGGTTCCAATTCCCGATACTTTTTCTTCAGTTTTCCCACCCCAGCCGTCTCGGAAATGGCATGGTAAAATTCGTTCTCCGGCAGTAAAAACGCGTCGTTTTGACGCGCTTCACCTAAAACAAAAAAAAGTTTTCACAAAATAACGAGTAGCGCGCCAACTTTTTATATCAATTTAAAACTAAGAATAGTTATTTGTGTACTAAAACACTGAAGTTGATCTCTCGCAAGAGGTGATTTACCTCAGATTTTCTCCAGTAACTTAAAAACGGTGCAAGATATGATAATAACCCTTAAGATAAAATGTGATAATCGTAGAAAGTCAAACATTTTTTGTTACAAGTATTTTTTTATATTTTTCTCCGTTTTTGAGATATCAGAGAAAAACTGAGTTGGGTCGTTAACCACTTTTCGTGATTTGAAAAGTAATTTATAGAAAATTTTTCAATTTTCCAAGACGCAAAGCGATTCATAGATGTTTTAATCGTGGTTTGCTATAAGGGGGGGGGCAATGACTAGAAACGTGGAATCAAAGTATAATTAATTCCCTTATATTCAAAAATATTATTCAAAATAAGCAACAATAATATTAAAATATTTTTAAAATGTAATATTCTGTTTCAGGAAGGCAGAGACGACATCACCCCTTGCCGTACCAGCCCCCACTGTCCATATTCATTATTGTCATCTCGAACTGTTATTAGATGAAGATTTAATTACATATAATAAAGGTATCCCATCCTAAAAGAATTTCATATTCCCAAATTTTATAAATGGGGGGGAGGGGGATTTCTCTTGACTAAAGGATATTTCAGTATCCCAGTAATTTTGTTCAAACGAAACTGGGAGCTCATTATGACCGAGTTTATTTATTACTCATAAATCATAATACTAATACTATTTTGTTTTCAGAAAGCGGCAACCCATCGCTCTCCCCGTACCAGCCGCCGCTGAATCTCAATAATAATCTTCAGAATGTTATATTTATTCTTGTCCGAAAAACGAGTATCAAAGCAAATTTTTGTACACTAAATCTCTTTTTATCCGGTTTTCCTGCTGGATTGCCTTAAGATTTGATTTTTCGTCAATAATTTTGCGCAAAAATAATGATTTTCATGAATATTACGGACCATTTTTTGTAGTGTTTAGATGTCATTCATATCTTCGAATTTCCCGAATAAATTAAATTTTCTATTTCCAAAAATGTCTCACTTCTTAAGATTTTCTTGAATTATGTCAAATTTCACTTCACTCGTACACCAGATTTTCCCAGCGATTATCTCCTCGTCCTTGTCCATTACAATCAGTGGCGGCTCGTCAGAGATGGCAAGGAATGCTTAGCCTCCCTTTCCAGACTATCTTACTATCAGAATTTTCAAAGAAAGAAAAACGTGAATTTTAAAATGAGGATCTCTAGCCTAGAACATAAATACATACATGCAGATGGTTTTGCCATCATAGGCACAGAGTAATCCTCAGAACTACGCATCAGTGGCGGATTTTCAGGGAGGGTGATAATTAAACTATTAAAATTTTAAAAAAGTGCGAAAGCGGATTTTCGAATGTGAAAACTATTAAAGGATTGATATTCTTTCCACAATACTTATCCAAAAAGGAAAGCGAGGCTTCTGCATTAGCAGAATCCTCTGCCTAGAACATACACACAGATGATGTAGCCATCACATGGAGCGCAAGATTTTACTAGACTGCCGATAATTTCAAGATTGTTTTGAAGAAATTTATGAAATCGGGTACAGATACAGGGGGGGGGTGCAATTACCCTCTCTCTAACTTACGACCAAAGCACTTTTCTCTTTATTGCTAATAAATTAACGAATTTTCTGGAAGATAGGTAAAATTATACAAAAATTGCTCTTCCCCTAAACGAAATCCTGCATCTGCCGCTACCCGAAGTGGCTATGCATTGATCGAAACTATCAAAATTTAGTGTGGTACAGTGGCGGAACTACAATGCGCGGGAAAAGAGTGAAACAATCTCAAAACTGATTATTTTGCGGGGGGGGGGGAAGGCAAAAAAATTGAATAAGAGGAATACTTCTTTATTGTGTATCCAACGACGCTCAACTGAGCGTCAGCCTTTCGTATACCTAAAAAACTCATTCAAAAATTTTTTTTATTTAAAAAAGTTGGGATACGACCGATATGGGAAGAATCGTGAGAAAATCGGGTGTACGAGTATAAGTAAAGGGAAATTCTAAGAAATTCTAGGAAATCTAAGGAAATTCAATTAAATCATAGAAAATCTTAAGAAATCTATATACTTTATGATCAGCTTCTTCAACTTAGCTTTTGAGTGATGTAGTTGGCTGTCACAACCTCCTTTATAAATCGTAAATGGCATCACCCAAGTTAATTTTTTTAATTTAATGAAAGCTGGGGTAGCTCTTGCACTTTAGCCTCCTCAAATGAAAAAGCCACAAGCCGCCACTGATTACAATGGAAAGCAGAAAAACTAAATAGTTTACGGTCAATGATGACAATTCAGCCATTAACGTTAATGGTCATGCATTCTGGGCGTCGTTGACATTTAAAATTTCAAGTGGTTTTTACATCATCGCTCGGGAAATGACATTAATCCCAACACTGAGTGGGCAATGATGAAACTACTATTCCACAGATTCCATTATTTTATTATTCTTACTGATAGCCGTCACACATGTTTCGTACTTCACCGAATTCGGGCTTTCCTGGAGAGGTCGGGCCTCCCAAGTCAAGGTGGATTGATTTCAGAGATGTTTTTAGCAAGTAAGCACCAGCCAAAACGGCCCGGAGCGCAGCGAAGGGCTGCGTAGGGTCAGTTTTAGCTGGCGCAATCACGGAAAATCACGGATCTACCGTAAAACAAATTAATTAAATTAAAATAATTTTTCTTCTGGGCTGACGCAACCCGATGAATCACCGATCCACCTTAAAATGAGTTTGAGTTAGTCTAAATTAAATAGATTTTCCTGTACACTTATGAAACCTTGAAATGGGCCGAGTTGCTGTCATTTACACGGAAAAACGCGTGCGCGACAAATAATTGTCCCGGGTTGAAGTGCATCGCCATTTTTCTGTTCCTTCTCTAATAGTTACCATCATTGTCCAATCCATTTTGGCCATCAACGTCATTGACCGGCCAAAGACGAAAATATTACAATCAGATGAAAATATTTACATCATTGCCTACCGTTAACGGGTGTTGTCCGGCCATTAACGACAATGCCCAATTTACGTCGTTGACCGTAACATTATGTTCTAACCGGAGAAAAAAATTTTTTCAACGCAAAAGATTGAGATCATCAAATAAAAGAATGATAGTGTAGAGTAGATATTACAGAGGGATGAGTTAAAAAAACAAATTTTTGAACACCAGATTTCCTTTTACAAGATTCTTTTACAACTTCTAACGCAATTGCAACAATAATAAATATTTTCGGAAATACATCTTGATTAAAAATTTCCACCCTTAGCCCTAACTTGGAAAAATCGTTTGTTCTAAGCCGAATAAAATCTTTAAAAGTTATTTCTACAAACCTCCCCATATACGTCCGTTAATGTCGATAAGGGTTACATTTCCCACTGGCTTATTTCCCTGGAAATCACTGCTGATGTTCAATTTATCTTTCGTGACGTACGTACCACCACCAGTGTATTCATCCTTAAAAATGGGACCGACATATTCCTCACCAGTTTGATAATTTATTTTAATATCTTTCTTCTCGACTAATTTGTCGTCTTTCCATTCTCCTTCATAAATTTGTCCATCCAGGGTAAAATATTTCCCCCACCCTTCACGCCAAATCAAGCCGCACCTATGCGCACAAAAGTCTCCAACGTAAACGTCCCCGTTCGGAAGAGTGAATTCTCCGTTCGAATATTGAAAATTTGGATCTTGATATGCCCCAGAACTATTGACCATTTTATTTCAAAAAAATGACAAAAAAACGATAACTAAAAAATAAAATAATTATTTTGACGTAAAAATTATCAAAATGTAAACCATAGCTACCTAAAATTTTGAAATCGACGTTTTTAATATTTGCGTTTCTGCAGCGCTCCAACTGTTTTAAAACTGTCAGGCGCAAGCGCAGATTAAAATCGAAAGAAAACTAACTTAACTAACCTTGCCACAAGCGTCCAAAGATGTCGATTAAAGCAACACTTCCAACAGGTTTATTATCCGTAAACTTGCAGCTAACCGTCATTTTGTCCTTCAAAATGTACGAGCCACATCCTGAATATTTATCTTTAAGTATGGAACCAAAGTATTTTTCACCATTTGTATAATTTATTTCCAATTGCCTATTTTCGATCAACTTATCGTCCTTCCATTCGCCTTCGTAAGTGTGTCCATCATGGGTGAAGTACACTCCTATTCCTTCTCGCCAAATTAAACCTTTTTTGTGAGCACAAAAGTCACCCACATAAACGTCACCATTTGGAAGAGTAAACGTTCCGTATGAATATTGAAAACTTGGATCCTTATACTTTTCTTTGGTTTTGCCTTCTTTTTTTCCTTTTTTCGATTTCTTTGGCATGTAAATTTAAAATATTAATTTTTTAGTTGAAATGTCAAATTTCTTGTAAATCGCAGTATAGTATACATTTTTAGAACCGATGATTTTCACCAACTTCTGACGAAATCAAGAGATGGCGCTGCTCTACATAATAAAACGTCAAAACAGATGTTAAGATTAGTAAACAATGGCTATGTCATAATGCAATTTAATGCGTTTTAAATCAATGATTTATTTTATATAAAAGCATATCAATTATGTCGAATTCGACGGAAGATTGCGTGCCGTTAACAAAATACTCATTACTAGATCCCGACAGGTAACTGTTACAAAATTTAAAAATTAGAAACTTATCCTTTCATTTCAGGAGAAACTTTTTGTATCGTAACAAGTTTTTAGTTATTGGAATAATTTTAACCTGTATTAGTTTATTCGTAGTAGGATCTTATGTTGCTCTTGCTGGTTTCTACGATCAGCTGCTGTATCCGAAGAGTATAACCAAAACAGGTGAGCGACTCTCTTTTAGTTTCGTTTTAAAGCTTCATGACCAATTTTTAGATATACCTGACCAATGGATTCATCGTGCAAAACTTTACAATAGCGGGAATTATGGCGTTAACAATAATTCGGTACTTAAAAATGTGAAAAGCACCAAAACCGAACACTTCAAGCTGGTTTGTTATTATTCCTTTCCCAGTGATCAACATTTAAAAAGTAGGTCGCCTGGAATTCTCGTGCCCAACAATATTGACGCAGATTTGTGTACCCACATCAACATTGGTTTTGCAAGCGTAGTGAACAATTCCATTTATCTCAGCGAATCTCAAATAAATGTAGTGAAAACTATGGTAGATTTGAAGAAGGAAAATTTGAATTTGAAGATTTTGTTGTCTATCGGAGGTGCTGGGAACGGTGATGGATTTTCTCAAATGGTTTTGGATCATGCTAATCGCAAGAGGTAAGTTTCGGTTTCGTTACTTCTAAGTTTTGACAAAATTGTTGTAGTTTCATCAAATCGATTGACTTTTTTGTGAGACAGTATAAATTAGATGGCATTGATTTGGATTGGGAGTTTCCTAATGAAATTTTAGATGGAGACAAGAGACAAAAGATTCATTTTAGTCAACTTTTGTACGAGATCCGCATGGAAATCAATCGGCAGGAGCGACACAAATTTTTGTTGAGTGTTGCCGTAGCTGCACCCCCCTTTATTGTGGATAATTCATACAACGTTGCTTTTATGAACAAATATGTGGATTATATTAATTTGATGTCCTACGATTACCATTTTTACACCAAATTTACCCCCTTTACTGGATTAAATGCTCCGTTATATGCTGTGCCAAATGAAGTTGGATATTTTGCTCAATTAAATATTAATTATTCCGCTAATTATTGGAATTTAAAGGGAATGGCCAAAGACAAAATAATCATTGGATTGCCCACTTATGGCCACAGTTTCAAGTGAGTTATAAAGTGAAAAATTATCAGCACTTAGTCATTACTTCGTTTACAGATTGTTGAATATAAACAACAATGGAATTGGAGCCCCTGCTAAAGGTTTCGGAAATTTGGGAGGAAATGGTTTTATAGACTACAGTGATGCTTGTTGGTTTTTGTCCAAAAATCAAATCAAGCCTTTCTTTGACATGGACACCAAAAGTCCTTATGCTACCAGATATACGGAATGGATTTCTTATGATGACCAAACTAGTCTTACATTTAAGGTAAGCTATTTATACACAAGATGACTCAGTAGTGTGGACTTCTTTGATTGCCACATTTATTGATGGGCACCAAATAAATGTAGTAAAACAAGAAGATGAAATGTAAGAAGTCCTATAAATTATGTTCTATTGCAGGCCGAGTACATAAAAAACAACAATTTTGGCGGCGCTATGGTGTTGTCCTTAAATACTGACGATCATCGTGGATATTGTAAGATTGACGCTTTTCCTATTAAATTTCCACTGACCAACAAAATTAAAAATGTCTTAAGCGATCAACAATTATGACGCAGAGTTGGTTAAGTTGCATTTAACCGTGATAAATATGTGATTATGTCCAGAATATTTTTGAAATGCTTATTTTATTAATTTTATTGTGTTGACTACACAGGGTGATTTATGATAAGTGGAATGTACATGCCCTTGGGACACTGATCTGCATATTTAAAATAATTGTCCTGATAAGGGTTTTTGATATGGACAGCAAGTGTTATCGAATTAAGTAACAATTTAGATTATTTTTTTTTGTTTTTTTTTTAATTTCAACTATTTTGGTGTATGTAATTATAACAAAATCTCTTTACGTTTTATTTATTAATATAATTTATTAGTTAGTGTATATAAAAATATTAAAAATTATTTCATAAGCTTTATATTACCAGAAGCTTATGTAATAGTTCAAGTGTCAGTGTGTTAGCTTAGCTTGGTAATTTTTAAATTTTATATTTATTGTACTCATGTTCTTATTTTGTTCATTGTTTTTATAGCATTCCCACTATCGGGAATTGATACTCCTATGATAAATCTCGCATGCAAAGAAGGTAGTATATTCCTGATGTACTTATGCCCTCATACTATATTTATTATTAACACTTTTTAATGAATAGAAGAGGGTTTTATATCAGGATTAATTTGCTTTCTTAACATGATAACGAATAAGATCAATAAATGAAATGTAATATATTATAAAGAATGTAAATTATAAATACTGAAAGTTATAATTTCCTTTTGTCATCTGAAGAAAACGTCCAATTTCAAATGTTTCTAGTGTGTCAATCCTCTCCAATATGCAAATTCTTTCACTTTTGTTCTAAGCATTTACAGTGGCTCCAGGAATTATTCATGTACGTGAAGTTAGCCCCCTTTTTTCGAAAACTAAATTTTTTTATTATTTGTTGTATTCTATTTAGTATTGTTTGTATCATATAACTTTTTTTTATTTCTCAAGCATAAAGCATAAAATTAAAAATCACAAAGAACTATTTCTTGCGCTGGCCCCTTTACGAAAATTTTTGTGTTGTATTTAATTTTTGTTCATTGATTAAATTTTTTTATCCCAAAAAATGAAATTTTGATATTTCAAGCTTCTTTTACTGTTTCTTACGTATTTTGATCAGAAAATTCGAATGGCGCAGTCAGATTTCTCGTAGGTATCATATTTTTTATTTTATTTGGCTTTAAACATAACTCATTTGGGGTCAATTTGCCCTCCATTTGTTTCGCGATTTTACACAGTTTTGATTGATTCCGTGAAGATCTGTGGGCTGTATCCAGCAGTAGGCATCTAATTACGTCGATTTAAGCAATAAAAAGGGCACCTAAATTTTTTAAGATTTTTGTAAAAAACGTAAGCTGTTTTTTGACCCCAAAAAATGAAAAGTGCAATTCGGCAGCTTCTTTCACTGTTTCTTACGTATTTTGATCAGAAAATTCGAATGGCGCAGTCAGATTTCTCGTAAGTATGATATTTTTTATTTTATTCGCCTTTAACCTTAACACATTTGGGGTCAATTTGCCCTCCATTTGTTTCGCGATTTTACACAGTTTTGATGAATTCCGCGAAGTTATGTGGGCTGTATTCAGCAGTAGGCATCTAAGTACGTCGATTTATGTAATAAAAAGGAATCCTAAATTTTTTAAGATTTTTGAAAAATCGTAAGGTTAACCCGTTTGGTGTTTTTTGACCACAAAAAATGATAAGTGGAATTCGGCAGCTTCTTTCAATGTTTCTTACGTATTTTTATCAGAAAATTGGAATGGCGCAGTCAGATTTCTCGTAAGTATGATATTTTTTTATTTTATTCGCCTTTAAACTTAACTCATTTGGGGTCAATTTGCCCTCCATTGGTTCGCGATTTTACACAATTTTGTTAATTCCGCGAGGTTCTGAGGGCTGTATCCAGCAGTAGGCATCTAATTACGTCGATTTAAGTAATAAAAAGACCACCTAAATTTTTTAAGATTTTTGAAGAAAACGTAAGGTTAACCCCTTTGGTGTTTTTTGACCCCAAAAAATGAAAAGTGGAATTCGGCAGCTTCTTTCACTGTTTCTTACGTATTTTGATCAGAAAATTCGAATGGCGCAATCAGATTTCCCGTAAGTTAGATATTTTTTTATTTATTCGCCTTTAAACTTAACACATTTGGGGCCAATTTGCCGTCCATTGGTTCGCGATTTTTACACAATTTTGTTGATTCCGCGAGGTTCTGAGGGCTGTATCCAGCAGTAGGCATCTAATTTCCTCGATTGAAGTAATAAAAAGGCCACCTAAACTTTTTAAGATTTTTGAAAAAAACGTAAGGTTAACCCCTTTGGTGTTTTTTGACCCCAAAAAATGAAAAGAGGCATTCGGCAGCTTCTTTCACTGTTTCTTACGTATTTTTATCAGAAAATTGGAATGGCGCAGTCAGATTTCCCGTAAGTATGATATTTTTTTATCTATTCGCCTTTAAACTTAACACATTTGGGGCCAATTTGCCCTCCATTGGTTCGCGATTTTACACAATTTTGTTGATTCCGAGAGGTTCTGAGGGCTGTATCCAGCAGTAGGCATCTAATTACGTCGATTTAAGTAATAAAAAGGCCACCTAAATTTTTTAAGATTTTTGAAAAAAACGTAAAGTTAACCCCTTTGGTGTTTTTTGACCCCAAAAAATTAAAAGTGGAATTCGGCAGCTTCTTTCACTGTTTCTTACGTATTTTGATCAGAAAATTCGAATGGAGCAGTCAGATTTCTCGTAAGTATGATATTTTTTTATTTTATTCGCCTTTAAACTTAACTCATTTGGGGTCAATTTGCCATCCATTGGTTCGCGATTTTACACAATTTTGTTAATTCCGCGAGGTTCGGAGGGCTGTATCCAGCAGTAGGCATCTAATTACGTCGATTTAAGTAATAAAAAGACCACCTAAATTTTTTAAGATTTTTGAAGAAAACGTAAGGTTAACCCCTTTGGTGTTTTTTGACCCCAAAAAATGAAAAGTGGAATTCGGCAGCTTCTGTCACTGTTTCTTACGTATTTTGATCAGAAAATTCGAATGGCGCAGTCAGATTTCCCGTAAGTTAGATATTTTTTTATTTATTCGCCTTTAAACTTAACACATTTGGGGCCAATTTGCCGTCCATTGGTTCGCGATTTTACACAATTTTGTTGATTCCGCGAGGTTCTGAGGGCTGTATCCAGCAGTAGGCATCTAATTTCCTCGATTGAAGTAATAAAAAGGCCACCTAAACTTTTTAAGATTTTTGAAAAAAACGTAAGGTTAACCCCTTTGGTGTTTTTTGACCCCAAAAAATGAAAAGTGGAATTCGGCAGCTTCTTTCACTGTTTCTTACGTATTTTGATCAGAAAACTCGAATGGCGCAGTCAGATTTCCCGGAAGTATGATATTTTTTTATTTATTCGCCTTTAAACTTAACATATTTGGGGCCAATTTGCCCTCCATTGGATCGCGATTTTACACAATTTTGTTGATTCCGCGAGGTTCCGAGGGCTGTATCCAGCAGTAGGCATCTAATTACGTCGATTTAAGTAATAAAAAGGCCACCTAAATTTTTTAAGATTTTTGAGAAAAACGTAAGGTTAACCCCTTTGGTGTTTTTTGACCCCAAAAAATGAAAAGTGGAATTCGGCAGCTTCTTTCACTGTTTCTTATGTATTTTGATCAGAAAACTCGAATGGCGCAGTCAGATTTCCCGGAAGTATGATATTTTTTTATTTATTCGCCTTTAAACTTAACATATTTGGGGCCAATTTGCCCTGCATTGGATCGCGATTTTACACAATTTTGTTGATTCCGCGAGGTTCTGAGGGCTGTATCCAGCAGTAGGCATCTAATTACGTCGAATTAAGTAATAAAAAGGCCACCTCAATTTTTTAAGATTTTTGAAAAAAACGTAAGGTTAACCCCTTTGGTGTTTTTGACCCCAAAAAATGAAAAGTGGAATTCGGCAGCTTCTTTCACTGTTTCTTACGTATTTTGATCAGAAAACTCGAATGGCGCAGTCAGATTTCCCGGAAGTATGTTATTTTTTTATTTATTCGCCTTTAAACTTAACATATTTGGGGCCAATTTGCCCTCCCTCCATTGGTTCGCGATTTTACACAATTTTGTTGATTCCGCGAGGTTCTGAGGGCTGTATCCAGCAGTAGACATCTAATTACGTCGATTTAAGTAATAAAAAGGCCACCTAAATTTTTTAAGATTTTTGAAGAAAACGTAAGGTTAACCCCTTTGGTGTTTTTTGACCCCAAAAAATGAAAAGTTGAATTCGGCAGCTTCTTTCACTGTTTCTTATGTATTTTGATCAGAAAACTCGACTAGCGCAGTCAGATTTCCCGGAAGTATGATATTTTTTTATTTATTCGCCTTTAAACTTAACATATTTGGGGCCAATTTGCCCTCCATTGGATCGCGATTTTACACAATTTTGTTGATTCCGCGAGGTTCTGAGGGCTGTATCCAGCAGTAGGCATCTAATTTCCTCGATTGAAGTAATAAAAAGGCCACCTAAATTTTGTAAGATTTTTGAAAAAAACGTAAGGTTAACCCCTTTGGTGTTTTTTGACCCCAAAAAATGAAAAGTGGAATTCGGCAGCTTCTTTCACTGTTTCTTACGTATTTTGAACAGAAAACTCGAATGGCGCAGTCAGATTTCTCGTAAGTATGATATTTTTTTATTTATTCGCCTTTAAACTTAACTCATTTGGGGCCAATTTGCCCTCCATTGGTTCGCGATTTTACACAATTTTGTTGTTTCCGCGAGGTTCTGAGGGCTGTATCCAGCAGTAGGCATCTAATTACGTCGATTTAAGTAATAAAAAGGCCACCTCAATTTTTTAAGATTTTTGAAAAAAACGTAAGGTTAACCCCTTTGGTGTTTTTGACCCCAAAAAATGAAAAGTTGAATTCGGCAGCCTCTTTCACTGTTTCTTACGTATTTTGATCAGAAAATTCGAATGGAGCAGTCAGATTTCTCGTAAGTATGATATTTTTTTATTTTATTCGCCTTTAAACTTAACTCATTTGGGGTCAATTTGCCCTCCATTGGTTCGCGATTTTACACAATTTTGTTAATTCCGCGAGGTTCTGAGGGCTGTATCCAGCAGTAGGCATCTAATTACGTCGATTTAAATAATAAAAAGACCACCTAAATTTTTTAAGATTTATGAAAAAAACGTAAGGTTAACCCCTTTGGTGTTTTTTGACCCCAAAAAATGAAAAGTGGAATTCGGCAGCTTCTTTCACTGTTTCTTATGTATTTTGATCAGAAAACTCGAATGGCGCAGTCAGATTTCTCGTAAGTATGATATTTTTTTATTTTATTCGCCTTTAAACTTAACTCATTTGGGGTCAATTTGCCCTCCATTGGTTCGCGATTTTACACAATTTTGTTAATTCCGCGAGGTTCTGAGGGCTGTATCCAGCAGTAGGCATCTAATTACGTCGATTTAAGTAATAAAAAGACCACCTCAATTTTTTAAGATTTTTGAAAAAAACGTAAGGTTAACCCCTTTGGTGTTTTTTGACCCCAAAAAATGAAAAGTGGAATTCGGCAGCTTCTTTCACTGTTTCTTATGTATTTTGATCAGAAAACTCGAATAGCGCAGTCAGATTTCCCGGAAGTATGATATTTTTTTATTTATTCGCTTTTAAACTTAACATATTTGGGGCCAATTTGCCCTCCATTGGATCGCGATTTTACACAATTTTGTTGATTCCGCGAGGTTCTGAGGGCTGTATCCAGCAGTAGGCATCTAATTACGTCGATTTAAGTAATAAAAAGATCACCTAAATTTTTTAAGATTTTTGAAGAAAACGTAAGGTTAACCCCTTTGGTGTTTTTTGACCCCAAAAAATGAAAAGTGGAATTCGGCAGCTTCTTTCACTGTTTCTTACGTATTTTGATCAGAAAACTCGAATGGCGCAGTCAGATTTCCCGTAAGTTAGATATTTTTTTATTTATTCGCCATTAAACTTAACACATTTGGGGCCAATTTGCCGTCCATTGGTTCGCGATTTTACACAATTTTGTTGATTCCGCGAGGTTCTGAGGGCTGTATCCAGCAGTAGGCATCTAATTTCCTCGATTGAAGTAATAAAAAGGCCACCTAAATTTTGTAAGATTTTTGAAAAAAACGTAAGGTTAACCCCTTTGGTGTTTTTTGACCCCAAAAAATGAAAAGTGGAATTCGGCAGCTTCTTTCACTGTTTCTTACGTATTTTGAACAGAAAACTCGAATGGCGCAGTCAGATTTCTCGTAAGTATGATATTTTTTTATTTATTCGCCTTTAAACTTAACTCATTTGGGGCCAATTTGCCCTCCATTGGTTCGCGATTTTACAGAATTTTGTTGATTCCGCGAGGTTCTGACGGCTGTATCCAGCAGTAGGCATCTAATTACGTCGATTTAAGTAATAAAAAGGCCACCTCAATTTTTTAAGATTTTTGAAAAAAACGTAAGGTTAACCCCTTTGGTGTTTTTAACCCCAAAAAATGAAAAGTGGAATTCGGCAGCTTCTTTCACTGTTTCTTACGTATTTTGATCAGAATATTCGAATGGAGCAGTCAGATTTCTCGTAAGTATGATATTTTTTTATTTATTCGCCTTTAAACTTAACTCATTTGGGGCCAATTTGCCCTCCATTGGTTCGCGATTTTACACAATTTTGTTGATTCCGCGAGGTTCTGAGGGCTGTATCCAGCAGTAGGCATCTAATTACGTCGATTTAAGTAATAAAAAGGCCACCTAAATTTTTTAAGATTTTTGATAAAAACGTAAGGTTAACCCCTTTGGTGTTTTTAACCCCAAAAAATGAAAAGTGGAATTCGGCAGCTTCTTTCACTGTTTCTTATGTATTTTGATCAGAAAACTCGAATGGCGCAGTCAGATTTCTCGTAAGTATGATATTTTTTTATTTTATTCGCCTTTAAACTTAACTCATTTGGGGTCAATTTGCCCTCCATTGGTTCGCGATTTTACACAATTTTGTTAATTCCGCGAGGTTCTGAGGGCTGTATCCAGCAGTAGGCATCTAATTACGTCGATTTAAGTAATAAAAAGGCGACCTCAATTTTTTAAGATTTTTGAAAAAAACGTAAGGTTAACCCCTTTGGTGTTTTTTGACCCCACAAAATTAAAAGTGGAATTCGGCAGCTTCTTTCACTGTTTCTTATGTATTTTGATCAGAAAACTCGAATAGCGCAGTCAGATTTCCCGGAAGTATGATATTTTTTTATTTATTCGCCTTTAAACTTAACATATTTGGGGCCAATTTGCCCTCCATTGGATCGCGATTTTACACAATTTTGTTGATTCCGCGAGGTTCTGAGGGCTGTATCCATCAGTAGGCATCTAATTACGTTGATTTAAGTAATAAAAAGGCCACCTAAATTTTTTAAGATTTTTGAAAAAAACGTAAAGTTAACCCCTTTGGTGTTTTTTGACCCCAAAAAATTAAAAGTGGAATTCGGCAGCTTCTTTCACTGTTTCTTACGTATTTTGAACAGAAAACTCGAATGGCGCAGTCAGATTTCTCGTAAGTATGATATTTTGTTATTTATTCGCCTTTAAACTTAACTCATTTGGGGCCATGTTGCCCTCCATTGGTTCGCGATTTTATACAATTTTGTTGATTCCGCGAGGTTCTGAGGGCTGTATCCAGCAGTAGGCATCTAATTACGTCGATTTAAGTAATAAAAAGGCCACCTCAATTTTTTAAGATTTTTGAAAAAAACGTAAGGTTAACCCCTTTGGTGTTTTTTGACCCCAAAAAATGAAAAGTGGAATTCGGCAGCTTCTTTCACTGTTTCTTATGTATTTTGATCAGAAAACTCGAATAGCGCAGTCAGATTTCCCGGAAGTATGATATTTTTTTATTTATTCGCCTTTAAACTTAACATATTTGGGGCCCATTTGCCCTCCATTGGATCGCGATTTTACACAATTTTGTTGATTCCGCGAGGTTCTGAGGGCTGTATCCAGCAGTAGGCATCTAATTACGTCGATTTAAGTAATAAAAAGGCCACCTAAATTTTTTAAGATTTTTGAAAAAAACGTAAAGTTAACCCCTTTGGTGTTTTTTGACCCCAAAAAATTAAAAGTGGAATTCGGCAGCTTCTTTCACTGTTTCTTACGTATTTTGATCAGAAAATTCGAATGGAGCAGTCAGATTTCTCGTAAGTATGATATTTTTTTATTTTATTCGCCTTTAAACTTAACTCATTTGGGGTCAATTTGCCCTCCATTGGTTCGCGATTTTACACAATTTTGTTAATTCCGCGAGGTTCTGAGGGCTGTATCCAGCAGTAGGCATCTATTTACGTCGATTTAAGTAATAAAAAGACCACCTAAATTTTTTAAGATTTTTGAAAAAAATGTAAGGTTAACCCCTTTGGTGTTTTTGACCCCAAAAAATGAAAAGTGGAATTCGGCAGCTTCTTTCACTGTTTCTTACGTATTTTGATCAGAATATTCGAATGGAGCAGTCAGATTTCTCGTAAGTATGATATTTTTTTATTTATTCGCCTTTAAACTTAACTCATTTGGGGCCAATTTGCCCTCCATTGGTTCGCGATTTTACACAATTTTGTTGATTCCGCGAGGTTCTGAGCGCTGTATCCAGCAGTAGGCATCTAATTACGTCGATTTAAGTAATAAAAAGGCCACCTCAATTTTTTAAGATTTTTGAAAAAATTTTAAGGTTAACCCCTTTGGTGTTTTTGACCCCAAAAAATGAAAAGTGGAATTCGGCAGCTTCTTTCACTGTTTCTTACGTATTTTGATCAGAAAATTCGAATGGAGCAGTCAGATTTCTCGTAAGTATGATATTTTTTTATTTATTCGCCTTTAAACTTAACACATTTGGGGCCAATTTGCCGTCCATTGGTTCGCGATTTTACACAATTTTGTTGATTCCGCGAGGTTCTGAGGGCTGTATCCAGTAGTAGGCATCTAATTTCCTCGATTGAAGTAATAAAAAGGCCACCTCAATTTTTTAAGATTTTTGAAAAAAACGTAAGGTTAACCCCTTTGGTGTTTTTTGACCCCAAAAAATGAAAAGTGGAATTCGGCAGCTTCTTTCACTGTTTCTTACGTATTTTGATCAGAAAATTCGAATGGAGCAGTCAGATTTCTCGTAAGTATGATATTTTTTTATTTTGTTCGCCTTTAAACTTAACTCATTTGGGGTCAATTTGCCCTCCATTGGTTCGCGATTTTACACAATTTTGTAAATTCCGCGAGGTTCTGAGGGCTGTATCCAGCAGTAGGCATCTAATTACGTCGATTTAAATAATAAAAAGACCACCTAAATTTTTTAAGATTTATGAAAAAAACGTAAGGTTAACCCCTTTGGTGTTTTTTGACCCCAAAAAATGAAAAGTGTGATTCGGCAGCTTCTTTCACTGTTTCTTACGTATTTTGATCAGAAAACTCGAATGGCGCAGTCAGATTTCCCGGAAGTATGATATTTTTTTATTTATTCGCCTTTAAACTTAACATATTTGGGGCCAATTTGCCCTCCTTCCATTGGTTCGCGATTTTACACAATTTTGTTGATTCCGCGAGGTTCTGAGGGCTGTATCCAGCAGTAGACATCTAATTACGTCGATTTAAGTAATAAAAAGGCCACCTAAATTTTTTAAGATTTTTGAAAAAAACGTAAGGTTAACCCCTTTGGTGTTTTTTGACCCCAAAAAATGAAAAGTGGAATTCCGCAGCTTCTTTCACTGCTTCTTATGTATTTTGATCAGAAAACTCGAATAGCGCAGTCAGATTTCCCGGAAGTATGATATTTTTTTATTTATTCGCCTTTAAACTTAACATATTTGGAGCCAATTTGCCCTCCATTGGTTCGCGATTTTACACAATTTTGTTGATTCCGCGAGGTTCTGAGGGCTGTATCCAACAGTAGACATCTAATTACGTCGATTTAAGTAATAAAAAGGCCACCTAAATTTTTTAAGATTTTTGAAAAAAACGTAAGGTTAACCCCTTTGGGGTTTTTTGAACCCAAAAAATGAAAAGTGGAATTCGGCAGCTTCTTTCACTGTTTCTTACGTATTTCGAACAGAAAACTCGAATGGCGCAGTCAGATTTCCCGTAAGTATGATATTTTTTTATTTATTCGCTTTTAAACTTAACACATTTGGGGCCAATTTGCCCTCCATTGGTTCGCGATTTTACACAATTTTGTTGATTCCGCGAGGTTCTGAGGGCTGTATCCAGCAGTAGGCATCTAATTACCTCGATTGAAGTAATAAAAAGGCCACCTAAATTTTTTAAGATTTTTGAAAAAAACGTAAGGTTAACCCCTTTGGTGTTTTTTGACCCCAAAAAATGAAAAGTGGAATTCGGCAGCTTCTTTCACTGTTTCATACGTATTTTGAACAGTAAACTCGAATGGCGCAGTCAGATTTCTCGTAAGTATGATATTTTTTTATTTTATTCGCCTTTAAACTTAACTCATTTGGGGTCAATTTGCCCTCCATTGGTTCGCGATTTTACACAATTTTGTTGATTCCGCGAGGTTCTGAGCGCTGTATCCAGCAGTAGGCATCTAATTACGTCGATTTAAGTAATAAAAAGGCCACCTAAATTTTTTAAAATTTTTGAAAAAAACGTAAGGTTAACCCCTTTGGTGTTTTTTGACCCCAAAAAATGAAAAGTTGATTTCGGCAGCCTCTTTCACTGTTTCTTACGTATTTTGATCAGAAAATTCGAATGGAGCAGTCAGATTTCTCGTAAGTATGATATTTTTTTATTTTATTCGCCTTTAAACTTAACTCATTTGGGGTCAATTTGCCCTCCATTGTTTCGCGATTTTACACAATTTTGTTAATTCCGCGAGGTTCTGAGGGCTGTATCCAGCAGTAGGCATCTAATTACGTCGATTTAAATAATAAAAAGACCACCCAAATTTTTTAAGATTTATAAAGAAAACGTAAGGTTAACCCCTTTGGTGTTTTTTGACCCCAAAAAATGAAAAGTGGGATTCGGCAGCTTCTTTCACTGTTTCTTACGTATTTTGATCAGAAAACTCGAATGGCGCGGTCAGATTTCCCGGAAGTATGATATTTTTTTATTTATTCGCCTTTAAACTTAACATATTTGGGGCCAATTTGCACTCCCTCCATTGGTTCGCGATTTTACACAATTTTGTTGATTCCGCGAGGTTCTGAGGGCTGTATCCAGCAGTAGGCATCTAATTACGTCGATTTAAGTAATAAAAAGGCCACCTAAATTATTTAAGATTTTTGAAAAAAACGTAAAGTTAACCCCTTTGGTGTTTTTTGACCCCAAAAAATGAAAAGTGGAATTCGGCAGCTTCTTTCACTGTTTCTTACGTATTTTGATCAGAAAATTCGAATGGAGCAGCCAGATTTCTCGTAAGTATGATATTTTTTTATTTTATTCGCCTTTAAACTTAACTCATTTGGGGTCAATTTGCCCTCCATTGGTTCGCGATTTTACACAATTTTGTTAATTCCGCGAGGTTCTGAGGGCTGTATCCAGCAGTAGGCATCTAATTACGTCGATTTAAGTAATAAAAAGACCACCTAAATTTTTAAGATTTTTGAAGAAAACGTAAGGTTAACCCCTTGGGTGTTTTTTGACCCCAAAAAATTAAAAGTGGAATTCGGCAGCTTCTTTCACTGTTTCTTACGTATTTTGAACAGAAAACTCGAATGGCGCAGTCAGATTTCTCGTAAATATTATATTTTTTTATTTATTCGCCTTTAAACTTAACACATTTGGGGCCAATTTGCCCTCCATTGGTTCGCGATTTTACACAATTTTGTTGATTCCGCGAGGTTCTGAGGGCTATATCAAGCAGTAGGCAACTAATTACGTCGATTTAAGTAATAAAAAGGCCACCTAAATTTTTTAAAATTTTTGAAAAAAACGTAAGGTTAACCCCTTTGGTGTTTTTTGACCCCAAAAAATGAAAAGTGGAATTCGGCAGCTTCTTTCACTGTTTCTTACGTATTTTGATCAGAAAACTCGAATGGCGCAGTCAGATTTCCCGGAAGTATGATATTTTTTTATTTATTCGCCTTTAAACTTAACACATTTGGGGCCAATTTGCCCTCCATTGGTTCGCGATTTTATACAGTTTTGTTGATTCCGCAAGGTTCTGAGGGCTGTATCCAGCAGTAGGCATCTAATTACGTCGATTTAAGTAATAAAAAGGCCACCTAAATTTTTTAAGATTTTTGAAAAAAACGTAAGGTGAACCCCTTTGGTGGTTTTTGACCCCAAAAAATGAAAAGTGGAATTCGGCAGCTTCTTTCACTGTTTCTTACGTATTTTGATCAGAAAACTCGAATGGCGCTGTCAGATTTCCTATAAGTATGATATTTTTTTATTTATTCGCCTTTAAACTTTACACATTTGGGGCCAATTTGCCATCCATTGGTTCGCGATTTTACACAATTTTGTTGATTCCGCGAGGTTCTGAGGGCTGTTTCCAGCAGTAGGCATCTAATTACGTCGATTTAAGTAATAAAAAGGCCACCTAAATTTTTTAAGATTTTTGAAAAAAACGTAAGGTGAACCCCTTTGGTGTTTTTTGACCCCAAAAAATGAAAAGTGGAATTCGGCAGCTTCTTTCACTGTTTCTTACGTATTTTGATCAGAAAACTCGAATGGCGCTGTCAGATTTCCTGTAAGTATGATATTTTTTTATTTATTCGCCTTTAAACTTAACACATTTGGGGCCAATTTGCCCTCCATTGGTTCGCGATTTTACACAATTTTGTTAATTCCGCGAAGTTCTGAGGGCTGTATCCAGCAGTAGGCATCTAAGTCCGTCGATTTATGTAATAAAAAGGCCACCTAAATTTTTTAAGATTTTTGAAAAAAACGTTAGGTTAACCCCTTTGGTGTTTTTTGACCTCAAAAAAAGAAAAGTGGAATTCGGCAGCTTCTTTCACTGTTTCTTACGTATTTTGATCAGAAAATTGGAATGGCGCAGTCAGATTTCTCGTAAGTATCATATTTTTTATTTTATTTGGCTTTTAACGTAACACATTTGGGGTCAATTTGCCCTCCATTGGTTCGCGATTTTATACAGTTTTGTTGATTCCCCAAGGTTCTGAGGGCTGTATCCAGCAGTAGGCATCTAATTACGTCGATTTAAGTAATAAAAAGGCCACCTAAATTTTTTAAGAATTTTGAAAAAAACGTAAGGTTAACCCCTTTGGTGTTTTTTGACCCCAAAAAATGAAAAGTTGAATTCGGCAGCTTCTTTCACTGTTTCTTACGTATTTTGATCAGAAAATTCGAATGGCGCAGTCAGATTTCTTGTAAGTATCATATTTTTTAGTTTATTTGGATTTTAACGTAACACATTTGGGGTCAATTTGTCATCCATTTGCTTCTAGATTGTACACAGTTTTGATTGATTCCGCGAAGTTCTGAGGGCTGTATCCAGCAGTAGGCATCTAAGTCCGTCGATTTATGTAATAAAAAGGCCACCTAAATTTTTTAAGATTTTTGAAAAAAACGTAAGGTTAACCCCTTTAGTGTTTTTTGACCCCAAAAAATGAAAAGTGGAATTCGGCAGCTTCTTTTACTGTTTCTTACGTATTTTGATCAGAAAATTGGAATGGCGCAGTCAGATTTCTCGTAAGTATCATATTTTTTATTTTATTTGGCTTTTAACGTAACACATTTGGGGTCAATTTGCCATCCATTGGTTCGCGATTTTATACAGTTTTGTTGATTCCGCAAGGTTCTGAGCGCTGTATCCAGCAGTAGGCATCTAATTACATCGATTTAAGTAATAAAAAGGCCACCTAAATTTTTTAAGAATTTTGAAAAAAACGTAAGGTTAACCCCTTTGGTGTTTTTTGACCCCAAACAATGAAAAGTTGAATTCGGCAGCTTCTTTCACTGTTTCTTACGTATTTTGATCAGAAAATTCGAATGGCGCAGTCAGATTTCTCGTAAGTATGATATTTTTTATTTTATTCGCCTTTAAACTTAACACATTTGGGGTCAATTTGCCCTCCATTGGTTCGCAATTTTACACAATTTTGTTGATTCCGCGAGGTTCTGAGGGCTGTATCCAGCAGTAGGCATCTAATTACGTCGATTTAAGTAATAAAAAGGCCACCTAAATTTTTTAAGATTTTTGAAAAAAACGTTAGGTTAACCCCTTTGGTGTTTTTTGACCCCAAAAAATTAAAAGTGGAATTCGGCAGCTTCTTTTACCGTTTTTTACGTATTTTGATCAGAAAATTCGAATGGCGCAGTCAGATTTCTTGTAAGTATCATATTTTTTATATTATTTGGCTTTAAACGTAACACATTTGGGGTCAATTTGTCCTCCATTTGTTCGCGATTTTACACAGTTTTGTTGACTCCGCCAGGTTCTGAGGGCTGTATCCAGCAGTAGGCATCTGAGGACGTCGATTTAAATAATAAAAATCCACTTCAATTTTTTATGATTGTTGAAAAAAAAAGGTTAACCCCTTTGAATTTTTTTGGCCCCAAAAAATGAAAAGTGGAATTCTGAAGCTTTTTTCACTGTTTCTTACGTAGTTTGAGAGTAGAAAATTCAAATGCCGCAGTCGGATTTCTCGTAAGTATGATATATTTTATATTATGTGACTTGAAACGTATCAGATTTGGGGCAAATTTGCCCTCACTTATTTTAAAATTTTTCAAGGTTTTAAGTGCTTAGGAGAGCCCGGGTGGGAGTTTCGAACACTAGGCATCGAAATGCGGCGATTTAGGTAATACAACGACCACATGAATCTTTTATAATTTTTGAAAAAGAAATCAAAAGGAATCAATTAATTCATTAAATCCTTTTGATGCCAAAAAAGAAAGTTGGAGAGAAAGAAAGTATTTAAGTTTTTGATTTTGGAATGGTCGCTTACTCATTGATACCTGAGAAATCCACTGGCGGTTGCAGATTTCATGTAAATTTGGTAGTTTACTTTTTATTTTACATTCAACTGAATGAATGTGATTATTGTAATCAGTCCTTTAATTTGAAATTTTACAAAACCTGAAACTTGGAAATTGGTAGGAGCTCTTTTCATGCCTATACTTACTCATTTTGACCTTGGAAATCGACTGACCGTCGCAGATTTCATGTAACTATGATAGTTTACTTTTTATTTGACTTTATAGTAAAAAAATAGAATTTTTGCAATCTGTGGTTTATTTCGAAATTTTACACGGTTTTGCAAGTTACCGCAAGATCTAAATCTAAGAGGGTATTTCGAGCTCTAAATATATAAATGGGTTGCTATAAGTAATAAAAATACTCGATTACAATACTTTCCTTTACTACGTAATTGGGAAAGTAAAACCATACAATTTTTGAATTTTGAAAAAAACATCGAAAGTTCCTATTGCGGTTTCTTGTGTAGTTTGACTAGAAAATTTGAATAGCGCTGTCACTTTTTGAGAGTTTACTCTTTTTTACGGGGGAAAGCCACTCACTCTAGAGGCTTTTTTTTTCAGAAGAACTAAATTAATATCAGTGACTATACAAAAATATACAAAATCCAGCATTTTTGTAATAACGTCTCAAGGATTCACGTCCGAACAAACAGCTCCTGTAATTTTTGAATTATTTTAATTTATAAATTATAAATTTTTTTCGTTTTCATACAACCACAACTATGATGTAGAATTTTTTCTTTATATTGAATAATTCTGTTGTTATTAACAATTTTCTGACGATATTTAGAGCAAATTTTTCACTTTTGACTATTTTCGTTTTGACGTTGTATGTTGCATAACTCAAATACGGTAGTTGTAGAAAGTTGAAATTTTGTATTTGAGACACTTATAGCATCTAGTTGTGCACCTACTATTTTTGGTTGCGATTGTCTGTGCCAAAAGGGCATAAATAGATTAATGAGATTCTTGTACAATCATTTAAAAATTACAAGAAAGTCATGTGGTGTCCACATCAGATTTTTTCACTATCAGGATAAAATAATTCAAGTATAATATAAGACAATATGATTTAAATATTTTTATTTTTTTTCTTAAAAAAAGGGAAAATATACCACACATCACAGTAAATAAAATGTTACATTCACACGAATTTTTATACATTTTTAAAATTATCAATACATAGAGATATAAGATTAGCGAAGTCTCGCTCGATTTTCAAGTTCATGTTTCGATACGTATACAATATTTAAAAATTTGTTGCGTAACTAGAAGTAATTACCAATTTGTTTGGGTATATTAAAAAATAAAAATACAAAAGAACATAAATTGATTATAGGCGGAGGACTAGCTATAATACAAACGAAAATGAGAACAAAAAAAAAGTTTAAAAACAAAAACAGAAGCAAAATTATAATATAGAATGAATAAAATTATAACATAACAACAAACGTGAAAAAATTATGGCAATACAATTCACGCTAAAAGACGAGATTAAAAAATTATAAATAAATTAAAATTGAGCTTATAAATTAGTTTGTGAAATACATTTCTTCTCATGCATTATCATAATACTTAATATGACACATTTTACAACTCTAATTTTTTCTTCTCTAGTTTGAAAATCTAAATTTTGCAAAGTTACAATTGATATATGTATTTTTAAATATAAATATTATATGGCACTTGCGGAATGGATTACTAATACAATTTTAATTGTCTCTTGTTATTCGGGGGTGGACGGTTTTACCGTCACGCGCGCTTATTCTTTAAAACTCAAAAATCCATATTGTCGTCAAAGGCAAAAAATGCATTTTGTTAACAACAAAACCAACAGTTAATAAATAAAATGTCTTTAAAAGTACGCAATTTTGTGTGTTAAATAAAATAAAATAAATAGAAAGAATAAAATTTTTTTAAAATAAAGTTAACAAGATCCATTTTATTTTAAATGGAGAGCTCAGTGTATCAAAAAGGCACAAAGTAATAATATATGTCTTTCCTAAGGCACTAAATCTAATTTAAAGGCCTCTACACACTAACTCTACAAATACTACCATGTCTTTTATACTTTACATTTTGTTCCCTAATAATACTAACTTTTTATTTCTATGAGCCTAGAAAAATAATCGCTAATTACACTATAAATTATCAATTCAAACTTGGTGTCTTTTTGTAACTTAGTTACATACTTTTCAGTCGTTTAAAAAAATGGGCGTCACCTAATACTTATAAAACACCCTGTATAAATAAAATTCTATCACTTTATTACCATTTAAATTAAAAAAAAATTATCTTTATAAGATCCTTTAGAGAAGCCAAACAGTTAAAATTTTTGAGCTTCAACCCAATTTTGTTAAATAAATCAAGTGCTCTTTTGTTTTAAAATCACATTTTTGCGACACACTAAAATTTACATACACCTACTACTAAAATTATTTACAAATTCGTTCTTGGAACAAATTACTTTTTACAAATATTTACAAAAAAATATAAATTAAACAAATTAACCCTCTAAATGTCTATATTTGTGTGCCGACATTTGCGCTAACCCTAGCACCGCGTAATGACAAGATAAACAGTGATAATGCGTTTGTTTACCGCTATGTTGGCAATTTCCAATTTTGCAATGTTGGCTAGGCGTGAATTTTTCGAATCCCGCCGCTTGAATCGAATCTAACTTCTGGTGTTGACGTCGGTGAGCCACCACTTTGTTTGTGTCCGTGCACACAAAGTCGCATTTTAAACAATGAAAATGCGAGGCTTTGTTTTGTGTTGAACCTGGAACAAAACAAAATTTTTATTTAATAAAAAAAAAGTTCTCAAGTTCAGCCAAACTACATACCTAATGTGCTGGTATACGAACATTCCGGTCTGCCACATGGAACATTGGCGCGGTACTGCGTGAAATCCCCGCCCATCAAAGTGTCCAAACGTTCGTGTCTCGCTGTATGCTGTACAAAACGCGTCTTGTCGCAAAAACTGTAGCCACAATCTTGCCTCTGACAATGGAAATGCGTCTGGTGTTCCCTGTAGCCGCAATGTGGATACTGGCAATCCTCGTTGAATCTAAACCTCAGGTAACCCTCTGGAACGGGCTCGTCCTTTAGAATTCTCATGGAAGATTGTAATCGAGCTTTCTTTTGTTCTGTCGTGAATTCGTGAGGACTTAATGCTCGTTTATTGAGGTTGGCAGTCATTGCTGCTAAAGGTGACGTCATGTTGTCCCCAGTGTATGGGTTTTGTGGAGGTAACAAAGGACTCTGCATCATACCCGTATGTTGGAACATCAGTTGGGGGGAAATACCGGCGTTTTGGTACAAACTTTGAGGCAAGAAAGCGTTTTGCATTCCTTGTTGTTGCGACATTAGCGCAAACTGTGTGGCCAAATTGGCTGGAAAGTTGGTGAAGTGATTGTAGGTGTCAAATGTTGGAGTGCAGTATGGAAGACTTTCTGGTTCCGATTTTGGTATGGTTGGGTTTTGAAGTGAGTGCAGAGGGGCGACGTTTATTTTTGGTTCGGCCTTTGGTGGAGTATTTCTGCAGTTTTGTTGGTTGTTGCTGTGATCTTCTTGTAATTGGCTATTGAGAGCGCCCGTGCTGTGCTTAGCAATGTGAGTTACAAGACGATCCACTTCTGAGAAGGCCTAAAAAAATTGGGATGGGTTAACATCCTCTTCTAAAATATCGGGAAAAAATCTTACCTGGTTGCAGGCATTGCAGTGGTAGTGATATTTTCGTTTCAATTTACAAAATGGTCGACTGCAGCTGACTTCGGGTCCGTACAAAGTTTGGCTACCCATATCTGGAAGATTGTTGTCTTGCTTTGGAAGCGTTTCTAAACAAAACAGAGGATTTGAATTTTTTGGGCTGCACGTGGAAAAACAGAAGAAGAAAAGCAATACGGAACAAAAATTAACAGAATCTAAGTAAAACAATTGCATACCTGCGGATATACTTTTAATGACTTCTGGGGAAGTACGGTGCTCAGTTCCTACTGTTGAAAGAGGATAAAAAGTTCCCGAAGCCTTAACCACTAGAATAAAGATAGTGTGTTCTATATACAGGTGCACAAAATAGGAAAACTAACATAATTAAGAAATATGCTAAGCTACTATTTGAAAACCCAATAAAAAATATTTTTACTAAATTACACTAATTGTGTAATTTTCAAAAATTAATATTCCAAAAATTTCAAAAAGGCAGGATGGCCGGCTCACCTAAGGTAAGCGTCTTTAATAGTGAAATTAGAAACAGGAAAAATATTTTATGCAATAAAATATTTTATTCATGTGTACTTGTTATTTGTATACTACTTGTATGTTATATTTTTACATTTTTGAATTCCTCATTCAACATATTTTAATAGTGATTTTAGGTTTCTTACAGTTTGGCTGCTCTTGTGATTTAATACAAAAAAGTGAAAAATGCTTAAATAATAATAGATTATTAATTAATTTAAAAAAAATTTCTGTAATTAAATTTTAATTTGGCTATTTATTTTTTAAAAATGAACAAATCCTAACGGGAAATTGTTTTTTAAATTTAAAAAACAAATAAAAAAATGAAATAAAACTGAAATAAATTTTGTTTTAAATAAGAAAAATCAGATACATGCAGATTACCGTAGTAACTATGAAATATTTCAGTAGAAGGGCTATGCGGAAGCTAGCTCATTTTTTAAGAAATAATTTCTGTAATAAATATAAATTCAAATCAAAATGGATTGTCGTGTAATCATAATTAAACAAAAACGAATAAATAATTCAGAAATGTAAAAATATAAAATAAGAAAGTAATATATTACCACACTTCAGCGAAATAAATAAAAATACCTCTAAACTATAACAAATCTACATTTAAATAAAATATTTTTATCGAAAAATTTTCTAATTTTACTATTAACCAATTCTACACCCGGTATGAAAAGTAGAAAGTTTGAATAATAATTGTAAAAACTTATCTAATAATAATACTCATCAACACTGCCCAGTGGCGTAGGTCACACTTTTTTTTTAATTTCATGTAACACCCTGTACATCTAAACGTAGACATCAAAAAATTTCTATTTACTAAAAAATAAACTAAAATTTTTTTACCCCAATTTTACATCCATAATATATTTCTAATAAATAAAAGAAAAAACATTTACTTCTAAAAATAACTTTACAGGGTGGTTCTTCTATCAGTACAAAACTCACGCGTTTACCTACCAACTAATAAGAAAATCGCATGCAGATAAAAACATCAAAACTTACCAGAAATTTTGTTATCTTGCAAGTTCTGGCTCAAATTCATGGCTCTGATTTGGGTTTGATGATCAACAGGTGGAATTTCAACAGCTTCCTCAGCAACGGGTTCTGTTTTAATTTTGACGTCGTTCGCGAGTTGCGGAATCGAATTTTCGGATTCGTCCTGATGTTTTTGATTATGTATTGCCATGGTGGAGTACTGCACAAATGAGTAATTACAGTTTGGTCTTGTGCAATGAAAATGTCGATTGATTTTATTGCTTGGACAGCTGGACAAACGACAATCTACGTTTCTGTCGTAAAATTCAAAACCATCCAAAATGTCAATATTGTCGTGGAAGTCTTTACTATGCATTATCAAAATGTCATCCTTATCCGTCACATAGAGACACCTGTTTTGGTTGCAGTGGTAGTGCACATTACCCAGATACGGACAAAGTGTGTCAGGACATTTCACATTTTCGCCATAAATATCGAAGCCTTGCAGCGAATAATCCTGAATCTAAATTTATGCATTAGAAAAATGTTAAAAAATAAAAAAAGAACTTACAGGTGGACTATTAGACCTCTCATCGTCTGGCGATTCGATTGGTTCTACTTCTTTAGTACTAGATTGAGCAAACGTGGAAGGTTTTGGAAGTTTGAAGCTGGTGAACAGAGCTTGCGGGGAGTCGAGCAAACTTTGGCTTCCCATCGGAGACTAAAATTCAAAAATTAATCACAAAATTCACTCCTTACACAATTTTCTTACGTAATCGTTCCAAACTTCGATGACACGATTTTTTGGAGGTCGGCCGCGCTTTCTGCAAAACATCCCGTCGATTGAGGTAGCTAAATGTGTCATCGTCAGCGGATCCTTCGTCAAACTAAGTTTCTTGGAATATTCGTGCATTTTGTAATGTTCCAGCCTTCTAAACGGTTTATCGTTCGGTAAAATAACTTCTCGGCAATTTTCCTAAATAAACAAAAAACAAAATATTAATGCGGTTTCCGGAAGCGGCAACCTCCAACTTACCCAATTGCAATGATAATGCTTCTCCTTATCCTGGTAAATACAAGATTCTCCACAACCACCACCTTGAGCAGTAACAGTAGTGTAAAAAGCTTCGGTTACTTGTTCCTGTTGTTCGTGATTTCGAGCGTGTTCCCGCACACCATCTCTACAACTAAACCAAAAAAATTAGTTTTCACCAAAATTTTCCCAAAATTCGAAACTTACTTAAAAACTATATCACAGTACTCCATTAAGCAATGATAATGTTCGCTGAAAGCGTATTCGCAATTTTCCACGCACGTGTCCTGTTGACCAAGAAACTGACAGTATTTTTTCCAGAAGTCTTCGCTATTCCACGGTATGGCATCCTCGGGCAAATTAAAGCTGGAATCGTTTGCGCTTAAATCCATAGCGAAAGAAGATTCGCCTTCTTCGTAGCTTACGGGCGAATTTCGCTCGCTGAGCGTTTCGGAATTCGATAAATTGGAGTTTTGATGAAACATTCCCATGTTGAGACCGTCAAACTGCTGATCGTAATCGCGTGGTAAACCCAAATTCATACCACCATCTTGAAGAGTCTTCATCATACTTTGAGCCAATTTATACTTCCGGTAGGCCAGTTCCGAATCTTTGCGTTCGTGTTTTCTCTTGTGGGAAAATAGTTGGCCCGAACTGTGCAAGACGTAGTTGCACTGTGGTCTGATGCAATGGATGTGGTTGCAGACTTTAGAAAACCTGCAATTTTCGTAAGGGCAAATTTCGCTCTTCATGAATTTTTTGAATCCGTCCCTCGAGAGCTGTTCGTCTTTTATGTGATAGGATTTGTGTTTTTCTAAAAATGAACGATTAAAACTGGAAAAAGGCTAGATTAAACGGACCTACCCATGTCGGATTTGTTCTTGAAGGTAAACCTGCATCCGCTTCGTCTGCAGTGGAAGTGCGTGGTGCGTTGTCCGAAAAACGAGCAGTAAGACGCGCCGCACTCTTCCGTAGCTCTGTACCTCTGAAAACCTTCTTGGATGATGGCGGAATCTTTCCTATGATAATTTGCGTGCATTTGGACGTCGGATGTCGAAATGTATACTTTGTCACAGCCTTCTTTAATGCAATGATAATGGGTTTGCTTTTTGTTGTGGGTGCAGTTTGCGAAGCGATCGGAACAGTCATCCAGGGGACTGTATCGCATGAATCCGTGCTGTAAGGACTCGTCTCGTTTTTTATGCCACTTGAAGTGACGAATCATTTCTTCCTTTTTGATGAAAACTCGCGAGTTACAGTCCAAGCAGTGAAAGTGTTCTCTAAAATATTGAATCGTGAGAAGGTTAAAAAAATTAAGATGTGGCTGACTAACCGGTAGTTTAAATCCTTGCAGTATGTGCTGCCGCATTCCAAAGAGGAAGAGAATTTTTTTACATATTTGGAATAATCGACTTGAGATTGCGATTTGTTCATGGAAAGGCCTAAGTGGTTATTGTCTCGCGATTGCGTTGGTGCTAGGGATTGGGCCATCATTGCTAGAATAGAAAAAATGGAGTAAATTAATGTGTTTCGGGCTCTTCCGCTGGGAGATGGATTATCTGCATAGTAACCCGACGATGCAAATTTATTAATTGGCAATGTTAAAAAGTAAGACGGTATAATTATTTGGTAATTAAGACATTTTAATATTAATGAACTATCTGATGTAATTATATTTCTAAAACACGAATTTTAACACTCCCGAAGAGCGATAGATATGCAACAATTAGCAGGAAAATTGGAACCACTGCCGGATTGTCTATGCAGATTGCAGAATATGTAAATAACAGCAAGGATTAAATTATAGAAACAGCTATAATATATTTTTATTTTTGCAAAAAAGATAATAATAAATCAAAAAGTCTGATAAATCATTTCTTTCTTTCTTTTCTTTTTTCTTCTTTTTTTTTAGATTTTTTACATTAACATTTTTTTTATAATTTGAATTAATTCTTATTAAGTTTTAAAAATAATTTCAATATTTATTTAATTCGTTGATATTTTATAAATACTTCCATCAAGATAATAATAATCATATTAATAAACATTTAATTAATTAAATCTTGTAAATAAATTGGAGAATACTGTAAGAAAATAAAGCATCATGCGCATCCCTCCCCCAAAAAACATTTGCCTGCGGTACCGCTTAATAATAATATAATAATTAGATTGCCTAGGTTGTGCGGCCTAACGGCCGCACTGATCCGCCATTTTCTTCCATATTTTGTTAACCTAACCTACAGCCACTAAAAGTTAACTAGTTGAAAAGTACAAAGTACGGGCCTAGAACGGCAGGAATCTGTTATAATTAAGAAAATCCAATTTGAAAGAAATTTATAGTAGAAGTTAACAGTTGCACTTCTCAATGGCAACTGCGGTCGGCTCCCCTTTAAACAACTTTCCGGTAACTATTTGGCAAAAATGTCGCCGAAAAACGCCCGAACTCGAAAATCAAGGATCAACCGAGTCGAAAGGCATGGGTCTAAAACAGCAGGAATCTTCAATTTGAAAAAATCTATGATATAATAGTAACAGTTGCACTTTTCAATGGCAATTGCGGCCGGCTCCACCCTTGAAACAACTTTGCAGAAACTATTTACATCCACAGACGCTTCGTGAACAGATTGAACTGGGGTATTTCTTGCGAGAAAAATTGAAATATAAATTATTCTTGAATCGCTTGATGATTAGTATTATCTACCGGATGCTATCGCATTTTTGTAAATTTCTATAATATCTTCGGGTATAATAATCGTATTGGAGTCCGTTTCTAGAGTTTTGGCAGAAATAATTAGAAGATTCTGTTGGGTATTTTCTTAGAAAAGTATACGGCCTAACGTTGTTCAGGCCTGGGGGTCTGGAGGGTATGGAATACCCCCCAGCTGTACAATATCGATATAATACAATGATTGAAAGTATATCTAAACAAATTAATTCCCAAGAGTTTACCCCTATTAAGATTAATGGATGTTAACTGCTAATATGATATATTACATGCGAATTTAGTTATACAGGGTTCCTACTGAATTTTCCAGACTTCCAGGTTTTCCCTAATCAAGAATAAAAATTTTCCCTAATTAAATTAAATCCCAAATTAATTAAAAAAATTTTTGTTAATTAAATTGTTTTCCTTGGTTGAAAATTTAATTTCCCTGCTTTATCACTAAAATACAGAAATTCCCTGAATTTTCCTTGACAAACTTGGGAAATTTTAAATTTCCTGACTTTTTCAGATTTTTCAGACGAGTGGGAACCCTGTTATATATCGTACTCGGATCCGTTTCTGGATTTTTGGTGAAAATAGTTGAAGTATTCTGTTGTGTATTTAAACCCGGGGGTCTAAACCCCAGCTGTACAATATCGATATAATACAATGATTGAAAATATATCTAAACAAATTAATTCGCGAATTTAGTTATACAGGGTTCCTACTGAATTTTCCAAACTTTTCCCTAATCAAGAATAAAAATTTTCCGTGATTAAATTAAATCAAATTAATTAAAACATTTGTTTTAAATTATAAATTACAGTAGAACCCCTCTATAACGAAAGCTCAAGGGACCAGCCTGCTTACTCGTTATAAGCAGATTTTCGCTTATAAGTTTAGCAAGTAAACAAAAGTCAAGGGGCTAAACTTTTACTCGTTATATCCGATAAATCGTTATAGAGGGGTTCTACTGTACTAGCTGAATACCCGGCTTCGCCCGGGGTCTCTTAAGAGGGCTACTTAAGAGCCTCGTTAGTTAATCCGTTTATGCGCGTCAGCTAATTTTGTGAGATCTCACTTTCCTTTCAACTTCAACAACAAATTGTTCCAAATTTGGTTAAAATCGGTCGAAGGGTCTAGGAGTGTATAGCGAACAAACATACAAACAAGCTCTTTTATATATATTAGAGATTTTCCTTGGCTGAAAATTTAATATCCATGATTTAGCGCTAACATAGAGAAATTCTCTGACTTTTCCCTGGCAAACTTAAGGAAATCTTAAATTTCCTGACTTTTTCAGACGAGTGGGAACCTTGTTATATATCGTACTCGGGTCCGTTTCTGGATTTTTGGTGGAAATAGTTGAAGTATTCTGTTGTGTATTTAGACCGGGGGGTCTGGGGGGTATGGAATACCCCCCAACTGTACAATATCGATATAATACAATGATTGAAAGTATATCTAAACAAATTAATTCCCAAGAGTTTACCTCTTTTAAGATTAACGGATTTTTTAACTCAAATATTACACGCGAATTTCGTTATATATTTATTAAAATTAATTATATTTATATTTCAACCCCAAAAACAAGTGTGAAAAATACAAATTTAATTTTAGTTAAACAGAAGAAATAATATTACTTCTAAAATGATATTTTAGCGCAAAAAAAAAACCATTTTTATAATTTTTTTGTAAAGCAAACAAATAAATTTAGTTTATTTTAAATTAAATATTTTTGCTGGACCAAAATTATTTTATTTAAATTATTTAAAAAATTAAATTTTTCACGTGTTCACGTGATACAGTTCGACATGAAGATGAAATCGCAAACGAAATCATAGAAATCGTATGGAAAATCGTAAGCAAAATCGCATAACGTAAACTGCACTTAAGACGCAGGATCAAACTGGGTTTTTCATCCGGCCCCCAGAAAAATCAAATATTACTCTACTGTAGATTATAATTCATTTCTGATTGCTGACCAATGAGACGAAAACTCTGAAATTCATTCCAGATTTTATATAATTCGTAAACCCTAACTAACAATGCAGTTGACCAGAATGGAAATTCGAAGTGCGGTCGCAACCTCCAGCTATGATTTGGTTATTTATTCGTTCGAACTTGAAAGTTACGGTAAAGTAAAATTTTCCTTCTATGGATACATAATATTACGTTTCACCTGCAAATTAAGGCAATGGCCTGCGGCAATATTAAAATAAATATTGTGACAAGCAGAGGCTAAAATAATTATTGCTGTTTATGTTTATCTTATAAAAAAAAATATGGCAAAGGCTCTCGCGGTGGCGATGGGGCCAGTCCGCCTCGATTGGTATTTTAAACGCTCGGAGGTTAAAATCCACAAAACGCAATAAAATGGAAAAAAGTTGGTAATTCGAGACATTCGAATAAAAAGATGAATTTCTAACCAGACATCCGTTCCATGTTTTATGCGTAATAAAAACAGAAAAATATATTACACCAGTGCCTTATCATCGCATTAAATTCTATGCAATAAACTAAAATACGTGAGAAAGCTGCTATAATTTAAAATTAAATAAAATCTACTTCAAATTATAGGGTATAAAAGCTATTAGTAATTAATGTAAAAAATTCAAAAGCATAAAAAGAACACTAAACTCAAATTTTAAAGACTTTTTTTATATTTCGAGTTATAAAAAAGGAAACTTTGTCTTGTATCGAAATGATAAAGTGGACATCAAACAAAATCTAATAAATTAAAAAAAGGAGGTAAATAATAAAAAATCTTGTTTGTGGAGTGTGGGGAGGGGGGCGGGGGAGAAGGTGTTACATTTGAAATAACAAAAAAATGTAACAAATTCCTAATTCGAGTTGTGAATTGGACAAATAAACATTGGCGACCTCCAATTTGCGAATGACGATAGCAATAAAAAGTGTTTTGTACATTTCGTTAAATTTCAATTATCCATCAATAACGAATTACATAATTTATTGTAAAAAAATTTGAAGGTTTAATCCTGTAATTTGTAAATACCAAATAATAATCAATTATGAGCGGACTTAGTTGGTAACTGGTAAATGTTACAGTTACGAGTGGTCTTCGGAAAAAACAATTCGTTTCGTTTTCAAAACACTCGATTGGTTTTAATGAACTCGTATTTAACGACAGATGTGTCTAATGATTTTATCGTAAAAACATGGTTACGTCGACGACTTAACAAAACTAATAAAAAAGCTCCAAGCGAAAAGGAATAATGAATAGAGGCTACCGTATTTGAGATACTTGAAAACATGCACCAAATAAAATATTTAACTGCCTTTAAAAGTTTAGTTAGAAACACAATGTGTGAGCGTATAAAATCCATTAAAAGCATTCCCGAGACGAAAAAATCTTAACGAATGGCGAAGATCTTTGAAAAATTTGCACGTGTGACAGACATCGCGCATTCAAAAAGCAACCAAAATAAAAGGGTATAGAATTTCGAAATTCCATAAAAGAAGGGTTCTTTTAATATAAAAAACTAGTTTTATTTATCTTTTAACCCTTTTATATTTAATATAAAAGACTCCGACGTATTAGGATTTATACAGTCGGACATGAGTGCTCACCTAGTTTTGCGTTTCCGCCATTTTTCAAACTATTTTGGTCGACTGTAGTTGAAAAACCCACTTTAAAATAGTATTTATATTAAAGCATAAGGGCTATTTTAAATATACGTAATCTCGCGATAGGGGCACCCTTATATTACCGAGGGTGCACCAACGTATTACAATCAAAGGGTTTAAAACTGCCGAATTTTTTAATAATGTCAAATTTCCGGAGGTGCAATTTTGTACATCATTGATTTTTAACTATAATAATCGGCCACCGAATTTTCTATTATCTACCATCCAAATTCCCTTCATAATATTCCATCGCCAACTAGACTTTTTAAATTTTCAGCTATTAATTGACACAAAATTGAACTTTAATAACAATCAAGTCAAATTGCAGAGTAATTTCATCAATAAGTTTTCAAGGCTTTCATAAAATAGTTAATTTGACCAATAAATATATAAATTGGCATAATTATTATTATATTCCACTTTATAATTTATTAATTTACTTATCGTCGTTCGATAATTTATTTATTGTTTCTACTGCTTCCAATGATTCACTACTTACTATTTTATAAGTTCTGAAAAAATCCTTACAAGTAGCGCCACCCATTACTCAAAATTCATATGAATCAACCCGGGTACCTTGATGTTAGCAATTCATTGCGCTAACTACTAGGCCAATGACCGTCTCAAATTCTATCAGTAAACCAGTGACAGTAAACACATAATAAATTAATCTGTTGATCTGTTAATAACTTGCGAAAGGAAATAAAAGATTTGATTTTCAATCTTTTCCGAAATGTAATAATTAATCCTTGAAGCAGAATTTGTCATTGATTATAATTCGGTCAGTTTTTACCCAGACCTCGTTAATAACGGTAGGTAAGTACTGGACGAATACATTTCTATAGGTAAAAAGAAATTCAATCCCTGCAAAATTATTTGCATCACTCCCGGTTCTAAACCGGTCATCGAGGGATTCTAAAGACGTTTTAAACGGTAACCTGCAGGATAAACCAGTGTTGCTCTCCAACTGCTGATCTGAATGTTCTCAATTCATCAAAGTGGTTTATACTTTATTGCAAATTTGCACTTGCAGGTGTACAAAGCTTGACTTGTCATGAAAAAATGAAAATAAAGCATTGTCTCTGCACTGGGGGGTATTCCATACCCCCCAGACCCCCCGGTTTCTACAGTTGTCATTTTTCGAAACCGAATTTGCATAATCGCATTTAATCTGAAATCGCAATAAACGGCAACGATAGAAATCTTTGTATAAAAACTCTTAGATCAGTTTTGAACAGTTGAAATGAAGGCAAAGAAATGCACCTGTATTTTTCAAATTGCTGTGAGTGTCTGTTTTAGAGAAATTAAAGGTGTAATTTTTCGACTGAATATCGCGAAAATACCATGAATATCGAAATCGGAAGAAATTCATTTTCAAAATGCTAAAGCATTGTATTTGCACTGGGGGGTATTCCATACCCCCCAGACCCCCCCGGTTTCTACAGTTATAGTTTTTCCAAACCGAATTTGCATAATCGCATTTAATCTGAAATCGCAATAAACGGCAACGATAGAAATCTTTGTATTAAAACTCTTAGATCAGTTTTGAACAGTTGAAATGCAGGCAAAGAAATACACCTGTATTTTTCAAATTGCTTGAGTGCCGTTTTAGAGAAATTAAAGGTCTAGTCTTCAACTGAATATCGTGAATACCGAAATCGAGAGATATTAATTTTCAAAATGCTAAAGCATTCTCGCATTCTCTGCACTCTGGGGGTATTCTATACCCCCCAGAGCCCCCGACTTCGACAGTTATCATTTTTCGAAACCGAATTTACATAATCACATTTAATCTGAAATCGCAATAAACGGCAACGATAGAAATCTTTGTATTAAAACTCTTAGATCAGTTTTGAACAGTTGAAATGAAGGCCTGTGATTTTCAAATTGCTTTTTGGGAAATTGAAAGTCTAATTTTTGGATCTAATACATTCAATATATTTATCCCGCTTCCAAACGGGGAAGAATTTAATTTCAAAATGCTAAAGCATTGTCTTTGCACTGGGGGGTATTCCATACCCCCAGACCCCCCGGTTTCTACAATCCTAGATTTTCCAAACCAAATTTGCATAATCGCATTTAATCTGAAATCGCAATAAACGGCAACAATAGGAATATTTATATTAAAACCCTAAGATTAAGCTTTCAATATTTGAAATGGCTAACCAAAAAAATGCACTTCTATTTTTCAAATTGAAAATAAAGTTTATAGTTTTTCTATTTATGGAATTATTTTTAAATTAAATTTGTCGTACTTTTTTGCCTATTATAATCCGATTGTCCAAGTTGTGCGGCCTGAAAGCCGTAAGATCGTACTGTGATTCTTTAATATTTTTAGGTTGGTAACTTAAAATGAACCAATCAGGCGTACGTTACGTAAGAAAAGACACAGAAATGGCGTCACAAGGTCCAGTGACGGAAGCCAGCTGAGAACTAAATATTGTTGTTAGGGGACGTCAATTAATTACGTGAGACGCTTAGAGGGGGAGGGGGTCGAGAAGAATCTCACCGAATGTCATGTTGGGGAGAGGGGGGGTTTCAGAAAATATCACGTAATTTTTTTTCCCGCCAGAAACTGTAAAATTGCGAGAGAATTGGGTTAAATTAAGAAGGTAAAACAAAAAATCTCACGTGAGATTAAGGGAGGGGGGATCGAGCCAAATCTCACGACATCTCACCAGAGGAAGGGTCGAAAAATCGCCTCATGTAATTAATGGACGTCCCCTTATGTTGCTTTAAGGCATAAATTTGCTCGCTCGGGATTTCACGTGGTCGCAAGAAAATATACACATGATTGTCACAACATCCCCTCCCCCCCATCGTGATCAATTGTGATGTTATTCTAACCCCCTCCCCCCCTATTAGAACCTCACGTGATTAAAGGACAACCCCTTATATACCTACATAAATTATTCTCCCCAAGAAGCTATTCTGATGCATTTAATTTGTTTTAATATTGTTTAGCCATCCTGGGAGGTATTTTATATCCCCTCCCCGACCTCCCGGTCTCTAAAATCGTAGGTTTGTTAAAACTTATTTTACAGGATTGCTTTTGTGTAGAAATTGCAATGAACCTGACATTTGGTTTTTTTAGTGAAAAATGGAGACCGGGGGAGTCTGGGGGGTATGGTATGGAATACACCTCAATACATGTCATCAATATAAGATTATACTTTTTGTAAGTCAAAATAAGTCGTTATTGTCCAACGAAACGTAAAACTATAGCACTAAGTTTCTGAATAATTTTGTATAAACGGTAGTCCATACCCACCCAAACCTCCCAGTCATAGATTTCTTTTAGACTTCTTTGCATTTGTCACTTGATTTTGTACAGCAATGACTGAAAAAAAATAGAAACCCGAATTCTGGAGTTCTTTTTTAAACATGTTGCGGTATACTGGGAGGTATGGGAGGTAACATTTGGTTTTCCAAAAGAAATAGGTTTTTTAAAACTTCATTTCGATCGCTTTTGATTCGCTGGACCAATTAATAATATACATTTTTAGCTAATATTGACCCCTTGGACCTTTGATCAATAAACCAGAACAATGGAAATGCACCCAAGTTATTACCAGTTACTGATTATTATTGTTTTTTACCATAAGACAATTAAATCAATTAATTTAATACTAAATTTAATTTTTATGAAGATGATGATACCATTTTTTACTTGGCCTCACGAAAATTTTGAGACAGTTCATGTGTACTTGTTCGCGAACGGGTAATATTGGTATCCCGGGTTCGAATCCGGTTTACTTGAATTCTGCTGTTCAGGTAGGTACTTTTTCATCTGCATGTTCGCAAATCAAATGTGGGCTGATTTAAAACTTTTATTAAACTTTGTTTATTCTAATAATTAATTAAATTATCTGTCATCCGGCATTCTCAGGCATCAATTACTCGACCGCGTGATGAAAATTAAAAAACCATTGATTAGCAGAGCAAAAGATGTCAACCAAATTTTGAAAAAAGATGGTGCTGACGCATCTGTCGCTAAAGTGTGTCATTTATTAAAATTTTTTTTGTAAAATGTGAAGTGAAACGAAAACAATACAAATTAAAATATCTTGGCAGAGTAAAATTTACAACCGCTCGTACGAAAGGCCACCTTGAAAATGAATCAAAAATAAATTTCGTATTCTATAGTTTTATGATTCAATGGTGCGTAACACGACCGCTGACAAATAATATTTTTAATTTGTTTATCTTAATCACATTCAAACATAAACAGACACATTTTAGTAAAATAATAATCATGTCTGTAAATACAATTTCTGGATTTGAAATTGAAATGAAAAAAAAACTTAAAAAACCACTTGTACAAACATACGAGGCAGATTTAATTTTTAATATAAGCTCTTGTAAAGAGCTAAAATCGAACACAATATTCTGACCCTTTCAAAAAAAAACATCTGGACTTTTGTGTTATTTTATAAGCACTCCCGTGTTACGTCACAAATTGAAAAGAATTAGTAGCAATAATAATAATAATAATAACTAAAAAAGAATAATATGCTCAAGTTAAACTTAGACAAGACAGACTCAACATACACATTTATTTTAAAATCCAGTTTTGTAATATAATTACAAGCTCACTAGACTATGAAACTAAAAATAATTGAATTTTCCAATTATAATTTAAATCAGACTTTTAGAAAAAATGCGACAAAAAATCAAAAATACGTTTTTTTCGCGCGATTCATTAAAATTCCGCTTTTTTCAATTTCGTGTTAATTAATTGCAACAATTTGGAAAATTTGTACAATTTTAATTATTTTTTTTTGTAACCTGTCGAAGGGAAGGGAAGGGAGAACATTTTATTGAAACACGAGAAGCCTCAAAAATTTTACAAAACACCAACGCGTTTACAGTTTTATACTTTTATATTGCTTATTAATAATCGTTAACTAAAATTAAGTGTTGGCCACGTAATAAAACGTTTCCTTAAATGGAATAACATGAACGTCGAGATTAAAATGAATCAAGTTACCAAAAATTAATAAGGATCATAAAACGAGAAAATTACATAAATCTACTCGAGTCGTGAACGTCTCCAAAAGAGAATTTTTCCGAATTCTCCGTTTTATGCGCCGTTTGACCCATATACAGAAATCCACAATCTGTGCAATACCATTTAAAACCTGAGAATTTTCTTCTGGTAATTGTAATTTATTATTGCGTTTACCTATAAATTACCGCTATAAAGAGCAATGGAGGTTAATTTCCTATACAAATACAAAGTATGTTTATTCGATCGACACAATGATAATTTTATGGCGCAGGATAATGTCCTGAAAGGCATCTACATAAAACACATTTTTGTCATCGTTTTATAGTTTTGTGCGCGAAAATCGTTGTTTATGTGGCTTACTTAGAAATCGTTGGTATCTGTTTTTCTCCGAAGTGTATCCGCAAAACGAATGATTTGGCCAAGGATCATAAAATTATGGTATACGACCGCTTAGCGAGTGAAAGTCCTTTATGCAAATCAATGCGTAAAAAGATAGAAGTCGCCCGTTTCAGCGCGAAAAATTAATTTGCCTTTCCGTGACATTTGTCGAGGAAATAAAATAGGATAAATCGCCCACGGCGATCAAGCGAAACCTGTATTCAAAATTGTCAAATAACTCGCGAGTTTCATTATGAAATCGAATTTACATAAACTTATTATTGACTTACACGTATCCTTGATCTAATTTATAATTGTTTTTATTAAATAATATTTCCATGGTTTATGTAAATGCAAATGTGACAATAATTATTATTGTGCCTGCCTGCCCACGAAGAACGGGAACGCTGGAAAGCTCACTTCAATTTCGATTTAAGTCCAATTTTATTATAATTAATAAATTGATTTTTAATAAATAGCGATCCTTGTATGGCGATCATTCAGAGTAATAAAAAGATTTGCATAATTTTAGTGAAAACTTGCCCCGAAGAAAACAAACAAAGTTATAAAATTTAATTTAACTGATTAGTTTTAATTACGACCCACCTTTCTTAGCAAAAGCAGTGAATGACTAGATTTTAAAATAATTTTGTTACAAATTAACGATTTGCATAACAAAAATCGATTTGCTAGTAATAATACACCGGGTCACACAGTAATAAGACAGGAAATACAACGTGAGTAACCGACATTACTTTCTCACCAACTTAATGCCACAATTTTTTAGATTAAAAATTTATTTTTGTGTAAAATTGGAACCACAGGATACGAACGCATAAGTAAGTTCGCAACAAGGAGTTCTCTTATGAGCGTAGCAAACGAGAAAATTTCAATAAAATTTAATATGCACTAAAAGAAGTTTTTTAAATTTTTTATTGTTTTTTAATTGAATTTACAGTTTCTGCATATTAGAGACGAATAAATCAACATAAACAAGTATTAAAATAGTGTAGAATATCACTCCATCCCCCCCCCACACCATAGGATAATTTTTCCCTCCAAAGTCCAGATTTTTTAGTTTTCACTCTACAGTTTTGACAACTAACGATGAAATTAAAGCAAGGAGTTGGTACTAAACTTGATTAGCAGTCGAAAAATGCAGAGAACAGAAAGGCTATGGAAACACAGAAAAAAAATGGTTCATCATATTGATGAACAAATTCATAAATTCAATGATATTTTTCATAAATACCATGATTTTTTCATTAATACGATGAACTCTGTTCATCATGTTTCGAATGATTTAATTAAACAATCGGCATATTTCCGAATAATAATCCATGGTAAGTAATTCAAAAAGCTTTTCTTTGCATGAATTAAGCTTGAAAAAAATGATAGTTACAGAGACGGGGGGGGGGTCTCTACAGGAGGTAATGGAGTACCACCCAGCATCGGAAAACAACATTAAATGTACAAAATTATGCATCAACTTAATACTCGTAATACTACTTGAACTTTTTAGAATTTCTGACGGGTACTGGGGGGTATTCCATACCCCCCAGACCCCCCGGTCCCGACAGCCTGACAATTTTCGAACCTTTCTGATTAAAAAGCTTTTATATAAATTATGTCACTTTTTTTCCGGGAAATGATTACATATTGTGCTGAGAGGTAGTTCAAACATCCCCTCCCCTCCCCCGCCATTTTCTATTTTTTCACTTAATATTGTTTTATTTTCCAAGTTTGACTGCAGTCGGCTATTCCTAACTGGCTAAATCGAATCTTAAGGTGAAAGCGTAAATTTCCTGAGTGGATTTATATTGGATTTCATTTGGAATCTCACTCTGGAATATTTGTAGTGAAAACAAAATTCTTATTTCCTGTAATTTGGTGTAAGCAGGGCTGGGCAGTATTTGAAATACATTTTGTATTTTGTATTTCAACACATATTTTCAATGTATTTGTATTTTGTATTTCAAATACCCAAAACAAATGTATTTTGTACTTCAAAATACTGTACAAAATACAAAATACTTTAAAATTGATAACATCAAATAGACAGGGCCGTATTCAGTAACAGTAACGTAAACAAATTTTTGTTTGCGATTATTTTCATTCGACGATGTTACTGAATACGGCCCTGCCGTTGTATTGTATTGTTATTTGTTTTGTTCCCAACCAGGTAGTATTTGAAATGATGTATTTTGTATTTTGTATTTTAAATGCTATATTTTGTATTTGAAATACTGTATTTTGTATTTTAAATACTCGGAACAAAATGTATTTGTATTTTGTATTTCAAATACACAAAACAAATGTATTTTGTATTTTGTATTTCAAATACATATTTTCATGTATTTTGCCCACCCCTGGGTGTAAGCCTGCAAGATACGTCTTGTAGTGATCCAAAACCTCAATTGGATTTTTGATGTTTATTCATTAAATTTTATTTTTATTGTAAAAATTGAGGTTTTTTTTTAGAATTTTCTGGTTTTCCCGCCAACTAATTTGAATTGCAACACTTAGGTGGGGAAACCAGGCATAAGCACTTGAGACGAATTTTGTTTTCGAGTTTCAATTGCGATTAATTTTTGTGTTTTGATATCCGATTTTTGTACAAAGTTGAGATTTTTGAAATTTATAAATTGAAAATTAAAATTCAAGGAAATTAAATTAATACAGTCACAGATGGGCATGCTTATCTTTCCAATAATGTTCCCATTTTATATTTTTTGAAATTAATTTTAATTTGAAAAAGGAAAAAATCGAGAATCTCATTGCTCCCGTGCGTAATCTAGAAGTTTAGAATAATTTATTATTTTAAATTTCCGCCCAAATTAAAAGAGAAATTATGGTGCACAAATAAATAAAATAATTCTTTAACCCTCCATTAGCAGCATCAAAACTATGCTCTCCGTATTATTTTTGTTTTGTAAATTCCAATTTTTAAATTGAAACTCTACGAAGTATTTGAACCTAGAATTTAGTGATTACGCCAGCTTATTTAAAAAAAAACAATTTAATTACAGGTATAATTATTAAAATTAATAAACAAAAATGAAAAATGTTCGTCAAGAATAAGGGTCCCAGCGCTCATTAGGAAAAATTATGATCGTGTAAACAGCATTTTGGCAATATCAACACAGGGTTCCTGCTACATTTTTCAAAACAATGAATCTTTCCGATTCTTTCCGAGAAGGAAAAAAAAGGATTTTTTTGTTTTTTGATTTTTTTCAAGTTTCAGTATATCTACCAGTTTGCAGGTCTGCATGAATTTTTACAAATAAAAAATATTTAAAATAGCAGAACCGAATAATATGAATTCAGCTCAAGTTTATAATAAATTGCTGCCCAGTTCTAGATATTTTCGTAAATTTTGAGTCTGTGAAGGCAGTTGAACATATTTCGTTACGTCAATTTATTGTAAATGTTAATTTTGAGGTTGTAAATGCAAATTAAATTATTAAAAAATGACAACTGCTAAAACCGGGAGGCCTGAGGTATTACAGCCCCCCTCCAGTGTTAGACGACCAGGCGATTAAATGTTCAAAAATTATACAGAAGCATTATTGCTACTGTTACCAAGACGTGGAATCCGAACCACGGTGCGAATGATGTAAAAATGGTCCTGCGGTGTATCCGAACACCCACATAGCAAGTCCAACTTAATTAAATAGAGAAGAGGGGTCATTTACCCCTAAATGTACACCACGAAATTTGTAATTAACCAAAACGACATTATTTTCTCGCCGAATTACTAAAACAATGAGTAGAAAATCGGCAAGAAAAAAGCTCACCTGCTAATTAAATTCAACCATAACTTAAGAAAAAAAACCTAGAATAATTTTCGTGTAAATTCGTCCAGATGATACATTTTGGTTAACGAAAAACTGGTTTAAAAATAATACAACAAAATGAGATAGAAGATTTTAAATTATTTAAAATTCAACAAAATATAATCGAACCACTCCCAAATTTATGAAAATCATAACACATTTCTTAAGCAAAGGCACGCATTAATAAAATTTCGATGTTTGGGATGCGCCTTGTGCCGCCTCTACGGAATGAGGCCCGATGCTAGAAAAAATGTGAGATCATAATTCATATAATTTTTTATTATTTATTTTCGATTGAATTTCAAAGACCGTTCACGGGCGGCTTCATTCAAAACTAAACCCTAATATGTAGGTAAATAGCATACAAAATGCTTCGGCATTTTTTGGACTCGAGGAAACGGGTACATATTTATTTTTATAGGTTTATATTGAAGTTATTGTGTTGTTATATTAAAAATTGTTCCACATTATTTTTTTTTTATTCAAGTTCGCCGTCCCACTCTCTCGTTCGCCGCACAAAATTACGTGTCGAAAATTTTCTGCAACTCCAATATTATTTATTGATATTGTTTCTTACGCATATTGAAACGTAAATTTCGTTTCTGCAAGAAAAACAAAAGGATCGGATCCGAACAGAGCGGTATCCAGGCTCCTGGGGTCCGAGCCAAACGAAAGCGGATACAAATTTTTTAATCTGCGATTAAAAAGTAAAACTGGTTGAAAATTTGTACGAACCTTGAAAACTTATCTATCAAATTAATCAGTGAAATTTTTAAATTAAATTTGAATACAATTTGAGTGTAATTTTCGACCTGCGTGGGCGTGCGGTTCCGTATTGTTTAAACAATTAAATTTGTTTTTTAATTAAGGAGATGTGACAAAACTTTCGTGTGGTACTTAACGGCCGGTAATTACCGAGTAATTAACAAATTGAGTGCGGCTGTATGTACTAAAAATTTTAGTGTCTTGTTGAAACGAGAGGAATTTTGAAATGCAAATTTTCCTCAACCTTGGGTGCGGGAAAGTCGCAAAGTTTTAAAATCGACGCCGGCGACGTCTTCTTCTCGTCCACCCTCGAGAGGTTTGAGAATCGATAAGGAAAAAAATTGAAATTTTCCTACGTAATCGCATCACCGGGAACACAATATTATGCAAATCATCGTTTATTTAATTAACAATAACGACAAATTGTAAAAGAGTTTGACGTAGAAGTCAATTTATTTTTATTAGTGGTTTTAATTTGTTGAAAATCAACCAACTCAACGAGCTGCTTTTGAAATCCTTTTTTTATTAGATGTGTTAGCATATGTTTCGGAGTATCGTTAATTGCGTTAACGCTCTCCGTAATGGACGTTAATCAAAATTTTATCAAATTTAGATAATGTAAAATTTATGGGTCGTCGAACCCACACGTCGCGCGACGCCAAGAAAATTTCGAGGAGCTTTCGGACGCAACAGGTTTCATCCCTAAAATTATTCGCGACCAAGACGTCGTTTTCATTACGAATTTTTGTACGTGCCGTTTCGCCTTTTCTGCAATAACTCCACGTATTATTCTATACAAAGACCATTAAATATTTTACATTACTTTATGACTGGGGTAATTCTGTTCTTGTTCATTTTTAAGCGTTTTAAATTTATGTTTCCATCGAAATAAAGGCACCGATGTGGTGTTTAAAATTGTAACTTTCAAAACATGTCTGGGGAGCTTATATCAAATTTATGATTGAAGTGGCTGGCACAAAATAAAGAAAAAATGCAATTTTAACTGGCGAAGCCGCGTCTCCGTAGACCCATACCCGGTCTTCTTAAAATAAAGCGACCTATTGTTGTTACAAAATTATTTTAAAAATTTAGGTCAACTCTTGTTTTTAAAAAAGTCGCAAGGAGTCAAGGTTCGCAACGACGAACAGAATTCGGCAAATTTCTAATCTTTTTGTTGGGATGCATCCAGTTCGTATTTATAAACCAACAATGTGGTTCAATTTTTTCTTTTACATAATGCGGGTACTGGAAGCGAACAAATTACGAATTCGTCGAGCAAGAATTTGATTAACCCAATTAATGGGATTTTTCGAGTGCGCGCTTAAACAATGAAACAAATTTTCTGATGAAAAGGTCCTCAGAAAGTAAAATAAAATTTTATGAATAATAAAAAGATTTAAATTGGTTAAATTGAAGAGCAATTGCCGTGAGACTAATGGAGATTTTCATTGCTTCAATTGACGTAATTTACAAATAGAATGGGAGAGAAATATTATTACTGGAGTTCTCTTTATTTAGTATTTCCTTTTTCAGATAACCACGGCTCACTTGATAAATAATACTAATAAATAATATTTTAATAATGACGAGAACTTCCTATAGCCCAGGACGAAAACGAACAATGAGCTTTTCAATCGAAACAAAAAGTGCTTTCCAATTTACTAAAACGTATAAATTTTCAATTAAGGCAATTGTTTTCTTAAGACAATGATTCACGGAAAGGGTGAAAAAATCCAGATATTACCTCAAGCTCGCAGAGCTTTAATTTTTAAAAAACCATGAAAGTATAAAGTCTTTAATTCGGCATATTATTCATCGATAAATAGTTTAAGAATTTGCCAAAAAGAGAGAACCTTCGCAAAGCGAGTAATTTTATGTGCAAAAATTAAGCGATGGTTCGGGGTCACCCTTAAAAGATCGCCGAGTTGTTTTGTTTTCATGATAAATATACATTTCTAATATTTCACAGATACTAATTTTAGACAGAAATGTCTAAAGCGAACAGAAACTTTACGGTTGAATATTAAAAAATTGAAATTTGGGGGCCCGAGGAATAAATTAATCATATGAGCCTTCATCTATATGTCAATGACATTCCTAATACAACAAACAAGAGGGACTTTTTATTAGGAAACTCAACAACCCTGATCAATGGCAATCATGTAGTTAAAAATCAAAACTAAACAAGCGCATGGAATAATAAAAAAATAAAACAAAATTACTTTTCACTTTTTTTTATATTAATAACCCGAATGTTCTAATTTAACTAAAAAGAGTATTAATATATTCAAAGCGACCCAAGAGAATATTCCTAGACTCTGACCAGTCGTAAATATTTTATTGATTACTGAATGATTAGTCACAATTTAAGCTTCCTTTCCAGAGCAAAACTATCCATAGTAAATTTCTTTAAATCAACATATTAAGAAAAATTTGCATGACATAAATAATAATCAGAAATCAAATATTTTAATTCTTCCCAGCCTGTGCCTTCCGGAACACACAGAAAACATTATTGCAAATTTTAGATAAACTGATTTTTTCAAATTTAATTAAGGGCTTCTTTCTCCGACTCTTCCTGATTTTCCCCGATTTCCAAATTTCGTTTAACAATAAAAAATTCCCCGACTTTATCTGACGAAATTTGAAGACTGGGAGGTCTGAGGGGTATGGAATACCCTCCAGTAAAAGAAAACTTTTTCAGATTTCATCTGACAAAGTTTGTTATAATTAATTATAACGTCCTTGTGTTGTGCAAATATTCAATAATAGTAGAAATACTGTGATATGTACTGGAGGGTGTTCCACACCCCCCAGACCCCCCGGTTTACATTTTTGACTTTATATTTTTGACAATTAACTTTCAAATCAACGCAAGAAGTAGTAGTTATAGGTACTCAATATGTAATGGAAGCTGGGGAGCTCTAAGGTTACATTAATACAGTTACTCTCCTCTTTAACTGAAGGCAGATCCAGTTAATCATTTAGATACACTGTAAAATATCAGTGCAATTTTACTCGTGAAAATTGCCCACTTAAAAAGTGGAAATTTCCACTGTAAAATTCTAGGTTTAATTTTACCTCTGAAAATTATCCGGTTTATAAGAGTAAATTAAAAATGTAAAATTAGCCGGAAAATTTGAGAAATTTCCCCTAAAATTGGTGGCAAGAAAGTGGCCACCATTGGAAGGGGGAAATTTACCCGGGAATTTTTTACAGTGCAAAATCAGATTTATATGCAAATAAAAAGAACTTCTATCCTAGATAAGCAAATCGCAATAGTAGTGTGAAAATCTTTCCCCCCCCCTCCGGAACAATATTCGCGTTATCCGACTTTATGAAGGAAGATCTTAGAAGTCCTTAACTTCTCCGCCATTTCGCATCACCTCCGATTTCTTTGGAAAACTTAGATTTTCTATAATTAAATTTTAATAAAATTTTTAATTGAAAAATAGAAGTTTGAGCGACCGAAAAGAGTAGAGTAGTAAAACTACTTATAAGAGAGCTGACTCACTTTTTCAAAAATTTTTATTAGTATTTTTTTTTTCAAGTGAGCCAGCTCTCTTCTAGTTTTACCACAATAAACTTTAACTGATAAGTACTACTTCTACCCTTCTGGAGCTATTAGCATACTCTGATTAGGGGGGGGGGGGCAGTGCCGGATTAAACATTTGTGGGTCCCTAGGCAGCTAAATTTTTGGAGCCGTTTATAAAATTATTACTGACATAATTTAATAATAACCAACTAATTTTAAAACCTAAAGCAATGTTTATTCAATTAATTCACTAAAACTTATTCATTTACACAAAAAATCAATAAATTAATTAATATTTTTATATTTTCTAGATATGAAGAAATGAAATTTATAATTAAAACAAATTTTTTTCCATTTTCACGGGGCCCCTTTAAGGGGCCTTTTCTGCATTATGGGTAATGCGGCACTGGGGGGGGGGGGAGTTGATTCCAAAACCACATGCAATTTATTTTGTAATATGAAATAAATAATCACAAGAAACCGCATTTTTCGATTACTCTTGAATCTCGTTCGTTGCCAATTCGTTGCAAAAAAAAGATGATAGTAGGGACCGGGGGGTCTGGAATGCCCCCCAGTGCCTTTTTGTACACCATTTAAGAATTATACAAAAAATTACTGATGCCGCTTTAGTTTGTTTTGCAATAACTTACGACTTTGACGTAGAAATAGGACATAACGTTTAAGAGATGTGTTGGTAGGGGGGGGGGAGTATTCCAGACCCTGAGTCGGCACATTTTTCAATTTATGCTGAAAGCGAACGCGAATATCAGAAGCCATTATGACACTTTAACATTTCTTGTTAAAGTTAAATCTGAGAAAATTCGAAGAAATCCCAGAAAATCGTCGAGTTTTCTTTTTCCTCCTCTACGTTTTCGAATGATAATCATATGGCAATTCAAGAGAAAATCCGAGAAAACACCTGGCAAATAAAAATCTGGTATAAAAACACTATATTGCGAACTTCATTATACCACTTTAATCTAATTTTATTAATGCCAACATGTACGGAGGGGGGGGAATATACCAACTTAAAGTTGTTAACAAGTAGGCAATAAATTATAGAAAGTAACAGATAGTCTAGTAAAAAGTCGAAAAAAGGGGGTCTAGCTGGCAAATTTCTGTGGCAAAGGATTGAAAACTGATTCCTATGTACTTTTGGTCGTAGAATCCGAATTTGAGATTTGAAAATAAAATTTCTTATTGAAAAAACGTAGCCAAATCACGTTTTTTTGCAAAAAAACTCAAAATTTTAGGCAACCTATTGATTTTTCGAAAAAATACAATGTATCATCAAAAAAAGTAGATAAAATTTCCTACAAAATGACTTTTTGGTTGACTTCCTATGATAAAAATTAAAGCCGCAGGCGCCATTCGCGTTTCTGGCGTTTCTGGTTTCATTTGGCGTTTTTGGTGGTTTTTCGAAAAATTCAAATTTTTTGATTTCTCGAGTGAAATAAAGGTTTCCATGCCGACGGTAAAGAGTAAAAATATAGCTTCTGGTCAGCATGGAGTTTGAATTTTTTCAAATTTTCAAAAAAAATTCGAATTTTTCGAAAAACCGACCAAAAAACTTTTTGATTCATTTTTTCGAAAAATAGGAGGATGCAGTTTACGTATCGAAGAGATTTCAATGCTCAATTCTTAATTTTAATTATTTTCTCCCCAATTACTTTCGAGCTAAACTATAATCAAGTCTTCAGAATACAAAAATTCATTTCCAGTTTATTTCTAAAATAATTACAGGAACAATGGCAATCTTTACTTTACTTTTGTTATATTCTGGGATTTCCCCGATTTCTATTTGCGACTTTCAATTGTTGAGCTACTGTAATTTGACAACGAAGGGAATTACTATTATCGATGACAAATTACCAAATGGCTGACGCCAACGTCGTTTAAGAATTTCGCAATTAGCATTATTATGAAATAAAGCAAAACCTTAAAATTGGCATTTCATCTAAAAGTTGTTTACACCAAACCGATGTAAAGATATAATAACTTTTTAAGTTTTGTTAATTTAAATAATCCACCGGTTCCAAAATTTTCAGTTTGGAGTGGTCAGGATCTCGTCCCGATCTTTGGTCCGCTCATTGGTTTGAGCTACCCCATAATCAGATTTCTCTTAAATTGAGCGAGTGTTGAGTTTGGCCTAGATAAACGGTAGGACATCCATCACGGTTAAGCTAGAAAATACCCTAGGATAAATTTTTGTTGCACGCGTCGGTATATAAGTCAAGTGTCGTAATAAATAAGTGAAAAATTCATTTTATGTGTAAATCTCATTAGCGTTAAGTAATTCAATTTGATTCTAATTGCAGATTGTAAAAGACCATTATAATTATTTGCGGCCAACTTTGATTTTTAAATTTCAAATGCCAAATTTTTGGCTCACTATACCGTCTTGAAATTCCGTTTGACCAAAAATTCAAAGCTGAGTTTTAGTTTAAAATAGATTATCTCGTTAATTTGTGTTTAATTAATGTTACGACACTATTTTTATCCTTGTTGGTTACATTGTTGACTGCATTTTTCGTTTTCCTTTTATTTTGCTGTAAGAACGCAATCGAAGTTTATTTTCGACCGTTTTGAAGTTCTCAATTATTGTGTAAGACGTACGTTCGCTATGACTCATTTACATATCCCAATGCACGTATTTTATCCGAGATTCATTATTATTGTCTGACCTGTGGTTTTGCCAAAGCTCGACAATCCGACACAAAAATTAAAACTAATGTTATGCACATGGTTGCGCTTTTCTCAACTCCAGACAATGTAATTTATTTTAATTTTCTCGTGCTATTTCAATTAAATGTTCGATAATAACAAATTAATTTTATTGTGCATTATAATAATGCGATTGCTTTTACGGGAAGACGGGGAAAAAATATTTAAACTATCTCGCGTGCCAAATAATGTAAGTCGGGATCGATAAGTATTTTCTAAAATTGTTTTCTATGTCAATTGTGCGGTCGGTTAAAAATAGATGCAATTAACTCTCCTTTCCTCGACATGTCGATGGTAATTTTATTGCCGTTAATAAACATCATTTATCAGAAGTTAACAATTGAGGATATCAAACATTTTTAATATTCATAACAGTTTCTTCTTCAAAATCGTAAATGTCAGGAATAAGTCGGAGAGAAAGGCTTGGCGCTCGTCCTGAAGAGTTTCTCCAATATTCATTCGGCCATTGTTTGCGCATTTTAGCACCGCACTTATATTATTTATATTAGAAAATTTATTGTTCATTGTAATTTTAATAAAGTACGCGTACGTGGCCATGCATTATTTGACCGATTAAAGCAACTAATGAACAACGTGCGTTGCTTTAAACCGTTCGGACGCCCAATAACCCCGAAAAAAAAGTGGAGAAACACAAAGAAATCAAACGAATTAAGTTTGTTAAAAAATCTGACTGCTTGATGAGCGATGATGATTCAGAAATTTAGCTGGTTTACTAATTTGATACTACATACACAAAGTTGGTAGAAAGCCGGGAAAAGAGCGCGAGTTGAAACAGGAAGAAAAAGATGAACGAATGCACGTAGAAAAATAAATACAAATACTAAATTACTAAATATTTTTCCACTTCACTTTATTAAATCTGTCGCTTCCAATTTAAAGCAATTTGTATATTGTTGAATGTGATGTTCTATTAACACCATTTTATATGTATTTTATCTCTACGCCATTAAGTGTCTCACATTTAGAAAATTATTCATAATTTAAACAATAAGGATGTGAAGATGTCACGTAGGGGGCTTTTGTGCGTTAAAAAAGTTCTATTTTAGTCTTTTATTACTTACTATTTGAACTACACGTAGTCAAATGCAAATGATATCCTTAAAAACAAAATGTTTTGAAAAAATAATTTAATTAACTTCTTGTAGTTTGACGTCAGAGACCAATTTACTTAATTAACTTTTTCACAATATGTAAGAGCACAAAAGAAACTTACCATTTAATGGATTAGCATCTAAGGGGGGCGGACTATCGTCTTCGCTCTTGGAATATTGTAAAATATTGGAAGGAAAGTTTATCTGAAACAGAAAGGAATAAAATAATAAAAAGTGGCCGCATAAAACGCAAAAACGACGTATTAATTTGAATATCTCGAATCGCTTTTGAATTTAATTAAATAGATTTGCCATTATCACAACTTCCGCCTGATTTATTAGCCTAAACAATAAGATTTCAAAACGAATGTTAAGATTCATTTTATGGGGCCGTATTTTTAAAACTGGACGTTTTTCACTCATTCATTACAACTTAATGTTCTTGTTGCATGATAAAAATTAATATAATTAACGCCCAACCAGAAAAAAGCAGGAATTCTCCAAATGTGGAATAAAATACTGCACAAAACGAACCAACGCCGAAATTATTATTATTTCCTATTTTGTTTATTACTATAAACAAAGTGTGACCGGCGAATTCCTTTTTTTTAAATCCAACTTGCATTAGTATTATCCAAAGATAAAAATAACGTGCCGAGGCACGCGCTTCCGTTTCACTAAAAAAGCCTTAAAATTTTATTCTTTTCACGAAGTCGAATTTTTTGGTAAAGATTAATAAATTATAGAGAACTGTAAAATTGGACACAAAAATTTGGTTTTTAGGTTGGGTTAAGCAAGGGCACTGACCCTACCACGATAATGTATTCCAGGGCTCGCAAAAATTCTAACTTTCTTCTCGGTTGCTGTTTTATCAATTAGGTAAAACAATCGTATCCGTCGTTCCAGAATTTCCAGCTGAAACTTCTCGGACATTCGCAACTACTGTCCAAGCCAAGTCGTACAATATGGTCTAATACTCCAAATCGCTCAGAATAACCGAAACATCCAAGCCAAAAAATTCGCTAGCATTATTTGCCGAAAATAACTTCTAGTTGTATTAGGTAATTCTTCCCTGAAAACCTTGGTGGTTTGCCATTGATCTCCGAGGAGAGACGATTTTTTTAATCGTCTTCTGGCTTGAAGAACTATTTTTATTTATTTATTTAAAAACATATTAACTGAAATCCTGAGTTTATTTTGTTTTTCCAATTTTTATTATCGTCAAGAATCATCAAACCGGGTTCGGGAAAACAACTTTGTTTTGTTAATGATAAACACAAAATTTCCATAATAAATTTTTCAACAAAAATTCACCGAATCTTCTAGTTTTTCTCTGATTAAAACTGAAAATTTTCCCAGACTTGACGAGATTTGCTAAATTTCAAAAATTGTAAATTTTAATATTATTTCTATTCTAGAGGAATGCGAGGGAATCCTGTAATATGTACTGGAGGGTGTTCCACACCCCCCAGACCCCCCGGTTTGGTATTTACCACTTTATATTTTTAACAATTAACTTTAAAACAACGCAACGAGTTGGCATTATATTCGATGTGTAACGGGAGGGAAGGAGGGTGCAGATTACAGAAATCTCATTGTTTTTTACCCTCTTAATCTTCCAATTCGTTCCAATTCGACAACGAAAGGTATCAAATATTCAAAGTAACCTAAGAGGTTGCCCCCTAGACTTTCTAAAGTCGTAAAAAATGTCTCCGGTTAAAACCGAAAATTTTTCCGAATTTTCGAGCTTTGATAAATTTCAAAAATCGTAAATTTTAATATTTTTTTTTATTTTCGGGTATTCAGAGTGGGAGGGAATCCTCGGTTATGTACTGGAGGGTGTTCCACACCCCCCAGATCCCCGGGTTTCTGTTTACCACTTTATATTTTTAACAATTCAGTTGCAAACAACGCAACAAGTTGTCGTTATATTCGATGTGTAACGGCGAGAAGGGGGGTGCAGATTACAGAAATCTCATTGATTTTCATCCTCACCGAAAAGTGAACTTTAAACCTTAAATCTTCCAATTTGTTCCAATTCTTAAAACCGAAAATTTTTCCGAATTTTCGAGCTTTGTATATTTCAAAAATTGTAAATTTTAATATTTTTTTTATTTTCGGGTATTCAGAGTGGGAGGGAATCCTCTGTTATGTAACACTGGAGGGTGTTCCACACCCCCCAGACCCCCCGGTTTCTGTTTAGCACTTTATATTTTTAACAATTGCAAACAACGCAATGAGTTGTCGTTATATTCGATGTGTAACGGCGAGAAGGGGGGTGCAGATTACAGAAATCTCATTGATTTTCATCCTCACAGAAAAGTGAACTTTAAACCTTAAATCTTCCACTTTGTTCCAATTCTTAAAACCGAAAATTTTTCCGAATTTTCGAGCTTTGATAAATTTCAAAAATCGTAAATTGTAATATTTTTTTTATTTTTGTGTATTCAGGGTGGGAAGGAATCCTCGGTTATGTACACCCCCCCGACCCCCCGGTTTCTGTTTAGCACTTGATATTTTTTACAATTGCAAACAACGCAACTAGTTGTCGCTATATTCGATGTGTAACGGGGGGAAGGGGGTGCAGATTACAGAAATCTCATTGCTTTTTACCCTCTTAATCTTCCAATTTGGCAACGAAAAGTATCAAATATTCAAAGTAACCTAAGAGGTTGCCCCCTCGACTAAAAACGTCGTAAAAATTTAATAGACCCCTGCAAGATTAACCACAATGTAAGCATCCTGCCCGTAAAACGTCCGAGTAATATTTCTTCAAATCAACATAAAATGTAAGTTAGCTTAACATACACAATAACGAGAAACAGCATCTTTTAATTGCCCCCCCCCCCGAATTATATTATACAGAAATACAAATATGTGCATTCAGCTTTTAATTAAACATATTATTAGAAACTAGCGCTTGATACTAAAACCCCGGCTAAACACTAGAAGACATTTATCGATATAGTTTGGTTTTTATCGTAAATAGTAACAAAATACAAACAAAATTTCACCCTTCCTGTGCCCCTCCACCCCGCCTTCCCCGGTCTCTATTGTTCTTCTTTTCCACATCTTTTGATTATTAGCCTTCTTCATGCCTGAAGAAAGTCTATTGCAAGAAAGCCATTTAAGATATCAAAATAATCTGAAAGAGGTGATTAAGTCGCAGTCTTAAGCTACCTGGTAGACTTTCTAGCTTTCTTGAAACTGTCGCCGTGCTACGGAGGTCATGTCAAGTCTTTGATCCTTCTGGGTTAATGATTGCCATCATCAACAATGAAGCAAAACCAACAGTGAGGTATCTTTGATAAGGTTTAGCACCTTTGGTTCCAAGTGTTAACCTGGCACAGTAGCGATAACGCAGGACTTAAAAAATTGTTCAGCAGTACATCGGCCAACTGGGAAGCGGGTATTTCGAATTAACTGCACGGGTAGTGGTTCAATGCCCACTTTGTACTGAAGCTCTAGGCTTATTGTACCCCGTTTTCCCTTAAGATGTTAAGGAAAGTTATTAGTATTTCGATCCACAATTTGATGTTCACCAGAGGGCTGAGCTAAGAAATTCTGCCGAAATTTCCAAAATTTCCGCTCATAACTCAACTAGCGATCACACCAAGCCACCACTACGGTCTTGGGAAGCGGGTAACCGCGGATCAAATCCGAATATACTGCGTGATTTAAAAAAAACTCAAGATAGACCTGTGGGCTTCCCTCAGAAGGCAATGGCAAACCACAGAGGTAATTTGCCAAAAAAAGCATAGGTCAAAAAATTACAGGTGGGGATGGGCTTCTTGAGCAGAAGAAGGCTTTACATCCAATGATGGATGATATTGATGATGATCAATTTGAGTGAATAAGGGTTTCAGCAATTCCGATTAAGGTGGTATTGCAAATAAATTAAAAGAAAATTGTGATGTTGGAATCCGGGGGGTCTGGGGGGTAAACCTAAGCTTTATTATACTACTTTAGTTTTGTTTTGAAATGCTGGTATATTTTGGGGGAACTCCACACCTCCGAATTATATTGTTCACTGTTACCCAATATAATTCAAAGTGTAGTATTGGTTTCCGAAGAAACTGCCAAATCCTGGGTATTTGTTTCTTTTAAAACTATAGTCTTACTGATTGATGTCTTGATGATTGATCGAAGATGAATTAAAAATGTCTTCAAGTAAGTATATAAGAGTTCCAGCGATGTCCGTTTCAAAGTGACATGCAAATCAATTTTGAAAGGAAATCTAGAGACCGGGGGGTCTGGGGGGTATGGAATACCCCCCAGTCTCTTTAAGATGAAAGATGTAACTTCATTTAAAACTTTTTCAACTAATAAGTATGAGGAATCTGGGATAACCATTTCGGGTAAAATAAAAACTCATCTGCAAAGTACTGCTTGCGAAGTAGTAAGAATAATTTTATATTGCATTAATCTAAGTTAAGCCCTTCGGAAACGTTGAGCCGTTCCAATCCTGGTCTCATGTATCAGCCAGAAGCCTCTACTGATTACGTCGCTTACCAGATGGTGGTCGTTACATTTATTCTGGTCAGGGTATGAGGCTTAGTAGGACCGCACGACTCGGCCCGCGGCCTCGATACTTAATGGATAATGCAATTGCATTGGAATGATAGAAAAAATAAGCCGTAAACCTTCGGATAGGATGCAGTCCTTAGTTTAGTTGATTTGAAAAGTGTGAAATGTGGCGTTTATGGAGAAAATTGGATGTAAGGTAGTCGATCGCGCGCGAGTTATTTGTATAAAATTGAAATTTTAAATAGAAATTAAATAAAGCCAAGCGATAAATAAGTTAAATAATGCATGCAAATACAAAATGTGAACTGTTTTTCACATAATCATAAATCTTGCTTCTAAACAAAGCGGAACGTGAACTACTGGTTATCCATTAGTATCGTCCTACGGCATCGTTAAAAATGTTGTAATGGATGTAACAACATTAGCGAGCAATCATAATAGCAATAAATATGAAAAAATATAATACAATTTCGTGTATGCTTAACCGTTGGGAGAGCAATGTGAAAAAATGCAGAAACAAATGTAAATTGTTTCTATTAACAACAATAAAAATTAAATTAACAAAAAAACAACGATATGTTTTGTCGTGCAATTAATATAACAACAATTTAGAACGGGTTAACATACTGTACAATAATGATGCCTTGTGCGAAGCATAAAATTTATTAAAATTAATGTACAATAACCTCATAAAATAATCGAGAAATCCGTAAGCTAACCCGAATTATGCGAGAAAAACAAAACAATAGCAAAACACATAGTCATCAAAAAATTAGAATGAGGAAGGCGAGAAATTTAAATTTTGTGTGAAAAGTATAAATTAAATTGTTATTCAAGCCGAGTTCCCATGTTTAAAATTTCAAATTTAAGCAAGTTCATCGTTATTACGTTTAATTTTAACTTTACCATAATTTCCACTGTGTAGCTAGAAATTTTAAGACTTTATAATTAACAAAATATAATTACTGCACTTATGAATAGAAAAAATAGCGAAAATATGATCCAATTCTCAAGACGTGCACACACACATATCTATACCTAGCGACGAGTACCCAACAATTTTTTTTTTTTTTTAATAAACAAAAAATAACAGTTGTAAATAATTACACTTCATGGGCCGGTGCCTTAATAAATGGTAATTAACGAGAGAAAAAAACTTACCCTAAGATTGTTGTGGTTCGAGCTTAATTTATGTTCTACCATTTTAAATTCGGATTTTGATTTTGCCGCTTCGAATTCCAACTGGGCCGTGGTCATGTTGAATCCTCCATTCGTATAATGGGGCGCACTTTTCTTCCTCTTCGTGTCCAAATCCAACGGACCTTTTTGAGAATTATGATTTATTTGAGGTATACTTGGACTAGCTGCTTGAGTTATAGTTACGTTAGGTAATAATGAGGTATTATATTTGGGAGTTTCGTTGCCTTTTGGCGACAGGGGTGTGCTGGGAGGTGTTGGTGGTTGTGAGGGTGGACTGGGTACTAATTTTGGGGGCCCTAAATTTAGATTTTCTAAGATTTTACCTGAAACAAAAACAAACGATAAGTTTCCTCCTCGCGCTCGCATCATTTGTCAATGTTCAAACCAAATTTTTCCAACAACGCGAAGAGATAAAAGATAAAGTTGGTGATTAATTCACGAAATAAGGTTTGAACATATGACGAAAAAAAAAGATTTAATATTAATGTTTCATGTGAACAAAGGCCACAACAAAGTTGGATATGTTAAAGAGGTATCATTAACTGCCCTGCTAACCAAATGCTACTTACGCTCGAGTAACCGTAAAAAAAATTAATACTAAAAAATGTAACTTTCACAATTTTGAATTTCAGTCCTTGCAATTTCGATGCAAATTTTATACCAACACTATAATACCAGTTTAAATGGTCGTGGAATGACATGTTTATAAAGAAACCAGGAAAAAAACAACTCGCGCATATACAACAGCACATTCAATTGTTACGATATTTAAAAATACCAAAACATATAATTTCATATTCATAATGTTCCCAAGTACAATACAATAATAATAATTCTGCATAATCCTAAATTATAATTCTTATTTAAGAGACAAAAGATAAAAAAGGGTTAAATGTGAAATATAAATAAAAAATTGAAATTGATTTAAATTTCCCGCGCCCAGACTGCATAACACACCGGGTGGTCAAGCCGAATCAAGAACCACCCGTTGTCTCCAAAAAAATTTCAATTTTTGACCATATTAATCACCTTGTCATTTTCTATTATTTAAAATAAGAAACAATAGATGGTTTATAAATAAATTCTTTTGTTTTCCTTTTAATTCTTTTGTATTTTTGATTTTTGAATTTTCCGTTGTTCAAATTGAAAACCGCAACTATACCTACTAACGTACGATCGAAAACGAAATTTTACAAAATTTACCTCCTAAATGTAAATTTTAAATTTGTTACTCTGCCACGAAAACGACAATTTTACAAATTTTGTAGGAATTTATTTAAATATTAAAAGTTTTGGAATGCATTTTTACATAACAAATGTGAAATGCTACTACTTTCTATTCAAATTTTTCATGTTAAAGAAGATTCCTGGTTCGGGCCATTTTATTTATTTGCCGTAAAAAGATAAAAATTAATTTATTGATATTGTAATTAATCAATCGCCACAGGTAAACGTTAAAATCCGCGTGATCAAATGTCAGCTTCAGAAGGAACAATTTCTATTAATTTTAATAATTCCGAGTCATCGTTCGATAATCGATTTTTTTAAATTTGATTTTTAATTTAATAATTTTAAGTAGGTAAATTTATCTCCTCGAAAAATAGTAGGTATATTTCCGTGGTTCCAAGCCCACGTTAAACTGTAGATCAACTTGCAGAAAACCGCTTTCTTTAAAAATTATTCAGATTCACTGTAACAATGTCTAAACATTTAATTTCGTTTTCCGCTATTAGGGGATTCCCCATTTTCCTATATTTTCGAAGATGGGCTTGATGAGCCGTCGGGATCAAATTTTTTTTTAAATAAAATAAAATAAAAATCATTTTCCTTAGCCGAACGTTTTAATTTCACTCATTTTTGCTGAAAAACAAAAAATTTCCCGGTTTTCTCTGACGAAGGTATTCTTCTGCAGGTATTTTAGAAGAGTAGGAATTTTATTATATGCACTGGAGGGTGTTCCACACCCCCCAGACCCCCCGGTTTACACGTGAGCAGGAAGGCAATTAAATAAATATGTTTCTCCAAATTTTAATTTTCTCTAGCAGAAGGTTTAAATTTCCTTCACTTTCGCTTAAAAATTCAAATTTTCCGGTGTTTTTCCCGACAAAATTTGTATAATTATAAATTGCCCGTCTGCTTCAAGCACTACAGAAGAGTAAAAATCCAGTGATATGTACTGGAGGGTGTTCCACACCCCCCAGACCCCCCGGTTTACATTTTTGATTTTATATTTGTATCTTTTTATTTAATTAACTGTAAAAATTGCAAATTACAATTATTTCTTTAAAAATCATTCAGATTCACTGAAGCAATTTTTAAACATCCAACTCCGTTTTCGGCTACTGGGGGATTCCCCGTGTTCCTATATTTTCAAAGTAGCACAGAAAGTTGCTGTTACACTCTGTGAGACTATGGCAAATAAATAAATGATTTTGCAAGTTTTAATTTTCTCTAGCCGAAGATTTAAATTTCCCTCACTTCCGCATAAAAATTTTAATTTCCCGGTTTCTCCTTTCGCTTAAAAATTCAAAATTCCCGGTGTTTTTCCCGACAAATTTTGTATAGTAATTACAAATTCCCCGTCTTCTTCAAGCACTACAGAAGTGTGAAAATTCAATGATATGTACTGGAAGGTGTTCCACACCCCCCAGACCCCCCGGTTTACATTTTTGATTTTATATTTGTATCTTTTTATTTAATTAACTGTAAAAATTGCAAATTACAATTATTTCTTTAAAAATCATTCAGATTCACTGAAGCAACTTTTAAACATCCAACTCCGTTTCCGGCTACTGGGGGATTCCCCGTTATCCTATATTGTCAAAGTACCACAGAAAGTTGCTGTTACACTCGGGGAGACTAAGGCAAATAAATAAATGTTTTTCCAAATTTTAATTTTCTTTAACCAAAGATTTACATTTCCCTCACTTCCGCTTAAAAATTTTAATTTCCCGGTTTCTCCTGATGAAATTTGTTAAATTAGAAACTCCCTGTCTTCTTCAGGAATTCCAGAAGAGTGGAATTCCTGTGATATGTACTGGAGGGTGTTCCACACCCCCCAGTCTCCAGATCTGACGTTATATTTTGTAACAATTGACTTTCCAAGTAGAGCAAAAAGTTGCTGCTACACTCAGAGAGCAGTTGAAAATATTGCAAATTGATTCCCCGATTCCCTTAGCAATGGATAATTTAGGTAATAAAATTCTTCAAGTTTAAAGAGTCTAATGGATGTTTAGTCAAAGAGACAAAATTCGAAAAAATGGCTGCTTTAGAGACCGGGTTCGGGAATCCCCCAGCAATTGGAAATGTTTAAAAACTATCCTAGCAAAACCGCTTCCTAGAAATCCAAAATTCCTCTGATTCTGATCGTTACTGATATCCCCCCACCCTGTAATAGATAAATTAAGTAGTGAAACAAAGATTTTATTAGTAAAAATAGTCAGGATAATGAGAAACATTATCTTTTGATCCCCCCCCCCCCTTAAGCCTACCAGTTCTGTACGTCTTCTTCTTCTGTTCTTATTGACTTAATAAAATGATTCCCAGCGATATCATAGAATTAACAGCAATCATGCAAATACAGTTTGAAAATCTTATAAATTTTAAATACTGGGGGTCCGGCGGGGGAATATGAATACCCCTCAGTAACCAATAAATCATTTTGAGCAAAAGCAATAAACAAATTAGAACAAAATTACAGTTTTGAACTCGGGAGGATTATAAAGACATTTATGCTCGATATAGTATACCCCACAAACCTCCCGGATGTTGTTGCAAGTGAAATTCAAGTATCAGAAAAGGTTGAAACAAGACTCGATGAATAGTTAGGGCAAATAAGAAACTAGCATGAGCTTTGAACCCAGAACATTGGAGAAAACTTCAAATGCAATTTAAAAATATTATTGTTGTAAATACCGGGGGCTTGGGAGGTACGGAATACACCCCAATACCGGACGGCAACATTATGTTTTAAAATTAATAACCCATGTCCCCCTATCTATATTTTTTACTTTACATAGTTAGTTACTAAGCAAAATTCATAATAACGCAAAAAATTGACGCTAAACACCCCCCACCTTCCCCCCGTAGCGTAAAGGAATAAATAAAATAATTCGTATTTAGATAAGAATAACAACATAACAAAACCATTTATATGATTGTCTTCTCCGAATAACCTGGCTGTTAAACTTGAAGATATTATGGAATATACAATGTAGAACCAGCATTATACTACATTACGACTTCCATAATTTTGTTTTAATGTTAAGGTGTAAATAATATAATCGCATAGAGCTCAACATAAAATATTGTAATTATGCAAAGCAGTAATAATAAAACGCAATCAGACAAATTAATATGAAAAACGTCGGTTGTAGGAACCGGGGGGTCTGGGGGGTATGGAATACCCCCCAGTACCTGGATACAACATCGTACAAAAGCTTAGCGGGTGAGAAATACTAATAAGTACTTCTACTATTGCAATAATAAAATATTCAAATATTTAGATTTTTCCAATGAAACCGCTCCCCCATTTTAAATCTTTAATTAGAATCTAGTAATAATTCACAATATTTTCCACATGATATACTTTGACTATATTATATCAATATATTATACGTTGGATACTTGGATATAATTTAAGATATGTAGCCCTACCTATAAGATTATTTTTATAATTTTTGAAAAACCCCCTAGTAGTGTCCAGGAGAGAAATAAAAAGTGGTAATTTTAGGGAATATGAAACGGGAATTGTGTGGTGAATGGCCTAAGTACAGAAAAATTGTATTAGGTTATAAGAAACGGAAGCGTGTTGTTACATTATAATTAAAAAATATAATTGTTCATAAATATGTTATAACTTTTTTGTACATCTGCACTTAAAAGAGCATGAAATATTAAAATCATGAATATAATAACAAAAATACATTAACATAATACATAAAGTTTACTTAATAGATGCTTAGAATGTTTGATCAAAAGTAATGGCGAGAGATAAAGTTTTTTTCTCAATTCGACTCGGTTCTGAAAGCAATTTTTTGGTTTAGTCCGATTAAGATCTAGAATTATGATAAATTGAAAATGTACATTCCAAAATAATAAATACCCACTCGATCTGGCTGAATTTTTATAGGATTTACTAATTACCCGAGTGTAAACATTTCTAAATTAATCTTTTCACCACGAAAGGAAACATTAATCTTTAACAAATTTTAAATAACTACGTGACTTGGACAATGGAACAAAATTTGAATTTACGATTTTAGAAAAACTTGTACATCTTACGTCATCTAATGATAGGATAATTACCTATAATTATAACTGAATTCAGAAAGCTTCATAAATTTGCATTTTATTAAAATTACAATTCTCACTACTTTATAATTATAATTTTGATAACAAGTGTCGAAAAAAATTACATGAATTAAGCAGAAAAAATGGTTGATAATTTTGTGTAATTTTTGCTTATAATAAATCAAACGGTAAGCAGTGATTATCGCATTTTATGGTTTCTCACCACTCACTTTTTGCTTTATTAAAATTGGAAATTTTATCAAGTCTTCAACTAAACCGGAAAATTCAACCATCGACCGTGTACAACAATTAGACACACGATTTATATGGTCTTAATTCGCCGTACGTCTCAATTTTCAAAAAAATACGCGCCGGCCGAACCACCATCTAGCGCTCAAAATCGGAACTTCGCTTTTAAAATTAACAATAATATTATTATGTTTGTCGTTCACTCGAGTATGCAAATGCGTGACGGAAGTTTTAGCAACCCTAAAATTAATTTTTGCACGAGGGAAGCGAAAATAACTGCCGGTTAGATCATTTTCCGTTATTCTGTTTAGGGAAAAAAGGTAATTACATGATTGTCTAAATATGCCGGTGCACCGTCCTGCCTTAATTTCGAGTTTGGCGAAAAATTTGTATTCTATTATAGAAAAAAGACAAGATTTAGAGAGTACAACATAACCTATAATTATTAGTATTATAATTTTTTAACCGTTATTACTACACCTCCGGCAAATTTAATATTAAAATGTAATTTATTGCTTCAGATTTCGAATTAATGTTAAAATATTATAAGCGGCTCTAAATTGTTGATTGGAAATTTTTGAATGTTGTCGATTATAACTTATGGTTATGTTTTCAACAAAGTCCATTAAAAAATAGCTGAAATAAGTAAGTGGAAGTTGTAACTTATAATTAAAAGTCAATTAAATGATTACAAAGCTGGCTTTAGGTAGCTATTTTTAAATTTAAATTTATTTACGATATTGGATGTTATCGCATGTAAATACATTTTATTAAAATGTGACCGACCTTTTCGGTGGCCACATAAATTTTAAGTTATCAAAAATTAATTAAGTTAACCAAAATCATTGTGAAAAATTTTTGAGTTGACTGCTGGAATTTCAATTTATAAAACTAGTTGGGTTTGCATACAAATGGAATGTGTAGGTATTTGTCAAGCTAAGTAATGGACGAATGGGTTGTAATAGACTGAGTATTGATAGATGACATTTGTCTGATAGGATGCAAGTATTCGAATACATACCAAGATGAAGGTGAAAAAAACGTGATATGTTATGAGACAATCAATAATTAATATTGCTAAGGCCAACTCCAATGCAATATTTCATTTTTTATGTTAATGAAATGTTATAAATGGAAAATATAAAAATTATTGATTGCCAGATGGCTAATCCGCAAACTCCCATCGGGAGTAAAACAAACTTGATTGTACGCCCGCTACCAATTTTTATCCACATTATAATAATATATCTAAATGCAATCAATCCCCGACTGACTAACCGACTAGTTAAGATTTTGGACTTTGAAAATTTGCAATACCTTCTGTATGCTGGGGGGTATTCCATACCCCCCAGACCCCCCGGATTAACAGCTAAATTACAACGTCAAGATATCTCTTCATTACGAACACCCGAAGGTGATTCCTAAGGTGTACGTGTTTTTTTCATCAAGACAAATATATTTCATTCCAACACGAACCTCGTTAATCCATTCATGGGCAAGAATTTAAAAGAAAAGCCCCCAAAACAGTTAACTTCTAGAGAGGCAGGTGTCTTTACTTTAGCAAACGTTAATTATTATGCTTACGTTGACCTAATTTTAGAGTTTTTCCCTTTACAAATTATTGCTGATGTACTGGGGGGTATTCCCCCAGACCCAGGTTTCAATCTAATTCTGATTACGTTTATTACATAGACACTTTTCAAAACAAGCACAGAGCGGAGGGGGTCATCAGTTTTAAGAAAAAATTATAATTTTGGCGTTGCTGAACAAATCCCTAAAGTCAATGTTTTATTTCATAAATATAATGAATGTTGTTCATTGTCGCAATTATGTATGATGATTATTTCATTAAACACTCTTTTCAGTGAACGAATGCATCAAGTCGATATTTTACTCTCAAAAGCAAATAAGATCATTTATCCGTAAGTGTCAAATTATTCGATGCGATGACTTAATGTTACATTAATACACACGGGACTTAATATACTCATACGAATTTAATTTGCTTCCCATCTGTCCGTTCGATATTCCACATATTGCAGAACATATTACAGTTTTATTTTAAGTAATTAGTAAGTCAATCAGGCAAACTTAAATGATAATAAGTAGTTTTTTCTTATAATTTTTCCTTGAAATACAATTACTGGAATACGGGGGTCTTCCCCCCACCCAACTCAACGGTTTCAAATACCGAAGATCTGTGGGTATCTTCTGTGATCACGTTTATTATATAGATATTCCCTTTGAAAGTAGAAACATTTATTTATCACGGTAGTACAAACCCCCTCGGTTTGTTTGGGGAGTAGAATACCCCCCCCCCCAGCATTTAAACAATGGTATAGGATACTTCATTGTTTGTGAAGATTTTAATACAGAGTTCTACAGGATTGGTGGAGAATCTTCTACGAATGAGTTTATTACATATGAAAGCAATTACATTTTTATGTTACAGCAGTAAAACCGGGAGGTCTGGGGGGTATGGAATACCCTCCAGTGCCTCAACAATTATATGGATTACCTCATTGTCAAGATTCAATTCCCCGACCTACCGGTTTTAAATAACGAAAATCTATGGAAAATTTATGTGATTGAATTTACTGAAAATAAAAGCAAATGCATTTATATGTCACGGCAGTGCAAACCGGGGGGTCTGGAGGGTATAGAATACCGTCCAGAGTTTAAGCAATGGTATAGGATATTTCATTGTTTGTGAAGATTTTATTCCCGCGTCCTACCGGTTTTTTTGGGGAATCTTCTACTAATGACTTTATTACATTTAAAAGCATATATTACATTTTTATGTTACAGCAGTACAAACCGGGGGGTCTGGGGGGTATGGAATACCCTCCAGTACCTCAACAATTATATGGATTACCTCATTGTCAAGATTCCATCCCCCGACCTACCAGTTTCAAATAACGAAAATCTGTGGTAAAATTTTAAAAGCAGATATATTTATGTCACGGCAGTGCAAACCGGGGGGTCTGGGGGGTATGGAATACCCTCCAGTACCTCGAAAAATATATGGAATACCTCATTGTCAAGATTTCATCCCCCCAGACCTACCAATTTCAATTTGGCAATTTTCTATGGTGGAATTTAATGGATATTAAAGGAAATACATTTATATGTCACGGAAGTACAAACCGGGGGGTCTGGGGGGTATGGAATACCCTCCAGTGCCTCATCAATAATATGGAAATCTTATTGTGCGTATGTGAAGATTAAAATGGTAATGCCACCCGAAGTAACGTGTTTTAGGATTGATTGCCTTGGTGATTTTCACTGGTTGAGTTACGGAAAAAAACATTTTTGGTAGTAATGCCCGATTTTAATAAAATTTCCCGACGGGTGCCCGTACATTCTGATATTGTGATGATGCGGAGAAAATTCCAAAGATCCAAAAAGAAGTGCAAGATGCTACGTAAGAATACATACAGGAATTATGCTTTCATATTGAAAAGATTGAGGCTAATTAGTAAAATAACTAAAACTACAACATAATGGTAATAACCGGGAGTCCGGGGGGGAGATAAGAATAATAGTGGGGTGTCATCGAGTCTAGGTCACTCATAAAAGCTGCATTCGCGACCTTGAATTTAACTTTACAAGCTTAATTTGTAATTCTTATTTGCTAAGTACCTACATAAATTTAAATTAAAGCCAACTTGAGCTGTATCCGAAATTAGTAAAAATAAAATAAATATTTTAAATTATACCTCACATACTTTGTTACATTAATTTCATGGTTGTGAATGCAGCTAAATTATAAAAACACAGATCTGCAGGTATTTTTGGCAAGTAGTTCCGGAATATGACACTCCAAGCAGCCTTGGTTTTTCCTCAAGTTAAAATTTTAAGGCAAAAAATTAGTTTTTCGACGTAAGCTGATAGTATCAAATATTTGTGACAAACCTGAATCTAATAGAGGTAGCAAAAAGTTAAAATGGTAAAGCAAAAGCTCTTTGTAGCTTAAAGAAAATGTAATTAAAAGAAATAAAACTACACTAATGAGCCAAACTTTCGATGTTTGTCCTACAATTTTTAGAAAACCCATTGGTATTGATAGATATTCGGGCAATACAAAACGCATTTCTTCGTTTTCGAGTTCAATGATCCACGTACAATTATTGTACACGTCAATCATAATATTAGTTGTACAGAAATGGATACGTTAATATTTTATTGTAATTATTAAATGATCCTATCGATTTAATACCAGTTTTTAGAGATAGATAAACACGTGATGATTTTGCAAAAATAAAAATCCCAGTCACGATAATAAATCGATACTTGTAGATACCTAAATAATTTTTTAATAGAAAAAAAACGGTATCTTAAATACACGCTGTTTGGTTCATTAAATAAGACAATATAAACATTTGTATAAGCCAATAACATAAAATGTAAAAAAAAGAGTACGGGAACTTTTTGGCGCGGCCCGGTAAGTATAGAAATTTTAATAAAAGCAGATATTTGAAATTCTTACAAAAAAGTTAATCGAATTTTGTTTGATAAACTGTTTTGGGATGAAGATGAGGCGAGCACTTTCATTATAAAAATAACTTTTTAATTAAGTTTTTAAAATTAAATATATCAGTTTGTTAATTTAAAATGAAAAAAAATTGTAATATAAATTAAATTTTATGAAACATCACAACTTTGAATATATTTAATAAATTTTAATACTTAAAAGTGTAATTTTAATGTCAGTAGTTGATGATAAATTAATTTAAAAATGTTTTATAGTTTGTATTCCTATTTGCTACATAATTATACACGAAAAAAACTAGATAAGCAACATTATTTTTTATTTCGTGTTTATATTAATTACTCGGATTTAAATTTAAATGATATAAAAGTGATAATATCTCGGAAAAATGACTAAACAACATTTTATTGCAAGAAGGCGTAAGACTAAATAAATTATTACCTAATTAAGGTAAAATTAGAAAGATAAAATGTTCGACTTGTTCTACTGTGGGGCATCGCAACCGAAAGTGTCGCTCCCGGAAAAATCGATTATACAGCGTGGTCACTCAAATTTTATTGCTATCTTCGATTAACTGGAACATTTTATCACGACCACAACATGGCGTTAACATATAATTTCATAACGCAACAAATTTATGGTAGCATGCAACACGAAATTTATAAGTTAAATGTGCATTATTACTTAACGAGATAATTCAATATTTTATCTAACGAAAAAAACTCGAAACAACATTCAAAGCAAGCTACTAGAAACTGGTTCGAATTGTAAAAAATGTCGGCAGTGAACTGCTTTGTATTGTCTTGAATATTTAAAGTTTTCGAACGTTTAGAATTAAAAATTTATGAATTCATAAAGGCGCAATTAAAATTCACATAAAAATAATATTCCAAAAAATTAATGTCAAACTTTTTAAATATATTCACAAAATGTTAATAAACATGTGTACGACAACCGAGTGAAGACAAGCAATAAATTTGAGCCTCGGTTAAAAAATAGCAACTCACCGTGTATAATGTTTCTTTAATTATCATCATTGCTCTAAGATCCTAATTTAGAAGAATTCGGTTTGTACAAGAAGGAAGAAATTTGTAAGTCACGATTACATAACAAAAGGTTATCTTGGAAATCTCAGATATGAAGAAAAAAAATAACAAAGAAGAAATATATTGAAAACATGACAAATATGAACATGACAGATAAAATCTACCTCGAGCAAACCTAGCGAGAGTTTGTTGTCGGAAAAAAAATTAATAAAAGTTGTATTAAGTCCCAACCATGAGAATTACAAAAATTTTGATAGCGATAACCCGATATAACAATAAATACCCTTCCTTGGGCGCAAAGTAAACCGATTCAGGTACGAATTTTTCTACCTTCTCCAGTTACCTAAAATCCTTGGCCGCTTTGTTCCTGACTCAAAAGTGTGTAAAAAAATCGTTTAACCTTTTGTGTTATTTCAACCCTTAATATGTTTTATTTTTTATCCGGCACGCTAAATCCACTTAAAATCCCCGCGGTACACATTTCGAAAAGCATAACGAACATGTTGCAAAAAATTTTAGAAAAATGTAAATTAGGAAGAGCTAAACTGTGTCATTCAAATAAATTCAAATCGAATGGTCATCAATATCGCGTTAATAAAAATGTAAGCAATGCTTTTGCAATATTGAACAAACTTGTGGTACTTTAATATTTTAAATTGCTAATACAAATTATTCTCTGACCCAGATTTTTCAATGGTCGTCATTTTTTTAGCCCGTTATCTCGCTATATCCAAAAATTTACTTAACTGTTCCATTATTTTGCAGTTTGTTTAAACATTTTTGAATAAATATCATCGTCGCTCATCAAGGTGTTCCATTCATTTTAATCATATTAAAGAAAAATAACTTTCAAATAAAATACAAACGCCACTTTGTTTATTTTAATCCCACACTTGAAAACGCACATGTTATTTCTTAAGATGGATAAGAAATATTTTAAGCACTTCAATGTTCCGAGCATGATTTTGACTTTTTTTTTATTAAATGATGGACGTATTAAAAAATTTTCATATTCTTAAGTATTAAGTAAACAAGAAAAAAATTAATTTGGTGTTTATTTAATTCGTGGCGAAGACTTCCGGGACGAAACAATTATTTCACTCGAGCTGTATGGGAATAATATATTAATCGCATTATGTTGCAAACGCGTTTAAAATTTGACGTTTAACTCATTAACTTTTTTGTTTATTTTAAAAAATCGCTCCTAATAATTATTAAATAAACATTAATTTTAAAAAAACAAGTTTACAAAAATGAAAAGTCGAGTATTTTGTTCAAAACGCTAATTATTGTAATTAAACGGTTATTTCGAAAACGTCCGTCTAAATGGAATTAGAATTGTGGCATTTTTTCACTTTTTTCCGCACGCCATTGTAAAAAAGTGACCTTCATTAATCCATGTTGCCAGAAACCGGAATATTATCCAATAGCTAATGCCTTATTTTAAATAATTTATCAAAACTTAATCCAAACCACCAAGCAATAAGAATGATGCCGACATAATCTTGTATGTACATTTTGTGCAATATCCTTCCAGCCGAGACTGGGGCGAGTTCAACGATATGTGACAAAGTACCAATCAAGTCACTAACTTCCTCCATTGCATATTTAAATCTTTCAATAGCGCTATCACAAAAACTAATCCTCCGATTTATACATTGTGATATATCGTTTAAATCGTCTTGCCCTCCTCTCTAAGATTACCGCAAAAAAATCGGTAACTTTCAAAATTTCCCAAAATAAAAAAATAAAATTTCAAAAAATTTTTTTTTGCAAATTTCGGTGAACTTTTTAAAATATTCCGAAGGCGGAGACTCGGGCGAGTTCAACGATATGTAACAAAGTGCCTTTTCGGACAGTAATTTCGGAGATATCGCACTTTCAGTTTTTATACTCAAATCTTGAAACTGTTATATTTGAAAAACTAGCAAGGCGATTCATGCGTTCTTACATATTTTTGGAATCCTCGGAACGCTTACTTTAATATACCGGGTGTTAAAATTTGTTAATGAAAAATATTACTGTTGAGAATGTGTGATATTCATTAATTACTTCATTTTTCCTGCGACCTAATAATTACTATTTGTCTATCATTTTGTACTTAAATGTTTTATGTAGTACCAGCTGTGTATACATCTGTTTTTATTGAACTTAATGGTGTTTCCTCTTTTCATTCCACTTTTTATTATTACGGAATTAATAAAATTCTGTTGCGACATCAAATTTTCGCAAGATTTTGTATAAAATTGTGTTCCACTTTAATTAAGTTTGATGATTCGGCAAATGTGATTATTAAAAATAATAAAGTTGCACTAATCGGCTTATGTAATGTCTATTAATTCTGTGTATTTACAATATTTATTTATAAAATCGTCTGGGTATGTTACCTGTGTAATAAATTATTGCATTATTTAAAACAATTAGCATTTTCGGGTAAAATTTCATTTCTCTTTTTTTTTGAAAAATTTGCAATATGCAGTTTGAAATAGTCGGGCCGATAAATCTAACGAACCCACGCTTGACACCTCTATTTCAACAAGTTTAAAAATTTAATCCCATATCTTCGTATCAATATTAAGATATTTAGTTGACACTAACGTGATTTACACTAACATTTATATCGTTAAGATATTCAAAACACCAACAATAAATCAACAATATTAAAATTTATACCCAAATTTGCATTTTTAATAATCGATAAATTCAATTAATTTTATTTTCACTTTCGTTTTCAATACGGCCATCAAATTATCCAAACATAATAGAAAAAATTGCATTAATCAAATTAAACGATTAAAAATTAACATAACTTTCACTGCTGCGAAATTTCTCTTCTAATGGTGAAGTAATTTTTGCAAAAAAAAATATAAAATGTTAAAAGGGGAATCATCGCGGAATGTCATTACCACATATTAAGAGAGAAATTACCACAAATAGACTAAAATGCTGGCTCTACCCTTAGGGTGAATCAAATAAATTTCGACAGATTAAACTATCCGTACTCGCCGAAAACTTACTTGGTCCTTTGTTCGACATAAAAAAGGGACTTCTACCCCTAAAAAAGCCGGGTCAAGACATACTTTAGTGTGTGAAATTTTGTATTTTCTGCTTTTTTAAGGATGCACCCTAAAACCAAGGGTTGATGACAATGAAAGAATTGAGATTTTCAGTCGGTGTTGGTTTTTTTCGTCCTTTTTTTACCTATTTCTGTAAAACGATACCTTTATTAGCGGGATTAACGCTTTCCGTCTCTTTTTTTCAAGTTCGAGGGAAAAGGAGGACTCACGATCGTGCGAACTTCAGGTGCGTGCGTTTAATGGTAAATTGAGCAATTTTTCACCGAGTTACGGTAAAGGATCCTTTTGTTTAGACATTCAATTTTGACCTGCTTTAGACTAAATAACCGTTTAGCAAGGGTAGTTTATAAGGGTATTAAGGAGATATTTGAAGGTGGTCCCCGTAAGAAGTGTGTGAAATTTAGGGTTAAAGCGAAAAACGTTACCCAACGAACGTTTTTTTCGACGCCCCAGCGCCCACACGACGTATCCTACAGCTCAAAATTTTCAAGTTTAAATTATTTTTTAAAATTGGTTAGTAACAACAAGCTGCGAGTTTACATGACATTTATCATTCAAATTACAAATTTAAATTTATAATTTAAAAAACCTATTATACTTTAATTGTGATTCAAATGGCTTTTAGATTAACTTAATTTAAACAGAACCACTTTAAATGTCCTAATGGGGATTTTCAAGTGAAAATAAATTGTATGGGGGTCAAAATTAGTGAGAAATTATTAATTTTAATTTAACAAAAACAAATAATACTACACAAGATTTACAATTACAAAAAACTAATTGAGCTGACCCCTAAGGTCATCAACTTATTTGATTAAGTGTTTTGGATGCAATAAAATTCGATTTTCATAACCCAACAATTATTAACCACCTACAATCTCAATTACTACGCCCTTGGCTAATTATTATACAAAAATTTTGTAATCAATTAATTCAGAAATGATATTTTGTAAACATTTAATTAATTCCAATTAAAAATTAGGAAAAAAACGCCTAAAATTCGAAAATTTTACTTCACGTTGATTAAATCTGCCGATGCGTTAACGAAGCCATTTTTTAATTGACTTAATTAATTTTTATAATTTAATAATTTCTAAGAAACATAAAAATTTGGCAAATCATTAAAAACATTTTTATGAGAAACTTTTGTAGTATTAATTAAGCGACCTTCAACCAGTTCTAGTTCGGTTTCACTTCAACTAATTAACTAACTTGGTCTGAATTGGGAATCAGAATTTTTCTAACAAAAATTAACTACAACGTCCGCTTCTTTATAGATGGCGCCGCATATTCTTAAAATACTGGGTTTACGCACACGTCGTAATGTGACGGACGTATTATCCTAAACTCCCGAGGTTATTCTGGTTCAAAAACTACCAATAAACATATATCTTCGAGTGCACCGTTTAGGAGTTATTGACCAATTAAAATTTTACGTCCTTTTAATCAAGATTGCGTATATGCGATTTCTGTCTGTTTTTGATTACAAAAGTAACAAATCGCGATGACTACATTTTCAAATCAAGAATACGCCTACGGTTGATTGAAATACAGTTTTTACGATGTAAACACATATATGCGGCTGATTATTAAAATAAAATCATTTTACCTCCGTAATTAATTACCAAATTATTCAAACAAAAGAACATCACTTTTTTAACGTGAGTAAACGTGTTTCTAATTAGCGTAAACGCAGTTTAGCCCCAAAACAATCCAACTCGAAAGGTAATGTAATCAGATTAAAATAAACTTACCACTACTGAAAGCTGCAATAGGAAGTTGTCGTGAAATGGATTCCGCAACCTCCGAGGTGAGTCCATAAATCCCCAACAGTTCCCTCATTGTATTTACGGCGTACTCCCTCATGTCCGAAACGTGCCCGTGGCCAACACCAAGTCCAGTTTCCGAAATGTGCGGTTTCGATAAGTTATGAATAGAAAAGCTGGATGGAATTTTGTGGTGATCGTTTTCGGAAGAGTTGCCGTCGTCGTTGTCCAACATTTCGGCATCGTTTTCGGTCAAATAATTTTCCGTCGTATCGTTTTCGGTCAACTCTGCGGAATCGTCGGAACCCGAATCCGAAAAATTCGTTTTGCTCAAATCCATCGGCGAATGGCGCGCATCGATCACCACTTTTCGCGTCGACAGCGTCTTTCGGCGACGCACATTTTTTAAATTATTGTTATTGCTAAATTCGGATAAATTTAAAACTTCGTTGTTATCGGAATCGGAATAAGCGAGGTTCGTGCAACGAGGTTTGAAATTTTTTCGTTTGTTTCGTTTCGGAAGGTCGTTCTTTGGCAGCACTTGGAAAACGTTGTCGGGCTCCGAATCGCTCGAATCAGCGTTTCGTACGAAAACTGGCGCGCTTCTGTAGCGGTTGTAATCCGATTCGACGTTCTCTACAGCCATTTTGGCCACCACTTGCTCTGAAAAAATAAAAAGAGAAGATTAGCAAAAGCGTCCGAAATCGGGACGTTACGCGGTAAAGTGTTAACCTTTGATATGCAAATCTCGAATAAAAATTAATAAATTAAATAATTTCGTGGTACGTCAATCTTATGAGACGTCCATGATTCATCGGTAAGTTAGTCATACGTACACAAAAATTCTGAAATAATTAAACTTTTATGGAGATTTTAAGACAGTAATCGGTTGCGTGGCTGCCGTGAGGGGGGGGGGTATTGAAACCATCAAACGATTAATTTGAAATGTAATCCTCCTACATTAGTCCGCCTATTTGTTAGGAATTAAATGTAAAATAGTCATTTTACATTTTATCTTAGAAAAAAACAAATCCGTATGTAAATATATAATGTAATTTAAGCGATTAATCATTTCTGTTAATTATGGAAACGTTTAGTAAATCCCACGGGGACGCGAGACGAACAATGAGGATTTAAAAATTTGTCAGCGACAAAAAGAAAAGTCGAAAGAAAAGAGATTTGACATTTTGAGTTCCCGTATTCTAAGAAATAAAAATTTAATTGTGACCGACAAATTCCGTCCACTTTTTGTTATTTTTGTAAAACTCTCACGTCTGAATTTATTTACAGAAATATCTGAGTAAAAAGTAACGCAGACTTGGATGAATTTTGACATTCTAAAAAACAAATTGTTCGATGTTTCAGTTCTTCTTTATGAATTTCATTAATTCATCCCAAAAATTGTTCGCGGTCGCAACGAGAATCCGGGCCTTTGGAACGGTCGGTCGGTCGGTCCGAGATAACGTGGGGTGTAATTAAGTGTTAATTTTTAATATAAACTTTAATTTTCAATGATAATTGATTAAACATAATACGGTCGAAATTTCATGCCATCAGCAAAACTGATATTATAAATTCTTGATAATAAAACACCTGTTGGTATGCCAACCATTGTATTTCAATTACTGATGATAATAATAATAATCAAACTTAAAAATAAAAATTAATGGTCGTCGATAGCTCATTAATAAAATGTTAAACTGCAAAAGAAATAAAACTGTCGGATTAAGTTTACTAAATACACGGGAGACTTTTACCAATGCCATTAAAATTTATTGTCGATGATTAATAAATTACCGATCGACTAAGGAGCACAGAAAGAATATAAAAAAAATAAAAACTTTCTTCGAGCGGGTGGTTTTCGGGGGCGTTCTGTAGCGTCACTCACCTGGATTCAACCCATACGAATTGGGTGAAAGGAGCCCAGATGTCACTGTTGCCATTGTAGCCAACATTCAGTCATTCCTGTAAATAAAAATTCTCAATTAATAAACAGATTACAAAACGAGTTTGGTAAAATCATGCAAGTCAGCTATCAGCGTTAGAATTTTTAATTGTTACCAATAATAGAAAAAATGTCAGAATAGGAATAAAAAGCTTGTGAAAGTTAAGTTGTCTTTTAAATGAGGTTAGTTTTTTTGTGTTGGCTCGATAATGAAATAATAAAAGAGCAATTCTAAGGAAAATATGTGAAAATCTAAGAATTATGGGGAATTTATTGCAAAATCCGAAACATATAAGGAATCAAGCGCAGCATAAAATATAAATAAGTAGAGATAATAAAATCAAACGAGTAATAGTAAATCATATTTTCAATAAAACCAATTTTTCTGTAGAACATAAAGTTATTGCAGGTAAGCAATAAACTTTTATAACGACGGTGATTGTAAATTTTAAAAACAATAAAATATAATTTTAATTTTTTAAGTAGGCTGCAAGTTTACATTAAGTTCCATGTTGACTGCTCTATTTATTATGATTTTTTTTATTATTTCATACTTATTCACTTTATTAGAAACAACATCCCCCACCTCCGTTACTTAAATAATTTTTATCTTTTTTACACTAAATTAACTTTTAATTAATTTAGTGTTAATCAAACTCGTGCGAGCCAAGCTGGAACAATCCTATCGATGGCTACGTACGAAATCTCCGCTTCCACGGCTAATAAAATTTTAACTATTTTGCATAACTGTAAACCTACTAACAAAGTTAACGTTTCGGAGTTAAAATTACCCATTACGACGACGGCAACGTCTTATTAATTTAATTAACTAAATTCGATTCCTTACCGCAGGTGTATGAATTTACAAAAAATTGCTAATTGCAATTATTTACTTCAATTTGTACGATGCCCATTGTATAAATGAGCCGATCATCTGGCGAACCAGGTGCGCTATGAGATGGGGGGGGGGGCGCCTAAAAATGCCGATTTTACTTTAAGGGAGAACTTTTGATAATACAGGTGATATATTGCTAATCAGAAGTCAAATTTACATTCCACTTGTTAATCATTCACCATCGAACATGTGTTCGACGCCACTCATTCCAATCACGGTAAAGCGATTGATGATAATTACCAGTGAACAGTAATTTTGTTCTTTTCATAAACAAAATTACAAAATCAAGCTCAACGAACGGAAAAATTAATAAGCAATTTTAAATCAACGAAAACTTCAAAATAATAATTATTCCAAGAAATTATCCCCCCCCCCCATCCAAAGGTGAATTTTACCTGAAAGATCAACAATGATCGCCAGAAAAGCAGTTTTATGTATGAAGGTAGGTCATGGTCATTTTTTCAGATTACCTCGGAGATTTGCCACCGTTTTTGTGTGCAAAATAAAAGTAGAACCAGTAAGAGAAATCTCTGGATTTATTTTCTAAATTGAGAGAAGTATTAGAATAGCGGAGAGAAAAGTAGAAACAGTTACACAATTATTCACTACAATTATTTGTGCATTTGTCAAATATGCTTGTATATAATTGTATTAATTCTATCGGGGTTCAAATAGCAGAATAATTGATTTTTAGCAAAATTATTTGCGATAATCAATTAATTGAATTTTAAACACTTCGGTTTCGTTGTGTTTTAATCAGAGATCTGAAATACCCCCCCCCCACTAAAGTTCCTTGCAATACTGAAAGAAATCAGGCTGTAAATTTTTCTTTGACAATTTAATTGTGGCTGGAACACCTAAATAGTTAAAATTGTAGGCCGAGGGGAAAACCACTGTGTTAAGTTGGTGTGCATGTTAGAGAAAATCTGAGGAAATCCAAGTAAAATTTAGGAAATCCGAGGAAATCTTATAAAATCCAAGAAAATTTAGCAAATCTTAAGAAAACCAAGGAAATATAGCATATCTTAGTTAAAACTATAAGCCGAGGGGGAAACCGCTGAGGAAATTTGGTGTATAAGTGAAAATAAATCTGAGGAAAATCTTAGGAAATCAAGAAATCTTAGGAAATCAAAAAATCTTACGAATACTACGACAATCTTTGTTTTGCTTTTTTATATTTTTGTAATTTTTTCGAAAGAAAATCTCGTGACAATCGTGAAAATGGAAATTTTAGGAAATCATAAAATCTGAGGAAATTAGATAATCTTAGGAATATTATAATCTTTATTTTTTTTATATTTCTAACTTTTTCGAAAGAAAATTTTGATGCAATCCAAGGAAATCCCGGAAATTTTAGGAAATAAAGAACTTCAAGGAAACTCCGGAAATATTAGAAAATCTAAAAAAACCTCATAAAAGGAAATCTGGTGTACAAAAATTTGTTTTGCGGTTTCCCACTCGCTAAAGGCCATGATTCCATAAACCGGATAGTTTGGGTGTTACCCCCCCCCCCCACCACACTTCCAACTATAAAAGAAACATATAGTTTCTTGGTTCTTGTTCCCCGGTTTCTACATATAAGCATCTTCTTGCCATACACTGAGTAGTGCGTAGGCGATCACATGGCTGAAGCCAAGATGACGTACTAGAAAATTTAATTAACGGGGTGGTTTCCCGATGCCTTCACCATAGCCCACATATACCGGGTGCTGAATGATTTAGCCGAACATAGGAATTTAACATGTAAAAACTTATTTATGCAAATTGCTGCTTTCCTAATTATTTTAGAGGAAAAATGAAAGAGACAAAAATAATGCAGAAATATAAACTACGAATGATAACACCATTAGATTTCATCTAGTTTTTACTTAAAAGGTCAAAAACTGCTTTCAAAATTGTTAAAATTTTCATTTATGGCACTGGCCATGTAATAAATTCAATTTAATTTTTATTTTCAAAAATAATTACCATGGAAACTTGCATGGCCAGTCTGATAAATGAAACTTTTAACAATTTCAAAAGCATTTTTTGACTTTTTAAGTAAAAGTTAGATGAAATCTAATGCTGTTATCATTCGTAGTTTATATTTCTGCATTATTTTTGTGTCTTTCATTTTTTCTCTAAAATAATTAAGGAAGCAGGAATTTGCATAAATAAGTTTTTACATGTAAATTTAAATAACTCATTCAGCACCCGGTATATTTTGGGCTTTAAGATCACAGCAGATTTTAAGCCCGTTTCCAGTCGGCCGGTGTAGCAGGTTTTACGCCACACTGCTGGTCTTATATAAGCATCATCTAATCATAACTAAATAACAATGCGATAGATAGCTTTCCCACATCGCTGGTGGACAAACATGGAGATTAGGATAAAAATCACATTTTCGTGAGCATGGGCGCCGGCAGGATTATTTTCAGGGAGGTGCATCTACACATCTAGAAATTTATTTCTTAATCTTTTTCCGTGTGTTTTCTTTCGTGGCAGGGGGTCCAAGTGCACCCCCTTGCACCCTGCTGCCGGCGCCCATGTTCGTGAGTGAGCTAAAGTAATTGGCTTATCTTTGGTTTAATTCTTATTTGTAATTTAATTCAGTCAGAAACAACTCTGTCGACAGGGAGACGAGAAAACCCATCTGTCGCAATGAAAAGTACGCAAAATATTTGTGTCAATTAAATAATCTGTCCAAGTCTTCCTTAAACCTAAACATAGAAAAATAATCTCATAAAACAGCTTTTCACAGAATATACAAATGCTTTCATCAAAAGAAAAATTTTTTTGCGTTGGAAAATATCCAACATTATGTATGTAAACCGGGGGGTTTGGGGTGCACCATATACTTTTTATTGGCGAATTACTCAGTAACCAACTTTCAGTTAAAACAAAACAATCACGGTTAGCTAGCGCAAGGGGGAATCGCTGATGAAATCAGGTGTACTAGTAATTCAGAAAAAAAATTTGAGAATATTTGAGGAAATCCTAAGAATACTACCTATAGATAAGCTTTTTTGTTTTTTCATTTGTTTCGAAAAAAATACATGAAGACAATGTAGGAGAAAATGCGGATGCGGAAAATATATATCTTTTTCAATTTAGACCTTTTCCATTACAATGGGGAGCAAGAATTTCAGAAAACCGGGGGGGGGGGTAATCAAACTACAATTGATACATTTTTTCACGACTCGGAAAATACGTCTAGCAGCGGGGGGGGGGGTTAACAAATCAGTTTTTTAATTATTAATACGAAAAGAAAAATCAAACTTTAATTTTTTATAATTCGCAAAATGGCAAGCAAGGAAGTAAACTAAAGGAATAGTAGATTTAGTACCTCGGAGAGCCGCTTCCTAAATAGACAATAGAATCTTATTTCCTTAAGATTATTTCACGTAAAATTGGAAAAATGATATAACCAGTTTTAGCAGCATAGTGCAAGATTTACACAGTAGCAATAGCGTGCAGCGAAATGTAAATACGGAATCTTCTCAGTTATTAAGGGAAATTACAGGTTACGTTTTGAAAAACCAAAAAATTGGGCATAAAAGTTAATAAATAGGTCCATTATTGTCATGCGATGTGGTAACCGAAAAAAAAACTGAAGACTTCACACCTCGTGAAAGCGATCCCAGAGTTTACCACGCGCAATTGAACAGCTTCCTGTTTTACATGACGGAATTAATTACTGAAAATGTGATAATCAAAATAGCCAGCCAAAGCGATACGGAGGTTTTTTGTAATAGGAACAACTGGTAGTTTCATGCGCATACACCAATTAATAAATTTTAATATTATGACAAGATAGCCATGTTGTTTCTAAGAAATAAAACAGTTCTTGCCAAGAAATGAATAAATTGCTTTAAGTATAGCAATAATTTCGCGTGAACACGCCCTAATATCTTGTTATATCAGATCCCATAAGAGTCCAGTTAAATGGCATTTAAAAACATTTCAACTGACGTGCAATGGTCACTCTTGCACGTTATCAGATTACAAAAATGCGTTGACCGACTGCGCCACAGGAAAAATCTTTGCTAGTCGATGACGCTGTCAGGTACAATTTTAGTATTATAATTAAGAATATGCAAATTAACAAATTGCTATAAAATCACGTAGACCATTGTTTTCGATATACAGCAACGATTTTATTTAAATTAATTAGCATTAAAACTAAATACCTTGACATACCTCAAACGAATACAAAAAAACGCCAACGAGTTTCTAATTTAAAAAAAAACGAAATTATTTAATTATTGTAAAATTTCAGGCATCATCTTCAGGCACGCGTTAACCAATATCGTCTCTGATGAGTTAGTTGAGGTAGCACAAAAGCGAGACGTGTTCATTGACCATAAAATTAGTGCAAAAAGGTGCGTCCTTAAATACCTTAGGAAGTATTGACCAACTCAACGAGTTCAAATTTTCGGTGGGCATTTGAAATTACCGCAAGAGAAGGCTAATTTCCCAAAAAATTATACTTTTAAAATTCTCAAGTTAGGTGTGAATTATTGCACCATAAATATTAAAATCCACAATCTTCTCACTTCAACGTCAATCATTTTTGATTACTTACAACAATAAAAATGGAAATTGATTATACAACAACGGTTAAAATAAAAATGTAATTCAATTTCTCATCGGGTAATGAATACCGTAGCGAGTGTGGTAGCTTGCGACCATGATGGAAGTTTAATCAAACAAAGACAAACGAGTTTTGTCCAAAAAATTTGAAACTTTCAAAATCGCACGTCGAATGAACAAATTATTTGAAGTAGTTAAAGAAAGTCGTGATGCAATCGCTTCCTTGTAGCACAATTGTGTGACTAAAATTGAAAAGGGTGGAAAATTTGAGAAACTCTGTGCGATGGCTGGCCTGGGTTCAAAAACCCAAGTTCACGCTCGAATTTATTTAAATAATTTTGCGAAAAATTGCCAAAAAAATATAAATTATAGGTAATTACCGAGTGTATAATTAAGTGCCATGATTACAATATTCGGTTTGAAGGTAAGCAAGATCCGCACACCAACGTGAATTAAAATGTTGCTAGGATCGTAATTTACAAAAATTTGTATATTGGATGCGCTTTTTTAAATTTATTAAGAAACGTGGCGTAATTATACAATCGGTAATTTTTAAAAAATAATGTATAATAAATGGTCTTTTTCAAATAGCAATAATTTTTGTAAGGTCAATTCAATCACGAATTCAATAGATTCTATCTCGCGTAATTGCAGCAACAATAAAAGCGGGTAAATATGACAGATATTATGAAATATCTTTTATTAACTTCATATTTGTTGTATTGGAATCGCAATTTACTAAAAAATTCTTTATAATTAGACACGCTTTCAAATTTGCCATTTTACTAATTACAATCGCTTCATTAGGTAAATTAAACTCGACAACTGTGCAGGGCACACACCTACCTCCGCAAGACATTTGAAATAAATTGTGAACAAAAACGAGTTACGATCGAAAAACTGGAAATAACAAAATAATTATTTTTGATCGATCGAGTTCTCACGGTTACCTTGTCAATGCATCCCTATTTCTTATCGCTTTACACGGCCAATAAAAAATTACATTCACTTTATAACAAAAACTAAAACCTACACGAATCATAATCAAATTGTCCGGTTAAAAACTTTACACGTATAATAATTTTATCTACACTTTTAATTGTCAACCCACTCGGTATACATGCCAATACTTCGGTATCTGCATACACTCTTGGTTCAACAATCTTCCAGTCCCAGAAAAGTTAATTAAAAATAAAAACTATGTTATCACTCGAATTACGGTTGGATGGGTGACCGATTCAAAAAAAGACCGACAGAATATATTGGAGAAAACGGCTGGAAATATAAATGCTGTGATCATTGACCGCTTACTTTGATAAACAAAGTGCAATATATGGAGCCGAATCGATTTTATATGGATTGATACATATTTACTACTTGTTAATTTTACAATCACAAGTGTGCAAAATTATCAGCAAAAAATACGTATAAAAGCGCATACATAAATCCTGGCTCTATTTATAAGAAGAATAAATTATGAAAGTGTCCAGGTTTCAAGCAATAACTCAAGAAGTTCTTAATGAATAGAGTGGTTTATTAGTTTTAAATGTATAATATATTTACGAAATTGTCTAAATTATAATTATTGTAATCAGTAGAGCCATTATTAGCTAAATAAATAAAATTAATATTATTATAAATCCGTTCGGGCACTTTGAAAGTAAATTAATAGATAACAAATATTGCAGTCTATTTATTGCGGTGCATAATGCAATTAACCACTGAATTTTCAGTTCACGTTATTTTAAATTATTGGTATAACTAGATCCTCGAGTGCAGCATAGAACAATATGGTTTCCTTCGGTATCTATTAGCTATTTTTTCGGAATATCTCTTGCTTTTAATAACAATAGGAAGGCGACGTTAATTTAACGGCATTTTGACGTTAAATTAACGTTTAGATTACGTATTTATTGGGTTTATACTTAAAACTTATAATTCGAATCCATATATGTCATTCCTAAGGGTAGGTATTTAATACCCCCCCCCCCGGTGTATTCTACTGCAAGCCCTAAATTAATGTAGTTTGTTCTGAAAAAGTGAAGAGTTCTTATTAAATAAAATTTATCACAGGCAAAAGCTTAAACACCCGACGTCTCTCAAACCTTAATATTCTATTAGAAAAAGAGCGCTACCCTCAGCCCTACCTGTAACAGCCACCACTGTTTCAAAATTTTCGATTACAATATCGATCAAAATAGATTTTTTATTAATATTATATTAATTAAATAAATTAATAATTAGAAATAGAATTTCGAACATAAATTTAATAAATCATTGGGGTACTTGAAAAGGAAGTAATAATTCTGCAGGCACAGTTTTATCTAATGGCTGGGGGGTGTTCCACACCCCCCAGACCCCCCGGTTTACACAATTTGTTTTTGTCGGAAGTAACTTATATAGGTTTTTCAGCATATGTTCGTCTCAGAATCGGAGTATTCATCTCCATTTTTCTAAATCTTTTACAGTACAGCAGTTTACAAATTCTGTATTGTATTACTCCTCATTGGAATATTTTTATACAATTTCAATTTAAACAGTTTGAAGAAACTGCTTTTTGTTGTGGAGAAAATTTTTTGTTCCAATTAAATCTTCCAAAACAAATTCTCTGAGTTTTCCAGATTATAGTATTCAGAAATAACTGGAATCCTGTGATATGTACTGGAGGGTGTTCCACACCCCCCAGACCCCCCGGTTTACCCAATTTACTTTTGTCGGAAGTGACTTATATAGGTATTTCAGCATTTCGTAGCCTCAAAATCAGGGTAATCATCTTCATTTTTGTAAATTTTACAGTACAGCTGTTCAAAGATTCTGTATTGCACTATGTTCTAGAGAAATGAACATAGGATTAAAATGAATTGGAGATAGAATACTCTAATTCTGACGCGACAATATCTAAATCGCCAAAACACATACTTACTATTTCATTTTAACTGTATTTTTAGACAAACAAAAATTTTCCGAGTGATCAACAAATAAAAATAACAAAATTGTTGTAGGTTTACCGACCCCCGAGAAATTTTTTGATTTTAACTCGCAGGAACTAGAGCGGATACAACGAGGAAGAGGAATAAAGAGATAACTAACTCCCTTCCATTACTCTTAAAAAAATCCATTAAATGCACTAAATTGCTACAAATTTGCTTTGAATTTTTATCGTACAATATGTGTACCCCCCCCCAAAAAGCTTTGACTGAATCATTTCTTGTTCGAAAAATTTGACCCTCTGGCAATTTCACAACCGGTAATTTCACTCTCGACAATTTAAAATCTTGAAAGTGAAAAGGATTTCGCCCTCCCTTGACAATCATACTTGAAATAATTTACTAACCTAACCTAACTATGACCTAACCTAACTGAATCAGTGTTCGTCTAAAACAATAATTTAAACAAGTTTAATTCATTTCTCAACCTGAAGTAATGGAACTTTGAACAAAACCTATTTTAGCAAGCAATTATCGAAGCTACATTTTCTGATACGGCAAAGCCTTTTGCAAGTCTATGCGTAGCAAAGTTTGGGAACCACTGTTCTAAGATGTTCCGTTTACTAACATTTTTCACGTGGTTTTTGTAGTTAAAATGATAAACAACAATAATTTATGAGACTAAAATTTCAGAGCCAAAAAACCAGTAGTGAACACACGGATTACGCTGAAACAGACCGGGGGGTCTGGGGGGTATGGAATACCCCCCAGGTATACTAAAAACACTGAAACCTATACAATGATCACTTTTGCAAGCCTTCGGTAAGAAGGTTTTCACGCCCGAATTATTTTTATTATTTTGATTCTACTGATAAAAGTTCACCAAAATCGATTGAGGATCAACTGTGTAGTCCTCTTATTCATTAATTTAATTTAAATAACCGGTTTTAAGATGTTCCATTTACTAACATTTTTCACGTGGTTTTTGTAGTTAAAATAATAAACAACAATAATTTATGCGACTAAAACTTCAGAGCCAAAAAACCAGTAGTGAACACACGGATTACGCTGAAACATACCGGGGGGTCTGGGGGGTATGGAATACCCCCCAGCTATACTAAAAGCACTGAAATCACTTTTGCAAGCCTTCGGTAAGAAGGTTTTCACGCCCGAATTATTATTATTTTGATTCTACTAATAAAAATTCACCAAAATCGATTGAGGATTAACTGTGGAGTCCTCTTATTTATTAATTTAATCAACTATAGAAACAGTCCCATAGCTAAATATTTAAATATTAATTACTTAAAATTATGTTCTTCTCACAGATTTGATCTTAATGTACAGGTAGTTGGCGTGAAATAGCGACATGAGTACAACAGCTAGTAATTAGGCAATTACAAACAGGTGTACGTAAACCTGCTGAAAATGTTAAGATGAAACTATTTAACTTTTACCTTGTTTTATAAACATTTATTTATATTCACAATTTTCGCATAAAAATTTAATTGTTTTAATGATAGATGTTATTTCAGTAAAACATTCAAGTGCGTACTTAAAAATTGAAAAAATATATAATTTTGTTTAATGTTAAGTTGAAAAGATCTCACAAGATTAATTATGCACATTTACATACAAATAGAGAAATTAATTTGTTTTAAAAACTCACCTTAATCAGTAAATTATGTTTACGAAAAAAACAACTACTGAGAACCATCATGCGACCGGAATCAGTGTTATTATTCAAAAACTATAGGGCCGATTTTATTTTTATTTTTAGTTTCGACGGGAGGGGAAGGGGAGTAGTTATAGAAATACAAAAAGTGAAGTTGAAACAATTGTTGAAAAGTTGATTTGGAGACACCCTAAAATTAGAGGTACCTAACAAAATTTGACGTTAACAGCACTCGACAGAGACCCCGTAATGCTATAATTAAATAAAAGCATCAATGAAAAAATTGTAACTTTTAAGTAACGCTACTCAAATTTCAAACCTGCACCCCTCTGAAATGTCAATAAAAAACACTTAATTTTAACATGATTATTACAGTAATTATAGGCCTCAAAAGTTGGGCTAATTAAATGTGACATCATTTTCCAAGAAGTGTATCAAAAATTAAGTCCAAAATGATTAAATCGCCAAATTTGTGAAAAATTGAATTTCGCCTTTTTTGCAGACTACAAAGTAGATTGAAATTCTGAGAAATAAAAATTAATGAAGTTATTCTGTACAATTAAAAAAATTTATATCCAATAATTTCTTGTTTGTGAATTATTTATGTGACTTTAATTTTTATTAAATTGCACATTCGAGAAAATTTTAGTACCCCGATAATTAAAATTGCAAATTAACTGTAAAAAGTGCGTAATTAAATTTAATTCTTGCCGATATCAATTTATAGCGGATTAGCACACAAAAATTGAAAATGTCGCCGGCCGGCGTTCCAAGGTGGACTTAATGCAATTAATTGTAATTTTAGAATCCCCTACGTTCTAATAATAATTTTTTAGTTTAAAATTTGTTAATAAAGCATCTAAAAACTTGATTTATCGTACAACTGCTTCACGGGGTGGCCCACACCGAAAAGTGCGGCCGATAAAATAAAAATACAATGAAAGCGAGAGCTGGCCGACTCTGATGGCATCAAAATATTCAAATTTTGTGCACTAAGGGTTTGCCAGTATTAAAATTTGCATATTAGACATGTGTGCATATAAACCAAACCCTCTAAAATAAAAATTATCCCTTTGAAACTTTGAAAGAAGATAGGAGTCTAAAATATTGCTCTTGCCCCTCTTTTCAGATTTAATGGTTTTATCACCCTTTATTCGATTTTGTTTAATTTTAAAAGTACGGGCTTTGTTTAAAAACTATCCCTCCGAATGGTCTGAATCATAAAAGTTTGCATATTGCAAACAATAATTTATTTGAGTTGGAATTAGTTTTCCCATATGAATATAAAAAAAAACTAAATGATTAATGTAGCATACGTCCGCGTTTCTTTAACTTTTTCTGGCGCAGTCGGTCAACGGCAGGATTCATCCCCCGACACATAATATAAAAGGAAAACAAAAAAATTACGTAAATGGTTATGGCAAAACATTAGAGGCATTAAAACAACAATTGAAATAACACTTTGCAGATTTAAAAAACTTATTAAATTGTTGAATGGACTTTTATTGTATTGCAATACCATAAACGATTTCAAATTACAGTTATAAGACGTCGTTTAATGAATTCCATTTTGTAAATTTAAATATTTATACGTACATAATGCATACGAGGTCTTAAAATGATGGATACTTTGAAACCTAAACTTATGTCTCGCAAATTTAATGATATGGTTTATTGAGAGACAATTGACTTGCGATGACGAGCTTTAATTCAAAAGTTCGCACACAATTGATTTAAAATAGAGAAAGTTTCTCCATAATGTCACGTCGATGTATTATAAACACGCATTTACAGAAGATTTGTCAAAACAGTCCATCAGCAACCATAATCGGCGACCATTCAGTTATTCCTGATCCCCTTTGGTTCAGAAAAAATTGAAAATACGGAATTGATAGGTTTACAATGACAATTTTGAAATCATTTTCAAAAATAAAATTTTTTAAATTCTACTCCATTTTTTGAATCCATTACATCGAGGAGTAAAATTGAGCTTAATCCTGTGAGCGGCCATTTTCGGGAAATTAAAGGTGAAAATATTAACGTAGATGATACAACAAACTGCATTTCGGACTCATGCCCGTTTATCAAATTTTTCATCCACTGAATTTGTTTTTTAAATTCTAAAATTTAAAAATTGCTATACTTTCATCTTTAAATTTAGGAGCTCCGAGCTAAACTTTAGGGAAAGAACAGATGCCAGAGAAGCTGGCAAATCAACTTTGGAAGTATGGAAGTCTTTCTTTATTAGCCCTTCAGTCCACTCCAGAAAGATTTAAGCATTTAGACCCTAGAGGTGCAAAAAACTTGGAATTGGGGAATGCCTGTAATCCTGTTATTTAATAGTTGATGGTGGCAATCACCAATTCAGAGAGACGGCCAGCTTTAAATGCCTCACGAAGTACGGAAGCAATCATTATGAAACCGGGTACGTTAGCATCAGCTAATATCTGTCTTTAATTCAATCTTTTAAGGTAATTGTGCTCAAAGGTAAAACTATTAGAGCCAGTATTTTAAAATCATTTACGATCGCTTATAAGCTTTCGTTATTGGGTGGCCGCCTGCACACCCGAACATAGGGAATTCATCTGTTCGTTAACTGTAGGTTCCTTGAATATAGGGAATTAACATAGAAAATTATCCTAATACATAAAATCCCAGCACGCCGCTCCTGCTCCAGCGTGTCATTTTTTGGTGAAAACAGAAACACTCCAACACACCAACCGAAAAATATATTAAACCAAGTAAAGAAAGGACTAAAAATATTTACCAATATTCTAAATAAGTGGATATCCTGTGATATGTACTGGAGGGTGTTCCACACCCTCCAGACCCCCCCGGTTTACTTTTAATTTATTTATAATAATAATTATAGAAATAATATAAAAATATAAAGTCAAAATTGTATACCGGGGGGTCTGGGGGGTGTGGAACACCCTCCAGTACATATCGCAGAATTTGGAGAAAATAAGGAATTTATAATTTTAAAAGTTTCGCCAGGAAAAACCGGAAAATTTGGATTTTTAATCAAAAGTGAGGGAAATTTTAACTTTAACTTAAGGGGGGAAACACATGGAAACAGTCAAAAATGACGAGGAATTTCGGGATTTTTTTTTGAAGTCGGTACTACACCTATCGTTTTCAACTTTGGAGGATATTTTATTTGATATTCGAAGAATTGAAAAAAATTTTTTTCAATGGAAAATAATAATTATTCATTAGCCGACTGCAACGCGATTATCTCGAAACTACATTTTCGCAATCTTCGGCAGCGATAAAAAAAAACTATTCATCCGAAAAAAATTTTTTAAATGCATTTTGTATAAAAATGTTCGGTGAAAATCCGACCTTTTTTTTCTGAGAGCCGCCATTTTTACAATATTCAACATTTTTAACTTTTTTTAAGTTTATCGACAGCGTACTTTCATACAGAATTTAATGGTTTTTGAAATTTTTGTTTCAGATGAAAAATGAAAAAACTACAACTGCCGCAATTTGACGTCGCGGGAAAAATTCGTTTAACAACAATTGGTTGCAGTCAGCTAATGAATAATTATTTTCCATTGAAAACATTTTTTTTCAAGTCTTCGAATATCAAATAAAATAGCCTCCAAAGTTGAAAACGATTGGTGTAGTACTGACTTCAGAAAAAAATCCCGAAATTCCTCGTCATTTTTATCAGCAACTTTTGCGTTACTTTGAAAATCAACTGTCAAAATTATTGTCAAAAATGTAAACTGGGGGTTCTCGGGGTGAACATATCCTGCAATATGTACTGGAGGGTGTTCCACACCCCCCAGACCCCCCGGTTTACTTTTATTTTATTTATAATAATTTTTAATTAATTTAATCTATAATAATTATAAAAATATGAAGTCAAAATTGTAAACCGGGGAGTCTGGGGGGGTGTGGAACACCCTAGAATACCTACAGAAGACAGAATAATTATATCAATTTGTTTATATATATAATAACTGTTTCTGCAAAATTATTAACTTCTAATTAAAAAGTTCACCGAAATCGGCGAGTTACTGTTGTTGTAAGTTTCGTATAGATAGATACAGTGAAAAATCTTGATGAAGGGGATTGATTGCCATCGCTACCAGAGCAGGCATTGTTCTGGAAGGAAAACAAAGGGGACGCCGTTCCCTCGGGAGAGCCAGCTAAAAGATGGAAAGGTAGTCGACAATGTATTTTTAGAGAAAATAGAAAACTTCGAAGTAAACGTAAAAATATTTGAATTTTGTTATTTGCTCGTCGACAGGGGGGGGGGGGAGATTTAAACTATAAAGAAAACACGACTTAAATTGTTTGTAATTTTATAGTATTATAGCGGAGGGCGTAAATGCACTAACATAATTTCCTGTATTCGTAGTTCATGATGATATTATTAAGAATGGTAAACAGAAAAGCATTTAATAATGTGACCTTGCCGGGTGATTGGTCAAAATTTATGAGTCTTCACGCTGGTAAAAACTACTTTGAACTTGCCAAGTTCCAATGTATTAATTACATATCATGATCAATCACTTAGCAATCAATGCTCTTCCGTATGAGGTCATTAAAAACTATCTATATGGCAAACTTCACGTGGAGTGAGAACCACGGCAAAAATAATTTTAATTCCTTCGCAAAATTCCCTCACGATTGATGGAATGAACAAAGGGAAATGTAATTGAAATTTCTGAATTTAATAATTGCGAAAATCATGGGTGTGGCGGCGCATGGAGCATGGATGATTTTAGTCGGAAGCATATGTGCACCCCCCGTATGTATAATTAAAGAATTGAATAAATGATCAATCGTAAAAAATATACGTAATTTCCATATTTCTAATGATCTTTGCCTATCCTTTTCATTGTTAATTCCATTGATTAATGATGAAGGATTCGTATATTTAAATATTAAACCCCGTTTGTATGATTAATGGTACAATAGATGCGTCCACAATGTTAGACATTTTATTATTTTTTACACTCGATGGAGTTTAAAGAAATTCCAGTTGGAATAATTAATTTTAAATATTCTAATGATTTAAAATAAATCACTTTTTGACATGAAATGAATGTATCCCATTACGGGAACGCAAAACGAAACAATATTAAAAGAGTGCACGGCGAAAAAATTAAATCGCTAAAATTGCCCAAAGACATAAATAACTGGTTTAATGTTATTAATAATATTTTGAGTAAAATTAAGACGATTAAATTACACCGATGAGTTATTATCGAAAAAATGATTAAAACGAGGAGAATTTAAACATTTCTTGAGAAATACGACCGCAAAGTTATGTTTGCATATCGGTTTTCGTTTTATATGAATCACATAATATTTTAATGTATAATAACAAAAATGCGAGAGAATATTTTTAATTGGCATTGAAATAATGCTAAAACATATTTGGTACCACTGATATCGATATTATAAATATTTATGAGTAGATACTTATTGTTCTACTCATATTTAGGTGTGACCACCATATGCAAAAATTTTATTCAATGCCTACAAACGCTCGCAAAGGTATCCCATTAAAGTTTCTATAATGACCTCTTTACGTAACTAAGCATTTTTAAAACGACACCCGTATATGCATGCATGTAATATGCACCAACGCCAAAAGAACTTGCTCGGAGTTCTTCTTTGGCTCGGAATTATTTTTCATTTGAGCACATTTGAACTTTAGCAATTACGTCAAGCCCCGTTCATTGTACAATTTTGTTAATATTCTAAGAAATTCAATAGCGTACAATGGAAATAAATGATAACATCAAGTTCGATCACATACTGACCAGGAATTTTGTTATAAAACAAAAATAACTTACCCATTATACTATAAAAATTTTATTGCTTATGTAAAACCGCAAATTTGTTGCAAAACTGGTTATCGATATTAAAAATATAAATTGAAATTGTTACTGGTAAGAGAGCACACCGCACAGGTCAGACCAGGCGGAAAAAAAATGACCGCCAAAAAAAGTATCTAATGCCATTTGAAAAAAAATCTGCCGTAACATATCACGCATTCGACTGTGCTTAATTAATTAAAATATTTTCGCCAAAAATTTGTTACAATTTAAGTTGGCAAAGAATTCGGTCGATTTTAAATGCTCAAGTGACCCCAATGTGTCCGTTTTCAAATAACTTTCCAAAAAATGAATTAATTTTTGCGCAAAAAAATCAACTACCATCCCGATATTAATTAAAATAATTATTTGGTTAAAAGACCTTTTTTCAACTAAACGTGAGCGAATTTTTTATCGCCAAACCAGTCCAAATGCCTCTTGCACGAAACTTTTGACGTTAAAAAATATATTCAACTATTTAAATAATCTCGGTTCTTTTTTTCTAATAATTTATTAATGATTGATGCCGGAAACATGTTAAGATTGTGTAGAGCACTTAAAAAATTAATGAATACATTCACTTAATTCAAATAAAACGAAACAAGAAGTTTGCCCGCGGGCCAAAAACAAATTACAAGAACCAGGTATTTTAAAACAAGAGAAAAATCGATATATTTCGTTAATTAGCCAGGAAATTTGAGTGTAACTATAAATTATTGTCCAGCAGCTGACGGCTTGAAGAAATAAAGCGAGATGGAGACAGAGCATCCATCCTCATACCCCCGAAAGGATGCTGCTGACGAGAGCCGATAAGGACGAAATAATATTTGAATAATATAAAAAAGCCATTAACGTAAAAAGTAAATTTTGTGATATTTACATATTCTTTTTGTAGAATTTGGTCAACAAGTTGCCGTTAAAAGCAGAAATTTAAGTGTCTGTCGAGGTAAAGCAAATAAAATTTGAAAAATCTCGTAAGGCTCGGTTAATAACCCACTAAATATTAATGTACACTCGACAATAGGAATGAATAGAAAGTTAACATATTTAGATTTATTATTCGCACATTTATTTTCATTTATGCAGTTACCGAGATGAAGAAGTAGGTAACATTTGTTACAGACATACACCTGAATATAATTGAACCATTTCGAAAAAAAATGCAAAAAAATCGGCAATCAAAAAATGTAAAAAAATCTAAACTTTCATATTCACTATTAATTGTTTATTGCCCATAATATAATCAATCTATGGGTATATTAATTTAAAAACCAATTTCAAATTAACCGGTTTCGATAACTCAACGATTTTTATTTCACTTCTTACCTTATTTTGAAACACTAAATTGCGGTAGTTTACATAACAATTAGCGCTAATTAAATTTATTAATCGACACTAAAATTTTTGAATTTCTGTTACCGAGCGATTAAAATTTATAACATAATTAGAGGGGCCACATTAAATTTTACCTTAAAAGCGACCGTGGAGGAATGCCTACAGAGGCGGACTGGCACCGACAAATCCCAACAATTATTATGCCAAAATTCTAGAAAACAGCAATAAAGTATTGGTCAGGACCATTAACAATAATTCAATATAAACCTTCCAACTCGGACAATTTTCTAATAATGGTATCATAGTCTACGATTTATACAATAAAAACTAAAGGCGGCATTCTCCAAATGGCCACTCCGGCCCCGAGTTTCTTTTGCCTCGATTTTAATGGCACCATTTGTCCCCAACAGTTCGACATTATTTAAATCGTAGCAACGAAAGAATTCTGAAAATTCTAAAAACTCACATTTTCAGTATCTCGCAGAATTTATTAGCATCACAACAAATTTATTCAGTATAAGCTGAATGCAATATCAAATTCACGAATAATTTACTTTTTTGGGTGCTCTAGAGTACCCCCCCCCCCAGCGTTTGATTGCACCACCACCGCCGCTTTAAATTGGTGAAGTTCAAACCACAAAATACTCTGGATGTCTTTGGAAGACCGCAATCAATAGCGGTTATGAAAATTGCATCGGGAATCAGTTTTTCATATTTTAAAATTGAGTCAAAAGAGTCAATTTCAACCTCCCCCCCTCCCCCCAAGAGAACAAGGCAGTGATTATTGAAGAAAAAATTACAAATAATACAACTTTCCCCTTTCCAAAGCCTAAAGAAAATTAAATGGGGAAACAGTATTACCGAAAATATTTTAGTAAAAAATAAAAAAGAAAATAATCAAAAAACAAAGAAAGTCATTTTCTTTCATGAAAAACAAAAGAAAAATAAAGATCATAAGTTTTTAAAATCCAGATAAGATTTTCCATTATTTATTGATTTTATAGCATTTTTTGCGTTTCCTTGTTTTAAAAGATTTTTCTCGCTGGGAACTCAACAAGGAAATTCTTCGTCATAAATCATAATATAGCAATAGCCGACTTATTGAAAATTGTAAATTTGACAAAGAAACAAACAAAGAAATTCGCCCAAATTCCTTAAAAATTATAAATTTTCCGAAATTTTTTCGATTCTAAACTTGCCGACTTTTCCAGATTTTCCAGAGAAGTGGAAATCCCGTATAACTATCTTGTATTAAAAATTAATTCTGTAAGGTTTTGGGAAGGAGGAGATAGGAATATAGAATATCTCCCATCTTGTTAATTCTAAATGAGTGGATATCCTGTGATATGTACTGGAGGGTGTTCCACACCCCCCAGACCCCCCGGTTTACTTTTATTTTATTTATAATAATTATAAAATTCATATAAAAATATGAAGTCAAAATTGTAAACCGGGGGGTCTGGGGGTGTGGAACACCCTCCAGTACATATTTCAGGATATGTTCACCCCCAGAACCCCCGGTTCCCATCTTTGACTATAATTTTGACAGTTAATCAATTTCGTGAGGGAAATTAAAACGTTCGGCTAAAGAAAATTAGAATTTCAGAAACTTATTTATTTTTAAATTACGTATTTTAAAAAAATTAAAAAATTTTAAAAAAATCACCCAGTAGCAGGAAACGAAATTACATGTTTAATATTATACCACTAAAAAGGAGAGCCACCGACTAGCTGCCCGTCCGCGGACGGGCTTTCCAGCTAGTATTATATAATTTTCAATTTTAAAGTTATCCTAAATAAATAAAATAAATAAATGCATTGCCGGATTTCGTAGTGTTGTTTGCGGGGGGGCGGGAGTATTTTATATTCCATAGTCTGTAAAACCAAAAAACTAATTCCCTCCTTCCCCCACATCATATCTGTCTATAATTTTTTTCGTAATAAGCCTTCAATTGGTAAATTATCATTATTAATTTAAATGACATTATAGTTCAGTGCGGCCTTCAGGCCGCACAACCCAGGCCTTCGAGTAGTAACATATTAATATATTTCTCTATATTAGTCCATACTACCAAAATACTAAGTCTATGTCCGCCTTGGCTTTGCTTTGAGCAATGGTCTGCAAACAACATAATTTAGTTTCTCATTATTTTTTTAATTTACTTTATATTTTTGTGACTCTGATTTACCGTCCTTCATTGATTGTGTATTGATTATTGAAATGCATCAGGTTGTAGATTTTTCAGAAATTACCTGACGAAATTTATATAATTATAATTTCCATTTCTTCTCCTGGTATTCTAGAAGAGTAGGAATCCACTGATATGTACTGGACCCCCGGTTTGTATACACAGTAGAAACGTTTTCTCTTGAATTAAAGAAACTGTTTTGTTTGAATTATTTTATAGAAACAAATAAATTTTAGTTGCGTATATTACATAACAAAAAATTGTTGCTATATAATATTTTTTTTATTTAAATAAAATATTTTTGGTCCAACAAAAATTTATTTAAATTAAAAAAATAAATATTTATAACAAAAATTTCTTGTTCCCTTCGATAAAAATTTTATTTTGATTTAAATGAATTTTTGTTGGACCAAAATTATTTTATTTAAATTAAACAAAATTTATTTGCTTCTAAAAAATAAATCAAACAAAATGGTTTTTTGATTTTAAGAAAACATTTTTACTGTGTAAGTTTCAACAGCATATTTTCTACAATTGCTGATATTCCCACTTAGTCCCTGTCTGCTCGAGATCCTTGCAGAAGAACAATATTTAGCCAAATATTTCCAGCATAACAGAGTTAGATACATAACAGAATTGTCCAAAGATAAAAAAAAGTTGTTTTTTTTCGATTTTTGAAGTTTTCCTACTTCTCGTAAGTGAAAGTTACAAAAAAATTAGTTGAGTGACCGAATAATTTTAAGTAATCAATCAAATCAGTGGAGGTGCTTGGTCTGAAAGACAAGAGGAGCAGCGCTGTTTATTTTAAGTCTATAGGGGGGGGGCATTTGAATAAGACTAAATTATATAAAAATAGTAAATTCTGGATATTATTGTCAGTATTGACAATGCAATCGTCTTAAGTTAAAGTGTGCTAGGTGTATAAAGTCAGGCGATCTGGAGAATTACAATTTGAATTTTGAATCGGATGGTAAGTGGTAATTAATTCGCGGGAATAAAAAAACGAAAATGTTTGTAAGTGTAAGGATATGAGACATGGCATGATACGAGATGTAAGAATGTGGTAAAGTTGTTTTAACAGCATTTTAATGCCTTCAATTACCATTACTCTTGTTCATGCAAATAAATGTTTAGAGATCTTAAAGAATAATTGAATTTCTTGAGAAATTGTATTATGGCAATTTTGCTTTCTAGAAGTAAGTTTATCTACTGCATGCAATCACACATTAGCATAAACCAATAATTATTTTCTGCATTTTACAATAACAATAAAACCTTGAAATAAAATTTAAGATGGAAGTTATTTTCGTAATTAATAATTAATAATCCCACAAAAACAACAAATTGTTAAGTTATTTTCATATCTGCCACATTATAATGAGATTATTACATCCGTGAGTGGGAGGTGGTAAGATAAACAATATCTGTTTCCTATTTTATGGCTAAACAAGTAATTTAGGTTATTTTAATCAATAAAAAGCCTAATCGCCAAACTACCGGCCAAAAACCTCCTTTCCAATATTTTTCTCGCACATAATCGCTAAGTATACAGGAGGTATGTCCGAAACTAATTTGTTCATGTTTATTACACAACAACACTTCCAGCAACTACACACATTCACGTTTCTACAATTAACTTAGAAAATGCAAACCTACAACTTCGTAATTGGTTAATTGATAATTCTAAAAACTCAACACATGTAGTACTTAGTTTTCTACGTCAAAACGTTCGGCTCAATTAACAGTTGTCAAAAATAATTCAATTTTGCTATCTAACAAAGTCGAAACGAAAAATGAAACGAATTAATCGAGTTAAAAAATTACAAGCTGTGGTTATTGTAGCTTTTGGATTGTTGCCAAAGAGTCACAAAGCGCCCTTTCACGCTCGGCCTCTGTCACGCGTTACATCACACACACAAATTATTATAAATTTAAAAAAAATTTTAAATCCAACAGATTTTAATCGATCGGGCTTGTCTTGGGGTTCAAAATCCTTGCCATGAGACTGGCGAACGCCTGTGTTTATGAAAGGGGTAGATAGCATTCCGATATTAAATGTTATCATCCAGAATATTTAAGAGTTAAAACCGAGCAGATTTCACGAATCCAAAGGACGAGTTTAACGAGTAATATCCTCGACCATCAATCATAACATTTTGTATTTGGCTGTCTTTCTTGTACATTGGATGAATTAATTCCAAATCGTAGTATTATAGTAAAATATAATGAACCAGACTGCACCAGACGTAAGAATTAAGTAGTAGCAAATTCAAATAAAACATAAAAATATTTTTGGGATTGGACAAATTCTGAAGTTCCCAGCAATTCCGAAGGTTTTCAACATGGTCACATTGTCATTGTTGTTACGCCGCTTAAATAATATCCAAAAACAAATTTTTTCACATGAAACGAAGTCTGATTTGCATAAGACATTCAAAACAAGGTTAAATTCTTCATTTTCGATGCCGTACTCCTAAAAATGCAGCGTCGGTATAGCGCAGCCATTCTAAAATAGTTAAGATTGAAATCTTTGCGAAAAGAAGGGTAACAAACCCGAAAAAAACTTGTAATTTTAAATCCATTCAAGAGTTTTTGCCAATTATTACCAAATGTTTTCAATTCTTCAAAACTGTTTTGCTCTTGATTATTTTGTATTCGGAGAGAAGGAGAAGATTCCGTACCCTTTCGTAACAAGAAACATTTGCAAGATTTTCTATTTTTATTTTTCGTTGCTTGAAAAATATATTCTCTTAAGCAAAACTTGGAAAATTATTATTCTAAAATAAAATTATTAGTCTAACATAAACCGGGGGATCTGGAGGTGTGGAACACCCTCCAGTACATATTACAGGATTCCCACTCTTCTAGTAAAATTTATAGTTGTGAAATTTACCGGATCTCGGAAAATCAGAGAAAATTTTCGATTTTTACCAGAAAAAATCTGGAAGTCAGAAAATTTATTAGGAACCCGGTATCAGCATTGCCAAAAATGTTGTTTTCCGGTACTGGAGGGTATTCCATACCCCCCAGACCCCCCGGTTTGAAAATCCGCAGTTTACATGTTGCTTCTTTGAATAATCAGGAATTGATTCTCATTGTTTCTCGAATCTAGCTTTTTATAATTTATTTTATGTTATTTCTAACAAGAATAATTTTAACCTATTCTAGATAACCCAGTTATTTTTTATTACTCCGGCGAAAAAGCAAGTTAAACACCCACAGACCTACAGCTTAACGTGAATCCGAACCACGACACATAATTTATTATGTGTTGTTGGAATTCAACTTATTATTATGTGATTATCAACTAATCCTTTCCAACAGGATCTGTCGAAAAGCAGTTTATCTTTAAAAATTATGCAAAAAATCAATTTATGTAAGTTTAAACCACGATTGTAGAATCCGGGGTGTCTGGGGGGTATGGAATACCCCCCAGCCACACCAAAATTGTGAGAAAAACGTTTAAATTTTTGTTATTGGAAATTCTTATTATGGTAATTTGACTGTAAACTGTAAGTTACTCCTGGTAAAATTGTAAAAGCTTCCCCCCACTTATGTGTAAGTTTTGTAGATACCGAAAGGCATCAAGATGTAATCTTTCCTTTATAATTCTAATGTGGCTGGGTAGCCCGGACCCTGATCTTTCCAACTTCGATGAATTACAGTTTTCATATCTGTATCTCGAACACTTTAGTCTACTCGACAGATCCGGACTGGTAATAATTTATTTACCGAGCAACCCCTTTGAGCGAATTTTTAAGCAAAAAAAAAGTTTTATTTTATATACCGGAGTGACCACCTTTATTTTTTAATTATAGGCATAAAGTAACTCTTCCTGCAGCTGTCGAATGAATATTAGATTAGAATAAAAATTCAATATCAATGAAAACCGATTTTCCTCGCCTGAAGTTTTCCAAATTTTGATATTGGCTGCTTATTATGTTTGCTTAATAAAAATGAACTTTTAAGAATACCGGAAAATAAACAAATTTAATTATTTATAACTTTTCTACAATAACAAAACAGCCATAATCAAATTTTGAATATCCTTTCAAACTTCAAATTCAAAAAAAAGAATTATTCTTTTCAAAAAGTTGAAGTCACTATTTTGGTTTTTTAATTTTTAGATTTAAAACTACATAAATCCGCATTTATTACCTAAACAAATTTTTTTTCGTTTTCGTACAAAAACCACTGTGAAATTTTGTTTTTCTAATGGGCGCAAAATAGGATTTTTGCATTTTTGAATGCAGATTTTGTTCTAAATACGATAATTTATTAAAATTATTCATTTTTGCGAAGAGCGCTGTGGAAGAAATACTTTTGTTTGAAACAAAATCATCACCGGTCTACCGGGCATTTGCCTGATGTTTGCCCGCCGGTCCAGTCCTGGCCTGGCGTGGGAGGTTTCTATTCTGTTAAATATTAATTTCTGTAATTTGTATTTGTAAAATTGAATTGTTTCTTGCAACTTTCCTCAGTGAAAACGACAAAATCAAATAATACAAGAGTAACTGCAAATTAACCCACAGGGCATAGACATTCTAGGCATGGGCGTAGCCAGTGCGAGGCGAAAAATTCCTAATTTTTTTCAATGGGGACATCAAGATTACATACTTTGCTATCTTCGCGATTGGTAAGTTAAACGTGAGTTCTGAACCACGGAGAGAATATTCACTTCATTTTGAGAAGGCGGTTACCAGGAAGATTACACCTCGGTGATTTGCCAATGCCTTCGAAGCGGGCACTCAACATTAGCGCTGAACGTAATAGTGAGGGGGGGAGTAAAATGTAAAAAAGTAAAAAAGTCATTACTGATTAATAAATTGTAAGTTTTGTTTTTATACAAAGAGAAATAGAAATCAACAGGTATATAGTTGAATAGGCCCGGTAACATTAATTTAAATTGTGATTCCCAGGGTGATATTGACCCCACAAAAACTATATGAAACCCTTTAGATGTGGAAGCGTTTAAAAAACTTTTTCCAGGCTAAAAAATTGAATGTAAAACAAGGAAATCTTATTGGTATTATTAAAAGGGGTAGAATTTTAAACCTGGAGGACGTGTAAAAGCAGATGTCGAGCGCAAAAAAAATAATAAATAGAACCCTAAATACAGAACACAAAAAAGGGAATTTAAATAAACAAAAACTTTTAAGATTAAAATTTAATAATTGAAAAGTACCGGAGTATGGGTACTTGCACGTGCTTGCCCAGGGCGATTGATCAACGCTGAACGAAGAAAATTGGAAAAACAAGAAAAAAACGTACCTACCAAACAAACACCGGCACAATAAAACGACTACCGTAAAAAAATTGAGTTTGCTCGAGAAAATCAAATAAAAAAAGCGCAATTAACTTGAAAAGCGGTAGTTTTGTTTTACGTAAACTTAAGATAAGGAAAGTTAAGAAATGTCTAATAAAAGAATGTAAACAAGGCGGTATAATATTAAAATTTCAAAAAAGTGTTTGTTGAAATAATAAGAAAATTAGCTTGCAGCGGTATAAAGATTAACGCAGTTGGCTAAGTAAGCAGGGTTTTATTCCAAAATAATTGAGTTTTGAGTTTTCACGGTCACACCGGAGACCGGCCAAGCGGTTCCGAAACTTCAGCGATGTGAAAATTCCATTGTTTGGAAATTAAATGGAAATTAAAAATTATAATATGTAATATAAATAATTGATTTTATATATTATGTGGATTAGTCACTTCCAAATTTTTATTTGCATCGAATACACAATAACATTTTGACAACCCTTGATAATTAGTTTTATAATCGCGAAGTTATTTAATTTAAATTTAATTGTTTAAATATATTTGTGGGACGGAAAATAAAAATTTGATGAGCTTGGGAAGGTGATTATTTCGAAAAGTTTAATTAGGGTTCCGAAAATCGCGAAAGGAATTAAGAACAAAGGACAAGTCGTTTTTGCACACACAAAGACACAATACAATTAAGTGGAGTTCGTTAAATTCGATAAAAATCAGAGAAAAAAAGGAAGAAAGTTAAAATATATAACTGCATAAAAACATAAAAAAGACATAAATAGTCACAAGAATTTGGATTAAAATGCATTTATTTTATCGCTGCACTTTCTTCATCTTCATCTAAATTTAAATTTCCATTAAGGAAGACGAGGAAGGAAACTCGTTCAGGCACGTAAAGACCTAAATGAATCGTGACACTCCTACATTTAAGCTGAATTCAATGCAATTTTTGGTCATTTTATTTTTTACCAAACTTGTCCAACATGTTTTAGCCGAGTATAAAGAAATTTTAAAGATTTTTCGAGAATTCCATGCGATATTAAGTCGGGTTTACCTGACATAAAACACTAAATTACTTGTAAAGCGTTCAGATAAGAATTTTTTATTTAAGCAATTACGAAAACAGCCCTTAATGACCCTCGCGATGTTATTTATTTCCACTTTGATCAAAACGAATTTTCCCAAGAGATAAATTACCACACTTTCCAGATCAAATTTTAATGTGTGATAAAAAATTTTAATTGTCCGGGTCCGGCCCATAAAGTGAACATTTTTTGGGAAGATATAAATCAATGATAATATAAAATGCATCATAAATATGAAAAACTTTATTACCTTTTAAGGCAACATTTTCAAATCTTAATTAGTCATCAGTTAATAAAATTTTATTTGTCCATGTCGGAAACAATTTTTCGAAAAACAAAAACAGAGCATCCCGCGCGGGGGATTCCCTGCGATTGACGGAGCGAATTTCGAGGATTTGAAAAGAAAATCTTACCTCAGTAACAAATATCGTTTCAGAAACTTCTTCGAAACATAGCACGAATTTTCTTTGAAAACTTCACGCACACGCGCACTTTTAACTGAAAGCACAAGTAGGCTTTGGAAAATTTTTCACATGCTCGGGAACAGTTTAAAATCCAAAGAGGTTGCAATTCACTAAACCAAAACTTATTATCTACTTAAATGGAAAACAAAGTCAATAAATCACGAAAATTTAAATATGTCACAACACAAAATTGTCCGTGAAAATGAAAATTGGGTAGCGGATGAAAACAGCACACTGTATGCAAATGAGAAAAATTATGCGGTCAAGTGTCAAAAGCGAAAAATTGCAAAAAAACAATTTTATACCAACTAAACTTTTAAACTTATACACCAGCGGCTGCTTACCGACTGACTGGTGTTTTGATTTTAAAATGCCGCGTTGCCCCCTCTAACACATCCCCACTCTAAGCCACGAATTTCAGTTATATTCTGAAATTATATTGGTGCATTTTGTGAATAGGTACATTCCGATTGAAAATACAATTATTTGAAACTTGCAATTGTAACAAAATCGTCTGTTACGTTTTACGATAGCGCTTATGAATATTTCCGTTTCTAGTGGAGGTGGGAACGGGTCCGGGGTCTTCTACATGTCAATGGCTAAGCGATCTTACGCATCTTTTCATATCGATATTACGATATTCATTCATTACCGTCGTAGTAACGTATACGCTACGTACCTGCGACCGACTACGTACGACACGGCGAATAGGGGTGGTTACTCTACTGGACACTCTTGGGGGTGCTTTCATCGCATGGGGATTACAAATCGGGCAAGACTGAGCTGTTGAAAATGAGAAGACGTCTTTGTCGTCCAACAAATACAAGGGTGATCATTTTAAAATGTCCATTGTTAATCTTCGTTTTGCAAGGGTGGACAATAATAGACAGGGTGGAACAAGTGCCCTATTACTATGCGAAACTTTGAGTCAAATTGATACTCGAAAAACACAAGCCAAAGCAGATCGATATAATAAAATTGTAACAAAAAATCTAAAATTCATTTTTTTGCCATCGCAAAAAGTTGCTCGCCAAAATCGATTTACTTTTTTAATTATTGATTGATGAAGATTGTATGAGATTGTAAAAATCTACAACGTTCCCATTACCTGAAAGCGCACTCGTCACCTAAATGTGATGAATGTTTCGTCGAGCGTACCTGTCAACTTTGACCCTTTCGTAAATTTTCAAAACAATCTCGAGGTAACATTACCTAAACCATTCAGCCCCTTTGGGAAACTACTCAAATTTATTAATTTCTACGCAAGGGTTTGCGATATTTCAAGATATTCGGTTACGTTTTTTTCAAGTATTTCTTCGTTATCCCTTAAATAAGGGCATGTTTCGATTATAACCACGATTTTCCTTGTAAAACAAAACACTCATATTATTATTTACGTTAAATTAACGTTAACGTAACCGTTAAGGTTTTTGAAATCACTGCATAGCAACCATGACCTACTCATCAGAAATAATGTTAAGATCAATTATTTATAAATACCCAGTCAATAAAATTTAGAATAAAATAAAAGATTTTTTAAACTTAGACTTCAAAGTAATTGTTAGACGATTGTTTTTCCAAGGCAATTCATATAATTTTTTTCAAAGCAATTACTTTAGTTTTGTAGTTTGAACAATAATTAAACAGAAAAAATTAATAATAATTGTCGGGTAAATGTATTTTAGTTTCATTTTTCTAAAAAAAGCAAAAAATGTTTAATTTTTATGTTATTCTAAGCACAATGTTCAAATTTTCCAAGACAATGGACTTCGATTATTAACAAAAAAAAATTAATTTCATGTAACAACTATGTTTTATTTATTTATTTTTTGACCTTCGAGTTTCGTCAATTGCTAGACTTATGCAAATACATAAAATCAATACTTTTGATCCGGATGATTAAACTAAATATGATATTCCGCGAAACCAATATGCTGTGCTGACAATAATGTTGTGACCACATCTCCTCCCCCCGGATTTTAAATATTACAAATTTTTGAAATCTTTGGAAATAAATAATATGACACTAACATTAAATATAACACGTTAAAAACACGTAACTTCAAGCGGTATTATGGCGTTGAATTAACGTTTAAACTATGTGATTAATAAATATATTGCGGTATTCGGAAATACTCCATAATCTTTGTCTTTGACAAATAAATCTGCTCTGAAAGATTTCTATTTAATAAACTTAATTACAGAATGTTCCACATTACCTTCGGTATTTGAAACCCAGGTATCTGGAGGAATGGAATATCCGTATTATTAAATCCCGTGTAAAAGACTTCCCTATTGGAATTTGTCCGCCCCCCCCCCCTACGTTTGCATTCCCGTAAACCAAACGTTTGCATTCTTTTGGTGATCTACTTTATGAATTACTTAATAAAAAATAATAATTAAATTATTCAGAATCAAATGCAAAACAACATCAAGTATATAGTATACGTAATACTAATACGCCATATTGTTGGTAGCATCACGAGCGCCACCAACGCTGGTAAAGTAAATCGTAAATAATTGTGTTAAAATTAACGTTAAAAACACGTTGAAAATGTCAAGCACAACTTGAACGTAGAATTAACGTTTGTACACGTCTTGGGGTATGCTGCCATTTTCTCTCATAAACTTGATGTGCCGACGAGCAATAAAAATTGTTTTTAAGTAATTTAAAAATAAATAAGTTTCTAAAATTCTAATTTTTTTTAGCCGAACGTTTTAATTTCCCTCACTTTTGCTCAAAAACAAAAAATTTTCCGGTATTTTCTGATGAAATTGATATAATTATTCTGTCTTCTGTAGGTATTCTAGAAAAGTAGGAATTTTATTATATGTACTGGATGGTGTTAACATCCAGACAACCCCCCCCCCCCGGTTTACACTTTTGATAGTGTTTTTCCAAGCTTTAATATTCTCTAGCCATAGGTTTTCATTTCTCTCACTTTTACTTAAAAATTCAAATTTGCCGGTTTTTCCTGGCGAAATTTGTAAAATTATAAATTCCCTATCTTCTCCAAGTATTCCAAGAGAGTAGAAATCTTGCGATATGTACTGGAGGGTGTTCCACACCCCCCAGACCCCCCGGTTTACAATTTTGACTTTATATTTTTATATTATTTTTATAATTACTATAAATTAAATTAATTATAAATTATTTTAAATAAATTAAAAGTAAACCGGGGGGTCTGGGGGGTGTAGAACACCCTCCAGTACCTATCGCAGAAAATCCACTCATTTAGAATATTGGAAAAATATTTTTAGTCTAATCTTACTTTTAATATATTTTTCGATTGGTAAAAAAATCGACCAATCAGAGTGTTTTTTACCACTCTGAGAAGTGCAGAAAAGAAGAAGAAGAACTGTCATTAAAAGACACGCTGTAGCAGAAGCACCAGCAGCAGCCTGCTGGGATTTTATATTTTAACTACCTCTATTCTACTCTATTTTATAATTGCTCGTGCAGATGTGTAACCCCACTAATTACTAATCAGTGACAAAAAGTATTAAGTATAAAAGAATTTAGAGATTCAAATTCAATTATTATTAAAATACTCTCCCCACCTTTTTCTTCTTTACTTACCGAGCACTTCTACGATATATAAATATTATTTGTTCTTAAAGAATGACAGGTTCCTATTCAATAGAATAGTCTTGTAAACCGGGGGTCTGGGGGGTATGGAATACCCTCCAGTACAACATCATCCAGATAAATAATTAATCAAATTAAGCATATCAATAACACTTAATTAACCAAATGATTTCGATAATATTGTACTGGAGGGTATTTCATACCCCCCAGACCCCCCGGTTTCAAAGGACCAAAGTCTGTATCATGATTTATATTTGATTTCAATCAATGGACCCCTTCATTCTCTCAGAATAAACATGGATCTAGGAAAAAAAAACAGAAACAGATAAACAAAAGCTCAAAAACAGAGCTGATCAACCTAGGGAGTCCACGAAAAAATGTTATGAGCCGCAGAAAACAGGATGCTCTTTCAAATTTTCTCTTTTGTTCAGACAAAAGAATTTCCCAACAAAAAATTTGGAAAAAAAAGTTTTTAAAACTCTGACACAATAGATTATTTTAAAAACTTCCCATTAACAGTTCTATTTTATGAATTATCATTTCACCACAGTTTTACAATAATTCAGAATCAAACTCAAAACAATATCAAGTGTAAGTAATACAGTCGCCATGTTGTTGACATTTGGTAGCGTCACGAGCGCAATCAACGGTAAGGTAAAACGCGAATAATTGTGTTAAAATTAACGTTAAAAACACGTAAATAATGTTCAGCCTTACTTTAAGGTAGAATTAACGATTGTACACGTCTATTAGGGCATGCAATTTTCTCTCGTAAATTGCTTCCAACTACCCGTCGTCGCTATATTATTGCAGTTTGATATTCGACTAACATCATAATCTAATATGATTAATGATTAAATTTTAATTACCTGATTTTACTCTATCTTAATTGCTCGTGCAGATGTGTAATCTCACTAATTAGTGACAAAAAGTATTTAAATATATTAAAAAGTATAAAAGAAATTTAAGATTCATATTAAATTATGATTGAAATACTCTCCCCACTGTTTTCCTCTTTACTTACTCGACGGTATACAAATATATCTGTTCTTAAAGAATGACAGGTATCTATTCAATGGAACGGTTCTTTAAAACCGGAGGGTCTGGGGGGTATGAAATACCCTCCAACACAACATCATCCAGATCAATAACTAATCAAATTAATGCAGATCAATAACACAAGTAACGAAATATTCTAGAACCGGTCGTTGAATTGTGTTATTGATCTGGATAATATTGTGCTGGAGGGTATTCCATACCCCCCAGACCCCCCGGTTTAAAAGGACCAAGGTCTATGTCATTCTTTCAGAATAAACATGAATCTAGGAAAAAAAAACAGAAACAGAAAAACAAATGCTCAAAAACAGAGTTGATCAACCTAGGGGGTCCACCAAAAAATGCTCTTGCAAATGACAAAAGAATTTCCCAACAAAAATTTTGGAAAAAAAATTTTTTAAACTCGGCTTTATAATGGATTATTTAAAAACTTACCTAAAAAAAAATTTTTTAAATCTACTATTTAGTTATTAAGATGCTACTATTTTAATGGAATTATGAAAAACTAGATTTTAACTATACTTGTCATTTGTAATCCATTCATGCGCATCATTAGTTACAATTCAAATGAAACTACTCTACTGAAATTTTACGAATTTATTTTATAAATCGGACCCGGACCAGTGATATCTTTAGCACATTAAAAAAAATTTGCTCAACAATGAACTTTTCGTTAATTCTATAAAATTTTCATAAATACAATGAATTTTGTTCATTGATTAAAATTTCTTTAATTTAATGAATATTTTCAATGCATACTCATGGCAGTTTTTGGTTGTTGTGTACATAAGCAGTATCACGAAAAAAATGTTTTAATTTTGTATTAGAAATCTATAAAAAAATTAAAATTTTGAATCGGAAGCTTCTTTACAGAAATATTTATTGTAACAAAAATTAAAATGTAGGCCACTTGTGCAATGGGCTCAGAGTCAAGTTTCTCTAAACAAAGTAGTAACTCACGATTAATATTGAAGTTCCGATACATAATTTAAAATTAAGAAAAATGTTATCCAACTTATAGGTTTGACTTCATTTTGTTCAGTTTTTTGAGTAGGTTACTTTTATTACTTTTGGATTTAAAATTGCAGCAAATATAGATTTCAAAATAATTGGAATCATGAAAATAATTAAATTTGATACGGTGACATATGGGTGAATTATCTTAAAAATGCAACGAAAATTAATTGAGAGTAAAATTTTGCTATTGGATATTTGAAGTTAGCAGGTAAATATGTTTTGTATTTTTCTGCAGGAACAATTTTTTGTTAATTTGGAATCTGGGAGAATACATTTCAATATATTATCGTATGGAGGGTCTGTTGTTAAGAGAACTAGTAAAAGTTTTGTTTTAGGAACCGGGGGGTCTGCGGGGTATGGAATACCTCCCAAAGTTTTAAAGTTTTATTGTGATTTAATAATTTGTTTCTGAAAAGGTGAAAAGAAGTGTGACCTTCAATTCACATGTGAATAATTTTTGCAAATGCCCGAAGCTCCAATTTTATCCAAACATTGAATTTCTTTCTCCTTGTTCGGGGGGCACCAATATAAATTTTTCCGCCTTCCGATCCATGCAGACTACATCCATGCTAATAATATATGAAATGAATAGCATCAAATGAAGATGTCTTATTCCGTTAGTCACTCTGTTTACTTTAATCGGGTTGACAGTTGAACGTTTGCGAAGAAGAGTTGTCCGCGTATATTAAGTCTAAAATTGACTTTAATAAGTTTACTAAAGAATGTGACTCTGGTTACATGAAATATTTTTGAGTTCATCCAATAACTTAAAATTGACCCCTTTGTCAAGATGCACCAGGAAACTTACTAAACCTAGAATTAAAAATCACTGCCGGAAGTAAATTCATGTGTGCATTGGAATGAATAATGAGTAGCAAAATTTAATCAAAAAATTTATGAACAATGAGAATAAATTTTAAGAAACGCCCATCGCCTCATGTAAATAGCGGAATAGAAAAATTTTATGAAATAATTTGTAATTCAAAAGAAATCTAATAAGGGTGGTTGATGACCTCCTCGCCCCGGGTCTTGATTTAAACGTGTTTAATATTTCTCGCATTATGAGCACTCATTTTGGAAAATATATAAAAAATTTTTAATTGTCCATGTCGAGATCCTTTTACAATAAAATGTTGTTTAATCAACTTGTCATAGTCTTGAAATCTGAGGTTAATCTCTCAGGTTTAGACAAGAATATTAAAATTTTTCGAGTTAATTTAATACGCTTACTTTCGGTTTCACGAATAATAATAAAATAATGTCTAAATTTCGGGGGTCAGGCTTGACCACTCGAAAATTGTTTTTTGTTTTAGGAAAATAACAAATTTTTACATTCATCTAGGTACTGTTACCTAATAAGATATTCTATATGTCGCGTGGTGTAATTTCAAAAATATGCGATATAAAAATTCAAAACGCACAAACTAACTTCCTTTTGGTTAAAATTAGCGTTTAGAATTTTAATTTATTAATTCCAATTCCATATTTTGTTACCTTATAGGTGTAATGGTCCAAGTAAGCCAATACGTAGCCGGGTATGTAATTATTTTAACGCCGATTTAATTGTACGTTTGGCTCCTTTTTATGAGCCACATTTATATGAAACAATAATAATGAAATGACGTGCAAATTTTACCTGAATAGTGAAAATGTGCAATGTATAAATAAATGCGTAATTTTATTGAATTCAATTTCCTGTATTAAAATTTCATCATGCGACTGTGCATATTAATTAACATTTTTACAATTTAATTTGGCACAGTTATCGATTTTTCACGGAAATTTTGCAAATTTGGTTCTTGGAACCGCCTTATGCAAATGTAATTATCGAAATTGCAAAAATTGGTATTCAGCATGTAGGCACGAAGTCAATAAACTACGCCGCAGATATATTGTGCTGCTTATTTTTGAAAGAAAAAAAAGAAAATTTGGTTTCGAAAAAATGGGGAAATTCGCGACCGCACAAAAAGGAGCAACAATAACAATTTGGCGATGTTAAAAGTTGGTCGTCGTAAAATTTTGAAATCAATAGTTACCGCAACTTATTGCAATGTGCCGCTTTTTGGTACATTAAATAAAGATAATAAATTTTAAAAAATATTTTTATGCTATTCGAACGCTTTCATATGTGCGGGGTCACGTTTTAAAATACCTCAGCATGAAAAGCTCGAAAAGCTCACCTAGCGATTAAGTTGATTTAGATTTTGTTTCAGTCTGATGGTCATGTCAATGTTAACACCCCGTAATATTTTTAATAAACAGGCCCATAAAAAATCGGCCCACATAAAGAGAAATATTTATAAAAATTGAGACGATTGCTGCACAGGTGTTTGCATAGCACAAACGGGCAACATTTTAAGCACAGTGTTGATTTTATTGAAAGAGTAAAAAAAAAGTGAAAAATTCGATTAGGATTAAAGCACGTTGGGCCTCTCGCAGACGAAAATTAATAAACCTATATAAATTCAAGAAACAAGATTAACCTTTATCGTTTTTGCAAGAAGACCATTATTTAGACTGTGTAATTAAAACGAAAGAATTTTAAAATCTTTTTTTCATTTTTGAAATCCTCGACTTTATGATTTATTTTGTCTGCGATTTTCAGTTGTTTTTTGAATATTTAAACTTGTTCGCCATAAAAATGTAGAATCATAAACCGCGCGTATGGAAGGAGTAAAAGGATATATTGGTCCATTTGTGAAGACAAAGATCGCGAAAAGTTAAAATATTATCTTCTTTTTGTACGTCGTCAGGTTGTGAATTGGCTCCATCTCGCTCGACGCATTATTCAAATATGTTTTGTCTTCGTTTTCAACATATATTATATTGTTCATCTTCATCGCTCTTCAATTCGGAGCTGTTCTTCGCCTTCTCTTTCGGCTCTATATGTATTTGGATATGTGAAATGAGTTTTATTCGCTCCGAGTTATTGAAAATATTTTTTTCTTCCTTTTAGGTCATTTTAAAAATATAATAAAAAGCCAGACGGTTTTAAAAGCAAAACTTAAATTTGATGCTATTGTTTTCGTGACTCTTACGACCCTCCTGAATTTAGCATCCGAGTTTGTATGGCACAAAGCAATTATTTTTCGAATAATCCATCATTAGATTTGGCATACGCGAAACTTCCTTTTTTGCCTGCCCGGTCCGCTAATCTCGAAGAATCTGATTAATAATTACTTACATTAGATCTTAATTTGAATAAAACGTTTAAGCAAATATATGACAAATTGGACGTATAGCTTTAATTTTTTTTCGACTAGTTTCATAGATTTATGATATCATTAAATAAATTATTTTTTGATAGATCGGATTAGTAATAAAATATTTAATATTATTAGTTTCGGTTATAAATTTTAACAGCTAATTATTTACTCTTCCCCAACACTCATTTTGTAAACCGTCGTTAAATTTGTCGTTTTAAGTAGCACAAAATTTTTACATAATTTATTTTCGTTAAAAATTAATTACCACGCCAAAAATAAACACTCCGCGATAAGGAGATACTTTTGCTTTGAGCTTTTAATTACCTAATTTTATTATCTTACACGAATTTTTCGCCAGAGGGGGGGTCGCGCGAAAAACACTCTTGCCCGGTCTTGAACAATATCGGGCTCTTTCTATCAATTATTCGGAACGAAAACATGAGTTACGGAGAGAGTTAATGCCCTCGACAACTTCTAAACGACAATTTACGATGATAAAAGAATAACCGGGTTGTAATGTATTTTGATGATGTTCGATGTTGTAGCTTTTATGCTCATGGCATGAAATTTTAAAATAACAATCAAATATCTGTAATAGCAAGGGATGAAATTATCCCTTAATTGTTTTGAGAGTTTTCGTGGCAGTTCACCTCGGTGGTTTGCCATTTTCTACCATAGGGAACAGTTACAACAAGATTCTTACTTTACCTGGAGACAAACAGGGGTTGCAAGTTAATGAATTATATGAAAACAATCGCAATTATCAAATTTTACATTAGGGGGGAGAACGGCAGGATGTAACCTCGGGGGGGGGGGCAGAGAAAGAAATTGTCCTCTAGCCTGTAAGGTATAATGGGCCCCTACGGATCCAGAGAGGCTTTATAATGGTTTCTAAACCTAAGTATGGGTTGTAGCGCTGCTGAGCCGAATTTTACCAAATAAACCCATAAAAATATTGTGATTTTTCGAAAAACAACTCTTGTCCTCCTCTCTTGCGGAAGACATAATTAGAGAAATGTACGAACTTTCATGTCCAAAAACATGAATTTTTATTTGAATTGCTAGCATTTTCCAAAAATCTTCATTTATATTAATTAAATAATATATTGTTAATTAATGATCCTATTTATAAGTTGTACAAATACAACTGCATAAAGAAAAATGTTACCTACTACTTTAAGCTACCTGCATTTTAAATAAATGTTTAATCTGTGGTGTTACGGGGTTTTATATTATAAATAAGTTAATAAAAACGCAATGCATTCTTCTCGCAATTTATTATTATAATGACCTAGTGTCAAAAATGTAAAAAGTTGAATGTTCTGAAAACCAAAGTAAAGGCTGCAAGTTAATTCTTATAATTAAATTATTCAAAAGAAGCCACAATATAAGCCAAAATAATTGTCAAATATTAATATCATAAAATTCAAAATTAATTCTTGCCCCTCCCCCCCCCCCCGGCGCCCAATTTTTGAAGTTCCGTCACTAGTTTGGAGAACGAGAAGTCTGGGTTTAAATTTTTTTACAGGTATTTTTCTTATTCATATATTATGTATTTCAATAATTTCATATTCGCAAAAAACATATTAAGATCGAAAATCAAATTTGCAAACATTCGTTCGCCGTGACAGCGTATGCTGCATATTCAGCTTTTTGATTTTAAAAATCACTTCTTTTGATACGCTTCCCACTTCCCTGCAGGACCTATTTTTAACTGAGTTGGGCTCTAGGCTTTAGCAAATTTTCGGGCCCCTTGTATTCAAGTGTAACTAATAGCATCGAAGGCCCAATTTTTGGATTATTTTATCAGTATTTGATTTTTATTTTACCATTTTTAGTTCTTTCATTTGGTAAAATGGTAAAATAGACCCTGAGTTTAATTTTAAGCAATTAAATCTGGTTCCGCTACCAAACCCCACAAGTAATATTAATAATTGAGCTTCAATGTAGCCATTGGTAAACCGGGGGGTCTGGGGGGTATGGAATACTCCCCAGTGCGCAGTTTACTGTATAGAAGCTCAAGTCTTGCGTATTTTTTACTAAATAAATAATATTTGTTACTTCGGATGCGCGAATAAAAAACAAAAGATGCGCTGGGGGGTGTTCCACACCCCCCAGACCCCCCGGATTGCCACTTACATTTTGTGTGTAAACCAGTTTTGTAATAGCAGCTAAAGTAAAACTTTTCGAATTTTTAAAACAGATTTTAGAAATTTCTATAGCAAACTAGGTAATTAATTGTTAAAACCTCTAAATTTGGTTGTAAGGCTTTGTTGAGATTTAGTTTAAATAAAACTGTTTGGTGGCAATCCGGGAGGTCTGGTGCACCTTTAGCTGTTGTTGAACTTTTGAAGTTAAACGTATTTATTATTATAACTTAAACTATCAATAAATGAGGTTCAATGTAGCTGTTGTAAACCGGGGGGTCTGGGGGGTATGGAATACCCCCCAGTGCACCTTTTGCTCTTTGTTCGAGCAGCAAAATTAATACTAGTGGTATTCTACGATCCCCAGGCCTCAGAAAATTTCAAAAAGAAAATCTGGCCTTTTTGCGTTTTTTTTTTAATTTTTGCACCTTGATCTGGTTTGCGCCCTAGGCGGTTGCCTAGTTTCTCTAGTGCCCCCTCTGATCCTAACGAAAAGTATGGTATAATATCAAAAATACCAGGCATTGTACAATGTACATAACAGGGTCAGAATTTTAATCTATTCGCTTCCCTGATTTTTTCAGGTCTTTCCTGACAAAGAATACAAATTTTCTCTGACCTTTCGAAAAATCGTAAAAGTAATTTTAAAATATATTTTTTTTCTTAATTTTAAAATTAACAATTTTTTTAAATTTTAAAATTAAAAAAATTTAATTTGCAATTTAAAAATATTTAATTTTAAAATTTAAAAACAAATTTATTTAACTAAAATTATTTTTTTAATTAAAAACAAACTTATTTAATTAAAAAAAAAAATTTATTAAATTGTTTTCCCCAATTGAAAATGTAATTTCCCTGACATGGTACTAAAAATGAGAAACTCTCTGATTTTTTCCTTACAAAATTAGGAAAATCTTGAATTATCCGACTTTTCCAGTATTAACTGAAGTGCATTTCATACCCCACAGACCCATAATCTTATGATGTTCAGTTTAATCAGGAGTAACTTTTATAAATTTTCATCAATCATCAATTAACAATAACAATTTCTAAATTTTGTTGAAGATAACAGATACTTTCTGTGAAAAGCTTGTAAAATTAAAAATCTTTATCACAATGAAGAATATAGAAAATACCCGATCAGTGCGGCCTTACAACCCTGGAAATCGAGTAACACATCCATTCAAACTCGAGGCGACCGATAATTTTTATATTTAATTAACATTGGTTTTACTTTAATTAAATATCAAAAATCGACTGCAATCCAACTAAAGAAAAATTTCAAAACTTTTTTGAATTTTTTTCAAGTAGAAAATATGAAGTAGTTTAAAATAAATAATACAAATAAATACCAACATAATAAGGAATGAAAAATTAAAATTTTAAATTGGCATCTTCTTCGTTACTAATAGTACTTCCATCAAGCACGTTTTTGATTGCAAATAGTCTGGCAATTCAAAAAAATTTTGAAAATTTTGTTTAGTTGGATGAAATTTTAAATTAGAGTTAATTAAAACTTAATTAATACATATTTTTATATATCGTTGGAAAGTAGTCATTTCCAGCTAAATAATAGTGTTAAAATCATCTTCAATTTTCAAGTACAAACGATTTCAAAAGTTCCTTCAATTGGTTAAATAAAATTAATTTTTGTTTTGTTTTTGGCTTATAACTTTTCTCCCTCGCAATTGCCGATGTCCTAAACTAAAATACGAACATTTTGATATATAATAATGATAAATAATAAGTTTAGTTCTACGTCGTGATCGGGTTAGTGAACGCTTTTGACGATCATCCGCTCCACTATTGTCACAATGAGAAGCGGCACCACATTTCACGACAGGCGCATGGATTTTGTCGATTAAATATTACATTGAATATAAACTTTCTTATTGATAATTTAACGAGCTTCAATTTTTATACGAACTATTTTTTTGTAATGTTAATATTTTTGAAGATATTATTGAAAAACCATAAATTGTCACTTAAAATCCAAGATGGCGGACACTTCCGGACCTCGGAGGAATGGCGACTTTGAAACTTGATGATTCCCCCATTGACTGGACTATAAAATCGAAGTATTAAGAACAGATGATTCAAAAAATATCTTAATCTACAATGAGTAAAAATTTGTTAACTACCATTAGGAATAATTTCTGAACTGCTATGCTACGTTCGATAAAAATTATTAATCCTTAACGAAAAGTAGTGGCACGAAAACTTTTCTTCGCAATAAAATCAGGTTATGAGCCCGTACTTTTCAGTGGGAAGACATAAACTTCTCTTTTTAGTGGGTACTATTGTAAATTGCGGATGTAGCATTTAGAAGTGAATTGAATTTTTCCTTTAACTTCAGAAATAATAAAAAAGGGGTCGCGCTTGTCTGCACAACCCTTCACAAGCAATACTCAAACCGATAAGATGAAAAATATTTGCCATTTTGTGACAGCTAGAAATAGCATTTCCCAGTGCAATTAGCTGGCAAAACCCCTACATTGATACTCTAACGTCTAACCCAACCGTTGTACTTCAGAAAAGTGCAATAGACTCGGCTCGCAGTTGTCTTCTAGTCGTATAACTGCTAAACTTAATTTTAAACTGGATTATGTTAATTCTATCCGAATGTAACTTCAAACAGATTTACATCATTCTAGACTTGCGTTTCTCGAGTCTGATTATGAAAAACGTAATTTTTGATATGAAAAACACTTATATGACAGAAAAACACGCCATGGGCGGGGTTAACCTTATAGAAATAGCCAATCGAATAATTGTATTAAGTATTATACGCTCTCTGTGTACTTTGCGTGTTATTCCGATCCTGAGGAGTTTGGGAGGTAATTTATTTCATTAACTTTATTAATTTTAATTTATTACAATTTATTAAAAGTTTTAAAAAATAATTCTAGTTATTTTAAAGTTTTTCTTATGTGACATTTCTTAAACCTTGGCAATGATCATGTACCCATAAATTATTATTATATTATTATTTATTAGATAGATATTATTTGATCGTATAAAGTTAATCACTTAATCTTTCGTGCCTGTCGCTCTCTCAACTTTATTGTTTTAAATTCAAATAAATATCAATTAGTATTTTTCTTAAAAGTCTTATAGAAGGCTTATTTGCTTCAGAAAAAATTAAGAAAAATCCCCACTACCTCCGTTTGTGAATTACATAATTTCCTTCTGCTGACTTTTCAGGAAAATATCTTGGTTAGGAAGGTAGGCAATTAAAAGTGAATCAAAAATTAAAAATTTTTAATTTAAATTTTTCGATCGATAAAATTTTTTCAGCGGCAGGAAGCAAGTTGATAAAAAAATTTTAATTTTTTCTCCAAACTTAAAAACTCGTTTACAAAGTAATTTAAAAGTTGCGTTTTAACGAGTTCAAAATTTCAGAATATAAATTTATCTAAAAAGTAAATTGTTTAAAATCTCAATTATGCTAATGCATTATGTTAATTAGCTTAGTTACACGCTTGGGGTGGAACTTTAACTGTTGGTAACACTGGCAATGACAATGACGAATCGAACTTACTTGTATTCAAATTTTGCAAGTTTTTAGTCGTTTCGTGTCATAATTTAATAAAGTGACATCAGCAGCTTGTAATTTTCATTTCTGGCGATAATTTTGCACTAACGTTGTTCGTGTTGCTAATTTCGCCTCTTGTTAGTTGTTAGCTAGTATTACCAACTTGACGATTTATTATTTTTGCCAACACTTAATTTCGAATATCTTGTAAGCATTAATAATTGCATAGATTACGTAACTTTACATTTACAACCGTGAAATTATTCAATTAGCATTATAAACAATTTATTATACATTGTCCTTTTGTATTCTACTGGAAAATAATTATTGGAACTTACATTTTACGTGTTTATCAGTTTTATTTATTGATACTAAATTTTACAATATACATTTCGATTTATACAAATTTTTTATCACTCCTATCTGATTCGCGTTACTGTAAAATCATCTTCTTTGTAATAAAATTGTGCCCTATTTATTCTCTAAATTGCTTTTTGATTTATTTTACGATTTCGATTGTTTTTTTATTTTCTTCTTTTTTTTTATAACCAAATCGAGATCACATTTGGTGGGAAGCTCTAATACGTAAACAATAGATGTAGAAATTTATGTTTTCCCACTGTTAGGCGGAGGAGGTTGCTTGTTGTTACACAATTTTGGAAATTGAAGAGCGCTCGCGACTTGCTCGGAGCAAGATTAGAAGAGTCATTTCGACTCGAATGGATATTAAATACATAACTGTACTAATAAATAGAAAAATCTCCTGTTTGATGAATACACACACCGAGTAATGAAGTTGCAAAAAAATTTTAACAAATATTTCGTACTCGAATCGAGTTCATATAAGATCAAGTTAACTGTTTTTGATCCCGTGGGCAAATTGACTTTTGAAATACAAATACGCGTTAAATGGTACAAGATATTTGTTACCTCATGCATGTAACATGTGCTTCTTCATTTGTCTCTGTCACGTTTAAATCTGTGACATGTCACTTCATCTCGCTCAACTCGAAGATGCTTCCATGGAGTAGAAGGCATCCACCAGCTTATAAATATTTTATTAGTGCAATGTTAGTTATTTTACAAGTCCGTGTGAATTTTTCAATTAAAACCCGTACTTGTTGTTTATTGCACATAATAAACGTTTATATTCCGCATTTTGCAATTAACTTCTTTGCCATATTATTTAAGCCCGAGCTTTTCGTAATACAAAATAATTGTATATTATAAATTTTGAGTAACAATAATTACTTATTATTTAAAGGAGATGACCCGCATTAAGTTATCTGAGATCTACAAGGACCGCATATTTTACGAAAACGAGTAGCTTTGACAAATTGCGTGGTCGAGTCGGAAAGTTTAGTGAAAAAGAACAAACACCTATAATTTTAAACATATAAAATCGATACAACGAACAATAGTTCGATTCTAAATTAATATTTTAATGCAATAAAAACAATTAACCTTCGCATAGTTGCTTTAAATTATTATTATTATTACCAATAAGCATGCCTTATTATAACGAAACATTAAAATAATAAAAATTTAGATTTTTATAATTACTTAAAAACGTGTTTCGTAATCGGCACATAATTTACCTTGAACCTTCAATTTTCAAATAAAATTTATGCAATAATGCCAATAGGAACTCTAAAAGTAAAGCGAGCGCGAGCAAAGAAAGCAATTAAACATTGCGAACAATAGAATACAATTTGCCGGGTTTATGATTTTACAATATTTTAATTAAATATATTATTATATTTACATTAAAATAATATATTATTGTTCTATACATCGAGAAAAAGTCAAGTGGGCGCTCTAATAATCATTTAAATTATATTTTGCTACGGTTTGTTATATTATTTATCCTACGACGACCGAGCCTACAGTGCATGTTGTTTTTATTTAAGGGAATAATACAGAAATTTATTTTAAATTTACTCGATAACAACGCCATTGTATTAATATAAATAACAAACAGGTTACGATCATAGAAGTACCAGGTGCATCAAGCATTCAACACAGCGCTCGTTTAATATATTCTTAAACAATTAAATTCTTCGGTAAGAACTTCTGCGCAACACTTTTAATTCAAATTTTTTTAAACATAATCGAAAAACTACTTAACCCTCCCCTTGTTTCTATTGCGTTATTTTCACACAACCATACGCCTGGCTCTGGCTACCCAACAACCCCTTCAAGTAAGCTTATCTTAAGCTAAAACCTCCAACACAACAATTTTTTGCAACCTATTATCCATGGTCCTTAAATCCTGTAGCAGCAATGCATTTACATTGAAACTAAAAAAAAAATTTTCCCCCGATTCAAAGGACCCCGCACCATTCTTATGGAAAAATGTCTTTCTGTAGATTTGGATGATTTTTGGATATGTTGTACTTCTAGATTTAACATGAAAAATGTACAATTATTTTATTTATTTTTTATATTATTTACATTCCCAACGAATTAATAGGTAAGTGCTGGTAGAAATTGCAAGTAAAAGTCAGAATGTATTAATTGTTTGTAATTATAGCGAATTTATTATTTTATTATTATTATACAGTAAAATTTTAAATTTTTTCACATGTTCAATCATCCCGATATATAAAATCCCAGCACGCTACTGCTGCTCCTGTTACAGCGTGTCATTTTTTGGTTGAAAAAAACACTATGATTTCCCTCACTTTTGCTTGAAAATTCAAATTTCCCGATTTTTCTTGGCAAAATTTGAAAAATTATAAATTCCCTATCTTCGCCAAGATAGGGTGTTCCACACCCCCCAGACCCCCCGGTTTACAATTTTACCAACCGAAAAATATATTACACAAACTAAGATTAGTTCTAACCGGGAAATTTGAATTTTTAGGTAAAAATGAAGGAAATTTTACCTTCGGCTAGAAAAAATTAAAACTAAGAAAGCATATTTATTTAATTACCTTACTATACTCGTGGAGTTTAGCAGCAACTTTCTGCATTACTTTGAAAGTTAATTATAAAAATATAAAGTCAAAATGGTAAACCGGGGGGTCTGGGGGGTGTGGAACACCCTCCAGTACATATCGCAGGATTTCCATTCTTTTAGAATACTTGGAGAAGATGAGAAATTTATAATTTTACAAATGTTTCCAAGAGTGGAAATCCTTCGATATGTACTGGAGGGTGTTCCACACCCCCCAGACCCCCCGGTTTACAATTTTACCAACCAAAAAATATATTACACAAACTAAAATTAGGACTAACCGGAGATTTGAATTTTTAAGTAAAAATGAGGGAAATTTTACCTTCGGCTAGAAAAAATTAAAACTTGGAAAGCCTATCGTCGGCTTAGTTAGAATCCCTCGTACGTCCAGATTGCACAGTTACACAGGGGAAACATAAAACGTTTGAAAACAAACAGTGGTTAAAGGTAAAAGAAATTTTTTGATAGCTTAAAACATCAGTTTGTAATTTTTTTACATTTTTGAGATTTTCTAGGTCGATAGAGCTCATTTTTTAAATATTTTAGCGCCAAAATGTCATTTTCGACATTTTATGAACTTAGTAGGGTTTCCAACTAAGCCGACGATATTTATTTAATTACCTTACTAATCGTGGAGTTTAGCAGCAACTTTCTGTGTTACTTTTAAAGTTAATTATAAAAATAATATAAAAATATAAAGTCAAAATCGTAAACCGGGGGGTCTGAGGGTAAATAAAATTCCCACTCTTCTAAACTACCTACAGAAGACAGAAGAATTATAAAATTTCGTTAGAAAAAGCTGGAAAATTTTTTGTTTTCGAGCTAAAGTGAGGGAAATTAAGACGGTCGGTTAAAGAAAATTTGAATTTGAGAAACTCATTTTTAATTGCTTTTAAACTTTTAGCGTTAATTCGAAAATATAGAAAAACGGGGAATCACACACATATGTACATCCGCAGCCATATTCGACTGGCGATCACACATATCCAGTGGAAAATTAAATTTTTTCATGTTAAATCTGGACCTATTAGAACTTATAACTCGGAAACTGCACATAACATCAAGTTGTACCCATTGAAACATTTGTTCAGAATGATGAGAAGTACAACATACCCAAAAATCAGCCAATTCTACAGAAAAACATTTTCCCATGAGAATTGTGCGGGGTCCTTTCCAAAATCAAATCAATCGATTTTTCATATCAAGAATTTCACAAATTTTTTGCTTTGATTTTTTTGTATTTATCTTAATCAATCATTATGATTTTACTGGAAGATCAGGCAGGCTCCTGTGGGCAATTGAAGTCATTGTGTGACATTCTCAATTTTTAACTTATACCTATTCCTAACTTTTCCTGATAAGCCGATCGGGAGAGCCTGAGTGTTATGGAATACACTGCAGTGTTGGCAATCGAATAACTCTATATTTGTGTAATCCTAATGTAAAGAGTGAACTGGGGGGTATTCCATACCCCCCAGACCCCCCCAACATTTTGTACCTTTAAGAACCACTGTAATAACGGCAGGTTCGTTTGTGTTCCACTGAACCAACTCAACAATACATTTCTACAACCAATATTATACCAGGGGTGACCAACAGGTCGATCGCGAAGCAATTTTTAGTTTTCCCGTTTTTCTATATTTTAAATTAAATTAAATATAAAATTATATATAATTTTGAAAGTTAACTTCCAAAGTAACGTAAAAGTTGCTACTAAACTCTGAGCAGTAAAGCACTTAAATAAATTTAATATCGTGGGGTTACTGCCAAAGGTTGGTAACTCACACATCTACTTTATGTAGTTATCGCAATTATAAAGTTTAATATCAGTATTAAGAACAATTATCAAATTGTTGTTAATATTGATATTTGATACTGATATCAAACTTTATAATTGCGATAACTACATAAAGTAGATGTGTGAGTTACCAACCTTTGGCAGTAACCCCACGATATTCTCTAGCCAAAGGTTTAAATTTTCCTTAAAAATTAAAATTTCCCGGTTTTTCCTGGCGGAACTTGTAAAATTATAAATCTCCTATCTTTGCCAACTATTCTAAAAGAGTGGAAATCCTGCGGTATGTACTGGAAGGTACATACCCCCAGACCCCCCGGTTTACAATTTTGACTTTATATTATTTTTATAATTAACTTTCAAAGTAACACAGAAAGTTGTTCATTTTTGCTTAAAAATTGAAATTTCCTGATTTGGATTAATATTGGACAAATATTTTTCGTCCAAATCTTAGTTTAATGTATTTTTTGGTTGATAAAAACAATCGACCAACCAGAGTGTTTTTTATTCACCCAAAAATGACACGTTGTAGCAGGAGCAGCAGAAGCGTGCTGGGATGTTATGCAATAGGATTAGTTACTACTGACGCGTATGAATAGATTAACGAGATTCTAAAAATCTTGCATCTTCCCCACAATCCTTAAAAGCATTTTTTAAATACGCCACTGAGTGAAGGAAAATCTGAGGACATCTTAGAAATTACATATTTTTATCATTACATATTTTATATTACATAAATTATCATCTTGCATTTTAACTTTTTCGAAAGAAAATCATGAAACAATGCAAAAGAAAATCCAAGAAAATGTCATAAAAAGAAATCTGGTGTATTGGGTCTGTGCTTTCCTCCTCGTAATAAGCTAAGAAAATATCTTTCTTTGTCTACTTTTACCGTAATAAATACCATTTGAGTATTATTTATATGCAGGGTTCCCACTCGTCTGGAAAATCTGGAAAACTAAGGGAATTTAAGATTTTTCTAATTTTATCAGGGAAAAGCCAGGGAATTTGATTTGAAAAATTTAGAACCCTGAAGTGTCAATAGAATATTAATATTATATTATTATGTTAAGATTTTAATAAGTGGATCGCGAAAAAATTTTGAGAAACATAGTCGATCGTATACGAGTATACAATGAAGTTGGCCACCCCTGTTATAGACAGTCCCCGATCTACGATTTTTCCGAACCGGATCAAGAATTTGACATTGGCGTCGCCCCTTTCCTCCAGCATTTGGGTTAAAAGATTTCAAAAGATTCAAAACATACGAAGGGCTGAAATGAATAATATCCCAGCTTTTCTTCCAAGTTTCCTTATATTATTGTTCGTTTTTCCTTCAAAATTCTACACTATGCCCGTTTTCTTCACCTAAACATATCTATCCGATATGAATCTGTAACCAATCAAATTTTTTATTTTTGATTTGCTATTGTCTGATTAATTTGTCGAACAGATTCGTATTCTACAGATATATCTCGGAATGAAGAAAATGGGAATTAAAGGAAATAAGAATAATTTTTTATTTAAAAATATCTATGTTTATCTATCTGCTACTTCTACTAATGTTCAATCTATCGCTGACTTGGGCCAATAACCTGTTTTTCTTATACTCTGCGTCGTGAAAATTTATATCCCCGTGTAAACAAACAGATAAGCAGAAATTAATTCAAACATTTTGGAAAGCTTGTAGTTGCGCAGGCAGGCCTACCAGATTAAATTTTGATTGCAATTTGCTAAACTTTCTAAATGAAAAAATTTAGAAAATTATTTGTCATGAGGGGATTCTCAGGCCAAACCGTGTACCTATTAAAATTTTTCAAGCTAATTGCAAAACCGTTTATCTGATTAACTTTAAATTTTAAAATAATCCATAACATAAATCCAGCCAGGAGCAGGTCATATTTTTACAATATTATAATAAAACCTTTTCAAGTTGATTTAAAAATCGACGTAAAGGATCAGTTTGAAATTTACAAGTATTATTTTGTAAGTTAAATATTAAATACTTATATCTTTTAAAGTAGTAATCATAATTTAAAAAAAAAAGCTGATATATTTTATTATTAAGGAAAACCGGACTGGATTTTCCGCATTTCTCTACGTGTTCAATACGTTTTTGCCTACTGAAAGGTCTTGTTGCACTCTTAGAAGGCAACTACGGCCGGCTCCGCCCACTAAAATACACTGCCCCGGGCGCCAAATTAATATATTTTGAATCTTTTGGAATCTTTAAACTGAAATGCTGAAGAAAAGAGGCCCCAAATGTCAAATTCTTGCCCCGGACGTTGCCTTGTGTTTTTATCATTACTAGATTGACAATATTCTGCGGCCTGAAAGCCGCACTGTCCTACTCCTTTGCTAAATTAATTAATGCTGATCCTATGTCAAAAAAATCCATTCCAAAGGTTTAGGTTGGCAATAAATTAATTAGCCAATAAGAAACGCGTATGTTGTATTCCTACGTTCGGTCCGAAACATACGTAGGTCTTATCGATACAATTATTGCTGGTGTTTTAAAATTAATCAATGAGGGTAATAACCATTAAATTATGATGTACTTATTGCTTGCAAGAATTATGAAAAAAGCCGGCCAATAAAATCAAATCTGATTTGTTCCTGAATTATTTGAAATCATACAATATTCTAATCTTGGGTGCAGGCAATAAAATGTAAATTTTAGTATCTCATAAACCGGCGGTTTATTATAGCATTTAAGCATTATAAGTAACCAATTGCAAATGTGCTACATTGGTAGACTCACAAGCACATCCTATTATGCAAATCCAAACTGATCTTATTGCAATACATATATTTTTTATTAAATTTATATTGCGTCTTCTTCATATATTATGAAAAACTGTGTCTGTTGCAGGTTGAAAATGTGTGACAAATACTCGGAGACCTACGGTAACGTGGATTCCAAAGCACGATATTACTTTACAGACAGATCTACAGACAGGCAGAGACAAAAACGCGAAATAACACCAAGAAAAAAATTTATGCCAGGAAATAATATCTTATTTGGAATATTAGGATCAACAAAGTTTTTTGTTGAATCAACTAATTTAGTTGTTAGATCAAATAACATTTTGTTATTTGAGGGATTTTTTTTAGTAAAGTTTAAGTAATTTTAAGATGAATATGTAAATGTATGTAGGTTTTCATGAATAAATGTTAAAGTCAAGACCAGACATTTAGTCCCCATTTTAGTCAAATGGAAATTTTGTACCAGAACAATTATAGTTTATCTACTCCCGTAATTTTGGCATTTCAAATACCAAATACACAGGTAAACCAAAACAATTATAACTTAATAATATTATAGGATAAGAATTGGATACATTCAACCTAAGTTTGTGGATCATTCAAATATTAACGGTGATGATAATGAATAAATATTAACACAAAGAAAATAAATACATTAAAAATTCAACATAAAGCTTAGGCTTATTATTATGTCTATCTTTTATGATACTTAACTTTAATGCTTTAAAATATGCCTCCTCGTTAATTTAGTATATTGGCCTGTTAGTAATAAGACGTTTTCTATTGGTTAGTTAATTTCCAGTGAGATCAAGAAATCTCATTTAATTGAATTGTTTGGTAAGGACTTCCATCTTTCCCCTGTAGGATCTAGGAAAAAAGGCATCTTTTCCAAATACGTTAAGAACGTCAGCACTCCATCATAAATGCGCTTTTAATTTGGTCTCCGATTTTCACACGAGCGTGAAATTGAAAAGATCACTTAACATCTCACCTTGGGTACTGTATATTTCAATATTCAAAACAGAAAAAATATAAAAAAGCCTCGATACCCCTCAAGATCCCGAAAAAAATTGGCCATTTTTTATCATTTTTTAGGAAGATGAAGTACCGATTCGCCCCATTTTAGCATATTTAAAGTGGGTATTAGCACCCTAATATATCACCAAACGCAGCAGGTGTCAATTGACCAATTGAGGACATCCTTTGTCGATAATCCACCGTACCTGACCAAAAAGGACAGATTTATGCACACGCGATAACGGGCAGAAAAGAGGTCCGGTCAAAGAGACACCACTTAGGGGACAATAAGTTAATGTGGTCTTTGCAATTGTTGATACGTCAATACAAAAAGTTAAAAAAATTTATAACGAAAAGCAAAATATAATTCAAATAAAATTAACAGCGAAAAAAAGTGTGAAAATTTTAGTATTGCCACCCCAATAGTTTTTTTTTGGAATTTACCCCAACGCCGGAGCTACAACATTATAATGATTTTTGAGAGTTAATTTAAAATTAAAAGAGCCGATGATCTCTTTTCTAGGAATTTTATAAAAACAACAACCATAACAAAAGTACATAATTGTCTAGTTAACCATGATAAATTAACTTAGGCTAATCTAATTTAAAAATTGAGAAAAAAACTTGTTGATTATCTCGAACCAGGAACCCCCCGTTACTTTCGTAAATGTGAAAATTGTGTATAACTATGTTTTTTTCCCAGAAAACCATGTAATTAATTGTTTTTTGTGGATAATTATAGGTACATTAATTTAATAACTTGAGATTCCAAAATTTGCAATTCTCGTCACGATCAACCTTGGCTGAATAAAAATTAATTAAAATGCAGATATACCTATTCCATTGAGTTTTTAAGTAACAAAATTAAATATTTTAAAATCCAATTTGAAAAATATAATAACAGAGATATTAATGTAGCAATTTTTTGATTTTGAGGAATGCAATATGCCCTATTATTGGAAGCTTATGAAATATTTCGAATTTTATTGTGTTTGATTAAATTGTTCTTTTCAATTTCGATATAATGTACTAGGTACCTATGTGATTTGAACAATGTTAACAATAAAATATAATTTAAAAAAAAACCTGAAAATCTATTAGTAACAATGGCTATTCATACAATTTGATATTATAATATAATATAAATTGGTCAGCACTTTCCAATTTATTTTATTATAATAAAGGTAAAACCTTGACAGACAATAATATATAATTTTCATATAACATAATATACAATAAATAATACTCCTATATAATATACCGCGCGATTTACTGATAAGCGATCAATCGGATAATTCTCTGAGTAAAGATGATCATAAGAAAGGGGGGGCATACCCCCAAAAACAGGGTATTGCCCGCCCCTTATCCAAAATACATTTTTTAATATTAATGAAAACATAAAATAAAAATTAATTTATAATAAATATTCCTACCTTGCCTTTGTCCTGTCGTCAACTGGATTTTTCCTTTCGCTTTGTTCTGAAATTAAAATATAATTATTGAAAATTGTTAATGGAAAAATTAATAAATCATTATTACGAACAAGTATTTCACAAAATAAAATAATTTTTGAAAATTAACCCTCAAAATACGTTGCTTCAACACTTAACAACCTTATAAGTTACAGCTGAAGCCCAATTGTCTATTATTTTCAAGAAAATTAGAAGTGCCGAAGCCGTAGGCGATTATCAAATAAACTTAAATTTTTATGTTTAATTGGATTATATTGTCAGTTTTTTTATCAAACTATATTAAATAATGCTTTGATGATTAAAAAAAAACACGTTTATGTGCTGTGGTTTCTCATAATAGAATGCCTGAGGCGATTTATTTCGAAAATTGCAAATTTTATAATAAAATTAATACCAATATAATACTTTCATCTTTGAAGCTTAATCTTTAAAACCCAAAATTACGAAATCTAGAACTAGGTCATCTAAGAACTCCCCCCCCCCCCTATATTGCTGTAATATAGAGAATATAATTAGAAAATAATTTATTAGCATTTTAATAAAATTTTATAGCTAATTCAAAAATAAAAATGGCTGTCCAGAAATGAATTATTCTTCAATAGAAAAATCTGATTGAGTGAAATGAAATTATTCAAAAATTGAAAATATTATTGATGCGAAACCAATACACGTGGTATGGCAAAAATACTTGGCGACAATGATTCATAGGTAAATAATTAATCTTCTTCTAATAATAATCCCAAAAAAGGTTCGTCGATAGTGGCTGTGCCGACAATTCCAGTGGCTTCAAATCTTATTCCGAGGATTTTTACGCGAATATTCTTATTTTTGTCAATCACAACGTTTTCTCCTCGCGCCCTATAGGCGTTTGTAGCAGAACAAAATTTAATGTGTGATGGAATCGAGTGATGAGAAACAAAGCAATTCATTGGCCCTATTTCTACAAATATTCCCACTTTGGTTGTTCTTTTTACAACTCCATCTAGCACTTCATCCTTGTTTGGCATAAATACCACCGCCTGGTATTGTATATCAAAGGATGCAAGTGATTGTCCTGGGATAAGTAATCCTGAGCCAATTTCGTCTATTCTGGTTATGGCAATAACGTAACCGTTATTTTCATTGCACGAACCTTCGACTTCAGTTTTTAACTTCATTTTTATATCATTTTTGATTCCGGGTCCAAAATATTTGGGATGTAAAAAGATAGTTTTTTGCAATATCATGTAGAAAAACATTTTGTTGTTTAAGAGCTTTTAAAGTCTTGGTTAAGGTTCAAATGTTGTTGGTTATATATTTTTGAAGCATTTAATCCTATATACACGTTTAGCCGTTGATCCGTATAATCGGATCAGTGGATAATCGGATCAGTGGATAATCAGATCGTGGAATCAGAGAATGATCCGATGAGTACATTTATAAATGGTGATTCCAGACGTAGGCAATGTATTTTTTTTAAATTCAATCTGCAAACTATTTGATATTGAAATTATGCTGTAGAATGTAGATTATTAAAAAAAAACACGTTTGTGTTTTGCAAATCCTAATTCATAAAATCCCAGCACGTTGCTGCTACTGCTACAGCGTGTCATTTTTTGGTGAAAAAACACAATCCGATTGGTCGATTTTCAATCCAAACCCGGAATTTTAACCTTCGGCTAGAAAAAATTAAAACTTGGAATGCACGTGCGTGAACTTGGTTCCCCTTCTTTCAAAATTTTAATTTTTTGTTGTTGTTTTGGATTGTTTTCCATTTGTTTTCAATTGTTTTGATATTTTTTTTCGATTTTGCCAAAAAAAACTGAAGAAAATCTCAAAAAAACTTTTTTTCTGCCAGCTCCCCTTTTTTCGAAATTAAAATTTTTTAAATCAAATATGATAACCGTGAAAATCGCGAAATAAAATTTCAAGCCCATCACTTCTATTTATTATCCTATTTAATTTCTGTGTTTTGTTCTATTTTCTCTTTGCTATCTTCCTATATCTTTGACGGGCGTTATCTCTTCACCAATTGCCGTTACTTCTTCTTACATTTTCTTTTTCAAATTCTTCGGTTCGTTTTTCTTCTCATTAATTATGAGATCATTAACCCGTAAGTAGCGAGGTGGGGTGTGAGAGCTCCCAGCAGTTTTTAAAATTGTCGCCAGTTGATGATATCGATAGGTGGCATCACCAGACTTCATGTACCTCTCGGGCAATATGTTTCCCATCGTCTAAGTATACTTACCTCCTTTTCGCGCGGCTAGTATTCATATTAGGTAAGAATTACCTAACATTGGGAGTTCTCGCACCCCAGCTAGCTACTTATGTAGTTTTTTTATTAGCACCGTAAGTAGCGAGGTGGGGATGGGGAGCTCCCAGCAGATTTTTAAATTTTTTCAAGTTTTAGAAAACAATTGACAACAAATAAAGAACAATCGAGAACAATAAAAAAAATTTTAAATTTAGAAAAAAGGGGAGCCGGCGGAAAATCTTATTTCGTGATTTTCGCGGTTATCATTTAATTTAAAATTTTATTATTTCAAAACAATTGACAACAAATCAAAAACATTCGAAAACGTAAAAAAAAGTTTGAATTTCGAAAAAGGGGGAGCTGGCAGAAAAAAAAGTTTTTGAGATTTTCTTAATTTTTTTTTGCAAAATCAAGAAAAAAAGATTAAAACAATTGAAAACAAATGAAAAACAATCCAAAACAACAAAAAAAAACTAAAATTTCGTAAAAATGGGAGCCAAGTTCACGCACGTTTGGAAACCATATTTATTTATTTAATTACCTTACTGCTCACAGAATTTAGCAGCAACTTTATTAACCTTTAAAGTTAATTATAAAAATAATATAAAAATATGAAGTCAAAATTGTAAACCGGGGGGGTCTGGGGGGTGTGGAACACCCTCCAGTACATATCGCAGGATTTCCACTCATTTAGAATACTTGGAGAGGATAGGGAATTTATAATTTTACAAATTTCCGTCAAGGAAAAACCGGGAAATCTGAATTTTTAAGCAAATGTGAAGAAAATTTAAACCTTTGGTTAGAGAATATTAAAGCTTGGAAATACATTAATTTAAGTGCCTTACTGCTCAGAGTTTAGCAGCAACTTTTGTGTTACTTTAAAAATATTAAAAAAACGGGGAATCCCCCGGTAGCGGGAAATATCAACCGCTAAAAAGAGATCCACCGTCTAGCTGCCCATCCACGGACGGGCTTTCCAGCTAGTAGGTATATAAAATCCCAGCACGCTGCTGCTCCTTCTACAGCGTGTCATATTTTGGTAAAAAAAAACTCTGATTTCTCCGACTTTTGCTTAAAAATTCAAATTTCCCGATATTTCCTGGCGCAATTTGAAAAATTAGAAATTCCCTATCTTCTCAAAGTATTCCAAAAGAGTAGAAATCCTGCGATATGTACTGGAGGGTGTTCCACACCCCCCAGACCCCCCGGTTTACAATTTTACCAACCGAAAATATATTATACTAACTAAGATAAGAAATTTGAATTTTTAAATAAAAATGGTGGAAATTTAACCCTCGGCTAGAAAAAATTAAAACTTGGAAGGCATAGTTGTGCTCATTGAGTTCAGCAGCAACTTTCTGTGTTACTTTGAAAGTTAATTATAAAAATATAAAGCCAAAATTTTAAACCAAGGGGTCTGGGGGGTGTGTAACACCCTCCAGTACATAACACAGGATTTCCAATCTTAGAATACTTGGAGAAACCGGGAAATTTGAATTTTTAATCAAAAGTGTAATAACTTTTGCGTTACTTTAAAAGTTAACTGTCAAAATTGTAAACCGGGGCGTCTGGGGGTGAACGCCTTTCAGTACATATGATAAATTTCCCACTTTTCTAGAATACCTATAGAACATAGAAGAATTATACAAATTTCGTCAGGAAAAGCTGGGAAATTTTTTGTTTTTGAGTAAAAGTGAAGGAAATTAAAAAGGTCGGCTAAAGAAAATTAGAATTTGAGAAACTTATTTATTTTTACATTATGAAAAAATTTTTAATTGCTTTTTAAACTTTTTGCATTACTTTGAAAATATAGAAAGACGGGGAATCCCCCAGTAGGGGGAAACGAAATTAAATGTTTAAATATTACCGCTTAAAATAGATCCACCGTCTAGCTGCCCGTCCACGGACGGGCTTAAAAAAAATTAATGTTTAAACCCAAAAATACAAAATCTTGTGATAATTATAGAGAATCTAATTAAAAAATGATTTATTAACTTTTTAATATTTTTGTTGCCAATACCAAAATAAAGATGGCTGCAAAAATTGCAGAAATTTGATATTTCATGTTCTGGACTTCTTCGTTCCCTTTTTATCAGCGATAAAACTTAAAACTAATTGACTGAAATGTATTTATTCAAAAATTAAAATAATTTATTAATGTGAAACCAATACACGTGGTATGGCAAAAATACTTGGCAACAATGATTCATAGGTAAATAATTAATCTTCTTCTAATAATAATCCCAAAAAGGGTTCGTCGATAGTGGCTGTGCCGACAATTCCAGCGGCTTCAAATCTTATTCCGAGGATTTTTACGCGAATATTCTTATTTTTGTCAATCACAACGTTCTCTCCTCGCGCCCTATAGGCATTTGTAGCAGAACAAAATTTAATGTGTGATGGAATCGAGTGATGGGAAACAAAGCAATTCATTGGCCCTATTTCTACAAATATTCCCACTTTGGTTGTTCTTTTTACAACTCCATCTAGCACTTCATCTTTGTTTGGCATAAATACCACCGCCTGGTATTGTATATCAAAGGATGCAAGTGATTGTCCTGGGATAAGTAATCCTGAGCCAATTTCGTCTATTCTGGTTATGGCAATAACGTAACCGTTATTTTCATTGCACGAACCTTCGACTTCAGTTTTTAACTTCATTTTTATATCATTTTTGATTCCGGGTCCAAAATATTTGGGATGTAAAAAGATAGTTTTTTGCAATATCATGTAGAAAAACATTTTGTTGTTTAAGAGCTTTTCAAGTCTTGGTTGAGGTTCAAATGTTGTTGGTTACATATTTTTGAAGCATTTAATCCTATATACACGTTTAGCCGTTGATCCGTATAATCGGATCAGTGGATAATCGGATCAGTGGATAATCAGATCATGGAATCAGAGAATGATCCGACGAGTACATTTATAAATGGTGATTCCAGACGTAGGCAATGTATTTTTTTTAAATTCAATCTGCAAACTATTTGATATTGAAATTATGCTGTAGAATGTAGATTATTAAAAAAAAACACGTTTGTGTTTTGCAAATCCTAATTCATAAAATCCCAACACGCTGCTGCTCCTGCTACAGCGTGTCATTTTTTGGTGAAAAAACACAATCCGATTGGTCGATTTTCAATCCAAACCCGGAATTTTAACCTTCGGCTAGAAAAAATTAAAACTTAGAAAGCACGTGCGTGAACTTGGTTCCCCTTCTTTCAAAATTTTAATTTTTTGTTGTTGTTTTGGATTGTTTTCCATATGTTTTCAATTGTTTTGATATTTTTTTTCGATTTTGCCAAAAAAAACTGAAGAAAATCTCAAAAAAACTTTTTTTCTGCCAGCTCCCCTTTTTTCGAAATTAAAAATTTTTAAATCAAATATGATAACCGTGAAAATCGCGAAATAAAATTTCAAGCCAATCACTTCTATTTATTATCCTATTTAATTTCTGTGTTTTGTTCTTTTTTCTCTTTGCTATCTTCTTATATCTTTGACGGGCGTTATCTCTTCACCAATTGCCGTTACTTCTTCTTACATTTTCTTTTTCAAATTCTTCGGTTCGTTTTTCTTCTCATTAATTATGAGATCATTAACCCGTAAGTAGCGAGGTGGGGTGTGAGAGCTCCCAGCAGTTTTTAAAATTGTCGCCAGTTGATGATATCGATAGGTGGCATCACCAGACTTCATGTACCTCTCGGGCAATATGTTTCCCATCGTCTAAGCATACTTACCTCCTTTTCGCGCGGCTAGTATTCATATTAGGTAAGAATTACCTAACATTGGGAGTTCTCGCACCCCAGCTAGCTACTTATGTAGTTTTTTTATTAGCACCGTAAGTAGCGAGGTGGGGATGGGGAGCTCCCAGCAGATTTTTAAATTTTTTCTAGTTTTAGTAAACAATTGACAACAAATAAAGAACAATCGAGAACAATAAAAAAAAATTTTAATTTAGAAAAAAGGGGAGCCGGCGGAAAATCTTATTTCGTGATTTTCGCGGTTATCATTTAATTTAAAAAGTTTATTATTTCAAAACAATTGACAACAAATCAAAAACATTCGAAAACGTAAAAAAAGTTTGAATTTCGAAAAAGGGGGAGCTGGCAGAAAAAAAAGTTTTTGAGATTTTCTTAATTTTTTTTTGCAAAATCAAGAAAAAAAGATTAAAACAATTGAAAACAAATGAAAAACAATCCAAAACAACAAAAAAAAACTAAAATTTCGAAAAAATGGGAGCCAAGTTCACGCACGTTTGGAAACCATATTTATTTATTTAATTACCTTACTGCTCACAGAATTTAGCAGCAACTTTATTAACCTTTAAAGTTAATTATAAAAATAATATAAAAATATGAAGACAAAATTGTAAACCGGGGGGGTCTGGGGGGTGTGGAACACCCTCCAGTACATATCGCAGGATTTCCACTCATTTAGAATACTTGGAGAGGATAGGAAATTTATAATTTTACAAATTTCCGTCCAGGAAAAACCGGGAAATCTGAATTTTTAAGCAAATGTGAAGAAAATTTAAACCTTTGGTTAGAGAATATTAAAGCTTGGAAATACATTAATTTAAGTGCCTTACTGCTCAGAGTTTAGCAGCAACTTTTGTGTTACTTTAAAAATATAAAAAAAACGGTGAATCCCCCGGTAGCGGGAAACAAACTTTATTGTTTAAATATCAACCGCTAAAAAGAGATCCACCGTCTAGCTGCCCATCCACGGACGGGCTTTCCAGCTAGTAGGTATATAAAATCCCAGCACGCTGCTGCTCCTTCTACAGCGTGTCATTTTTTGGTAAAAAAAACTCTGATTTTCCCGACTTTTGCTTAAAAATTCAAATTTCCCGATATTTCCTGGCGAAATTTGAAAAATTAGAAATTCCCTATCTTCTCAAAGTATTCTAAAAGAGTAGAAATCCTGTGATATGTACTGGAGGGTGTTCCACACCCCCCAGACCCCCCGGTTTACAATTTTACCAGCCGAAAAATATATTATACTAACTAAGATAAGGACTTAGCGGGAAATTTGAATTTTTAAATAAAAATGGTGACTTCTTGTCACCATTTGACTTCTTCGTTCCCCTTTTATCAGCAATAAAACTTAAAACTAATTGACTGAAATGTATTTATTCAAAAATTAAAATAATTTATTAATGTGAAACCAATACACGTGGTATGGCAAAAATACTTGGCAACAATGATTCATAGGTAAATAATTAATCTTCTTCTAATAATAATCCCAAAAAAGGTTTGTCGATAGTGGCTGTGCCGACAATTCCAGTGGCTTCAAATCTTATTCCGAGGATTTTTACGCGAATATTCTTATTTTTGTCAATCACAACGTTTTCTCCTCGCGCCCTATAGGCATTTGTAGCAGAACAAAATTTAATGTGTGATGGAATCGAGTGATGGGAAACAAAGCAATTCATTGGCCCTATTTCTACAAATATTCCCACTTTGGTTGTTCTTTTTACAACTCCATCTAGCACTTCATCTTTGTTTGGCATAAATACCACCGCCTGGTATTTTATATCAAAGGATGCAAGGGATTGTCCTGGGATAAGTAATCCTGAGCCAATTTCGTCTATTCTGGTTATGGCAATAACGTAACCGTTATTTTCATTGCACGAACCTTCGACTTCAGTTTTTAACTTCATTTTTATATCATTTTTGATTCCGGGTCCAAAATATTTGGGATGTAAAAAGATAGTTTTTTGCAATATCATGTAGAAAAACATTTTGTTGTTTAAGAGCTTTTAAAGTCTTGGTTGAGGTTCAAATGTTGTTGGTTACATATTTTTGAAGCATTTAATCCTATATACACGTTTAGCCGTTAATCCGCATAATCGGATCAGTGGATAATCGGATCATGAAACCAGAGAATGATCCGATTAGTAGATTTATTAATGGTGATTCCAGACGTAGGCAATGTATTTTTTTTAATTCAATCTGCAAACTATTAGATATTGAAATTATGCAGTAGAATGTAGATTATTAAAAAAAAAGCAAGTTTGTGTTTTGCAAATCCTAATTCATAAAATCCCAGCACGCTGCTGCTACTGCTACAGCGTGTCATTTTTTGGTGAAAAAACACAATCCGACTGGTCGATTTTCAATCCAAACCCGGAATTTTAACCTTCGGCTAGAAAAAATTAAAACTTGGAAAGCACGTGCGTGAACTTGGTTCCCCTTCTTTCAAAATTTTAATTTTTTGTTGTTGTTTTGGATTGTTTTCCATTTGTTTTCAATTGTTTTGATATTTTTTTTCGATTTTGCCAAAAAAAAACTGAAGAAAATCTCAAAAAAACTTTTTTTCTGCCAGCTCCCCTTTTTTCGAAATTAAAAATTTTTAAATCAAATATGATAACCGTGAAAATCGCGAAATAAAATTTCAAGCCAATCACTTCTATTTATTATCCTATTTAATTTCTGTGTTTTGTTCTTTTTTCTCTTTGCTATCTTCTTATATCTTTGACGGGCGTTATTTCTTCACCAATTGCCGTTACTTCTTCTTACATTTTTTTTTTCAAATTCTTGGCTTCGTTTTTCTTCTCATTAATTATGAGATCATTAACCCGTCAGTAGCGAGGTGGGGTGTGAGAGCTCCCAGTAGATTTTAAAATTGTCGCCAGTTGATGATATCGATAGGTGGCATCACCAGACTCCATGTACCTCTCGGGCAATATGTTTCCCATCGTCTAAGTATATTTACCTCCTGTTCGCGCGGCTAGTATTCATATCAGATAAGAATTACCAAACATTGGGAGTTCTCGCATCCCAGCTAGCTAGTTATGTAATTTTTTTATTAGCACCGTAAGTAGCGAGGTGTGGTGTGGGAGCTCCCAGCAGATTTTTAAATTTTTTAAAGTTTTACAAAACAATTGACAACAAATAAAGAACAATCGAGAACAATAAAAAAAATTTTTAATTTAGAAAAAAGGGGAGCTGGCGGAAAATCTTATTTCGTGATTTTCGCGGTTATCATTTAATTTAAAAAGTTTATTATTACAAAACAATTGACAACAAATCAAAAACACTCGAAAACATAAAAAAAAGTTTTAATTTCGAAAACGGGGGAGCTGGCAGAAAAAAAAGTTTTTGAGATTTTCTTCATTTTTTTTGCAAAATCAAGAAAAAAAGATTAAAACAATTGAAAACAAATGAAAAACAATCCAAAACAACAACAAAAAAAAACTAAAATTTCGAAAAAAGGGGAGCCAAGTTCACGCACGTTTGGAAACCATATTTATTTATTTAATTACCTTACTGCTCACACAATTTAGCAGCAACTTTATTAACCTTCAAAGTTAATTATAAAAATAATATAAAAATATGAAGTCAAATTTGTAAACCGGGGGGTCTGGGGGGTGTGGAACACCCTCCAGTACATATCGCAGGATTTCCACTCATTTAGAATACTTGGAAAGGATAGGGAATTTATAATTTTACAAATTTCCGTCCAGGAAAAACCGGGAAATCTGAAGTAAATTTAAACCTGTTGTTAGAGAATATTAAAGCTTGGAAATACATTAATTTAAGTGCCTTACTGCTCAGAGTTTAGCAGCAACTTTTGTGTTACTTTGAAAATATGGAATCCCCCGGTAGCGGGAAACAAACTTTATTGTTTAAATATCAACCGCTAAAAAGAGATCCACCGTCTAGCTGCCCGTCCACGGACGGGCTTTCCAGCTAGTAGGTATATAAAATCCCAGCACGCTGCTGCTCCTTCTACAGCGTGTCATATTTTGGTAAAAAAAAACTCTGATTTCTCCGACTTTTGCTTAAAAATTCAAATTTCCCGATATTTCCTGGCGCAATTTGAAAAATTAGAAATTCCCTATCTTCTCAAAGTATTCCAAAAGAGTAGAAATCCTGCGATATGTACTGGAGGGTGTTCCACACCCCCCAGACCCCCCGGTTTACAATTTTACCAACCGAAAATATATTATACTAACTAAGATAAGAAATTTGAATTTTTAAATAAAAATGGTGGAAATTTAACCCTCGGCTAGAAAAAATTAAAACTTGGAAGGCATAGTTGTGCTCATTGAGTTCAGCAGCAACTTTCTGTGTTACTTTGAAAGTTAATTATAAAAATATAAAGCCAAAATTTTAAACCAAGGGGTCTGGGGGGTGTGTAACACCCTCCAGTACATAACACAGGATTTCCAATCTTAGAATACTTGGAGAAACCGGGAAATTTGAATTTTTAATCAAAAGTGTAATAACTTTTGCGTTACTTTAAAAGTTAACTGTCAAAATTGTAAACCGGGGCGTCTGGGGGTGAACGCCTTTCAGTACATATGATAAATTTCCCACTTTTCTAGAATACCTATAGAACATAGAAGAATTATACAAATTTCGTCAGGAAAAGCTGGGAAATTTTTTGTTTTTGAGTAAAAGTGAAGGAAATTAAAAAGGTCGGCTAAAGAAAATTAGAATTTGAGAAACTTATTTATTTTTACATTATGAAAAAATTTTTAATTGCTTTTTAAACTTTTTGCATTACTTTGAAAATATAGAAAGACGGGGAATCCCCCAGTAGGGGGAAACGAAATTAAATGTTTAAATATTACCGCTTAAAATAGATCCACCGTCTAGCTGCCCGTCCACGGACGGGCTTAAAAAAAATTAATGTTTAAACCCAAAAATACAAAATCTTGTGATAATTATAGAGAATCTAATTAAAAAATGATTTATTAACTTTTTAATATTTTTGTTGCCAATACCAAAATAAAGATGGCTGCAAAAATTGCAGAAATTTGATATTTCATGTTCTGGACTTCTTCGTTCCCTTTTTATCAGCGATAAAACTTAAAACTAATTGACTGAAATGTATTTATTCAAAAATTAAAATAATTTATTAATGTGAAACCAATACACGTGGTATGGCAAAAATACTTGGCAACAATGATTCATAGGTAAATAATTAATCTTCTTCTAATAATAATCCCAAAAAGGGTTCGTCGATAGTGGCTGTGCCGACAATTCCAGCGGCTTCAAATCTTATTCCGAGGATTTTTACGCGAATATTCTTATTTTTGTCAATCACAACGTTCTCTCCTCGCGCCCTATAGGCATTTGTAGCAGAACAAAATTTAATGTGTGATGGAATCGAGTGATGGGAAACAAAGCAATTCATTGGCCCTATTTCTACAAATATTCCCACTTTGGTTGTTCTTTTTACAACTCCATCTAGCACTTCATCTTTGTTTGGCATAAATACCACCGCCTGGTATTGTATATCAAAGGATGCAAGTGATTGTCCTGGGATAAGTAATCCTGAGCCAATTTCGTCTATTCTGGTTATGGCAATAACGTAACCGTTATTTTCATTGCACGAACCTTCGACTTCAGTTTTTAACTTCATTTTTATATCATTTTTGATTCCGGGTCCAAAATATTTGGGATGTAAAAAGATAGTTTTTTGCAATATCATGTAGAAAAACATTTTGTTGTTTAAGAGCTTTTAAAGTCTTGGTTGAGGTTCAAATGTTGTTGGTTACATATTTTTAAATCATTTTCGCCTATATAGTCTTTTAGCCGTTAATCCGGATCATCGGATCAACGGATCAGAGGATAATCCGATAAGTTCGTCAACTCGAGGTTAATTCAATTTTTAAATTGGAGCCTTTAAAAACATCCAGAGCTTGTGAAGTATAAGAAGATTCCGTGATATACCATAGGATAAAATGCATACAATTTTTAGTTAGAAGTAATAATTACCAAGGAAGGAGTTACAATATCGAAATTGAGTGTACACACAAATTATAAAACATTAAATCTGTTGCTGTGTGTTTTGAGATGTAAAGCGGCCTTAACTTAAAATATTGATGTGGAAGATTTGCAATTTTTGCGTTCTCCACGTGATGAGACGACTACGCAGACGAAAAGTATAAATAGAAGCAACTGGATGGAGTTAATTACAGTTTTACGGACCCTTATCGTCGAAAGATATTTAAATTATTTTATGGACAAATTTTTACTGCATCAATTTATTTAATTTTGTTCATTCGTCAAGTGTTATTACTGCATTAATTACTTGAGTAACACAATGTGTCGTTTTTGACGTATGTTATTTAATCATTTAAGTTGACTTAATAGACTGTAATTTGCTAATAAGAAACGTTCCAGATAAACGCAATCTTATGAAGCACTTAGCATACCGAGCGCGCGAGCGTGGAGATGAAGAAAAACCATATCATTTTGGAATTCAAAGAGTTGAGACAATCAAGTAGTAGTCGAATTGGTTTGCAAATTCCATAAAACGCAAGCAAACCTAAGTCGGTATAAAATATATCTAGACATGCACCACCGCCATATTGGTTAAAAACTAATAAAATAACGATGATTTACTGTTTCTTTGACGTTTATAGTTGAAGTTAAACCATTTTATTTGCGTGCATTTTTTAAACCCGCAGACGTTGAAAATAAAAACTTAAATGCACTTTTCTAAACACACGACGTTTCGTCTTTGTTCATCTTCAGCGTTCCGGTTAAAACGGTAAGCAGACGCGGCGGTTCGGTAACGTCTCTCCGGATACCAAGGGTGGGTTTTCTCGAATTGCAATTATTTTCTTGTAAAATCGTTTAATTTTAATGCAATATTGCAATATGTCAAAACTTTTTTCGCGAATATGAACGGCCCGAATGACTTTTTCACTGTTAATTATATTTTCTAGTTTTCAATTTGCCGCACGGCAGCCTTTAACTCACGAGCAATAATAATATTTTTAAATAAATCAACTTGAAAACGTTTTTGTTAAAAGTAATTGTTAAAAATAATGAATTGCGCTAAATTTACATTTCTCTAATTGTTCTTTGTTTTACTACTCCCAAGTTATATTCTCTTTTATATTATTGCGAGCTAATAACTTATTTAATTGCAAATAAATTTTATTTTAATTTTTATTGTTTCTAACCAACTTTTATATGGTACCAGCTAAATGCTAAAGGATGTCGTATAAATTGTAAGATAAAACAATGTTAACTTACCCATTCTTAATGGCTGGGTAAACCCATATCGCATTAAGTTAATTTTTAAATTTAAATGTATCTCAGGTCTATATAATATTAATTGTTATTATACTCGTATAATGCAATTATCGCAACAAGTATTACAAAGACACAAAGAAGTGTAATGCAGGGGCATTACAATGTAAACTAAAATTATTATAAATCATATTTTTAATTACGAGGTAACTCTTCGACGAATGATTGCAATTCTGCGAAGAAAATCGACGGGTATTACAAATGAATTACTGGGTATTACAAGGAATTGTTAATTTTTATGACTATCATTAAAAAGGAACATCAGTAAAATTTAAAAAAAATTAAATTCAGTTTGAAGCTAATTCAGTTGTTTCTGCTTTTCTCCTACCGCCATGTCATGGGGAATTTCCCAAAAAGTTCCTTACATCTCCGGTTTTGCTCTGAATAAAATATGCTACTATAAAAAAAATTATTAGTGGATTTAATAAATATTACTGAGCGGCACTAAAGTACTTTTATAAAACAATTATTGGTTTCACAAAAAGTGAAAAGTCGTCTATCGTCGGCACTAAAGTGAAGCAATTGCTATGACAAAGGAGTGAACAAGTGAAAATGAACCAATGACAATCCAATTGAATTAAAAATAAGTCCCAGAAAACTAAAATATCAATTTAAGTGAAGTGTGGCACGAAAAGGCTCAGAGATGGCAAAATGGGTGAGCCGGAAGGAAAAACAATTACTCGGGTGGAATCTCGTTAATCCATTCATGCGCAAGCATATCGAGTGCAATACTCGGTAGAAGATACAATTTTTGAAAAATAATATTTTTACTTTCATTTAAAACAGGGGTCTCCAAACTTTTTAGCCCAAGGGCCAAACTGATAGCTCCACAAAACCCCGAGGGCCAAGATCTAGCCAGCTCAACAGATTAAGATTACTTTTTGACAACTTTTTGTTGTGTTTAGACAACCAGCTTTAATCAGTAAATAAAATATCTGATTATTATGTTGTATGATTACTTAGTTAGATTTGTTTTATCAAAATAAATTAAAAGGCAGGCCAGATTGGTAGTGCTCGCGGGCCGTAGTTTGGAATCCCCTGATTTAAAATATCATTTGACGGCCTTATTCGGCCCAGCTCGGAGCGGTTTCCAGTAGTTACCTAGTAATTAATTAAGTAATTATCTCAATTACCCCCGGTAAAAAAATAAAAAATTAAATAAATACCAATCAAGTTCCACAACAACGAACAAATTCATTAACGTAAAGAATAAATTCTTGAATTCAATGAACCATGGTATGGTACAATGAATTTTTTTAATTAATAGGTACTTAAGAGGACGAAATCTACAAAGTGTGAGATTCTCACTCTCTAAAACCCCTTTTTTTCCACGATGATACCAGATATCATTTTTGAGGATTATCTCCGTACACAAAAAGTTGTAGTTATTTATTTATTTTATGGTTTTCCAGCAAGATTATCAGCAGTTTACCACTCTGATCTTCCGTCTCGTAACTGTTTCTTTTCATAGAGCTTCTGTGTTTTGATTTTGAGTTGATCTTTGTTTGTAGATCAAATGAACATCCTTCTGGCTTCTTTGTACTCCAATAAAAATTCAATTTTATAGCAATAAGCCAAAAAACCCTATGATACTCCACTTGTTATCCTTTCTTGCTTCACTTATGAATTTATCATAACAACATGTTCAGTGGATTATGCGGACACTTTTCGTTCGTGTGGTTCATCCATTATTATTTATACTTTAAAGCATTGGTCAATATCTAAGCTTCAGCTCTCATATCCGGGGGGTCTGGGGGTTATGGAATACCCCCCAGTATTGATATCTAAAGAATCCCTCAGTTGTGGTGCATGAATAAAGAGCAAAGAGCGTACTGTAGGGTATTGTATACCCTAGTCCGGTTGCCCTTCTTTAAGTTAACGACCGAGACATCGGCCGAGTCATAATAAAACGATGTTATATTAAAATTAAATTAAAAAGGATTCTTAACATTTTTAAAACCACATTTTTGAAACTTGGTAATGCAGCAGTATATCTGTCCTAACGAGCTTGGTACTGCTGATATTATTAATACACCTTGTACCTTTCAAGCCTTTTTTTCTCATATAAAAATCGCTTTTACAGCAATACTTATTAAATATTTTTTGTTGCAAATTTCATTCCCTTCATTTTTGTTTATGTACATTTTTCTATTTTGTCGCACCGTTTCTGAGTGACAGCGACTTTAAAAACACTCTGTAAAATATTAATCAAACTCTGTTGGTTTTAAAGTCGCTGTCACTCAGAAACGGTGCGACAAAATAAAAAAATGTATAGAACCAAAACTGAAGGGAATGAAATTTGCAACAAAAAATTTTGCTATAAAATCGATTTTTAGTGGAAGTCGAAGTGGATTAATAATTTCTGGAGCCACTGTAGATATTCATTATAAAAAATTGAAATTACTTTTTTATATTCCATTTAATCTGATAATAAATTAAAGCATTCAATTAAATTAATTTTAAATGAAGTTAATTTGAAAATTTTTTGAATAATAACATGATAACATCGAAATAAATAAAACTCCTCCAAAACCAGTGTACAGATATTATAGAATCCACGCATTAATTCAATTCAGGAAACCTAGTCATCTAAAAAGAAAGCTGATAACTATTTATACTATCAACCCACATGCCACCCCAAAGTGCTGCGGAGAAGAATTTCCAATCATACTAAAAACTGCTGCAGTTATAATTTTTATAAAAAAATTAAATTTTTGAGATTGATTTAAAAAATGTACTGGGGTTAGATTTTATGTAACAAATTCGAAATATTCGTGAATGTGTATAGGATTTACGATAAACGTGCGTGAAATCAATATGAAAAGTAGAATTCTGCACGAAGGTAATCCGACTGAAAAAAATTGGAACACCTTGATATTTTACTACAAATTATTAGTTAAACGGTTAGGATTCAAACCCAAAATTATTTTTAAATATACACCACCAACACACGCAATCGTTTAATCACTTTATTTTCAGTTTGTGGATGATAAATTGTATTTTCGACAAAAAGCATTGTCGACGTAAAATTGGAATTTGAAAGGATTTCTATAGTCGAGTTTTTTGGATAAAAGTAAACCAAAACTAAACCTTTTTGCCTTCTTTAGGCCAGGCATGTCTTGGCTGACGATTCCCTATTTAGTATAGGTGTTAAAATTTAAAAGAAAAACATTTTTTGTGATTTTTAAAGATTATTGAAATACACACTACAATGGTCATTGTAAATTTTCAAAATGAGTCGTTTTGATCAAATAGATTTTTTATCTGGTCGAGCCTGTCTAGAACCAGGTAAAGAACTAAGACCTTTCATATTTTTATTTAAAAAAACATTTTAGTCAGGACCAGTTTTTAAAGGTAGCTCAACTTAACAGATGTATGATGCGGGATACTTTTGATCAATGCTCCCTACGCTCTTAAATATCCAATATTTTGTAGTAAATTGAATTCCAAAATCTTGCTCTAATCAATTATCCACTCTTAGCATCTGTTTTAGGAATCGAACCCCACTTAGCGCTTGAATAATTTACTTAATTTTAATATCAATTGCAATAAACTAACTAACTCCTGAAATGCAATACCGTGAGATGCAGTTTTACCATACCAACAGGTTTTCGTATACAAGAGATTTTCTAAAATTTGATATTATTGCGATTCGGTATCGAGTTAATTGTATTAACCTGTTTCGAGTATAGAAATCGCCCTTTTACGTGTTTCTATTATTTACCAACTTGTAGGGTTTAAAAACTATCGCGTTTCACTTTCAAATCGGACTTACCAAATTTGCACAATCTTCCGCGGTGGATGTTACTTGAAACCAACCCTTGTAGTTTCTAAGCGCAATTTACTATTTAATATTATATATTTTCACATGCAATTACATTGACGACTGAACAAAGACTAAAAACGGCAGTTACATTTTTATGCAACGTTTGGGAACGTGTAAAAATTTCTTTTTAAGACTTAAATATCTGATTACACTTGCAAAGCGACGTGGGTGATTGAATGTAATTGTACTTGTTTTGCAAAAACCATACAATGTAAAAAAATTATTGAAATTACTATAATTACTGAAAATTATGCTAATGAAATTTCCTATGCACCTAACACCGGGTACTTAGTATATATCTTTTGGTATTTTTCTATCAGTTATAATTTGTAGAACGGATAGTAGCTTATTATTTAAATTGTTAAGTTCTTTGAACTTTAATTATATTTTTTTAATCCCTAAAGCTAAAGAGAAGAATTCTATGGTAGATAATCAACGTCTTTAGTGTTTCGTATATAAATACAATAATTTCGCTCATTAAACTGACACTTGACATTAGAAATTCATTTCAGGTTTGGTCAGGGGCGGACCGGCCTCAATATTTTCGTGCGGAAATATCACAAACTGTCCTCTAAGATGACGGCTCCAGCAGATGGAGCACATAACCAAAATACAGGAAAAGTCAAAAATGGCAAATTAAAAATATTAATGCAGATGAGAAGAAGTTGAAGAACAAGGTTGAGGTGTGCGCAATAAGCATACTCCTACGTTGGCGCTGGCGCTGGCACAAACAGTTTTATTTATTATTCTCAATAAGAAAAGAATTGTCTTGAGTTGTTGGACAACACCACAGGCTCTCCAGAAAAGATCCTATAAAATTTCTTCATTTATTGAGAAATATATTTCATTTAATGAAAGATCACCAAATTACCTCGGTGGTTTGCCATCATTTTCCGAATGAAAACTGCCAGAAAACAATTTTTTATTTCGTCAGGATTTAAATCAGATATTTCACCTAGAAGGAAAAAGGAAAAATGGGCGTGGTCATCTTATTTTCGAGTATAATTATTGTGGCTTGGGGGGACAATAGCTCCCTAGCCCCTCCTTGGCAGCGCCACTGCCGCGATGCAAATCCTGGTTGCGTCGAATAGACTGCTGTGATCTAAAAAGCGCAAGAGAGATCTGTGGGCTTCCCTCGTAAGGCAATGAGGTAATTTGTCAAGAAAGCCTGTAATAGGGCACAACTCTTCCGTCAAGAAGTACAACGACTGGATAGACCTGTCTTTGGCGCCCAGGCACTAAAGAACTTTAATGCCGGCGGCGGGCGGCACCAAAGTCGTTTTTGCTTTAAAATCAAATATGCTACGACAATAAGACTTGGACAATAATTGATCGACATGAATTAAACGTTTTGTATTGCTACATATAACAAAAAATTCTTTTTCGATATAAGAAGCTGAATATTCATCAGTATTTGACTTTAATTTCAAATTTGATTTTTGACCGTAATAATGTAATATTAAGAAACTCGCAAGAAAGTCGTAATAAAACAATGTACTATTTATGCCAGTTATTATTGTAAAATGCTAATGACAAGAAATTCAATAAAAAAATGAGAAGCTTGCAAGACTAACCCAATATCGTATCAGCTGTACTGATAGTTGAATTATTGAAAAACAAAATTCTAAAATTGTAGAGTTCATACATTACTTCGTATAGCAGCAGCGACGCCGCCAGCAATTTTAAAATGGGTGGGCACAAATTGGGCCCAATATACTTGGGGTGGGCAGAAGCACACAAAATTTATAAATAAACTCAAAAAAATACATTATTGAAATAAGCACCTAAAATATTTGGATGGGCACTCCAATCAACAGGTGGCCCACTCCTAGCGCCGTCACTGTATAGCAGTGGCGTAACTGTCATTGAGAATAGTTACCTTAAAAAAAACGCCACATTATTATATTCATATAATTTAAATTCTCAAGTTAGTATTAAGTATATTATAAAAAAAAAATTTTTATGCTGTTTGGAGGCCTCTATCTGAAATAGCCTCCCTCCCCTAGTTACGCCACTGTAGTATAGGCTTCGTAAAAAATGTGAGAAAAAATGAATTGGACGATATCATCAGGGATGGAACTACCGGGGTGAGATGAGTGCGATGCACACGGGCTCCCTGACCCCCCGGTGAGAGTTTTCACGACGCATAGATACATATATGCTGTATAAATATGCAATAAAACTTTTTGTTTGTATACAAACGATATGTAGTGTAGATGTACATATTCGTTCTAAGAGAATGAAAAGTTTTCATTTGAAGGTAAATCATAAAACGTACACACACACACCTTTGGGTTTTCAAACCGGGGGGTCTGGGGGGTATGGGTATGGAATACCCCCCAGGGCACTAGCAATTATAGTTAAAGGATTCTCCGTTGCAGGAATTTAACTTTCTAAAAGATCTTTCAATTACTATGTTCTGAGGGGTGTTCCACACCCCCCAGACCCCCCGGTGCAAATTTTTACGATTACATGATGTGTGAATATGCATAGGGGCGGATCCAGAATTTTTTTCAGAGGAGGCACAAGGGTCGAGATTGGCAAAAAGTATTCTCAGATTTGGGATTGTCTCCTTGTTTCCTTGTTATCTTTAAACGTCTGGGGGAGGCACGTGTCCCATAATGCCTATGAATATGCACTAAGACTTTTTGTTTATAAAACTGGACTCGGGGTATGAATTGTATAAAAATAACGTATAAATGTATTTGTTCTGACAGAGTGAAAAATTTTTATTACAAAAATAAATCACAAAACGTATACACACACTTTTGGGCTTTCAAACCGGGAGGTCTGGGGGGTATGGAATACCCTCTAGTGCACCAGCAATTATATTTGTTGAAAAAAAAAATTAAAGTTAAAATGCCTCAGTTTTTAATGTTTTTTGTTAAAATGAAATTTTTGATTTTACTTTATTTTGTACACTTTTGTATATCACGATTTTCCCTTCGGTTTTCCCTAAGGGGAAATCACCGGAAAAATTGTGTGTACTAAAGAATGGAAAGCTGAAGAAATTCTAAAAACTTCTACGACATCTCAAGAAACAGATTCTTAGAAAATTTGTAGAAATATAGAAAATCTCAAGAAATCCATAGAAATTTCAAGGAAAATCTTGGGAAACTCTAGAAAATTTTGGTAAATTGGTAATCGTGAGAAATGCAGACTACTCTAGAAAATCTAGAAAATTTTAAAGCCAATGAAATCTCAGAAAATGGAAAAGGCAACAAAAAATTCTAGATTTCCTCAAACTTCCTTTTAGTTTTCCATATGACAATTTCTCCATCATTTTTCCACTTATAAGTAAACAAAGAACGGGAAATTTTCAGAAATTCCAGAAAATTTTAGAAAATCCATAAAATGTCACAAATTTTACAATTAAGAAATGTAGAAAATTAGAGGAAATAGATAATTCTAGGATATTTTAGGAGAATTGAAAAATGAAAAAACTCATCTATATATTTTTTTAATATTTAATAAAATGAAATAGGGGGGGGGGGTAGTTACTCGTCTCTATATCCGCTTTTTGTTTGAAAGGAATTCTTTGCAAATTACTAGAATTGCATGAAAATCGTCGGAATTTCGAGTCCTATATACAAAATCTTTTTTGTCTTGTATAAAGCAGGGCCCCCGTTAACAACTTCGCACACGGGTGTTTCACCTGCTTGCTACGCCACTGGATATCATCATCATATTGGCAGTGTTTGACAAGTGATAACAGGTAATTTATTTTAATAAAATCAGTAAGATCAAGTAAATCAACTGAATCAAACATAATGCAATGTTGTGCGGTAATCCAATTTGACTCCGCAGCATCTCAAAGTGGATCTCCTTATATTTTCAATGAAAAAGTCTATCCTTTTTTATTAAAAAATTTTTTGAGCCGAAAAAATGGTGGCTTTCCTATAATTCAGTCTATATCTATGCTTTGACCGGGGGGTCTGGGGGGTATGGAATACCCCCCAGGTACACCTAATTAATTTTTTTTAAATTTTGCAAAAATAAAAAAATCGAGTTCTAAAGATCTTTTCCGATTTTGGCATCGTTATTTCGTTTTGTATACACCGTAAAAGATTATCCTGATTCTTTGCGCTCTTCGTAAAAGTGCAATTAAAATTTCGAGTGGTTAGCCATAATGAGGCTTTAAAAAAACGAATTTGTCGCTTTTTAAATGTATATGGGCACCTTGCGTTTGACTTGGAGGTATTTACGAATTTTATGGCGGATAAATGAAGAAAATTTGTCTTGCGTGCCACGTTTGATATGGACGTTGTTTTTGCATTTCAAATTTTTTGCGTCCGATGAAAAAGCGAAGTAACAAAAGACAAAATTCTCCAGTAGCAGAGTAATCAATCGTAATTAATTTATTCACGTCATCATTAGAAAAGGTATCGTTTATCAGAGCTACTTAATGGTTTACCGATTCGCGTATCCAATATCTTGGTACATTTTTGTGGAATAATACGGAATAGCGGTAAATAATATTCAAGCATTTATTATGTAGTAAAAATTTCATTAGCACCTAACTTATTGAGTGAATAAAATCACACTTGTTGATTTTGAAAGAAAAATACATTAATTTATGAACTTATAACGGCGACTGTACCACATTACATGTGGGCACACAATACACGACACACCTTGATGACAGGTGACAATTTAGTTTCATTTGAATAAAAACCTACGTAAATAAGAATTGTTTTCTTAAATGAAAAACCAAAAATTACCATGTAATTATCCGCTACGTGCAGCAAATCCCAAAATCGTTATGATCCTTCCTGTTGCCTACAAGAATAAACCAAGAAGTTATGATGTCGTCAGTCAGACAACAAAAGGAAATTTTCTGGTATCAAATAACACTTTTCAGCGGCAATAAAAAAATTGTGGTGGCGTATTTTGAAATTATGGTGTAATTCAGTTATTAGATAAATGCTGACTAGGCAGTCAGGTGCTACGATATCGTCTACCAGTTGCTTTTTCTATATTTATATAAAGGCACTTTTATTTCTTTACAAAAAAATGTAACCATTTTTTTATGCGACTTCCTTGGGAGGATTCTTCTCACAGTTTTATGTGCATATCGTAATAAACCACGATAAAAATTATCTAATCGGTTTTTCATTAAAAATTTTGTACTACTATGTATTTTTAATGTGGTTTGATAGTATAACATCAATAAACGTACGATTTTTGGACAAACATCATGGCGGATCTAGCGTATTTAGAGCCCAAAGCTAAATAGTATGACCGCTGGCTGTAGATGAAAAACTTGAGACAAAAATTTAATAATTAAAATTGTTAATTTATCGTCCTGTATTTGATTATTTTGTGGACTTCGGTAAAAGCAGTTCACAATGCCGATCGATAAATTAATATGTAATAAATTATGCAAATTAATTACAGACTAATTAATAAAATTAAACTAAAAATAAATTAGAAACAGAATATTATTATTTGTTACAACATAATCGATTTGCTTGTCCATATCTTTTCGAAGTTTAGTTATAGCCATTATCAATGTGAATTTAAAAAAAATTAAAACAGCAACTTTCTTAGTCAATTACAAAGAGGGATTTTAAACCGGGGGGTCTGGGGATATGGAATACCCTCCAGTGTACCTCAGTAATTGCGTTCGAAAAAAACTATCATTTAATTAAAAGAACTGAAAGAGTAGAGTAGTAACGTTTGCCGTAAGAAGGCTACCGCCCCGTCGCCCTCCCCATACCAGTCACTCCTAGAAGCAAGAATACTTAAAGTGAGGAATACCTCGACTTTACATTTTACCAAAATCAACTACACGGGATCTATCACGCAAAGAAGCCTTAATTGAACTAGTGGATGGAACTGGGGAATAGGAACTTTTTCTTCAAAATAAAATTTTCTAAAATTAAAAGGATTTTAAAAGAGAAATTATGGTGAGTTTGATATTAAAGACCTAATCCACGTTTAAAACTATTAATTCGTTTTAATTATTGTAATTGTGTGCTTATGTGTAATTTAAATCATAGCGTTAATTTTAAAATACCTTTGTGACACTCTTCTTCTTCCTTTTGAACATAATTAATAATTAGTAGTGTACTGGAGGGTATTCCATACCCCCCAGACCCCCCGGTTTGAACAATAAAATATTTGCATGATGTATCTTCTGTGATTGGTTATATTAAACGAGAACCTTTCAGTTTTTCACAGAACAGGGGAAAAATTAGTAATTATTGTGTTCCAGAATTATGCATTAAAATTGGAAGTTGTAAATACATACGTAATAAACACGTCATATAAACGTCAATTTAACGTCAAAATATCGTCGAATTAACGTCAAACGGTGGAAAAGCCCGATTTGATCCGAGAGCTTAATTACTTTTACAAAAGTTTTGATAACTACTGAAAGATGAAAATAGTTAAGTAAGTGAAAAATTGTCCAGGGTCGTACTTAGGCTATGGAAGGAGGGAGAGCTGAATATGATTTACTAAACTGAATGGAAGATTTTTTTATAATTCAAAAACTGCATTGTCGTTGAAAGAATCGAGATTATTAAAATAGAAAACTAATCATACATTACTGCTTTATAGGAAGACTATAAACCACCCAACCCCCCCCCCCTTCCCAAATAAAACCATAAAATTGACTAATATAATTTTTACTTTAACGAACAAATTCTTGATGAAAGAAACTAAATTGGCACCACCCAGGCCCAGAGTGGCCCTGTTAATTACTGAGTAAAATTCGGTGGGTCCCTTCAAGTTGGGCCGTCGACGCCATCAAAGATCAAATGATCTACATTACTGTAAAAATTTTAAATAAAACCGAATAATGTGAAAAATGAAATAAATGTTAAGGAATGAATCTTTTCTTTTTAACAAAATTGATATACTATATTTACTATTTTGTAAGATCTCCTCTAATTTCTTGAGATTTTCCTTCACTTGCACATCAGATTTCCCCAGCGATTTCCCCCTTATATTTTTATTTCATAACCGGACGAATAGCAGTTGCTCTGCATGCCGATCGGTCGCTCTTAGGGGACGTCCATTAATTACGTGAGGAGTATAGGGGGGGTCGAAAGACCACAGTGGTGGCTTGATGTGATCGCTAGTTGAGTTATGAGCGGAAATTCTGGGTTCAAATTCCGGACTCGGCAGAATTTCTTAGCTCAGCCCTCTGGTGAACATCAAACTGTGGATCGAAATACTAATAACATTCCTTAATATCTGCATGGAAAACGGGGTACAATAAGCCTAGAGCTTCAGTACAAAGTGGGCATTGAACCACTACCCGTGCAGTTAATTTGGAAATTTTAGGGGGGGCCAAACAAAATCTCACCCAGTGTCACGTGGGGGAAAGGGGGGTCTCGGTAAATATCACGTAATTTTTTTTTATCCGCAAGAAACTGTAAAATTGCGAGAGAACTGGGTTAAATTAAGTTATTTAAGTAATTAAGTAAAACAATCTCACCTGAGATTGGGGGGGGGGGGGGGGTTGAACAAACTCTCACAACGTCGCACCGGGAGGGAGGGGTCGAAAAATCGCCTCACGTAATTAATGGACGTCCCCTTATTAGAACCAGTCCCGGATCTGGGGGAGGGGGAAATCCAGGTTCCTGCCCCGGGCGGCAACACAAAGGGGCGCCAAATTCCTATCTTTTGAGTCTTTTAAAATCTTTAAATTCAAACAAACGGTGCATGCTTTTGGGGAGCGGCAGCGGCAGGTTGGGGAGAAACAAATTTATTTTTGGTAAGAATTTTACAAAAATTCTTTAGGAATTCCGTTTAATCTTGCAAATTACTAACAAAAAATCGATAATCAGTTTTTTAAATTTATTTAGCTTTTTACCTTCCCCGATTCCAAAATTGAATAGTTCATAAAAATTCTTAATAATTTTTAATTATTTTTAAATTTCGTCCCAGAAAAACAACAAATTCGTCAGGTAGCCTCTCTCTCAATAAAATCCTTTATTTCAACTTTCACATCATCCAAAATACATTCCCCACCCTCAGGTTTAGTTTTCCAGGTGCCCTGGTACAAAACAAGACTTGACTTGAAAAAAAAAGGAAATTTTAATGAATAATGTAATTATATGAAAAACAGTAATTGGTTCTAATTATGTATTTTTTTGAATAATCCCAATGGAACCACTGCTTCCCTTGCTTCCATGAACTCACCGTCACTGATAGGAACCAATAGCAGTGGCGCAGCTAGGGGGGGGCTAGGGAGCTATAGCCCCCCTCCCCCGACACAATAATTACACTCGAAAATAAGATGATCACGCCCCTTTTTCCGAAAACTTTTCGCCTGCGGTGCGCGCCTTCAGCCCAGCTCGCTTTGCTCGCATCCTTTAGCCCCCCCCCCCATTACAAAATTCTGGCTGCGCCACTGACCTATAGTAACGACTTCATTAGGTAAAACTTATCGTTGGATTTCATATAATTACAGTAGTTGAAATTTGGCAATTCAATATTATGCAGGTGCTGACCGGGGGGTTTGGGGGGGGTATGACACACCCCTTGCCCATCAAATATCGATGTATAAGAGTATTTTCATTTTTGAAGGAATTTTCAAACAAAGGAAGACTTCTTCAGAACAATATTCTTTTTAGCTTTCTTGGGAGCAGTGAAACCATGACTGCGATTGGCGATCGGACCAACTCCACAATTGAATCGGTCATTTCAAAAACAGCATAAGTCATAAAATTAAAATTTTACAGGAATTAAATAAAACAGTTTTTACACAAAAACATCAACATTTTTGGAAGGTTTTATTTGTTAATTTGTCTTTTTATACTTTTAATTTGTTAGTTATTTAAAAATTTCTACTTTAAAATTAATTTAACATATAAAAATTGACATCCTGTGACTTGTGCTGTTTTTGCAGGGAATGGGATTCATTGCTCATAAGTTGATTAAAAACTCGGTAGTTTTATTAAAATGAAAAATAATTTTGAAAACATAAATACACAAACACGCACAAGATTAACAATAAACTAAGTAAGTAAAATGCATCTCGCCATCAAAAAGTCATTGCAAAAACCGCATAAGTCAGTGACTTATACTATTGTTTTTGCAATGAGCGGCCGTAAACATATCATTTTTGATAGTTCGCGTAATGTTACTAACATAATTTTTACACATAATGTGTGACTACCCTCAAGGATCAAATTTCGACAAAAAAAGCAACTTTGAAAAAATACTGACTTATGCTGTTTTTCAAATGACCGATTCAATTATTAACTTTATTCTTTTAACTTTAACGTGACTTATTTGCCCCAGCAACAGCAGAAACGCTGCCGTTTCGAAAAATAATTTCCCAAAAAGAAAATCGGTTTCGTCAGAAGCAGAATACTCGTAGATTGATGCTAGGTTTCCGTGCAAAATGGGTTGATATTGAAGAAAAAAGCTGTATAAAAGCGAATAGTTGTGGCACGAACGAGGATTTAATTCAAAATTACGTAATAGCAATAAGGCCTGCAAAAAAGGACCATGACTAAGAAAAGAAGAAAGTAAAAAGTAGTCACGTCTCCGTAGCACGTGTATTAAGTGTGCCCCGTCTGTGTGCTGGAATGTACCGTACAGTCTGGCCGCTAGAAATGCAGCTACCTACGACACTACCGCTCTAAGTAAACCGACAAGATGCTTCCTCTTCGTGTCTTGCTACTATCTGTCGGTCAGCTGATGACCACTGCAATGTATATCTTCATTACATAATGGTCTATCCAAGGCCTACCACATTTTATTGCTACTGTAACCCACCCAACATAATTATTATGATTCCGGCTAAAAAATTTCGCATTTTGTGGCCGCCAACCGAATGGGAGCTTTCTCTCGAATTTTAAATTTAATTAATCACAATTTCGATTTGTGATGTTCTTGTTGATTAGAAATCAGATAAGTCGTCCGAGTTTGGACAGGGGAATGTTCGAGCTAATCAAGACGTCGATCTATCTTTTTTATTTCATTTGTTAACCCGCTATGTTTATTTGTTTTCAAGTAGCTCTCAACATTTTTACCTTCACAAAACAAAAAGTCAACGTTGGAAACTTTAGTAAAATTACATACTACCTATAGAATCCTTTAGCAAAGAAAGGCCTGTACAAATATCAAATTTAAAATTCACAGATCATATTTTATTGTATGCAAATTCACTGCTGAATAAATTTCCTCTAAGAATAACGAATTTCTATTCCGAAATTAACATATTATAAATCGCTTTTATTATGCAGAAATAAAATATATTACTTTTCATGTTAAGCCTTTTTATTGTAAAAATCGAACATAATTTAAATCAGCTCATTTTGAAAAGCATATGCAAATACGGCGACATTCGATACTGTGGGGTGATTTTAAATATTTAAATAAACTACAAGGGGTTGACACGCCGTCGAACACATTTTTACACAATTTTTAAGCCAATTTTAAGTTCCGAAACGCTGATCGTTCACACCGCAGCAATAAAATTTTTCCCAAAACTAATTTACATACTTACATGATGTATAAACAATTAAATTATTTACCAAATTTAACCGCAAGTTTATTGACTTGTTAATCAAAAGAACGCTCAGAAAAAAGTTGTAGAAGAATATTTGGATAGTAACTTGGAGCAAAACGGCCAGTCATCTTCATCATGGTTCTGGTGCGCTGGTCGGTAGGTCCATTTTTTAATAAAAAAAAATTGGAAGCTATATTTATTTTATTTTATTTTATTTTAATTTATAATAAACTATAAAATTAATTTAATAGGCGAAATATTACAAGCTTTTTGCTTTTAATTAATATTTTAATTTCTCAAAAAAGGCAATGAACGGCGGACCAAGAAATTGTTCGGAGAAAACGAAAATTCCTTAAACTATGCAATTTTTGATTACAATGCATGCTCGATCAATCATTTGAAAATAAAGTAGGCACATAAATTAGCCGGTGTAAATATAAATGCAAAGCCTGTTAGCATATTTTAACATGGTTTTTGGGTAACCCTTTATAGGTTTTTTAAAATCGATTCCCTCCTGATTTGCATATAACTCATTACCACGACCGCTGCACCAACCCAACTTTCAGCTTATTATGCTGCTCTTTTTTTATTATCCTACCTGATGAAACGTGAATTCTCATAGGTGCACTAAGCAGTTGCATGCAAAACCTTAATTTATAAAGAATAAATTTGGATTTTATTATTTCCAGACCTAGTCATGCTAAACCGTTTCGATAATGGATGCGAAGTGAAAAGTTTGCAGATTTATTTCACTTTTAACGAACACATTTTCCCGAAACATCGGAGAGTTGAATGCGACGGAACATAGGAGAGCAGATTCGAAAAATTATCAATATTTGCAAAAAAATTTCGGTAATGGCTGGTAGAGGCTCTTCCAAACTAGAAATATTCAATAATCACGAATATAATTATTTTTCCGTCGGAATTCGATTCGATTTTTGCTCTCCTTCGTCTCTGAGTTACCCAGACCCCTCGGTTTCAAAAACCGAAGGTTTGAGTGAATGATTTGTGAATGCGGACTGGAAAAGCTTTAAATGAATTTTCTTATTAGTTAAATATTTAGTTATTCTGATATTAAAATGGCCGAAATAATATTTTCTTATTGTCTTTGGAGTTTGGACAGTCAACCTTTAGCTTAGATTATCTGAATAACAGACGTTATAATGTAGATGGTTTCAGTCTTGTGATCTATCATTTTAGATAGATACTTCTTTCATAATTCCATCCAAAGCCTTTAACATCAAACGCTTTTCCTCGCGAAGTTACGACGAATGCAAATGTAACTTGGAGATGACATGTTTCCAGTGGCAGCTTCTTACCTTTTCATTTGAGGAGGCTAATCGGTATAGTTTAACCTCACTAGAAATTTTTTGAATTTAAAAAATCAACTAGAATTTTTATTTCCGTGAAAATCTTAATAGTTCAATACTCCTTTACCTCATTTGACGAGCCGCCAAACTCAAGTGTTAGTCTAGGTTTATGCGATCCTTCTCTTTTGTCAAACCATCTGCGCCTGTATCTCGTACAGAATTATGCTTTTGATACTATTTGATGTCATATTCTTTGGAAGGGATTATGAAAGAAGTATCTACTATCTAAAATGATAGATCACACGACTGAAGCCACCTACATTTTTAATTTATTAAATTACAGTCGAAATTTATTAATTTTGCTACTACAACAAATAGATAATATCCAACAGGCCAAACAATAAACCTCGTTTCTTTCATGAAGATCTCATTGCATGCACGCAGTGCCGGATTAAACATTTGTGGGCCCCTAGGCAGTTAAATTTTCGGGGCCTACAAGAAAATTAGAACCGACTTTTTTGAGGCAGGAGTAGTCGTAAAATATAGCCTTTTCGCGTTTTTTTCAAGGAAAAATTGCTAACTTTGCCTTTTCAACGTAGGATAATATCCATTTATGCTCAAAGACGCTGAATCAGTATAGAAAGATTTATAATTAAAAAAAAAATTTTTTCGTTTTCACGGGGCCCCTTAAATAAGCGAGGCCCCTAGGCAGTCGCCTTTTCTGCCTTATGGGTAATTCGGCACTGCATGCACGGTGTGGAAGAAGCCTTTGCACCCTGCTTCACACCGCTCGCGTTCGTCAAATAAAATTTTAATTTAAAGAAATGAAGAAATAGTGAAGAACTGCTTTTGAGGTTTCTAGTTAGTATAGAGCGGGGACTTTCTATATCGATAGTTATCGATTAATCGAAGAACGATATTTTATTTTTGAAATATCGATTAATCGATATTTCGATAGTTATCGAACTTATCGATATTTCGATAGTAATCGATACTTATCGATATTTTGATAGTTATCGATATTCCGATAGCTATCGATATTCCGATAGTTATCGATATTTCGATAGTTATCGATATTTCGATAACTTCGGTTATTGTCTTATGTTTTCTGGACTTCCCAATTCTGAGTAGCAACAGACAATATTATGTCAAAAAATAATTTTTATAGTTTTGCTAATTTTTTATAATTTTAATAATTATTGCTGTATAAAATTATTATTTTTATTATTTATATAGTTGTCACTTCAATAGCATCAAATTATAAGACGCACTTTTTAGTCATTCAGCTTTCAGTTTCCGAGAAACTGTCAGTTTTCTAAGAAAACGCATATTATTTTGATTAATGAATTAATTATCGATATATTATATCGATATATCGTTACTTCGATAATTATCAATCCTTCGATACTCCGATAATTATCGACAAGTATCGATTAATCGAAGTTATCGATAGTTTTTGAATTATCGAAATTCGACATCGATTTTTGAATATCGCCCAGCCCTACTGGGAATGTAGGGCTATATTTATATACAATATTTATTGTTGATTTACTGTATAAATGTATTTCCTTTAATATCCATTAAATTCCACCATAGCAAATTGCCAAATTGAAATCGGTAGGTCTGGGGATGAAATCTTGACAATGAGGTATTCCATATATTTTTTGAGGTACTGGAGGGTATTCCATACCCCCCAGACCCTTCGGTTTGCACTGCCGGGACATAAATATATCTGATTTTAAAATTTTACCACAGATTTTCGTTATTTGAATCTTGACAATGAGGTAATCCATATAATTGTTAAGGTACTGGAGGGTATTCTATACCCCCCAGACCCCCCGGTTTGAAAATTTAAAGTCTGAACAAAATTGTCACTTAATTCAATTTTGGTGTGTAAAATAATTATTCTAGTTAAGTAGCCAAAGTTAGTATGGATATTAGCATCAGTGACGTACCCAAGGGCCAGAAGAGCCATGGCCCGGGGCGGAGGGCTTCGAGGGGCGGCGCAAGCCGTCCCTCGCGCTCAGCTTGGGGCGCATTTTATAAACGTTACCTACACTGAGAGAACAAATAAAATTTAATTTTGTTTTTTTAAATTAATTTATGGTAATGTTTAATTATTTGCTCCAGTAATAATTTTAGGTAAAAAAAATTTCTTTCAGCAATCAGGGTTGCCTTGGAATTATTGAATCAAAAATAATTAATTTATTGGGTTTAATTTTGATTAAGTAAATTTTGGAATACAAAACAATATCTACTGATTTTGTTAAATTTTAAATAGTAGTTTTAGTTGCGTGATTTTTACTTTCTGTGAAAAATACAGTTAAATGTACGGATAAAGTATTTTTTGATTACAAAAGTTTATCTCTAAAATGATTAAGGAAGCAAATAATAATTAAACATGTAAGAATTGAGCATTGAAATCCCTAGGGTGCGCGAATTTATTCTACAATCAATATAAGGGCTTAAAGAGCGTATTATATTATTCTATACAATTAGTTTATAGTTTAAATATAATTTTTAATAATATTAATTTGTGTATTTTGATTTGCTTTTCAGTTGTTTCTATTATTGTTATTTTTGATTTTTTTGTCAAAAATAATGTTGATGTACACTATATTAAGGTAAATAACTTGTAGTCAGAAATAAATAAACAAATAAACAAACAAATTCGTCGGGTACTGGGGGATACCCCCCCCCCCCGGTGAACACTGTCGCGGCAGATCAATTAATCAATCAATTTTTAAAGTGAAAAACTTTTATGAATAAAATAAATTACTGAATATTCACACAAACCTGCGATGCTTATAATCGGGAGATGGGAGAGTAGATGATACCCCCCAGTAGGTTAGTAATTGTGATCAAAACAAAAGAACTGTACCACTTATGCACCTATAACCCTTAAGCTCGTAATTTTTTGGCATATTGAAATGCATCTGTTCTGAAGCAGTGACAGGTTTCCATTTAATAAAATCTATTACAGAATGCACACAAGTAATCTTCGATGATGTAAACCGGGGGGTCTGGGGGGATTACTGGATCAGTAATGTGTTTTGAAAGAAAAAGTCTTATTATGCCAGATAATAATATGTCAATATGGAATAACCCCCCGTATTCGACTAATATTGTAATAATCTTGACGTTAGCAGTTGATCTTGCCAACTACTAGACCAAGAACCTTCACTTATGTGTATTTTGTTTAAAATAAATCGAAAGCAATAGGATTGATAACATTTTTTGGAATCATTGGATTTCCAGGAGATGGCAAGTATAAACCCACACATTTCTTTTCTCACTCTTATTACACCCCGCATCCTAGCAATGTTACTATCGCAGTGGTGGGCAGTAGTACCCCCATCTCCCCCAGTAACCCATTTATTGTCTAAAATGCTTTCTAAGGAAGGTATTAAGATTAAAATTGCATAATTTTTTCTAATTCCCAGTTTTTCTGGATGTACCGAACCTTGGTAAATTTCAGAAATTGTAAATTTTAACAAATAAAAAATAAGTAATTTTAATATGTTCTCTCTTGAACATGACTCGCTTGAATTGAAAAAATATAAAAATTTTATAGTGTTGAGTGCAAATACAAGCCCTACACTGGAGGGGGATGGGATAAAAACATATTTATCAATAATTTCAATTTTTCAAGTTATCTACAAAATGAAAAAGCGAGGAACCTTCAGGTCCCTCTCTGTATTCGTAAGAAGAAATTTGTATAACCTTACGTTCCGAGCAACATCCGTAAGTAAATGAGCTGATTTAAAGAGAAGTTTATATTCTTTGAATTTGGGTTGTTCACGACTTTATGAATTTTTCGGAGAAAGAGCGTAATATATTCGTGCCCACATGCAGAATAAATTACAAGTGAAAGATCAACACCTCTAAGGATGAATGTTTAGGCACGTGTTCCAAACATAATATTTTCATCAATCCTCAGTGGTTCGTATGCTGTATTTTGAACAAATTCAAAATAGAGAACCCAATTTAACTCCTTCTCGTCATTTTCGGGTGAATGGATTAACACAGAAGAAGTAATTTTCGTCTTTCTCTAACGTTGTATTCAGGGCCGGATTATTAATGTATGCGCCTCTAGGCAAAAGTTTTTAAGCGCCCCCCCCTTCCCCAAAAAAAATTTTCTAGAAAATTTCGAGCTTAGACTCAATGTTCTTAAATTTTTGAAATTTATTAAACGAAAGATAATTCGATAATTATTATGACAAAATACGACATTATTTCAAAAATTATATTCTTCTTCTGGATTTCGTGTTTGCAAATTCTGCTATAACTTTTTCAAAATCAGCAGTGTTGCTTAGCTCACTATTTATAGACAAAACAGCTAAATTCGTCAAGTCCTTCTTGAGAAATTAAATTTCTTAAATATGTTTTTGTTTATCTATAAAGTTGAAAATGATCTTTCCCCACTTGTATTGGTTAAAAATATTCTTGTTGCAATTTCTAAATTGTATAACATTGAAATCAATTTTTTCTCTTGAATAAATGTTAAATTTCCTTCATATTCATCTTCAATATTTTCAATAAATTATTTGAATTAAATGCACTCTTCAGAAAATTCCAATTTCAAGTCTTCACAGCATATGGTTTGAAGATTTTTTGAATGATTGCGTAAATTGCCATCATCAAGGTTTTTTAAATTATTTAAAAATCTAAAATTATTTTCAATTTTGCTATAGACAGTTACCCCTTTTTTAATTTTTCTTTTAATCTGTCTATAATTCCAGATAAGTGTTAATGCTCATTTGATGAGCTTTCTCATCAAACCCGACTTCCCCATACTTAAATACTTTTGCCAACCTGTCTTTAACAAGTCTTCGTTCGCTTTAAAGCGTTTCTTGGTAAACGTCTAATTTCTAAATCTGCTTTGATTTGCTTTGATTAACAAAAATTCAGTTAAAATTCTAGTTTCCAATAATCCAAAATTTTGTAGTAACTCATTTGCTTCAGCCTTTTATAAGGTTTTTCAGTTTCATTATGAGCTAAAATAATTTGAGCGCCCCCTTGCTGATCGGCGCCTTTAGGCAGTTGCCTAGTTTGCCTATTGGATAATCCGGCCCTGGTTTTATTTGCTGGAAAGGTCCTCGACCTCGATTTAGTTGTAATAAAACAATAAAAATTAATTTAAAAATGACCAACCTTAATTGATTTGCAGAGATATTTCTAGTAGGCTGAAAAACTTGGAAGTGCAAATCAAAAACTCATTCGGGGAAAAAGATGCAAAAACCTCTGTAAAACAGTTAAAAACAAACAAAACTGGAATTTCCCGACTTCTTCTTCCAGGTAAATATATTTATAAAATTAAAAAAAAGTAAACCTGAGTTAAAAATAAATTTTAGATATTTAATTCGGAAATTATCAGATTAAAATGGTAAAAAATTTTACTGCATAAGTAGCAGAGTGCGGTGTTGATTAGGGTGGTATATAAATTTTGAAGTCGAATTTGGAATAAAAAAAAATAAACAAATTGGAAGAATCTTACCTTAAATTTTGCACGACGAGCAATTTTCTATTCGTAACGTAGTGTATATTACGTGATGTTCTCCGATCCAATGGAAAGCACTGTGTTATTTTGTGGGCCGCACCAAACTCGAACGCAGCCAATGGTGCCAATCCTAGAATACATTCGCAAACAAAATTACACACAGAATGAAACAACTTCTAGGATAATAACAGCGCAACAAGCACAACAGTCAATAAGTTAATCATATAAATGCCATTGTAAAGACGAGATTTCTCTAAGGCCTGTGGAGTAGGTATCGTGCTCACTTGAGTTTGTTAAATGCTCGGTAACGAAGTTGGGCAAGATAATTATGCAAAAAATAGCAGAAGCAAACCGTAATTCTAAAATAGGTAATACTGGATGTATTGATTAATTGGACATACAATAGCCGTGCTATACACGCGTGCATCACCTTTTTTACACGTTAATCCGACCGTTAAATTCCGTTCAGTATCGAAATTTAATCGAAAGTTCAACAATACAAATGGAACACTTTTTGTTGTCGCGGGTTTGATGAGCCACGTTTCGCTCAATTACGCTCGAAAAATCGCTGGCTAAGACGCCGGCTTACGCTTTAATTATACAAAAAATAGTAACCGACACATGGCGAGTATCGACAGGTAATTTTCTAAACAAGAAGCTCGTAAAAATGTAAATGACGAAACCAGTTGTTTCTCAAATTGTCTAGTAGGTCCGAAAAAGGTACCTATACTTTTGTACCAGCGCTTACACATGTATACTCATTAACCTTTTAATACCAAGTCGACGCTTATTCGTTCATGCACCCACGGATTCACGCTATTAGCTTCTAATCTGATCGACATTTTACAACCATCAATTAGAAAAAAAATTATACTAAGTCAAAATACCAGTTTCATCCGCGGATTACCGTAATACGGCCCGATCACTAATTTTTATATAATAAGAAAACTTAAATTTGGTGTAATTAATTCCAAATTGTCAAAAATTTTAATGGCGACATATTAAAATGCTAATTTTTGATTATCTATTAGGCGTCTGTTTATACATACATATTTATCATTAATAGTTCGAGTTACACCCAAAATGTTAAAATTTTAAATCCCACGTGCGCAAGATAAAATCATTCAAAATTTGTCCCAATCATTTAATCATAATTCGATAGCATTCAAAATATAGAGCGACAAATGTGACTCATACCTTTTCTAAATCCAACAACTCACAGTTTGGATGTCAGGGATTCAAAAAATTCAAAATTTATTTTGTGTTTACCACCCTCGCGCTCTCGGCCGCCCTTCCATTTCCATTCATCATCGAAACAAAATTTGCAACAAAACTCCAAATGTGATCGTGATCATGTAACGCGTGTGTGGTCACACTTTCAAATTGTGTAATTTTGTTTTACAAATTAATTGTTTCACAGTTTTATAGTTTACCAGGTTGACAAGCAATAGAAAATGGTAGCAGTGCAACTGGTTTGTATTATTAATTGCTAGTCAATTGCTTAAAGTATTATTATGGTGGTTGACACTCCGCTGATGATAAATAAGACCAGTTTGATTAGATTAATAAAATTTACTTGCACAACGCCCCCCCCCCCCCCGATTCTTGCCATCAGGGTGCGATGGAAATGAGTATGCGTGTATTGTACATCAAACATCAGGAATAAAGAAGTATTTTTTGAGAAATTTATTTTACGTGAGCACAAGCAAAGCGCACTTTAGTACCTACACCTTCGGAATAGTAAAAGATGTGGGCGCGTTCCACAATGGACGAACATTATTCAAATGGATTATGCATGAATAAAAATTTAGCAAACCATTATAATTGCTTTGTTATATTAGAATTAGCAATAAATTCTTTATTTATTTTATTTAGTAGTCAATAACAATGTTTTATTAACTAAACTCGATAAAAAGCATGAATGGAAGCTATAAAATTTGTCTTACTTCTAGCACAACATAAACAATGCAAAATATGTCTTTCCGCGGTCGCCTCCGTTAACGCGCCGCCCGGGGCATACGCTCCGAGGGATGATGATAATCTGTTGAACCTTTACATTGTAGTGAAAATAAAATAAGTACATCATAACTTTTTGTCTCCTTTATGAATGAAACAGATGTGTAACTAAATAAATTAAAATCTGGTTTTCATATTCGAGTCTTTGAAGTGGCGATGCTGTTTAATGTGCGTTCCTTGTAGATTAACATGTACATACATATTTATAAACAACAATTTTCCAACTTGTTTCATAGTCAGTATATTTGGTCTGTTAAATTCCACATATTAAAATAACTCAAAAGCGGAAGACCGGTCTTCATGAGCCTAATGGACCGATTTAAGATAAAGAAAAATCGTAAAAAGAACATATTTCGAACCACGTGCCTGAGCAGAAGTGAATTTCCGAGATAAAATGTTATTTTAGTAAATTACTTTTTAACTCAACCTATAAATATAATTCCATCGAGTTCCGACGTTTCTGTACGTCGCTTGTGGTTGCATCTCACGCCGCGCGCCAAAAAATCGTCTTGTTTCATTTTTATGTTCGATGTTTTCTACAGTTTGTGTGGAAAGAAAATAGTCAACAGGCGATACTAATAACTATAGATATATGGGATCGACTTGACAGTTTTTGACATGTTAAAGTAAACAGTATGTCACTACAACTCAGAAATAAACATTTCTTATGCTGTCTTAATTTAGAAGACGTTTAAAATGTAATATTTTTGATTCGTGACAGGGTACTGTTATTTTATTAAAGCAATGTTTGCCAAAATCCGAATATGCTACATTTGTCTAAAAACGGGACACCCAGAGTAAAAATGCTGCAAGTACCCGTGACCTACAATTTGACTATTTCTGCCCAATTCTTTCCTAATAAATAATTCAGCAGATATGTATATGTGCAAATTTCATGTTGAGTTGTACCTATGTCAGAAGTGACACAACGAAAAAAAATTATAAAGTATAATTAGCAAGGACAAGAAAAAAGGGATGAATAGAAATATGTTAACACTCCCATAAGAGCTACCACATAAGTCTAACTAAGATTTGGAACAATAAAATGAAATCTTCAAAACATATTTAATTTTTTTTGGGTATTTCCCTATACGTTAGGTTCTGTAGTAATTCAATTCAATTTTTGTTTTTCAAGTTGCTACTTAGTTAGCTTATTAGCGAAATGTCCGGGAGCGAAATGTCCAGAAGCGAAATGTACTACGACCAGACCGTCCGGTATAAATCTGGCGATTTACTTAGTTTCATAAATCACTGTCATTCACTGCGAAACTTTTGGTTGATTCGAGTGATCAAATCAGGTCATCACGAGACTCTATACTTAGTGAGCATCAACATGTTCAAGATTTACAAAACATCAGCTTGGTGTGATCACTGATTGAGTTACGGAGCGGAAACCACCCTTTGTAGCGGTGAAGTGGAGGTACGAATTTATATTTTGCCTCTTCTGACAATCTAAGTATCTAAAAGATCCTATTAATCGTTTTCAAATTAAGATTTACTTTACATAAAATACCCATCATATAGGTCATTGGCTTAGTAGTTAGCGCGATCAACTGTCAACGCTAAAAAAATATAGATTTTGTATTTTAAAGTTTGAAAAACGAAATGTAATTTTAAAGGGCATTGACATTAGAATAGGAGATAAGGTTCTCTTTATATTGACCTTTTCTTTATTCAGATCCTTGTTACATAAATCTATTTCCCTAATTTCTTTCTTAAATATAAAAACCTTAACAAATTATTTCAAATGAAAGGAGAGTTCAACTATTACCATAAGCAAATGTTGAGTGAAAAACACTCTCCCTGTATAAAAAAATAAGAAAATTGTAACCCCCCCCCCCCCCCCGGTGCGTCAAATGTTAAAACGTAAACTAAAAGAAGAAAACAATAGATTGACATTCTGTCTCGGGCAGCAGCGGCTCGTCAGAGGAAGCAAGGGAGGCTTAGCCTCCCCTGAAATTCAGAGCTATTATTCGTTAAACTATTAAAATTAAAAATAAATTAAAAAGTGAATTTTCGTTTGATCAAAAGATATTAATAGATACATTTTCCTCAATACTTCAGCCTAGAATAGCCTAGGGCATTAGTAAATTCTAAGAAATCTTAGTAAATTTCAGGAAATTCTATAGGAAATCTACAAAATCTTAGGAAATTGTAGGAATTCTTGAGAAATCTATACCTTATGATTAGCCTCCTCAAATAAAACCGCCACGAACCGCCACTGGTCTGGGTTTCCCAGAATTTATATCTAATGAGAAATAAATTTGATATAACCATAATAAAAGCAGTATTATTGATTGAAATAATATTTCCCCGCTCACTTTGTTAACAAAAGTAAGAAAATATTTAATCCCCCGCCCCCTAAGCCTGCTTACGTACGAAAAGAAGTTTCAGCCGTCACGAAAACTTCAACATTTGCCCCTAATAAAGCAATATATTTTATAGTAGGTATTATTTTTCTCCAAACGTCAAAATTATCTCGACTTGATCATTCAAATGTCGAACTTCATTCGTGAAAGCAATTATTTTACTTTATTGCCGGTGGCGAGCGGCACCAAAGTATTTGAAGAGTGGCGCTCTCTATATTTTTGTTTAATAGCATTTTTAGCTGGTAAGTATAAACTGCGTATATAAAGAAATTACTAACTAAGCAACATCTTGCGCATTGGCGCCCGAATTCTTTCTTTCTGGGGTTCTTTGCCCCCCTGGGAAATCGAATGGAAGAATAAGAAACAATTATTACAGGCGAAGAAACAACATAATGAAATTTGGAAACTGTAAATATATCTAGTTGCCCCCCTGAGACCTTCTGAAGACAAAAGAAAATACAAAATTCTCAAGATAAAGAAGACTGCAGGACTACTACAGGACGCTGCTGTCTGAATTCACCTCAATAGTATCGGAGTTGTAGAGGATCTAACATGTAGGAATTGTGGGGAGGAGGAAGAACTCCACAGCACCACATGCTATGCAGGGGGCCTTATTGGGGCCCTTAAATATGGTAGCTGATTTTTTTAGTACTAAACTAATATTTAAAAAAATTAAAATTTGAAAATTTCCGTAAAGCGGGCTTTCAAAATGACAGCCTAATGCTCAAGACCTAATCCGGCCCTGATACTATGTCAAGTTCTAGCGTTATTGATGTTACGATACCTCGATTGTTTATATCCGACAACCGAGAAAATAACTCAAGCACCCATCGCCATCGGCCAGGCCCAACCAGAGGGGGGCGTTCGGGGATTTGTTCCCGGGGCCCGGCATTTCTCACGGGCCCGGAGGGATGTAAAAAATTACACGTAAGGCATTACCGAAAATTAGTTGATTACTGTGTTTTTTAAATTTAATTTTACCTATTTTAGATGTTTTTTGCGTAGTTTTTCTTAATAAAAATACGAAATTTAATATTTTTATTTATAAAATTTTTAAGAGCAGGGGGCCCGTAAAGTTTTGCCACGGGGCCCGATGCAGGGCCTATTTTTAACTGAGTAGCAAAAAATAATAGCATCGAAGGTCCAATTTTTGGGTTATTTTATCAGCATTTGATTTTTATTTTACGATTTATGTTCTTTCTTTTCGGGCCCCTCTGGTCATTGGGCCCTAAGCACGTGCCTAATGGGCTTAATGGTAAAATAGGCACTGGCCCGATGAGGCTTACGACGGCCCTGCTATCGGCTGCATACTTAATTTTTATTGAGGAAACAAAGCTGTTGGAGTAAAACATAGGAACGCGGAAGTACAATAAGCCTTAAATTTCAGTGCAAGTGGGCAAGGAACCACAACCTGTGCAGCAGTAATAATAATAGTCACATGTAAATTTAAAGTGCACTGACTGCGCACTAAAAAGATTTGGTACCACTAGGTCGAGGTCACAATCGTAATATTCTCCTAAAAAAGGCTGAAAAGCAAAATGGAAAATTAGAAGAAACCCAAAGTTAAACTGTTATGGACCGGGGGGCCTGGGGGGTATGGAATACCCCCCAGTAACTGTCATAACCACGAGAGTCTATATTAACCCGAAAACGAACAAATAAATACATCGAAGAGTCTAAATTTTTATTAGAACTAAAAAAATTCTAATTCCAAACCTAGAGATCTTTCGAATTTTGTAATTTCCTATCTGAAGGGCTTAGAAAAATTAAATTCGGTTAACTTTTAGCTAGAAGTTATTTTGATTAAAGTAATAATAAATTGATTGAAGTGTTTTATTGAAACCTAAATTTAGAAATCACATATCTGTCCAAATTCCAAAAAGGCTAATAATAATTATTACCTGCTATTCTAAAATAAAAAAAATATAGCTGTCTTTTATCAGTTGTAATTTATAAAAGTATATTAACTTATCAGTTTTACTTGAGCTTTAATGTTCCGGTTGTAATTAGCATGAACACGATTTAAAGCAATTATTCTCGTAAGCTTTCAAAAAAAATTGTTTTCAAAACATAGGATTTTTAAATATTCCACCAAATGTCTTTGTTTATTTTACGTTTCCAATTCGACATGACGTCAAATTTGTCGATATGTTGTTTACTCTAATATAATAATTAGTAATAAATGTCATCGAAGTGCCATACAACTAAATGTTCAAGTTTAAAATTAAAAAACCAATGACAACAAATTACATAGGAAGAATAATTAATATACTCCGGCAAATGACCATCAGGTAAAATTTGTTTTAGATGTAAAACGACCGGTTAACTTTGTAAAAAATTATTTTTTTCATAAAAGCTACGGATTTTTACCTTCTCAAAATGAATATATTTTTTTGGATTTTTCTAGAGCGGTTACTTTTTGATGAGGAAGATTGATCCAATCAGTGGCGTAACAACGCTGCTCAGGGACGTGTCCAACTAACTTTTATGAGGGGGATGCCTAATTTATGGTACCTATATAAGAAAATGTGAAATTCTCGATGTCTTGAGTAAATACAAACCTTATCCATTATCTGTCTACTACTGACGCGCATGAATGAAATCGCGAGATATGTTAATTAAAAAATTACTAGGTAGTATGTAACCTAAAAGCGTCACAAGACTTGAATTTTCGAAGTGAGTAGATCTCTGAGCCCACGCACTTAGCAAACCTGTAAATAATGGATCATGGCAGCAGGAATTTCATTAATCAGACAGATAAGATTCGTAAATACTTTTTCAAATTTTTCACTATTTTGTTTATTTCTCAGCAATAGCCGTCTTTATTTGCGAAATATAAAATACCCTATGCATTGGCTACTGAATTATTCACGAATAAAAAGAAATTGTGCACTGGAGGGTATTCCATACCCCCCAGACCCCCCGGTTTACAACCATTGTTTTGTGCCTTTGAACTTAAATTTAAAGTTCAACGTGGTTTGAAGATGAAATAAGAAAAAACTGATTCGGTCGCTGTGCACACAAATAATTGTATTTTTGCATCCCCGTGGAGCATGGGGGGGGGTGGTAACAAAATAAAAATTTATTAAATATGAAAATATTTTGTTTTTTAATAAATTCGACTTTTTAGTGCTCAAAGGGAGGCAATTGCTTCCATCGCCCTCCTCTGAATCCACTGACCACTGTCGGGGAGTAGAAGGCCGTTAATCGATAGCAGAAATAGTAATAGAAGCTTCAAACTCATCAGACTTCCCTTTCCTTTTAAGCCTGAGGTTAAAAACGTATTTATTCAATATTATAACTTCAAATATTATATCTTCAGTGCAGCTAAATTGGTATACCGGGGGGTCTGGGGGGTATGGAATACCCCCCAGTGCACTCTTTATTAATTCATCAATACTGAGGAGTTACCCAGAAGCGAGTCTTCTAATAAAAATTAATAACTACAGTGAACTCGGATACACCTATGTTACCAATGTAAATTGAACATTTTGAAGCTGCTTTTTTCATATAAAAATCGATTTTACAGCAAAACTGCTTAGAGATTTTTTGTTGCAAATTTCATGACCTTCAATTTTATTTATATACATTTCTTAAATTTTGTTGCACCGTTTTTGACTGGCAGCGACTCGAAAAAAACTCGGTATAATTGAAAAAATATTTTCTTCTATATCTCGAAAACAGTACGGGAAAATAGAAAAATGTATATAAACAAAATTGAAGACAATAAAATTTGCAACAAAAAATGTGTAAAAAGTTTTGGTGTAAATTGATTTTTGACTTTTGTATAACAAAAACCAGATTCAAAATGTTCAATTTACATTGGTAACATAGGAGGGTGCGAAACTTTTCGTTAGTCACTCTTTGTTCTACGAATATTTAAAAAAGGTATACAGGGTGTCCCCGGATACACTTTACATAGTTTCAGTGGCGATAGAGGACGCTATTCTAAAAAAAATATTTAACAAACATTTTTGTCTAAATTCAAACCTTCGAGCATTTTTTTTAATTTCCACCTTCACATGGCCATAGCTCAGAAAATATTGATTTTTCAGTAAAAATTATTAAGTGCTTTTTTAAAGAGCGTGAAATAATCTACAAACTAGGTTTTAACCTTTTATTGTCTAAATTCAACAGCTTTCGAGTTATGAAAAGAAGTAAACAAAAAAATGTAGGAAATTTTGAACTTTTTTTTTTCTTGTTTTTTTTTCAAATCGCTGTATCTTCTAAACGAAACATTTTACAAAAAATCTAACGTCCCATTCCAGATAGGAAATTTAACGGACTACAACTTTTGTCTAGTATTAATTTTTGAAAAACCAACCCATTTCATAAAAAATCAGAAAATAATAAAAAAGCAGCCACAAAACAAAAAATTAAATTCACAAAATTAAAATTTTTATTGAAAAATTTGTTTATTAATTAAGGTTAACCATTACATGATTTAAGAAAATGTCCAAAATGACTACCCTAAATGACTACTACCTAAATGACTAAAATAAAATCAATAAAAATTTTAACTTTGTGAATTTAATTCTTTGTTTTGTAGCTGCTTTTTTTTGTTATTTTCTGATTTTCTGTGAAATAGATTAGTTTTTCAAAAAATTTTACTAGACAAAAGTTGTAGTCCGTTAAATTTCCTATCCGGAATGGGGCATCAGATTTTTTGTAAAATGGTTCGTTTAGAAGATACAGCGATTTGGAAAAAACCAATAAAAAAAAAGTTTAAAATTTTCTACATTTTTTGACTTACTTTTTTTCATAACTCGAAAGCCGTTGAATTTAGACAATAAAAGATTGAAACCTAGTTTGTAGATTATTTTACGCTCTTTAAAAATGTACTTAATAATTTTTACTGAAAAATCAATATTTTCTGAGCTATGGCCATGCGAAGGTGGAAATTAAAACAACTGCTTTAAGGAAGCCCAACTCTCGAAGGTTTGAATTTAGAAAGAAACATTTGTTAAATATTTTTCTTAGAATAGTGTACTCTATCACCACTGAAATTATGTGAAGTCTATCCGGGGACACCCAGTATAAGTAGCATTCGTGATAAGTTTGTTCTGGGGGGCCCGTGTTTTCTAAACATCCATAAGACCCCGTTGTTACGCCACTGGATCCAAACGTCGATTTTCAAGTTATTACTGTGACAACAAAAGTGGCGAATGAAAATGTCTAACAATGAATTTACAATTGAAAATTAACATCTTTTGTTGCAGGAGTGTATGTTAGAAATTGATACGCGTTAAGTGGGATGGTAAAACTTGGTCTCGTTATAAGGCGCATTGTATTGTATCGAATCTAAAACATTAACTTACCCATAATGACTGCAATTGTATTTAACTTTATTATTTTCTATATAATTATAAACGACATAAACAAAATAATTTCATTTCAAGCAGTGTAAGTAAACACAATAGCCAATAAATCTGAATTAAAATTACTCGTAAACTCGTATTTACTGAACCAAAAAAGCATTTTCATATCATTTTAAATAATAGCAGGAAGGGTGCGGAAATTTTGTTGTCTTCATTATTATTATAATTTTAATTCGGCTACCATAACGCCAAACATTTTTATAAATAAATTTCTACTCAATACAATCACGATCACAAAGAAAAATTGACCCAAGTTATTGGTTAAGTTTGTAGCCATCCTAAATACCGGATGTTGCTAAATGGAGTCGACAATTTATACCATTAGGTTTGTAATAAAACACTGTCGAGCACGAGTTGATTACCTATTATCGTTTATACTTAATTGGAATAATTTTATACAAATTTTTGAATTGAGTTGCGGGTCAACGATTTTAACAACCGCAAAAGTACGTTTTCCAGGTACTCGAAAATGCACCGTTGCGTCCTGATGACCCCCGCGTACGCCGCTGACGAAAATTTTAATATTTAAAATGCGTTAAAACCCATCGACGGAATGAATATCTTAATGAAGCCAACTACTACACATTAATGTATTTTTTTTCTAATAAATGCATTTATTATTCTATTTTTGTGGGACCACTACCTACCTATACATCATCCTCTGACAAAATAAAGATAATAATTATAATGAATCTTAGACCGTATAATAATTTTCTATTTGAATTATGTTTCAGATTATTGGTTAAAAGTTTAAAAACCTGTTGTCTAAAAAAGATTCTCTTAGGGTCAAGAATTTGTGTTTCTTTTTTTTTACTCCGTATATTATTGGTCTTCGGTTAATCATTCTATTAATTAAAAAATCCTTTTTTGTTCTCAAACGCACGAGATATTTAAAAGTGCATTGCAGAAATGGGTTTAGTGTTAAATTTAATCGTTGTTCATTAACGCAGTAGATTTAAATAATTATTTGCAAAGAACCATAATGAAATCACGTTATTTCGACTCTGGTGGTCAACAATTTTCTTTCTTTTTCTAACGCCACAATTTCTCCTTACTCCCGTCTCCTTTCCACCCATTGAAAAACATTCTAAATGCAAATTTGCAATACCTCAAGTTATCTCTATGTTAAGTATTCTGGAAGACATAAATCTATCTCTATTGCAATGTTTGCTCGATAATTGCGTTATCTCTATTTAACGAAAGCGTTTAATTGTCCCATCCTTGTCGTGGCACTCTTAAAATGCGTTTATGATGCAAATTTCTGATGCTTTTCTTATTTTTATAATTTTTTTTCTTTATCTTCTTCTCACTTTTCCTATCTAAATAACCATCAATTACTGTGCTGGTTTTCTTTTGCCATTCTGACCATAATGTAATGCACCGTCTCAGATTCAGTGTCCGATATTCACTCGTGTTCATGCACAATTTCTATTTCAAAAGAATTGTCTTTTTCAATTATCATTACTTCACTACGACTCTTTTTACATCATCGAGGTGGTTCTCACCAACCAAAAGCTGAGTTTAAAATTCCAGAATAATAATGCTTAAGTGTTTTAAATTTGTTCCGAAATGAACGGAGCTAAAGCTAGGTCGTTTGGGAGATACGAAGAGCAAAAAATGCCAGACGGAATGCAACCCTTACTTTGAATGATTTCAATTAAATCAAGTAAATTTATTCGATAGGATCCAAGATTGTTTCATTGACATCAAATCAAAATTAAGCAGAATCTCTGTAAAAAGTGGTCTGCAGTCTGTATAGCCCATCTACTAATCCTCTTTATGTCTGATCCGAGACTGGAATCGCTGGAGAAATGTTGTGTGCGAGTTAACGGAAATGAGGAAATTCAAGGAAATTTGAAAAAATTTGAAGAAATCTTAGAAAATCTCAGGATATTTATGAATTTTTCTCTGCTGTTGATGATCTTTAATTTAATTAAATTTAAATAATTAAAATTTATTATCAGAAAGTAATTGACTGTTTGGTTTGAATAATTCCAACTTATCGAAGTTGGGATTGTAATCTTGCGGTTACGAAAAATGGTCTAGATAAATTTAAAGTCTTACAAGGAGGGGACTCGTCCTGAGGGTCACGGATTTTAAAACTCTTTTGGGGGAGAAAAGTACTTAGTAATAACAAACTCTATGCCAAGCGGCATACAGTTACTGTTGAACAGTGGCGGAACTAGAAAAATCCCGAATCTAGAGGAATACCCCCCAGACCCCCCGGATTGCACCAATTCTTTTGTGACTTAAATAATATATTTAGAGCTTTGGAATCGTCAAAACTGGTTTCGCTGCTAAGTCCAAATGTAATTTTATTCTTGTCACAAAAGAATTGGTGTAATCCGGGGGGTCTGGGGGTGCATTCTTCTGGATTCTGAATTTTAGGTAGGAGGGCAGGGAGATATCGCTACGCGCACTTAGGCTACTAAATCGGGCCTATTGTACTACCTCGGATGCAGCGGCTTTTCGTCTTGTCACTCCCAAGCTATCCTGATTCCAGTATGAATTCGATCGAGACAGCTTTATAGTCCCGGGCCCATAAGTATTGCTTACATTCGCTTATTGATACACCGCCACTGGCAGGACTCCTCAATGCGGGATGCTCTGGTCTATAATGGGCCATCGGGGCCTATTTTACCAATAGGCGCATTAGTCACGTGCCTAGGGCCCAATAGCCAGATGGGCCCGAAAAGAGAGAACACACAATATTAAAATAAAAATCAAATACTGATATTGGGCCTTCGATGCTATTAGTTACACTCGAATATAAGGGGCCCGAAAATTTGCTAGAGCCTAGGACCCAACTCAGTTAAAAATAGACGCCTGGTCAAATAGGACCTGAATAAGCCAAAATTTTTAGGGATTTTCCTGAAATCTAGGGATTTCAGAAGTGGAAAAGGGAAAAAGAATTTTTTTTAAATTTCGTGTAAATCTAAGGAAATTAACTCGTGTGGTGAAAAAACTAACCAGAACAACAAGTTACACTTTAACAAAATGTTGTTAAATTATGTTTAATACATTTTGCACGTAGCACTCTGTATACACACCTTTCATCTTGTGACATTGACAATTCCGCTGTTGTTGCTCAAATGGTGTTAACTTGTAATTTTGAAGCGGCTTTAAATGAATTTAAAGTTTTGTCGGTGTAAGAAATTTTGTTTTTGTTACTGTTAAAATTTTGCATTATTTGTTATTTTCAGCATTTTTGTTAGACGTCTTTGGCTGGATGTAGTGGTTTTTTGATAAACACAATTTGCAGCGACGGATGTGATTTTGGTTTACGAGTGTGGCTTTTGTATTTGGTTTTCCGTCATCGCATCTGTGGGTGGTATTCCGTGAAAGCGAGAATTTTTTTAAACATTCCAGTGTAAAATTTGTTGCTGCCTCGCTGTGTTTGCATATTTCAATATTTAGAGAATTCTAGGGATAAATCGCCCGACATATAGGTATTTTCAACTAAACCAATACGGAAACGCTGAATAGGGGGGCTAAATGCATCATGAGAAGGGCGAAACATTCTCGAAACTGGTGATTACTTTGCACCACTGCTGTTGAACGTTGGGGGGATTAGATACTCCTAGACCTCCCAGTTTTGAAGATCATCGGTTTTTCATCAGATTACCACAGTGTTTATCATCATCATCATCATCCAAATTGACTTCAATTACGATTCCAAATTTTATTCTACTTCTGTTATTATTTCTTCTTTCTAAATTATCTAGCTACTAGCTACTAAATAAACCGCCGTTTATTGCAAATTATATAAGATATTCCCAATTCAATTCAATAAATTTTCCAAAATGAACAAATGGCTTTTATTTGTAATTTTCTTAAAAGCTTAATTAAAATTTAATCACAATAATTACGGCCATACATGAGCAACGGGCCTGGTACCTAGTTTTGTCCACTATTTGGCGCAAAGTCAACTAATTCGCGGCAAATATAAATTTTACAAATTTAAGAAAAACAAAAATAAAAATTTACTAAAGTTTTCCTATACAAAATTCGATATGGCACGACAGTATGCACCGGGGGGTTGCCCCCTTTAAGGTTTGCAGATTAAAATAACAATTGCTAAATGCTTACGAGTGGCATGAAAAATAGGACATGGCAATGCTAGTAGTGAACTAAGTATTGAAAATGATTTAAAGGAACTAATATAAAAAATATAATAAATAACGCATTTATTCTCTCTCTCTCTCCCCCTTTTCTTCTATATAGATTATGATTTGGAAAAAAACTCAAAATTAAAGAATATAAATTTAAGTTTTAATAAAAATTTTTTAAAATATTACATTTGAAATTAGGTTACAAATTGAGTAAAAATTTAGGTTAGAGACAGGCGCGGATTAGCCGGGAGTGCTAGGGGGCGAGAGCATCCGGTCCCCTCGGAGTAAGCTAGGCTGGGTCCTCTCAATCTCAACAATATAAAATTAATTAAAAGCCGATTAAAATCATCGATAAGCAATTTAATCCGTAATCTGTATTTAGGGCCTAAGTGCGGTCTCCCAGACCCCAAATACCGATTACGGGTTAATACCCAGTAATACCCAGTTTTTCAATAAAAGGATTAAATAAAAGATTTTAACTTAGCTGAGCTCTCTAAGAAAGAGAGGTTTGAAGTGCAGCTTTCCCAAAATTGAATATTAAATTATTGAAAAACCGGAACAAAGTGGACAATTTCGCTAATTTTTCTTGAATACGCGCAGACCCCTTGATTTCAGAAAAGTAATTTCGGGGGAAATAAGTTCCACCAACACTTAATTTTATATAAAATATTCATCAGCATGATAATTCATCCGTATCCCAGTAATGTATGGAATACCTTCTTGGGTCTGAAGATTAGATCCCAATAATATGTATGCTCAGTGGGGGCGGGTACGAAAAAAGTGATCTCCCAAAACGCAGAAATTGAGAATGTTTTTTTTTTTGGTTTTTTACACAGGAATTGTACTTATAATTTTTGTTTAATAAATTGTGTTGTCCGCTTAGCGTTTGATTCTAAATAATGTTTCTTTTCATAAATAAAAAGTATAAGAAATTGTTTATACTTATTGTAGTTGATAAAACATTGAAATACTCAGACAGTGATAAAGTCAAACTTTTCAAATTGTTAGTTTATGAGATGACTGGGCGGACTGATAGAGAATGTCCGCGAGTTTGTGTATTTATTCGAAAATTCGTGGATTAACTTAATTTAATTAAGTACTACTTCATAAGAGAAGCTTTAAGTCGAGCGTAGCGAGACTTCTTCTTGTACTGGTTTTATTTAAAAATTTTTATATTGATTACTGTTCGTAATTTTTAATAAACGATACTACATATAGTATCAATGGGACACTTTTGAATTACCTATATTAATTATTATTAATTAATATTTGTTTAGTAAATTTGGAGTTATCCTTCAGCAGATAATCCATAATTACGATGGTAGAATGTTTTTAATATTTTCTTAACTAAACAAATGCATTTTAAATTGCAATTATTATAGTTGTAATTTGTAATTTAGTAGTGTTTGCATTTAAATTAAAATTATATTATAGTAATAAATGATTTATTATGCAGAGTTTACTTAACTGGGATTTTCTAGGGTGTAATTTTAGAATTTTTTTCAAATCTACTGTCCGCACTACTTATAGGCAATACTTCCTGATCGATCATTAATCATAAAATGGACTATTTTGATCGGTAAACCACTTACAGCAATAGCAATAATACAATGTTATGCATTGGTTTGCGGCTACGACTTAATTCTTACGGCTGGTTTCCATTGGGCTCGACGTCCTCCTAGTTAAGATTAATAATCTGGCTCACGAACTTCTTTAGCCAGGTGAGACCTCGAGCTATGTTATGGTTATTTTCTGTTCTAATTTTTTTAGAATTGGAAATAAAAAAGTTAAAACTAATCAGTATAGAAGATTAAGCCTTTAAACTGGAGAAGATTAAGTAAAATTCCAAACCGATTCGAAATTAAAATTTTTTAGAAGTTGCGCGGGTACTGCCAGCGTTGGCGTCTGCGGAAACCAGAATGGAAGCCTAATCGGGAAATTTCGCATAATTATTTGATATTTATTATGGAGAAGATAAGTAAACACTCGATTAGTCCGAGTACCCATTTGATGGCTGGAAGTATTGAATAGTCAAATAACTCGAGATTGTTCAGTATTTTAGAAGTATGGAATTATTTTTGAACAATGTAAATAAGAGTAAAACCACTTGACCGCTCCCTAAATTCCTTTTTATATAAAAATAAAATTCTTTAACACTTGACAGGAGTATTTAATCTTCGTATCATCAATATTTCTCAGTCACGTTGGTCTCTGTCATTACACAAAAACCATAATATTTCATTTTGTGTACCTCACGTTAATTTACAAAAACTCATCATACCACAATTTATTCAATTTTTTTTAGTTGAAACAGTCGGACGTTTACAAATACGAAATTTCATTAGCTCGGCTAGATTTTTGAGCTTTTCCATTGAAAGACAGAATACTCGGTGGATTTGAGATCAAATCAGACGCGTGTGAAATAAACCCAATGATTTTTCAAATTCAAATGGAATGACTGAGCTCATTTTTTAAAGTCGATCTGTTTAGAATGTGATGCTTTTTGAATAAAATAAACCAGTTTCGACGAGTTTTACCACCATTACACCGCACATTCTTATTGAATAATAATAATTATTTTAAACAATGGATAGCCCGCTGCGACTAATATGCAACAATTTTTATTTTATTTTTTAATTTCTTATCCCGATTAAATGCAGGGTGGAATTTCTCGATACAAAACGGCGTCGTTTCGGAGCAATTTTTTTATTTTGGAAAAAATTTGGATCGGCTCGAGTTTCAATTAACTCCAATTGAAATATCAGATCGAAGCGAAAGATTAGATCGGTTTTATTCTACATATTTTAAAAGTAATTTTTATATCTAAACAAAATATCTATTTTAACATTCAAAGACAACAATTTTACCGATCAATTTCTTTTTTGTGTCCTTCAACATGCCACGTCTTCATTAATCACTTAAAATTATTTATACGGTGCTACCTACGTTAACAAAATGGAAAACTTCCCAATTTAGAGCATTTTTAGATTTTAATATCGTAGATTCAGTTCCGTTTCGCTAATTTTTACGCCTGTTTTTAGAATAATAAAATTGAGCTAGGGTGTAGGTGGCAGAGATAAAATCGATCCGGCGTTAAACTGTCATCAGTCGCTTATAATAAATTGATTTATAGTCGATTTTCTACTTAGCACAGTTCTAGTTTCACAAAATTAAATTTCTAATAATATACAGGGCGTTGCGGCCACCGAGCGATTGAATGTTTTTCAAAATTGCAGCCGACTCCCTTGGCCTTAATATACTAACACTTTCAGTTTGATTTCGATCTTCCAATTAGAATTAAATGTCAATTCCACATTTAACATACAACTACCGCTGTTTCATGAAGTTGCGATTATAAATTTTATTTTTAATTTGCACTTTAACTTTATCAAGATAGGAATTAGTAAACGCAAATGTAAAAACAGCTAAAAATAAATCTAGAGCATAGCGGTCGGAGCTTATGTAACACGACAGAAACTGAAATGCGATTAATAGAAGATAAACAATTTCAGGATAATGAAAAATGGAAAAATCGCTCGATACAATAGCAATCACGTTTTAACACCTGTAACTAATTCATTCGTCTCAACATAATCAGAAAGATATAAATATTCGATCGAACGAGAATCGAACAATGATAAAATAATAAATATTTTGAATTTTTCAAAAAATTCCTCTCTTCTTTATATCCTTGTGGTTACACAATGACGCGGACAAGTTGATTGCAAATTAAATGGGCGCGTATAATTGATAAAGATGTTTAATGTTCGTACCTAAGACAACTGAAAGGATCGACTTGCTACGAAATAGGAAGATAAAGTATCAAGGATTGTGATTGAAAATATTTCAATTTCAACTGCACATTCTCCAGATTTAAGATAATACATAATTGCAAAAAATATATTTTGACTTGACGAATTTTTTTAGTAGCTTAAAATTTTCTATTTCAAAAATCACCAATCTGGTTGTTTACATCGAACACAACAACAGCATTGGTGTGATCGCTGCTTGAGTTACAGAGCAGAAATTTTGGATTCCAACCTCGGAGTTCACAGAGAGCTGTCAAGATTAAAAAAGAAAAAATTAAATTAAACCTAAACTACTCTTTTGAAAACACAAAGGGTAATCCCAAAACCCTCCAAAACAGACAACCGCATTTGCTTTAAAGGCATCAGATTATGCAGATTAAGATTAAACAGCCAAGTTTTATTTAATAGCTTTTACGCGATTACAAAGTATTTAGACCGAAATATTCGCCTCTAGAGATTCTCCATTAATCAAAATAGTCTACTGGATGGTATTTCATACCCTCCAGACCACGCAGACTCCTCGGTTTAAATAAGGAAGGTCTTAAGAAGGACCTGTCAATTCTTCAGTACAAAATCCATTTACAGTTTGAGGCAGAACGCACCGGAGGGTTCTAATAAAATAAAATTCATTTCAGATCGTGCATTATCTCTATTGTAGTTTTGAGTCAAGATTTGGATATGTATTGTGAAAGACTAATCTATCTTGGATAGATCCCGTTGACTGAAGCCATTTAACTGTTACCTACTTAAAGCATTTGATAAATTTTGATTCACACAATTGATTAGCATACGCAAATACGTCACTTTCGCATACAAATGCAGTATTCGTACTCTCTGATTGAGTACATATTGAGTCGAAACATATAGATAATGTCAAAACATAAAGTATTGGTTTGGCTAAATACACTGTTTAGCCCAAGGGATAAATATTTCAAAAATTTTGTGTACAATTGTTTGGAATTTCCTTGGAAATCCCTGCAATTCTTTGGAAAACCCTGGAATTCCTTGGAATTTCTTAGAATGGAACTTATTTAGAAATCATTGGAATTTCTTGGAAATCCCTGGAAATCTTTGGAAATCTTGGAAATCATTAGAATTCTTTGGAAATCTCTGGAATTGTCCTGCAGTGGACAGGCTGAAGAGAAAGACAGATAGTCTAAATTGCACTACTGCTGAGTGCCAGGCCAAAGTCCTGCACTCTCTTTATTGGTTCATTTTAACCAATAAATAAATTTAAAGATAAAATTGACTCGGTTCAATAATTGGACTTATCTTTAACGTCCGCAACGACCGGCGAGGATCTACATTGAGACTAATAAAGCAAAAGCTTTAGGCCCCCGATGTAATAGGGGTATATATGTAGTTATTATAAGTAAATAGACGAAGAGTCCGGTTGCATTCGGATATGATTTAATAATTCCTTAATTTTGGATTTTCTTCCTTATGAAACTCCTGATGGCTGCTATGACGCACAGTATATGTCAATTTGTAGAATATTCAAACAAAAGAACACACAAACTAGAAGGTCTAGAAGGTCAGGACGACCAACGTAGTCGGTTGTCCAGTTTTTGGCAGAATTTAGATTTTAGACAACTGATTTCCCAAATTGTCTCTACATACTCAATTTATACCTTCAGTTCCTAATTTTGTCTTGCAAGTTCTCTCGTCTGGGGGCTCTGGGAGATATAGTGCGATATAAACAGCAAAGGGTGCAGTGAAAGGTGTTCCATATTCCCCAAATCGTCACTGATTTATATCCTATGCGGGCACTAGAAAAAAGCAAGCAGAGAAACTGTCCAGGACCTCACAGGTTCCTTTTTCACTATGTTTTCCTTCAATCAATCATCAATCTGTTTTTGAAATGCATTGAGATGTATTTTAATCAATTATAAATTCTTCCAAATTCATTTTTCTGTACCAACTTTACAATATAAAATTTTAATTATAAATGGCAAACCAATTTTTCAAAATTTAATTTCAATTTTTTATTTTCTTATTTAAAATTCCAAAAGCAAATTAAAATCCAGTAAGAAATGAGAAGGTAAACCTTAAAAGATTAATCGCCCATATGCATTTGTATCAATGCTAGTAATTAATAATATTGTAAAAATAGTATTGCAATTCCAAATCCTATCTTTTCAATTTCTAATTAAGTTATTAAAATCTAACTGGAAAGCCCGTCCGCGGACGGGCAGCTAGACGGTGGATCTCCTTTTTAGTGGTATAATTAATAAATTATAAATTATAAGTATAATTTTTTAGTTTTTTCAAATTCTGCGATATTTCACACCCCCCAGACCCCCCGGTTCACAAATTTGACATCATATTTTAATAATATTTTTATAATTATTAGATTAAATTAATTAAAAATTATTATAAGTAAAACAAAAGTAAACCGGGGGGTCTGGGGGGTGTTACATATTGCAGGATATGTTCACCCGCAGAACCCCCGGTTTACATTTCAAAGTAACGCAATAAAGTAACTTGAATAAATGTTTTTTTAAGTTAAGGTTTAAACTTCCCTCACTTTTGATTGAAAATCCAAATTTCCCGGTTTTTCCTGGCGAAACTTGTAAAATTATAAATTCCCTATTTTCTCCAAATTCTGCGATATGTACACAATATACAATTTTGACTTTATATTTTATATTATTTCTATAATTATTATTATAAATTATTATAAATAAATTAAAAGTAAACCGGGGGGTCTGGAGGTTGTGGAACACCCTCCAGTACATATCGCAGGATATCTACTCATTTAGAATATTGGACAAATATTTTTAGTCCTAGCTTTACTTACTTTACTATATTTTTCGGTTGATAAAAAAAATCGACCAATCAGAGTGATTCTTTTTTCACCTAAAAATGACACGCTGGAGCAGGAGCAGCTGGGATTTTATGTATTAGGATTTGAAAATTAATCTTATCCAAAATACTAATCTCATGAAAAACTTATTTGATTAATTTTAAATTTAAATAAACAAATTGATTTCTCAAAATATATAATTTCAAAAGAAAATTTCACCGAAAATTTTGGACCTAAAATTCTATCCAACCACTTAGGCGGCCGTCTTATCGGCAAAAGGCCTGACTTCCCCACCTAGTTGTTGCAAGGTAAACCATTCAGCGGAAATACCATACAATTTCAAATGTTTACAAAATAAAGATTTTGGAACACAATACCTACAGAATTAAAAGGCGATTGAAACCCTCTTATTCTATCCGTATCAATAAAAAGGTTATTAAATGTCCGTTTTTGACAAGACTTTCCGTCTTTCACTGCTATTCAGTCTGTCATTTCTTCCGTAATGCAGCTAGTTGAATTGAATTCCATTGAAACACTAGAGCACCGTGATTGGTTCATTTTAAGTTATCAACCTAAAAAATTAAGTCGTTATGAGAAAGTAACCGGTTAGTGCGGCCTAAAGGCCGCATAATCTGCGAAATCTATTTTATAATTACAACTTAAGCTAAGTTCAAGTTTACAATCAATCAAAACCACAAAGCATTTAATCCCATTTATATGTATATTTTAGTCAGTAGAGTAATCACAACTTCACCTTGGGGGAGGAGGAAGAATTTGCAATTATAATTTTTCCATATTATCTTCACTTTTTTAGTTTTTAAATAAATTTTTAATTTTCAAAGAAGCTTAAGGCAGCGGCGACGGTTTAAAAGCCTTCCGCTTCGCAATTTTAAAATTTTCTTATCTTAGAGAAGGCTCCAGCCCTTATAGCCCTCTCAGGTTACGCTTAAGCTCAGTAAGTTTTAGCCGAAAAACTGCTGATGCTGATCCGGGAAGAGTCTAAACTTTCATAATGAGTATTTCCGGGTACGTATAGGCATTCCCCTATTCGGTTGAAGCAGTCGTGAAGTCCAAATGCTAAAACCTTTCTCGAAAGAGAAACAACAGGCTGATGAAGAAAAGAAAATAAAATTTGAATTTAAATTCAACTCCAATAATTAAAGTTTGTTTTTTTTAAATATAATATATCTTTAAAAAGACTATGCTGACATTTTATGTAAAAAAAACTATTTGAGTTTTAAATGTTGCCCCACGTTGGGTGCTATCTGTCCATCTCAGGGAGCCTGAAGCAAAAGAGCTAAATTGCATGAATCACTTGGTTGTTGATTTATATCAAACAGGGCGCCAGGTGCGGCAATAAAACTACGTTTTCGTAAATACCGCTTACTAGGTGACGGAACTTAAAGAACAAGGGATGCAGTTTTATGTCGTGCCCAGGACCTTCGAGTAATTGCGTAGCGGAGCTAATTTGCAAACCAAAAATTTCTTTCCAGGAAACATTATTTCCAGAGCAGGGAATTTTCAAAAACAATTTTTGGCCCTAAATTCCAAAACAGCTCAGCTGCTCAACTATGTTCAATGTTGATGAATATAGAAACACCAGGTGTTTGTTAAAAAAATGTTAACTCAAATTTTGTGAAAATTAAAAAAACTGATCCAAAAAATGCGAAACAATTGATAAAAACAACAGTGGAAAAAAGAATAAAAAACAACCGGAAACCAGTCGAGTTGAAAGCACTGGTGTAGCAAAAGGGATGACAGGAAGTATAATTAGGTCAAGAGCAACTTCACACCTAAAGATAAGGTCACGTCATCGCTTGACGCTTGACGAGATCGTACATGTTAATCGTCCGTCCGCTGTCGATCCTTGAAGATGTCGTAACATGCAAAAACGTCAACGCGAAAAAAGTGTTATCTGTGCGAAAGGTGTGGTTGTAATACTTAATAGCGACCTAAGACAAAAATTTAAATAATCACACATAAAAAAAACTAATTTGATAGTAGCAATTGTATGGATATTTTAACTGTAGTACGAACTATGACAACATCAACGATTAAATTATTATTATTTATAAATTTTTCTAGATTAATTTTGGAATACAATTTCGTAATAATTAAAATGTGATTACTTAATTATGTACGTATAAATAATTGTTTGGTAATTATCAAATGTAGGTTTTTAGTGGAACGATTAATGAACCTAACTGCAAATTGATTAAAATATTTTTTGATCGCAAAATTGGTAAACATACAATGCCCACGGTTATTGATTGGTTGACAAATATTTTATTATATAGGTATAACGTTACTTAGAGTAATTAAGCCTTTTTATTTGCTCAAGGTGAAATATAATTACAAAAATATAAAAATTTTATAATCAATCATATAAGTTCAACTTTTTTGCTTTTTAATGGACTTGATATTTATTTTAGAATTTTAATTAAATCTTAATGGTGTTTACAGCACCAATTTTTCCAGTGGCGTACGCGATGCACAGTTTCATTTTTAGTTACCCCCTGTACAAATATTTAAAAATGTACTTACGCAGAAATAACGATGTTTGGAGAACCGCACAATCAAGTTGAATTAAAATTTTAATAATTAAGATTTATCTAAAATTGGAATGTCACAAAAATAAGTTAACATAAAAACCAGATATTCGAAAATTAAATATTGATAAGATTATTCATTGCCGAAAGTTGCAAAGGTTATTCGAGAGTTTCTTATTTTTGCGAAAATAAAAATTATTGCAAATTCAAGGAGACGGATTTTTATGCGTTTTCGAAATTAAAGGGGAAAAAAATTTTTTGATTCACAGCTGCGGGTTACAAGCAACTGGAAATAATTCGATAAAAGTTTAAATTGGTCTATTATGTGAACCGTAGATGAAACAATAGAGTAATTTATTTTGTCTAATAATATAGGAAAGCTGAATTTTTAACTTTAGGGTAACAAAGTTGGAAATAATTTTTTAAAGACGTCAATTTTTGATAAAGGAACGTTTAAAAAAGTCCAAGTGAGTTTTTATTTCTCTCCAAATGAATATTTCTTATCTGATGGAAAAGATAATTAGTATGTATTGAACTTTCAAGTCATCTCACAGATATTTATCGATGTATAGATATATTTTCTGTAGCATTCGTGGTTAACACTCGTCGTTATGTTTTTTCCTTATTTAACATGTTTGGATGTAACTAATGGCTCCTTATTTAAAATATTTATTAAGTCTAATGGTTATGGATGTAAAAAAGTTTAATTTATACAGGCATTTTCTCAAAATGTACCAATCATGTATTATAATTGTTAATACCATATTTGTATTCATCTAAACTAATTTTAACGCTCCATCATTTAAATTTGCTCGACTGACGTTTTTTAATAATAAAACTTGATTCTTTTTCAAAACTATTTCGTTCTCCTTTTACATTTTTCTGACATTAATAATTATTAAGCCGAGAAATACCATTATCATGGTACCTTTTAGTGAAATACTTTGGTACGATTAACGAATCCGTAATTTGTCACTTTTATTACCTTAATCCTTTCTTTTGAAGGCCCCAATACATTTTTCATTTAATTAATTAATTCAAAATTACTTTCGCCTTGCACCTCGTATATCATAACATAAGCATAATTATACCTATTATTAACATAATATTCACATGCTAAAGAGTATTCTATACAATTATACGTATACTGGGGGGTATTCCATACCCCCCAGACCCCCCGGTTTGTTCGGCCCGACATGCAAAGTATCTCTCTTTCGAAGGAGTAAAGGTTTATGTTTATAAATAATAATATTAATCAACTAGCTGAAAAGCCCGTCCACGGACGGGCAGCTAGACGGTGGATCCCCCCTTTTTAGTGGTATAATATTAAACATTTAATTTGGTTTCCCGCTACTGGGTGATTCACCGTTTGTTTTGTAAATTTGTAAAATTATAAATTCTTTAGCTTCTCCAAATTCTGAGATATGTACTGGAGGGTGTTCCACACCCCCCAGACCCCCCGGTTTACAATTTTGACTTCATATTTTAATATAATTTTTATAATTATTATAGATTAAATTAATTAAAAATTATTATAAGTAAAATAAAAGTATACCGGGGGGTCTGGGGGGTGGGGGGCGTGGAACACCTTCCAGTACATATTGCAGGATTTGTTCATCCTCAGAACTCCCGGTTTACATTTTTGTCTGTAATTTTAACAGTTAATTTTCAAAGTAATAAAGTAACTTAAATAAATGTTTTTTAAGTTAAGGTTTAAATTTCCCTCACTTTTGATTAAAAATCCAAATTTCTCGGTTCTTCCTGATGAAACTTGTAAAATTATAAATTCTCTATTTTCTCCAAATTCTGCGATATGTACTGGAGGGTGCTCCGCATAATATACAATTTTGACTTTATATTTTTATATTATTTCTATAATTATTATTATAAATAAATTAAAAGTAAACCGGGGGGTCTGGGGGTTGTGGCTTGTGGAACACCCTCCAGTACATATCGCAGGATATCCATTCATTTCGAATATTGGACAAACATTTTTAGCCCTAACTTTACTTACTTTTCGGTTTGTAAAAAAATCGACCAATCGGAGTGTTTCTTTTTTCACCAAAAAATGAATCTTCAGTATGTAAAACCGGGGGGGTGGGGGTATCAAAATCAAACATATCGATCATCTCGATTAAAAACTCTTTAATGTTGGAAAGTGGCTCGGATCCCGCTTGCCCTAGAAAGACCAAGTGAAGATCAGCCATGAACTCCAAACTTGATCAGGACTACTTTCGGCTGATCTAGAGAAACCAAATTAGAGCTGAATCCGGGCACCATCAGTTTCAGTCATGACTCCCCCGATAAAACTGACCAGAATAAAACCGGATCGGAGATCACTGGAGCCCATAGAGGAATTTGCAAAGAATACCAGGGATTTTCAAAGAATTCCAGAGATTTCCAAGAATTCCAGGGATTTCCAAAGAACTTCTGGGAATTCCAAGGAAAGGAATTCCAAACAAGTGTCACAAAATGTTCGAGATATTTACCCCTTGGCCAATTCATCCAAAGATTTATATTGCAGTTTAGATTCCAACTAAACATTAAAAATCCACACTACGAAATTTTTTGAAATTACGAAACCAAAACTTGTATAAACCCTGGATTGCCCCGGACTTCCTAGGAGTACCCCGGACTTTTCATTGCGAAAAAAAGAGGTCCTTGGACCTTTTTGCTTCGTCTCTCTTTTTGAATTACATTTGCTTCTGTAAAAGGAATATAATGAACTTCCTACGACTACCTTAGACTTTCGGTTCTACTGGATCTTCTCGGATTAATCTACACTTCCCGAAACTACTAAAAACTTCATTAGACTACCAAAATTACCAAACTAATCGAGTGATTTACCATTTGGATATTCGGGTTGACAACAAAACTGGGAATGTTATACACAGAGTGTTTTTGTATAACTGTTCCTCGTAATCCATCCAGGGGCCCTATTCTTGAGCTCATACGACTTGATTCGTATACGCAAATACGAAATTTTCGTATACAAATGAAGTATTCGCACTCCTTGATTGGTCCAAACATAATGGTTCGTATGCGAATCAAATCGAGTAAGCTCGAGATTAGAGCCCCTGAAGAGAAGGTATGTACCTACTATAATTATTTTCTTTGTCCACATTTGTAAAAAATTTGCGCAATAGTCATAGCTCATTAAGGAACCAACAATGCCGTTCTGAAAGCTGTAGTCGCACTTTATTACGAAAAGGTATGTTTTGCATTCTTATTTCGTAAATAATAATGAAGACAAACACTCCAATCCATCTTTTCCTTATTAGCAGATTTAATTTTCCAATATTCACAGTCACAAATACAATAGTTTAGTTTATTCTGTATATTGCGCTCGTCAGTCAGTCCGGTACAACTCGGCGCTGACGCCAACTTGGCGCAGTAGATCATCTCGACTCTAAGACACGTCGATGCTACGTCAATTCGTTGCCAATAAATGTTTTTTAAGTTTTGAATTTTCTTCGGATTTTTTAAAAGTTCATTAAATACATTGCTGGGTTTTCTTTAATAATAATTAGAAATAAGACATTTTATGTCTTCTTCACATATCAACATATATGACTTTCCATCATAACTAATTTAATAAATTACTTACTTGTAACGTTACAAGTGCGAATTTTCAGCGTTCTGTATTTGTTTTATTATCGAGCCATTTCCAGCATTTGATTACGGTTTTCATGGTAAAAATGCTTTTCATAATATCATTTTCGAAGACATCCTATATTTTTACTGGCGTTCGTCACATTACAAAATACTGGTTAACCTGTTAAGCCCTTTTTCAATCGATCTAGACAAAAATACGATTTTTGACAACAGGGCCGTACTCAAATATTCTCCAACTTTTAATACCGTTGAAAGTTATGCGCGAAGTAATATTCGCATTGCCGGTCCGTCCCTGCCCACAAGAATTATTTTATAAATCGTCGGACATAGAAAATCACGACATTTAATAATAATAACTGTTCGAACAACATTTTGTTATAAAGGTAAACCCACTTGCACACTTTTAATGGCTTATAAAATATGATTTGTTTTAAATATAAAAGAATAATGAATTACTCATTTGGTTCCTCGTTCCTTTGATGATTCCGAACTTTGGTAAATTATCTTTGTATGAAATCACAAAAAGCTATTAAAAATCGGTTAATTTCTATTCGATTCTTTATTTTAAAATCAAATAATTAGTGAATTAATCGCTGCATGCTGACATTAAATTAAATTTACAATCGGATCGACCGAATTCGATTCTTCTAATAATTACCACAAAATTAAAATTGAAAATTGGGTTTCGTACGAATATAAGATATAAAGCGGCCACCTGCGCAATTCTAAGAGTTTAATTAACTAGGTGGCCATAATCACGATCAAGTAAACGCTCCTTTATTTTAATGATTCTACGTATAAACGTATACCTATACCTGAAAGGACGACGTTAACTCGAGATAATGAAGACGCCACAAGGAAAAGTCAATCTTAATTATGATGCGTTCAAGCGATGAAGTTCAACACGCGTTCCTCGTTACTAAACGTTTAGCAGTACGTTTAGCGGGATTAAAAAAGGGGGGGGGGCCCCCCTTTTTTAATCCCGCCCGACCTCTTAAACTGGCAGATTCGATTATTAAAAAATTAAAAGGCAAGTAAACATAATTTGCCTTAAAATTCAAATTTTAACATTTTTACATAGCCAAGGAAAAACTTTTTTAATTAAAAATTAAAATTCGCTTTAACATATTAAAATATTGAATAGCAATGCATAAATTTTCATTTTTCTTTGGCAGAGAGTAATGAAGATGCTAATTTTGTATAAAATTAAAGTAATAACAAAAAGTAAAGGAAGGTGGGAATATTAGACAGGCGTCAGGGAGTAAAAAAGGAAATTTTTTTTTTCAAAATGTCAAAAGCTCCGATCATATCAAATTGTGGGTATATTTAAAATAAATTCAATAGGGTGTATCGGTATTATAAAGAGATTACTAACAATGATTTCAGATTTTTTTAAAACTTTGATAGGCGTCAAAGTTGTGCCAAGTCACTGTATTCGAATAGTATTCGAACACGACGTTCCATTGTTTGAAATGATGGCTGGTATGCAAGAAATGATATTAAAATATGAAGAACTAAACATGAGCTGATTACTTGTTCTCTTGTTTATCTTTAAATTGTACGCGATCGTTTGATATCGAAGTTTTACATATCAACCATTAGATTTTTAAATTAATTCTTCTGTATGTGATCGCGGATAAGAATGAAGTACGCGAGAGTACAAGTAAGTACAATTGAAATTTGTTTGAGATTTTATCTTCCAGAAGTAGCGATATTTTTGCTAATGTTTTAGCGCGACAGATAATATATTATCCCAAAGAATATCTATAAAAAAATATTAAATAAATAGATTGACCCCAACCAGTGGCGTTCTTGCCGTTTTAGGACATGACCCACAGGAAATAGCAAATGAAAGGCCAAGACGGACACGACGAACCAAGACAGTCCAAAGAAAACAAAATATTTTTGAATTACTTATTAGTAATTGGAAATTAACATGTAAAAACTTACTTTTGCAAATTTCTGCTTACCTAATTATTTTAGAAAAAAAAATGAAAGACACAAAAGTAATGCAGAAATATAAACTACGAATGATAACAGCATTAGATTCCATGTAACTTTTACCTAAGAAGTCCAAAAATGCTTTTGAAATTGTTAAAAGTTTTATTTATCAGACTGGCCATGCAAGTTTCCATGGCAATTATTTTTGAAAATAAAAATTAAATTGAATTTATTAGATGGCCAGTGCGATAAATGAAAATTTCAACAAATTTGGAAGCATTTTTTGACCTTTTAACTAAAAGCTAGATGGTGTTATCATTCGTAGTTTATATTTCTGCATCATTTTTGTGTCTTTCATTTTTTCTCTAAAATAAGTAGGGAAGCAGGAATTTGCATAAATAAGTTTTTACCATGTTAATTTCCTATGTTCGGCTAACTCATTCAGCACCCGATATAGTCCACAATGCAATAAAAATGTAAAAGCAAATTAACTATGCTCATTCAATCAAGTGGTTTCAATTTCGTTAAAAATTAAAATATCTTTGTGACGATAACAGTCACTTTTCACGACGTTTCGACTGTTTAATAGTCCAGTAATCTGTAGTCTGGTGAACCGGTGCCCATCCCCTTAAAATGAAATGTTTGTAAAAACCGTCGTAAAACTTTGGGTGATTTTATAGCCCAAAAGGGTTTGAAAAACTGTCATCAAAATTACTATTGTTTCAAGCAAGGGCGGAAGGAAGAACGAGTAGTCACGGGGTAACTAATGCCACCCCCCCGGCCATGATCCATCAAAAACCTACAAGAAAAAAAAACGAGAATGAAAAAAAAGTTAAAATTTGAAAAATGTATCCACATACATTCTTATCAAAATATATATATTATATATATATTTATCCCCTTCCCGCAGCTTTATTTATACCCACTCCATTAACTTTACCTGAATCAGCTTTTGGTTTAAGCGCCTTTTCCTCTTAAAACAAAACTTTGCTTTGGCGTTGCAGTCCAGCATGTAAAAATTTAGAAAATAACTGTAATTTTACTTGTAAATGTTATCCTGTTTCTATCCTGTGACCTGTGATCTTTTCAATCTTAATAAAAATCTCAAAAATAGGATTAGATGCTATTTGAAGTCTGAGGAGGTATAGAATACCCCAGGTCACCAACAATTATGTTGAAATGATTGCCATGCTATTAAACTTGTGACTTCCGTACCAGGGATTTTACTATAATCTGTGGGGTGTTTCACACCCCCCAGACCCCCCGGTGAGAGTTTTCACGATGCATAGATATATGCTGTATAAATATGGACCAAAACATTTTGTTTGTATACAAACGATATGTAGATGTATTTGTAGTTTTCATATGAAGGCAAATCATACAACGTACACTCCCACACACCTTTGAGTTTTCAAACCGGGGGGTCTGGGGGGTATGGAATACCCTCCAGTGCACTAACAATTATAGTTCAAGGATTTTCCGTTCCAGGAATTTAACTTTCTAAAAGGTCTTACAATTACTAAGTTCTGAGGGGTGTTCCACACCCCCCAGACCCCCCGGTGCAAAATTTTACGGTTACATGATGTGTGAATATGCACTGAGACTTTTTGTTTATAAAACTGGGGGTATGAATTGTATATGTTACAGTCAATGGGGCACGTAAATTGGGCATTGACGTCAATGGCCGGACAATGACGTCAATGCCCATTTACGCTCGCCATTAACGTCATTGACCGGCCATTGACGTCAACGCCCGTTAATGGTGGGCAATGATGTAAATATTTTCATATGATTGTAATATTTATGTCTTTGGCCGGTCAATGACGTTAATGGCCAAAATGGATTGGACAATGATATTATAAAATAAATACCATAAGAAACAGGAAAATGGCGATCCACTTAAAGCCGAAACAATTATTTGTCGTACACGCGTTTTTCGGTATTAATGACGGCAACTCAGCCCTTTTCACTGCTTTATAAGTGTACAGGGATTTTTATTTAATTTTGACAAACGCAAACTCAGTTTCGGATGGATCCGAGTTTTGTCGTGGTTGCATCAGTCAAAACAGCCCTGAAGAAAAATCAATTTAATTTAATGAAGTTATTTTACGATGGATCCGTTATTTGCTGTGGTTGCGCCAGCCAAAACAGCTCAGAGCAGTCGGAACTCTCTAAAAATCTTTCTAAAAACAGTTCTCTTACTAATAACATCCTCGAAATCAATCCACCTCAACTGGAAGGCTCGACCTCCCCAGGGAAACCCGAACTTGGCGAAATATGAAATGTGTGTGACGGCTATCACTAACTATAAGAGTGATAGAATATGAAATCTGCAGAAAGAATCTCAGATTCTTTCTGCACATTTAATTTTTGGATGAGATACTTTTCATTGAATATGAAATGATTAGTAGTTTCATCATTGCCCACCCTGATGGTGGGCATTAACGTCATTGCCCGGACAGTGATGTAAAAACCACATATGAAATTTTAAATGTCAACATTGCCCAAAATGCATGGTAATTGACGTTAATGACTGGTCAATGACGTTAATGCCCAACTGAGCTGGGCATTGACGTTATTGTCCGGCCATTGACGTTAATGGCCGATTTGTCATCATTGACCGTAACATATACAAATGACATATAAATGTACTTGTTCTGACCGAGCGAAAAATTTTTATTATAAAAATAAATCACAAACCGCATACACACACTTTTGAGCTTGCAAACCTGGGGGTCTGAGGGGTATGGAATACCCTCCAGTGCACCCAGCAATAGTAACTGTTGAGAAAGTAAATTAAAGTTGAAACCTTCCAGTTTTTTATTTTGGAATTCATGGAAATCGTCGGAATTTCGAGTCCTGTATAAATTTTTTTTTGGTATTTTATAAAAGCAGGGCCCCCGTTAACAATTTCGCACAAGGGTTCCTCACCTGCTTGTTACGCCACTAAGTATATGGAACTTAAAATTGATGTAATTTTATATTTTTACTAACATAGTGGTGGCCACTACATCGCCACCAATTTTAAGGGTAACATTACTTAGTGGTGAAATCTTGACAAAACTAGATTTTCTTGATAAAAATTAACCGAAAAATGTAAAATTACAGAGAAGATTTTTATATATCAGACAGACATTTAGCTTCTGGACAATTTGCTCCTGGACATTTCGCTACTACTGTTGGTTTGATGTTGAAAAAAACTTTACCAATACCAAACGACAAATCCAAAATTAATCGAGAATTATCAATTTGCAGAAAAAACATAATAAAACAAATAAAAAACATAGAAAAAATAATGGTATAGTTATGTAAATAACTTAATTCAAAACCAAATTTATATCATCTTAGTAGCAATTTAGTTAGCAAAAAGTTCGGTAGCAAAATGCCCTATCACCGTAACTCTAGAGGAACTACATATTTAGAATATCAACTTCGTCAAGTAATTATTATTCGATAGAATATTAGAAAACATTATTATTATACCCTCAGACCTCCCGGTGCGTACTGCAGACATATAAATCTTCAAGTTCAGTATAATAATAAATTAAACAATAATTTAATATTATATTTTAGGAGTGTGGCGCCTTGTTGTCTTCCTGTGTTAGCCGCTATTGCAGAAACGACAAATGACATTTAAAAAAATCTTTCAATTTTCGGTTATCTTAATCATTCTGGTGTAAACAAGAATTTAACTGGGTTGAGCTCTAGGCTCTAGCAAATTTTCGGACCCATGATATTCGAGTGTATTCCATACACAAGTATGGAATTCCCAATTCAGAATTACACTGAAAAAAAAGGTACATCAAAAATTCATCAGTTTTGCGCCGATGTACAAAATTCATAGTATTGATGAAAAACTCATTATATTGATGAATTTTGTTCATTAATATGATGTATTTTGTTATCGGCATAAAAATGATGAATTTTTTTATGAATATAATGAAACATTTTTGTCAGTGTATATTATGCATAGTAAATTAAGAGCTGTTGCTGAATATTGTCAGATATTGTCAATACAGCTGAGATTGTCAGCTCAACCTTATACAGTAGTGTCTTAGAACGAGTTAGAAGGAAACGCCTACTTTAGTCATACCTTCCTGTTCAATTCTTTTTTTTATTTTTTTTTGCAAATCCTACTCACCGCATAGCCAGATGGCCATTCGCGCTTATCTCTAAAAGAACAGTAAAATCTAAAATGATAATAAGAACAAATAACTCAACAAATAAAGTCTTCGACATTAATATTAAAATCTCAGGACGCAAACTAGCCTTAACAAAATCCGATAAATTTTGAAATGTGGCATCTAACACCTGTACGAAAATTCGAATTACGAAAAAACGTAAAAATTAATCTATGCAATTAAATATCACTTAAATGCGTCTGATTGAAATTAATTGTAATTTAACAATATCGAATAAATTCATAAATAATTCAGAAACTAATCATCAATGCTATAGCCTACAAGGAAGTTCCTAAAAATCAATTCTAAGTTTCAAAATGATCCACAAACTATATTTTCCAAAATCACTTACTCAAAGATTAATTTATTCTGGAGTACGAAAATCACAAATAAATTGATGAGTCAAACTTAGTCTCAACAGCAAAAGCCTGGATTCCCCACCTAGGTGTTGCAACCTCAATTAGTCGAAGGGAAAACCAAAACATTTGAAATATTTAGAAATTTATAAAATTACAGAATTTTTACAATTCAATAAAAAGGAGTTCTCCCCGTACAAGACGATGGATTTTATTTGTCTTAACAACCAGTTTCTAAAATTATGGATGCTAGTTACACAGGTACCCATAGTATCGTTTTGGATCAGACTCTAACAATGACAAATTAAGTCATTAAGACTAATGAGTACTTTTATATTACCGCAATATTAATTATCACCGCTATTCCTTTGCATTAATCAGATTGGAATTTAATGCAGTGCGGCTTCAGGCCGCACAACCTTGGCAATCACTCAGTTGTTTTTTTTCAAAATATTTTTATTTATTTAATATTAGTTCATTTTAAAAAATTTTAAAAGCAAACTGTGTGCATTTTTTCGTATGAAAGAATTAGAGATAATAAATCGTATTTCTCGCGATTAAGTTATTATGTTTTAGTTGTGGTACATAAAATATGACATAATAAAATCGTTCAAAGGAAATCAAACATGAAATATAAATTATTAAAATTAAAAGGTATAAATATCGTCGTCGAAAGCAATAAACAAGGAAAATTAACTGGTAAGTCACTTACGAACGACTCGTGTATCAATTAAATTGGGTAAGGTTATAGGATCTCGTATGTGGGTCAAACTGGTAGATCGTTCAAGTAGCGGATATTAGAAGGTAATAAAAGATTTATCATTTTTAAAGAATTTAAAAATCCCAAAGAAGAATGCGAAGTGAAGACGAAATAAAGTCGATGAGCAAATGTCATCACGTAGAAGTTAAATACATAGTAGGATTTTTAAAAATCGAAATTTAAAATTATAGCCCGACACAAGAAGTTATAAAAATTGAAACCACCGTCAAGAAAAAAAGTCTATAATCAGATATTTGAAAGAATACAAAGCGAGATTACGATCGTTATTATTAATGTTTCCAAGTTCAATTATTTTTTCAATATTTTTTGAAAACAGCATTTTGTGCCGTAACTAGTAATTTGTTGCTATTATTGTTGTTTTGAATGGCATTTTGAGATAATTTCGTGAAATTGGATGTCGTAAAAGCTTAATACGATAAATAATTGTTCACGTTTATTGGGGTTTGGGTAAAATTTTTGTTTTAAATTCAACGTCTGAGCTTTTTGCTTTTTTATATGGTGGGCGTCGAAAAAATACGAAAAATAAAATCCACCTAAATAATTATAACAAGGAGAACCCAATTATAATACACCAAAATAATAATTCATAAAACCTAAATGATAAATTATACGAGCAACAATTTGAAAAGCAATTTTGATATAATTTAAGTAACCAGTTGCTCTTGTATTGTATATGTGGGATATCAGGTAAATTTATACGTTCGTCGGTATAACATAGGTGTGGTAGAGCAGACTTTTCGAAAAAATAGATTTATAGACATCATAAATATAGTATAGCCTATGGCTTTCTTATCCTATAGGAGCCCATTATAAACTCAAAAAACATTTGTTTTATAGGAAAATAAAAATTCGTGAGAACGATTCCGAATTAATAATTTATTTGCTCTCGAGAGCTTTTTTATTAAATGTTTATTAATCAGAGATAACAGCATAAAAAAAGGTTAAGATTAAATACTTAATCTAGCAGCAATAACTATTATTATTATTATTATATTTGTGTTTAATGAAATTAAACTAATTAAAATTCACTGAACTTTATCGTGCTTAAAATTAATTTTTTTACTGTAAAATTATAATATTCCATTGTTCTAGAACCACAGGTTTTCCTTTAGACACAATTAGTCACGAAAACACAAAACAAAACAGCAACACGAATTTTCTCATGGCGTAAAAAAATTGATGACGAAATTTGGGGTTTAAATTAATTTTTTCGGTGTAAAATAATTTACTGCAAAATTTATGGCCGAATTATTAACTGCATATTAAGTTTTTATGTTTAAAATAAACGAAAGGGTTCGAAATTCCATTAAATGTCTGGAGCGACTTTATTCGAATTTTGCACAGCGAGGTTCCTCGCCAACTGCAACCAGCATGAAAATTTTTAATTATTCCAAATTATTTAATTATAGGCCGTTTAGTAACAATTTAATTATTTGCTTGGATGTTACGTATCGAGAAGCCACCTCATTAAAATTCTTGCTAAATAGTTTTAGGATGATAATGAAAATAAAGCTAATTATATTTGGCATTTTTTATTGTCCGCAGTCATTGATTGTAAATTTACGAAAGATACACACATAAATTTTCAATCTCGCAATTTGTTCTAAAATATATGTACAATAAATTGTACAAAAGTACATTGAAACTCTTATGAGAAATTTATCCGAATAATTGATATAAAAAGTAATAATTAGGAATGAATTTATAAACCCCACATTTAAGTGTGATTTTGACTGTTTGCCGCAAAATTGCATAAAAGAGCATAGAAAAAGGACTAACATAACTTTAAAAAATAAATTTGAATTTAAAGAGTATGTAAAGGCCTGATGTCTAGACTTCAAGAATTTTCTTATGATTTAATCACATGATTTTTCTTAAGACACATTTTTTTGGTTACAATACATATGATTTTTCCTATCACCACAATCATATGAAAAATTATATGCGTATTATGCAAAATAACAGATGACAGGGGTGGGCTTAACAAGATTTTAACGGCCTAACGACCGCCCCTGTAGATGCATTTCAAAATAGACCGGTTTCTATTTCCATAAGATTTTTCATATGATCTTAATGAATTTTTGAATTAAAAGAAACGCTTGCTGCGAAAAGACCTAGACTCACCGCCAACAGATTATGCCGATGTTTAGACCACTCGGGTCTGGGAAGCAGGGCCTATTTTACCATTGGGCGTATTAAGCATGTGCCTAGGGCCCAATGGCCAGAAGGGCCCGAAAAGAGAAAGCATAAAATCGTAAAATAAAAATCAAATACTGATAAAATAACCCAAAAATTGGGCCATCGACGCTATCGAATCTAAGGGGCCCGAAAATGTTCTAAAGCCAAGGGCCCAACACTAGAAAACTAAGCAACTGCCCAGAGCGCAAACCAGATCAAAGTGCAAAAATTAAAAAAAAACTTATAGCAACTTTTGCTGCAAAAAGGCCAGATTTTTTTTCTGAAATTTTCTGAGGCCTGGAGATCGTAAAGGTGCACTGGGGGGTATGGAATACCCCCCAAACCCTCCCGGATTGCCACAAAACAGTTTTATAGTAGCAGCTGAACTAACTCTTAACAAACCTTTACAACCAAATTTAGAAGTTTTAACAATTAATTACCAAGTTTGCTATAGAAATTTCTAAAATCTAAAATACAAAACTGGTTTAGACACAAAATGTAAGTGGCAATCCAGTGCATCTTTTGGTTTCTATTCGCGCATCCGGATTAAGGTATTATTTTTAGTAACAAATATTAAAAGGTACCGATTCCATAGTATAATGAAGTAAATATCCTCAATGCAACCATCCAGGGTTCCTACTAAAATTTCCAAAGAAAATTCCCTGACTATGGAGGGTTATTTCTAAAAAATAACTAAAATAGTAAAAAATATGCAAGACTCTAGACAGTAAACTGTGCTCTAGGGTGCACCCCTGACCCCCGGTTTTCCAACAGCTACATTGAAGCTCACTTATTAATATTGCTTGTGTGACTTGGTAGCGGAACCAGTTTTTATTGCTAAAAATTAAACTCAATTAAACTAAATGGGCAGATGGGCTCAACACGAAAGAACATAAAATCGCAAAATTAAAAGTTCTTGTAGAATTTGAACGAAGACATTGAAACGAAGAGATTAAAGGGTGAAACACCTAAATTTTTCCTTTAATTTCCTAAATAATCCATTTTAAAACTTAGATTTTTCCCACAAAATTGGTGAATAGTACATTCTGTTGACAGTACGTGTGCTCGACGTAAATAATTGAGTAGTGTGATATAGTGGGCGGAGCTACCAGGCAGTCTACTTCTATTTATTTAATAGTTAATTAAAGCGGAATTTAAATTAAAACCAATGATCCCATTCCATGATTCCAGAGATGTTTTTAATTTTTTGGAGCTAATCAAGGATTTCAGTTTTCTGGATCCGTCAATTTTGGGTCCAATTTATGCCCAAAAATACGAGTAAATGCTTGTATACAATATAAAATACAAAGATTTTATGTTTATATTTGAAATTTATTTCATAAACTACCACAGTTGCATTAGAGAATTTTTAAATTCCGGGGCGCACTTTGCGTTCTACTCCTAGGCTACTCAACGTCTTTCGTTGCGAGACGCAGGCTTTGTGTGGGCTGCTTGACGCCGGTCCTGGGATAGATGGTAAATATTATGCTGAAAACCCAGGAGAAGTGATTAGTGGTATAATGAGATAAAAGCCGGACATGGAAAAACTGGGGAAAAACCAGTGGTGGGTTAATGTCGGTTGAAGCTCTGGGCGCAGAAGCAGTTATTGAGCCTCTTAAAAAAAAGTATTTGCACATATGAAAGCAAACTAGATATCAATAGGAAAAAGTGAGTTAAGGCCCTTTACGACGATAAATTCGCCTCTGCGAAAGATCAACAACAAAGTGAAGAAAGAAAGAACAACAGAAAAAGTAAACATGAAAACTAATTCATTTGATAATAATAATAATAATTTGAAAGTATTAATCAATAGCAAAACTTTTCTTTTATATCCTTCCGCCCCCTCCTCCGTCTGATAGAGCCTGGTATTAATAACGAAAATTAAATAGTCATTTATCCTCGCCTTTTCTTATGTAGCGCACTTCTGATTGGTCAATTATTATTGCTAATCTAAAAAACGAAAAATTAAGAGTGAATAATGAGTCAGTGCGGCCTTCAGGCCGCACAACCTTGGATATCAAATTAAAAAATAGCATTTTGCTTGATAAATACAATGCTCCATGAAAATAATAAAAAAACAAAAATTGTATTGTTGAAAAATTCATAGAATGCATGAAAAACATTATTGAATGTATGGATTTGTTCATCAATATGATGAATTTTGTTCGTAAGCTCTAATATAATGGTTTTTTATCAATATTTCTTACAGTTTAAAATTCTAAATTTAAAATTAATGATTAATGAAAAAAAAACAAATTTAAATACTACTTGCAATTTTACGATTTGTTTCTATAGTTTATGCATTTTTAAAAACCGTTACTATTTACTTGATGATATGCAGTAAAAACAGTTTAATAATACATTTATGAATTCAAAATATTTTAAGCAATAAATTATACATATTACTGTATTTAATTTAAAAAAATTTGGTTATAATTTTCGAAATAAATTCGGTACAAGGTTGCGCATCTTCTTAAATTTTATAATCAATTTTTAGTGCATTGCTACTTTATTAAATTCCGCTTAATCCATTAATCACTATAATCACTCCGCTATTACATGGTTTAATTGTTAAATTAATATTTAATAATTTTGAAGTGTCTAAAAGTTGACTTCCTGGTCGATGTGAAAAAATTAGTTTGGGGAGAGGCGGCAGGGGCATTTGGTGAGGCCATTTAAAAGTTGAATTCAATTTCTAATTCGCATTGTATACAAATAGAAAATTAAAAAATTAATTTTATACCTTTGCATACGTTTATTACATTACCATAAACCATTTGTAATAAAAAATGAGTTTATAACCAAAGACTATTAAATTTAGTAATATTTTTGTTGTTAGACGCAATATTCTCCATCATGAACAAAACCATTAATGCTTAATCATGCTGAATTCATTGTTAAAGTTAATTTTTATACAACAATATGTATAAAAGGCATGCTGAGAATAATAAGGTGAAAACCTCTTAAGAGCTTTTAGATTTTACGAAAAAACGACAAAAAAAGTTGTAACTAAAAATTTAAAATTCTATAAATTATGCTTAGTCAGGCATCTCGTGGTGATTAAAATCTTCCACTAATTAGTGGGTACTTTTTGACAGGGTTTTGGCATTTAGAACGTTTTAATAATTCTTCATCTTCACCACATTTAGTTAAAAAGTTCTTCGAGTTAATTATCTCATTTGTGCAGGTAGGTATGGAATGGAGTAAATCGTTCATACACCTCGTGATTAACAAAAAATAAATTAAACAACGCAAAGAAATAATGATACTCCCACACACGTTTAAAAGCGAGTCATTTCCAAGAATTTAAAAAATTCGTGAATGCGAACAAAGAAACTACTTTTAAAAGCAGAAAATATCTTTCAAATGGATTAAAATACTTTTTTATTCCCAATAAAGTTGTTCTTAAGATGCTACAAATTCTTCCATATTGTTTACATCTCTCTTGCTTTAATTTATTGCCCGTATATACGGCAGTAAAAAACTTACGTGTAGACTAAACTAATGCAAATGAGAAGCCAACTGAATGAACTTATTTGGAATTCTAATCTTATCTCTTTTACCAACTTCGTTTGTCTTTTTATGACAGAAACGATGGCCTGTTAAGCTTTGTTTTTATAATATACCAGGCAGGATCAATAAGTTACTCAACAAAGCATTACAAAGACTACTGTTCTCGTTTTCCACTTTTTTCCTTTTCACTTTTATCGAAAGTTTAATAGTTCTTCTGGCGCCCGAACCGAGTGGTACCCCGCCGCTACAAAATTCTGTATTACCGAAACCCTTTATTATTGACTAGCTGGAAAGCCCGTCCGCGGTGGTTCGCTTTTAAACGGTATAATATTTAAACAGTTAATTTTCTTTCCCGCTACTGGGGGATTCCCCGTTTTTCTATATCTTCAAAGTAACGCAAAAACTTTTTTCCTTGCGAAATTTGAAAAATTATAAATTCTCTATCTTCTCCAAGTATTCTAAAAGAGTGGAAATCCAGGGATATGTACTGGAGGGTATTCCACACCCCCCAGACCCCCCGGTTTAAAATTTTGGCTTTATATTGTTATATTATTTTTATAATTAACTTTCAAAGTAACACAGAAAGTTGCTGCTAAACTCCATTTTAATTAAAAATTCAAATTTCCCGGTTTGGAAACCGGGAACCAGAACCGGGGGGTCTGGGGAGTGTGGAACACCCTCCAGTACATATTGCAGGATTTCCACTCTTTTAGAATACTTGGAGAAGATAAGGAATTTATAATTTTATAAAGTTCGCCAGGAAAAATCGGGAAATTTGAATTTTCAAGCTAAAGTGAGGGAAATCATAGTGTTTTTTTTCACCAAAAAATTACACGCTGTGGCAGGAGCAGCATCAGCGTTCTGAGATTTTATATATCAGGATAATGATAGCAATTCATTAATCCGGGTTTACGTACTCTCTGAAACCCGGAAAAAATCAAAAGAAAATTATCTTTCCACAAACTCAGCTAATAACTGGCTTATTTCATTTGCTTCTTCTTTTCTTTCGGTTAGGAAAATCTCTGATTGTTTTTCAACAATCAAAGTAAGCTACTGTTAGTATTTTAAGCATATCAATTATTTTACGTTCGAGTATTTTACATACAGGCTTTCGAGGGTCCCCCATGGGGACCGCTGGTTTTACGTATCCTCCGAAGCACGGAGACAGTCGTAAGAAAGTTTACATTTTCTTGAATCTTGAAATATTTATATTACAAATTTAATTTTTTTTGAGTTTTAATAGTTACAAAAATCAAAAATCAAAATGTTTAATTTTTGTTTGCGATTCAAATTCACAGAAGCTGGTTCTGCGGATTATGCAATATTTTTTAGCCGCACCAAGAAAACTTTCGGAAGTTAATTGCTTTGAGTTCAGTAAATTAAAAATTAAATTCTCAAATTTCTTATAAAAAGGACAATTTCACTAATGTAACGACAGCTTTGTGCTTCCCCTCCCGTCCTCGACAGCATTTTCCAACGTGTGACTAAAAACTCAATGATATTAATCCCCTCACGAAGATATTTAAAAATATCTACTTCTATCTTTTCTAACTGTTAGGTTTTTCTTACTCCTCCCCTTTATTTCATAGCCCCCAGTCTCCTGTTTTCAAATGTGTATTCTTCTTCTACTTCAAAACTACACGTTTAGAAACCGGAGGTCTGGGAGAGTTCTAGTAACAATTTTAAAAATAATGTTTTGTTTAGTATCCATGTCCCACGTTGGACGCCAAAAGTATACAGTGTTATTTCCCTAATTCAGATACTGAATAATTTGATGATAATTTCTTTAATGGAGAACTTAAATTGCTATTTTAAAGCATTTAATTTTAAAAATTGAACTACAATTTAATCATTCAGCTGTTCTGCGTTGTTATACTTAAACAAAAATAGTTATAACTTTTTATTTTTAAGGAAAAAACTCTAAGGACGTCCGAAACTTGACAATAAACCATGAAAATTCGGTACACGACATTTGGGCGACAGATTCGGTAAATTTTTAAATTACAAATTACGCAAAGAAAGTAAATGAAACGTAGCACATGGGTGTTTTTACGTGGGGGCCGGGGATAAAATGTAACTGATTCTGCCCATAAATTTGGTAAAAGTTAATATAATTATTTTATTAAATATATTAAGTTGTGCCAATGCAGTGACTCAAGATTTGCCGAAGTTACTCTCTAAAAATATCCCCCTAGACCGGTCCTACTCGGCAAAGTGTACTACTAGAAAGAGAGGGTTATTCAATAAAATATTAAATAATAATAAAGAGCATATAATTTTATAAGAATTTGAAAACAAATTTTGTAATTAATTATTATTTTAATCAAAAAATTTACCGAATTTCCCGTCGCCCACTTTGTACCGTCGCCTATTTGACGTCGCGTCGCTCAATTGTCATCGCCCAATTGACGGTTTTCCATAAAAATTACCATTGCTTCAATGAATTTTAATTCCAAACAAATACTTTGCTTATTAATGAAAATCTTACAGTAAACACCAGTTTTCCCTGAATTGCCCAAGATTTCCTAGAATTTCTCTTCAGTCCAATTTTTGATTGTTTAAAGTTAAGCACGAAAAAGTAAAAAAGCAAAAAAAGCTCATCATCAGTATTTTTCGAAATTTACTCAAATTTCATAAAATTGACTTCGATTTTCCAGGCGAATTAGTTCAGCTTACCTTTTATAATATAACTAGCTGGAAAGTCCGTCCGCAGAGCGGCAGCTAGACCGTGGATGGGATCTCTCTTTTTAGCGGTATAATATTTAAACATTTTCCCATTACTGGGGATTCCCCGTTTTTCTATAGTTTCAAAATAACGTAAAAAAAGCAAAAAGCTTAAAAATTCAAATTTACCGTTTTTTTCTGGCGAAATTTAAAAAATTAAAAATTCCCTATCTTTTCCAAGTATTCAAAGAAAGTGGAAATCCTGCAATATGTACTGGGTTTACCCCCCGGTTTACAATTTTGACTTTATATTTTTATAAATTTTGAAATAAATATTCTGATGACGTTTAGGCCAATAGTCAAATTGTCGACGTAAATTCTTTGACTAGTAATAATGCCGACAACAAAAACGCCAACGATAAATATGTGAAAACACGTTTGGCGTATGACGTTTTCAGTTACGAGGGCAGTATTATAGACATATTACAGGCTGCATTGCCGTCACGTTGGCATGGCTTCGAGCCATGATGGATTTTGGCCTACTCTATTAATTTATGAACACCACCAGGAAAAGGGAAAGCATAACGAGGCTAGGCAAGCTGCAAAGACTTGCATGCCTTGGAATAACGGGGGCATTGAGATCAACGTCCACCGCAGCCATGGAGGTCCTACTGGGGCTGCACCCACTGCATATAGTAGTAGACGCGGAAGCCCTACTAGCGGCCTACAGGCTAACAATAAACGGATATGGTGGAAGTACCCCAATAAAAGGGCACCATACCATGATCTTCAACTCAATCAAGAGCAATAACATGCTTAGCATGCAATCGGATAGAACTAGCACTGTAAGGGACTTCCGAAAACCATTCAGGGTTATAATACCTGAGAGGGGCAAGGAAAAACCTATACAAGAGCTGGGCAACCGATATGATACCATCTGGTACACAGATGGATCTAAAACAAAGATAAGCACTGGAGCAGGTATGTGTGGAAGAGGAACGGGAGATGCCTTTGGCATTAACCTGGACCGTCACGCTACAGTGTTCCAGGCAGAAGTAATTGCAATTTTGGCTTGTGTCGCTGAAATGGTGCAATGGAACTACAATGGTAGACAAATCTGCATTATGACAGATAGCCAAGCAGCTCTGAAGGCTTTGGAGGGAATAAAAATTTACTCCAAGGTCGCTAAACAATGCCGTGATGAACTGGTGAAACTGGCGGTCTGCCACAACGTTTCGTTTATGTGGATTCCGGGACACTGGGGCATCAGGGAAAATGAAGAGGCCGATCGCTTGGCCAAAGTGGCTGCCAATACAACCATGATAGGGCCTGAGCCCACCTGCTTGATTGCATATGCGACCGCGAAAGAGGGGATCAGGGACATGTTATGGAAACAACACTTTGAGCACTGGGAGGGCCTTCCTAAACTGAGGCAATCGCGGATGTTTATTGGGGGCCCCTCCAGGGAGTCCAAGAGCAAAAATATAATCCAACTGAGTAGAAAACAGTTGAGAAGGATAGTAGGATTTTTTACAGGACACTGCTGTCTTAAGAGACACCTCAAAATAATGGGGTTGACTGAAGATCCTACTTGTAGGATGTGTGGTGAAGAGGATGAAACCCCTCACCATATCTTATGTGATTGCCCAGCTCTAGCTGGGAGTAGGCTACGCTACCTTGGCTTTCCATATCCGAGGGCCGAGGATATAGCTAAAGCACCCTACAACTGCTTACTCGACTTTGTTGAGGAGACGCACTTGTTGGAGTAAAACGTGGAACGAGGGGCACAATAAGCTTAAGCTTCAGTGCAGTGGAGTCAGAACCACAACCCGTTTGTAATAATAATAATAATAGTTTATGAAGGGTTTTCAAGGCAAATTACCTCACTGGTTTGCTATTGCCTACCAAGAGAGGACGGTTAGAATAAAGTTCTTGCTTCACTCGGGCTCGAACCAGGGTCCGCAACGGTAATAGTAACTTGAAATAATTATAAAAAATAAAAAATAACAGCGAGGGGTGTCTTTGGCATCATGGTTTATTAGCGGGTGGTCCGATTCCAATGCGATTAAAAACAAATTGAGTAGTTTAATAAAACAACGTACAGATCTCTCTTACCAAATTTCTCTATTAAAAGCCCTAAGGTTTCTTTCAACCTTTGAATCTCTTAGCTTAGAAGAAGCCAAGAGAAATCTCTTCTTTAAGACAAGAGGTTAGCTTTCTGAAATCCTGGGAAAACTATGGACTGTTTGTCCATGAAATAGGTTCTGCATCTCACATGTGAAAGTCTTTCTTTAGAGCCCCAGCTGAACTGTACATGTGAGGGCTTCTCCCATGGTAAAGCGTTACTGTACTATACATAGTATCATAATATGAGAAAAATACTAAATTTAGTCTTCGATTCTCTTACGTTTCCGTTAACACCGAAATGGCCGCGTAGAATAATGTAGAATCTAAATCTCAGTTTTGAGTTTACTTTTAAAACCAATCTAAGTCCTATCGTTTATTAATTAAGGATACATAAACAATTTATTGTCAGCGAATTTCCTGTCGGCATAACTGTTGTCGTCGGGAATAATTTTTTTAAAGGAAATTTAAAAAGCATATAAAATTGTACGAGCCCCCTTTCTCCCGGAGATACGGGGATGCAATTGACGCCACTGATCGTTGTTCAAAATTAAATTCTAAACAAGCAATAATCAAAATCTTGCGACAGTGATTGAATTATCGGAGAGGAGAAGGTTATCGTGATACTTCCTATTCTCTTTGCAGTCACGTTTGCATGTGACGTTATCTCGACGTAGTAAAGCTTTGTTTGGGTATTATGATCATTAAATATTTTTATTATTATTATTAATGATTTTTAAAAATATTTTTGGAAAATTTCCAAACTTAACTGTACAAGCAGATCCAAAAGAAATATTTTTCTTCCCTTCTTTGCTACATGTGAACTATCAAAATTTTGAAGTAAAATACTTTTTACGATAATTCCTCAAGCATGGTTGGATTGAGTAAGGTTAGGTAAAATACCATCCGTTCACACCTATCAATATATATTTTGCTATCTTTCTCTGAAAAGAAATAATTGGTACCCTTAGTATCCATGCAATTTTTTCAATTAAAAATAATTATAAATAATTGATAAAAGTTAAAAATAAAAATAAAGTATTTAATCGAAAATTCAGGGTTTGTTGTTTAAAAATAAACTTAATATTTTTTTCTGATTGGTCTATAAATTAATAATTTAATGTGAAGTTTATCAATTTAAGAGTTCAAATACTCATCGAGTGATCGACATTTTAATAACCTTTTGGTTTTAATCCCACTTATTGGTTCCTTCTAAAAAAAGAATAAAAAACATTTATACTATAATATTAAATTATTTAAATTATTTTCGGAGTGAGTGATGTTACTAATTTAAATTAGTAAAATATTCCACTAATTTGTAGATTTAGAAAAAAAATTTATCAGATTTTTTAAAATGATAGTTAAGTCTAGATTAATTAGCGTAATTAATTTTAAAATGTGACCTTGAATGACTTGAACAATTAAAAAATTTACGTGTAGGTTGGTGGATATAATGAGATTTACTTAATTGTAGTAAATCATTTGTTTTCTCATTAGCACAAATTAATTGACAATTTTAGGGTACTACCACAGAAAGGTATCGGGCATCCGAGGGGGAGGGAGCTGCCGTTGGCCAGCAAGAAACAAATAATTTTAAATTATTACTAACTCACGAATTTTAATTATTTTCTTTTGAAAAATTTAATTACCGGTTAAGTTTGTTTACGAACTTTGGAAATTATGTAAAACATGTACAACCAGTTTTTGCGCAAAAGAACTCATAATTTCCCCAGTTTTTTTCGATCTCTTCGATTATTGCAAATATTCGTCCTCTTCGATTGGAAGATTTTTTTGGGTTGAAAAAAATGAGAAAAAATCGCTACTACTGTATCTGTCAAAAATTATTAAAATGAACTCGAGTAAACGATCGAGCTACTTTATTTAATTCGAGTTCTTTTACATGTAAATTAATAGAGTTTTACATCAAACAGAACGATGCATGCATACATAATTAATTTGCCAACTTTTTTGCTCCTTCAGTTTGTTGATTTAGTAGATTAGATTAAAAATAAATTTATGCCAAAAATTATGTATACCAAAGATTGGTTACCGACTACTACAGGAATCACAGATATTTGCACAATTTTTATGACTGGCAAACTTCTTGTTTTCTGCTACCGTTAGGTAAATTGTTTGTTAGCCAAGTATTTATTACCTTCTAATTAATATTTAAAAATTTCTAAAAATTAACACTTCATCGTCAAAATTAGAATCAAGGCGACAGAACATTATTCGAGCTTATCGCAATAAGATATTTTATAGTTTACTTAGAAACAATAATTTTTGATAATATTAAAAAAGCGAGTCCGATTTAAAATTTTTTCATCAAACCACATCGAGATAACATCGAATTTGAATATAAATGAGCCTATAAAATTTAAACCGAACATTAACTAATTAGTTATAGAAATCGATTAATTAAATTTGCATACGCAATTATGTAAAATCGATAGATCTTAACGTCAGAAACAATTCGTTCAAAAACTCACCATTTAATAATAAATCAAAATTCGGGCACTGATTTTTACCCGAAAGGTGGCAATTCAAACAACCGGCGACTGATAAATTTCGTACAAATATCCATCCAATCCCAAAATAAACAGAAACATTCCAAAATACTATCTTATCGGTCATTAAATTACCAGCGAAATGAAAACAGTGCAAATTTTATTATTTCATATTTTTGAAAGACACAAACAATGATAAACAAACAAAGTTTATTGAACCTCTAATTGAAAATTCAGAACAATCAGATAATTTTGTTCCTAGTTTTGTATATTACTAAATTTCTTTTAGGCGAGGGGGTGGGTCATCGTCGGTCCCGTTACTTGGAGTACTAACATTTTTGCATTTTTAATTAGCAAAAAATTTTATTAGTACTTTTTAATTAAAGTTATCAATTATAAGTGGTGGGCTGATTTGTTACGTCTTTACATTGATTATTATTAATAATTTTTTGTGGATGTTTAATTAAAAATCGTGCGGAGACCGTAATTTGCCGTAATTATGCACTTTTAGAATTAAAGTGAAAGATAAAATTGATCGATATCAGAAATGAATAATTAAGTTATGCTCAAGTGTGAGTCAATTAAGTTAGTACTAGACTGAGATAAGAGAGATAACGGTTTTTCTAAAAAAAATAAAATAAAAATATACTCCTACTAAAATTAGAATTAAGTATCTATAAATATGCTTCAATTAAAAAATATTCGCAAATTAATAGGGGAGGGGCAGTAAAAACTTCCTCTCAAATTCAAATTATCAAGTTGTGTTAGCCTTTGGTCCAGTCAAAATGTTCAATGAAAAATATTAATTTCGATCTTCTGACAAGTAAATGTACTAACACTGACGGTATAAAAGCAGTTATAAACGTGTGGGCATTTTTATTTCCCTAGGGAGCTTGGGTAGATTAAGTCATTGCAAGACAGCGGTTTCTCTTTTTACTTTTTGGAGAAAATTAGGAAAAGTTTAATACAACGAAAGTATCTGTAGCCTGAAAATTTTCACAGTTCCGAGTATAAAATATTCAATAGAATATAAAACAGAATCAAGTCCATTCACCAACAGGTTATGGGTCCAGATCAACATCAGGAAAGTAGTAACCATCTAATCCGGAGGTTCTGAGAGCAGTGGCGCAACTAACGGGGTGGTGGCTATAGCCTCTCCCCAGACACTCGCCTTGAGTTATTTTGGAAATGCCGTCCTTTAATTCCCATTTCAATTTAAGGTAGGTAACAGTGGTAACCGCAACAAAATCCAGGCTGCGCCACTGTCTGAGAGCTTCCAGTGCACTCTTTGTTTCTTAATCGCTGGTAAAAATTAGAGAATTATTTAGTTACCAATGCTGGTAACCCACCGGTTCTGGTTCCGCAAAAACAATACTGGAATCATAAACAAACAAAAATCGCAGACTTAAAGTCAGAGCGGCTGTGTTGGTTCATTTTAAGTTACCAACCAGGATAAATTAGGAGATTATAAAAGCCCATATCCTGGGCATTCTAGTACATAAAGTAGACAGTCAGTGTGTTTTTCGGTTATATAAATCCAAACTGTAAGTCAACTGCTTCAAATTTTACAAAACAGGCTACTTTTTAAAGTCAAACGATAGGCACCATTTCGTAAGGAGTGGAGCTTGGAAATCGGGAAACCCGGGGTTAAACGCTTACAAACTTTAAATTCTTCTTCAGCCTACATATCCATTGCTGGACAGGCGATCGTTCAATTTTGAACATAGGCCTATTAGGTTTCAGTATTTAGGCTCGACGGCTGCTTAAACCAGATTAAGGATTTTACCCGGCACTGGCGTACCTAGAGCTTTTGCCGCCCGGGGCGGTCTTAAACTTTGCCTTCCCCCCCCCCTTATATAAATATTACTACACATAAATATATAAAAAAAAAATTTTATACAAAAAATTAAAATAAGTAAAAAAAAAACAAAAAATTGTACAAAAAGAAGCAAAATGCCGCCCCTAAAAATGTGCCACCCGGGACGCCCCCCCCCACAAGGTACGCTAGTGGTACCTGAGAATCCAGTTTTTATTGTTGGAGGAAGACCTATGAGCGTTACATCTCATCTGAAGGGAGAACCATAGGAAATCTTAGGAAATCTAGGTAATCTTAGCAAATTCTAGGAATTATTTGGAAATCTCGGGAAATCCATATGGCTATCTTTAGCATTAGTAGTTAATAGCATTAACTATTCAGCAAACGACTGCTTTATCCATTAAATTGCACCCGAGCAAAACCAGGTACTTCAACTGGTTCATTTATAATATAATTTTAATATCTAGATCCGCCGCTTATATTTCAAACACAGATTCCTTCAGAAGGAAATAACTAAATTCCACTTAGCTCTAAGCACGTCGAGTGCTTCTCTATTTACATATTGACATCCTTTAATTTAAATCCGGTTCTGAGCTGAAAAAACGATTTTTTTCCTAACGTCACGAAAGTCAGCTGTTTCATTATCGATTTGAAACACGAAAGTCAAACTTTTCCTTAGTAACATACATAAAACCACATGGCGTAGAGTTGTTTTCGAAAGTAAAACTGTCGGAGGCAGGTAAAAAAATAACTAGAAATGTGACATTATTTTAAAATTGAGTAATTTTGGTATCTACCTTTTCTAAAAATTATTTTAAGTTTATTTACTATTTCAAATATAAAATTTTAAAGCGTAATTTAAAAATAAATAGATGCAAACTTTGACTTTGACATTTAAATCCTTAAATATACCAACTTAAAATTTTATTTTTAACCAAATAAATAAAAATTTTGATCTTTTAACCTAAAAATTTTAATAAATGTCACAATTGAAGTTATACTTATACAATATACTATTCCATAGTTGATATGATTTTAGTAAATTGTTTGGAAATTGCAAGATTTTTTGGTGTACCTTGGGGATATGGAGTACCCTCCAGTCGGATATAATTATAGTCACAGACAGTCCCAAGGGAGTGGGTAAATGAAGTTGGGCGGGGGGAGTAATTAAATATTTATATTTTGATAATAATTTAGCTATAGTTTTCGAATAAATTTTAGGAAAATATAATAGATTTTGTGGGTTTTTGTTGGGTAATGGAAAGAGGGGGGGGTAGATAACCCCCTTGTGTCCGTCCTTAGACAGTCGAATAATTTGTGTTTAATAATAATAGAACTAAAATATACCTTCACCTTAATATATTCCAGTTGTTCTTAAAATTCATTGAAATTATTATTCCGGTACCACATCGCTACGTTCTGTTAGACCGGGGCATATTGTATACTGGGGGTTATTCCAGACTCCCGGGCTGCAACACTTTAAACTGCATACTCTCTCCAATTTTCTTCTGAACTTCTGAAAATTTACACAAATTAGAAGATGTTACAAAATCAATGATCGGATATTAAATTGTTAATAATAAAGACTATTGCAATCCGGGGGGTCTGGGGGGTATGGAATACCCCCCAGTGCATCTTTTAGAAGTTATTTAGTTAGAAGCAAGTGTTTTCGAAAACAGTTGGAAGCATGAGCTGAAAATTGCAAATGTAGAGACTTTTTGTTGAAAATCAATTTTCTAAATATTGTCACAGGCAGAACAACCTTTTCAAGGGCGGCTTGACGCCGCCTGACCTAGGATTACTTATGATAATATTTTTAAAATTATTTTTTCGGAATGCAGAGTGTAGTCCTATTTTCTAATGGTCTAGATAGTTATTTAAACAATAATTAATTTGAGTTTTTTGACAAAAGCCGATGTTACCCCCCGCTCAAGACTATTTTAAATATTATTTAAAAACCTAAAGTGTTTAAAACTCAGGTGACGCAAAAACGCTTTCTTCAAACGAACGAGCGAACTTGCATGCGATTAGATAAAATTTGGCCCAGTTTAAATATCCTTTGAAGGACGTTAACCTCGACTGCTTTTCTGAATTGATGGATTCTGTGTTTTTTGAAAAAAAATTTGATTTGCTGTGAACTAAACAAACGTGGCGTTTTGTAAACCGTGGAAGTTCGTACTCTTGTAATTGAAGAACTTATTTATAAATTTAGTGGCGTTTAAAAGGCGTTTCTCACAATAAATTTAATATATACAGAAAATTTAAAAAGTATTAGGTTTACTCATTAGCGCACATTCGTGCCAGATGTTAAATTTGTTCATTATTATCACATGTCTTCAAGTTTTTAACAAAAATTTGTTAAAGTTCAAGGCTGGTTTAATCGTGATAATTATTTTAAGTCAAAATTTGTGTGAGGAAATAAGTCCGAGTGTTCAAAAAATGTTGTAAATGAATTACGGAAACAAAGATTTTCCCAAACTATTATTCATATTTAAAAACAGGAAGTTTAAAAATCTTCGGGTATTCACAAAACGCGTATTATGTGGTAAGAGCAGCAGCAGCATCTGCAGATCATTTTTCTTGGCAGAGCTTAATCTCCTTTCCAAACTTTTTTAATAGTCAAGGAAATTCGCTATACTTAATGCGTGCGTACGTGTATACAACGTTTTACCCACTTTAATAAAAAAATATTTTTAAAAAGACGTCGGAAATTAATTTAAAAATTTCTTTAGAGTGCTCTCTTACAATTTTAAAATAACTTTAAGATTACCCCTTCCGTTGCCCGAAGAGTCTGTAACATTTCCGGTTTTATTAACCCTTTTCTACATCTGTAACTTAAAAGAATAAAAAATTGTATGAAATTTAACATATGGCGCAATTCTTTTAAATTATAACAGCTTGAATAAATTTTAAAAATAATAACAAAAATCTTTGACGTGAAAATTAAATATTTCCAACATTGACGAGCCCAGTGGTCTTTCCGGGCAAAATTTAAACCGGCAATCAATTCGCGTACAGCAGTTTTGTTAATGAATTGTCAAGAAGACGACGTAATTCTTTTGAGAGAAAAAAAATAATCCAATCATTATAAAATGTTATTAGTCTAAATTTGACTTTAATGATGTTAGAGTGTGATAACTTAACAGATATTAATGCAAACCTAATACCGAATTGTGAAACCGTTAGTTGTTTTTTATTGTGTAATTAAATATCACTAGAACAAATTGTGCTGCTGCTAAATTCATAATACTCAAAATTTTTAATAGTCATTTCAATAATTGCAATAAAAAAATTAGGAAACACCTAGCACAACATTTTATTTTAATTGAACTTTCATGTGTACGTTTCCATTGCACAGGAGGTTATAAAAAATCAATAAAAATAATTCAAAAAAAATTGTTATTGATGTCGAAACTGACCTTAACAATGAACAAGATTTATGTACCAATTAACGTGATAATAAAATCAAAAATTTACTTATGAAAAAAATAATAAAATCCCATTTTCATATCGTTAAGTTAATAAAACTTTTATTCAAAGTTGACCTTTCACTTTATATTATTTGATTGGAGTGCATCGAAAATTTTCAAAATTAATTTTTTTTGGATATTTTAAGCTATTATTTTATTTTTAACTTCTTTAATCTCTGGAAATTATTCAATGCTTGCCACCCTTCGCTACTAACCCTCGATACCTTTTTTTTGAATTAACCAAATGTTGATTTCTTAAAAGTACTATTTCTGTATTGTGGCAAACATCAAACATATATCATCAATGGAATATTTTCGAAATTTTTAAATACTCGCGTATCTTTGTTCAAACCGTGAAGTTTAAATAAACTGGAAAACCTCTCCAGTGATTATTATTCGTGTTTCAAAGCACGAAATTGCGCTTTTCAATCATAGTAAAAATGGATGAATATTTTTAGATCTTTTATTAAAAAGTGGCAGAACTAATTGAGAAAGAAACTAAAAACTTGGAAAAATAAAATTGAAATAATTTCAGAAATGCTATTTTTATGTGGGACACAGTTTCAAAAAACAATAATTCCTTCTTTCTATTATTTCGAGGAGTTACATTTTCTAAGTGCTTTAATTTGAAGTACCATCATCGCAAGGGATGCTGTTCGAAAATAGGACAGTGGAGTAGCTCAAGTTACAAAAAGTGTATCTATGTATGTAAAAACATGTAACATACTTTTTAAAATTAGTTACCCATTAAGAAGTACTATTTAAGTCTTCACTGATAGGCGAAAATCAACTGTTGAATAAATTATAAAAAAAAGATAAACATAAATTTTAAATTTTTATAAACAATAAACAATAACAATTTTGAAAAATTGTGTTTATAATAAGAGAGTTTATTGGACAACCAGGAGTTTCAGTGCAATTATACGACACAAATCTAGCTTATTTTGTGACTTCCGACCTTAGTTCCATAGTAAACCACTAAGCTAAAGAAATCCTTGAAGTTGAAAAATTATATTTTATTGTCTTAGGTATTCCATACCTCCCAGACCCCCCCCTCGCGGTGAGCGGTAATTTCACATCTTGAAATGTCTCGTTTTAAGCTAGCTTAATCCAAACAAAAGAAAAATCTTTAAGAATTATCACCAGCACCACTGGCACTGGGTGGTAGTATGGAAATTTTTTGCTCTTTCTTGTTTATTATTTGTATTTGATTTCAATTGCTTTTTGGTTTTCAAGCTGCTAGCCGAGTCCAGTCGAGAGACGAGTTTTTGTTGAACCTATCTTGTATGCCAGAGTTTTCTTAGAATTTTTCACAGTTCTCTCAGAAGTTGACGCTATTACCAAAATAGCATCAAAAATCCTAGTTCATGAAAGCAATTTTCACATCTGTTTTGGATGGTGAAAGCTGCCAATGTCCCACTAGACGGGCAAGTCACAAAGCAAATTAGATGGCCTCAAAATTTTCTTTCGAGAAAGTTGAAAAACGAAAAAAAAGATTGTTTATTACTTATAGGCATATACTCACACTTCGACATCAAATTTCTAGTCATTGTCTAGTCATGTCTAGGAGGGTATTCCATACCCCCCAGACCCCCGGTTTAAAAAGACTGAAGGTTTGCATGTATACTTGGCGATAGTTTTCATTAAATAAGAACATTTGATTTTCTCAGCATATTATATAATATTATGCTAACCACCAGTATGGCATAAAGCCTACGCTGGCCGACTGGGTTACTTCAAATATACTGCTGTGATCTAAAGTCTAAAATATATCTGTGGGCTATTAATTAAATTCCTTGGATCGTCATCTTGGCTTCAGCCAAGTGATCGCCTACGTACTGCATAGCGTATGGCACTTGAAGAAGAAGATATACATCAGAGAGTTAAAGGGGGGGGGGGGGTTAAGAGCATTAATAGCTGTTTTTCCAAAGCATAATATTCATTTTTGAATACATTAATTCTTAATATTATGTAAACCTGAAATAATATCTTTGGATATAAGTAGGTCGAGACTTTGACACCACATTTTTAATCATCCCCCCCTCGCCAATATTTTTTTTTTTTATTTTTCCGGATTTCCTCTGGTTTTTCCTCATTTATACACTAGATTTTCATAGCGATTCTTTTCTCGGTTTTAAATCAAGGAAAATCTGAGAAAATTTCACAAGAAATAATGAAAATGCGGTGTATAAAAATTTATGTTGTCATTCAAGCGAAAGATCATGAACATAAATTGTGTCTTCCTAAACCGGGGGGTCTGGGGGGTATGGAATACCCCCCAGTGCACCTTAATCTCTTGATGTATACTCACCTACGGTTTAATGTGTGTAATCAGAGTTATCACGAAATCATCGGTAGTATAGTAGAACCGTGTGGTTCATGTGATGACTACATCATTTGCATGTATGTAGGTGCTTGGCTGAAGATTCTGCATTTGCGGTAGCCTGGTGTTACATTTGGATAAGTCATATGGAAAGAGAATCTATCTCCACAATCGAAAATTTACGTTTTTATTTTATTGAAAATTTTATTAGTGCAATTAATAGTTCAGAATTTCAGAAGAGGCTAAGCCTCCTCTGATGAGCCGCCGCTGATCTTAAAGGCTTTTTTGGCAAATTATCTTGGTGGTTTGCCATTTGACTTCCAAGGGAAGACGGTCAGAATATAATAGTGACTTCAGCTCCTCTTCGATAGAAAACAGCTTGAGGTCAAGGCAAATAAGCTTACCTAGCCTAAAAGCTGAAGAAAATGAAGAAGTTATTTTCAAAGAGTGACTTAATCTTTGTAAGCATGTCTTTAAGGAGAAAAGTATTTCTTCGTCTAGCTTTTTGGAAGTTATGAACTTAACCCAAGCCTAACTTCAGCCTATGATGCATTAAAGCTATTGATGATATCTAATGAGTTGGAAGCAGTGGCGTATTTAGAGGGGGGCAAAGGGGCAGATGCCCCTCCCCAAGGATGACTTGGATTGTATCCCTGAAGCCCTCCCTGATAAAAATTATGTTTACCACAAGGTTTTAAAATTTAAATAAATTTAAATAACTTTTACTGTTACCTGTTTTGTTTGTATATTATATTTATAGTAGCTTGAATATTTTGATTTCTGGAAATTGTCAGGTGTTTTACCACTGACGCGCATGAATAGATTAACGATATTCTGAAAAAATTTTAGTCTGCCCCCCCCCAAAAGCATTTTCTAAATACGCCACTGGTTGGAAGCATGTGTTGGATATGATATTTAGTTTCTTCCTCTCTAGTCGTTGTATGCTTGTATGCGTTGTATAATACTATCTGGAAAACCCGTCCGCGGACGGGCAGCTAGACAGTAGATCATTTGTGAACATTTAATTTCGTTTTCCGCTACTGGGGGATTTCTCGTTTTTCTACATTTTCAAAGTAACGCAAAAAGTTGCTGCTAAACTCTGAGCAGTAAAGCACTTAAATAAATGTTTTTCCAAACTTTAATATTCTCTATCCAAAGGTTTAAATTTCCGTCACTTTTGTTTAAAAACTCAAATTTCCCGGTTTTTCCTAGCGAAATTTGAAAAATTATAAATTCCTTATCTTCTCCAAGTATTCTAAAAGAGTGAAAATTCTGCGATATGTTCTGGAAGGTGTTCCACACCCCCCAGACCCCCCGGTTTATTTTTAATTTATTTATAATAATTTATAATTAATTTAATTTATAATAATTTAAAAAATATTAAGTCAAAATTGTAAACCGGGGGGTCTGGGGGGTGTGGAACACCCTCCAGTACATATCGCAGGATATGTTCACCCTGAGAAACCCCGGTTTACATTTTTGACTATAATTTTGACAGTTAATTTTCAAAGTCACGCTAAAGTTGCTGCTAAACTCCGAGCAGTTAGGCACTTAAATAAATGATTTTTTAAGTTAAGGTTAAAACTTCTCCCTCTTTAGCTTAAAATTTCAAATTTCCCGGTCTTTCCTGGCGAAATTTGTAAAATTATAAATTCCCTATTTTCTCCAAATTCTGCGATGTGTACTGGAGGGTGTTCCACACCCCCCAGACCCCCGGTTTATAATTTTGACTTTATATTTTTATAATTAATTTTCAAAGTAACACAGAAAATTGCTGTTAAATTCCGTGAGCAGTAAAGTTTTAAATTTTTCTAGCGGAAGGTTAAATTTCCCTCATTTTTGCTTAATAATTCAAATTTCCCGGTTTGGATTACTATTGAATAAATATTTTAGTCCTAATCTTAGTTTAGTATATTTTTCGGTTGGTAAAAAAATGGACCAATCAGAGTGCTTCTTTTCACTAAAAAATGACACGCTGTAGCAGCAGGAGCAGAGTGCTGAGATTTTATATATTAGGATAGGTTCTCTTGGCAAATTACTTCGGTGGTTTGCCATTACCTTTCGAGGAAAACTCACAGATCTATCTTGGGATTTTTAGATAACAGCAGTGTATTCGTAAACCGCGGTTACCCGCTTCCTATACTGCTGGTAAAATTTTTTATTTTTTTTTAGTTTAAAGACCTTGAAAGTCAGCGTATACAGGTGCCAGTTTTTCGAGCTCCACCATGAAGATTTCAGTTACTACAAGGATACGAGGGCGGTTAAATTAGGTAATGCTCCGCATTTTCATGCTGAACAATTATCTGAAAAACAATTTGATTTTTTTGAAAATTTGTAATTTACTCTTTCATTTTCTCAAGCGAAAATCAAAAGAACTAAACTAAAGGTTTCTAACTAGGACGTTTTTGAGCCACTTTTATACAAGAAATCTAAATCGGGCTTTTTCTTATAGGACTTTTGAAAAGTCTTTTTTACGATGACAGATTTAGATTCCAGGTAAAGAAGTGCCTCACGAACGTCCTAGTTAAAAACGTCCGGTTCTTTGGGATTTTGCTGGAAAAAAATAAAAGGGAAAATTATAAATTTCCGTTTTTCTACAATAATTCAAAAACTAAAAATGACACTTCAAATTTTCTTGCAGATAATTGTTCAGCATAAAAATGCGCATCTTTGCCCTATAATTTAACCGACCTCGTATCTCTTATAATAAAAATACCCATGGTGGAGCTGGAAAAACGGGCTCCCTGTATAACGTTTGCTTGGATTTTGACGCGCAAAATAGATTAACGAGATTTATAGATCATTCAAAATAATTGCTATACTTCGAATCAAGTTCTACAGATCTACCAGTAAAAATTTTAAATTCTCCGAAATAATCAACTAACTAAAAGTACAAAAATTACTGCTACCTTCTAAATGATTATCAAAAGTTCTTCTAGTTTGTCCTGTTTATATAAGGTAAAATTAAACTTTTTGACAACTTTCCACTGCCATTATGACGAAACCATTAGACTTACGAAAAAAGTACATTTAATCGTTTTTACAGAAAATCTTTCAACAATTATTATTAGTAATAGGTATTTTTGTCATTGAACCATAAGGAACCGAGATATTAGCAAAAAAATGAATTTCTACCTCAGTATTCTTTTACTACATTGTGATTGGTAATTTTTAAAATGTTAGAAGAAATCTTAATATCATTGCTTGCCATTTTATTAAAAATTATAAATTTAAGGCACATTAAATTAATCTTAATGTTAAAACATAAATTTTGCCTGAATATAAACAATAAACCCACTTATAAATAATTAATTAGCAGTGCAAAACAATTAAACCAAATTAAATCGGTACTTTAATATAAAAGTGGGCGTAAAAATTAATTTAAACTGATGTATTGCTAAAATCATAAAATTTAAATTAATAATTTTTCAAATCGAAAAGGTAAACAACCCCATGCACCTAAAGCACACCTTCTTGTCGCGGAAGCTTTCCCACATAAATTCCACGTTTTCAAAACAGAAAATTCCCTTTCCATGTTTAACACTTGTAAAATAACACATTTACCTTAAAAAGCAAGACAAAAACAAAAACATTTAAAGAAATCCCGCAAAAGGCGTGAGAAGCGAACGAATATCAAGGGGAAGCATCGGATCGACAGATTTACTTTGCATTAGTTAATTTTTTTAAATAAGTATTCGTAACGCTAGGGGAGCGAACCTTACCTCGACGAGGATAATTAATAGGAATGGCTTTTTGAAGAAAAAATTTAATATATGCTTCCACATGGTTTAAGGAAAGGGTTAGAATTTCATATTTTTTAAAATTAAAAATAGAAGTTTATTTTAAAAAATCGCCCTTCCGCTGTAACTTATCAAAACAACCCTCCCCACTAATGAAACAAACAACACTGACGTTTATAATCTGTCATATTCAGGTTTTTAAAAAGAATTTTTAAATGTCTGACGATGAAGAGGAACCCGGAGAAGGTCATCCGTAAGTGAAAAGAATCTTTTAAATTTCGATTTGTTTGATTGTAGAAGGAACACACAATAAATTTTCATTACTTTCCTCCCTCAAAAAAATAATATTACGCTTTTGCTCCGGGACAGGGGTTCTCAAATAAAATTTGAATAACAAATTACATGCACCGAAAGTTTTATTATAATGCGGGCAGGGAGGATCTATTTAAATATTGCTTTATAAAAGAAAAAAAAGTTAAAATTCCGTTTTTATGATTTCTCTGACAATGGAACTTGTTAAGTTGGTAATAATAGTGGACCATTTTTGTAGTAATAGGGTAATGGCGATATAAAGGAAGATTAAGTATCGGGGAGGAGTACATCGAGAAGAATGAACCTAATTTGGTTTTAATCGGAAAAGGAGTAAATAAAATCCCCTGACACTAAGAATTTTTTAAATAAATTATCGATCCCATTTTGGCAAATTTATTAGTGGCAGCAAAATTTGTTTAGAAATCTAAATTACAGTCCAAATTTTTTTACATCCTCCTCGCTTAAGGCAACGGCAATAAATAATTTAATTAAAATGTGAAAAAAGTCGAACCGTTTTAATAATTTTAATTTGTTCTAGTTTGCAGTAATTAAAACCATTTCTTTGCGTTGTTAACATTTATTTGTAATTTTCAAACGCGAGGTGTGGCAACAACTAGATTGAGTAAAATTTTGAAACGCATAATTTATAATACACCTATCTATAATTTTAAAAGTAGCTCCTTCCATTATTTATTACGCCGTTTATATAACAATAATTAAAATTCGCAAACTTGTATTTGGAAAGAAAAAGATTATTAAGTTTCTGATTTTTTAGATCGCTGCCGGGCGAGGGACTTCTGGGACCACTGGAAGAGCCGATCGAGCAAATAATCGTAGAAAAAATTTTAAGTTTCGAAGATGCGTCGAGGTGTCTGAACACTTTGGGAAAAGATGAGAGTGGAATGAGATATGCGTATCTCATGATAACCGCCACTGACAGGTAACCACGGAGTAGCATTTAGATTTTAAATTAATCGGTTTTATTGAAAATTTTACTAAACTTCAAGTTTGTTGGTTTTAAAAAAAGATAAAACAAAATTAACATTAAAATGTGTGCGATGAGACATTTATTACCGTGTGAAGATAATCTAAATTTCATTTTAACGATTGAAACGAGTAACACCAGTAAAAAGCTAATTGAAAAAGATACCAATCAAATTAATTTTAAAGGAGTAAATTATACATAAAAAACACGAAATTTTATCGCATTACGCAATCGAAGAAATTAAGGGAAACCTGTCTTCGGCGTGCTTAAAATTGTTCAACAATTTAATGACGGAATTAAGAAGTGTTGAAACCGTGCCAGCGGTGATCTGATGTGTAGTATGCTCAACAACAAATCAAAATGTTCTTTTACTTCTGATTCATATAATATAAAATGTTTGAAAGTATATCATGCATAATGCATATTTGAAAATCAGTCAGGATGGGCGGCAGGAATGGATTGCTTTTCTGTAGGATGGTCGATTTTGGAATGATACGCTTGTGAACGTATACGCTCGTGTACAACCAGACGTCTGCAGACCACAAACTCATCGAGAAAACGTAAGTTTTTTTTGTCTTTGGCTGAAAGACAACTTTTTCAACTACACCATCACTGTAAAATTCCATGAACCATTGGGTCTGCTTTTTACCATATCAGACCAGAAAACCCTCAACATGTTACTTCTGGCTGCTAAATTTTAAGTGGGAAGAAGGCAGGGAAAACTAAAGGTCAAACACAAGAACATGTTATCTCTATTTGAGGTAAAACCGGACAATGACAGAGAACATACTCCACTATTTAGTTGTAGCTCCGACACATAAAGTCATCTATAATCTCAAGCGTTTTTGAAGTGTTTAGGTAGAATCTTTCAAATTGTATGCAGATTGATTCTAGATAAATGTTAACAGAATGATGATTTTATTGTAGCGTTGATTCTGTTTCTGCATCCTCTGTAATAGAGATAGAGATAGAGATAGAGTTTTTGTCAACTCAGGGATTGGAACAGTTTCTTGCTAGCTTGTTCACTTTTTCGTTATCCTCATTATTACCTTGGTGTCATTTAAAGCTGTTGGAAAATTGAAATGCATTCCAACACCAAACCACATTTGTTCAGTGTCCATGCTAGGTTAGGCAAAATTTGGATTTCTTGGATTTTACGGATATGATTAGGTCAGGTTCCTTTCTTGGCCTCATATTCACTGCTGAACAGCATTCAACTTTGAAAATAGACCTCTTTATTATAGAGAAAGGTTTCAGCATTTACGCCCCTGGAGTGCTTAAATTAGTTGATATTGACAATCATAAACCCCACCAGCTTTACGTCCTTTCCGAAGCACAGAGGTGGTCATATGCAAGTTTAGGCCTCTCACTAGATTCAAACCGGGTAACTTAGAGTCAGACCTGCATTTTACGCGCAATCTAGCCACACTGCAACCTATGGGCCTGAACCACAAGAGAAACTGTTTGAAAATTTAAATTTTAATAAACTAAAATAAAAAAGTCAACTGCTATTATTTAATGTAAACCTAACCTGTTTAAAAAACCTGTTTGTTTGTTATAATTCCATTTTTTATCTTGAATTTGCTTAATATGTTTACTTAAAATAACAATTCATTTTCAAAAAAAATCCGGTAGAGCCCCCACCATAGATTTAGCCTATAGGGATCTACATACTTTAAATACGGCTTTGCTGGGTTTTGACAAACCACTTCATTTTATGAGGGGTTTTTAAGGCAGGTTACCTCGGTGGTTTGCCATTTCCCACCAAGGGAGAACGATTAGAATTCAGCTCTTGCTTCACATGGACTCTAATCAGGATTTTCTGCTTGGCAGTAGACACACTTAAGCATCAGATCGTAACCCGTTCTCTAAGTTAACCCATAGGTTAGGTAAACATGACCAATTTTCATTAACTAAAAGTCTAATTAGTCAAATATTAAATTAAAAGCAACATTCATTGATGCACCGAGGGGTATTCCATACTGGGGATATTCCATAACCCCCCCCCCCCCCCAAGATCCCTGGCGTGTAATGTCGCGAACCTTGAATGTACAATATTAATCTGAAAGTGCAAAGGCTTCTGATTCCATTAAATATATTACAGAACAGGAAAGAAAACCTTTCGCTTTGTGATTGGGAAATCTGGGGTTATGGAATACACTACTACATACCACCAGTACTTCAGTACCAGTTTAAATCCAACATTAACTTAACAAAGTTGAAACTTTCTTAAACTTACAGCTGTTACATTCTTTATAATCTCAAAAAATATAACAAAGGCACAGTTTTTCAAAAGTGAATTAACCCAGATTCAATGGTTAATTTAGACTTCTCACCAATCAGGGTAGTAAAAACGTAGGTTAATCTTTAAACTTGGTTTAACTCACAATTAAGTTAAGCTTAATCTCAGTTTTAAACTGACATTGAAATACCTTCCCGGTGACTCTTAAATAAAGTCTCTGTTTTTACCGATTTTGCATAATAAAGAATTCTCTTTTTTTGAATCTTATGTTAATCACAGGATATGGATATAATCCTTTTTGGTCTTCAATACCGGGGGGGTCTGGGGGGTATAGAATACCCTCCAGTACCATACTAATTATATGGAATACCTTATCTGCTGTAAATAATGCAATTGTAATTTTGACAAGGTATTTCATATTTAGTGATGCACTGGAGGGTATTCCATACCCCCAAACCCCCCGGTGTGTATTGCCGCAATCCATAAATGCATTTCGTCCCGAAAGAGCAAAATAATCTCATTTAATCAAACCTATAACAGAAAATATGTAAAAACCTTTGCCTTTGAGCGAAGGTCGAGGGTGAGGATTATAGAATACCCCCCAATACACCAGTTGTTTAAACGGTATAATATTTAAACAGTTAATTTCGTTTCCCGCTACTGGGGGATTCCCTGTTTTTCAATATTTTCAAAGTAACGCAAAAACTTTTTTCTTCGCGAAATTTGAAAAATCTCTATCTATCTTCTCCAAGTATTCTAAAAGAATGGAAATCCTGGGTTATGTACTGGAAGGTGTTCCACACCCCCCAAACCCCCGGTTTAAAATTTTGGCTTTATATTTTATATTATTTTTATAATTAACTTTCAAAGTAACACAGAAAGTTGCTGCTAAACTCCATGGTTTAAATTTCACTAATTTTTACTTAAAAATTAGTTAGTTAGTCCTAATCTTAGTTAGTTTAATATATTTTTCGGTTGGTAAAATTGTAAACCGGGGGGTCTGGGGGGTGTGGAACACCCTCCAGTACGTATTACAGGATTTCCACTGGTTTAGAATACCTGGAGAAGATGCGGAACTTATAATTTTACAAAATTTCGACTGGAAAAATCGGGAAATTTGAATTTTCAAGCTAAAGTGAGGGAAATCAGAGTGTTTTTCTTCGCCAAAAAATGACACGCTGTAGCAGGAGTAGCCGCAGTGTTCTGGGATTTTATATATTAGGATGTTTTTTCAGATAAACAAACTGGATTAGATAAAACCGCGAAGTATACTTAGAATAAAGTGGGATCGAACCTTCATAGTTTATCTACAAATTTAACAATAAATTAAAATTAATATAAATATTTTTTCTTTTGTTTCTCGCTAGTCAATAAAAAATATAAAAGCTTTTTAGTTTTGTAGAAATTATTACCGATTCTGAGAAGATTCATACAGCAAAAGTAGATAAACGGAGTAGATTCTAATTCAATTTCAATTTTCTTTACTCTTAGATCTAATTTAAATTATCACATTATTTGTTAATTTCTCGATTTTCCAAGTATTTTAAAAGAATGGAAATCCTGCAAAATGTACTGGAGGGTGTTCCACACCCCCCAGACCCCCCGGTTTACAATTTCAACTTTAGATTTTTGCTAGCTGACTCGGCAGACGTTGTCCTGCCCAAATTTGTTAACAAAATCGGTCTAGCCGATTAAACAAATAAACCCTGCGGGTTTAAAGAAAGGAAGATCCACAGTAGTGGATTGGTGTGATCGCTAGTTGAGTTACAGATCGGAAATTTTGAGTTCGAATCTCAGACTTGGTAGAATTTCTTAGCTTGGCCTTCTGGTGTGCATCTACACATTGTGGATTTAAGAATTTGTTCTATATTTACATAAGTCTGGCCATTTGACAGAGCCAAGGTCAAAAATTAATTATTAAAAAAAATGAAAGGATGAAAGATTCATCAACATCGCTTTGGCTACATCCAGAGAGATCAAACTTTGAATCTATAAGTAAGAAGAACGTCGTTGTTACCTGTTTAGTTTTGGGCCAACTTGACAACAACAGTGTCGAGCCAGAGAGTGATCTTAGGAGAAATATCCGAGGCCCAGCTGTAGCAGCTGTTGTTTTGATGCCGCTGCAGAGGATTTTCCATGACTTTCGTGGTTTTTCACGTATTGTGTCTCTATTTCTCGTATACTCTTATGCTGTGTGACTGCTCACTTGTAAATAATGACCAGGCGATGTTTCATTCTAGTCTTTCTAGCCATACGCACCACCAAGGTGTTGCTTAAATCGTTTTTATCCGGCCAGGGGGACATTCTAATATCTGGGGGGGGGGCTTAATTAGAAAGAAAATTTGCTTGGAGAGGGCTATGGCCCCAGCCGTCTGCAGCAGACAAAAAATTTCAGAAGCATTTATGACAGAGTTCTGCAGCTTTCTTACCATAAATCTCCATCCTTCCCATAATTGTTAGTTCTCCCGTAATACCAGATGACAAAGGTGGTGATGGTTCCGTACCAAAGCAACAATTTAATTCTATGATAGTAAAAATTTCGTGGTTCCATGCACAGGCACTTTATTAACAACAAATTAAAATATTCCTATTAATTTTTTTTTTTTCAATTGACTTCTGGTTTTGTGCTTATACCCCGTGCGGTGTCTGCACTAAGCGCAAATAATATGAAAAAGGTGCAAAACACAAAACTTCTTGAATAATATGAATATTTCTTATTCAAAATGTTATGGGCTTGGAAGTAAATAATCATGCTAAGTTTTTTACAGCGCAAAGTAAAAAATCCGTTACTAAAATAAATTAAATTAATTTTGAACAAATACATTAACGAGCAACACTTGATTAGTTTTGACAAGTTCGAGTGGATTTCCTGACATTTGTTAACATTTCCTAATAAATAAACAATGTTGTTCGTTGTGAGAAAACAACAACCGGATTATTCCAATACAAGAAATTAGTTAATTGTAGCTGATTGACTTTTTTATTACTTAATTAGCATTTTACAAGAGGAAAAATATTTTGATTGTGTTATTTAAATTGTAGAACCATTTTAATGTTTTCGTTGCGTAATTCGAGGTTTGATGAAATTTACAGGTTTTATAAGAATTTAATTACTAAATTAAATAAGACATAAAATGTTTACTATTACAAGCCTTTTCACCTCATAAAGCCACTCACATAAAAAAAGGAATGTCACCCAAACGAATCCGGTTTTCGCCTTATCAATTTTTTGTAATTTTAAATTGGAAAAGTTCGCGGTAAGGAAAACACCTGATGCGCTTTTCCTATGATTTATGGAGAAGTGATAGAAAAAGTTGCGTAAAAGTAAACATTTCACTCAAAAAATTGATGGCCGGGCTTGACAGCTTCGTTTGCAGTATTTTTAAATTTCAGAAAACTCACCAACATAAGCACGATTTTAAATTTTAAGCACGTCTTATTCGTCGACGTAAGTGGAAATTATTTAACTTTGGAAAATTTGCAAGTTCTAACCGAAATGCCCTACTTGATTTTATTGAAAGCACACCGCAACAGAATCGATTCCGCCGCCTTGTATCCGATGCCGTTTTTGCAGGTTCGTCAATAATAAAATTTTATTTTTTTGAAATAATACTTTATTTTAGGTTTTAGATTTCAGTCGCAATCAAATTTTGGGCACTGCCGATATTAACCAACCAATGGTCGAAATTCTAGAATTGAACTGTAAGTAATTACTAATTAAAAATTAATTTTCTTTCTTACGCTCCCGCCGGCATAAGCATGCATTTTTTCCTTTTTATGGTTAACAAAAGTTAACTTTTATTTTCATCCTTTTCATCCAAAGGCAATGTAAAGGACGACCTTCAGTCGATATGTATGAAGAAAGACGAGGAAGTACTGCTATACATTATTTAAAAAAAAGTTGTTTATTTAGGTTGAATTAAATTATAGAACAAAACAAGTGTTGATGGTTTTAGTGGTATTATATGTAAAAATTAATGAATTATTGTTCGATCAAATGATGCTATTTGAATTGCAATTACTGCATTTAATTATTTTGAATTTTGAATTTGACAAATAGAGTAAATTATTATTTGAATATGTATATTTGTGAGTGTGATATTAGATATATTATGTCTCCTACTGCACACAATTCGTTTTGTTGTCGTCACCGCATGATTTATTGCGTATTAAGCATAGGTAAAAATTTAAATACACACAATTTCTTTCCCTATTGTAAAATTCAAAAAATTAATTAAATGTGTAACTTTTGATATTAATTAAGTGGTCGTCCTTGGCTTCGGCAAAGACATTTAAATTTCAATAGCAACATAAATATGACACTTAAAGTGATTTAGTTGTAAAAATACATAATACATAAAAATTAGGCATTTATCGTGATAAATTAATTTGAATATAATTAATCGCGATTGAAATTTTGAATAACAACACAAAACACAATCGTGAGGTTTGGTGATAACAATAATTTCACTTTTTTTAATTCTCATTTTTGTTTAAAGTAAATTTTAATTAGCAAGCACTAAAATAGTAATAATAAAAAGAATTACAATAGGTTTATTTAAATTTAAATAAATAAGTAAGCATATTTTATGTGTTAAATTATTAGATATGTAGGATTGTGTACTATTAATAAATTAAATTAATTGCTTTATTGTGACGCTAATAAATAATTTAGTTAAATTTGTTTTCGATTGCGCAAACTATTAAATTTTATTAATAATTATTGAGTTATCGGTTGAGAATCGTGGAAGGTTCTCACGCAGGTTTTTGGTTGCGACTATTAAAAAGTGTATGAACAATGAACAAATCGATTAAAATTCGAAAAATATAATCGATCATTTTGAAATTCGAGAATTCGAGGGAAAGCGAAAGGACTCAAGTTCGAATCATTTATCCCCGAGGCGCTGGAGCGGTGGGTTTCCATTATTGTTGGACTTTTTTAATAGGATAAAAGACATTTTTTAGGTAAAATTTCTTACAAGGGTTAGGCTCTTTTGTAATCCGATCTCCCTTGTATTTTTGGTAAGGGGTATGGTGCGTCTAATGATATACGATATAGGTGTTTGTGATTGATTATGCTAAATGATTGATGATTATTCGATTTACTTAATTGCCAAATTGAGTCGACTGTAAAATTTTTAATTTTTGTGGGAATTCGAACGTTTTTTACACATAAACGATATTCAATCAATCAGCAGCTTTTAAGTCAAATTTTATATTTCTTTTTGTAAAATTCTTGCATTTCAAAATTAAACCTTCTGAGATTTCTTACGCTAATGCAGTTAAAATAGTAGCTGAAATCTTGATATCAGGAGTTATTTATTGAAATTTTGATTCGCAACTATGTAGTGTATGTAAAAGTACTTTGAACAAACAAAGCTGCATTCCTTTCTCTCTCTAAATATTCGTCAAATTAATTTTTCACAGAACATTCTGCTGCGAATTTATAGACCAACGCAACTATTTTTTCATATTTAACTTTGCTCCATGGAAAAGTAATCAGAGCTTTTCTTAATCTTAAATGGTAAAAGGTAAACACAAATGATCAGCCTAGATGATCTTGAAGGCAGAAGTCTCACACGAAAGAACATTTGAACCTAGGGGGGACGCCATTTACTAAATTCTTTCAAATTTGGATCTTTCCAGAGGTGGATTCAGATTTATCAATACCTAAAGCTAATTATATTGAGAGGTCTTCCCCAGGTGAAGTTTAAACAAATAACGAGAAACTTGAAAATTCTTCTTCATTCTTTAGGTCTACGACCTGTGTGCACCCCCGGTGGTGTTTCAAAGTTACTATTAGTACTGTAAGCAATAAGCATATTTATTATTTTACATCTGAGGTAGTTTGCCCGTAAATCTGAATTAATTGTTGATGAACTCAGGGAAGTACCGGCTTCAGGGCTTATTTTTGGGTTATTTTATCAGTGTTTGATTTTTATTTTACGATTTTATGTTCTTTTTTTTGAGTCAATCTGCCCATTGTGTTTGCACGTACCTAATGCGCCTAATGGTAAAATATTTTACTGTTTTGAATCTAAAGTCTTGTATATTTTTTACTATTTTGGTTAATTTTTAGAAATAACCTTCCATATAGTCAGGGAATTTGCTTTGAAAAATTTAGTGGGAACCCTGGATGGCTGTACGGCCTTCTAGCACTGAGGATATTTATTTCATTATTATGGAGTCGGTACTTTTTAATATTTGTTACTAAAAATAATACCTTAATTCTGATGCGAGAATAAAAAACAAAAGACCCCCGGATTGCCACTTACCGTTTTTGGCTAAACCAGTTGTGTAATAGCAGCTAAACTGAAGCTTTTCGAATTTTTACAACAGATTTTAGAAATTTCTATAGCAAACTAGGTAATTAATTGTTAGAACTTCTAAATTTAGTTGTAAAGCTTTGTTGAGATTTAGTTCAGCTGCTACTATAAAACTGTTTTGTGGCAATCCGGGGGGTCTGGGGGGTATGGAATACCACCCAGTGCACCTTTTGCTCTTTGTTTGCGCAACAAAATCAATGCTGAGGGTATTCTACAATTTCCATATATTGGAAAAAATTAAAAAAGAACTTAAAAGCTTGAAACTGACCTATTCGCTTGTTGCCGCCAGCGATCTGTCGCTTAAGTATGAGTATAACTATGATGAGATGGGCTTCAAGCGGAGGGTCTTTCAAGTGAGTAAGTTTCTAAGTCCACGCACTTGGTAAAAATAGCTCTGATCTATGACAGGGAATCTCCAATTTAAAAATTTTGGAGTAATTCACAAATAGAATGAAGTGCACTGGGGGGGTATTCCATACCCCCCAGACCCCCCGGTATACATTTTTTTGTGTGTTTAAAACTTAAGTTCAATTTTAAGCAATAAAACAACTGGTTCCGCTGCTAAGCCCACAAGTAATTCTATATTTGCATGTCTCAGAAGTAGCTACCTTTAATATGGTTAGTTTATGTTTAACTTCAAGCTGTTGTTGAACTTTTGAAGTTAAACGTATTTATTATTATAACTTAAAATATTAATAATTAAGCTTCAATGTAGCTATTGGTAAACCGGGGGGGTTTGGGGTGTATGGAATACCCCCCAGTGCATCTTTAGCTTTTTATTCGCGCAGCAAAATTACTGTTAGGGGTAGTCTACGATCTCCAGGCTTCAGAAAATTTCTGAAAAAAAATCTGGCCTTTTTACGGCAAAAGTTGCTATAATTTGCTCTCTGGTTTGCACCCTAGGCAGTTGCTTAGCTTCCCTAGTGGCTAGCGCTGGCGCTGATCCTAACGAATAGTATATGGTTTTCGCACAGGACACCCCACAATAAAAAATACCAGGCATTGTACATAACAGGGTCAGAATTTTAATCTATTCCCAGGGCCTTTTTTTAACTGAGTTGGGCCCTAGGCTAGGGTTACCATCTGTCCCGGTACACCGGGACATGTCCCCTTTTTGGAACTCCTGTCCCGGTCGTCCCGGTTGATCTACAAAATGTCCTGGTATTGAAGTATTTTCCAGTTTTAAAATTTTTTTTAAGAGAAATTAGCTAACAAAACCAATTAAAGTGACCCCTGTAGGTAGGATTTGAAAATGCGGCGCCGAAAACTCCCTTGTACTTACAATACTAAAACTTAGAAACTTAAAACGTGGGAGGGTTCTTTTTTCAGTTACCCCGGAGTATTTAGTTAATTTAGAATTTTAGGGGTTTTTGTTTTTTTAGTTATAGCCAAATGTCCCGGTCAGTACTTACACAATTATGGCAACCCTACTCTAGGCTTTAGAAAATTTTCGGGCCCCTTGTATTCGAGTGTAACTAATGGCATCGAAGGCCCAATTTGGGGTTATTTTATCAGTATTTGATTTTTATTTTACGATTTTATGTTCTTTCTTTTCGGGCCCCTCTGGCCACTGGGCCCTAGGCACGTGCCTACTACGCCTAGTGGTAAAATAGGCCCTGGCCGTCTTTACGTCTTTATTTGTTCGACATACTAGGATAATGACCGTCGCAGAAAATTGAAATTGAATTAATAAACAATGACAAACTCTAATAATAACAGGTTATGGGCCCAAGTAACCATAAGTAAGAATTGAAGACAAAGGTTAGTGAAATTTTTAATGCAACAAATTGATTTTTACGTCTATGGAGAAACGTGACTATCTTTAAGTTATTGTTATGCTATTGTTTTTATAAATAGCTACTACGTCGAGATAACCCTGTCCACTAGGGAGAGTACAAAGGTCATCTATCGCATTCAATACTATCCAAAACGGATGTGACAAATGCGTTATCAAATCTTTTTTTTTGCAATTTTTCAAAAATTATGATAACTCAGTCGATGGTAGAAGTTATAACGACGAAAAAGATATACTAAAACCAGCGGCGTTGCCAGACTGTAGGCTGAATGGACCCGAGCACACTTAAAATTTATCTCACTCACTCTAAAAGTCAGCATATCACCGGTGAGCCTCGTATTTCATATTTTATAGATCAATGTGATAAGGCAGACAGATGACATCTAATCTTGAACCACCTAAACTAAAGAGTTGAATTAGAATTATGAAATTTCGAAATTCCTTTTCTTTTTATAAAAATTGCACCAAATATGTGCATATTTGTTAAACCGGGGGGTCTGGGGGGTATGGAATACCCCCCAGTAAGCGTGTCAAAAGAATAATTTAGACACTGGAAGCTGCCGGTAACAAAACCCAAAACACTATAATACATATTAATTTTCTTCATGCAATAGCTATGCTACATAAACTATGCAATTAATTATAACTGTGCTAATAACCTAGATGTTGGTGCATGCAAAATTTTATTAAAAAAAAAGTTAATCGCAGCAGTATAAAATATGAAAAACTTATAAAACAGTGGATTTGAAATAATGATAATATATATTTTCCACTATACTGTTTCTAAGTCTAACTTTCCGATATTTGCTGGAGTAAAAGTAAAATAAGTTTTTCCCGCACTAGTGCGGAAAAGTACCTTTTTATGCACAAGTGCGTTTTACTTTTCCACGCATGTGGATTTAAATGCAAATATCAGGAACGATTACTCTCGACGCAAATCAATACTCTGCAATAGTTTGACTAATAAATTTTTTGTTTGTTATTCAAGCAACAATAGAAAATAGTTTTTTTATTCGATAAAAAATCTTACGGCCAGTACGGAAAACTGTCGCTTTTCATGATGACTAACTGCACAAATACTTGTTATTGTCCTTTGTGGGAAGCCGGGTATCAATTTTAATTACATATTTTTAAAACAAGAATCTTCACTCATAAATCAGTTAACAATAAGCCCATCAAGTCGAAAAAGCAAGAAATCTTTTCTCTACTATATTTTGATATACTGAATGATAATCTTGAATCAGCTATCAAAATCTGCATATTATAAAAGTCTATCTTAAACATTAAAACTGTTTTGTAATTTTTTTTATTATGTAGATTCCGACAACACGGATATACATGTATATTTTGCATAATTACTTTTTACACTAGTCCAGTAAAAGTCTGATAACATTCGATTCGAACTCGAGGTGCATCTTCTTGTGCATCAAACTGTACAATTTAGATTGCGAAAAACTTCTTGATTATTTTTACGAAAAATTTGCATATAACCTTTTTCAGTAAATTAAACCGTTTACACGACATTTTTCCGAATATTATTTGGTCGTAAAACTCATAATTCTACCAGGCCATAAAACTCGGAATATTTTGATATTATTCATATTAAAACATATTGCATTTTTGTTAATTTGTATAATTTTAATAATTAATAGTTCATTATCAACACTATAAACATATAAAATTAATTTTGAAACCTAATTTAAAGATTTTAATTGCAGATAATTTAACTTGTAGTATAAATTTAAAATATTAAAATATAAAATTTTCACTTCATTTTTTTTAATTCGGTATGAATATTTATGTTCGGTTATAAGGTATAATTAACAACAAAAATAAAAATTGTTTATTTAAAAAATGCTTATTAATATTTCTGGTTAGGTAAGTTATTATTAAAGAAAAGGTGTGCATTATTTAGAGGAAGACAAAAAAAACTCATCTTTATTTGAATTTTTTAACATTTTCTCACAGTAAAAAAATCTTAAAAGGGGTAAACGGTGTGTTTTGTATAAAAAATCAAAATACCAGATTCTTAAGTGTAAGGTTTCATATTTACGTAAGTTTAGACGGCAGGTAAAGATTTATCTTACTTTTAAGGTTCATCGATGTTAAATGCTTCTTCCTTTTCTTTTTTAATGGGAAACTCGGTTCGACGGAGAAGGACGGCTGTGCGGGACAGCCGGTGGTAAGGACTGCATTAAAATGTGAGGGAAATAGAAAAAAGTGTTTCCTGGTGGTGACATTTCTATAGGGACGTAAGGGTTAAATCAGTGGCTGCAAAACTTGATCATTTCGAAATTTTTTGCCAAGTGCGCGGCGCTGCGATTAGATTAATCGACGACAGGATTACTTCTACGCGGTTTTAATTAAGCTTACATCATTTTAGTTGTAAATTAGTCCAACGAGATTAATAAAATCCTACTTTTCTGCTTGTAATAAGTCGAATACTTAAGTACCAGTCATTTTCAAACTTCTCAATTACACAGATCAATAATGACACTTCATTTAACAAATTTTGCTTTATGGTAACACAAATTTAATTCCAATAATTAATTTGTTTTTAAATGGAAATGCTTCTAAGAAGTTGTCTAACTGTAAAATAAATCGTCAATTAAAATTTATTGAAACACTTACAATAAAATAAGCAAATTGTTTTAGATATGTTGATTATTATCTCTGCATTTTTGCTATCTAATATGACCCGATTTTCGGCTTTTGATTGACTCGGTAAATATGGTCTGGCAAATTATTTTTGACGTAATCTACTTTTAAAAATTTTTAATTAGTTTGCAAAATACCGATCCTCCTGTTTATAATAAAAAAGTTTAGCAACCCCTGATCGAGCGCACACGAAATCTCCTAATAATCTTAAAAACCACGTGTGTCCAAATCGCAGAATAAAAGATCGCAGACAACGGGGCTGGGAGCACCCCAAGAAATCTTTTTATGCACCAGAATTGCACAACGAGGGTAGACGAGCATCTACCTAGATTTTTTAACCCTTATTTGCAATTTTAAATTTTGCAGCTGTGTTTATCCGTAAAAGGGTTTAAATTCGGTATAGGGTTACTCAGCATTTTTTATATGCGAAAAAACAATTTTTAGGGTTGTTTTTAATGCGGAAAGGGTAAAATGTAGAAATTTAACACTCTTCCTTAATATTTTCTCAGGGTTTACACTTTCGATTTTTTATAGGATTCTATTTGAATTCCGAACATGGGAAAGGATGTAAAATTTTTACGCTTTTTAATGAATTGCACTTTTTAGCACCCAAAAAATAAGAACTATGACATTTTAATGGGTTACACAAGAATTTGCCAAGTCGAACCCACACACGCTTATTTTATTTTTTCTTAATTTTTAATTTGGTTCAAAATATTTCAGTCAAATTGAATTGCATTTAATTGGGGCTTATTTGTTTATAAAAGAATTTGTCATCGCAATGGTATGCATTGTTATCAGATTAAATTAAATTAAGAAAGCTTTTTCAATTAATTGTGTACTGTGGACAGAACAATTTAAGAACCATTTTCTTACATGTTCTTGTGTAAAGCCTTCGAGATTCGAGATTTTTAAAATTCGTTTTATTTTTACTTCCCCTGATTGATTGCTTTGTATAATGACAACTATTTGATTGTACCATAAAGCCTCCATGGTGTGAAAGTTTCCAATTTATTTATTTTACATTGTTTAAGTTTATTCATTAAAAAATATTTTATTAATGTTATCTACCTATGAATAATGCACAATTTGTTCAATACTTAAATGTAAAATTCTGTTATTAGTATGACGCACTAGCCTGTACTTACGTAAGACTAAATTAATTTAACATTCCAAAATAATAAATTTTGAATTAGGCGGATTATCAGAGAAACATATCGCAAAATTATATAATTTACATAATAAAAATTAAAAAATGTAGATTAAATCAATAGTAAACACCACGAAAGCTCGAATATCACTTCACCCAGTATTTAAAAAAAAGATAATTATTAAAAATTAAAAACAGAAAATCATACATTTTTCGAGAACATTAAAATTTCTAAGCTAAGCTAAGAAATTCTGTCAAATCAAGAACCGAAACTAGAATTTCCGCTCTGTAACTCAACCAGCTATCACACCAATCCACTGCTGTGGTGGTTAAATTAAACTATAAAATTTCAAATAATCAAGAGAAACACGTGCTCCTATCTAAATAAATCTCGTCAGTTAAGCTTAATCATATTAAATTGACAAATTTTTAATAGTATTTATTGATAATAAAAGTACTAATGACTACTGAATACTAATTTCTTATCTATGAATAAAAGTATATAGTTCACTAATGAATACACACAACAATTGAAAGACAGCTATATTTTGCTGTAAAATATCTTCAGAACATAGCTGTACAGGTATGTATTTTAATTGGTATAATACAAATAGACTGGTCCGTACTGACAATAATTTAACAACAAATTTTCTGCTGCCATAACAAAGTTTTTTTATTCGGAATAAGAAAATTTGTTATATCAACTAATCTTTTTTTCTGAAAAAATGGAATAGAAAAAACTTTGTTACGGTAGCAGAAAATTTGAAGTTATTCATATGAAGAGAAATCATTAAAAGCTTTAGTTATGTATGCAAACTAAAGGATAAATGTGTCAAATTAAAATCTGACAATGTTAGTAGCGTCGATAAACGAAATTAAATTAAATTATGAATAAAATAAAAATCTGCAGTTGTTTATTATTTTGGGTGAGTACATTATCTGCTCCGCAGGTTTTTATAGATACTACCACAATTTATGTAGACTTTCGTAATACACTTTCTAAACTGTAGAATCTACATCGATTTTTTTTTGAATTTTAAAGTAATCGAACTTAAAATACTGATTTTTCACTTAAGAATCGCTGTTTTGCTAATTTTGTTGATGGTTCGTGTTCTCGACGTAAATAGTTGCAACAGTTGTTTGCCCGCAGTTGACTTCTAGTCGTGCTACTGCTAACAACATAATATTATAATAATGTTTATTTAGTATTTTTCTTCTTTAAGATGACATACTAGGGAATTCAATTAATTGGGTGGTTTCCCGTTGTCTTTTCCATTGCCCACAGATCTATCTTAAACCTTGTAATTACAATGAACAATTTTATTAATTCTACGAAATTTTTCATAAATGCAATGAATATTTATTTTTTTGTTAAAAATTCATTGTTTCACTGAACATTTTCATTGTATTATTATCAGTTGTTGGGTTTAGTGTATATTTTGCTTGCACAATATGGCAAAATTTTCGTAACTTAATATCTAGAAGTTGTAAAAATGCTAATTTAGGCAAAAATTATTTTTCAAAATAAGTTTTATTTCAGTTAACCGTTTATTGTTAGAAGAAAGCAAGTTTTAGATTTTAAATAAAATTTTCTCTCATTTAACACATCAACAGATTTTCAAACCTGGCTCTGAAAAAGTCAAACTTTTCTTTGATTTAATTGGTAAAGTAAAATAAGTAATGATAACCAGTGGCGTATTTACCCAAGGGTCAAGAGGGCCATGGCCCGGGGCGGAAGGCTTCGAGGGGCGGCGATATCATTAACCGAATGTAAGCAATGCCTAGGGCCCGAGACTATAAAGAGTAGTATATCCCAATGCAGCTGTCTCGATCGAATTTATCCTGGAGACAGGATAGCTTGAGGAGTGACAGGACGGAAAGCCGCTGATTTAGTATCCTAAGTGGGCGTAGGGGTATCTCCCTGCCCTCCTACCTAAAATCCAGAATCCAGAAGAGTGCACTGGGGGTATTCCATACCCCCTAGACCCCCGGATTACACCAATTTATTTTTTTGTGACTTAAATAATATGTTTAGAGCTTTGGAATCGGAAAGAACTGGTTTTGTTGCTAAGTCCAAAAGTAATTTTATTTTTGTCACAAAAGAATTGGTGTAATCCGGGGGGTCTGGGGGTATGGAATACCCCCCAGTGCACTTTTCTGGAATATGGATTTTAGGTAGGAGGGCAGGGAGATATCCCTACGCGCACTTAGGCCACTAAATCGGGCCCATTGCGATGGCGTTGATATCAATAAGCAAATGTAAGCAATGCTTGGAGCCCGGGACCATAAAAGGTAGTAAATCCCAAAAAATATTTGTTTACGGGCCCTTGCACCGCCACTGCTCGCGCTCAGCTTGGGGCGCATTTTATAAACATTACCTATACTGAGAGAACAAATGAAATTAATGTTTGTTTTTTAAATTAATTTATGGGGCGGCAAACCTTTTGGGCCCAGGGCGCCAAATTTTAAAATACGTCGCTGATAATAACACCGATTTGCAAATAAAATTTTTTTTTCGACCCTCGATACCATTCCTACTGATTCTTATGTAAAATGTCCTTCTAAATCAGAATACGACCCACCGCTTTCCGGGAATGCTTGTCCCCATCTAACTTTATCACTTGAAAACGATTATTTTAGCCTTTACATTTCTTCTGGTAAGCTAGGGAGGTGAAAAGTTAATATTTGTAGCAAAAAAGTTGACTTGAGAGAAGATGTGTCCCCTTAAATTGTAATTTTTTCACTTATTTTCTACGGTATATTCCAGCTTCTAGCCTCACTCATCTCCCTCCAAACATCCCCAAACCACGCGGAAAAATATTAAGTTAATGTAATACGTATAGTTGGTATAGAAAGTTTGTTTAAAAACCAAACGTTTGCATTCTATTGGTATTTTACTTTGTGAATTAACATTTCATCGCGGTTTTACGATAAAATAATTCAGAATTGAACTCAAAACAACATCAATTGTACGTAATATACTAAAAGCTTAAAGTTTTTTGATTTTTGGAAAAAGTTGTTTTACCACTGACCCGCATGAATGGATTAACGAGATTCTGAAAAATATTTGGTCTGCCCTTCCAAAAGCGTTTTCTAAATACGCTATTGTGAACTTGGAGAGAAACAGATCTTTAAATCTTTGATAAAAACCATTTTAGACAAAATAATCCTTACAAATTCATCCTAAACCACAAATTTTTGAGTTCCAGCTATTACGGGGATGTTTTTAATTAGTAGAGTTCAAAGGTTCACTGATTATGATCAGCCGTTTTTGAGAAAAATTCGAATAGGCACATTCAGATTTTGGCTTTTTTTATCCGATTTTTTGATTTATTTTTAATATAAACGATTACCTGTTTAGTTTAGGATTTTTGATAAGTATTTTTTTGTTTCGGATATATATTTGCATGGGATTACTTTGTCAAGGATTTTTTTATCGGAATTTTAAGACCCGGAACCAATCCGCAAGCATATTTCCTATTCCGACAGAATACCAATATTGTAAATGTATTATTAAATAATTTTAACTAGTGGCGGCTGCTACGGAGCCAGAGTGGGGGGGGGGGGGGAACCTACCCTTAACTATGAATAATAAATCTTATAGGTTTATAACGGCATAATATATTACTACTTTACTCTTTCGGTTTCTGAGGCAAAGTGAACGGTTAGGTAAAAGGTATTGGAGGGTATTCCATACCCCCAGACCCCCCGGTTTCAAAGACTGAAGATTTATGTGCAGGTTATGTGATTAATTTTATTAAATAAAAACGCTTCTGCTTCTTAAAGCAAATTTATCTATCATCCGTATATCGCGGTAGTGCACTTCGAGGGGTCCGGGGGAGGGGGGGGGGGGTTATGGAGTACCTCCCAGAACAATCAGTAGTGATCATATTTCAAATTTCTTGAGATGCTATTCTTAAAAAATAATAGAAACATTAAAAAAATATAATTATATATAACTGAAATAGGGTCAATAGTCCGATGTCCTCACCAGTTAAACCGTTTTTGTCCCGAAAGACCCTTTAGGCAGTAAATATTACGATCGAAATTTTTCTGTAAGTAAATTACAATATCCGTTTTTCGCTTTTTGACTTTACTTTGATTTTTTAATCGCCAATTGCCCTCTTCTCTATAGTAAACTACAAGCGGCCGCGCTCATGCTTGCTTATTAAAATAGACGGATATCAACGTAACATAATACAAATCAGACCTGCCGGAAAATGGATTATGGTTATGCAATAAGATGAATTAATTAATTTTTAAAGAAAATTAATTTTTTAAAATTTTGAGTTCCAACCGATCTTACAATAAAGCGGTTTGTGAGCGTAAAATAAAATTTATGCAAATCAACTTTTGATAATCATTCGGAAAACTCGAGAGGAACTCCTCGGCTACATTTTGTACTACAATTTACAAACTGGTAATATTTAGAAAAATGTATTATATTGAAATTATAGAGAGAAAAATTATTAAGAGTTTATTTTGAAGAAAAAACGAATTGTTTGCGAATCTTTCTTCTACAAATAATTAAAATTTTGACCTTTCAAAATTGAAGAATTTTTCCATTGTATTGTACTAATGCCAAACAACTAAAAAATGAGTAAATAACATTATTTTGTATTTGTTGAGGGCAGGGTCGGACTGGCGAAAGTAGCTTATAGCGAATTTTAAGCTATTAGAATGCAAATTTTGGTCAAATAATCAATTAAAATATTGAAAAATGAAAAATTCTTGCTGTCAGATATAAACCGTTGGTAAAAACAAATTATATTATTTTAACGAAGAATAAAATGGATGTGAAAGATTGGAAAAGCATTAAAATCGAGTTAAACCGTTAAAAAAACGTGAAAAGTAAATATAAGCATGACTAAATATTTTTAACAATTTAAACAACCCTTTGACATATTCCTTCCCATTTTGAGGTATACAAATTCGAGTTGTATAATATTAAAAGTAAAAAGGCAAATGGGTAACAATTTATCGTCTCTTTCTCAATTATTTACCTAATGGATTGAAGAAAGACAAAAATAGAATATATAAAATGCTTGAATAAGCGAACGCGGTAGGGAAACAGAGTTTAAATCATTTATCATATTAAAAAACTTGTGAGAAATGTAAAAAACGTTTAAAAATTCCTAGATACGATCAATCATTTCGACTGACAGCACGAAAACCATTTTTAAGCAGCCAGTTTTTTCCACTTAAAATGTTATTTTACCATTTGTTAAAAAGCTAACGTCATTAAAAATGTTAAAAGAACTTAATTGTAGGAAGAAGGATTGCTATCAAACTGAGATTTAAATGAAAAATTAATTAATATGTAATAACTAAAGCTGTGTGGGTCTTTAGTTCTACGATGATCGAATATATAAAATTTGTTACTATTGGTTGGATAGTTGCTTTGATATGTAAATTACTTTTTTTTACAATTCACTACTACAAAAATGCTAATTTTAATGGATTCCTTTTATTTTAACATTTTTAATATAAATAATTAATATTACTGCTCTTGACGACTCACTTTCGACCGTAAAAATCGCCTTTATTGGATACTTCGCTTACGATGCCTATATACAATACACTATTGAACCGTCCGTCCGTCGCTTTTAAATACATTGACCAGTAGTGGTCAATCTACGTCCCACTTGAAACACTCAAGGCACTCCAAGCATGCGGTTTAATTAAAATACATAAATAAAACTATAAGCTTACAAATAAGTGTCATTTAAATTTAAAATACTCTTCACCTGTTTATTTGCCTCTACTTTTTAAATTTTAATAGTAGCCAACTCAAATTAAACCTTGCGGCACTCCAACCGAATTATCCTTTTTTTATTTCACTTCCAGTCAACCAAATATTCCGCGCCAATTTCGATTCCGAAACCTTGCCCGTCTTAAAACAATTGGAAATGAGAGGAAATTATCTTCCAGAATTTGGCGGGAACTTTCCACCCACGGTGGAAAACTTGTACCTGGTATGTTCACGCTACGTACTCCCACTCCCTACAGTCGGTGTCTTTTCAGGCAGAAAATAGAATAACCAAAGTGGTGTCGACCGACGTATCCAATTTGATCAATCTGAAAGTCCTTCATTTACGCGAAAATCAGATCAGAAAGCTCGACGGATTTTCCGAATTCCTGGTAAACCTCAAGTACCTCAACTTGCGCAAAAATAAAATCACAAAAGTGAGACAATTCCGAAAATTGAGTAATCTGCCCGCTCTGGAGGTTTTGATTATTTTGCAAAATCCCGTCACAGGTGAGTTTGCGCTTTCTAATCGAGCATAAAAGTCTAAAATGCTATGTGAAAATATGATTTACCGTCTATTGTATGCTGGAAACTTTCCCATGAAAGTGCGACACCAGAAGGAAATGGTACCGTACATTTAATAGTCGTTGCACGCTCGCAATAAACAATAAAATGACAACAGATTTTTTGTGATTTTTAGGTGAAACGGGTGAAGCCCCGGGCGAAGGTGGCGGCGGCGAGGAAGAAGACGAAGAGGAAGAAAAGGAAGACGTGCTGAGGTATAAATGATTAATTACAATTAAACAATCTGTCGAACTTTCCTGATCGATTGTAGCGCAAAAAATTGCAAACTTCCGAAATGGAAATCTTGAACTCAAGAATTTTCATAATTAATTTTATCGATTTTAAAGCAATTTTATTAATTATAAAGTTAAAGTGAATTTAAAAACCACTTCCAGGGTTTTATTCATCTTTCAGGAACAGAAGTTTGAAAAGTTAAACTTAAATTAGATAAATTCAAAAGTAAACATCTCTAACGGCATCTGTTGCGCACATTATGAATGCTTGCGTAGGTACTGTAAACACATCCACAGACGCAAGGGACCGCCACTTGACGGTTTCTCGACATACTTTCGAAATCAATCATTTCAAATTTTTTAATTTTTAATCTATAATTTTATTTTTAAAAGGATTCCCCTATTAATTTTACTTCCAACTTTGAAGCGTATAAATAAAATTCCGGTGACTCTGGAAGAGAGAGAGGAAGCTTACGAGTCACGGGAAGAAAAACTGGAAGAAATCATGGGAGAAGAAAGTAAGTGAATTAGTTACTAATTATTTGAATTAATTATTTGGAAAAATTTGAAATCAGGTAGCGAAGACGAATCCTACATGCCGACTTCAACAGAATTAACTACTGCCAACACCACGGATCTGGAAGATACGGATGCTTAACAGTTATTTTAATTTTATTTTATTATAATTATAATTAATGTATAATTTAATTTAATACTATTTTAATAAAAAATAAAAAAAATGAAAAATTTTGTTGGCATAATGTATGATGGGTTGCCTAGCTTGAAATTTTAGAAGTGAAAATGCTGGAAAATCCAAAATTATATTGTAGATTCAGTGGAGGATACATTAAAATTATGAAAACTTTTTATTCGTTTGGCAGTTTGAAGTTTTGTCGTTGTATATTAATTTTTAATTTCGGCTTTTATGTGAAGTTATATTGACTTGAGCATTGTTCAGTTAGGAAAATAAACCAAAGAACAAATGACCGCAATATAATCTTTTATGTGTATCGTTTTAAATATAAAAATATACAAAGCTAGCTCAATCTAAATTCAGACAAGAGATTTCAAAATTGTCCATAAATTTACTGCAATTTCTCTTTCAGCAAGTTTAGTTTTAAAATGCGCGAGTTTATTTACATATTTTATTAAGTACCTACCTATAGATATTTCTTTTATTTGTTCAAATTTTAACATTAGGAAAATATATATGTTAAGGTCAATGACGTAAATATTTTCATATGATTGTAATATTTACGTCTTTGGCCGGTCAATGACGTTAATGGCCAAAATGGATTGGACAAATAAATTAATACAATAAGGAACAGCAAAATGGCGATGCACTTCAACCCGGGACAATTACCTATTTGTCGTGCACGCGTTTTCCCGTATAAATGACAGCAACTCGTCCCTTCTCACGACCGCATAAGTGTACAGCATAAGTGTACCCAACTAAGCTGGGCATTGACGTCATTCTCCGGCCATTGACATTAATGGCCGAATTGTCATCATTGACCGTAACATATATATATATATATATACTTTTCTTTTCGGGAAGCGGCATTGTCATGGTTGGTTCCATGGCACGTTGACACTATATGCGAGCTGACACTAGCCGTAACTATATAATCAATTTTAAATGTTCCCATTTGTTACGTGACTCTGTTTTGGAACTAAAATTTGAGTTAATTTTGAAACAAAAAATGCGGAAGCTTACTAAGGAAAACTGTTGTGCTTTTAACACAAAAACGTTTTGGATTATCTTCCTCGAGTCGCTGAGGTGCTGTTCCTTCTTTCGTGGTGCTGATTTACTCGTTTGGGGATTTTTCCAAACCCCTCTGATTATTCTTGATCAGTTGAGCTTTGTTTAGATGTTCAAAGTTTCCTAATTCTATGTATTGTGTCGTTCTTGAGTAGTGGCTTAGCATACTCACTAGGGTTCAATGCCTGTACAATTTGAATTTTGTAAGGGTGTACATTTAGATCCTTGGGTAGAAAGCGATTTAGAGATCTTCTGGGCACATTTAAGACACTGGACCCAGGGTCTATTTTTAATTGACTTGGGCCTTAGGTTTCAGCTAATTTTCAGGCCTCTTATATTCAAGTATAACCTTGACCTAATCTAAACCTTGACCTAACCTAAACCTGAACCTATCCTAAACCTGGACCTAACCTAAACCTAAACCTGACCTAACCTAAACCTGAACCTAACCTAAACCTGAACCTAACCTAAACCTGAACCTAACCTAAACCTGAACCTAACCTAAACCTGAACCTAACCTAAACCTGAACCTAACCTAAACCTGAACCTAACCTAAACCTGAACCTAGCCTAAACCTGAACCCAACTTAAACCTGAACCTAACTTAAACCTAAACCTAACCTAGGTTACGTTCCAGTTTAGGTTAGGTTAAGTTTAGTTTAGGTTCAGGTTTAGGTTAGGTTAGGTTAGGCTAGGTTTAGTTTAAGGTTTAGGTTAGGTTCAGGTTAGTTTCAGGTTAGGTTCAGGTTAGTTTCAGGTTAGGTTCAGGTTAGGTTCAGGTTAGGTTCAGGTTAGGTTCAGGTTAGGTTCAGGTTAGGTTCAGGTTAGGTTCAGGTTAGGTTCAGGTTAGGTTCAGGTTAGGTTTAGGTTAGGTTCAGGTTAGGTTTAGGTTAGGTTCAGGTTAGGTTCAGGTTAGGTTCAGGTTATGTTCAGGTTAGGTTCAGGTTAGGTTCAGTTTAGGTTCAGGTTAGGTTCAGGTTAGGTTCAGGTTAGGTTCAGGTTAGGTTCAGGTTAGGTTCAGTTTAGGTTCAGGTTAGGTTTAGGTTAGGTTCAGGTTAGATTCAGGTTATGTTCAGATTAGGTTCAGGTTGGGTTCAGGTTAGGTTAGGTTTAGGTTCATATTTAGATTTAGGATAGGTTCAGGTTTAGGAATCTAAACCTAACTTAAACCTGAACTTAAACTTGTACCTGAATCTTACTGAAAAACATGGATCAATATAGTAATGCACAAAATTCACCAATACAATGATGTTTTCATCAATATACTATAAATATTTCATCAATATGAATAATTTTATTCATCTGCGCAAAAGTGATGAATTTTTTGTATACTATTTTTCAGTGCTGAACCTAACCTGAAACTGTAAACATCAAAAATATTTTGTATAATTGAATTGAACAGTAAACACTGTGTTTCTGACTAATTAGTTTTCTTCATTACTGTTAATCATGCAATCAGGGCCGAATTAGGTCTTACTTGACCTTCTGTAAGGTGATTCTTTTTCGACAACCTCTTATCTTAACTAAATTTAGACTGACAAGCAGTAAAATCACAATAAAATCTATTAGCATTAAGAAGGACAAATGAAATTAGGAGGGGATAAACACGAAATGACGTAAATTGGGCATTGACGTCAATGGCCGGACAATGACGTCAACGCCCGTTAACGGTGGGTAATGATGTAAATATTTTCATATTATTGTAATATTTATATCTTTGGCCGGTCAATGACGTTAGTGGCCAAAATAGATTGGATAATACTATAAGGAACAGCAACATGGTCATGTACTTCAACTCAGGACAATTATTTGTAGTGCACGCGTTTTTCCGAATAAATGACAGCAACTCAGCCCATTTCACGGCTTCATAAGTGTACAGAGATTTTTAACTAATTTCGACAAACGAAAACTCATTTTAGGGTGGATCCGTGATTCGTCGTGGTTGCATCAGTTGCATCAAACTTCCCCGAAATCAATCCATCTCGACTGGGAAGCCCGACCTCTCACGGGAAACCCGAACTCGGCGAAATACGAAACGTGTGTGACGTGTCATAGAATATGAAATCTATAGAATAGTAGTTTCATCATTGCCCACTCTGTATTGGGCATTAACGTCATTAACCGGACAATGATGTAAAAACCACATATGAAATTTTAAATGTCAACATGCCCAACCAAGCTGGGCATTGACGTTATTGTCCGGCTATTGACGTTAATGGCCGAATTGTCATCATTGACCGTAATTCGACTTTGAGTTAATTTATATTTTTTTTCATAAATCGATTAACAGTAGTTGTTAATAAAAAAATGTCATACTTTTTTTATAACTGATTTTTAATTTACGTAGCGTTAATTGGATTAGAATGCTACTTAAGAGTTGGTTAGCTTAGTATACGGTACTAGCGAAGAATAATAAGTCAGAACTCAGAAGCATAACAGTGTCTATCGTTCATTCTAAATTTACAAACATGTTTGAAATTATTTTCTGTTTAATGATATATTTTGACAATTTAGTTAACTACATAAATTTAACTAAATAAGGTAAATGTATGTACTAGGTAAAATCAAATTAAGAGCTCCCTTCGAAAATGCTATACAAAATAAATAGACACAAATGCACTAATTTAAATCCTTGAAATAATTTAATTAAGCAGACATATTTTACAAACCATGCTTGCATTGTTAAACGCCAAGGTAAATGTACCTATTTCTGACACCTTCAGCAGTACTTGTTATAATAATGATAAATAAGCAAGAAGATTGCTTTAAACATGCAGTTTCTATGAGTTTTTAACTTGATCTTGACATAAAATGGTAAAAAACCCCGAAACAAGTCAGCAAAAAGCATATTTTTCACATTTCTTTATAATCCGTCTAAATAGGGCCTTATATCGCATTATGAAGTTTTTTTCTGTTTCTAAATTTGACACTATTACTTAAAATTTATTTAAATTCCAACAGTCAGCTGATTTTTAAGGCGAATTTGAAAGATGAAGAAACTTTAAATAAAGGGAGAAACCGTGAGATTACGGTACAGGGTCAGAGTTTGGTACACTTACCTTAGTATCGTGCAATTGAGCTTTAATAACTTAGAACATTGTCGTTTCATTAGGTTGGAAGAACTATAAATTTTACATTCGGTCTTATAGTATAGTCGGAAATAATAATTATAATAATAACAAATATTTGGGATTAAATGGGCTAATTGATTGAACCTAGGATGGCCGAAAATTATTCTTCCTAGCAAAAGTACTTGCTTATGCTGCTTCTTCTAAAAACCGTTTTATGCAACTGTTTGTATGTAAATCAGCCAATCCAGCATATGCATTACATTTTTAGAGATTTTGCCTCTTTTTTATCCAATCGCGCTTCCTATACCAGCCGCCACTGAAAAATTTTGATTTAAAATTTAAATATATTTCTATGTTTGAAATGAAATAAACAGTTGTGAATGAAAATTAATTTACTAATTCACTTTGTACGAGTGTGTACAATTTACTATCAAATTTTACGTTAAAGCAATTAATTATAATAATTTTCAAATAAATGTGGTATTTTATTGCGACCGGAGTAAATTAGACAAGAAATGCTTTGAGTGCATCCCCGCCGTTATTATGTTTACAAAATTGAGAGAGATAAGTTCATTTTTAATATAAGAAATTCAGTTGACTTTTAGTTTTGTAATACACACGCTCTTGATATTCTAAACACGTTTTGTCATTTTCTATCCCAGCTTTTCTCTCTACCTCATAATTCCGTTTCTACAGTTTAGTTTAGTTTTATTAACATTTATCTTTGTGCTTTAGTTAATAAATATGGTTAAGTGTAGCAGAGCTTTGCGTAAGTTAATTCAGCGCTCCCTCCAGGTTTTCCAGTCGGAAAATGCTTAATACTACGTTTTAGTATTTTTTGGTAATCTCCCCAAAGCTGGATGTACGTTATCAAAAATTTAATGCATAAAATGAGTCGTCATATTTTTTAGAACAAAACCTGTCAAACTATGGAGAATATTGTAAAAGTTAGCCAACAAACTTTTGGGTTTCGACGTTTCTTTTAATAAAAATAACATAAATTATAACAAAAATGAAAAAGTGTCTTACGACGTCTGGTAGTATCATCCATCGTATTACGAGGACGTCGATTCACATTGTAATTTTAATCGCACGTTACATTAAAATTAATTTCAAATTATTTCGTTTGCAATTTTGAGCAGGTAATTAATTGCACACCTGAGGTTTTATATTGCGTAGCGTACACAAGAGAAATATATTTAAGGGCATAAATTAAATTTAGTCGAGACATTTTAATGTAAAATAAATAATATATACAATGATGTATTGTATGCTTAATATGTAAGGAGATAAAAAGAAAACTCGAACATGTAAAACTCGAGTAGCGTCAAATCCAACGTTTTTGTGGATGGAATACAAAACATTCGAATACCGTACATTTCATATTTAAATTTATAGACGAGAATTTTTGATTTGCAATCAAAACTAAGAACAAATATTTCATAAATTTCTACCTATACCACCAGTCATCAATTTGAGCTACGATCAACTTGGCCAAATTGTTATATTGCGGAGTGTTTCTAAAAGCTCGATTACTTTTTTATTTATGAAAATAATATCAACGCTAGCCCGTTTAAACGAAAACGTAATCAAAAATTTTGTAGTCAAATAAAAAAAAGCATTTTTCTCAATGTGGCGTAATAAAAAAGTTCGGTCCAAGTAGTGGAGACAAAGAAAACTTTAGTTTTTCCAACTAACTTGCATAAATAAATTAGGCTTTATTAGTACCGGAAAAATCATTTCAACGCTGCACAACAATTGATAGAAACATAATTTATTTCAATTCAATATATTAATCAGTGGCGTAACAAACAGGTGAGGGACCCGTGTGCGAAGTTGTTAACGGGGGCCCTGCTTTTCTAAAAGACCAAAAAAAATTGTATTGTATGAATTGTACAAAGAATTCCTTCCAAACAAGAGCGGACATAGAGACTAGTAACCCCCCCCCTATTTAATTTTACTAAATATTTTTAAAAATATATATTTGATGTGTTTTTTTATTTTTCAATTTTCTGAGATTGTCTAAATTTCCAAAAATTTCCTGTGATTCCCCGCTTCACAAGTTTTTTTTGGATATTTTTATAAAGATTTTCTAGAATTTCTTAAAATTTCCCGCTCGTTTTTTACGAATAAGTGGAAAAATGATGGAGAAATTGTCATATGCAAAACTATAGGGAAATTTGAGGAAATTTAGAATATTTTATAGACTAACTTTTTTGCTTTTTCCATTTTCTGAGATTTCATTGGCTTTAAAATTTTTTAGATTTTCTCGAGTTTTCTGCATTTCTCTCGATTTTCTATTCATCAAAATTTTCTCGAGTTTCCTAAGATTTTCTTGAAGTTTCTATGGATTTCCTAGATTTTTTATATTTCCACAAATTTTCTAAGAATCTGTTTCTTGAGATGTCTTGGAATTTTCCAGAATTTTTTCAGATTTCCATTCACTAGTACATACAATTTTTCGGGCGATTTCCCCTTAGTTTGGTACTAAGAGGAAAACCGAAGGGAAAATCGTGATATACAAAAGTGAAAAGAAATCCAAGCAAATTTTAGGAAAATTCTATGAAATCTTAGTAAAACTTAAGAATGCTATTTTCTTCCCAAGGAAATTTAATTCATAATTAATTTTTAGACTTAAATTATAATTGATTAAATAAATGAGGATTTAAAAATCGCTCAAGACTTTTAAATATTTAAATAATAAATATTTAAATTTCAATACAATTATGAATATTATTATAAGACTAGCTGGAAAGCCCGTCCGTGGACGGGCAGCTAGACGGTAGATCTATTTTAAGCGGTATAATATTTAAATATTTAATTTCGTTTCCTGCTACTGGGGGTTCCCCGTTTTTCTATATTTTCTAAGTAACGCAAAAAGTTTAAAAGGCAATTAAAAACTTTTTCATAATATAAAAATAAATAAGCTTCTCCAATTCTAATTTTCTTTAGCCGACCGTTTTAATTTTGCTCAAAAACAAAAGATTTCCCAGCTTTTCCAAACGAAATTTGTATAATTCTTCTGTGTTCTGTAGGTATTCTAGAAAAGTGGGAATTTTATCATATGTACTGGAGGGTGTTCACCCCCAGACTCCCCGGTTTACATTTTTAACTTTCAAAGTAACGCAAAAGTTGCTGCATTTTTGCTTAAAAATTCAAATTTCCCGGTTTCTTCAAGTATTCTAAGAGTGGAAATCCTGTGATATGCACTGGAGGGTGTTCCACACCCCCCAGACCCCCCGGTTTATAATGTTGGCCCTATATCTTATGTTATTTTTATAATTAACTTTCAAAGTAACACAGAAAGTTACTGCTAAACTCCATGAGTAGTAAGGTAATTAAATAAGTGTGCTTTCCAAGTTTTAATTTTTCTAGCCGAAGGTTAAATTTTCCTAATTTTTATTTAAAAATTCAATTTTCCTGGTTAGTCCAAATCTTAGTTAGTTTAATATATTTTTCGGTTGGTAAAATTGTAAACCGGGGGGTCTGGGGGGTGTGGAACACCCTCCAGTACATATCGCAGGATTTCCACTCTTTTAGAATACTTGGAGAAAATAAAGAATTAATAATTTTTCAAATTTCGCCAGGAAAAATCGGGAAATTTGAATTTTTAAACAAAAGTGAGGGAAATTATAGTGTTCTTTTCTACCAAAAAATGACACGCTGTAGCAGGAGCAGCAGCAGCGTGTAGGATTTTAAACGTAAGGATTTTAAAACAAGAATTTTTTTATTAGCGTTCCAGTACTGCCACTGATTATTCCCTATATAACAATTACAGTGTTCCCACTTCTTTGGAAAATCTGGAAAAGTCATGGAAAATTTAAGATATCTCTAATTTTGTTAGGGAATTTCTCATTTTTAGTGCCATGTCAAGGAAATTAAATTTTTAGTCGAGGTAAACAATTTAATTTAAAAGTTTTTTTAAATTTTAAAATAAATTTGTTTTTAAGTTTTAATATTAAATTTATTTTATTCAAATATTAAATTAAAAATTAATTTTATACTTGCTTGTACAGAGGAACTAAGCCTGGGATCGAAAAGTAAAATAAAAAATTTGATTTTGACAAAAAAATAATAAACTGGGGATGTGCACTGGAGGGTATTCCATACCCCCCAGACCCCCCGGTTTGAAAACCCAAAAGTGTGTGTATACGTTTTGTGATTTGTTTTTGTAATAAAAATTTTTGACTGTCAGAACAAATACATATACCTATACGTCATTTGTATACAATTCATACCCCCAGTTTCATACACAAAAATAAATAAAAAAAGCAAGTTTTATGCACAAAAGGTGCATATTCACACATTATGTGGAACACCTTTTAGAACATAGTAATTGTACGACCTTCTAGAAAGTTAAATTCCTGAAACGGAAAATCCTTTAACTATAATTACTGATGCATTGGAGGGTATTCCATACCTCCCAAACCCCCCGGTTTGAGAACCCATAGGGTACGTTGTGAAATTTACCTTCATATAAAAAACTTTATATTCTCTTAGAACAAATACATCTTCACATCGTTTGTATACAAACAAAAAGTTTTAGTGCATATTTATGCAGCATATAACTATGCTGGGGAGACCGGGGGTTCTCGGGGGTGTGGAACACCCCACAGAATATTATAGTAAAATTCCTGGTACGGAAGTCACAAGTTTAATAGCATGGCAATCATCGTCGAAAGCCACGTCGGGCCCCGTGGAAAAACTTCGCGGGCCCCCCTGCTCTTAAAAATTTTTTAAACAAAATAGGTAAAATTAATTAAAATTAAACACAGTAATTAATTAATTAATCAATTAATTTTCGGTAACTTTTTTATATCCCTCCGGGCCCTTGAAGGATCCCGAGCCCCGGGGACAAATCCCCGAGCGCCCCCCTCTGGTTGGGCCTGCAATCATTTGAACGTAATTGCTGGTGACTTTGGGTTATTCTATACCTCCCCAGACTTCAAATAGCATCTAGTTGTGCACCTCGTATTTTTGAGATTTTTATTAAGATTGAAAAGGTCACAGTACAACTGGGGAGCCTTTTAGTCGGGGCCCGCGTGCGTCGCACTCACCGCAGCCCGGAATAGTTCCGCCCCTGATATTAATAATAGTGTACTACATAGCAAGGGGGTAAAGAAGTTTTTAATTACACACTAACGTTTACTTCAAAAGATTTATATTCCTCGAATTGAAATTTAAGGATAATCAGTAACTTAAATCTGTTATTATAGGCCGACTGTTTTATGTTTCATGAACTGTATTTAATCATTAACTTGAGTTAAGTGGCTTTACAGTTCAGCTGTAGGAATTAAATTAAATTTCGCTCTGAGAAAATAAAATCTGTACTTCTTCTAATTATATCTTAAACTAACTTACGAGAGAAAATATTCGAACGGCTCTCGAGAGGACTAGCACAATGTCGGTCTTCGTCTGTTCAGAATAATAATTTGAAAACCGAAAAATATCAGTTTCAAATGCTGATAAACTGTGCGATATGCAATTAACTTCTCATTGAAAATGTCATGACTCGAAACTGAAGTCATGTCAAAACCGCATGTATCTACATAAATATTTTTAATTAAAAAGTTAATAAGCGAACCCAGTTTGAAAATCCATTTTTGTTTATACAAAAAATTGTGAGAAGTTAGAAAATTAATTAAATTAATAAAAATTACTTGGCGCAATCTATTCTAATAAAAGTTTTCAAGAAATTCGAACTGCATTTTGTACTTTTAAAAGCTTAAAAAAGAGCGCTGTCAGTCTTGGGTTTACCTACCTTGAACTTATTGATTGTTATTTGCAAAATAAGAACTTTTCTTCACTTTAATACAAATTTATTAATTTTAAACCGGGAGTGTACACGGAAAAAAATAAAAATATTCTTGAAACTGAAATTTTGAATTAATTATCTAGGTTTCTATTGTAAATGCACATGAAATGTGGATTTCGGTTTCACCCTGTGAATGGCTAAATTGCTCTCGTGAATTATGAAGTAACGACTAACGAAAGCTTAAAGTATTTAGAAGTTGCAATATATTTTGTTAAATCTTTAAATTGGATTTGTAATAAATTTTTCTGTTTTAACTATTTCTTGTTATCTGGAATTGAGTAAATACCCATTGATTAATGACTCGCCGATACAAACTACTGAGATGTATAAGGAAGCAAAAGTAGGAAGAATTTGTAATTTTAAATCGATTATACACACAAATTTTTAACTATCCTTTGTAGGGTTTAAGGTATTCTCGCTTTGTATCACGATCCCACTTTATGATGCTAATGATCCTATTACAGTTTGACAAGGAATTCAAATAAAAACGAATTTATTCAAAAAGTTTTGTCGTCTTCAAGTTCTGCCGTATCAATCTGGGTGTTAAATCCACCAACTAACCTCCGGCAAATTTCTAATTATTTAAGAAAGTTTCAGTAAAAAATCGGCACCAGCAATTTTATTTAAATTTTAGTCCTAACCAGGACGTTTACATGCTTGGACGCTTGATTGTTCTGTTTTGTATGCACGAAAAGAATTGAAAAATTTTAATTCGCAAATTTTGTTTACGACTTCGCATTTTGTACGTTAAATATTTTGGATGTGGGCTAACGCATAAGTAAATCAAAATTTTTTTCTTAAATGTGATAGATGATGCACATAGTAGAAATGTCACGTTTACACAAATATATTATTACACAGCCAGTTTAGTAAGAATTATATAAATTTCAAATATTGTTGGTGATTTAACTTATTTTATGATTTACGTTTTGGTTTTTCTTATCGTCGGTCATAATTTTTTTTTATAAAACAAAAACTGGCATATGAAAATGAGAATTAAAAATATGCACAGCTCGATCAATCTACAAAACTTCGATCACTGGAAATAATCATGATGAAAAATTAATTCGCTAAAATTAAATAAATTATGAAAACACAATTTAATGGTTCTACTCGATTACCTCCAGTTAGCTAACGGTAGTCGTTTTAAAATCAATGTTGGAGAGGTCATAGCAATATATATCTCATTTCCATTTAGGTCAAATAGTCCTATTTAATCGGTGATTTAGATAATGCTATTTAATAAAGTAATATTTCATACCATCAAAAGCTATTGCCAGTGACGGATCCAGCTTTATCAGGACCTGAAGCTAAGCATTTTATGGGGCCAAAACTGTAAGTTTGTGAGATAAGAATATATAAATGTATACCGTAAGTAGCTGGGATTACAAATTTACATCATTTTTTATAGTACTGAGCAGGCCTAACTGAACGGAAACATTTTTGCGTAGGAAAGCCCAAATAATAACAGGTTATGAGCCCATGCGTACTTTTCAATGCCATAAATTATTACTTAATTTTTGTTTGAACTTTGCCCGATAGTTTTGCTCTGGGGTATGTCAGACCCCACCTATGCAATGGTGTACGTAATTTAGGCTTAAAGTAATGGTTATTTGGAGACTCTTTTGATCAATAAACTTAATGTTCTTTTTTTTGTTGATCAAAACTTCAGATAAACCCTTACAGATTACATATTACAGATGGTAATATAAAGTATAAAATACCCTTCAGCGCACCTCTTCTCCTTTAGTCACTCAAGAGGATTCCATATTCCTCCCCCCCTCTGTGGCCTTCCGGGTAAATTTTATGATTTATCTTGTTTTATTTAAGTTTCGAGAACGCTAAGTAGTTTTAAAAGCGTTTTCGCTGCAAAACTGTAATTACATAATGACACAAAATATAAATCTAAATCTGGGGAATTTTTCTTTATTTAAGTACTAAAACTGAATAATTAATCAGTTTCCAGTGCTGCCGAAGGCTGGAAAACTCCCTTAATCGACGAAGATTCACGGCTGTCGGAAGTCTGTTCCGGAGTTAGGAACCCGGTATGAAAATTGGACTTTTATTGCATTACAAACGTCCCAAGCCGACACATAAAAAAACATCTGAAGATATGGGAAATAGCGATTTCTACTTGTAAACTTAAAAAAGATAAAAAAAAGTTCAACTTCCAAAATCTTGTTTCTAAAAGTTGAAGAGCTTAATTTATTAAATTTTCAATTAAAGTAATTTTTAAAGTAAAACTTTCTCCAAATTACAGTACCTGCGTTTATTTGAGTAAATATTCTTAGAAACAAGATTTCCCAGAGAGATCTCTAAATTGTCACAATATTTGATTTTGTAAATTACTTGATTAATTATCAAATGAATATTTAAACCGCTGCTATTTTAAATGTGTGGCACTACTAGGGCTGGGACTTTTTATCGATTAATCGATAAATATCGATAGTTATCGATTAATCGAAGAACGATATTTTATTTTTGAAACACTGATTAATCGAAATATCGATTACTATCGAAATATCTATTAATCAGTATTTCAAAAATAAAATATCGTTCTTCGATTAATCGATAACCTTCGATATTTATCGATTAATCGATAATCTCAGCCCTAGTAGTGACTTTAAGTTTGAACTAATTTACAACAAAGAATTTGTTGAGAATTTAATTAACCTAAATAGAGATTTCAAGTTCATAGTTCTATTTTTTTCTTCATAAAAGTAATTACATTTAAACTTTAGGATTTACTTTTTATTTACTTATTATTTACTTTTTTTACTTAAAAATTGGCCGAATTTAAATATTTTCTGAAAAAATCCGAAAAAATCATAGGAAATCCAAGAAAATTAGAAAATTTAAAGAATACTCTAGATCGGTGGTCCCCAAACTGTTTTGGCTCCCGGATCCCTTTTCATAGTCACAACTTGCCCACGGACTCCCAAGTGAAAAACGTTAAAGAAAAATAGATACTAATTTTGTACTCATTCGCGAATCAAGAGTAAACTGCGCCTAAAGCTGAACCAAAATTTGCCCCCCCCCCTCTGACTTTAATTATCGTTCTTTAATATGAAATAAAATTTAAAAAAACAAACCAATTAAACAAAATATAAAATACTAGCTGGAAAGCCCGTCCGCGGACGAACAGCTAGACGGTGGATCTTATCTCTTTTTTAGCAGCATATTTCGTTTCCTGTAAGTAGGGGATTCCCCGTTCTACATTTTCAAATTGAGCAGTAAGGCACTTAAATAAATCTTTTCCAAGCTTTAATATTCTCTAGCCGAAGGTTAAATTTTCCTTATTTTCGTTTAAAAATTAAAATTTCTCGGTTTTTCCTGACGAAATTTGAAAAATTATAAATTCCCTATCCAAGAATCCAATCTCCATGAATTCTAAAAAGTGGAAATTCTGCAATATGTTCTGGAGGGTGTTCCACACCCCCCAGACCCACCGGTTTACAATTTTGACGTCATAGCCCATTTACGCTGGCCATTAGCGTCTATAATAATAATTAATTATAAACCGGGGGGTCTGGGGGGTGTGGAACACCCTCCAGTACATATTGCAGAATTTCCACTATTTTAGAATATACTCGGAGAAGATTGGGAATTTATAATTTTGTTTATTTTCTGTTTATTTATAATGAACAGCAAATGACAGCAACTCGACCCTTTTCACAGCTTCATAAGTGCATAGGGATTTTTATTTAATCGGATCCGTGATTCGTCGTGGTTGCATCAGTCAACACGGGGTCCGGAGGAAGAATTTATTTAATTTAATTAATTTATTTTACGGTGGATCCGTGATTGCGCCGGGGAAAACGGAACGGAGCGCCTGGGGCTCTTTAAAAAGATCTTTAAGAAAAAGCTCTAATACTCACTAAAAGCATTCCCGAAATCAATCTACCTCGACTGTGTGTTACGGCTATCACTAAGAGTGATAGAAAATGGAATCTATAAAATAGTAGTTTCATCATAGCCAACCCTGTATTGGGTATTAACGTCATTGCCCGGACATTGACGTAAAAACTACATATGAAATTTTAAACATCGCCCAAAATGCATGGTCATTGACGTCAATGACGTTAATACCCAACTAAACTGGGCATTAACTTTAATAGCCGAATTGTCATCATTGACCGTAACATATTTTTATAATAATTTTTTATTTTAATTTAATTTAACACAGAGAGTTGCTGCTAAACTCCGTAAGCAGTAAGCTAATTGAATAAATATGCTTTCCAAGTTTTAATTTTTTCTAATCGAAGGCTAAATTTCCCCTATTTTTGCTTAAAAATTCGAATTTCCCAGTTTGGATTAATATGGGACAAATATATTTTTCGGTTGGTCAAAGAATCGACTAATCAGAGTGTTTTTTTTTCACCAAAAAATGACACGCTGTAGCAGGAGCAGAGTGCTGGGATTTTATAGATTAGGATTTTGCGCCTCTAAACCAATTTCATTTTTCCACGGTCCCCCCGAGTGATCTCGGGGACCTCTGGGGATAAATTTGGGAACCGCTGCTGTAGATGAGCTGTTTTCTTTTGCATTTTCAATTTTTTCGAAGTGGAATCTTAAGGCAATCCAGAAGAAAATTTTGGAAATCTGAGAAAATCCCAGATAATCCGGTACATTTCTTCAAAAATCTTAGAATAACTAACCCGGATTTTCGGGAAAATATATCTTTTATTTCTGTATTATTGATTTATTTGTTGTATTATTGATTTATTTGTTGTATTATTTTTCCAGTTTTTAATCAAGTTTCACGTATTATCATCCTTATTCCCCCACGCCCAGCTAACTTGAGTTTCCGGGGTTGCAGCTCTATGTCCAGGACAGGATTTCAAACTCCATTGAAGTCTGCTTTCGAATGACCAAAAATCTACCAAAATTTCCTTTTTGGGTGTCGAAAGACAATATGATACTGATTTATAGATGGAGAATTAATGATAATAATCTAGAAATTTAGAAAAAAATAGGATTTGGATGAAAGCTTTATTTTCTGCACTGGAATCAACCAAAATTTCAATAAACTATTAACCTACACGAACATTGCCCTTCGAAAAAAATTACATATTTATCGTCTCATTTCTCTTTTCCTTTGTCACCCACCGCAGGTTTTGTCTACCAATAGCTTAACATGAAAAATTGTTTTTTCGACTAAGGTTCATATTTTCAGCGCAAAATTGCAAGCTTGATCGAGCTGTCATAATTTCCTCTAAAACCTAACATTACAAAATCCTGAAACAAAATCGAACACACGGAGTTGGTTGTTTCGAATTTCCATCGACGCTTTCGATAGTATGCATCGAAAACTCAATTAATTTTACTTAAAGCCTAATTAGTAATATTTCCCTCTTAGCTTAAAACTCTTAATTAAATTGAATTAAATTAATTAACCCTAATTGATATTAATCGATTTAAATGTAATTGAATTGATTGCAATTCATAAAAAGGAATTAGTGGCTTATTTAAATTATGTTAGCTATAATAAGCGTGACAGTTTCCAAATCAAAAATTTGATAGGTATAATTTGAAATCAATTTGCAATTTGCGACAGTTTTAATTAAATGTTTTGTTCCGAAGATCAAATTGCCAAAACTTGGGTCATACAACAGTTTTCAATTACCCTTAATTATGTCGTTTCTGACTGCGATACCCAAACTTCTAATTTGATTGATCCAACTCAAAATGTGCTACCTCATCCATTAGGCTTATCTTAAGCTTTCGTGATTATTACGATTTAGAACGTACGCGACTTTTCAGGACAACAAACTGATACGGACAAGTGAAACTTATTTTAAGGCCATAAATCACTAAACTTTCCGATATTTTACATTCTTATTTATTTAATTTACTTTTTCAGGTCAAATGGATTATAAATTTTTCCCCCATAATCCAAATTTATCACAATTAAGTACCTAACCTACTGTCGTAAAATGTTAGTTAAGTTAACGCTCCAATTTTGCAAGAACACTACCCTCTGATATTCAACATGTGGCAGAGAAAATCGATCCTTCAACACTTTCTCTGCAATAACTTGATAAAGTATGCTTTACACAATCCATTACTTTCTATTGCTTTCGTTAGCTAACGAATAAAATTTTGAAATTGCCCGATAAAATTGTTAATTATCATTTGAAATGGTTTATTACGTCAAAAATAAACTTTTAGTACTTTGACCGCATTATACAGGCACAGATTGAATAATATATTAAAAAGCCGCTAGTGCTAGCGGCACTGCACTTCTTTTGCTCCCCCCCCCCCCGCAGAAAAATGGAGAACTCTTCAGAATTAATCGATTGGAGATTATCTGTCTCTCCCCAAGCGGGTCAAATTGACAGAAGAAGCCAAAAAAAGACTACCAAATCAAATTACTGGAATTTTTTTGGATATTATACGGTGTAATTAAATTAACAACTTGAAGTAACTAGTTTCGGCCAATTAGACAACGCCATCTTCGTTCTAAAAAGTTGTTAACCCGATTTAGGAAATGTTATTAGAATTTATGATTTATTTAAGCGAATAAAAATGTATAACTTGTTTGGAATTCCCATCAGATTTATCGACAAAATTACTGTAGTTAATGCATTTGTTTCTGGTTCGAAAACAAGAACACTCAAATAGGTAAAATTGAATTTGCTGCTTCGTCTGAAAACCTTTTACGTTCTTTTGGAATCAACTAAAACAATCAATATCTTTTGAGATGAAACAGACTTGTGTCGAATTGCAATGTCATTTAAATTTTTTGTAATAGCCAGTAATAACAAAATTTGGAAAAAACACCGAGAAACACTTTGAAGCTGAAAAAAGCTTTTAGAAAACGTCGGCCTAGCTTAAACAACTCTCCTAATATTACCTAATTGTTTTTTTAAATTAGAGCTTATATTATGGTTAATGTAATCTTCCATCTAGAAAATTAAATTGTTATTGAATTTTTGTTAATTAATATACTTACTTTGCTGCGGTGCGCTAAGAACCACTTACTTTGAAGTGATTCTATTTTTTAAAAGTTTGCCTTCAAAGTAAACTGTTAAAATAAACATGGCGAAATCACTTTGTGCAAATACGGAATAATTTTGTAATTACAAAAAATTAAAATGTAACTTTTATTCGGTGTGTGCTTTCACCAGGATTAAAATTTTCTCTCAGACTGATAATATTGGCATATAGACCCGGTCATTTTTGTGTAATACATTTTCATTAATTTACTGAAAAAAGATTTTTAAATAAAACAATTTTTCAGTATTTGGTGTTCCCAATTGGAGAGTACTCTACATTTTCATTTTGGACACTAAATTCTAGAAAATCGTAATTTGCGTATTACGCCAACCACCGACCAGAGAAACTACAGATCTTGGTTTTGATGACCGGAAGTATGGAGGATATTTCATAGTTTTAGGTCAAACCGTAACAGCTAACCACAGGGATGATTTAGTAAAAGCTTAACTTGATTACTAAAAGCTAAAGGGATGTTTCTACGAAAAAATATGCAAATTTTCAGTTTAATTTTTTATTCGGTGCTTTTCCTTGAAAATTTTTACGAAACCAATTAACAATGTCAAAACAGTAAAGTTGATCCTGATGGATTATTACATTTAGATAAAAAACTCCGTAGGCGATTTTAAGCTTATTTGAAAACGCATCAGATTGTTGACCATTAAATTTTTGAGCTTTTCGGTATAAGTAAAATTTCAAAATTTTTATTAGTAATTTTAATATGGACAGGAGTTTGATTACATCATTTCTATTTTTAAATAAAATTTTTACCTCCGATAAATGCAAATTAATTTAAAAAAGTTTTAATTAAAATATGCTGTGCAAAAATTGGAATAAAAAGCATTTAACTGTTAACGCGGATTTGAACAAAACAAATTTTCAAATTTGATTACGAAATACAATTTTAATTTCTAATTTTTCCTTTTTAATTTAAAAATGATGAATGTTTAATTGAACTAATTTGATGCACATTTTTCTCCCAGGATTTTCGTTACACGAACTACTTGAGCCGGAAAGTACAGATTTTCCTTCATTATGCGGGAAAATATATTCAGGGTGTGGAACATGCAATGATACACAAATAAGCATCAAAATGCACTAAAAGCGTATAAAATTTTTGTTGTTTGCCATCGCAGGTGGAATTACACTAGGGAGCAGTTCAATTTTCTTAGAAAAGAGAGTAATTTATGTCGTGTCTGCAAGCATGAATAGGTTTTCTCAAGGAGCGGAAAATACCTGGTGCTCTTTATACCTTTTATATTTATCTACTTTTCTTTCAAAAAGAAACTTTTTCTCTAAGTTTGAACAACCTGATACAGTTTTCCATCAACCTCGTAAATTATTTGTGATTTTATAACACAAAAATTGATGAAATTAACAATTAACTTTACCAAAAACTACCGGAAAACTTCCTGTAATCCTGTAATCTAATAAAAATTTCTTCCCCTAATGAAAGTTCAGCAAAAATTTTCTTCGCTCATTTTTTCTATTCAATCCTAATTAGCGAGAAAATTCATCGTAAAAATTAACATGTGAAATTCGACTTCTATGACCTAAAAGCTTTCAGGTTTGCGAAAAATAAGAACTTGCGAACCACTACTGCTGTTCGATCGATGTTTCCTACTTCATAAAACAATTACGAGTAATCGTGTCTATCCAAAGTGTTAATTTTTTTCAAGTCTTTTGTATTTTCATTCTTGTCGACTTAATTTCGACGAATTAAAAAATTTGCATAAAGTGTGAAGTACAAAGGATTTTTTTGTAGGCTGTTTATATTTTGTAGATTTTTTTCCAGCCCGAAAGTTCCCACAAAATCCTCCTAATTTTTTCTGGTTTCCAATGCGAGTTTTTCAATTAATTTCTTATATTATTTTTTAATTTGAACGCGAAAATAAATAAGTTTTTTCAGACGCTCGGTTTCTTCAAAAACAACGATTAAATGTTTTTAAAAAAATTGCGGCATTTCTTTCGTCGTCAGCAGCCTCTTGAACAAGGACTTGGTAAAGAAACGGAAAGATGTTTACTTAAAATTTTATTATCGGTGAAAATTATAAATTAATGATAAATGAATCGCATGGGAATTTGCGGTTTAATGAGGATAATAAAGGTGCCTTAATGGCTACGTACGTTGTTTTGATGCTGAAATTCAAATTTAACGGGATGGCAAATTTGCGTATAACGAAATATTCCACGCTTCATAAATTAATGTCAATTACCGTTTGTGTTAAAACACAATACGTTTAATTTTGGTGCCAAAATGACAGTAGTTATTATCCTAATCGACCAAAATAAATTATTCAAATACAGTGCCGATCGGAGGGGATATCTAAGCCCCGAAAGACAAGGGCCCCGGCTTTAAATGTGTTGTCCAGATTTGTCCCCCCGGAAAAAATAACATCAAATCCAGCAATTTAATCGTCAGTGAACAGTGATCCAAGGGAGCTTACGAATTGAGCGAGAGGAATTTCCGGAAATTGCTTTTATGTTCAATAGTTTTACCTGGACAAAGGTTTTCTGTACAAATAAAAAGAGATTCAAGGAAGATATGTATTATTTAATTTATTACTCGCTCAGTCAATTGCAATTACGACGCTAAGAATGTTCCGGTCAGTCAAAGAAATAAAATGTGTAAAGACCCATGATTAAAATCTTTTGCTCTCTGCTGATAATTTAATTATGCATTTATTTTGCTGCTCTATTTTTTTTCAGAAGTCCGCTGTAATGTAAAGAAAATTCCGAATATTTGAAAAAGTTAATAAATCGAGAACATTAGCATTAGTTGTTACTAAATAACTTGTAGGAACATAAATAATCGAGTATTGCACTCAAGAATGGGGGGCTAGTCGGGAGTTTTTGCAAGAACAGCCCCACGTTGACGCGCATGAATGGATTAACGAGATTCCACCAAACTAATTTTCATTCTGATTAATAATGAATATAATTCAAATTTTATTGTTTGGTTAATATCGTGGGGTTACTGCCAAAGGTTGGCAACTCACACATCTTCTTTATGTAGTTATCGCAATTATAATGTTTGATATCAGTATCAAATATCAATATTAAGAACAATTTAATAATTCAATATAATATATAGATAATATATCTGATGTATAAAATTATCAAATTGTTCTTAATACTAATATTTGATACTGATATTAAACTTTATAATTGCGATAACTCTATAAAGTAGATGTGTGAGTTACCAACCTTTGGCAGTAACCCCACGATATTATGTAATAGGTACTCTTTACCCTTGAAAAAGTCTTATAGATTCTTATTTAAATTAAATATTTAAATATTAAATATGCCCATTTCAAGGGAAATTACTCCTAATGTAAGCCCCCCCCCCCGGACTTTCATTGAAGTCAATTCTGGTGCTTTAATTTAATAATTCTTATATATAAAATCCCAGCACGCTACTGCTGCTCCTGCTACAGCGTGTCATTTTTTGCTGAGAAAAAACACTTGGATTGGTCGATTTTTTTACCAACCTAAAAATATATTAAACTAAGATTAGGACTAGATATATTTGTCCAATATTTTAAATGAGTGGATATCCTGCGATATGTACTGGAGGGTGTTCCACACCCCCCAGACCCCCCGGTTTACTTTAAATTTATTTATTTTAAATTTATTTATAACAATTTATAATAATTATGAAAATTATGTAAAAATATAAAGTCAAAATTGTAAACCGGGGGTCTGGGGGGTGTGGAACACCCTCCAGTACATATAATAAAATTCCCACTCTTCAAAGAAACCTATAGAAGACTGAATAATTATATCAATTTCGTCAGAAAATGCTGGAAAAAAGTGAGGGAATTACCCAGTAGCGAGTAACGAAATTAATTGTTTAATATTATACCGCTAAAAAAGAAATCCACCGTCTAGCTGCCCGTCCGCGGATAGTGAAATATATAATCTGAATGCAGAGTCGGGGTTATTTCACATTCGTCGTTTTGGCATGGGGGCAACGATATCTCACTACCAGTTTTACAACTTTCCTGTTTCTCGTTGTTTTCTCTTTCGTTTCTTAAAAAAAAATACTTCAGCACTTTCTGGAACATCTTTATTTTTGTCTTCATACTCAGATGTATTTTCTTCTTCAGAAATAGGAATATCTTTATTTTTGTCTTCGCACTCAAATGTATTTTCATTCTTTTTGAATCAATTACTCAAACTGTTATTCTTGTTGTTCTAATAATTTTTGGTTTTGTTTTTTATACTCTCAGTTAAACTTTTTCTTTCTTGTAGCTCAGGCGCGGATAGAAGATTTCTTTTCGAAGGGGGGACAATTTTTGTGCGATTTCATCTATCTTTTAAAAAAAAATTCGTAATTCGATTAGAATATTTTGAAATTGGTCAAAATAAAGCACTCCGGTCGTAATTAGGGATGGGCGCAATTGCCTCCATTGTTCCCCACCCTGTATCCGTGTTTGTTGTAGCCATATTTAATTTCAGAACGAACTAAGTTGAGTTATTTATTTTCGACAATTTATACAGTGAGGAGAGGTAACCAGTTCACAAACACCAATTTTAATTCCGGAAAACACATTGTTTTATCATAGTTTAGCCAGAAAAATTATCGCCATCATTTAATCGGCGCCTATTTTCAAACATTTTGACTTTTTAATTTAAAGTTTTAATTTTGGTTCTTATGGATCATCCAAACTTCGCCTATGGCGCGGGCCAAGCTAAAAAACATTGACGAAAACTTGTTTTGACTATGCGGTTGCCGAACATCAAAATAATTTTTTTTTGTTTTTGTTTTTCAGCAGTTTTGTTTTCGAAAACCTCTTTTAACAAAGCGGTGCCGAACTCGGCTTCGCCTCGCTCGACAATTTTCCTCACTCCATACCTAATTCTAATTGTAATATTTACTCCTATCACTCACAAATTAAAGTGTGAAAAGCGCAATTTATACAAAACAAATTATGTTAGAGCGGATTTCTTTATTTATGATTTGATTTTCATGATAACTTTTATTTTTGTTTGATTTTAAGGAATTTGATTCCTTAATGAAAGTACTGGAGTTGGAAGGAAATGCCGCAAGGCCCTGGCAATAATGAAGAGAACTCCTGATATACACCTACACGTGGTACTAGACGGGCAACATCTAGATAGACCGGGATAAGTACTCAATCTTGTCCTGGAGGGGAGAAAACCTCTCCAAAAGCGGAAGAACCAGGAAATAAACTATCGTAAACGGCATATAGAATCGGGCAGGCAAGGGGAAACCACCGGACTATTTTCCTGAGAGTGCATTGATGATGAATACGGCAAACGACATTGACGTGCCGTATGATCCGGTTAGCGACCGGCGCCTAGCTGGGTTTGGGCTGCAAGGTGTGAAATGTGGTTGACTAGCGACACATGCGAAAATCTCTAACTGGACAAACCCTACATGAAGCAACACATGCAGCGAGTGACAGGAAATCGTGGCACAGCCAGCGACTATTTTTAACTGGGTTGGGCTCTAGGTTTTAACAAATTTTCGGGCCCCTGATATTCGAGTGTATTCCATATACGAGGGATTTGGGAATAAAATAAAAGCGTGCACTGGGGGGCATTCTATACCCCCCCAGACCCCCCGGTTTATCTTCATTGTTTTGTGCTTCTTAAACTTAAATTAAAAATTTAATAAGTTGTAGAGTTTATACAATATGTTTAAAGCTTTGGGCATCGAAGGAGATAAATCCACTGCTGGGCGCATAATGTAAGTAATTTTATTTTTGCATACCCGGGAGTTGAATATCGTCGATCGATGGTAGAAACCATAATAAAATGGGCAAAAGGTTAAACGAATTCATTTATTATTATAACTTCAAATATTTATTCAGCTTTAGTGTAACCATTGGGGGCAAACCGGGGGGTCTGGGGGTACACGGTTTATTCTTTATTCATGGACCAATAGTATTAGTTCTTCAGAAGAAGAGGGAAGGATGTGGAAAGGAAAAAATTGAGAGGCAGGGTCTATTTTTAACTGGGTTGGGCACTAGGCTCTAGCAAATTTTCGGGCCCCTGATATTCGATGTAGGTAACTAATAGCATCGAATACCCAATTTTTGGGTTATTTTCGGGCCCCTCTGGCCATTGGGCCCTAGGCACGTACTTAATGCGTCTAATGGTAAAATAGGCCCTGGGAAAAGTTTTTTGAAGACGTTGTCATCATGATGCCCCTATGTCCTTACGCAGGACGATGGAAACTGAGAGAGATCGCGAAGAGTATCCTTGCAACCTAACTAAAGAATTATTTCCATAAAAGCAATAATTATTTTTTAGAATTGATTCTCTGCTTAGAGATAACTTGAGATCAGGGCTGTAGCTAATTTTATAAGTTTTCGTTGAATTTAAGTTCAGTTGCTAGAAGCAATATCGGACATGCCTGTTACCAATTCGAACGATAATCTATTTATGTGTAATCCACAATAGGATAACAATAGCCTAAGTACCATGACGCGAAACTCAATTATATTTTCCACAAATTTTCAATGATGTTGAACAACCAGTGTAGCTACAAACCTTATGATCGGAGCTTTAAATTTAGAAAATTCCTTAGTTATTAATTTTTTTTTAAATTTTGCATTTTTTTCTATTTATTCTCGTCAGTATTTTACATTAATTAATTAAAATTTTTGTTACAAAATGCTTAATCGGCATTCTACGGAGCGGGGAACCACGACTCAATGTTTGATCACTCAAACTATATAAGTTATACCTATCAGCTATGCATCTAGCAAGGTTAATATACTCTATACTGGAATATAATATTAAGACTAGCTGGATAGCCCGTCCGTCGACGGGCAGCTAGACGGTGGATCTCTTTTAAGCGGTATATAATTTAAACATTTAATTTTGTTTCCCGCTACTGGGGGATTCCCCTTTTTCTATATTATCAAAGTATCGCAAAAAGTTTAAAAGGCAATTAAAAATTTTTTCATAATATAAAAATAAATAAATTTCTCAAATTCAAATTTTCTTTAGCCGACCGTTTTAATTTCCTCCACTTTTGCTTAATATCAAAATATTTCCCAGCTTTTCCTGACGAAATTTGCATAATTATTCTGTCTTCTGTAGGTATTTTCTAGAAATGTGGGAATTTTATCATATGTACTGTAGGGTGTTCACTCCCAGACCCCCCGGTTTACATTTTTGACTATAACTTTGACAGTTAACTTTCAAAGTAACGCAAAAGAGTCTGCACTTTTGCTTAAAAATTCAAATTTCCCGGTTTCTTCGGGCAAAATTTGTAAAACTATAAATTCTCTATCTTCTCCAAGTATTCTAAGAGAGGAAATCCTGTGATATGTACTAGAAGGTGTTCCACACCCCCCAGACCCCCCGGTTTAAAATTTCGGCTTTATATTTTTACATTATTGTTATAATTAACTTTCAAAGTAACCCAGAAAGTTGCTGCTGAACTCCACGAGTAGTAAGGTAATTTAATAAATATGCTTTCCCCTATTTTTATTTAAAAATTCAAGTTAACAGTTTTTAGTCTTAATCTTAGTTAGTTTAATATATTTTTCGGTTGGTAAAATTGTAAACCGAGGGGTCTGGGGGGTGTGGAACAGCAGGATTTCCAGGGAATTTGTAGTTTTTAAAATTTCGTTAGGAAAAATCGGAAAATTTAAATTTTTAAGCAAAAGTGAAGAAAATCAGAGTGATTTTCCACCAAAAAATGACACGCTGTAGCAGGAGCAGCAGGAGCGTGCTGGGATTTTATATATCAGGATGTATTTATCCAGATATCACTTTTCCAGAAAGGTTAAGTTTCAATTTCCTTTTAATAAATTACAGTTTGAAACATAAACGTTAAATATAAAGATAACTTGTCCATCTGCAGTCGTATCAATTTGATTTCTTCTGATTTTAATTTCAAATACCTATTACTATCTAAATTTAATTATGATTATCTTCAAAATTTAAATTCAAAAATTAATTTATTATTGAAAGTAATTCATTACTACATAGATAACGGCTATCTTGACGAAAAAGGCTCGGTTTCTATCGCTAGTTGGCGCAACGTCAACTAATTTCGCGCCAAAACTAAAAATTTTGAAAATTTTTTAATAAAAATAAAATTTTGTTTATAATAAAAGTTATAATACAATATTGTACAGTGAAGATTGGATAAACTAACAAAAACTGTTCTCGTTTCCATTTTATTGAATCTTAAAACATGGAAATCCATCAAAATCTGAACTGTTTCCTTTGCAGGATTACAATAGTTTTGCATACTATGACTGAGAAGTACATAATTTACTTGATCACAATCGAATAGGCTTTTCGATAGAGTTTTTTAAATTTATTGTTGTTCTTTATCGAATTTTATTTGATGATAATTATTGCAAAATACTGATGGAAATTTCACGATTTAAATTACTGCGCACGGACTGCAAGATCATAAGTCTCCCGCGATACCAATCTATGCTATACCGCTTATTGGCTTACTGTAGATTTCAAAAGCTTGAGCATTATCCTAGTAGTTTTATAGATGACAAGAAAGTAGCCTAACGACTCAACCCCCAAGTTTGAAAAGAAGTGTTCTCGATGCGGTCACCTATCCAAGTGCAAACCATGACTTGCATGGCTTTTTTTAAATTAATGAAAGTAAGAACTTTTAAAGTTGTTAAAATTTGAGTTCTCATAAAGTACAGCTAATAAAATTTGATCTCATAGAGCAGCAATATTCATTAGCCATTTCACGTAGTTGTAAAAGCTATATTGAGGTTTATTTCAACACCAACAGTGGTATTTCAAAATCGTGAAATAAAATCGGTACCTGAGTAATACAGATTTTATCTGCATTCATGCATGTTGGCAGTAAAAGATGCATCTATCACCATATGCTTCGGATTTGATAGCATTTTCTTTAGCTTCTTAAAAATGGGATTTGCAAAGTTGGAAAAACAGCACAAATATAATTACGGAAGTATGTCATTTTGATGATTTTGCAAAAGGATGGTCCGCGGAAGAATTTTGGGAAGGGAATGAATTTCAATTACGTCCCCGAAAGTTTACAAAATTTTAACGCTTAATTAAATGTCACTCACTTTCCCTTTTGTGTGTGTCTTTTTGTCGGTTTTATGTCAATCGCTGTATTACAAAAATCGTAAAACTAAAAACTGTCAACGTTAAAAAATATCAAACTAAAAATTTGTTTCGGTGTCCCTAAACATGACACTTGCACATACCGTGAACGTGACGTTCAATTTTGAAATTTGATGCTAACGGAAAAATAAAAGAAAACAAAAATACTTACAAAAATTATTCAAAATAAAAGAAATGGACGGAGTTGGTATTTTTGTCGAATTTTCCATGTTTTATACGTTTTATTTTAGACTAACTACTTTGACAAGTTGCATTATGAATATTTGAATACGTTAGTCAGTTCATAAACAAATTTGCAGATTATTATGTACTTTTGACAGTAAATATATGGAATTGTTTGCAGAAGACTAGACAAGCTAGCCTGACGTTATTTCAATACTACTTGAAACTTGTGCAACTTCCCTGCATACCAAAAAGACGATAAATTAAAATATGTGGATTCAAGAACTTGGTAATATAGGACAAACATAATATAAGTTACATTTTAAAAATTTCAAAATAAACTTTTAATTCTGAAAACTTATTCACTGAATATTCAGGTAAGTCAAAACAATAAAATGTGTAAAGACCCGCGATTAAAATCTTTGCTCTCCGTTGATAATTTGATTACCTCTTTTTGCGGAAATTTCAGGAAAGCTAATGAACCGAGTTTACATTGGCATTAGTAGTTACTAAGTAACTTGTAGGAATATAAATAATAGAGTATTTTATTTAAACAAATGCAAACATTTCAGATTAATTTCAGATGTTTTATTTCATTTTGGTATGCAGGGCAAAAGTTTGCTAATTGCATAAGAGCATTTAAAATTCGTAGCCTTTGCACTGAAAATTAAACAGAATTTTCTAGCAGGCACTTGGCAGCAAATTACTATATTACTAAGCAGTCAGTTGAATCTTATAAGAGGTCTCACTTCTTATCTGTACATCTTGATAATAAAAATTACTCATGCAATAATATATTGTAACGTGTCAAGCGTGAACGTGGCTATATGCGCATGACACATCAACAAATACACTTAGCAAAGTAAGATGGTGTACTGAATATGAAGCTTGCAATGATATGATTCTTAAATGAAAGTGATGACGATTTGTATTTAATCAAAATATATTTGTGATCAAAAAGACAAACAGGTAAATATACAAATTTATAACATAATTTAGAACATAACAAGAAAGTGTGTTTCATTAGTTAACGTATTCCCAGGTAACTCTTATTCAAATATAACAAGAGGAATTCAGCAACCGCAAGCTGTCATTCCATCTCCACAAATTGTTACAACAAATTCACAAACATCCCAAAATCATTCAAGGTTAGAAAGCATGATGGAGAAAATGATGGAGAAAATGGAAACTCTTCTTAATCTCCTCACAGCTATGCTCAATACAAGAAAATAATAGCAACAAAACTCAAAATAGCGGTCTGGAATGCCAACGGATTAACCAGTCATAACCAAGAAATTAAAATGTTTTTATCCAACCATGATATTGATATAATGTTAATTTCAGAGACGCACTTTACATCTAAGAATTACTTTAAGATACCAAAATATAAAATATACGACACACAACATCCGAGTGGTAGGGCTAGAGGCGGTACAGCCATCATAATCAAAAATAACATTAAACATTATGAATCCCTTAAACATTCCCAGACACACTTACAAGCTACAAATATAGTGATTGAAGAATCCAATGGATGTACCACAACGTTATCTGCAGTCTACTGTCCTCCAGGACATACAATCAGCCAAGACCAATATTTAAATTACTTTAACATGCTCGGTAATCGTTTCATTGCAGGTGGGGACTTTAACGCCAAGCACACACACTGGGGATCAAGACTTACTAATCCAAGAGGTCGACAGCTGTTTCGAGTGATGCAATCTAAAAATTTGGATCACTGTTCCACCGGCCAACCAACCTACTGGCCTACAGATAGAGAAAAACTGCCCGATTTGTTGGACTTCTGTGTGGTTGGAGGTATTTCGCACAATCACCTCAGAGTGGAGGCTAGCTTCGAACTTTCCTCGGACCATTCTCCAATCATTGTCACATTCTCTTCTCAAATCAATAGAATACCAAAACCTCTAACTCTTTGTAATAAGCAAACTGACTGGAAGAAGTTTAGAAGACTACTCCAATGCAAACTACCGCAAGATGTTTCTTTGAAATCGGAATTCGAGCTGGATGAAGCAGTACAACATTTAACCAAAAATATACAAGAAGCAGCCTGGGAAGCAACTCCAGAAAATCAAAACCATCAAGTTGAAAACCTTTGTCCAAAACGGATTCAAAGCAAATTACAAGAAAAAAGAAGACTTAGAAAAAAATGGCAAGAAACCCGGTCTCCCAGTGATAGAACAAATTATAATAAGGCAACTAAAAACCTTAAAAAACTTTTAAAAGATCATAAAAATCAAGAAATTCATAATTACCTGAACGGACCGACAGCAACTGAAGCAACTGACTATTCACTGTGGAAGGCAACTAGTAAGTTGAAAAGACCACAAACAGCAATTCCGCCAATAAAAACACCAACACCAGAATGGGCAAGAAGCAACAAAGAAAAGGCAAATGCATTCGCAGATCATCTGACCAACGTTTTCAAACCGTTCCAAGCAGAAGTCCCAGAAGAAGATGTCAGACTTGAAGAATTTCTGGAAGCACCACTCCAAATGGAACTACCCGTAAAAAAATTTAAGAAAAGTGAGGTTTCAACCTACATTCAGAAGCACTTAAACTTAAAGAAATCTCCCGGATTTGACCTAATAACTGCAAAAGTCCTACAAGAACTCCCAGACAACGCTATCAAGTTTATAACCATGATCTTTAATTCCATCTTGAGAATGGGATATTTTCCTGCACAATGGAAGGTGGCTCAAATTATTTTAATACCCAAACCGGGAAAACCACCAACAGAAATTACCTCGTACAGGCCCATCAGCTTGCTTCCTATTTTATCTAAAATATTTGAAAAACTGTTTTTGAGAAGACTTATGCCCGTGATCGAGGAACGGCAAGTGATTCCTGATTATCAATTCGGATTCCGACATCAGCATTCCACTATCGAGCAAGTTCACAGAATTGCTAATAAAATCAAGCAAGATTTGGAGACCAAAAGATACTGTTCAGCTGCATTTCTTGATATAACTCAAGCCTTCGACAAGGTGTGGCTTACTGGTCTATTATTCAAAATCAAATCATATCTTCCACACAACTTTTATCCGGTGTTGAAATCCTACCTACAGCATAGACACTTTTTTGTAAAATGTCAAGATGAGATATCACCACTTTTTCCAGTCCACTCTGGAGTCCCCCAGGGCAGCGTCTTGGGTCCGCTTCTATACCTAATTTACACAACTGATCTACCAACTAATCCAAGCACTTTTATTGCGACGTTTGCTGATGACACAGCAATCTTGGCCTCCCATCCTAATGCACTAACAGCGTCTAAAAACCTACAAAAGCATCTTGACAAATTAGAGAAATGGTTGAAGAAATGGCGTATTAAAGCCAATGTCCAAAAGTCGGTGCACGTAACATTCACTACAAGGAGAGACACATGTCCTACTGTTAACCTCAATGGAAATATACTACCACAAAAAGAAGAAGTTAAGTATCTTGGAGTGCATTTGGACAGAAGACTGACGTGGGGTAAACATATCTGGAACAAGAGACTCCAACTTGGTCATTCATTTAGAAAACATCAATGGTTACTGAATCGTTACTCACAATTATCTCTGGAAAATAAGGTGCTCATATATAAAATCATAATAAAGCCAATTTGGACCTATGGCATCCAGCTTTGGGGAGCAGCAAGTAACTCCAACATCGCCAAAATACAGCGATTTCAATCAAAAACCCTGAGAACTATCGTAGACGCCCCTTGGTTTGTACCAAATCATGTGATTCATCGTGATCTTCAAATGCCCACAATTGAAGAATGTATCAAGTCGTTCAGCACCAGATATCAGGATCGTGTTAGAGACCATCCCATCTCTCTCGCTGTGGATTTATTATCTTCCCATCGAATAAAGAGATTAAAGCGTCACGACCCACTGGACTTGCCTCATCGCTTTTGAAATAGTACTTATAAGACTGACATAACACTCTCTGGTGTTAAAATATAAAGGGAGCGTGCCATTGGGCAATCTCCTTCTATGTCATCCGGTTCAATATGTCATGTCTTTTACTTATTGTCTTATTAGATAGATTGTAAAATACTAGGATTTCAAAAAAAAAAAAAAAAAATTAGTTAACGTGTGTAATTTTTGTAGGTTATACAATAATATTTGTGTGATTGAACAGAGTTGTAAATTATTTGGCCAATAAATATAAAATTTTACCTTGCAAGGTTTTGATACAAATCAGCGACATACACTACGAAGGTACAAAGCACAAATTTCATCCAATAAATATTCCCCGATCGTCGTAAGTAACAGTTCATTAATCTTCTTATAATTTAGAAATAACTTATTTTGGTTAACCGCACGTTTAATTTCGCCTTCACTATTTATTTCTTATACGAGTCACTTTGATTTAAATTTGTTAAAAATTTTTAATATTTTAATTTTAGGTTATCTAACATTCCGAGAGAGACTTATAAATTGTTTCGGAAACACTTCCAGGTCCGGTTTTGGTTAAAAACAAAAGTTAGGTTACGACTGGCACGTCCTTCCTGGTCAACCACTAAAACAATACTGATCCTCATTAAAATTGGCACCTCCTTTTATACCTTTTTCAATTTTTTTAAATAATCAACTTATCCATGAAATCTCTCAAAAACTGCACCGATCTTGACGAAATTTGGCAATCTTGTCCATCTCTATCCCAAATATATGTGGAAAAATTTTGAATCCTCTAGCTTGTTCCGTCTGCCAACAATTAATAAAAATCTAAGCCGAAATTTTATATCTTTGATATTTTTGAAATTTTTTCTTAATTTTTGAATTTTCAAATACTTTTTGATCTCGAAAATTCGAGCTCTTTATTCTCTTCCTTTCGCCGTATAGTATGCTTCAGTATCATAAATATTTGCAGAATAATCTTGATTTTTCCAAATTTTCAATCTGACAGCTGCCTGTCATTTACCATAATTTGAAATATTCTATTTAAATTTGCTTTTGGTATGGCCATCTTGCCTCAATCTCTCTCTAGGACTTATTCCTCATCCATTTTATGTAATTTCCAAAGTCAGCTCGTCATATAAACCATCATGGCGTTTATCTGCCTCCATGTCAAATTTTGCATCGTCGAAGCACTAAATCGTCCCGAAAACAAGAATTCTCTACACACTAAGTTCACCTAACGTAAGTTTAACATAATGTCTTCACACATTTCTTAAAATTAAACATTTATAACAACAAATTATTTATTTTAGATCTCAAATCGTATGATACCTCAAATCGTCATAATTATGCCACGCAGGACATTGTAAGCAATACAATACCAAAAGAAAATTGAACTATCCATAGTACATCACCATTTCGCAAGATCGTGTGTTGTATTTGAGTTACATGGTAAAATTTAAACCAGCAAATCAATGATTTTAGTTAAACGTAGCCTCATGCGCATATATTTATGTTAGTATTTTGATACTTGTGTCCCTCGTCTCAATCCTAACTTGTACCCTAGCATAATAACATGACAATATATTATATATTTTATAAATAATTTGGAGCTGAAATGTAAAATTAAAAAATTATATATTAAGAAAAAGTTTAATTGTTGCTTTCCTACGACTTAATCCTTACGGCTTGTCCGCTCGGTCATTTACATGGCCGGCTTTCCTTATGCCAAGCGACAGCAAATAAAGAAAATTTAGCTACTGAATTATTTTGAAGAGGTCCCTAATGATTTCTTATCTAAAAATAAAAAATTAAGAAGTTCCTAATAAACAGCTTCCTCTCATTATACTTTTACAATTTCGAATGATAATTAAATCTAGCCACGTGTCGAGCACCCAACAGAAAATTCATTTATCCGAAACAGTGTCACATATTTCCTACTTTAAGTTTTGGAAAAACCTAAACAAATTTTTTTATTGTAAAAAACCGAAAGTTTCACTTTTTGAAATTCCAAAGGAACATCCGAGTAACTTCGTAATTTACGTTTTTTTTTATTGCAAACAACAGGTGGAGTTTTTACACTTCATTACATTTAATTTAATTTATAAACATTTAAGTAATCCTTGTCATGCAACAATACGGACACGTTTGGTAGATTTTCACGTTTTCCTATTTTCTTTTTTTTTTTAAAGCAACAATCAACTATGTTTTAGGCTCCAACACAGTAGCACATTATCTTACCTACGTGATTCTTATACGTATATCTGCTTAGTCAAACGTTTCTCGTACTTCCTATCAACATGTTACCACCATTCCGGAAAATTTTCCGGCATAAACTACATGCCGCTTCGCGTTACGCGAAGAAAATCAATTATGAGTGATTGTTAGAAAAGAATTCGAATTACGACTCCCACATATCAAACCATAAATTTTTTTTGGAAAATTTTAGAGAAAATTTGGATGCAGTTTTTGCGCGCTCTCGTGCCGCGTCGTGGAGTTCCGATTTTCCCAGGGTATTCTATATGGCTAACGCGTTTTATATTATACAGTACCAACAGAGGAATTGCTTGTACTGCGAGGGACTGTACAAAAAAGTCTGTTCAAACGGTTTTTACGTAAAACGATGTACGTACGTGCAGCGATAAATAATTTATAAGTTTTTTATGATTTAAAATTTTCCGCGTTAAGTGTGTCGATTCAACCTTTAAATTAGATTGTTGAAATGAAATTATAGAAATATTTTAGAACTTTCAAAAAGTTTAAAGATGCGTTTAGCCCACACATTTTAAGTAGTTTAACGATGAACTATAGGTAAGCAACTTTTTTTGTTTTTGGAAAATCAAAATAAATGTAGTCCGTCCGCTTTATCGGCGGACCGTCGCATTTCTATAAAAGTCAATTAAGCTTGATGGCAAATGTGGATGGACACTTTATCCATCGTACTTGTATCTTCTTTAATTATCTCGTTTCTGTTTTGATAACCATGTCCTAATATCACACAAATCTGCAACGTCTGTGAGGTTACAAAAGGAGATGAACTTAAAATTAGTTATGTGAGTGTAATTGCCCTTATCTTCCAATTTCGTTATGCAAACCCAAATTTAACAACTCAAAGGGTCCCTCCATTACCCTTTAATAGCTAATTTTCAAAAACTCCAAATTCGTAATTTATTCTCGAGCGAAAAAGTGCAATGAATAAAAATCAATCGACTTACTTATCAAAAAAATGTATTCTACAAATGTCAATAACGAAAAGCAAATTAATCGTACACACGATGATTAATGAACACACATTTCTCATCAGTTTATTGGTAATACTTTTAAATTAACCTCGCGGGATTCAATTTTTACGAAATTTCCAAACTTGAATTTGTTCAAAAATTTATCCTTTGAAAAAAAATATTTGTTTGTGAATGGGTATAATAATAGTGTACATATTTTGCTTATTTCAATGCGGATTGTTTAGAAAATTATTCGCATGGAAATTTATATTATGTTGTGTATAAATAGCTTGAAGAAAATTTTATGCGGGAATGTTCAAAATTCATACAGAAAATTTTAGCAAGTGTTTCGTGTCAATGAAAGGGTCACGACAACCATCAAATATTTATACTCATTACCCGAGCATAAAAATAAAGATCAAAGAAAATTCAGTAGTGGATCCCTAAGAGCGAAATAAAAAATTTAAAAACGAATTTCGGTTTTTAATTTTTTTAATAAAGAACACTGGCAAAACATTTAAAAACTTCAACCCTTTTCATTTTCTCTAAAATTTTGTTTCCAGAAGTTCTAAAACTTTAATAATTGCCAAAATTGCGACTTGGCTTACTGCGATGTGTTTTCATCCGAAAAATATACATAATATCCATTCATAATTTATGTAAAATGTGGCGTGAATGAATTTCATTTTCTATTAGTACAATCGAGTTAAAAAGAGCTTTTGCTCGTGATTGGGTCGAATTTCACTATTCTTTGAAAACCGCGATTTAATGGATTAGAATTTGTAGTACAATCAGAACTTTACGTAAATTGTTGATCAGCTTTTTTGAATAACACTTCGATTTAGTGTAAAAAAGCTGCTTCAACTCTATTCTAGGCTTCTATTCGGAGCTTTAACGAAAAGGAATAAATCTAAAAGAAATTAAAAAAGGTTTTACTTAAAACAAACAATAGTATATTGTTTAATTAGGACAACCAAGTTTTAATGATTTTGAAATTCTTGCTTCCTCATTGGTTCAATTTTGTTTTTATTTTTTCTTCGATTTTATTATTCTTAATTAACATTTTTTTGTTCCTCCATGCTTTATTGTATTTCTTTTATTTACTTTCTTCTTTCTTTTCATTACTTTTACCCTCTGATGTCTGAACTAACTAGTTTTTTTAAATTTTGGAAACTTTAAATAATTGATTATCCTAGAGGGTGCACATCCTAGAGGGTGCAATCTTGATTATTTTTTTGGTTTTAGTAGGAAAACTAAATATTTACGGTCTTTGTTTTACAGAGACCATTATCATTTTGAAATCCTTTATCCTTACCCAGCTTAGACCACCCACACATTGTGATTAATCCTAAATATCCTAATAAATAGGATGACTACAATTCCTAGGTTGCTTACGGCTACCCTTCTGAATTTCGATTTTTAAATTGGGTTTTAGCTTCCAGCTTTAATGTTTTGCTGAAACATCTCATATTTGTGCATACTCCCTCCAAGAGCCCCCTGTGCGTATTGCTGAGACATGTAGGTGACAGATATTTTTGTGATTAAAGAGACAAAGGTTCTATTTAGCAAAACAATCACATAACATGCACATAAGCTTTCGGGTTTTGTCTGAAACCGAGGTCTGGAATACTCCCCAGCATACTAATTATGTTTAAAGGAACAGTTTTCTTCATTGTAGATAACTGTCTAGTTTAAGCATTGACTGTTAGAAAAAATAGTCCAAATAAGGTGAAAAATCCAAAACTGCTATCTGGGGGAAAGTAATCAATTGCTCCCCCCAGACTCCCCAGTAGGTACTGAAGAGACCTATGAGTAACATATATTTGTCGTCGTGATAGAGGGAAAGGCTCCTATTTAACAAAATCAATCGAATAACATACACACAAACCTTTGGTTCTAAAATCGGTGGTGAAAAGCGGGGAACCCCAAAAATTGTATTAAAAAAATGACAAAAAATTTTTTATAAAATAATAATTCTGTTATTTTCAAGAAGTAGCATCAGAGTTGTCTGATATAAGTTCTTTTCCAATGTAAATTAGAAAGTAAAAAAGCAATTGGTCAGGAGGGCAAACGGCCTCTGGCCCCTGTGACGCTACGCCACTAACAATAAACTAAAGAAGTATACTTCTGTATTTTATAATATTGAAATATAAATATTCAAAATTATTTTGAAACAACCACGGGCAAGCGGAAAGAGCCAATTTGGTTTTGCTAAACCGGTGGAACCTCAATAGTTACGCTACTGACTTAAATCACAGAATAAACAGCAGGAAAAGCTTGCCAATTTATTGTTTATAAAATAAAAAAATGAAATAAATGTAGAATAACATTAATATAACACAATTTAGTTTTACCTTAATTAACTTCGCAATTGTATCGTATGGCGGGGGGGGGGGGGGGCAAGGCTTAGTTTTTAATTCTTTAAAATACTATCGATTTAGAATAAATCCGTATTAATTGAATTGCAAAATTTCATTTATATGCGAAACTGACGTGTGAATTCTAGAATAGAGCTGGAATTCTGTACTGTAGGTTATAACTTTCATTAATGGACGTGGTTCTCATTCCAGGTTGAACTGTAAAATATCGGACTTGAAAAGTTTTTTTATAATTAAATAAATTTATAATTTAGTTTACAATATTTTATCAATCAAATTTAATCGTTTTTCGGTGACAAATCGACTTCTATCAGCTGGTGCAGCAAAAATATTTAAAAATTCTTAACAATTCTTGAGAATCTTGGAGATTTTAATTAAAATGTTCAAACTGCTTTTGAACCAAAATCGATCTTACAATTTTTCAAGTTGTGCTGACATATGCTAATTTCCACTTGTTAAAAATATATTTTGAGTTCTAATTCTCTTAAAGCAACTTATTAACTGATTTCCATAAAAATTTAATGTTCAGCAGCTTCGAGCAAAAACCATTGCTCGGAGCTTTGTTTAAGAAAAAAGAAAGCAGCGTCGTCCATATACTTTTCAAATAACCAAAAAGCGTATTTTTATCATTTCGAAATCGCAGTTCGTAGAGCTTGAAAAGATGTGATTAGGGTAGTTTTTTTAGAGTGATGCAAGAATAACAATCAGGGAAAGCAAAACACAAAGCGCGGTGCTAGGGCCCGGAGGCAAATACCATCCGGACTATGATTATCAAGATTTCAGAGAATAAATTATTACTAAATGCAGGAAAATTAAAAAAGCTATCAATGTGACATCTACTAGAATTATATTGTCTTAAGAGTAAAAATTACGGGAAGGCTCACAGAGAATTGTCAAAATTTTTTATAAGGTAGGATACAACAAATCGCCTTTGGCACCGCAACCTACACAGTCAAGGTTAATCCACACAGCCTAAAATATTATTTGAACTGTAATATTTAGTAAATAATTAAAAGAGTTTATTTCTGGATGAATATAAATACCTAATTTATGTCAAATTAAAAGTTCAAATTAAATATTAGTTTTGAATAAGTAATATTCATGAAACATTAAAGTTTACATAAAATTACATTATACATTGGGTTTGATAACATTTTATAAACTATAAAACGTTACAGCATAAATTGTAATTATATAATATTTTTATTAACTTTACAGAGCTCGAGGTTTAAATTTTAATTTGTTTAGATATGCTTACTTTATCGTAGTTAAGTTCAACTAAAATCAGATTATAAAATCTAAATTTGTTTATAAATCCAAAATTAGATATTTTTTGATGAAACAAAAGGATTAGGTTAGAGGATCGCAAAAGAAAACAAATACAAGTTATTCTATCGTAACTCTTACGTTTCTGTCGGCGTCTATGTGCCAGATGAAGTGCTACGAAATATTTACTTATTTGCAATAAGCAGATTTGACCAAATTGTTATTATTTTTGGTTTTATTAACATTTATAATTGATTAGATAAATGATTTATTCGTAAATACAAAATTTAATCTTTATTCTATCTTAGTAGGAGTCTCATGCACATTTATTTCACCGACTGAGCTAAGCAACTGAAAAGTATAGTATTTTTTTAAATTTCCTCTTTAAATTATTGAAGGAGGAAAATTGCATTTCAATATTTAATAAAAGTATTATATAACTACAACTGAGGGCTGACAAAACATATTCAAATACTCTTTAATAAATACAATAACATTTTTTTATTGTACTTTTTTCCATAAGGGCAACTTTAATCTTTCCCTAACCCGCGCTTTTATGCCTTTATTGTCTCTTTTTAAACGTTGAAGTTTAACATCCCAAGGGAACGAAGTAATCTCAGATAGATACGGTACAACACGTTGTATGACATAGGGATGAGAGAAGGTTAAAATTGTCAAAAGTATGTTAGTAATTTTTAAATGGCTTTCACATGATCTGAACTTCAAAGATACAGAGAGAAATTCATAGCAGCCAGCATTTAAAAATTATGAAAAGATTTTTAAAATTAAATATAATTTAAGGAGAAAGCAAAGGAATACCTTGCAATTATATATCGAGGATGATTTATAGTATTATCAAAAACTGACTGACCTATATAATGCACAAATCCTAAACCGGATAGGAGACTATTCAAGATATTCATCAGCATGTAAAATTTTCCCGAACAAATGCATACCCAGATAAGTGCACTTTAGCAACGACTTTTGAAAACGATAAAATGCCAAATGAAACAAACTTGGTAATAAAATACTTTTGAAAAGGAAGTAATATTCGTCAAGCTGCTGTGGTTTTATTTTAGCAAAAATTCATTTGGGGTATTATGTTGTATTGAAGGGTTAATTTTTTTAATTCAATTAAGCGAAGATATTAATCCCATTACAGTTTACAAATTTTATTTTATATTTTGTAAACGAAGTGTTAATTTTAGTCCAAAGCACAGCTTACAATGAAAACTCGTCCTGCATTCAAAGTCTTTTGAATTTTTAATAAAAAATAAAAAGTTACTAAATAAATAAAAATCGTTACTTATTCTTAGTTTCCTTTCTGCAGCCTTACGAATTTCATAAATAATAAAATAATTTTTAATGCAGAAGAGTCTCAATTTCTAGCAAACCTGTAATTTTTTAAGCTCAAATTGCTTAAATGTAACTTATCGCTGTTGGCGACAATTTGATTAATTAATTTTCTTTGAAAAACAACTTTAATAAAGCGTTTATTTGAATAAATAAAGAGCTTCATTTAATCGGTTTTCATGTTTTTAATTTTCTAGATTGTAGAACAACAAAAACTTCGCCAACACGTCAAAGGTTTTTATTTTTGCAAATAAACTCGGAAATTTCCCTTTGGCGTTTTTCATTTCAACCACTTTCTGAATCCAATAATTAGAAAAAAAAAATGTGAAGCTTTTCTTTTTATCGGGAGGAAATTCGGATAATAAAATTGTAGACTTTGCGCGACATTGTTGTTTTCACTATATTATTTGAATTTTATGTAGTAAAAGAAAAAGTTGGCAGGAAACTCGATAAAACTCAATAAAAAGTATAACTTTATTCCGAGTTAACAAACATAAGTTCGTAAAAATAACCTCGGTTTGAAAGTAACCACGATCACGGCAATGGTTTGCTGTAACAGCTGGCCGAATGTAGAGCGGAGATTCTTGGTCGGAATTTTCCCATTATACGCTCAACAAAATTAGTGCTACCTGCTTTTCCGGAATCTATCGTGTTTTGTCACAAAAGTTGTTTCTACAAGTTGAAAACCCAGTGGTCTTATTTTCCTAGTTAAAATGGTTGTTACTCACGCGTAAGTCGAGAAGTTTTGGGTGGAAATTCTGCAAACTTGTGCACGAAACGAAATTAAGTGTTTCTAAGCTACTGAACTGATTTACTGAAATTTCGAAAGTTCCTCTTACACGTTTTTTCTTTTTTTTAATATTACCGGTTCGTTTCGATATTGGCAGGCTTTGGATTTGTACTTTTTTCATAAATCTATTTAAGTTGTATTTTGCTTTTAGCCATTTCATTATACATTTTTTATTTCCTGTCAAGTATTTGATTTTGAATATTTTTTTTCGGTAGCTGGTCCCCCGCTTACCGCAAAATTAGATTCCGATCTGACACAACTCAGGTTCTTTTTATAAAGATATCTCCAAACTTCTGCGTAAACCTAGCACATTGGAGAAGTCAAGAAAATATTGAGAATAAAACTTGTGAATTTTTCCAAATAAGTGTCCCGCAGAGATACGAACAATTTCATGTAGAAATTTTAGCAGAAATTTAGGTCATCATTGTCACTAGAGTTTTAAGAAATAAAATTTAAAAAGTCAACTTTTGTCAAATGAATTTTCCAAAGCTTTTCCGAGCTCTTACAACCTGTGCTATCGAAATTTCAATTATACGTAAAGTGAAAACAATTTTATTGTACTTGATAAACTGACACTTATGTGTCTGAGAAACTACTACGTACTACCTGAATTATCCATTATGCTCCAAAGATTGACATACATCCTGAATTTTTAAAATTGTGGGCTAACAATAAAGATGTATGGCTGAATAATTTGTAAAATAAGTGCTGGACTGCTGCATTCAAAATCAATATCGATTTTATCAAAGCATTGTATTATATTTTTGTAAATTATTATAATTTCTAGACAAAGCTGGAATGCGAAATAAAGGAAATGTAATAATCTTCAACGAAGTTTTTCTGTTAAACGTTAGAAATATACAATTTTCCGAGTTAAAAATACTATAAGCAAAATATAACTAATAAAACTGCATTCTCTTTGCATAAATGCAATCTTTAATGTTATGAAAATTGAAAAATGAAAGATTATAATTAATAAACTGAAAAAGCTGGTTGTCACATTCTTGAATAATATTTTAAGAAAATTATTAAAATTAGTTAAAGAAAATCTGAATTTTTTAAATAAATAAATCTGAAACGAAGCAAAAATATTTAGCAGAACTTTAAAATAGTAACCGCTACAAGTAATTTTTATGATCAGTGCAGAAAGTAAGCCATTATTGAACGCGCGTGATACTGGTAAATACTTTCCGCACTAGTGCGCGAAAGTGCTTTATCTGATTACAAATTTATGCAATAGTGAAATTTCATTTCTGACCTCTATTCAGGTATTTGTTAGCCCAAAACTTTAATTAAATAAAATTTTGTTGTTGAAAAGTGTTTTATATGATTACCTAAGAGGTTACATTGTGTTTCACGTAGGGGTAAGTTAGGTATAGAATTGGACTGAAAGTTTTAAATTCACTTTGAAAGAGTGTAACATAATAAAAAAATTCTAAATATTTAAAGACTCTCAAACATCCTGTTTGCTATGTCAAACAGTTTCAAAAATGAAGAAGAACTCTTATTCTATATTTTCGTATATTAAATTCGTGTGGGATGTTAAAACTGATCAAACATTGTTTACTATTTTCCATGTTGGAAAATTCCGCAAATTTTCATACTACAATTTTAACCCTTAACAACTGTATAATGCAAATTTTGGGTTCACAAGGAGAATGTTTTTCAAAATAGCAAACTTTATGCATAATTATAAATTTTAGTGAGCTAACAAATTGGTTTTACTGTCGTTGGAGAAAATCAGATAACCCACTTAAAAAAATTGTTAAAGTTGTATGCCTATAAAGAGAAAAAACTCCCTTGTGTGCAGTAAAACTAACAAAAAATGAACAAGTCAATAAAATATTTAAACTAAACGAACTATTTTGCACCACAACGTCCGTTCGAACGGAGAAGGAAAACACGTAATGCATTGGAAGTTGGGGAAAATGGACCCAGTAAAATTATTACTATTGGTTAACGTAATTTTTATCAAACCGAATGGGTTTAGAAAATAAATTTTAAAATGCAACAATTTAAAAGTTACGGCGGTAAACGTGGGTAAGCAGGCGCATTCGGATGAAGTAATTAAATTATTAATTATCTGCAACTTGAACCTTGTAAACAAGAATAAAATTAAAATGTTACACTGCATCAAACGTTTTATTAGCAGAACCCGCTGAAGAAACGTCCCCTTAATTTATTTTGTAAACCAAGAGCTTAATTATACGTCGCCACTAAATGTAATTGTTTTACCTTCGTGCTAACTTTTGATAATTATACGTAACCTACAAATTTGAGTGCGAACATTCTAAACAGTACAGCATAATAATTACCGGTCTACTGAGCCCTTTGAGTATATGTATTCTAATCAAGTATAATACAAACCGTTAATAAATTCACAACAATTTAATTTAATCATCTAGTTTTAATATTTCAATGTTAATGTGACCTTTCCGAAAGTTTTAATCCGACGGATAAATTATGCAAACAGGATAATGGGAAAAACTGCATGGCAAATTAAATCGAGCGCGTTTAATTTTAAATGTGATTGGTTGTTACCTTGTTATCGTGTACTCTATCCAAGGTGATGACAACCTAACTTTTTCAAGCCAAATACAAAATTGATGACCCAAAAATGAGAGTCTCAGCAATCAATAATTTAATATTACTTAAAAATATCAATTTTTCCTAAATTACGAAGTAATGTAGAACCGTCGTTGAAAATTAAAAAGTTAATTGAATTTATATTTAATTAAAATTTAATTAAAATATATTTAATAAATACATTAATATTGTACAATGGAAGCGATTAAACACCGTTTAGGGCTGGACTCAAACCTACCCCTTTTTGCATTTCAACGTTCTTTGCTACGACTTAATGCTTACGGTTGGCTTCCGCTGCATTTGACTCACTTCAAGTTCAATTGTAGCATGAAGAATTTAATACCAGAAAATTATAATAATAATTTCAAGTTTAACTCCGACTAACTTAAATGTAGACAATTATCCAGTCTGCCTAGAGGAGTTACAGCTAAGAGACACCTCGACATTATCACATGGAAAATAAATATGAAAAACTTTTAAGCTTCATACCGGACGCCTTAAGCTCAGCTAATCTTTATTTTTTAACATGTGGATTTTGACTTTGTGTAAAATTTAAATGAACAGCTGCAGATGATGATATCAAAATTATTATTAAAACATTTAATTGAAATTCATATTTAAAATAAAAAAATTATTTAATTTAATAAATTTTTTTAATTTCGTATTGCTTTGAAAAATTTAAAAAAGTTATTCTGTCATGTAGTGTTCAAAAGGATTTGACGCGAAATTAAAAAAAAATTAATCTGTCGACATTAATTTGTTAATGCGAATAATAATAATTATTATATCAAAAAGATTATTTTGAAATTACAGACACTTGGGCGTAATATAAACATCACTTGTTTACTTGTAGTAAATAATTGTGTTAATTTACAATTAGAATATTGTAATATCAATAACAATAATTGTTATTAATATATCAACTCATAATAATATATAGTAAAGTAATTTGTACACAAGGTAAAATAGAAAATTAACAATATAGGTAGACACATTAATTAGTTAATAGTCTATTATATAACAAGGCCGTAAGGTAGGTTCTAATTGTGAGTTTGTTATTAACTACGGCTAGATGCATAAATCTACATTAGTAGCTCTCGACCTCGACTCCGGAACTCGACTTCTTCGAAAATATACTCTGCATCCTTACAAAATATTAAGTCAACAGCATTTAGATGAAAATAATTTCTAAATTTGTGTGTGTTTTTTCAAGTAATAAATTATCAAGTTTAGCATGTCAATAAAGGGAAAGAGTATTCTGGAGGGTATTCCATACCCCCCAGACACCCCGGATTGGTATCGGCTCGTTTTCATTGCATACTGTTTGATATTTACCAGTACTGAAGTTAAAAACTGAAGGAATCCTGCAATTTGTTATATCTGGATCCCGATTAGAGTTACATATCTTGTTTCAAGTAATAGAATTACTCTGATTGGTAGATTTTTATTACCAACCTAAACACCTAGTTATTAAAATAATTTAATATTCACCCCAATTAAATATTAATAAACATAGCAATATGTTATATTGTGTTAAAGTGCTAACTGATAAAGAAAATTTCTATTATTGAATGGCATTAAAAACCATATTAGTGCAAAAAGTGGAGTTAGCAGTTTAACACTCTTAACCGGCGATATATTAGATTATAATTATATTAAATAATTATACGTAACAGCCCTCTCGAGGTTTATTCTGTAATAGATGAATTCTCATTTACGTTTGAATGCAAAAATTATAAACAATTAGACACTCGAACTTAGACCCAAACATCCTAGCACGCTGCTGCTCCTGCTACAGCGTGTCATTTTTTGGTGGACAGAGAATTTAGCAGCAACTTTCTTAACTTTTAAAGTTAATTATAAAAATAATAAAAAAATATAATATAATATTTAGAATAGTCATAGATTGCCGAAAATTGACCGATAAGACAGTAGAAGACAAATATCCACTACCCCAAATAGAAGAAATATTAGACAACCTTAGCAGATGCATGTACTTCACAACACTAGATCTAGCCCAAGAATTCTACCAGATAGAAATGGATTCCGAATCCATAGAAAAAACAAAAAACTATGAATACCGTAGAATGCCTTTCGGATTAAAGAACGCTTCTGCATCATTTCAGAGAATAATGGATCAAGTATTACCAGATTTCCTTTACAATTACTGCTTTGTTTACATGGATCAAGTAGTCATTTTTTCCAAATCTTCAATAACAAACCGTTAGCTTACTATTCCAGAAATCTAAACTCAGTAGAGACAAACTACACTACTATTGAGAAAAAATTACTTGCAATAATTGATAACACGAAGCATTTTAGACCTTACTTATACGGACGAAGACTGACCACAACCTCTTGGTTTGGCTCCATAAAATTAAAGAACCTAACATCAGGTTGATTAGATGGAAACTAAAGTAGAAGAGTTCGATTTCGACATCGTCTATCGAAAAGGTAAAGAAAACGTTGTTACCGATGCTTTATCTCATGTCGAACTACATAAAAACAGTTTAGAAAATCGATTATACTAAGATTTATTACAAAAATTTTAGATGATGATGATGATGTACAAAACATTAACTAAAATAATATAGAAACGATATTCAATAATCAAAAGAAAATCAAAATATAAGATTGTTCGACGTTACCACTTTTGCCGAGCATATCACAACTCGTTATTAACAAGATCATACTCGATATGTCAAAATTCATATTAATGATCGTAAAAACACAATAGTAATGATATTAAGGATTCCAATCCTAAATCCAACCGTATACACATTAGCAAAAATCTATCCAATTCCAAACCTACATTCTCAAGTTCTCATTGCATACTGTATGATATTTACCAGTACTAAAGTTAAAAACTGAAGGAATCCTGCAATTTGTTATATCTGGATCACGATTAGAGTTACATATCGTGTTTCAAGTAATAGAATTACTCTGATTGGCAGATTTTTATTACCAACCTAAACACCTAGTTATTAAAATAATTTAATATTCACCCCAATTAAATATTAATAAACACAGCAATATGTTATATTGTGTTAAAGTGCTAACTGATAAAGAAAATTTCTATTATTGAATGGCATTAAAAACCATATTAGTGCAAAAAGTGGAGTTAGCAGTTTAACAGTCTTAACCGGCGATATATTAGATTATAATTATATTAAATAATTATACGTAACAGCCCTCTTGAGGTTTATTCTGTAATAGATGAATTCTCATTTACGTTTGAATGCAAAAATTATAAACAATTAGACACTCGAACTTAGACCCAAACATCCTAGCACGCTGCTGCTCCTGCTACAGCGTGTCATTTTTTGGTGGACTTTCAAAGTTAATTATAAAAATAATAAAAAAATATAATATAATATTTATATAATTTATATAATAAATATATAAATTAGAATTATCAAAATTGTAAACCGGGGGGTCTGGGGGGTGTGGAACACCCTCCAGTACATATCGCAGGGTTTCCACTCTTTTAGAATACTTGGAGAAGATAGAGAATTTATAATTCTACAAATTTCGCCAGGAAAAACCGGGGGAAATTTGAAGTTTTAAGCAAAAGTGAAGTAAATTTGCTTATAGAGAACATTCAAAAATGTAAACCGGGGGGTCTGCTGGTGAGCACCTTCCAGTACATATAATAAAATTCCCACTCTTCTAGAATACCCACAGAAGACAGAATAATTATACAAATTTCGTCAGAAACAGCTGGGAAATTTTTTGTTTTTGAGCAAAAGTGAGGGACATTAAAACGTCCAGCTAAAAAAATTTAGAATTTGAGAAACTTATTTATTTTTATATTATAAAAAAAATATTTAATTGCCCGACCGACTGCTCATCAAGGTTAGCAGCAACTTTTTGCGTTACTTTGAAAATATAGAGACACGGGGAATCCCCGGTAGCGGGAAACAAAATTAAATGTTTAAATATTTTACCGCTAAAAAGGAGATCCACCGTCTAGCTGCCCATCAACTATTTAGTTACAGGCTCTTTCGGCGTAGTCGCAAAAGTCGTCACGTCTAACCGTTCTTGCTCGGAAACGTTTCATCCCGTAAATTTTTAATTAATATGACGAATTTTAGTTACTCGCTTGGATTACTTAAGCCATTATTGAGAGGATCTTGAATTAGGGGTATTCGTGAATGCTGTTTACAAACTAATTTTTGAAAACTGTTAAAAACGAGTACACCGAGACGTCACGGTGACGTCATTTGTCCAGGCACGGATTTCCAAAGAAAACTTTTAAGTGTTTTATTGTTGATGTTAAGCAACCGTGGAGTCTAAATGCATAAACCTTTCTCTCAGAGAAAGAGACTGATAGCTCTGCAGTGGACCGAAAAGGCTAAAGAGAAGAACAGCCGCCAGACAGGTTTGTACTTTAAAAAGTATACAGACGTAGAACTAAAGAAAAGAAGTGATAAATAATAAAAAATAATAAAATAAAATAAAATTTTTAAATAATAAAAATTGTTGAGATTTAGGTCTTTATTATATCAATTTAATTGACCGACGTTTCGAGTCCTTTATTATTGACCCATTTTCAAGGACGAAAATGACAAATTATTTGACAAAATAATCTTGCAATAATAAAAATTGTTGAGATTTAGGTCTTTATTATATCAATTTAATTGACCGACGTTTCGAGTCCTTTATTATTGACCCATTTTCAAGGACGAAAATGACAAATTATTTGACAAAATAATCTTGCAATAATAAAAATTGTTGAGATTTAGGTCTTTATTATATCAATTTAATTGACCGACGTTTCGAGTCCTTTATGATTGACCCATTTTCAGTGATGAAAATGACAAATTATTTGACAAAATAATTTTTAAATAATAAAAATTGTTGAGATTTAGGTCTTAATTATATCAATTTAATTGACCGACGTTTCGAGTCCTTTATTATTGACCCATTTTCAGGGATGAAAATGACAAATTATATGACAAAATAATTTATAAATAATAAAAATTGTTGAGATTTAGGTCTTTATTATATCAATTTAATTGACCGACGTTTCGAGTCCTTTATTATTGACCCATTTTCAAGGATGAAAATGACAAATTATATGACAAAATAATTTTTAAATAATAAAAATTGTTGAGATTTAGGTCTTTATTATATCAATTTAATTGACCGACGTTTCGAGTCCTTTATTATTGACCCATTTTCAGGGATGAAAATGACAAATTATTTGAAAAAATAATTTTTAAATAATAAAAATTGTTGAGATTTAGGTCTTTATTATATCAATTTAATTGACCGACGTTTCGAGTCCTTTATTATTGACCCATTTTCAAGGATGAAAATGACAAATTATATGACAAAATAATTTTTAAATAATAAAAATTGTTGAGATTTAGGTCTTTATTATATCAATTTAATTGACCGACGTTTCGAGTCCTTTATTATTGACCCATTTTCAAGGATGAAAATGACAAATTATTTGACAAAATAATTTTCAATGATGAAAATGACAAATTATTTGACAAAATAATTTTTAAATAATAAAAATTGTTGAGATTTAGGTCTTTATTATATCAATTTAATTGACCGACGTTTCGAGTCCTTTATTATTGACCCATTTTCAGGGATGAAAATGACAAATTATATGACAAAATAATTTTTAAATAATAAAAATTGTTGAGATTTAGGTCTTTATTATATCAATTTAATTGACCGACGTTTCGAGTCCTTTATTATTGAACCATTTTCAAGGATGAAATCTCAACAATTTTTATTATTTAAATAAAGAAAAGAAAATTTTGTTCGGAGCGGGTGGGGGAGTGTAATTTTCTATCTTTTATTCTATCTTCCAAAATATTCGTTATTCGATTTCAAAATTTTGAAATTGATCAAAATAAAGCATTTCGATCGTAAGTCACCCTTTTACATCCGCACCTGGGTTCAGTAGTTATATTCAAAGTTTTTTTTTGTAAATAATTGTTTTCTGTTAGTTAATTTATATTATTTATTTAAATTATTGAACCGCATGTTATTTATTTAAACTTTAATGTAACAAGTTAGTTAAACATTAATAAAATCAATTTTATTTTTGAGCTTTAAAGCTTGAAATAAATCGCTAAATAAATAATAATTCTGACGATAGAAATAACCTTCGCTGAAAGCTTAAAAATAAAATTGATTCTATTCATGTTTAATTTACTTGTATATTGAAGTTTAAATTTTATTAATTTTCACAAGTTGAAAATTAAAATCTTTAAATAATAAATAAAAAAGAGAAATCTATTGGAAGCAGTAGCGCCCGAAACAAAAGCCAAAAACCACGCGTAGTTGGTATAGAAAGTTTTGTTTATACACCAAAATTTTGCATTTTTTTGATGTATTATTGTGTGAATTAGCATTTCATCGCTGTTTTACGATAAAATAATGCAATCTGGTGAGGGGTAGAGTGCGTTCCTTACATTGTAAACTTTCGAATTTGACAACCCCACCCTTCAGTTTTCAAAAACTTTATTTTGTTGGCTGCAGGGATTTGAAAAGACGGGGTACTATTTGTATTATTGCACATTCTTTTTTTGTGGTATTTAAAATACTTTTCTTGTCAATAAAATATTGAATAAAATTATGTTTTCTCATTTGTTAAATATGATATGGAGTATGGATATCAATAAATTGTGTTATTGTGTATAAATACATGAATAAATATTGAAGCAGTTTTTCAAATTATACAACAGCAATAATAATTTTTATTGTTTTTTTTACAATTATTTATGAATGTTTGAATGGTATTTTTAATTCCTTAAATATAAAACATAAATAGGCAAATTAAAAAATGCTAAACCTTCCACGTTTTTATTTTATTTATAAATGAAATAAAAAACTGATAACTTGATAGCAAAGCTTTAATTGACGAGTATCATTTAGTTCATAATCCTGAAAAAAATTCACTCATTTATACTATATTAAATCGAAATCAATTAATCCGATTATCATTCATCATGCAGGCTAATTTGGGAAAAGCTAGTTTAATGTAAACGACAAGTTGGGAAGGTGAAAGTTTTTTTTTAACTTTTAAAGTAAATAGTAACACAGAGTGAGGCAATATAACATCCATATTGGCAGCCTTCTAAAGAATTCTTTTTTACGTTGATAAATAGCTAATGCAAAAGTAAATTAAAAGTTAATATAAAGACTGGGTTTTTTCTGCAAGTAAAATTGAACTGTATTGTTGCAAGAAATATTTAAATTTAATCAAATATAGAAATAAAATTCTCTTGAGGTTTTCTGAATAAAGTTTTTAAATTGAAACGCGGTAGCGATAATGCAATATCGCAGCATTTCGTGGTTGTTACCAATCGTCAAACAAATATAAAACAAAAAAAAATAAACAAAAAATAAATACAACAATATTTTTTTAGGAGTTAATTAATGCATTTATTCAAATTCGGGGTAATTTACATAATTGGGTTAGTTTCTAATTGAGTGATCTTTACCCAATTTATCAAGCAGCAATTGATCGTTAAAGTAATTCCAAAGTAACTGAAACTTTCCAGTTTTAGTAAGATTGTATTAACCAAATATTAATGTAAAATGCACTCTCGTGAGACGCTATTCTCCGTGATGCGATAGGGTGTATTCCACAGTTCCGTTCAGGCTTTGCAACGTACCAGATAATTTCCTGAAATTTAATGCCTACAACATAACTACCAGTTTAGTTATTGAGCGATTAAATGTATGCTATTACAGTAACTCGCTGATGTTCATCATCAATTATCAAGAAGTTTCTACATTTCAGTAATGGAAAATTACTTTTGGAAAATTTTATTTTGTATTAAAAATCCAGCCATCACTTCAGAACAAAACCAGGATACACCGACTGGTTTAGCAACAGAGATATTCTATGAAATTTATACGAAAACATTATTTATACTATACGAAAAGTTACCCGAAAGCTTTTACAGGAATAAACATTCATAAAATCATTTTAATTTGATTTCAGTTTCATCGCATTTTAATTTAAAAATATTAAATCTCAATAATGGGGTTTCGTCAACAAAAGTTAGTAACAGAAAATGTATGTACATTTCATTTTTTTTTAAATTCTTAATTTGATTCCCACAAATTTCTATTTAGTTATTTTATTTGCCGAACAAAACCACCAATTACATTTTTGAAACATTTACAATTTATTTGATGCTTTTTCTGTGCTTAATTACACAGGCCATAAATTACGTTACGTATTTTAGTTGCTTTAATGCGATATAAACTTTTTTATGCTGGTCTGTTTTGGAAAATTAGTTAATTAGTCAAATTTCCACCATACCACAGTGTTAACAAACCTTTATGCGAATTTATCTCGAGTAGATATTTTGTTAAATTAGCAATACACACGCTGTTAAGACGTTAATGTCAAGAACGTCTGAAAATTTTGTTTTAGAGAACTTTCCCGCTATAACTAAACGAGTTCCGCACCATCCAACAAATTCTTCACTCAAATGCCTAGAAGCTTTAAATTTTTACTCGGGAAAATATTCAACTTGTAACGAAACGAACACATCTTCATCAGTGATAATAGAGGAAGCTTAATTAGGAAGCTTTACATAACTTTTTATCTTTTAAATATTTACTTTAATTTTTCAGTGGTTCTCAAAATGTTCTCAAGGTTTAAGATATCCCCTATTTTCCTGACGTTATAAGAGGCAGGCAGGCAGGCTGGCAGGGAAAGTGTAATATGTCAAAATGTTATTTAATATTTTGATGGATAACTCGATATTTGTAAGAAAGATGTCTACAACGACTATAAATAACGCATATGATGGATGAATATGCCCCAGACGATATGTTAATAAGCGATACTTCTTTTCATGAAGCGAAAATTTGTTATTTTTTAATCACGAAAGTAAATTTTACTTTTATTATTTTTCCGGTCTGTATGAATTAGAAAAACAAGAAAAGACTGATCGTTTGTAACAGTTTTCCAGCCAAATTATTATTTTAAAGAAATTCGATTATTTAAAATGTGCTATTGAAAAAGCAACCCTTAGAGCGTTAGACCAATTACTGGTGCCTATAAAGCGCCGCGAACCTGAAAGTTACAAAATTCTTTAACGGAAATAAAAACACCAGAGACAAGAAAAATTATTTTTTCATCAAATGGAAACAGGTGGTGCAAGGTTTATTAATATTACTGTAAAATGCAACCTGGAAAATTAAAAAGAAAAGCAATCAACTTTTAGATTAAAAGCCTCTATTTTCAGCACAAGAGTGCCAAATTACAACACAACTGCGCATCGGAATTAGATTTCAGAAAACTAATGATTACTATAGAAATTTTCCAGAAAGAAAACTAGCTGATACTCCAAAATTGGCACTTCAAAATAAATCGATGACGATGACGTAAAATAAATATTCTTTTATTTTTAAAAGTTTACAACATTCACGACATTACAGGATCTTTCTGAAGCTGGCAGCAGCTTTTTGGAATAAAAAAAGTCTTTTCGGTAATGCTTAGTTAGACGTTTGCAGTAAGTTATTGATCAATAACATCATATTCAACTTCTAAATAGTCTATTGCGTATTAAGGGTAGAAAGTGATTTCTTTATTCAGTGGCGTAACAAGCAAGTGACGGACCCATGTGCGAAGTTGTTAACGGGGGCCCTGCTTTCATAAATAACAAAATAAAAATTTGTATACAGGTTTCGAAATTACGACGCTACCCCCCCCCCCTATTTAATTTTATTAAAAATTTATTAAATTTCCTAAAATATCCTAGAATTTTCTATTTCCTAATTGTAAATTTAGTGACATTTTCATGGATTTTCTAAAATTTTCTGGGATTTCTTAGTATTTCCCGCTCTCTTTTTACCAATACCTAAGTGGAAAAATGATGGAGAAATTGTGATATGCAAAACTAAAGGGAAATTTGAGGAAATCGAGAATATTATAGTGTATCTTATTTTTAATGTTTCCATTTTCTAAGATTTTATTGGCTTTAAAATTTTCTAGATTTTCTTGAAATTTCTGTCGATTTCTTGAGATTTTCTATATTTCTACAAATTTTCTAAGAATCTGTTCTTTGAGAAGTCATGGAATTTTCCAGAATTTCTTCAGATTTCCATTCACCAGTTCACACAATTTTTCCGGCGATTTCCCCTTAGTTTAGTACTAACTGGAAAACTGAAGGGAATATCGTATATACAAAATGAAAAGAAATCCAAACAAATTTTACGGAAATTCTATGAAATCTTAGTAAAACATAGAAAAATCTATGGTAAAATACCATAGATTAATTTTTTTATTTCCTATTTTAATTTTCTAAGACTGCCTGGCCAAGGCAGATACAACAGGATATCAATCCCCACCCATAAGCCTTAAAAAAACAACAAAATTTACTACGTTTCGGTTTGCTGAAATTTTAAAAATATTAAAACATTTAAAATATAAATATTAAAATAAAATATTCTTATTATAATACAAAACATATGTATTCCCCCAAATATATAAAACAAATATATTTATTCGTCATTTGTATAAAATTCATACCCCCGGTTTTATAAACAAACAGGGGGGTCTGGGGGGTGTGGAACACCTCTCAAAACATAGTAATTGTAAGACCTTTCAGAAAGTTAAATTCCTGAAACGGAAAATCCTTTAACTATAATTGCTGGTGCACTGGAGGGTATTCCATACCCCCCAGACCCCCCGGTTTGAAAACCCAAAGGTGTGTGTACGATGTGTGATTTGCCTTCATATGAAAACTTTTTATTCTTTTAGAACAAATACATCTACCCGTTGCTGAATGAGTTAGCCAAACATAGGAAATTAACATGTAAAAACTTATTTATGCAAATTCCTGCTTCCCTAATTATTTTAGAAAAAAAATGAAAGATACAAAACTAATGCAGAAATATAAACTACGAATGATAAGGCCATTAGATTTTATCTATATTATTAGATATTATTATCTATAGCCATATAATAAATTCAATTTAATTTCTATTTTCAAAAGTAATTACCATGGAAACTTACATGGCTAGTCTGATACATGAAACTTTTAACAATTTCAAAAGCATTTTTTGACTTTTTAAGTAGAAGCTAAACGAAATCTACTGCTTCTATCATTTGTAGTTTATATATCTGCATTATTTTTGTGTCTTTCATTTTTTCTTTAAAATAATTAGGGAAGCAGGAATTTGCATAAATAAATTTTTACATGTTAATTTCCTCAGCACCCTGTATATATATATCGTTTGTATACAAACAAAAAGTTTTAGTGCATATTTATAAGGCATATACTTATGCGTCGTGAAAATTCTTATCGGGGGGTCTGGGGGGTGTTCCACAGAATATTGAAAAATTACTGGTACGGACGTCACAAGTTTAATAGCATGGCAATCATTTAAACATAATTACGGTAACCTGGGGGTATTTGAGATAGTAATTTTTGAGATTTTTATTAAGATTGAAAAGGTCACAGTACAACTGGGGGCCCTTTTAGCAGGGGGCCCGCGTGCGTCGCACCCACCGCACCCCGGTAGTTCCGCCCCTGCCTTTATTCTTTGATTTTTTTGCAAGCCAAACGTTTTCGCCACTATTTTTACCAAAAAAAGAAAGGCAGGCAGGCCGCCTGACCTGCTGAATATATAGTTCGATGTCACCTGTATACCGGAATATAGTATATTATATACTAATATAGTATATTAGTATACCGGAAATATACTAAATTGTAGTGAAAAAGTAACGAGCAGATATGCAACCCCACTGACACGCGATTATGAAGATTGCATTGCTTGTTTACGTCAGGTTTTACCACATCTACATTAATTGCAAATGGAAGAATTTTTGTATTGCATTCAGCCTCCTAGTGTAAGTTACCAAGTGTAGCTTACTTGTGAAGCTGAATTTCTAGATTATTTCGAGATTTATGTTAAGTCATGAAAGCGCCGAAACAAAATGGTTACAGTATTAACTAAACTTGATTTGGCTTTGATTGCATTTAAAGAATTTTTGTTAGCAGTGTAGCTAATGCAAAGAGATATTAGAAAGATGCAGAAGCTAACAAAATCGAATACAGGTAGAACAATTTTTTATACCTATCGATAGAAATACGTTTCGAGCATACAAGTTTATTTTTCATTTTGTAAGTGTTTCTATAAAAGTAAATTGAATTTTTTGTGAACCGGTTCAATCTTCAGAAGTAATATGAGTATTTAGTATAAGCCATTGTGTTTTAATTAGATATTTAAGATTATGAACAATAGCTATTCCTGGTTAACAAAGCCAGAGAGTTTTGTTCGAGTGCACTAGCTTCAATTATTAATTTTATTATTAGAAAATAACATTATCGACAAAAACACGAGGTTATGTTATAATTATAAATATAAGGCGTTGCTATGCGATAAACCGAATAGTCACTTCTTATAGAAAGATAAGCTCAATTTTCAATGATACAATAATTACCAGAGGAAAACTTTAGGAAACCGAAAACCGAAAGTTTATGTGGAAACATAAACTTTTAATCTCCGAATCTAATATTAAAATTAAGATTATTAAAATTATTCATGGCTTAATCTCGGAGTAATAAAAAAATCCAACAAATAAAATTTTTATTGTTCTTATCGGAACTACACTGAACCAAAAGCTTTCATATACAATGAAAGTTTCAGTCAATGAACTAAAATTTCATAGTATTAATGAATTTGTTTATTGTATTTATGAAAGTTTCATATAATATAAGGTTATAGTTTCAGTTTGGGGGAACTAAGAGTTTTAGTTTGATTTCGGCGGTAAATATAATACAAAACATCAAATAATAAAGCAGGTATCGACATTTTCAAATTTTGACCATTGAACTAAGCTTATAAGATTCAACCAGTACGTCTGGCGGTGTAATTGAATTAATATGTAAATCTTTTACGATCAAACATGTTTACAGAACAATTTCTTGGGGTGTGTATTATAGACTAGAGCAATAATGCAAAAACCAATAGCTAAACTCAAAAGCTCAGTTCAGAGCTTCCCAACTCAACGATTAAGGAATTTGAATTGCTTTATGTCTTCCTATCCCCACGACAGAACACATTTGTCTCTCAACAATTTCAAGAGAAATTTGTTCAATTGCTGTGGCTCTTACAATAGAACAGTAGAATATTTCATTTTGCAGTTGTGTGCTCCATTTTCAAAAAACACCAGCAATGTTTACCTACAGTAACTTTCGCAAAATATATTTTGATTTTCCGAGCTTTTCGAGCAGAAGCTTAAAATCGATCTGACCTTATGGTGTAACTTTCAGGGATAAAAAAATTGTTTAGTTTTCAAGTCTGCACTATCCGAGGAAGTAAATAGTTTTCTCATTTCGGTGTTTCCTTTGTGCGATCATTGGTTTTAATTAAACGTTAAACAAATTCCAGTCGGATCGATGCAATTATTACAAATAGGAATTACACTTGGTGTAGAGTAAGATTAGAAAATTTGGTTTTTGCTGGCAGTGAAGAGATTCAGCCAAGCACAGAAAATAACGTGGCTTAAATTGTACGCATAATTACATTAGTTTGCAAATTATTATCGTTAGTAAAATTGGCAAATCTCTTCTGTTAAGACGATAAAACTTTAAAATCAAACGTTTTGTGAAATCAGAATAAAAGGATAATATTTGCATAGCTAATTTTGTGAATTTTATTTTGAGCTTTGGGAAGAAGGTCATTCTGTAAATAAATGCGATTGAAGGGGACTGGAAACCTTGATTACTTTCTACTTTGTGAGCTAGTACGAGAGTGTTACTCTTTGTCTCCCTGTCATTTTGGATAGACCGTAATCCTATTTTCACGCTTAAAGAATGTTTCGTGGAGTCGACAAAGTCGCAAACTCAAATACGAATTTGATAAATAAAATTACCTAAGAGTGCATTAAATTAAGTTCTTATCGTTGGGCAGCCAAGCTTTTTTCAAAATGAATAATCATAAAAGATCCCTTATAACAAAAGAGACCACGGGCTATAATTGAGATGAATTACCAAAGCATTGCTTCAAACAGTACATTATTGGACTCTCGGGACACGTGAAATTTTACGTAAATGGAAGTTTGAAACTTTGAAGAGAACGTTAGGTGATCTATGAAGTCTTTCAATTCCCAAATCCTGAACATAAGAATTACCAGACGTGCTAAAACTAAAATCCTCTTAGAATAAAATTCGATCGTCTCTTTTTGCATAAATTGAATTGTCGTTTTGAGTTAAAACCTGAAAATTAGCTAAATTATTTTCACTGTTCCCAAATTTTTTAAAATTATAAGGCGCCAACATCAAACAAAAATAAAAATTTATTTTAATTTTGTTACGCAATTTTCGGGACACGCAACGTAATCGTAAAAATTCTGACACAATTAATTGCAGAAAAAGGAATCTCCAAATTGCAAATAAAAGTTTTACGATTGTCATATAAAAAATTGGTAAGAAAACAGAAAAGTTTTGTATCTTTTGTGTCGAGGAAACTTCAAATTTAAGCCGGCGCTATCAAAATTCTAATGATGTTTGCCAAGAGAGCGGCCAGTTCAAACTGATGATTGTTTCGCTAATTTGGTATTTTCAAAAATTAGATTATACAGCGAATTGGCGTAATTGTTTGCATACTCCAACGCTGATTATGATTATTTTTAAATTGACAAGTAAACATAATTGGAATCAGGATGATTTGAAGTTATTGGCAATCCAACATAATTTCATTTTCATTAGAAAAAGATGGATTTACGAGTTTTACGTACAGTAAAATTATTGTTACGTATTCCTTTGACTTTCCGGTTTGTTTATTCCAATTCAAAAAAGTTCTTTTAAAACTAATTATTATTACAAAATATACCATTTCAGGTAAAATATGAAAATCTCAAGCTCAAGAGTTTGTATTAAATTTATACAAATATTTTCAAAGCGAGAAGAAAATCTTTTTTATTTGATATACTGCTTTGAACTCGTGTATACGATAAATTGTTATTAACAGAAGGTTAATTACTTAAAGTGGGATTTTTTCTTTACCTGTTTTTATTTAATTAACCTCTGAACCGCTTTAATTTTATATTGAAAAATTAATTATACCGACAACCAGCCTAGGGTGGTAAACAACAAATTCATTGTCAGCTCATAATTTAAGAATTATTTTTTAAATGTCACTTTCACGATTTAAGCTCAGGTTTCAATTTTCAATTATCCTTACCCGAAAGTTTATTTCTATTGAAATAATTGTTACCAGAATTGTATACATGGAAGTAAATTTTGTGATTAAGGATAACGGAAGATTGATAAACTGTGCATAAGTAATGTAAACGCAGATTCGATTAGTAGATAAATAATCGGGACTCTAGTGTAAATTTCCCATAAGATTAACATGTGCCTGCTTATATGCCCCAGATAAGATCACTGGAGGGATTAGGGTATTGAAACAAAAATTGCATAGGCTTGCAAGAGTGGTTTCTATTATAATTGGGTAAATATGTAAAATTCCAAAATATTCAGATCTAACACAGTTTCTTTTATAGGTATGCAGCAATCGCACATTATACACTGTAAAAATTGATTTAAGTTACCCGATGAACGGGGTAAGTTGAAAACATTTTTTAATAATTTGAAGAAGTTTTGTAATTGTTACTAGAAGTTATGACGAATCAAACTAAAGTTCGGAATGCACAATAACATAAAACGCGTTTAGTTAGAAGAGCTAACGCTATACTTACTTAAATATTCCATTAAAGCGCTGTATCAGGACCAAAGCATTTCCGTAATTTTTCAATTTTGTGGTCCAAAATAATTAATGCAGTAGCTCAGAATCCCCTATAAACTGAAATTCCTTGTTTGATATAAAAATAAATTGTTTTATAATGTGGTCATTACAGTAATTTGTTGTCACAGTTGAAGTCTGAAGATGGCCTTAAATTCGAAACGCTACACAGCAGCATCTTTTCAATTGGAGTAATTTTAAGTTTATTAATTATTAGCTGGAATTCGGAATTGCAAATTTATCCAGATTAAAATGGCTTATCCGTATTCAGAATTATTCTACAATTGGGGGAATAACCTAAAACACAAATGAGAGATTAGAATTTTAAATCAAAAAAGGCAATTAAAAGTTTACTGTTTCTTACCGTAAAATTAATTTACATTCTTTGTTTATCAATTAATTATTCAGAAATATATAAAATAAATACCATAATTGAAAAATGGAAAACTAACTTGCTGATTTAAAAAAATATTGATTATTATCTACTATTGACATTAATTTGAATTTCCCCATTTCCCGAATAATTCATTTTCATGTAGAATACAAATCATATCTACATAATTTCTTCAAACGAGGCCGTAGAGATATATCCTCACTATTCGATGTATCTTTGTTCAGAATATAGATCAGAAACGTTTATAAAGCACAAAGAAAATTAAGTTTAAGGTTACAGGATGATGTGTATATTTTAGAAAACAGGTATCATCAATATTTGCAAAAATCGACTACAGCAGGGGATGGATTCCTGAAAATATCTGCCCTGGAAACGAGAAAAGGGCTTGCGGTTAGAAACAATAAAAATCGGATAAATACTATTATGTAAATATGCATGTACAGTGGCGTATTTAGAAAATCTCGTTCATCCATTCATGCGCGTCAGTTGTAACTAAACCAAATACATAAAATTCCAGCACGCTTCTACTGCTCCTGCTACCAAAAAGTATATTTAATTAATATTAGGACTAAAAATATTTGTCCAATATTAATCCAAACCAGGAAATTTGAATTTTTAATCAAAAATGAGGAGCAAAACTTAAAACTTGGAAAGCACATTTATTTAATTACCTTACTGCTCACAGTGTTTAGCAGCAACTTTCTGTATTACTTTGAAAATATAAAAATAATATAAAATTATAAAGTCAAAATTGTAAACTGGGGAGTCTGGGGGTGTGGAACACCCACCAGTACATATCGCAAGATTTCCATTCTTTTATAATACTCGGAGAAGATAGGGGATTTATAATTTTACAAATTTCGCCAGGAAAAACCGGGAAATTTGAATTTTTAAGTAAAAATGAGGGAAAATTAAACCTTTGACTAGAGAATATTAAAGCTTTGAAAAACATTTATTTAGGTGCCTTACTGTTTAGGGTATAGTAGCAACTTTTACATTACTTTGAAAGTTAACCGTCAAGATTATAGTCAAAAGTGTAAACCGGGTGGTCTGGGGGTGAATGCCCTCCAGTACATATAATAAAATTCCCACTCTTCTAGAATGCCTATACAAGAGACAGAAGAATTATCCAAATTTCGTCGGAAAAAACTGTAAAATTTTTTGTTTTTGAGCGAAAGTGAGGGAAATTAAAACGTTTGGCTAAAGAAAATATTATTTAAAATTTTAAGAAAATAATATTTATTTTTATATTATAAAAAAAAAATTTAATTGCCCCACTGCATATCAAGTTTAGCAGCAACTTTTTGCGTTACTTTGAAAATATAGAAAAACGGGAATCACCCAGTAGCGGGAAAAGAAATTTAATATTATACCGCTAAAAGACAGATTCACCGTCTAGCTACCCGTCCGTACCCGACCGCGGACGGGCTTTCTAGCTAGTAAATAAATAAACAAATACATAAAAATAATTTCAAGTTACTTAAATTTTAAAACTTCGAGGTAAACATTATTTTTATCAGGGCGGGGGGGGCTTAGAGGTACAATCCGAGTCATCCTTGGAGGGGGGGGCACATGCCCCTTTGCCCCCCTCTAAATATGCCACTGCGTATGTATGTATGTATGGAAATATGTCTCCATGGTTTTCATTGTTTCAAACCACAAACGATTTCACAACAAAAATTTTCAAGACTTTACCCCCAGGATGAGGACATCCCTGACAAAACAAGTTTGTTTATTTGATAGAAAAACAAAACGAAGAATTATTTGACAGCTGTAAGTCCCCCCAAAAATTGACAATTGATAGCCAGCGATATCAAAGCCCTAAAAGATTACAAAATTAACTATTAAAATGCATAAAATGGCTTATCTTAAAATATTTAATTACTTCGCCCCCCCCCCCTCCCAAATTTTGGGTAAAAAACTTTTCCATTTTTAACTGTGGTGTTTAAATTATTCTGTTTAATAAACAAAATATATTATTTTACTTACCAATAGTACTGAATATTTTTTTCAATTCAGAAATACACTTTTCACTATCACAGAAATTATAAAAAAATCTAACCTTTTTTGCTTCCAACGTTGCCAGCTTCCTTGTAATCGAACCTACCTTACCTGAAACAAAAGAAACCATACATTAATATTTGTAAATAAAATTAAGGAATTTTTGTTTCCAAATTTCAATACTGGCAGCTTAGGGGGAAATCGCTGGGAAATTCGGGGGTGCAAGTAAAAAAATCAAAGGAAATCGGAGAAAACCTCAGGAAATATAAGAAAATATGTTAAGAAATTCTAGAAAATGATTTTTCAACTTTTTCGAAAGGAAATCCAGAGAAATATTTTAATAATTGTAAAAGGAAATCCAGTGTTAACTAAAGTAAATTACAAAAAAAAAGCTGAAAAAATTTTTGCATTAAAATTTTAGCTGTTGTGCTTGCAGGAACAATATTTATGAAATACCTTGTAGTTTTTCTGAACAACGGGAGGGAAAACAAACCGGGAAATTTTTTTTAAATCCTAACCAGACATGTTTAAATTTACTGGAAAAATAAACAATTGACAATTCGCAAATAACTTATGCAATTCAAAATTATTTAAATATTTGAAATTATTAAAGAAAAAAATGTAAAAGCAAGTTGGCTGTGTAACAAATGACTCGCGGTGACGCGGTGACTCATATTATTTTCGTAAACCACTGAGTTTTTACTCAAGTATAACGCAAGCGTGTTCGAACAAATCCGAAAAATGAATTTATATGAAATTTTTAGAATAAATTACATTTAAACAAATTCATATCATTTTATTTTAAATATTTCAAAATCTAGTGAGCGTCTAAGTTTGCGATCACGGGAAACGCCTATAGCTTTTTCAACGCATCGGGTAAACTGATGGAAATTTTTTAAAAAAAGTTCAACACAAAAGGCTTTAGCACAATAACATTAATCACAAAAGGAAAACAGCTGATTGCCTTTTGATTGTTTGGAAAAAGATAACTACGCAGTATTTACTTACACAAGAAAACTGCCCTTCTAAACTTTGTTCCTGGGGTCTCGTACGAAGATCCAATGACAGTTCACTATTGCACTAAACATCCACAACACACATACACTCAGTTAAAATTTTCACAATTTTCCACTTAATATTCGAAAAAATCACTTCGCATCTGCATGATGACGTGAACTCGACTTCAAAACAAAAGAAACTAAGCTACGGCCTAGAGCGCTACCACTGCCTAATGTGCGAATTTTGGGAAATAATGTCACTCGGATAAAATTTATAATAAAACGAAGCCGAATATTAACGAATGAATTAAAAACTTACACAAACATACTTTTTTAAAGTAATTAACAAAATTTGGAATATAAACTACGAAAAACAGGAATCAAGTTTCCCAAGGGTATGACGGGAAAGTCACAAAGCCACTTTTTGTACATATTTCCTTTTACGAAGTTTTTAAAAAGGTTTCTTTTGAAAAAAGCCGAAAAAGCAAAAAAAAAACATTTTAAACCATCATACAATAATAATTATTATTATTTTTAGTTTTAGATTTTTTGGGATTTTCTCAGATTTCTCCGAATTTCCTAAGATTTCCCTTCACTTGTACATCAGATTTCATCAAAGGGGTAAACCGCCTTGATAGTCGGTGTATGTCGGTGTATGGAAAAAATCTGAAGAAGCCTAACCCCCTAATAGTACCAGGGAAGTTTCGGAAAGTACCTGTTCCACTACGACAAACCGCACTACGTGGTTTACCATTCGATTACACTTTCAGTAGATTTATTTGACAACAATGACGGCAAAGTTTCTGGAACATTCACCGGGAAATCGGGAATAATTTATATATTTAAATAAAATGTATTTTTAAATAATATGCGAGGCCATCATCGTCTATTTAATGTAAGAGTACAGTTCATGCAGGATGCAGGTAAAAATTTTCAAAGATAAATTGATAAAACAGGATACTTCTCTTTTTGAATTGTGAATTGAAAATTTACTTGTAAATTACTTGCAGTTTGGAGCGCCTTTTTTTTAAACTTAAACCAGAGGACCAATTAATAAATATTAATGGTTAAACATATTCATCTAACGCTTTCCAAGCAAAATCTCGTTAATCCATTCACTAGTGGCACTAATGTGATTTGTTCTCACCGGGAAATTAAATGTTTTGAAATACTTATAACACGTCCGGAGTCCAGGAAGAACTTTTTGCGTTAAAATTACTTTAGTCAGACGCCTCCTAAGGATGTAAATACAGGATACCAAGTCTTGAGGCAAATTTCTAAGGAAATTTTGGCTTTTCTGAGAATTTCTGAGCTTTTCTAAGATTTACTAATGTTTTTTATAGATTTTCCTGGATTTCTTAAGGTTTCCTTGGATTTTCTAGGACTTCCTAAGATTTCCTCGAGTTTTTAGGTATATTTAAATATATTGACGTGTTTTTATTTTTGCCAACATTTGGGTTGCAAAATTAGTATACAGCAGGCAACAGGTCTATTAGCAAATACTCGTAACATAATATTACCTGTAGCTTCGAGCTCGTTAATTTTACCACTGAACGTTGCTAGTTGGCAGTGGCGGAACCATGGGGGTGATCGCCCCGTTAGAGCTCAAAAAAGCATCAGTTTCTACACTAACTTTTTTTAATTTATTAAAATACAAAAACGAAATTTATTTTTGATATTAGGTACATACTACTATTTTTCATATTTAACAAATTTTTATTTTATTGTCCTCTTTCCCTATGATAATTCTCTGGATCCGCTAGTGCTAGTTGGACCTAATACGTTTGGACGGTAACTGTCATAACGGTGACGGTCGATTAAGTGACTACAATTGGGCGACGTCTTATTTTTAGGCGACCCCGACTAGGCTACCGGTCAAATAGGCGACGGTACAAATTAGGCGACAGGAAATTCCACAGGGTCAACACCTTCCAGTACATCGCAGAATTTAGAGAAGATAAGGAATTTATAATTTTAGAAATTTCGCAACGTAAAAACCGGGAAATTGGAATTTTTAAGCAAAAGTGAGGGAAGTTTAAACTTTAGCTTAAAAAAACATTTATTTAATGAAAAAAAAACATTTACTACTCAGAGTTTAGCAGCAACTTTTGCGTTACTTTGAAAATTAACTGTCAAAATTTTAGTCAAAAATGTAAACCGGGGGTTCTGGGGGTGAACATATCCTGCGATAAGTACTGGAGGGTGTTCTACACCCCCCCAGACCCCCCGGTTTACTTTTAATTTATTTATAATAATTTATAATAATTATTAAAATATAAAGTCAAAATTGTAAACCGGGGGGTGTTCCACACCCCCCAGTACATATTGCAGGATTTCCACTTTTTTAGAATACTTGGAGAAGATGGGGAATTTATAATTTTACAAATTTTGCCAGGAAGAACCGGGAAATTTGAATTTTTAAGCAAAAGTGAGAGAAATTTAAACCTTTGGCTAGAGAATATTAAAGTGAAGAAAAATGAAAAGAAAATTTAAATTTCAGAAACTTATTTATTTTCAAATTATTTAAAAAAAAATTTAATTGCCCGTCGGCACATCAAGTTTGAAAATATAGAAAAACGGGGAATCACCCAGTAGCGGGAACCAAAATTAAATGTTTAATATTATGCCGCTAAAAAAGAGATCCACCGTCTAGCTGCCCGTACGCGGACGGGCTTTCCAGCTAGTTATTTAATATTTTATTTAATAACTCCCTTGCTGGTACCACACTTTGCCGAGTAGGATGGGTTTAGAGGGATATATTTAGTTACAGACGCAACTATGGCAAATCTCGCATCCACCCGAAAATCTAGTGATCTAATCGAGGTAAGGATTGACTGACAGCTCCCGGGTAATAAATTGAATGAACCAATAACAGAAACGTCTGAAATTATATTCTTGGTATAATATTAGTGACGCAATTACTAAGGGGGCTGGAGTCACTGCAACTTTTCGGTCATCTACTTTATGCAATAATTAAACATTCACTTTTTAATTAAAAACATTGACTGAATTTCCTGTTGCCCAATTGTACCGTCGGCGTCGCCTATTTGACGGTCGCCTAATTAACCGTCGCCCAAATGTCGTGTACCGACGTTTGGAGGGTTGAATGCAAACATTTTTTTGGGCCCTTTCACATTCAAAAAGGTATTTTATACAATTATTCAAGTACTTTACGATATTACATACACCTCAGACCCTCCGATATGCACTGCTGTGATATTATAGATGTATTTGTTCTGAATGGTTTGCTTAGAATCCCTAAGTTTATATAAGATTTCCTGTACTAGAAGATGTAAAGCCTGAATTTCATATTAAATAACCAGGTTTTTTCACAGCGAATTACGGTAAAAACTATTATTTATTAATAGCACAAAATTGATTCTATATTTTATAAAATTAAAATCCGCGGTACCCCGGTAGTTACGCCACTGGTATTCTATGTTTTGTAAGATTTTCTATAAATTTCTTAGAAATTCTACAGAATCACTTAGGATTTCTCTTTACTTGTACACTCGATTTCCCTGGTGATTCTCCTTTTTTCCATTACCAACAGCCGGGGGGGGGGATACCCCTCAGTTTACTTCAATGTTCATCAAGTTGAGTTGTACCTGCAACTGAAATAAATATTGTTAATCTAAATGAATGATTTAAGGTTTTCATTCTAGCTCACTGGGTATATGAATAAAAAATCGATTTCTTCTCAAATAATTATAGCGCCGGCCCTGTAGAAAATCATAAAATTAATCAATCGTTTTAGATTTTGTTTGTTTTTCCTCTGCTTTTTTCCAATTAGGATTTTAATATTATAAGTTCTATTCACTCTTTTTCTTCATAATTAAAATTTTCCACAGTTTTACTTTTTATATCAATTAATTTATTTTTTCTAATTTTTATTTTGTATCAAAAAGTTTATTAGACGAAAGCTGTAGCCAACTAAATTTGTTTAAAAAAGCAGTTTAAAGACACATGTTAAGAAAAATTAATTATTCGGCATATTTTTAAATACTTATCTCGAAAACCGTTGATTTTAGACAATAGAGAGTTAGATTTTAATTTGTAGATAATCTCAAGTTTTAAAAAGACTAACATTTAAATTAAAAAGCAATAGCTCTTAAATTGGTGAAAAATGAAGTTTGGTTTTTGCTGACAAAGATTACCTTCGGTAGGTCTTTTAAACTAGAACAAATTTGGTACTGCATTGTTCGATTTCATCGAATAAATTGGTATTGAAATTTTAAAAAGAGATGGAAATGAAAATTGCAAAATTATTGTTCTGTTATAATTTGATCTTTGTTGCTGTAATCAAAGTAAAAAGGTATTTTAAAATGGAAAAAATGAAATTAAAATTTTTTAAATTGGAATAATATGCAAATAACCGTAACAAAGGTATTTAAGGTTGTAAACAAAAATAATATGCAGTATTTTTTACCAAAATTACCAATGCAAAATATTATTGTTTAAGATCTAGAATATTTTTGTGCTGGTAAAAGTAAACTAGAATTTGAGGTAGTCAAAGTAAAGTTCACTCCGTGCAGGATTATAAAACGCGTTACTTTATCAGCATCCTAGGGTCATATTCAGTCAAAAGGTTTTCATAAAACAGGAAGATTAATTATTACTTGAACTAAAAATCTTAAAAACAGGGATAATTTATAAACTTCATACTTTGTGTTTTATCGATACCATTAGAATTTAGAAAAAAAAATGTTTAAGTATAAACTTCTTGAATGGCGGAGGAAAACCTATAAATCACCCGCAACATTCTGAAATTTGAAACCTGCCCATTCCGTGATTAATTTCTTAAAATTATTAAAATTTTAATTGGTCCCGAATAATTTTTCCAATGAAAACTCCTTTGTTTTCCTAAAAAACTTAAAGGGGGATCGTTCGAAGTTGTGCCAATCTGGGTTTCGGATTTTTCATTAAATCGTTTACTTTATTAAATAAGCGGAATTAGCATATAAAACACTGCATTATTAAATTATAAAGTGTTCATAACACGAAGATCTTATCGGACACAAAACTGATATTAGTTGGAACAAAAAAAATTTCTTTTTCGTAATTTGCGTTTAGTACAACAAAAAAGTATGCTAATTTAACATTGCAGTGTAAATACGTGAATTGTCTTTTAATTAATGAAATTTAAACGTTTATAAACATCCGTAAGTTTAAATTTCATATTTAAATTTGCATTTATGCAAAATGTTTAAATTTGATTATTATTTTGCAAAAGATATTAATTTAAAATACGTTTTCTATATAGGGCAGTCGTGATGTCATAAAATTACTTGTTACTTTGAAGATTATATTAGATTTCCCGTAAACTAAAAGGAAAATTCTTATGAATTTATAATCAAGGAAATGCTCGTTATTTCTCAAGTCATATAATAGAACAATCACGTAATTTTATTTCAGAATTATTAAATTTCTTATTAGCTCATTTCAAAAGGTGAGGATATATTCAAGTTCAATAAGAAATATTTTTTCAAGTGAAAAATCCCGTCTGGCTCCCTTTGTACAGTTTTCTGCAAGTTGAAACCCTATAAATTTTTTCAAAACCATTTAATTTTAACATTAAAACTTCCTGTAGCAGGTTTTGTATTCCGCACTAAAGAAAAGAATAAAAAGGATGGAAACCTCGAAACTTGAAGCTTTCTCTATATTCGCTACATTTCAAGTTAAATTAGTTTTTCTGTAAACGTATTTTCAAAAATGTATTTCGAAACTAAAATTTGTTCAAAATTTTTGCGATTCGCAGCGATCGCTGCGGGGTAATTGTGCCTGATGAAAATCTTGGCATGGAAAATTAAACAAATTAATCAACAAAATAAATTGTACATAAAATAAGACAACCTTAATTTACATAAACTCTTCATTGTGTATTTAAAAATTATTATCTAACTTTTTGAATTTACTGTGGATGTACTTTTAGTTAAATGTAACGTATAATGTCCCTATAAATTCACCTACAATACATTCACCTGGGTGTTATAAATTTACAGATTTTTAAATTAAATTATTTTAAATTTGGGGGCCCTTTGAAAATTTATCGTTTGCCTTCTCCTCATTATGTACACACAAATTTGCTTCAACCACATTATTAATACAGCGATTTTTAATACTCGCGAGAAGCTTCCCTGTTGTAATTTTAATTAATTAATGTAAAATCATCGGTTGCTTCTTGCATGATTTGAAATTTAAATATCGGAAAATTAATTTTTTTGTGCGATTTCAGCATTTTTATCTTCGATAGAGTATCTTTCGTATTTCTAAGACTCGAAAACCACAATCTAATTTCCACCGTTAAGTTTTCCGGCGTCGATACCAAATTGAAATTAGAACAATTTATGTTAATAATCAATTAGTAATTTAAATTTGCATTTAAAGGTAATACAATTTTAACCACCTGCTCTGAAAAATTTTTGCGAAGCAGGGGCGGACTAGCACTTAAAGTAAGTCTTATTATAAAATTTTTATCTTTCGCTATAAATAACACAAAAACTGAACCTTGCAAAAAACTTAATTTAAAAATATTTCAAGCTTTAATGTTTTTCTAAAGAGCTTAGAAACGTTCAAATCGGTTTATTTTCGTTGAAGTTATTGTTATTTAAGTAATTTAAGTTGAGTTATTCAGAGAAATTCATAAACCGGATAAAATTGTTTTACATATTGAAAAATACTTGTTTTTACAAGAAAATTTCTTTTTATAAAATTATAAAACAATAAATTGATAGCTGTGTAACTATTTAGAAGAAATAGCTTAAAAACAACAAAGACCACAGCTGAATTACTCTGAAGGCATAAATCATTTTGGATTTCAAAGCAAACTAGCAAGCGATCTGTTCGCTGTACAAAAAAAAAGTCTGTTCAAAAATTAAAAGTAGCAACAGTGATTTAAAACTCATGAGTAAGTACCAGTGGTTATAAATATTGTAACAAGCAGCTCAATTATTACATTTATTGAATTATTATATCAGAGAGGTCTGAAATAACAGATATTAGCATAAATACAATCATTATTACAATATCATTTAATAAAAAATTCTGTTTCTTATTTTGAAACAAAACATTTGCTGAACAATTTATAAATTTATGCCAATAGAAAAATCTGGATAAAAATTTGGTGAGTTTATGTTTGTAAAAATGTCTGGGTCATTGCCAGCACATAGATCAAGAGAACACCCTGTGTATAACATTAAAAATTTTGTTGTTGACTTTAATCTGTATTCCAATTTTACACTGCGGAATTTTAAATCAGACTTTGATGTAAATCTTCAGCTTTTCTGCTTCTTCTCAGAGGGATTCAATAATATAAAAGAATACTACTATGGGTAATCCTTAACTGGGGGGGTTACACCATACCCCCCGGACAAGACAATTTGCCAATATTAAACCACTAAACCTGTAATAATTGAATACAAAAATGGAAGCATTCTTCCGTATCTAATTTCAATTTCAAGTTTTAGCTTAAATCCTTTGTAAATGTGTGTTAGTTATGACTAGAGCTCGGATATACAGGATGTCCCCGTGACCGTGGAGAACCTTTGAAGTGGTGATAAAGGACATTTTTCTAAGACAAAATTTCAAATAAAATTTTTTTTTTCTTAATGTTTTCTAAATTTCTGATTTCATACGGCCATAGCTCCGATAATATCGATTTTTTAAACTTAATAGGCTAGAACTTTTTTAAAGACCATTCGCTAATCTACAAATTAGCTTTTATCCCCTTATTGTCTACAATCAACTGATTTCGAGTTATAAATTAAATTAAGGAAAAAAATGTAAAAAAATTCAGGTTTTGATATTTTTACTTTTCTTGCCAACCCCGTATCTTTTAAACGAAACGTTTTAGGAAAAAACTGATGGCCTACACTGAATAGGGAATTTTACGGGCTACAACTTTGGTTAAATAAACTTTTTTGGAAAACTAGCCGTTTTGCTAAAAATCTCAATTTGATTGAGATTTTTGTTTTAATATTTGTTTTAATATTATATTTTTTGTTTTAATGTTAAAACATATTGTAGCGTTTGACGTTTGAGCGACATTGTTATTAAACTTTATTGTTAATTACTTGATCAATTTATGATAATAATTCATAAAAGAGGCTATTTTGAAAATGTATTAAAATAAATGTTGTAAATTTATTCAGTTTTTACCTACATCTTGTTTATTATTTTCAGAATTTCTGTGAAAACGGTTAGTTTCCCAAAAAAGTGTATTTAACCAAAGTTGTAGCGCGTTAAATTCCCTATCCCGTTTAAGTTGTTAGTTTTTTTCTAATATGTTTCGTTTAAGAGATACGGGGTTTGCAAGAAAATTAAAAAAATTAAAACCTGAATTTTTTAAACATTTTTTCACTTAATTTAATTTATAACTCTAAATCCGGTGATTCTAGATGATAAGGGGTTATAACCTAATTTGTAGATAAGCAAATTATCTTTAAAAAAGTTTTAATCTAATAGGCCTAAAAATTCAATAATATCGGTGCTATAGCTGTTTGAAATCAGAAATTCAAAAAATTGCTTTAAAAGGAGGTACCCCTCAAGGGTTTAGACTTGGACAAAAATTTTATTTGAAAATTTGTCTTAGAAAAGTGTCCTCTATCACCACCTTAAAGGTTCTCTACGGTCACCGGGACACCCTGTATATGCCCCAAAATTCTTGAAAATATCCGCACATATGCACTGAATTTAGTAATTTTTTTTTTCAAATTTTCAATAAGTACTACCTAGATTTACAAGTTTTAATTACAAACCTTTTCAGATTTTAGACCTTTTTCACCGGGGGAGCTAATGAAACTTTCACAATAACACAAAATACAAAAAACGAAAAATACATGTTTATATTCAATTTTGGTTTTATTTCAAAATGTAATGCTGCGTTTTATATTTAAAATTATTATTTTAAATTTTTGTATGCTTCTACAAATTCCTCCATGGGGACACAGCCCTCCCGGGCACTCCCTGGTTTCAACACTAATTAAAACTTCTAAAGTATTTGACCTATAAAATTAAAGAATTTTTTATAAACAGTCGGTGCATTTTTATGCCTTTCAGGTACTATTGAAAGTATTCATATTTATTTTTAATCATATAATAAATATTTACATCTTAACCCTTTTAAATTTATATAAAATAAAATTTTAATTGTTTAAAATAAATAAAACAATTGTTTAATTGGCAAATTTAATACGTAAACTGGGGTAACCTTGGCCCACTTTTTCGCGTTTTTTTACATATTAAGCAAAATTTTGAAAAATCGGTATGCAAAAATTGTTTTCAATAATTTTTTTCTACTTCAGCATACACGGAGAAACAATTTCATAGCGTAATTTCAATTTTTCGACGGTTTTAAACCCCCGAAACAATTTTTTGAAAAATAGGGTCAAAAGTTACCTGCACTTGGGGTAATTTTAACCCACAGGTTTAAAGCTAGTGATTAGATTAGATTAGAAGGCATATCATGACCTGGGTCAATGTTGCTTGAAAGAATAATATTAAACAAACTATTTTGTGCAAAATCTGTGGTGGGATTGAATTTTTAGAAGGATAAAGGATAATTATTAGAAAAAACGCAAAATAGAAAGAAATTTAACATTTATTTTAATTTTCTCAAGAAATACAAATGAAAGTAAGTGCATAAAAAAAAATATCTACCGAAATAATAATTAAGTAAACAAAATGCAAATTTTCGTAAGTTCTCGACCCAAGGCGTTTTCCTGGGTTTCTAGGCATCGTCTTCTGAAAACAGACAGAGGAAATAGGAACAACTTCAGTTAGTTTACAGAAAAAAATATACAAAACAACTATTTTAAAAAAGATTGCTAATAATTAAATCAAAAAGTCAAAAATTTTGCCCGGGTCAAAGTTACCCCAAAACAAGGGTCAAAGTTACCCCAAAACAAAGTAATTATAATTCTATGCTTATAGCCTCTTTCTATAATAATGTGAGAATTAGATTTACACTTTCTGAAATTTTTAAGTATTACCAGAAGTCCCCCACGAGTGGAAGTTTGCAGCCTACAATGACGCACCTTCTTTACAGCGTTCACTTGAGAAAGAGCTGTAGTGGTGCGGTGGTGAAAGTATGAACTATCACTATAGCGACTGAAAGGTGAAGTTAGTACTGCTACCTTTCATTTCATATCAGAATCATACAATTTGCATTGTTGGTTGCGGAATTATAGCATGAACAATCTTTTTCCAAAAGGTGGGCCGAAGTTGCCCGTAAAGGCCCATGTTACCTCAGATGGCCTATTAATTTTTTATTTAAAAAATTTTTATTTTATTTTTGGTGTAAAAACACCAAAATTGGCCTAAATATGCATCATTTACTCAAATATGCACCAAATGTTGAAAATATGCAAAATATGCATTTAGACAAGCAGTTTTTCGGATTCGGTTTTACCTAATTCGTCCAGATTTTAAAACTAATCTGTTGGCATCTCAATATTAAACAACAGATTCGTTTTGAAATCCAAAAAACTGCTTGTCAAAAAGCATATTTTGCATATTGTCAACATTTGCATATTTGGACAACTTTGGTGATTTTTGAACAATTTTTATTGATAAATTTGCCAATAAAACATAATCCATCATAAAAAAATAAAAAAATTTTTTTAAATAAAATTTCTAAAAAAAGTCAAAATGTTTTTGTAATACATAGAATTTCAGTAATTTGTGAAATATTTCTTTATTTGTAATTTTGGTGTTTGCTTATTATTTCGATTTTCTAAATGTTTTTCATGATTATTGCTGATACTTTTACTTTTAATAATTCGAAAAGTTATGCGATAGCCATATCAGATTTTTTTAGTTTTCATATCAAGGCATATTTAATCTTTTTTTTATCAATTTTAAGAAAATTTGGTGCATATATGTGCGCATATCGACGGTTTAGAGTCAGAAGGATGTAAGTACAAATTACCACATTTGAGATATTGATGAAAAATCGACATTTTCAAGCAAAAACTGTTAATTAAGGATTTCTTAATTTCTTTTTTAGGTAATATAATATCTTAGGAGTTGTTTAGATACTAAACTAACAAAGTAACTTGATAAATGTTAATTAAATTTGCTATAGAAATACGGTAATTCAAAACAGCTAATTTTATAGTTACATCCTTCTGACAGTAAATCCTCGATATTTTCAAGTATTTTGGTGCATATATAAATCCGAGCTCTAGTTATCACAATTACGAAATAATAATAATTATCACCACAAACAAAGAGTATGTATATATAGAGGGACAACCATTAACAAATATTTGTCACAAGTTTTTGTTAATGGCTCTGCTACGCCATCTAGTAGACGGTGTGATCTCTACGTTTTAATTTTAAATTTATGGCCGATCCTTTATATACAGGGGAGTATTTTTACAAAAATAAGTTTTTACATGTTAATTTCCTATGTTCAGCTAACTCATTCAGCACCCTGTATATAGAGGACCAAAAATAAAGACGTAGAGATAACCCCCTCCACTAGATGGCGTAGCAGAGCCATCAAGAAATACTTGTGACAAGTATTCCCATAAGAGCTGTCCCTCTATATATACATACTCTTTGCCACAAAATAACAATTGTTGAACCCTAAAACTTCAAAGCCTACCCTGCAATAATAAACAAATTACAGTTCTGAATTACTATTTCGTGAATTACAGATATTTTAATGCTTTTCATTAGTGTATATTATCTGCAAAACTAGGAGATCTTGAAAAGAACAATAATTGAAAATAAAGGAAAACCTAGGATTGGAGAGAATTTTCCCTAGGGATATAAAAGCATTATTTCCCTCGAAAGTATACAAATAATTCTATTGTTTGCTGTTGAGCAATCTTCCACATTTTCTGCCGTTTTTATAAAGCGAGAGAAAAAGTAATACTTTACTGCCCCATAGTGCAAAAGCCAATAATGATAAATTAAAAATATTTTTTTGTAAAAATTTAAAATTATTATGAGTGACTTCCGGTTACTTTCTATTTTTTTAATTACATGATGACTATGTGATTGAAAGATGAACAAAATTTTGGATTTCCTAAAATCTACCTAAAAAGAGATAAACAAAAAGTTTCCTGACTATTCAGAATTGACAGGTTTTTGATTGCAGTACTTACAAAAGGGGACGTCGCTAGAAGTGAAGATAAAATCCTATTTAGCCCAGAAAGAAGGAACATTAAATATATCGTGACATAATATTTTTATTATCTTACGAAAAGGTAATCAAGTGCTCCGAGCAATATGCGTCGTCGGATATAGCTGTTCAACAACGAATCGCTGCGGGCGGAATTTTTTAGATAAATTTTGTTTTATTTTTTAAAGCTAATGATTTATTAAATTTATTTCAGTTTATTATAAGACAAACAATGGCCAATTAGTCGAATATTGGATTGTATGAAAGGTCTCTTGGTATATTATGGTCAATTAATTTTTGAGATACTTGAGATAACTCAATATGAGTTTGTCGAGGGTTCATCAAGTTGATTTAGGACTTTATAAATCCCTCTTCATTGCGTATTTTCATTTTTTAAAATAAATGTGGTTTCAACTTTTCCAAATGCGAAATTATTTTAACCAATTTAATTCCTTCAGGATTTCAATTTTGCAGTTGCATTTATTTGACTAAATCGTTTATCTTAATTTCTGTATCTTAGTTTAAAGTTTTCTTCCATCTTTTTATATAAATTTAAGTGGATCTAACTTCTCCATTGACAAAGTTTTAATTATAAATTAAATTTTTGCTCGCTTTGTCAGAACGAAGTTCTTTCTTTACCTGTGTTTTATTTTCGCAATTGTTCCTCTGTACAAATTCGTATTTTTGACGAAAATCAATGACCCTAGGGTCTCCAGGATTATCGAGCTTATCTAGCTTACTTATTAGCTTGGGGTTGCAACCAAGTTGTTTATGACTGTGCTAGTTGGCCGGAACAAGTGTTATGCAAGGACACGTCAGCTATTCTGTTGACATGTTTGCTAATCTAACCTTCCAAGCACCCGAAAGCTCTATCTCGTGAAGGAAAAAGGACCTCGCTATCATAAATTAAAAATAATAATAATGAGCGGTTAACGGACGGACGTTCCCTAGTTTCCAGAGATACAATTTGCTGTGATATCAGATAATTTAATTTCCCTAAATTAAAAAGATTTTATTAAAAAATTTCTATTGTGGAAATTTTAAGTTTCCACTTTTTACAACCCCACTTAATATATCTGTCAGTTCCTTCTTTCCTAACTTGATGCGTATTGATTACTTGGAGGTTAAATTCAGACTTTCGGGAACTTTTCGCATTTTTTATGTAAAATATAATTTTATTTGTTTATCTACCATTATGCAAAGGAAACTCGAACCGATACATTTCACGATCAATTTTCGTATGTATTTTCGATTTTCAAACAAAACCTTATTGTTTCAATTATTAATACCCATGATAATTAATGTTGATTTAACTCAGCCATTGTTAGTCTTTGTCGATACAATTGTGTACCTTCCTATGCAAATAATAACGAACGTTTTACACTGATATAATTCTTTTATAATTAAAAAGCAGTGGCGGCGACTTAGCGTAAGGCTGATAAGTAGTTTCGATTTTGACGAATTGATTAATTAGGGGAAAACTTGCGTCCTCTAAATATTAGCTAACTTCGGGAAACTTAAAGTCAATAAATAAACTATTTATGGGGTTGAAACTCTGTAACTCTCATCTCAGGCCATTGGATGTATCATACAAATGCAGCTCAGAGCGCTCCCTTATTGAATTTGCTATCGACTTTACAAATCTCTGTAACTTCTGGCAAATATAATATGCAGGCCCGAACACATATACTACATACATGTTTAACCATGAATAATGATTTTCTTCTAAATAATATATTATTTAAATTCCTTTCTATAATGGAGCAGGACTGATTAAAACCGATCGTTGACAACAAACAAACAAAAAGGAATTCCTACTAATTGATTTCGTTTGGAGAACATTTGTTTAAGAGGATTTAAAATATCTGAGGTAATCGGATAAAAAAAATGGTCAAAATATATATCTTTCAAAGAGGTTATCACCTGTAAACCGTTTCCGCAATGTGCTTGGGCTGCAATCAATTTTTAATCTAAACTCTCGCGGAATACTTTTTTTAAATAAAGTCTTTATGCAAATTACATACAGCCCATTAGCGGTTAAGAATGATCTTTGTTCGCTGGTATTAAAAATACAGTTTTGTTATCTTAAAGGGAGTGTGGTGATACATTTTTATAAAATTTCATTTCATCATGAGACTATACCAGCTCCAAAATAATTAGTTAGCAGCGGAGGAAAAATGAACTAAAAAAGCTCGGTTTTTTAGTTTATTTTACAAAATACATTAGTTTTAAAAAAGGTAAACATTTTGAATTCTTCCCTTTGGCTAGTTTACGTGCTTAATGGTTTGAATGGATAATAATCGTAAAGGTCAAGCAGAATGCTGATGTAAATGATTTTTATCCAATAAAAACCAAAAAAGTTTCAAAATTAAAAATGTTTCGAATTATTATTGTTGGCTAAAATTTTACCTTGACCCTTGACCCCGGGTTCCCCGACTCTTGACTTTACAGCCGCTTTAACCTTTACCTCCCAGATCTACCGATTTTATAGTTGTAACATTTGTATTCTTTCTTTATTGATAAGATTAATTGATTTTCTTGGATCTTTGAAAAAAAATTAAAAATATGATTCAACTGTGATCTAAAATTTCGGACGCGAACAGAAGGGGAAGAGAGGTCTGGGATGGGGTGCCATCTACTAGTAGCTAAGTGGTATTCCAGCAGCGGCGGCTCGTCGGAGGAGACAAGGGAGGCTTAGCCTCTCCAGAAATTGTGAACTTTTTATTATACTATTAGAATTTTCAAAAAAGTAAAATTATAAATTTTCGATTGTGAGAACTACACTTATTCAAGAAGTAACGCGAGGCTACCGTAAAAACAGAATCCTCAGCTAACACATACATGCAAACGATATAGTCATCACATAGACCGCGATGTTTTAATATACTACTGATGATTTCGAGATTAAACAATAAATGAGTATGCATTAAAAGATGAAGAAGCCCCCAGACCCCCCGGTTTCAAGAATTACCAATTTTTGTTCATGATCTACGATCAACGTTATGAAGTAGAATGAAATTCACTTGAATGACAGCATACATTTTTATCCACCGAATTTTCATTATCTCTTGTGAAATGTTCTCAAGTTTCCCTTCATTTGAAGCCAAGAAGAAAATTGCTGCAAAGAAAAACTTAAGAAATTTCGCAAAAATGCAATAAAAGTCCAATTCGAGAAAATGCAAGAAAATCTTAGAAAATTAAGAAATATTAGGATTTTATTTATTTTTGCTTTTTCAACTTTTTTGAAAGAAAATCTTGAACAGCAATTTTTGTGCACCGCATTTTCATTATACTTGTGAAATTTCACTTGAAATGAAGTGGGAATTGCCAGTGGTGGGTTTAACGGCAAGCGGACTAAGCGGCCGCGGGTGGTCCCGAATTTTGCAATTCGGAAAAGGAAAAAAAAGGAAATTCAACAAAATATTAGAAAATCCTAGGAAATCTTAAGAAACCATCAAAACCGGATGTGCAAAATTCAAAATGTACCTAGTTTCAGTATGGGCTGATCATTTCCTGTAACACTGGTATTCTCACATGAAAGAGCGACGAGCCGCCACTGTATTCCAGACCCCCCCTCCCCCCGGTCACAATAATTATTTTAATTATTACATATTATCCATTATTTGAATAACTGACTAATAAACTTGCGTTGAAGTTCGTAAGTGCAAACTAAAATTAACTTTAGTTTTAAAAAGAGAGAGAGAGAGAGACAGAGATGTCTCCAAACAATGGTAGGGTAAAATATGATAAACAGGGACGGCTCCAAATAATTTTTAGAATTTTTAATTGGATGAATTTTTTGTCTACATGAGCCATGAAAACGAAGGGATCAGTCTCTCTTTAATTTTAGTGTACAGGTATGGGGAAGTTTCTTAAAACTTTTGTGAAATTTTTCTGGAATTGAAAATTTTAGTATACAAAATTTATCAGAATGACTTACCACTTGATGAAAACATCCACATCTTGAGTCTTCTCAACTTGAGGGACGTCTATAGTGACTTCACCTCAGTGAAGTTTCAGTTTCAGTATTTGCTGAAAAAACCGTTTTTTATACATTTTTATACTGGAAGATTTCCCATACCCCCCAGACCCCCAATTTCTGCAATCTTAGTATGAATACTATTCCCGATTATTAAGGTTTTTACAGCTGACCTTCAATCAAATTCAATTCCAAGCAAATCAAACATAAGTGAATTTTTCAAATTTGGATTTATTGATTCAGAGCTTTAGCCAAAAATACCTTCTATTAGCAGTGTGCTGTGACGAGCTTGTTTGAAAACCAAGAAAATAGTTAAACTTGTGGAATCATGTAATTTATTACTCTAAGGTGAGAGCAATACGTTTTTCTCTTCTCGGCGTGGCGGTTCGAAAGGAATTTTAAATTCAAATGTATGCATTTAAACTAAACCTTTGGGGACCGGGGGTCTGGGGGTGTGGAACACCCCCAGCTGTATGGGTGCCCGTTTTTCGAGCTCTATCATGGGGATCTCGGTTATTGTAAGAAATACGAGGTCGGTTAAATTAGGGCAAAGTTGCGCATTTTCATGCTGAACAATTATCAGGAAAAAAATCTGAAATTTGTAATTTTCGTTGTCATTTTTTTAAGCGAAAATCAAAAGAATCAAACGTTTTTAACTAGGACATTCTTGAGGCAATTTTTAACGTCTTAGTTAAAAACGTCTAGTTCTTTTGGTTTTTAAATTATAATAATTTATATTGGGACACGGGGGGGGGGGGGAGTCAGGGGTGGAGATAATTAAGACATCTAAAAATTGAGTTTACAGTTGAAAATTTGAGATTTCTAAATTTCTTTTGAATTTTAACTCAAGACTAATATAATTACCTTCTGGCATGTCGCTGTTATAAAGCGGAAGCAAGAATAGTAGGCCAATGGTAATTACAGTTTTATAAGTAATTATATTTTTACAGTCTTCAGTGGAATCGAATATCAATAAATGAAGCCATTGGTAGCCAAATAAGGCATCTGGAGTTTTATTTACCAGGAACCAATGAATGGATGGTCATTTATTTCGAAAAATTATTTGGAAACCGTACTCAAATCATTGTTCATAGATCTAAAAGAATTGACTATTTATGTTTAATTATCATTTGTAAAACCAATACAAAGTATTCCTAAGATTGCAACAACATTAGTTTTACGAATGATAATATCTAATCAATCTTTAAAAGACACTTATTCGTTTTTATTTCACCGACTGAGCTAAGCAAAGCATAAATGTAAGTTTTTTTCTTAAATTTTATAAAATTATTCGACAGGAAAATTACACTTCAATACATTTATTTCATTTATATTTTAAAATAAGTTACAATTCAAAATTTATATTTATTGATACAGAAGTCGTTAGGAATCCAAGTAAGATATAAGTTCTGCTCAATTGATTATAAAAAAATTTGAAAATGTATACGTGATCTTACCAAGTTAACAGTTTAATACAACCTTTTTGTTGACGGCATAAGTCGATCCCCATCAGTTTATTCACTCGAGTAAATCGAATTCAATCTTAATTGAAATAAATTTATGTTTTACTTACTGAAAATCCCGATTAAAATATTTTAAAATCAAAATTGCTATTATTTATCTTCGAGCGACATCAGTAATTACTCTTGTTAACTTAAGTTTGTTTAATTAATCGCGTATATGTTTTATTTAGTTTATTGGTTAGTGGTTACTTTACAATTACTCGATTTCTAATCAAGTACTCGAGACTCGAAACTCGAGGTATAGTTGCATCTACGTATATTTGACGTGTATTTAACGTGAAATAGTTAAAGTTACGTTAAATGTTGAAATTGTATTGATTAAGTTATTAATTACTAAGTATCAAAGTTCTGAGTGGTACAAAACCGTACATACAGTATACCGGAGCTCGAATCCGAATCAAGGATAAAATTTGAAAAAAAAAGAAGTTAATTTGGGTTAAGTAATTTTAAAAACGGATAACCGATCTATGAAATTCCTCGCCACATCAAATCACATTCAAGTAACAAATAAAATAGTGTTGGAATGCTTTAGAATCGACACATGAAAACCAATTCTGATGGGAATTGCATTGCCCGACTTAGGAAAGAGACAAAGCTTTTCGATGATTGTGATATTTTTCTTTTATAAAGAAAACACAGAAATTTGCTTTTTGTTCATAACTTTGCGTTCAATTTATAAACAAAAAAATTGATTACAAAAATATAAGCAAAATATTTTATATTTAATTTGTTTCAATATTATATAATCCTGTTGAATTCTCTTGTAGGTAACCACCGAGTGATAAAAAGTGCTATTAATCTTCTTTTTCTGTCGATCGTTCACTTTGAAAGCAAATTAAAATTTTTTGTCTGACTGCGCAAACAAGGAGTTTTGTTGGATGCTTTGACGCTAAGTTGAAAAATACGAATTAAGGATGTTTTTCACAGTTAACATGGCCATTTATTTTAATAAAACTTGTGTCTCTTTATCTACCACCAAACAATAAATTTATACTGTTTTTTTAGCATGCTCAAGATGACATTATTTGACATTCGCTCTTTCGTCACATATCTACACTAGAATTCTTAAAGTTTGACCTATATACTTGCTTGCTACAACCTCAGTGTAATGAAGTGATTGCAGAACGTTCTGCTGCGATTTTTAAAAATTTCATATTTAGAACGGACCGAGCAAGGAAAATTTTATTTTCGCTTAATTGGAAAAGTCTCCGACATGTACACAGCATTTGTAAATCTTGTGAAATCAATTAGCGAAGTCAACTATATGTAAATTTATCAGCAATTAATGCGTGTGGCAATAAAGCGTCATTCATTATTTCCATCACAATTACTATAGTACATGCAATTACAAATTACCGTCAAATGTCGAGAGATGTCGTAAATTTCAGCACAAGATAAAGAATACAATTTATCGTATCCAGTCGGTATATTATACAGTTTAATATGCAAATTAATTAAATTGCAATTATCCCAGTTAGCCGAATCTCGACAAGTAAAGTTTCATCTACTTTTTTTATTAAAAAATAAATTTCAAACAAAAATGAACCGTGAAATATAATGCTATTATCTACACAAAACTTTTTTCACTTTGTTGAAAACAAAGCTTAAGCATTTGAATATCGGATTATCAAAAAAGGTCATTCCTTTGTTTTTGATTATGTATTTTTATCTCGTAAACAATTTTATATAAAAATGAGTCTATTGCTTTACTTTGCAAAGGCAACGAGGTGAACCAAACATTCACTTGCCCAGTAATTGTCACTTTGTATAATTGCTCAACAGGTAAACCAATTATAGAACAATCAAAGTGTTACGCATGATACCTCACGAATCTGGATTCGAACTTGAGAATCCTCTATTTAGTTCTTTCGACCGCTACAATTTCAATTTTTTTGAATAAGCAAAAACTTAATTGGAAGCAAATATTAGTTTTTTATGAACCAATTAATTGAGATATAATGCGATTTTTATATAAAAGTATCGGCTGAATACATCAGTTCGGATAAAATCAATGAGCAAGCAAATATGTGCATTTAATTGGTAATTATTGCAGTTATTTAACGATTAACTAACCACGAACGACATTTTAGTAAAGGATTTTCGATATTAAAAATTATTATCTAATTTAAATAGTTTACAAATAAAACACGATGAAATTTCCTATTGCAATTTTATGACACCCGAATATAAATTGCACTGTCGGAATTTCCATATAAACACAATTTACGTGTTTTCTTTTTTGTTTATATTCGATTCTTTTATTATCGACCATTCAAATTATACATTTTCGATGAAAAAGCTTTATCTAGTATTATTGATTTACAGTAGTTCAAATCAAATGAATGGATAGGTTACAAAAATATGAACCTTAAGTTTATAAAAATAAATTGTATATTGGAAATGTTAAAAAAATAACATAGGAGCTTCGAAACTACCTAAATTTATTAGGTAGACCATAGCAATATATATAATAACTTCAGTATTTTTTTTAGTATAATAAACTAGATTAAATAGGTAAATGTAGAATTATTTATCTGAGCACCAATTTTGAAGGGTTATCCCAATAAAAGAGTATTTAACGAATTTATTAAACAAAATTGATTTATTCTCAAAATTTAAACTTCTAATCAAAATTACAATTCAATTCTGGCAGTCATCATCAACAAGTTGGCGGGAAAATCAGAAAATTCAAATTATTTATAAAATTTTAAAAACAAAAATCAAAAATTCGAAGGAGAATTTTGGAAAACGGAAATATATTATTTAACTTTGTTTATGTAATCGACAAGGATTTTTTTCTTTTTGTATTAATTCTGAAAAGAACGCAAACGTTTAGCTTATAAACAAAACTTTCTATACCAACTATTCGCGTATTAGAATAACTTAAAATTTTTGCTTAATTAATGTATGTCGCGAATTATAAAAGAAAATATTCGCCCTAAACCTCCCGGATTAAAAATTCAAAAGTTTGTATATTTATGTTTTGTGATTAATTTGACTCAATGAAAACATTTGATTTTACAGAAGAAATAGAGCTAAAATTCAGTAGCGTAGCGGGGTTAGGGCAAATGCTCCAGGCTTAACTTCTCGGAGGGAGGGGGGTAGGAACGGCCGAGCTGATGATCAAAATATCGAAACATGGCTTTTTTGAATTTAATAATTTTTTTATGCTATTATTTTATTCGTCATTGATTCTAAAGATGGCCCTGACTGCCTTGTCCTGCTACGATTTTGTTTATTTAGAATTTTTTACATTTATTTTGTAGATTTTTATTACCAATTTCTCAACTGTTATTTCTTTATTCTATTTCAATAATATTGCGGTAATGACTATTTCCGTATATATAAGGACTTCCATAGATCTAGGAACCCTGATAGCCCACCTAATCATAAAAAGGAAAAAAGTTTGCATTACACAAATGAAGCAATTAATTGATTTTAATATTAAATTCATATCAATTGATAAATTAATTTAAAAAAAACTTTTTTTTCCGAAAATTGGGGAACAGCAAATTTAAGGTTTGCCCCGGTACCCGAAATCCACGTTACGCCACTGCTAAAATTTAGAGGAGAAATGGAAAAAGAAAGAGAAACAGGAAGTAGCAGCAATTAGTGAAGATACATTGCCAGTAAAAGATATAAAATGAAGATAAAGATAGAGTTGATGAAAAGAGAAACGACGAAGAGAAATATAAAAAGAGATAGAAGAAGTAACGGCGATTGGTGAAGACGTAAACCGTCAGTCAAAGATATAAGATGAAGATGAAGACGTGATTAATGAAAAGAAAAAGAGGAGAATTGAAAATGTACGATACAAAATTGAAAATGTATGAACATCTTAATGGATAACCGGATAAGTGTATAAGAGGACAATCGGATATTTTATGTTGAATCATAATAGATTTAGCATAGATTTAGCCCCAATAGGTACAGACTTGACATTTGTTTTAAGACTGCGACAGTTTCCAATTAAACTTGCCTTTCCATGACGATTAACAAGGCTCATGGTTATCTCTATGTAGTAATGTCAAGAGTCCGGAGATCTGAAGATAAAAATAGTTGATGGAAACGAACAAGGGAAATTGATTCAAGGTTCACAAGCAGTGTTGTACACGAAGGAATTTTTTAATTAATAGTACTAAAAAAGAGATCCACCATCTAGCTGCCCGTCCATGGACGGGCTTTCCAGCTAGTCCTAATATACAAAATTCCAGCACACTGCTGCTGCTCCTGCTACAGCGTGTCATTTTTTGGAGAAAAATCACTCGGATTGGTCGATTTTTTTACCAACCGAAAAATATACTAACCTAAGATTAGACTAAAAATATTTGTCCAATATTCTAAATGAGTGGATATCCTGCGATATGCACTGGAGGGTGTTCCACGCCACCCAGACCCTCCGGTTTACTTTTAATTTAATTATAATAATTCATAACAATTATAAATTATATTATATTATATTATATAATTATATAAATTATAAAAATATAAAGTCAAAATATTGTATATGGATATATTTATATATGTACTGGAGGGTGTTCCACGCCCCCCAGACCCTCCGGTTTACTTTTAATTTATTCATAATAATTTATAACAATTATAAATTATATTATATATTATATTATATAATTATGTAATTATATAAATTATAAAAATATAAAGTCAAAATATTGTAAACCGGGGGGTCTGGGGGGTGTGGAACACCTTCCAGTACATATTGCAGGATTTCCACTCTTAGAATACTTGGAGAAGCTAAGGAATTTATAATTTTACAAATTTCGCCAGGAAAAACCGGGAAATTTGAATTTTTAAGCCAAAGTGAGAGAAATTTAAACCTTTCGTAGAGAATATTAAAACTTGGAAAAACATTTATTTAAGAGCTTAACTGCTCAGAGTTTAGCAACAACTTTTACGTTACTTTGAAAGTTAACTGTCAAAAGTGTAAACCGGGGGGTCTGGGGGTGAACACCATCCAGTGTACATATATCCATATGAATAATAAAATTCCGACTCTTTTAGAATACCTACGGAAGACAGAATAATTATATCAATTTCGTCAGAAAATGCTGGAAATTTTTTTGTTTTTGAGCAAAAGTGAGGGAAATTAAAACGTTCCGCTAAAAAAATTAGTATTTTAGAAACTTATTTATTTTTATATTATTAAAAAAAAAATGTAATTGCCCGTCGGCACATCAAGTTTAGCAGCAACTTTAGATTGAAATATAGAAAAACGGGGAATCACCCAATAGCGAGAAACAAAATTAAATATTTAATATTATACCGCTAAAAAAAAGAATCACCGTTTAGCTACCCGTCCGCTGACGGACTGTCCAGTTAGTCTAATAATAAAAGTACAAATTAAAAACATTTGCTGAACAATTTATAATAGATATTTTCGATACAAGGTAGGAAATAGATAATTTCGATACAAGGTAGGAAAACTAACATTTTTCCATTCAAGGCGAGTATTTTATATTATATTGTTTCTAATTAGCAACAATAAAGGACCAATAACATATTTTTTATATCTAAATTAAAATGAATTTACTAAAATATTTACTCAATTTACTGAAAATATATAGTTAAATTTTAAATTTGACGGTTGGTGCCCCATTGGTTGTCAATCAATGGTTGGTTATTTTTACTTTTGTGTATTTAAAAGTGTGTGGGAAAGCACTATTTTCCGCATACTTTTAAAAGTGTGCGGAAAAGTAGTACTTTTCCACACACTTTTCATTTTTTGAATATCACAAAGTAAGACTTTTTGAAACATGATTAGAAAAACTAACATTTTTCCATTCAAGGCGAAGTTTTACGATCTCGGCCGAAGGCTTCGAACCGAAGTACTACTTTTCCGCACACTTTTAAAAGTATGCGGAAAAGTAGTACTTTTTCACACACTTTTGAATATTACAAAGTAAGACTTTTTGAAATTTATGTACAGTACAAAATTCAAAACAAAATTTTGGTGAGTTTATCTCTCTGAAAACAATATTTTATTACTATATTTGAGTTTATTTTAATTATATGTATAAAGTTGAAATATTCTGAATTAATTGATTTAGTTTGCTACACTTGACAGCCTGCGTTTCGAATTTTGGATTATCATCAGGCAAACCTGGAATAATATAAAAACTAACGGGAACTTCTAATTTGATTCAATTAATATATAGCAATACAACTCACTAATTGCTATTTGTTTATAATTTATAATTTATACTTAATTAATTATGTTTAAAAATTTAAAATTGGGGGGGGGTACAATTTTATTATTGCACATTTTGAAATATATTGAAAATAAAATGGATTCAAACAAAAATAAGAAAGGTACTAAAATACAAAATTTGAAATTTGGGGGGGGGGGGCTGACGAAATGCACCTTCCTGACTATAGCGAAGCTGACAACTTATTATCAATGATATTGTAAAAAAATAATAATCAGAAAAGGTACAAACGGGCAGTTTTGGAAGTTAAAAATTAACTTTTTGTTAAATTGCGTTGATGGCTTTAGAATATTTAAAATTGTGGTGTTTTTTGGTATTTGGAAGTTGTATTGGATATTCGGTCCTGATAGTTGAGCTTTACAAATTTCGTTATGTAATTAATCAAGGATTTAATCTTGTAATGGCGGTTATTTCACGACGTTTGAAAAGATGTCCTTTGGAAGAAAATTTGCTTGGTGTAGAAAGGACGATAGTGATAAAACTGAAATAATTTAAGAAAAATAATAATTTGTGTTCCATAGAAAATATTTTGCGTGTCGTAAATTGAGTGTAAAAGGAGGAAATTTAGCACCCAATGAATTTCTTTCAAAATAAATTACATAAATTTTCTTTAGTAAATAACACCCACTACGTTTTCCTTATTACAACTGCAATACCTTCCATCTAGGAAACGAAGCCTATAAGACCCATACGTAATGGAACTTTTTGCTTAGTATTCAGCACAGAATACCGGCATATACTGTAGGTACATATAGATTACACAAAATGAGTAGATCCTTCAGGGTGCTAGCCTAAAGAAGAACGAAGTAATACAAAGCATCTTCAAAAGCACATAGGTCTAGGTTTAATATCTAGTAAATTAATTTTACGCAAAATTAAATTATTGCAAAAGCGTTAAGTACATAAAAACCCTCTCAAAAATCTCATACATTATTAAAATTTAAGAGCTCACAATTTTCACAGAAATTTATTCACCAATTTATCCTTCAGCGAAATTGATATTTTAATCGATTTTCACTTAATTTTAAACAACCAAAAACTGATTTCGTGCAGATCTGCTTATTATTAACCAAGAAACGAGTACAAGGAATCGATATATTTGTAACTTGGATTTAAATTTGATACCCACAATAAGAGTTTTCAAATCGTCCTTACAAAACGATTTCTAAAGCAGAAAGCACTTTGTGTCAAACACAACACACAAGTTTCAGGTTGAACGTAGCGAATTGAAAAGGAAAGTAAATCGTTTCAGCTTTCGCTATACATAAATGCAGTTCTCATCATACATAAATGTATTTAGCAGGAAATGAATAATGTAATCTTCGTACATCAAATTTTTCTCCTTAATTTTCTTGCTTCACAGCGCTCCTGTTCATCGGCTGATAACTCCTCCTGCTATCAAAATTGTTATTGCTAATCGACGTTTCATTGTTCTCGCATCAGGAGAAAGACAAACAAAATTAAATTTAATTTAAACTTTTAAATTAAACACTCTCAGCCGGGCGTTTATTCGATGAAGGAATTCTTAAGCTTCAAAAAAGGAGACTAATTGTTGCTTCGAGGACAGTAAACAAAGCGAATGGGGAACGAAAATGTATTTTTGAGTCGAGAAAAAACTATTTACTTTTGTTTAATTATGGTTAAGAGAAGGACCTCCAGACGTCCTTTTTTCGGTTTGTCTACATATGGATGCGTTTCCGCAACAATAAAATAAAATTTTCGTTTTCCCTCGTATTTTTTCTTAACCAATTGAGCGAGATAATTCTTGAGAAGTTCCAACGTAATTGCGTTCGCTTTAAACACTTTTACGTTTTTCATAAAATTTAATTTTATTAGACGCTATCTATAATTATTTTGTAAGAATGGTCTCAAGGAATCACTTACTAACTAAAGTGGAAATGAAAGTCCTTTTATAAGCACTCCCTTAATTTTTTTTTCTTCAGAAATTACTTCCAAGGGAAATTTCCAAGAGATTTCCTAAAATGTATTTTGCTGATTTACTAATGTTTTTAAGTCTGACGAGATCTGATTTTTTTAATTTTGTTGTTATTTTGTAGTACATGTTTAATAAATTAGTGCAGGAGTTTTGAACTGAGCAAAAAAGAAATTAATTACTTTCCTCCTAAAGAAATTTATCAAGACAAGAGAAACCGGAATCAATAGTGAAAGCCAGTCGGGATAACGCTAATTACAGCCGAATAACAATGCAATTTAAATAGATTTCGGATAATTATTTATACAAAATACATTTGTGTTAGTGATTGTAATTTTCGTGTCATTTCATTCAGAGAAAACTCTCGAGGTAGCAAAAACAACAAATTTTTTCTACTACTCGGATAAAGACCAAACTGTTTTTCTCCATAAAATTTTTGTTCACGTGGCTCCCGAATGTAAAAAATTACCTATCGATTTTGTTGCGTCACGTATTATACGTATAGGTTCGCCAATAACCCCCTTGGTGCTCCTCATATGAAATGAGGATGTAAAAACTAAATTTCTTGTCCTTTCCGTTAAAATTTTTTTATTTCTCGCGTGATTCAGAACATATTTAGAATCAAAAATTCTGTTTTTGTTTTTGCGAACGCATTGTAGATATTGTCGTGTTTTCATATCTCAAGGGTTTCACGATGTTGCTATATTCTCAATAAAACTAAGTTTAGTCTAAACGATATTTAATTTGGGTTCATTAATTACTACAACATAAACATTGCATCTTTAAACTTTCAAATTAATTAATTGACCAACAAAACAAACTTGTTCATGCCTGGCAATCTTTGCTTGTGTTCGCCTACTTCTCAAACACCGCAAACACAGCATCCCTTTCCTCTCAAATTATTTTTTTAAGAAATGGTTATTAAAGTGATTTTATACAAAAATTAATTAAATTTTAAAACTTCAAATTTTAAAATTGAAAATGTTTAAATTTCTTACTCAACTAAATCAAAATAACTGTAGTATTGTAGATCTTCCAATGCAAAAACAGAATTTAGTCTTTAAATTTAGTTTTTTTTTATTTTTTATTGGAAAGTGTAAAGAAAAATTAATCAATAGCTCAAATTTGAAGGAATATTTCTTTTATATCTGTAGAAAAAAATTTTAAACGATATTTTCTTTACCAGCCCCACGTTGGGCGCCATATTTATGTCTATGTTTATATTATTTTGTTTAAGTATAAAAATAATTAAAAAAAAGAAATAATTTATTAAATAAAACATTTATAAGAACTAAGAAGTATAATACAATTTTTAGTTTTGGAAACTTGGGGGCACTCTCAAAAAAAAGTTTCAGTTTCTAGAACTTATTGAGGTTCTCCATTAGGAAACCTATTTGGTTCCTTTCTAGTGTCAATTTACATACATTTTTTTTTATTATAGGACTTTTTAAATCTGAGAGGTTAATTTCAAGCGAATCAAAATAATATAACATGAGAAATATTATTTAAATATTTTAGCTTTGGAAATCCGGAGTCTGGGAGTTATAGAATATTTTTTAGCTTTAAACAAAGGATAACAATATTGAAGATACTACTCAAGACTCAATAACTCTCTTTAAAAAATCACCTTTTTTGATAAGGTTTCCACCATTCCCCCCAAACCCCCCGGTTTCTACATCATAGTTAGTAGGGGTACTTAGTCTGATTATTAAGCTGTTGTAAATCAGTCATTCTGAATCAAAATTTGTAATACTATTTAATTTTTTTTATGTTGGATTCAAAAACATGCATTCAGTGTGTAGCCGCACAAAAAGCCAGAGAAGTTAAAATTTAATTATTTTTTTTAGTTTGATTTTTGTTTAAAATTTTCTCACCTCACAGCTCAATATTGCTATATAAATGGGGGGGGGGGGCACCGGCACTGCAATAGGGGTGCGCATATAATCGATTTATCGATTTTCATAATCGATTATGACAATTCATAACAATCGATTAATCGATCGATTCTGAAAATAATCGATTATAGACTGGAAAAGCGTGGCGTCAGAAAATGGCCGGCAAGCGGCGACTATTATGATGGGTGCACACATTGGTTTGCTTACATTTATTTCCCATAAGATTCACATGGAAGTGTGTTGGTGACAATTTTAGAGGTCATTGAGGTTTTTGATTGGGCCTATTATTGATATGAAATTTTAGAGGTGTTTCTGGGTGGAATTAGTTCACAGGACTAAGTACTAAGACCTTGGCAATAATAGATTATGTGTTACTAATCGATTATCTTCAATAATTGATATATCGAAAAGTATCGATTATCTTCAATAATCGATATATCGAAAAGTATCGATTATTTTCCATAATCGATAATAATCGATTATGAAATTTGTTAATCGCGCACACCTAGCACTGCAGCATCGCTACCGTAATGTTTTTAATCCGGAAGGATTAAAGAAAATACTTCAATCTGATTGGCTCTTCTAATTTCAACCTAAGCAAGGCAAGACAAGAAACTCTATCTGAACGCCACTTAAAAGTCAGCTAATTTGCTGACGCTGAATAACAGCTGAATTTTAAGCTGAAGCAGTGAAGCGCCATCTCAAAATTCAGCTAATTAGGTGACGCTGTAAAATAGCTGAATTCTAAGCTGAAGCAGTGAAGCGTCAGCTCAAAATTCAGCTACTTAGCTGACGCTGAAAAATAGCTGAATTTTAACCTGGAAGACCGCAGTGGCAGCAAATAATTTGCTGACAAGGTTTGTCAGCACAGAATGTTACTTGGGAGTTTTGGTGACCGGGCGGTCTGGGAGGTATAATACCTTTCAGCTTTAGAAAAAAGGCGCAGCTTTCAAGATACTGCAGAGTATTAAACTTCTTATTTCGAAAAATCACCTCTTTTGGAAAGCTTTTCACAGTTGTATACTGGAGAGCATTTCATATCCGCTGACATCCTAATCTATAAAATCCCAGCACGCTGCTTTTGCTGATCCAGCGTGTCAAAGGTGAAAAAAGAAACACTCTGATTGGTGGACTTTTTTTACCAACCGAAAAATATATTATTAAACTAAGATTAAGATTAAAAATATTTGTCCAATATTCTAAATGAGTGGGTATGCTGCGATATGTACTGGAGGGTGTTCCACACCCCGCAGACGCCCAGGTTTACTTTTAATTTATTTATAATAATTTATAATTAATTTAATTTATCATAATTATAAAAATATAGATACGGTCATTAGCCTAGTATGTTAGCTGAATAACTGCTGACACTTAGGTACTCGGTTCAAATCCGGAAGGAGTCTAAAATTTCTTATGATCGTCTTCCGTGCTTCGGAGGGCACGTAAAGCCAGCGGTTACCCTGGGTTGTTGATTTGTCTTCATCAACAAAAATCCAGGGTTACGGGCACATCTGAGACAAGCCGAGCAAGCTGCATCAGATGTAAAGCAATTTATATGCTCAGAAATTTATGACTTAGTCGCGGTCCTTGATAGGGGACAGCCCAATCTCAAGGCAGACAGGATTTATCCTAGCCTAAAGGTGGAAGAAGAAAAAGAAGAAGAATAAAAATATAAAGTCAAAATACATATAATAAAATTCCCACTCTTCTAGAATACCTACAGAAGACAGAATAATTACATCAATTTCGTCAGAAAATGCTGGAAAATTTTTTGCTTTTGAGCAAAAGTGAGGGAAATTTAAACGTTCAGCTGAAGAAAATTAGAATTTCAGAAACTTATTTATTTTTAAATTATTTAAAAAAAATTTTAATCATCAAGTTTAACATTAAGCTTAGCAGCAACTTTTTGCGTTACTTTGAAAATATAGAAAAACGGGGAATCACCCAGTAACGGGAAACGAAATTAAATGTTTAATATTATACCGCTAAAAAGAGATCCACCGTCTAGCTGCCCGTCCGCGGACGGGCTTTCCAGCTAGTGTAGTTTATGAAATCCTAACTTTCTGTTAGATTTCAGTAAAAAGTTTTAAATTTAGATTTAAAGAGCGTAGCTTTGAAGACCGAGGGTTTCGGAGTATGTCATGCTTCCCAGACTCTGGGTTTTACTATCAAAGTTAGAATGGCCACTTAGTTTAATTTATTATTAAACCTAAAAAATCAATTATTCTGAAAGAAAACTTATAACATCAATAAATTCTTTTAAATTTGAATTTAGAGCGTAGTTTTGATGGTCTGGGAGGTATACAATAACCCAGCTTTGGTCCAAACGGTTAGAATATAGTTATTACTACACTCGGGTTCGAACAAGAGATCTTTGCTTTGTAGTCTTACTTCATTATACATTTTGATTCCATGTTAATCAAAATCAACAACGAACGTAATAAGTTTTAAATTTTAATTCAAACATAAGCATAATAATGTTGAAGATACTGTTGAATATTCAGCTTCTCTCTTTAAAAAGTAACATTTTTTATAAGCTTTTTACTATTGTATGCTAGAGGGTATTCCATACCGCCAGACAGTTTTTTTGATTATTAAATTTTTTACGTTTGGATATCCGTCATGCAGAAGCTAATTCGATTCCAAACAAACCAGAATATTATATAACACAAGTAAAAAAATTTTAATTTAAATTCTAAGAAAATGTATGCGTTGGGAGTGTAGCATTTGTCACCGGGAGGTTTCGAGGCTACGGAATACCCACAGGAATATTCATTTTCGCTGTTTAACAGTCTTTATTTGTGTTTGAAGTGTATTCAAACATATTTTACAATTTTTTTTCTGTGCTTTCGAAAATGGCAACCGTTCACTTAATTAAAAACATTCCTGAAGCTGCTCCGCCTAGAAAATTATGGGACTAGAAAGACTGGATCTTTGTTTATAAGTTAAATTTTCCTACAATAATTAACAAAATCCAGTTTAGAATAAATATATGACAATTATGATGTTAACTGTTGCACTCCTAGAAGGCAACTGTGGCCCTCTCTGCTTTTTAAAACAAGTGCTGTAACTATTAACGTCACAAGATGTGCAGACGATTCTTATGTGAAAAATCAATATTTCAAATTCGATTTTTTGAAATTTAAAGGAAAAAATTAAGTTTTTCCATAGTTTAATCGCTTTCTTAAGTTTCATATCTGCTTTTTTTATATTTAATTCAATTGGTTTTAAACGCTTTCAATTTGAACTAGCTACTTTAATTTCAATTTTACATAATTACATTATAATCTATTACAAAGTTAAATTAATTTAAAATTTAATTAAAGTTCAATAATTGGGAAAGTATGTAAGTTGAATATAATTTACACAGGATTTTCCCGCTAATGATGTACATCTCTAGGTGTTGATAGTTAAGGTAAGTATAATTAAGGTAAAAATGTAGAGAAAAATCAAAATCAAATAATTCTTTTTGTGATTACTAAAATAAAATGAAACAGGATAGCCCAGATATTTAAAATAAAGCTCGACATAGCCGGATCCGCCTTGACAAAATAAAATCTGTCTATTCAAAAATATTGGGCAAACCTAAGTAAATGTCGTAATTGGACGGAGGGAGAGATCCAGAAAATGGACAAATTTGGGAAATCGTCTTAACCACGCTTCATAAATTTTATTTCAATTAAATTTTACTTGAACAATTTTTTCGATAACTTTTCAGTTATCGAATTATAAAGAAAATTCCATTGATTAATGTAATTAAAGTGCGAAAGAGAAATTGTTTTTTCCGAGGCATAAAAAACGATCAATTTTTAAAAATTGCTGAAAATTTATTGCGTATTTTAAGCTTTCCAAGTTACGGTTGAAGTTACACGTTTCACTTCCATTAGTAAATTGACGAAATGGAATTGGTATGGCAAGTTTTTGTGCAATCACATCGTTAATTACTTGAAAATCTCGAGGAATTCTAAACCGTAATTTCTTGGATTTTAATTAAAAATTCGTTTTTTAAAACAGAAACATGAAGCCAGCAGCTTTTTGTAAGCGCGTTTTTGATCCGAGCTTATATTTACAACTTTAAACCTCAAAATCTTTACAAATTTATTCATATAAACAAAATTACCGTACATCCCCTTTGATATATCGCCATATTTGTGACATTTTTTAGAGAGCACAGTAATATTTTTATACTTCAAGAAAATGTGATAAAATAATGCACGTGATTTATCAGAGAACTTTCGGTTTGTGTTATGAGTATTTACCGAAAACACAAAAATTAGTCGGAGGTTCGATGTTCCACAAGTGTCCTGACCGGGCCCCCACGACAATAAAACGAATCTGATTTATTAAGCGAATCTACGGATAAAAATGCAAATTTTGTGGTAACAAAAAATATTTGAAAATTCAAATATTTGAAGTAGACTCAATAAAGCGTGTTTATTGAAAATCAAAAGATTTAGAGCCGAAGTTTAAATATTGGAATAAAAGTTATTATTTTGAAATCCAATATCTGCTATATGGATGGATATGTTTAATCTTTAAAAACTAAGTCAGATTGGCAATGAATACGAAAGTAGCCAGAGGGCAAACAATAATAAAAATTCGGATCGAGAATTCTTGTCTTGGCATATCCGATATCTCCAGCGCGGTGAAACAGCACTAAACTTTTAAACAAAGATTCGGTAAAGACTTAAAAATGCGCAACAAAAGACTAGAAACGGATTAAGAGAAGCTAACAATGCTAAAAAGGCTCAAAATAGCTTAAAGGGCGGTGAAACTTTTCATAAAACTTGGATATTTCATTATAACTTAAAAAAGTTCAAATTTACATTTGCATTAAATTAATTATAGTTTTATAAATTATTTATAACTTTTCTTATATTAAATTTAAAGTTTCTTAAAAACTTTATTACTAAAACTAAACGCAATGAGAACACTGCAATTTTTCTATTAATAGTATTTAATGCATATTTTAAACTTAAATTTTACATTTTACTCGACTCGAACTCACAGAAAACTACCTAAGCATCACCGAAAGTATAAATTTTTAAAATAATTATGCCGATCGATGCCAGTCAGACCAAACCGAGATGGACGAATCAGAGACCCGGATTCTGGGCTTTATCAGCGGGTACAGAATATTTCGTGAAACCAGCAGGCGAGGGACTCGTGTGCGAAGTTGTTAACGGGGGCCCTGCTTTTATAAAAGAAAACAAAATTGTATACAAGACGATTTCCATGCAATTCCAGTGATTTCCAAAGAATTCCTTCCAAACAAGAGCGGATATAGAGACGAGTAACTACCCCCTCCCTATTTAGTTTTATTAAATATTTAAAAAAATATGTAGATGAGTTTTTTTATTTTTCAATTTTCTGAGATTGTCTAAATTTCCTAAAATATCCTAGAATTATCTGTGATTCCCCACTTAAGATTTTCTAACATTTTCTGGGATTTCTTAAAATTTCCCGCTCGCTTTTTACTACTTTTTACTGGAAAATGATGAAGAAATTGTCATAAACAAAACTAAAGGGAAATTTGAGGAAATCTAGTATATTATAGACTCTCTTTTTTCGCTTTCTCCATTTTCTGAGATTTCATTGGCTTTAAAATTTTCTCGAGTTTCCTAAGATTTTCTTGAAATTTCTATGGATTTCTTGAGATTTTCTATATTTCTACAAATTTTCTAAGAATCTGTTTCAGAATTTTTACAGATTTCCGTTTACTAGTACACACAATTATTTCTTTCGTTTCCTTTTATAATTTTCTAACATTGCTTGGTAAAGGCAGATACAACAGGATATCGACCTCCACTCATGAGCTTTAACAAAATAACAAAATTGACTGCGTTTGTTTCGTTGAAATTTTAAAAATGTTATAAATATAAATATTAAAATAAAATATTCTTATTTAAATAAGTAATACGTTCCTGGTGCGTATAAAGGGATTAACGAGATTATTATTCCAAAGAATTTTGGAGGAGAAAAGTAAAATATCAAACTAAATAAATAAAACAGAATAAAAACCTGGGGGGGTTTATATATAATCTGTTTTTTCAACAAATATAATTAATTGCTGCTGCACTGGCGGGTATTTCATATCCCCCAGACCCCCCGATTTGAAAGCGCAAAAGTGTGTGTATACATTTTGTGATTTATTTTTGTAATAAAAATTTTTCACTCTGTCAGAACAAATATATTAAATGTCTTTTGTATACAATTCATACATCATATTCACACATCATGTACCGTAAAAATTCGCACCGGGGGGTCTGGGGGTATGGAACAGCTATTGCAATTGTAAGACCTTTTAGAAAGTTAAATTCCTGGAACGGAAAATCCTTTAACTATAATTGCTGGTTCACTGGAGGGTATTCCATACCACCCAGACCCAAAGGTGTGTGTGTGTGTGTATACGTTGTGTGATTTACCTTCATATGAAAACTTTATATTCTCTTAAAACAAATACATCTACATATCTATATATAATATAATTTTAAATTATATTATATTTAAAATTAATTAAAAACGGTGGGGACTAAAAGGTGGGGGCGAAAAGGTCGGGGGCGAAACATTCCGGCGCAAAACGGTCGGGGGCGAAACATCCCGTGGCTAAACGGCGGGAGCGAAACGGTACGGGGGCAAAGCATCCCGGGGCGAAACGGTGGGTGCTAAAAGGTCGAGGCGGCACGGTTGGGGGCGAATCGGTACGGGGGCGAAACATCCCGGGGCGAAACGGTACGGAGGCAAAACATCCCGGTGCGAAACGGTGGGTGCTAAAAGGTCGAGGCGGCACGGTTGGGGGCGAATCGGTACGGGGGCGAAACGGCGGGGGCTAAACGGCCGGGGCGAAACGTCATATAACCAAATTCCAACGATGCTGTTGTTGGACATGACAGATCAAACGGCAAATCTGTGACCAAAGCAAAGATCCCCCAGTCGCAAGGTAATAGGTTTGACTTCATGATTTTGTGTTCTTTTTCATAGAAAACATCGAAATTCGAACCTGTTTGATCCGATTATCGACAACAATTTCAACAATCAAGAACAACTGATCTGTTGTTGTTGTTGTTCCCTCTCCATTTATTATTTATCCATAAACATGAATTTGATAATATGGTTTCTATGAAAATGAACACAAAATCATGAAGTCAAACCTATTACCTTGCGACTCGGGGATCTTTGCTTTGGTCACATATTTGCCGTTTGATCTGTCATGTCCAACAACAGCATCGTTGGAATTTAGTTTTTTCAGTTAGATTTTCCAGCGAAACCAGTATAATTGCAACCAGGTAACAACTTCTTCTTTATTTTAAGTTGTGGCTTTAAACTTCCTAAAATTTACGATTAAAAGTGTCCAATCACAGATCAGAAACTCACAGATCTGCCTGTCACCAAGGCTACGGTCCAGATGAATATCTTTCAATTTTATTTATTTAATTACTTGTACTTGATATTATATAAGCTAGATAATTAGAAAAGTACCCATACTAATGTTGATGGCAGAAACCGGGGGGTCTGGGGGGTATGGAATACCCCCCTGAGTACAAAAGTGGAAATTATATCAAAGGAAATGATTTTTAAAGCAAACAGGGAATTCAGCAACATCCTTTACACCGAGACGGCGACGGCGTACGAATATTGTCTTTATTTAAAACTGAAGGGGGAATGTTCTGTTTCCTCCAGACTTCTTAGAAATTAAAACTTGGTAATCAGTAAAGTACTCAAGCTATTTAGCTATTTATAGCTATGATCGCAATTATCGAGATAATACTACGTGAGAAATTCCAAGATTCGAACTATCAACTTCAATAGCTATTGGAAAACTCGTTCTATATATCAATTGCATTGTTGGGGGGGGGGGGGGTAGCTATCAACCAACTCAAAGAAAACATATTTACCAATATATTTAAATTGGTTTAAAAATTATTAATTAATTTCTTCATCCGATGCAAATCACAGTTTTAATGTTTTGAACTATTGTGGTTCCATAAACAAGAAATTAATCTGTGACGCGCATTATACGATTAACGAGATTTGATAATCTATAGAAAACTCTCTTTTTTTTGTAAAACTATGCCACCTGTGTATTTGGTACAATTGTTAAGTAGAAGTTCTGCTGAAATAAAAAATTCAAAATATAATTAAGCAGCAAGAAGCGGCAAAAATAAATATTTTTTAAATAGCTTAATTAGAATTCAAGTCAGAACTGGGTTTAATATAAACATAATTAAATTTTGAACGTGCTTCGAAAATTTAAAGCGGTTAAATAAAATTTACAACATTTAGAATAAATAGTAAAAAAATTGAAGCAGATACTTCGCGAGCATTGCTTTGCAGTTAGGAAAACACAAAAAGTTTGTCTCCGTCATTTATTGTATTGATAGAATTTTAAAATGCGTTAAAAAGTTTTTGAAATAAATTTTCGAGTTTAAATTAAACTTTGGTTCAAGTTCTTCACGATTTGTAAATTTCCTGAGACATTAACGATTTAAAATTACATATTTTAGTGCCAAGGATATAATTTCCTCGTGAAATAAATTTTTCAAGTTTTGTTGAACCAGATTGAACGAATTGAATCCTGAAACTTTTATTTGAAGTTCAGATGATGATGATGATGGAAGATCTAATAAACCGCATTTATACATAATTAATTCAATTGGGAAAAGTTACTATTACGGTTCTGTCGCTGTGCTGTTTGAAAAAATTGGGTCATTTAATTCGAAATATGATCCTATTTCCACAAAATTGGTTTAAAATATTCAAATAGGAAAACTTAACTATTTTTGATACAGCCAATATTATTATGTGCACTCATCTGAAGGAAAACCGTTCGTGCAAGATATTATTGGTAAAATTTACTAGATTTTATTAAAAACTTATACTTTTCCTAGATATTTGTGTCTGGTAGCTTTACAAAGACTACAAACAAATTTTTTGGAAATTTTCGATACATCCGGCTTTTATTAATATTTTAATAATATTGACTTTCCATTGTATGAAATTGTATTTTACCTAAGTGCATTGTCGAAATTGAGGTCAGTTTTTCACCATTCTGCAGTTACCCTTCCTTCGTTAGGTTCCTCTCAAGCAATAACAAACCATCGAGGTATAATCTGGGTGGGAAAGTCTTCAGGGAGAAAAAGGAAAGAGGCAGAATGGGAATGTATGTTATTCGACTAATGAAATTAGAAATTATGTAGAATTCAACCAATCTATTTCCACAAATTCATTATGTGCAAATAGCATTGACCATTGTTCTCCAATCGTTGTATACAAATGATGGAACGTTTTTATATCATACAAATTCAATAATTTTAACGTTAAATTACCTAACTTATTGCTATTTAACCTACTACATTGTACTTTGTACCAAATAATATTAGTAAATAACATTGAAAGCATATTTGGAATATTGCATATAATAATTTTAAAATTGATGATGCCATGGTATGGTGAATTGTGCATTTTACTTCTAAAAAGTATTTAGCCTCAACTATTTCGAATCTATTTAATTTTTTATGCTGTCCAATATTTACACATGTGTTTCTCTTTGATCTATTAATTCAGTTTTACTATTTTGTTGATCTGCCGGAAGCTTGAAGTTGTGTAGTTTTAACCAATTATGCTATGTCGATAAATTTGTTACGAGCGTGTTTGTGTTATTTGATTGCATTTTTTCCACATAAACCCTTCACCTTTTCTAACCGCAACATCGAACTAGAAATTTTCATTTGGATTAATCGATTCTGGTTTGACGTTTTTAATTTACATAAACTGAAACTTGACGTAGTTTGCAATGAATATTTTAAAATAAAATTTGATCAAAGTCGGGCAGCCATTTTGCAGCGCAAGGTCCAGGTCGATCTAAACTTTTTGGAATATTTCGATTGGTTTCATTCACATGTTGCGGTACATTTTATTATTTACTTGCTGGATTCTCTCGAGATTAAATTTCCTCTTGTACTTTTATAAAATTAAAGTTACAAATTTAAACTTTGAACTTTACTGTTTGCTGGATAATATAATAAATTACGTAACGAAAAGCACACGAAATATTATTTTTAGAAAAACGATCGCTTGGATGGCACAATTAAAGCTCAACCTAGTAGTATTTTACTCTTTTTTTTTCTTTTTTTTGCACAAGTTGTTAGTACTTGTTTTTTGCAAGTGTGCTTGTGCTGTCTAAAGCGTAAACTTTACGCTACAATATTGTAAAAAGCATGGAGCTTAAGTTCAGCGTTGCGTAAATTACACTTGAAAGCTGAACGTTATTGTTTTCAGCATAAACAACTATGTAGGTAATTTAACACACTGTCAATTTTCGATCGATATTTATAAACAACAATATGAATAAACAATCAGTATAATTTTTCTTCTCAAATATGCGGGCAATTTTGACGTAATGCGTATATAAGATTACAGTCACTTCATAATTATAATTACGCACTTCCCTTGAGTGATGTTAAGCGCCAACACTCGGTATAAGTGCCACTTTATAATGGAATTTTAAATGATCGAGTTTTGCTTCGTTTCAACGGATTAAAGCTTTTCCGAGATTCATTGTACGATTTCCTGATAATCTCATCATTTCAAATAACCTGAAGCTATTTAAGCAACATCAGAATGCTGATTCAAGTCAACGTCAAACACAAAAGCAATCACTTTCAAAAATCTTAACTAAACTTACTAATTTAAGTTTACAACCCCATAATCAGGACCGAACTGCTCCCAAAATTTTAATGCCCAATTTTTTTATCAACCAAAAAATATATATATAAGACTGGCCATGAAATAAATTCAATTTAATTTCTATTTTCTAAAATAATTACTTTGGAAACTTACATAGCCAGATAAACGATACTTTTAACAATTTCAAAAGCATCTTTTGACCTTTTAAGTATAAGAGCTAGATGAAATCTAATGTTCTTATCATTCGTAGTTTATATTTCTGCATTATTTTTGTGTCTTAATTTCCTATGTTCTACTAACTCATTCAGCACCCTGTATAAGTTTCGGCGATGGATTATTACTTATGCTGTGTTTGTGCTTTAACGTAAAAAATAAAAGAAGTTTCATTTCGGATATTCTGTATCTACATTATAACAGTTGTAGTTGTAACTTTTAGTATGGAACTATAAATTCTACGTATGCAAACATGTATTTGTAATTAGTAGTTGTTTTAATCCTAGTACTTTTATGAAATTTGCCCTAGGCAGCTAGGTAACTTGGCTTAAATTAATATAAAGGCACAAAGGAAAGCTTCACATTTTGATTGAAGTCCGTAAACCATCTATCTATCTATCTAAATTTAATATTGAAGTTAAAATAAAAAATTTTTTTGGAAAATATAACATTGAGTGTTGATGGGAGAAATGAAAAAGACAATAGTAGTCTCATATTCAATCCTAAATTTCTAAACATAAGATTTAAAATATTGAATGAAATCAAAAAATAGAAATAAAAGAATAAATTAAAAACTTAAACGAACATTAATGCAAAATTAGAAAAAATTATAACAGTAAACTTACAGCAGATTTAACAAAGTAGCTTTTAGCAAAATTACATTATTTAACAGTGGCGTATTTAGAAAATGCTTGGGGGGGAGGGGCAGATAAAAAAAAATATTGCCCAAAATCTCGTTAACCCATTCATGAGCGTCAGTGGTAACCAAATCCTGATACCTAAAATCCCAGCACGCTGCTGCTGCTCCTGCTACAACTTGTCATTTTTTGGTAAAAAAAATGCTCTGATTTTCCCCACTTTTGCTTGAAAATTCAAATTTCCCGATTTTTCCTTGCGAATTTTGGAAAATTATAAATTCCTTATCTTCTCCAAGTATTCTAAAAGAGTGGAAATCCTGCAATATGTACTGGAGGGTAGACCCCTCGGTTTACAATTTTACCAAACGAAAAATTTATTAAACTAACTGCGATTAGGACTAATCAGGAAATTTGAATTTTTAAGTAAAAATAGTGAAATTTAATATTCAGATAGAAAAAATTAAAACTTGAAAAGAATATTTATTTAATTACCTTACTGCTCATGGAGTTTAACCTTCTGGTGGGCACGTTAAAAAGGTTACACGGATGGGCACTTGGGGTCTTTTGAGACCCCATGAATTCTACAGCATATTATGATGCAAATATAGTACATAAAATTTGTCAATACTAGCAATTTACTAAAAAATTAATGGATTAGAACCCTATTAAAACTAAATAAATTAATTAGGCCACAAATCAGCTATTTTACAGACCACTAATAAGAAAAATTATTTCTGGGGTCTTAAAAGAACCCTTGTGCCCATCCGAAGGTGTTTTAACTTTGAAATTTTTTTTCTATGTCTGTACTGATCCTAGCTCAACGTTTATAGACTAATTATGCTAGTTAAATATTTAAAAGAGATGTCCTAAAATTTTAGCGTGAAATATCTTTAAATTTTAAAGTTATGTGCAAAAATAACACCCGGGGGTCCCAAAAGACCCCACGTGCCCACCCGAAGGTTAAGCAGCAACTTTCTGTGTTACTTTGAAAGTTAGTTATAAAAATATAAAGTTGAAATTGTAAACCGGGGGGTCTGGGGGGTGTGGAACACCCTCCAGTACATATTGCAGAATTTCCATTCTTTAAAGAATGGAGAGGGGTAGATCAAAAATATTGTTTAGAATCCCGTTAATCCATTCGTGCGCGTCAGTGGTAACCAAATCCTGACATATAAAATCTCAGCACGCAGCTGCTGCTTCTGCTACAGCTTGTCATTTTTGGTGAAAAAAAACACTACTATTTCTCTCACTTTTGCTTGAAAATTCAAATTTTCCGATTATTCCTGGCGAAATTTGGAAAATTATAAAGTCCTTATCTTCTCCAAGTACTCTAAAAGAGTGGAGATCCTGCAATATGTACTGGAGGGTGTTTCACACCCACCCAGAAACCCCGGTGTACAATTTTACCAGCCGAAAAATTTATTAAACTAACTACGATTAGGACTAACCGCGAAATTTGAATTTTTAATTATAAAAATATAAAGTCGAAATTGTAAACTGGGGGGGGGTGGAACATCCTCCAGTACATATTGCAGGATTTCCATTTCTTAAAGAATATTTGGAGAAGTTAGCGAATTTATAATTTTACAAACTTTGCCAGGAAAAACCGAGAAATTAACAAATAATGTAATTTAAATTAAATCTAAAAGTAAAGAAAATTGAAATTGGATTAGAATCTACCTTGTTTATCTACTTTTGCTGTATGAATAATTTCTACAAAAGTAAAAAAACTTTTATACTTATTGACTAGCGAAAAACAAAAGTACTTCTGGTTAAAAATTCCGATAAAACATATTTACATTTTAATTTATTGTTAAATTAGTAGATAAACTGAAAAGGTTCGATCCCACTTTATTCTAAGTTTACTTCGAGGTTTTATCTAACCTAGTTTGTTTATCTGAAACAATATCCTGTTATATAAAATCCCAGAACGCTGCTGCTGCTTCGCTTTTTCCCTCAATTCAAATTTTCCGATTTTTCCTGGCGAAATATGTAAAAATATAAATTTCTTATCTTCTCCAAGTATTCTAAAAGAGTGGAGATCCACACTCCCCAGACCCCCCGGTTTACAATTTTACCAACCGAAAAATATATTAAACTACTAAGATTTGGATTAATCGGGAAATTTGAATTTTTAAGTAAAAATGAGGGAAATTTAACCTTCGGATAGAAAAAATTAAAACTTGGTAAGCATATTTATGCTCATGGGGTTTAGCAGCAACTTTGAAAGTTAATTATAAAATAATATAAAAAAAATTAAGCCAAGATTTTAAACCGGGGGGTCTGGGGGGTGTGGAACACCCTCCAGTACATATCCCAGGATTTCCACTCTTTTAGAATACTTGGAGAAGATAGGGAATTTATAATTTTTCAAATTTCGCGAGGAAAGAAGTTTTTGCGTTACTTTAAAAATATAGAAAAACGGGGAATCCCCCGGTAGCGGGAAACCACCGTCTAGCTGCCCGTCCACAGACGGGCTTTCCAGCTAGTAAATAAATAATAAGCAACTAAATAAAAATAATTTAAAGTTATTTAAATTTTAAAACCTCGTAGTAAACATTATTTTTATTAAGGTGAGTTTCAGGGATGCAATCCCCAAAAAGGGGGATTGCCCCTTTGCCCCCCTCTAAATATGCCACTGCTATTGAAAGTGTAAAGAAAAAACTAGAAAGAACTTGATTTACAAGAAAGTTTAAATAAAATATAAGAAGCCATAGTGCTGATAATAATAAGTGATAAAACAATAAAGATAAAGAATAAGAATAAACTACTCTAAAAATAAAGAATGATTGATGAAAATGCAAACTGATGAAAAACATATAAAAAAAACTTGATAAAGTCATGGACTTCCAAGATTTCAGAATTTGATATGATGTGAACAGATTCCTATTCACTGGGGCTCTGGGGCTATGGAATATACCCCAGCGTCACGGCGAACGGATGTCTTCATTCTCTGTTTCCAAATATTTCAAAATTTGGCGTCATTCAGACCACTACACATAAAGAGTTGTAGAAGAAGAAGAAAGGAGCTAACCTTTTAATGGGATTACACAACTTAAAAGTTCCTTTAAAGGTAAAGGAAGCCTGAACCCGGAAAACGAATAAGCTGTGCAAGTAGCTAAATTTTAACACCTTATTAAATTGAGAAAGTAACCTAAGGATGTACGGAAATGTTGGATGTGGTATAGATCCGATTACTTTTTTGTAAATTTGCATTTAATTCTGTAATACATTACTGAATAAGGGAGCTTAAATTATTTTGTTTCATCGCGTCTCAAGTTTTAACTTGTATGTCAAGACGAAATTGTATTATTTAAATTTACACCTTTCCTTTGAAGCGACAGCTTAATTCAATTTAATAGAAACATCTGCAAGATACGAATGTTTCAGGAGTACAAAAATTGTCGAAAGCTTCATCAAGCGTATTACAGGAAATAATTTAATATCGCAAGAAAATTTTTTAAAAAGCGAATCCGGTTCTGCTTTGTTGTTTTAATAAAATGGAAGAATCTCAAAAATTTTAATTGCTCATGGTAAGTTTATCTATCCAAGAAAATGGAAAACAAATACTTTAATTAAAATTGCTAAATGTGTAAGTATAGTAGAAAATTTGTTTTCACCTCACGAAATTTTCCGGGTTCGGTAACGCAGTAATTAGGAAAAAGTGGTTAAAACATTTACAAAAATTTTGGTTGTAATTATTTTACAAAAGAAAATCCATCTAGCAAATTTGACGTTAACTTTCTTGTGGATCTGTGATAAATTATTCATTAAGGGAATTTCGATTGTTTTAGATAATACTCGGGGTAATAGTAAATTTTGAACTAAGACCAGAAGCTTAAATAAATCAATTAACTGTCTAAGTACATTCTCATTCTGTTTATTAAATTTGATATGAAGTGCTCGGCATCAATAATTAATTAAGTTACATCAAATAGGGCGGCTTTGGGAGAAATCGAAAGAAAATTAAAACGACGACGCCGCCGTCGCTTTTTTTGTCAACATCCGGTATTTACTTTTAACAATTTTTTTTTCTAATTTATTTTAAAATGTCTAAGTGGAAATTGTAATTTTCGAGTTTTCAAAAAACGTGCCTTGAATAGGGAAGTTATTAAAGTGTCGGTTATTGATGGGAAGTCATCGAGTAAAATTAATCGGTGTTTTCAAATTTCTGAATGCTAGAAATAATTTGAGAGCTGTTTATGTTTAAATTTTAATTTAAATTGAAAGAATTTTCCGAATACTTTCCAATTTTAAATTTCGAAGACCCAAATTGATATATGTATTGGGTAGCGTATGTTTGTAAACTGCACAATTTTCTGCTGGAAAACTACCAAAATTTAGTAAAATGCTTTACATGCAACTCAGCCTCGGTTGAACGAGCAATTTTTTGAGATATGAAACACAGAAAGCATGAAAATAGCTGATACACATACAATTTATCAAAAAAGCGGAACAAACTGACAACACTTTAAATTGGAGAAAAACAAAAGCGTAAAAATATCGTTTAAAGTGCTTTAAAGATTAAAAAATGAGTCGAACGAGATAAGTTCCGATAAAAGGAAAACTTTGTTTTAGGAAGATTTGATTTTCCAACTTTCGGTAAATAAAATCACCTCTCCCCACATCTGCTTCAAATAGTAAAAAAGTAAATGCTGAAAAGATGAAAATCAAAATACCCTTTTCAGAAAATTGGGGATTAGGTAAAGTGTAGGTATGTGTATCGAAGTACTTTACTGGTCCATTGAAATCTTAAATTTTTCAATCTCTGTCGAATTTGTCGGTTTTCTATGTAAATTTATTTAAACTTTTTTTTGAATAAATTGATAACTTGGCGAGTTCATTTATAACAAAGAAATAATAGTAAATATCAGTCTGCAAGACAAACTTGTCGTGGACCAAAATCGATTTCCTCTTATCTTTCTAACGAAGTCTTATTGCTATCACTATAAAGCGGAACGTTCTTTCACCACACTGTCTACAAACTCAACTTCTGAGGATATTTAACATCCTACCTTTTATAAGACATTAGCCAAAATCTTTTCAAAAAACCCTCGAGGATCCTTTTTATTAAGTTTTTCACGTTAAGTAAAATTTATCCTATCAATCTTTGTGTATACAAGTTTCCAGCAAAATTTGTTCTGTAGTAGCAAGAAAGTTTAAATTTCAACACAAATTTACCTTTTCTAACAAAAATTTACTTTAAATTTGATTTAAAAACATTTTCTATACAAACCGACCACCCCAGAACTCAAAGTTTTACATTTTCTTATTAATGTTGCCATTATCAGACCAAAAAGTCCAAAGTACTAAAAGTACGAAAACGCTTAATTGTATGTTGTTAAAAATTGCTGCCATCAAAATAGTTGCAAAAACCTGACAGTCATAAATTTGCTCAAAAAAGAACTTCCTCAACGTTCAATCAAATTTATAATTTTGAATGCGAAATGCGAATTTATTGTTTCGTAATTTTTAGTTTACTAAATTTAAGCGTCCGCACCATAAATTAATAATCATTTTATGTTCATTTTTTACTAGCCAACCAGGCTCGAAATGAGTTTTCGGAGAAATTAAAAAAAAAGTTAAAAAAAACTTTGTTGCCGGCGACGGGCGGCACTAAAGTACTTTAGCAGAGCTTTCCATCTGTCCCAGCTTAAATTTCTAAACTTTATTTGTAGTTATCCTTAAAGGTTAATTAATAATTTTGATTAATTTCAAACTATAATTAACTTTATAGCATCGATTTCGTCCGGTCTGCAATATTTTACTCTTCTAACTACTCTTCTTCATGTAGACTTTGAAAATCAACTGGAAATCTGATTTTTATTGACATATTTTCAATATGCTGTTTTGAGACCATTGCCCTTTCTACACCAGCCAAATAAATTTTGGCTTCGAAAAATTTGAAAATTTTAAAAATTGTAAATACGTAGACTCGCGATTCTGTGAACACGATAAACAAAATTCATCATATTGATGAAACATTCATAGTATTTATGAACAAAATCAATATATTTATGAATTTCTTCATCAATATGATGAATTTTGTTCATGGGTGTAAAAATAATGAATTTTTCATCAATATGATAAACCAGTTTTTTCAGTTTACATTTTCGTCCTTATATTTTTGACAATTAACTTTGACAGCAACGTAGGAAGTTGTAGTTATATTTAATATGTAACCGTGGATGGGGGGCTCTTTGAGCTTTGGTAAAATGTTAATCTTCTTTTGTTTTTTTCAAAGTTATTTGTTATAATTATAGATTCTTTGCCTTCTGCAAGAATTCTTAAATAGTAGGAATTCGAGGGTATGTACTGGAGGGTGTTCCACACCCCCCAGACCCCCCGGTTTACATTTTCGCCCTTATATTTTTAAAAATTAATTTTAAACGCAACACAAGAAGTTGTAGTTATCTATATATATAAAAATGGATGTATGTATGTATGTTCCTTATAGACTCCTAGACCGCTTGACCAATCTTTATGAAATTTGGTGTATAAGCTAATTACGATGCTGCGAAGAAGATAGGCTACTTTAGAACGGCTTTCAACAAACTTTAATAAAATATGTGGCAAATAGTGCCTATTCATCGTGTTATAGATAATTTAGAGATAATCTGATAATCCGATATCTTTATAATTATCTATATAAGTAAAATAATACTTAGGGTTTAGCAACCTAGAACCTCGAACCTTATAGAGTATACCAGAACAGGACCAACCTAAAGACTTGGATAACCTAATGGAATATACCTAAATGGAACCAACGTAAAGACTTGGATAACATAATAAACTATAACATAATAAACATAACACATCGGATCAACAGATCGACGGATCAACGGATCGACGGATCAACGGATAATTGGATTAATTTCCCTATTTAGGACATTACCCAAATGTAAAAGTTTCTGTGAACATAGAGACTACTTTGTTAGATTGTTAAACTCATCAAACGCCTGCTGATGAACTGAACGCTTGCTTAAAAGCATCGTATTTATGGAACCGAGTTGAAAAAATTACGCTCTCGACAAACATGCGTGTGCATTTACTACAAGATGCGACTGCCCAAACGTTTTCAAAACAACTTTTGGATATCGGAAATGGCAAAATTCCAATTGATCGCACTACAAATGAGATTTCGTTTCCGCCCAATTTTTGTCAAATGCAGCCGAACATTCAAGCTGTTGTAAACAAGGTTTTCCAAGATTTAACTAGCAACTACAAAAATCCTGATTGGCTGTGCGAACGTGGAATTTTAGCCCCCAAAAATGACGATGTGAACAAGCTGAATGAACAAATTCAATTGAAATTGCCCGGACAATCAGTCAAATACAAATCAATAGATACACTGATGGAGCAAGAACAAGCAGTCAATTATCCTACCGAATTTCTAAATTCACTAGAGCCACCTGGAATGCCACCACACACATTGAGATTGAAAGTTGGGTCACCGGTTATACTCATTAGAAACTTGAACGCGCCAAAACTGTGCAACGGAACCAGACTGGCCATAAAAAAATTGACACCAAATTTGATCGAGGCAACAATCATCAGTGGCAAATTCAAAGGGGAAGATGTGTTGATTCCCCGCATACCGATGATTACCAACGATTTACCATTCCAGTTCAAGCGGCTTCAATTCCCCTTGCGTCTTGCCTTCGCGATTACAATCAACAAACCACAAGGGCAATCATTAACTATTGCGGGCTTGAATTTGGAGAATTCGTGTTTGTACATTTATTCACCGAATGGAACTACCAAAAATATTGTGTATCCTTTAGCATTACGATAAAATAATAATAGACAACGTCCGTTGGGTCACCTATGATAAATATATCTACAGAGTGTACCTAAATATTGTTACTTTGGTTTAAATAAATTTTATCATCCATTCTACCCGTTTTAATTTTTTTTCAGAATGTTGCTGCACGAAGTCCAAGAGCCTACATCAAAATACTTCAGGCATAAACAAAGCGTTTTATTTTTAATAACACCCCGAGTGAAGCCGGGTATCCATAACTATATATAGATAGACAAAAGAAAAACCAAAATTACTGTTTTGTTGTGTGTACGCATTGCTGAAGTCCGTTCGTATGAAACAAACGAGTAACGGAAAGCAAGATTGGAAAACGTTCGAGTACGTAGACTAATGCAAAGTATTTTATTTTTAAAGAGACCCCGGGCGAAGCCGGGTATCCAGCTATAATTTATATGGCAGAACGTTCGCCGAGTCACTTGGTATATTAATTCTGAGGCGGTACGATGTTCTAGAATTTTACAAATAATTTATATGGTTCAAGTTCTGAGGCGATACGAAGTTCGCCGGGTCAGCTAGTAATCAATATTTAACGAAGAATTGGGGGGGGGGGGGGGGGGGAATTCAGATTACAGAAACCATATCATTTTGGCTTTTTTGATATTTTGGGCTTCACAAGATTACAGTAATTTTTTTCACTCCTCTCTCTAACTAAATTAAGATTTTTTTGCATCCAGTTAAAGTGTTGGTCCAGTTCTGCAAATGTTCATAAATAGTAGGAATCTTGAAATATGTACTGGAGGGTGTTCCACACCCCCCAGACCCCCCGGTTTACATTTTCCCCCTAATATTTTTGACAATTAACTTTAAAAGCAACGCAGAAGTTGTAGTAATACTCAATATTTAACGAAGGATGGGGGGGGGGGGAGATGCAGATTACAGAGACCATCTCATTTTGGCTTTATTTGATATTTTGGACTTCACAAGATTACAGTAATTTTTTCACTCCTCTCTATAACTAAATTCAGATTTTTTTTGCATCCAGTTAAACTTTCAGGTGCACTACAAAAACCTAGATTTAGTTTAAAATAGAATAAAAACATAAAATTACCCCGAAAATATGAGAATATGGTGCATTTCCCCAAAAATTGGTGACAAAAACGTGGCTACTATGTATTGAAAAAGGAAATTTACCCGGGAATTTTTTACAATAATAATACAGATTCGTATCTGTTATAGTTTCACTACAAATACTAGCATGGTATTTGCATGTTCCGACTTTATTAAGGGAGATCTTAAAAGTCCTTTAATCGTCCGCCTCGTATCACCTCCGATTTCATTAGAAAACTTACATTTTCTATAATTAAATCTTAATGAAATTTTTAATTAAAAAATAACAGTTTGAGTGACCGAAAAGAAGTTTTAATAAAATAATATACCACTTTTTCAAAAATTTTCTAAATATTTTTTTTGAATAAAGTGAGCCAGATCTCTTATAGTTTTACTACAGAGTTTGACGTTAATATTACTATCCTAAACTATAAAATCCGAGCACGCTGCTCCTACTACAGCGTGTCATTTTTTGGCGAAAAAAGAAACACTCTGGTTGGTTGATTTTTTTACCAATCGAAAAATATATTAAACTAAGATTAGAGCTAAAAATATTTGTACAATATTAATACAATCCGGGAAATTTGAATTTTTAAGTAAAAATGACGGAAATTTAACTTTCGGTTAGTACCTTACTGCTCCAGGAGTTTAGCAGCAACTTTCTGTGTTACTTTGAAACTTAATTATAAAAATGTAAAGTCAAAATTATAAACCGGGGGGTCTGGGGGGTGTGGAACACCCTCCAGTACATATGGCAGGATTTCCATTCTTTAAAGAATACTTGGAGAAGCTAAGGAATTTATAATTGTACGAATTTCGCTAGTAAAACCGGGAAATTCATGAATGCCGGTTTAGTTTATTTTGCAGTGACTTCAGACTTTCCGTTTTTCCAAAACGGAATATGTAGACACAAAGATTTAGTAAAAATAGTAGTTCAATATACACTTATTGTAAAAATAACGGCATTTTAACGTCAAATTAACGTTTATATTACTTATTTTTTAAATTTCTATTTGTGACTTTTAGCGAAACCGGTTGAATAAATACCAAATAAGAAAAAACATACACGCGAAAACGTTTTGTGTTTCAAATATCAGCATAAATCAATAGTTTGTATAGCATAACGTTAATTTGAAAACTGCCCGAGTTGTAAGCATTCAAAGATTTAGTTTAAGTTTGAAGACAACCTAAAGAGGTTACAGTTCCAAAACTATAAATTTGTGGATTCATAACTCGGAAAGTTTTCAATTTATCATAATCCGATAAGAAAACAGTTCGCAGCGCTTAATATTCTGTATATTTCTTTAAAGTAAATTATGCAGGTAGCTTGTTCTAATGGTAATCAATAGAGAAACTAAGTTGGTTCTAACCTATTTTTTTCAAATTGGAGGTTAACTAATTGAAGCTCTCTTTTTGAGAGAGCAGTAATTTGATAATGAGAACCTATTAATGATTTATTTTAGTAGAGTACCAACCTGTCTAGAAAATCCGGAGATTGATACCGTCGTGTAATAATGAAGCATTGTAGCAAGCGGAGCTGAGATTCTAATGTGTAAATTTACATTTATGCCTCGAACATGTATGCTTTACATTTCATGGCTGTAATATGCATTTCTGTGAACGTAAATAATGGAGAACATATTATGTGCTTACATGCATTTTATATTAAAGCGGTGCTTTACTTGAAAGCAGCATAAAAGGTGGCCCGAAGCCTCTGTGCAAATTCTCAGGAGTTGTAAATTGAATAAAAATAAACAACAACCGGCAGTTTTTAAATTTATATTTTACATAAATTCTTAAACTTAAAGAATTTTTATTGTAATATCATGCGATATTTCTTTTAATTTGCTTAATAATTAAGCTTTGCTACGACTGAATTCTTACGACTGGCTGTCGCTGGGTCTAATTTAACTTCTGTTTATTATTACCCCATATAATATTACTTTTAACCGTTTTTTACTGGACAGCTCCGGAAGTGATGCCAGGGGTGGAGTTAGGTCGACTTCTCGTTACCCGTTGTGCTAGTTTTCCCTTATTGGAACAAATTTTAGGAAAGTGGTATGGTTTTCAATCAATCAAAACTTAAATTCAAATGGAAAATTTACCGTCCCTCGGGCAAAAACTTAAGTTCCTATTATTTTGTGATGTTTTCTATTAATTTTCCCAGTTATTTAATTGGATTAAATTCTGAATAAAATAGTTATCCTGCCACTTAAGCAAATTATCCTTAGATGTTTGTAATATTTCATGGAATTGCACTTTATTTTCGAGGCATACCGGTTAATTATTTTTAATTCAAATTTTGTTTTCAAAATTTTGAAATTAATTTTACCAGCAGTTGCTAAACCTAATGAAGTGAACCTTGCGTGAGTGGAGAGGTGTCTGATTGCTCTATATCAAGGCACATCTCAAGTTGATAAAGCTATGCTTTAGGAAGAGTTTCATCGGGTACGTTTTATGCTTCTGAATAATTGAAATGTGTATTTTGTATTACGATCATTGTAATTGCGGTGTGGGGGTAGATTTCAATTTATCACTTAAATTACTCTCAATCTCAATTCTTCCACGTCCTCTTTCGTTCGCTGATATCAAACTTTTGAGTTAAAATACAAATATATCTAATAATTATAAATATGAATATTCAAAATTCAAAAAATTTGAATACTGAACGTTGGCGATCCTGAACTGATTGGGGTTCGCCGTAAATCTACCTATAAACCGATTCTGAATCCTATTAAGGAATTATCCGCCATTCAATAAGAATTCAAGATATAATCAATTATAGATATCAGAAGATATTAAATCAAAATCAAATAAACAAAATTTTTACATTTTTACGAAATAGCGAACTTTGACACAAAAGTTCTTGCAACTTTACGACAGCATAACTCGGAAAGTTTTCAAGTTACGGAGATCAGATAACAGCACCGTTTAGAGTGTTTACTAGTCTACTCATTTCTAATTAAAAGCGGCGTAAAATATTATTAAAATATTATCCGTTCCGATGGGAAACAAAAACTTTGCAGTTTTGGGTTTATCAAGATCTGACAAAAATCACCCTGTATATATAATTTATTTTGCTGTTTGAAAAATAAAAGCTGTTGTGGCTAATTGTTTCTGGTATTTTTTATCCTTGGGTGAATTTTTTCAAATTTAATCCCTTTTAGCTCGGTTTCCTTATATCCGCCCCAGTAACCGGTAAGCTAAGCTTCAACAGTTTCTTTCCTTCTTTTCTTGTCACCTTTATGTGTGTCTCCTGGTGGATTTATTGCTAAATAAGTGCATCTGATCAGATTATTCGTTTCAATTTTGAAGTTATTTTTTATAGAATTAATAAAATAGCATATTTTTTGAAACATTTTTGTTCAAGTTCAAAGTCCTTCCGGTGGAAGTCAAACCTTTGTTTAAATAACTTATTCATAACATGCATCCGTATTTTGATATGGAAGCAGATATCTCTTTTCAAATATTTAAACAAAAAACATACTTTTAGATTTTTTATTTACAATTTATTTTACTTTTTCGATTTCTTTTAATAAAATATTATTTATCTTGTCTCTTTTTCCACTTGGCTCAATCGGAGAGACATTTTCTTGCAATGTTTTATGTTGTCAACCGATGCAGCTTTATTTTAAACTTTTACAGACTAAAATATTGCAACGAAAATGTACAAGTGCCTTTTTGTTTGTTGTACGTAACGAAACTAATTAAACTCTCATTTTATTTAGTGTTGCTAGTTAAAATTGCAAGAGCTTCTCGAGTGTATATGTTTTGAAAACTTCTATTCATTATTATTATTATTAAACGAAATTATCCGAGAGTACGTGTTATAATTTGTGGTACAATTTTATAATTTACTAGATGCTGGGATTATCTAAAAATTAATTACGGCTTGTGAGGCGGAGTGGTTAGACGACGACGTCCACCTATAATTTATCTTAGAAAATAATATTACGTAAGAGTATCACGTAACGACCAAGTTTCACGAAAATCTTTAAAAGTAGTTTACGATAAATTATGGTTTTAAATTGAAAACTTTCGTGTTTGAAGATCATGGCCGTAACATAGTTTCCAGGTTTCCGCGATTTCCTCAAATATTCGCAATCATCAAATTAAGTTCAGATTCCAGAAATCGATAGGTAGCTTAGATAGGCAGGCATATTGCATTTCCTCAATTTTCAATATTATCTCAGCTCGACATTAAAAATTTGTCTCGATTTACTATCCAATTTTGTTTAGTGTTTCAGCTTTCAATCTAATGGATAAAAAAGTTTAAAATCTGTCGCGATAATCTAAAAAGGTTTTAATAATTTTAATGGATTTAAAAATATTGAAATCTTTCGCTTCTTGGTCTACATCAAACTTTGATGAGGCGAAACGTCAAAAAAATATTTAAGCCTCTCTCCGAAGAGCAAAGTTGATCTTTATTAAACTGACATCGACAAAAATTGTTTATAAACCTGAATCTCCTAGTTTCGCTGTTTAACTTTCAACATTTAGCAGGTAGTGGAGCGAATGTTTAAAATGGATGTTTAAGTAACATACATAAAACATTATCTTAGATTCATAGCAAACACTAAAAGAGGGAAAGGATGTTTAATTATTTTTGCTGGAATTAAATATAGCTGTAAGAAAAGTTTACTCGAACAGCCTAAACACACAACTTTTGTTAATTTAGGAGATTTGATTTAAGCTCTTGCAAAAATCTATATAGGTAATTAGGTATGTAATTATATTGAAGCTAAAAAGTGCGACATCCCGAAAACATCGCTCGCTGTATAATACATTAAGAATTTAATTTTCTTAAAATAACTTGGGATTTGCCATTCTCGCGATAAAAATATTTTAATATTAATTCAAAATTAATGCTGTAAAAAAAGTAATACTTAAAATTAAAAATGCTTTTGTCTAATCTAGATAACTTAAAAACTTCGCAAGTTATGCTCCTTCAAAGTTTAAATTATAACAGCTTTCCCAAGTTGTTTTTTTTTAACTTCAGATAATTTATAGGATAGTAAGCGCTGTATGTGATTCTTTTATTGGTAAAATTTTAAGAATGAAAATTTTAAAAACTCTTATTAATTTAAGAATAAAACCATTACTGGTCGCTACTATCCAGCGGTCCAAAAAAACTTAACTTAGGATTAACTTAACTTAAGCTGAGTGAAAAACTAGCCCTTGATGTAATTTATTGTAAATATGGGAAAGTCTGTGGAACATCCTAAGCGCAATATTATCTCGTTGTTCGGTTGCCACTGCTGGAGTAACTGCCCCCCCCCCTCCGGTTTCAACAACATGATTGGCATCTTCCAATTACAATAATTATCGACAGAAGCTGCAAAAGCAGTAGATTAACTGTGGATAACAGACTTCAATATATTTTGAATTTCAAATTTTTATTATCATAAATAATCGTAATCAAGACTGAGAGATCTAGGGGTATGGGATACTCTCCAGTACATGAAAAAAAATTTTAGTTCTACAATATTAAATTTTGCAAAATAAATTCTTTCAGGCTTTCGAGATTTGGTAAATCTTTACAATATCTTCTTTGGATTTTTTTTCCAAGTTTCGTTTAAAAATAGATTGACAAATCTATGGGACACCCACCAGACCCCCCGGTTTACATATTCGCCCTTATATTTTTGACAATTAGTTTAAAAGCAACGCAAGACGTTGTAGTTATACTCAATATTTAACGGAGGATGGAGTGGGGGAGCTGCAGATGACAGAAACCTTTGACTTTTGACTATTTTTGACTTTTTTTTACATTTTTGACTTAAGAATAAAACGATTAGATACTAGTCACTACTATCAGCGACGCCAAAAAAATTAATAATCAAATGATCTTGGTTCATTACTTTAATTCCTTAGTTAACTTAAGCTTAACTTAACTTAAGCTTAACTTAACTTAAGCTTAACTTAACTTAACTTAACTTAAGCTTAACTTAACTTAAGCTTAACTTAACTTAAGCTTAACTTAACTTAAGCTGCGTGAAAAACAAACCTTTGATGTAAATGTAAATACGGGAAAATCTGGGGAACACCCTAAGCGCAATATTATCTCGATGTTCATGCGCCAAAACTGAGAAGTTGGTTGGACATAAATCTTTTTTTATTATTTTTCCAGGTTTGGTTTAAAAATAGTTTGACAAAACTTGATATAATTATAGATTCTTTGCATTCTGCAAGTGTTCATAAATAGTAGGAATCCTGAGATATGTGCTGGAGGGTGTCCCACACCACCCAGACCCCTGGTTTACATTTTCGTTCTTATATTTTTGAGAATTAATTTTAAAGCAACGCAAGAAGTTGTAGTCATACTCAATATTTAATGAAGAATGGGGGGGGGGAAGCTGCAGATAACAGAAACCTTATTATTTTTAACTTTTTTTTTTATTTTTGACTTAAGAATAATACGATTGCTAGTCGCTACTATCAGCGACGCTAAAAAAATTAATAATCAAATGATTTTAGTTCATTACTTCAATTATCTACTTACCTCAACTTAAGCTTAACTTAACTTAAGCTGAGTGAAAAACTAACCTTTGATGTAAAATGTATATATGGGAAAGTCTAGGGAATACCCTAAGCGCAATATTATCTCGATGTTCACGCGCTAAAACTGAGAAGGTGTTCGGACAATATCTTCTTTTGTTGTTTTTTTCCAAGTTTCGTTTAAAAATAGTTTGACAAAACTTGATATAATAATAGATTCTTTGCGTTCTGCAAGTGTTCATAAATAGTAGGAATTTATTATCGTAAATAATCGTTATCGAGACTGGGAGATCTGAAGGGTATGGGATACCCTCCAGTACAAGAAACAATTTTTTTGTTCGGCAATATTAAATTTTGCAAAACAAATTCTTTCAAGCTTTCGAGCTTTGGTAAATCTTTACAATATCTTCTTTTGTTTTTTTTTTCCAAGTTTTGTTTAAAAATAGTTTGACAAATCTTGTTATAATTATAGATTCTTTGCGTTGTGCAAGTGTTCATAAATAGTAGGAATCCTGAGATATGTACTGGAGGGTGTTCCACACCCCCCAGGCCCCTGGTTTACATTTTCGCCCCTAATTTTTGAGAATTAATTTTAAAAGCAACGCAATAAGTTGTAGTTATACTCAATATCTAATGGTGGATGGGGGGAAGCTGCTGATTACTGATTTTTTTGACATTTTGGACTTCACTATTAATTTAAGAATAAAACCATTCCTGGTCTACTATCAGCGACGCAAAAAAATTAATAATCACATGATCTTGGTTTATTATTTTAATTCTCTAGTTAACTTAACTTGAGCTTATAACTTAACTTAAGCTGAGTGAAAAACTAACCTTTGATGTAAATGTAAATACGGAAAAGTCTGGGGAATACCTTAAACGCAATATTATCTCGATGTTCACGTGCCAAAACTGAGAAGTTGTTTGGACAATATTTTCTCTTGTTTTTTTCCAAATTTTGTTTAAAAATAGTTTGACAAAACTTGTTATAATTATAGATTCTTTGCGTTCTGCAAGTGTTCATAAATAGTAGGAATCCTGAGATATGTGCTGGATGGTGTTCCACACCCTCCCTTAGACAATTAATTTGAAAGCAGCGAAAGAAGTTGTAGTTATACTCAATATTTAACGGAGGATGGGGGGGGGGGGGGAGCTACAGATTACAGAAACCTTATGTTTTTAACTTTTTTTTTATTTTTGACTTAAGAATAATACGATTACTAGTCGCTACTATCAGCGACGCTAAAAAATTAATAATCAAATGATCTTAGTTCATTACTTCAATTCTCTACTTAACTTAACTTAAGCTTAACTAAACTTAAGCTGAGTGGAAAACTAACCTTTGATGTATAATGTAAATACGAGAAAATCTGGGAAATACTCTAAGCGCAATTTATCTCGATGTGCACGCGCCAAAACTCTGAAATTGTTCGGTTGCCACTGCTAGAGTAACTGCCTCCCCCCTGGTATCAACAACATAATTGGTATCTTCCAATTACAATTATATCGACAGAAGCTGCAATTTGGAGAAGAGAGGGTTAACTGAACTTAAATTAAGGCGCCACTATTGTAGCATTTAATGCAGTGTCTTGAATTAGTTAAGTTTCTTCTGTTAATAATAAATATTTTTAAATGATTCAAAAAAAATTAATTAGGTAAATCATTAAACTATTTCGGTAAAAGCTTAAAATTTTAAAAATAAATCGATTTTTTAAGTAATAACCTCTTGAAATATAGCTAACTTTCAGCGCTTCTGTATTAAAATCTATATTAGATATCAAAAAATAAATTCTTTACCAAAATAGAATAAACCTTTACCTGCAGATTAAAAAAAAATTGAAAATTTTTTGGTCATTAATCGAGCTATAAATTTTACGATAAAATGTACCGTTTTATGAATTTTTTCCATGCAATTGCATATATTGCAGGGGTAATGCAAGTTTTATTTCAAATGTATAATCATTCAGACCAGTTTGAAAACGTAAACATAGTATCGTGTTACCGACGTACTGATTACATTTATAATAATAACTTTTAGCTATCTTACAAAAACTCATGATTTATTTATATTTATATAAATTAGAATGTTTCTTCGTAAAGACATTAACCATAAAAAAACAGAAAACCTTTTTACCAATTTTTATTTTTTATTAAATTTTTAAAAATGTAAAGAAATTTTATTTAATTTAAAATTAAAAATTTTTAAAATTATCCCATAGATTTTTTGTGTTTAAGGTATGAGGACTGAAGAGGCGGATATAGTACTTTTGGGCAATTATACAGGGTGTCCCGTGACCGTGGAGAACCTTCGAAGTGTTGATAAAGGACACTTTTCTAAGACACAGTTTTAACCTTCAAGCAAGTGCGTGTTCATTTAGAACAGCAGCGGTCGCGCGCGTAACCTTAAAGACCTATTGTAAATTTTAGGGATTCAATGCACCAAATAATTAAACAATCATTTATTTTTTATAATAAATTATAACAATTATTTTTCGGTTAAGAAACGAATTTAGTTATAAAACATTACTTAAATTTTATTAATTACAATTAAAATGTTAATTTAAAAAAAACACATATTTTTTTGGATTAGGTCTCAACTTGGCAACATAAATCTTACTTATAATTACATAAAATCAAAATTATAAAAATAAAAAAAACTGACACTAATAAAATCAAAATATGATAGTATTTAGTAACCAAAGTTTAGTTTTCTTCCAAGGAAGAAACATTTTTTCACAAACGCCGGCGTCCCGGGTAACCAGTTAGACAACAGGCGCGTGTAGTCTTTTCCACGTTTACGCCTACGGCGCGATCGAAACAAATACAATTTGTGCAATATGAAAATCGCGAGGTATGGCGACATATAGTTGCTTGTAATTAACCTAGAAGAGGCTACTAATTATAAACAAAAATGTATCAAGTGCGGTCGATTCGACGCAGCGCCTGCTTGAAGGTTAAATAAAATTTTTGTCCAAGTCCAAACCCTTGGAGGGTACCTCTCCCTTTAAAGCAATTTTTTGAATTTCTGATTTCAAACGACCATAGCTCCGATACTATTGCTTTTTTAGGTTTAATGGATTAGAATTTTTTTAAAGATCATTCGCTTATCTACAAATTAGGTTATAACCTTTTATCGTCTAGAATCAACGGATTTCGAGTTATAAATTAAATGAAATAAAAAACTGTTAAAGAAATTCAGGTTTTATTTTTTTTACTTTTCTTGCGAACTCCGTATCTCTTAAACAAAACGTTTTAGAAAAAACTAACGGCTTAACCCGGACAGAGAATTTTCACAGAAATTCTGAAAATAATAAACAAGGTGTACTAAACAAAAAATATATTTACAAAATTGCTAAAAATCTCAATTTGATTTAGGTAGGTACCTATAGCATCGTTTGAGCAACATTGTTATAAAGCACATTAGTTTATCGTTAATTATTTTGTTAATTTATGATAATAATTTATGAGGAAAGCCAATTTGAAAATTTATTAAAATAAATTTTATAAATTTATTTTTTTTACCTACACCTTGTTCATTATTTTCAAAATTTCTGTAAAAAGAGCTGGTTACCCAAAACAATTTATTTGGCCAAAGTTGTAGCCCGTAAAATTCCCTATCCAGTTTAAGCCTCTAGTTTTTTTCTAACACGTTACGTTTAAGAGATACGGAGTTCGCAAGAAAAGTAAAAAAAATAAAAACCTGAATTTAAAAAAAAATTTTTACTTAATTTAATTTATAACTCGAAATACATTGATTCTAGACGATAAGAGGTTATAACTTAATTTGTAGATAAGCGAATGATCTTTAAAAAAGTTCTAATCCGTTAAGCCTACAAATCAATAATATCGGAGCTATGGTCGTTTGAAATCAGAAATTCAAAAATTTGCTTTAAAGGGAGGTACCCCCCAAAGGTTTGTACTTGGACAAAAATTTTATTTGAAAATTTGTCTTAGAGAAGTGTGCTTTATCACCACCTCGAAGGTTCTCCACGGTCACGGGAACATTCTGTATTTATAACAAGAACTTCTGAACTAAACACGATTTATGTTGGTTTTATAATATTTGAAGGTCTTTTCTAAACCAATTTTAGTAACACTTGCCCGCAAAAGCTGCAAATACTTAAACTTGTTTATAATATCTTCTGTTACGACCAATTACCCACTCCCGCTATGAAAATAGGGCCCCTCTAAGCAATCACATTTTGGGGCCAATTTAGTTCTTCCGAATTAATTCAAAAAACTCAAATATTGTGCTTCACAAACTTTACGTGGAGTGCCCAGTCAAGTTTCCATCAACATTTTATAGGTGCTTATTTCAATAACGTGTTTTTTTGAGTATATTTCTAAATTTTATCCGTCCCTGGCTAACCCAAATATATTAGGCCCAATTTGTGCCCACCTATTTCAAAAATTCTGGTACTGTAGCTGCATAAGCTAGTGCTATAGCTTTATACCTAATATTGCTGGCTTTTTTCTTAAATAATGCTCTTCCAGTTGCAGGATTTACGTAGCTAATAAAGCTATAGCTTAGGGTCTCCACTTTCTTGATACCCCAAAAAATTGTCCGAGTGCCAAAAATGCAATTTGGCACTGACATATAATATTTGGACTTATAAAGAGCCCCATATCTAAAAGCTTAGGGCCTTATCAAGTCTAAATCCGGCACTGTGCTCTTCTAATAATAGTTTTAATTTTTTTTGCAGTTAAAGATTTTATATACTTTTTGGTGAAATTTGTCGACTCTGAAGAAGAACTACCTATTAAGCTTTTAACTTTAACATGGCATAGTTAAGAAAGGGGTTGTTAATCCCTTAAATGTTAATTTAGAGAAAAATCCAAAAATATGTAACCTACAGTCTTTTCTCTCCTACAACATATTATACAATATCTTTTTCGAAAAAAAATATATTGGCATATGTTTCATTCAAATCAAAAAAACTCTTTCTATATGAAAATTTAAAATTTTGATATTTTACCTTATTTTTGAAGGGCGATTATACTCCCTAAATCCGTGTCTCAGCAGCTAAAAAAATTAAGGACCTCTTATTAAATAAGAGGTCCAAAAAAATCCAAAAATATCTAAAAATAATTACTCAAATCTGTGAGGGACACTTTTACTTGTCAGTTAACCATTTGAATTTGAGTTAACTCATGATTTGACTCGTGAAAAACTGGGCCTAAACGTCCTTTTTTTCGTAATTTTTAAAAGAACTTAAAAAAGAACCATCAGCCAACTCCTATTTTATAATATGCATTATAGAAAATGAGTCGAGTTTATACAAAAAATATCTAATCATGAAACTGATATTTTGTTTATAAACTTAGGTGAGATAAGGAACAAATCTCTATCCACAAGAAAGTTCTGCTAGTACACGTCAGTATAATTGTACAACACGTCATCAATTACCTTTATATACGTCTATCTTTTCTTGAACTTTGCCGCTTTCACCAACAATATTTTACAGAACAGCAATAGTAGCGCCTTAAGTTATTATTGCAGAATTATAAAAACAAAACTTATGTACATTTGAGGGGTCTGGGAGGTAAGGAACACCCTCCCCCAGTGCACATTTTCTTTATTTGCACATAAAAATTCAGGTTGCTAATCCTGAAATAATTGGAGAGTATTCCATACCTTCCTGACTACTCGATCTTAACCTATTTGGTATTTTTCAATTTCAATTAAAGAACAAGAGAATTTGCAAGAAAATATTCAAAAATGTTTTTTTTTGTTTTTTCGTTACGTTAGGTCTGCGACTTGTGTTTTCACCAACCGCAACCTCGGTAGTGTCCCGAAGTTACTATTAGTGCTGTATCCCTATAGAATACCAATCCCTAGATTTTTATTGTTGATGAAAACAAATCATCAACCCAGGGGCCCAGGAGGACTGCCGGTGTAAAAATGTGCACTCGAAAGCCAGATAACTAATCTGTTTGCTGACTTAAAACTCAAACAATAACAGGTTAAATGTCTAAATTAGACTACACCTTTTGCAGCTGTAATTCATAAACAATCAACTGATATTCAGAAAACGTCAATTGCAATTCAGATTTGTCAACTGATATTCAGAAATCGTCAAATGATATTCAAAAGCCGTCAAATGATATTCAGAAAACGTCAAATGAAAATTACAAAACGTCAAATGTAATTCATAAAGTATCAATTCACTGAACAATACAACAAGCGACAGCCTTAGCAATAGAGATATGCCAGTCGACCGCTAAGTTATTTGCTGAAATTTGAATTAACATATTGTTGTGACATAATTTATGCTGTATTTCTAATTTTTTCTGAAATATGAATAAATAATTTTAAAAAATTTAAAATATTCCTTTTTTTGTTTTTATGCAGCCCTGCCATTTTAAATTATAAATTTCATTTAACGGTTTTTGAATGTCATTTGACGATTTCTGAATATCTACTGACGGTTTCTGAATTACAATTGATGATTTCTGAATATCAGCTGTCGATTTCTGAATATAAACTAGCAAATCTGAATTACAGTTAACGATTTATGAATTACTGGGGTAAAAGGTGTAAACATATTTGCTTATCAGAAAAAGTACAAAGCCATCTATCGCATTGAACAGTATTTAAAATAGTTTTGGCAGATATGTCTGTATTAAAGGGGATCAGACAAACAAATCTACATACTTATAGTATATGAAAGTCGGGGGTCAAATATCAGTATTCTGAAATAATAGGGCCAAATATCCAGACAAACACGATAAAATTGAGTTTGAACATTTCTAAGCTAATACATCGAAAGTCAAGCATTTTACTACTCCCCTTATTAGCGATTTACATTAAGCGAACGCCACCACGCGGAAAAATATTAAATTAATTTAATACGTATAGTTGGTATAGAAAGTGTTGTTCATAAACCAAACGTTTGTTTTGGTGTTCTATTTTGTTTTACGATAAAATAATTCAGAATCAAAGGCAAAAGAACATCAAGTGTACGTAATAAAGCCGCCATATTGTTGACATTTGGTATCGTCACGAGCGCCACCAACGGTAAGGTTAATCGCGAATAGCTTTCAACTGTAAATCAGAAGGTTGGTGATTTTGCTCTGTGCCTTTTAGTTTTGTTGATCTGGCAGCTAGCTTTTATACTCAGTCGCGAGAATTTGGGATTTGTACGATCTTAAATAATTCAGGTGTCTAATTACATAAGGCTAGTTTTAATTATGAAAAATGTAATCTTAATAATTGTGAGCGCCAGTTACAAGCATTAAAACATAGAATAAATAGAACATTTCTTTAAATATTCACATGCAAAAAATAACAAACTTTTAGAAATTAATATAACGAAATGACGATTAGACGAATTTATTGAAAATTTTACCCCATGCAGCTAACCTTATCTTATTTCGTTAATGAAATCCGATTAATAAGAAATAAAAAATTGTAAAAGCTAAAATACGATTTATTGTATTGTTTGGGGGTTTGGGGGTATGAAATTTCCTTCAGAAACAAGTTGGGATAATAAAAATAGAAATTTGCAACTTCCAAAATTACTCAATTGTTTTGACTGTAATGTGAAAATGTGGAACTAAAACGATGAAATTAATTAATTTCGAATTTAGTTTGTCCTGAAAACTATTAAACTGTAACTTTTACAATTACAAACTTAAACGTCTTAAAAATTAATTTCCTCAACTTTAATTGAATCCAAATAAGATTTTAATAGAAAAGTTTATAAACAATCAAGTACAGGGAAAACTAAAAGTTTTCCAATAACATCAATTTCTCATTGTATCTTAATTGTTAAGTTTATTTTCGTTTTTATAATAGACAGAGATTTAAACAAAATAATAACAAAAATCTAACTTGCAATAAGACTGCTATTTCAGCCACCGAAACGGATCGTAGAAAAATATTAATTTTGTTTTCCTTTTTGGAAACCAAACCGTGTTGAACTTTCCAGCTTACTTGCTAGGATTGATTTTACAACATCATTCTTACCAGTTCAACACAATGTTAAATTTATTGCTATTCGCCTAAACTCGAGTAATTCAAATTCCGATATTCCATACAAACCTAAGCTGTCTACTAATAACAAATAAATTCGTAAAATTTGGTATTCCAATAGAAAAGGTTCGGTATTCTTAAACTTTCATCTCCTGATCTTTCGAGTTAAGGAAAACGTATTTCTGTCAGTGGCGTGAGGACAACACTGAATACTCCAAAACAAAAACAGTCTACTCAAAATTTATTTTTTCTTTATTGCACCCAAATATTGTATTTCAAAAATTAATTAAATCCTATTTATACTTTCGAACAAAAGCAGTTTTTGATTTTGCCAATTCGTAACCAAGCTGAATTTGATTTTCTAGCATAATTGAAAGAAATTTTAAAGCTGTCGTTAATTTTTCCTTGAGCAAATTTTCATTATACAATTATTTTCACTAAATAACCCAGAGATGGAAGCTTAAAATTTTAAAATATAGGCGAATGCTTTAAATTAGTTTAACCCTTAAAGGACCAGAATGTTTTTACAAGGTTTTGTTGTAATACAACCGGCTAAGGCGGATCCATTAAACCCTTATTATATGCTCTATAAACAAGACTAATCCAGTATTCAGATCGATTCACTTTTTTGAAACGTTCGTTACTCACTTGTCATGTAACATACTATTATATTGATATTATTTAAATTATAATCTTTAAATGTATTTCCCTTCATTATGCTGCATGATTACACCTCGGGTTGGCACTGAAAAATCAAAACAGAATTTAAATCAAATTCATTGTCCATGATTGTTTGTTTTATGTTCTCGTTTCCTTCCCGAGCCATTCCAAACTTAAAACAAACTCGAGTATTTTAGAGGGAGGTGATCTTGGCTATGTCAGGCCAAAGGTTTTTCAACATGGATCTTCTTTTTGACGCTAGGGAGGTCAATTTCATCGTTTCGCCTGCTTTATTACTACAATCATTAGAAATTGAACTGTCAACCGGAGATGATCATATTATGATGACTAAGGAAAGCTCTGTTGTCTGTTTGAACTATGTTTCAACATCTAGACCCAAAAGAGACACTGACCCCTTGCCTACGAGTCTAAAGGCTTGTTAAGAGCAGTCTTCACAGCTTGCTTTTCACAGCTAAAGAGTGCAGAGAAGAATCTCTAAGGTCTAAGGCAACAGTAGGTGCCGTTCGCATCACTTCTGTTTCCCCCAATTTCTGCAAGAAATGTAAACAACGACAACGACGCTGTTGTGACCAGTTTCGTCCTGGGACACCAGACAAGTGCACCATACGAGTAACATAATATTGTAGTCGAACGCCAGAAAATTTCTTCCCTGACTTCCTTTTCTACCCTTAGATTTGCCAGCTAGTTCAGCAAAGTCGGAAGCTGAAAATTCTTAAGAGTGGTTTCAGTTTTGGTTTTTTCATTAAGGTGCCAATTCAATTTTTCAAAAATATCAAAAACATAGTCCATTAAAATAATTTCCAATCATTCAAATGGTTAAATTTAACTTAAAACTAAATTTTGCTTTTAAAATGGAACAGCGATCGCGAGCGCGGCTAACCGCCCAGATGCTCACCACTAAAACAAATTTTGCGTTTTCTTTCAAATTTAATTTTAGTTTTATCCAATATACTTCGTCCTATTTTCGGACGATTTCCAAAATAAAATAAAACCAAATTTTTCCGCAAATACGTCCGTCCACTACGATGGACCGGCTTGAAAGTCCTGAATCACTGTCTTTCCGTACCAACGTTAAAATTGCCGGCACAAAAAGCGCACAAAATTCAAAATTTAACAAATTATTTTCAAAATTATTTTACAAATTAAATCCAAACATAAAAATAATCAAAATCCAATATTTACAATAATTTTAAAATATCAAAATCAAAACTTAAAAAAATCATTTTACACAATAAATCAAAAATTCATATTTCAAACATTTTCAAAAAATGATTTAGTAACACGACAATATATGCTTTATTGTAGCAGTGGAGAGCCAGAACGCTTCTTTCTTTCACTCCTTTTAGTGCTTCTAGTTCTAGTTCATCAAAGTTTAGTAAAACTTATTTGTAAAAATGAAAAAAAGTTTATTTAGATTTTGATTTTCAGTTATTTAGAAGATACTGATCTAAAAACATAAACATAAACAGAGGTTTTTTGCAAAAATTGCAAAAAAATGAGGCAGTGCGGCCTTCAGGCCGCACAACCTTCGCAGTTTAGTGGGATAATATTTTAACGCAAATATGCGTTGGAGAATGAAACACTTTTCGTTTTGACTCATCTTGAGTTCTGAAAAATTTGTACCTTTGCAGAAAGTGAAACTAAAGGAGTTGGAATAAAAAAACCTAAAGTTAACAGTTTTGCACGACACTGATTTTACAACAACAGTTTTAATGTCGAAAAATATGGAAAAGGTTCCCATCAACAAGTTTTCATGCTATTTCACTCTCACAGTGGCCGCTAGTCACATTTTGGCGCCTGATTCTAATTCTTATTTCATTTCAGAAGCCTCTAGTAGGATATTATTGGGTGAGGGGGTGAGAACGAATGAAATAAATGAATAAATTGATTACAAATTTATTCTTATTAACAAACATAAATATCAAAAGAAAAAATATATTGTTACGAAACAATACAGGTTAATTATATTTGGTGACTCATTCGTGATGACTCATACATGATAAATCATATTATATAATAACCTTGGTAGTTGTTATTTCAAATCTGCTAACTGTACTCTGACTTGCAGATTTGATTACTCTAGAGCAGCGGTGGGCACACGGCCCGCAAAAGGTTTTTATCCGGCCCGCCAACGTCCTTTCTAAAATAGGAATGAATGACTCTCGAAAATATATTTTGATATACCTCGTCGACACAATTAGGTGTAACAAAATAAACTAAAAAGATAAAACTACTGTAGTTTTCAAAGTTTTCAAGAGGTTTCTAGAGAGATCTTTCTAGAAGTATAAATACAGGTATGTAAAACCAGCAGGCAGTGTCGCCGGTCTAGAATTTTTCCTTGAATCTAGGAAAAGGGAAATTTTTTAAATTTTCTTGTAAATCTTGGGAAATTAACCCGTGTGGTGAAGAAATGCTAACTGGCACAGTAAAATTTTAGAAGTTTTGCTATACAGTTTGCACGTTTGCACGATTGAACGCATTTGGTTTATACGTGTTGGTTTTTGGATAATTATTGTGTGTTTGGAATAAATGGCTTCTGTATTTGATTTTCCGCTATCGCACCTGTGGGCGGTTTTCCGCGCAAGCGGACTGACGGGGAATTTTCTCCCAGTGTAAATTATGAAGCTGCGCCGTTGTGTTTGCATATTAAAATATCTAGGAAATTCTAGGAAATATGGCAACATATTAACATATTTAACTGAAAATATATATCGCAGTGATTTACTTGCTAATTTGGGGTGTCCGCATAATTATTATATTTGCATCTTCAATAATTATAATTATTGAATATATAATTCAATAATTGCACAATTATGTTATGCTCTCGTTATGCTAATAAATCAAAGATTATTACCTAATATTGCATAAAAATCCGTACCCTCGCAGATTATTAGAAAGATTGGGAAAGTTTCCATTAAGAATTCACATTACTGGAGCAACACAAATATGATCTTCGGAATAATCCTGAAATGGAAAAACGGAAGACGACATTTCCTCCTCCCCTCATTTCAACCCTTGGATTTCTTTATTGAGCTAGTTAATTTCGTAAATGATTTAATGTTAATTTAACTTTTTTTGATTAAAAGAAATTTAATTTTTAAAGTAAAACTATTAGAGTTTAAAAAGATGAAAGATTTTTTTATGAAAAAGAAAATTTTATGAAGTAGCTCTATGGATTATGTTGTTACGCCTTTTACAACTTTTCGATTGATTTTAATCCCTTGTAGGATGTAGAAGCTTCAATTAAGATAAAATCGATTTATTGTGAACTGTAAAATACTTATAGTAGAATTATCACGTATTAAATTTAGTAACGTACATCCCTGCTATTGTGTTGCGTAATATAATCCGCCTTAATAGAAAATCTGCATTCCTGGTGTTGTTTCGGATTAGATAAGGAGAAACATGTCTTCCAATTGTTAACCAAAACATTAAATTATTGTATTTTATCCTGAAGTCGAGTGGAAGTAAATACAAACAGTGAAACAGTGGATGTAAATCCATTATCAAGCATCACAATTTAATTTTCATAACTGCACGTAATACCTACATAACCGTGAATTTGCATATAAAACCCTTCGTGTTATTAGCTAAACGCAAATTAATCGTTTTATTTGCCTTTTAAAAAGCATCGACACTCCATCTAATTTGTCCTGCGCCTTTTTTAAAATTCGAATCCAAGCGAAATTTTAAAATAATTTATTGCTTTATGTTCAGCCCATATAATCCACCTTGTTGAACATTTTAGGGTTACTCGACTCGAGTTATAATACAAAATACGTGCCCTTACGGTTTTTATTAAGACTTTATTTTTCAGCATGTAAGTTACGTTAAGTCGAAAGGTATCAGGACGGCGGGTAATGTTTTGCGTTATTGGGGAGGAAGTTGGGAGTTGAAACACAATGGAAATTTAATGCAGATGACTTCTTCCTGTTAGCTCAGCAGTAAATTTAAAATTGCACGACCGGTATTTTTAAAATATCTCGAAAAAACCAAGCGAAATGCTAACACAATTTCCCGTGTAAGTTATTTTAATCCAACTACTAATTGCTATTTTGTTCATTTATTATTTGAACTACAGCGTTCGGAAAATTCTGTCATAGACAATCAATGATGTAAAAATAATTGAATTTTGAGAACGTAGCGCAACACAAAAAACTTTTCTAATGAAATATCAACGAAAATGTCAAAAACAAGTAATTTTTTCTAGTCGGATTAGAGGAAATATATAATTTTAAAAATTAGTTTTTCAAACTTAGACGAAAGGCATAAAAGAAAATGAAAATCGTGGAAATGAACGTTCCTGCAAAATCGGAAATGATATCAAAAATAGATAGCGTATCTAATCGAATAGTGTCGCTGGGAGCTTTCCGTGAAAAGAAATTTCAAAATTAACCGATAGTTTTGTGTTTTTGTTTGTTCTAACTTGGAAAATTTGATAGCTCACACATTAAAAGGATTATTGTTGCTCAGTGAACTCCATTATAAGGATTAAAATTTGTCCGTGTACACCTTCATACCTTTATCATTGTCCGTCAACATTTTGAGTGCTTTCTATCAGCGAGCTTAAATTTCCAAAACTTTTTTAATGAAACCCGTAACAGTTGGTCGGAAATGATACTCGACACCTCCCCGATACAAAAAGAACAATAAATAACTGAAACTCGTCTAGTCACGTAAAAACAACAATAAGCAGTCCGCTAGAGCATTAATAGAGTTGAAGGAAACTATATGGAAGTGAGAGGAAATATGGATCGCCGGTATTAGGGTAGTGATGTATGGCCAAGGATTAACAGAGAAATAAGTTTTCAATGGGAAAGAATTGTGATAGCAGATACAATTTAGGTGAGAAAAACAAGAGAGGAAATTGAAAAAAAAATTAATTAATTGTGTGGCAGTTTCAGCAGGTTTTTTGATCTTCGTTAAAATTTACCGTCACTTGTTTAGCTCCTCTCCACCGATGACAAAGGAAAATTTTATTTTTCGCTCGCATGCCACTTCCACTGACACAGTCATTAATTAAATAGAAAATCAAAGCTTTCCAACATCGATCATATTTACAATTTATTGATTTAAGAAATGTTCAACTAAAATTCAATTCAAAAATTTTACATTCAAGCAACAATCAAAATTTATCTCAATATATTGAGGTGTTTTATTTTGTAAGTAGGCGCTGGGGGTTGTGCAAGCTAAAATCAATTGTTTAAATGCTGCCAAAGACGTCCGGTCGACTGTTAAGTAATTAATCTTAACTTTAATTATTTTACTAATTACTACTTAATCGGATACAATACAAAGTTTGTGTGTTTCTTTGTTTGTTTATTATACAAATCTACACTGTAAATCACAAATCTTATCCAAGTATTCAATTATAAACAGTCTATTCCCAACGTAATAAATTTAATTATAAAAATAATTAATAAGCTTGGTAGTCTCAAACCTGAGACCTAACACAAACTTTTTCCAGACTTTAAGGTGGGCACTTCGGTTTAAGTTTGACCAATCTTACTTTTTTTCAGAGGAAGGTCGTAATTGTTCTACAGTCTATCTGAACCGTATTCCTAAGCTAGGAGGACAATAAGTTGCCGCTTTCTCAAAATAAAATTAAAGCAATGCAGATAATTTTTCGGATGGCTTTTAAGCGATGAGAGGAGATTTAAATCAAAAGTTTAAACTTTGTTTAGTTAACTTTGAGTTTAATCTAAAAGTTAAATACTAGCTTTAAGAGATTTGCTCTTGAACAAAACTATTGTTTACTGATATTCCAGACCCCCGATTTTAAAAGCGGAAGATTATTGTGTGGGTTCTGTGATAGGTTATACTAAATGAGAATTTTTCACCATTTTAGGACAAAATACATTTATGAGTGGCGGCGGTACGCACCGGGGGGTCTGGAAAAATTTTTGGAAATCTTAGAAATTCCATTAAAATTTTAAGAAATGAAAGGAAATTTTATAGAAAATTCAAAGAAGTCTTAAGAAATTCTATGAAATTTAAGGATAGCGTAAGAATACTATACATAAGGTTTTTTTTCAAAAAAAAAATATTAAGGCACTTCGGGAGGTCCGCACTGAGGGGTCTGGAATATTCTCCAATGTCTTACTAATTGTGAGGTACTAAAGGGTATTCCATACCCCCCAGATCCCCCTGGTTTAAAGACTAAGAAGGATTATGTACATATCCTGTGATTAAGATAAAATAACTCTTTATTATGCAAAACTTATAAAAACAGAGAGAACTAGAAGGAAGTCACTGCGAAAATTTGGTGTACAAGTGAAGGGAAATCCAAGAAAATTTCCGAAAATCTTGGGAAATTCAAAAAAATTAATTATAGATAAGCTGTTTTTCAAAATAAATCTTAAGGCAATCTAGGAGGAAACTGGGTGGTCCGCACAGGGGGGTGTGGAATGTTCTCCAGTGTCTTACTAATTTTGAGATTCTGGAGGGTATTCCAGACCCCCCGGTTATAAAGACCAAGAAGGATTATACCGGGAGCTGAATGAATTAGCCTAACATAGGAAATTAACATGTAAGAACTTATTTATGCAAATTCCTGCTTCCTTAATTATTTCAGAGAAAAAATGAAAGACACAAAAATTATGCAGTAATATAAACTACGAATGATAACAACATTAGATTTCATTTAACTTTTAGTTAAAAAGTCAAAAAATGCTTCTGAAATTGTTAAAAGCTTCATTTATCAGACTGGCCATGCAAGTTTCCATGGTAATTATTTTTGAAAATAGAAATTAAATTGAATTTATTACATGGCCAGTGCGATAAATGAAAATTTTAACAATTTTGAAAGCATATTTTGACCTTATAAGTAAAAACTAGATGAAATCTAATGGTGTTATCATTCGTAGTTTTTATTTCTGCATAATTTTTGTATCTCTCATTTTTACTCTAAAATAATTAGAGAAGCAGGAATTTGCATAAATAAGTTTTTACATGTTAATTTCCTATATTCGGCTAACTCATTCAGCACCCGGTATACATATCCTGTAGTTAAGATAACTTTTTATTATTCAAAATCTATAATAACAGAGACAACTAGAAGGAAGTCACTGCGAAAATTTGGTTACAAGTGAAGAGAAATCCAAGAAAATCTATGCAAATCTGAGAAAATCCAAAAAATTTAAAAAATTCATAGAAATATAAATTCCGCAAAAATGTAGAAAATCCGAGTAAATTTCAAGAAGTCTTAAGAAATTTAAGAAAATTTAAGGAGAGCTGAAGAATCCTATAGATAAACTTTTTTTCCAAAAGAAATTTTAAAGCAATCCAGGAGAAAATCTGGGGGGTCCGCACTGGACGGTTTAGAATATTCTCCAGCGTTTTACTAATTATGAGTAGGGATTGGATTTTTAGGCATTTGCATATTTTTTTTGCGTACAGGCACGTGAAAAATTTTAAAAGGGGAACCTTTTTTTACGCCTTTCTTATAAATGCATATTTGGCGGTGTTTTGGTTATAAATGCATATTTGCTTATATTGGCATATATTTTGCATATTTAGCAAATTAAATATTTTTTTTGTTTTTGCAAGGGTTTGAAACGATTTAAGAGTTTTTTTATTTTAAAATAACTGTTTATTGAATTGCAGCATTCAATTAATTTGCGCATACGCCTGACACCTTTAAACTGCTACATTAATATTTGTTACGTCCTGTATTAACTATACTAGGTGTTATAAGTTTTCAAGGTAATTAGCAAAAATAGAAATTAGAAATTATTTATAAATTAGAAATTAAAAAATATAAAAATAGAAATTAAAATGAATTCTGGCCAGTCCGATAAAAGAAAAGTTTTGCTCTTATCATTCGTAGTTTATATTTCTGATTTCTGCATTATTTTTGTGTCTTTAATTTTTTCTCTAAAATAATTAGGAAACCTGGAATTTGCATAAATAAATTTTTACAAGTTAATCTCCTGTTTGGCTAAACTCATTGAACACACTGTATATTATTCAAGTTTTTAAATTATGTAGGGACGCTAGAGAAGTTTAACATTTTCAATTTTACCGGTCAAGAATAATAAAAAATATATTATAAATATATTCACATTCAGAAGTGAGCCTCATCCTCAAAAAGTTTTACTTCAAAAATATTCCTTGAGACGTCGTATTTATAAATATTTCTTGATTTTTATTTTACACTAGCTGGAAAGCCCGTCCGCGGACGGGCGTCTAGACGGTGGATCTCCTTTTTAGTGGTTTAATATTAAACATTTAATTTCGTTTCCCGCTACTGGGCGATTCTCCGTTTTTCTATATTTTTAAAGTAACGCAAGAAATTGCTGCTAGTGATGTGCCGACGGGCAATTAAAAATTTTTGTAAGTAATTTAAAAATAAATAAGATTCTGAAATTCTAATTTTCTTTAGCCAAACGTTTTAATTTCCCTCACTTTTGCTCAAAAATAAAAAATTTTCCAGCATTTTCTGACGAAATTGATATAATTATTCTGTCTTCTGTAGGTATTCTAGAAGAGTAGGAATTTTATTATATTAAAATTATGATGAGAATCCGAAATTCAAAACACCTGTGCCACATGTGTAGCAAGCTATTCACTTAATTTGCATATTTTTCGCTTTAATGAACAGTAAGCACTTTCAATTGTAATTGTATAGGTTTATAAAATCCATATAATAAGATTTATTTGTATCTGTATTTTTTTATTTGTATTATTGTTTATTGATAATAATCATATTTAATTGTATTTTCAAGAGCTAATAATTTTAATTAATAATATGTTATTATAATATGTACTGAAGGTTGTTTGCCTCTAGACCACCTGGTTTACAATTTTTACTTCATATTTTTATATTATTTTTATAATTATTATAGATTAAATGAATTAAAAATTATTATAAAGAAAATAAAAGCAAACCGGGGGGTCTGGGGGATGTGGAACACCCTCCAGTACATATTGCAGGATATGTTCACCCACAGAATCCCCTGTTTACATTTTTAACTATAATTTTGACAGTTAATTTTTAAAGTAACGCGAAAGTTGCTGCTAAACTCCGAGCAGTAAGGCACTTAAATAAATGTTTTTTACTTTCCGAACTCCTTAGTAAGGAAAGTATTGTAATCTGAAATTGAAAAAAAAATTAAGCCCCCATGTTTTTATCAACCTTTTTTTACTTTTTTTATCAACCAAACGAAATAACGAAATCACTCCAAATTTTAAATTTAAGTTTTTATCTGTGGATGAAATGGATGAAATCATATGGAGATGGGGGTTTACAAGCGATAAAACATAATCAATCATAACTCCGAAACGCAATGAAATAGGTAAAAGTTTATTCTGACAAAAAGTATCCGTATCAAATTACCTACAACTTTTGTATTATAAAATTTTTTCTAAAATAAAAAAAAATTAAAAAAAAAAAAAAAATTTATAAAATTTCTAAATTGCCTATAAATAAGCACATTTTATTTGTACATTGAATTTTAGTTTTTCGTGATATATTTTTTTTATTTGTATTGTTATTTTTATTTATAGATTTTCTGAATATGTTTGACGATTATTATTGCTGATGCTCTGGTAAGATTTAGTATTTTATTTTTTTCTATCCGAGGTAAATTGAGAGTTACTTTTAATATTCGGAAACTTCCCTCACTTTTGATTAAAACTTCAAATTTCCAGGTTTTTTCTGGCGAAACTTGTAAAATTATAAATTCCGTATTTTCTCCAAATTCTGCGATATGTACTGGAGGTTGTTCCACACCCCCCACACCCCCCGGTATACAATTTTGACTTTATATTTTTATATTATTTCTATAATTATTATTATTATTATAAATTATTATAAATAAATTAACAGTGAACCGGGGGGGGGGTGTATAATTCTTGATTATACAAATCTGTAAAAACCGAGGTAACAAAGGGGGAATTTCTGTGAAAATCTGATGTACAAGTGAATGGGAATTTAAAGAAATCAAAGATGATCTGAGAGAATTCTAAGATATTTTAGGAAATCCAACCAAATTTTAGAAAATTCAGAGAAATCTTAGAAATACTATTATAGATGAGCATTTTTAAACTTTTTCAAAAAGATCCTTTAAGACTATCTAGGAGGAAATCCAGGCAAAAATTTGTTTTGTTTTTTTTGGTCTAATTTGGAATGCGCGGGTAGTTAGTTCTTGACTGATTTTGATTTAGTATGTTATGAGTATTAACTGTGTGAAAATATTTTTGGCATTTTCTAGAAAAATAAAGTTTAAATTGGTATAATTAAAAATTTAATTAAAATTTAAACAAAAACTATAAATGGAATAGTAATTATCAATTTTATGTGGGAGTGATTACATAAAAACTACAAAAAACTTTGAAATATATAATTAAATGAAAATTTAGAAACAACAACTATCACAGCAATGTATTATATTGATTGATTATATTCAGGAGAAATCTTTCACTTTTTACATATTTGAGAGTTCAAAAGGTTGATAGTTTAATTTAAAATTAAAGATTATTTATTTTACTTTTAAAGCAAAATCTAGTACTTTGTCAGAAAGCGAGAGAAACTTTTATCTTATTTTGCTTCTTATTCTTATTCTTTTCATGTAGCATCATCTCTTATCCAAGTAAATACATCAGTTTAAATTTGTCGTCTGTTTTTATTTGCATTCCGCCGTCAGCTAACTGCAGTTTGTCTTTTAACCAGTTTTTGTTTGATTTTTAAGACTGCAGTCAACTCCGCGTTTCCTACGCCATTGTGGCGGAGACTTGTTACTTACTGTAACGAGACGCTATAATTTTTTTAAAAGCTTTATTTAGTTATTACAGCTTTTACAAAACGACAATTAATACGTTAATCAACAACAACTACATAACTCATGAAATATTTAATGCGGCGAGCGAGGGTCTTGATTGTTAAAAACTTAAAAAGTAAAATTCAATTTGGTGCTAATATAATATATTTCATTCGGCTTCTAGTTCCAGACAGACATTAAAACTTATACTGAATAAAAGTTAAAAATTTAAAGCGATATTTGAGAAGAGACAAGCTTTTTGAGATAATAAGTTTTTAAAGTATGCTCCTGCCATAGCTCTCGGCTGTACTAAACACTCTACGAGGAAAAGTAGTACTTGAAATTACTATCCTTCCATCAAATAATCCTACAGCAACAGTGGTTATTGTTTCTTTTTTTGCATTAATGAAAATTAAAAAAATTAATATCGGATTTTGCAAAGCTTTTATTAACTTCTTGTCTAATTTGTTTATTTGATTTTAATAAATAAAGTTGGTAGGTACTTTATAAAGCAATAAATTAATTTTTAAAATTTAAATTGAAATTTTAGTTTTTGTTCGAGCGCCACTCCCTATGATGGAAGAATTCACGCGGACAAAGTGGTGAGGATGACGTGAACTCAAAACTGTATTAACTAAAATATATTTTAGTTATTTATTTGCCAGTTTATTTATAGTTAGAAAATAATTTCGGGTAAACTCTTGATAATTAGAAAAACAAAAAATTTTATTTCGACGGTGAAATATCGCAGCAGAATAAGCAGTAAAAGTGTATAAAGGAATAATTTGGTATGTCGAAATTGGAATTTTAATGGACGCAATTAAAATTAAAACATGCCTTTTGGTGATGCATATTTATTCAAATTAATTTACGAATCTTGGTTATAACTCGGCGAGTTTGTTTATTGTTTTACACGCTGTTAAAAAAATGTTTCCTTTAAATTTAAATAATAAGTTTGTTAAATTTTGAAATAGCAGAAAAACTTCTTTATAATAATAATAATACAGCAAATATGTTATAAAGTTTAACTTGTTTTCTGGACAGATCCGATGTTTGGTCGGACTGTTTGCGCATATCCTCCAGGCTCTCGTCCTGTTACCCTACCTACTGTTTGAGGAAAACCACGAAAAAGGTCAGGGATAAATTTTCAGGAGTTCTGAATATGATACTTTACATACTTTACAATGAAACTTGATGTTTTTTTCAAAGAATCTTAAATCTGTTTAAATTGTACTTTATGCTTCCTTCTTTACGAGCTCCCTGCACGATATTTTATGGAACACTTCAGGATAACGTTGAGGGTTTTTGAGCTCTTGGTAAGGAACAGAAATGGAGGTAATTGCAGAAGTTTATAAAAAATTTCGTTGATTTTTTACGTCAAATTCAATTTTGGTAAATTTCTAGTTTTTTATTTCCGACTGCGCCGATTAGTTGTTTTTCGCAAAAAGAAGTTCCCAAACAATGCAGGTTCAGTTTGACGTGTAAAATAAAAAAACAGCTTCATTTACAATGAAAACCGTTTACAAAAGAACATACAAGCTTTGTTCACGATGCAGGGTCCAAAAGACTGCATTTAATGTGGGTCTCTTCAATATTGCACATCTATTCAAGGGTTTTTTATTTAAGTTTATAAATTTGATGAAGTTTCCCGAACAGATTAACCTCTAACCTGTCATCAACAGGTGGTAATAAAACTAATATTGCAAAATTTTAATATTTTTAATAGGAGTTGCGACGTAGAATTTTACAATATAAACGATGTCGACCTGTCTAAACCTGACAAATGTTATTAGTATTCAGGTGCTTTCAGAAAGGCGTTGGCAAACGTGAAAATCTATAAAGCAATTTGTTATTCTAAAGTGCGTATTATAAGAACTCGGAATTTTAGACTTAAGAATTTTAGTATAATACGCACAAATATTGAACGCGCATAAATTTATAACGGCTTTGAACGAGAATTTCGGTAACACTCTGGTCATTAAGCCCTTACACGCATGCATTCAACAGCCCCACTTAGGTTTGCTGTGGTACTTTCTATAAATTAAACAAATGAATTCATACTGAACGTTTTTTATTCCATTATTGAGGATAATTAACGCCGTTCCGCCACGGTCCTGTATGTAAATAAATTGCTAGGTATGCAACCCAATCGACACTCGTGTATGGAAGTTGCATTATTTGTGTGCGTCAGGGATTTTCCCAATCTGCAGTAATTTTTAATATAAATTCGACCAACCAATCGGATGACCGATTGACTGACGTACAAGCATGGAATTTTATAATATGACCCGATCGTCTATGTTGTGCAGCCTGAAAGCCGCACTAGCCCCTCACTTCCTATCTCACAAACCGTAAAATGTTCAGGAAGTACAAAAATTCTTTCAGGTTTTAAACTTAAAATATTTGTTTACTTTAGAAAATTTAAACGAATAATATTGCTATAAAAATAAAAAGTTGAACTGAAAATAAAGTTATTGTTTTCTTTAATTTTAACAGTTAATAAGTTTGGTAGAATATTTTTCTTTCAAAAATAGATATTGAACATAATAATTTAATTTCAAATTTATAGATTCTAAAATTCAGAAGTAGTAATTTTGAAGACAAATCAACTGACTTGCGTCAATTCTACGTATGCTAATGTTGTTTTCTCCTCGAAATACATTAAATTATGTCAAATACTGACCTGGGTTCTATATGCATTCGCACATGATTTACATGATTTCCAACAACGGGGAGGTAACGGGGTAACTGCTCCCCAACAAAACCAACAAATTTTACTAAATTTTGTTAAAATTTAAAAAATATACATAAATTCTTATCGAAAAATATGTATTTATCCTCCTGCAGCCTCGTTTATCTCCTTCATGAATTTTTCCCGAAACTGCTCTTGTGTACAAGTATAGGAAAATTTGAGGAAATCCTCGGAAACCTTAAGAAAAAGGAAATACAAAAAAATTAAAAAATCTTAAGAATACTACAGACGAGTTCCTTTAATTTTTTCAATTTTCTAAGATTTTCCAGGCTTTCCTTTTAAGATTTCTTAAAATATTTTATAAATTTTTCAATTCATAAGATGTCTTAAGATCCTGAAATTTTCTGGATTTTTTTGAGATTTTTTTGGATTTAATGAGATTTCCTAGAATTTTCTCGGATTTTCGAAATTTTCTATTTCTTGAGATTTTCTTGAATAGCTTGGGATTTCTTAACATTTTTGCAGTATTCTTTAGATTTCCTCTCACTTGTGTACACCAGATTTTGCGTTTTTTACTAAGTGGAAAACCAACTGGAAATCGCCCTATGTAAAACTAAAGGGAAATTTGAGGAAATCATTTTTAATTTCCTTGCCTTAAGATTTTTTGAGATTTCTTCAAACTACATTTTCCGGATTTCCCATTTTCTAGAATTTCCTAAGATTTTCTAAAATTTCTTTGGATTTCTTTAAGACATCTTAGAATTTTCTCTTCCTCAAGATTTTTTTGATTTTCTTGAGATTTTCTAAAATTCTAAAACTCTTCGTTAGTTCTTTTTTAGATTTTTTTGACGATTTTTCCCTAGTTAATTTCTTGATGGAAACCCGAGGGGAAATCGCTGGGAAATCGTGATATACAAAAGTAAAGGAAAATCTTATGAAATTAGGAAATCTTAAAAATATACTTTAGCTTTTTAAATTTTCTGAGATTTCCTTGGCTTTCCTAAGATTTTCTAAATTTTCAAAAATATCCTAGTATACTTATTTTCTAAATTTTCTAGAATTTTCCATTTCCTAAGTTTGTCCTGCAAGAGCAGTTGTAAGGGGAAGAGTAACGGAGTATCTACCTCTTTCCCCATAACTCATCAAAAACTGAAAAAAACCTTCATTAGCTTTTCCTGGATCCGTCCTTGATTTCTAAACTAGTTCCAATCTGATTCCAGAGATTTTCAAGGGAATTCTAAACAAGTGTACACAAAATTTTCGAGATATTTACCCCATGGGTTGTATCGCTACTGTGTATGTATTATCTAGTATTTTAGTAGTAGAGTAGAGGTATATTCCTTTGAGTAAATTCAGGATTATTAAGAAATACAAAAAATTGAAATACTCCTAATACATAACTGCGTAATACTACCAATTAATACTAATACTACCACTTACTGCTGATACTACGTAGTACTGCTTGGTACTGCGTAATACTGTCACTTACTGTACTGATGTACCGCTGACTGCCTAACACTGCCTTGCACTGATTAAGACTGCCACTAACTGCTGATATAGTCTAACACTTTACTGCTGTTGCTACCTGAAAGAAGTAAGTAATTTCATATATTAGGTAATAATTGTAGTAAATGGCATATAAGCAGTATTAGCAGTATAAGCAGTATAACCAGTAAGTAGCAGTATTTTATTAAATAAAATTGATTCCCAGGTTCAATCATTATCCTATCTTCACGAAGCAGTTGTTCACATTTTCTTCATTCATATTCCTGGTTTCTACTTAATAATATTATTATTATCGTTAACTCTGAATAATATTTTTAATATTTAATATTTTTGACAGCATAGGTTCATATTTTACTCTTTCAATTATGGTATAAAGTGGACATTGATATGTCATTATTTTACTTTTTATATCAATTAGTTCAGGTCATAGAGGAGTCATTGAAGACATATTTAACATTAAAACCATCATAATGTTATTTTTCGTAATAAAATTATTATAAATTATTTAGAAAAATTATTTTGTATTTGATTGAAAGTTTGTTTGGTCCATAATCTAACAATAATTCAAATGCGTCCCACGTTGGGCGCCAACAATACCGTAAATTCCTTTGTAAATTTCAAAGGTCCAGCATGTCAGTGGCCACAAACAAGTTTAGCTCTTAATTAGTAGCCTGCTACGGCAAATAATGTTCAACTAAAAATAGCCTCGATAACGTTTGTTGAGAGGAACCCAAAGCAACAGCAAAGGAGACGAGAGTTGGTTCAAAAGGTAGGAATTGTAAAATTAAATGTGTCGCGCAAACCGTTTATTAAGTTCGCAAAATAAGCCGATTAACTTGATTACGTAATTTAAACCAACTACTTCTCTCTCTATCAAATACTCTTCACATCAACCGAAATATTAATTTTCGCGAAAAGTACAAAATCCTATTAAAAAGTCCACCTTCTTTAAACGTCAAGTTCGATTGCAATCTAATTAAAATTTTTATTACATTTTGATGCCCGTGAAGTATAATTATCAACAACTTAATTCCGAGGGTTAGATAAAAATTAAATTATTCTGCCGAAACAAATCTTGCTTATCTTTCGGTCTCTATTCATTTTGCGATGAAAGCATTTGAATTGAAAGTGTAGGTTTACATATTTTATCATTTTCTAAATAAATATCAAATAATCGTAAACTCAAAATTGAAGATTTTAAAATGCTTTTTCGAACATTCAAATTTAATACAAAAGATATCCCATTGAGTGCTGTTCCCTTGTATTTGTCATTGCCATTTACTTTGATCAAAATTGAAATACGAATCCTGCTGTTGCTGTTGTTAAACCAAACTTGAAAATTTATAAATCAAAGGTTTCGTGAGAAAACGCTTGTCTGCTCTGTACACCGAGTGAGCCATCAGGTACCTTCGAAAACATAAAATGTAATGTATTCTCTATTCTCTATATTATTTTCGAGAGGGTAAAATAAATTCTGATATAAAAAGAAATTAACCACCTCATACAATAATATTGATTTTGCTGGTGAGTAATTATCTTCATGTCGAGATTTAACTGCTGTATGAGAGCTTTTGTTAAAAAATTTGTTGCTATTTACAAAAAGCTCTACAAATTTGTTTCTTTTCAGTACAAAAATTTGATAGAGCGTCGGAAAAATTGGACAAAGGAAAATTAATTAAAAGTAATTTGAAAAAATTGCAGGAGTAGTAATCTACAAGAGGTTAATTAAAAATCATTTTTTCTGACTGATTAAACGGAACTATTTTAAGATTATTACTTGTCTAATCATGCGATATATAAAATTTTTCCGGCTTTATTACGAGGAAATGCTTAGAAACTTGGCCAAAACAGTTAAATCAATTTTGTAAGAACTTTGGTTTTACACGAGTTCAGCAAAATTGGAAAAATTATTAACCCATGGTTGTTTTATCGCCTTTAATCCTAAAATATATTGAAGCTACAAACTTTTATAAACTTTCTGGTTAAACAAACTTTGTAATAATGTGCGTCTTAATTACAGACTTAAAGTCATGCGAACGTATAAACGATTATCTCAACTCTTTGAAATCGTTTTTGTAATTAAGTGTTTACAAGTTTGCTAATTTGTTTAGAAATTATTAAAACATTTAAATAACCTACCCTTTGCCGTTCATCTGCTTCTCAATTATAAGTACCCACACCTGCTAAGTAAAATTAATATGATACTCGTAAGTCAGGGAATGAGAAGACTTATATTCATTTGCCTCTACGCTCGCTACGCTTTGAATCGCTTAAGGGTCAATAACTTCTGCAAAAGTTAACCGGTTTTAATTTTTCCAAGATTTCTAGAAATAAAATTGTTGAATTTAAAAAACTTATCCAATTACTTTTTTATGTAATATCCACAGTTTTTGAGTTATTGTTGAACAAAGTAAAAAAGTTCGCTCTCTTCAATATCCTTCATTATAAGTATTCGTTATTATTTTCATATTAAAAGCAATTTGTTTTTAAGTATTAACTATTCCTGTGTTCCTGTCAAACATTCTTGTAAAGTTCGATTTTCCAATCCGCAATTTTCTCTTGATACTCGATTGACGTAGCAGTAAGCCTTTACTGTAATTAATTTAAAATTAGCTTGATTAATTGCAAAAATTGTTTAAAGTAAAACTTTTTCAATCAATCTGTTATATTTATCGATTTTTAAAATTCTTTGCATCTTGAATGACTTAATGTAAACTTATTGTGTTTGATAAATTTTTTAAAAAGCAACTCTAGGACTTAGCTCACAACAGAAATTTGGAAAACCGATCCTTGCATTAAGATTGAAGAGCTGATTTATTTTTATATTTATTTTTGCAATTAAAAATCAAAATTGCCTCTGTGGTATAACTGTATAGGCACAAGAAAGAGTGTTTACTTTTTTCAGTCTAAAAGTTAACTTAAAATAATGCTACAATTTCAAACTCCAACTGCGTAATCTGGTTGTGGGTTCTTTAACACGCATTAGTCTAATTTAGGTATAATGGTCCGTGATTACTGTTATTTGTTTATTTAATAAGTTGCCGAAATTTTTACAGTATATCGAACTGCATTTTAATAATAATTTAATTTTTCAAAAAAATCCGCAGTTCTTAAAAATACTAACAGATTACTTGCCCATCTGCACTTGTATAAATTTTAATTAAGCTACCTTGAATTGTTAATATCAAATTTCCTCCATCTGACATGTTTCCACAGAAATACCCTTACCTGGGAGGTCCACATCTATGGAATAATTCCCAACGTCCTCCCAATTTCCATCAAAATAACAAAATTTTTATTTAAACTTAATAGACCCTCGCCACATGATCGATGAAATGACTGACCAATCATGAAATATGTTGAAACCAATGGAAATACACTAGAAATTATTTTATAGAATTTGTAATTTTTTTCATAAACTTAAAGTTTGCTAATTATAGTTTCCAACGGTTATGATCAGTCTAATTGTCTGCCTATGTACCTATTGTTTTACTTTTTTGTTTTAATTATTTCATTTTCGACAGCTATCTCCATCTCTTCTTAATGTCTTTATAACCTTTGTCAACTATTCCGTCAGATGTTTTTTATGTTTCTATTTTGTTCTTCGACTCTTTTATAATTTTTTTAATTTTTAATTAATTGAATTTTTTAAGTTTAAAAGTAAAAAAACAGTTTAATACTTATATTTTTTGATTATTTCTTTTTAATTTTCACAACAATTACATGACTACATCGAATTTATCACCCTCCCTCCCAAGTTAAGATTTTCCTTAACTCAACTTTTGTCATCTTAGAATTAAAGGTAGGTTCATTTAAGTATTCCTGCAGTAATTGAAACTATCGCTTACAAATTAGCCCGTCCGTTCGGTCGGACGTAATTGGCAAAAGACCTCGTTTTGTACGCTAGTTGGCGCAAAGTCAACTATCTCGCGGCAAACATAAAATTTACAAAATTAAAATAAATTAAAAATTTTAAAAATGATAAATCAAACAATCCATCAATCAAACAGTCTTCTCTTTCCTTCTTCTCTTCAGCTTCTTCTGTCCACTGCAGGGTTGTTTAATTCGGATTGGGGAATGCCTATAACCCTGGTTTTTAATAGTTGATAGCGGCAATTATTAACCTAGGGGGACCGCCGGCTTTACGTGCCCTCCGAAGAACGGAGATGGTCATGTGAAAGTTTTAGACTCTCCCCGGATTCGAACCGAGTACCTTGAAGTCAAGACTTATTCGGCTAACCTACTAAACTAATGACCGCCTCTCAATCAAACAGTAGATTAACCGATTAATAAAATAATCGATTGATCTGATCGTGATCTCTTATGCTTGATTTTTTTCCTTGATATATCTATCAGATAACAAATCCATCCGTTAAACTAATCAAGTGACCAATCAGCGGCAATTCAAAGTCAAAATAACAAATCGAAAATTTGATTGGTTACTTGATTACTCTTTATCGGACGGATTAATTTTCCGATAGATATCTCAAGGTGAAGAAATCAGGCATTAGTAGATAAACAGTGTCGGCTCGCAGCCTAGTATTCCTAAGATTTCCTAATTTTCAAAGACTCCCTTGAATGTCTCATGATTTTTTACATTCTCTCGGATTTCTTACGATATTCTACATTTCCTCAAATTTTCTATTTCCTTCGATGTTTCGGATTTTCTCAGGTTTTTCTTCACTTATACACTAGATTTCTTTAGCGATTTTCTTCTCGGGTGTAGGTACAAAAATGTATGATGTCATTCAAGTGAAAGGTTCCTATATACTACTTAATAAAGCGAATCCAGAGATCATGAACAAAAATTTTAGTGTTGAAACCGGGAGGTCTAGCCCGTGCTTTTTAATCTCTTTATGCATATTCACCTACAGTTTAATTTGTGTAATCGGAGTTATCTCGAAATCATCAGTCGTACACCAGACGGAAACCGCAAACCAAATTTTTGTACACCAGATTTCCTTTTATGTTTCTCTGGATTTCTCTAGATTAAAATTTCAAGGATTTTCATAGATTTCCTAAAATTGGATTGGATTTCCCAAAATTTCTTAAGATTACCTTGAGATTCCTAAGATTTTCTAACTTAATTTGTACACCAAATTTCTCCAGTGGTTTCTAGGTTCTAGGCTGAGGTTCTGGTTTTGCGGTAGCCTCAAGTTACCTTTTGGAGATGTGTTGTGGAAGGAGTATCTATCTTTTGATAGTTCTCGCAATCAAAAATTTACGTTTTTACTTTTTTGAAAATTTTAATAGTTTGATTAATAGTTCGGAATATCAGGAGAAGCTAAGCCTCTCTTACCTTCTCTGACGAGCCGCCACTGTAGATAAGCGAATGTGAAAATTGATTGACGCACAGCTCGATTGGTTTGCAGCTTGAATGATAAGCAACTTGATTGGCATAATACTGATAATACAAGAAAAAAAGCTACAAAGTGAACCAATGCGGCCTTCAGGCCGCACAACCAGGGCAATCTAATTTGTTAATATTGCAAGTTGTAACTTTAAACTCCAACTATATAATAGGTCATGGGTTCTTTTATACGCTTTAACCATAATCAACTTTAATGGTCCATGGTCGCTGTAAATTTAGTTTTTCGTAAAAAAAACAGAACTAATTTATGAACTTATATTGCAATATACTATTAGACAGAAAGTAAATAAGTAAAACTTTTAAAGCAAAAATACAAATAGAAAACTGGCTAATATCACCAAGTCTGGCTTGCGAACAAAACAGTACAAGAACAAATTTTGCAACTCAAGCAGTGTTCTTTTTAAGAACTTGGGAAATATTAAATTTTCATCAACTTACAAAAAGTTATGCGCATTTTAAAAAGGTGAAACACATAAAGTTAGTAAAAATGTTGTTTAAATGAACCAAATTTGAAATAAAGAGAAGGCAAATTTAATTAGAAAATTATTTTCTTCAACTCTCGGAAGACTCAAAATAATTTGAATGCGGTGTATCCTTTTATTTTTGTAAAATTATGCGTATATGGATGTACTCCATCATGTTGATAATATTTCTTGTTGATATTTTCGTCATCATATCTGTTTTATTACAACCATAATTTAATGCGATATCTCGAGCAGGGTTTTTTAAAGTCTCGACACCAATTCCCTTAATGCGGGTATCAATTTTGTAATATAAATTTAAAATTTAACCCATCCCGGAATTATTAAATTTGCTGCTTGCTCCGGGCAAATTCAGTTTTTGTAATTAACAGTGTTATCAGTAATTTTGATGTAATTTTTAATAAATAAATAGTCGGCCGAACTCCGCGGGAAACTTTGTTTGCTGGCTGACAGCATTGATTAATGTTTATTGGATACTTCTTGATGGTTTTAATTTGCACCGAAAAAAATTAATTCATATTTCGTTTAGTTATCTGTACGAACGCTTAGTGGTCATTAATTTCTGTATTAATTAAGTCGGGTGATATTAATTTCAAACATTTCGTTGTATCTTAATTGTGTCGTTGCTTTGATTTGTATTCAAATTAACAATTTCTAGTGCGTCGCTATTCATTAAGCTAGCATCATGATTAATAACGAGTGCGGGTTCATTAGTTCCTCGATGGTAATTTGATAGCAATTTTTTGGTTCCATTTTTCAGCTAGCTTACCTCCTCTCGCAAGAGTGTAAAATTTAAGACGTACAACGAAATTAGTCAAGAAACTTAACAATACTACGTTGAAACGTAATTAATCGTAAGCGTTTGTCAACAAACACTAAACTCCGACAATAGGTTCTAGAGCTTATCTTTAAGTACAGCAGTGATATTTTGTTGTAATATCGCCCTCGAGATTTTGCATGTAGTGAGTGCCACCACAGCCACTTAAATTAGTAGCAAATTTACACAGATTCCGATCACGTAATTAAATGATGTTACTTTGTTAACCGGCATCTTAAAACGCAATCTTTCGTGCTCAGCTTCCATCAAGCAGATAAAATTTGTTCATTGTTAAATATATGCGGTTGATTTAAAAAGCATTTTTCTGGGTGTAGCAAGATTTTTCGGCAACTAATTCGACTGTTTTTTTGCAGGTTGATATGTTGAGGATCAGCATGCTCTTGAGCTGTATTTTTGTGACCAAGTCCGCTTTGGACAGAAACGTACCAGCTAATTCGATAGCGAAACGTGAAATAGCAGGCAATTTTGATAATTACGCAGTCACGTGTTACATTTGCGTAAACGTTTCAGACAACTTCATTTGCAACAAATTTGCCATCGATAGACCTTGCAAACCTGGTAAGTAAAGAAACATAATAAATAAAATTGGATTCAAATTGGAACTTTTTTCCATTTGAGCTAAATGCTTTCTAACTTTCTAAGTCTCTCTCTTAATTAAAGTAAATTATTAAATTCTTGACTCAAATTAATTTATGCCAAGATATAATCTTCTATTAAAAGCATTTCTAAATGTATTTTCCTTCAGTCAAACGTAATCTCGTTTAACTGATAATTAAATTTCCAAAAGCAGGTACCTAATCCGATTTTATTTAATCTAATCAATTTTAGGAGAAACATTTTGTCATACACTTCATATAATGGATTCAAAGGGAACCAGTGTCTTAGTTAATAAAAAATGCACATCTGAAAAGGAGTGTCAGCGCACAAAAGTTGGATGTGTTGAAATCGACATGCAAACTGTAAGTGTTACGTTTCCAAAATTTCATTATTTATATTTCATCAAACTTTCGAAAAATTTTACCCGAAAACTCTGAAATTAGTTTATTTCGAATTAGTTACGACGAGGTCTGCAAACAAAAAGTGAAATCACACAAAAATTTCCATATTTAATTTTCACTTAAAATTTAATCCTGCGTAATCGTAATATTTTTTTAATCCTGTGTGCTTTTGCACGGGATAGCATCCAGGTGGAGGATAACAATAAATTTTAAAATTATTTTGTTATTTAAAGCCCTTTCTCTATATAAATTTTCCTTTATTTACTTAGCTCACAGATCAAACACGGTCCAGTACATAGGTTTTTCACGAGCTCACTTAATGAAGTTACATTTCATCAAGTTCATCGGAAAATTAATGACACATACTCTCGCCACAACTATCAGGTGCTACCTGCATTGATAATCGATTTCCAATACCATATTTAATCTTCTTACTTCAAACTAAATCTACTTAAAATTCGCCTTGTTCCAGGGAAGAAGTTTAGTTTAGTAATTTTCTAACAACATTGGAAGTGTTTAAAAACTTAAGCGTTTTAGTTTCGTCTCAAAAGGGCTTTAAAAATTACAAAAGCTTAATAAATATAAAATTTTTATCTCTTCCTATAAAAATGTTCTACCCAATAATGTCACAAGTGATTTTATATTTTAAAAGTCAATATTGTCATTTTACTAGCTGCCGCAACTGACCTACATACAATTTTTTTATTATGCAGACAAACTCGAAATTTCAATCATTTAAGTTCCGTAAGCTATTTTTATGGCTTTCCAAATCCAAAAAAAAAATTTGGAAAATTTACAATAATTAATTAAAAATATTTGACGTACCAAAGCATTGAGATGACCATTTTTACTACAAAACTATCACAAAACACGAAAATGAACCTGACGGCAGTTAATTTAAAATTAAATCTCAAAAAATTAGTTCAGACGTTTTAACAACTTGGCAGGAAGCAAACTTCATAATTCAATTGGCACAAATTATATTGCAAATTCGCATATGCAAAGTACCAGTTTGTCCATCTATTGCAGTCTTAAACCTGATATCTGTTGCCTAAGTTGCGGTAATTATAATGAGTTTATCGAGACAGTGGTACATCAAACGTCCATTTTCTATATCATCCAAATCATATTATTGATTATTGAAAATTGAGTAAAAAGCTTAAAAAGCCTGTTTTTCCCATTTGTCGTCTCGACGAGCTCTATCTGGATCCAGCGCCTATTTTTAACTGGGTTGGGCTCTAGGCTCTAGCAAATTTTCGGGCCCCTGATATTCGAGTGTAACTAATAGCATCGAAGACCCATTTTTAGATTATTTTATCAGAATTTCGGGCCCCTCTGGCCATCAAGCCCTTGGTACGTGCCTGTCGAATAGATGCTGTAGTCTAGTTTGTTGTGTTGGGCGTAGCGATTTGGCAATAAAATAAAAGCGTGCACTGGGGGGTATTCCATACCCCCCAGACCCCCCGGTTTACCCCCATTGTTTTGTGTCTCTTAAACTTAAATTCAAAATTTAATAAGTTGTAAAAGTCCCACCATACCGAGGTTAAACGTATTTATTTATTATTATAACTTCAAATATTGGTTGAGTTGCAGTGTGGCCGGGGGTGTGTTAACGGGGGGGTTTACTCTTTATTTATGGACCAATAGTATTAGTATTAGGTCTTCAGTACCGAAGAGTTACTTAGACGCAGTTATAAGAAGAAGAGGAAAGCATGTGGAAAGGAAAAAATTGAGAGGCAGGGCCGATTTTTCATTGGGTTGAGCGCTAGGCTCTAGCAAATTTTCGGGCCCCCGATATTCGAGAGTAACTAATAGCATCGAAGGTCCAATTTTTGGGTTATTTATTTTACGCTTTTATGTTCTCTTTTCGGGCCGCTCTGGCCATTGTGCACTAGGCACGTGCCTAATGCGTCTAATGGTAAAATAGGCCCTGCCTGGATCTGACATCCGTATAGATGGAATTACGAGCGTCAGCTAGCTTTGGGATTTAACTCACAGTTCTTCAAGTCAAGACTTTGAAATTCCAAAGTCACTCAGCAACTGATTATATTCTCAATTTTCACACTTGAATCAAGAAGAATGGATGCACTGAAAGGAGTAATCCATACATCAGCGTATACTAAGAGTTTAGCTGAATTGAAGCAGAGCAAATTATTACCACCAATTGTAGAAGTTTTCCTAAAGTTTCTGTCTTACTACAGCTAGGTTGACCACACACCAAAAGTTAAATTTTAGTAGATGGTGATTAGGACTGCGGTCTAATTTACCACGTATGATGAAACACATAAGCATTAGTCATGGTAAGATTTTCAGGGAAATTATTTAGAAATCGCTTAATATTCGATTGAATATTTTTCAAAATTACTCGAATTCTTTCAAAAAGTTAAATGATTGAAATAAAAGGTAGCCAAACTTTTAAATAAGGAAATTAAGCTTTTCTGCCTGTAGGCCATCAAATTACCATCAAAATGTTTTAAATTGGATTTAGATTTCATTGGAATTCATTTGGAATTCTTTGGAATTTTCAGCTAGTGTACATTAATTTTCAGGAAAATTTGCTTAAATTCATTGTTAAAATGAATGATTTCCAAACAATATTCCAGATTTCTTTAAGAATTGCTGTAAATTCCAAAAAATTTCATTTATTTTGAAAGAATTCTAAAGATTTCCTGGAAATTTTGGGAATTTCCAAAAAGTTACAGTAATTTTCAAGGAATTTTAGTGATTTTTAGTGAATTATTTGGAAGCTAATTGTAAACAAACGCAATTTTAAAGAATTCCATAATTTTGAAGATATTTCAGAGATTTTGAAAACTATTTTTGTTTCAAATAAATTTCTAATAAATGTCTACACAAAATTTTTGACCAAATTCACATGAATTCAGAAAGTCAATAAATTAATAGATTAGTATCCTGAAGATATCTCCAGATGAAGAAACCGAGAATTAGAGACATAACTGCAGTTGTAAATTCTATAGGGCTGGGAGGTGAAAAATACTCCCCAGTGCACTTTTTTCTTAAGCAAACGGAATTTCAAAGTATTCCTAAGATTTTAAAGATATTTCAGAGATTTTCAAAAAATTCTTCTGATGGTTTACAATGGAATAATTCCAAACGACTGTGCTCAAAATCTTTTAGATATTTACACAAAATGCAGTTGTAAATCCGGGGGGTCTGGGGGGTATGGAATACCCCTCAGTGCACTCTTTATTCACACGTAAAAATCGTTTCTTGCGGTTTTAAAATCGTGATTCGTAGGTACATCCCAATTACAATTTAAAACCGCAATAAACTATTTTTACGTCTGAATGAAAAGCAAAGACCGTATTTCATACCCCCCAGACCCCCCGGTTCTACAAATGCATTTTGTGTCTCTAAATGTTAGTGTTCTAACAGCTGAGAGGTAAATATCTCAGTGCACTCTTGGATTTTTATTCACACGTAAAAATCGTTTTTTGCGGTTTTAAATTGTAATTGAACCATTGGTGTGAAGTTACAGAGCGGAAATTCTGAGTTCGAATCTCGGACTTGGCAGAATTTCTTACCTCGGCCTTCCGGTGTGCATCAACACGTTGTGGCTTTAAGAATTTGTTCTATATTTACATAAGTCTAGCTAATTGACTTATGTTAAAAACTTGTAATTGGGATGTACCAATCACGATTTTAAAACCGCAAGAAACGATTTTTACGTGTGAATTAAAAGCAAAGAGTGCACTGGGGGGTATTATAACAGCATTTTGTGTCTCTAAGTGTCAAGATCTCAAAGATTTTCAGTATAATTGTTTGGAATTTTTTTGTAAACCAGAAGAATTTTTTGAAAATTCCCGAAATACCTTGAAAATCATTGGAATTCTTTTTAAATTACGTTTGTTAAACTTTTATTTTCAAGATATTAAAGGGACCGTCCATTAATTACGTAAGGGTTTAGGGGGAGGTATCGCAAATCTTACGGACCCTTGCGTGGGGAAGGGGAGGGTCCGACGTATTTCTTACGTAAGTTTCGTAAAATACATTTTTTAAATTAAATCAGTTTTTTCACCTGGATATTAAGGGATTACCGATTTTTTGTATTAACTTTTTTATGTAATTAATTAATCTTTATTAACTTTTATTTATTATAAACATAAAATTTAATTTAATATAAGGAGAGGGGAGGGCTTAACATTTTTCTTGTTTAATAATCCTTACGTAAGATGCGACTGGGCAGGGTGCAAAAATCTTACGTGCCCTTATGTGAGGGGGGAGGGGATCAAAAATTATAAAAATCGTCCTTACGTAATTAATGGACAGCCCCAAAGGGATTTTCAAAAAATTCTTTTGCTGGTTTAAAAGGGAATTTTAACTGTACCGAAATTCTTTAAATTATTAATTTTTTGGCTGTTATCCGGGGGGTCTGGGGGATATGGAATACCCTCCAGTGCACTTTTTGCTTTTTATTCGTAGGTAAAAATTGTTTTTGCGGTTTTGAAGTCGTAACTGGTATATTCCAATTACAATTCTAGGATTTATAGAAGTTAGAGTAGTAAAAAGCAATTTGGAAAGTACAACAATAACTGTAAGTTATCTAAAATTTTGCAGCCTGGATTACTTTTTCAGATTTTTAAAGAGCTGGAATAATCGATACATATTAGTTTTAATATAGATAAAAAAAAGTAAGTCAATCGTTTTCCTTCAGGAGGCAGTCGCAGACCACTGGGGTAATTTCCCTAGAAAACAGTCAAGAGATTTTTGTTAAAAAGCCTTCGAAGCAATCGAATGAAAAGAAACTTATTAAAGCTAAGCATTCTATTAAAAAAAATTCGTTCGCTCATTGTAACCGTAAACATCGATTTTTAAATCGGCAAAATCACTGCTTCACAGGTCCTTCTAAATTACAACAATTGCTACTTCGAATTCTGAATTTATCTAAAAAATCAATTACGGGGTTAGGCCCACCTAAGACGTATAAAGAATAGGTTAAATAAATTATATAAACAAAATTATATTTGTAATTTAAAAAATAGATATCAGCCTAGTTACAATGCAATCCTTTTTTTCAACTGTGAGGATTTTTTTAATATTTTTAAAAATATTTCTAATTGTATTCTGTGCAAAATGGTATGCAAATATTTTTACAGAGTTTTTTTTTGAATCTACGTATATAATTGTACTTAAAATTTAAATATTTTAGGGTTTGGTTAAGTTTTTGTTAAAATTCAACGTCAAATTAGTATCTAAAATTTTCCTCTTTTAAGTTTAATTATTGCGAAAACAGATTTTGAGCTTTCAAGATGTCTAACATTTTATTTTCTCACTCCACAAATTTTACGTATACACAACAAATTTTAAATGTAATTAAAAGTTTGAAACAATCAAATTTAGTATAATCATAAAATATTAAATTTTAATTAGTTTTTAAAACGTGAAAGTAATATTTAAAGTTATTATAAATTTTTATCACTAACTCAAGTAATCAAAAGAAAATTTCTGGCAGGTTAAATAAATCCTGCATATTTTTATTTATAAAATAATTGACTGATACCTTTTTAAAAGAAATTGAATTTTTGGGGTTGTTTTAATATGCACTCTAATTTTAAGGGCACTTGATTTAAATTTTAAAAGCGAATTTAATATGGATTTTGGGTGAAGTGTTGTATTTTTAAATAAGCTTCCATATATAGACATTTCGGTTGGATATTTACTTTTAACGAGGAAATATGTATTGTTTTTGTAATAAATTAGTTCATTCTTTACTTTTGCGCACACAACTACCCTGTTCGTAATTGAAGTAAAATAAATTACGATACCGGTTAAACTAAAAAAAATGTTCGGGAAAGCAATCTTAAAATTGGATTATGCGGTATAAAATATGTAAATTTTCAAATACCCGGTATATTCTATTAACTAATTTAAAAAAATTGTCTGCGGTGTTCATTTCAAGAGTAAATAAAAAGTAAACAGCAATAACATAAAATGATAAGAGTAATCTTACCCTTAGAGGGTTGAAAAAGGTAAAATTGTGTTATTCAATACTTCTGATAAAAGTCGCATTTCCAATTCGCAGTTTTATTACCATTTTGTGTTTACATTATTATTGTTTCTGAGTTTATGAGAAAGTTGGTAAATATTTTATCAAGGTGATAGAAGTTTCTTTTCATTGCAGACAATACGAATGTTGTTCTTAAGTTTATAAAATTTAAACTAAATAATAATAAAATAAGTTATTATTGAAAATTTATATTCGTTCTGTTTTATTGCGAAACGATAGGAGGAAAATATTTTCCGCTACAATTTGATTGACATTCGAGTCAATCGACAAAGCTTAAATATTGTTGCTTCCATGATATCCCAATGTATATTTTATTGAAAATCCATAAATATTTAATAAAAACGAAAATTTATGTGAAATAAAGTTTACGAAAAAAGTTTTTTGCAGGCTGGAAACGAGCTTTTGTTTGCGGAACGAGGGTTAAAAAGGCAAATCGTGATTTTAATTTGTCTTATAAGCCTTAACAATGGTGGTCGGCAAATGACAAGCTTTAAATCACTAAACAAAAATAATCACGAAACAATAAGGATAATGAAACTGTAAAAGATGGACTTGAGCTAACCACAGGGAATCACCTTCCCATTTGACATGGAGATTCATCGTACCAATTTAAATAAATCCCTCGAGCGCCAGAAACTCTTTGTTGTAATTTAAGACAAATTTTACTGTTGCAAAAATTAACTTGCCGGAAAAAATGACCAAATTTGCCCTTTGAGAAAACGCTTGCTTGGCAGGATTTTGGCTAAACAAATGGATTAAACTTTAAACAAAATTAATAGTTTCCAATTTATTTTATTCTACACAAGGATCGAAAAGTCATAATTCACAAACAACCGAAAAATTTTCATAAACTTTTTCTTCGGGAAAATTGTTTACCTTTTAAGAGAACCGTCTACTTCGCAATTTTACTAAATATGCAGGAGGCATATTTTCATACATTGAGTTTTTTATTGCTATGGAAATCACCGTGAGTCGAAACCGAGATCGATTTTATTGCTAGGGATGAAAACACCTACAGAATGCCACATTCGAAAAATGTATCGAAATATTGAATTTTTATTTTATTAATTAATACGAAGCGAGCGCGTTCGCCCCCTTTTTCTCAACCGCTTCCAATTTGCGTACCAGGTTTAACATGTTATGATTCCATCGTGATGTTTTGTGATGAAAATGTGATTATTTAGTACCTATTAAAAAATTAATTAAAATAAACATCTAAGTAATTGATCATAATTATTTTTATGGCCAATTCTGATTGCACAAGTTAGCTACTGCTTTACTATTTTAAATTTTAGTTTCTGTTATAAAGTAGATGATTTATCTGCTCATCATAAGAGCTATTTTTTGTGAACACAATTTTTGCCGACAAGAAATTAGGCTGACCGCAAATACGCCGACCAGTAATAATGCCGACAGTAAGTGTACCGACGGTAAGAATGCCGACAACATTAAAATCGGTAGTAAACACTCCGACGCAAAAATCGACAAAATGATTGGAGAACTTCTTTCTTAACGACGGATTTTCTAAAAAAGAGTCACTTAACAGGCATATCACATTAACCAATTATTCCTTTGACTGTTTCCGTAAGGTTAGCCTCGCCCATGGAGTGTTTTATACAAATACTTTAGGAATAAATTGCACTCGAAAATTGCGGATCTACTTAGACAGTGAATCTTTGAACCGCTTCTGCCAGTAAAACATCCCCGAAGCGGCCCCAACTTGAAAATTACAGATCTAGAAAGACGAAATCTTTACGAATCTAGAAAGATGGTATTATTGCTTAAATTAAATTCGGCTATAATTAACTTAAGTATTAATTATTAACCTTTTAATGACGGGTAATTTACAGTGAAATTAGCCATTTTTTATGAACAAAATTTGTGCATGAATCGATTTATATCTTACGTAGCATATGCAACATTCCATGCTGGGACATAATGTCCCAGCCCGTTCGGAACGGAAAGTTCAATATAAAACAAAAATTTTTTGTTTTTTACGTAATTTGATGCCCTGAAGACGAAAAAAATAGTGAACATTCTTTTGGAAGCGCAGATGACCTTGATAATTGCATTTGAAAGTCATATTTACTGTTATTTATTTTCTAGCTGGAAAGCCCGTCCGTGGACAGGCAGCTAGACGGTGGATCTCTATTTTAGCGGTATAATATTAAACATTTAATTTCGTTTCCCGCTACTGGGTGATTCCCCGTTTTTCTATATTTTTAAAGTAACGTAAAAAGTTGCTGCTAAACTTGATGTCGGCACATCAAGTATCAATTAAGGTAATTAAAATTTTTTTTAATAATTTAAAAATAAATAAGTTTCTGCAAATTTAATTTTCTTTAGCCGAAGGTTTTAATTTTCTTCACTTTTGCTCAAAAACAAAAAAATTTTCGGCATTTTCTGACAAAATTGATATAATTTTCTGTCTTCTGTAGGTATTCTAGAAGAGTAAGAATTTTATTATATGTACTGGAGGGTCTTTACCCCCAGACCCCCCCGGTTTACACTTTTGACAATTATATTTTTATAAAATTATCATAAATTACATTGCATATAAATTATTATAAATAAATTAAAAGTAGACCGGGAGGTCTGGGGGGTGTTGAACATCCTCCAGTACATATCGCATGATATGTTCATTCTCAAAACCCCCGGTTTACATTTTTGACTATAATTTTGACAGTTAATTTTCAAAGTAACGCAAAAGTTGCTGCTAAACTCTTCCCATACTCTTGCTTAAATATTCAAATTTCCCGGTTTTTCCTGGCGAAATTTATAAAATTATAAGTTCCCTATTTTCTCCAAATTCTGCGATATGTACTGGAGGGTGTTCCACACCCACTTCCATATCCACTCATTTAGAATATTGGACAAATATTTTTATTCCTAAAAAAATGACCCGCTGTAGCAGGAGCAGCAGCAGCGTACTAGGATTTTATATATTAGGATATTTTATTCTAAGATTTACTGTTTAGCTATTGAATAATTTTTTATTTTCAAGTGTTTTCACCAATGAGAATCCATAAAAAGTGAAAACACCGAATTAATCGTAACAGCGAGGGCATGGGCATTCCAAAAACCAATTCACTAAAACTTACTTTCTGAGACCTCTGAGACCCAATTAGACCTAAAAGTGTGCAAGTAGGAAGGGGGTGTATTTTCGTGGGTAGCATACCCGGCGCTGAAGGTATGAGACGCGAGACTTTCCCGAGTGAACGAAGCGAACGAGGGAAAGTCAAAGAGCCGGACGCTCGGACGACGGGTGTGTTTAACGGAGAACAACACTCCTGACAAGTCACTCGAATGCGCGCGAGTCTCGAGCCGGCAAACCGGGGGGCGTCGTGATGTTCTCCGTTAAACACACCCGTCGCCCGAGCGTCCGGCTCTTTGACTTTCTCGCGAGAAAGTCTCGCGAGACCGGCCACTCGGCGCCGGGTATGTTACCTACGAGTACATCACTCCTGATAAGTCAATCGATTGCCCGCGAGTCTCGAGCCGGCAAACCGGGGGGCGTCGTGATGTTCTCCGTTAAACACACCCGTCGCCCGAGCGTCCGGCTCTTTGACTTTCCCTCGTTCGCTTCGCTCACTCGGGAAAGTCTCGCGAGGCCGGACTCTCGGCGCCGGGTATGTTACCTACGAGCAACGCTCGAGTGATGTTCGCACTCTGAGCAGTAAGGCTCTTACTTAAATAAATGTTTTTTTAAGCTAAGATTTAAACTTCCCTCACTTTTCCTTAAAAATTCAAATTTCCCGGTGTTTCCTGGCGAAATTTGTAAAATTATAAAATCCCTATTTTCTCCATTTTCTCCCGGTTTACAATTTTGACTTTATATTTTTATATTATTTTTATAATTATTATAAATTAAATTAATTATAAATTATTATAAATAAATTAAAAGTAAACCGGGGGGGTCTGGAACACCATCCAGTACATATCGCAGGATATCCACTTATTTAGAATATTGGGGAAATATTTTTAGTCCCAATCGTAGTTTAATATAATTTTCGGTTCGTAAAAAAATCGACCAATCCGAGTGTTCCTTTTCGCCAAAAAATGACACGCTGTAGCAGGAGCAGCAGCGTGCTAGGATTTTATATATTAGGATTATTTGTACATAATTTGAAGAGTTTCACACATAAGAGACATTACCATAACGAAAGGTATTCCTATGTGAGAGCAAAAAGAAGTAGAAGGGCTTGGAAATTATGTACAAATAATAAATAAATATAAATAACAATAAATTTGACTTTCAAATACTATTCTCAAGGTCATCTGCACTTCCGAAATAATTTTCACTATTTTTTCGTCTTCAGTGCATCAAATTACATTGAAAAACATCAGTAGTCGGTTTTTGTCCCAGTCCGTCCTTAAGGTTAATTGTCAGCATAATTTATTACTTGCTAGTTTAATTATCTGTCGGCGTATTTACCGTCAGCGTATTTGTGGTCAGCGTAATTATTACATAACTAGCTGGAAAGCCTGTCCGCGGACGGACAGCTAGACAGTGGATCTCTTCTTTGGCGGTATAATATTAAACATTTAATTTTGTTTCCCGTTACTGGGTGATTCCCCGTTTTTCTATATTTTTTTATATGTTGCTAAACTTAAAGTGCCGACGTGCAATTAAAATTTTTTTAAATAATTTTAAAATAAAGAAGTTTCTGAAATTCTAATTTTCTTTAGTCGAACGTTTTAATTTCCCTCACTTTAATATTCTCTAGCCAAAGGGTTAAATTTCTCTCACTTTTGCTTAAAAATTCAAATTTCCCGGTTTTTCCTGCCGAAATTTGTAAAATTATAAATTCCTTAGCTTCTCCAAGTATTTTAAAAGAGTGGAAATCCTGAAATATGTACTGGAGGGTGTTCCACACCCCCCAGACCCCCCGGTTTACAATTTTGACTTTATATTTTTATATTTATTATAAATTATTACAAATAAATTAAAAGTAAACCGGGGAGTCTGGGGGGAGTGGAACACCATTCAGTACATATCGCAGGATATCCACTCATTTAGAATATTGGACAAATATTTTTAGTCCTAATCGTAGTTTAATATAATTTTCGGTTGGTAAAAAAATCGACTAATCCGAGTGTTTTTTTTTTCACTAAAAAATGACACGTTGTAGCAGGAGCAGTAGCAGCGTGCTGGGATTTTATAGATTAGGATATACTGTTTAGGTGGTAAAAACTTTACCATTCAGATCCTTCCATCCGATCGAAATGCGAAATGAAAATAATAAGCAGGTAGTTTCATAATTAGAAAAAGCAAAATGAACCTAAGAGTGCACGTTAGCACTTGATCTTCAATCTCTGCGGTCTTTCCACGCTTTTTCTGTTTTTCTTGTCTGCTTTTATCTTAATCTTGTTATCACTGCATTCTTTGTAATTTTGGGAGACTAAGCTCCCCTTCCCCATCAGCTTTCTATGATGCGCCTATGGCAGTAGTATAGTTTACACTGAACAGCTGTCTATGCAGTATTGAGTAGTAAATGACAATATTATCAGATTATCAGTAGGTAAATGGCAATATTAGGTTGTATCGATAGTATTCAGAAATAAATTTCTTTGACCAGAAAAGACAGAAATATATGCTGGTTCTAATAACTGCCACTTACTGTCTAACACTGCCTGAAATTACCTAGTATTATTATTTACTGATGATATTACTTCTCATTTCTGATATTGCCTAACACTGTTATTATTACCATGCCACATAACGGCAGTAAATGACATTATTAGGCAATATCAGCAGTAAGCGGCAGTAAGTATATTATTGCGCAACATCGGTAAGATCAGGCAGTAGTATGGTCTCCTCGCATTGTTTCTACTCGAGAAGATACAACTACGAATTTAATTTTTTGAACTATCAATAGCATAAACGGAAGATCTACAAAGCAATTTCACAAGTTATACACACAGAGACAGATATTTTCATATCTTAAGAAGACATCCAAAAGTTTCAAACCGGAAAATAAACTTCTGTATTTTAATATAAATTTTTAAATAATTGAATTTTGTGATTGCATCTTATTTTAGAAAAACTCAATTATTAAGAGCAAAAGCGATTCATAGAGTATATAACGTCTCAAAGCTAATGTAAAAATATTTTTAATGTTTTTATATTAAATTTTTTTTTATTTTGTAAAATATTAAATTACATTTAGATAACAGTCTCTCAGTAATATCAGAGCTTTCAAAAATTATACTTCATTTAATATTAATTTTTTTCAATACTTTGTATTTTGCAAATACATTTCTAAACCTTTTTGGTCTGACAGCTTGCTGGTAGCTTACTGGAAGTTAATTAACAGATAAAAATGTTTATTATAAACTTGAAAGACTCGTTATAGATTTTAATACAAAATTTTTTGTTCAAGTGGTTACATGTAGCTAAGCATAAATCTTGAAAAAGGGTAATAACCAAAATTAAGTGGGATTTTAATCACTTCAGCGAAAAAAAAAGACAAAATGTCGCATTGCATAACTGTTTACATAAATAGCTATTATGTAACAAATTTAAATGTATGGTTTATTTTGGAGTAATCTTGCACCTCAGCATTTACGATTGGTCAAATATTTAAAATAAAGTCATATTTGAAATAATTGACCAGTCAAAAGCCACCTGCAAAAATCCACAATTCACTGATATTAGGACGGTTAATATTTCTCAATTTCTCATGCTTCTCTACAATCTGCAGTATCGAAATTCCACTTTAAAAAAAATAATAAAATTTACCAAGTTCTATTTTAAAATTGGAAAAAAAGGTCACCAAAATAATTGCCCACTATGTATTTTCATTACTAACTTTAGCGACATTGTTTTCCTTCCATTGCATTGATCAAAATAAATTATTAACGCAAAGCCGGATCTTAAATATTTATAATTTTTTCGTTTTTCTTCCAGATTTGTGTGTCCTGCTGTGACCAGAACTACTGCAACGTGAACGCTCCAACGAACTCCAGTAACGCCGTTTACGACGACAAAATAACGAAAATGAGGATGTTAGCGAAAAACTTATTTAGAGAAAGAGAGAAAGCGCTAACAACAACAATTAAAGAAAGCAATCGTTCCGCAAAAATGAAATCATTAATTAATACTAACAAATTTGTTACTACGTTACTGTTAATTATATTACTAAATTTATTTCGATTTACTTAGTGTAAAATTAGGCGATAAAAGAAAAAAGGGTATCAGATTTATATACTACGTAGTTATTTTCTATTAAATAAAATTTTATCTTTATAATCTGCCGATAAATCTAATGTTAGCTAAACTGTAAATCGTTTTTAAGAGAAAAAAATTTACATGATGTGCAAAATCGCCAAAAATATATTTTGTTGCTTGACTTATTCCATACCTATTATTGTAAGATAGAATTTAAATCCTTTTTAAATAAATAATATAAAATTGTTACATAATATATTTTTTGCTTAAAATTTTATATCATATCAAACGGAACAATCTTTATTACTTGTACACACAAAAAATTATTTTTAATTGAAATAAAATATTTGATGCAACAGATTCGCATGTCGCCGACCTATTTTGGACTTTTTCTTAAGATAAGCTTAAAACTCGTGTGGAAATTAATAACTCTGCAACCTTTCCGATCAGGCTAACATTAGCGTTGTTAATTTTCGTCCGGGCCTGCAAAGTGCTGATCCCTTTCACCAATTGAAATAAATCTGCGTAAAACTGAAAAAAAAAAATTATTACCGAAGATGACTTTACCGTTCGAAACGTACCTGCATTCCTTCCGAAGGTTGATCGCTGAATTCCTGACTTATTTCCGTACAGTCGATGAGGTTGGCTCTCAAAGGGGTAACGAGCAACGTAGTGTAGAGACTCTAAAATTTTAATTATCCTTCCAGTTGTAGTGGAAATATGAATTTTCAGCGCATAGAAAATTTGTCAACACTTACTTGTTTAGCTCGCTCGGGTTTGTATTCTCTCATTTGCATTACAATACTTCTACGACCTGCTGCATAATTCCATCGAGACCAAGTAAAATTGTAAGCTACGCTAAGTTGCGCCATGTTGTAATACAAGTGCCTTTCTGTAGGCCAATTTTTTTCACAAGTAGCTGAAATTCAATAAAAATAAAAGAAATTAATGCAAACGTTTCACGAAGGTTCAATTTTGATGTTTATGCGTTTATTAAAATTTTCAGAATAAACACTTCCCAAATATATTAACTTTATATTTACTTCCTGAATTTTAGATGCTCAGCAACGCGTAAAAATAATTTAGCGTAAAATTTATAAAATCTGCTGTCGGATTCGATGCTCCAGGTAAAATATTATGAATAAAAATTGGAATAATGTTTCAGTTTTTCTGTATACATTTTCGCTCATTTTTGGTAATGTAAATTGCAAATCGATTTCGGCAAATAAATTTGTAAAGGTAAACTACCTACGCATTATTGAAAGCTAGCAAAAAATTTTTTAACAGTCTAGATTTAGAAATATTTGAGCTTTTATAGAACAAGACATATTTATCTTACAATTTTTAAAAACATTTCTAAAAATGCCAAAAAAAGACCAGGTAAATATAATAAGGACTTCTTATATTATTTAATTACACCAACAAGTGTGGCAGACAAAGATAATTGTATAGCTTAAAATAATATAATTATAAAACTATTATGTAAGTTATTCAAATAATCCAAAAATTTAAAAATGGAAATTTTCAAAAGAAAGATTTAGTGAGAAAAATGTCTACAAAGTGGGTTTAAATCCGCATAGTTTAACTACTATCCTTTATTAAATATTAATTTAGTAGCATGAAAGTATTTAGTATATATTCTTTTTAATATAAATATTTTAAAATACTGATATAGCTTATTCTAAACCAATCGAAGTTAATCTTACAATTCAATCTAGTCCCCCCCCCCTGCTTCCCCACCTTAATTTCCGAGATAGGAAAATAGGAATAACCAGACGTGGAGACAGGGGGAAACAATGGATCCAATTCTCCATCTCTGAGTCAAGCAAAACCGAAATATAGGTACTCGAAAAATTATTGCTTTTCTATTAGAACAAATTTTCTGGAAGAAACTTGCCCCCCCCCCCCCCATCAAGCAAAATTTTCTTATTCGCGCTTGACAAAAATAGTATATTATTTTATTAAGATTTAAAGATAAAATTTTTGTACAAACAAGTTTTGCCTAAACGAGGCAAAGTGAAACAGTCAAAATTGCAACGTAAATTTTTGTGCTCTAGATTTCCACTTACAAGATTTTTCCTTAGATTATCTTGAGATTTCTCTTCGAAAAAGTAGAGAAGCAAAAAAAAAATTATAGACTTCTCGAAAATCAATCTATAGAATATTTTTCAACTAGCCAGATTTCTTGGGTATCGTCAGATTTTCTTCCACTTGTACACCAGATTTCCTTGCGATTCCCTCTTGCTATTTGTAAAAGTTCGATTCAGTAGCATTCAGTAAAAGGGTTCTTCCAGAAAAGAATGGAAATATTCACTGTTTTAAGGTAGTCGGGATAACGTCCGTCCTACACTTGACAATACAGCTTCGAATAGAGCAATCCTATCCCCCAGACAGTATTTATACCTTTAACCAACTTTGACTTTAGAACACTGGCCACTAGACCATATTGTTGTATGCTGATATCGCAAATATCGAAATGCTTCAGTCACATAGCTCGCAAAGAAGGTGACAACTTGGAAAAACTGATAGTCCAGGGAAGAATTGAGGGGATCAGGCAGAGAGGAAGATCCCCGAAGCGGTGGACTGATCAAGTTAAGGAGTCAACAAACACTACGGTCCATCAGACCTCAAGAAGTGCCCAGAACCGGAATAGATGGCGCAGTATTATTTTTGAAGCCGTGATTGGAAGGATGTGAAATGCCACCAGGACTCCTCTGCAAAGAGGAAAACCAAGAAGTTCAGAAGGCATTAAACTAAATGCCGAACCCGCGCTTGAGACACATGTCACTTCGTTTAACCCTGCTTTTATGCAACAAAATTGACGATGGTCAACTGTGGGGGTTCCCTTGTTAGACCAATAACTGACTTAAATTAAGTTATCAAACTAACTACTTGAATTTTGTTAAAAAGTTCCAAAACATCATAAAAATAGAATGCCTGTACTGTGTTGGCTGCTTTCGTAAGGTTAGCCCCGCCCACGGCGTGTCTTTATGTTATACGAGTGTTTTTTGACATAAACTGCCAATTGGACGTTACTATCGCAGCTGTTATGGTTAAAAAGTATATTAAAATTACAATTTTTATTATTGTTAGTTTGCTCTAAGTAGCAGATTGAAGAAAATCACAAAATATGAAACAAATGAGTTTGTGAATCCACGCGATTAGTAAAAACATCTCTAAACAACCCTGAAGGCAATCAAAGTCGGAAAACGCGAGTCTAGAATAACACAAATCTGTTAAGAGCCGGAATTAATTTTATATTAATTTATATAATATATATATATAATATAATATATAAATTATTTATGATAATATGATGTTAACAGTTGCACTTCTAGAAGTCAACTGTGGATGGCTCCGCCCATTAAAAACCTTACTGCGACTATTTACGTCGGATACGGAGGCCGTCAACAGAATAGTACAGAAACGTGCAAAATCGTAATGGTTCGATTGATTATTTCCCAAATTAATTGATATCTGAAGTTCCACCGTAGTTTAATCTCTTTATGGGAATGTTATCTATCAGATGCAGTCGCATTTTTGAAAAAATATGAAATATCTTCTGCTATAGGTTCCAGTACTCAAACCATAGACCATACTATAAGTTTATATATACGAGAAAGATGTTTGTAGAAGAAAAATAAAGGAAATTCATCGAATCTTGCACAGTTCAACGCCGAGTTCAACCGGGGAAAATCTCTGGGGAAATTTGGTATACAAGAGACGGGAAATCTGGGGAAATCTTAGGAGATCTCAGGAAATTTTAGAAAATCCGAGGAAATCTTAGGAAATCTCAGGCAATCTTAGGAAATCTGAGGCACTCTTAGGAAATCTCAGGCAATTCCGGAAAACTCAAAATTCAATTCAATTAGAAAATATGAATGCATACACCTTTGTTTTAAAGTTCTTGATGGTTTTGATATTCAGATTCTGCAGATTCCTACCTGTGCATTTCTTATTGTAGTTTTTCTAAAAGAAATTTGTTATAGTCTGTATTGTGAGTATACTACTGAGCGGGGAAAACCGCAAACCAAATTTTTGTGCACCAGATTTCCTTTTATGAAATTTCCTTGGATTTCCTAAAATTTCCTGAGATTTCATAAATTTTCCTGAAATTTCTTAAGATTTTCTTGGATTACCTAAGATTTATTATATTTTGTTATAATATTCTGTTATAGTCTGCATTGTGAGTATACTACAGAGAGGGGCAAACCGCAAACCAAATTTTGGTGCACCATATTTCTTTTTATGAAATTTTCTTGGATTTCCTAAAATTTCATAAATGTTCTTAAGATTTCTTCGAATTGCCTAAGATTTCCTTAGATTGCAAATGATTTCCTTGGATTTTTTAAAATTTCCCCGGATTTCGCAAAAATTTCCTGAGATTTCCTAAGATTTCCTTGGATTGCCTAAGATTTCCTTAGATTTCCTAAAATTTCCTGAGATTTCCTAAAGTTCTTAAGATTTCTTTGAATTGCCTAAGATTTCTTCAGATTGCAAAATATTTCCTTAGATTGCAAAAGATTTCCTTGGATTTTCTAAAATTTCCCCGGATTTCCTGAGATTTTCTAAATTTTCTTAAGATTTCCTTAGATTTCCTAAGCAAATCTTAGGAAATCCAAGAAAATCTTAGGAAATATAAGGAAATCTTAGGCAATTCCAGGAAATCTTAAGAAATTTTAGAAAATCCAAAGAAATCTTAGACAATTCAAGGAAATCTTAAGAAATTTTAGAAAATCTTAGGAAATTTTAGGAAATCCGGGGAAATTTTAGGAAATACAAGAAAATTTCTTAAAAGGAAATCTAGTGTACAAAAATTAGGTTTGCGGTTTCCCCTTGGTTCAACCGCTCTGAAGAACTCTGTATTTGTACAGGTGTATTTTAGTAAGTTAAACTGTTACGGAATTCAAAACCATGAAAGCTGGCTTTCTAGGAAATGCTCAAGGATTTCCAATGAGCATTCACATGAACTAGTAAAAATAAAAGCCCTAAGTTAGATTTAAAATATATTACATATTTTAATTTTCAGTTTCAAAGTCAGATACTGGGGAAGATCATTCGCCCCTGCTCTCCCTCAGCTGTATACTTGTATGGTTAAATTAAATTAAATTTTAATTATTATTTTGTCCGAACAAATAGTTTACCCTTTGAACGCAATTACTGAGGTACTGGAGGGTATTCCATACCCCCCAGACCCCCGGTCTGGGAGGTATGGAATTTTTCTCAGATTTCAAGATATCAGAATAGAAAGTCCTCTAAGTGAGCGAGTGTAAACTGCCCCAATTCATCAAACGGGGAGAAATTGAAATGTCTAATTATCCCATGTGAGATTAGTGAAAACACTTTTGCCCTAGTTTTTCAAACAATAAATTTACCAAAAAAGATTTTTGAATTCTAATACGAACAATCTCTTCCGGCAACTCGATTGTACGCGGGGAGTGTGCGTTGTTGAACATAATGATCCGAATCTCCGTTCATCATATTTTATGAACAATACATAGTATTCATGAAAAAAAAATCATTGTATATATGAATTCATATTGATGAATTTTGTTCATCGGTGCAAAAATTATGCATTTTTCGCCAATATGATAAACCATTTATTTTCAGTGTATGACAACACTTTTCACTGTATTTTAAAAAGAAAATCCTTTTGATATTCAATTTTAGAAAAATTGAAACTTCCCGATCACTGCACTCTCAGCCTAAGTATAAAAAATAAGCTGGTCTACTACTAGAAGAATAAACTCCATTTGCTTACATTCTAAGTATGAAAAAGCATCAAATCCTGGGAAGAAATCTGCTCCCCCATCTCGTAGCATCTGAAAATGAAATTCAAAGTTAAATATTAAACTGTTGTTCGGTCTACAACAAAGCGGACTTGGTCGCTCAAAAACACTCACCCTAATAAGTACAGGAAATTTATAATAAATTCCAATTATATCTTGAAAAGTCTCATTTGGACCATTCTGCAACTGAGTAATGCAAATTAAATTTTCTTTCACGTTGAACTCAATCATTAAAATTGCAGCAGTAATCTGGAAGGTTACGGTTCCACTACAACCACAATATCAATTTATCAAAATACAAACATATGCTTTTTACTTCTTCTCCGGTTTGACCTCCCAAGCTTGGAACGGAAAATTTACAAATCTGTTAATTGCAATGCCAAAAGTTCCAAATCTTCCGGTCCTAAAGGTGACGTAACCTTTTTCTTCTATATGTTTCATATCGTGAATGTCCGAAGTTACCCAGGCTTTCTTCATTTTATCCCATAAGCAAACCATCGGAACGTCCAGCCACATGACGTGGGTGGGAAGTCTAAAACGAAACGTAGGATTATTTGACACAAGAAGACTGTAGACTGGTTACGTTAGAGTAACAAAAATTAATTTTTCCAGTGCAAATTCCATCTTCTTCATTTCGATTTCAATTTCTTCTGGATCTCGTCTCGCTGACGTGTCGATCTGTTTTGGACAATCGTATTCTATGTGGACGGGAACTTCGTACAAACACGTTGGAATCTTCACTATTAAATAGAAATATGCAACTCTTTCGGTCTGTACAGAAATTTACTTACAGTTTGTGATGTTCATAACAAAAGTTACCATACTCTGTGGTTGGGGTGGTTGATAAAATAGATTCAAAAAGTAAGTCCCCCCTATTATTATAAATTTTCGTAAGTTGAGTACACCTTCTGCTTGGTCCAGAATGAATTTTTCTCGTATTTTGAAAAAATCGTCTTCTTCGGCCCGAATCACAAAAACACTTGCTGTAGGTTCCAGCTTCGAATAAGGCACTTTTGGAATTACAGTCTGATTTGGATCTAAAGCCTTTAACCTTTTTTCTCTTGGTAATTCTGACAGTGGAATTTGCTTTTGCAATTTTCTTGCTCCTTCGTATTTATAAATCATCTTGGATCTCCATTCATTCGAAGTAATTTGTAACAAATCTAAAAAAATTAGGATTGAAACCCAAAATTATGATACAAGGAAACTGATGCGTACTTGGTTCATACTGCTCTGGTACGGAGGGTTCCTCGAAAGTTTTGCATAGGTCGCTCAAGTGATCGTACTTGAGGTACATGGCCCGGATTGCCAATAGGCGACAATTTAATCCCATGGGTAGTGTAACACTCATGGCCATTTCGGGAAAATCCAGTTCTAACTGAGGCCTTCAAAATAATTTGAAGAGAATGAATTGTAACAAATTTTGCTATCACTTACGCTGGGGGTTTTCTCGGATTTGGCATAGAAGTCGGCATGGTAACCAAAACCCACAAACAAAACGCTAAATTTTCTTCTTTCTTCCTGTAATCAGCAGTAGCAAGGTTTAGTCGGTTCAAATTTTTTTCTACGTTGCGTAAAAGTTTATAAGTTGCAGTGTCTAAACTTTTTTGTTGAAATTGTCGGAACAAAAAGTGTATCTGGAAGGAAAAAAATGTTGAAATAATGAGGGGGATGAAAATAACTGAACTTACCCATTTCCAGTTGTCCAGTAATCGTTGGTTGATGCAAGCAAAGTCATCGATCAGATACTGAAGTGTGTCTAAAATCTGGATTTAAATGAAAATTGGGTTTTTCACAAACAAAGTAAAAACCTTTAAAGCTTCGTTGGTTCTTTCTATTGCTTGGTCTATAGTGGTCGACAGGATGGTTTCCTCCCATAGATGAAGATATGTGTTCAATTGTCCGCACTCGTATGGATCGGGAAGACCATCACACTTTAAGTATTCCTTCCACTATAAAATGTTATTCTGTAATATTTGTCAGATAATAATTTAAACCTGCCTACTTCCAATTCCTTCCTATTTTCGGAACAAATCTGTATATTTTGGTTTAAAATGTTATCGATAGCATTTACAGAAATGGATAAGTGTTCTTCCCTCACAATTTGCTCTTGTGTATCCTTTTTTTCCTTTAATTTTGCTTCTTTAGCTTCTTGCAGCAAACGCAAGCGTTCTTCTTCTTCGAATCTCTCCAGTTCCCGAGCATGATCCTTCTGGGCTTGCAGGTATTCGGCACGAACTTTTTTGCTCATCTTCTTATTGGGATCCTAAAACACCATCACATCACAGAGAAAGCTTGATGCATTTTTGAATGAGTTACCATGAGTAGGATTTGAGGAACTTTAGGTGGGTCTTTCGGTATTACAATGAGTCCAATCTGTTCTCTATGCTATAAAAGTAAATTTGAAGTATCTGGATGATTTCTACAGAAATCTATTTACACCGGGAACTTTTTTAGGTTCGACCACAGGCTCTTCAATTACTTGAACGGAGTCTGAGTATGATTCCCACGTCCATTCATCATCCTCTTTGTCATCATCTTGCTCAAGATCTTGCTTCGATATTTCAGTCTGCAAACAAAGCCGTAATGAAAAAACTTTTATGATAGTTTAGATCTTACTTTAGGTTTAGAATGTATATCCTCTTCGGTTTGGGCATCACGAGAAACAGCTAAAGAAAGAATTAAGTAAAAAGGACAACATAAGTAATTTTTTTGTCTAGGGACCCAAAATACCTATCTTATGTGCTTTGCGATTGACCATTTTGAATAAATCACAATAAAATTTCTCTTTACAAAAAATGAACAAAATAATAAAAAAAATACATAGAATAACTGAAAAAAACTATTAAAACCAATATGACATTTCAATACAAAAAATGAAAATAAAATTTGGATAACTTGGATGAAACTCATTTTTTTGAACATTGGATGTTGATCTAGAAAGAATTTGAAGCATTATGGTATGATAGAATTGGACTTCCAATGAAATCCGATTCAGAGTGTAGAGATCTCTGCCAAGAAGAAGCTTTTGAAAAATATTTTTCAGGTTGCTTTCCTGTCAACAATAACTTCTTTTCCTTCGATGTGTTTCTATACTCTTTCATATTTTAGACCAATGTTCCTCTTGTGACTTTATATGTCAACACCTTGTTTAGGTTTTGCAACTTCCTTTAATAACTATTATTCTATTGCATTAAGAATATTCCTTTAAGAAATCCAGGTAAAAATCCGGAGAGTTGTGGAATACCCTCTAGTCCTTACACTATTATTTACACGTTAAAACTGAAGAGTTTTTAATTTTTAATACTGGGGGGGGGGGGTATTGCATATCTCAAAAAGCCCTTAATAAAATTTTAATCAGATAAGCGAAAAATTAAAGACGCAGAGAAGAATTTAGAATCAATTGCCTAAGTACTGCTGAAGACCGTACAATCACCTCCAGCCACCTTAATCAAATAAAGTAAAAAGTTCTGCGACCTAAAATCTCAAGTCTGAGATAACCCAGGTTTAACTCAGAATTTAATCGATGATTGGCTGCAAAATAACTATGTATCAAGAAGAAACTCGATTAGCATCGACATCCAACAGAGCGAAGCTCTTTAATTAGTCGCCTATAATTCCCGCTTGGCTTTTCAATCGTCACCTGTAACTGGAAGAAAAATGACACTGACACACCAAACATCGGCTTGGATGACTTCGAGGACCACTTGTGGAACCTCAAAAATGACATAAGACTGAAAACAAAACCAATTGTGGTGGGTCCACAGACAACAGAGGCTTCCTACTAACGGAGGTGATGACTGAGCTGGACCTCACTCTGTGCAACGTAGGAGTGGAACCAACGTTCGTCAGAGAGGTATCCGAATCCATTCTGGATCTAACGGTAGCCTCACAGGATCTGTTGGGCAAGATATTGAACTGGACAATGTTGGATGAAGAATCGGTCAGCGACCGTCACCGAACAGATCCCCGCGCAGGGATTGGGCGTGGAGAAAAATAGACATTTCGAGACTGAGAACCGAACTAAAAGAGTTGCAGACAACTAGAGACATACGCTTCCAGGGGTTGGGGGTGTTACTAACTAAACTCTGCGACCCAGTTATGCCTAGAAGAGGTCAAGGGAAGAAAAAAACTGGTGGTCGGACGAGGTAGCCACGGCGAGAAGTAGATGTGTCAAGGCAAGAAGAACATATTTAAGAATCAGAAGAGCGAGTGATAGATTAAGGGTCACAGTTAACGGCAACAGGATCGTTGCTGAAGCCCTGGTAGAATGGACCCGTTATAGGAAAGACCTGGCCAAGGCCATCTCGCACAGCCAGAGAAATTGTTGGAAGAAATTGATAGACGAGGTGGAAGGAGACGTATGGGGAAGAGCTTACGCTATAGTCACCAAGCGAATGGGCAGACCCGTCATCCCCGGACTTACAGAGTTCCGACTCAGGAAGATCGTAGAGACCCTCTTCCTGACTTGTCCGGAAATTAAGTATGTCAAGAAGCCGAGGGAGGAACATATCGAACCTTTCTTCAAGGACAAATTGTCTGAGACAGTAGAGATGATGACGCTGAATAGACCACTAGCCCGGACGGAATACCGGCGGTGGTTATAAGAGAGATGGCGGAAATACTACCAGACGTCCTCCTAGAAGAGTATAACAGACTCCTAATGGAGGGAACTTACCCATAGAGTTGGAAGAGAGCGAGACTTGTCCTCCTCAGGAAAGACAATAAACCGCTGAATCTACCGAGTTCTTATATGTCCATCTGCCTGATTGATCACGTGGGCAAGATGTTTGAGAGACTCCTCCTAAAGAGACTTCAACAGGAAATAGAAAGAACAGGCGGTCTTGCGGACACCCAGTATGGGTTCCGGAAAGGAAGATCGACGGTCGACGCGGGAAACGGAAGAATCTAAAGTCTAGGAGAATCTAAGAAAAGAATGCTGAGCTCAGTAGCGGAGTCCATAATGCTCTACGCTGCGCCAATCTGGTCAAAGACGCTGGAGAAAATACGGGACGGTACAACGTAAATGCGCACTGAGGATATGCAGAGCGTACAGAACCATATCCTCCGACGCGGCCCTAGTTTTGGCATCTCTCATGCCAATACACCTGAAGGTAGAGATGAGGACCGCTAAATACAGAGCTGGCTCAGCAGTGGAACTCGAAACCTCGAAAACCACCATATTAAACAAGTGGCAAACCGAGTGGAACGTATCCGCCAAGGGCAGATGGACGTACCGTCTGATTCCAAACATCGCCTCATGGGTGGACAGGAAGCATGGTGAGGTCTCCTTTGAAATCACACAGGCCTTTAGTGGACATGGTTGCTTCCGCAGTTACTTACACAGGTTCAGAAGAGCAGACACCCGCTTTGTTACTACTGTGGCATGGTGGACGACGCGAAGCACAACATTTTCTACTGCACGAAATGGACAACACCAAGAGAAATCGCACAAGCAATTTTGGGACTCCAGCTTAACCCAGAAAACATCGTCCAACAGATGCTGGCCAGTGGAGAGAATTGGGAAGTAATCAACCAAATGTTAGTGGAAATCATTTCAACCAAGGCTAAAGAAGAAATTTAAATACAACAGGAAGAGAAAAGTCCCGAAAGAGCGAAACAGAGAGTAGAAGAATAGCGAAGACAGGCTGAAGAATGCAGGGACAAAATGCTATAGCGATTCCCGGCACCTTCAGGGAGTGGGGTTTTAGTCGGTAAGAGTCCGACACTACCTCCTTCGGGTGGTGTCCATGAGGATTTCCCCACTCCCAGCGCACCAAAAAAAGAAAAAGGTAGAAAAAGTCGGTTTCACAAAGGTAAATTAAAATTTAATCTATCATTAAAAAACATTGTCATATTGTTACAAAATTTTAATCCGAGATTACATTTAAACACGTCTTTAAAAACCAGGCGTAAAAGCATCAAATTACATAAGTAGATTTTTTTAAAACTCTTCCACAAGCAGTTGTCATTTGCCATGTAAAACGCAAAGAAGCTTCGCAAAATCCGTGAAGAACAAATATTCCAAATATGTTCAAAGAAAAGGCATTGTTTTCACAAAGAAGTTTGTTTTATTATAAAGTTGAACTTTCGTTACCTTTTCGTTTTTTCTTTCCTAATAATTTTCCGAGAGATGCTTTAAAATGTCACAAAATTAAAGGAAATCCACAATTTATTATTATCTACTTAGTGAAAATTTAAATTTATAAATATTTCCGTAACTGGCCGAAAAGTGGAACTTTACTGCCCAAATCCAGATTCCAGGAGAAGTCGCAGGCAAGGCCTATAAAATAAGGTCTCTTTTGTTATGTGCCAGCATTTGATCCCCTCCCCCGTCACCATTGGTCACACATTTTGGTTCCTCCCAAGAACGTTCGATAGTAACATATCAGAAACAACTTTTATTTAGTCTAAAATTGCATTAAAAATTACCTAAACCTCCCCCCCCCCCTCCCGATGGTCACACTTACCCATACAATCTGAAAAGAAGTTTGTCGTTGTAACAAAGTCGTTAGTAGCTCTAGCATCAGCCGAGCTTTTTGCTGCTACAACAAATTTTATGCTGGCACAACAAAGTTTTTTGTATTCAGAATAAACTTTTTTTCCAAACAGCTTAAAATTTGTTGTAGCATCAAAAAACTCTGTTGAGGCTGTAGCTACTAACAACTTAGCTACAACAACAAATTTTTTTTCAGAGTGTAGTTATTACTGTCTCTTAGACATAGACGTCCTTTATAAAAACCCCCTAAATTATAATCTTTTTTGTAATGATATTTGCAACTATGGGTATGAATTTTCATTTACTCTAATTAAATTATCATGATTGTTAAATGTAATATACGATAAGTTTCCTATAATATTAGACAATAGAGCAAAAGCAGGACTCCTTCCCGGCAACTCGAATATACGACGAATAATACTCCCAAGAGTTGTGAAGAAAAAAGTTCAATAAACTTTTAAATATAATCCGAAAAAAATCAAAATTTAAAAAGAAGTTTAACCAACTTAGCTCCGATTTGTCCTAGCGTCGCGTCGAGTTGGTGAGTGCCGAGTTAGCTACACGGAAAAAACTGAATTATACTAAATGTTAAGATTACCTCAAGTGTAGAAAATAAATTAATTTTAAAGCTTTCATAACCAATTGAAAAAAAAGTTTTTTGTTTTTTTAAAAAATTAAATTTAGCATTAGCATCAGCTAATTAGCTGAAATTTAAGCTAACGCTTATTCAATGCCTCGGCTTAAAATTCAGCTGTTTTTCAGCAGATTAGCTGAAGCTGAATTTTATTTAAATTTAATTATCAATTTAAAATAATTTTAAATTTTGATACTTCATAAAGTAGAAAATGATTCGGAGGTGAATATCAGGTGATTCAGTAATTGAGTAGCTACTGAATTGCTAATTTTAGCTGGTTTTTTGCCGCCAAATTAGCAATTCAGCTTCTGGCGTTACTGAAAATCAGCAGATGAAGCAGTTCAATAGCTGAATTTTATGCTGACACACCGTGCTCGCAGTAGTTAATCAGCACAAAATGTTACTTGGAAGGTTCAAGTTTGAAAATTTACAGCTAAGGCCCTAGTAAAGCTACAAAGTTATTTTATACATAGAATTAGAGAAAATTCGGTATAGTTTCACTTATCTGTAGACCACTTTTGGTATCGGACAAAAATTAAATCAAAATAATTAATTAAATTAAATTTTTTGAGCAAAAATCGATAAAAACAAGGCTGCTTTGAAGGGCTATATCTCAAAAACTAAAGAGAATAGAACTATAATTTTTTAATATTTTTACGTAGAATTTTATCTACTTTAATTTTGATAAGACCTATATTGGGTGCAAGTTGTACAGGAAACGGCCAAATTCATATTTTGCGATTTTTGGCAAATCTTTTTCCTCTTTAAATTTGTCGTAGAAAACTTAGGGCTTCTGATACTAAAGTAAAAAGATTAAACAGAAAATTTAATTTCCAAGTTTTCCTTTTTCAAAGTTTGTTCAATTTTTCCAAAATTTCCTTTTTCACTAATAAGTGAAAAAAAATAATAAAGCACCGACCGCATCTGGTGGACCATACAACCTCAGTTGCAGATCATAATGATTCAAGAAAAAAATATGCCAACTGTTTTGTGGAAAATTTAACTTCAAAACTTTGTCTGTTTACAATTTTACTATATCTTGCATAGATTTTTATTCAAAAAATGTATCCAGTTTTCCAAAAACAAAAATTGACTTTCTTTTTTTTGTACATAAATAAGAAACAATTTTTTATTTAATTTAAAATTAGAAAATATGCGTATATGACTTACCAAGAAGGAAAACTCAACTTCCTTATTGATCAAACAAATTCATTATTGGTTAATTAATATTAGGATTTTTTTTTTAAAAAGATGTTATTAAGAATAATCATCAAAAACTACTTTTTTCTGTTTGCCGAATTTTTAACCATTGACCATAAAATTAAAATTCAAAAAAAGCACTTAATTTGTAGTGGTTCCCACAGCGACTGTCGGTTGCTTAGAAGCAAATCCTGATTTGACTTACGCAGTCCTCGGTAACCTAGCAACGCATCATCGTCCACTTCCACTGAAGTTTTTGTTAGCGTCAAATCAACAAGTTGTTCAGTCTTAAAGAAGTGAAAGTGCAATGGAAAGCAGAATAATTTCCGATTATATTTTATTTAATTTAAATGGAAATCAAGAACATATTAAACAAATCTGGACCTCTTTGGTGTGAGTATTTTTATTATACCTAATCTTAATTACCATTCAAGCCATTGGGGGGATTAAAACGCAACTTTGATTTGGGGACCAAATCTAAAACAAATAGCATCTAAACCTCAGTGTGCGTTGATAATACTAAAAAGCAAAACAATATTTTTATTTTTCTCGTGGCCTCCTAAATAATATATAAGTATTTTAGACGCTGCGCCATGTTGTTTGGCCGTTAGAAATAGATTTGTTTGAAATTATTTCCGGCGATGCCAACCAAACTGCGAAAGTGGTGTCACCTAGCGGTAGTCTGTCATTTCGCTTGTTGATTTTTGCAAAAGTAATTCGAAAGTGTGCTTTGCATTTTTAACAATTTGTGTGACAATATGGACACTTATTCAGCCGGAAGTGGTGATCACTTCTACAACTTTCAAGCGTAAGTGATTCCTTCAAATTAACAAAGTTAATTAATATTTAGCAGGCGTCCTTTGGTTGCTATGGTGCGCCATTTTATTTCCCGGAAAAAGAAGTTAAATTATGTTACTAACCTTCCGTTTTCACATTTTTCTTTTCAAAACCTCATGAACATTATTTCAAATTGTCGTTTTTCATCAACGACAGTAAAACTTGCTTAAGTAACTTGACTTAAAATCAAGGCGGCCCGCGAACAAATTCGCATTTCAAAAATGATTGTCATATTTTAAATTAAAAAAAGTTTTTGTTAAACAAAACATTTGTTAATTCAATTTTTTTAAATAAATCCAACATTTAAAACGTCATTTTTAAATTGAAGAAACGTCACGCACGTTAAAGTTAAATTTGAAAGAAAAGTAAAAACGGCAATGCGTCAGTTACTAACGTCATTTCCGTGTCGTCATTTGTGCGTTAGTTACCGCTTTGTGTACACACGATCTTTCGGCTCTCGCAAAAAATTCGTTTTCCCGTACACAAATGTCGGAAACTCCTTTAATCGTATCCGATCTTGACTTCGTAACCTCTTTAGAAGATTCCAGAATGTACGGGTAAGAAATTTTCCGTAAAATTGTAAAAAATTTAACGACGCTGTCAAAATGAAATTTAATTTTTGAAAATGTCCAAGGCGCGGTAAATTCAAAAACTAAACTTTTTAAAATTGCAGTATGGATATTAAAGAGGAAATTGTGAGGGACGACGACATCCTTTTGCTAACTCCCGACGAGATGGAGGCACTGGGACACGATCAAAACAACTACCGCATCGTCGAAGAGATGGATCCTATCCGAATGGATAACGAAGCCTTCAGCATGACTGGTTTGGACGAGAGACACATGATGCAAATGATGACCGATGAAAATTTCGCCAAGTATCCAATCGAATTGTCGCAGATGTGCAAATTTGATGCCACCAAGACCGAACATTCTTCCCACTTTGTTAAGTACAAAATGCAGGATGGGAAGCAGAGTAAAGTGTGGGAATGTGGAATCTGTAAGTATTTTCATTTTCAACTTATTTACAATATAATAACGCTTGTGTTAGGTGCTAAAGAGTTTGGGCACCAGTACACCCTAATGAGGCATCTGCCCACCCACACTGATGAAAGAAAATTCCAGTGTAATACCTGTGGCAAAGGTATAAACTCTCTTACTGAATCGGATTTTTAACAAAACTAATATTTTCTAAAAGCTTTCAGGCAAATGTCGACTTTGTCCCAGCATCGAGCTATCCATTCGGCCGATCGCCCTTACATCTGCGAAGTCTGCCAGAAGACCTTCAATCGCGTTTCCACGTTGATTTCTCATCGCAAAACGCATACCGGACTCAAACCTCATCGTTGCCATCTCTGCAACAAGGCTTTCCACCAGAAGGGTAAAAATACAATTTGGGACTTCCCAGTTTTCACTCTATTTTATTTACCAGGTAATTTGCGCAATCACATCTTTACCCACACCAACGAGCGACCCTATAAATGTGACATCTGCTCGAAAGGTTTCAACCAGATGAGCAACTTGATGTGCCACAAGTTGAAGGTAAACAATCAAATTTGTTTATTTTAAATGTATAATTCGTTTTTGTATTAGGCCCATCAACGCGCGGACAAACCCCGCTACATCTGTCAAATTTGTGGTAAAGATTTCCAGAAAAGGATGGGTTTAAGAAATCACGAACAGTATCAGCATGGTGTTCCCGGACACGAACCCGCCAACTCCTACATCGCCGCACCTACCCGTGTCAAGTCTCTTTCCCATTTTATCCTAAAAGACCGATCCAAACTATCCTTTCAATATTTTAGATACACTAACGGGGTACTAGTCGAACCCATTAATACTGCAGCCATGAAACACGCCACAGCTACCCAACAAACTCCCTTTGCCTTGCTCAGACCTTTAAATGGAATTCCCGTTTTGGTGCGAGTGCTATCTGCTGGAGATAAACAGGTTTGCTTCACAAAGATTACTCCTAGTGAACAAAATATATATAAACTTCCTTTTCCCATTCTAAAGATGTTGGTACCAGCAACGGCCGAAGACTTAAAGAAGTTCGGCCAGATCACGATTTCGCAAAACTCCTCCGAAGTTCCCGACGACGAAAACAAAGAAAACATTACAGAATCAACGGAATTTGAGCAAAACACTCTGAGTTTAGAAAACGACGACAAAACAGTTTCTGGTAAGTAGCACTAATGAGGTAAGAGAAAGTTGGATGAATTGTGATTTCCTGTATTCATTCCTTATTTACCTAATCCCAGACCCAGAAGTAATCTGGGCTCTAGAAAAAAAATAAAATTTGGTCGATCCAATATCACCTATCCTGGATTGCAAGTGAACTTTGGGTTAGATTTTGAAAGCAAATTTTTTTTCTCTTATGTAGGTCACTTTTTAACACCAGGTTCAGCTTAGGCACCATCGCCCACCACACAAGGGAAACCATTTTTTATATAATACTTTTAATTAACTTTATCAACTCACAACACCAATTGGTCTGGGATAGACAGGTCTGGTACTCTACCAATCCGGAAAGAACCACTTTTTAACTTTCTTGGTTTCTAGTTAAACCGTTAGGTACAACCGTTCAAATTAAAATACCTGTGGTGGCCACTGTGATTCAAAAATGCGGTCAGGATGGTAGCATGTGCATGGCTGTCGAAAGTCCCGGACCGAATAACGAAGACGGAATGGAGGGCAATAACTTCTATGTTACCACCACGGATCAGAATGGTAAGTTGCACGTGCTGATCGGCTTTGGGGAAGGTAAAACTGCGATTCTTATAGTTTCAAACGGTGAAGTCAACTTTGTGCCGAATTTCAACAATCCGGAATTTAACAACATTCAACTGGATGAAGGTCACAACATCCAAGGAGCACAAATTCAATTTGTCAACGAACGTGGACAGTTATTACACGAAGAAAATGGAAAACCTACATGTGAGTGTGTAATCTGGAAATAAATAAAATTTATGTTTTTAATTAATTTTCAGATTTTGGAAACGAATTTGTTAATCAAAATAATCAGGAATTTGTCAACAACGTGATCAGCCTTCAAAATAATGATCCAAGCATTCTCGGTCACATCCAGAATGGAAATTTGTTAAACATCAGCTACAACGACAACGGAGAACCGATATATGAGGTAGAATTAAAATATTTTGATTTACTTTAAATTAAAAACCTTTCTTTAGGTATTGAACAAATCGGAAACTATAACCATTGAAGATTCCAATAGTAGTGTTGAAACTGCAAATGTGTTGTACCAAGATGTTGACATGGTAGAAAATTTCATTATCGAGTAAAGGATAGTAGATTGAAATTTAGATTTAGTGATTTTTATATTTAATTGAAAAATTTTATCAATAGTTTAACTTTGGCTCTTTCAATAATCTGTTGTTTTGAAATAATGGAAGATACAAAATAGTAACTGGTTTTAAGACAATTTTACTCTTTAACTTAAGGATTCTTATGTTTGTATTTTTGTTCACACCTGTACAGTATTACAAGGTTTTTAATGTTAATTTTTGAGTTGCCGAAGGCAACGCCGTATATGTTATATTAATATGTTTGTTAAATAATTCAGATTGTAAAATAAAAGTTTAATGAAATTAGAATTAATTTTAATTTTTGATGAAGTTTGGGAGACTGAGAATTAGATCCCGAACAAAACGGAAAAAATTAAAGCGAGGGAGCTTTTAAAACAAAATGTTTAATAAAAATTAATTCTATACATACAAATCAGTCATTGTATATTCATTCAACTATAAGTTAAAAATGTGCTGAGAATAAATAAACCACGCTTCTTAATTATTAAAGTGGAAGTGAGCAAACCATTGCTGCATTTATAAAATTGTGTTATCGACTAATTGTCTTTGCAATTTTCTACGTATCAATTTCACTTTCAATCTTGACTTCTCTTTCTGCTAGGCTTTAAAAGCTTCCTCAATAGAGGTCCATAAATAAAGGGATACAACCCGAAGAAAAGGTAGCCCACAAAGTATACCGATTGGTAAACCTTCCAGTACCGGTCATACGTTAACAACGCAAACGGTAGTAACGAAAATCCCATAAAAACAAAAGTGTAAATCCTTAAAACTACACTAAGTATTGCGCTCACAACAGGATTTGCTAAAAATTTGGTGGCAGCTTCGTTTTTCTGCACCATGGGTTTGAGCTAAAAATACAGTGATAACAAAAACTTTCATAAAAAGTGCATTCACTTACGTCTTTCTCTAAGTACATGACCAAAAATTCGAATAAAAAGCACAAGTAGTACCCGCTGTGGAAACCATGCCAAACTGCCAAAAATAATAGTGCTGCAGCTTGACTGTATAGTCGATGCCCCAAAAATTTAAGCCTCTTGTAAATGTACTGGGCCACCCAGTGGTTGGTGTTAATGTTAAACGATAAAATGTAGTGGTTAAATTCGCTGGCAGTTTCCAGTAAATAAACCTTCACATTTTCAACTCCATTCCATTGATCGGCACCGTTTTCATCTTTACCATTGTATGTTATTCCTGAAACAAAAATAATAGTATAATTATTGACATAATCGGTAAACTGGTTAAAACTCACCAAACAAAATGCAGGCACCTTCGGTTAATAACCAACAGGAAATGTACTTGTACAGTGTGAACCGTCCCCAGACACCCAAAAAGAAACATTTCTTTAAAAAGCTTTCGTAATAGTATTCGTCCGATAAGAGGTAATCGTCTGATACGAAGCTACCTAATGCTTGAAATATGGCTAAGTAGGTCATTCCCAGACAGAAGCGTTTAATAGCTGCGTTTATTGAATTTGGTGCAGTTGTAGTACCCTAAAATATTTTTAAGGTGGATTTGGATGAAAATCTTAAAACCAAAACCCACCTCTTCACTGTATTTGCCTTCAATAAACTCCCGGTACCTTTTGAGGGGAAACTGTGGCCCCACTAAAAAGCTGGTGGGAAAGCAGGTGTAACCACAGACTTCCAAAAATGAAGGTTTTTCGGTGAGGGCAACTTTTTTACTATCGGCTGATAGAGTTTCAATAGGTTGGTGACCATCATAAAGATCAAAGGAAAGTCCAATTAATCGAAGCACCATCACACATTGAGGCATTGTCCAATTAATGTCATAATCTTCTGTACCAGTATAGTAATATCCTGTAAAAAAAATTCAAAATTTAATTTTCACAAATTCAATCAACCGGTGCTGATAGTGCAATATAGTTCCATTTTATTGTTATTGCCAATTATTAGTTCAACGTAAAAATTAATCAGATATTTTTTTTAATTTAGTAATAACTAATAAGCATTAATCCGAGAAAGGAGTAGATTTGTACTGTACAGTAGTAGATTTTCTTTTATGAGATTTTTCCGGATTTCCTCCTGAATTGCCCTAAGATTTCTTTTCGAAAAGTTGAAAAAACAAAAAAAGCTCAGATTTTCTATTTTCTAAAATTTCCTAAGTTTACCTCGAATTTGCTGACATCTTATTGGAGTTTGTAAGATTTCCTAGAACTTCCTACTATTTCCTAAGATTTTCTCGGATTTGCTGAGATTTTCTAAGATTTCGTTGGACTTCATAAAAGATATCCTTAGATTTCCCTTCACTTATTAATTTTTCCCAGATTTTCCCAGCGATTTTCAGCTCGATGTAACCAATTACTTGCATAACTGGAGGAATTACTGTACTAGTATTAATTAATACCCTGCTTCGCTCGTGTTTTGTTTTTTTTGTATTATTTCTACTAAAAATGCGTTAACTTCTCAGAAGTCAGCCGTAAGATTTAAGTGGTAGCAACTAAAGCCCAACTCACACGACGCTTGTTTTGCTGACGAATTGCTTGCTTGTTTCGCTGCTGGGTTCCTAAAAGCTGTTTCAATGCGCACGCAGGTAGTGACAGGCAGTAGGTACTGAAACTCAACATTTCTCAATACACTCGTGTTTACGAATACGACACGGCATTTTCATTGATTAGAGCTGAATCCATCACAGAAAACATCAACAAAAATAGCATGGGATCTATCACAGAAATCCAGCACGGAAACAAGAAATCCAGCACGGAAACAAACAAGCCAGGAGTGACGTCAGTGACGTTGCCATCAAGGCTCCCATCAAGTAATCCATCAGTAAAACAAGCGTCGTGTGAGGTGAGCTTAATATTCAAAATCATGGAACAGCCTGCTTTCGGTTTAGTTTTATAGATGAGCTAATGATGCAGTGCAGATTTGATCTGGAGATCAATTATATGCAGACCACCAAGACCACTGAAGTTCATTTGCACATAGACATATTATCTGAAATCTGTTCACCAAGTCTGCAAGTTCCGATCTGCTGACAATTGGTGTCTAAATATAATTGATCTACAGCCCAAAATTTGTAGTTTATCTACAGATAAATCGCAAAAAGCCTGTAATGTACTTAATTAGTGGGATTGAAGTATAGTCCCCAATCTGGTGATAACTATCTCAGTTTTAAAAGTGTGAATCTATCATATAAAAATAGAAGTTTGTTAGTTTGTTTGTTCCGTCTCTTCTGCACTCTTAAGACTCTTTGACCAATTTCAACCAAACTTTGCACACTTACTCAGTAGGACTTGGAGATGGTTTTTATGCAGGAATATCTTTAAAAATGTGAGAGAAGAGAAAAATTCTCAGCTTTTCAACGAAAATATTCATTTTTTGTAATACGTAGAAGAAGGATTCCACGTCAGAACATCGAAGACAAAACACCGAAACGGCAGCTAGTAATGAATAAAATATATACAAACCATCTGTTTCAAACCGAGGGTCGGGGGGTTATAGAATATACCCCAGTACCCGAACAGATATGCTTAAAAGAAGCACTTGCATCATACCTGCATCATACAATGAGGTAAACCCTGGTTGGGGGTTCCCTGGGGAGGACACAGATGGTTTGTACTTTGTATGTACTATGCTACATGATTGATTTTATTAATTAGGAATCTATCATTCTTTAAATTCAAAGATATGTATTTATTATCCGTAAGTTCAGATAATATTGTGATATTTTAATAGTAAATTATAGACCAGTATATAAGTGGATGTAATTTATAAAATCACACCACCGACACTTGATTGTTAAAATTTAAGTTTAATTATTTTGAATGAATACAAGTTCCCACCGTTGTTTGTCTTAAATTGATGTTGATTATAAATTTTCAGCTACCTTTCGTTTGATTGGTTGCCATCTTCCTTTTAGATTTAAGCCTGGTTAAAATCTCTATTTTGTGTACATGTAGTTCCCAAACATATTACAGCTATTTTAGAATCTATTTCAAGATCATCAGCATCGGTCATGTATAAATTGAGATTCTCATTAGTAGAGTTAACTCAAGTTGCACTTGCATCGAGTTCCACTGTATTCGCTTATATAAACTACGCTGGTAGTTGAATATTAATTTAACAAATTTATTGCATTTGTTATTCTTTTCGAATAAATTTCGAAGACATTGTATTCAAATTGACAATCTAAATTTGTAAGGTAAATTGAATAAACTTGAACTTTACAACCAGCCAATTAAAAATTGAATAAATGAACTACAATTAGCTTGTAAGTTGAGTAACAATAACAATAATTACATTACCGTTCAAGTGGCCTTCGAGATAAAAAAAACATATGACTAAACTGCACTTACCTATTAAAAGATAGCCCATGTTGTACACGAAAACGACGGCTACGGAAGCTGAAGTTCCACCGATAACTCTTAACGTTAGATGGGTAAAGAGGACGGCTGCAACAGTATGCAAAATATCGGCTCCATAGTTGAAGTATCCGATGGCGAGGCCGGTGAACAAGCAGAACAAATGTTGAAAATCCGCATCTCTGCCGTACACAAACTTTCTGTGTATCAAAGCTATAGGATAACCTAAAACACAAGAGGTCGTTTTTGCGCATTATTTACGTCATTCCGATTTTTAAAAAAATGTTACCTGCAAAAAGGGATAATAATAATCTCAACGCCGGTTCGGTAGTTCCCACAACACTGCTTAATTTAGTAACAAAACCGGAAGATATTTCCACGTCCATTTCGATCAGACAATGATCAAATTTTAACCTAAACTAAGATTAATGTCATCCCACTGACATAAAAACTCGACGTTTTTCTCCAAGGTTTTGATAAGATAAAATAAAATAAGGACAAGAAAACACGTGGACAACAAAAAATGGGTTTCTTAAATGATTTCAAAGCTTTTATATTTACATTAGAGTTATTACATCACAAACTCCGATGTAGAATATCACAGGTCAGGACCACAGAAGTCAGCACTGTCACGGTGGTCACGGTTTTCTGCAATCAAGGTTAAAATTTCGAGATCAATTTACTCATTACTTCCGTGGAGGGGAGCTTTCTCATAATCTTTACTACTAGCCAATCGTCATCTATGATTCATGAATTTAAAATCATTCGATGGACATTATTGGATATTAAAAATTTATAGATCCCAGTGACGGCGCACGTACTTGGGCATTTCGACCATAGCCTCAAGGGCCCAAATTAATAAATGCATTGTACGGCTTTGAAAATTTTAATCAATAATTTAAACTTTTCGGAAAGCTTTGACATCTGTCAGTTTGTAGAGTAATTTTTTAATAAAAATAATAATGAGGAATATGCAACAGTTGGAATTAGTACTTTTGAATAATATCAATCTATAAAGTTTACTAATAAAATTTACCTACTATATGATTTTAATTTTTGTTTTCGATTAATATTATGCCCAAAATTAAATTTTGAAAAGCCCAGCTACGTCACTAGGAGGTTTTGCAAAACGTGACAACCCTGTAAATAAAATGAGTAAGATATATATCTACATATTGTGGTAAGACAAAGACAAAAAATTAAAGTCTACAAAAACAAAGAAACAAAGAGAACATATGTTTGCGGCCATATTGAAGTATAATCTGTAGTTTAAAAGTATGTTATACACTAACAAATTTTAAAATATTCAAGTTTCTAAGTTTTTTTGTCTTTGTCTTACCACAATGTACGGATATATCATAATATGTCTTACTCATTTTCTTTACAGGTTTGTCACGTTTTGCAAAACTCCCTAGTGACGTAACTGGGCTTTTAAATATTCAATTTGGGGCTTAATATTAATCCAAAAATAACAACAATCTTATTCTTTTAACACAAACTTTCAGAAAAAATTTTTTTAAATGCATGAGAATTCCTCATTGATTTTATTAACTTCAAATTTGATTTTGAATTTAATCGCAAATGAAGAAATACCTAGAAAAGCCCCCACAAAATTTTTGAATTTATTTAAATTTTTGTTTATGTTTTTTTTATTTTAAAAGGCTCCAATCAACAGGGTCGGCAAGTGCCCACCCTGGCTGTCACTGATAACAAGGAACTGAAGAAACTATCATTAATTTGATTTGCAGCATTTTAATAAAATCGATGTAGATACATTAATTTGAACATCCTCTGTACATAATTATTACTCACTTCAGTTTTATTTGACGTTTGACGTTGGCGTTTCTACTAAATTAGAATAAATATTACAGAAATAGTACGATGTCGAACAAGGGTGATAGTTTGTCAAATAATATTCAAAAAGATGGAAATACAGAAGGAAGCGTTAACCACAAAAGGTAGGACCCCAAATAATAATTTTCACGTTCGACGTTTTCCTCCTCATCTTCCACTGCATTACTCAGCACATTGTTTTACCTACCCTATCATTAATCAATATTCATTTTATCAACGTTTAAGTACTTATCTTTTCAATATTTCACCATTACACAGTTAATTTTCGTTCCTTCTGTCGTTGTAACTGTAAAAACCTGAATTCTAAAATTCTAACCTACAATTCGGTAATTGAAACTGAACTTTGCAGTAAAAAGCGACACCGTGGCAAGAAGCAAAACGTAGAAGTCCGCGAGGAGAAGGAAGACGCACAATCGGTTGATAATTTCGTCAACGGAACCGATTTGAGCCGCATAAGCAATATGAGCATAAAAGATCTGCGAGCTGCTGTCGAAGCTTTCTCGATGCAAACAAAACCTGCAAAAACGCCCGAAGAAGCGTTACACAAGTCGTATCAGTTCTGGAGCACCCAACCTGTTCCTAAAATGGGTAAGTTCACAGCTTTGAACAAAGACGAAAGTAGGGCCTGAATTTTTAGATGAAAAGATTACTGCCAATGAAGCAATAGAAGCAGACAAAGAAGTAACCGAGATACGTGTCGAACCTTATAGTTTACCCGATGGTTTCCAGTGGGACACTCTTAATTTAGATGAACCTTTAGTTCTTAAGGAATTGTACACTTTGTTGAACGAAAATTATGTGGAGGATGACGATTGCATGTTTAGATTTGATTATCAACCTGACTTTTTAAAATGGTAAGATTTTGAAATCTTTTAATTTTGCATCAAATTGAAATTTTTGTTGTTCAGGGCGCTACAACCACCTGGGTGGCGTAAAGACTGGCACTGCGGTGTTAGAGTAACAAAAAGCGGCCGGTTAGTGGGTTTCATTTCGGCTGTTCCTGCAACCCTCCACGTTTATGACAAAATGCAACCAATGGTGGAAATTAACTTTTTGTGTGTTCACAAAAAATTGCGATCCAAGCGCGTCGCACCTGTGCTCATCAGAGAGATAACTCGAAGAGTTCATTTGACTGGAATATTTCAGGCTGTTTACACCGCCGGAGTAGTTTTACCAAAACCGATTGGCACGTGCAGGTACTGGCATCGTTCGTTAAACCCCAGAAAATTGATCGAAGTGAAGTTCTCTCACTTGTCGCGGAACATGACCATGCAACGAACGCTCAAATTGTACAAGTTGCCCGATCAGCCCAAAACGCCAGGGTTTAGACAACTTACCATCAAGGATATCCCGCAAACTCAGAAGTTGTTGCAGGAGGTTTGTTGAATTTTAATAGTTTATTGTAGGAATTACAAGTTTTTTTATTTTAGTATCTTGGAAAGTTTGATTTAGCACCAAATTTTTCTGAGGAAGATTTCACCCATTGGTTTGCGCCACAAACGGGAATTATTGACAGTTTTGTGGTAGAAAATGGCGGGGTTGTGACTGATTTTGTGAGTTATTATACTTTACCGTCGACCGTGATGCATCACCAGGTGTACAAGACTCTGAAAGCAGCTTATTCGTTCTACAATGTTTCAACGAAAACACCGTGGGTGGATTTGATGAACGACGCTTTAATTTCAGCAAAACAGCTCGGTTTTGATGTGTTTAATGCTTTGGATTTGATGGACAACAAGGAATTTTTAGAAACTTTAAAGTTTGGTATCGGTGATGGAAATTTGCAGTACTATTTGTACAATTGGAAGTGTCCAATCATGGCGGTGAACAAAATTGGTTTGGTGTTACAATAATTTATTCAATTGCTAGTCGGATTATTGCAATTACAGGTTACTACGATATTTTTGAATTTGTTTTGATATTATTGACTAAAACGATTTTAATTATATTTTTTTATGTATACACACCCAGGTTCATATTTTATAAAATATATAAAGGCTTTGTTTCGTATGTATCAGTCCAAAAAATTTCTATATTTACGTATGTTAAAAGTTTTTATATTCTACCATCACAATATAAGAATAAATTATTACGGATGTGTAGGTGCGTAATACCCTTTTTTTTTGTTAGGTTTGGTCTAGTTGTATGTATAAAACGAATGTAGACCTTTGCAAAAATAAAAACTAATTAAATCTAACGTTTTCTATTATCTACCTCTTGACTTAGTTTAGATTCCGTCAGAAAAACCTTTAATTTAATTTCGGAATATCTCCAAATGAGAACAAGAGAGTACGAATAATAAAAGTGAAGGATGTACAGGCAAGCACAGACCTAATTACCAAATCTAATTAGAAATCATTAGCGTTAGTTTGTACTCTATAAAATGATGTATGTATCTAGAGTAGGATGACGCCATTTTCTATTCACAAGAACTATTTCTAAAAATACAATAGATAGAAATAGTTTGAAGTTAATTTTAGAATAATCAATAATGAAGAACTAACTAGGAAAATTACAAATTTAATTTTTATAATTTTTCTTGAAAGCTTTTTATTTCAAGACAGCCCGAGGTTTGGTGTTAGAGAGCTTTAGGTTTCTTTTCTCTGTAAATATGTATATTTTAGAATGTAGGACAGATACAGGGGATCTACAATTTAATGTGGATTCTGAACCACGGCAATATACGATTTTTACTTTAATTTCAAATCTGGGAAGTTCCTATTTAAGTCTTCTTCATCTTCATCAGCCTGTTTTTTTTATCCACTCCTGGACGTAGGCCTCTTCCAATGAGGAAGGTTTTCGCATTAAGACCCCACGTTTGCTTAATCCGGATTGGGGAATGCCTGTAACCCTGTTTTTTAATAGTTGATGGCGGCAATCATCAAAATTAATTTTTTTTTATTTCAAAATTAATATTTTTTTAATTTTTATACATTCGGTTTTTCTTATTTACCTTTTTATCTTCCGATTTATCGAAAAGTCAGGGAAGATTTTGATTTTTTTTCAGGGAAAACCTGGAAAAGTCATGAAATTTGCTTTAGAAAATTCAGTGGGAACTCTGATAGAGAATAAAATTGCCTGCAACTTTTAATTGAATTTTTTTTTAACTCTAATATTTTTTACCGAGCTACAGCGCCGTAACAGCATAAGAAAAGTCACTGGTAATTTAGATTTTTTTTATGATTTGATTGATTGAGTAACTGCGTGGAAAGTCAATCTTACATATTATTATGAATAGGTAATTCAGAATGTACATTTTTTGAAAACCACTTTAAATTTCTTGTGAACTACACACCAAATACCGAAAAATTGTAAAAAAATCTTTTCTGGATAGGAAAAGAGAGTTTAGACTGCGTACTCTACGTTGCACTAGGACTCACCCCTTTACCCTCATCTAGCCCAACTAAAAGATGTGGTAGCTGTTTTTTTAAATACTCTGTTTACGGTAGTCCAGGACAAAAATTGCGATCCTGAGTATAGTGCTTGAAACGTAGCTAACTGTAAGACCGCTACAATCACAATATGTGAAAATATCTAATGCTAATAAGGTAGTACTAAATGTATTAATTAGTCGTGGAATTCCCCCATAGAACCTCTGCAACGGTTAATTTACCTATACAAATTTTTATTTTAGTTTACTTATTGGTTTAAAAATTTCATCAGCAATATTAAAAAATATGTTTCCATAATTTTTTATCATAATGATAAAAAGTGTGAAGTGCTAGTTACTATTATTATTTTTATTTCTAATAATATTAATTATTATGATTTAAATGAAAATTATTATAATGTATTATAATATGTTACGGTATGGTATTTATCGATATTTTTAAAATTGATAAATATAGGTGGTTTATTTTCAAAAAAGAAATCACCGGTGGGGTCATTCTACACTGGATAATATTGTAATATTTTGGTTTTGACAGTTAAATTGACTACAAAAGCATATTAATTGCTTTTATGGTTATCTCCTTAAAATCCCACAAAACACAACCAAGTGTAAAATCCTTTATGAATTCATATCACAACTTACAATAATTTGAGATAAGTTAACACAGACCTGTACCTGTTACAATTTAATATTCAGATTTCAATTGTAATAGTATGCAAATGAAATAAAATTTACATCCCACCAAATAATTAATAATATGTAGGTGATAATTATTAATTTTAAAAATCTATAAGTAATGCAATGCTAAGCAGTTAAATTTCAATCACGATTTAAATTCCATGCGATCTTTCCAGGACTAAATATTAGATACTTTCTGAATCAATTACAAATTAATGATATTCATTTATATTGTACTAGTCGAACCTGGGCTTGGCAAAAATAGTAAACAGTGTTTTATTAACAGAATATGAGAATATTGATTAATTAAAATATAAAATGATTTGGGTTTTGAATAAAAATATGCATCTTGTAATTTTTGTAAGTTCAGTCTTTTTTTTAAAGAGAAATAGATTCTAACTCTTTATTGACTCAAATTAACGGTTTATAAATAAATAAATTAAATAAAGTAAAAAATTTCAATATACCGGGTCTTAAAACCAAGTTACAGAAATTTCTATAAACCCCTGTTTGTTATATTTTATATTATTTAATTTAATTTAATTTAATTTAATTTAATATTATTTAATTTAATTTAATTTAATTTAATTTTATTTAATTTAATTTTATTTAATTTTATTTAATTTTAATTAATTTTATTTAATTTTATTTAATTTTAATTAATTTTATTTAATTTTATTTAATTTTATTTAATTGTATTTAATTTTATTTAATTTAATTTAATTTAATTTAATTTAATTTAATTTAATTTAATTTAATTTAATTTAATTTAATTTAATTTTATTTATTATGGTTGTTTTGATTTCTTTTATACAATATCATGTGAAATTACTATTTATTTTGAAAAAATTATTGCTGTTTTCCTTTTTAAATTTTTCCAGGAGAGAAAGGCCGAAGTCCTTGTTGCCGCAAGGTTATTGTTGTTGATTCAGATTGCAGAACAGAAAATTTTTTGCCTAAAATAATCATGAAATTACGAAAGTATGATTTTATATTTTATGAAAATTTTGTATTTTATTTTTTTTAATTACTTAATTTTAACCTGAATGATGACAAAATACTAAAATCAATCGGAACTAACATTCTTCTATGGAAAAATCAAGTTATATTTTGCAACTATGATAAAATGATGAATAATTCAAAAGTGATTGATTATACTACGGGACAATGTTTGTCGAATGAAAGTAAGAAATTGATCTTAAATTTTAAGTGCAATGTCGAATTATTTGTTTTAGGATATGAAGATAGGATTACAGCAGGGAGAGCCAATAGTAATTTTATAGTTTTAGCGAAGGATTTTAGATTTTAATTTTTTTACAGCTTTTAGAATCAAAATTATAATAATCGAATATGGCAGCTAGACGGTGGATCTCTTTTTTAGCAGAATACTATTTAAGCAGTTAATTTCGTTTTCCGCTACTGGGGGATTCCCCGTTTTTCTATATTTTCAAAATAACGTAAAAAGTTGCTGCTAAACTTGATGTGCCGTCGGGCAATTAAAATTTTTTTTTAAATAATGTAAAAATAAGTAAGTTTCTCAAATTCTAATTTTCTTCAACCGAACTTTTTAATTTACCTCACTTTTGCTTAAAAACAAAAAATTACCCAGCTTTTTCTGACAAAATTTGTATAATATTATTTTCTCTTTTGTAGGTATTCTAGAACAGGGGTGGCCAACAGGTCGATCGCGAAGCAATTTCCAGTCAATCATAGCTGCCGACACTAGTCGTGATTTATAATAAACCGAAGACGAAACCACTAGGGAAATTTGTTGTACAAGTTAAGGGAAATCTTAGAAAATCTAAGGAAATTTAAAGAAATCTTAGAAATTACAGATAATCTTGGTTTTAACTTTTTTGAAAGGAAATCATGAAACAATGCATAAAGAAAATCGACAGAAATCCAAGAAAATGTCATAAAAAGAAATCTGGTGTATTGGGTCTAAGCTTTCCACCTCGTAATAAGCTAAGAAAATATGTTTCTTTGCCTACTTTTACCTTAATAAAATAATACCAATCGAGTATTATTTACTACATGCAGGGTTCTCACCCTGGAAAATTTGTCTGGAAAACCTGGAAAATCTGAAAAAGTCAGGGAATTTAAGATTTTCCTAATTTTGTCTGGAAAGAGTCAGGGAATTTCTCATTTTTAGGGGTGGGCCAGGATAAAATTTTTTTTATAATTTTAAATACATTTTGTTTTTAAATTTTAAAATTTAATTTTTTTATTTCAAAATTAATTTTTTTATTTTGAATTTTGAAAATTTTGAAAAAATTTTGAAAAAAAATTATTAATTTTATTTAATTCTTTATTAGGGTAAACCTGAAAAAGCCAGGGAATTTGATTTGGGAAATTTAGTGGGAACCCTAATTTTAAAATTTTAATAGGTAGATTGCGAAAAAATTTCAAGAAACATAGTCGATCGTATATACAATGAAGTTGGCCACCCCTGTTCTAGAAGAGTGGGAATTTTATTATAATCACTCCCAGACCTCCCGGTTTACACTTTTGACTATAATTTTGACAGTTAACTTTCAAAGTAACGCGAAGGTTTCTGCTAAACTCTGAGCACTAAGACACTTAAATAAATATTTCTCCAAGCTTTAATATTCTCTAGCCAAAAGTTTAAATTCCCTCACTTTTGTTTAAAGATTCGAAATTTGAAAAATTATAAATTTCCAATCCTCTCCAAGTTTTCTAAATGAGTGGAAATCCTGCAATATGCACTGGAGGGTGTTCCACACCCCCCAGACCCCCGGTTTACAATTTTGACTTTATATTTTTAAAACTCTTTTATTAGTTTCACTTGTAACTAACTATGTAAGAAAATCTTGGAAGCTTAATTTGACCCACTTCCCGTTTTCCGATTCAGCTGAAATTTTGCACATAGATTTGTCCCCGATGAAAATACACTTTGCAAAAAAAAAATTTCATATTTTCTGGAAAACAAAATTATAGTTTTAAAAAAACCAAAAAACACGCTTTTATGACGCTCTAAAACGCACTAAAAATTAAAAAATAATTAAATTTAACCCTTTCGGATACCTTGTAATCAATTGATAATTGATGACTGAAAGGGTTAATAAACTAATTCAAAAAGCGTGGAGCGCTTTGTCTAAATTAATTAAAAGACACATAACCAAAACGCGCTCCACGCTTTTTGAATTAGTTTATTAACCCTTTCAGTCACCAATTATCAATTAACTACAAGGTGTCCGAAAGGGTTAAATTTAATTATTTTTTAATTTTTAGTGCGTTTTAGAGCGTCATAAAAGCGTGTTTTTTGGTTTTTTTAAAACTATAATTACAATTAACTTTCAAAGTAACGCAGAAGTCAAAATTGTAAACCGGGGGGTCTGGGAGGTGTGGAACACCCTCCAGTACATCTAATAAAATTCCCACTCTTCTAGAATACCCACAAAAGAGAGAATAATTATACAAATTTCGTCAGAAAAAGCATATTTTGCTTTAAAATTCAAATTTCCCGGTTTTTCCTGGCAAAATTTGTAAAATTATAAATTCTGTATTCTCTCCAAGTATTCTAAAAGAGTGGAAATTCTGCAATTTGTACTCGAAGGTGTTCCAGGTCCCCGGTTTACAATTTTGACTTTTTATTTTTACAATTAACTTTCAAAGTAAGGGGCTGTTCACAAATTACGTAACGGACTTAGGGGGGGGGGGAGGGGGATTGACAATTTGTTACAATTTGTTACGGAGGGGGGCGGGGGTGTTTTTCAAAATGTTACGTAACCAAAAAAGTTCTTGTTTATCAAAAAATTAGATTTTTTTTCTATATTGAATTTTCATTAATTTGATAAATTAACCCAAAGAGATCCATTCAGTTTATAACAAAAATTGTTTCAACTTTTGTTACGTTATTCTTCTGGGAGGGGGGTGGGGGGTCTCGCAATTTGTTACGATCTGTTACAAGGAGGGGAGAGGCGGTTAAAAAACGTCAAAAATTGCGTTACGTAATTTGTGAACAGCCCCTAACGCAGAAGTCAAAATTCTACACTGGGGGGTGTGGAACACCCTCCAGTATATCTAATGAAATTCCCACTCTTCTAGAATACCCACAAAAGAGAGAATAATTATACAAATTTTGTCAGAAAAAGCATATTTTGCTTTAAAATTCAAATTTCCTGGTTTTTCCAAGCGAAATTTGTAAAATTATAAATTCTGTATCCTCTCCAAGTATTCTGAAAAAGTGGAAATCCTGCGATATTTACTGGACGGTGTTCCAGACTCCCGGTTTACAATTTTGACTTTTTATTTTTACAATTAACTTTCAAAGTAACGTAGAAGTCAAAATTGTAAACCGGGGGGTCTGGGGGGTGTGGAACACCCTCCAGAACATATAATAAAATTCCCACTCTTCTAGAATACCCACAAAAGAGAGAATAATTATTCAAATTTCGTCAGAAAAGACATATTGTGCTTTCCAAGTTTTAATTTTTTGCTTAAAAATTCTAATTTCCCGGTTTGGATTAATATTGGATAAATAATTTTTAGTTCTAATCTTAGTTTAATATATTTTTCGGTTGGTAAAAAAATCGACCAATCAGAGTGTTTTATTTCACCAAAAAATGACAAAAAATTACTGTTAAAATTAAAGGTCTACATCTAATAATTTTGTACTCGGTATGCGAGAGGAAGAGAAAAATCTCATCTACACCCAAAGTAGCTGATCCTTTTATCTTATTTGTGTGCTGCCCTTGATGTTTATATAAGCTAGCTGATAGCGGAAGGCAGAAAGTGGATCTCGCCTCCTATAAAATGAGTTTGCTTTCTCGAGAAGCAAAGCACTTAAAATAACAAAGTTTTTATAATAATAAAAATTCAAGTAATAACCATACACACACAAAATATAGCTCGAAACTGTATAACTTATAACTTTACTCATTCAATTCATGGTGTAAAGCGAACGGTTATCTCCTGCGTTGAAATTTTTTCATTTGAACATAATTACTGCGATCCTGAGGAGTATTTACATTTATCTTGTTTCTTTCTATTGTTAAATTTTGATGGAATTCAAGGTAACGTTTACTCACACAATCAGTGATCTAATTAAAAAAAAATACAAAAAGAACGCAATACCTACCTATAGTTTTTATTTATATGTTTTATTCATCGTCTTGACAAGAAAGCCATTTGTCAGTAATTAAGCAATCAATAAAAAAGTTTGCAAATTAATCAAGATTTTGCATAAAATTCAAATGGAAAAGTTTTCTTAGACGTATTTTAGTTTTTGTAAAAATCACTGCTCATACATTTTAATGAAGCAATCATCTGTCTGGCAACATACTCAAAATATCAGTTCTCGATTAAAAAATTAAATTAATTAAAAAAATTTTAATTTTCATCTCGTTTTGTCATCTAAGTAAAAATTAATTAAAAAGATAACTTCCCGGGCTATCACAAATTTAATTAACACTTAAGAATAACATTGCAACAAGAAGATCTTCAGTATTATGGAAATTTTAATTACTTTCCAAAAAGTAATTTTTTAATTCGACGCATTTTAACTAGGACATCAAAAATATATTCCGGTTTAAAAAAAAATGATATTTTCTTTTGTGTCGGACAAAAAATTCCTCGCTTTGTCTGGTCGGAAAATTGTATAAAATGCCAATTTCAGTAATTAGAGCGGGCGTTTAATTGCGTTGTTGATAAAGAAAAATTCATCAAAGCTAGCCAACACCTACATTCCAAAACAATAATGCATATTTTAATTGCTTTTCATAAATATTATTTACAATTTTGGTTTGGGAAATCACGCATGTACGACACACTGATCGATATAGCTGTGTTATGAGTGGGTAGCTGCAGAGCTCTCAGACTCCAGACAAACTTTTATCTTTATTTATCCGTAGGGAATCTTGAGACAAGTTGACCTGTATATTTCCTTCAGTTCGGCAAAATTTCCCGACGCTTTTCATTCATGCTGAAAATTTCATACACAGCGAGTCAATTTCATTCAGTTAAGTGTGCTCTCCTGTCTTGCGGCTAAATTATGACATCTGCAACAGGTAAACTTGATGAAAAAAGTTATATGCTACAATCCAGGTACCACTTCTCCGAAGAAAGGGTAATTAACGTTGTAATTAAGATTTTTCAAAATTTAGCTGTTATTTTATAGGGTAGCAGCATCGAATCGAATGAAAATGCGTTTGATGACATGAAACAGCTAATTACGGTATGTAATTTCGAAAATTGAATTGTCTAATTTATTTTAAACCTGATTTTAGGAGGACGACAATCAAAAGCGATCAAGTTTACCATTAGCTAGCTTTAATTTTATTAATTCAATTATCGGAAGTGGGGTAATAGGTAATTCAATTATTTTGTTGCAAAATTAACCATCAAGCTGATTATTCTAATTAGCAAACTGTGAAGAAGTGAAAAGTTTAATTTGGAGAGATTTCAACACTTTTTGTTTCAGGAATTCCATATGCTCTCCATCAGTCAGGATTCGGAATTGGGCTTATGCTACTGATAGTGGTGGCTTTCGTTACGGATTACTCGCTCATTCTGATGGTAAGGAGTGGCCACATTAGTGGAAAATTTAGCTACCAAGGAATAATGGAAGCAGCGTATGGAAGAGTAGGTTACATTTTATTGGGAATTTTACAATTTTTTTATCCTTTTATAGGTAAAAACCCACCTTGACCACGAATTCCTTCATGTCAAAATGTTGTGTTGCAGCAATGGTGTCTTATAACGTGGTGGTGGGCGACACGGTCACGAAAGTGGTGATTCGACTTACCAATGTAAGTCCGGAGTCGATATTTTCAAAAAGAGAAGTTATCGTGTTGATTTGCACTCTAGCCATAACTATTCCGTTGTGCATGTACAGGAACATAGCTAAATTGGCCAACATATCATTTACAAGCTTAGTGTGCATCGGGACCATTTTAGTAGCCATCTTCATTAGAATCGGAACTATGAAAGAAATTGTGTGAGTAAAAGCTGGTCTGATGAAGTTCTGGGCAAATTTTGCAATTCATTTTTTAGGCCTACTCATGCAGACTCGTGGAGGTTTGCAAATTACGACGTAATTCCCGCTATTGGGATAATGTCGTTTGGTATTAAATTGCAATAAATTTTCTGTCCATAAAATACATCAAAATATAATTTTAGCTTTTATGTGTCATCATAACACATTTTTGATTTATGGATCCATTCAAGAAGCGGATGAAAAACGATGGGAACTGGTTACGCACGTATCCCTTTTAACGAGCTTGATCATTACCGCCCTTTTCGGCATCGTCGGTTATGCCACTTTTACAGCTTACACTCAAGGTTAGTGAGTGATAAAATGAAAAAATATGATAAAATGAAAAATGTATTTTTTATTTCAGGTGATTTATTGGAAAATTATTGTTGGGACGACGACTTCATGAATTTCAGCCGCTTGTTATTCAGCATTACCATTCTCCTGACCTATCCCATCGAGTGTTTCGTCGTACGTGACGTTATTGAAAGCTCTTTCCTACGGAAAGAACCAAACGTTCCAATTTCGGATAGGATGCACTACCTGGTCACGTTAACCATTGTTAGCTTAACCTACTTTATTTCAATTGCCACCGATTGCTTGGGCGTTGTTTTGGAATTAAACGTAAGTAACCAGGTCAAACTGTTCAATTTTTTGTCAAACTAATTATTTTAAAGGGAATTCTGGCAGCGATTCCTCTGGCATACGTTCTTCCTGCCGTATGCTATCTGCGTTTGGAGGAAGGACACATCTTTACCAGGAAAAAACTTCCCGCGGTCGGACTCGCCGTTTTTGGCTTGGTGGTAACATTTTTGGGAGTAATTTTTATTTTTGTTGATTTCAGCGACGAAGATACTTGCTCTCATGGTAAAATTATGCCTTATTGTTTGAAAAATTACACACTGGTTTACAATAATAACAGTGACTTTAATTAGTGGAATAATTTTGATTTCAAAATTTTCAAACAATAGTAGCTTTTGCTATGAAATTATTAACGAATTACTTCATTAATTGTTTTATTGCATTAAAATGCTACCATCATTTTTATTTGCGTACACCGAGAGAAAAAGAATTCGACTGAAGAACAGCATGTTTACAGTATATACCAACTATCTTTAAACGTTAAGCTTCCCTTAAATTGCTAAGCCCCGCCCCATTTCATTGCATACTGATTGCCCATTGGTCGGAATAAGATTTAAGTGAAGCTTAAGTTTTGAGGATAGTTGGTGCAATCGGGCATAACCGTATTAACACTTCTTCTTCTTCGTAATTGAATCGTCGACTCTTCAACCTACCAGTTGAGGTTCCAGGTTTCCTAAGAGTATTTTTATTTTGTCGCCCCCCTCTATGGCAATTGTCTGGGCAGATTATTTCGGTGATTTTGCCTTGGAAAAGGAGACGGTCAGAAGTTTTTACTTTCTTCGGGATCGAATCTGCGACCGTCTTAAAATTAATACAACAGCAAATTTTATTGCGTCCTACGTAACTACGTACGAAACAATCAAAAATTAAATTGAGACTTTTAGAATTATTAACCAATACCAAAAAGATTTTGAACTCCAAAATGCACCCCCCCGAAATTTTATGGGGTGCTACCCAAAATTTTGCTTTTCAAAATTATTTTTGTAAAAAAATAGGACGTATTTTTATATAACCGTCAAATTTTACAGACACGATTTATTTTAGATGAAATTTTAAAAAATTGAGCTTATAGGAAGAAGTAGAATAAGAAAATTAGTAAAATGTATATCCTACTGAATATAAAGTATATATAAATTTACAAAATCTTAAAAATTAATAATTGTGGTTTTAAAATATAAAATTTCGACTGAAAGATATTTTAGCATGCACTTCAAGTTTGTTGCTCCTCTTGATCGTAACTTTGCCGAAGAGTAACATTTTTTAATACTAAGCACTGCCTTATATATTTTTTTGATTAGGTAAATGTAATAAATAAATTACAGTGCTTGTTTTATTAAATTTTCGAACACTTTTACCTTCTTCAGTATATTTAGAAATAAGATAAGTATAAGGATGCCAAACTTTTTGTGATTTTAGTACTGTAATATATTCGATAGATATCATAAAATTAAATATATTGTATATATAAGACATAATTAGTAAATAAGAACAGCCATAATTATTTACTAATATAAATGTTTATGCAAAATGTATCAAAACTTGTTGCGCGTAAATAAAAATTCAAATTTTAATATGTAATTTAAAAAATTCTATATTTATGCAAAAAACGTTGTATATATGAATGTGTTTAATTTTCCTAATGAAGCATCATCCAGTTTTTCTCCAGACGTGCACGATTTTTTAAATAGGCAATTTGGAACTGACATTCGTGATTTGATTTTAATTTACTAATCACGGATACGATTACTATTTTGTTAGATTTTCCGGAAGTAATATACACTTTCAATTTTTTAAATAATAGAAATAAGTTTCAACATTAATCTACTTAAAAGCAAATTGAACGAAATCGTTTAAAGTTAATTGTTTATAAAAGTACTTTACCAATTCTGCGACCTTAATCTCAATATGTAGGAATACGGAAGGAAATGAGATATAGAAAATGACTTGAGTATTCAACACTAATTTACCTTGTCAATTGTTGCTAATAAACTTAAAATATTTTTTTGTTAGCAAAATTGCGGTAGCATTGAAAGTTGGAAAGTAGGAATAAATTGATTTATGAATTTATTCTATATTTTGAATTTCTATATCAACTTAATTTAAATATGTTCCTTTGGTTTAGATTGGCCCAGACTGTGGAATAACATTTTACAATAAAGTCTACATAATATTGAATTAGCTATTAAGTCGCAGCGCAGCGAAGACTTTTTTTTGGAAATTTCTAGTGTTCAGTACTCACTCAAATTTTATTTTAGTCTTCTGCACTAAGCAAATATTTTTTAGACCCCATAATTCTGACATCATTTGGAAAAATGATTTTAAATTAGTATGTGGCCTTTCAGCTAGAAAAATCCCTATTGGATTAGGCAAGTGATGTAATCATGAAAATTTTAAGGAAATCTGATAATAAATTTTAGTAGAAAGCAATTGACAAAAGCAAAGTTTAATTAATCTGTTGACGGTGCTTGTACTCGACATAAATAGTTACGACAAAGTTTCTTAAGAGGCGGAGCCGACCGCAGTTGTCGTCTAGTTGTGGAACTGTTAACATCAGATAATAATTTATTTAAAATTGCTTCTATATAAACAATGTTGCCAATGCGTGAATAAGTAATTCCTCAAGAAGAGTTAAAGAATTTCAGCAACATTACTGAAGAATATTCTATTGAAACATTTGCAATACTAAATTATAAATAATAAAAGTAAAAAATAAAAATTATGATTATCAATAGTTTGATAATAGTTTAATAAAACTTGAAAAAGAAAAAGTTATTTTTCGAAAGTTCGGTTAAAAATGTGTTTTATTTGTGTCTTGTAAGCTCACTATTGATAATCATAATTTATATAATTTTCAAGAGCTAATAATTTTTAATTAATAAAAAATAAAAATGAATAAAATTTATTTAAAATTGTAAAATATAGTTAATTTACATAATAATCGATTCTGATGGCCAATCTAATCTCGTGATTTTTGAGTTCGAGCGGTTTCACAAATGTTTTGGGCCCAGATACTAATATGCTTCTATTTTTGGTACTTGTTAGTGCAGTCATATTAGGGTTTCATCTCGGAATGAGAGATAATAAGCTGAAAAGTGAAAACTCATATACACCTTCTTTTTGTTGTTCTAAAAGTTGTCTCAAAAGTCTCATAAAATCTCGTGTCTGCGCCGTAAGCTATTCAAGGTCAAAGGTCACAAAAATCAGTTTTTCGCGATTATCTCGGTTTCTATAGCTCCAATGATGTTAACATTTATTATAAAAATTGTTGAGCATAAAATTTGCAACAAATTTTGTTTTAACAAATTTTTTTATACGCCCAACCGTTTTTGAGATAGAGGGCAGAGAGCCCGCAGCGCTCAGCTTTACTCACTGTAATGCAAGGTCAACTGTGAATCTCAGTGAATAATACCTTAGTACCTTTTTTTTGACTCCGCTGCTCCATCAGCTGTTTGGCCACAAAATAAAAACAGTTTTTTAAAATCAAACACTTTATTCCATTTTTTACTAGGTATAGTGATGGTGATGGTGCAAGTTCACTTTCTTCTAGGCATCGGGGTCGTTTAGATGCTGCTAGCGAGTTTTTACTGATGTACATTTTTCGACACTCAGAGGTTAAAGTATTTGAGAAGCCTATGTGACCATCATTTCTATCGATAGCGGTTTTTAAAGTTTTCAAGACAACAGAATCACTTTCTGATAGTGACTTTTCACAAATAAAACACAAATCAGCCATAATTTTTAAAATTGTACGTCCGTCAATATCTTCGCCATCTATCTCAAAAACGGTTGAGCGCATTAAACAATGTTTTGAACAAAATTTGTCGAAAATTTTATGCTCTACAATTTTTATAATAGATCTTAACATCATTTGAGCTATAGAAACCTAGATAATCGAGAAAAACCGATTTTTGTGACCTTTGACCTGGAACAACTTACGACGCAGACACGAGATTTTATGAGACTTTTGAGACAAGTTTTAAAACGCGAAAATGAAGGTGTATACTAGTTTCCAGCTTATTGTCTCTCATTCCGGGGTTGACCCCTTTTTTGTGCATAAATGACTAGACTATGTCTAAACCAGCCGTTTAGCTCAAATGCTCTTTACTAAAAGTAATAAAAAATATAATCCTAATCTATAAAATCCCAGCACGCTGCTCCTACTACAGCGTGTCATTTTTTGGTGAAAAAAGAAACACTCTGATTGGTCGATGTTTTTACCAACCTAAAAATATATTTGTCCAATATTAATCCAAATCGGGAAATTTGAGTTTTTAAGCAAAAATAAGGGAAATTTAACCTTCGGCTAGAAATAATTAAAACTTGGAAAGCATATTTATTTAATTTCCTTGCTCTCGGAGTTTAGCAGCAACTTTCGGTTAATTAAAAAATTATAAAAATATGTTATGGTCAATGATGACAATTCGGCTATTAACGTCATTGGCCGGTCATTGACGTCAATGACCATGCATTTTGGGCGATGCTGACATTTAAAATTTTATATGTGGTTTTCACATCATTGTCCGGGCAATTACGTTAATCCCCAGTACCAATGGAATCTATATATAGATTCCATATTCTATCACTCTTAGTGATAGCCGTCACACATGTTTCGTATTTCGCCGAGGTCGGGTCTCCCAGTCGAGGTGGATTGATTTCGGGAATGTTTTTAGTGAGTAGAAGCGCTTTTTTTAGAGAGCTCCAGGCGTTTCCTGCCGTTTTGACTGAACCACAACGAATCCACCCTAAAATGAGTTTGCGTTTGTCTGAATTAAATAAAAATCCCTGTACACTTACGAAGTCGTGAAAAGGGTCGAGTTGCTGTCATTTATACTGAAAAAGCGTGTTCATCGCCATTTTGCTGTATATTATACATAAACAGAGAACAAACAAAATTATAAATTTCCAATCTTCTCTAAAAGAGTGGAAATTCTGCAATATGTACTGGAGGGTGATTCACACCCCCGGCCACATTGACCGGCCAATGTAAGTAAATATTTTCATATGATTGTAATATTTACGTCTTTGGCCGGTCAATGACGTTAATGGCCAGAGTAAATGGGCTATGACGTCAAAATTGTAAACCGGGGCGTCTGGGGGGTGTGGAACACCCTCCAGTACATATTGCAGAATTTCCACATTTTTAGAATTTTTGGAAAAGATAGAGAATTTATAATTTTACAAATTTCGTCAAGAAAAACCGGGGAATCCTCTACTAACGGGAAACGAAATATGCCGCTAAAAAAGAGATCCGATCCACCGTCTAGCTGCCCGTCCGCGGACGGGCTTTCCAGCTAGTTTTATTATAAAAAAATAAAATTTGAAATTAAAAAAAAAATTATTTAATAATGAATAAAAATATAAAAATCTCGGTTTCCTTATTATTCAACTAATCATAGGTGCATTATAACCTAAAAATAATATACCCCGGGTGCTGAATGAGTTAGCCGAACATAGGAAATTAACATGGTAAAACTTATTACAAAATTTATGCAGAAATATAAACTACGAATGATAACACCATTAGATTTCATCTAGCTTTTACTTAAAAGGTCAAAAAATGCTTTCAAAATTGTTAAAATTTTCATTTATCGCACTGGCCATGTAATAAATTCAATTTAATCTCTATTTTCAAAAATTATTACCATGGAAACTTGCATGGCCAGTCTGATAAATGAAACTTTTAACAATTTAACAATTGACTTTTTAAGTAAAGTTAAACGAAATCTAATGTTGTTATCATTCGTAGTTTATATTTCTGTATTATTTTTGTGTCTTTCATTTTTTCTCTAAAATAATTAGAGAAGCAGGAATTTGCATAAATAAGTTTTTACATGTTAATTTCCTATGTTAGGCTAATTCATTCAGCACCCGGTATGTAGATATAATAATGTGTCAAATTAAAAGCTTACATGATGGCAGGACAGAAGCAATAATTTAAATGTATTAATAATTGAAAAAAAATAAATTCAAAAAAATGTTCTTGACGATTAAGTTTAATAATTATATGCATGCATTGAAACCTAAAAAGTAATATTTTATGTATATCAAATTAAATTCTGACACGAGGTCAGGGGAGTAATATTTTTTCGGGGACTGTAATGAAAGAGACATAATTATTAAAAAATTAATCTAGGCAAATTAAAAAAGTTACTGCGAATTTTTGATTTTTTATTTCTAAATATCCCACTTAAATGACATTATAAATCGTTTATAAAAAATTAAATCAGCAGTCAAGCCCACTAACAATCATAACAACGATAAATTTCGAATAAAAATATAAATGTAAATAGTAAATAATAAATAACATAAAAGATAACGTTCGTACTGGGCGAGATTATTGTTGACAATTATTTGTTTTAATAATTAAAGTCATTCTCAAAAATTTCTGATTAATATTGTAATTGTTAATATTTCAATTTAGGGGTTTTTTATAAAAATCCAGCTCTTAGAGATAAATATACTTAACATTTTTTCAGGAGAAAGTAAAAACTAAATAGATTCAAAATTAAAAAAATTTTATTTAATTTTTTTAATTTTAATTAATTTATTTATTTTTAAAAATATTTTTTTTAATTTAAAAATATTAAATATCAAAATCTATAAAATATCAAAATAAAAAGTAGGTAGATAATTAGGACAAATGCGAGTGTGTGTGTTGTGTTCTGTACAAAAAGGGTAATAACAGGAATTACAGCAACTCTTTTTGACTTATCTCTTTTTTTTCGTCCGATGACTTACCTACAATAACTATAATAACATATAAAATTTTCCGGTGATTGACAATTACTTTGTCAGGTCCGACTCTACTAATGGTGTTCGCGAGAAAGCACCAACAAATCATAACAAAAAATACTTAATTAATTAATTTAATATTAAAAAAAATTAAATAAAAATTTTAAACCTATATTTGTCTGAATCCACCCTTGAAAATTTGGTATCGGCGGTATCTTGAATTTTCAAGTTCCATTGTTGGGCTGTTGTATTATTATTTGTTTAGTAATCTAATCTAGTGGCTGAAAGAAAACATTACATTTTAAATACATATTATTACCAATTTGGAATAACATCTTTATAAGTTACTACTTTACTCTTCCAGTTCATGGTGTAAAGTGGATCATTAAGAATGTTTCTTTTGAATACAATAACTGAGTCGAGAGGCTTAAGACCTCTTTCAGATTAAATACATAAAACCAAATTTTGTAACTGTGTCAAAAATAATGTAATTTAATTAGAAAGACCTTGAACCTAGGCAGTGCTCCAGAGTTCGAATCCGTATTAGAGAAAACGATAAAATACGCTTCTGGATTAACTACTTATAAGTAGTGTGTCTACGTGCAATATTCGCTTTGCGTTATTAAAACTGTAATAGGTATTACATAAATTTTATTTTATTATTATATACCCAAAGTAGAATAATATTTGGATTTTATAAAATACGAATAGGTGTTCTGGTGTCACCGATTATTGTGTAAATTACTCTTTTAAATGACAGTGATTTGCATTTTAAGTAATATATACTTTGCTGGAAATAATACTTCGACAAATAATGCTGATTTCATTAAAATTTTGCTGATAAAAATTTATGGGTAGGCCCTCTGAAGATTTCGGACGATCCACCAGGATGGTCTCGCGGTTAAGTCCAAACCCTATAAAAATTCAAATTGAGAGTTTAATTTTTTCGAATTATTTGAATTAATAATTAAATGCTAGTACATTAATTAGTCAATGTGCACTTGAAGGTAACTCAACAGTCAGAATGGTCTAATATGAAATAATTGTAAATGTACCCAGGTGTGGTGTATGACAGATCACTCAGTCATGCTTAATTAATTTTCAATTTTGTTAATAATATGTTTTGAAATATTCATAATATTTTTAAATAGAGATAAACATATAATTTACATAAGATTTTGAATAAAATAAAAAGGGGGGTGGTTGTAACGGTACAAATGTCGGAAGATGACCTCTGCTCTGGATCGAAAGTTTGAGATGATTTAATGTTAATTAAAGTGGGTACCATTTACAGTATGATTCATATTGTTTTTCTAATTAAAAGATAACATTTTAATGGAATTTAAGCAATTGAACCGCATTGGTGTTCCATGTGACACTTATTGCCAATGTGGTGTCGGGAGCATGTTTACCTTCTTCTCGGTAGAAGGGTATTAAAATTATTGTTGCAAAAATGAATTTGTTAGTAAAGAAACTTAAGTTGATACGTATAGTATACCTACTACAAGTGAAACCGACAAGTTACAATAAATTTATAGTATTACACAGTCGACAATTGAACAACACTGTTGTATGTGAATGAATAAATTTTTAATGTTTAACCAAACAATGTAATCGAAGTGCAATTATTGTTTTTATTAATTTTTTATATTTATTTCTTTTCTGCAAGTGGAGCCTGCTCTATAAAAGGTAAACCTATCACCACCGAAATATTATTTTAATTTTAATTTCGTAATTTTTAAATAATGCAGTACAGAAATAATTAAGATTGTGTGAAAAATCAGCGCAATTTTTGTGTTGATTTCGCAAAATTTCGGTATTACTGCACATGTTGGATAATTTTATCAAAAATTAATTTAATAAAAACGTGGGGGTCTCAATATTAAGGTTGGAATCCAAAATTATCATTTTTATAGTTTTATAGTTTTATAGTTTTATTAAATCGAATAAAAAATATTTTAAAGTACCCCCGCAACGTATAATTAAATTACCCTAGTAACATAAAAATTGCCCTCGGTAATTTAGTTCCAATTACATTAATATTGACTTAAGTTTCCGCCGGAAAGGACAACGTCTCAATGCAATTGTTGAATAAAGTTCAACCAAATTGTCGAAATTGAAAGATGACGCTCGTTAAGATGATAAATCCTGCAAACAATTATAAAAGTTGGGCATACAAAACAAAACATTTGTTTAATTTTTTGTAATTAAAAAGAAAATATTCAGTTTCTTGAAGAAAAGCGGATTCATAACAATAAATTATGCAAATTCGCTCGTAAAAAATGGGGTTTTTCATTCTCATCATTTAATTACTATTTAAGTGGCTTATTATTATTTTTTCAGCAATTAATTAATTTTGTAAATATGAATTTTTAAAGCGCATCTCGCTTTATTGATTTATAAAAAATGGGTTTTTATTTGATATTCTCAATCATATAAATTATTTAAAATTTTTGCTATGCAAATTAATTAGTAATCTATGATCTACATATTGTCGGGTGTAATTTAATATTATAATATTACAAATGAAATTATAATAATTAAAATTGCCATATTATTAAGTTACACATTATTTTTAATTCGGGACAAATTTTGAAATTTTTTGAAACATTTTCACAATAATGTAATATACTATTATACAATTAGAATTTTCGTTCCCACAAATTATTGACACTAATTTTCTTTTATATTCGGTAATTACTCATTTAGTAAAAAAAATTATTTAATCTAAATATTTTACGCATTTTTACCGAAGTTGTATTATGCAAAATAATACAATTAATTATTTTTTCACATAAATTAAAATATTTATGTGACACATCCAATTTTTTTACTTTCGTCGATTATTATTTAATCAGTGGTTAAATTAAATTAAATTGCTCGTTAATTATTACAAGTCGTGATTAAATAATAGGTTTTACAATTATATGTTGCGAGCTTTTTGAAAACTTATTTATGCAATAATAATAGAAAATTAATTCTGTGTTTATTGTAATTTTTAAATTGTACTTTGTAATCAAGTGAAACAAGTAGAAAAATCGTTCTCATAAAACTGCATTAATATTGTTACGAATTTTCGATTTTACTTAAAAATTTTCAGAATATATAAATTTTTAGCCTGTTAATTGATGCTTTAATTATCTGTTTTAACTAATTCGTTAATTAACATTTACCTGATTTGTTATTTTTAAATTTACATTTAATTTAAAATTTTTGTATCTAATATTGGTTAAGAGAGCTGTGTGGTAAAGTCGTAGACTTACTCCGAACATTTCAATTAAATTCTAATATGACTGATGCGCTTTATATTTTGATGTAGGCAATTTAATTAAATTATATTTTTGACTCCAAGTATTCTTAGATTTTAACCAATTTTTTTTAATATATTCATTATTTTAATTTTTGCGATATACCACAACGACTGCAGTATGTCAATCAGTTTTGACAGAATTACAATTTTAAGTTTTGGGTTTAAAACAATTTTATGTTTTCTTGTTTGTTTAAAAAAAATTTTTTTTGAAAAATTTAAATTTTTGGAAATTCGTCTCCCCCTTATTGTAAATTTTACAATTGTAAAAATATACTATCATTGTACTTGCTTACTCAGATATTGAAAAGTAATTGAGAATTTTTATTCGCCAGTAAACTCACGAGATTACTAGCTAGTGGCGAAGAAGTAGCTCAAATAAATAAAATCCATTATTAATTCAAATATGTAATTTAATCTAATTATGTTTCTTATTTGCTTTGTTTAAATGAAAAAAATTTATAAGTTGCTCTACGCAAACATCACTGACGTTTGAGATCCGACCATGATTTTGTTTTCAAGCTGATATCATTTACTATTATTTTTCAATTTAATTTATATTAAAGTGAGGTTCTTATCTTTTAAACTTCTCAAACTTACAGTTTCACTTTTTGTAAAAAAAATTGTTTTATTTAAGTGTCAGTTGCGAGCGGCACTAAAGTAGTACTTCTGTTCCGTCGGCGCTAAACTGTTATTTTTAGTTTCCATTAATTGCCGGCAGTAAAAGTAATGAACTAATGATAATTAAATTTGATTATTATTTCTTTAATTTTCAACAAAAAATAACATGTTGTATTCGGAGCAAATGTACTTTTTGTAGCCCGTTTGTCGATCTTTTAAACTCCAATAGTTTTCATAAATTAATTTAATTTTTTACGGCTGCCGGATTGAATTATTCAAATTGATAATTTTATTTTAATTTTGTTCAGTGGCTGTTCCGCTACTAATTTATTGATTGTTACGGCAACAAGTGAGATTCCAAATTTCCAAATTCCAAATTTTTGTGAACTTTTGGTTGATACCTACTTATTATTTATATAATTAGTGGGTAAAATACAGTAAAACTCGATTACCTAGATTGTTTGGCTTGAAAGCCACCTGGCCCCATAACCTGTTATTTTCTTAGGTTGGCAGTAAAATTTTACCAATCGGTAGGTAAACCGTTCTCTTTATAACCAACTGTTTATAATATTTGAGAGAACTTTATGATATAGTACAATTTTGAAATTTTGAGACTGATTATATCAAAACTTTTCTTTTCATGGCAGTAGCGGATCCAGATATTTACCACGGGGGAGGGGGGAGGCGATAAAATAAAAATTTATTAAATATGAAAAATGAAGAGTCGCAGTAATATCCAGAATAAACTTATTTTTTGATTTTTAATAAATTAAAAATTTTAGGCGAGAAAACTGATGTTCTTGAGCTCCAAGGGAGGGCGATCTGCCCTATCTCCCCTGGATCCGTCACTGTTTCAGGGTTATACAATGTTGACATTTTCATATTAAGAAAACTTTACTATACGCAAAAAATATTGAAGTTTGTTACCATGGTAACTACTAAAAATAGTTCCTCTCAGCTTCTCTTCATCTCAGTTTAAAATGACTTAACATTAGGAGGATCTTAAAAATAGGTATATTTGGGCTCTCGAAATCTCCTCTGTGGTCTGCCTTTGCTTAAAAAAATGTCAAACTTCAAAAAAGTTAAAAATTTCAAATTATGTTTGTTCGTCTTATCATTCGCCATTGGTTAGGACTTTGGACTAATTTTGTTAAATTGTTAATTTCTTTACCTGACAGTAATTGGACAATTCGATATTTGATCTTGTTTGGCATACAAGTGAAGGGAAATTTTAGGAAATCATAGAAAACTTTTCCGAAAAGAAATCTTTAGGTAAATTTTCAGATTTGAAGGTAACAACCAGTGATTTTCTATAGTATAATATAGAAAATCACTGGTAACAACCATAATAGGTACCCAGTGACGTAGCGTCACAGGGTCTAGTAGGGTACTCGCCCACTCGCTTCCTGTAGATCTTTATTTTTATAAAACAAACTACTTTACCAAACTGATGCCTTTTGCTAAGTGGGGCCCAAATGGCTTATTTCCGTTGCACCTTACCTCTGGCGGATTTAAGGAATAATAGAACTGATATGATGATCTTATTGGATCAAGGCCAGTTTTAGGTTAAACAAAACCGGATGTTCCTATTTTTTGTCCATTGGGAAGTATTAATTAAATATTTTCAACAGAGCTATTACGATCTGTTGGAAACTGTCTGTTTAAAAAATGCATAAGTAATATATACCAAGGGTTCTCATAACAAAGACGTAGAATAAAATGTATAACTGTTTATAATTTATATTATTATATTCATAGTGACGTCACAAAGGACAACAAATATACTTCCTGCGAGTCAGACTGTTTTTTAAATATTATTTTTAAATATTTTCAAATATATTTTTTTTATTTTGATAATATTTTAAAACTAACTTTTTTTGCATTTTCGCGCACTCTGGGACACTCGCGATAGTGACCCAGTGACGCTACAAACTTGTTGAACGACAATAATTTGTCAGGTGATTCCAACGAGATTCTGAGAAAATTAATAGCTACAATTTTTTGTAATATTATTTATAAAAGATCGGATTTTGGTGTAATAGATACTTATGTAATATTGTAATTTTTTACTTTACTAAATATTTTGGATTGGTAATGACAGTTGAATTGTATATAATTTTAACCATATCTCGAGTCGAATTAATAGCAAATTTGTAAAAATATACTTAAAATTATGACTTGCAAATCTACCATGAAGCCGATCGATAGTGAAGTACCATAATACTATAAAAAATTTAAATCATAAAATCACTCAAATTGAACTGCATTTTCACCATTTAATGATTTACATAACAAATATTGCAATGATTTGTAGGTTTAGAAAATTACCAATTGTTAAGCAATTTTCAAGTGGTTTATTTGTTTACAGGTCAAACATGTTTGCAATAATTAAAAAAATTAGGCATTCATGGCTGGATGGAAGCGCTCACACGGTAAGTTGATCATCCAAAATCCTACCAAACTCCCCATAATAAATAAAAAAACAGGAAAATGCAAACTACTGGTTTCGATAAATTGGGTAAATAACACTGAGAGCAACAACCACGAAATAACAGAACATGAAGTTCTCACGATGCAAGAAATCCTGAAAAAAATTATGTCATAGTTTGTTTACATTATCTTCAATGTTGTATTTATGTTTAGGCATTTGCTGCGTTTTGTGCCCATTCCGTCTCAATTTCGATTGGGATTTGTCAAGCTTATAGTGCAATTTTGATACCGCAACTAATTTTGGACGACGATTTGGCCATCACATCCGAGGAAAGCTCTTGGTTAGGTAACAAAATTTTTTGTTTCTAAAACCGCATTACTTTGCTATTTACACTTACATAACGAATAGCAATTTTAAATAGTTTAGTACCACAAGCAATTTTAAACAAAGTGTGATTTGGATGATTAAATTGGATGATAATTTTTTTGATTTGATTATGAAAATTGTTCGGAGACGATAAGGGGATTTTGTGAGAACGTGCTGTATAAAAATGCATCTGGATGATTAGCAATAATAACAAATGCATGTTTTTTTTCAAGTTCATCGTTTCAGGTGTAATTATCGTAATATGCAATGTTTATCCTTCGTGAAGGTCGCTATAAAATCAAGTTCAATATAAATATTATACTACGTAAGGAACGTCCCCACCTATTTGCAACCTTGTCTCATATTTTAAAATCTAAAAGTCAATCCAAAAAAGTCCAAATTTGGGGGTTGCAAAAGGCAATTTGGAACCAAATCTTCAATATTTTTTTTAATTGCAAAAATGATAGTCCAACCATAAATCTAACACTGTTTTCCCAACACGAAGTCCTAATTGTAGCCTTTTGTCGGTGAAGCTAGCAGAAAATAAACCAACGACAACTATTCATTATAGAACTAATAAGACACCGGAAATATTTACAATCAACGGTTTGCAATTAAATTTAATTAAATGCAATTAAAATATAAATCCCGCATTCTAATCCGCTTTCAAAGAAATTACAATTACAATTATTTTTCAGCAAGTTTGGGCGCCGTAACCAACCCAGTGGGTTCCATTCTGTCCGGCGTTTTGGCCGAATACTTGGGCTGCAAAATCTCCATGGTGATCAGCTGCATTCCATTTACGATCGGATGGATTTGTATAGCAGTGGCTCAAGACATATGGTGGCTCTACACCGGCAGACTTATCACTGGAATAGCGGCAGGTGAGCAAAATAACAATATCAGAGCAAAGAGATGCAAGTTGCTGGTTTTGGGTTGGTAACTTTAAAAAGTTCAACCTTGATTAATTTGCAAGAGTGGATCATAGCAATATATATATATATTGAAATGAATTTTAACAAATCCTAGATGCCAATTCTTTTTTAAATAATTTATTATGTAATAATATTTATAGCAATACTATTGTTCTATTTTATTATAATATCTTTTTATAATTTACCTTTTATAATTTTTGTGAATTATTGAATCATTAACATAATAGGAGTATTATTTTATGCGCACAATACAACATATTATAATTCATTATAATAATAGAATCATAATTGGTATTATTTGGTATGGTATTGAAGCAGGAATACATTTATTTTACTATTTTAAATATGAATATTTGATAATATGCCAAATAGTCTAATAGATAGCCACCTATTGTAGGATTTCACAACAGATATCTACACCTTTCCACCAGTAATTCAGAAAAGTCAATTGTTTTTGAATTACATTTGACGCTTTCTGACTTTTTTTTACGGTTTCTAAACTATATTTGACAATTGATGAGTTCAGTATATACAATTGACAAATCTGAATTACAATTGACGATTTCATAATATTAGTTCGCAAATCTGCATTACAATTGACGTTTTCCGATCGAAAAATTGTTGAGGCAGTCTACAAAATTATGAATGTTCATGATGAAGCTCTGGAAACCTGTAAAAATAAAATTATTTTTAATAACATTTAGATAAGTCTGAAAATTTACTTCCATGTTCTTAAAGTATTGTTGAGCAACATACTAAAATTCCCAACACCCTAAATGCCGATTTTGTTGATTTCCGTGAGCAATAAGAGGAATTTAGGGATAACTGCTAATTTGAATTTGATTAATTTGAAACTGACTCGTAAGACACAAAATGTATCCAGTGCAGGGGCCAAATGTCTCCAAAAAAATTGCACACATGCCTTTGAATTTCATGGATTCAATAAACTTCAAATAAGTGAACACCAAACTCTCCAGATAATTTTTCATTTGCCAGTGATGGGAGATATTCCGTACCCTTCAGGTCCCCTGAATACAAAATCTTGGTGGGAAAATTAGGAACTGTTATTAAGAACATGGAAAAACTTTTTAAATCAATTGTTTATGTTTTCCTGAAGGGCAAAAGATGAATGACACTTCTGTAAGAATGAAAGTACTTCAGGTACTTATTTATAATAACAGGGGGGTCTGTTACATCTGGGGCCCAAAGCTCGTGTTTCATTGGTTTCAAAATAGATTCGCAAAATTACAGACAAACCACAAAAAGCACATTTTCTCCGACTAGGACGGCACTAAAGTAGTATACCAAAAAAAAATTAGCCAATGAACTTATTTATGAAACTTCTGTAAATGCAATGAATAATTACATTAATGCAACAAATAAATTTATTAATTCAACGAACAAATTCATAAATACAATGAATTATTTATTAATAACATATAATAGTATAATTTACCACTAATACTAACCGCCAATTAATTGTAAAGCTACCACTTGTCAGTCAAGTGATTGCATTGGACGATGATGAGAAATATTCTCTAGAGAGAAACTCCGATTATGCGACTTACTGTTTGGCTGGAGTCGCCACATTTGCAACTTTCAGACATGATTCTAGAATTATAATAAATATAGATTTGAAAACAATTAGTTCTTCTGCACCCAAAGTATCTTCTACTAGATAGTTAATCAATTCTTATTTGGTTAATCAATTAATTTACTTCACAACAAACTCTCTTCTGGATCTAAAGCTCAATATCTATTTGTAAACTATGGGGAAGGTTCGGAAAAGCACCCGAATTAATTTACTATATTCCTTCCCAAGTAACATTTCGTGCTGAATATTAACTGTGTCAGCATAAAATTCAGCTATTGAGCTACGTCAGTTGCTGATTTTTAGTAACGTCAGCAGCTGAATTGCTACTGAATTGCTAATTTGGCGGCTGAAAACCAGCTAAAATTGCGCTGCGCCAGCTGTTCAAAATGCTAAATGAGCTGATATTCAGCATTTTGAATAGCGAACGCAGAGCAATTTCAGCTGGTTTTCAGCCGCCACATTAACAATTCAGGAGCTATTAGTTACTTAATATCTGCTTACAGTTAATATCAGCTAATATTCAGCGCTGAATCAGCTTCTTCTTTATGGAGTAACAAAATTAAAAAATGTAAAAAAATTCTAAATTGATAATTATATAAACTTAAGTAACAAGAAGTTAATCACAGGATCAAAAAATATAGCTAATTTGCTGATACTGAAAAACAGCTAAATTCTAAGCTGAAGCATCGAAGCGTCAGCTTAAAATTCAGCTAATTTGTCTGAATTTTAAGCTGAGGCATCGAAACGTCAGCTTAAAATTTAGCTAATTTGCTGTAGCTGAATTCTAAGCTGAGGCATCTAAGATCGAGCTACTTTGCCAATGCTGAAAAACAGCTGAATTTTAAGCTGACAGACCGCAGCGGCAGCAAATTATTTACTGGCAAAGTTTTTCAGCACAACAATGTTACTTGGGTTAGTAAGTCACCTTGGTCTTGGTTACGGCGGATGAATTTTTAGCAAAGATGCTCTTCAACACAATATGGTCGGAAACAATCTATGGCCTGGTGCTGGATAACCTTCCTTCACCCGAGGAGTTGAAATCAGAAGAATTACAGCAGTACTCAAACTATCCTTTCCAGTGTTTCCCTTGAATCCACATGAAAAATTTATGAAACTATTTACTTACTGTATCTTTCTAGGAATGTCAACTGCCTGCTACACCTACGTTGCCGAAATCTGCACTCCAGAAAACAGAGGTCCCCTCCAAGCTCTGGGTCCAATCATGGCTTCGTTTGGAATCCTCCTGACCTACTCGTTAGGATCCATAACGCAGTGGAACGTGGTGGCCCTAATAAGCATCACATTTAGTATTTTTAGTTTAATTAGTATATTACTTGTACCTGAAAGTCCATCTTACTTATTCAAGAAAGATAAATACGCTTCCAGTTTGGAGAGCTTGAAGTGGTTGAGACGAAACGATCTGGTCGCTCACGAAGAGTACAGTCGTCGGTTTACCACAACGAAACAAGACGAAAACGTCGGTTATAGAAGCATTTACTTCCGTTCTTCCACCTTGAAACCGTTTCTCATCCTCGTGACTTTGTTCTTCCTACAGGAAATGAGCGGGGTTTACACAATCCTGTTTTATGCGGTAAACTTTTTCCAAGACTCAAATTTAGACGTGGATGAGCACTTATCTGCTATTATTTTGGGACTGATCAGATTTGTCGTGTCGATTTTTGCTGCACTTTTGATAAACCATCTCGGTCGGAAGAAACTCTTGATGGTTTCCAGTTTAGGAATGGCGGTAACCATGTTGTTGGCCGTTGGGTATTTCAAGTATTACGAAGTATTTTCGGAGGAAGCCAAAGTTTTCCCAGCAATTCCATTAATTTTTGTCTTGTTTAATGTGGTTTTTAGTATGATTGGAATGCTACCCATACCTTGGATTTTAGTCGGAGAACTGTTACCCCTCAGGGTTCGTCCCATCATGGGAGGGATTGTAATTTGCATAGCCCAATCTTTTATTTTCATTTATGTGAAAATTTACCACAACATGAACAATTTTCTAAATTTTAGTGGGACACTTTTCGTGTTTTTCCTGGCAGCCTCCTTATGTTTCGTCTTTAGTTGGTTCGTTGTACCGGAAACAAAAAATCAAAGTTTAGAGGAAGTGGAACAGTCGTTTAAAGACCAAAATAAGACTAATTACAAAAACGCAGGAAATGAAAGTTTCGAGTACAAAATTCAAACCATTTCTTAAAAACCACAGAGGTGGACATTTTTCCAATTATGTCGAAGCGAAAGTTCCTAAAAAATTTATCAAGAACTTAATGGTAACTTAGTTAACGTAAAGTTAAAATTATCTACCCAAAAGTAGTGTTTGGGAATGCGTCGTCGTTGTGTTGTTTGCTCGAAACTGAAAATGCCGATTAAGCTGCATTTACAGCCTCAAAATGAATGTTAAAATTAACATTTTCAGTAAATTAATGTAGCTATAATACAATTATTATAACAAATTAGTATAGATAGTAATATATTATAATAAATAATAAATAATTTAAAGAAATTATAGATATTTATTAGTAGAATATAATAAATAATTTGCAATGGTTTCTCATCTGGACTGATGATTTCAAGGTCGACTTCGAAAGCTTCTGATGTATTATGTTAATACAAAATATTAACTGAAAAGGTTAATTTTAGTCACTTCACTTTGGGGTTGCGAATGCAGCTTGCAGCATTTGAAGGTGAAAGTTGAAAGAAAACGTTGGAGTCAACAAATTGATTTTCATACATCTTGTACCCTCTGATTTCGAAATTATTAAAAAAATTAATTCGTACGTTAAGTGGAACACAATTTTTATTTTCAGTTCAAGAAATTTCGATTACAGTAAATTTTGAGTGATATTGTCTTAAAATTATTATCACATTAATTTTCAAAACTGTAAAATTAGCAGTTTTTTCTATTGTAAAAGCAAAATTTGTATTTACTAAAACATAAAAATTATTTGATTTATTTACTTAAGGTAGGGCGAAGCAAACGTCTCTGCGATGTTTGCACCGCCCTGTACAGTGATCTTATATTTAATTAATAAATAAATAGAAAAATTTGATTGTTTCGTATTTTGAAATTGTAATAAATAACCTTAAAACATTTTGTTTTTAATTTCCTACCCCTTATTTTCTTCGCACAAATTTGAATTTGAATGTATTTTTTGGTAATGCCAAAGCGCCAATGGGGACCTTGTAAGTTTCCGTTTCGACAGGTAAAATAGTGTAACTTTTGAGTAACGAGGTCAAAAGGCCAAAACTGATTAGTTGAACCATTCTGTATCCCATACAACCACGTTTTCCTCCCCCAAAAGGCAAAAAGTGTTCTGGTTTCAAGACATGCCCATTCAAAATGAACCTTTCGGGTTTGAACAGCTTTGGTTCCTTCCACAACTCCTCGGAGACGCTTAATTCGTAGTTATTCAAAAACATCAGAGTATCCTTTTTAATTAAGTATCCTAAAAAATTCAATATTTTCAATATAAGACATTTTGGAAATTTTCAAAATCTTACCTTTCAGCATGGTGTCTTGGTTGGCCACCCGCGGTACAATCGGTGACGAAATTAATCTTATGGCTTCAAAAATTGTTGCGTCCGTGTAAGGCATCGACGATTTATTCGTTATCGAAATTTCGATTCCTTCCTGAATATTGGCATCAATTTCTTGTTGTATTTTTCTTTGAACTTCTTCATCCTGAACGATGTAGGCTAACAGTTTTGTGAAGAAGTTCCCAACTGCAGAGTGTCCTCCGATTATGTCTTCCAGCGCATACAGCGCAACATCCCAAGTCACCAAAGGTGATTCTTCATTTTTGACAGAGTGAATCAGACTTTCGACATAATCAGTTGGTTCTTCAGTACCGAAATTCTCATAGCGATCTCCAATTACATTTTTTTCGATGAAGTTCCTGATTTTGTGGGCCGACTGCTTCATTCTTCCAATTCGACGGCGATGAAGTGGCAATAAAAAGGGCAAAAAGTCGGCCGCGTAACCCTGATTGACTTCGTAGAATATTTCGTCGAAATTCTCGATCATTTCTGTAAATTCTACATCATCGTGGGAAAAACTCTTGGAACAAAAGTAATTGATGAAGATACTCGCGCAGGCATTCAAAATCAGCGGTTTGATTTCGGAGCAGCCTTCTTCCACAAATGAAACCATTTTTGAAGTTTCCTTTTCTATGATTTCTTCTAAATTGGTGAATTTGTTGGAGTGCATACGCGGAAACGTGAATTTGGTTAGTATATCGCGACGAGCTTTTTGGGTTTCGGACCAGTCACAAAATGCTAATGCTAAAGGAAAGTTTTAGTACAATTTCGTTCAAAAAAAAGTGTTAACTTACAGTTTGATCGGCTTCCACCGAAAAGTTGTTCGTATCTTTCGAAGTTGGGTCTTCCATCGAAATAAGAATTCTTCGAACCAAGAACTTCACGAATATTGTCTTGTCCATTGACCACAACGCTGTTGACGTTCCCCAGCTTGAGTTTAACAATGTCGCCATATTTCTTGCCCAAATCGGTAAACGCTTGATAAGGTACTTCGTAACCTCCAAGTAAATGGAGGTGACCTATGATCGGTAGCGACATCGGAGTGGGTGGTTCGGAACACCAGGAGTTCTTGCTGAATTTTTCTCCAATGTATTGATTCAACAAAAATAATACGACGACGATTGTTAATAAGAGTATAAGGTAAACGGAGAACGTAGATGCGGTTAGTAAAGGCAACATTTTGTAGTTTAAAAATTTGAAAAATTTTAAACTGCGAACGAACGTTGTTGGAAAATGCTTTGACAATAACCACAAAACGTTGTCTTGTGCAAACTGAAATCGTTCTCCTTTTATATTATTTTCAATCAACTGAATATTCAACTGTATCTCATTGATTTTAATGTGGATCTTGAAATATTTAGCATACAAAATGTTACACTAAGTAGTGCCCAATTCTTTAACTTCATTTTAATTTAAAAAATTGCAATTTCAATATTTTATTTGCAATTTTTTTTAAATTTTAATTGTTTAAGATGCAACTACGTCATTCTTGCAAGTTATCCTCGTAAATTTAACTAATTTTTTCATTTACTACGCGAATGGTTTGATGCGGATTGAACGGCCTTTTTGGTTTTTTAATTAAGCTGTCCAACTTTTTTCAGTGGCCAATAACTGTCAAAATAGAGACTACAGAAGAAGAAAACTGGTAAGTTGCTTATCATTAATGCAGTTCACTGGTTTTGACCTAAAATGGTTGATAATATAAAGAGTAAGCGTGATTTTCAAAATAATTATTCAGTAACCAATCAGAATTCACCAATCACTCTGGTGAATTTTGTATAACTAATACTTTTCGTGAAGCTGGTTCTGCAGAAAATGGATTCTCCACGCTTTTTGCATTTTTTGTAATATCAGGTCTAAAAATCCCCCCCCCCCCGAAGCCTTGGTATTGAAATTTTCCTAATTTATTAACCAATTTAAACATCCACAAATAAACCAACCAAAACATTTTTGTTAAATCGGTATTGTGAGACTTTCACTCACTAAAATCTCTTCTCAGCTCCATGTAGCTTAGACTTTTATCTTTTTCCTAGATGTTTGTTCCAATTAGGGAATAGCGCAGCGTCTAAGGATTTTTTCCGAATAGGGATTTTAAAAGTGGAAAAGGGATAAGGGATTTTTTTAAATTTTCGTGTAAATCTAGGGAAATATAACTAACCAGCACAGCAACACTCCTTTATCTTGTGACATTGACAATACCAAATGCAACAGTTTCTGTCAAGCTAAGTCACATTTTTATTTTATTTTCTGTTGCCGAAATGATGTTAATTTGTAATTTTGAAGCGGCTTTAAATGAATTTAAAGTTTTGTCGGTGTAAGAATTTTTTGTTTTCGTTGCTGCTACAATTTTACATTATTTGTCATTTTCAGCATTTTTGTAATAGTCGTTTTTTGATAAACCCATTTTGCAGCGACAGATGGTGTGATTTTGGTTGAACGCATTTGGTTTATGCGTGTGGCCAGGGCCGTAACTAGGTAAGGCTGCGCCCTTGGCAAATCTGTAAAGTTGCGCCCCCCTCCCCAACCCCCGTCATAATGGGTTGGCAGGAATGGTCCGGGTGTCGTCTCGGAAAAATTAATATTTAATTTTTTTCAGTTACATGGAATTTATCTTCTTAACAAAATTTCCTATTAAAAAATTGGTCAGTTTTACGCCTCCTGGGCAGCTGCGCCCTAGGCGGGGGCCCCACTCGCCACCCCCTAGTTACGGCTCTGCGTGTGGCTTCTGTATTTGGTTTTCCCTCGTTGCACCTGTGGGTGGCATTCCGTGCAAGCGAGTTGACGGGCGCTTGAAGACGTCTGTGCAGAATTTTTTAATTTTTGTAAACTTTCCAGTGTAAAATATAAGAAATATCTAGGGAATTCTAGGGATAAATTGCCCGACATCTAGGTGTTTTCAACTAAACCAATATGGCAACGATGGAATAGCGTTAAATGGTTATACCTTGCCCAGAAGGGTAGGTATAAGATCCTAATCTTTCTTATGCCGGGTAAGCTGGCATTCCCATGCCTCGGTGTCTTGCAAACCATACAGTACGTATTCCTGGTTCAAGAGTCGGTAAAGTCTGAAGCACTTGAGTAAGCCTACTTTCAGCCTAGTCTTTTCTTGAAGATCTTTCGCCTTATTATCGTCACGTCTAATAACTGTCGTCTGGGTGTCTCCAAACGCTGGTCTAAGTAGGATGGCCGTCGGCCACAATGTATTTGTAGAGGAATTTTTTGAGTTTTTCTCTGTTTGTCAGGGCATCGATGTTAGCTATTCTCAGCTCCTTCACCTTACAGCTTCCGCACAGCCTCCGCACAGCCTTGTCCTTTTATTTATTTAAGCTGAGAAATCTCTAACTTGACCACTGTCTGTCTTGTCAGAATTTTCTCAGACTCTGCGACTGAAGATTCTGGGTCAGATTTATAGGCTCATTTTGTAAGCGTCGTTTTCTTGTTGTCTTGTCTGCATGCCAACAAACGCTACAGCAGCTCCTCCAACTGCGTCTGTGTGTTGATCAACGCACAACTTCCGTCTCTTCCACTACTTCCACTTCTATCGTTCTGTAGCTGTATTAGGGGGCCAGGGTATTTAAACTGGAAACCAAATCGAATTAAATCTAACCAAACCTAACCTAAACATTTTCGGCGTCAAAACGTGCCTACGTTGAATTGTGGTTCCACATAAATTAACATCTGTCAATGGCGTACACAACCCCAATGTGATATTATCTGAGTCTTTGTGACTGAAAAAATAATAATTTAAATTTCTCTTGCAGAATAAAACTAAAAAGAAAAGTTAGAGATAACATGTAGTTTAAATTGTTACATACCGGGGGGTCTGGGGGGTATGGAATACCCCCCAGTGTATTGATGTAGTGAATTTTAACAAAATTTTTAAGAAAGATTTAAGATCAAATGCAAAAATAAGGTAGAGATTCTTTCGTTTTATTATTAAAATATTGTTTAACCCAAATATTACAAGCAAATTGCGCAACTGTTCAATGTTCATCGAATATTATTATTTTTTAGTGATCTGGATGTCGGCTAGTGAGATGGGAGCATTTTTATCTTCTTAAAAATTATTTATCTTCTTTATCTTCAGAAAAAATGCTTCTATGTTGCCAAATCCTTACAGTTTATCTACTGATGGTAAACAAATTAATGCTGAATTTTAGAAGAAATTAATGGCTGGATGGATAAAAATTACAAATACAACAGTTTAATTTTTATCTTCTTTCTTTTTAAACACTTCTCTACATCATGCGTATTTTTTAAATCGGAGTGTTAACCTATAAAACACTGCTTTGGGAGGGGGCGGGAAGCTTCTCATTCATAATGTACATTTTTATGGTAAACTAGTCGTTTTTTATCGGATCTATAACATTCTTTTCATTATCATTCAGATATGTCATTTTCATTCAAGATTTGCGTTCAGTTGGCGATACAAAAAATAAAACTTCGTCTTGACCTAATTTACTTCTATTTTTTACCACTGATTTTATTTAAATGGAATAAAAATAAATAAAAGTAAAAACATGGATGCTCAGGCTGCAAATTTAAAAATCATAAAAATTTTTTATTAATAAAAATATTTTAATATACAAATTCTTAACTTGTGAAATATAATAAAATAAAACTTCAATATAATTAATTAATCAATTTTAGTTTTTGAGTGTAAGAAATCGAAATTATAGAAAATGATTTGGTCTATAATTATGTATTCTTGTAGTTTTTATGAAAACTTTACAGTGATTGAGTTATTTACGAAAAGCTAGACGACAATCAAATATTTTAGATGACTACCGCTTGTAGCCTTGATAACTCACAAACAAAAGTTGCTAGCACAAAAATGTATCTAAACTTTTTTGTAGGAAATTTTATTTTCTTTAATTTTTATTTTTATTATTTTTTTAATTTGGTGCACTGTTACCGAGATAATTGCAAAAGAAGAATACCAGGTGTTTTTTGAATACACAGATGATGTTCAGTGATCTAAGGTCCAATATCCACCCGTTAATTATATTTCCTAGTAAGTCATCTTGGCTTTGAGCATATTACAATTGAAGTGGGAAATTAAACTAACTTATTATTTTCTTTTTATTTTTCTGAAGCTCCGCACTTGATAAGTAGTTAAATAGGTTACAAATGCAATATCAAACAATAGGTAAGAAGGAGACTTCGTCTTGGTATATTTCCTGTTTACTGCCTTATTATAGTATTCAAAGCAATGCAAGAATATATGAAAATTAAAAACTAAAGAAATAAAAAAATTAATTCACAGACTGAATACGCTTTGCATGAATACAAAACCGATTGTAGATATGTTCGTAAGTTACTTTTCATTTATAATTTCATTATTACCTAAACCAAAGCAATTCCCTGCTGGTAACATGAATTTGGAAATAAAAATAAAAATTTTTAAATAAATGTTTGAATAATTACCCTAGGAGTAAATGTTTAATGCAACGGCCAACAAAATGTAGTAGCTAAGTCATTTGCATATAGGTTCTTTCACTACGTAAGACCTGCTTTTCGTTCTTCCACCCACCGCTCTTCAAAAAAACATTTACAGGATGTGTCTAATTTATCTTTCTTTCTTTTTCGGAATAAATAAATGAGAAGCTTTATTAATCTAGAATATTACACGAAACGCCCTTGAAATTTGAATATCTGATGTGTACCTACGCAATACCAATACTTTTTTCTTGACCACAGACAATATCTAATACATTAAATATTTCAATTGCAATAATAAATCCACTTCCGCGGATTTGCTTTAAATTAATTGAATCAGACTCTTGCCTTGTTTACAATCTGCGTCATCTTATGTAATTTATAACGCCAGACAACATAAAAAAACCCGCAGGCGAATTACTGCTTCTTTCATCCAAACAGCTCTTGAGAAAATTTTGCCAAAGCTAACCAAGACCACGAGGAACAACTCTGCACATTATAAAGTTGCTCAATCACTAAGTGCTCAATTTCGTGTAATTGGATAAAAGCGACCCATCAATTTGGTCTTCGTTGATGACCAATTCCTTCAGGTACGTCAACTGCCTAAAGGCATACCGACTGATACGACGAATCCTATTATTTCGCAAATTTAAATAACGTAAATTTCGCATGTTACTCAGAGAGCCCATGTTCAGCTCCTTGATTCCATTATTGTTTAAGTACAAAACCTCGAGGTTTTCCAGACCCCAAAACGTCTGATCTTCAATCTCTTCGATCAAATTATCGTTGAGCTTCAATTCCCATAAAATTTTCAACGGCGTGAAAACGTAACTCGAAATTTTTTGCAAACTGTTGTTGTCCAAGTACAAGTACCACAAGGAATCCAGCGATGCAAAGATTCCCGTGGGCAGCACCTGCAGGTTGTTGCTGGATAGATCTAAAAATTTCAACCGAACGTTTTGACTGAAAATTATGCTGGTTAATTGGGATATTCTGTTCTTTCCCAGATCCAGATGCTCCAGATTGATCAAGTAGATGAAGGTGCTAGTGTGGACGGTTTGAAGAACATTTGAGCTTAAATTTAAGTGGGTTAACGAAGTCAGCGTGAAAAATGTTTCTAGTTCTATCTGGTCGATAAAGTTATGGTTCAGATTGAGTTCCTTTATGGAAGCCAATCCGAAAAACATTCTGGGTTCGAGAGACTTTAAGTTATTGTAACTCAAATCGAGCATTTTTAAGTTGAACAGAGCAAACGAAGAAAAATGAATCTCTGTTATGTTGTTGTGAGACAGAAGTAGAGTTTCCAAGTAGATCATATCTTCAAAGGTGTAATTGAAAATAGTATGCAGATTGTTGTATTCTAAATCCAGGTATAAAAGTGAGATTAGTCCGGTGAAACCGCCCCTTTCGACGTTTTTGATTTTATTTGCAAATAACGATAACCTGGTCAGGCTTTCCAAATTTTCAAAACTGTTACTCGAGATCTGTTTGATCAAATTTTGCGATAACAGCAAGCTGTTCAATCCCACCAAGCCGGAAAAGGAATTTTCTTCGAAATTCTCGATTTCATTTCCAATCAAATTGAGATAATTCAGTTTTGGAAAGATAGGTTCAAATGTTATGGTTTTTATTTTGTTTGTGTTTAAGTGTAACTCAAGCAGATTGCTTGGTAAATTTGAAATGACATTGGCGAAATCTTCAATTTCGCTAAAACTCCAATCGAAGATTTCCAAATTTTCAAGCTCAAGATCTTCAAATTTCGCCTTACAATTGATGAATTCGATTTCTTTAAGATGACTTAGGTTTCTAAATAAATGCTTTGCGATTGTGGTCAAATTTGGGGCAATCAAAGTCAAACTCTCAAGGGAATCCAATTCCTGAAAGATTCCAGCTTGGAGGTGACTGGAAGTGGTAAACAGCTTCAAACTCTGTATATGCTTGAAATTTTTGAAAATTTGTGGTGAGAGCTCAAAACGATCGCTTGGTTTTAGATTTAGAGTGAGAATTTTGGTGACATTTTTGAATTCTGTGTTTTTTAATTGCACTAGGCCGATTGGAGAATAAACTTCGTAGTAAGTGTGACCCATGAACGACGTTACACAGTAATCAGATGACAAGTTGGTGAAGGAGGTGGTTAGCAAAAGAACATAATTGACGAAAGCTGCGTTAACCATAACAGTTAATCTACATTAACAAAAAAATTCAAAATCAAAAATTACTTACTTTTACAAATTAAAAATTTTTGAACTTACAAACTTCGCGCATATCACATCTAATGAAGTTACTAAATGGATAGGTTCAGACGTAAGTAATTAATTTTATCAAGAGCAGATTAAGTAATCTAGGCAATAAATAAATAATTAAATAACCTCAGAAGCTATTTTTGATATGGTTGACGTTTGCTCATCAATATTTACGGTAATACGTACGTTTTTGCTTTTTAATACTAAACGAATCGCTCGGCAAATTTAAGTCAAGGTCGGGAAATCTTTTTTTGGTAAATAACTCGTAAACCACTACTTTGTAAGTAAAAGTGTTTATAACCGAAATTATTCAGAATTTAATTTGCTATAATTTTGTATTAGTATATTTTTTATTGAAATTTAATGGTTTGTGAGTTATTTATAGAAAACGGTGCGGTAATAAAAAAATTTAAATATGACTCCCACTTATCGCCTTGATAACTCACCAACCAGAGCAGATGGAGCAAAAATGCATAGAAACATTATTGTTGGAAATTTTATTTACTTTATTTTTGAATTTGTATACATTTTAATTTAGGCTCACCGTTTCTGAGATATTTACGAAACAGTAATGCAAAATGTTGTTTTTGCTTAATAGGGGATGGTGGTGCAGGTTTTTGTAAAGTCTAACTGGACTAATAAAATTTAACGAATAATCAATAAATTGGTAATCGATCGGAAAAAATGTTGAATAATATATAACGTTTTTAACGCTCTGAAGGACTTTTTACGTAATATAGCCGGCTTCGAATTTATCATTTGAAATCGTTTATTATTCAATTTAATTTTAACATAAAAACTAAACAGGGGTCAATTAAAAGGCAGACGATCGTGTAGTCCATTTTTCAAATTCATGGCCAACTCAACGATGCTTACATTATCTACTTTTTGGCAGTGGGCCAATGTCAAGATATTCAATTCAATTTTAACAATGAAATCGAAACTATTAATATTATAGCCATTTTTGTGTAACTGCTACATATTTATGAAAAACGGAATGCATCTTTTTCGAGTAAATTAAAATTATTTTTTATTAAAATTTTGGAAATCAAAAAAAGGATCTAATTAAAGATGCGCAATATTTTTCTAAACGAGCATCCTGGGCATGCGCCATAAAAAAGAATTTTAATTTGTCTAAGATGTCCAACGCATTTTAATTATGTACATACACGCCTACTTCCGTTTGACGGACTTCCGCTATTGAGATTTTTGGGATAATATTTTTCCGACCAATAAAATAATTTTTTTTTAATTTGAATTTTTACGTGCGTCAACAAGCAGGTTATTAGCACCGTAATTCGAACCCGGAATTTCCGATCTATAATTCATCAGTAATCACTGCATAGATTTTCACAAAGTAAGGTTAGAAATTTTTCAAATTTTTATCACTGAAAAGTGTAGTGGGATTAATTGTATAGCATGGAAGATTTACAGATTTGACTCATTTCAGAATATTGAAACCGAAAATTTTAATATTCATTAACCGGAAACCATTTTATAATAAGACATATTTCGTCGGGTCTGTTAAAAATAAATTCACCAAATAACCAAATCTGAAATAATTTACATATTCAGATATCACTCTTCAAGGTGAAGGAGTTTGCAAGGTTAAATCAACAATCTTTTAATTACTAAACTACCCCCGCGAGTTCCCAAGGAATGCACCGAAGATATTTTGAATTTTTCAGTTTGAATATAAAAATGTTTTTTTTTAATATTGAAAATTTGTTCGTTGGTGCTTTTTTGTGTTAGAAGCAATAAAATTGTGGATTTACATTATCTCTTTACCGGTACCTAATAATCCGAATTATAAGATTTAGACTTGTGACCATCTGACCCAATGCAAATGTCGCTTATTTATGGAATCTTGAATGTGAATGTTGACTAATTTATTCCGGATATACCTATACAAACATTGAAAAACAAGATTTAATAATGGGAACGAATGAATGAACCGGCCAAATCTGACTAAAATTCGCATCAAAGTCGAATTAATACAATTCGTTTTTTCAAGCTTGGAAATTTTACAAAAAAAAATTTATACAGGAACATATAACCGTTGATCAGGTACCAGTTTGATAACAACGAAATACAGAAAAGGTCAGACTTGTACAAATTTTGATTTACTGATGTTTCAGCCATCAGGATGTATTTATTCTGATTGATGTAATAAGATTTCCCAAATTTTAGCATTGCATAATACTTATGTTGAACTATGAATTGTGTTTGTTTTGCAAATTTTATCTGCACTTTAGTAGTGCATTCAAAATTAGGTCACATAAATTAAACTAAAATTTATTAAAATCCATTAAATTAAATAAACATTGCTATCTTCCCCACAGTTTTATTAAACGGGATAATTACTAACAAGTGAAATATTTTAACAGCAAAAAAATTTTTAATTACAAAAGGTTGTATTTGCATATTTCCAAATAGGGCGCGCGCCCGAGTGCGCTTAAGGTGAAACCGCCACTGATCCAGGAAGAATGGGAATTCTCTAGACAAAATTTAAAAATGTATTTTTTGGCAGAAATTACTTTTGTTTTATGTAGGAGACGAAATTAAATTCAGGCAAATAAAATACTTTACAAAAAATCAAATTTATTTAACTTTATGTGGTAATCCTGAGTGTGGGAGACAAATTTAAATATATAAACACCACGCATCGTTCAACAAAAGTGAAATTTTGACAGTGAAAGATATTGGATTTTGTGTTGCATGTATAATCATTGATTTTCATACATCAGTGAAAAGGAAACCTACATTGAAACAAATTTAAACCACCAGCGCGCATTAAAAAGTATTAATTATCATAAATTTTAATAAAAACTCCTTTAGTATCCAAAATTGTGTTTATTTGTTTCATGCAAGTCTCAACGGAAAATTAGTTTCAAAATATTAAAAGTTCACAACTCTGTCTCTCCGTCTTAAGCGAAAAAATGAAAAAATTCACAATTTTTATGATTTTTTTTTATTGCAATTGTTTTATTTCCTGAATCTTCCTGGTGCGTTGTTTCAAAATTTATAAAGTAATTGACGCCAATTGTTCCATCCCAACTGATTATGCCAATATTGTAATACGAAGGTATTTGTTGACCTTATTTTGCAATTCATGTTGATCATATTTGTTTTGTTAGGGGTCAAATAAATGCAAATTTAAGTACATAGCGATGTTTCAAGATTTTATCTCATTATCCAGCAAATGCAAATCAAAATAGCCATGCCGAGATAACAACGAACCCTTAATCAGTTTTCATTTTCCTAAACTTGCTCAGAGATAATTTCCATGTTCTCAGCTATTTCAATCGACGCTTTTGGTGTCTGATCATTTAATTACAATTCAGTAGTTTAAAAATATGTTTTTAAATTTAGCAGCTGATACAAAATAAAAGAACATCAATATTTTTTTCTTGATTATTTATTTTTTGATTTTTATTTTTAATTTTATTTTATTTCTTGATTTTTGTAACTATAACAAATAAAAATTAGCCAAAGCAGTCCGCAACAAATATTTTTGCTATTAGCAGAACAAATTTTCATCGGAAGAACTTCTACAGTTTGTTACCGCTTCAAACCTAAACAAAGAGAATTGTTTTATTTGTAATTAGGAACAATACTGCTGCCTATTTTTTTATTGAACATATTTTAAATTTAGCTAATTAAGATAAAAGCATCACTGACTTATCTTTGCATTTTTGTCATAGTTAATCGATTTATAATAACCATTCAAAATCGTTGATGGTTAACGAAATTTAAATTTTAAATTTCTATTTTAAATATTCGCGACTGGCCATCTGTCCGCTTCGCGTATAACTATCGGCGGCGTCGGTATAGTAGTGCGCGCTTCCGTCATTCTAACCTATGTTCGCGATCACGGTCATTTTTCTAAGCACGTTATTTGTTCTATAAATTTCCTTCCCACATTACTAAAATGGCGCAAAGTAAATTAAACGATTTAGCTGGTAAATTTGGTAAGGGAGGACCACCTGGATTGGGACTGGGATTGAAGATCCTCGGCTTGGGAGTTGCGGCCGCCTACGGAGTTTCACAATCTATGTACACAGGTACGCATTTACCTATTTTTTAACCTTAACCAGCTCCTTCGAGATTGTAATCACAATATTTTTTATTCCCAGTTGAAGGTGGTCATCGCGCCATAATTTTCAGTCGCCTCGGTGGAATCCAGAAAGAAATCTATGCAGAAGGTTTACACTTCCGAGTACCATGGTTCCACTACCCCATCATTTATGATATCCGGTAGAACATACAGTTTTTAAAGATTTAAACACTACATCTAATATTTATTTGCTTAAATAGCTCCCGACCCAGGAAGATTGCTTCACCCACTGGATCTAAAGACTTACAAATGGTTAACATCTCTCTTCGAGTATTATCAAGACCTGACGCAAGCCAATTGCCTTTCGTTTACAGACAGCTTGGGTTAGATTACGATGAGAAAGTTTTACCTTCAATTTGCAACGAAGTTTTGAAATCGGTTGTTGCTAAATTCAACGCAGCACAACTTATCACTCAGCGGTCACAGGTTTCTCTATTGATCCGAAGAGAATTAGTCGAAAGAGCAAAAGACTTCAACATAATTTTGGATGATGTTTCCATCACCGAGTTATCCTTCGGTAAGGAATACACCGCCGCCGTTGAAGCCAAACAGGTTGCTCAACAAGAGGCCCAAAGAGCTGCTTTTGTGGTAGAACGAGCCAAACAAGAGCGTCAACAGAAAATTGTACAAGCTGAGGGTGAAGCCGAAGCCGCCAAAATGATATCCTTTATAATTATGTCACATTTCACAAATTTAATTATTTTACCATACTTTCCTTAATTAAACTTACTTAGGTGAAGCTGTGGGAAGAAATCCAGGTTATTTGAAGTTGAGGAAAATTAGGGCTGCTCAGAATATTTCAAGAACTGTAAGATACTTACGATGAAAGTTCTGTATACTAATACCGATTTTTCAGATTGCTAACTCCCAAAACAAAGTGTACCTTAGCGGAAACAGCCTCATGCTTAATATCCAAGACCCTGAATTTGATGACCAATCAGATAAACTGAAAAGTAAGAAGTGAATGCATTTATCCGTAGTCTAAGTTGTAAATCAGTGAAAATAATTTGCCTGTTTTATATTTTAAAAGTATTGAATCCTCAAAGTTTGTTACTTTTTATTGAAGATTCATTGTGAGCCAATAAAGATTGTTACTTTCTTTATGTACAGCCCTGTTTTTATTGAGTAAGTTCTTCACCAAGCTGCAAATCCACCGATAATTTTCTACCGACACTCTTAAGGGCAGGGTTAGCATTTTTGAATTGATCTTTATCTATCATTTTTGAAAATTAGAAATAGAAGGTTCTCGGCTACTATGTTATCTTCACAATTTGAAGTCAATCTATTGAGTGATCGTTTCCTCGTCTGGGGGTTTTGAAAACCGATGAAAAATTACATACTCCCACATAATTTGGGAGATTGTTTGGGGTGATTTGCAGCTTATGCCTGCTCAACATTTTTCGATCACCATAACTTCCAATTATGCACTAATTGGTGGTTACTGTTGCAGATGGAGTGGGATTTTATCATCAAGAAAGTAAGGGCAGTATGACACTGAAACCTTCAAATCCTGTCACCAGAACTACACCGTTAATGTTACTAACTTATGATCAATTAGTAGGAAGAGAACTAGTGTAACGCAATAATTATAAAGAGAAGATCATTTAAATTCCAAGTGCAAACCTCTTTTACTATTTTATACAAATATAGTCTTTATACATTTAAATTTTAACGAAATATGATTTTAGCTATTTAATATACAGGGTGTCCCCGGATACACTTGACATAATTTAGGTGGTGATAGAGGACACTTTCCTAAAAAAATATTTAACAAAATTTTTTTTCATGATTCTTAAAAAAGCACTATACTCTGTTTACTGAAAAATCAATATTTTCGGGGCTACGGGCATGTGAAGGTGGAAATTTAAAAAAAATGCTTTAAAGTGGCCTAACCCTCGATGGTTTGAATTTAGGAAGAAATTTTTGTTAAATATTTTTCTTAGAAAAGTGTCCTCTATCACCACCTAAGTTATGTAAAGTGTATCCGGGGACACCCTGTAGGTATATGATTGGGGATATTACTTAACTCTTAACCAATATTTTTGAAATTATTCTCCGATAACTTTCAAATTCCCCCGATTCTGCTAATTCACTCCATTTATATTTTATCTGAAAAATATTTAAGAATTACAATTTGGGATTCTGTGATTACCCCAGTTAAGGTTAAAAATGAAAAGTTGTAAATTCAATGTAAATAATTTATTTACTCTAAAATCCATACATTTTATGTTATAATTTTACTTCTGCATTCGAATGCCTTAAATAATTTTTATACCTTAGCGTACACATCTTACCACCGTAATTGCTCCAATTTTCTTGATCCGTATTCAGGAGTCTAGGGATTCAAAACTTTTTGAAACAAAAATTGTAAAAATTTAATTTTCAAAAAGTCGATAAATCCTCATCGGCATCCAGAAAGTGATATTATATAATTTTATATGTAATAAAAATACTACAATCCTCTCTATTTCTAACACTTTGGTACTTTTGTGAATTCAAACAACACGTGAAAAATCAATCGACACGACACTCATTAGCATTGCTCCGCAAAACGCTTTCTTTACAAATTTAACATTGCAGCTTTAAATTCGTTCGCTAACAATAATAATCATTGACAGCAAATTTTATTATTATTACAAAATTTTAAGACTAAAGCCAATCGCACACTGAAAATAATTCGACACCCAGTGGCGCACCAAAATCAGTTTTTGTAGCGATCCACCCTAGTTTTTAATTTGACTCTTTTTATCACAGAATAAATTGTATTAGGCAAAAATTAACGATAAATAAATTTATTGTAAAGCATCTCGAAGCAAAACGAATGTAAATTTTTTTTAACAACAACGGCAATGTAAAAGACACTTAAAGGCAGTTTTAAAAAATTTGATGTGCAGAAAACTTGACGCATGGCAGTGTTGGTCTTTCAACAAAGAAACTTTAAAAAAGCGAGTAAACTGCACCTCAAATGCTAAACACCCGCGTAGTCACCTTGCTGTACTATCGTCAACTTCTGGTTGAACGCAAAACGTGTTCGATGTTAATACACTCTAAAACTGCCGCTCCGACCGAACTGCGTCTGGTTACCATGGAAGATAAGAGAGTCCACTTGTTTAACTTCGGATCGTAGATCTCAACTGAATTCAAGCTTGATGAACCGTCGTTTCCTCCGATAGCGTAGATGTATCCGTCGATTGCGACAACCTCGTGGGTCGACCTAAAAATCGAAAAGATAAAAATGCCAAAATTGATTTTATTCTAACCTTCGATTGTGCATCGAAGTGATTGGTTCCCAAGCGTTTTTCCGTACGTTGAATCGCTCTCCAGTGGACATGCACATCGTTCCGTCGTTACCTCCAACGCAATACAAATACCCCTCGACTGCGGCGACACCACAACTGCTTCTTCTTGACGACATCGAAGGAACGGCCTGCCAGCTTCCTTGTCTGGGATCGTATCTACAAGAAAGAAGTTAGATTTCTTTTATAAGGTTGAATCGAATGGGTATACCGTTCTACGGAAGCTTGATAATTGGTTGAATCGAAACCGCCCAAAGCGTAAATGCAATTTTCTGAAAGAAAAACTTTTGAGTTTGGTCCTTTCTACGTTTATCAATTTTGTTACCGACAACTGCGATCCTGCAGTACCGTCTCCTCGTGTTCATGGCCGGACAACTGCACCAGACACCGGTGAGAGGATCAAATCGCTCCATACTGCTCAAGCATGACGCTCCGTCGTAACCGCCACACACGTAAATTAGTCCATCAAAGGCACATATTCCTGAATGGAAGACCATATTTTTATTCAGAAAAAAAAAACTGAAACTTACCTAAACATGATCGTTTAGTTCCCATGGGAGTTATAGGGCTCCACGTGTTAATCAAAGGATTGTAACACTCAGCGCTCGACAAGTCAGAAGCGCCGTCATATCTGCAAGCAAAGCATTTGAATTTTTGAAAAAATATGTACAACGAAATATACTAACCCTCCCACGACGTATAGCAACCTGCGTAATCCAGTTACGCCGCATCTGGATCTTCTCCATTGCATGGGCGCTATTGCCGACCAAGTGTCACTTCTTGGATTGTAAACCTCGCATTCGGAATGAATGGCGAATAACGATCCTCCACCTAAAAGTTGTTAAAATTTAGAAAATTATTTTTTTGAAAAACAAAACTTGTTTTGCAATTATTATTGTGTTTAATTTTTTTAATGTGCAGGCTTCTAAATCATTCGCTGTTTTGATACCGTGTCCATAAAATCTGATGGCCGAAAAAGCTCATAATTATTTGAAATTTTAAAAATCCCAAAAATCATCCCTAAATAATATCATTTTTTTTATATAAGATTTTTTGTTATTGTTAAATTTAATAAATATACAACGAATGTCTCATTAAATAGCTTCAAAATGATTACTAATGAAATCTGTAGGATAAATAAAAGCGGATTCGATATACGAGTATTTACGTAGAGCTTATTTTTGATTTTCGGATTATTTTTTCCAAATGAGCAACTTGCAAACGGAAAAAACAAGTATCTTATGTAATTAGGTTCGATACTATTATGGAATGACAAAATAACAAACATATTATTTTTGATTTTATTACAATCTAAAAGTATTTTAAAATTTCCGGAGGGGAGGTTTGGAGACATCAAGAACCGGGAGGTCTGGGGTATGGAATACCCTCGAACCTATCGGAAACAGTGATGTTATGAAATTACAGTTTGGATTTAAATAAACAAATTCTTAATGAATTATAATAATTACTAGCTGCAAAGCCCGTCTGCGGACGGGCTTCTAGACAGTAGATCATTTGTGAACATTTAATTTCATTTTCCGCTACTGTATATATTTTCAAAGTAACGCAAAAAGTTGCTGCTAAACTCTGAGCAGTAAAGGACTTAAATAAATGTTTTTCCAAACTTTAATATTCTCTAGCCAAAGGTATAATTTCCCTCACTTTTGCTTAAAAATTCAAATTTCCCGGTTTTTCCTAGCTAAATTTTTAAAATTTCCTTATCTTCTCCAAATTCTGCGATATGTACTGGAGGGTGTTCCACACCCCCCAGACCCCCCGGTTTACAATTTTAACTTTATATTTTTATAATTAATTTTCAAAGTAACACAGAAAGTTGAAAATCAACTCCGTGAGCAGTAAAGTTTTAATTTTTTCTACCCGAAGGTTAAATTTCCCTCATTTTTGCTTAAAAATTCAAATTTCCCGATTTGGATTACGAACAAATATTTTTAGTCCTAATCTTAGTTTAATATATTTTTCGGTTGATAAAAAAAGTGAACCAATCAGAGCCCTTCTGTTCGCTAGAAAATGACACGCTGTAGCAGCAGGAGTAGCGTGCTGCCATTTTATAAATTAGGATTACAAATAAGGTGAAAGTTTGAAAAGAAAAAAGAAAATTAGCGGGAGTACACAATTAAAAACGGTAACAGACCAGGGGGTCTGGAAGCAGTGTTGTTATAAAATTATAGTTTGGATTTAAATTAAAAGAATTCTTAATGAATTATAAGAAAAATTATTACAAATTAAGTAGAAGTTTGGAAAGAAGAAGGAACGTTAGCGGGAGCACACAATTTAAAATTGTAACAGACCGGGAGGTCTGGGGGCTATGGAATACCTCCCAGTCTATTGGAAGCAGTGTTGTTGTAAAATTTTTCTTCTTTAAGTGCTATTCTAGGGAATTTTATTAATGGGGTAGTTTCCCGTTGCGTTCCCCATAGCCTACAGATATATTTTGGGCTTTAGATCACAGCAGTATATTCGACGCGGCCAGGATTTGAACCGCGGTTGCCGGCTTTATGTTCTCTTTTTTCGGGCCCCTCTGGCTATTGGATCTTAGGCATGTGCCTAATGCACCTAATGGAAAAATAGGCTCTGAAAGTAAGGTAGAGGTTCTTTTGTTTTACAGTTCTAGTCAGCGGCGGCTCGTCAGAGGAGGCAAAGGAGGCTTAGCGTCTGCTGAAATTCTGAACAATTAATTAAACTAATAACATTTTTATAAAAATAACATAAACTTTAGATTGTGAGAAATATCAAAGATAGATATCTACTCTTTCCTCAACACTTATCCAAAAAGTGACATACACTTGGCTACCGGAAAAGCAGCATTCTTAGCCTATCATCTACATGCAAGTGATGTAGTCATCACGTGGACCACAAGGTTTCACTATACTACCGATGATCTTGAAAAAACACTAGGGAAATCTAGTGATAAATGAATAAAACTCTAAGGAAATCCGAGTGAATGTAGAAAATTTAAGGAAATTTTTGGAAATCTAAGATAATCTTAGGAGGTTTTGGAAATCTTAGGAATGCTGTAATAAACGAGATTTTTTTTTGCTTTTTTAACTATCTCGAAAGAAAATCACCATCCATAACACAGATGCGAAAATTTAATTTCACCACATGCTGATAATTACCTGTAACGTTAGCATTAGAAAAATTACAACTACTCCTTTGGATAATCACAAACCAGCTTACTCGTGATAAAATAATCGCATATTTAAAAAAGTGCGTAATTATTACATCTACCACATATGGAAAGCCGTCAGTGGGATGGGATTACACTTCTGCACTATACTTTATGATTAGCCTCTTCAAATTAAAAAGTCACGAGCCGCCACTGGTTTATCCCATTCTAGGTTGTTAGATTTATCTTTTTAAACTGTAAGTTATGGTCGTTACTGGGGGGTATTCCCCCAGACCCTCGGTTAATAACAATATTTTTAATGTCATGTTTTCTTTCATTTTTTTACTTGAAAATCGCTTGAAAATTATTTAAAGAAAATGTTGCCCTGGCCGGACGGCACCAAAAGTTATGCAGGGTTTCCTGTATAAATAATTTTCCTATTTGAAAAACTTGATATTCCTATGCACGAAAAAGGCCGGGAAATTTTAAGTTTTAAAGTGAATATCAAGGAAATTTAGACTCAAATCAGGGAAAATTTTCTTATAAAACAAATTTAATTATAAAAATTACATTTTTTTATTTTTATTAAAATGATTAAAATTTACCAAGGTTTGAAAATTCATAAAAAAATCTGGAAAAATCAGTGCATTTGCTGCTTCATGTATTTCAAAAACAGACCTGACTACGGTATTATTTCCGAATGTACAAGCAAAGATTCAAAGGACTGATGAATGTGCGAAAAGCGAACTACAGATGGCGGTACGTATCGACCAATCAACAAGCTTAATTTTTTAAAACGAAAACGTGTATTCTCTGGTTGGTCAAGCCGTATTGCCATCTATATTTAATTGTTCGCGAAACCATTTATGGTATTTTAGTTGATTATTACCATGACGAAGTCGATATTTTAATCTGAGAATTAAGTGATAACTAAAAAGTGCAGTAGGTAACGAAAACGGAAGGTATGTTTATTAAGACTGTTAGTAGTCGTCAATTGTTCTTTCGTTTGTAAAAATGTTTTGTTGTTGCGTGATAATTGCTGCTTTAATTTCTACAATTCTGGCCGCAATTCTCTTGTTCCATCTTTTGTACCATCACATCGAGGAATTATATTAATGGTTCAAAAAACTCAATTTTGGTAAGATTTTTGTTTAATAAGCGTACCTGACATCTATTCGATTGGCATTGTTAGATAACAAAGTTATTTGTTATTATTATGATTGGACTGGAACGTCGATAAGCGTCACGAAACTTACCCACTGCGAATAGATAGGATTCCGCTCCTTTTGGCTTTCTCTCCAAAGTTCTTGGTGTGGCAAGCGCGCATCTTCTCTCTGGAGCCAAGTGGTACCTCATGGCTTCCAGCAGTAACTCTCTGCAATTGTTATCTTCCCTTACTAATCTCTCGCAGTCGACTCGAGTCATCAAGAACTCCCGATTCACCAACGGAAGCCGCACATGTTCCATCAACTGCACAAAAGATTTGGTTTACCCATAGTGCTGCCTGCCCAAAAGATATTTTTACCTTCGAAATATATTGTTTGCGATCTGCCAGATTATGTTTTATCCAATTTAGCACCGCACTGAAAACGTCTTCTTCTGAACATATGTTGAGTTGACTGTTGGAAACCAAATCGACGACCTGAAAGTAAAATTTAAATAAAAGAAGGAATAATGCGTTCCACTGGGTCAGCAGGTCTATTTTGCAATTTCGATTAGTCGATTGAATTAATTTATTAATTGTGTTGGGTGTAATCAACACGCAAATTTATGAAACAATGCTAAATGAGCGCTCCACGCTACCGTTTAATTTTCATCGTGGAAAATTGCGCTTTCATAATAATTACTGTCAACCGATTTGTTATTCAAATTTTATTTAAAACTCAATCAATTACTTTAATTCAATTTGTTAAAAAATGAAAAATTACTATAATTATTATTATTAGGTAAAATATTTCGTGACTTAACAGATCTATCAGTGTGTCGACGATATAAGTTGCTGATGAATCATGGATCTGATTAAAAAAAATTTTTTTTTTTATTTTTTTTTAAACCCAGGGTATATTGTGCAATATTTCGATAAAACATGCTATGTAGGAATTGTTTGCTTTGCGAAGGACGACGTGTTTATGATTTGACAGAGCCGATTACTTAACAAATTTACGTTTTGACAGTCGGATTCCATCTGAATTTAAATAATAGTGACATTGAACTTTGATATCGAAACCGAAATATCCTTATCGTTCGGGTGTAAACTACGCCGCTACCAAATTAAAAATTAATCAATATTTTTATGTATTGATTATCTATAAATTCCCTAGTCATTTCCAATGTCATAATTTTAATTTGGGCAATAATTCATTTTTTAATTTATAGGAAAATCAAAAATAAATCCTTAATCCTTGCATGTGAGCGATTTAATTTTATCCTTATCGATTTGATTACGACAAAGTAAGTTACGTGTCGTTAACATCAAAATACCGAAAGTGAAAGTTAACATGCAAGAAACGAAGAAAAGTTGTAGTTGAAGACAATTTGAATTTTTAGTTCATTGCACTTTTGAAACGCAAGGTTTCCTGCTCACTTATTGAGAACCATCTAGAATTATGTGTTACCACGTCGGCGTGCGAGTTTTCTCACATGATAGTTCGAGAAAATTCTCGAACGATTATGAGTAACTAATTTTGCCTACTATTCAGATAAAATGATGAATCATCCATCAGCATACCAACCTATTCCACGGAAACCGCCGTGATTGGATGTGCATTGTTGTTGGGGTTTGTAGTGGTACCCCTGTGCAGCATTATATGCAAAAATTGACTTTGTATATAACTGGCGCGCACACGAATGTTTATTATTATTGTCTTGTCAGTGAATTAGTTCGTTCAATTGAGGTGAGTTACTCTTTCGATATTGCACAATTAATTTTATTTTTTTCATTTTTTTATATTATATTTTATAATATAGCAATAGATAGTTTTTTAATATTAATTAATATTATTTTGTTTACTTCAATGATGATTTTCGAGACATTGTTGACTTGTTTACAAGAAAGTTAATTTTTAAATAAATTAACATAGATTGCATATAGGATAAATGTATTCGGTATTATATTACTCCGCAATATTTCTAAATTATTATATTTTTTACAATCTTTTGTGTTAAAGAAAATCTGCTATTCATCCGGAAGCCATTTTTAATAAAACCAGTTTAATAATAATTAATTAAAATAGTGTTAATTGTAAGAAAATTAAAACGTGAATTTTAAAAATTTTTTAAATATTTTTCAAAATTTTGAAAATTTCCATTCGAAAATAAATTCAAAAAATTATGTTGTTAATTTTTTCTTAAGGACGGAATTTATTAAGCAATAAATTATTTAACCTTTTAATTTGGAAAGGCCAGACCAGTTTTTATCGTATAGTTTTACCAAACTGATCAATTTACGGTGATTATGCGTCAAACTTATAATTTCATGGTTCTTCATCAATAAATCGCATTAAAAACGATAACATTATTATTTTATACATAACAATAAATTGTATATCATGGGTTAGTGCACACATGATACACTCGTATGTTGTAAACACAGTCGTAATTCAATTAAAAATTATTATCTAATTTATAAAAGTTGCAACAATAATATTGTATTTATTTCATAGCAACAATTAATTCGAAACTTCCTGTATAAAATGGCACTATTAGAGGAATTTAAATTAAAAGTTTCTTTTATTTAATTTTTTTTTAATGTAATGCAATGGATTTTTTGTATATATTGAGATGTTTTAGTATTTTATCCCTTATCACTTTTTCAATGCATGGAATAAAGTTGACTGTTATCCCCTAGGATGAAAGTTTTTTTTCTGAAACGGCACTGGGGGGTATTCCATACCCCCAGACCCCCCGGTTTGTCCAGTTAAAGATTTGTATGTGTATATTCGAATTGAATTTATTTCATAGATAACTTTCACTCTTTCAAAACAAATATAAGTATCTTTCATCTACGATATTTCACAATAGTACGCCCCCGGGTGCTTACTACCACCCCCAGTGCTTTTTCAGAAGAAAAATTTCATCTTAGTAGGTAACAGTCTACTTTGCATTTTTTCCTAGCAAAATTTTTAAAATTATAATTTTAGTTTTTTTCTCCAAATTCTGCGATATGTACTGGAGGGTGTTCCACACCCCCCAGACCCCCCGGTTTACAATTTTAAATTAAATTAATTTAATTATAAATTATGACAATTAAAATAAAAGTAAACCGGGGGGTCTGGGGGGTGTGGAACACCCTCCAGTATATATCGCAGGATATGTTTACCCTCAGAACCCCCGGTTTACATTTTTGACTATAATTTTGACAGTTAATTCTCAGAGTCACACAAAAGTTGCTGCTAAACTCCGAGCAGTAAGGCACTTAAATAAATGATTTTTTAACCCTTACTTGCCACACTTCTATGGAGTAACGTACTTGACACACTGGGGTGCATTGCACCCTAGCGATATAACGTGTTATTTCAAACAATCTATTAAATATTATAAGTTGCCAATTTTTTTATTACTTCTCAAGAGCTAACTTTTTGTAGTGATATGGGTTATATGGCAAAAAACTAAAATTAAATACTATTAAAAAATTTGAATATCGAGGAAGTGATCAATTGACAACTTTTTACAAAAAATAACAAAAATAACAGATGATGCTTTTCTCTGGTATACATACTTAAAATTAACGAAAACTGGGCTTGGGGTGTTTTACACCCCAGTGTGGCAAGTAAGGGTTAAGTAAATCCCCGTTGACAATAACAATAACGGTCGTATTCCACATTTGTGAATTTACAAATTTTAATTTTCACTTTATGATAATTTTTATATTCGTGACGAAGGTTACACGGATGTTTATTGTGAACATTAACTAGGCGAAAAATCACGATTTATATTTTACGAATCAGTAGTTTACACGGCGCGTATTCTACAAAAGTGTGACTTACTGTCGTGATTCACTACTCATGTCAACGCGGCTTTAAGGTTTTAACTTCCCTCACTTTAGCTTAAAAATTCAAACTTCCCGGTTTTTCCTAGCGAAACGTGTAAAATATAAATTCCCTATCTTCTCTAAATTCTGCGATATTTATTGCACTATTCGTCAGTAGCTTCCTTACAAGTCAAATAGTATCATATCATCACTTTTAAATTAAAAGTTCCGTTTGATTTCACTTTTTTTAATATTTTTATTTTATTTTTAAAGACCGCAATGCAATGGATTTTTTGTATATATTGAGATGTTTTAGTATTTTATCCCTTATATCACTTTTTCAGTGACATAAAGTTGACTGTTATCTCCCAGGATGAAAGTTTTTTTCTGAAATGAAAAAAAGGGTCCCCCAGACCCCCCGGTTTGTCTATCTAAAGATTTGTGTGCATTATGCATGAATTATAATTGATTTTATGAGGTAGAAACCTTGCACAATAATAGATTCTCAAATAAGAGTTGGCTGTTATCTATCACGATCAAACTTAAACTTATTTTGAACAGGCACTGGGAGGTATTCCATACCCCCCAGACCCCCCCGGTTTGACCAGTTAAAGATTTGTATGTATATATTCAAATTGAATTTATTGCACAGAAACCTTTCACTCTTTCAAAACAAATATAAGTATCTTTCATCTATGATATTTCGCGATAGTACGCCCCCGGGTACCATAGTACCACCCCAGTGCTTTTTTAGAAGAAACATTTTCATCTTAGTAGATAACAGTCTACTTTGCATGATGAACTGAAAAGGTAAAATAATATTTTGTCGTCAGGAGCTAATAAAAATATTATTCAATTGCCAATAATAATTATATTACGTAAGGGTAGCGCCCCATGGCCCCATCGCACTACCCACCACTGAAACTTGGTATCTTTAACTTAATGGGAATTATTTTAAAACTTGAAATGAACTCAAAAAATGGTTTTACTAATGCAGGCCTCTCAATTGTCTTGAAATCCTAAATTTCCTACAAACCTGAAATTTATTCTAATTTATTTAGAATTTTATTTATATAATTTTATTTATTTATTCCCAAAATAATTCTAAAATTAGTGCAAAAATTACTGAATTCCTCAGTTTTATTTCAACCAAATTTGTTTTGTTCCTGTTTTTAATTTAAATTTTTTTAATTTGTTAATTTTTTTTGATTTTGTGTGCTCTACCTCAAAAAGTAATGGGAATTTTTTAACAAAATTTCGTATTTAGTACTTTAATATTACAGCTGATTAGATTTTGGCTAAAATCCGTTTATAGAAATTTAATAAAATATTTTTTTATTGATTTTTAAAATTTTAATAAAATTTTTTTCATTGCAGTTTCAGAGAAAATATTTCTCAACTTTTTTACAACTTTATTCTTTTTGAAGTTATTTGGAAATTTACCTATTATTATTTATTAATTAAATAATTAAAAAAAGGGGGGCTTATAATATTCTAAATATTAAATGTAAATTTAAAAAAAATAATTCTAAATTTTTATTTAAAATCCTGAAAGCTTTTTGTGAGAAAAGTGTAGAGAAAATTTTCAAACAAAATTTTTGTTTTAGATTATACAAAATGGCCGAAAATACCGTCATGAATTTAAAAGTGTTTCTTCGTAACGACAAGGAAGCCGAGGCCCGTCGATTTTCCGTCGACATGTCTGCGGTAACCAGCTTCGTCTTCATAAAGGAAAAGTTGCAGACAGTTTTTCCAACCCTACGTCAAAGTCCATTCAAGCTAACCTGGAAGGGTAAGAATTGAAATCTTCTAACAATTTAAATTACTAAATGAGAATTTTCTTGCAGACAAGGACGGCGATGAAATTACCATTGCATCAGATGAAGATTTAATCACCGCTTTCACCGAAATGAGTGAACTTCCTGTCAAAATTCTCTACATTCAAGCTACTCAAAACCAATCAGAAAATATTTTCGTCGAGGCCGATTTGGAATGTAAGTCTACTACCCAATTTTTTTAGAGAAAACTTAATAAAAAAATTTTTTATTTTAGTTCCTATAAGGTCATCTCGCATTGTCTGCGACGCTTGCAACGCAGTAATCACCGGTTTACGTTACAAGTGTCTTCAATGCCCAGATTACGACCTCTGTGCATCATGCGAATTTCAAGGAAACCATTCCGAGCATATCATGATGCGTTTGCCCAACAGCGATTCTAATTTGCCTAGATGCGCCAGAAAGTTCATGCATCATTTGGGAAGGGAAATCAAGAAGTCCGCTCACTACGCAAACAAGGAAGCTTTCCGTGCTGCAAAGTGTGCCCGCAAATTTTGCGGCCCATCCACTAGCCAACAAAAGCCAGCAGAAAGTGCAGCTCCTGGAAGCACCCCGCAAGGGCAATCCCAAAGTGGCTGTCCATTTACGTCCCAAGAATATCCCTGCATGAATTTGAATGATTTGCTTGGTTTGGGAGATATGGCCAAACAACACTTGTAAGTATTTTGTAATCACCTGGTACAGTCCATTCTGATTTATTTTGTTTTCAGACCTACTTTAGTAGACTTTTTGCAAAATGTAGCTGGTACACCAGCACCCAATAATAACAATAACAACAACGCCAACACCAAGGAAGGCGAAAACAATACTACTAATAATAACACCAACGCTAATACCGAAAGTACTCCCAACGTGAATGAGCAAATGGGACTCTTGTCGGACGCTTTCCGCAACATCATTGGAAATTTTTTGGTTCCTTTCCCTAAGGATAATCCGGAAGAAGAAAAGACAGATTCCACAGAGAAACCCACCGAAACTAAAGCAGCTGAAACGGTTGCTATGGATGTTGATACGAATGTTATCGGACAAAACGAACAGTTGCCCAGGCGCGATCCAGGGTGGACTTTTGTCGCTACCAATCCGGTTCCTGTTAGCGTACCAAATCCTCAGCAGGTAGCTGAACCAACAGCACCAACCATGGTTTATCACGACAGTAAGTTTAATTTAGGTATAACTTGATTTTTTTCTAACATTATTTTGTATCCAGATCCTAAAATTGCTGAAGGCTTGGTGAAGTTACACGAAATGGGCTTTTCTAACGATGGCGGCTTTTTGACTCAAATGTTGGAACGACACAATGGAAACGTGGCTGCAGTAGTCAGAGCCCTTTTGGACTCAGCAACATAATTATTATTTAAGTGCAATGTAGTTAGTTTTAAGTACTGATAATCTTATATAGTTTATCTGGATGGGAATTTCTATTATATACCTATTATTTTAGACAATAAAAAGTATTGGACTGAATTTGTGTTATATCAAAAATAAACCAGCGCAACGTGTGGTAAATAGGATAGAATGGATTAAAAGCGACGTATGAGGTCAAGTGCGATCCCTATTTTCTAATTTAACTCCCGGTGGTTTATTTCAACATAAACTTCTATTTTATGTCTTTAATATCTTAATCAGTTTGCGTCATTAGGCTGTAAATTACGTACCTCTTGAAACGGCAAAAGCAAAAATTCTTCTGTGCCAACCACTTGTTGGAAATTTTGCAGAGCAAAACAGTGCGATTTTCTCAACAGTTCTTTACAGGAATGCGTGTCTGAAACGAACCCAAACAAAGTGTGATTAATTTTCATGACAACAAAGAACATTTTTTATGTCTAATAAAATTTATTTGTTATAACCCGCATCCTAATGGATTTCATTGGAGCTGTGCCAAAACTCTTTCGTTCGATTATGATTAAGCCCATCTGCGCTTATTCAGTGAATAATTTTTCTCATAATAATAAAAACGTAATTACGTACCTGCAAAACTTCGGATCCCCAAACAATTGGTTGGATGTAATTGCTTCATGAGAAATTTACAGCAGGCTTCGCGAACTGTAGCCATTTGCAGAATACTGCTAGCAGGAAGTAAAACTTGAACGTTATCAGGTGTAATAATAATTTGGCCTGTGTATCCATATTCTATGAGCAATTCGACAGCGGCGTAGTCCATATCGTGCAAAACGACTTCCGCACTCCCATTTTCTCTCAAATCTCCTGCACACATTTTTTTATTAAAAAATTTTATTTCGCAAAAATCCAATTTTCATGCTGGTGAAATACTAATAACAGTAGTTTTTATATTTACCGTTGAACATTGCGAAAAAATACGGACTAATCGATGCTAAAACCACTTTATGAGCTCTAATGGATTCTAATCCTATGTGTAACGTAATATCACAAAGCTACAACACAAAATCATAAATTTTATCCTAAATTCTAAACATTTTGCTATTTTAGGCTCAAATATCAAAGTGCAAGAAGGTTATTTGCATTTACTTTATTAATTTTAATATATAAAGGTCGTCAGGGTTAATTTGCAATTTTATTTTAATAACTTTTTCAGTGGGAGTGATTTTCTCCCACTGAAATTTTTCTTCCATGATTCGAAGGACCAAAAACATTTGCTAATAAATTCTAAAACTATGTTTTTTCTTCTAAATTGAACAAATCTTAGTCATGCAAAAATCATACCTGACCATGCTGCCTCATTTTATAAATATTGGTGAGAGCGTTATTGCTATGATCAGAAGTCGATAATGAGAAATGCCCTTTTGGAGTCATCAAAGGGGAATCACAGTTTTCGCTTGTTGGAGTTTGTGTCGATGCTTCGAATACGATATTTGCATTTTGCGCTAAAGTAGCAGGCAGTTGTAGTTCTTCAATTTCAGAACTCATTTTGTCGTGATAATCTCCACCTGTAAAAGCAAGGTTTTGCGTCAATTCAACAAATTTTTAATATTTCTAGGTCGCTATGAACAAATTGTTAATATATTGATTGAGCTGGGTGGAAGTACATTGACATTAGGAATACGGAAGTACATTTTCAACACGAATTTCAAAATGAAAAACTTTGCTTTATTTTAAAAACCCAATATTGGATATTGAACCACTTAGGGTTAAGGAAATTTGATCCCAAGATAAACAAAAAACTTTTGTAAAAATCCTTATTTAACTTTTAGTTAAACAAATTTTCATTTTATTTAGTTTTTCGAAGTGGAAACATCAGTAATTGTAATTTCCTGAGAAGTCTTGCCCATTAAGACTCTCCCTTTTCGAATTTCCGTTTGAAATCAGAAAGTAACAATTTATGACCACGCAGTTTTTTCGCTGCTCTGGACACACTGGACGACAGACAAACCTAATGGAATGACGGAAAACATGACAAAGGACAAATACCATAATTAAATATGTCGTAAGAAGCATTTCCTAAATGACTACAGGCAAACCGGCGCCAGCGTTTGATGTTGTCTCGTAGCTGCGTTTAATAGTAGATGAGCGACAACTAAACGTCTGAAGCCAGAAAAAGAAAGAAGAAGAGAACTTGACTCTGTTCGCTTCATTACGCAAAGAGGGTCCTGGATAAATGTGGGATCTACCAAACTCATAGTGCTATCTCATGCAAGTAAGATCCTGATTACCATCATAAATAATATTTATCTTGAAATATTATAGAGGAACAAGTGGACTTTACAAAGGTCGAACCTACACCAAATTATATAATGGAATGTCGCTTTGTCGCAAAACATTGCGTAGCGGTCTGAAGTACATTACATGTTAAGCAATGTTTATATCATATTAATTACTATAACATAAAGCGCCATCTGAGAAACACTTCGCTAAAGTCGAGAAAGCAGTGTCTAGTTTTTCATTGAAAAGTGTAATTTTTCTATCAAGTTTAATTTAAGATCTTGATAAGATTTTAATTTTAGTTTCTTTCATCGAAAAGCTTTCAATTCTCGATTTTATAGAATGACTCATCATGACTTTATAATTCATCTCGCCCAAACTGATAGACTTTTTATAGATCTTCTTAATTTTCCGCACAACTACAGGGCAGGCTCGATATTTTAAGGCTTCAACTTAAACCAAATTTTATGAGATTTTCTAAAATTTCCAATTTCCTTGGATTACCTTTCACATGTACACCAAATTTCACCAGCGGATTCTCCCTTGCTATTTACCTAATGATAATTCTTTAAGGGCAGGATCTCACCGACAAAGATAGACATAATATTTCAATGCAATGGAGAGGAACCGAAATATATTACAAATTTTTGATTTCATAGAAAATATTGTATACTCAGAAATCTGATATATAAAATCCCAGCACGCTGCCGCTGCTCCTGCCACAGCGTGTCATTTTTAGGTCGAAAAAAAAAACACTCTGATTCCCCTCACTTTAGCTTGAAAATTCAAATTTCCCGATTTTTCCTGGCGCAATTACAAAATTATAAATTCCTTATCTTCTCCAAGTATTCTATAAGAGTGGAAATCCTTCGATATGTACTGGAGAGTGCTCCACACCCCCCGGAACCCCGGGTTTACAATTTTACCAACCAAAAAATATATTAAAATTACTAAGATAAGGAATTTTTAAGTAAAAATGAGGGAAATTTAATCTTCGGATAGAAAAAATTAAAACTTGAAAAGCATATTTATTCAATTACCTTACTACACATGAAGTTTAGCAGCAACTTTCTGTGTTACTTCGAAACGGTAAACCGGGGGGTCTGGGGGTTGTGGAACACCCTCCAGTACATATCCCAGGATTTCCACTCTTTTAGAATACTTAGAGAAAATAGGGAATTTATAATTTTTCAAATTTTGCGAGGAAAATAGTTATTGCATTACTTTGAAAATATAGAAAAACGGGGAATCCCCCAGTATCGGGAAATGAAATTAACTGTTTAAATGTTATACCGTTTAAAAGAGATCCACCGTCTAGCTGCCCGTCCACGGACGGGCTTTCCAGCTAATATAAATATAATTCTTTCGAATAAAACTAATTTACGCTTAAAAATAACGCTGACCTATGTCTGCCATAAAAACAAAACTTTTAAATCCTGCCCTTTTTTTACTCTAAAAATTTAAAAAATTTTTTAATTATGATTTCTATTTTCTCTTGGAAGAAATTATTCAAAAATGTAAATGATTTTTTTGATTAATAATATCAAATATTTTCTTAGAGTATAACTCCTTTGACGGGATGCTTGACCGGGGGTCTGGAGGTATGTAATACCCCCCAGGCAATAGAAAGACAATAGGAAAAAAAGGAAAATTGAATGAAATATTATTGTAATTTCCAATTTCAACCTTTCTGAAATGTTACGAATTTCTTAGATGCATAACTAACGCCCAGTATAAATTTTTGCTAAAGCGCTGATAACATATCAGTATTTTAGAAAAACTAAAAAAATGTTCACATAATATACCTTTAAAATTGAAATGTTTCAAGTTTCACAAATAAAATACACTGTCAGTATAATTTTTGCAACCGAGTTTTACCATACCGTGGCATCATCAGGCTATGAACTGGAATAAAAAGTAGATAAAATCCTTTTTATATCATTTAACCATTTGACTACGGCTGTCATCATTAAACGACGGTACGAAATTTTCTTGAGATAATTCGATGATTGCATGAATTTGAATAAACATTTGAACAGACACACTTGTGAATATAACCAGCAGCTAAAAAATTAAATTGAAAGAAAAAGAAGAGAAAAGAAGTAGCCGGAAAGATAACTATTTGATTGATTGGCTTCATTAATAAAAATAAATTAATAATAATTTTGGGAAAATAGCATAAATTTCCCAAATTAAGTGCTTGACAAATTTTGGTCAATTAAACCTCTTCAGTTTTGCATAGAAAACATGCTTTAATATTTCTACATCAGTCTTAAACCGGAAAATATAGCCAAATTTATCAAAAACAATCAAAAACAACAAAAACAAAAGAAAATGATTTTTTTATTTTTTGCGAATTTTCCATATTCCAGATAATAAGCAAATCTGAACAAGAAGAACTTCTAAAATAGTACTTTAAAATAGTAATTTAGTAAAATAGTAAAATAGAGCAAAAAAGTGCTACTTTACACCCGCTAATCGGTGTAATTGCAAAATTGCAAAAAAAACTATTATTTTGATTCTCTTAAAACAAAATTTTACCATTCATTTGACGCAAAGTCAGATGGACTTGACAGCAGAGCTTTTGCATAGAGCAACTTTCCAGCCATTATAGAGAAAAATTGGGCATTTTTCATATTTTTACCTTCCCAGAGAAGAAAAAAAAGGGAGAGGTACAATTGTCACTACCCGAACTTGTTGAAAATTATTTTATTTGAACACAAAAAACTAAAATTGTTTTTTTAAGGTCTTTGCGACTCCTCAAACTAAAGATCTTTTAAAATGCTATCTTTTTACGCAAAGAAAATTAAAATCTATTGATTTTAAATCAATTAAAACTAATAGATTTTAATTTTCTTGGTTTAAAATGATTATAACATATTTAGTATAATAAATTATAGTCAACTAGTCCAATTGTATCCAAGGTTCACTCTACTCAATACTATGGAATTATTTACAAAAAATTTTAGTTAAAAAATGTCTAAAAGTCCTAATATTTAAAAATTGGAAACGTAAATTGCTCAGATCTGGGATCTGGGCACTAATATATTTTTCGCAAAAACTTGGTTGCTCTAAGTATTACATCCTGGACTGAAAATTTTGAAAACTTACATAATAAATACACTAGTTTATAATAAAAAAAAATTGTTAAACTTTTATCAGGCATTTTTGCCTATGTGCATTGCAAAGAGCCATAAATAAAACAATTTTGTTCCTTGAAAAGCTAATAAAAAATAATATTTACATGTAACCTACATTACAGAGAGGGGTGGATGTAAATAAATAAAAGTTAAGTACATTTTCGAGCACTTTCCTTGACCCAAAACCTTCGCAATTGTAATAAAATATTTAGAGTTCCAACAGAAATTTTCTTACGATATTTTAGCTTTTGAACTTGAAAATTTTTCGCATGCCACTTCTTCACCCTTCTATTTACGACTTTGTTTTTGTATCTAGCATTTTAATCGATTTACAGCGTCGATAGTTATCATGACCACACTGTATTTTATTTTTACATTAATTCATTCAAAATTTATTAATTTCCTCCCAGAAAATTATAAAATTTTCTATCAGTTTTCCCGATGAAAAAAATTGACATTGAAAATTTCGTTTAATACTCGAATTTCAAATATTTGAAATTAATTTGTGTTTTACTTTTGTTTATTTGCAGAAATAAAATTTATTTAATTCAAAATTACCTTTTTCGAACGATAAAATCAATTCATCACAAGAGTATGCACGGTTTTCACGTTTTCAGTCGAGCACATCCTGACACTGTGGAACGCATCGTGAAAATTCACGCACTTTTCTCAAATTTACCAATTCTAGCAGAATTGGCGCACGTGACGAAAAGCTGCCACTTGAATTTTGCTTTCTTTAGAGCGAGACGGATGAAGTAATCCATAATACAATTCTGCCCAATAAAGGGAAAAACGGGTCAGCGCCCCTTAACTAGTCGTGCCCTCTAAACACTACCGCTGTGCGGTTGCCTATAGTTAGGGCTCTGTAAATAGCTCTATTGATTTATTCAAACAGCTCGTAAAACAATCAGTTTAGTGCCGTCTGTTGAGAAAATTATGCAGTTTGAAACTTTAAAAAGCAGATTTATGTTTTAGCATTGCTGAAACATCAGTTGTTTTGCGGGTATTGAAATAAAAGAATTAACGTTATTATTACGTTATTGTTACGTCTTCGCAACGTTTATTTCTTTTATTGTAAAACCTTACAACTAAAGTGTTTTTTTGCTCGTCCTGTGGTTTGTGCAGGATACAATAATTTATTTAAGTCAAAATATTTCTAATTTTGAAAAAAAAATCAAAATTAACACACATCATTATGTAAAGTATACGACAATTAGTTCCGTATTTTGAAAAATTAATATTACGTGTATGTACACTTAGTGATGGTTGAGAGCAAACAAAAATCGTTAATGTAGTGAGCTTTAGACAAGCGAAACTAAATTAATTTCAAGTTAATTAGCGTAGAGAAAGCCACCCGTATTCAATGATATTAATTATAAAATAGAAAATGCTTCTGTACGATGATATGTGCAAGTCACGCATTTTATTTTAAAAATAAAATGATAATTAAAAAATGTGGTCTATAATTTGTACCATGTAAAACGGGAACTTATTTATTTAAATATAAACGGAGTTGCCACCACATTTTACTGGTTTGTCCGTTTTTTTTTCATGTAAAATGATTTTTCAAAAATAGCTCATCGATGAATAGGTAACCAGTAGCCAGTAGATACTTTTCCGGAAACTCCTGGTCCGTAGGACTGAAAATTGCATCCTGTTTTGCTCCGGAGAGTACCAAACTTTTCACGCTTTTAATTATATAGTTAGTATACCAAGAAGGAGAGATTGAATTACTTTCTTTTTACTATGACTTTTCACTTTTCATAAATCTGAACAATAATTGTTCTATATCAAGTTTGGCTGCACACCTAGAGCAACGAAGAACTTTTGGCTAAACAGCACCATTCTTCGCATTCACGTGAAATTTACGTGCTGTTAAATAAATTAATTCAATCTAAAAGAATTTCCTGAAAACTTAAAATCGAAAAAATTTGAAATTTTACCGATTCCATCTAAATGAAGCTTTTAAAACAATAAGCATACAGAGTGGTATTAGGTGTAGTTCCCCCACCTCCCCGAAAAGTTTTACTTTATAAAAAATTTTTTTTCGAAAACCTGACAAATAAACAAAATTACATTTAAATAAAATAAAATAAAGAATATATCTGCAGTAATATCCGAGAAGTGGTTCTTTTTTAAATGGATAACTGTGGGTGAGCTTAGTATGGTCTCACAAAAGTTTGTGGAATTATAGTTTTTTTTTCAAAAAAACTTACAGGTAAAATGATTTTTGTTAGAATTAAAGTTTTTAATTCCACGAAAATAAGCAGCTGAGTGCGCGCATGTTTGATATTTTCATAATAACAAAATTTCATAATTATGTAAATTCGTGAATCAGTCTAATTTTACGAAACGTCAAAATTTAATTGATTACAGAATTTTTAATGCAGTAAATTAAGAAGTCATTTAAATTTACTTCTCACACGCTTCCAAAATTTGAAGCCAATCAACATAATTAAATCCGAAAAATTCAACAAAAACTTATTTTTTTGAAAATTAAAATTAATTTTGTTTAATTTTGAAGTGGCAAGATTAGTAATTTCTGATATTTAAATTGCGTGTGGTCTGATAATTTAAATGAAGTGACTTTGCAATAATAACAATATTTAGATGACATAGGTAATTTCTAAGAAACCAACTTATTTAATTGAAGTAAAACTAATTTGATTCTCGTTATAGGTTTAAAAATGAATTAATTTTTGAATTTTAATTTTTGGGTCATTACGACGGATTGATTGAAAGAGCCAACTAGTGCACAGCCGGCTGGGTCCGCCTTATTCAGTTATAATTTGTAAATTACACCAGTGTTAACCTCACACTAAATAATTACTTTTGGATCAGCTTCCGGTGACTACAACCGACTTTTTGTCGTCACTTTTAAAAAATAGCATTTTTGAAGTAAATTACTTTTGTGCGCCGACCCAAACGAAGGTTCGAGACAGTTTTGGATCGAGCAACCTCTTTTGAGTTAGAATTGTTTGATCGACTGTAAGGTCTTTGAAGGTGTCGGTGTTCAAAAAGGTGGCTAAATTACATTTTTGATTTGTTTTTTATATTATTTCGTTGATGCTTTCATTCATCTTTCATGTCATTAATTTGAAGAATATCAGGTAGCTACTCCATAAAACTAATTTCAACATTAACTACTCATTGTGATGCTTATGACAATAAGCTCGTCCGTCGTTCGTCGATGAGAAAGTAAAAATTAAAAAATAAAATAATTTTCAAAATTCGCCAAATTCGGCTTCGCCGCCGCTCGTTTTCGGCGTATTTCATGGTGGCTTATAAAAAATATTGAAATCAAAGGAAGCTGTAATAAAAAAAGTCGTAAGTTAACAATTTTTCACACGTGCTCCAACAGGAAATAAATTGAGTTCTACACAACGAAAGTGTATCAGGTTTCCAATTCTTTATGTTCTTTACCGAAAGCTCCTTGCGGTTTAGTGTTCGGGTCAGGGGTTACAAAAACTACATTTGGGAACAGATGTGAAAAAATTTTAAATATAAATCAGCGGTGTTAATTTATTTATTTATTTGCCAAGACGAAAGCGTTTTGTTTCCAAAATTTAGGTTTCAATGGGTCATTTGTCGGTTTGTTGTATCTGTAGAAATCAAAGCGTTCCGACGCACATTCGAAAGAAATTAATTTGCTTTATAAGTCCGGTCTTTCTGTCCCTCGTAAACCGAAGAGCTTTTCTCTGAAAGTCGCAGCAATAAAATTGAAGTAAAATTAATTTTTATTACACTCGAGACAGGAGCAAACTGGTCAGCTGGAGGATGTGGGTTATTCCACATTGGCTTCCACAAAATGGTTGTCTTCTTGCAAATTTGATAGTAATTCGGATAATATTTATTATTTGCAGCTTTTAAATTGCAACTGTTTTACCTGTTTCAACTGTTCATCAACGCAGAGAGATTAATGATTTTACCAGCGAAAATTTATCTCAGGATATTGAATAGGAGCAATCAAACTACAAAAGTTTTCCTATCCTGAGAAATTTATCCCGAGATCAATTTTCACTAAGTGTTTGGATGAGATAATTTTCGTTTTAATGATTTTACATGCCCCCGAAGCACGGAAATAGTCATTATGCAGTTAAGTTCTAATAACCACATTCAAATCAAGTGATATAATGCAATCTTTGAGAGCCAGCAGTTGTATAAAGCTCGGAAGAGTTATTAATCCAAAGACAATTTATGACGATCCAATGAGAAGAATCAAATCCAGAGTAAACCCTGAAAATTTCTGGGGTTAGCTCTGATTCTGGATGATTTTCAGTAAGCAGGCTTAGGGAGAGGAATTCAATATTTTCTTACTTTTGCTGACAAAGGAATATTATGAATCAGGCATTAAACGGCTTCAAACCAGCTATGACAATGTCTATCGATTATTTTATTCTTTTAATTTAAATAAAAATTCTTACGGGTTATCATTTGGGGAAGGGGGTTCACGATGTTCTTATTTTCTCTTATACAGGGTGGAGGGAGATCTAAAATCAATGAATGCAAACGTCTTCTTAGATAAATTGTTGAAATGGTGTCTGTTTATCTTATGCAGTAAGCAGTAAAGTCGAGAAAAGCCTCCTTTGACTTTGACTCCTGGCTTTGACTAATTTGTAATTAGAATTTGAATAATTTGTTGTACTTGTAGTGAGAATATTCCTCCGCTCCCCGCATGAAGGCTACCTTCAGTACAAATTTTTATAATCCTGATATATAAAATCCCAGTACGATCCTGCTGCTCCTGCTACAGTGTGTCATGTTTTGGTGGAAAAACACTCTGTTTTTCCTCACTTTTGCTTAAAAATTCAAATTTCCCGATTTTTTTTGGCGAAATTTGAAAAATTATAAATTTCCAATCTTCTCCAAGTATTATAAAAGAGTGAAAATCCTGCGATATGTACTCGAGGATGTTCCACACCCCCCCCCCCCCCAGACCTCCCGGTTTACAACTTTACCAACCTAAAAATATATTAAACTTACTAAGATTAGGACTAACCGGGAAATTTGAATTTTTAAATAAAAATGGGGAAAAGCATATTTATTTAATTACCTTACTACTCGTGGAGTTCAGCAGCAACCAGCAACTTTCTGTGTTACTTTGAAAGTTAATTATAACAATAATAGAAAAATATAAAACCAAAATTTTAAACCGAGGGGTCTGGGGAGTGTGGAACACCCTCCAGTACATACCACAGGATTTCCACTTTTAGAATATGTACTGGAGGGTGTTCCACACCCCCCAGACCCCCCGGTTTACAATTTTACCAACCTAAGAATATATTAAACTTACTAAGATTAGGACTAACCGGGAAATTTGAATTTTTAAATAAAAATGGGGAAAAGCATATTTATTTAATTACCATACTACTCGTGGAGTTCAGCAGCAACCAGCAACTTTCTGTGTTACTTTGAAAGTTAATTATAACAATAATAGAAAAATATAAAACCAAAATTTTAAACCGGGGGGTCTGGGGAGTGTAGAACACCCTACAGTACATACCACAGGATTTCCACTCTTAGAATATGTACTGGAGGGTGTTCCACACCCCCCAGACCCCCCGGTTTACAATTTTACCAACCTAAGAATATATTAAACTTACTAAGATTAGGACTAACCGGGAAATTTGAATCTTTAAATAAGAATGGGGGAAAGCATATTTATTTAATTACCTTACTACTCGTGGAGTTCAGCAGCAACTTTCTGTGTTACTTTGAAAGTTAATTATAACAATAATAGAAAAATATAAAACCAAAATTTTAAACCGGGGGGTCTGGGGAGTGTAGAACACCCTACAGTACATACCACAGGATTTCCACTCTTAGAATATGTACTGGAGGGTGTTCCACACCCCCCAGACCCCCCGGTTTACAATTTTACCAACCTAAGAATATATTAAACTTACTAAGATTAGGACTAACCGCGAAATTTGAATCTTTAAATAAGAATGGGGGAAAGCATATTTATTTAATTACCTTACTACTCGTGGAGTTCAGCAGCAACTTTCTGTGTTACTTTGAAAGTTAATTGGACGTAGTTATGCAGAAACCTACCAATCCACAATTTTCGAAAAATGAGTTAATTACGAAAATGGGTTTATTAAGTACTATTCTTTGACTGGAAAAATCTAGAAAAAATTCAGAAAGCTGAAATGGATTTATTGTAGCTATTTATTATTATGCATAAAACTACCAACCCACATAATTTGAGTATTTTTGTACAAAATCAGGAAATAGTATTTTTGGCTAAAAGATAACTTAGAAATAATTGACTTAAGGATGTAAAAGCACTTTCACAACTGACTTTCGAAGTGTTCTATCCAATACAATTTTTAAAATTAAATCCTATTTATTTATTTTCTCAATAAGTGTTTTATTGGGTTGGTAGGTTTCTGCATAACTACGTCCAATTATAACAATAATATAAAAATATAAAGCCAAAATTTTAAATCGGGGGGTCTGGGGGGTGTGGAACACCCTCCAGTACATATCACAGGATTTCCACTCTTAGAATACTTGGAGAAGAAAGAGAATTTATAGTTTTACAAATTTTGCCCGGAAAAACCGGGAAATTTGAATTTTTAAGCGAAAATGCAGCAACTTTTGCGTTACTTGGAAAGTTAACTGTCAAAATTATAGTCAAAAATGTAAACCGGGGGGTCTGGGGGTCTTTTCTAGAATACCTACAGAACACAGAAGAATTACACAAATTTTGTCAAGAAAAGCTGGGAAATTTGTTGTTTTCGATCAAAAGTGAGGGAAATTTAGACGGTCGGCTAAAGAAAATTAGAATTTGAGAAACTTATTTATTTTTAAATTATTAAAAATTTTTAATTGCCTTTCAAACTTTTTGCGTTACTGTGAAAATATAGAAAAACGGGGAATCCCCCAGTAGCGGGAAACGAAATTGAATGTTTAAATATTATACCGCTTAAAAGAGATCCATCGTCTAGTTCTGTATATAAAAGGCTATTTCTGTCTATTCTCTGTATCTCCAATTGGTTTATTTTTAATTAGCAACAACTTGGACAATCGATTTGCAAATACTAAAAGATCATGGCTGCCGAAGATTAAATGTTTCAAGTTTCGACTATTATGTCTTCTTCGAGATTTCCGTCCAAGTTTTACAGATCAACACAAATTTGAATAAAATAAATAATAAAAAATAAATTAGCAGGTTTTTGTCGTTGCCACTTTGCTGTCCCCGTTTGATCGTCGACCTATTGCACCATCAAAAAATTAGTATTTGATTTTCAAATGTTCATACTCGTATTTTACAATTTAACAATATAATTTGAATGTTTTATTATTGCATCCAGAATATATTCACTTATACCTATTATGCAACTGAAAATTTAATTTATTTTTGTAATTGCATATTATTTATTATTTTGTATTATATTTACTGCTGAACTATAGAACTATAACATTTATTACAACCATTACAACTAACATTGGATTTTTGAAATCAAAAATTTATAATTTTATCTTAGTAATTCAAATTTAATTGTAATAATAATAATTTCACGGATTTAAAATCATAGGTGCAACAAGGAGGGGGGGGGGGGGCTTAGCCTCCCAAAATAAGTTTAAATTGACGCAGTGCCTTTTTTTAGAAAAAAACTTTTTAAAAAGAAAACGGAAGAAACAAAATAAAAGGTGGTTGTGGTTCTTTTAGCCTCCAAAAGTATTAAAAATGTATTTATTTTTGAATTGTTGAATTTTTAAACAATTTCCTTCAATTTAAAAATTTATGTTTAACAGTTTTATATTTGGAATTCTTTATTTAAAAATTTTCTATCAACACCGAATTAATAATACAGAAGTAGTACACTTTTAATCTGTGAAATTAAAATTAAAATTGAATTATTAAATTAATATTACAAATTTTTGATTGAAGAAATATGCTAGCTAAGAAATAAATGTTAATTCTAGTTCGGTGGTAAATATAATACAAAACAACAAAAGTATAAAGCTGGTAAATGATTTTTAAAAGAAATTTTAATTGCAGAACATAAATTAACTTATTCTGGGTGCAATAATAAAAATAATTTTAATTTTAATATTATTCAATTATGTAAATACTCTGGATGCTCATTTTGACATTAATTTTCCGACGGCGAAATACGTATCTCATATCCCTCAGAATATGTTTCACAAATTCCATCTCTCAAAAAATATTAAATAGGTACATTATTTTAATATTTGCGGTCAGAAATGTGACCATGTGGCTTCTGACGTCACAAAACTAATTCAGCTTTTTGTAGGTCTCTGAACTAAAACAAGCAGAAATTTGCAGATCTTCAACCTCGAACTCAAATAAACAAAAACACATTATAAGCACATGAGTATTAGAAGAAATCAAGGCGGTCGGGTGTGGGTGTGCGGCCTTTGGCAGCACTTTAGAAGATTAATTTCCAAATTTTTTGCTCCATCTCCAATTTTTTCTTCTCGAGATTTAGCAAACGAAACGTAACTCTTCAGTTTATATTAGTTAATTTAGCTAAGTTTCGTTTAAGGTTGGCTATCATATTAGCTTGCAATGTACAGAGTGGTGTAAAATTGTAATTATTTATGCCAGTCCACCCGTTGACAAGCCCGATAAACAACGAGCGACAAATTTGTTTATGCTATATTTAAATTAAAATCAATTATAAACTGGCAATTAAAAGATAACAAATTGGTTTATGCGTTGAAGGTGATCGAAATAAGCAAACGATTGTGCGTCGGACAGAGAGCGAGTTGGAGAAATCACTGAAAAAGCGAATCGAAGTAAATTTCCGCGGTCTTTAAAAACGAATCATCCCATATGTAATTGATTACCTACGTCATTGCACACGAATGAGTTAAATAAACCAAATTTTCACCAAAAAACTGATGGAGAATTTTGTGAAAATGTGCATGCAAACCCGCAGGCAGTTGGCATGGGTTGTGTGGTCTACAAGTTTGACTTTACCTATGACCTGGAACGCCAAAATTAGTTGTTCACAACAGGCGGCACCTGAAAAGAAATACCACCCATTTTTTAAATTGAAAAATTTTCATTTTGAAAAAAAAACGGTGGATTTGGTTGCTCCTACAATTAGCATAGACTAACAATAAAAACCTTCTGTTGTTTAGAAATTAATAAACTAACTGTTAGTTTACGTGTGAAACTTATTTTTTCATAAAATCTCGGTACGTGCATATCGCCCGATTGTTGTAGGTTCACACCAAGATTACATATTTATTTTTTAATAACATCTTGGGAAATAATAATTAATCGATCCAAATTATTTTTCTATGATACCGCGGCGGCTGTTTGGTATTTAGTAACAATTTGTAATGAGGTATACTTAAAATCTTAAATAATATAAAATAGAGAACATCAGATGTGGCATATAATGTACAAAATGAAGTAATTTCTTACGGTTCAATTTAAAAGTGCTACTGGGTACGAGAGTAACCAAAAAACTATCAAATTAAAATATAGCAGTATCATGTTCATTGTATAATTTTCCCCTATCACTACGAAGCGGTGTCTACGATTTGGCAAATTTTCCGCAAAAATTATTTTTCTTAAACTCATCCAGTAGCAATTCCAAACCAGTCGTTTAATTTCGATATACACTTTTCACCGTGAAATCGTGAAAACGAGGTAAAATTCGTGATGTTGCCGCTTCGAAAAATAGCAAGCCGGACTTTTTCTAAAAAATAAATTGGATTTTTTCCGACATATTTTATAATATTAATACATCCTTATTGTGTACATCACAAGAACTGTTTCTCGATTCAAAGTTATGCGCTACTTCATTTTTCATTGAGTCAACTTTTAGATTGAAAGAAGACCCAAAATAAAGAACTTTACAAGGTTTTACAGATGCCGCCTTTTAATTCTTCTTGTCATGTAACTATTCTGATGTGGTAGAATAGAAAGTGCAATTTTAAGTTGTCGGAAATTTTTTATTTGACTGTGTTTTGTGTTTTAGTTTCAATAATCAACTACTTATTCTTGATTGCGATTGTCCAAACGGAAATGCCGAAAGGGCATTCACTCATGACGCGCACAAATGGATTAACAAAATTTTTGTAAGATATGTTACAATTATTCCAAAAATGACAAAGAAGTCATGTGGTGTCCACATCATCATAAAATAGATATCTACTAAATGTCGGCTATATACATTCACTAGATTCACTGCTAGATATCTCTCAGATAAAGTTCTGAATATACATACATTATCTGGACTGGAACTGAATATCCAGTACATATTGAATGATATCTGGATTTAAATATAAAATATCTAATATTATTTATGAGTGTATTTTAAAAATAATCGAGCTTTGAAGGTAAAACACCTGTCTAATTATCCCTCTCTAGAGAGAGTTTGACAGTCTTTGACAGTGATAGTAACCAGCAATATGGCGTAAAGCCTTCATCGGCCGACTGGTCGTGGCAAATACTCTGCTGCGATCTAAAATGCCCACGGTATATCTGTGGGCTTTCATTGAAGAGCAATGGCAAACCACCGAGGTAATTTGCCAAGAAGAGGCAAAACTTTATAGGGACAGTAGTAACAAGCTGAGCTAAGTAAAAAGTCACTGTAGCTCTAGCACTCTAGCTACTAGATTCCCCAGGCTGTGCACTTAATTTATTAAATTTGTAACTTGAAATGAACCGATCGGCGATGCGTTGCGTATGGAAAGACAGACAGAAATAGCGATTTGTATAATATCAGCCGCTATGATCTGTCACCGGAATTTAGATTTCCCGAACTTATTTATGAAACAAATTGGGATTCCTAGGTTAAATTTATTTGAAGCCTTAATCACTTTACCCAAAGTGGGTTTCAGCTGACCTCTTCATTATATGAACAGGTTTCAAGGCACATTACCGCAGTGGTTTGCCATTGCTATAGCTAAGAGAAAACGATTATAATAAAGTTCTTGATCCACTCAGGCTCAAACCAAATCTCAACCCACTTAATCATCAGACCGTAATTGTCTCCTATATTACAATACTTGAAAAAAAAATTTTGTTCAAAGATTTTACCTTCAGAAAAACTAAAGAAACAAAAGAAATATTCGTCGACTCCTAGAATTTCCCAATTCTATTCTTAGATTTCTCTTTGCTTCTACCTCAGATTTTTTTGGTAAATTCTTCCTAGCTTGGTTTTTAAATACAATAAATTTTTTCGTTACTACTACGAAATGTTCATAAATATAATAAATTTTAGTTCATTGGTTGTAATTTGATTGATTCAAGTAAACTATTTTGTTTTATTTTCATTGTATATAATATGACAGACTATAGTTCAGTGTAGTGTGTGAATGGTGGGAATTCGAACGATGAACACTCGATTGTCCAGGTTGTGCGGCCTGAAGGCCGCATCGATCCGTCATAATTTTCCAATTTTTTTTAGGTTGGTAACATAAAATGAATGAATCAGAAGTGCATTTTGATTTATTTGGAAATCGGGAATACTGCTAATTTTTAAATTAGTTTATTAAATAAAAAAAAAAAGAAATGGGAAGCCTATAAACAGTGGCGTATTTAATAAATGCCTTGGGGGGGTAGGGGGCAGAGTAAAGATTTTTTAGAATCTCGTTAATCCATTCATGCGCGTCAGTTGTAGCTAATCCTAATAGATAAAGGTCACTTGTCATTTTTTGGTGGAAAAACACTCTAGTTGGTCGATTTTTTTACCAGCGAAAAAATATATTAAATTAATATTAGGACTAAAAATATTTGTCCAATATTAATCCAAACCGGAATATTTGAATTTTTAAGGAAAAAGTCAACCTCGGAATGCATATTTATTTAATTACCTTACTGCTCACAGTGTTTAGCAGCAACTTTCTGTGTTACTTTCAAAGTTAATTATAAAAATAATATAAACATATAAAGTAAAAATTGTAAACCGGGGGGTCTGGGGGGTGTGGAACACCCTCCAGTACATATTGCAGGATTTCCATTCTTTTAGAATACTCGGAAAAGATAGGGGATTTATAATTTTACAAATTTCGCCAGGAAGAACCGGGAAATTTGAATTTTTAAGCAAAAATTATGGAAATCAAAATCAAACCTTTGGCTAGAGAATATTAAAGCTTTGAAAAATATTTATTATTTATTATTTTATTATTATTGTTTAGAGTATAGTAGCAACTTTTACATTACTTTGAAAGTTAACTGTCAAAATTATAGTGAAAAGTGTACACCGGGTGGGCTTGGGGTGAACACCCACTAGTACATATAATAAAATTCCGACTCTATAGAATACCTATACAGAAGACAGAATAATTATACAAATTTCGTCGGAAAAAACTGGGAAATTTTTTTTTTTGAGCAAAAGTGAGAGAAATTGAAACGTTCGGCTAAAAAAAATTGGAATTTGAGAAACTTATTTATTTTTATATTATAAAAAAAATTTTTATTTGCCCCACGGCATACCAAGTTTAGCAGCAACTTTTTGCGTTAGTTTGAAAATATACAAAAACGGGAATCACCCAGTAGCGGAAAGAGAAATTAAATATTATACCGGTAAAAGACAGATCCACCGTCTAGCTACCCGTCCGCGGACGGGCTTTCCTGCTAGTAAATAAATAAACAAATACATAAAAATAATTTAAAGTTATTTAACTTTTGCAACTTCGTGGTAAACATTATTTTTATCAGGGGGTCATCCTTGGGGGGGAAGCACTTGCCCCTTTGCCCCCCTCTAAATACGCCACTGCCTATAGATATAGGTATTCTATTATTAACTTAAAAAATGAAAATAGTAGAAACTAATATTTTTCTTAAAAAAAAAATTGGTTTAATATGATGTAAAGCAAGAAGAAAAAATGCGCATTTTAAATTGATACATACTAGGGGGTCTAGGGGGTATGAAATACCCCCAGTCATACGTAGGCAATGTAGTAGAAGAATAATTATAGTTTGAACTGTAACAACTGTAATTCTTATTAAATTTAAAAAATAAGTAGAAATAAGTAAATAGGTTCCTTTGTTTTATGATGAAAAAAATATTTAAATAGAATATTACCTGCAGGTCATATTATTATTTGATTATCCATCACAATTTATTTGCAACAAATAGCATTCAATTGCTCTGCACACTGAACACTATCCTTCAACTCGAGTTGAAGCAGGAGTTGAATTTGAACAAATTCATTTATAATAATGAATTTTCAAATAATGTAGAGGTTCCTTTGTTTTACGATTAAGAAATTTATTTATTTATTATTATTATTTATTAAGAATTTTTCGCAATTATTAATATAGTCTATATAGTATTCTATAAATTTGGGTTAGTGAAAATAATTCTGCTAAACATAGTTAATAAAACGCTTGGGAGTATTCCATACCTCCCAGACTTCGCCGTCAAATCAGTAATACTTACATCTTCGTATTGTACTGAATAATTCTAATTACCAAAAATTCAGCGTTGTAAATGGATTTTGGGAAAGCTAAAATTTAAAATATCAATTTCCATTTATTCTTCCATTTTCAATCGGAATTAAAAATTTTAATAAATTTGAATATAAAATGGAAATTGAACCATGGTTATGGTAAGTCAATTTTGTGCATTTTAGTAAATATTTTGGAATTCTTTTTTGTTTAGTTCGAATAGTTTTCTTATTTTTCTTATTTTTTAATTTTTTTCAATTTTATTCATTCAATGTGACTGATGATTGGTAACAACCATGAAATAACGTTATATCACATTATGAATTTTTAATAATTTCAAATATTCTTAATCCAGATCTGTTTTGAGATAATGTTGCTTTTTAAATTTTTTGAATTTTCATTAAATTAAATTTAAAGATAAAATGGAAAACTTTCCTGTATCGCTGTATTGATTTAATTTTACGATTGCTTTGATTCTTCAAATTTAATATTACGAATTTTAATATATCCTAATAATTATAATTTTCAAATTTTCCAATTTCAACTTTATCTTTTCAAACTCCAATTTCCAAATTAATTTATTAACAATCCAAAAAATTCTAATAATTTCATCAAATATAATATTTTACAAAAGGCCTGCCGTATGCCTGGTGTAGTCCTCCCCTTAGTTGGCGCAACGTCAACTATAGAAATTTCAAAATTTATAGTAAAACAAAAATATCAAACTTTGAATATAAAAAAAAAACTTTGGATTTAAAATATTTTTAATTATTAAGCCGAACAAGGTCCAAAAGTTTGAATTATAATAAAGGGGGCTCCGTCAAGTTGGCCCCTCCATTTCGGAATTTGAAAATTTTTTTTGCATAATTTGGAAGTGCTCGCGAAGTGCTGGCGAGTGCTGTAAATTTTATTGAAAGTGCTGGGTTCGTTAGATTTTTATTAAGAATTGAAAAATCCGCAATTGACAAAAACGTCAAGTTGGCCCCTCTTTTTTTCAATTTTATTAAATATTTAATTTTTCTTCATATTATTTAAAACTACTCTTGAAGTGCTGGCGAGTGCTGTAAATTTTTTGAAGATATCTATTTTATTAAAAAATTTAAAAAATAAACTCCGAGCAAGACACATTGAATTCAGAAAAACTTAGGAAAAATGAGTTTTTAATTATTTTATTAAAGTTTTTGAATTTATTTGTTTTTATTACAAAAAACTTAACCAATTTCTGTTTATTTATTTATTTCAATTTATAGTAGTATATAAATTTGAATTTACCCAAAAATTTTAAGATGCCAAAAAAAAATAAAAGTATACATACAATTGATTTTCCGGAATTGCAATATTTATCAACTTTTTCTTTTAAATCATTGTAGAGTTCCCATTTTCCATGCAATCGTTTAGCATAAGCCACAAAATGACCTACCTTTGCATTCGTCGGGTTAAAATTTTCGACAATTCCTAGCAGATGATATGTTTGATTTTTTACTGATACTGTAGAAGGGATACTTGATAGTTATAGGTTATAGGGTTATACGTATATACTTATACTTATCCGATAGAAATCTCTACGTGAAGAAATCGGACATAAATGAATCACTTGAAATTTCAAATTCATTAATTTGGGGGGGCCTGGCTACGCCACTGTATTTTCTTATTTCCACTTTTATTTCACCTCTTATTCTACACTAGTAAGGTCCGCTTTTACAATAGTCGGTTAAGTATGAGTATAACTAACCTATAGCTATGAACCAATCAACGATAAACACACTAAACAATAAACCAATGAACATCCGTATAACGTTACAACCCGGATAAATAAAACTTAACCGACTATTGTAAAAGGGAACCTTAGCCGTCACCTTTTTTCCTATATACTATATTCGTGGAATCGTGGATATAATCTGATTATAATTAATCGGATAATACACTATCCGTTCGCCTCGAAGCCCCCCCCCCCCCGCCTTAAACCTATAATACCCATTAAATTTTTTTAAAGTTTTAGACAGAAGTCTAAAGAAGTTTTATGTTTATTTATTGTATTGTTCGTTTGATTTGTTAATTGGTTTTTCTAATAGTGAGTTGAGCACTGTAAGGGGGTTGGTGTGTGTAATGGGTTCTGAATTGATTTCGGTGTTTTGATGTTCTATTTATTTATGATTTAAATTAAAATCGAAACTAGTCAGTTAAGAGAAGGGTAGTTAATTTCTTTATATTGACTTAGAACCCAAGAAAAACATCGATTTATTGGAAGCTCCTTTTTCCAAAGTTTTTCTGAATTCAATGTGTCTTGCTCGGAGCTTATTTTTTAATTTTTTAATAAAATAGATATCTTCAAAAAATGTACAGCACTCGCCAGCACTTCAAGAGTAGTTTTACATAATATGAAGAAAAATTAAATATTTAATAAAATTGAAAAAAGAGGGGCCAACTTGACGTTTTTGTCAATTGCGAATTTTTAAATTTTTAATAAAAATCTAACGAACCCAGCACTTTCAAACAAATTTGCAGCACTCGCCAGCACTTCGCGAGCACTTCCAAATTATGCAAAAAAATTTCAAATTCCAAAATGGAGGGGCCAACTTGACGGAGCCAATAAAGGTTGATCTAGAGAGTTCGAAGAGGTCGGCCAATATTTTTATTTGAGTAAATATTTTTATTAAAATAGAAAATAAATTTAAAAAAGTTCAACGATGGTTTTATTTGATTACTGATGATGTGGTGATTAAGGTTGATAAGAAATATAGCGAAAGTTAGTAAATTGAATAGAAAAGTAAATTTTAACAATTTGGGAAAACCAAAAATTAACGAAATTTGATATATTGTTTACTGAAAAAATTAAAATTTATTAAATTATTCTTTCAGGAAACGTCAAACAACGAAGTTGTAAATTTTTTTTTAAAGACTGGGGCCACTCAAAAGAGTTGACTTATTTAAAATGCAGTCGCATGCTGCTTTTTGAAAATTAAAAATTGAATTAAAATCACATAAATTTAAAAATGTTAACCAATAAATGTGAAAATTAAAAAAATTAATGAAAGAGAAATTTTACCAACAGAAGCCAAGCCACAGTATCTTTAGAATTTAATAATATATAATTTTCTTAAATATACACCTAATTTCGGTAAAAAGCTGAACGATTTTGAATACATTTTTGCTTTAAATTTGATGAATGGCAAAATGAAAAATGAGTGAAAATAGCCGAGAAGTAGTGGTGGCCGGAAACACATATTTCATATTTCGGTAGTAAAATTTGGAATTAATTAAAAAATCATTTGGGATTTATTTTTAAAAAATCAATTCTGACACGATGAATCGTAAATATAGCAAATTAAGTAGACTGCCAACATCTTCAAGAGAAACATGAATTTTTGAATAAATACGTTGCCAACAACTTTTTTTTGTCCTGATCCCGAAGTACAATATTCGTACGAAACCCCCATGATAAGACGCATATGTTAAAAACGTAACGACTAATTAGGTTTTTGATACGCGCCCGTGCTAAAATTTTCACTTAATTTTCTAGCACGTCCTCAACAATTAGGCAAGTTGACATTTGTGAATAATTAACATAATTAGTATTAAAATTCTTGACCTCACACACACTTCTAGTGTAACAAATCTTCCGAAATTTATCATCGCGTAAAAATGTGACGACAACGTGCTGGCCCTATTTTTTCAACAACCTCCCGATTTTTATAGGATCATGTCCGGGATGTTACAAAATGTTCGACTGTTTCATAATTTGCTAAAACATATCAAGCGTAAATATTTAAATTATTTGAACAAAAACGACAACTTTCGCTTTACAAACAATTATTACAGCTTTGTCATTAAAGTTGAACAACAAAATTTTAACAATTCCGAAATCGATTTTTTCACATTTTTTGAACAACGATTCCATTATTGAATTATTGATTGCTGAAAGCACCGTGCAGTGTTTAACGAACTAATAGCATTTCACACGATTTTACATTTTTTTCGAGATTAATAAATACGTGGGATAAAACCTTAGGTATTTTAAAGCGTGAGAAGATTTAAATACGAGTAAAAACGTTAATAGAATTATCTTGAAAAGTATCAAAAAATTTGATACGACCGCAAAGCGTAATGAATTACTTCAAATCATAAATATTAAAAACTCCGCAAATACCGCTAAAAATTTTAAAACGTCCGAATTATTAAATTCTAATTTACCGTGCGTTTTCAATTTGATTTCTAGCTTTTTTCTCCTCTTGTTTGTATAATTTCATTCACTTCCTTTTGCCCGACTGCCGAACCAACAACAATTTGCTACGTGGAGAATAATTTTTGCAAAATTCAACTTCGAAAAATTTAGCTCTACTTCTCCATTGAATAAACATAAAACTGTAATTACTATGAAACTTGTAAAATAAAATTAAAAATATAACTGGCCAAATAAACAATAAAAATGTAAAATACTTCCCACTAAAGCATTATTTGATGATAGCCACAAACTACTTCTGAAAACTAGGAAGAAAAAGTTTTTAGTTTTATTATTTATTTTAATTATAATTTCACTGCTGAATAATCTTTGTATTTTAATTTACTTTTTAATTAATAATTGAAAAATAGATTTTCTGGTTAATCGCCTGAAAACGTTTGCGATAATTATACTTACGGTGTATTTTATTTGTGATAACTTAAAAGCATTGTACTTCTAAAAAAGAGTATTCTGAAATATTGATATGAAAAGTTATGTTTGATTTTAATTTATTATAATATTTAGCTGAAGAATTAACTGCAGCGACACAATTTAATTAAATTAATTTTTTATTGGATATTTTACAGTCGAACAAATCATGTTAATGCAGTAAATTTCTAAAACCAATAGTTTTAAGTTTCATTGAATTGCATGCTCCGAATGCATATTAAATCTTTAAATTGTTAAGCCTGAAGTAGACCGGCCGGCGAGTAGAAAAGCAAATATGAAATACCTGATGTGTTATATGCTGTGAATTTTAGTTAATAATGGTTGGCAGTGCCGAATATGCTTGAATTCTATAATTGGATTCTTTTTGGATAATTAATAATTATAATTGGAGATCTGGATTTCAAAATAATAATTTAATTCGTTAAATAAAGTTAAATGTGATACGGCGGCATATGGGCGAATTATCTCAAAAATGTAACGTTCACATTTATATTCGAAAATTAATTGAAAGTAAAATTTAATTTGGATTTAAACGTTCATTTATATTGCAGTAAAATTTTGCAATTGGATTTTTGAAGTTAGCCGGGAAACATTTTTTTGGTTTTACATTACAGACCGAACTCGTTGACCAAATAGTAATAGTAATATTCTGCAGGACCATCGATGCGTAATAGATATTTGTTCCGAAATAGTGAAAGATCTCATTTAATAATTTCAATCAGGTAACATACACGCAAAACGTTTGTTTTAGGAACCGGGGGGTCTGGGGGGTATGGAATACCCTCCAGTGCAATATTCAGATTAATAAATACCACAAGTATATATATCCAGGTTAATATTTAACTGAAATGGAATATTCCGGTTATAAAGAAAACCTCTAATCTTGTAGATAATAAATTTACCCGATTATCGGGATACCATAATGAAGCAATGTGACTGACCCGACACTCTCCTGTAACTTTGCAATATTTTAAAGTTAATAAACTTACAATAAAACAATCGGAGCTGTGTTACGAAAGAAATAGCAAACGGAAAGACATGGTTTTTTGTAATACTAGTGTTTGAATGTTGTGAAATTCTACGGCGTAGGTTGTGCGGCCTGAAGGCCGCACTGAACCATTACTCTTCAGAAACTTCCAATTTTTTTTAGATTGATAAGTTAAAATGAGTCAATTAAGGATGTGTTACTTGATCCTGAATGATAAATGTAATTCGTGTCTAAGTAACATATTATATTGGAGCTCGATGGATGTGAAACTCGATTAGTATGTAATTCGTTTCAGATCTATTAAGAAATAACCTATACTATATCATAGAATTTTTGATTTTTAATTCCGGCGTTAAACCTAAAAGGCTTCAGCTAGCTCAAAAAGTCGGAAGCATGAAAGTGTCAGGCAAAGCTGGTTCCTTGTGATACGAAATCAACATCCACCCAAATTCTTTTTAAACTCTCCAAATTTACAATTAATAATTAAAACCACTTACGTGCACTCAAAACTTAATTCAAACAAAATTCACACCTTTCACGGAAACTCCCGCAAAGACGTTCGTCTACTTCGACGAATCTGGCTAAAAGCAAAAATTTGTTGTTTCGTACCAACTTCAAAATGCGAAACTTTCCAATATTTACATAAAGCTTATTTACAAAACAAATACAAACACACAAAGATAGAATTCAAATCTTAAAAAAATAAATTCAATTTTTAAAATTTTAAAAATAAAAAAAAAGAATTTTGTTACACGACAATATATGTATAAGCAAAGATATGACCTAGGAAAGCTGGTTCAAAAAAGGGCACCGCAACTCGAAAAAGTTTGGGAAACACTGCTCAAGAGGTTTTTAGAAATAAACAAGAAATATTAAAAATATTTTCTCCCCATATATTTATGTAAATAAATATTTTTTAAAATGCTGCCAGCATTATTTTGTCAACTGTAAGTCAGAAAGCGTCAATTGTAATAGCTAAATTCGTACTAAGTAAACGGAATCGGTTATGCTTCGAGCTGAAATCTCCTCGTTTACTACAAAAACTAGCAATTATTTTATAATCTGATCCTATATTATCATATTTTTACATGCTGTAATGAATGATTAACCATTTCATAGTCATTTCAGGAGATTACACAGGGCAACAAAACTAAAACGTTTTTCTGCGGTCTTGGGTTTTGCAGTGAATTTGGATACACTAATGTAATAGTGTACTCGACACATAGTTATTTTGTTCAAATTGACTCTAGTTCTCATGTTAAGGAGGGGGGGGGGTAAAGTTAATTTTAAGCAAAATCAGCATATTTCGATAATTTTTTTTGACGAAACTATTAATATATATTTATTGCTATAATTACTACATAATAAAGTGATATTTGAAGAATATACTGTGAAATTTTTATTAATTTTTATGAAGAAATGAGCTATTGACAGCGAATCTCCGCGGATATCTCAAAAAGAAATTTTCATTTTATTTTCAATATAAAAAGGTTGTCTTTATGTCAAAAACTGGAGTCAATTCGACAAATCTAAAATTTTTTTGAATTCAGGTGACCATAATTACCCAAAATTGACTCATAAACCCCACACCTCAAAATCGCTGTTCCCACTATGTAGTCTTTGAATATATTGAATATTATTGTTTCATTTTATTTTCAATATAAAAGGGTTGTCTTTATCTCAAAAACTGGAGTCAATTCAACAAATCTGAAATTTTTTTCAGACAAACTCAAGAGACCATAATTACCCGAAATTGACTCATAAACCCCAGACCGCAGAATGACTGTTGCCCTGTGTTATTATTATTGTACTTATTCTTCTTTTTAAAAGAGGACTGATTACTAGGAAGCACTCCATACTCTTTAAGCTTCTGGTGTTACAAACCAAAATTTTGTGATTTTCTTCCAGCATTAATTTTATTAATAGCAGGAATCCTTCACCCTTTCAGAACAAATACATCTGTACGTCTAGGCAGTACGCACCGAGAGGTCTGGAAAGTATAAAATTTTCTCTAATCTAAATCTATAAATTATAATCTCTGGCTGCTCGACTTTTTTTACCAACCGAAAAGTATATTAAACTAACATTAGGACTAAAAATATTTGTCCAATATTAATCCAAACCGGGAAATTTGAATTTTTAAGCAAAAATGACGGAAATTTAACCTTCGTTTCGGATAGACAAAATTAAAACTTGGAATACATATTTATTTAATTACCTTAGGGGACGCCCATTAATTACGTGAGGCGATTTTAGCGATTTTTTGACCCCCCCTTCCCTCTCTGGTGAGATGTCGTGAGATTTGGCTCGATCCCCCCTCCCCTAATCTTACGTGAGATTGCTTGTTTTACCTTCTTAATTTAACCCAATTCTCTCGCAATTTTACAGTTTCTGGCGGAAAAAAAATTACGTGATATTTGCTGAGACCCCCCTCTCCCCCACGTGAGATTCGGTGAGATTCTTCTCGACCCCCTCTAAACGTCTCACGTAATTAATGGACGTCCCCTTACTGCTCAAGGAGTTTAGCAGCAACTTTCTGTGTTACTTCGAAAGTTAATTATTAAAATATAAAGTCAAAATTGTAAACCGGGGGGTCTGGGGGGTGTGGAACACCCTCCAGTACATATCGCAGGGTTTCCATTTTTTTAGAATACATGGAGAAGATAGAGAATTTATAATTTTACCAATTTCGCCCGGAAAAATCAGGAAATTTGAATTTTTAAGCTAAAGTGAGGGGAATTTAAACCTTTGGCGAAAGATTACGTTACTTTGAAAGTTAACTGTCAAAATTAGAGTCAAAAGTGTAATCCGGGGGGTATGGGGGTGAACACTCTCCAGTACATATAATAAAATTTCTATTCTTCTAGAATACCTACAGAAGACAGAATAATTATACAAATTTCGTCAGAAAAAGCTGGAAATTTTTTTGTTTTTGAGCAAAAGTGGAGAAAATTAAAACTTTCGGCTAAAGAAAATCAGAATTTAGGAAACTGATATTATTATAAGTAAAAATTTAGCAACTTTTTGCGTTACTTTGAAAATATAAAAAAAGGGGGAATCACCTAGTAGTAGCGGGAAACGAAATTAATTATTGAAATATAAATGTTTACATCCAACGTCTAGCTGATGACAGTCCGCAGACGGACTTTTTCCAGCTAGTATCTCAATAATTGTATTTAAAAGAAAAAGTCTTATGCTTTTTCTGCCTAGGACATAATTAATATACCTACCCCTATGACATAATATAATATTTATTTGGAGGGGAGGGGGGTATGAAGGTCCTGCAATTTCGTGCAAACATAAAAAAATTTACTTGCGGGTTTGCACAATTTTTAATTTTGTAAAAAAAGTCTGCAGATTAAAATTGAAGAGATAATTTTTTGCAAAAAATCGCCTGTGGGGCTTTATATTTAGCCTTTTCTGACAAAATTATTTTTTGTCTCTGATGTAGAGTATAAATTTAAGTTGAAAGTTGACCAATAATATGACTCAATAATGGATCACATTATGTCCAAATATTTTAGCTCTTAGTTGACAATGCAGATAATGCAGTTCTCGTAAGAAACCTAACGGTTTTGGGCTTGGAAAGTAGCAAAACCTACGACCGAACAAAATTTCAAATCGGAAGCATAGAAAATTTCCTTGAAATTACAATGAATAACAATTTTATTACTTTATTGCTTTATGGTCGCCGTATATTTTTACAAAACGTCAAATATTTACGGCGATCGAATTTTGGGATTTTAAGTAAAATTGTAAAAATATCAGTGGGTACTATAAAACCATTATAATTTTTCTTACAATTTCGATTTATTTATTTATTAGATTTAGGGTCGAAATTAAACTGGAACATGTTTACGAACCCTTTTGGGCGTTGCAATTCGAAAATTTTTTACTAATAATAATAATGATAATAATTTTACCGTTACAATAGGATAATAATGTAGGTTTCGAACACGAAAAAAGAATAGAAAAGCGCAAACCAATACAAAACTTAACGGAAGAACTACAACAATTAATTATTATTCGCCGGAAATTGAAAATGAATGGCAAACTGTTGACTAGACGTTTCATTCAACCATAACCAATAAATTTCCAAACGTTCAATCAAATGTTGCAAATTAACTTTAATCCGGGTGTAATATAAATTTCCTTGCAGGACTATTATAGGTAATCGAAGGATTTGAAAGAAATCCCAAATTAAATTTTACGTAATTAATTTTTAAAATTAAAATACACACCGAACACGTTTGCTTATTATTTTTTCAATTTCTCGCAAAACAATTTATTTAAAATTGATTTCCTAATTTAAAAATTGTGTGAATCATTCCAAAATTCAATTTAAAATTAAACACATTTTTGTTGCCTTTTCTTCTCCTTGCATAAGAACAGCAAATTGTAGTCGAAAGAAAGATTCACTGATTGAGTAAGTTTCACAGTTTTTAATTAATTACGACTGTAAGTTTTTTCAAGACTTTCGGTTTTGTAACAAATTATTCAAAATGGTGTCTTCAATTCTTAAGACGTATTTAAATTTATTTTTCACACATGTGATTAATTTACTCGATTAAGTAAATTAGGAAAAATTAAGCGATTTCGTGGCAATTTACATTTCCTGGTAGTGAAATTGTTTATGGTCTTTAAGTGCTTGATTACGAAAAATCTTGAGATCTCATGCAGTTTAGGACAATTTGAAAATGAAGTTGTAGTCCGGACTGATGCACAGCATGAAAAATACAGTAGGAAGGTAAATGTTGACAACTTGCCTGATATATTAGCCCTAATAAACGCGTGCAGTCGTAAAACCATTATTCTCTTTTGAACAATTAGTTATTTTGGTTCAGAAGATACACTTCTGTGACCGATTATCTCCAGTTTAAATAGAAAGTATCCTGCTCGAGACACTTTATGGCACTGATGAAATTCACAATAAATACTACATTTGTAAAGGACAACGACAGCTAATTTTCTCAAATCACGTTCTCTTTACGTACCATTTTTCATCATTAAATAGTACGAACGCTAGTCAATAAATCAAAAATTACTACTAGGTATATTTTCCATAATTTAATTAAATTATTAAGCTCGCAAGAACAGGATAAATGAACAAACATTTCCTTGGTTCCAAACTCAAAACTCAAATTTTGAAATTTGGTTTTTCCACACTCAGAAAACTGAATTCTGTCGTACTTAATATTATGTTTGCTATATAAAAATATAATATAATTAAATTATTACAGACTGGGAGGTTGGGGGGTTGTACCCTCCAGTACAATATTATCGTTGTAGAAGATTTATGAATTTGATTAGATTAAATTGATTCTTAATGAACTTTTTATTTTAAATAATATTATACCCGAGTTATTCAACTGTCGAGAAAGTAAATTAATTAAATCGGCCTGATTATTCCCCGGCCTGCAACAGCTTTATCGAATTAAAATTTTTACTTTTTAACTGACGTATATAACCCCTCAGACTCAGTATAACTTATTGTGGTTTCACAAAAAAAAGGATTTAAATATTATAACATTTTCAGGAAATAAGTTTAAATTTGAATAACCATTCTGCCGCTCGTCGCCGGCAGTGAAGTAAAACAAATACTTTTCTCAAACAGCGAACTATGGGATTTGACAATTGAATGACATGAAGTTAAGGAAGTTTGGCGAGTTTGTAGAATTGAAGGACGAACGGAGAAAGTTCAACAATTACAAATTATATATGAGCCACAAAAAGTACTTTCGCCCCGAATAAAACATATTTTTTTTAGTTTAGTTCTATTAAATATTATGTAATAGAATTTACTGCAAACCAATTAAATGTGAGTTCGACATTCAATTAATTCAATATTATTTTCCCGTAGGTTAGATTCCACGTTAATCTGGAATTTTTATTTTTTACTCCAATGCAAATGTTTTACTTCAAAAGGTAACCCCCCTCTTATTACTTACATTTGCAAACCCGTGCCAGGGGAATTTCTGGGGGAGGGGGCATTTCTGAAATAATAACTACAGCATTGAAAAATATATAGGTGTTTAGTAAGGACATTGCTTTAAATACTCACCATGCCACCTCCCTTAAGACACCTTTGGGCCCGTGCAAGTGCAGACTATAATTTCAATCACCAGGGGGTCTAAGGAGCATAAAATACCATCGAGAACCTGATGACCTTGAGTAAATTAAGATCAGATTAACCAATTTGCTTCAAGAGACAATTGATCATATTATACTTATATGGCCGCACATAGGGCTGGTGCTGGTCCATTACATTTGGGCGTTTGACTGCACAGATTTCTAAGGGTTTGTTTTTAATCCAAATTTTTGGATTGGACAGTGGCAGAATGAGCACTGAAATAAATCAAGTTACATATTATTAGCTTCAAATAAAAATCTTCGGTCAATTATTTAATTTAACCTATCAGAAGAAGAAGTTATAACCTGGAAATTAATATACGTCAGATTAAAATTAGACAAAATGTCAGGACGGTGGCGGAACAATCCCTCTACTACATCTAGTTAAATTATCAATTAAAAAAGTCTAGGCATTCAACTTTAGGCGATGATCCTGGAAATTCTGGAATTTTTTAAGATTTGTTACCATTTCCCAATTTTTTTGGAATTTCTTAAGATTTTCTTAGATTTCCTAAAATTTTCTTTTATTTGTACACTAGATTTTTCCAGAAATTTCCCCTTCGGTATTGCTACACCTATCAAAAGCTGCACAGCAACGTAACTGAGGTGCTATAGATTACATGGTAATTTTTTCTAGCTCATCCAGTATATCGGCAATATAGAGATTCTAATTTTTTTGGGTGATTTTAGGAGATAAGAATTTTTTTGAATTTTAAATTTTTTATATGAAATATAATCAATGAAAATATAATAAATATATGATTATACTATTTACTTTTGAAAATGCGTAACTATAGTAACGCATTTACTTTTACTTTACTGCCGGCGACGGGCAGCACAATATTGTTTTTAGCTGATAAGATGAGCTCGTCACATTCTCGGTATTTTCTTCAAATAACCTAAGTAATACTGCAATAAATCGGGCTGGGTGGTTATTCCAGACTTCCGGGAAGTCCGGGAATACACTGGGAAATATGGAATACCCACCCAGCCCGATCTAATTGATTCAAAAAGTTTATCTCCAAGCCAAAATTTCTAAATCACTCAACCGTTAATCTTAATTTCAAATAATTCGTGACGGACACTGGAATAATTTGCGTGCAATATTCGATCCAGCTAAAAATTCCTTTAATCATAAAGTTTCCTGATTTGTAATTTTTCTTAAAAATTCATTAAGAATTTTGTTCAAATCCAATCGGGATTGGGAATATCACAACCCTCAGGAAAATTCTCTCAATTTTGTTCTTATTCCTTTAGATTCTTCTGCAGCGTTTAATAATGCCAGATGAAAGATGTCCAGTCCAACCCTTCTTATCGGTTTAAATTGGTTTGGTAGTAGATTTTTTACATTTCTATCTAAACTCAAATAATATTGTTAATTTGATGTATTTTTCAGTAAATTAAAAGTTCAAAATAAAATGAAAAAATTATTAAAAGTATATACTTATTCCATGAAATTTTTACAGATACACAGAGAGAAATATGTGTTACTAATCAACACAATTGTGCAAAAAAAGTACACAATTGTGTAATTTTTCTGCACAATTATATTATTATAAATTATACTGAATACATTTCTAACAGGAGTTTCGGCGAAATAAAATCTTATGTAATTGTTGCATTCTGCATGCAAGATTGCAGTTTTACACTGTAAAAAGTGTAATTTTATAATTGAAAGTAATTTAAAACAAATATAAATTAAAATGAAATCTTTTGAATTATGTAAAAGCAGAATAGCTACAACAAATTAAAAATTTATTAATTCTCATGTTGTATTATTTACATATACCTGCAATTTTTTGCCCTCTTTAATATTTTTAGACCGTGAACTACTCGATTACGATTTTTTGTCGTCAAAATTCTGCACGTGTTGCAAACTCATTACTTCTCATCAGATTTTAATGAAATCGCTTCCAATCCCATTAAATTATTAACAAAAATTGAAGTGGTTTGAAAACAGAAAATAATTTTTTAGCTTAGATTAACTGCAATAGTTGCATACGATAGTGCTACATGGTACCAAAATTTCCGACGATTAAATAAAGAGAAGAGATAATAAAACGATTACAATTTTCGTCCACTATTGGGGGAAGCGTCGGCCAATGAATACGGATCATCTTCTCGTAGGCGGAGTAGGTATACTCAAAAATTTAAAGTTTCTATCCGACGAGTAAAAATATTCGCGATATTTTTTAATAATAAAAGATAAACTGATATCTAGCTCGTAAATTAAATCGATTTAATTTCAATCGGATCGAAACGTTTATCTATCGCTCCCGAGCTATTATCCCAAGCCCAAGATTTACAATTTAAAAAATTGTAAAATCGTAAAAACTGTAAAATTTGCGCTGAAGACTTAATCAGCTTCACGCTTCTTAGACAATAGAGCCAGACTTAAAACAACAGACTAACCACCTGAAGACTCAAAAAAACAAAAGCTCACTTCTTAAATGGTATACTACAAAAGAACAGTAGTCGAGAAACGGTATAGAAAAATAGTAGGCGTAACGAATAGGAGGAGCCGAACATCGAAACACGATTTCAAGTCAAAATATTTTGAGTTAGTCTTAGAGATTCTGTGGTTCAGATCGGATCGAATGTTGTTTTGGATTCGATTTTACGATTCGCCGATTGCCGATTTGCCTACTTGAATTTCGGGCGCCGAACCTCGCACTAATCAAATTTTACGTGTTGAAAAGTGTCGCAGGAATATTTAATTTGTTGTGTGGTATCATGAAAACCAAGTTTAAGTGCGATTGAAATTTGTTCAGTGCTTCAGTTTTTATTTTGATCCGCAATGACTGTTACAGGAAATTTGGGAATTATGCATAGACCGTGTTTTTCAGGATATCCATTTCAAGGTATGTTAATTAAATTGGTAAACGTAGACGTGTCACATTTTTATTTTTTCCCAAAAACATTTTGGGAACTCGAAAACTAAATTATTCAAGTTGTGATTGAAATCGTCGAATTAAAACCGACTAAGCTTGAAATGAGAAATTAATCTTCCAATTGGTTTTGCAATTAACAACAAGAATTCTTGGATAATTGTAACGAAAACTTAATCAAAATTAGATTAGACTTTTGGAGCCGATCCGTTTATTTCTCACAACAATTAAATCTTATAATTCAATCTGGACTCCAAAAGGTTCAATCGACGGAAGAGATGAAAACCATCTTAGCATTTTTGTGTGCCCAAAACTCAACGTCGATGGCAAGGAATGAAAGCATCGGGGTACAATTTCTACCCCGTAAAATGAAAAGTGAAAAGAAATTATCAAAAAAACTCAGTAATAGAATAAAATATTGCCGGTCGTAAATTTTTCAAAAATAAGTGCAGCGTCGTAAATAACAGTAAAACCCAAGATGGTTTGAAATGTAAAGACGACGATCATAAATGCACCCCAAATTGTGTGCACGAAAGTAAAGACAGAATTTTTTTTTGGTTTCAGGTCAAGGTCGTGTTAATCAGTTAGGTGGTGTCTTTATTAACGGTAGACCCTTACCAAATCACACAAGACTCAAAATTGTCGAAATGGCAGCAGCAGGAGTTCGACCCTGTGTGATATCCAGGCAGTTGAGGGTTTCTCATGGCTGTGTTAGCAAAATATTGAACAGATACCAGGTTAGTTCGAAAAGTAGTTATCGATTGGTAATTTAATTAAATCCGATGATGTGAACAATTTTATGGTTTAATTGAAAAATTCTTTTAATAACTTGAGATTTTTATTACACCGATTGAGTAGTTAGATTTCTTTTTATTGTATATTAGTATCAATCTATCAATACAACTGTGATGAATCATCTCGAAGTTATGGTTCTGTGGATAACTTACTTTCCAATCCAATGATTTTCTCTTTATTTGTTATATTTCAGTAAAAACGGTTTTTCATTGTTTTGCATCATGAGACAAAAAAGAGTCAATAATGGAGAAATTGTGAAATAAAAGAAACGTACACTTTTTACCGTTCACTTCTTCTCTTTGTTTATTGTTATGTCAGCGAATTTTATGTCGAAGAAAATTCTAAATGGGTTTGAAACGGGAAAAGAGAAAGAATAAACTTCGGTTACAAAGTTCTTGGAAAGCTTTGGTTTGTTCCCATTGCTATTCGTCAAGTAATAATCCAAAATTTGAAAGAAAAATACTAAATTTCGTTTAAAAAAACGTGAAATCTAAACCACGGCGCAAATAATTTTTATAAAGCCTATGGATCTAATTTCTACGAGTAAAACCATTACATTTCATAATCAAAATTAGAGACATATTCAAGAGTGAATATATTTCAATATCAAGGTTTGATCGAATCGGAACGGATCAATTGAAAGAAATAAATAGTAATAATACGGTTCTGATCCGATGTCACATGCAGATTTACTTTTTTCAATTGTTCCGACGCGAATGCAATCTCTTATTCAGTTTGATTGAAAGCTTTCAGAAATGTGTCTTCTGGAGAGTTCAAAAACGAACGAAATAAACGATTCACGATTATATTGTATCGAGGGGTATTTTATACCCCCCAGAGTCTTTTATAACTCATCTTTTTCATGTAAACCTCTTTAATTGAACTTTCATATGTTTTTTAAATTTGATAGCTCTTTCGAAAGTGTATAAAATAGCATATTATCTTACTGGGGAGTAAAGTTAATATTATCCATACTCAGCTATATAAAAAAATATATTCTTGCTATACCTACTTAATTAATATAATGTTATATTGCTGGGTAATTTGAGCGGACATTTACTATTCAAATTTCAAAAGACACCACGAGAGCAATGAGACTGTTGATTCAATTTTTAAATAAATCCAAATTCAAAATTTAAATATTAAACAAAATTTCTAATATAAGCAGGAAAACAAACTTCAAAGATAAATCGATCGTTTCCAAATCCAAATTGTCTTTAAAATTCAAAATAAAATCTTAATGAAAAAACTTACGGGATCTAGACCGCAGAAGACCTGGTTTTCCCACCCAGCTAGTCTAACGTTGGCGGAAAATTCAGAAAATTCAAAATTTTAAAAATCACAAAAACAATATCAGGAAGAAACCAAAATCAATGAAGGATTTTATTGTTTATTTAATCTGTTAAATTTTAATTTATTAATATAGTTTTATTATACGATAAGAGCATTTTATATAAATAATATATTATTATACTACCTTTCAAGTGGGTGAAAGTAATATGTTTTTTAAATTGTAAACTTTGTAACAATTGGGGAGAAGGGGTCGAGTGATTTTTCCTATAGAACTATTGATACTTAGCTACTTTAATCTACGCCACTATCACTTTGTTTAGAGCCACAATATTGAAATTAAATAATACAAGTAATAGGCTCATTAGCTTCGTTTTAATTCATTTATTATTTAATTACTTACTTACTTTTATAAGCTTTATGATATATGATCAATAAACTCACCCAACAGCTTGATATGGAATGCTAACCCACGACTTTTGTAAACCATATAGTAGACATCTTGTAAGAAGAAAGACAGAAGACAAATACTATGAATTTATAGGTTTTTCTAGTAATACAAATAATTTCTATGGAAATCTCGTTAATCCATTCATGACCAGCACCGATGAGGGTGAATTTCTCTCCTGTATTAGGAGCAAAAGGACGTGTTGTCGCCTTGTTAACGTTGCCTCTACTGCTTATTTTAGAAAATTTGAGCCGCCGCATACTGATAATATTCAGTCTGATCGTATTTTAAGCGATCGGGAACTTTTTCAAAAATTAGACAAGAAATGCAGGTACAATAAGTCTGGTGTCTGAGTGAGTCAAGATTAGAAGTTTCCATAAAATACTAAGTATACCATATCTACTGGTCATATATTATTCTTGCTTACATAACATGGTGATTAAACGTAATTTCAAGAAAAATCTCTTTTGTAGTTTGCTCTAATACGGAGACCCTAGAAGACGAAGACCCCCTTCCGCATAATAATCAGTTTCGAGAATGTTTCACTCTATTCGTGATGAATTTGGACCCCCCGCGTATTGTAGTTCCGCCACTGGACTAAATTATAATTCCACCGACATTTCAAATGGTATTAAAAGTTAGCAATAACAATAATGCTTGAATAGGCCCCATCGTTTTGCTTGTACCATCTGGGTATTTTTCTGGGTTCAATTTTTTCAAAAAAAATTTATTTTTCAAAAAAATATTCGCCAGGCCAGTTAGAAAATTCAAACTCTTATTAAACTTTTTAAATCAATTCTTCAATATAAAAATGAGAAACCTAAAACCAAAAATACTTTTTCAAATATTCTCGTATAATCCAAATCAATTTTTAATTTACTAAACTTTTCAATATGAAATGGAAATATTAATCAAACAGATAACCTGACAATACCCAAACGCTATCTAATTCTATTCACGACGCCTTCAACTTTTAATTTTAATTTGACGAAATTTTAACATTCAATTGTGATTTTTAAAATATCGAAATCAACACTTTAATCTTCAATTCCCCAAAGTGGGACAATTTATAACTCAATAATAATCAAAAATATTAATCACTTTAACTCAAAATTAATTTATTTTGAAATACAAAATTTCAAAGTAAAACAAAGCCAGTATAATTACAAAATTTAAACAAATAAAATTTTCAAAAAAAATATTATACTTATCTATAATTCATTGACCCCTTAAGTTTCTGAAACCAAGGAGTTTGGGGGGTGTGGAGTACCCCCCAAGACCCCATAAAAGCTGTTATAATAAATATTCAGTCGGACTAATAGTGATTCAACTGGTGAGCCTGCTGGGAAAGTATCTTTTGGAATATTACTTCATACTTATGAGATTCAAGTCGCTTTTCTTAAACAAATAAAAGGGGGGAAATGTTACTATGGGCAACAAGTGCTTTGAAGACGAAGAAAAACTCTAAAATTCCCTGTGGATGTTTTAATAAACCCGATTACATAACACAATCGTCGCTATATTTATTAAGGTCAATTGTTAAATTACACTTGTTATAATTTATACTTATACTTTTATGATTGAAACATTTTTTTTACGATCTCGTTAAAAGCTTTAATATTTTAATTTAATTTAAATTTAAATACGACATTGAATAATATAAAGGAATGATCCCCTAATAAATAATACTCTTCTTTATAAAAGTTTTTATTACTTACGTCGACCAGTAACTATACCGACGGTACATATACCGACAGTACATTTGCCGATAGATAATTACACCGACAGGTAATTATACCGAAGACTAACGTCGACAGCAATAATTCCAGCAAAGAATTATTCTGACGCAAAAATGATGAATTTTTTCCAGTAAGATACTTGCAGTTTAATCTACGCCACTGAACCGATTTTATTGAAATTGAAAATGTAAATACGAAAAGTAAAGCAAAATAACAATATAATGAACGCCGAGCAAAAATTCGATCACCGTTTACCTATATAATTTTCTTATCGGCACCGTAGGTGGATGTATAGTGGGATTTTATTATGTTTTGTAATAACAAACTTCACATGAATAGAATTCATTATAGCAACTTAAAAACATAACTTAATTAGACGTTAATATACCATCAATCGGTTAAATTTTACGCAGGTGAATTCTCATAGAAGTGCGATTGTGAATCACAGGCCGTTCCACAGAGATCAGACTGAAATTCTCATATTTTTGATTTTGTTTCAGGAAACCGGATCTATACGACCTGGTGTAATTGGAGGTTCGAAACCAAGAGTGGCGACACCTGAGGTCGAAAACAGGATAGAACAATACAAACGCGAAAATCCATCAATTTTTAGTTGGGAAATTCGTGATCGCTTGGTGAAAGAAGGTATCTGTGATAGAAGCACTGCACCCAGTGTTTCGGCAATTTCTAGGCTGTTGAGAGGAAAAGGAGGAGATTGCGATGGTTAGTAATGAATTATATTGGCAAATTGTAGTTTAACAGTAAAAAGTTGCTCGAACAACCTGCACATGAAATTTCAATTCTATATTGCACACAAAAACGTTAAGTCATGCAGCATTTGATGAAAGTCGCTATTGTTTGGTGTGTAAAACATTGCTGACCGACTATGAATAATTGTGCTTCACGGTGTCGACTTCATAGTATGACAGATATTTAAAATGGCCGCAATTGACAAAATGGCGTTTATAATATCAAGTTTACTTAAGCGTTAAAGCAGGTAATGCTACGTTTTATGACCGTAATTCGTTTCATCAAAACGTTGCCGTTATTTCGAAAGGAATGTTCGGGTTATCGGGAAGACCTTTACTTTTTTTGAAAATTCAATTCAGAGTATAGAAAAAAGTGTTTGGGTGACTTCGTGAGACCTTGGTCATTAAAAAATTTGCCGGTTTTCTCGCTTTTTATCAGACTAGAAATTCCTTCTTGCAAAGTTACGATTACGACCGACCTTGAACAGTTATGGTGATTTGTCACAGAGTAAACTGAAAAAAAATTAGGTTTAATTTTGCATATCTACACCTGTATCCTTTACTTTCACAAGAAAAACGATTTTACATAATCTATATTATGTAAACGTCAAAAAATAATCAAATTCAATTTGATTTCAATTTATGGAGTCATGTTTTGCAACGGGATGAAACTTGCTAGACCATACGTTAACAAAACGTGGAATCCGAATCACGGCACAAATAATTTGATCTATAATATATTTATAACCTTTAAGTTATACCAAGATATTTTGAAATTATATCTTCAATTCATCAGTGACTTAGTTTTGAATTTTTCGGCCCCACCGCAAACATATTTTGGTTTGGGACCCCCATCCCCCAATATGTATAATATATTACCGTGAAAAGTTCCGCATCTGAGAAATGGAGCTCCGGGTTAAGGATAAATTAATGATAAATTTTTTCTGCAATGCACCATTTTTCTTCAAACCGTGAAGAATTTTGATTTTACTTTATTTTAATTTATATTCCAATTTTGGACTGTGCACTTTTATTACCAGATTTTAGTACCAGATCTCTACAGAAGCGGCTTGTAGGGACCTATACGGGTCCCAAGTAGGGCTGGGACTTTTTATCGATTAATCGATAAATATCGATAGTTATTTATAAAACGATATTTTATTTTTTAAATATCGATTTATCGATTGATAGTTATCGGTATTTTGATAGCAAACCCTGTAATTGTTGCTGTATAAAATTATTATTTTTATTATTTAATTATGATTTTAATAGCTTCAAATTATAAGACGTACTTTTTAGTCATCCAGTTTTCAGTTTCCGAGAAACTGTCAGTTTTTTTAATTAGTTTGATTAATTACCAAAGTATCGGTACCTCGATACTCCGATAATTATCGACAAATATCGATAGTTTTTAAATTATCCAAATTTGATATCGATTTTTCAATATCGCCCAGCCTTAGTCATCACATGAACATCAGCAAGGTTTTTCTGTACTAATGGTGATTTCGGGATTACCGAAAAGAGTTCTCATCATCAAGCTCAGATTAAACCTCAGTGACTATGCGTCGATTGAAAGCTCCGCATAAATATATGCTTCGGATTTAACGCGGGATTGCAATATACTTAGCAATGCCTTATTTTCTAGTTAATTTTTTTAATTCAAAAATGTTGGGGTGAGGTTAAACTATACTGATTAGCCTCCTCCAATGAAAAAACTACGAGCCGCCAATGTATGCGGTGCCCTGAAAACTGTCTCAATCTAGGAACTTTTATGTGCAAAAACATAAATCTTTATTTGAACTGCTAGCAATTTCCAAAAATTAAAATTTTTACAATCCTTCATTCATCGTTTATCACAAAGGGTTTTGCAAAAATTCTTGCCCCCGGGCCCAATTTCTGAAGTTACGCCACTGAATAGGGAAGCTACGATTAGAAATATAGGATCACAGTGTAATTCTATTTATATAAAATCCATGACTTTATTCTTGTCATTTCTTCCGTAACACACCTAATATAATTGGTTCGTTTTACGTTACCAACCTAAAAGAATTGATGTTTATGTTAGGTCAATGCGGTCTTTAGACCGCACAACTTGGGCAAACGAGTTGCACTCATTTAGTTACTATATAAAAAGCCATGTCTTTCCGTATGTAACGCTTCTTCAACTGCTTCTTTTCTTTAAGTTGACCAGCAGTATGACGTGAACGGGTACAAGTGCAGGTTTCGTCGAATAAGTGCTGTGATCTAAAGTCCTAGATAGATTAGCTATGGAAAAGGCAATGGGAAACTACTGCATGAATTAAATTTTCTAGCACGTCACCTTGGCTTCACCTTGGCAAGTGTATATCACTTGAAAAAGAAAACAATTGAGATGAGATTATTGGGGGGGGGGGGGCTAAAGGGGCCCCGGTTGTACTGTGACCTTTTCAATCTTAAAAAAATTCTAAAAAGTAGAAGATGCACAACTAGATGCTATTTGAAGTCTGGGGAGATATAGAATAGCCTCAGGTCACCATGATTGCCATGCTATTAAATTTGTGACTTCCATACTAGGAATTTTACTATAATATTCTGTGGGGTGTTCCACACCCCGCAGACCCTTCGATGAGAGATATAATATGCCGTATAAATATGCACTGAAACATACGTAGATGTATTTGTTCTAAGAGAATATAAAGTTTTCATATGAAGCTAAATCACACAACGTATACACACACACCTTTGGGTTTTCAAACCGGGGGGTCTGGGGGGTATGGAATACCCCCCAGTGCACCAGCAATTATATTTTCTGAAAAAACAAATTAAAGTTAAATCCCCTCACGTTTACTTTTCTCTCCCAAAGTTCTTTGGAATGATAATCTCGTTAATCCCTTTATGCGCACCAGGGATAGACAATTAAAATTATGAAGTCATTGCAGTCTAATACAGCCTTGAAATCTAAAACCAAGGGAGTATCTAGGCAAAGTTGATAGATGGGGAAATAAATATATTATGTATTTTAATAAGAATATTTTATTTTAATATTTATAATATTTTTAAAATTTCAACAAAACAAACCGTAATCAAGCTTTTGAAGCTCATGAGTGGGGGTCGATATCCTCTTGTATCTGCCTTTGCCAGGCAATCTTAGAAAATTAAAAAAGGAAATAAAAGAATTAATCAATGGTATTTTAAAGATTTCCTAAATTTTCCAAGATATCCTTGGGAAGAAAATAGCATTTTTAAGATTTACTAAGATTTCTTAGAATTTCCCTAAAATTTGCTTGGATTTTTTTTCACTTTTGTATATCACGATTTTCCCTTCGGTTTTCCAGTTAGTACAAAACTAAGGGGAAATCGAAGGAAAAATTGTGTGTACTAGTGAAAGGAAATCTGTAAAAATTCTGAAAAATTCCAAGACATCTCACGAAACAGATTCTTAGAAAATTTGTAGAAATATAGAAAATCTTAAGAAATCCATAGAAATTTCAAAAAATTTTTCGAAAACTCTAGAAAATTTTAAAGCCAATGAAATCTCAGAAAATGGAAAAAGCAAAAAAAAGATAGTCTATAATAGGTATTCTAGATTTTCTTAAATTTCCTTAAATTTCCCTTTAGTTTTGCATACGACAATTTTTCCTTCATTTTTCCACTTATTAGTAATAAACGAGCTGGAAAGTTTAAGAAATCCCAGAAATGTTTAGAAAATCTTAGAAAAAATATCCAAAACAACTTGTGAAGTGAGGAATCACAGAAAATTCTAGGATATTTTAGAAAATTTAGACAATCTCAGAAAATAGAAAAATAAAAAAATAAAAAAAAAATATTTAATAAAATTAAATAGGAGGGTAGTTACTCGTTTCTATATCCGCTCTTGTTTGGGAGGAATTCTTTGGAAATCACTGGAGTCCTGTATACAAATTTTTTTTTGTCTTTTTTAAAAGCAGGGCCCCCGTTAACAACTTTGCACACGGGTCGCTCACCTGCTTGTTACGCCACTATTATTATATTAAAGTTGTTGCCTTTGTTGCCGTTGTTAACTCGAAAGCCATTAATTTTAAATAATAAAGGGTTAGAACTAATTTTTAGATAATTACATGCTTTTAAAAAATCACTAAATTGTTTACACTAAGTTTTGTTTTGATGCTTTGATCATTTGAAGGAAAAAATGTATAAAATTAATTTGAATGTAGGAAAAAATTAAAACAAAATTTCTGAGATTTTAGAGCCCCCCTTAAGACTCACTTTGTGTGCATATTATACTATTGAATTTTTAAAAAGAAATATTTCATTCTTTTTACCCCTGACTGTTTTTACCCCCGACTGTTTTTCAAAAACACAGGGTATATGAAGTTACTATGTACAATCTTTTTTTTTATATATTTATTTATTTATATATTTATATATCAGTCGCTTAGATGCAAAAGCCGACATGTCAAGACTTTTTTAGAAAGGAGATTAATTCTATTCTAGCAAGATTTTATCAATTGATTTTTATATTTTGATCTATGGGTAGGAAACTATTCTAAAAAAAATCATTGCTTAATTTGGTTAGATAAAGATTTTGTGAGTTTTTCTGCATTATCTAGTTTTATATTTTACTGGACTTGTCGGGTTTTGCATTTAAGCGACTGATATTTGTGTCACCATATCTCCCGAACGGTTACAGGTAGCGACATAAATTTTTGACAGCATGTTGGTAAAGATCAGGAGAGTATTCCTGACTAGTCAAACACAATTTTCATCCACGAGAAAAAAATTTATCGCAGAAAACCATCTTTATCCCCCCCCCCCCCGTTTTCTATATTTGTCAGACTATGTAGGGCCAAATTCATATCATTGGCTAATAACAATTCGCGCTAACACATCGTCTGACTGGATCATGAAAGCGGTTTAAAACATATATTCGGTTTCTTTATTCATTTTGACAAAATGTACTCCAAAAAGAGTGAAATAAAATAAAAATTAAAAATTTTAAAAACCCCTGATTGTAAAAGCACTCTACTTTAAAAACTACTGTTCCGTTTAAAAAGGAAGAAATAATTTTTTCTTCTTCACTCAACAACATAAACTCTCGGACACTTAACTCGAAAAATTAATTTATCATCCTCCGCCCCCTCCCCCCATTACAAAATTTAAACATTAATTTTGAAGTCAGGGGAAACGGAGATTTGTTCCATTTACGAAACCTGTCTATAAATTCCGTATTAAAAAATCTCCGTTTCGCCTGACTTCAAAATTAATGTTGAAATTTTGTAGCAGGGGGGGGGGGCGGAGGATGTTAAGTTAATTTTTCGAGTTAAGTGTCCGAGAGTTTATGTTGTTGAGTGAAGAAGAAAAAATTATTTCTTCCTTTTCAAAGGGAACAGTAGTTTTTAAAGTAAAGTGCTTTTACAGTCAGGGGTTTTTAAAATTTTTAATTTTTTAAAGCCACACATCTGGATATTTTGGCAGTATTCTTCGGGGGTCTGGGGGGGATGGAATAACCTGTATAATTTCAGAAATTGCATAAATCACCCTTTAAAGTGCCAAGAGAGCGCGTGAGAAGCTTTTTAGAATCCAAGAATGTTTAATATTTAATACTTAAAATTAAATTTGGGGCAAATTTGCCTTTTCTTCTCATTTCTACCTCGCTGACATATAAAAAATATTTTTGAAATTTGGCATAGGTGTGTATTGATAACATAATAATAATTATCAGTAATTTTTCGATCATTTGTCTTTCTTAGATAAATTTTTGAAAACAGAACAGTTCAATTAAAATTGCCAACAATCCAAATCGACCGCACATTTTTAAACAATTATTGAATTTAGTTAATTATAAATTTTTTTGTATAAAAATTAAGCAATTTGTTGGTATTATGAATTATTATGTGAGGAAACAACATTAATAAACGTCATTAATATAGTGAAAATGATAGGGCAGACTAATTTTAGGTTTTGAGTAATTTGGTGTATCGAATTTATAAAAAGCCATATGGTTTTTGTGTTATATCAATTAATTTAAAACTTCAGCCTTCCAAATTCATAAAAAATCGATATATTAAAATAAAATAAAATGAAAATGTATGTTAACCCAATACTTAATTATTGTATTCCAGTTTAACCGAAATTTGGAATCTTTCTTCAGCTGGTGTTTGCCAAAGGCTGGGTCAGCAGTTTTTAAAAGAAAGTAGCAAAAACTCAATTTGTTACGTCACTTCAAATCTATTAACCAAGACTTTGTTCTTGCCGCAAGAAATTCGATACTTTTGATCTCACCGAATGTTTGAGATTTTGCAATATTGCAGCTCATTGTATGTATGCATCCAAGGTATTAAACTTGTCAGATAATTAATTAATTTTCTAATTGCCTTATTGATACAAGAATGCTAATCAATATTTTAAAACGACGTGGAATATTTATCGGAGCGTAATTTCAACAAAAGCCAAAGAAAATCATACAAAATTGATCTTCTGGATTAATTACTGAGAGTCATTTACGGTGTCGGTATGATTTATACTTTTTTCTCTCGACTCCTGTTTAACACTGTTGTGGCGTGATTTAGCATGGCAGGTGGTCTTTGTCGGTCAAAAACTGCCACGCCAATCTAACCTGGGTAGTCAGAAAAGGTTCGCTCTAATTAAAATCAACAATAATTATTGTAATTTTATCTAAAAATAATTAATTAAATTACACACTCAATAATTTTTTAATGAATCTTTCAGACAAATCTTCCGACAATGAAAATGCTTCCGATTGCGATAGCGAACCAGGGATTCCGCTCAAACGCAAACAGAGGCGCTCGAGAACCACGTTTACCGCTCACCAATTGGACGAACTGGAGAAGGCTTTCGAACGAACTCAATATCCTGACATTTACACCAGAGAGGAGCTGGCCCAAAGAACGAAACTAACCGAAGCCAGAATTCAGGTAAGAAAAACCAAACCAAATGTAACGAAATCTCTCAACGTTGCTTTCTAACTTCCAGGTTTGGTTCAGTAACAGACGAGCAAGACTTCGAAAACAACTTGCATCAACTTCTGCAACTGGCTACACATCTCTAGGGGTGAGCAACCCCTATTCTTCGACATCCGGACCGTACGGTTCGGTGTCCGAAGGAAATTTCGCAGCGGCCACCGGTTCGGCTCCACCTGGAAATCAAAGTAAGCAATCAGTCTTTGAAAAGTTTCAATTTTCTAAATCATGTGATTTTTTAGTGTCAGATTTGTATCCACTCCACGGACACGGACATTCATCTCCCAGTCTTCCACTAACGTCTCAAACTCACAACCCTTACTCATCTCATTCGTTGTATCACTCATCGAACATAATGTCGATTTCCCAGCCAACCACAAGTCTAGCACCTAACATCCAGCCAAGCGTAACGTCATCCAATAATCTATCCAGCGGATTGAGCGGATTGGACACCTTGAGACAAGCGGAATTCAAGGAAGAAGTAATTCCTAACATAAACGCAAGCCCTACGAGACACACAAGTGGAACTATTTATCCAAACAGTAACGTAATGGGACCCAATGGTAAAAATTAATGTTTTTCTAGTAAATCATAATTTTTATAAAAAAATGCTTTTAGATGGTCACAACTCTCCCTGCTCTTCCGAAGTTACAAACTTGAACAACAACCTTCACCACATTTCAAATCAATGGATTACGGCGAATCAGATGAACAGAATTCCCAGTCCTTCAGAAAATGGTCAAATTATCCCAAGCACTTTCCAGCCTTTGGGTGTTCATCCACAAAGTTTGTCAGGTTTTGGCCACAATATTCACTCTTCGGGGATTCACAGTTATTCGTCCCATAACAGTTCGAAAAGCTTTGGGCACCAACCGTTCTACAGTTGGTATTCTTAAAATTGGCTAGCATTTTGTGTTGTAAAAATGTAAATATCAGAACTTAGAAAGTTAAAATTAAATTTGAAATTTTCAAAAATTACCAACTTATCTCACTTATGACTGAAAATTTTTGTAAAATTATATTTTTATAAATTAAGTTTAAATGAATTCTGTAAATATTTAAGTTTTTATTGTTAGATTAAAAATATAATTTAGTAATTTGTTATAAATAATTTAAAAGTTTTAGTTTGTTATGCTAGAGACCACGTACGGAGCTAAAATGGCTTGAATGTTTAAAATTGTACATTAAATGTTATAATTTGTACAAAGAATTTTGAAATAATAAATTGTAAATTTTTAAATATTTTTTAAACTTCGAGCAAGTTACGTGTACAATTGGAGGCCTAACCTGCAGGCGCATGTTGATTGGCTGTCGTGAATATTTCTGAGCTTACTGAAATTTTACCTAATCTGAAGGGCTTTGTTGCAATTTTGTATTTTTACACTAATATTTAGCAATTGATAATATGCATACCTGGATCTTCTAGAAGGATCTCAAAATCCTTTTTTTATCAAGTTGGCAAAAAATTGATCAATTACAGGTGGGAAAGCTCTCAATTTTATGTAAAATTGTTATTATTCTTATTATTAATATTTACAGTTTTTGTTTAACATAAAAATCTTCAAGGAATTTTCAAATAATTCAAATAAAAAATATAAATACTAATTACAACCCAATTTTCTATGAGGTTGGAAAATCCTATAATCTTTCCTCCTAGGAACGTAGGAAACTTGTTATCAATTGCATTGAAAAGTATGCAACATAATTATTTGTTTCAAATCTTAATTCTTTAAAAATTTCAATTTGTTTCTTCTTTTAATATAGCAATTAAGAAATTTTTCCGTCTGGGACCATAACCTGTCAATCTTTCGTTATTTGCAAAAAAATTCTTATTGCTCCCTTCTCAGTTAAAACAACAAAAAATAATATCTCGGTATAAAATTTTAAGCGTCTGCTGTTTATGGTGCAGAGTAGATTAATAGATTGTTTGGTCAGATATAATCTCTCTCTAGTTGTCTGTCTTTCAACTGGTTTGACGCTTCGCTCCACTGTTTCTTTTCTTAAGTTTTTTTTCAAAACTGTCCCTCCTCTTGTTCGCTATTATCTTTTTTTATATTGAAGTTGTGTACGTACTTTAAGGTTCTTCTTCTCTATTTTCTCTTTCACAGGCAGTTTCAGCGGATTTTTCTTCCTTAGTATGTAGACAACTAGTTGCTCTTCTTTTTATTACGTGTTTCCATAGCCTATTCCTCTTTCCTGCTCTTCATCTCAATACGTGTAGGTCAAGCTGTAGGTTGTATTAAAACGCAAAATCTAATTTTCCTAATTTTTCTATGTACTACACCAGAAACGATCATTAGATTAGTAGGTTAGCTGAACAACTGCTGACTCTAAGGTACTCGATTCGAATCTGGGGAGAGTCTAATACTTTTGGTAATCTGGGTTGATGATTGCCGTCATCAACTATTAGAAAACCGAGTTACAGGCATTCCTCAATCTGGATTTAGCAACCGTGGGGTCTAAATACTAAAAACCTTTCTCCCAGAGACAGAGGCTTTGTTCAGGAATTCTAATTCCCTACTTTGTGTATATTAGTATGCGTCAAATATTCGAATTGCCAGAAAAGAACCCTGCTCTTGCTTATGATAATTTAATTTGAATATTGACAAGAATTCATACTTTTAGTTGTAAATATCATTACAAATATCAGACGCGCACTAGCCAGGAGTGCTGGATTCTAAAGCATTCCGGGCCCCTCAGACTAAGCTGGACATGACTCCCTCAAATTCAACAAATTAAAAATAACCAAAATAAAAAAAACGAATCGGATTTAACTCCTTCTGACGACGTAATAATAGATCAATTAAGCAAAAGTTTAAAACAGCTCGAAAAAATCTGTTTATCTAGGGGTAAGTGTTTTCAACTTTGTGATTGCAGAGGGCCCCTACCAAAAAAATTAGCACCCCTGAAAACATACTGCCAGTCCGCGCCTGACAAATATAATTTACTCGCTACTTCACTCAAGTGCCTACAGTAACGCCTCCAGTATTTCAAGAAATTATTTCTTCCTTTTCCCTTCCGACGCGGAATACAAATTATCCCTTATGCCAGTAGTCTCTAAACTACGGAATCCACTTCAACGCCTCCCGAAACGAAAGATTGCGCTTTGGTATATGATGATGATGAACTACCTAGGTCTTGGCCTTTGGAACTTAGTGGAGAAGTTAGTGTGGCCTTTAAGCTAAAATGTTTGAAGACCCCTGTCTTAGGCGGTAATTTCAAATTTAATGCATATCACCAAAGTAGGTACATAATTTCAAATTAATATGCAAAATACTTTCTTTCCGAACTTTAAAAATGCCTGATTTGATGTCCTCCAAACCTCCAAAAATCCCGGACGTATTGTAGGTATTTCAAAATTTTTGATTCACCCATGGCATGTGGACGAACTTCATCGGTGCCGGTCGTGAATGGATAAACGAGATTCCATTAAATGTTCTAAGGATTATCGTCATTCCTACAGTAAATTTGTGGACTAGTGTATACTTATATATAATATATACACTTTACAGTGTATAGCCAGCATCGATGTTGGCTAAATACACCACTCATGGGATCGGTATCACATTTATTCATTTCTGCACTGGTAGAATACACCACCACTCGTGGGATTGCGCCTTAACAGAATGGAACTAGTTGAAAGTGGAATTTGTCGTTGATTCTCAAAGAATTCCAATGATTTTCGACAAAATTTCTTTAAATTTAAACAATATATCTAAATTCTTATCAAAAAAATATGTATTTACCCTCCCTAGCTAATTTTCCGAAATTTTCTTGGCTTTTCCATTTCAGTTGTTCTACGATCCTGAAACTTACCAGATTTTCCCGAGTTCCAAAGACATCCTAGGATTTTCTACATTTTCTTGAATTTTCATAGATTTCCTTGGTATTTCCATTTTTTGGATTTTTTAACATTTTTCCGGTTTTCTGTAAATTTCCTTTCAAAACTGGAAATCGTCATATGCAAAACTAAAAGAAAATTTGAAAAAAAAATTTTATTTCCTCTTCCTCAAATTTTCTTGAATTTCTTAAAATCTATTAAAAACTTAAAATTTCCTAGGATTTTTACAATTCCTATTTACTAAAATGTCCTAGAAAATCTAAAGCTCTTTCAGATTTTCTGAAATTTGCTAGAATATTTTTATATTTCTCTTCACTAGTAGGGGAAAGTGGGGTACATTCGGCCACTTTTTTATAAATTTAAATTTTCGAGGAATAAATACATTTTTCATAAATATTTTTTCTCTAACCAATTATATGCTATTTGGGTACTTGATTTCCGTATTAGTAATTTAGTTGTAATAATTTATTTTTATTTTATAGTTTAAAATAAATAAAAATTTGACAAATGGCCGAATGTACCCCGCCAGCAGTGGGGTACTTTCGCCATATAGTAAAAAAGTAAAATATCAAGTAATAAACACGTTTTATTAATTATAATTATTAGCTCTTGAAAATACAATAAATATGAATATCAATTACGAGCTAAAGGGTACTAATAAATCTTATTATATGGATTTCGCAATCCTATACAATTAAATGTTGTAAAAAAAAAAAGGATTGCGAAATCCATATAATAAGATTTATTAGTACCCTTTAGCTCGTAATTGATATTCATATTTATAAACACGTTTTAGTAATTACAGATAAGTGCATACTATCTACAAGTACATATCTACAAACCAACCCAGTGAAATTTCCAAGAATTCCAACGATTTACAAAGAATTCCAACGATTTACAGAAAATCCAATAATTTCCAAAGAATTCCAGAAATTTCCAAAGAATTTCAGGGATTTCCACAGAATTCCAAGAATTTCCAAAGAATTTCAGAGATTTCCACAGAATTCCAGGGATTTACAAAGAATTCCAGGGAATTCCAAGGATTTCCAAGGGAATTCCAAACAAGTGTACACAAAATTTACCTTTTGTATATTTATCTTACATAAGATAAATCCTGTTTATGGCTTCAAATTCAGCGGAATTACGAATTGATTTTCGAACTTCAAAAATATCGACTAAAGCAGCGTTTATATCTCCTTCACTAATTAAAGCCCTATTCGTTTTTCTTAAATACTTGTGTGGCATCTAGAATTTAAAAAGTACTACTTAACGTAAATTTTAAAACTAAATGTAGAGATTGGGGTGCATCCGACATGCCGAATGTACCCCACTGTAGTTATGACGAAAGTACCCCACTAGAAGTTATTTAGAAAAAACGATTGTACTTAAATGATGTGAAAAGTTTGAGATTAACTACTTATAGAAGAATAATAGCAACATATTTATCAAAGTAAACACCTAAATAAAAGAAAGATAATATAAGCATCTAATAGTTTGTTTTACTTAAGTATTAACTTTCACTAAAAATTTACCATTTAAAGACGGGTTCTGACACTGGCTATACTGAAAAGCTGGCGCCAAATTTACATTATAAGCGATATATTTGAGGTGGCCGAAAGTACCCCACTGCCGAAAGCACCCCACTCTCCCCTACACACAGAGTTTTTTGCTGGTTTCACCCTAGTTTGTTGCTGGAAACCTGAGGGGAAATCGTGAAATACAAAAGTGAAAGAAAATCTTTTGAAATTAGGAAATCTCAAGAATAATCGAGATAAGTTTTATTTTTAGCTTTTTTAATTTTCTGAGATTTGCTTGCTTTCCTAAGATTTTCTTGATTTCCTAAAGTAAGAAAATTTTTTAAATTTTCTAAATTTTCTCGATTTTCCATATTCTAATTAAAACTTAAGTTTTCCCGCCAAAGACGTTTGGAAAGGAAGAAAGGTAACTGGGTTATTTAACCGCCCCCCCCCCCCCCTACCTGACTTATCAAAAACCAACGAAATCTATTATTTTTTTTTTAATTTTAAAAATATACCTAAATTCTTTTCAAAATAAATATTATTTACCCGTACTGTTCGTTTACCCTCGTCATGAACTTTGTCTGGATCCGCCTTTGATTTCAAAATAAGTTCTAATCTAAAAAATGTCTATGATTTCCAAGGAATACCAGAGATTTTCAAGGAAATTCCAAATAAGTGTACACAAAATTTTCGAGATATATACCCCTTGCAATGAAGCATATGCTTTGCAATTACTCACCACTAACGCCAAGAAACGGATTCATGTAGGGAAACTGCTAATCTTAAGTTGGCTGCAACCAAAATCGGAAATAACAAACTTTAGACAAACTTGAGTTTGTTTTCTACATCCAAACCTAAATTCAGATTTCTGCTGAATTCTGAATTCTGAAAACGCTGAAAATATCATGCTGTTTTGTGATGAATCTAAAGAATACTTTCTCGTTTCGCTTCTTGTCATGACGAAGAAGCTGCAAGCTTAGATGGAAAAATAAGCAATAAATTGGATTGCTAAAAGTTTATTATGTTGTTACGGCTAATGACGCTAAGATTCCTGGTTTGGATCCATAGTGGAACCAGCTTCCATGACCGTCTTCATGCTTCGGATGACACGTAAAGTCGGCAGACCACCATGAAAATGATTGCCACCATTAAGAATAAAGATTGATTTTCTAATCCAGTTAAGCAGCCGTTGCGCGTTGAGTCTAAATGCTAAAAATTAAAAATTAATTAGCTCATACAAATATTAAAAATTGGTCGGGTTTAGTGCTGTGATTTACGAAATTGTTTGAATAAGTGTTGATCAAAGAACATTGAAGACATTGTTGATGTTAGAACGCAAGAAAAAGCAAACAATTCGCGAAAATTTAGTATCAAACTTTTTTTTTCAAAACAACAACGCATCGGGCTTTGCGACAGCGTCATTGTGAATTAAGTAAAAACTTATTAGTTTATTGTGTTCGTTAATATTTAAAATTAAAGTGTAGTGCGGTCGTGGTAAATACATACAACATTTTGCCTGGTTAATTTTCAGGGATTTAGGATCCATCGTTCCCTATGGAACAAATAGTGAGGAAATTTCGAAACGGATTAATTTTAAAATTAAATTAAGTAATTTTAATTGAAAAAAATTAATTTTTAAATAAATTTTAAATTCAATTTTTACCTCGACTGAAAATGTATGAATTAATCTATGGTATTCTAAAGATTTCATAGAATTTCCTAAGATAGGCACCCTAAAATTTGCTTGAATTTCTTTTCGTCTTTGTATAATATCACTATTTTCCTTTCGGTTTTTTAGTTAGTACAAAACTAAGAGGAAATCGCCGAATAGATTGTGTGTACTAGTGAAGGGAAATCTGAAGAAACTTTAGAAAATTTAAGGCATATCAAGAAAGAAAATTTGTAGAAATATAAAAAATCTCAAGAAATTCATAGAAATCTCAGGAAACTAGAAAATTTTAGTAAATAGGAAATCGAGAGAAATGCAGAAAACTCGAGAAAATTTTAATGTCGATGAAATCTCAGAAAATGGAAAAAGCAATGAAAGGTAGTCTATGATATTCTAAATTTCCTCAAATTTCTCTTTAGTTTTGAATATGACAATTTCCTTATAATTTTTCCACTTAGTAAAACACGAGCTGAAAATTTGAAGAAATCCAGAAAATTTTAGGAAATCCAAGAAAATCTCATTAATTTTTCAATTAAGAAATGTAGAAAATCAGAGGAAATAGGAAATTCTAGAAAATTCTCGGATATTTTAGAAAATCTTAGAAAAATTAAGGAAACTCAGAAAATTGAAAAAAAGCTATATATTTTTGATAAGAATTAAAGTATAATTTTTAAATTTTAATAAAATTAAGAACGTGGGTGTAGTTACTGGTTTCTATATTCGCCCTTGTTTGGAAGGAATTCTTTATTCCTTCCTTTAATCACGGGAATTGCATGGAAATCGTCGGAATTTTGAGTCCCCGAGTCTATTATAAAAGCAGGGCCCCTATTAACAACTTCGCACACGGGTCTCTCACCTGCTTGTTACGCCACTGCGCCCCAGTATCAATACTCACAATTATCAAAAGCAAAGCCTGATAAAAATCAGATAAAAGATTAATCAGCCAAAGTACTTAGTATTTTTGATGTTCGGGTACAAGGGATAAATATCTCAAAATAATTTTGTACACAGGACTCGGAATTTCAATGATTTTCAACAAGAGGCAGGTAACGGGGTAACTGCTCCCCCCCCCATAACTCATCAAAACCAATAAAATTATTAAATTTTGTTATAATTTAAAAAATATATCTATATATATTCTTATCATACAAATATGTATTTACCCTACCTAGCCTTATTTACCTCACCCATGAATTTCTCCTGAATCTACTCTTGTGTACAACTGAAGGGAAATTTGAGTACGAAATACAGAGTAGCTACATATAATTAGAAAATCTTAAAAATTCTATAGATGAGCTTTTTGTATTTTTTCAATTTTCTGAGATTTTCTTGGCTTTCTAAGATTTTCTATATTTCTTAAAATATCCTAGAATGTTCTACATTTTCTGGGATTTTCCATTTCACAAAATGTCCTAAGATCTTGAAACTTTCTAGATTTTTCTGAGATTTCTTTGGATTTTCAAAGATAAGATTCGATTTTAACTAAGTGGAAAACCAACTGGAAATTGTCGTATACAAAACTAAAGAGAAATTTAAAAATAATAATTTATTTTCTTTGATATTCCTCTTCCTCAAGATGCTCTTGAATTTCTTAAATTCTCAAAATTTAAAATTAAAAACTTAAAATTTCCTATAATTTTTTACATTTCTTTGGATTACCCATTTACTACAAGTCTTAGAATTTCCTGAGATTATCTTGAAATTCTAAAACTATTTGAGATTTTCTGGAATTCCATCGAATCTTTTCAGATTTCTCTTCGCTAGTTTGTACATCAGAGTTTTTTGATGATTTCTCCCTAGTTTATTGCTGGAAAGCTGAAGGGAAAGTGTAAAATACAAAAGTGATTTTTTATTTCTAATTCTTATGAAATTAGGAAATCTTAAGAATAGTTAATCGAGATAAGTTTTGTTATAACTTTTTTAATTTTCTGAGATTTTCTTGGCTTTCCACATTCTAAGTTTGCCCCCCGAAGATGTTCGGAAGGGAGCGAAGGTAACGGGGCTCTCTAACCCCCCTTCCTCATCAAAAACCAACAAAATCCACTAATTCTTTTTTTAATTTTTATTAAAATATATTTATTTACCCTCTCCTCACTACTGCTCGTTTACCCTCGCCATTAACTTTGTTTGGATCCACCTTTGATTTCCAAACTAGTTTCAATCTAAAAAATTTCTATGATTTCCAAGGAATTCCAGAGATTTCCAATTTCCATGGGAATTCCAAATAAGTGTAGACAAAATTTTAGATATATTTACCTCTTGTTCGGGTATATGCGATCTTAAACGGTGTTCCGAGGGCTGTTCCCGCAGTGATAACGCTATCATCACTTATTAATCCGTTTTGATTTGTTTTCCTGCTCCCGAGAATTGTAATTAGATTAATAGTGCTATATAGCATTTCAAAATAAAATTTTAATTTATTTAATAATTTCATTTCGCTGATGTAGTGGTATTTCATTATATTAAACTAAAATTGTAAATAATCTAACCTAATGGTGAATTTTTCCACCGAAACTAGACAGTAAAGTAAGGAAAATTTAAAGATATTTAGGGATACTTAACTTCTTACTTCGGAAAACTACCTCTATTTTTTATGTCCCCCCCCCGTCATAGTTAATCCGTCAACTATTTTTTATTATTAAATATTTATGTATCAGACCAACTATCATGTTGAACTTCATTCAATTCCTAGCGAATGAAAATTGTCTAACACAAATAAAAATTATTTTATTTATATAAATATAACACAAATTATTTCTTAATTTTGGTTAAAATTTAGAAATTATAACATAGTTCGGTCCCGCTCTATTGCATTGAAATATTATAGTATCTCTCATTGTTGATGAGATCCTGCTCTTAAATATGTTGGATACCTTGGCAGTGACGGCGCCAATAGGAGGGCAAGGTGAGCACGTTGATTAGAGTGCCCAACCAAGTGCCCACCCAAATTATTTTATTTTTTAGATGCTTACTTCAATAACGCAGTTTTTTGAGTTTATTTATAAATTTTATCTGCCCCTGCCCACCTTGGGCCTTGTGCTCTTGTATACCAATTCCTCATTTTGTGTCTAAATTTTGCAATTCCTTAATAATTCGCTTGTCATTCCTGCATGAATTCATTACATTAATTCTGTAAGGTTTACTCCTCGGAATATATGCCCATGATTGCATTGTTACATTACCGACTGTGGGAGATATAGAAAATCCTCCTGTTATGGACGAAGAAGATACATCAGTATCAGTGATATGATGTGGAGAAATTCTTGAATTAAAATGATAACTTGAACAGATTCAGTCCTGTAATTTCGGCAACAGATTTTTTCAGAAGCTAAAAATTAAGAGATTAATTTAACTGCTTTAGCTGTTAAAAGTCAAAATACCTGGTTTAGATCCGGATGGCAGCAGAGCAAAATATTTATTTTGGCTGTTTTCTTCAGAAAACAATGGCAAACCTACGAGGTAATTTGTCAAGTGAGTCATTTTCAAATGCTTTCTATGATACCTAGTCCAAGTTAAACATAAGATGAACATATACGAAGCGAAGAGTGGGTCTACCACATTTGGAATCGAAAAATCCGACTTTTTTTAGTAATTTAATTTGATTTTTTTCTCAATTTTTCTCACTTCCTCAATTTTAATAAATTTGAAAAAACATTGAAGCAAAATCCCGCTGGATTTTTGAAGAGAAAAAAGAAATTAATAAAATATCAATCAGCCAATAGTGATTGTTGTTAGAATAGTCCAGTCAATGGGGAATTTTGCCTTGCAATAAATCATAAAGTTTTGAAACTTGGCCAAAAGTTTCGTCTGTGGTCCCTGTTTAACCAAAAAAAAGTCGCCATTCCTCCGAGGTCCGAAAGTGTCCGCCATCTTGGATTTTAAGTGACAATTTATGGTTTTTCAATAATATCTTCAAAAATATTAACTTGACAAAAAAATTGTTCGTATAAAAGTTGAAGCTCGTCAAATTCTCCATAAGAAAGTTTATATTTAATATTAGCCTAAATGTAACATTTAACCGACAAAATCCATCTGCCTGTCGTGAAATGTTGTGCTGCGTCTGATTATGACTACAGTGTAGCGGATTATCGCTAAAAGCGTTCACTATCCCAATTACGACGTAGAACTAGACGAATTATATATCAAAATGTTTGTATTGACCTAATGGATCAAAATATGAAGTTTAAGACATCTGAAATTGTGAGAGACAAAAGTTATAAGCCAAAAACTAAAAAAAAAAATTATTTTATTTAACCAATTGAAAGAACTTTTGAAATCGTTCGTACTTTAAAATTAGTATAGGTATATCAAGATGATTTTAACACTATTATTTAGCTGAAAATGTCTACTTTTCAACGATATATAAAAATATGTGTTAATTAAGTTTAACACAGTTAAGTCTAATTTAATATTATACGAGCAGTGAGAAATTTGAATTGTCAGAATATTTGCAATCAAAGAAGTGCCTAATGGAAGTTAATGCCAATTTTTAATTTTATTTTTTCATTCCTTATTATGTTGTTATTTATGTGTATTATTTATTTTAATCTACTTAATATTTTCTTTGTAAATTCGTAACTACTTGAAAAAAATTCTAATTTTCAAAAATTCAAAAAAATTTAGAAATTTTTGTTTAATTGGATCAAACTTTATAAAACATTATTACAAGTTTGATACAATATTTGATTTAAAATATATAAAATGCTGTTTTTACTACTGAAACATGCGGTGGAAATCAAAAAAAAGAATAAATTGGGTTAGAGCGGTATAGGGGGTTGCTCATGCGGATTACGCAATCGGTCTTTATGTTTTATTGTTCTCCTGTGTTTATTTATAAAAATAAGTGCATAATGAATATGAAATATTCTCCATAAAATTCCGCTTTTTGTCACGTGCACGAATTGTCAAATTTTAGTGAGACAAAAATGCTATTAAAGAAAAACTTGCCATTTTGAATGAAAATATTTCACAAAAATTTCTCACTGCTCGTATAATATTAAATTAGAGTTAATTAGAACTTAATTAATACATATTTTTATATATGGTTGAAAAGTAAACATTTCGAGCTAAATAATAGTGTTAAAATCATCTTGGTATACATACAGTAATTTTAAAGTACGAACGATTGCAAATGTTCTTTCAATTGGTTAAATAAAATTAATTTTTTTAGTTTTTGGCTTATAACTTTTGTCTCTCACAATTGCCGATATCCTAAACTTCGTATTTTGGTCCATTAAGTCAATACGAACTTTTGGTATATAATTGGGTTAGTGAACGCATTTGACGATAATCCGCTACACTGTAGTCATAATCAGACGCAGTACAAGATTTCACGACAGTCAGATGGATTTTGTCGGTTAAATATTACATTTAGGCTAATATTGAATATAAACTTTCTTATGGATAATTTAACTAGCTTCAATTTTTATACGAACGATTTTTTTGTAAAGTTAATATTTTTGAAGATATTATTGTAAAACCATAAATTGTTACTTAAAATCCAAGATGGCGGACACTTGCGGACCTCGGAGGAATGGCGACTTTTTTTTGGTTAAACAGGGACCTAAGACAAAACCTTTTGCCAAATTTCAAACCTTTATGATTTATTGCAAGCAAACATCATTTTTGGTTCCGTATTGACTGGACTAGAAGTATACTGATAAAAAAGAAAATTATTTTTCAAAACTACTTTCGGTTTGAAATTTTAGATTTTTATTCAAAATTATTTCGTTTTGAATCAAATATGTATACTTTTAAAATAATTATAGTTTAGTATCAGAACTAAATTTTTCTTGAAAAAATGTAAAATTTCTTATTTGAAATGAAATTTTCTAAATTTATATCTATTAAAAGATTCGAAATATTTTTGAAAATGTTGTTGCATGTAGTTTTAAATAGAAATTTTAATTATTTCATTTCAATGCAACGAAGATTTAAAGCAGCTTGGCGTACGTAATAATAATTGTCTAACTCTTAAAGTTTAAAATATTAATATTTTTGAAATTAATTAATTTCATTTTTTAATTAAAAATTAATAAATTAATTTCTACTCAGGTAGAAATATGCGAAATTTCTTCAAATATAAAATCTATTATTATAATTTATTCACAAATAAAATTTATTTTAAATTTAACTTTTGATATCAGTGGGGCGGTACTAAAGTAGCACTTTATTGCCGGCGACTAGTCATACAATAAACCAATTAGTAGTTAATCTGCAAATCTGTTTGAAAATATTTTGATGTTTTTGAGTATACTACCGTCAAACGGGGTGAGTCAGGACATAGGGGGTCAGTCGGGACATAGGGGGTCAGTCGGGACAAACATGTTTTGCTGATATATAGCGGTAGATTTTAATTTCAAGTTTCAAAACCTACTCACCGATGTCCTCTATAGTGAATGTTTGTATTCTATCCGTGCTTATCACGTACGTGTTTGTCAATAATTAAAATTTGATTATTAAAAAAAAATAATTTTTTTTTTATAAATAATATCAGTTTGTTTGGAAATTAAATTCTTGTTAAGACTTCTTATGTTGACGTTTCAGAGAATTTATTCCTCAATTTTCAAGACTAAAAATATACACAAATGAGTCCTAAAACTAGTGTTGACAAAATTCTATTTTGCTCACCAAACAAATTCGTGATGATCATAAATAGTTTTTTTCTTTTAGTAACTCTTAACAGGAATTTAATTTCCAAACAAACTGATATTATTTATTAAAATTTTATTAACATTGGATGAGGATTATCTACATTTATATATAATAACAAGAGTTTTTCAAAGTTTTTAAAAAATTGCCTGTTTTTTATTAATTAGATAGAGCCTGTTGGACCAAAAGAAGCCCATTTTTGTAAAGGTGATGTGTATGTTTTTTTTAAGTCATAAAATATATCTCTACTCTCCCCAAACACGGGAAAAACGGGCCAAACTGAGCATTTTAAAGCGTTGTCCCGACTCACCCCAGTGTTTGGGGTGAGTCGGGACAGCAAACAAAATTTGTTTTCTCCTAATTTTGATGATTTTTTGCTAAAGTATTTAGTTCAAGTTCTAGCTTGGGCTTCGATTGCAACATGGTTAAATACTTGGACCTATAAATGTAACAGAAAAGATGCAGTCATTCAAAATATACCAAAACCTGTCCGGACTCACCCCGTTTGACGGTATCTATTAGTTAGAATGAAAATAATATTTCCAGGGGGGGACTCTGATGCCGACGTAATTTTGTTATAAAAATGAAAGAAAAGAAATTATTTTTAAATTTATTCTCCAGTAAGTAGAGTACATAACCACACATGCATGGCATACATCAATTTGAATTCCAATAAAACATTTCAACGTATTTTTTGCTAAAACATAATTTTTCAAAATTTATCTTTATGTTACAATAATATTTTCTCGTATTAATGCCTCGATTTTCACAGCTATATTCCTTAGCTTTTATGATCATAATAATTACAAAATGTATAATTACACATTTTTTCCTTCGTTTCTACAAAATTTTGTGGTTTCGTGTTTATATTACATTAATTTAATTTAATTAATAGACGGAACGAGTACTTTTAAAATCCCCTATGGTACAAAAAATATGTAATATATACATTCTGGTAATTTTACACAAAACACATTTTTTAAACCGGTAATTACAATCTTTTTATAAATTTTAAAAAAATAACACAAAAATAACAATATTTTCAACATACAAATTAATAATAACAGTCGCTCGATAACATTCACACTAAAATCTATAGTAATGCAACTACAGCTCTCAAAAAGACATCATAGGAACTTAACATATAGAAACTAAAGCTCAAGGAAATAAAATAGGTAAATAAATGGCAGTAGAAATAAAAATAAAAAACACGTATTGGCGGCGACATTTATTATTATCTTAAAATATTAATTTATCAATAATTTAACGTAAAATCCTGCAAGTTCGTTAGAAAAATGCAGTTAATAAAATAATATCAGCGCGTTTTGGTTCGTCTACGTATATTTTACAAACTACGTATACGATAACAAATAGTATTCAATAAATTAATTAATTAATTAATATTATATAATTAAAGTACAAGAACTGTTAAGTATAAAAATTACAAACTGTAGTGCAAAACTTATAAAATATTTGAGCCATTTTTTAATTTCTCTTTTGTTTATCCAAAAATTAGATCATCTCAAAAAGTCTTTGCAAGTAAAATATTTTTGTCAATCAAAATTTTGGTTTCGAAAAACTCACAAAGAATTTCGGTTTCAAAAAATGGACATCATGGTTAAAGAAAACTTAATTTACGTATTATATTATTATGGTAATTAGTAATATTGTTAAGCAAAAACAGAAAAATTACGTCATTTTAAAACATCAACGCTGCTTTCGAAACAATTTCGAAATCGTCGGTTTGATTTTTTAAAAATTAATTAACATACAACTCATCGATAATCTCGTAAATGTGGGGTCACATTTATGAAATTATCAGTAACTTTAAAAGATTTTCGCAATTGAAATCACTTGGAATGTTAAAAAACTATTTAATAAATATTGAGTAAACTGTTAACTATTGTACTAGAGTATGTAACAACAAACATTTAACTATTTATCCTGTCTAAGTGCAGTATTATGGCATACATACATTTTTAGTGATTTAAATTGCCTCTTTGGACACGCAATCTTATTTGGTTTATTTTTAGGCGGTTTTACCTTCGTAACATTGCTTTTTCACGGTAAAACCTTTCTCTCTCTCGTTAACTTGAAGAAGTCAAAATTGTTTTAAGAAATTTTGGAATCTTTTAAAATTACTTTCGAGTTGTTTGAAAGCTACAACTTAATAGAATACGACGTATACATTAAAACATAAACACAGTTAATAACGACATAACGTAACACACGTAACATTAACTATTATTAAATATATTATGTGGTTTTATTGATACCAATAAATTTTTGAAAATTTTAATTTGATGAATATATTCCAAAAGTTTTGAGGTTTCCCAAAAGTGACACTTTTTAAGTTTCTCGTGTGTATGTGTTTATTTGTACTTTTTTTTATTATTGCCAAAGAAAGTCTTAGTACCAAATCTTTGCAGACCGCAATTATTTTATCGTCGTTTTTTTGAAATCGAAAAAGGGCCTGCAAAATCATGTGTAGGTGTGTGTGTGTGTGTGTGAGTGTAATGTGTGAAAACTGTAGTATTTTTACTTTATTGTAAAACACAAAAGTTAAGCTTGACGTTGGAGAAAACGACCATCCAGACGTTGGTGGTCTCTCCAAGGAAAAGTTTCAAAAAAATTTAACAGAAGTATGGTGACTTGAAATTTGTGTGGCATAACCGTTGATTATGCGTTTAGGCTATTGCAGTTTAAATAAAACTTTTAAGGAAGCTACAGTGCACTCAATAATGGAATCCAAAATTTTTTGATGTTTTTTGGAACTACAAGCACTTGATTCTAATACTTCAACGTAAAACTAAATCTTTCCTATTGAAAACTACAAAAAGCAAAGAAAACACGCTGCGAACTACCTACTACATGTTTTTGTATTGGTTTGCAATATTGAAGTGCACCGCAGACTTTTGACAATCAAACGTAATATTTTTAACAAAAACCAGTGTAATTGCATAAATTGTGCAAAATTTGCACATGTAGTATGAACTATTGCAAAAAAATTTTGTTTTAGTAATTTTACAATAAATATTTGTCCATTCGGGCTGTAGACTTCATATTTATGTAAATTACACTTTTATGAGGGCGATCTAAAAGTTTGAGTTCATCCGAAGACTCGGAACATTTTTTTCTTTCAATAAAAAAATTGTTCAAAGCCAACGGATGATTGGGCTATTGTAGTATTTTATAAACTATGTTATTATTATTATTGTGGGCAAAATGTTTGTAGCACTCTGTGCAACCGGGCTATTGCATTGATTTTCTTAAATTGTCATAATCGAGTAATTTAATTATTGTTGAGTAGTTTTTAAAACTACGAAGTCATGTTCAGTTATCGTATTTAATATTTCTTAGGCAATATCAATTTGTTTGTTTGCTGGGTTCCAATATCGTCATTCTTTTGGGAAAATGTAGCGGCATAACATCGTATGCCGCTATTATACTATTGATTTTTTTTACTATTGTTGTGCTATGGCTATTATATTGAGATGTAAGATTTGCGATTGTGCAAATTTAAAATACAAAAAAAAATTGAAATAATTTTGTTGCTTTCTAAAGTTGCATAAAAATCGTTAATACTAAATAATCGAATGCGTTATGTACAGGCGAAACTACGTTATCCGGTGGTTCCCAGTGAAATTTCAAAGTATTTACGAAAAGTTTTCTTTTTTTGAAATAATGTCGAACTCGAAATTTGGGTCGCCGAAAGAACGGCTTGGTACTTTAAAATGGCATTGGGAAGCACCGAATCGAAAAAACCACATTAATAAGCGACAAAATGAAATTATTACAAAATTTTTTGTCGTATTTAAAGTTTCAAAAATATTTTACATCTGAAATCATAAGAATTGTACAGTACAGGATAAAATATCTTCTGTTTTATTGTTATTATTATTTCTTATCAAACACACTCTCATTTGTACACCAATAATAAAAAATATAAGAAAATAAAAACAATAATATAAAATGCTTTTTGTTAAATGCCGATTCTGGCAAAAATTAAACTACTTTGAACTCGCTCTCACAATAAAAAATAAAAAAAAATTGTTTAAATGTCTACTACGTCAAATCACAGATTATAATTGCAACTAATTTCACATTGTTGACGGAAAACTAACCGAATTTACGTTTTTTTATTGCTACGTATTTTACATTCGAACCGGCCATTTGCGATGCAAAATCAAAAAAGAAACTCATAAATCACAGACCAACAAAATTTAACATTTTCCCCATAATTTTTCAAACCAGCAATCGAATCTGCTTTTAAACTAGAAAACTTACAATTAATCTAATCATTCATACACAAGACAAATCTAAAACCGTTCTATTTCAATTTTTTAATTATATATTATATGTACACCTACCCTAAAAATTACGTAATTAACACGTAAAATACCTAACATTTAATTTAGGCTTTTATATAACACTTATATAGTAACTATACATTATTTTGTAATTAATAGTTTGTAGTTTGCACTTTTAAAGCGCATTAATTTAAATTATCATGGCTTAGCCATTGCTCTTTACTGGGCGCATCAAACAATTTCTGTTTTTTGGCACATCTCTTTTTTTGGTATAATTTTCCCTTTTTTATTTTATTAATCAAGTCGAAAATCAAAGTTACCTAGGTCGAAAGGCTGATTCAATAAATTTACATCGATAGGATTTGGCGAGAAAAATTCAAAAAACAAAGGTTTCCTATTAGGGTCGGAAAACCTCCGTTTCGCGCAACTTTTCGCGCCCTTTTAACGCCTAAGTATAAAAAATAGTTGTTTTTGCTATACTCTGCCGAGTAATTTTGTACTATCGTGGTTTACAAACTTTAAATCGAAAAACAACGCTAGCGCCTTTAATTATGTAATTTTTTGACCATTTTTCTTATAAAATTTTTAAAAACGTAATTTTTGGGACGACAGCCCTTACCTTTAGTAACGTTGACAATTTTAAGTTACGAAAAAGAAAACGTAAAAATATAAAATTAGTTTGTTTTATGCGCTCAGTAGTAACTGAAATTTCATGGTTGCTGATTTTGTTGTTGAGACGATAAGGAAAATCCTAGCGATCTGGGATCGCTTCCATGTAAACGTAGCGCCTGTTCTAATCTTTGTTCTTGTAAACGTAACGCTTCCGTTAGATCTGGACTAAGTTGTTGAGCTGATTGATTTTGATGCGCTTGATAATTTCCATTGTGCCTTAAAGGATTATTGGACTCCTGTTGGTTTAGTTGAGGAAGAGCCTGCAAAACGACAACAGTTACCATCAACGATTCTCTCGAATCCACCACGTCGAGCGACTTACTTGACTCATCGCTAATCTTAAGGCGGCTTCCGCTTGAGATCTCAACAAAGCCTCGGCGTGCTGTTGCATCCTCAAAGCGTCTTGCTGTTGGGACTGTTGCGAAGACGACATGTCCATTACGGACGATCGAACTGCGTCCATATTACGTATACTATCCATGGAAGCCCTCATCGCGTTCATCGCATTCACCGAAGCCGATAATGTTTCGTTTGATATTGGCGGAGTTGATGGATTGCTACCGTTATTAACTTGACTTGCCTATAGACGAGATAACATTAATTTGTCGTATTTTGAGAAATTGCAAGCGACATACCTGAGTGACACCGAGTCGCATCGCCAAATTAGCAATATTGGCGGCGGCGATGTTAGCTGCAGCCGAAGAATCGGAACCGAGTCCCGGAGGAATCGCGATCGAATTAGCAATTGCCGCCATCCTATTTGCGTTATGCAGTTGTTCTTCCATGTTGTACTGCTGATGGATACCATTATTATCTATAAAATCAAATTTGTTAGATTCCGAAACCTTCCCCCCCCCGCCCTTCTTGCTTACTTCTTAAAAGGTCCCCAATTTTCGAGTTACAATTGTTGTTATTGTTGTTCATTCCACCGGTTTCCGATCCGGCGGAAGATAATCTACCGTTTCCTGAAGAACTGTCGCTGTGAGCGCTAGGTGACGCACACATCGGACTTCCACTTGCTGCAAATTTAAAAAATACGTGACCGTTAGCCGAGAAGGCGTGAAAGCAATAATCATAAAATTAGAATTCGAAATAAATCTTGTTTTATGACAAAATTATAATGAGATGATTATACCTTGTCCCATTCCTGTGAGACTCAACAATCCGCTGCTGGATGCGGCCGAAGCTGCCGAGACAGCTGCAAGAAGATTTTCGCGTTCCCTTCGTTCGGCGGCGGCACGCGAAAGAACGTACTGAGCTGCAAACTGATGTTTCGGATCCATCCTCATGTGTTCCATGTGCGTCAACAACCCTGAAAACATAATCTCACTTAGCAAGATTGTTCCTGAAAGTTTTCGAAAGTCGAATTAATTTTGAAAAATTCGAAAAACATAAAATGCTTTTCTCTCATGGAAAAATAAAAAAAACATTTTACAGTTTTTGCACCCATCCATCTAAAAATTAAACGCCTTTAAATAAGTCTGAGCCTTTATTGCTTTATCTACCTACTATTTATTTTTGGAAAATAAATTTATAATGAAATTTTAATTGCAAAACTACCTGATTCATGGGTGAAAACTGCCTGACAAACTGAGCATGGCCACATTCTCAAAGAACTGGAAAATTGTGAAGTCTCCGGATGGCACGCGAGATGTTTTCTTAAAGATCCTTCGTTGACGTAATGCTTTCCACACACGGGACAAGGATGATTCGCAGTCCTCCTCTTCGCTAAATAAGGATCGATGACGTCAACAGAGAGAGAAAAACAAGATAAAGCAAAGCACCCCAGGATCTTTATTAAAAGCGTTCAATTTATCAATATCAGTTGTGATCGTTCTCGTGTATCTGATTTCCAAGATATATTTCAACATTTAAAAGAATAACTTTAAAATATTACAAATCAAATACATAAAAATATCACAACATTAGGAGTAACAAAACAAATTTAATGAGTCAAAATTTTAAAATAATTTTATGTATTTGTTTTGTTACTTTAGAAAAAATATTAGTAAGCAAAAACCAACACCACGCAGCAGCGCTAAGGGTCAGGAAACCGCAAAAGCAACAAAATTTTCAAATAATATAAACAAAAATTATATTTTAATTTAGTAGCTTTAATGAAAAAGCAAAAACTTAAAAGTTATGTTAAAGCGTAGGTTAGCTTATTCAAACATTAATTTTTGTTAGTCGCTATACCAAAAAAAGAAAATAAAACCGAGCTTTATTTTTCAATTTTATCCTCATATTCAACTTACTTTATGATACATTTTCGTTTTGATTCTTTTTTTTGTAAATTTTTTTACTTTGAGAAACTCGCCGAGGAAATTGATTATGAATCCTTACAAAATAAAGAAAACATGAAGAATAAAAGAATGCAGTAGCTTTTTTAAACCCTTCTGTTCTTTGGAAACATTGGTATTTCTGATTCTTTAATAATATTAGACACAAAGTACTTGGATCTCTTTGAAAAAGAAAGTTATTAAAGCGTTTTCATATTGAAAAGTTTTGCCCTGATGTCTGTTAATAATCGAAAGAAATTAAAAGTTTTGGAGAAAATTCTTAAAATATACGACGACTCTCGCGACGATGATGTGTGTGTAGGCGTGAAAATTTAAAATGTAAGAAAAAGTATAAGGATAATGAGGATACAATTAAAAAATAAATAGGGAAGAACAAAAATGCTTTTAAGCTCTTTTAGCTTTTGCTAATCGATGCAGTGATGTACAACACGACTGTTGAAAAAAGCTCTTTTGAATTTTTAAGTGCATTCAGACAGTGATTAATTATTTTTTCTGTTAAGTAGAAGTAAAAATATTTTTTCTCGTTACAAATGAACGCAACATGCGTTTTGATTTTGTTAGAAAGAGACATGCAGGACTTACGTTTCACACTATTTTCGATCGAGTTAGTCAAAATACTACTAGCAAATTTTATATACTTACTGGCAACACCTGAAGCATTCGGATCCTTGTGGGTGTGTTTCATGTGCTCCATCAAGGCCTCTCCACCCAGGAACATTTTGTGGCACAGTGGACACGATGTAGCGTTAGGTCCTCCGATCAAAGCAGCGTGCTGCTATAAATTAGGTATAAAAAATTTTTGTGAATTTCTGAATTAGCTACTTGAGAGTTAAATTTTGTCCCACCAAATTTAACTGCCAAGTCGTGACTAATAAAAAATTAACCTAATTAATGCGCAACGATTCCGCAAAACAAACAATTTTCAATTTTTAAAACCAAACTTTTACGTGTCGTCGAGAGAGAGACGCTGGCTGACGCAAATTCTTGGGTTAAAATAATAAAAGTTCATTCACTCGGTATTTATTGTAACCTTACTAACCTATCCTAACTACTTAATAAGACGGAGAGAATAAACCGAACAGGAAACGCCATGGCCAAATTCTTAACCCTCTCGCGCATTATTTTTTCGGCAACGATGTGAAAGTGAACCAGTTTTCATTTTCTTTCTTTTCAAAGATTGGAAAAATTGCTTTCTCGATAACTCTATGTAAAAAAATTTACCTACTACAACATCACAATAAGCTAATGCACTCCTGTATGCCATGTAAGTTTTAAAATACCGGTTTATAAGTCAACTTTTATGCCGATCTTGTTTCTTTTATTTGAAACTGAGATTTATTTTTGTAACCTGCGATTCTTTTGTTACATTGAAATATAAATAAAATTTACTTGCATAAATAAGAGCGAAGACTAAAAAATTAACTTAAAATCTCATATAATCGTCTAATTTAAAGCTGTCGTGTTTCGTTGTACTTTTTCAATTTGTCGTTTCGTGTTTTTCATTTTTAAAATAAAATGGCAATCGTTCGACTGAAGCGCAAGTTGTTGTGAAGTATGAATATTAAAAAATAAAGTAAAAAATAGAGCAAATGAACTCAAAATATGATAAAGAATGCATGATAATTACGAGGAGTTAAAAAGTCAGTCAGGACAGACATTTTAACGTTTTCTCTTCGTCGGATGCGTTGTAATAAGAAAAATAATTGCAAAAGTCCGTAGTACTTAACTTCTTACAACGATTACGTATTAAAAACAAGGTAAATTGCCTTTTAGCTAAAGAAGATTTGTTAATTTTTAGAAAGTAATCAGCACGTAAACGAGCACTTTTATATTTTTACTTTATCGAGTTCTTCAAAGTCCAAAATTAATTATTTTAAAGGATTAAACGATAAATTGGCATAAAATTTTCAATTTTTCATCTAATCACACACAAACATGTAAGTCTAACTGAATATAAATTACGATTTTCTTTCTTGAAAATTTTACTGAGAAAGAAAGCCCTAAACCCTCCGGTTGCCAAAAGTTGCATATTTTCATAACATGTAAAACTTTTAATTTTCGAGAAATTAACGTTTAATTAACGTTACAATTTTCAATTTCAATAAATCCCTGTTTACTTTACAGCAACAGTGAATAACAATAAAAATAATCAAATCTACATGATACCTACACTTTTCACAAAAATAATCATTTATTTATTTATTTATTTATAAAATAAAAAACAAACAGGAGAGTAGAAAATTACATATTAAATCCCCATAAATTAACAGGTTAAATGTTAATTTGAAAATTTTGATTTAATATTTATTTCACGACTTAATAATTTATATATGTTAATTAAATCCCTATGTGATATTTAACAATTCAACATCCAGTATACAGCTGGCTCTGTGCTCGTATTTTAGAAAATTCGGAAAAATTACAAAGATTTAGTAACAGCAACAAATGTTTTAGTTAAAATAATGTGAATTATGCGGATAAAAAATATTTGTTGAATCAACTAATTTGGTGTTAAAATCAAAAACAGCTTTAGACTAAAGTCTAGTTTAGAAATAGATAATCTTTATGTAACAATTGGTATAGAAAGTGGCTGTGGCTTTCGAATTAAATTTTTTACGGAATTCTTGTAATACATTTCAAACTGATATTTTCAGAAAATCAAAATAAACGATTCACATTGTTAGACCGACCTCTTTCTGAAGATAATTTGTGCTTCAGTGTTTTAAAATTTTATAGTAAATTGTCTATGCAGTACAAACGAATCGTATTTTATTTAATCGACTTAAAATATTGGAAATTATTTACTGTTCACAGTTTTATTCAATTTTTACAATTTTATAACAGAAAAACTTGGTTATAGTCAGAAGTAATGTGAAAATAGCGAGGTATTGTACTTGTACTTACACTGGGGGGTATTCCATACCCCCCAGACCCCCCGGTCTCGATAACTGTTGGTTTTTAAGTCTTCTTTCGTAGCTACTTTTAAATCAAAAGTTTTATAATTAATATAAATATGAATAACTCGTAGCATTGGCATTGCTTTTATTTTAACTCATCACATGGATATAATATTTGAATAATATTAACACTTTATTACATACAATGAAATGAAAGAAATTACATTTTATTTTCCATTAAATTACCCTGTCAGTTAACCCGGTGTGAGGGGGAATCTGCAGTTTTGGTAAGCATCATGTTGCATTTCTTAGAATAAAAAATTGTGATTTTTCTTTTAGTGAAATTGAATTGCACTGTCTTCTGTTTTGGGAAGGTAGTAACCCTTTTCACTCACCGTGCCAGTTGTCACTGAATCTGAGATTCAAACCCCTTTATCACACATTACATATCCAGCACATTACTTTTGAATGAATATCTCTGCACCACAAACCCTAATGCCATCTTTATTTCGGATCATGCATTCGATATGATACAACCAACAAAAACTGTTTGATTTGTATTGCTGGAGAAATTGCATCATCACAAAAATAATTATGTGAATATTTTTGGAACTGCTAATCACTTATGTTCACTATACGTTTTCGTGCTGCGCACTGGTTATTTCTCATTTAAATTCAGAGCAATAGAATTATTAAAAGTAAATATCTTTGATCCGCACTTCTCATTTATAAATTTGTACATTTTTACCCAGTTTTTTGGTGAGTGCAATTTTGCAATCGTTTAGAATGTACTTTACCTTTACTGAGAAAATAAATATTAAATTTTCAAAACTTTCTATATCAACCTTTTATATTGATATAAAGTAAAAATCACATTACCGTAGAATAAAACAACTGATTATATTTTATTTTGGTGATTTAAGCTCCCCATCCCCAGTAATGAATTTATTTTTCAAATTAAATTTAGTGTCGGTTATTTGCGATTTTCGACGATTTAAAAAGCTTGAACTTCTTTTTTTAAAAGTTGAACGCGTTTTCAACCCAGTTAAATAACAATTTTTCCATTTTCGCATTTAGCATTCAATGTTGTTGGATATCTCTTGAAATATTTATCAACTATTTCATTAAACATTTAATTTGATTTTTCAAATTAGGCTGGAAGTTGCCGGGACTTTCCATAACATTCTGGGTAATAAAATTTTTAATTTGTTAATTTTTGTGTCAGAGCGAAAAACAACATTTTAGGGTGGTTTATTGCTAGAAAATTATTTTGGTGAACTAACCCATAGGAGACAGGACATAATTAATCTGGGAGTTATTGCCGATCGTCAATGATAATTAACAACAATAATTATTACCGAAGATGCAGCTAAAGCGCTATATTATGAAGTAACTGTTGATTACATTTACTTCTTGTTCTTGTCCAAGTTCATTTGGTAATAAATGGCTATCCGATTATCACTAGTTAATTAACTTTTTAGGCATTCATTTTACGATGAGCATTTTATTGTGAAAGATAGAAAATACGGAAATATGTCTTGATTGCTTTCCTAGTGCAAGGCAAAGTGGTAATTAATTAAAGACGGCAGCTTAATAGACGATGGAAGGGAAAAATGTCGAAAAAAATGCACGTACGATACACCACACGGTGGTTAAAGAGGGTGTTGCCATTTTTTTTGCTGTCTCCCCTATGGCAGTTTTTTTATGAAGGAAATGGGCGTGATGCGAATCGCGTGAGTGAAAAAATTACAAATAAAAAATGTATTTCATTTGTCGGATATTTCAAGGGAGGAGTTGGTAATAATACAGAACAAATAAGCTGAAAGATTTCAAGATAAATTTTATTATATACCGCAAATTACCTGTGAATTGCATTCGCTCCTGTAGTAGTAACTACCATTGTGCAATTACGCGATTATTATTACAATGAAAGAAAATGCGTGTACTCTTATTTTTTAATATTTATGTGGGACGACAATATGTATACTTTTGATGATGCTTATCTGATTATAATTTATTAGCTCTAAAATTGTAGGTTTACATTACAAGGATGTTTTTATCATATCTGCCAGACCGTTGCGGAAATTCTTGCCGCTTCTTTCTGAAAATGCAAATTAACGTAGCTAACATGTAGTATCTTAAAAAATAGCCCCGCATTAGGTTACCTAATCAAAAAGAAAATGATCATGAATGATGACAGAATTGTGAAGGGGTAAATTTGACCTATATATGATGAGTCATAATCGAAGAAAAGGGTGAATAAAAAATTAGAAACAATTCGGTAACGAACCAAACATTTCTTCCTTATTCCCTTTATTGCAGTTCCATATCTCCCACCTTTGTTAACGCCGCTACGTGCAGGACTTGTGAAAATAAAAACTAGGACTAATAACGAAGGGGGATAAATTAAAAATTATTGTTCTGTACATTGGGGTATTTTAAGTGTACCACTGGCGTGTACAAAATATATGTTACAAAAATTATGGTAGGTTTCTCTTCCTCCACTATTTAATGTTATTTAATATTACAGTAGCAGCAACTTTTTAAAACTAAAGAGAGCTTTTTGCGTGTTTGGTAGCATTTTGTATATTTTTGTGTGCGGTAACGTAAAAGTAGGTAATCGTAAATTTTATAAAACTTTATGATTTATACTGCAATCTAGCATTTGACAGTCAAATTTATAAGAAGAATAAGATAATTTCTACTTCAAGTATTTTTAATCTTATTCTTTCTATAGGTACCCGCAGGTGTTCAATTCTCACTCTTTTATTATAACTCCGTTTCTAAAAAATAATCGAGTGCCACCTTGCACCTTCATTATTAAAATTACCAATTTACTTAATATTATTACTTCTAATCAGGTTTCAAAGTTTCAAATTTCCACATTCGCACATTTTCTGATATATGTAAGTGCTTCTCAAATTGAAAAATGAAGACGAAATAAAAACCTGGAAATAAATGGAAATTACAAACCTTATATAATAATTTAATGATCTCGGCCAATTGAAGTGCACTTTGTGTGATGATAATTACGTCGGTCAGACCACACGGAAACACTAGATGAAAAAATGCTGAAGAAAATACAAGGAAATAACCTACGGACAAGATTCAAATTTTTGGTGGGATGGAGGTAATTTCAATTAATAAGAAAATTTTCATATGTAGTAACAGTTTAAAAACATTAATTTTCTAGTTTGAATTTTGATGGGATTTTGAAAATCGGTGAAAACTACATTTTTTCGAAGATTTTGAATTCATAAATAATTATTAAATGATATTCCGACGCTTTTGTGAAATTCAAAACGTCACAGTGGAGATATTTCCAGAAATCAGAAACTTTTAGTTTGAATACATTTTTTAAAGCTAATAAATTTGGTTTAATTAAAATAAAATATTTTAGTCAAACAAAAATTTGTTCAAAAAAATTTATATTTAGCAAATTTTTGTTTGACTAAAATTATAAATTGTTTGCTTAACAAAATAGTTTATTTTATTCAAATAAAACCGTTTTTACTATGTAGAAGAAATCATTTATAATTTTTGTATAAGTAGTTATACATCCAATACTTCCCTTGTAATGCAATGAACCTTTTTAAATAAAAAAGTTATTACTTTATAAAACAAAATATTTTGGAATTATTTTCGCAATTTTTTCAATATTTGAATGTGGTAATTTTCGCCCTGTATAGATCGCAGTTGTTTATAAACCAGGGGGTCTGGGGGGATAGTCCATAATATGAAGTAGTATTAAAAGTCAGAAAATTAAATCTTCTGGATTATATGGTTAATTTTCTAACTTTTAATTTTCGAATTTTCTTTAGTTGATTATATAATAAAAACTCTAAGCCAGACTTGGACATTTCAGCAGGATACAGGACTCGGAACCATCTCACAAAGCCTGTAAAAATCAATAACTTTCCGAAAAGTTTCCGAAAGTTATCCCACAGTTTACTTACTAACTGTTGGTCAGTTTCAAGCATTTGAAACAATGAAACAATTGCATATTTAAAAAAAAAAAATTTTTTTACAATTTTTACAAACCGGGGTTTCTTAAAATTAAGAAAAGAAAAAATTAAGACAGTATTAAAATTTTGAAAATTAAAATCTTATGAATCACAGGTTTAATTTTCTAACTTATGATGTTTCTCTTATGTAATGTACTGGGGGGTATTCCATACCCCCCAGGCCCCCCGGTTTGAAAACCAGCTGTATGTGTGTTATCTATCTAATACAATATCAGATCAAAATTATCATTTTTAATTTGAAAATCCATACATTCTGAACAATTGCATCCCAAATCAAACTAAATTTCTTAAAAACTCATATTTAATTTTTGGATTTTGAACAAATATTGACTGTTGACTCCGATTTCATTGTTATTCCATACAAAATCTTTAAAAAACTTATTTACCCTGTTATTTATTTTATTTATTTAAAATATTCCAGTGTTTTTACAAACCAGTTTGTAAGGCAATCGAAAAGATAAGATTGATTTACATAATTATTGTTCGGATGCAAGGCTTACCACCCGGTATATTATATAAATGTAAATATAAGAACTTAAGAATTGGATTAATATGTGCATAAATCTGACCAATTGACAAAATGTCCAAGTCGGAAACAAAAAATTATTCTCTTCTAGGTGCAAGGAAATACGTATACCACTCCTCTGTGAGAAGTTTATTAAAATGTATTAATTAATAAACAATATTTGTAAATACTTTTATAATGGTTTTGACAACCCCCCCCCCCACCTTGGACGCTAAAACCCTGTAAAAACACAAGGCATCTGAAGCCAGCAGGCCTCACATCCATTCAGTGAGTGAAACCCTTATGATAGGTGGTAATCTGTTCATAATTATTTATTGAATAACATTTTTAGCGAAGACCCCCTCCCCTTAATACATATTTGGTTTCTTGGATTTTTTCAATAAAACTACTATGGAACTTCATTGCATAATCCTCCCCCTTTACCAGAACCAGGGCTTCAAACGGGCTTGACCAATTGAGGTAATATCAAAATTAAAAAAAAAACAATTTTTGGAATTATTATTTTTTTTCTAATTTTCTGTAATTAAGCTCTGAAATGATTTTTTTATGAAGTAATATTAAAAATAAACGATTATACTAAACGAAGGATATTTAATCCATTATTTTTGAAAATTTTAATCTGAAAAAATAAAAATGTCGTCGGTTGGTAATCATATCGATCGATCTAATTTATAAATTGTGAAGTTTAGTAAGAATATTTTTAAAGAAATAAGCCTGCAGTGGTCTCGAAAAAAGGGCGTTAGAAGGAAGATGAATATTTTATGGAAACATTTAAGCGATAATTGGAGATTAGGAAGGATTTTTAACCACCTGATACTTTTTAAGCTATTGCAAATTCACCCCTATTTCGGTGTGCGAGAAAATAATTTGGAGTAAACATTCGTGTTAGTTTGGCAAGAAAACAAGTAAAATTATTATCTATTAATAATTGCTAATGGGTTTAAAATGTTACAAGTTTGTGTAGAAAAAATATAAATTGACCATTTGAACAACCATAACATAAATATTCCATACTTTGATTAGTAAAATCATGCGTGTATAAAACACATTAAAAATCATTGCATGCTTAGATACATTCAGTTTTAACCCTTTGTAGTAGTACAACCCCCGATTTTGAATATGCGTGTACAATAACTTTGAATTTTTTCTTATAAAAAGTTTGACAATCCGCTCGCTTGTAAACTGGCACTTGGTTAATATTTTATTTTAAGACAATGGTAATATAGTTTTCTTTAATTTATTTCAAAAATAAAATATGTAGCTACGAATAAATTCTCTCTCTTACGAGCGAGCATAAAAGACGTAAAAGCTATGTTGAAAATTATTTGCGATGCACATAAGGTTACATTTCCACCGCAGTGTACGGATATAATAATAATAATAATAATAATAATAATAATAATATTAAAGAAAATATCGAAATAATAACAAAAAGAAACTACAACGTTAATTAAAGTGTTGTTTAACTTAAAGTAAAGTAAATTAAAAATTAAGTGAACGTTTTGGATGGTGCATCGTGAAAAACTTTGAAAATTTTTCCAGCCACAATTTTGCAGCATTCATTCTTCGTTTCTGTCGATGAAAACATGCAAGGTTACACAACACACCAAACAAAAGAAAATAAATGTGAGAAAAAAATGTGTGCTGGAAACAATAATCAAATTTTTTTGTAAAATAATTAAAAAATTGTATAAATTGCAGGGACGTATTTACGTCGTTTGTTTATTTAGATAAATGCTTGGTACACCACCCAAATAAACATAATACAACATTAACTTAAAAGTAGTAAAAAAATAATAAAAAATTGTGTTTTACATACATGGCTTACTTTGGAGGTGTGCGTTCTTAGGCTCGACTCGGTCGCAAATCCTTTTCCACAAATATTACAATGAAACGGACGATTTTTCGATCTCTCAACTTGTGCATCGTGATTTCTTAAATGTTGTTGTAAATTTGATAGCTGAATGAAAGCTCTACCACAATCTGGCAAATGGCATTTGTAAGGACGTTCGCCTGAAAGAAAAAGAATATTAAAATTGGAAAAATTATTAATGACCCGATGCTTGACACAAGATTTTTAATTTTCTCATTTTCATTGTGTGTGAGTGATGCTTTAGTTATTTATCATTTCATCCAAGTATATTTTTACCATTTCTTGTATTTTTTTTACAATTATCAAAACATATCCAAGTCCGTTACGAAATTTCCATAAAAATAAGAATCAAAATTTAAATTTATTGTTCGGTAGGAAAGATTGATTCGCTTCCTATTTTAATTATAAGGCAGGGTAAGCGATTGGTTTTCGAAAAAAAAACAAGTTGTGCACCTGTTTTGCAAAATTCTACGCTAATTACAGAGGAGTTCAAATCTACCGCATTAATGGGGCTAATATAACAAATTTGTATAAATCACACCCTGTTTATAGTTTTTTAATTTTTTTTTGTCTAATATCCGGTCAGCCCATCGGAGATTGTCCGATAAACACAGTAAATTGTTAACATTTTTTGTATAAATAATTACCTGCTATCTTCTAGTTATCTTTAAGTTATATCTAGCGGGGGGGGAAAGTCAAAATGGCAATTTTGAAAATTCATTCTTTTTAGAAATAATAGAAAATCAAATTAGAGCTAGGTTCAATCGAAACATGGAGAATATTGTTGTGTAAAATCTAGATGTGCGATATTTTAGACTATAAAAGTGATAGATACTCCATATCCCCAGATTGTAATTTTGAAGTCATATTTGTTCAATTATTCCACATCTCTCAATTAGGCGTACTTTCAATAGAGATAATTACTTTTTAATTATTACTTAATTCTGTAGTTAATTAGAAAACCCGTAGTTGAGAATCCGGGGGATACCCTCAGCAGGGGCGGATCCAGAATTTTTTTCTGATGGGGGGCTCGAGACGGGCAAAAAGGGTTCTCAGATTTGGGATTGCTTCCTTGTTTCCTTGTTAATTTCAAGCGTCTGGGGGAGGGGGACACGTGCCGCCGTGCCCACCCCCTAAATCCGCCTATGCCCCCCCCAATACATAACCACATCTTAAGCGAAAAATATTGTATATTTTCACCTGCTGCAGAAGGGTTTTCAAACATCAGATCTTCCATTTTTAGTTTACAGAATTGCGTGTGCACTGTGGAATAATACATGCTCCCCCAACCCAAATCCATAAGTACAGTCTACTGTAGATAGAAGTCGGAATATCGGTGTGACGGACCACAGTTGTAAAATTCCATTATCATACTTGTATCACTAGTGTAAGTATTTTTATAATTTTGAGACTTTCTACCATCTAAATTGCTTGCTGTTGGGGATTATTACATACCCTGAAGACCCCCCCCCCCCCGGTGTAAATAATCTTGATCGAGATGTACTTGCTTTAGAAATCATTTTGATTTACCTCGAAAAAAAATTTAACTGAAAACTCCGAGATTTAATCATAATCTGAGCTAAATTGATATTATAATCTTCCAAATTTACCGTCAGTTAACCCAATCCGGGGGGTCTGGGGGGTATGGAATACCCCCCAGTACACGGTCACTTTTATAATCTCATCAAATTTCGCACTTTTAAATTACTTACTACCATCTAAATTACTTGCTGTTGAAGATAAATCTATACCCTAAAGACCCCCCCCCTCTCTGGTGTACATAGTCTTAATCGAGGTGTACTTGCTTTGGAAATCATTTTGGTTTACCTCAAAGAAAAGTTAACTGGGGTGTAAACATTCACAAAGAACTCCGAGGTTTAATCATGCAAAGATTCAGTCATAATCTGAGCTAAATTGATATTGAAATCTTCCAAACCTACAGCCAGTTAACCCAATCCGGGGGGTCTGGGGGGTATAGAATACCCCCCAGTACACAAGCACTTTTATTGTCTGATGAAATATCGCACTTTTAAATTACTTACTGCTGAGTAGCTGAAGTAAACTTGAGAGGTTTTAACTACAAAATTAGCCTAAAAGACTATAACTGACTATGTGCTTATTGGTTGTGATGGTTATGGCCGCGACACCGGGGGTTCCCTCAGAATCAAGTTATCTAAAAGTGGACTGTTGTTCATTTTTTCTAGATATTTACAACAATATTGTATGTTGTAGCAGTCTTAAGAATATGATTTGCCCTGAGACAATCTTTGAGTTGATTTTCCGAAAGAATGGGGTAAGTATACTTTGGTTATAAAAAATTAATTACATTTTTTTACAAGTAATCCTTCAGTTTGTACAGACATACATTGAGTTTTTGAAGAAATTTCGCAGATTAGAGCATTCAAAACACAATCATATGAAATACCAAAATTTCTTATTTCGAAAAACAATTTTGCCAATTCGGAAAATGTTTTCTTCCCCCGGTTCCCAGCAATAATTTTTTTTTAAATTAAAGATATTTCTGCTTTTTAAATAATTCAACAAATTCTTATTTCTTACCATAGCAAAAAAATTCATACATACCATAAGGTTTATTCGATTTATTTGACATTCCGAGATTCTTCGTTTGATTGACTAAATGGGGAAAAATACTTCAGTGATTTTGATTTGATAAATAACTAAACATTCCATCTCCACTCGAATACTCTCATAAAATGTTTAAATATAAAAATGCGGGACAATTGAAATTTTTTCGTTAGTTTACGACCCCCGAAAATTACACGTTAGCTCGTATATTAAAATTCATAGTTTGTCTACACAGTTAATTACATGAATGATATTACAATAAAAAGTAATTTTCACATTCGATATGCAGCAATTTAATTTACTTTTTTTTCGATTTTTTAGTTTCATTGACCCTTATTATAAGCAGATGCTACATTTTAATAATTTAAGGGTTACGCTTCTTGACCATATGCGTATATGTTGCAACAAAAAATCATTGAATCAATTTATCTTATTCCACTTAAGGTATTAGAAAAAAAGAGAATTAATTTTCCGCTGCAGTCTGATTTAAAAGCAGAAAAATGTGCGCTTTTCTTCCCCTTCGGTGCGGTATTTGCTCATCAATATTCTTTCCGATGAAAGTAATAACTCTTTTATTAAAAATATGTCACAGATTTAAAGAATGCATATTTGGATTAAAAGTTTTCTCTGTAATTGTTCGCAAAATTTTGATATATTAAAAATTACTTGGTTTCGAGTGATAAAAGTTGCAATCGCGTGCTTTTAACTTAATAGTCATTTCTAATCAAATAATAATAATGATGATAATAATAATGCATGACTGTTTGCTTATTCTAAATACATAAATTATTGCTAGTTGTATAACATTGTTAACAAATCGTTGTACAAAGCGTTTAATTTTTTTAAGACAAAATAGAGCATCTGTTTGATGGGCCTTTTCCAACGGGCATACGTACGCACGTCTGATTTTTTATTACACAACCCTTTATTTAAAGACGTTTAAATTTATATTGTTGGTATGTTAAAACACATTGTGGTAATTTGCATACAACACGCTTTGATCGACTTTAAATTTATTTATTTCCTTTTACATATATCACCTAAGACACAAAAATTTAGAACAAAATAGATAAGGCTCATTATTTCATGTCTGAAGAAAATCCGAGACTCGGAGGACCTTCTCGATGTGACATAAAAAAATTGAGTTGTTATATGAAAAAAAAAATCAGATCAGCGGGACCCAAAATTATAGGCATTTAAATCAGGGGGTTGTAAAACCATGTGTTACCTTAATCACATGTTGTAAAGACAAAAAAGCCAATTCGTTTAAAAAAGTATTTAGTGCATTTTTAAACAATGAGATAAGGTACAATTTTCTTGGGTTACTATAGCAGGTGCGTATCGTTTCTTGAAACAATGTTAGGGTTAAATACACTCGTAGTGGGTGTTGTACGTTACAACGAAGGGCAAGGTGCACTCTTGAAAGTAAAAATAGAGTAAAATAAAAGGCAATTATTTGTGGCTGTATATACCACATGTTGCATTTAAAAATTTATGTACTACACTATTGATATCTACTACAAAAAATGATTGCAGGATAATTATCCCATATTAAAATAATTAATTGTTGATTTCTGTTCTGTTAAGAACGGAAAAATGCATCAACATTTTTTTGATTGCTGTCTATAATATACCCAAAAAATATTTTCAGTTGTCCGGATGTTCAATCAGCTCTAGGATACTTCATAATCTGCGATTTATGACTTATGGGGAATTTTCAAAGAAAAAATTTTCGTAGGTAGAAAGGAAAACTTCACATCGATTGAAAAAAATTATAGATTGGTATACCTATTTGTCTTCGGTTTGTCAATATTGGTAATTTATTTATATGTCAACACCAATCGATAGGGAAATTTTTCCCTTATGAAAAACTTTCGTTTCATAATAATTAAATATTTATATTTTATTAGTTTTTCAGTTTTTGTTCATTTTACTTTAATTTTGATTCAATTACCATTTTTTGGTTAGTTAAATAGACAAATATTGTGTTTTGCCGGCTTGATGAATGATGATTCATCCCAAATTATTAAAATCGAAAAATCGTAATGAGTTAGCCAAGCAAGGGCGATTGAAAAATTCTATAGAGCAGGAAGCTGAGCTGATTTCGTTGCAAACTTTTTGACTACATTTCGCATTTGTTTGTTCAAAATAATATTGAGCTAACCTAAGCTGAAAAATTGGATAAATTTAACATCCTAATTAATAAAATTGATATTTAGGTTGATTTACTAGCATAGAAAAGGATATCTTAAACCTGACAATAACCAGTTTCAATAGGAATAAAAAAGATAAGATGAGTGAGTTTAACTGCAGTTAATAATTAGATATCTACTTGGCATAGATTTGATAAACTTTATATAATTATTATTATTAAATATTTAAATTTTTATTTTCATTGGTTTTTATAACAAATTATCCCGTTCGGTCTAAAATTATAAAATTGGTTGTAACAACGTGAATGCTATTCACAATGAGCTTGTTAGTTACCAATATTGCTAATTTGATCTACAAATGGCACTGAACAGTTCTATCCGTCATTAAGGTTTGCTATTCTGTATGGATTGATAATTTACCAGGATCGATAAATTATTCAAATCCCAAAAATAGTTAATCTTGACAAAATTTGCTATTCAGAATAGCGTTTGATAGGAAATATTTATTAGTTTGAAACTGACAGTTCAATATAGCTTATTGTTTTCAGCAATAATTATCAACAAATTTATTATTTAATTTTTACAATGAATATTGTCAAAGGCAGCTCGTAGTTTATTACAATAGGTTGACGACGTTATTATCATTGAATTAACGTCAACATTATGTGCTTGTATGGGAGTGTTTTTAAAATTGCAATTTTAAGTTCATACAATTACTGAGCTACTGAGGGGTATTCCATACCCCCCAGACCCCCCGGTTTGAAAGACAAAAAGTTCATGTGTATGTTCTGTGAGTTATTTTATTAAGTAAGAACTTATCACTGTTTTTAAATAAAATGCATTCAATAATAAAAAAGTGACTATACCGGGTGATGAATAAGTTAGCCGAACATATAAGAAATTAACATGTAAAAACTTATTTATGCAAATTCCTGCTTCCCTAATTATTTTGGATCCACGTCAATTCGTCGCGGGCAATTCGTCGCATGATGCATATCTTCGCACGGATATCTAATTTTTACGGACAATTTTGCTAAAGAAAAATCATCAACTAACCTACATAACCGATCCATATCTTCGCGCGGATATCTCTTTTTTACGGACAATGTAACTAACACCAAATTACAAAACAATGAAGAGGAACAATTTTGTAAAATTATGTATTTTAATAAATACATTAAAAACCAGACAAATTTTGGATTATCTTCGAGGAATTGCGCATAATTTTAAATTACAAATATAATTTATATTTTTTATTTTATTGTTTATTGTTAATTATTTTTTTCGTTGTTGTTTATTGTTTATTAATAAAGTTTTTTACTTTTGAGAACAAAAGAGAAGAGGAAAGTACAATTAATTGCAACGAATACAACGAATTGTCGCTTGCGACGAATTGACGATATACGAATTATTTTAGAGAAGAAATGAAAGATACAAAAATTATGCAAAAATATAAGCTGCCTTGCTTTCAAAATTGTTAAAATTTTCATTTGTCGCACTGGCCATGTAATAAATTCAATTTAATTTCTATTTTCAAAAATAATTACCATGGAAACTTGCATGGCCAGTCTGATAAATGAAACTTTTAACAATTTCAAAAGCATTTCTTGACTTTGTAAGTAAAAGTTAAATGAAATCTAATGCTGTTATCATTCGTAGTTCATATTTCTGCATTATTTTTGTGTCTTTCATTTTTCTCTAAAATAATTAGGGAAGCAAGAATTTTCATAAATAAGTTTTTACATGTTAATTTCCTATATTCAGGACCCGGTATATTAAAATTAAAAGATTTAAATGCACATCTCGCACAATACATAACCAAAACTTAACCTCTTCTTCTTCTCGACAACAACTTCGACGAAAGGATGGTAACCCTGATGAAAGCAAATCATCAACCCAGTAGGGCAATGCCGGCTTTATGTATCCTCCGAAGCACGGCGACAATCAAAAGAAAGTTTAGACTTTCAACATATTCGAATGTACCCGATTCGAATATGTGGTCTAATACGACGCGGCGGTGATTTAAAACTAGCAAACGGGGCATATCTGAAGAAATATAAAATTTAAATATTTTACAGTGGAATTAAGTACTCTCTAGCTTATATTATAAAATTCCCTTATTTTATCTGTATGTTTCACATCTGAGCAGGTGATTGTAATACAAAAAGTATTAGCCATTTCGACATTTTGAATTACCCCGACCAACCCCATTGGTGAAGATCGTGAATGGATTAACGAGATTCAAATTACTAGTTTGAATGAATTAACATGATTTTCATACCAAATTTATTATTTTAGAGTTTAAGGTACAAATAAGGTCTCTCTTCTAAGTTTCTATATAACGAAAAGTTTCAGCATTTAAAGAAATTCCTTTTCAAATTAATTCTTAATTTTTACATTTGTTATCTTCAGATTTACAAACTCACCAGCTCATACAAAACTGCGAGCGAATTTGATTTTGGCTGTTTACAAAAATGCCACCACATCAATTAAACAATCAGGTTTTTCCTCTGATTGGTTGGATTTAAATTACCAACCTACAAAAATTAGAGAGCATTAAAATAGTGCGGCCTTCAGGCCGCACAACCTAGGTAATCTGCTAATGTAATATTTAAAAGATATATTAGAAGCAGTTTAGAGTTTGATATAATTATTTTGTTCGTTTTAGAATGTAGTTACCTACCCAATTATTGTAAAAATAGTACGTCATTTGGATATTATCGCTTGTTAAAAACAAAGTTTTAATTTTAAAAATCGATGCTGATTATTCTTTGCAATCTTAAAGATTCGAATAGTTCCCACTGACCAATGAAAGTCGGCAGTGTTATTTGAGCCCCGCCTCACAAATAAAACTTGAGATTTTTAATTAAAATTAAAGTTTAAAGACATTTAAGCCTCAAGGTGGTAACCAGAATCGACACATTAATCCAAATGATATCATTCTTGTTAATCCCGATTGTAAAACAGTTTATCATTGTTTTGATATCCTCCTAGGAACTTTTCAGGTTTCTTTGACGGAACAAGCACGAACATAAATTAACGTTTTGCTTTGGATAATTTTTGAAATTTTAATTTTCTTATTGATAAGATAAACGGTATCCCCCTCGCGGTTAAATATACAAATCATAGGTATATAATCAATATTCTGTAATCAAATAATTTTTTTGACAAATTGAAAGTGCGTGATGAATTAAATTTCCTCTATTTCATTTTTTGCTTTCGTAAGAAAATAATTACTTACTTTTCTCAATCGCTTTGTTCTGGGACCCCCGGTCTAAAGTGTTTTTTATTAAAAGAAAAAAAAGTCTAGGATTTGTTTTCCAAAATTTTGAATAGTAAATAAAGTATTCTCACGGTTAAATTGAATCTTCAAACGTTGTTTGAAAACTGATAGGCGGAAAGAAATTACCTACAATTAGGATTCGTTTTTGTAACGTCAAATTATAATTATAAAATTTGGTCGTAAAGAAAATGAAATAAGAACGAGTAGAAAATGCATGGTTATTAAAAAAGTAATAAAAATTATTTAAGCTTCTTAAATTTAATATTTCTTTAAGTAAGTAAAATCATATATTAGTTTTATTGTCCTTACAAAATATAATAAAAGTTATAATTTGAAAGGGTTGTTGAAAAATTAACTATAATTACGTTGCTTTCTGAGGTAGCTATTAAAACAAAAAATTATATAAATGAATAGTAGGTATACACAGAGAAAAAAATTATATTGGAGGTATACCTGTGTGTATAATATATTTTATGGTACGTAATTTAGTAGTTTTTCTCTTTAACAACGAAGAAAAAGTGCTTTCGCAGATGTTTAACGATAAAATTGTCTTTCTTCAAGCTATAGTATTCGCATGTTAGAAGCAATGAAAAAAGGAAAATAAATCTTTGAAAAATTAAAAATTACATACAACGTTGTTATTTGCTCGTACTCGGTACTCGTATTAGTATCGCTATTCGAGTGTAGTGCAAATTAAGCACTTCCTTAAACTAACTTTAATTATAATCCATTTCGTTCTTTGGTCATAACGCAATCCTTTCAATTTTCGAAAATAATTACACACCTCTTTAAAAATCAACCGTTACGATAACGAAACGGGGAGGGCGGGTGGCGTTCCTTAATTTTACAACCTCCGGTGGATCTTTTCTTTCACTCAATTCAACGTTCTGATGAGAAAGTGGATAATGCGCTTTTTATACTTCCCGAGATAATATCAACTACTGCAATATTAAAAATTATGCTACATAAACTCTCATCACAAATACGAGACTTCTAAAAATGCAAATCACAAAAGGACCAAGCAGTTTTTCAAATCGCAATAAATTTCACGCCAGTGCGCAATTTTCAGAGTGTCTCTTGCGTCATTATCTTCAAAAATAATAATTTACGGTTTTCCCCCCCAACGATCTTTACACAAAAAAAGAAAGTTACGAACTCGTAATATATTTCAATTTTTATGTTGATAGAAAAGATGTCGAGTTTGCGTGTTATTAAAGTTTATAGTTATTGATTTATTAACTTTAACATATTTAAAACTATTATGGTTGGGAAAACATTTTACAGGCAATTCAATTTTTATTTTATGTCCAAGTATCATAATAACTTCCATGTACAAGTAGTATTTGTTGTTGCAATTATAAATTGCAGTTTATGTTCAATTAATTTCGATCGTTGAAGTTCAATTTAAATTATTTTCTTTCCATTATAATTTTGCTTTTTATTCTACCCGAGCTCCGAGCAGCATACGTGACATATCCCAGAAAAAATAAATTAAACGGAAAATGTATTTATAAATTATTTACTAATTTTAAGTAAAATATTGATACAATGTTTGTGATTATACGATGCGCTGTTTTGCATTTTATTTCCGGTAATTAAAAAAATCATAAAGTGCATAATTTTTTCTAATTATAATTGGAACAAATATTAGTTACATCATATTTTTTATTGACAATATTATCAACAATGTAAATATTCATAAGATCTAATTTATTTAATAACTGGAAAAATTGTTCAACCTTGCAGATCGATTTTTCAGTAACAATAAAATATTGTCTTTCGAACACCTCGTTAACTAAATGAATTAATCAAGCAACAATTTTAATGTGTTAACAAACACTTTAAGCTAAACACCCTGTACAATTAATTATTAAAATTCGGAATAGTTGAAGAACTTGGTTGTTACTTTAATAACTTAAATTGTAGATCCATAAATTATAATTTTGTATTAATTAATTAATCGATGAAAAGCACTTTTATGGAAATTATCGGTGTTTGAAATTTTAATAAATTAAACGACGGTTCATTATAAAAATGGTAGCCAACTAAATCCACCCCAATTTTGTGCTTATTACCGAAAAAACGGAAAATTTATTTTTCAAATTCAAATTTTTTTCACGTTCTTCTTCGTGTGAGCTTTGTTTGATTGCGGATTGCCTCGTTTCCTTTGTGCATAACTGTCGTAGTAATTTTTTCGATAAGGTAATCTGCCTCAAAGATAAAAAATTATATAAGAGCATTTAAATTTAATGTGCTATTGTGGTTTCGATAAAACCAAACTTGGTATATTTAGAACTCGGTCGAACAAATATATTTTAAAAATCGGAATTAAACGTTTTTTACTTCGAAATTGGATTTCATTAATTAAAATTCAATTATTAATGCAATGTTTACAATTAATAGATGATAGTGCATTTCGGAAAACACACATTTTCACATAAACTAATTAACTGAAAATGTAGGCATCCAATAAATTCACGTCTCCTGCACAATACATAGACATAGTTTTAAAAATTTTCCCCTACATACCATACGAGTATTTTCGATCTATTCGGGCGCGTCACTATTTTTTATCCTTATAAAAATCATTTTACTTTAATTTTAAAATTAAAACATCAGGACGACCTTTGCTTTCACTTCATATTAAGGAACAAGACTGACGAGAGCGATATTATCGGGCCTGTGGTCAGGTACCAACACCTAATTAAACGTGAAGAAGAACCCATGGTGGCAGGTGTCTGTGTGGTGTCACGGTAAGACATTTTCTCATACAATGTCATAAATTACAGCGTAAACACCCATCCCGCAATGATGGTTTAACCTTACCATTCTCTTCGGAATATTTAAATTTCCACCCACTAGCACAAAGTATATAATAATACTTCGACCCAAAATTGCAGGGTCAGTTGCAAAATTACATACGAATCTTTAAATCTTAAAAATCGAGATTACCTTGAAAAATGAAAATAAAACCGCGAGCTTACGCGCCCTGCTTACAAATCCTGCATTGTACAGTTTTTATACAATAAAGCCCGAGTAGTAATAACAATAATTTTCTTTTTTATTTTAACGAGGGTTAAAAAGAATTTCACACATCAAACTCCACACCTGTTTAAAAATTTCTGCCACATACTAAAAAGTTAAAAAGTATGAAGAAATGAAATAAAAATTTTAATCGACCATCGCATAATAAAATATGGCAGTTAAATGTTTTAACAACAAATTATTTAAATTTGATGCAATTAAATAAACATAAGTAAGTGTAATCTACTGTTTTTCCCTCGGGGGTAGCAGGGATGTTTATGACACCGACATCGGTGGTGACTTTTAGATTTTTATTTCGCGTCTGCATAACTGCAATTTTAATTCACTTAATTACCGTAATTTCGACCACAAAGATCGATGAAATTTTGTGTTTGAAAAATTTTGTTCGTGTGGGGTTGATTGTAGAATATTTAGAATAGTCGATACATTTTTAGCCAATTTCGCAATTCAACATGGCCTCCTATGATTGCAGTTGCATTTGAGCTCGTATATGTGGGGGTGCATCACCATGTGCATGATGTGGGGTGGGGGCGTTATCTAGGGGTGAGATACATGCATGTGATATATTGGAGGGGGCGGGGTTCGTTGCCTATGTATGTACAACAATGTAGGAATTCAGTATTGTGCAGCTTTTTGTTGTTTGTTCCACAAAATGAACTTTCCAAAAACGATGTTTATGTTACATAACTCATCGGGTTTTAGTTTGTCACTAAAATTTGGAAAATTAATCCCATTAATGAAACTAAATTTAAAAGCGTTGAAAAAATTACACATAACTCAAAATTGATATTGCGTTCACAAAATCGAATTCTGTTCGTTTGGTTGTGGTACAATGAATACACACAAAATCGTTCGCTCGATTGCAGACTAGTTAACATTATTTGCAGGTTTGATGTATGCCGGTGCTATTATTATTTTCGCCAATTTAAAATAAAACTGTTTCGGTTACCTATATATGTATATTTGAAGTGAAAAAGCGGTATAGAAAAATGAAAATGTAAAAATACCGTCAAACATGCTCGAAGAGTAAATTTTCTTTTCTTTCCCGACGAACTTCTTTAAAAATATTCACATCAAATTTGACCAATTTACCACACAAGTATGATTGCATTTGAAGAAGACGCTAAACGCTTTCGTTATTCCTCGCCAGTTCGCTCAAACCGTCGATAATTACATTTACGTGATGGAAACATGCTCAATCTGATTTTAGGAACAATCAAGCATGATTGACTGCATAAGTGATAATTCACCATTGAAAATCGAAAGATTTTTAATTTTTCTGGTTTTAATTGAAAATATTTTGAAATTTCAACCCTTGTAAGGTTGAATAATTACAATTTATGATTTCATTGTTTATAAAATTGTTTATTGTAGATTATAAATTCATTTCATGTAAAATAAGTGTTACATATTTCATACACCTATGTATTCAGAAATAAACTTTTAATTTCAATTTATAATTTTATGCAAATCAAATATTTCATATTTATTCAGAAATAAATTTTGTTTAAAATTATTTACTAATTCTAATTTTTTTCACTATTGCAAATTTCTATAAGACGTCAAAAGTTTGCCTGTGTTGTGCATAAACCCACATTACACCTGTCAAGCATGATTGACCGTCAACGAGATTGCTTCAAATTTAATGTTTTAACTTAGATGACTTAAAATTAAAAGAAATTTGTAAAACTGTTTGAAGAAAGTTTCAAACATGATTGACTCCCTATAAGATGCCTGACAATTTCTGTTGCTCTTTCTCATTTTCAGCTTTTGAATCAATTCAAAACGTACAATTCATATTGTACATACAATTGTTGATACAATTATCAACCCATTTGAATCATCTTTGTCTACTCTACCAAATTTTGAGTAATTACATTACAGCAGCTATCAAACATGATTGACATGATTGACGGCGTTTCTAAACGTTCAAATATCAAACTTATTTATAAAATCTGCTTCTTTTCTGAATTTCAACCCCCGAATTAAAAAAAAATTGCAATAATTGTCAAGCACCATCGACCGTCTGCGAGATGGATTGATGGATTTCTTATAACCTCCAATCATCTGACCGGCTTCTTCTAAATATAGAACTCTAAAAGATTCTTATAAAAAGAAGCATTTACCCCCCCCCCTATTATTTAAATAATTTTGAAAGCATTTCAGTTGGGTTAAGTTAATTCTACTAATTCGGTTAGTACAAATAATAAATAAACACTTGATGCCGATCATGGCTTTAAAAACACAAAACTTAAGGTGTAAATCCGGGGTCTGGGGGGCAACTCAATAGCCATTCAGTTGGAAAAGCTCGATTCCCCTGTAGTTACAGTAATTTTTCCGGAAATGCTCACCTCCCCCAGAAATAGAGATATTATGATTGCCGATGCACAAAGACTTCAAAATATAAAATTTAGGTGTACATCCGGGTGGTCTGGGGGTCAAAACTGAAAAGTAATTTATTTACCACATCTACACCGTAAATCAGGAAGTTTTGTGTGCAAATTTGAAGAGATTGCGCTCCTGAAGCCACATCCAAGCTACCGGGCACTTCGAATAGTTATTTACAATAATTATTACGTCTCTGTTCGGTCAGGTTCAATTCAAAATTTCAAACTAAGTTTCAATTCGGGCTTTCCTATGGTGTAGGTTCAACTTCCAAATCTATCGATTGCAGAAATTGTCAAGCATGGACGACTATCTAATATCTATGAAATATTAATTTGTTTTAATAAATTAAAATTTGTGCAAACGAATGGAAAATCGTCTTATATTATGATTACTTATGAAATTTAAAAAAGTAGCTGTGTATTATCAGTTTCCCTGCCGCCTGTGTAGTCGTGTGGTTACACTGCTCCACCCTTTAATATAAATAATTTTAATAATATCGTGGTAAGGTTGACTAAACACAATTATTGATTTTTCAACATTTCGAGTCCCCAAGCGTATTATTTCAACATTTATTGTTATTCTATTAAAATCCGCATGATAAAATGTTATCAATATATACAATACACAATTTACTTGATAAGTTATAGAGCAGAAACTCGAAACGGCACCCTGCAGTATAGGAAAAATCCCTTACGATTGTATACTATTGCGTTGCCGCCAAATGGGCGTTTGTGTTTTTCTGGTTTTCTCCCATAATAAGTTAGAATTAAATTTTTGAACTTATATTTTGATTTAGCTTGTCTGTCACCCTTAAATACACCCCTCGATGATAGTTAAAGTTCGATATGTCGGTACAATCACACGCACTAATAGTTGTAGTTGGAAACGGTAGTTAACAGTTTAAAATTGCATTGTTCCACTTTGGTGAACAATAGTGACGCCGGGCGTCGGTTTGAAAATCGGGCTGTTTGAAATTTAACATACGTTGATTCCCGTGATGTTTACCTTATAAGCGACGTACGCATTTTAACCAAAATTAAATTTTAATTAGCTCGCACGTAATTATTGCCTCGCTGCAATATTTCAAATTTTAACTATTAAATTATGTCACAAAATCGAATCGAATTTGGCGCCAACATCAAACAAATTTCGAAACATGTACACAGTTTTGCTCTGTGGAAATACTTTTTCTTCTATAACGGGAAAAGTATTCATAACGGCCAATAAAAGTAGTCAATTAGGTGCCCACTTGATGATGATAAAAATTTTGCATAAAATTCTACCCAATATTACGTGACAAGAAAAAATTATTGTTAGTGCGGAGCACGAATACGACGCTGCGGCTATCCCAAAAAGCGTTTAAAACGAAACATTCAATAAATTGTGCTTTGCTTTTCAAAAATTCAGGCTGCGGATTTTTCCTGCCCGGAAAATGTGCCGCTAGCGTGGCTTTTCAAAAAATAAGACCGTCGCGGTGTAATTTGAAATATTGAAGACTTAACTTTTTACACCTTTTTCATTCATCTTTATTTTTGATAATAGCCGCGTGTGTCGGTGAATTTTAATTAGTAATTTAAATGAAGAAAAAAGTAGGGTATGTAAAAGTTTAACCCTTCCGAAATTTTAGTATGCGCAACACTAAAATTTTCAGTTGTGTCAAAAAGAAAAACTTAAATTAATTACTTAGTCGTCCAATTATGTCGAATTAATAAGTCAAACAGAAATACTGGAAGTATTTTTTCGGTCTGCTGCAATGGTCAGTCTTTAGATTTGATTAAAAAGAAAATATTCAATTTCGTTCTTATTAAACGATTAGGGTTCGTATTTTGATGGCAATCAATTTATGCGTGGGGTGGTTTTTTTGGTGCATTTTTGCTTCCTCTCTATCAGTTTGTATTGATTTGAGTGCTAGTTTTTATAATTGTGACTTATTTTTGTTTAAAATTAAGAGAAAACTCACCAGTGTGTAGTCTTGTGTGTTGTTGAACGTGGCTTAGTTGTTTAAAGCGCCTATCACAATAGGAACATTTATAAGGCTTTTCTCCAGTATGCACTCGTATGTGTTGCACCAACTGATGATTGCTGCTGAAAGATTTTAGGCATTGTTGGCATTGATGAGGTTTTACGTCCGATCGTCCAGTCAACTCTCGTGCATGCATTTGCATTGCGGATTTGTGCATGAAGATCTGAAATTTCATGTTAACGATTAATCACCACATAGAAAAATGGAAAAGTGTAATGTGGTGTTGAGTTTTAGTGTTATTTTCCCTAAATTAAGGAGTCGAAGCAATTGGTGGAAAAGTGGTCAAATATTGGCGAGAAATTATTGATGAGGAAACTTAAAAATCGATGCGAGATGGAAGTAATACATTTCATTATTTTAATCTTAAAAACGTAATGGGCCATCATCGCCTCTTTAATTTCTTTCTAACTTTTTCCTCTTAACCCGTCATTTCCGTTTTTCGTTTTGCGCTCTCGTTTTTAATCATAGCCTTGCAGATTTCGACGCTTACCTGCCGTTTTAATTCGTCATTATTAAAATAATACTTCAGTTTTAATATTACATTACGAATCTCAAGACTGCAGTTTTTCAACGTGCAATTTCAAAGTTGTAAGATTACGGTTCGTTCGAATTTTTTCCCCTCGACGTCCCAAGGAATACTTTATTATAATGGGAAGGTATCGAACCAAACATTACAATTAAACCTCTCATCATTATAATACACAGAACATACGGCAAACAGTTTAATCGCTGTTGATTTTATACAACGTTGCTTGCTTGCTTGCTCGCTTGCTGCTTTACATTTTTTAACATCTGCTCACTTTTTTATAAAGATTGAACAATTAAAGTGAAAACGCATATTGGTCAATACATTTACTCCTACACGTACCCGAGAAACCCAATTATTATACTTCCTGCCTGTACACTCGACTTCAAAAACGGTACAACATCTTATCTACTAGTTGTTAACCGTTAGTGTTACCGTGATAATATTTTAACAATTTTCATTTAAATTTATTTTACGACAATATACCAGCTCTACGAAACTAAAAATTAAAGAAGAACATAAAACCGCATACTACCTCTCGATTGAAATTATTAACAACCATCATATTAAATAAATATGCAATAATTAACATACATCAATTATTTATGTAATTAAACTTTTAACAACCAATTTATTAGTAACCGCCAAATGATTAAAAATTATTATTATATTATTATTACTTTATAAAGTCGTAAGCAATCAACATTTTATCTAAAAGTAATTTAAAAAATGCACGTTATATTGTCACCAACAATATAACACACGGTATATGTATCTTTTTCATTATCGTTTAACGTAAAATTAACGTGTTATCGTTTCTGAAAATATAAAAATCGATTCGTTTTAACGTAAATGTTGAACAAGAGGGGGGGGACCCAGAACAGATTTCAATTTCAATATAAAATAATTAACGTGATTTTAACGTTTTAATTTTAAAGCACCAAAGTATTACCTTGCGATGCTTCTAAAGTTACTTTTAGCAAAACCGCAAAAGCAAACTATTAGCGTAAACGTTACGTAGCGCAATAAAACTAAAAACACTAGTTTAAGTAGTAAAAACGTTAACGTTATTTTTCATTTTTAAGCATCAATAGTTACCTAAACAACTAACATGCGATTAACGCCTTAATTCCTAACAACGGCGAAATTAAGACAGTTTAACGTAAACATTTAAACCCGGTAGTGGCTTGGTGTGATTCCCGATTGAGCTATAGAGCGAACATTCACAAAATTTTTGCATCTACATCTCTGGAATGGTGTAGTGTTTCAAATAATAGTATTGTATTTGTACATTAACTGTTTTAGTCGGGGAGCTGCTTTTTACCGACGCAGAAGTTTTCTTTTGATTGCCCACTCCTAGGCCATTATTGACGATTTCATATGCTTAGGATTTCAAACTACCGTAGTTGTAAACAACAGCCCAGTTTGAGAAGCCGTAAGCGCATCAAAATCGATAAGAGGAATTTTTATCGTAAACGTAAACAACAATTAGTTTGACGTGCCAAAAACGTAAATAAAATTTATTTGGAATCTTATATGAAATTAATGAGAAAAATCATTACATTGATACCCATTTTTTTTTAATATTTATTAAACTGTATATAACTAAGGAATAACTAATCAGATAGATAAATACTGATGTCAATTCCAGTACGTCTCCATAAATTTCAAGCAAATTTGCTAAGTGTGCGAATACTTTTGTGACATTAAAGTGACGAATAATTTTAATTTGTATGCAAATTATATTAAAATGTGTTTTGGTCAACCACAAGCACTGCTTCCGTAACTGAAGTAATAACAAATTCGTCAGAATGTGTTCCAACACTTCTGTGACTAACTGTATAATAAGAATAGTTTCTATTTTTGAAATGCATAGTACCTTATTAGCACACAAAAGATAATCCAGCAACAAAAAATACAAAAGAGTTCAATAATTCAATAAATCATCAACCTCAAAACTAAATAATCAACATTGCACATTCATTTGGAAATTTAATCTTAATTGGGGTATTCCCCTAAATTTTCTCTCAGGATTACCCCCAAACCCCCCGGTGCAAATTTATTCTAACAAAAAATTTTTTATTCGAAGAAGCCTATCACAGAGCATGCATGAGATTGGGTATCTGGGAATAATTGCATTCAAAAATAGTTAAGAGCTACTGACACTGTTCTTTTTGAACAAAATTACTGGTGTACTGGAGGGTATTCCATACCCCCCACACCCCCCGGTTTGAAAAACAAAAAGTTTATGTATACTATATTCGGTGAGTGATTTTATTAAATAAAAACTTATCGCCGTTTTTAAATAAATTACATTCATGGGTTGCGATAATGCAAACCGGGGGGTCTGGGGGTTATGGAATACCCTCCAGTACACCAGTAATTTTACCGGGTAAAAAAGTAAAAAAAAACATATAAATGTGTGTTTTAAATGCTCATCTCAAAGTCAAAAAGTTTAAATTAAGACTGAAATGCTGGCTCTGAGATTTTTCTTTTTGAACCAAAATTACTGGTGTATTGGAGGGTATTCCATATTCCCCAGACCCCCCGGTTTAAAAGACAAAAAGTTTATTTAGGTATATATTCTGTAAGTGATTTTATTAAATAAAAACTTATCACTGTTTTAAAATAAAATACATTCATGGACTGCAATAATGCAAACTAGGGGTATGGAATACCCCCAGTACACCAGTAATTTTACCGGGTAAAAAGTAAAAAAAACACAAAATTGTGTGTTTTAAATAGACATCTCCAACCCAAAAAGTTTAAGTTAAGACTGAAATGCTGGCTCTGAGATTTTTCTTTTTGAACCAAATTACTGGTGTACTGGAAGGTATTCCATAACCCCCAGACCCCCCGGCTTGCAAGACAAAAAGTTTATGTATACTATATTCGGTGAGTGAAGTTTATGTTTATGTTCTGTGAGTGATTTTATTAAATAAAAACTTATCGCTGTTTAAAAAAAAAATTCATTCATGGGTTGCGGTAATGCAAACCGGGGGGGTCTGGGGTTATGGAATACCCTCCAGTACATCAGAAAATTTTCCGGGTAAAAAAGTGATTATGGATTACAATAAATTGTATGTTTACACAATACACAAAAGTCAAAAAGTCTAAAATACTGGCTCTGGGATTTTTCTTTTTGAACAAAATTACTGGTGTACTGGAGGGTATTCCATACCCCCCAGATCCCCCGGTTCGCAAGACGAAAAGTTTATGTATATGTTCTGTGAGTGATTTTATAAATAAAAACTTATCACTGTTTTTAAATAAAATACATTAATATGTTGCGAATATGCAAACCGGGGGGTCTGGGGGGTATGGAATACCCTCCAGTGCATCAGAAATTTTACCGGGTAAAAAAGTGATTATGGATTACAATTGTATGTCTTAAATGCACATCTCGCACAATACACGAAAGTAAAAAAGTTTAATTTAAGACTGAAATACTGGCTCTGAGATCTTTCTTTTCCAACATAGTTAATGGTGTACTGGAGGGTATTCCATACCCCCCGGTTTGAAAGACAATATGTTGATGTGTATAGTGTGTTGGTGATCTTATGAAGAGAGTAAGAAATTATCGCTGTTTTTAAAAAAAATACATTCATGGGTTGCGATAATGCAAACCGGGGGGTCTGGGTGGTATGGAATACCCCCCAGTACACTATTAATTATACCAGACAAATAAATACAATACACGAATACAAAACACAATACACGAAAATCAAAAAGTTTAATTTAAGACTGGAATACTGGCGCTGAGATTTTTTTTTTGAACAAAATTACTGGTGTACTGAAGGGTATTCCATTCGGGGAATTCCCCCCAATAAAAAAGTGAATATGGATTAAAATCGTAAGTTTTAAATGCACATCTCGCACAATACATATCCAAAGCTTAACGTGAAGTTACTGCAGAAGCAGCGTCTTCATATGACACATTAAAAACATGGACCACTGGTTAAGGATTACTGAAAAATATTTCCACCCTCAAACGCCTTTGGTTTTTGCCATCTGGCATTATTTTTTTTCAATTTTTGAACAACTCATTATGAAGTGAGTAATTAATGAAGTTAGATATTATAGATTTTCTTGCGAATTTCTTCGATAAATCGATATTTTGAAAAATAAGATTACATGTAGTTCAGTAGACGGAGAAATCGGCGGATAATTACAAAATTACATAACACTACGAACTAGTCAAGCATAACGTTATTCATCTTAAAGTTTATTAATATTAAAAATTTTCTAGTCATTAAATAAAACTATAAATTTGTGTCTTGCTTTTCTTTCTTCTTTCTTCCTACTTTTGTTCTTTTACAAGTAACACGCAATCAGCTAAAAGTGTTATCACACGTAGTATACAAAATTTATTGGTATGAAATTTTTACTTCTCCAAGGGAAGCAAGCAAGCTAGCGCGCAAACATAAATGTTTTTCAGTAATTAATAGAAACTCTTTTCCTTTTATGAAGATTAGAGAAAACGTTTCATTTCCTTGACCAAAAAACCGAGTTAACAAAAAAATTTATTGTACTTTTGCAAAAAGCATCCCAACAAAAATTTAAATTTATTTTAAAACGCTAAAGACATCTGCAGCATTAACGGTATGATGTATGACTGCTGTGGTTTAAATTGCTTTTTTCATTTACTAGAAACAGAAGCGTAATGTCTTTTTTATCCCTTGGGAATGATGAAAGAAATATGTGCACAAATTGTAATACTTCCACTTTTTTAAATTTATGTATCTACAATGGAAAACATTTTAAGTGAATCGGAAGGACTTTTTGCACGTCGGTCGTTTCATTACATAATGAAATAAGACATTTATCTTTTTCGATATTTGAGGGATTCCCCCTTCTCTCGTTCGTTGGTACCCAAACTGTAATGCATGAACGGGCACACTTTCAAAACTCGACTTTTGCTTTCCACATGTTTCGTTTAAATTTTAATTGCAATTCAACGTGTAATTAATTAAATTGTATCATATTTGAAAGGTTCAACCTCCGGGCACCCGAATTCTTAGCCACCGTTCCGATATCCGGTCTTCAGGTCGATTCCTCTCGCATTAATGTTACCACAAACTAACTTTTTGAGTTACGACTGTGGTTACGCTAAAATCTAAATCACTCGCGAGCAATAAAGAAAACATTTATTTAAATCTAAACGCCCATTATTTAATCGTATAATAATAATTATTATAATAAGTTGCATTAATTAAACATGTGCATTTTCTTATTAATACGATAAACGAAATGTAGGTCGAATTTATTCGTGATAATAAAAGAAAAAAGTTTGTTTTTTATTACTATATTATTTATCTGAGAGCGCATTAGTTAACGTGGTTGGGTAATAATAAAAAATTTGATCCAAAAAAACAAACCGATGGGTGCTTTGCCAAACTTCCGTACCTATTTATTTTCTCGTTTGGCCAAAATATTCGGGGTGATGGAAGTGCAAGTAAATTATTCAAGGATCGCTTCTTAATAAAAGCAAATATCAATGAATGTTGGCGATCTTGAAAAATCCAGACATATAAAAATAAAATGATTATTAAGGATAAAAAGTCAACAAACTGGGCATGATCTTTGTAGTCACGTCCTTGCATAAATGGGTATGCATCTTGCATTCTTCGACTAATTTCAATAATCGTCATCGCGAAATTTGAGAGAAATGAAGTTGTAAAAAGTGGGAAGAAATACTTATTGAAAATAAAGTCATAAACAAACAGAGAACATAAGAAATCAACTATCTGCTAATTGAATGAGTTTAATTCGTAGTTAAGAATAGAAATCGTCGTATTAAAAGAGTTAATATAATAAATTTTAAACTACCAGTTTTCTTTTCTTGTTCTTCGTTTAAGAGTGGTTTTATATTGAAAGGAGAAAAGATATTACGACAAATCGTGCATCATACAGCGTTTACAGCATCCCATAAATTTCTCCACTCGGCTGAAAAAACTGGATAGGTATTTTAATGACAGTGTAAAATTTTTAATTATCCTTCGCTATTACTACCTGTAAACGGTGACATAAATTAGTATCGTAAATTGGGAAATAACCATCGAGAATTTTCGAGAGCAACTTTTTTTACATTGACGTGGACATGGTTTTCTTGAATTGAAAAGTGAGATTCGTAGTATGCATGGTGATCTCCATAACAAAACTGTCGTAAGCAAGTTTGACCCCCACGTACGATGTTGGCAGCAGCGGTTATCTTTATTCTTTATTTATTTTTTTTTATTTGCTTTTTAAACGAGTCTCTTTTTCAGAGTATGTTAACCTACAACAAATCAATCAGTTATTCAAGGATTCGCGTTCAAAATGCGCACGTAAATCGTTTCGTCCACTGTAGGACCATAACCTATGCTAACTTTTAAAATATTACTCCTTGATTTAAAAATAGCATTTATCTGATGCAAAATAAGCAGAAAAAAGCGCCTACTTGAGAGTTTAATGATCTTACAGTATACAATTCAATGACATATTTTCGTTTTACTTGCGTACCGTTCACTATGTGTGGTACCAGGTTCTCATTTACCCACATTTTACGTTCACATTTTCTTTCCTTTTAAAATTAATCAATTCCATTAGCAATTAAAAGTAAAAAAACAAAAACCCTATTTTGCCCTTTCAGCTTTCACAACTCCAAAATGAAGGATGAAGGGTGGGTGTTGGATAAACCACTTTCCAATATCTACCATGTGCCTGCACGAAACTATCTTGATATTTGGGTTGAGAAAATTTATCACTGGCTTCGGAGCAGACATCGAAAAGTAACAAAATCCATGCTTATTAGTCAGGTATTAAAAATTTCAAAAAAAAAAACATTTTTTTGTCATATAAATAACTAAAGATGAATCGGTCTAAATTAATCGGCTCGGACAGGAAGCAGCAATCTGAAAAGGAACACATTCGACCGAGATTCCTACAATGTCTAATTGTAATTTTTATAAAAAGCGTCACGGGTGATTTTTTGATAGCACTGGGGGGGTATTCCATACCCCCCAGACCCCCCGGTTTGCAACAATCTAAAAGTTGGAAAGTTTAAAATATTACAAAAAAATTTGATAATCATCCGGATTTAGCGGATGATTGAAATGAAAAGAACCAGCTCTTTTTATGAAATAAAAATTACGTAAACCCAGTTTACGGTTTAAAATCAAAAAATCAATTTTTTAAGTGCACGGTGGCACTATGCCATGAACCGCGCCTGCATTAAATTATAAATATTTTTATATTAGAAGAGATATATTTTAATTGTTTCAATTGCAAAATACTGTCCAATGTGCAAGTTTGGCAGGCATTGATTTCATTGCTTGATAACTTAATTTAAAAACAAAATAAGAACCAGATGTATTCAGTATATTATAGTTTTAGGCCGCTTCCCTTCGTAGATCTCATTTTTTTTACTTCAACCGAGTATTAATATTGCAGCTCTGACCTTTTACTAAAATATCCCAGGCCTTTTAATAATGCTGAAATGGAGTATTTGCACAAAAACCTTTTTTTTGCCATTGGACAGTTTTATTAAATTTTTAACACAGCTCAAAAATAAGTATTTTCAACAAAATTATTTTTCAGTTTAAGTAATACTTCATTATTGACGATTTACATTAGACAAACGCCACCATGCGGAAAAATATTAAATTAATCTAATACGTATAGTTGGTATAGAAAGTTTAATTTCACCGCGATTTTACGATAAAATAATTTAAAATCAAACTCAAAACATCAAATGTACGTAATAGAGCCCATGTTGTTGACATTTATGTTATGGTTTTAAGAAAAATGTTAGAATCCGTAAGGAGGAAGAAAAGTTTATTATAAAAGAAAGCTTTATGGCAGCATTTGAGTAGCCAAGGCTCCAAACCTTGGATACCAGCTAATAACTTCGACCAAAACTAGGATATCGTTGATCACAAACTTACATACACCCTGTATTAAAGGAGAACAAGTACCGAAGCAGAATAGTGGAAACACGGAAGCGGAAGTAGTCGACTCGCGAACTTTCTGACTTAATTTAAGAAAAAAACTGCACAAAATCTCGTTAACCCTGCAAGCGCGTCACTAATTAATTTATTTTTTATGAAACTGTAATTCTAAAATTTGGGGACTGAGCATTTTTGAGCTGCAGTCTTCAAGGAAAGTTGTTGTAAATTATAAATCAAATTTATTATTCTCAAAAGTATGAAAAGTAAAAAATTATTTAATTAATTTTTGTCAACCTGCCGGTTCTAATTGCAACTGGGTTATCTCTGATTAGAGTAGAATTAATCTAACCGAAGATAACCCAATTAAATTATTGTAAATCCACTACTTTGGTGAAGTGGATACCAAATGTGGGAAGGTTAGCCAAACCGGGGGGTCTGGGGGGTATGGAATACCCCCCAGTACAACTGAAGTTATATTTTAGAAGCGGGAAAAATTATTTTAAAAATTCATTTTCCTCTCGGACCTCAATTTTAAAAGCAAATAAATTTTGTAAATTAGTTTTGAAATTGGAAAAGTTATCTGATGCGATAACTGCAGTTCACGGCTGACGATTTACGTTAACGTCGTAGTGATTTTTTATAAAGATCATTGCCTGATTACTGATTAGGTGTGCCCCATAGCGGGTGGTTATCAACTGCAAGGTCATTTTCTGAATGTTATAAAAAAAAATCCTGTAGATACAAATTGGCCAAGTGGGAAAGCTACTGAAAAATTTAAGTCGGCGTGTAATTTGTGTACAATGCACCATTAAAATTAATATTGATCAGACGTTAAGTGCATTTAGCACAGTACACCTGAATTTTTCACATATTTCTGTTATTAGATCCTCATAAGATAGGATATTAATAAATTATGAAGGTACGCCACGTGACATTGAACTTATTGTTCAATTTCAAAATTGTTACACCGCAGAGCCTGGGCGCGAGGGGGGGTGAAGCGTTTGTAATCTTCTCCTAGAAATTTTTCTAAATGGAAAACGCAAAATATAAATAAATAGGAAGTAGGAAATCCTCTTTAATTTAAAACTCACATAAAAAGAGATCAATCAACTTATATTTTTAAAACGAATATTAAGTTACTATTTTTTTTTATCTCTGTTGATACAATTTACAATTCAGCTTTGTAGGGTAGGTCAGTAAACTTTTATCATTGTTGGCTTTTTTTATCACACGTGAATGCATTTATTTTTATGTGCGGTTCTAAAACTTTTTCGATTCGGAAAACGTAGCTTCTTGGTAAGTTTACAGAACAAAAGACGGTCAGATTAAATTAATTTATAAATCTGTAATTAACTTTCGTCTAAAAAATATCTTCTTTCACATCGCTAATCGTAAATAAGACAAAAAGATACCAAACTAGTTACCAGCGCTTAAAGCTTTCTGCACGGCGTTCATTTTGCATCTTTAACGTTTGTAATAGATGCATGCAACGTTGGTCTTTTTCTATTGTGAAGAAGAAAAAATAAATAATTAAAAGGGAACGGTAAGAGCAATATTTTATAAAAGACTACCAGTACCGCAAATGCCGAAGAAAAAATTATAATTACCGAGCATGAAATTGTTCCCGCTACCTATTATCCCGGATCATTTTCGAATGGAGTTTAATTTTGAAAATTAATGAGAACTCAAAACCACCATACGCACGTATGTACGAGAGCCACAACATCTTTTAATATTTCTTGTTAGGGAATCATGGGCAAGCAACAAAAGGATAAATATGGCCAGGACAAGTTACACCGAGAAAAATTTGTTCACCCCGAGGTTGGTTTTTCAATTTGTTGTTGATATTCATAACCTGTTAAAGTAAAAGTAGTTTGAATAAAATCCAAGTTTTCTGACAATCACTCGGTCGCTTGTGGGGATTCGATAAAATCAAGAACTTGTCCCAGCAAAACTGATTAATGATTGAACGTAAATTTATTCCAAGTAAACAAAACGCAACGCCAAGTATCATTTATTAATCGATTTGGAAAATGTGACCCCAAAATTGTAGGTACTAGGTAAATCATACGCACCGCATTATTTTGATTTTCCATCATCATTTTGAAAGCGGTGTATTGGATGACATGCGGGGTGAGAAAAAATCCAAAATTTTAAACTAAACCACAAAACTTCCAGTTTTTTCAGTACGAACGCACATCACACGTCTTTGCACATTAAACGCACTTCACTCGGGATTTTTTTTTTTGAAAAATTTCGCTCGTCGATAGATTTATCTGTGTGCGTTTTTCTAATACACATGTGATAGGACTTGAAGTATGAAATGTGATAAGAGTACTGGAAGTTGTTTAATGCAACGCACTGCAAGTGAGTGCATACAGGCGGCCTTGTGTTGAATTGAAACCCTGGCTATAAAGGCGTTTTTTAAGAGGGGGAATCACTTCAAGGGTAATATTAAGAGATTGACTAAGAAAATGTAATTTAAAAAATTTTTAATTTTACTTAAATTCAAATCATCCGAAAAGCTACACTGCAAAAATTTTCGTGTAAGTAAACCGCATAGCGGCGACCAAATGTAATCTACTGCTAGGTATACTATGAGGAAAATTGAATTTATTTGTAACGATTACTGCATACAACAACGTGCATTATTACCGCATTATTTTTATTTATTCAAAACCCCCCTTGTGTGTGTTCCTATACTTGCATACGATAATTTTGAAAAGGAACTACTTTATATGCAAAAATTCCGGATGTGTTTAGCTAACGTTGTATGCACTATCCACTACTTTGTTTTTGTATGACTTTTTAACAATTTAAGTGTATAATTATAATAACGGTAAAATAAGAGTTTAACATGCAGGTATCCCCGTGGCCAAAAACTGGAATTTAAAATTTCCAATCTTCCACTTCACCTGAAAATACTTCCAGCGAAATTCCTTCATTAAATTGTAACTTTGCAAGTGAATAGGACAGATAAACAAATTTTAAGCGAACAAAGTTGGAAAAATAATTGAAAACAACGGAAAATAAAGTTTTTTGAAGAATATAATAAAGAAGTTGTTTTACAATTTATTTGTTACTTTTATTTCGGTTTTCAGTGGTTTACAAACAAAAACAAAGAAAAGTCTTTAAGTGGTTACTTCAAAGAATATAAAACGAGGAGCACTTAAGGAAATTCAATTAGAAAACATTTGCTGTACTGGGTACCTAGTACTTTCTGTTTTAAAAGCCACAAAAGGTGCTGAAGAAAAAAGTGGTATTTTTATCGACAGTTTTAAAAATTTCATTTTAACAAAGTTCCCACTAATTAATGTTATTATCAAGTGTGCAAATGTGACTCCGTAGTAATCACGAAGCCCCGATAATTTATAAACGAAAAATTGGTTGCATTTTACTTCCTGTCAATTTTTGTCTTTTCAAGAGGCTTCGCTTAATTATCGGTTCTTCACTCACAGAAAACTAACTACCAATTATTATTATTACCACACATCATTTCAAATTATCTACGGACGGAATAATCAAGAAAATTATTCTAAATGTAGTCGACGAAAAACCTAATTATTACTTTGATTAACAGAAAATTCGTAAAATGTCCGGTTTTTGAATTTATTTGAAGACCGGCTTAAAAATATCCTTTCAACGGTTTCTCAAGACCGAATCACAATGGCCATATCATATCGCATTATGTCAAACTGAGATGAAAAATGTCACCGTGATTTTCATTCATCTTCCTTAAAATGAAACCGAACTATCCAGTTTGTTGGCAGAACCGTAGTGGAAAATTGACACTGGACGTAGCAGTTGTATGAAATTATAACAATTGTACTGGTATGTCATATGTCAAAAAGACATGACATGGCCATTGTGACCCAGCCTTTAAAGTTCATTTAATCAATCAATCAATCTTATATTTATTTATTTAAATTCATGTAAGTACTTAACTTTTGCATCCTGTTTTCTCTCTTTTACTCTACAACTGTATCGCAACAGCATATTAACTGCAGTATATATTGTCATGATTTTTTTGTTGAACTGGGGGGAGCGAAAAGTGTAATTTTTTGAATTTTGAAATATTTATATAAACGGAGTGAATAACTGTTTCTGATGGTTCCAGCGTATTTTCGATGCTTATCCCGCATAGTGGGACCTAGTCAACAATAAAGAATTACAATTAACATCTTTTCGCACCTTTAGTAGTTAACTAAAAAATATCATGATAATAATTGTGTATCATTCATTTGTTACCAAAATATCTAAAAACTTACAAGCTGCTTTATGTAAATAGCGTCTTAGGCGATTATTTCAAATTTAATGTAAAACTTAAAAATTGGTTTTGTTGTGTCTACCGAAAAGTGAAATTAAAATGAACAAAATGTGATTATTGCTGACCGGGGGGGTCGGGGCAGGGCCTAGTTTTAACTGAATTGGGCCCTAGGCTTTAGCAAATTTTCGGGCCCCTCTTATATTCCAGTGTAGCTAATAGCATCGAAGGCCCAATTTTTGGGTTTGGGTTAATATTTGTTACTAAAAATATTACCTTAATTCGGATGCGCGAATAACAAACAAAAGATGCACTGGGGGGTGTGGAACAGACCCCCCGGATTGCCACTTGCATGTCTAAACCAGTGTTGTAATAGCAGCTAAACTGAAGCTTATCGAATTTTTAAAACAGATTTTAGAAATTTCTAAAGCAAACTAGATATAATTTATTGTTAAAACTTCTAAATTTGGTTGTAAAGCTTTGTTGAGATTTAGTTCAGCTGCTACCCCCCAGTGCATCTTTTGCTCTTTGTTCGAGCAGCAAAATTAATGCTAAGGAGCCGTTCTTTAATCGCGTGAGGTTTTTTTATGCAATTTTTTTACCCCCCCCCCTCTCCTTTGGTGATACGTCGTGAGGTTTTAGGCTACCCCTACCCTCCCTACCCAACATCACGTGTATTTTTTTTTTGAAAAATGTTTTCAAGTAGAGACGGCGAGACAGAAGGCCGCGGGCAGCGGGACGATGTGTGGCGTCACAAGGTCCAGTGCCGGAAGCCAGCTGAGAGCTAAATATTGTTGTTATGCTGCTTTTTAGGCATAAATTTGCTTGCTCGATATTTCACGTGGTAGCAAGAAAATATACACGTGATTGTCACAACATCCCCCCCCCCATCGTGATCAATCGTGATGTTATTGTAACCCCCCCCCCCTGTTAGAACCTCACGTGATTAAAGGACAACCCCTAAGGGTATTCTACGATCCCCAAGCTTCAGAAAAATTTAGAAAAAAATATCTGGCCGTTTAGCAGCAAAAGTTACTAGGTATAATAAGTTTTTTTTTAATTTTTGCATCTTGATCTGGTTTGGGCGCTAGGCAGTTGCCTAGTTTCCCTAGTGCCTAGCGCTGGTCGTGATCCTAACGAATAGTATTGTTTGCGCTAAGGAGATCCCACAATCAAAAATAGAATTTTAATCTATTCCCAGAGCCTATTTTTAACTGAGTTGGGCTCTAGGCTTTAGAAAATTTTCGGGCCTTTTATATTCGAGTGTAACTAATAGCATCGAAGGCCCAATTCTTGGGTTATTTTATCAGTACAATTTGATTTTTATTTTACGATTTTATGCTCTCTCTTTTCGGGCCCCTCTAGTCATTGGACCCTAGGCACGTGCCTAATACGCCTAGTGGTAAAATAGGCCCTGGGTCGGGGGGGTATGGAATACCCTCCAGTATACGAAAACCTAACGAATCAGATGATTCTGTTTGATCCCAACCTCACGTTTGACTAAATAATTTATCTGTTAAATGGCTCAGAAAAAACGCCAAGGCTGTAAGTTTTGAACATCTGAATAAGAATTTTTGTGCATGGCACACTTTCCTTGGCAAAGTGAAAAATCAGGGCCTACTGTTTTGTAAAAATTTAGAGCTGCAATATCGAAAACGAAAATAAACCGATAGCAGTAAAAACAGTTATTTGACATTTGTTTTTAAACAATCAAACATTTGTTTGATTTTATATCACAAAATCCCCCCCCCCCCCGGACAAAATCCCCCCGTACTCTGCGCCCATGGTGTAAATCTTTTAGAAAAAACTAAGAATTAAGAATATTAGAGATACATAGGTGGGGAGGACAGTGATTTACCTAGTTTGAAAATCCGGTTTCGTGAAAAACTTTTTCATGAAAATACAGGGGAAGTCCCATGTAATTTTCGTATTTTCTCCGGTTTATCGGTTTCTTTTGTTTTATTTGTGAATTTCGGGAGTCTCTAATTTATCTAATAAATACAAAATTAATTGAAATCACAAAAAGATGTTCTCGCAGGTGGTTAGGACGTAGACTTCAGGAGATGTGTAAATTTTGCGATAGCTTCCGAGCTTTTCGGTTTGCAGTTTAGTAAAAATTTAATTATAAATTGAGGAATAAATTTTATGCAATAATTACATGTTTGATGTTAAAAATAACTTGAAGATAAAAGTTATAAAATAGCGGGAGCGGTAGTAGAAGATTTTTAATAAAAGTACAGCCAAACCAATTTTGTTTGCTTATTGAAATATTCGTATTTTATTAAAATTAATTTTAAAAATACAAAAAGGTTTCTTTTCATTATGTCAATATTAATAATAACGTCTTTGGAGTAATTTTAAGAATTTTCATTAATTTGCGAAAAAAATGTCCAGTCAGAAGCTACTGCGAGCAGAATAGAGTGCGCGAAATGAAAAAAGTAAAATGGGTGTTTGGAATCTACAGATTGAGAATTGAATGCGTTGGCGCTGCACATTCTAAAGAATTTTGTTTCTCCTTTTTTTCGCCTTAGGTCATTTGATTTTTTTAGCTCGTTGTAACCGGTTTTTTACTGCTGGTTTTCAGTGCAGACGTTGACTTGAGTCCAGCGCACTACGATTTAATATTGTGCGGGTCAGTTATGTTTTTATTATTTTTATCACACTATACTAGCCTAAACGAAAAAGTCAGTTGGTGCTTATTGTTTAACGAATTCCTTTGACTAAGCACTTTTTTATAAATATGCATGCGTAATTACCTACATCGCATGCATTTCCAATTTATGCAAAATTTCGATCAATTATTTGTATTGTGCTGGGCCTTCCTTAACGCTCGCGCTCGCTCCCTGTTAAATAATTTATTGACACTCGAACTTGGTTCATCATAAAATGTATCGTGTTAACAGTTAGGCACTTTAGCGTAATTGAAAAAAAAAATAATAAAGGCTCAGCTACCTACTATTACAGATGAAAATTGCCCATAAAAGAAAATTTGAACTTGTAAACTTATAATTTCTCACTATGAGAAATTGTAATTCCGATCCAAAACGGGCAATTTACGGGATTATTAGTTTACATGATTGCAAAATTTTAATAATATTCGTGTTTTGATATAATTTCCAACAGATTCAATCCCTCAATTGGGTAACACCAAACCTAATCGAAATTACCAACGCGCATTTTCTTTATACTGCAACCCAAAAAAATTACTTTCGTACGTTAAAAACGACAAAGTAAACAAAGTACATGTCATCGTCCAACTATTTGTCTAATTTTTTTCTTCAAAATTAAACTTTCATTGTGTACAAATGAATATTTAAATTAGAACTAAAGTGTTTAGTAATCCTTAAAAAAAACTACCCCTGTTTAATTTTAAAACTAGGGTTTGGATGCGCTTATATACGCAATGCACTTATGCACGATATGGATTTCAAAGTTTAAAATTCATTAAAGCAAATCGATATCACAACTAAATGAGTATTTTCACTTCTAAACATTATTATACTTTGGATTTAAAAAAAGAACTGGTTCGCAAAAATTCATTTTTATTAATTAATAAAAACAAAAAAGAAATAATCTAAAACAGCTTGCTTAAACCAAAAGATGAGCACTTAGTTGGAAATTCACCCCCCCCCCCCATTTATAGGTTTATAATGCGCTTTATGTTAAATAAATTATTTATAAAAAAATTGGTCGGAAATACAGCCTTAAGGGCTGACAGAAACTAGATATTTTAGGGGAAAAACAAAATCTACAAAAAAGAGGATCGAAACCAAAGCAAAGCTATCCCAGATAACTTGTCCTGGGGGTATTCCATCCCCCAGACCCCCGGTCTGAGCAATTGGTCCGGTTTTGTTTTGCTAGATCGCCCGAGTATTTTTACTCTACAATTTTCACTTTTTGAGTGTTTTCGTAAATTGCACACTATATTCACATTGATTACATCGCAGATTACATTCGCGCACAACGGTAAGGTCAGGTCACGCCTGTAACTTCCAGCCTTACAATAAAATGATTGTAAAATTTTTTATTAACTTTTAACAATAACAATTGCCTAAATTACCTATGTTGAAAAAGAATCCAAAAGATGAAATAAAATGTATAAATAGCGCCATAGGTGATTTTTTTCTCTTTTTCAAAATTTTGTATAAAAGAAAACCGATTTTGAATATTTTTTTCAAAAAAAAATTACGATAGATATCAAAATGGGAATTTTTTTGTCCAAAAATTCTGAAATTGAAATAAAACTTTTCTTTACATTTTCGTTAAGTGAGATGCAAATGATCGAAATGCGTTTTAGTGGACTAGGGGTATGGAATACTCTCCGGTATCCCTCAGGATCTAATAATCTGGAATTTCCTTTTTTGAATTTATTAAATGTTTGATTTAAACCACCTACTGAATTTTTTAAATTTAATTCTTTAGTTGTACAGATATTCTCTCCTGAGAATATCTCTCCCCCCCCCCCACCGACTTGCATTATAACATTTAAATGTAGAATTTTTACTTTTTGATGTAATCACTTGAAAAGTGAAAAATCCCCCCCGATCTTCAAGCTGGACAACCTTGAATAATATTTCCAAATAATTTTCTTTAAATGTCGAAATAGCTGTTTCGGATGCGAAGGTTTCAAGTGTAATTTTATTTTCCATCCAGGTGAATTTATCTTTTTTTCTAAATTTTTTTTATTCAAAATTCAATTTATTTTAAAAGATTTTATGGCATAAAAATTTAATATAAAAAATAAACATGATTTTCACTATTCGAAAATTTGTTTAAAAAAAAATTAAATATTTTGGGTAAAAAATTTCCTTTTAAATTAAAAAAATTATTTATAAAAAAAAATAATATTCTACTTTATTTACCTTCTCGAAAGATACAAAATATGTTTTAATTTAAATAAAAATTCGCTTTTTTACTTTTAAATTAAATTAGCTTTCAACTTAGTTGAAATTTGACTTTTACAGAGGGGTGAAAATACAAAACACGTAAAAAGTCATAATTCGGTCAGTTTTCAGATTTACAATTCTTAGAATCCTAAACGTCTTTGACTATTCAAGCTTTTTAAAAATATGATTTGCTTGGAATATGAAAAACAACCGCTTTCTAATTATAAATTAAATTTGGTTATTCTGAGCTGCCAAAATAATTTATTGGAGATTATTTCCCTTATATGCTTGTGGCAAATCATATTTCGTGAAATTTCAAATGTCAATCAATGATGCCAGTTGAACACCGAGCTATTAATTAGCTTTTGCTGCAATTTAACGCTGTGATTATAGAATACAATATAGGTATAAGTTATACAATATTATTATGGAAATTAGTAGTTTTTTAGTGAAAAATTGCAAAAACAGCAATTATCCGTAGTTTTCCCGGCAAAATTCTTAACTCTCGGGATATAACCTATGAATAGACAAAACCAAGCAAGCTTTTTTTGAAAATTGAAGCACTGAAAGCAGTTAGCTGCACTTTCCAGAAGCGGAAGGAAACCAATGCAATTTTTTTTATAATCTACAGTTAATTCGGTCCACTGTTAAATCCAAAGAGACAATTATTGTAATATTTAAACAATATGAAACAAAAACTATATGTACTTAACCCTATTTTTTTCGTGAGAAGCACACAAATGTAAGTTCCTCATGAGACGAAAAAGGCGTCCTCACTATCTGGTTATCTTTTGTACCAGCAGCAATTCATAGTTAATACTTGAGAAAAGGTGTTATTCTTTTACCTGTGCGACTCATTTGCATATTAAAATAATTTGGGGTTAATTTTTTGCTTGAAACAATTGCGCGTCAGCGTGGTACTTGCGCCCCTGCAGATACAGAAAGGGTTGCAAAATGATATGCATTTTATTAAGATTTTTTTGTTTCTATTCAGATTCGTGTGAATCTTTTTTTTTAATTTAATTAAAACTGTTGGGCCGTTATCGTTTCGGAAACTTGTTTTGGAAAAACAATAAAAAGAATTGAATTTGCTGTTATCTGTTGGGCAAAAAAATGGATCACGCATATTGCGAGTATATTACGATTTAAACAAAAATCGTTTTGTAAGTTAAGTTTCATATACGCACGCTGTACCATCGTGTACCTACCACCTAATAAATGTTGTGCGCTCGATATACACCTAATTTTATATTGGGGTGTATTTTTAGATATCATGAGGTTGCTTAGATAAAGCACTCGATTTTTTTCGACAAAAAGCAAAGTAATTGAATAAAATCCGGATCATCCTGTAGGTGGCGAAAAATATTCGTTAACCTTTATTATCTCGGGTTTATTTTTAGCGCATTAACCGGGTGGTTTTGGAGAAATTTGAAATAGAAAAAAGGAAGAAGCTCAGTAATACATTTTCCGCAAAATAAATAAGAGTAAGAAAAGTGAGTGTGGTTTTTGGGGATTCCTCACCCTATCGACTTCCGGTTCCGGCCATATTTCACCCCTTTAGATTTACAAATCAACACGTGAAATCTTAAGAACGTTGGAAATATATAACTCTTTCTATGTTTTTGGCAATAAAACAGAAACTTGTCGCCTTAGCGCGCAGGAATAAAAGGCAAAGTACGAAATAAAAATTTGATTTGCACGCTTCGATACGTTTTAATTCGCGGCTTGTTCAAATAAAGGGTGAGAATGATTTTTTAAATCGCCATTATTTACTTAAAAGGCTCATTTTGTTTTTAAAAATTCAATTTTATGGTATTAATTATGGTAAAATATTCATTAGTTCACGTAACAGTTACTTATGGTTAACAACGCCAGTTCAATTTTTACAGAGCGCTATCGCTCAAACTGTTAGTTAAATTAATTAGTTATAGTAATAAAGGTTCTTTAGTTCCAGTTTGTACAGTTTTAAAGACGACATTTCTTACTTGTGCATATAATTTCATTAAGAAGGATTTTTATGATAGTTTATTTACAATTTTATCGTAAGCTGCGCTGTATAAATAAACCGATTCATAAATTATTGTAAAATCAATTTGGATTACTTTAAAATTGCATTCATCACCATAATAAAAAAAACGAATAATGAATACAATATGAGCCATTGTCGGCCATGATTTTACAAAAAAAATTCACTAGTTTAAATAATATCCATCTTACATAAAGCGCCTTTTTTACCATTTCATAAAGCATACTTTCCTTTGAATTGGGGTGTCAAATAAGGGTGTCAATAAGTATTGGTTTTGAAGCAAGGGTGAAAAATTGCGAGCACGCAGACGACCATGTATTTATTGTTTTAATTATGAATTTTTAGATTCGGTTATGACTTTTATATGTTTAAATGTGAGTTTATTTTGTAATAATAAAAATACTTACCATTTTTTTGACATATAATTTTCCAATACCCCAAATATGTCTCATTTTTAATTTTTTTACCAAAATACATTTACACGACACAAAAAAAGGTGCAAAAAGAAAATCTCATGCGAAAGTTATACAAAAATCAAAACAGGTTTCTTTTGCAAAATTTTGGCTTTTTTTCTCAAATCTTAGATACCCACAACATTTGCTGAGCGCAAACCGTGCAATTTGTCAAAAGTTATTTTTGTTTTGCGTAAAAATAATTCAGTTGCACACAAATCAAAAACATTAAAGTGCATTTATTTTTACTATTTCCTGTACGACCGAACGAAGAATTTTATACAATTCTTAACCAAAATTTTGCAATTTTTGTGGAAAGTAAGGGTTGAGGAGTGGATGTGCCTTTTGGAAGAATACGCTACACGGTTGAATAGATGCCAACTCACTCGCTGCAGCGTTGTCCAACATTCCTCAAGAGTGCGTTCCGAAATCGCAGAACTGGAGTTCCTCTGCAGCTGATTGAAATCCGGCAGCGTTATTTGGGAAAGCAGTAGTTTAGTACAAAAGTTAATTTCATATTCACATGTTATTAGAAAATCGGTTATTCATGCACCTAAACCTAAGCTCTTTAGGTTTACCACAAATTTAGAACAGAACCGTAGCAATCCCCCCTTTTTGCCGAAGAGTTTCATTTTAAAGAATTAAAAATATGATTTTTTTCTTCATAATTGCAAAATTTCAATATTTTTATTCAAAAAACTGATTTTTGTTTTCGAAAATCCTCTTTCAAAAATGAAATGTCAAATTGTTTTCATATAAAAGAAATGTGAATGAAGAGTTTTATTTGTTCATTAGAAGTATAAAAATCAAAATTCCGCTTTTAAAAATGTTAAATTCAAAATTAAATTAAATTGTGGGTTTCATAATGTTTGATTTAAAGAAAGTTATCTACTATAAAAAAAATAATTTTTCTTTTAAACTCAAGTAGTAAGGTACTGGAGGGTATTCCATACCCCCCAGACCCCCCGGTTTTAAAAACCAAAGCATTGGATTGGTATGGTATCAGTAATTGTAGCAATTGCATCAATTTTTTTTGAATAGCAATTTAGGTAAATCCTCTGAACTAAACTAATTTAAATTCATCAACATTGCATTTACTCATTAGAAAAATGTTAGTCTATAAATTGTGATTTGCAGTTTCAGATGTTGATCAGAATAGTAAAATCAAAATTGGATGTCGGTAATAATTAATTCTTGTATTTTTTACAAAATAGATCCAAAATTAGTTATTTTCCCACTTTTCCTCTATTTTTGCTGGTTCTCAAAGTTAAAGTACTTTTTCTAGTTTATAGTTATTTTTGATTTATTATTAAAATTTGGCTTCTACAGCAGCAATTTAAAGTTCAAGTAAATATTAAGTGCTCTTTAGTTTCATTAAAGAAATACAAACTGAATTTGAAAAAATTGTGAATTCTGCCCTGAAAGCAAAATTTCTGCAATTGAATTTAATCTTTAAAACAAGAAATGTAAAAACTAAATTTGATCTCTCATATTTAAAAGTTGAAATTTTGTTTTTAATTCTGCATTATGAAGTGGGAAATCAGCATCTGTTAACTGTTATTAGAAAATTAAAAATGAACTTTCGAGGCTTCGTCTGCTCATTACAGAAAAAACAAATCGACAATTATTAAGAATAAGTTAATTCCTTGTTAAGGATAACAAATTAAAAATTTAAGATTAAACAGATTTTTATTGAGAAACAACATAATTGGTAAATTAGTTTTTTTTATGATTTTTACTTCTAATGTAAATGTAAAAATAATGATTTGTTGTGGAAAACGACCACCTGCAAATTACAAATCATTACAAATTTAATTTAGTTATTTTGATTTTGATTTAAAACAGCTCTGAAATAAAATTTGAATTTGGAATTTATTTTGGTTTTTCAAACCCTGACCTTTACACACTGGATTGTTATTAAACAATTCCATGTTTAGGTTTAGCCTAAACCCCTAATTACCCTACTACGGATCTGTTCGAAAAAATTGTGCAAATATAAATTAACCTGCGTTTTAAAGAACGCAATAAGTAATTAAAACATGCACACGAGATAATTAATGAGGAAAAGAATAAAACGTTTGTGGTGTTAAAATAAAGGAAAAAATGTTATCTGAGACTCAAACTCTTGAAAACTTAAAATAACGAGCGAGTTAGAGGCGTCGCCACGTAGAGGGCGCGACTAATTAAAACTGTGAATTTTTCAAACCTTGATAATTAAACAAAGTAAACACGATGTTTTAGATAAACAATTTAAAATATGTAGCAGATTAAAATGAGTTTGTTTACAAGTTTCGATTTTCAGCATTAAAATAATAAAAATAACATTGTGGTGTATTTAAGTGTATAAGCTTTATATTCGACGTTTGCTACTTGAAAAATTTTCGTTTTTCAAGTAGCAAACGAAGAAATTGGAGCTGATAGGAGAAAATCACATGAACTTTACATACCTGCAAGTCGTTAACGAATTTTTCGGTCATTTTATCGGAAGGATGGACAACTTGTAATTGTTGTTGCTGTTGTTGTGATATTTGTTGTGCCAATTGTTGTTGTTGTTGGGCCTGCACTTGCGCAATTGCTTGAGCCTGTGCTTGTTGACTTTGGGAATTTGGACTTCCCAATAATTGTTGTTGTTGTTGGTTGATACTTTGAGGTGGTTGCGTTGGATTTTGCGATTGTCCAAGTTGGTTCGAACCACCTTGATTTGTTTGATTGTGCGCTTGTTGTGCATTTTGTTGCATTTGCGTGTGTTGCGCCTGTTGTTGTTGTTGCTGCTGCTGCTGTTGTTGTTGTTGTTGCTGCTGAGCTTGTTGAACATGTTGCTGCGGGTGCTGAGATTGTTGCTGTTGTAACGATAGTGCACCTTGCGTTATAATATGATTTTGATTGTTTTGGTTGGTTTGTGACGGAGAATGGGCCGGTATCGAGTTTGTCGATCCCAGCACTGGCGAATTTTGATTTGAATTGGAAAGATTTTGTGCCATGCTTTGGGGCGGCCCGCGAGCTTGGTTCCAAAAATCGTTCGTCATATTAAAAACGTGCCTATTTTTTACGTCCGTCATAGATGGAATTTGCAAACTCAACGGAGTCGCTCGTAAATCTAAAGCCGCGTTTTCTTGAATTTTGAATGAATTTTGTAGCCACTTTGCTACGAGATTTTCATGTTCAACTTTTATGTTGCTTAGCAAAGTTTGGTCCTCCGTGGTGAAAATTTTTACGGTTTATTTTACGGATTTTGAAAATCTAGCCGTGGTGTACGGCTACCGTGTTAGTCTTGTAAAATCGCGAACAAAGTCTCGCTCTTTACGTATAATTCGTATGTTACACTCGGATATACTTCGTACGTAACTTTAATCAAGATATTGCACTTTTTCGAATCAATTAGGCCAGTCAGTCACCGAAGTATTGTTTCGGCAGACGACTAGAATAATACTAAGAAGGAACCACGTTTCGGTAGCGTAAAAAAGGGGTGATATTCTCTCTCACTTTGTAGTTTTTTATACGACAGCTGTTTTCTTAATTTGATTCGCCCTTTTTCAAGTTTACTATTGTATTATCGTTTCAGTTTAGATCTGAAAAAATAAAATTGTTTAGAAATTTTCGTCGGAAAAATTAAAATTTCAAAATTAAAAATTTTCTACTCGCAAGGGCCACGAAAAATCGAGTCCGTTCGAGGTAAAAATTGAAAAATGATTTGCGCTCGTTGCGGGTTCCGTCGTTAACGCGACACGCAAAAATTAGGAAAATTTCAGTTTTCTCGATAACGACGGACTTGGTCGTGAGAATTTCTTAAAAATATTCGCAAAATTCTTATCGAAATTGGGAAAGAACACTTGGCGGGGAGGAATAAAAAATTTAAATCATGCATAATACTCACTATCGGTTAATATTGCACAAAACTTGTTGAAAAACTATAAAAGCTCAAGTTAGCGCGCCAAGTTGAATGACCACACACAAACTTCTAAGTCCGCGTAGAAGTAAAAAATGTTTTTTTTCGAAACACCACTTTTAACCCCGTCGGAAGAAAGACGTATCGAATAGTAAATATTAAGAAAAAGTTTTCCAAAATTTATACTTGTAAGATTTGGACTTGAAACTTGCACGATTTCCTTAAGATCCTAGAGTCACGTTACGTCTAAACGATAAGAAAGTCGGTTGATAACTAAGAAAATCGTCGGCGTCGCGAAAAGACGACCAGCGTCTGAAAACGACGCCTTTAAACTCTTCAAAATAAGGGTAGAAACATGCAGACAAGATTTAACATATACAAGACCAATGCGAGAGAAGGAGATGCCTGCTAAACATCGACAAGGAACGAGAAAGATGTTGATATGCAAGAACGATGCGTGGAAAAGAGATGTTATGGGTAAGCAAGGGTTGTAAGTGCGATAGTTTTATACAAGACTAATGTGAAAAGCAAGGAAAGCGCAACCTTAGAATTGTATCTTAGGCTAGCGCATGCGCTACCTAGGGGAAGTTTAAGGAGTGATCTCACGGAGTTCTCCCCTCTACATTTTTAGAAAAAATACTCCTTGTTATTTTTTCAATATCCCTTCCAGTTTAAGGGGAAGTTATCGCGAATGCTTACATTAAGGGATACTTACGTTTCTTTCAACTTTTCCACTTTTTAAGATACATTTTTTTTAATTAAAAAAAAAAAGATTCCGTACGTTTTAAAGCCAAGTGTTGTTATTTCAAAGTGCGACTAAAAATATGTTACGTTTCGAGTCGCGTGCCAAGTTGCATCTTGTGGAAAAAAATAACGAAAACGAGTTTTCCATTCAACCCTCAATCAATACAATTTTTTCGATCGGCTCTATGAGTCACCCCATTTTTTATATCGTCCTATTTTTTCCCCTATCCTGCCCCTACCCACGCAGCCCACCCCATCTTAGCTACAATAAAAATTTCCGTCTCTTTAAAACTTAAATCCCACCCTAATTTTTTAAATGACCTTCCTACTTTTTTATTCACGCTTGTAAGTTCTTAGCTCGGCCCTTTTCAGTCTAATCAAGTGTTCGGTAAGGGTAGTTGGAATTATTCGAGCGTTCAGAACGAAAAATTTATTTTAAGAGTGCATGTAACACTTTTACAAAAATCTGAAATTTAAATTGTTTTGTGGGGGTGATTTTATCGGCCTGTACAGTATAAATTGCGCGTATCAACTTTTAGTCTTTTAAAACATCCAAATTAGATATTCCGACTGATAAAGCTATAATGGCATGCTCTGCTAAACTGTATTAATTTTACCTAATAAGGCATTTCCGAGTCCTTTTTTGGTTCTTTTCTTTTACTCGCATACTTAATCCATATTTAACAGGTTTTTTCGCCAAATATATCTCAATCTTTTCTTCTTAATTATATTCCAACAGCAGGTGCCCGCTTAGGAAAACTTAAAATTATTTTAATTAATTTAGAAAGTTAAAAGTTTGATTGATAAGAAAAAAGTTTCGTTTCGTTTTTTTGTCTCGAAGGGTCTCCGCTTGCGACTTTCTAACGCTAGATGTCTGCACCGGTGCGCAAACGACCGAAAATAAGGGTTGGTTTGATCGACGTCGCGACGTCGAGTTTCAAACCGACAAATTTTGTAGATTTTCTTTTCGAGATGCAAAAAAAAAGAAAAGCTAAACTTGACCCAAAAACATTATCAGTTGAAACGGTTAGATAAAGAAAAGGAAAAATCCTGATTTATAAATAAACTACGACACAAAAAGCTCACCTCAGATTTTCAAACACCTTTTTTTGGATTTTTTCGCCATCGCAACTGGTTCGATTTGGTGTCTCACCGCACTGATAAAAAATTTATTTTTCCATTGCATTTTAATAAAAACGCAAAAATTTGCAGTTGAACTTGAAACCTTTTATCTCTACGATAAGGTTTTTAAAAATTACCCTATTTACGAGATTAGGATGAAATGGTTTTATAGAATAAATGGCTGCTCGATGTATTATTTTGCAATTGAGATTTTTTTTTCTAAATAAAAAAAGAGCGGAAAGTTTTTATCATCTCGAATGGTTCGTGATTGATTTGCGCTTTGGACAAAAATAGGAAAAAATCAAATTTTCAACAATACTTTTATATCGAGAAATAAAGAGAAAGCTGCAAGGGTCACGCCATATGTAAATTTATAAAAAGCTACAATATGTGCACAAAAGTTACATGCAAATTGTTAATTTTCCCATTTTATATAAAACAAAAATGTTTGTGTTATTCCGAAGTAGGTAAAAAGTTTCCTTAAAGGATCACGTTTTTGTTGTCGCAGTCACGACGATTAACAAAAGGTTTCTAAAAATACGAAAATAACGCAAATTCGAGAGCGATTTTGCAAAAGCAACCCCTGTGGATTTGCGAAGCATGCAAAGCGAAAAATCCAAAACTCACCTCGTCGTATTCAAAATTACCAAAAAATTAGAAGCAATTTTTTTGCGAAAAAATCAAGATGGCTGAACAAATAATCTATTTTTATCAACACCGCACGAATTGCTTAATCTAATATTTGTAGAAGCCATTTTTATATTATTTTTACGTGAACCTGTAGTAAAAAAATTTTTTAGGAAAAAAATGCGGATGGTTTTTGGGAGAGCTTCGAAGGAGACAGGGGGTGGTCTTTTCGGCAGGCAATTGTTTTGTTTTGATTTTGTGTTTTTTGTTTTGGGCAAAATTGTTTTTGCGAGTCGAGTTTTCTGGAGTGAGAGGCAAGGACGGGCGGGCGACATATTTTTATCGATATCTTATCACAATATTGAAATGTACTAACCAATTAAAAACGATGTTCAAGTTCATTCCCGCACATTTTCACGCACTCGTATAACCTCAACATTAAAGCACACAGTTAATTATTTCAGCGTGTCGAACACAAGTTTAGGCACCGAATTTTGAGCAAGTGGCTGCAGTTTGAAAATTTTCACTTGTATTTCGATGGCGAATTGCAAAGTTAACGGGCATTTTATCATAAATATCTATGATTTAAGTTTACGAAACATTTGAGCATCTTAATAGTAAGAAAGCTGCACTTAGAATCGAAGGCGGTTTGCAAAAAGTGGGGGCAGAGAATTGCATAAGGCAAAGCGAGATGATTGCATCCAAGTGCATTCTACTCTGATGCACTAAACAGAGACGAGTGTGTACTGAATAAGTATGTATAATGCTTGTATATAAAATAGACTTATGCATTTCTATAGTATGAATCTCAATTTTTTTGAGCGGTTATATTAGAATTGTTAAATTACTTCCCGTACGGCCGTAAACATTCAATCCTCCAACTATCTCTCATTACAAGACACCATAATTTAATGATCCAACTTTTATAAATTAAACTTTTTTTATAACTACTCTGGTTAAATGGTTTGTATATAAATTATAAGTTAATTGGAAAAATGCTCGCAGATGCACTAAGCAATTTTAATAATTTAATTACTTCGTTTTCAACTTCAATTTTACTCAATTGCGGAACATCACCCAAAAAGTTTCTTTGCTTGCAAAATTTTGGGAATAAATTAATTGTTGAGGAAAACCCACGACAAATTTCCGCGGACCACGACTTGACATTCGTCAAACGTGGAAACACATGAGATAATCATGTGGAATTATTGTGCACAAATGACCCCGGTAATTACGATTAAATATGAAAAATAATATTTCAAGTTTCTTTAGAAATGGGAAAGTTCCAGATTTTGCAGCTGAACAGGACCTAAATGCAGTTAAAAGTCCTCGATATTAGCAGAAGTTGTGGCTTAGGCCATTGTTGCTATTTGCATTTAGTATTACCTACTTCGGTGTTGCGGATTTGATTGAAAGAATTGCATTCGGTGTACTTCAAAATTAAAAGAAAATTGTTTGTAAATTAATTATCTCCCCCCCCCCTCAAGAACCAAAGTTTAAATCAGCGCTGAAGAAGTGAAAAGATAAACTTAGTGTTTTGGACCAGCAGCTATTTTTTCAGTATAATTTTGATCAATGCATTATTTCGTTAAAATATTGCAATTTTTCTTCTCATCTTAATCTTAAATTATGGCTCTGATTAAAAAATTTATGTTCCTCAACATAGGGGATTTACAGGGATTATATTTTAAAATATTTTTTGTAGGTAGATTATATCTGAGAATTTTTCATTTAGGAAGATTTCGATTAGAGAAGAATGCGGGACGAGAAAAATCCCGTCCCGTCCCGCCCCGTCCCGCGCGCGAGACGGGACCGAATATTTAGTCCCGCAGTTCCGCGCGGGACGGAATGCTAATTTAATCCCGCGCGAGATGGGATGCCAATTTAGTCCCGTGTGGGAATACACGGCAATTTCCTGGCAAGTGTCTTTCAAAATTGAATTACTGGCATTATTTTATCAATTTTTAATAGTGCTATATTACAATATGATACTAAATCCAAATCCGTACTATCAATTTTAGGTTCATCTTCGTTCGAAAAATGTTCTGCAATTTCGTTGGCTATTGATTGAAAGAAAAGAACTAATCACGAACCCAAAAGCAAAGCGTGAAGGACTCGCGGGATGTGCGGGACCCGCGGGACGTTCAGAACCCGCGGGATTTTCGGGACCCGCGGGACGGGACGGGATTTACTGGAGGAGGCATCACTGCGGGACGGGACGAGACGGGACAAGAAAAAGTAGTCCCGCATGCTTCTCTAATCTCGATGGGGGTGGGGCTGCCAAAATAAAGTTTTTGCTTAGTCTAAGATGGAATGGGGTAGTTCAGCTGTATGACAAATCACTTCTTTTACTAAAGAAAATCAGATTTGATTTATTTTAAAGCTAATTGGAACTGTTTTGTCCAATTTTGCCCAATACCTCACATTAAAAATCTATATATTTTATAATATATATTATAATATATAATATATATAAAAATATATATCATAAGATTACAAAATTTTGAAAAATTTGTCTTCTTTTAAATTATTTATAAATTTGTAAATTGTTAACGTCATTTTACGTTTAATCATTTCAAAATTAGCTACGCAAGATGTAACCTTTTATAGGGCAGATTACGAAAAATAAAAACAGGGTATTTTTTGAAAAAAACTTGTGATTGATAGTTGAATTGGTATAAATTCAATAATATCAATTTTCATAATTGGTTGATGTCCTGTATGTGGACAAGATGAAACTAAATAAGTAGTGCGTATTCAAATCTGGGGGTCTGGGGGGGGGGTATTTTATTATTTAATTTTATTAATTTTTAAATTTTAGAATTACTTAGTAATTACTGTTTCTTTTTGGATAAACTACCTATTCCTTATTTTCCTTCCTGATATTTGGTAAATATTCATAGCTTTTATTCAAAAGTTAATCAGATTTTTAAATCTGCGGATCTTAACCGCTGTGCCCGGTTGACGGATTGATTGTTTTCATACTTCTTTTTTAATTTTTAAGAAAATTACTTTTGAACTGTTACAATTTACTGTCGATAATTCTTGTTGTCAGTGTTGTTAATTAATACTGTTAATACGATTAAACAAAATAGTATTGTACTGGGAGGTATTCCATACCCCCCAGACCCCCCGGTTTGCAAAACCAAGTCTTTCAAAATAATGGTAATAAGTAAAAAAAAATTGAAAAGTTATTTTCGTTCATCTTTCATCATATATATATAAACATTTTGGGATTTTGGCAGAGGCGGAACTACCGGGGTGCGGTGGGTGCGATGCACGCGGGCCCCCTGCTAAAAGGGCCCCCAGTTGTACTGTGACCTTTTCAATCTTAATAAAAATCTCAAGAACAGGAGGTGCACAACTAGATGTTATTTGAAGTCTTCCGTACCAGGAATTTTACTATGTTCTGTGGGGTGTTCCACACCCCCAGACCCCCCGGTGAGAGTTTTCACGATGCATAGATATATACTGTATAAATATGCACTAAATTTTTTGTTTCGAAACAAACGATATGGTGATGTAATATTTGTCCTAGGAGAATAAAAAGTTTTCATATGAAGGTAAATCATACAACGTACACACACGCACACCTTTAGGTTTTCAAACCGGTGGGTCTGGGGGTATGGAATACCATCCAGTGCACTAGCAATTATAGTTAAAGGATTTTCCGTTTCAGGAAATTAACTTTCTAAATTTCTAAAAGGTCTTACAATTACTGTGTTCTGAGGGGTGTTCCCTCACCCACACCCCCCAGACCCCCCGGTGCAAATTTTTACGGTACATGATGTATGAATATGCATTAAAACTTTTTGTTTATAAAACTGGGGGTATGAACTGTATACAAATGACGTATAAACGTACTTGTTCTGACAGAGTGAAAAATTTTTATTGTAAAAATAAATCACAAAACGTATCCACACACTTTTGGGCTTCAAACCGGGGGGTCTGGGGGGTATGGAATACCCTTTCTTTTAAAAAAATTAATATTCAAATAAAATAAAATTTATAAAACTCTAGAAAATCTAGAAAATTTTAAAGTCAATGAAATCTCAGAAAATGGAAAAATCAAAAAGAATAGATTTCCTCAAATCTCTCTTTAGTTTTTCATATGACAATTTCTCCATCATTTTTTCACTTATTTAAACAAAGAACGGCAAATTGTAAGAAAACCCAGAAAATTTTAGTCACTAATTTTGCATTTAGGAAATGTAGAAAATTAGAGGAAATAGAAAATTCTTGAAAATCTTAGAAAAATATCCAAAAACTCTTGTGAAGTAGGGAATCACAGAAAATTCTAGAATATTTTAGGAAATTTAGACATCAATCTCAGATAATTGAAAAATAAATAAACTCATCTATTTATTCTTTTAAATATTTAATAAAATGAAATAAGGGGGGGGTCTCTATATCCGCTCTTGTTTGGAAGGAATTCTTTGGAAACACTGGAATTGTATGGAAATCGTCGGAATTTCGAGTCCTGTATACAAATTTTCTTTTGTCTTTTATAAAAGCAGGACCTCCGTTAACAACTTCGCACACGGGTCCCCCACCTGCTTGTTACGCCAGTGGATTTTGGACACAGGATAATTGAAACAATATAATTAAATTGTCGACGTTTCGTTTAGCTTTTTGTAGGCTTCTTCAGGACTCTTTCATTTTAATTACCCTGTGTCCAAAATCCCGAACAGTTTATATGTATTTATAAAAAAAAATTCTGAAACAAATGATAGTTGTAAAAATATTCTGCCATAAAGAAGCCGGGGAAGGCTAAATAGCTGATCAATTTCAAGTTTCACTAGGTAGAATTCGGATGACCTCAGTTTCTGGGCTTCACTAAGGCTATTCTTCTTTGTTTTGCAAATTTTGGAATTTAAATCGGATAATGCGGTTTTAGTGTTTAATTGTTGGGTTACTGAGCTACAGATAAACAAATAATTTAAAAATTTCACAAATCTGGATGTTCCTTTGATATTTGTTGAATTCTAAGCTAGATTATGAATTTAAGAAAAACGGTAAATCAACATTTTCCCAGAAAATCAAACTTTAGAATCGCAGAGACGACAGAATTCGGTTGCTAATTTAAAAATTCGTTGGGATGGTACGTAACATAAGGAATATGTAATCCAAAAATATAATATTATAAAAAATATCCTACAGTACACAGTGGTAGCTTTTCTTAAGTTTTGAAAACAGAGAAATCTATAAATCATCATTTCATGAAAGGGAGAGTCAAAAGTTTTTAAAATCTGTAAGGGCGTAGGAAACGAACACCTCCCCCTCTTCGGAGTGCCGCAACCCATTTTTTTGAAAATTTATGAATCAAAAAAATATAAGTTCTTGATTTTTAAATTTTTTACTCTTCAATAAAAAAATGTTATTTTATTTTGATTATTTTGGAAAATTGTATCGTCGGTTTGACCAATCGACCACAAAGCAATAATATTCAGTCAATTTTAGCAATAAATAATTTGACCTAAATCAGCAATTCATTTCTTCTTTACCAGTCTTTGTATTAACTACGAAGAAGTGTGCCGCAACGTTGAAAATAATCGAAAGCTAAAAAATGGCTTGGCTATACCAATGTCAATAAGTTTCTAGACGCCCACGCAAAATAATGGTACTTTAATTCCATTAAGGGTACCGAAGTTATGTACAACAACTGTTTGGATAATTAATGCTCTAATAATTGTTTAATTAATTGCAATGTTGATGTTTTTAACTTTTTTTTGCTAAAATTTACATGAAGCTTCGTTATACGAAGCTGCCTGAAAAAGTGCAGAACCTGAACCTATTCGAATTAATTTCTTTATAAATTGCATTTTGTGGTTTCTTTTAAGTCTGCCTACCTGCAGTTACTGCATAATTTAAAAAAAGAATTAAGTAACTTAAATCAATTGGATCGTTTTGAAAACTTGCTTGAGGTTTTTTCACATTTCTGTGGCTCAGGATTTCTTTTCTAGTTGGATCATTAGGTACACGTATTTTAACTTAAATTTAACTATTGAAATTTCTCAAAAATTGCCAAGAAATGTTTTTGATTAATTACCTCGGCCGGATTGGTTTGGGGAAGTTTTAACCCTCCAGTGACCTTTTCTAATTTTTAAACAATTTTATGCTGATATTCAAATGTTAAGGCGACAAGCGAATTTTTAAATCCAGCTTTTACTACAAATTGTAGGCACTTGTACGCTTCCTGTCGTGATTACGATATTTATGCAAAATTGTTTCTTTTTTCTTATCACCGTCACATTTTCACTATCAACACGAAAATTAGATATGCATTGTATTATGTAACACCTTTTCTTTTTAAATAATAGTAGTTATTATTATAATATAAAACTATTGTTTCATAATCTCATCAGCTATACCGCGAGATATCAGTCCCACATAATATCTATATTTCCTTTTTTTAAATATTTATTTAATTTTATATTTTCTACTGCTTTTGTAATATTTTCTTGTTTACCAGATCAATTTTACCCTTGAAAGTTTTTCTAAAAATATGATTTATCTCGTCTAACAACGTGGTTGCCTTAAAATTAAATTTTCTCTAAACTTGTGCAATATACGGTTTATATTTGCTTATATTTGATTGTTTATTACATCTAACGACTTATCAGATTTTTTTAAAGGGGTATCAGTTTTTATCGTTGAGAAAATAAACCATGTCTTTATTGCACTTTTATGTAACACAATTTCGTTCTCCTTTTTATGCAATTTATTGGCAATTTGTGAGAAAAAGACGAAAAATAATTTTAAAAAGTTACTTCGCGTAATTATAAGAATTCTTGGTGATTTATTTATAGCAAATAAGTATTTTATATAATTATCGTTAATTATTTTCTAAATAAGCCACTTATTATAACAAACCAAAGTACAACTTTTCACTTGTTGATTTAAATTTTTGCGTTGGGTTTAGGTCATAATAACGTAAGGGAAAGATTTTAGAAATTATATTCGAAGCTTGGTTTATCATTTTGATCCAAAATGATCTATATTAATAATAAAAACAAAAAAAAAGAGAGTAGACTTTAAAACTTTAATATCATAACAGGAAAAAATTAAAAGAAAGCAAGAAAATAATAAATAAATAAATAAAAATAAAGGGTATAGCCGGGTTTATATGGGAAATCGGCCCTTGCGGCTTCTTCGAATCGTACTTGCGGGATCGTTTTGGTATCAAATAAAAATAATTCAGCCAAATTTTCAGCTCTTTATCTTAAACGGTTCTCGAGTTTTTCAAGAAAACCTCTTTTTTTGATTTTTTTTTTTTTTAAATAGTAAAATTCAAAATTAATGGATGGTGATTTTTTTGCTAATTCTTAGGAGTAAAAGACATGAAAAAATACTTTGGTCATGATTATTAAACAAAAAGCCGATTTTTGGCGAAAGAAATTAAATTTTGCCAGAAAATGTCTTTTATACTCCTTTATACTCATGAATTTTTTCGATTTTTTTGAAGTGGTGCAACAATATGACAAAAATTAAAATGTAATTTTTTTTGTAATCTTGCATTTAAACAAACTTTTATGTTTTCTATGGTTAAAAAGAGTATAAAATTCGTTTTTACTGAAAATATATCCTCACCAGAGAAAAAACAGAGAAAACCATAGAAAATTAAGACACATCCTGCTTAAAATAATATAGTATGTGAAAAATGATTAAAGAGACGTTAAAAAAATCTTGTTTCCATGCTTTACTCTTAAAGATAACTACTGATATATAATTTTTCCGTATTATTGGGAATAATTTTTCGTTTTAAAACAATAGAAACAAAAATTTCAATCAGAAAAGTTATTATATTAAGTATATTATCGATACTGTTTAACAAAATTGTCATAAATTGTTGACATTAAATGTAATAATTCCATACAAAATAGATCATAAATCCTGCTCTGAGTAAGGTTGGTCTTTTCAATACTTAGAAATTTTTTCAAACTATTCATGGTACATCATGGGACTAAAGTACTACTTTTTATCCCGCGTGCAATGGTTTTTACATGAGATGTTAGCCGAGTACAAAAATCGGATGAAAAGAACCTTTGTCCCGAGGTGTATACCGGGTGCTGAATGAGTTAGCCGAACATAGGAAATTAACATGTGAAAGCTACGAACGATAAGAGCATTGGGTTCTATCTAGATTTTACTTAAAAAGTCAAAAAATGGTTTTGAAATTGTTAAAATTTTCATTTATTGTACTAGCCATGTTTCAAAAATATTGGAAACTTACATGGCCAGTCTGATAAATGAAACTTTTAACAATTTCAAAACCATTTTTTGACTTTTTAAGTAAAAGTTAGATGAAATCTAATGCTCATTCGTATGGAGCATTAAATCTCATTAACAGTTTGTATTTCTTCATTATTTTTGTGTTTTAAATCTTTTCTCTAAAATAATTAGTAAAGCAGATATTTGTATAAATAAATTTCTTATATTCGGCTAACTCATTCGGCACCCTATATACTATTTTTCACAATTTCGCTGCAAATGATAAATTACATATTGGTTAATAGCTACTACATTAGAAATTTTCAATTTACAATAATTTGAAAACGGCACTACATAGTTATAGAAAAACCGAGAAATAAAATTTCCCCTCGTGCCCCACCTCGTTAACCTTAAACGTCTAGTAATTAGTTGGTGGAATCTATATATATATGCAAAATTTCAGATAAAAAAAATAGTACTTTACTTCCGCAAAAGTGGAAGTAAAGTGACCACTTTACTGCCGGAAATGTGAAAAAAATATAAGTTTATTTAAATGCAAAATTACAAAAAAGAATTACTTTTTAATTTTTGCCATATTGTTGCACCACTTCAAAAAAATCAAAAAAATTCATGAGTATAAGGGAGTATAAAAGACATTTTCTGACAAAATTTGGTGAGTGACACCTTTCAGAAAGGCGTTAAAAAATAAGATTTAAATTTTATTTCTTTCGCCAAAAATCGGATTTTTGTTTAATAATCATGACCAAAGTATTTTTTCATGTCTTTTACTCCTAAGAATTAGCAAAAAAATCACCATCCATTAATTTTGAATTTTACTATTTAAAAAAAAATAAAATCAAAAAAAGAGGTTTTCTTGAAAAACTCGAGAACCGTTTAAGATAAAAAGCTGAAAATTTGGCTGAATTATTTTTATTTGATACCAAAACGATCCCGCAAGTACGATTCGAAGAAGCCGCAAGGGCCGATTTCCCATATAAACCCGGCTATACCCTTTAAAAATTTGTTTCTATAAAAAATATAAATATAATAAAATTTTCGAGTTTTTACCTATATGTAAAAATGTGGTGAACTCTTGTCGCGAAATTCGGTTGGCGTCGAAATATTGTCCACATATTAAAAGTACTATATTGAACAACGGAAGGATGTCTAAGATATTGGACATTTTTTGTTGATAATTTAATTCTCTTAATTTTTGCTTATATATATTTTTCTATTCCGTCGCACCGTTTTCTCTGTAAAAATTTTAATGAAATACTTAGGTATCCATTTTTTTACAGAAAATATTTTTGAATCACTGTAACTCGAAAACGGTGCGATGAGATAGAAAAATATATATAGACAAAAATGAAGAAAATGAAATTTTTAACAAAAAATATTTAATAAATTTTGCTGTAAAAGCGATTTTTATATGAGAAAACATGCCTTCCAGGTACATTTTACATTGCTAACATAGGACTGGACTCTTATTTTTGAAACTGTAATTACTGTAATTTGAATTCAATTGTTTCCTTTGCTTTTTAAACTACAGTCACAATTTCTGAGACATTTTGGATCTGAGAAAATGAATTTCATGACAAAAGTTGGGAACAACATTTGTCGATAGCCTATTATTTAATATTAAAAGGGTTTAAAGCAGTGGTTCCCAAACTTTTTGACCCACGAACCCCTTTTATAGTCAAAATTTGCTCATGTACCCCAAGTGAAAAAACTTGCAAAACAAAGGTATGCCTACTCATTTTGTAGTACCATTTAGTAATAAACTTACAAAACAAAAGTGGGCTATTTGCGTAACAATACACAGGAGGCGGGGTCAACCAGGAAACAAAAGAATCTAGCGCCGTGGGCGCCAAAATTTTTAAACGTGTTTCGTTTTAGAGTCATAGAATTAAATAAAAATCAAAAAACAAAAATATTTTATTTTGGTTTAATTGTTTTGTTTTTCATTTCATATTCATATTAAAAAAAGACAAAAAAGGTCATAGGGGGGAGGGGGAAAATTTTGGTTCAGTTTGAGGCGCAGTGTTTTTGATCCCCCTAAGAATACACAGTTTCCCAAATTTTTACTCTATTATATTAAACTCAATTTCTCTCACTCAGACCCCTGGGGGTCTGTAGGGACCATTTTGGGAACCACTGCTTTAAAGAAAGAAAAAAGTTAAAGAAAAGTACGTAAGTCAGGATTTAAATAAAAAATTTTTTAGAGAATTTTAAGAATAATTGCAATAAATTAAATTAGAAGTTTTTGTTTTTAAAGATTAAAGAAGTTTTTAATTCGAATATTACACGCAAATTATTTGACTGTCTACATTCTATATTGATTACATCGGATTGAATTGAATCATTGACTTAGATTTGACTTTTGTAAACTTCATAGTTTTCATAGCTCAGATTCGGCTTTAAATTAAAACACGTCAATATATACATACAGAAGTGCTACAGGCTTTCTAGATCTAAGTCTGAGTGGTATTTGTAGGTGTCACACCTTGCAAGAAAAACACCATCGAAACAGTCTGGAGTTCTTGATAAGGGATCGAATTCACCTTTCGCGATTTGCTTCACTGTTGGTGGCGCTCGTGACGCTACCAAACGTCAACAAAATAGCGGCTCTATCACGTACATTTAATATTGTTTTGAGTTTATGAACAAAACTTTCTATACCAACTATACATATGATCAACTTAAAATTTTCCGTGTTTGCTTAATGTAAATCGCGAATTGCAAACTTTGCAATTATTGGATTCTTATCCACTAAGGTAATGAACAGTGCGGCCTGTAGGCCGCACAACTTTGGCAATCTAGTCATTATAACAAAACATCAACAATATTATATTTTTATAATAGTAACTTAGAACAGATAATGTTTTAGGCAATTTTATAAATTTTAAGCATACATAATGCGTAAAATATGAGTACATAATACGGATGTACAAACAGTGGCGGCTGGTACGGGCAGGGCGATGAGTCGCCTGCACACCCTAAATAGAATATTATATCTGAGACTAAATAATTGTTATACATTTTCAATGTAGGCTTTGAACTTCACATTTATAGTAGTTATCACTATTAGTGCAAACAATGAGTCACCATGGTGTAGAAATATGTATTGAAATCAATGTTTTATAGATGAAAATTTTTTATAATCTATTTCATTTCTTTTTAATTAATTTTTTTTATTTATTTAGCTAATTGAAGTTAGTAAATTTTTATTGGTTTAGTAAATTTTGGATTATCAAAATTAATTCTTCATAATATATTTTTCCGGTATAAATTTTTAAAAAATTTATCGTAAAAATGGGTTTGTTACTTTTATAGATAAGATAATGCATGTGCACCGGTATCAACTTTGATTTTGACGTTCTTTTAATTATTTTTTAATTTTAATATTTTATAAAAACCTCCACAGCATCTAATTTCATCTAATTCCTACATAAATTTTTAACATCCATGACTTTTAGTAGTAGTACAAGACTTCCTGGATAACTTTTCTTCCTACTCTTTACAAAATGTACTTACACTGCACACAAAAAAATGTATTAAAAAAATCTTTAACGTATGGCTGACCTGGGCCCATAACCTGTTATAATGTAAGTTTTCAGAGGTAAAACATTTTTCTACTTTTTCTACTCAAGTGATATTTATTTTATTAGCTTAAAATTAAAAGCAAAGTCAATAAGGACCCTTAAATGGTAGCTCATCCGCCTCCTGTTATATTTCCAATTAAATGGTAATAAAAATCCGTTTACGACTTACGTCCTGTATCTATAAATTTTTTGTTTTTAATCTTTTGCTTTAATGAATCGTAAATCCAAAAAAATTATGTGGTGTAGGTTGAATTTCTTAAAGCAAAAAAATTGGAATCAAAGTAAAATACACAATCACTTGAGAATAAATTATATTTTAATTTTTGATTTTCTTAAAATATATCAAAATCTGAACGAAGAAAATTCAAAATTTGGATAAACCAGGGTGGACGTGACCGACACACGAAGTGATCTTCAGAAGTTCGAATGTTAGAATTATTATATTTGAGTGACTCTCTTGGAACTATAATTTTGAAAATCCTCGCCGTTCTATCATTTGCTAAACCAGTTTCAAAACTGTAACATTTGTGTAATGGTGTAGCATGGTGGTAAAAATAAAAATTATATAACATTATCTACGATTAATAACCCATTACCTTCTATTAATCTTAAATCATGCAAAACCCGGAACAAAACAAAATAGTAAGCAACGAAGTGAGTTTTTACATATACGAATTTGAACTTCCGACCTTTTAACTTCAAGTTCCAACTTTGTAACGTTTGTTATTTTAAGAAAAAAGTTAAAACTCTTTGTTTCGAACCTACAGGATAATGATGGTTTTTTTATAGAAGATAAATAAATTTTTTGCACTGCGCGCATCTCAAGCTAAGTTTAATGGTGCGGGATTTACTGATGGTGAAAAGTTCAAGTAGAAAACGAGTTAAAAAATTATTAGAAAAAATCAAAAAAAAAACAAAATTTTATAGAACTATAACCTATCCCAAGCTGAGTTATTTCTGTTATAAGTAGGCTGTAAAAGAACGCAATAAGAAAGAAAAAAACACATGCAAATAAAGTACTGTAGAAAGAAACGGTGGGTCAACGAACCAAGATGTTTGTCTATCTCTCTCCCACACACTAGGCCCCTTTTTGATTTTACAGTGGCGTAACTATAAATAAACAATAATAATTTCAATTTTGCTAAATAAAATCGATGGCCATTACGAAGTTATCTCTTTTGGTTATTACAAAATTTCTCTTCGTCCATTGTGGAATCCCACTCAATTTTCTCCAAGTCAGATCGTGGATTTTGTGTAAAAATATTATTGTTTATGGCTGGGTAAACAATGAATTTGTGCAAATTAATTATCATCTTTTATATTGCAAGCTGGTAATTGGTTTCGGGGGAGGAAGAACGACATTATTGGCATTACCATGCAGTTTTGGTACGAAGATAAATTTTTCTCCGAAATAACTCATTTGGATGGTCGATTAAATTTTAATTAAAACGAAATTTATAATGTGTAATTTGTTAAGTAATAATCGACGCCATTGACTTGTATGTATACATGAACAGCCTCCTATGCTTAACAGAATCTGTGTAGGGTAGGTCAATGCATTTTATACTCGTTTTATTTTCTAGCTGGAACACTCTTTCGTTTCTTTTGTACACTTTTCAGTTTAGTTTACACTGTAAAATAAATACAATTTATCTTAATTCTCGCGTGCGTAACGTAAAATTAAACCAACAAACTTGTGGAAAAGCCTCCGATTTTTTGTTCGTTTTGAGACAAAAAAAATAGGTTAGCTAAAAATAATGCAATTCAAATGCAAACGTGTCTAGTGAGTGCATCTTTTCTATAAGACACCGAAATTTGTATTATAATGGCGAAGTAGACCGAAATTACAATATTTACAATACTTTTTGCAAAATTTACTTGAACTCTTCGATGGCATCGGCGAGACGAATTTTTGTTGTTTAGAATTTCAAAGAGGAAATTTGAATTTTTCAATCAAGGATGTCTTAGAGACTGAAATTAAACATTTTGTTGTATTGATTTATAACAATATTACATAATTTTATTACTAAACCTTTTACTCTTACATAATGCAAATCGAATTATTTATCCACTTTAGGTTAATTAATTCTTCAAACTGCTACACCGTTAAATTTTACAGAAAGAAAAAGTAAAGCGACTTACTGAAATGTAAACAATTTTGGTGTCACAAACAACTTAAGAATGCAACAATTTTATCATCTCGAATGCATTATCAATAAACTTTATGATTTCACATTACTCTTAACAATAATTTAACTTGGTGTCGTGCCATTCTGACACACGATTGACGAGGAGCAAATAAAACAACTATCAATCATTTTCATGTGTAGGTGCATTTGAAAATACAAAGTAAACATTCTTTGCTCTGAAATCATTTATTATAGCCAATAAATTAAAAAAACAACAAATTATCATAAGTAGAAACTTATTCAGCATAAAAAAATGAAACTGACGATGATTTTTGATGTGCGACTGCCAGTTGAACGTACAAAATGTAAATAGTTGGGTTCGAAATGTGTTTTGCCAAAAACAATTTGAACAGCAGAAAACTAGGAAAATGTGATTTTATATGTTAAAGTCCTATTACCGAAAGTCACAGTTGCCATCCTGTAGTGGTAGAAAGCTAAAAATCGCAAGAAGACATTTTAGCAGAATTACTGAATTCTTCTAATGATTTTTTTTATTTATTTTTATTTAGTTTATTATAATTAAACTAGCTGGAAAGCCAATCCGCGAACGGCAGCTAGACAGTAGATCATTTGTGAACATTTAATTTCGTTTTCCGCTACTGGGGGATTTCCCGTTTTTCTATATTTTTATATTTTCAAAGTAACGCAAAAAGTTGCTGCTAAACTCTGAGCAGTACGGCACTTACATAAATGTTTTTCCAAACTTTAATATTCTCTAGCCAAAGGTTTGAATTTCGCTCACTTTTGCTTAAAAATTCAAATTTTCCGGTTTTTCCTGGCAAAATTAAAAAAATTATAAATTTTTCTTCTCCAAGTATTCTAAAAGAGTGGAAATCCTGCGATATGTTCTGGAGGGTGTTCCAGACCCCCCGGTTTGCAATTATAATTATTATAAATTAAAAGTACACCGGGGGGTCTGGGGGGTGTGGAACACCCTCCAGTACATATCCTGCGAGCAGTACGGCACTTAAATAAATGATTTTTTAAGTTAAAGTTTAAACTTCCCTCACTTTAGCTTAAAAATTCAAATTTCCCGGTTTTTCTTAGCAAAATTTGTAAAATTATAAATTCCCTAATTTCTCCAAATTCTGCGATATGTACTGGAGGGTGTTCCACACCCCCCAGACCCCCCGGTTTACAATTTTGACTTTATATTATTATATAATTTTTATAATTATTATAGATTAAATCAATTATAAATTTTTATAAATAAAATAAAAGTAAACCGGGGGGTCTGGGGGGTGTGGAACACCCTCCAGTATATATCGCAGGATATGTTTATCCACAGAACCTCAGAAATTCTGCGATATGTACTGGAGGTGGTCTGGGGGGTGTTCCACATCAGGTTCTGAGGTTCTGAGGGTAAACATATCCTGCGATATATACTGGAGGGTGTTCCACACCCCCCAGACCCCCCGGTTTACAATTTTGACTTTATTTATTATATTATATTTATAATAATTATTGATTAAATCAGTTATAAATTTTTATAAATAAAATAAAAGTAAACCGGGGGGTGTGGAACACCCTCCAGTATATATCGCAAGATATGTTTACCCTCAGAATCCACGGTTTACATTTTTGACTATAATTTTGACAGTTGATTTTCAGTGTAACACAAAAGTTGTTGCTAATCTCCGAGCAGTAAGGCACTTAAATAAATGATTTTTTAAATAAAGCCCCGTTGACATGGATAGTGAGTAACGATCGTGTTCCACATTTGTAAATTTACAACTTTTTATTTTTACGATATTGTAATTTTAATATTCGTGACGAAGGTTGTACGGATATTTATATTGCTGGTGTGCACTGTGAAAAAAGATTTGTCGTCGCAACAAAATCTTAGTAACTATAGTTAGGAATAAAAAGTTTGTTCAAAACACAAAAAAATTTGTTGTGGCAGCATAAAATTTGTTGTAGCAGCAAAAAAAACTCTGTTGAGGCTATAGTGACTAAGATTTTGTTGCGACGACAAATCGTTTTTCAGAGTGTGAACATTAACTCGGCGAAAAATCACGATTTATATTTTACGAATCAGTAGTTTACACGGCGCGTATTCTACAAAAGTGTGACTCACTGTCGTGATTCACTACCCATTTCAACGCGGCTATAAGGTTTAAACTTCCCTCACTTTAGCTTAAAAATTCAAATTTCCGGGTTTTTCTTAGCGAAATTTGTAAAATTATAAATCACCTCTTTTCTCCAAATTCTGCGATATGTACTGGACGGTGTTCCACACACCCCAGACCCCCCGGTTTACAATTTTGACTTTATATTTTTAGTTAATTGTTATTATTATTATAGATTAAATTAATTATACATTTTTACAAATAAAATAAAAGTAAATCGGGGGGTCTGGGGGGTGTGGAACACCCTCCAGTACATATCGCAGGATACGTTCACCCTCAGAACCCCAAGTTTACATATTTGACTATAATTTTGACAGTTAATTTTCAAAGTAACGCAATAGTTGCTGCTAAACTCCGAACAGTACGGCACTTAAATAAATGATTTCTTAAGTTAAAGTTTAAACTTTCCTCACTTTAGCTTACAAATTCAAATTTCCCGGTTTTTCTCAGCAAAATTTGTAAAATTATAAATTCCCTAATTTCTCCGAATTCTGCAATATGTACTGGAGTGTGTTCCACCCCCCCCCCCCCCGACCCCCCGGTTTACAATTTTGACTTTATATTATTAAATAATTTTTATAATTATTATAGATTAAATCAATTATAAATTTTTATAAATAAAATAAAAGTAAATCGGGAGGTCTGGGGGGTGTGGAACACCCTCCAGTACATATCGCAGGATATGTTTACCCTCAAAACCCCCGGTTTACATTTTTGACTATAATTTTGAGAGTTAATTTTCAGAGTAACACAAAAGTTGCTGCTAATCTCCGAGCAGTAAGGCACTTAAATAAATGATTTTTTAAATAAAGCCCCGTTGACATGGGTAGTGAATAACGATCGTGTTCCACATTTGTGAATTTACAAATTTTAATTTTTACGATATGATAATTTTTATATTCGTGACGAAGGTTACACGGATATTTATATTGCTGTTGTGAACATTAACTCGGCGAAAAATCACGATTTATATTCAGTAATCAGTAGTTTACACGGCGGGTCACTGTCGTGATTCACTACCCATGTCAACGCGGTTTTAAGGTTTAAACTTCCATCACTTTAGTGTAAAAATTTAAATTTCCCGGTTTTTGCTAGTGAAATTTGTAAAATTATAAATTCCCTATCTTCTCCAAATTCTGCGATATGTACTGGAGGGTGTTCCACACCCCACAAAAATTAATTTTCAAAGTAACACGGAAAGCTGCTGCTAAACTCCGTGAGCAGTAAAGTTTTAATTTTTTCTAGCAGAAGGTTAAATTTCCCTCATTTTGGCTAAAAAATTTTAATTTTCCGGTTTGGATTACTATTGAACAAATATTTTGAGTCCTAATCTTAGTTTAATATATTTTTCGGTTGGTAGAAAAAATAGACCAATCAGAGTGCTTCTTTTCACTGAAAAATAACCCGCTGTAGCAGGAGGAGCAGCTAGCTGGGATTTTATAGATTAGGATTAAATGAGATCTCAGGTATTGAACCAATATTTGTTACTTGCGAATACTTGCCACAAGTTGAGAAAGAAGAGTACTTGGAAAAATGTTTGACATTAGATTTTTGAGATAAGTTAAAGTTGAGAAATAACTTTAGAATATCTGAAGTTCTATATTCACCATAAAGTAACGCTTTTGATCGCTTTAGAGGAGTAAAGTAAAGTAAAGCAACAATGTACAATTACTATTAATAATAATTTTTTGATTTGGCTAAATTGGTTATGAAATTCAGTGTTGTAGCCAGCAGTGTTCCGGAAACAAAGAATTTTATTACCAATATTCCATCACCAGAGGAGGAAAATCAAAGTGCCTCCGGCACTCTAAGCTTTGTATCCAATCCGTACTTTGCCAAGTGCGGGTTTTTCTGGGCCTCCCAGCCAAATTGGATTGATTTCAAGGAGTTTTTAGCGAGTAAGCGCCTGCCAAAACGGCCCGGAGCGCCCGTAGCGTAGCGAAGGGCTGCGTACGGTCAGCGCAACCACGGCAAATCACGGATTCGCCCAGAAAAAAAAGTTTTCCTGTTTTTCTAAATTAGCTCATCCCACTATGGTATTCGTGCTATTCTTATGCAAATTTACATGCGAAATTTTCGATCTTTAAATGCCATTTTTCCGAAAACTAATGGATAATCCAACAATAATTTTTTTAACAAGATTAAAAAAGTGTTCTCTTTCGAATTGTACTATATAAATAAAGTTAAATTTGTGGTATAAATTAAATAGCAGTCCCCAGTTTTTGCTTTAGTAAAATATTTTGATTTTTTAATTTTTTATGTACTTATTTATTTAGGTGTTTTTCTTTTTACTTTTTCCTATGTTATAGTGTGATTGGATTTTATTTAATTTTCAATGTTTTCCTATTTGTTAATTTGGTAGTTTTTATTTTAATAAATACAATTTTCGGGTAGGGTAGGAGGCCCATGAAGATTTTAGAACACAGGCAAATCTATGCTTTTTATTTTTAGTTGCTGATGTCGATATCCTCTTAGACCTCAGTCCCAATATCATAATTGAAATTACCGATATCTCAGGATTGGTAACAATAGCAAATGGTACACTGGAGGGTATTCCATATCCCCCCAGACCCCCGGTTTTAATGTCATATTTAATATTACCCAATTACAATTGAAAAACATTAGAACTTTCAAGAAAAACATCAAATACCTAAGATAAAAATTTAGAAAATTGAGAAAGTAAATAAATAATAAGTTTTACTTAAGGTGGGAGTACAACTTCAATCGCAGTCAATTATTATTCATGTAATTATATAAAGCTGAAAGCCCACGTGCACCTTTGTTTACAAGTCCTTTATATTTAAGTTTAAGTATTTCTTTATCTGCTGAGAAATGTTTTTATAATTACTAGATTACTCAAGTTGTGCGGCCTGAAGGCCGCACTAGTCCACCACTTTCCCCATATCTTCCCAGTGTTTTTAACTTGGTAACTTGAAATTAATCAATCAGAGATACGTTACGTAAAGAAAGCATTTTAGAGGTAACATTGAAGCATCTTGCAAGCTTTACAACTGTGGTTTGGTATTATGCAAACAAATTAAACTTTCCAAAATTTATAAAACTGCAATTGTTTGAATTTTCTAATAAGTAAAGGTAGAGTGAAAATATAACTCATATGCATGGGTGCATTATCTTCGCTGCCCACTATAGAACAATTTATTAGCATCTTTCTCTGAGAGAAAGGTTTGAGCATTTAGACCTCACGGCTACTTAAACCGAATTGGAGAATGTTCGTAACCCTGTCTTTAATAGTTGATTATTGAAATTATCAATCCAGAGGGACAAACAACCAGCACGAAAACTGTCATAAAAAAGTTTAAATTCGTTCCGGATTCGAACCGGGTATCTTAGCTCCCAAATTAGCTCCCAAAAATTAATTTAAGTTGACTCAGTGTCGGTAGTGGTAGGTTTGCGAAAAAATCTTTGAAAAAGAGAAGGATAGGAGCAAAAATAAATTCTAAAATTAATTTGACAAAAGTAACACATTTTTCACTTATATAGGAGGAAAACGTAAACTTGTAGAATCTAAAATACTCAAACTATACGGAAGCCTCAGCTAATTATTTAGATGAAACCAAGGAAAAGTTTCGAAAAAGTTATTTAAATCTGTTTTTTGGTTACAGTTCATTGTTTCAATGAACATGTCTTGGATAAACATACTATTTCGTAATAATTTGGACTTAATTAATGATGCAAACTTGAAGTAATTTACGAAATGTATGTAACTAGAAAATACAGAGCAATTTTTATCAAATCACGAGAATTTGAATTACTTTTATTTATTTAAAAGTAGAAAAATCAGCTATCATAGAGAGCATGTGGAAAAATCAAGGTTAAAGATAAGATTTTTATTATCAAAGCTACAATGCGTGGTTGGTTTGACAGAGCCGAAGCTTGAATTTATAAAAATAAATTGCAGTAATAAATTGTTATTTATAAAAAATGTCATTGCATTTTTAAGTTGTTTTTTGATGGGGGGTTCCCATGGGTTTAATTTTTTAAAAGAGTTATCCTTCTGGGAGTGATTGAAAATTTGTTAAAATATTTTCGCTTGATCTAGAATCGAGAGTAAAAAAAAAATAAAAATAATAATAATAATAATAATGGAAAGAAAAATCGGAGTGAAAAAGGGGAAAGAGAAACTAAAACGTTTTGTTTGTACCTGTCGATGAAATCAAAAATGTAGATGGAATTGTTTTCAAAAACGAGATAATCAAAGCCATAAATAAATTGTTAAATAACGTGGGGTGGAGCTAGAGGGTTAAATTTTCAATTATTTAATAAAAAAGTATCTGCAAAATACTGGCATTCGATTGGATAGAATCGCAGGGTGGAAACCAACGTCACATATATGTATAATCCGCCATGTTGAATGTGTAAATTAAAAAAATTGTTTGTTTTGAAAATAGATTATGGTATTGAATAGAACTAAATTGGATTTTATTGTTAGGTATTGATGATATGGGATAAAATAAAAAGAAGATACCGAGTGTTTGCGCAGGCGCATGCATTAAGAAGCATATAAGTAGGAAAACTTACCTTTAGTAATTCTTGAGCTCCGAAGCTTGGTAGTAGTCAAATTTGATATGTTGAAAATGTCACAGTCGGTAATTTTTGGTTTTATATTCCAAATTAACTTTTTCCAAATATAAGCCACAAATTTTTATATAATTTTTAAAAGTTTTTCAATAAATTTTCATAATATACAAATATTCTTACTAAGATTTTTAGTTAAGGCCGACTTTAAGGCACTTGAGTCTCGTCTTGGAAAAATATTGGTTGCATTAATTTTTAGTATTAGATTTTTTAAAACGTAACACAAATTTTTTATTTGGTTAAAATCACAGATTTTGATTTATATAAATAATCGGATATCAAAATGCGAAATAGAAGAAATGATGATTCTTGATTGCAGTCGCTTAGAAATTATTTCGAAAATAAACGTTGTAGTCCACTTATATTAGCCCGTTAATAGCCCGTTAATTACTTGGTTTAGCTATTAAATTTTTTTGCCCTGTTAAATAAAAAATGTTCTTCACTGACGAAGAAGTATCGACGATTGAAACTGCCGTGATGTTGATGCCCGATGCTAGTTTTCAATGAGGAGACTTCTTTTACTTAAAAAAGTGGTGAATGAACTTAAGATGAAAAATTGTAAGGAATCACTGTTTGTTTTCGCGGTTTTGCTTAGCGTCCTGCGTTTGGTGCGTTGTGAAAGTTTGGCCAGAAGTTTTTCTATCACGATGAGTAATTTTGTACTATGGTTCTAATTGGTAATTTTCTGAAAGACAAAACATAACTTAGCTCTTTGCGAAACACAATCTTAAAGCGGTAACTTACAATTTTTGTTTTTGACTGTATTTTTATAAAACTGTAGGTATCGACAGGTTAGGGAATTGTGTGAGGGTATTTCAAACGCAGTTGGCTATGCACTGAAATTTTCGTGTGCTAGAAATAGTAGAAGTACATAAGTGGTATATGGATTGCACCTATCAAATACATAGGTGGTATATACTTTGATGGGTGGTGGTGAAAACAGAGTAGCATTTAGGGGTGGTGGCATAGGCATTTGGACGCTAGTGATTGCTGAAACGACAGCAATAATTAACCACGACTAATGGCAGATTTCTGGACTCATTGCACTTTTTTGTCATTCTAATCTCATAGCCGCTGCTGCGCTCATAAATTTTAACAGAAAAATTAACTCGCAACTTTTAAAACTCAATACACAAGCCTCGGAGAGATAGACGATCATGTTTACGTTTCATGCTTGAATTGCGCTAATTTTTCTATTTAGTTACTGGTAAACTAATCACTTATTAAATAACAGGATCTGAGAGTCAAGCCATACGAACGTGTCACGCTCTTTTTTTGTTACAATTTTTCATCGCAATTTTCCAATTAATGCAACCAACTAACTATTGATCGGCCTAATACGTTTGTTGCATTTAAATCGAGTTTGTTATTTTCAACCCTTTAATCGGCTGCAGTTGCAACATTCTCGACGACTTGGTTGCATAACTTTATTAAAGGTCCCCGACACATTACCTGAAAACCCTTTATGCTTACATCCAGGTGCACGTGCATTTATTTGGCCTAAATTGCCGAACGTAATTAAGTCCAAAAATTATGGACGACCAGACGAGCTGTCGGCAGCACGTGCGAACGAAGGAGAGAACGCACCGCCAAATTTTTTTGTAAACAATTGTTAGTGACTACAAAACTAAATTCCACCTTTGATAATCGATATAATTCGTCAATGCAGTTACGCAGGATCCAAAGTGCAATTTGGCTGCAACGAGAAAGACGAGAATAAAGCTGAAAAAGGATGACCAGCATGTGTAGTGTTTGAACTTTATGTACCCAATTTGAAAATCACATCAAATCGCATGTTTCGTCTCAATCCTGCAAACCAAATTAGTCCTTTCCTCTCTCTCCGTCGAACAAAACGGACGGTTAAAATATTCCATCAGTAAAATGCGTACGACTGCACATAACACAGTTTGTGTATGTACAGTATATACCTAATATAGTAGAAAATCCATGTATATGATTCAAATGCATCGAAATACATATTTTATCTCATTCCACGAGGTACAGCATTTACAAAATTTTATTTTGCAATTTTCATTAACACAAACTTCACAATTTTGTCTCAAATGGACGTTTCAAGCGTTTATTGCTTAATTTATCATGTCGCATTTATATTGATATATTTTAATGGCATTGATTTTTATCGAAATTTGTGTGATTGACATATTTGGAAAATTTAATTCAGATTCAATAACTAAAAATGAGTCGGTGCCTTGCCAATCCCAACTGCTTCATTTGCAAAACAAAAAAGTATTTTTTATTATATACTAAAAACATTCATTTGCCCTATTTTACTCTTTTTTTCTTCATTTACTCTAATTTTCTCAGATGTACACATCCAGTTAAGACTAGGAGAAAATGTAAACTTTTTCATCCTGATATACAGAAAAATGTTATGCAACCAAGCCTACATCATCTATTGAATGCTTTTATTTTCAATTTTATTGCGGTTAGCAATTTTTCACCTTTTTGTCAGTTTTTATTTTACAGAATATAATTTTGAAAATATTTCCACGAAGAAGGGAGATTAACATCGAGAGTAAGAGTTGGAAACGAAAGCATTCGTAAAAAACGGAGATATAGTCAAAGAATTGCATTTCAAGGATATATAGCATTTTTCATAATCAACCGTTGAAAGTACAATATTCAATGCGAATCAACGTCTTTGTGGCAGCTGCAAACATTTTTGAGTCGAGCGATAGCGAAGACTCCGTCTTGTATAAGCATTCTTATGAACCTCGAAATTTACTGGTTTTCAATTGGCTACAATCGGTTCAGTACTTTAGGAGTAATTTAATAACAAAAATAGCTATTGTACCGTGCGAGGCTACTATAGCCTCTTCAACGAGTATTGAATGACTCAAGACTTGAAAATTTAACTTTTAACTAATTGATATGGCTAATGCTGATTTACCCCTTTGACCCGATCTATAACAGTATAGCTTCAGTGCTGTTGTTTTAGTTTTACATTTACCTATTATTTAATAATTGAAAGAAAATACTCACAATGGTTTAGCGTTTTAGAATTCTTAGCTGATGGTAAATTGAATTTTGGGAACGAATTCAAGAAATATCTTGAATTATATGATACCTTGAGTATACTCAAAGGTTACATTAAATTAATAGGAAATGCAGGGACGTGTCGAACCGACACTTTTTAGGGGGGAGTGGGATAGTTCGTCGCGAGCGTTTTGCCGCAAAACTATTTTGACGCAAAATTTATTGTTCGCATGGGCAATTTTCCGCATGACTATTGGCCGCAAAATCAATTCGCCGCAGTAAGTTTGTCGCAAATAGATTTAAATAGTTATTTTTTGAAATATTGCGGGCTACCCAGTCGAGGTGGGGCCTCCCAGTCGAGGTGAATTGACTTCAGGCATGTTTTTAGTGAGTTAAGCGCCAGCCAAAGCGGCCCGGAGTGCCCGGAGCGTAGCGTTTTATATATATGTTTTTTTAAATTATCTTATCTTATCTTTTTCTAATTTATCATCTTGCGTCGAAAGAATCGCGTCTAATAGGTCTTATGTCGAAAAGGATCCCGGCTAATAATAGGTCTAGCGCCTAATAATCCTTGCGGCAAAACGGCCGCGACGAAACGCTCGCGACGAGCAGTCCTAGACCGCTTTTTAGGGGGGAACAGTCTTGAAATTGCCAACTATTTTGTTCTCCGCATTATACAAATGAGCTTTTTTAAAATTTTTTTGCCTTTTCTCTCAATTTGTGCGATTTGTGATAACTAGTAGTTTTGCCAACTATTCGGTGAATTACCAACTTTTTAGTGAACTTTACAACTTTTGCCAATTACCGAAGATTGAGGGGAAGCTCTCTGCACTCTCTTGGGCACGTCCAAGTTAAATAAGAATAAAAGTTAGAGAGAGAGAGAGAGAGAGAGTATACAGTTGCAAACTGTTGCAAACCGGGAGGTATGGGGGATTTCTTAGGCTTTTTCTAAAGAGCTTAGGCTTAGACTTAGGCTTTTATTTTCTTCACCTTGAGATATCAATCGGATACAAATCCGTTCAACAATTGAATTGCTGTTGTTTGATTGGTAAATACTGTAAATCGGGTTCAAGTGTATAGTGTATGATACTAACAGCATTTTTACCAAGTAAATTTTGGGATTATTTTATGCTTTTCCTTAACTTCGACTACATAAGTTCTGCACCAATTAGGTATAGTTTTTACTTTATTTGCTAAGTTACCTACTACTAATTAATTTAAAATTTTTTGAAAAAAAATTAGAATTTTTTAGTTTTTACCTTACATAACTTGAGGTGGAATCAAGTTAAATTATAAACAGAACCCAGTAACAATTAAAAGACCCCCAGAACCTCCCCCCCTGATACGTACTGTATCGAAAGAGTTAAAAAAATTTATATAGTTCTTTTATTCTATAGCAGGTGTTTAAGAAATACTCTCATTTTTTGGTGAAAAAAAATTTTTACCAACCGAAAAATATATTAAAGTAAGTAAAGTTAGGACTAAAACTATTTGTCCAATATTCTAAATGAGTGGATATCTTGCGATATGGATATACCCCCCCGACCCCCCGGTTTACTTTTAATTTATTTATAACTAGCTGGGTAGCCGGCTTCGCCCGGAGTCTCTTAAGAGGGCTACTAAAGAGCTTGAGTAGCGTAATCCGTTATTAATTAATTAATTAATCCGTTAGCAAATCCGTTTATGCGCGTCAGCTAATATTGTGAGATCTCACTTTCCTTTCAACTTTTTTGACATTTTCTTGCATAAAAACATTTTCCAAGTCTTACTGAGTATGTGTTCCAAATTTGGTTAAAATCGGTCGAAGGGTCTAGGAGTGTATAGCGAACAAACAATACAAACAAGCTCTTTTATATATATTAGAGATTTGAGATAATTTATAATAATAATTATAAAAATAATATAAAAATATAAAGTCAAAATTGTAAACCGGGGGGTCTGGGGGGTGTGGAACACCCTCCAGTACATATCGCAGAATTTGGAGAAAATAGGAAATTTATAATTTTACAATTTTTACAAATTTATAAATTTCGCCAGAAAAAACCGGGAAATTTGAATTTTTAATCAAAAGTGAGGGAAGTTTAAACTTTAACTCAAAAAAACATTTATTTAAGTGCCTTACTGCTCGGAGTTTGGCAGCAACTTTTGCAATACTTTGAAAATTAACTGTCGAAATTATAGTCGAAAATGTAAACCGGGGGTTCTGGGTGTGAAAATATCCTGCAATATGTACTGGAGAATATGTACCCCAGACCCTCCCCGGTTTACTTTTATTTTATTTATAATAATTATAAATTAGTTAAAAATTATTAGCTCTTGAAAATTATATAAATTAGAATTATCAAATTGAGCTACAGGAAAAAATAAAACACATATTTAAAACGAGCTTTCGGAAAATGACATTTCCTTTTTCAAGTTTAATATGAATTAAATTAAAAATTCTTATTAAACTTGGAAAAGAAAATGTCATTTTCCGAAAGCTCGTTTTAAATTTTAAAAAAGAATTTTTAATTTAATTCATATTAAACTTGAAAAAGGAAATGTCATTTTCCGAAAGCTCGTTTTAAATATGTGTTTTATTTTGTCCTGTAGCTCAATTTGATAATTCTAATTTATATAATAATTATAAAAATATAAAGTCAAAATTGTAAACCGGGGGGTCTGGGAGTGTGGAACACCCTCCAGGACATATCTCAGAATTTGGAGAAGCTAAAGAATTTATAATTTTACAAATTTCGCTAGGAAAAACTGGGAAATTTGAATTTTTAAGCAAAAGTGAGAGAAATTTAAACCTTTGGCTAAAGGTTGGAAAAACATTTATTTAAGAGCCTTACTGCTCAGAGTTTAGCAACAACTTTTGCGTTACTTTGAAAGTTAACCGTCAAAAGTGTAAACCGGGGGGTCTGGGGGTGAACACCCTCCAGTACATATAATAAAATTCCCAATTTTCTAGAATACCTACAGAAGACAGAATAATTATATCAATTTCGTCAGAAAATGCTGGAAAACTTTTTGATATTTTTAAGCAAAAGTGAGGGAAATTAAAACGTTCGGCTAAAGAAAATTAGAATTTCAGAAATTTATTTATTTTTAAATTATTTAAAAAAAAATTTTAATTGACCGTCGGCACATCACGTTTAGCAGCAATGTTTTGCGTTACTTTAAAAATATAGAAAAGCGGAGAATCACCCAGTAGCGGGAAACGAAATTAAATGTTTAATATTATATCACTAAAAAGGAGATCCACCGTCTAGTTGCCCGTCCGCGGACAGGCTTTCCAGCTAGTATAATATAAAGGTTCACTTTACACCACTAACTGAAAGAGTAAAGTAGCGACTTATGCCGTCAGGAGAAGTTATTCAAAGTTGACAATAATAATTATGTATTTAAAATTTAATGATGTTTTCGCAGTTTTCTATGGGAGGGGCGATGCCAGGTTTCATTACCGCCCATCGTCGGCAGAAAAGAAAAACAATTGCTTTTACAAAAAAGTTTTAAGTTAAACAAATATAAAAAAACAAAAGCATCTAAATTTCAAGTTTCTGAAGTTCTCCTCTTAAACCAGGATTGCCTGATCAGTAACTCAACGCACGACTACACCATGCCACACCGCGATTAAACTTAATATGTACCTCGAAAGAAATAATTTAATTGTCTCAAAGTTAGCTGACAGCAGCACAGTGGGAAGCAAACTAAAGTTTAGTGGTTTACTACCGCGGTTTACAAACTTCTTTAAATCTGTGGTTTTAGTCCTCATTTCTTCTCCAATTTTAAAGTTCATTTCTACTAATTTCTACTGATATCCCTAAAAAAATTCCTTGTTGAGCCCCCTGCCCAAGGAAAGCCATTGAATTTTACAATTATTTTGTCATTTTTTGAAGCAACAATTGCTTCATGAAAAAGTAGTTTCACGACCTTAAGGACAAGTAATGGGTAAAACTAAGCTAAGCAGTCGAAGTTTTTTCGATGCTGCTATTGTCTTTATAGTTTCTTATGAAGAATATTATTTACAGTAATAAAATGTTGATAATTACCTGGCCGAAAAGAAATAATAAGGAACAGTTTGCGATTGGCTTTCCTAATGAGTAATGAGTAATGAGAGTTATTATGTTTTTAAAATTTGGAACAAGTTTTTGCGACGTTGAAAAAACAATAACTGCATGAAACTGTAAAAAGCGTAACTTATCGATTGGTGATCTATAATAAGTCCATATAAATTTATTTTCTCTATTTACATAGCAATTGCATTCAAATTTACAGTTTTTACGTTCGAATGTGCACAGTAATTGCATGATGCAAAATCATTAACAACCGTTCATTGCAACTGACTGAAATAAATTATTTATAAACAATCCAGTTTTTGAAACGCAAATTATTTTTATAATAAATAGACACACACATTTTATATTTAATGTTTCAAGTTTTAATTTAATGAAGGAACCTAATTTTATATTTATTTTTGATTAAGCTCTTCAAATAAAATTAAAATGCTTTTAAACATTTTTCAATTTTAAACATAAAATTTTCAATTACTACGCGGTATCGTTTTTCTGAAAGATAATTTTTTGTGCAAACAATTTAAATTAATAAATTCATTATTAAGTGACATTATTTTCAATTTTCTTAATTACTTACATCAAAAGTTTAGACGATATTGATTTAAAATTAGCTATTATACCCAAAATGTAAAAATGACAATGGTCTATTGAAACCATTTTAAGTGGGTGACATTATCATAATTTCAATTCTGTGTAAAGGTTTTTCTCCAATAATATAATCGGAAAAATTTTCCACCTTAAACATTTTTACTTCATTTACTCCTTTATTCGCTCTCGGATCTTTATTCCCGACGCGTTTTTCTAACTAAAATTATATTTAAATAACATCTAGCGCGTAAATTTTAAAAGAGGGCTCGAAAAAGAAGAGGTCTAATTATTTTTTCCCACTTTCTGATAAACTGTCTGTCAGAAGACACTCCGAGTTTCCATAGCTAGAAGCACGGGCTAAATAAGCGGCAAATATTATTTTTTATTGTAATTAATGAGTGTAATTTCGTTCTCATTTTTTCCCATTTAATCAGCATCGCCTGCCTTTTATCCGCAAAGCGTGCATAATATTTGCATGCAAATAACTATCAAGTTATGATTTTACTTTTAATTTGTCTCATTATGGTACGTGTTTGCGTACCTATTAAGGAAGTTAAATAGCAGTGTCAATTTATACACCTGAATCGATTAATTAGTTATACATAGCTCACTTTTAACCTACATTAACCGCGTCGCGTCGCTTCGGTCATTTTGTAAGATATTTTAATTTATCCAATTTAACAATTATTTTACTTGCACAAAAATGTTTAAATGTCATCGATGCAAACAAGTTCCTGTATTTTTTTTTATAAATTAAAACAGCACCAGTAGATACATCAGGGTGCATCCGGATGCTGCCATAATACGTTTTTATATTAGAAACACAAAATGACTTCAGAGTTAGTCGCAAATCAGTATAAATGCCGATATTTGCCACTCTGGTAAAACTTTGTTTAATTTAAGTGGATCATGAATAAGGTTAGATAAAAATTTGTGATATAATTCTAATAGTTGCATCTATAATTTTATGGAGAGATCATAGCAATATATATCGTCCTTGATAAAAGTACTTTTGTATATACTTCGCTGTCAGACTAGGAATCGCATCTAAAGCTGTCATATATACAATAAAAATTCATTAAATTAATGAAATTTCAACCAACAAACAAAAATTTACTATGAATTGTTCATTAAATTCACGAATTTGTTCATTATATTAATAAATTTGTTTTAAGTTCATTGGTTTTTGATTGTTTTTTGGGTTGGAGTAATAACAATATGATTTTTAATAAAAACATCTGGTTAATTCTTCTTATTGGAAAGCAATGGCAATCCATCAAGGTATACTCAGTTTCCTGCAAAAAGGAATTTACCTTCATCGGTACCGGTCCGATATAAATATTTTTAAAATGATAAAATTATTTTATTACCTACTAAACTGTTAGTTCGATGAGCAAGAAAATCAAAAACAAAAAAATTGGTTGTATAGTTATTGAGTAATTAAAGATCTCAGCGAAAATTAGAAAAACATAGAATTTCATCAATTTCAGTGTAGAAACGTTGCTTTCCTGAAAACGTCTTAATACAGGATTGCAAACCTGTATTTCCAAACATGTCAATATCTAAAAAATCGAAACCAATTAATAATTCAAATACTAATAAATATTATTTAATGATAACAAAAATTAATAAATAATAAGTTTATAGCTAATTAATATATTAATTGCATCAAACTTTTGTAAAATTCCGCATTGATTATTTTTACTTAAAATGTCAATATAGTGTGAAGACAATCTTTACAGTAATCTCTTAAATTTTTTTTAAGTTGATAACTAAAAATCAACCGATTAGAATACATAGCTTTCTCACTGAAAAAAAATTTTCAACCAATGAACTTATTTATTAAACTTTCATAAATACAATGAACAAATTCATTAGTACCATGAACACATTCATAAATACAAAGATCAATTCATAAAAATTATGAATATTCGTCATTAATACTATGAAAATTTCATAATAATCGTGAATTTTAGTTCATTGGTTGAAATTTCATTGATTTAATAAAATTTTCATTAAAATTTCATTGGATATATGACACTTTTTCGTTCAGTGTATATTATACAACTTGTTTTCATGGTTGTGCGGCCTGAAGGCCTGAATGGCTTTTTTATATTATATTATCATTATCCCTTCAGCCCACTCCTCGACTATCGGCCTCTCTCTCTCTCTGTTTCGAGAAAGGAGAAAGGTAAACCGGATTGGGTATTCCCTAGAATCCCGTTTTTAATAGTTGCTGGCGACCCAGGGAGATCGTCGGATTTATGTTCTTTCCAAAGCATGGAGACGGTCATATGAAAGTTTCGGATTCGAACCGAGTACCTTAGAGTCAGCAGTTAAGCTAATGACCGCATTGCCGTATTTTTTAAAATAAATTATTAATTTGTTGTAGCCCTGAAAGTAGATTGAGCGCCGTTGTTATTGTTGGCGGAACTATAATATAGAGTTTACATTGGTTATTTGCCATTATTGCGATTAATAATCATGAAACGCTACACAAAACATCGACGCGAATTTATTCCAAAATAGGGCCAGAAATACAGTTGACTTGAATACTTCTTTCACGTTACTCATAACAATGTCTGTAATTTAACTTTCTTTACTTTTCTATATTAATATGGATCTGATGAGATTAATTTGAGATGAGAACATGTAAAGTAACTTTATTTTGTAACATTTATTCAAGAAACCTAAAGGAAAAAAAACCGAAATTACCGGTTCGATTCCGGGCGAAGTAAAAACTTTATTCTGACCGTCTTCTCTCGGCAGGCAATGGCAAACCACCGAGGTATCTGCCTAGAGAACTCTTCTAAAGAAAAAGAAGTAGTTACTACTTACTATGCTTTTACGTAGAGCAGAGGAATCTGAGAGAGAGAGAAAGGAAAATAGAAAATTATAGGGAAAATGCTGTTACAACTGTCACAAATTTGGCGGTTTGGGGGTATGGAACCAGCCCGACAGAATATAATTTAATAAAATTAGAAATGGGAATAACCGCAAACCAAATTCTTGTATACTAGATTCTTTTTTATGAGGTTTCTTTGGATTTTCCTAAATTGCCGTGAATTTTTAAAATTTTCCCGGATTTCCTAAAATTTCCGGAATTTCCTTAGATTGCCTCATGATTTTGTTTTGAAAAAGTTAAAAATTTTCTAAAATTTTATTTCATTTCCGAAAATTTTCTAAGATTTCCTCAGATTTTCTTTCACTTTATACCAAATTTCCTTAGCGGTTTTCCCCTCGATTTCAACAAAATGGAGAAATACTATACAAACAATGAATTTCAAGAATCTTCTCTTTAGTTTCATGATGGAAGATTGATAATTGAGAGATATTTTACTAATTATTCAATTGTTTATGATGAATCATTCGCAAATAACATTAACGATCTAGTGATCTAGAACTGGGGCTGATCAGGTACCCGGTTTATAACAGTACAACTTTTGTTTTTTTTAGTTTTAACTTTGCTGTATGGATGTAGTCTGGACTAGCCGGCACTAAAAGCTATGGAATTAGAAAAAACGCGTAATTAAACTGTGGGAGATTGGGGGGTCTGGGGTGTAGCCCAACGAAATCAACGAAGTAGAATTAAACTTCTGCTTTCTATTTTGTTATCACGCTGGGTTTATTTAAATTTTGTTTATCAACCTAAAGAAAATCTTTGATTGAACTATCGAATGTCTTTTTACCAATAAAAAAATAGGTTTCATTCCAATAATGCAATCGAAGTGCATACCAATGGAGTTAGCATACCAATCTAGTTCATCTGTATTCACTTGCAGGATGCAGAAATCAAAGGTTTCTACTACCAAAGACCACACAAACATGTGCATACAAAGGATCTAAATTTCGGAAAAAGTAGTTATTGAGCAATCCTTCGCCAAATAAAATTCACATTTGTGATTAAAAATTGCACTTTACTGATTTGTTACACCAATAACTAATGGCGAAAGAAAATTAAAAATCTGAGAATTACAGTTTACGTTAACAAGCAATGTAAATAAGTTTTAATTGTGATTTTAATTAGTTATTTTCCGTACATGTCATGACTACACTTTATAATTTTCTATTGGGTAGGAAAATTTTACTTAATATTTTAATTTATTTCAGGTTTATAATTTGTCAATAACCAAATTGTCCTTTAAAAATGCTGCGCGTGTGAATGGGGTGGAGGTGTAATACTTACCATCTAGATAGTTTTTAGTTGAGAAAATTCGGTTCGATTCCCAGATCACCAAACTAATTTTTGCCGCTCTTTAAAAATTAGGGAATGTCTGACGTATTTTAAAATGCTGGCTATTTCTTTAAAAAGCTTTTTTCCCCTATCTAATTTTTCCTTCCCCACCATTTATACAACACGTTTTTAAAATCGTCTTTCAATTTCTTGAATTCATTTTATATTTTACAATTTGCATATTTCTGATTAGTTATTGATTTATTTACATTATTACGAAAATTTCCTCAAAATTTGCTTGCTTACAGGAAAACGAAGTGTTGTAGCTGTGAGATTGTATTTTTTATGGGCTATGTTTACTTAGACAAATTAATATTTTAAGCATAAGTTATATAATTTATTAGTCGTTTAAATTGTTTTTAAATTTACAGTTACTTCGGTAACAGGAAGTAACAAAAAAAAGAGTTTGGTACATAAAACGTTGAGATTAATTTACGTTAGCACTTAAAGCCTGCACTCGATTGTTTTAAAATAAAAATGCTACCCTAATGCCAACCGCATCTTAAAATTAAAAATCTTGAAGATCTCCAGAGTCGTAGGTTCACACGATTTTAGTTGCTGTCCAAATTATGTGCAGGCATAAAGTCCAATTTTGTGTGATGCTGGCTGTGGCATCCCTTACCTAGATTTTTTGTCGCCATTTTATTCGATACCTGCATATGAAAGTACTTTTTTGTTAAGTAAGAGAATAATACGGTAACTTAACACTGTATTTATTTAAGTTAGGGTCACTTTTGATTAAAATTAAAAATCTGACCCCTTTGTTCTTTCATATTTGTCCATTTAATTTAAACTTTTGTGCGAGGTTCGTACGTAAGTAACCCTTTCGGAAAATTGTAACGGTAAAATTTAAATTTTAATATTGTAAATAAAACTATTAAAACACAATAATTAATTTTGAATTGTATTCTATAGCAATTATTAAGGGCTCGCTGTGAATGAGAATTTAAAAGAGTTTTTAAATTTAATATTTTTCCGAGATTTATACAATTGAAAATTAATTGGAGTCATTTCTTAATTTCGCGTTTCTGTTTAAATTTATCTTTCTCTAATTCACAATCACTACGAGATAATCTTAATCCCCATCTTTTTCTAATACTTGTTCGCCATTTCGACGTCTATAATTAAAAGGCTGAAAATTAATTTAATTTTATAATTGGATTTTTCTCAACTAATTTTTGATTCGTTTTTCTTCCACCAAAGCTCCCAGTGACATTTTCCTCCTTTCATAAAAAAAATTTCTAAATAGTTTATTAAATAATAAGCAAAAAAGAATATCTTGTCTGTGATATTTAAAACAAGACTAAAACAACATTTCACTTTAAAAGCAAAGGGTAATTAAAAATGATCTAAAAATAACAAACGGGCAAACTTAATTGGCAAAGAAAAACAGTCGCGCGCTTTTACTCCATTAATTTTTATTTTAGAAGAATCCCTTTTGTTACTTTTCTTGTTATATAATTAATTTTTAATTTAAAAAAATTCTAACACCCCACACGCTTGCCCGAATCCTTCGTCCACGCGACCAAATCTAGTTTTCTAAGAAAACTAGTTCGACACCAAAACCCAAATTTGTAACCTTTGGCTTGCACTTGAAGGCACACGCGAACAAACCCTTCATGCAAAATAGACACGAAATAATCCCTAAAATTAGACGGGCACATTCTAATAATCGTAGTGCACGCGTTTCCAAAAAAAAAAACGCTAAAATAGTTCGAAACATCTGCCTGGCCAGTGTCCCTTCCCTACTTTTGACCCCTTTGTTGTGACCCCAGGTTCTTGTCCATTTTTATATTATTTAAATTTCACTTTTACCTGGTAGGTTTTATTGTTTATAATGCGCAACCAACCCTCCTCGAACGAATCGGGTTTAAATTTTTAAAACGACACAAAGTGGAAAAATCTAAGTTAGTTTTAATTTAATTCCGGCGTCTCTCAATATTTTTTGACACAACTACCCCTACTTAATAAATGGCGCTTTCTCCCTATTTTCTTTTTTACACCCTCTAATGATTTGCTCTTAGCATTCTTGCGAGTCTGCAAAACCATGTGGGAATTCTTTCGAAGCTTAAGCCCCGCCATTTTTGACACAAAATATTCTTCTTCGGGAAAATGTGGTTAATCTTAGCGTAATTATTTGTAATTGTAAATTTTTGCACCGCTGCTGTTTTATGTTTCTAGTGCAATTAAGAAAATTGCTTCGTTTCTGCAACGGCACAAGTCCTGTTTTATATCGCGAAAATGAAAGCGGTAAATTAAGGAATTTTTTTTTCTAATTTCATAACAAAAAGTAAAGTTGGGCGCAAGTTTTTTGTTAGATTATACCTTAAAACTTAAAAAGAAATTAGATAGACAAGACAAAAAGCTTTAAAATATTCTTCGCACAAAGTGGAGGACAATAAATTACCAACTTTTAAAAAGTTTTGTCCCTAGATTAAAAACAGGCCGCTGGCTTGTAGAAAACAAATGAATGTCAGAAAGAAGAATAAGAATAATAAGGGTAGGTAGATAAATCTTTTGCTTAAAAACGGTTAAAAAGTGAATGTATTTTGTAAGAACGTAGCGGAGCGATTCTTGCGCTCAGATAAAATGGGAGATACGCTCTTGTGGACCTTGAACGTTTTTCTAAACGCCGCCGTTTGATATTTTTCACTTTGCATTAAATGTCATCATTGTCCAAGCTTATAACACGTGAAAGGCCGAACTGAGGTTTTTCCTATGTTTAATCTATCACAATGTTGTGTCGAGAGTATTTCCATGTGTACATGTGTTTGCACCGAGGTGTCCAAGTTACGACCCTATTACGGACAATTTAATGAAAATCTATCAAAAACTCAAATACGTATACGGATTAATTTACGGCTGATAATTACGTTAATCACTTCATATTTTTGTAATAACTCAAAAACCGCTAAAGATATCCAAAAATACAGGATATCACTCACCGGTTTCGAGTTATGATGCAAAAACTGCACTAGCAATAACGAAATTTACCTCATTCGCATTTAGTAATATTTCAAAATTAGAAAATTACGTTTTTGCAAAAAATCGCTAGGATTTCATTTCAAAACGGGAAAATTAGGTATCCAGAATGCAAACAACGAAATTAATACACAAACTTCAATTTCGTTTAGAAATTAAATCCGTTTTTTTCAAAATCTCACTGATAATTTTAATTTTGCTTTCAAATTTCAACATGTTTGCTCGTTACTATTTTAAAAAAGTTTTGGCCTCTTTTTAGTCGAAAAAATAAATGAATGATAAACTAAATAACTAATTTACTATAAATTCATTCAAACGCTAGATATAATCTAAAATTGAACAAAACGAAGTTTGTTTGGTCGAGACAAAAACATTTTTTGAATTTCATTTGAAAAGTTTAATTCTTTTTTTAAATATCAGTGTTTCTATAACACAATAAACAATAAATTTCAAAATTAACCGAAAAAGCTCTATTTCTATATGAAAATGATGTAAATAGAAAATTAAAGATTGCATTAATGTAAGAAATAGGGATTTACTACATTTTGGGAGTATTTGCATTGACTTTTTCCTTTTTTAACATAATTGAGATAGAGCGTAGCGCAATTGCCCCATTATTAAACTGTGCGGTAAAGTAAAAAATCCTAATTTTTGGGTAAATTAAATAAAAATTTGTTTTAAAAATATAAGTAGGCGGTCGACTGCGTAGTAGAAATTTTGTAAAAAAAAAACTAAATTTAATAATAAATTATACACTTAGAGACGTAATTGGGTTACGTAATGTAATAATGCTGATATACTAGTAATCTCAAATAAATCTATAACTAATAATTTTTGATTAATGGATTTCTTTAAAATTGAAGCTCCTGTTTATTGCAAAATTAAATTTACCTTCAGCGGCGGTTCATAGTTTACTATATAATTTTATTCCAATAGTGAAATTCTATTGATGTGCAACTCGATTGGTGTGTAACTCGATTGATGTGCAAATCGTTACATGGAGATAGACAGACAGTAGGCATTGTAATTTAAACATGTATTTGTGGATACTCCTAAAATCTATAGATACAGTGAAACTGAATTAATGTGCAACTCAATCGTTCGCCATATACTATAATATATTTCGGTTGGTAAAAAAAGTCAACCAATCAAAGTGTTCTTTTTCGGTTGGTAAAAGATTACAGAGGGAGTGAGTTTTGTACGTAATTCAAAAGCATAATATATATTTAAAAAAAGGACTTACTATTGATTTTTTAAAATTTATTACTTAAAATTAATTTTTTCATAAAATTAGTGAGATACTAGTATACTATTATCCCCCCCCCCCCCCCCCGGAGGCTACCTGCTGCTAAACTCAGATTTATTTAAATAATTTATTAAATTAATTATTATTTATATAAAGTATCTAAATCAACAGCTAGCGCAAATGTTGAAAAGTACAAAATGTAAATAAAATACAAAATTAATTATTAAAAGAAACCACAATTTTTTGATTTAAAATTTTTTTAAAGTAAAAATTTTAATACAACCTGGTCGATTTTTGCCATGTTAGAAGGATAAGGATAACACGAACTCATCAGAAATTGCATCACAATTCAACTTGGAATTAAAATTTTTGTTTAGTAGAATTCTTAACTTTTGAGCAAATTGAGAATACCTGGATTATTGAAGAATTGTCAAATAGAAAAACCGAAATAAATTAATTACATTTTAATTTTAACTATCCAGTTAGCGAAAAAGTAATCAAATATTGTTTTGAAACAAATTTTCTCCTCTGCATATTTGATAAAACTATTTTTCATCGCCTGAGTGACCATAAACCAGATATGATGAATTTTAGCGGCCCATTTTCAAAATGGCGTCTAACAATAAACTCATTTTTGTCAAAAGAAGTTTATTAGGACTCGAAAATCTTAATTTGTTTAAAAATTTAGTAAATTTCCAATTAATTCGATTTAAAAACCATTACGGACTGGCCGATTTTTGCAATCCTAGTATTTGCGGGCAGCATAGAAAGCTTTCGCGGGCCAGATTACACATGCTGATCTAATACATAATATAAAGATAAAAATGGAATTTTATATTTGTTTCCAAGATAGGATGCTTTCTATTTAAAAGAATCAATTATAGAATTTGTATATTCGTAAATCTTACCTTTTTAACAAAAAGTAGTTTGGGGATACTGGGGATAATGTGTATTCTCTAGACCCCCCGGTATGTATTGATGCGACATTTAGATATATTTAATCAACATTTAATCAACTGCATTGTGGAACATAAACATAAACCTTGGACTTTTAATTCTGTATTTAAAATTTAATAATTTATGTTTTGTTATGTTTTACTATCGGAAAAAAATCTAACAATAAACGTTAATTAACGATTATAATGATGACAAAATAATAAAAACCTGAAAATAACACTAAACTCGATAGTTTAAAAATATTGATTCTTTTCGCGTTCCATGACAACCAAACAAAAAACTTGAAAGAGCTATTTTACGCATCGTAGAGCGTGCAATTTTGAGTAAAATTTTGGATAGTGGTAAGAAAATTACATTACAATTTATTACCTACAAATATTATATTAATTTATTACAATTAAATTTTTATAAAATTCATATTTGTAGATTTCCAATTACCTTAATAGATATTAACTATTATTACAGTTAAATTAATATTATCTACCAAAATATAATCTTGGAATTTGAAAACTAGTAACTGGAATAATTAACCAAATCGAAAAATTTATATTTAATTACTGTACAGGGTGCTGAATTAGTTAGCCGAACATAGTAAATTAACATGTAAAAACTTATTTATGGAATTTCCTGCTTCCCTAATTAATTTAGAGAAAAAATAAAAGACAAAAATAATGCAAAAATATAAACTACGAATGATAAGAGCATTAGATTTCATCTAGCTTTTACTTAAAAAGTCAAAAAATGCTTTTAAAATTGTTAAAAGTTTCATTTATCAGACTGGCCATGAAAGTTTCCAAGGAAATTATTTCTGAAAATAGAAATTAAATTGAATTTATTCCGTTGCCAGTCCGATAAATCAAAATTTTAACAATTTCAAAAGCATTTTTGCACTTTTTAAGTAAAAGCTAGATGAAATCCAATGCTCTTATCATTCGTAGTTTATGTTTCTGCATGATTTTTGTCTTTCATTTTTTCTCTAAAATAACTAGGACATGTTAATTTCCTATGTTCGGCTAACTCATTCAGCACCCGTATACAATTACAAATTTTTAAAAATTTATAATTTCGGCTACTTCATGTTTTTTCAAAAGAACAAAATTCTTTTGAAAAATTGCAAATGCGATTATACAAATTAAAACTGCTTTTGTTTTTGACTGTCGAAATGTTCTAGGAAAATTTTTAAATCAGATTTAAAAATCTAATAAATTTTAGTTTTGTGTAAGTAAAAGTAAATTTTTCATTTCGTTTACTTTTAAATTATATGAGTTATGTCCAGTTTTCGTGGTGTGCGAACCACGTGTACTAAAATACATTTTTAACTCTCCTGCGGGGGGGGGGGCTTTACAATAGACCGATCTTATAACTTCAAAGGATATGTGACTGCTCAAAATGCGAAATCCGGGTCCGTCCATTGAAGATTAAATTTAAATTTAAAATTAAACAAGAAAGCTTTGTTTTAAAAATAATATTCAAAATGTACAATATAATATAGGTAATTATTTAAAAAAATTTACAAAAATTATAATAATTAAAAATAAACCAGGAGTAAACCCGCGGTTTTCCGCTTTAAAATTTTTTCCATTCCAAAACGAGACAAGATTTTTTTAGAAATATCTCTAAGAACAATATTTAACGTGGAAGCAGAACCACGAATATTAAATATTTACTTTTATTTAAGAATTTATTGATATTTATTTCAAAGCACTTAAATATTCAAGGGGAAGAGTGAGACGGGTAGTGTTAAACAATTAAAAATTAATAATATTTGTTTCATTATCTTTGACTACTTAAAGATCAAAAATCATTTAATTAGTTTAATTAGAAAAAATAACTTTTATCTTTCAGTTAAACTAGGTTTACTCGGCTGGAGCAATTGTTTCAATACTTAATTAAGCTTAGCCGGTGGTTAGCTAACCAAAACCTTTATTGGTTTGCATGTTCGGTTTTCTCAATGAAACCTAGAATTTTAACTTTAATCTAGAATTAAATTATACAAAAATGAAAATGCTTTGCTGTTTTTAATCACAGATTAAATTTGAATTAAATTGAATTTAAAAAATTTAAAACTTCGAGTTTTTCTCAAGCCTTTCCATTATAGTAAAGGTCAATATTCAAATCATTTGAAAATCGTCAAGGATAAAATAACAAATATTCAAAATTAATCATGTATTGATTTATTGATTAATTATTGTTGCATAAAAAACTAAAATAATTACCTACGATTGATTCATGATTGTTCGGCTACAAACAAAAAATTTTATTTTCAAATTTTGAACTGAAAAAGCAACAAAATATTGGAAATTAATGCTACGCAACACGATTTTCTGTTTTGTGGTCTGTGGTTAAGCTAAGAAATTTAGGAAAATCTCAAATTCGAACCTGAGTTTTCCAGTCCATAACTCAACCAGCCGCCATATCAAACCACTAATCGTGATGATTGACTTTTAATAAAATCTTAAAGATAAGGTTTTAATATTTAAACAATTATGCGACTGAAAATTTTTAATTGCCTGAAAAATTCTGTGTATTTGCTGATGAAGGCTGTTTAGTATTAATTTTTGTAAAAACACGCAACTTTCGTAATATTAGAAATTATAATATATGTAATTTTTATTAAATTAATCCAAAAACTAAGACTTAAGTTGGACTTACCTTGCGTTGATTAATTAAGTGTTGCATAAAAAACTAAAACAATTATTATTGTTTATAAAAATAACTACATCTACGTTCTAAGCCCGGTTTGCACTACAACTGCCCTGAGGTTGTTTCATATTAAAATTAATTATTAACTTTTGCCCATTTGTTAATTTTTTGGTTTAATAAAATAAATGCCCGCGTAATTTTGTCTTGAACTGTTTTTTTCTTAACGAACGACGTCTTAACATCGAGATGCATTTTTCATCAAAGTAACAAAATTTACCCGAATTGCTACATTGACGAAATTGTAACAAATTTTGAAAATCAAAAATTAATTTTTGAATGTTCTTAAATAATGTCGTCCGGATCACACATGTTCAACATCTCAACTAAAGGATTTCGTTACCCAAAAGGGGTCAGTACGTCTGTAAAATGTAAAGAATTAAAAAATTACTCTCCGCTATTGAATTGGAACAGGTAACGTAAAGAGCACCCTTTCATTTACTGCTTTCAGGCCATTGCTCTGACTTCCTTTTCGTGCCTAAATGAACCCACAGGATCTCTCGAGACAAAATTGCAACACTTATTTTATTATTTAAATTTATAAACAACCCCCAGGTTAGTTTTTCTGCTAAATTAATTTTAAGAGAAATTTTTAGTCCGGACATCCCTTTTTAGAACTTGGCTCAGTAAATTTCAATTTTTATTTATTCAAGTTAAAATTATAAAAAAAATTTTCTTTCCAAACTCCAAGCGCGTTTCTGAAAACTTAAACGTTTCATTTCTAAATTTTAATAAAAATTTGCATACATTTTTGTAACTTTGCTTAAAGCGCCGGCGTTTCGTTAAAGAAAACAACAAAGTTTTCTATTAAAAATTTTCAAGAAAAAAGTTTCAATGAAAAAGTCGGAAAATTTCATCCCTTAGTAAAATTCTTTTCTTATAGCCATCTCGTGGTATTCCGTCCAAGCATATCCGCATGCGTTCTCTAGTGGCGGATAGACGAACTGCATTATATTTTTATCGACATATTTTTTGTGGTGCTTCGAACGGGGCAGTAGTTTAGAAAAAAGCGGAAAGGGTTGATTTATAAAAACCACTAAAACACCCCTAATTGTTTTTTAATAGAGTGAACCGAGTTTTTTTATAATTGCAGGTATACAACGGACATTTAATCTGTCAACACAGGGTTTTTTCATTTCTTTTCGGGTTATTCTTTTCATTCAACAAATGTTTTTTCTAACAATTACCCTTATGTCTTTTTTATTGCTACACATTTTTTGCTTTTATTAACACGCGCTCAAATTTACCCTGCAATAAAAACCGCTGTTTTGTGTTTTGTTGTGGGGTTGTTTTTTTAAATATTTTTTAGGTGCGATAATAAATATAATTAGAATTAAACATATTTTTGATACCGCTAGGGGTGGAGTATTATTTTCTTTTTTTTTTTTCAGTAGGTATCATGTGGATTTTTTTGTTTTGCCCAATAAAAAACCGGTACCCGCTTAGCGTATTAACTACAAAATATAAAATAAACAATATTGGAGTGGAAGCCAGGGTGCGGATAGCGTAAAAAACACCCCTGGCAAAATGAAGAGTAAATGCAACGCTTGGCAATCATAAATAAAAAATTGTGTTACAACAGCCAAATTGTTCTAAAATAATTATGTGCACTTAATGCGGTTAATAAACCTTGTAATCTTTGGGTGTCAAAGTGGTTGTAACGACGTTAAATTTACGTTTATTTTCATAAATTTCCAAAGTTTTTATGTGATATTTGACGATCTTCGCCCCTGAAGGATGGTGTTGTGAAAATGTGGTGGCTATTAATATTTTAATATTTACAATCAATAAAATACAAGAGGGGGGGGGGGCAATGTTCTTAAGTCAATCTTTTTTATTTTTGTGAACCTAACTTTACCTAAATTTTTTTACATATTTATTTTATCTTCGGCTTTGATCAGGCGGGGGGGGGGGGGGGTAATTAGAACCAAAATCAACAAAATTATTAAAAGAGTTATTTCATTCGGAAGACCTAGAAGGTTAGAATGGCAATTTTAATCACTCCAAACCCTTATTCCATACTTTGCATAAACTTTTTCGAACTGCAATTCGGCTATGTTCAACTGACGAGTTTGAATTTAAGCAAAACACTTGTAGTAGCCCATCGTTTTACAGCTAGTACATTCACATTTAGCTATTTTTAATTCGGTTTAACACCTTCTTGCGGTGTTGACCGATGCCTAATTGATTTCAGAGGATATATTAGAGATTTTAGTAAGTTCGTTTCTAATGAGTGACCAAGATGCATTTTTTTATGTAAAAATTTTTTGAGATTATTTTATTTAAACTGCTCTGAAGCAAGAAATTTTAATTACTGATACTTATAACAATAATCATCTTACCAGATTGGCATAGTTGTAGGTTTGAATTTCACATGCATACATAATTTGGTAAACCGATAACCTGATTGATTTGAACTTTTTTAGTTTTATAATAAATAATAATAAATTGTAATTTTATAATGGTGATTAGCATTGTTGTAAGTACCTATACTTAAATTCAGTAAAATCCTACTTTTTTAATTAATTATTAATATTTTATTATAACGCCGAAATTAAATTGTGCGCCATTATCGTTCTGTTAGGCTAAAGGCATTAAAATTTCTACAACGAAAAATTGGAGTGACCGGCGCGGCGGTATACCGCCGCATGGAATACCTTTCAGTCCAAGCCAACATAATCAGTGTATTAGAATAACTTATAGTTTGGATTTGACCACATTCATTGTGAATAATTTTTTAAAGCAACTACAACTAAAATGGTAGAGGTTCTTTTGTTTTGAATTTGAATAAAATTTAATAGGAAAATACCCCCCCCCCCCTCTGTTATAACAGTATAACTTGGTATAAACCATTTGAAGAAAATACTGAAAATAAAAGTTACAAAGCTAGATAAATCTTACAGTTTAAATTGTTATAAACTGGGAGGTTTGGAGGGTATGGAAGTCCGACTGGGTTGATGTAGCCTCTGGTTTCTAACAGTTTGAACATGAGTTTTACAGAAAAATGTGTTTAGAAATATTTAATCATTTTCACAAATATTATCTGTTTAAATTGCTGGGAAAAATTAAAATCGACAAATACCAAAAAATAGTATGTTACTTAATAAAAGCAAATGTTGAACTTTTTGGGGTGAGTTTTAATCGATTAGCTAAAAAAACGTACATGTGGTTTCTATCAAACAAGAAAATTATCTTCCAAACAGAAAATAAATTATTTAATTTAAATAACAGCACTTTTACTAGTATCGCCGGGCGGCACTAAAGTAGACTAATTGTTTTCTTAGTGAAAGCTAAGTTTTACTATGGAAAAATATCAAAATATGAAACTAAATACTTAGGAAAGTCAATTCAGGGTGTCCCGACTCCCGAATGCTGTTATTAAGAAAAATTGTTGCAAGTTTGACACCGGGAATTATGGAACCCCCCACTCACAGGTAATCAGCATCTATAAACTAAAGTAATCAACATATTCGTGGTTTAATAAACCGTAAGCCACTATAAATTTCAAAACTGATGTTATTTTGTTTTGAATTGAATTGAATTTAGGGTTGCAAAATACCCCCAGCTGCCCCCCCCCCCAGTTTTGCGTCAGTATAACTTGATATAAAATTTAAAAAAATACTGCAAATAAAAGTTGCAAAGTTTGAGAGAGCAGGTAGTTTTAAACTGTTGCAGTTCGGGGGGTCTGGGGAAAGGGGGGTATTTTAGAATATTCCCCAGAGCCTAAACCAATGTAAGCAATGTAATAAAATTACAATATTTTTGAATTTGAATAAAATTCTTTAGGATTTTTAAGGACCTCTTTAAGGAATTCAGCCTGACCGATTTGATATAGCTTCTAGTAATACGAAATTTTTTAGTTTGGTCTTCAGCGTATAGGGCGTTTGCTATATCTAAGAAGTGTAGAGTATTAACTTATTTAAATTAAAGGTAATCACATTTACTACACATTATTTATGCGAATACCAGAGTAATGACTAATACCGTTGTAAGCCTCAAGCTTTCAACATTTTAGATTGTCATATTAATATCCCTAGACAACTCACCGGCTGTTTTACTATGGATCTTAAAAAGACAAAGAAGTCTTATGTTCCAGATACTCTTATAGTACCGACTGAAATATTCCAGAAATTTGATCCGATAATACCCATGTTACTTTCTACATATATATGATATAAGAATAGAAAAAAATTACAAATTATATAAATGTATTTGGCTACCAATGGTAATTCATTACATTTGTACTCAGTTTTTACCGTTTAATAGAGGATCTGCAACTTAATTTGGAATTTAAACCACAAGAATTGTAAATCTGGGATGAGCGGTGTCAAGATTTACAATTTTGATGGTTTAATATCTATAGGGGCGGAGGGAGTAAGTACCTTCTGTGACCTCTGTGATGCTACGCCACTGATTAGCTTTTTTTTGTTAAATACATATAATTTAGTGGGTATAGTAGGTATCAAATATTGCAAATGAGAGAAATATTTTATAGTTCTATTCGTTTACGTTTATAGAAAAATATTAAAATTAAATTTTCCAATCAAGTTACATAAACTACTATTGTATCAGCAGAATTTTTATATTAGTTGTTCTGCAAGCAACTTCATGCATTTCAAACAGACTAGTAATTAACTTAGGCAGGAAGCTGTCGATCTGTAACTAGGCAAGTGATTTAAAGCTTACTATACAATGCATTAACAATCTGCATATCCGGAGGGTATTTCATACCCTCCAGACCTCCCGGTCTAGAAAAAAAAAAAAAAGATTCTTTGCAAAGAACGCTTTAACACTATTTTTCATCACATTTTCGATTTTCGGCTGTATGGCATGTTCTCTGGAAGGTCACCCATTCAAGTACTAAACACATTAGCTATTTCGCAAATTTCCTAGCTAGCTTAGGTTTTAAGCTACGTAATAATCGATTCTCTGGTCAAAAATACGTTAGAATACTTTTCTAAATTTTTGGTGAAAATGTAAAAACAGTACTGTAGAATCAGAGAAAATCTTTTATTTCTTTTCAGCTTTTCACGTTCGAGTGGAACGAAAGTGCCATATTTTGCGAGCTTTGCTGTGCGGTTTAACTTTTTCACCGTACATCGTGCGGGTGTCATAAAACCAAGTTGAAATAAAACTGTAAAAATGTTAAACAGCAGAATTTTTCTCAAAACTCATAATTTGATACTTTTTTAGCCGGAAAATCGAATTAAGTGTGACTTGATGGCGTTGGAATTTCTGAAACAAAATAAAATATTTAATTAATTTATTTGCATATTAGGTAATTAAAAATTAGAAATTCAACGCTTAAAGGGAAAATTTAAGTATTTTTGAGTAGCATAAGTTGAAATTTAATTAGCCCATAATTTTCAACTTTTCCTCGTTAACTTTTATAACTTCTTGCTAGGTTTTTTTAAAGTGTAGGACGTATAATGAAGGTAATTAAGAAATGTAAGCAATTTAAAATTATTTTCCAATTTTCTTGCAAGTGTAATGTGAAATTGAATAATTTATAGTAAATAATGGGTTACCTAATTAAAATTTATTATGCCTATTAAAAGCTTTTTCGCATCTTAAAAATAAGTTTTGCAAAAAAAGCTTAATGGCAAAAACGCTGTCGTGAAATTGACAAGAGGGGTTCATTTAAAGTCGGGCTCGATCAACACCTGTCCTTATTTATCCTTAGTCCTGCTTTCGCTCTTACGTCTTACGTTTGTCTGTCTTGCGCTATAAAAATGTTCTATTCCGCTTCAGTCCGGAGAAAAGGAACTGCGGCGTTCTTTTTTAAAAAGAGACGCATTCCTTTTTCACTCCAGCTTATGCAACGTGGATACAACCTCCTCTTTTCAACGTCTGAAGAGAGTCCTAGCGTCTAAAATACCGATCAATAAAACATCTGAACATTGCAGAGTTTTCATTGGTCGACCAAGGAGTTTTTCCCCCACTTTTCCACGGAAATGTCCGTCAGAAGCCTTTTCTTTTGTTTCAGGTTTTATATTAGATTTTGCTTGGCGAGATACTAAAATGAGCTTGACTAGCAGCAGCCAACTTAGAGAATTGAAACGAGGTCAATAAGAGGGGTGCACACACAAAGTCTCGGGATGGAAATTTGCTCGCTAGGAGCACCGAATTTTTCAGAAAAATTTCCGCAAGTTTACAAAAACGACGCGAGCACTTAAATTGTAAATAATTGCGATTAAGATTAGCAAAATCGTACTGTAGCCGGCATTCATATAAACAAAGATGGCTGCCTTAAAACTAACCTTAATTTATCAATGTCTTCAAGATAACAAAACAATGGAGTGTGTAAAACATCCATTGTTTCTGTTTATACTGCAAAACAACGTAATGTCGTCGAAACAAAACACCACACAATGACCAAGGCCTTCTATTAAATTTACTCGAGAATTCGCGCCACTTTGCTACATAACCTTACATTTTATGGCTTATACTTTAACAATTTAACAATCTAAAAGTTAATAATAACACAATCTGTCTTGACTGTCTCGGCTTTTATTTGGAAAGCTTCAGCGGGAAAAATATTAAATTTACTTGACAATTTATTAGATTTCGTGATAAAAATCTAGTCTGGAATTGAGAAGATAAATTGTTTTTCCTACAGGATGAGATAAAGCTTGAAGATACTTTAAGACGAGCAGTTACCTAAGCTACTTGTTCTTTTCCTTAACAGTGGTTATCTATCAAGTTGCGCCGCCTTCACTTAGCTATTTGTCTTGTCAGTTCTCCGACCCATTTCACGATTAGTGTTCTCCTTTCTCCGTTTTACATTTCTTACCAATTTCAAAGCTAAAAACGATTGTGCCTAATATTTCAATTTAAACGAACGTTTACCTACCCCTTCATTAACATGAATGAATTATTATTATTAACTGACGCATGTAGCTATGTACGTGTTGTGATTTTTTTAATTTCAATTATTTTTTTTCGCGTCAAACTGCATAAGAATTTAAAAAAAACAATTGATTACCATTTCAATCGTCACCGATTCAAATGTATCTCTTGCAATTGTTTCTTGTTTACACATTATAAATTGATGTTTTAAGTCACTAAACTCAAGAAACTAGTACCATAAAGTTTCCTCATACTATATATAAAGTCAAAGAACCTTATCTACCAAAGTTTAAGTGTTGCATTTCACAATTAATTTACCACTTATCCACGATCTTTGCAATTACTAATCGGGTTCTTGTTCGATTGGCATAATGCATCGTAAATTAATAACTACAACTTATAGGAAAGCATTTTTTCCAATTAAAATTTATTACTACATCGGCAGTTTATGGAAGCTACAATGTTAAGTACTGCAGGCAAAAGTTAATTTAATTAAAACATATTTTTTTACTAATAAAAAGGAGGAATAGGTTCGAATCTCACTCGAAACATTTTTATTTGTCAGTGTGTTTTTGGCAGTGTGAACGTAACACTTCCATGTGAGACATGAGGTGTAAGAATTCAAAATATTTTAAATTTTAGAGGGAAACTTGGTGAAAATAGCGCTCGAGCGTATTCATACAACACATAATTACATGCTAGAACTTGCCTCGTTTTATCGAAACATGACTTTCCATGATACTCAAACTTGAAATTATTTTGCACAATAAAAATAAAATATCTTGCTGTGCGCTGTGCTTACAGGCAATTAATTTACTTTAGAGTCACTAGATTAATATTTTTCAAGACTCTTGGTAAGCATTAATTACGGAGCTGACTCGAAAAAATTTTATTGAACAATCAATTTAATTGCCTCTGAACGAACTTGGAAAGTATCGCATATGTTTCGGTTTTGAAAAAAATACTGCTTAACGTGGAATTCCAACCACGGTACAGAAGGAAAGCTAAACTAAGCATAGGTAATTTTATTATGTGTTGTTCTTACATTAAAGTGATCTTCACAATTCACATAAAAAATTATTTTATGTTTACTAGTAGGTACTTGTTTTTGCATCGAATGATCTTGTGTCGAGACTGCTTGAAAGCATAGAACTTAAATGTATTCCGTAATGATTTAATTTGATATAAAATGAACACAAATAGTTTCTGGTTACTTAGTGAAAATGTTGTTATTCAGAGGTTAGCAAATTGTTAATTATCGTTCACTATCTAATTATGAATAAAATAGTATGCATACCTGGAGATCCTATAGCTTCCCTTGTTACGTAATATACTATTGCCACATTAGTTGAGTAAAATGTAGATAATTGCATTTTTGCAAAATTTGCGCAAAAGTTCAATTTTGGTGATTTAATAATGAAAAACAATTGGATCCATGCATTTGCTATTATCACAGGGGCGGAATTATAGCTTTTTCTATTGTAGTATTTCAGGTTTCAGCTAAAAAGCTCCATCGTAAATAAATAGCAGAAGTTCAATTTTTAATGGTCTGATTTCACGGAGCTCACGGATAGAAATCTTAATAGTAGAAGGTTATGTGCCCAAGTGAACAGTATGACTATAGCAGCCGTACAGAGCCGGATAAACCATAGGTGCAATGGAGCCGCTGTACCCAGCGCCAAAGTTCAGTTAATAAAATATTAATAAATTTATTACTTAAAATTAATATCCCATTATCTACCGTTTTCAGGTGTGCCCCCCCCCCCGGGCCTATTTTTAACTGAGTTGGCCCTAGGCTTTAGCAAATTTTCGGGCCCCTTATATTCAAGTGTAACTAATAGCATCGAAGGCCCAATTTTTGGGTTATTTTCCATCTGCCCATTGGGCCTTATGCACGTGCCTAATGTGTCTAATGGTAAAATAGGCCCTGAGTTTAATTTTAAACAATAAAAACTGGTTCCGCTACCAAGCCACACAAGTAATTTTAATAATTGAGCTTCAACGTAGCTATTGGTAAACCGGGGGGTCTGGGGGCCCCCCCAGTCCACAATTTACTGTTTAGAATCTAAAGTCTTGCATATTTTTTACTATTTTGGTTATTTTTTAAAAATAAAACTCCAGAGTCAGGGAATTTGCTTTGAAAAATTTAGTGGGAACCCTAGATGGTTGTACGGCCTTCTAGTATTGAGGATATTTAATATTTGTTACTAAAAGTAATACCTTAATTCGGATGCGCGAATAAAAAACAAAAGATGCCCAGACCCCCCGGATTGCCACTTACATTTTGTGTCTAAACCAGTTTTGTAATAGCAGCTAAACTGAAGCTTATCGAATTTTTAAAACAGATTTTAGAAATTTCTATAGCAAACTAGGTAATTAATTGTTAAAACTTCTAAATTTGGTTGTAAAGCTATGTTGAGATTTAGTTCAGCTGCTACTATAAAACTGTTTTGTGGCAATCCGGGAGGTCTGGGGGTATTGAGTGCATCTTTAGCTCTTTGTTCTCGCAGCAAAATCAATGCTGGGGGTATTCTACGATCCCCATATATCGGAAAAATTTAAAAAGGAACTAGAAACTGACCTATTAGCCTGTTGCCAGCTCTCTACAAGCTCACAGAAAAATTCATACTATTAAGGTCTGCTTTTACAATAGTCGGTTAAGCCTCATAGGGCTTTAACCCTACATCACGTATTGTATCATATCAGCTACATATACAAAACAGGCTGTTGCTAGCTACTAGTTGGAATATTTTCGTGTTTAAGCGTCGTATAGCAGATTTGTTTTTTTTTATTTGTACCTTACACTACGTACATTAGGAAAATCATTATATAAAGCATAGTGTATCAAATCTGCTGCATTCAAAAATTTTCAAATTTTTTTTTTATTTGAGTTTTTTTAATTATTTTTTCCTTTATATAGGCAATATTTCTAACTCAAAAAAATTATTTTTCTTGCAAAAGAAAAAATGGCCTGATGTAGGGTTAAGCGGAAAGTCTTTCAAGTGAGTAAGTTTCTAAGTCCACGCACTTGCTAAAAATAGCTCTGATCTAGGACAGGGAATCCTCAATTAAAAAATTTGAGAATAATTCACAAATAGAATAAAGTGCACTGGGGGGTATTCCATAACCCCCAGACCCCCCGGTATACATTGTTTTGTATTTTTAAAACTTAAGTTTAATTTTAAGCAATAAAAAACTGGTTCCGCTGCCAAGCCCACAAGTAATTCTATATTTGCATGTCTCAGAAGTAGCTACCTTTAGTATGGTTAGTTTATGTTTAACTTCAAGCTGTTGTTAAACTTTTGAAGTTAAACGTATTTATTATTATTACTAAATGTTAATATTAACTAACTATTAATAACTAAATATTATAACTAAAAATTGAGCTTCAATGTAGGTATTGATAAACCGGGGGGTCTGGGGGGTATTCCATACCCCCCAGTGCACCTTTTGCTCTTTGCTCGCACAGCAAAATTAATGCTAGCGGTATTCTACGATCTCCAGGCCTCATAAAATTTCAAAAAAAAAATCTGACCTTTTTGCGGTAAAATAAGTTGCTATCAGTTTTTTTTTAAATTTTTGCACCTTGATCTGGTTTGCGCCCTAGGCAATTGCTTACTTTCTCTTGTGCCTAGGGCTGGCCCTGATCTTGACGAATAGCATGGTTTTCGCTCAGGACACCCAACATTCAAAAATGCCAGGCATTGTACATAACAGGGTTAGAATTTTAATCTACTCCCAGGGCCTATTTTTAACTGAGTTTAGGAAAACTATTCGAAAAAATTTTTGGACATTCGAGTGTAACTAATAGCATCGAAGGCCTAATTTTTGGGCTATTTTATCAGTTGGCCATTGGGCCCTAGGCACGTGCCTAATACGCCTAGTGGTAAAATAGGCCCTGCCCCCCCCCCATTTATTTTTATCACTTTTCGATAATTTGGAGAGATGAAAACGATTGTTATAGCGTTTACATTTTTTCTGGTAAGCTAGAAAAGTGAAAATTTAAGATTTGTAACAAGTAAGTTGATTTTGAGGAGGATTTGTTCCCCTAAATTGTAAAAAAATCAATTATCGATTTTTCCGTTTTTTCCTCAATATTTTTACTTATTTTTTACATATTCCAGCTTTATAGCTTCTTTAATGGAGATAACTTTTATTTTTTGTTGAGCGTTGTTCACCTGGATGAGCACAACATTTATCTGAACACAGATAACGCTGGCAAAAACACTTCCGTTTTGACGAGTAAATATGGCTGTCATAAGGCCAAATAATACGGCTGAATTGGGCACATAACCTGCTACTATTTAGATTTCTATCAGTCAACAGGGCTTACTTTCATAGGTGTAAATTCGAGAAGGGAGGGGGGTCTGGAATACCATCGAGTGTTTCTTTATTGATCTTAGCTTTTTCTGAAACGCTAGCGTTAGATTATTAGAGTTGTAAACTTTTAAAATAGGAAATTTTGGATTTCTTCTGTTAGCTGAATGGAATACATGGTTAGGTTTGGATATATTTCATATTTGAAATAATTTGGTACATTACTAATCCGTCCGTATTCATAATACCCATAGAAATTCAAAAATTTTATTTTCAAAATTACAAAAAAAATTAGCAGTTGTTTGTTGTAAAGTTTGTTTAGTCGCAGACATATAGTGTAAACTTAGTGTATTGATGGTAATAATAGAACGAAGCGGGGAGTAAATCAAAAGGCACATTTTTATACATAAGATTTCCTGTTATGAGCTTCATGAAAGTAGAAAAGCAAAGATTTTCTAATTTTCTGAGATTTTCTTGTATTTTCTTAGATATTATGGAACTTCTTATGTTTACTCTGATTTTGTAAGATTTCCTTGCAGTTTGTTCGATTTCCATGGTGTACTCGAGTTTCTTCAGATTTCCTCGCACTTGTACACCTCTAGAGACGAAGTCTTAACTTAAGAGTAAGGGAAGAATAGAATTGAATTTTATGAAAAATTAAAATTTTTAATAAGGAAGAAGAAAAAATTGAAAAGAGACTGTGTCTAATGCGATGAAAACCATTCAGATCAGACAAAATCTACCATTTAACGTGGATAAGACTTAGGTGTAAACAATAAACAATACTTAATTTAATTACAAATTTGAATCCATATTTCTTAGTTAACTTCAAAATCATTCATTATTATTTATTACCTTAAGAAGCAGCCGTTTTTGCTGTGTAAATGCATCCAGAAAGTGCATTGTAATGGTGATATTAGCTCAAATTAATGTGAAACGCCAGTTATAGCATTAACCATTTTTCCTCATTTCAATTTTGTAATAAATTTTTCAGCTTTACATTTCAACGGGCGTGCAATGTTAGACCTACCATACATGGAAAGCCGCCAGTGTAAAATTAGGGTTTAAATCGGCAGGTTTGGAATGTATGAAATAATCTCAAGTGCACTTTTGGCTTCTTATTCCTGCATCATAACTAAAAAGTTATTTATTTGCTGATACTACGGGGTATTCCATACCTCCCAGACCCCCAGTCTCAATCCTAATATATATAAAATCCCAGCTCGTTGCTGCTCCTGCTACAGCGTGTCATTTTTTGGTGGAAAAAGACACTCTGATTGGTCGATTTTTTTTACCAACCGAAAAATATATTAAACTAAGACTAGGATCTAAACCGGAAAATTTGAATTTTTAAGCAAAAATGAGGAAAGAAAAAATTATAACTTGGAAAGCAAATTTAGGTTTAGCAGCAACTATCTGTGTTACTTGGAAAGTTAACTATAAAAATAAAAATAAAATAAAAATATAAAATCAAAATTGTAAACCGGGGGGTCTGGGGGGTGTGGAACACCCTCCAGTATATATCGCAGGATTTACACTCTTTTAGAATACTTGGAGAAGATAGGGAATTTATAATTTTAGAAATCCCACTCTTCTAGAAAACCTACAGAAGAAAGAATAATTTTACAAATTTCGTCAGAAAATGCTGGGAAATTTTTTGCTTTTGAGGAAAAGTGAGGGAAATTAAAACGTTTGGCTAAAGACAATTAAAATTTTTATATTATTATAAAAAAATTTTTAATTGCCCGATGGCACATCAAGGTTAGCAGCAACTTTTTGCGTTACTTTGAAATTATAGAAAAACGGGGAATCCCCCAGTAGCGGATAACAAAAAATATTATACCGCCAAAAAAGGAGATCCACCGTCTGGCTGCCCGTCCGCGAACGGGCTTTCCAGCTAGTAGCATTTATTGTTATAATTATTGTATTTTATCTATAACCAGAATTTTTTGGTTCAAAGCAAATCCATTCGCATCGATCGGTTTCCCCCTTCACCCCGTTTTTCAAAATGCAACTGGTATGTTATTGTTAACCACTGGAAATACGAAAAAAATTAACAAAGATGACTACGTGGGATCTTCAGGATCTTAATTTGATAGATATTTTTGCAAATAACTTTTAATTAAATAGAGATTTTACTCCGAGCATTTGAAATACTATATCTCTTGCAAATATTTATAGAATATAAATTAATGTTTAAGCAGTATTGAGAAGAATCCGGATAAAATTATTTCTCTTTGAGATATTTTTTTTTTAGAAATTCTGTATTTTATTGTTTGCAATAATTAAAAATACATAAGACTTTGAGATTTAAAAAATTCCAGGTTTCCCAAAAAGAAAAAATTTTTGAAAATAAAATAATACATTCTGGATGGGTGATGTAGCGTTGTTGCAAGACTTGCGGGTGGATTCTTTTTAAAATTATTGATTTATTTGCTTAAATCGTCAGGAAATTGCACATTGTCACCGACAGCAGTTTAAATTTTTCTGCATTTAACAATAGGTTCCAGTCCGTCCCTGTAAGTTGATGATTCCTGGCAATCAGTGCAGCAAATTCACCGAAGTTGACTAATTTTACTCCAATAAACGTTATTAGAAGACATCAAAAACCGTACGTAGGAAATGAAAAACCCCTTTGAGTGAAAATTGCATTTGACGATATTTTCTTATTGTATTATTTCAAATAATTTTTATTCGAGTTGGGTAAGAATTGACGTGTTTCGTGGCAATTAGAGATCATCAGAGTTTGTAAATTCGTGAAGGAGTAAAGTGGAAATGTGAAAATCTAGGAAGGTTCTTTAGTGCGACGAATGCCTGCACGTTAAATCAGAGCGGCATTAAGGTTCGGGGATGAGTAGATAGATATAAGAGAAAATTTATCAAGAGAAAGAACGGAATGATTTTTATGAAAGTTAAAGAAACCGCCCACCAACAATCGACGTGTTCGCAAGGAAGTGACGTCAGGTTCGGCCATTTTGCTTGAGTCATTAATATGAAAATGTCATTATACAAAAACACTCGTTCTTTGTCTGACCGTTCCTTACTACCATTTACTGTCACACTTGCTCATCATTTTGTCTTAACACCCTTCTTCGTTAAAGCTTTTTCTCAACTTGATGCTGTGTTCCGATTAGTTTTTCTGACATCTGTCGCAACTAACGACTTCTTCTCGATTACGTAAATGTAGCACGATACAAATTTGACTTAATAAAGGCAAGACGAGCGTCAGGAATAATTTAAATAATTTAAAAAGTGTCCTGGAAAAAGGACGTCTTATTAAAAGTTTTGCACAAGGCAAAAGAGACATGGTAATTCTCCAGGAATATGAATATTTATACTTTAAAAACCACACTAAATTTATATTTCACTTAACTTGATACTTTTACAAGCTTTTTCACTCTCCAACCTTTTTCAATTTACTTGCCACATTTTATATGTACACAAGCCGAGAGAGCGGCGACGTAAAAAATCTGTCTGGAATTTAATTTTAGAATAAAGAAAGAATTTCGGCTGTACAAAGAGAAAATAGCTTAACTTAATTTAGGTTTAGCGAGCTTTTTATAAAATAATGATACACTATAATAAACAAAGGCAGCGGGGCACCAACAAACAAATGAAGAGGAAGGAGAAGAGTGGTAAATGAGTCGGAACAAAAGCAAAGCGGACGGAGTGACTAGCGCACACTTGATAAACACCACCATCACATTTGCATTTGAATCACGCAATACATGTGTTTTTAAAACTTCCTACTAAATCTCCTTTTCATTTTCTTTTCCAAAAAAGACACCAACCACCCTTTCACGTCTAACCAACTCTTAAATTTATTTCATCTCCAATCGATTGTTTAATTAATGTCGACCAAAGTTTCATTTGGGGGCGGACTATCAAAGTATGGAAAATGATCATAATTTTGAGTAATTATAGTTTCAAGTTACAAGTTACAAGCTTTTTTTGAATTTTTCCGTTTGGAAGTTTGACTTTGACGCTTTTTTGAAAAAAGACGCTCAGCATCCTTATGGGGGTTGCGCTTATCACAGGTCAAATTCATACTTATCTTATATATAAAAATGAATGTTTGTTTGTTCGTATGTTATGCACTGCCGTACCGTTGATCCGATTGCGATGAAACTTGGCCAACTTATTGCTAACACTTGCGGGAAGGTTATAGGCATAGTATAGTATGCATTAGCATTCATTTTCGCGTAAAAATCCGACCTTCGAGGTGACGACCAATGACGTCATCGGATTATTTTATACAGGGTCGTTAATCCTTTCATCTCCTTAGATATAAAAATGAATGTCCGTATGTTCGTTCGTATGTTCACAGTTGATTTGAGTTGTTCGAGTTCGGAGTTTGACAGCGGTGGAGTAAACACGTGGTGTAACATCGCAAGTGCGATATTAATAAAGGGTAAGTACATTATTGTACGCCGAACAGGGCAAACTACCCGCGATCAGGGGTGGTCTACCCTGGCCAAACAGATTCGAATTCAAATTCGAAACCGTGAAAACGAAATCAAGTTTGGATCCGAATCCACGTGTTCTACAAAACTCAATTTCCGCCAATGAAGTCAGCCAAGCCAACCTGGTAACGAAAGAAAATACCCAAAAGGATCCGACCAACCAGGGGACAAAACCAACCTGGTAACGAAAGAAAATACCCAAGAGGATCCAACCAACCAGGGGACAAAACAAAAAGAAACCGGCCAGAAAAAAATTCGCACCCCCCTGAGGAGGCCGAGACCCCCCTGGAGGAAGAAAATCCTAAAGAAGGGATAATCCCTGTACCTCAGGTGCAGACTATTACCAACAAACTATTCCTAAATAGTTTATTATATAAACAAAAAGGAATCAGTCAACAAGACAAACACAAGTTCAAGTGAAACGACAGTGAGTAGCAATCGTAAATCGAGAAAACAGCAAAGAAAACAATCAAGGCCAGGCAAGAATCATTTTACTACCATTTTTTAGAAATCAGAAAATGTCGTCACCACAATTTCAAATGGTTATACAAGAGACTTTAGCGAAGGCTATGTCATTTGCTAAATATGAAGATTGGCAAGTTAAATTAGAATACACCAATGTTCTTACACAATCGGCGGATACATTCTCAAACCAGCTATTGAACATTGGCGAAGGAAAAGTACCAGTTGATCCTACCACAAAATGCATTTCATTTCCGTTAAACTTTTGCGTCATTGTGCCATCCATCGAACAGCTTATTCACAAAGTTTTTCCGCAAATTGTCACCAATTATAAAGATCATAAATGGCTTTGCGAACGTGCTATTTTAGCACCAAAAAACAAGGACGTCAATGCAATCAACCATGCAATTCAAGAAAAAATTACAGGCGATTCTGTTACCTACAAATCGATTGACAGCGTCATGAACGCGGACGAAATTGTAAACTATCCAATCGAGTTTTTAAATTCGTTGGATCTTCCTGGTGTGCCACCGCACAAATTGTCACTTAAAATCGGAGTGCCAATTATTCTTTTGCGGAACATTAATCCACCCCGATTGTGTAATGGAACAAGACTCGCTGTAAAAAAACTGATGCCGAATGTCATCGAAGCTACTATTCTTAACGGAAAGTCAAATGGAGAAGATGTGCTCATTCCACGCATTCCCATTATTCCCACAGACATGCCTTTTGATTTCAAGCGACTGCAATTCCCCATTCGACTTGCATTCTCGATGACCGTCAACAAGGCACAGGGTCAATCACTGCAAGTATGCGGATTGAACCTAGAAAATCCATGTTTTTCACATGGACAGTTGTATGTTGGATGCTCACGAGTCGGACAGCCACGAAATTTATTTGTTTTTGCTGAAGACGGGAAAACACAAAATATTGTATACCCTAAAGCACTTGAATAATAAAGTTGTAAAAAAAATTAAATAAATTTGGGCAGGATAACGTCTGCCGGGTCAGCTAGTATTATATATAAAAGTACAACTGCAGGCATTCAGGCCACGCTTGGTAATAATTTAGCTGCCGGGAAACTCCTTTGAGAGGCTTAGAGATTTCAAAATATTTTACAAAAAATTACTATAGTTACGAAATTAAAGAAAATACTTTCTGTTCAAAGAGTTTGAAAATGTATCTTGCAACAAGCAAATAATTTCATTGTTTAAACAAATTATGGATTACATTAAAATGAAGTAAAAAAACTTAAGAAAACTTCTACTTGCAATATTTCGTCCCATTCTGTTGACGGTACGTTTGCTCGACGTAAATAGTTGCAGTACTGCAGTTGGAGTGCAATAGTTAACATCATAATATTATGATAAATTTATTTTAAATTGCATTTTGTTAATTATATTTTGATATCTCCGAAATTTTCGAGATCTAGCCTCTACAGGAATGCTTTTATGGAGTTGTTGGATCTAGATGTTCACTGACTGACTAGATCCATAACTTTCAAATGCAATTTAAGCCCAAAAAATGGGCGGGGTTAACCTTATGACAGCAGTCAATACAGTAAATTCTGGATTATCGATAAAAGTTAAAATTTATATATGTCTGTTACGTCATAAATTACCATAATTTCATTAGAAAATTTTAATAGAAAAATTTATGGTAAAATCGCAGTGAAATGATAATTTACATAACAGAGCATTAAAAGAATGCAAACGTTTGGTTTATAAAGAAAACTTTCTGTACCAACTATAACGTTGTTGGTAATTGCTTGATTGCTTCGGATTTCCTCCTGGATGGCCTCAAGATTTTCTTCAAGACGGTTGAAAAAGCAAAACAAAATTTGTATTCCTAAGATTTCTTAATTTCCCAAGACTTCCTTAAATTTTCTCAGATTTTCTTGAATTTCCTCAAAATTTCTCTGAATCTTCTACATTTACTCGGATTATCTAGGATTTTCTACATTTCTTTGAATTTTCTATTTTGTTGGGTTTTTCTTTTCGGTTTCAAGTGAACGGAAACTTGCGGAAATTTCACAAGAGATAATGAAAATTCGGTGTAACAAACTTTATAGTATTGCCATTCAAGTGAAAGATTCCTACTACTTAATATGTTGATCACAAATTATGAATAAAAGTTTTGTATTTTTAGAAACCGGGGGGTCTGGGAGGTATGGAATACCCCCCGTGACTCCTAATCTCTTGATGCATAGTCATCATGTAGTTTGTAGTAGATCCTAGGATTCTGCTTTTACAGTAGCCTCGCGTTATACTGCTTGAATAAGTGTTGCGTAAGGAGTATCTAATTTCAGGAGAGGCTAAGTCTCACTTGCTTCCTTACAGTGACGCAAAAACTAATCAAAATCTTAAAAATACGTTGGTTTAAATGTCATATTTGTGCAGAGCCATCGAAGGAAAATCGTGGCCCGGGGGGGGGGGGGGGGAGATAAAAGTGATTGCTTTGTGTCAGATAATAAAAAATTTGTCTTCAAAAAATCAAATTTTTCATCAAATGCACGTTGGTTATAACTTATAACATTTTCTAGATTTCAGGATTTCGATTGAAATATAGACCCCCTTTGAAACACCGGATCATAGTGAATCACTTCCGACTCTCCTCTTTCGTCGGGTCTATATTACTTCAAGTAAATTATTTTCGGCAACCAAGACCTCATAGGGTTTGGATGGTCAGAAATTAGATTGCCTACGTTGTGCGGCCTGAAGGCCGCATTGACTTGTCATATCTTTCAATTTTTGTTAGATATTCCTTGCATTATTCTACTTATAGTTATTATATTAATACATTAATTATTTTAATTTTATTCTTTATCCAGGTCCTTCTATAATTTTCGTTATATCCTAATTAACCTCTGCATAAGACTTCCGTTTTATTTCATCTTTCCTTTCTAAAATTTATTTGAAAAATCTCTCTATTTATTAATAAATTACAATCCGGAAGCTAAGGAAGCAAAGGGTTCGCTGCAGGCAGCGGCGGCTCGTCGGAAGGGACAAGGGAGGCTTAGCCTCCTTTGAAATTCTGGACTATACCTACTATTAAAATTTTCAAAATAGTGAAAATCAGATTTTTGATGGTTGATTTATTAATCGATAGATTCCAAAAAATCCAAAAAGTAACCACAGCAGTGGATTGGTGTGATTGCTGGTTGAGTTACAGAGCGGAAACTCTGAGTTCGAATTTTAGACTTTGCAGAATTTCTTAGCTCGGCCTTCTGGTGTGCATCAACAGGTCTTAGATTTAAGAATTGGTTCTATATTTACATAAGTCTGGCCAGTTGACAGAATCAAGGTCAAAAATTAATCCATAAATCTGGTTCCCAGATTACTCTGAAGAGATTTTTCATCATCAGGCACAGATTTATCTCCAATGACTAACCGTGAACTGAAACCCAATGTGATATTGTATAATAAATTATTATAGCCAGGACACAAGGGAGACGATTTCCTTAACATGCGAAAAGGGAATCTCTGGGGAAATCTGGTATACAAGTGAAGGAAACCTCAGAGTCCTCTTTTTGGCGGCTGACTTTTTGTCCGGTATATATTTCCATGTTTGAAGGAAGCTGACCTCTATTTGACCAACCCGCGGCCCTCAAAAAAAAACTTTTTCGTCCTTGAGAAAAAAATCTTTTTGCTCAGAACTTTCTTCCGAATTTCACGCAAAATTTAAGCGTTTTAACTTTGTCTTTAATATTTTCCCTATTTTTTGAGGGAAAAAGCGAAAAAAAAAGCTCATTCGGCACGAAATGCGGCATGTCCTCTTTGTGCTCAGAAGAAATCTGGTAACCCTAATCTGAGGAAATCTCAGAAAATCTTAGAAAATTAAAAATTCGAAAAAATATAGAAATATAGATGAGTTTCTCTTTTGTGCTTTTTCAACTTTTTCGAAAGGAAATCTTAAGGCAATTCAAGGGGAAATCTGGGTAAATATTCCAAAAATCTTATAAAAGGAAAGCTAGTATACAATAGAGATAACAATATGTTTTCTAATTATGTTTCAAAAAAAACCAATAACATATTTTTTATACCTAAATTAAAATGAATTTACTAAATATTAACTCAATTTACAAAAATATACTTTGTGAAAATAGATACTTAAAATTTAAATTTGACAGTTGGTAGCCCATTGGTTGCCAACCAACGGTTGGTTATTTTTACTTTGTGATTTTCAAAAGTGTGTGGAAAAGTAGTACTTTTCCACACACTTTTAAAACTGTGCGGAAAAGTAGTACTTTTCCGCACACTTTTGAATATCACAAAGTAAGACTTGTTGAAACATGATTAGAAAAAAATTTATTATTGGGCACTATGGAGGGGGGGACAATATCCTCTTATGGATCGGCCATGGGGCTAATTTAAGTGTAAACAGAGCCAAAACTATACTCATGTCCACATTCAACAACTGCCGTTTATCTACAACTTTCCCGACTTTGACTATGTAAATTTTTACTTTTTATACTGAATACACTAAAAATTGCACATTAAAATGAGCTTGCCAATGATACCAATCTCTCAACTTTCGTATTTTGGCACTTATGTCGTTGTGCCTTAACAGCCTCGTTATGATCTTCAACTAACTTAATGTTTCCCACACAAGTCATAATAAATTGGAGCTAGCGTTTTTACAGAAAAATTTTTGTTATCAGAAATGAGCTCTTAAAACTTTTAGCGTCACTAGAACTTTATCATTAGTCCTGCCCTGTTCTCATGTGGTGATTATTTAATTATTCCCGATGTTGAGAACAATTTTTCATTTTTGAAGTACAAAATTTTTTAATAAACCGCAGAAGCGGTTATAAACACACGCACCCTCGTGCATAAGATTTGTGTGTAATTTTGTACGTAGACGGTGCTTAAAATGAGATTTAACCCACTTTTCGCTAAACTTCCCATTTTACTTCGCCATAAAGCATAACACTGCTTTACTATTTTCGTGGGGTAACCGCAAAGTGGTTTCAAGAAAATTTCCTTTTTAAATTTTTATCGAGAAAATTTGCGTGTCAAATTGAAATTTGTCAAGTTTAGGTTAACTTATTTTACCAACATCTAATTTCGAACTTTGTGTCTTGACGTTTAAAGTCATCGAGTACATAACGCAATTATTGAAGTAGCCGCAAATTGATATCAGTATCAACTAATTGATACCGGAAGCTGCTAGACCGACTCTCCCTTGTACGCTTCCGATGATTGCTTTTAGTGTCTGTCGTCAAGACAATTTTTAAGGCTTTAACCTTTTCAATCAATTCATTATTTCAGAAAATTTCATAAAAGTCAGGTAAATTAAAAAATTGAAACCAATTTAATTAGTTGCGAACAATTTTGTAAAAAAAATGTTTGGATAAGTAATTAAATTAGCTTTTGTGATACAAAATATCCAGAAAATAAATATTATTCTTCGACAAACAATGTTCAAACCTTTTAATAATTTTTGTAAATATGTACGTATCTGCCTACCAACAGTAAAACTGTTATAAAATTGCATTATGTTTTATTGAATTTATAAGTTTACCGATGGTTTTCCCTTAAAAAAAATGATTTCCACAATGTGAAAAAACTTTAAAAATTTCAAAAAAGCTCTCTCTGAAGCCATTATTTTTGTAAAAACTCTGAATAAATAATAATCCATTTCTTATCGATGACTACAGAATGAATCACTGTTGAAACTAACATAATTTATTTTAAAAAAGTTGAAAATTTTGACCTTGCGATTTAAATGGTTTTTTGGTTTTAGAAATTACCTGTCATGCAATTTCATAGGAAATGGAATTTTTTAAAAATATATTTGTTTATTTAAATTTTCGCTTCAGTATAGTAGAAGTGATTGTGGGTGATGTGTCTGTGTCCGGAAAATTCAAGTGATTTCAATGTTCGAAATTGCATTCAGGTAACATTCAAAGTAATTTTGAAGTTAAGATCGGATTTATCAAAGACAGAAATGTATAATTTTATTTTTTTACTATTTTGCATTCAACAATTTTCCAAATTACTTTCACATTTTCTAAAATAGGATTTTGTCCTTTTTATCCTTAAAAATTCTAACTTTATATTCAAAATCGCATTTTAAAGTGGAAAGTTGTCACTTTTTACATCAATTTAATTTGACGTAGATTCAAAAATTAATAAATGGAAATATAAAAAATTATTTGTAATCCTATGACAAATAGTCAGATTCCGGATTGCAAATGTACTTAAAGGGTCTTTGAGTAGACTGTGTAAAGGGTGATTTAAATGTTCCTTTTATGAATTTGAGATCTATGAACAATTACAATTTCCGTTCACTAGGGCTGCTTCTTCGTCAGTCTCAACGTTACAAAGCTGAACAAAAATGTAATTACCGATTAATCAACAAAATATTCAATAACAATTCAACATAAATATTTTCATATTCAGAAGATTTACTTTTATCCAAATTCGTAAAAAAAGTAAGGGTAGCCACTAAAAAAATTTATGATGACACATTTTCTTCTACACAAAAATTTTGAAATCTATTAAAAAACAACAAAAACTTTTGTTATTACTACTATTTTTTATTTTTCATATTTAATACATTTTTATTTTGCCCCCCCCCCCTCATGCTAATTTTTCGGATTTGTACTTATTCACATTGCATTTTCACTTCAATGTGATTAGGTTTTTTCTATTGTATTTAGGGAACAATTTTCATTTTTATTTGCGTATGGCTACGCAGGCGGCTATTGAAATACGTATGCATTTTAAAATCAGAACATTTTGGAATTAACTGCATCAAAAAAATAATGTTTAATTGATTGCAATGCATTCATTTTATAGAACTTACACGAATTCAATCAACATATTCATTGATTCGATGAACATTTTCATCGTATTTTTTGGTTTACACAGGATAGACATTAAAAAATTAAAAACATTTCTTTTTGTTTCAGATGAGGTAACTCCTAATTATAAGAAAACAGCTACTGACAAAGGTTTGATCAATTTATTTTATATAATTAATTATTTGCATAATTTTGGAAAATTTAGGTAGTTGTTTAGTGTAAAGTGATACAACATTAACATTGGCATTAACATTACGTTTTTTGTTAAAAAATCCACCGGTCCGCGAAATACTGTCACAAATTTAACCAATCCGCGGGCCAAAAAAGGTTGAGAAACGCTGCCTTAATATAAAATTACAATTTTATTTGTTCGTCAGCAGTTTTTGATTTTTTCGGTTAATAATAAAATTTTAGGTTCTATAATTTTCATTTGTTATTTGTTTGAAAATTTTCCTAAGTTAGATATAAAAAAGTTTATGCTATCACTAGATAATTAAAGGATCTGTTAAAATAAATAAAAAAACAGAAGTTGGCTATTTAAAAAACAGTCGATGACGACTTGACTGTAAAAACAAAAACAAAACAAAAACAATGAAAACAAATGAAAACAAAAATGATGGTGGAAAATTGAATTTAACAAGTAAAACAAAAAATATTGAATTATGTTGCTTATTTGGTTTATTCTCATCTTGATAAATTGGTAACCCCGATATAGGACATCAGACATTTTAAGTTCAAAAATATAATTTTTGGAAAACATCATAATTATCTAACTTGCACAATTCAAGTTTGTTAGTTAGTTTATTACGTTAGTGTAGAATTTAATTTCCAAAGTTGTGCGGCCGGAAACTCGCAACTTTTCTCCAAATGCACAATTTTTTATGTTGGTAATTTAAAGTAAATCAAACGGAAGAGCGAGAAGTGGCTTTTATATTATACTAGCTGGATACCCGGCTTCGCACGGGGTCTCTCTAATTGTTTTTTTCACATTTTTGAAGATATTCCTGCACAAAAACCGTCCGCGGACGGGCAGCTAGACAGTAGATCACTTGTGAACAGTTAATTGCGTTTTCCGCTATTGGGGGATTTCCCGTTTTTCTATATTTTCAAAGTAACGCAAAAAGTTACTGCTAAACTGTGAGCAGGAAAGCACATAAATAAATGATTTTCCAAACTTTAATATTCTCTAGCCAAAGGTTTAAATTTCCCTTACTTTTGCTTAAAAATTCAAATTTCCCGGTTTCTCCATGCGAAATTTGAAAAATTCTAAATTCCTTGGCTTCTCCAAGTGAAACCTGTGTGAAAATCTTGCGATATGTTCTGGAGGGTGTTCCACACTACCCAGATCCCGGGTTTACAATTTTGACTTTATATTTTTATAATTATTATAAATTAAATTAATTGTAAATTATTATAAATAAATTGAAAGTAAACCGGGGGGTCTGGGGTGTGTGGATCACCCTCCAGTACATATCGCAGGATATGTTTACCCTCAGAACCCCCGGTTTACATTTTTGACTATAATTTTGACAGTTAATTTTCAGAGTAACGCAAAAGTTGTTGCTAAACTCCGAGCAGTAAGGCACTTAAGTAAATGATTTATATTATAAATTATTACATATTCCTTATATTATAAATTATAAATTCCCTATCTTCTCCAAATTCTGCGATATGTGCTGGAGGGTGTTCCACACTCCCCAGGCCCCCCGGTTTACAATTTTGACTTTATATTTTTATAATTAACTTTCAAAGTAACACAGAAAGTTGCTGCTAAACTCCATGAGCAGTAAAGTTTTAATTTTTTCTAGCCGAAGGTTAAATTGCTTAAAAATTCAAATTTCCTGGTTTGGATTACGAACACGAGCTGACACGCTGCAGCAGCAGGAGCAGCGTGCTGGCTTTTTATAGATTAGGATTATAGTACTTGATAGCTCATGTTGTGCGGCCTGATAGCCGCACTGACCCGTCAAAACATCTCAGTATTTCTAGGTAGGCAATAAAAATTTACAAATCGGAGGTGCGTTTGGGAAGGAATGACGAACTTGGATATTTTACGCTACTATAATATTTTTGATCATCAGTGTCGGCGCAAGAGGTCAATTTTTGGACAATTAAATATTAAAAAAGTCAAATTTTAGAAATTTTTCTATTTGTTTATCTAATGCAGTTTACAGCAAATTCAATTTAATGATTTCCAAAAGTTACATTAAAAGCTTACTTTTATTCACAACGTTTAAATGAAACTTCCTCCCCCAAATCAGGGGGGGGGGGGGGAAGATACACTATACCGAACAAAAATACTTCAGAAATATATAATATGTTTTACGACTGTATAAGCGCGAAAATTTCGTTTTGGAAAAGAAGATTAAACCATTTAATACAACTTAAAGGCTTCCGGTAAGATATTTGTTGTTTATTTGCTTTTTTGTCCCCCCCCCCCACATGCTACTAGAAAATTGAACTGACATTCCAATAATTTAAATTGTTTTCCTTTCGAGTTCCAACTTACCCATGGTTTAAACAAATGATTTGACATTATTTTAAATGTAATAATATAAAGACCGGGGGGTTTGGGGGGTATGGAATACCCTCCAAAACAATAAAATGAATAATTTGATGTCGCTATTGCAGTAATTTAATGTTCTTGGTATTTAGATGGTCGCACGGTTACAAATCAGTGTAATTTATTGTCAATCGTCTTAGTTTGGTCTCGGGGGCTTACAGTCAAGTGTTGCAGAGAGCTTAGGGTAATAAAGTAAATTGCATAAAAATACTGATGAGAAGCTTTCTGGCCGAAAGATGACTTTTAAATTTAAAAAAATGTCAATTAGTTGTAAACGAGTGCTTCGCGTTAAATTTTTAATTACATTTTAAACTGCAATGTTTACGGACCATTAAATTTATAATCAAAAATTTTAATTAAGAAAATTATGCGAGCAGCTCATTGAGAGAAGACTGTTTTGCGCGAACGCTTTTCAAAATTGAATAGGTTTTTAAAACAAGCGAGATAAATTAATTCGATTATTGATTAAAAAGATAAGATCGAAGGAGAATATAGCAACAATAGATAGCGCTCATTAAATCAGGCAAGTGAAGCAAAAACAATATGGCCGTGCACAAAGAAAGCGCGAGTGTTTTGTTTTAGTCGTTAGCGATAATGACTTACAGGTCGCAGTTAATAAACTTCTTCTGCACGTTTCTGTACTTTATCTCTATTTTTTACTTCGACGCTAGCGACGCCAACAGAGACGCATGCGTTTCTGTTTTTCCACCTCGACTTTTGCATATTTTTATATTATCTTGGCTGTCACGTGGAATTTAAGTCTCTCGGAAAATGTGACACTGGGGAAAAATAAAGTTTTTCTTCTTTCGGTCGACTCACGCTATCGATTGAGAAAAAATGAGAAAGCCACATGGTTGCGCGTTTAACAAAGACGAAAGATGTTACTGCATACTGTTTCTGGCGAAGATCTCACTAATAAAGTCCCTTGATGAATATATAAGAAATGAGATACAAAGTGACATTAAAGCAAAGTAGAGGGTTAAATTTTAAGAAGGGCTTCTTTGTTTCTTGCATAAATGTCGTATATTTAAGAACAAAACATTCCACCTTAAAACTTTAACTTGCTACGAATAAAATTTTGAATATGCCTGCGCCTACGTCTATCTGCCTGCCTATGCCTACTCAAAATTTTCAAAAGTTTCCTCTCAGACGGCGACGAAATTACCGTTAAACTTTCCCACAATGACCAATGTCGAAAGTGAAGGTATATGGCGAAAAATTTACATAAAATACTAGTTTGACCAGTTACCCTTTCATTTAGATGTCCAGTCGAAAGAAATGCATAAACCCTTGCACCCTAACAGTGTCCCTTAACCTGAGGGAATCAAAGTAGAACGTTATCGTTCTCTAAATCGCTCCACGGTTGCAAACGACACGTACCTTCGTACCTACATCGGAATTTAAAGTTTAAGCATTCATGAAACACAAACAATGCAAATTTGAACAAAAACCATTCAAAAAGTTAATTGCTTTATAATAACGTTAAATCATCAATTTTCAAAACGCACATTTTAATTAATAATTTTTGAGAAAAAGAAAAGCAAAAAAAAAAACGCTTATCCATATTTATCTATTCAACACGAAACATCCTGCCATAAACATCTGCTCAGATGTCCACTGGTCAATGACAATTTCTAAAATGGGGTCATTGATTTAATATACTAACCCTTTAGTAGTGGCACCCCTTCTTAAAATAATAACTGACCTTATGGTGACCGGCACATGAAAATTTTTTAATTTCACAAACGAGTTTGACCACTCCATTAAGGACGAACAAATGCGCGCTTACCATTCATATTTTAAGAAAAATTATTTACAACATATGCCCGCTCCTACGGTACCTACCTAATTAATTTTATAATAAAGGTATTTCTCCCAATAACATTTTAAATAAATTACAATTAAACTCCGTTTAGGTCTAACGGAACCACGAGTGAAATTTTAACTGCAGTCAGCGAAAAAGAAAATTATAGCAATTTGACTTCAGAAAAATTAAAATAAACTTTAAAAAAGTTGAACTCAATTTTGTAACTGCACATTATTTTGAAACTGAAGTCTTGTAATAATCTCTTATAATTGAAAAGTTATCAAAAAACTTAGCGAAACGGTAAAACATTCGAATTTTCACCGCAATTTTAAGATATTCAATTACCTTTTGCGACAAAAACAAGTAAAGATGAGGGATGGAGAAGGAGGAATGTTAAAAATTAATTATATTTTATAAACAAAAAATTTTGATTAATTTTTTGCAATTATCTGAAACTGAAGTTTTGAAATGACGATGAAATGACGCCATATTGCATTGTGATTTACTGTGATTTATTCATTTTTCAAGTATTCAAAATTTCCCTCATTCTATTTTATAATTTTTTTAAATTTAATCATTCAAATTCTGAAGGATAACTGAAAGAATGTTAAATTCTCTCTCCACTATCTCAGCTTTGGAAATAAGTACCTAAAGCACTCGAGTTCGACTGATTTTAAAAAAAATTTTTATTTGAATGGAATTACAATTCAATCTTGTCCCCTCTCAATATCACTTCCTTGTGAAAACCACACAGCGCTGGATACAATTCTTCCAATCCTCATAGGATACTGGAACAGCTTTCAGCTGGTCGGTTACAGTCGTTTGAATGTCGTCGAGTGTCTCAAAATGACGTCCCTTGGGGGTGAATTTTCAATTTTTGCGAAGAGGAAAAAGTTACAAGGATTCAAATCCGGCAAATAAAGAGGCTGAGGAGCCACAGGAATATTTTTACTGTTGAAATTCAATTCTTTCCCGATCATTCTGACTGTCAAAACTTTTTATCAGTTTTTGAATATGAACGCTTTCCATTGCGTGGTTCAACTTCAATCGACTCTCTTCCATCTGAAATTGCCTTAAACCACCGAAAAAGGCCTGCTGATGTTTTATAAAGGTTTCCGTTGCACTGTGCCCAAGCCTGACACAAAACCTGATAGCACACAATTTGTACAATTTATATTTGCCGCAGATTAGTTGACATTACGCCAACCATCGAACTTTTATGTTCTTAAATTTTATATTTCTTGAATGAGAGGTTTATTTGTTTGAACTGAAATTAATAATTGGTAGATATAAGTTTTGAAAAAATTTGATTTAATTAAAAAAAATCCAATAAACTGAAGCCCTTATTGGATGGTTTGGAATAGAATAATAATTTGGATAGAAAAATCTGAAATTGTAATTTATTAAAATTTGCTTGAAAAATAAAATTCGTAAAATTGAAAATTAATAATTTAAAGAAATATAAAATCACATTTGATACAACTGCAGATGGCTATGGTTATCAGCAGTGGCGTATTTAGAAAATTCTTGGGAGGGGGGCAGATAAAAATAATATTGTTTAGAATCTCGTTAATCCGTTCGTGCGCGTCAGTGATAACCAAATCTTGATATATAAAATCCCAGCACGCTGCTGCTGCTCCTGCTACGGTGTGTCATTCCGTGGTGAAAAAAAACACTCTGATTTCCCTCACTTTTGCTAGAAAATTCAAATTTCCTGATTTTTCCTGACAAAATTTGAAAAATTATAAATTCCCTATGTTCTCCAAGTATTCTTTAAAAAATAGAAATCCTGCAATATGTACTGGAGGGTGTTCCACACCCCCCAGATCCCCCGGTTTACAATTTTACCAACAGAAAAATTGATTAAACTAACTACGATTAGGACTAACCGGGAAATTTGAATTTTTAAGTAAAAATGAGGGAAAAAATTAAAACTTCAAAAGCATATTTATTTAATTACCTTACTGCTCATGGAGTTTAGCAGCAACTTTCTGTGTTACTTGGAAAATTTAAATATAAAGTCTAAATTGTAAACCGGGGGGTCTGGGGGGTGTGGAACACCCTCCAGTACATATTGCAGGATTTCCATTCTTTAAAGAATACTTGGAGAAGATAGGGAATTTATAATTTTACAAATTTTGCCAGAAAAAAACGAGAAATTAACAAATAGGGTAATTTAAATTAAATCTAAAAGTAGAAAAATTGAAATTGGACTAGAATCTACTTTGTTTGTCTACTTTTGCTGTATAAATCTTTTCAGAATTGGTAATAATTTCTACAAAAGTAAAAGAACTTTTATACTTATTGACTGGCGAAAAACAAAAGTACTTCATGTTAAAAATTCCCATAAAAAATATTTATATTTTAATTTATTGTTAGATTAGTAGATAAACTAAAAATGTTCGATCCCACTTTATTCTAAGTTTACTTCGAGGTTTTATCTAACCCAGTTTGTTTATCTGAAACAATATCCTGATATATAAAATCACAGAAAGCTGCTGCTGCTCCTGCTACAGCGCGTAATTTTTTTGGTGAAAAAAACCACTCTGATTTCCCTCACTTTTGCTTAAAAATTCAAATTTCCCGATTTTTCCTGGCGAAATTTGTAGCAGGAAACGAAATTAATTGCTTAAATATTATATCGTTTAAAAGAGATCCACCGTTTAGCTGCCCGTCCACGGACGGGCTTTCCAGCTAGTAAATAAATAAAAATAATTAAAGTTTTTTAAATTTTAAAACCTCGTAGTAAACTCTATTTTTATCAGGGAAGGTTTCAGGGATACAATCCGAGTCATCCTTGGGGGGGGGGCAATAGCCCTTTTGCCCCCTTCTAAATGCGCCACTGGTTATCAGTCAATCAAATTTTCTATTTGTATCAAAATTTCAAGTTGAATCAAATTTTCTCTCAAAAACCATTTCGAAAATTTTTGATATTTAGAAGAATATAGTTCAATGCATGGTATAATTTCTATATACAGTAGAGTCTCGGAAGTATGAACAACGAAACTCATGTTTGTTTTTTTAATATTAAATCTAAATTTTTATCTATTTGTTCAGAAACAAAATTTTTTAATCGTAAAAAAGAGAAAGGAAAAGAAATAAATACGGAATTTATATTTAAAAAATCATGATTCTCGCTGTTCACTGCTTTGAGACTCTACTGTACTCATATAATGAATAGGCTCAGCTTTAGACTTGTCGGCGGCCAAATAAGTAAATGTAAGGTGTGCAGGTATATGTCAAACAAGATCATGTTTATCTCAAGTTAATTGTCACAATTCTGTGACATTACTACCTTAACATTTAATGAATAACATTCAATCTGCTAATAAAACAGCAGCCAAACAGCAGTAGTATGGCGTAAAACGTAGCGGGAAACCGCGGTTCAAATCCTTGTCGTGTCGGATACACTGCTGTGATCTAAAGTCCTATGAAGATGAAATAAGTATTTCGCACTTGTCAAATATATTCACAATGTGAAAATAAACAGGTAACTTAAACTGTTGTAGTCGATGTAGTAAAATTATAGATTGTATTTAAACAAATTCATTTTTCAAGACTTCTATAAATTCACGTAGACAGAGGATTTTTTGTAAAATTCGGGAGTAGTTTTACTGTTTATCACAAATTATTATTTGTCATTTAAGATTAAGGATCCCAGTGGTTTAGAAATTTGCAATTTTGACTTTAGGTCATAATTCTACGGATACTATATTGATTTTATTGCACTGGGGTATTGGTATTGCACTATTGCAATACCCCCCAGACCCCCCGGTCTGTAACAGTTTCAATTGTGTGCTTCGTTTTACCCCGAACTATTTTTTTTTCAATATATAGGCTTTCCAATTTATTTTCTAGTTTTCGCCGTTTTTGAGTTAATATAGAAAATAGGAATTGAATCGGAATATGTCGTTTGTGATGTATATTTGTCAATACATTTCTGATTTTGTTAGTTAACTACAATCAAGTAAAGCATAATTTAAAGAGATTTAAAAAAAAGAACAAAAGTTAGAAAAAACCCAATGTATATTTTTACATATCGGCTGGGTCTGTTGGAGCCGTGCGGATATAATCGATTTACTTAAATTATGAATTGAATCAATCTTAATGAATTTTTAAAGACAACTGTAAATGAAATAGAAGTTTCTTTGTTTTAGAGCCTTGATTACATAGTGCTGGGACGATATTTCATACCTCCCAGACTCATCGTTTTGCAGCAGACTACACAACACAAATTTAACATTTAAATTGTAACAATTTTTTATCATTAGCCTACAGGTAAAAATATTCTTAAGCTGTTATTAAACAGCAATCCCTATTAAACAAAACATGGAGGAGAGTCTCTAAAGTGCTTTAGTGCCGCCCGTCGCCGGCAGCAAAGTAAAACAATTTATTGTATTCTCAAAAATGTGAATTTTTAATTTTGACAATAATTATTGCATTATTTTTTATTGATGTTTGGAGAAAACCAGTATATTGTTTTATTAGGGGTTATTACGTTTGTACACAAGAAGTACATTAGCTCCGAATAGAACATGTTATTTTTTATTTATGAAATTTGCATTTATAACACAGCGGATAACTCAAAAAATATTATGCATTTGTTTAGAATTTTTTCGATTTTCATTTGTTTTCCATTCCATATGCTAAAACAAATTAGTTTTCATGAGAGCAGTGGCGTGAGGATCGCTTTCCACGTTGCCTGTCTATTCCTGTTTTACTTGTGATTATATCGCAATTGCACTTCATACATAGCTGAGAAAGCGTAATTTTCAAATAGTTCAGGTAAATAAATTTTTTTTCTGTCATCGATAGCACTTATGACTTGAATGACGTGAATTTTTAATAAATTCAGGACTCTCAACGGGAATTATATCGCACTCGAATTTACGTAGTGGATTTCCTTATACCTACCTGTTAAAACATAATCAACATAATTTTGTGAAGTTTCCGGTTTTATTTAAATATCAAAATTTACAATTCTTTTCAAAAATTTCGAGGGTTGGCAGGTATTTCCCACATTCTTTTGAAACCTCTTGCGTGTACGTAATCGTGAGAGTTTAGACAGGGTTAATTTAAAATTTAATAAAAAATCAAATTACACAAATGCTCAATTTCTCCTGCTGCTTACCGACCCCGGTTTTTCTTTTACTTGCATTCATGGTAAGATTTGTTGTCGGTCTTTAGTAGAGCACCACCGAATCCCGGAAGGTAAATCTATACCGGAAGGGTAATAAATAAAAATGACCAGTACGTTGTTAAAAAAAATAGAAACGTGTTTGACCAGTTAGTGACCGGTTTAGTGCAACCCTTTAAACCAACACATGGGTCACATAATTTCCTTCGTCCCTGTCTACTTTACGTCAAACCACGTATGCTCCTTCCTTTACCACCCTTAATTATAAAAATAAGGACCTCGGAAAGGTTAGAGTGACCCTTTCTTAAAAGAAGTTAGATTTAAATATATCACAACAGCTGCGACAGGGCGAAAATTTTATTTTAACTTATGGTCAGTGTTTGTCTAAGTTTTGTACTATCAAGATCTTGTGTATATGGAAAAATCGTCGGAAGAAGCTACAAGTGAAAATTTGACTGTTGTTTGTAATGCAGTGTTTTGTGTGCGCAACGAATATGCAACCTTGAATTTTCAACTTATCCAACAAATTTACGAAGCGAAATTTCCCAAAGTCACCGAATTTTAGAGTGGAAACCATCCGCGGTTTCGAGTTTTCGCATGCGGATCCAATTTTACTTTCGCGTATCGAGCAGCACTGATGTTTTAAATCAGCTTTTTTATAAATTTCCAAATCATGACATACAAATTTAAAAACAATTTCGAATTTAAAACTTTGAAATGACTGGAAAATGAGTTAATGCGGTTAATTGGAGGAAATGTAACGAGGAAAAGGGAAAATCTGAAAATTAAAATTTTAATAAAGTAGGTTTTTGTAAACCAAATTAATTTAGGAGGACAAAAAATAATATGCGAAGCTGCAGCTACCAGTTTGTCAATTTGTTAACTCGTCTGTGTAGTCGTAATCTGTAATTTATGCTATCTTTTTTTACGTGTTTTTAACGTTCAACTAACGGTGGTGATTTAAATCGGCATATGAAACTCTTTTTGAAATACAGAATAGCAGGACTTGAATTTCAAGTCTTTTCAACCTTTACAATTTTTTGTCTGGAGCTTAAAGTGGAAATTGGGTGAATGCGGTTAATTAGAGATAGCGTCAAGCGGAAAATTCAAAAATTAAAATTTGGACACACAAGTTTTTGTGACATTGACGTGACGTAGTAAATCTTACGAATTATGGTGATTACGAAGAAGTTGCATTATGTTCTTATATAAAATAATTGTTAAAATGGCAATAAAAGTATTTTACGTTTTTATCTGTTGTGTAAAACGCGTTTTTAAGTTATATTAACAATTTCGGTTGTTATCGGTCTGTTTTTGAAAACTTTTTTTATTTGTTTATCTGGAAAGCAAACCAAATAAAGTGGAAATCGGAAATTTATATCATTTAAAATTTAATAACGTGAATTTTTATGAAGCACATTACGTATAATGCAAAATTTTCAGAAACAGCAGGTTGTTGTTAGCTCACCTGTGTAGTCGCATAAGTAACGCAGTGCTCTTTAAAATCCACGATTGAAATGTTAGATTTTAACGTTTTTACAAGTTTCTTCTTTGAGCGGTTAGATTGAACAGAAAAGAAAACAATGCTGTTATTTACAGAAAAAGTAAAGCAGTAGAGTAAATTTAGAATTTAAATCGAGTCGGAAGTCGCTTTTCTAAAAATAAAAATTTAAATAATTATTAGATATTTTTAAACATACAAAAATAGAAATTTAACGTTTATTTAACGTAAATAAGCTGGTTTATAGGGTTATAATCCTGAAAGTCATTTTTTTCTCAAATATGTCAATTTTTTTTTAAATATGTACGTGTTATTCACGTTAAACTAACGTTAAATGTAAAATGCAATTGTAATCTAAACAAAAACGACGCATTTTAAAGTAGCTACTTGTATATAACGTAGTTTTTACGTTAAAACAATTATTATTAGCAATTAAACTGAAAATTTATTATTTTCGCTTATTAACGTTTTTATATAATTCTTTTCTTTGTGGGGTTAGACTGAAAAATAAGGAAATGATAAGAAAATTTAAGAAAGTAACATTAGAATTTGATAGAATCGGTTATCTAGAAAAATAAAAACTAATGTGGAAGATTTAAAAAGATATATAGGAGTAGAAGTTTCATGTTGATTATTATAGTTTTGTTACTAATAAGATATAGAGTAGCTATTCAAAGAATGTGTAATAGAATTCACATCGTTTCAAAGTTAAAATATTTTAAGAAGTAAATAAACATATTATATTGTTGTAAACTTATAAAATAATCTGAACCTCAATGCACTTAACGTAGGAAGAAATTAAAAAATCAGGCAAATTAGCGGGTAGGAGTTCATTATTTTAACAGTTCTGCCAGTATTCAAATCCATATTTTTAATATATTCAAATATTACTCTACTAAACTTAAATTAATAGTTTCTGCTAAAACTCATCTCTTACTCTTAATACCAATTAACGTCAATTTTAAGTAAAAATTACGTGTTTTTAACGTTAAATTAACCAAAGTGGCAGAAATCGGTATTTTGAACACTTTTTTAAATCAATTTAAAATAAAACCAGCAGAACTCGACCTCTTAGTGCCTGATTATTGTGCTGTGGTTCTGATTCCACGTTAAACCGAAATTAAACAAGCATTTTACGTTATTTTTGTCAATGTTTACTTAAAATTAGATGCTAACGATTGATGCATTCCCTCTGAGAAACTACAAAATATAAACAATTTGTGTTGTAAATCGAGGATTGCTTGGTTGGAATGTGTAGCCGTGTATATAATTTTATTAATTTTTCGTATTAGCGTTTTTCCCGCATAAATTTTTTTTAAATTTCTTTTTAAATTTTTTGAGAGACAAATTAGTTTATTAAAATGTCTCCTGTTCTTGGTTATATAAACACAATATAGTAAATTGGCCGCAAAGTAATAAATGTGGGATAACGAGAATAAGATGTATGAGAAAATGTGTTAAGGACCTTGACCTTAATATGTTAGTATGTGGTGTGTGAAAGAGCAAGATGATATTGTGGTGTGAATCGACGTATCTTGCGGCCGAGATTAAATAAGCAACCCCACAAACCTAACCAAGGCGCGTCGCGACGCTCTTCTTAACGTATTCACGTGTTGTGTGTACATTCCTGCCACACTCGGCATATACGATATTATTTTCGAGTGCAGTTTTTTGATTTTTATTAATTTTAATTAACTTAAAGTTTGTTAGGCGATTGCCTTAATATTAAGAACTAATTTTAGTTATTCTCGAGTATAAAACATTTCAAACGTAATATTGGCTTAATTTAGATAAGTAAAGTAACGCAAAGTTGAACTGGTAATTTAAAATTCGCCTCAGGCACAAAACTTATCCAATTGGCCCTATCTCTGATAAAACACACAGAAATAGAAATTATTACGGATTTAAGAGAAATATTTGAGGAGGAATATCTCAAATTTTGTTAGTCTCGGGCTTTTTAGAAAATTTTAATTTAGAAATTCAATAAAATATAATTAAGGAAGCCCCTACTGCAGGCGCTTTCGTATTTAAGAACTGTCGTTGAGTAAAGAGTATCTGAAGTTTAAATGGAGGTGGGGTAAAACAAAACACGGCGAGGGTGGAAATAAGAGGGTAAAAAGTAAAGGCGGCCATGGAATTAAAACAGAAATTAAAGACAAAGGGAACGAAATTAATGTCTGAAAAAGAGGGGATCTAAGATGGCCGCGGAACGGCGTTTCTCAAGTGTTTAAAATGTTTTAGGTATAGAAAATTTTCCCTTTTGATAGGGAACAACACGTACTGGGAAGTAGGAATTGTTTTGTTTGATTAAATATTTTTTTTCTCTCGAAATCACGCGAAAATAAAACGTATTTGCAATTTATTTCAAACTCACCTAAAGGCATACAGAAGAAGGGAGCTCGTAAAGTGTGCAATCTTGTGGCGTCTTCGTATTAATATTTTTATCCAGCATTTCTCATCTCTTAAAGCGCCGCAGTAAAACTTAACGACTCTCTTTAAGTCTTAAGACCTTCTTATCTTATCAGCCAGTTACGACGTCATCAAATATGGCGACTCCTCTTCCGGGACTCATTTGCTTTGTTACTATTCCAAAGTCGCGAAAAAAGAATGCCTCCCGACTGGAAAGCAATTTGTGACGACGATGGCGACGACGACGGGCGATGGCGATGGTGCGATTTTTTTTTCTCGGAAAATCGAAAAACAATAAAAGTTTATTAAGAACACGGATGTAATTAAGTTTTCTCAAAGCCTAAAAGCATTTCTCGAACCTCATAAAATGTTCGTGCAGATTTCTAATTTTAACAAATATTCATTTATTTTAATTAAAATTTAATCAACTTCTCCGTGAGATTGCAATTAAACTCTTAAAATTGTAATTAGTTTTTAGTTTTTGTTTCATTGCTGATGCTGCTTTATAACTTGGTTAAATAATATCGAGCAGAAATTTTAAAATAATTAAAATTTTTAATAACGCCCACCCAGGTACGAGCCATAATTTTGATTATCGCGAAATGTATTTTAAATGAAAAGGAAAATTCGTTAGTAATAAAATGCTGGCTACACAATAAACGAGGTTCTTTGAGGTTCTGCTCATCAATTCGAGGGTGGATCTCGTTTTCAGCGTAAATTTCTTTATAACTCATCTTAAGGTCTATTTTTGTTAAATTTCTTACCGGCTCTGGCCAATTTCTACCCTTATGTATCCGTAACAAAGACTGACTGCTATTTATTTAGATCTCTCGAGAGATTTTATGGAAATATTTCTCAGTTTTCTTATTCGTTGAGTGATTTTACCAAACGAAATGTAATTTATTTTCTTAATAAATAAAACTTTTTTCGCTTCGCGTCACGTTTACATTCGAAAAGCTCGGATGAAAGGGCCTGACGATGCACGACGTGCCCGAAACGCAGACACATTTTATAAGACGCAAATTTTTTTGTTAACCGCAAAGTTATTAACATGAAAATTGGTTTTATGAAAATTTTAATTAGAAATTCCAAGTTGGAAATTCGTAAATTTTTTACAAAAGAATGAAATTATTAATTAAAGTTATAATTAGTATAGGTATACAAGTTTATAGCAAAATTGAAAATATGATTTGGATACCCGAAGTGGTAGGCACTGTGCGATTGTATTAAGGGCGAAAGTTTTAATTATTGAGAATTTTAAAATTTTAATTCGAATTACTTAAGGGAAGGTTTATACACCACGAACGTCTTTATATTTTGAACGTATAATAAATCATCACAAACACTTTCCTCTAAACACATCTGTAGCAAAAGTAATTTAAAATTAAGATTAATTACGAAGCCGTTTTTCAAGCTTGTGTACTTTAAATTATTTCAAGCGTACCAACTTATTTCGTTAGTTATTTAACTTCCATACTTTTGCAAACTTTCAGAGCAGCATTTCTTATTTAGAACTCGGAAAATATATTGTGAGAAAGTTTTATTTAAACTGAAAACTTTGAAATTTTAGCAGCGCACAGCGAATCACAAATGCACATTTTAAACACCAAAAATTTTAAAATACAAATAACCTAATAAGGGAGTCATTATAAATTCAACTTCAAAAAGTCAAGTTGGTGCACTGTATAGTTCAGTTCGGGCAATATTTTAACTAAATTTGCAGAAATTATTACTCCAAGTTGTAGTATAAAGTTTTAGCGATCGTGCAAAAACAAAATTACGTTTTAATTTTCCTACAATATTGGCTTGACGTCATTAAAAACCAACAGTATAAATTTTCTCTCTTAGTATGTACTTCGAATTACCCTACGTTTCCCCATTTTATTCGAATCGTCACGATAACGCGAAGGGCGCTTTTTTTCTGCCATCTTAAAAAATCAATAAAACACAAATGGAGTTCTTAAATCTCCCCGCGATATAATTTATAAAATGTATTCACCCCTCGAGAAAACCTCGAGAAAATGTCCGCCTGTGCTAGAAAATCCATCAAGACTAGCAATTAAGTTGAATTCAAATTTTATTCATTATAAATTACCAACGTATAAAACGGGCTTCTTTGAGTTGAACGAAGAAACGCCAATTTAAAGTTTCCTTCATTTTACGAGAAATTGCTCTACGTCGTTGCATTTCTTTTTCTTATGCACTTAAAACTTTAACGTTTATTTTTTACCTCCGAGCTTTTTCAAATTCTACTCAAAACCTGCTTCGTTTGACGGATTTCCTCTTTTTCATTTTTAAATTTTATGCTTTCATCATTTCAGCATTTTTTTCTTTAATTAACCAATCGAAATATTTCTATACAAAATTTTAAACCAATCAACTGCCTCAGATGAAGCTGCCTTATCTTTTAAATAGGAAAAATGACATTAAAACGGTCGACATTTTGTAACAAAATCAGAAAACATTTATTTTACCAATTTATTCGTAAATAACTATAAAATGTAATTTTATTATTTATCGCAATTTATAATATTAATACTTCAACTAAATTTACATAAAACCGACAGAAAAATTATTGTTTTGAAAGGTTTATTTGTGATTGTTATTGTTTCAATTAATTGCAGTAATTAGAACTACATATTTTTTATATACATATAGTAATATTTTGGTAAAAATCCGGCCATGTCCCTTTGATATGGTTGATTAAAAAAGTTAGCAGAAAAGTTTAATAGTTTGCTGGTTTTCCGGCTTTTTAAAGCCTTTCAGACGTAAAATATGATCAATTAATAACAGACTTTTCTTGAAAATTAATTTTGTTAACAGCGACCATCATTAATTTGATTCAGATATCAAATTATCCTATTTGTTCAGGTAAAAATTCTTGTAGGGAAAACGATTAATTTAAACGGAAACTTAAAAGAAAAATGAGGTAATTCATCCTTTTTTAAATTTTATATTAAATAAAATATAATACCAAAGCTTTTTCCTAAACAAAAAATCAGCAACCGCAGTCAGCGAAAGTGTAAATCATCGGATTTTGCGAGAAAAATTTTGAAAATTTGAAATTTGGATTAGAAGTAATACAAAAAAGTGCTGCGAAAGACCAGACAACAGCTTCAATCGTCAACTGGATTTTTAATAAATTGGTTGAGTTTTCTTTTTAACTTATAGCTAAACTTAGCGATTTGCGAATCCGGAAAATCTGGGAATTATTATATCTTCCAGAGCATCATTTGTTTTTTATTCATAGAGAAATATACTTATGTTCTCTCTGTGTAAAATTAAGGAGTTATTATATAATTAAGGAAGTATTATGGAATTCCTCACATTGATAATAATTAATTGCTTAGCTTCAGAGTTAAGAGTGGTTTCAAAAAGTGTACTGGAGAGCATTTCATATACCCCCCCCCCCTCAGAACTACTGGCTTCAATATTATTATTAGTCTAACTACAATTTTATTATTAACGAACGTGATAACTTATACGAGAGAAATCTTTGGTATTACAAAGAAAACATTGGGAAATAATGAAAAATCTAGAGTCTTTAAATATTTATTGTAATTTTTTTATATACCGGGTGCTGAATGAGTTAGCCAAACATAGGAAATTAACATGTAAAAACTTATTTATGCAAATTCCTGCTTCCCTAATTATTTTAGAAAAAAAATGAAAGACACAAATAAATGCAGAAATAAAACTACCAATGATAAGAGGATTAGATTTCATTTAACTTTTACTTAAAAAGTCAAAAAATGCTTCTGAAATTGTAAAAAGTTTCATTTATCAGATTGGCCATGCAAGTTTCCATGGTAATTATTTTTGAAAATAGAAATTAAATTGAATTTATTACATGGCCAGAGCGATAACTGAAAATTTTAACAATTTTGAAAGCATTTTTTGACCTTTTAAGTAAAAACTAGATGAAATCTAATGGTGTTATCAATTATTTTTGTATCTTTCATTTTTTCTCTAAAATAATTAGGGAAGCAAGAATTTGCATAAATAAGCTTTTACATGTTAATTTCCTATGTTCGGCTAACTCATTCAGCACCCGGTATAATAAATAAGTAATATTAATAAAATAATAATAAATAATATTTATTATTATTATTGTTATTGTAATATTTCATATAAAAATTGAAACTCTGAAGCATATGGAATATTTCAAAGCAAGTAACTTAACAATTATTCAGTTTTAAAGAGCGAATAACGAGAAAAGTTCACTTGAGGGTATTCCATACCCCCCAGACCCCACGGTTTCGAGATTATGATTAGTCGAAATACAATTATTAACGAACGAGATAACTTGCGACAGAAATTCTAAAGAAAATATTGGGAAATTAAGAAAAATGTTGAATCTTTAAATTTTTATTTAATTTTGCGATAAAATTCAGGAGTTGTTTAGTAACTACTGCAAAGCATGGGAGAAATATTTTATATTATCAAAATTTGTCTCGCGAAAAACGAGAAGTTCTGAAGCATGTGGAATACTCCAATGCAGGTAATTTAACAATTACTCAGTTTTAGAGAGTGAATAAAAAGAAAAGTTGCATTGGAGGGTATTCCATACCCCCCAGACCCCCCGGTTTCACGATCGTTATTAGTATAAATACAATTATTGCAAGAGTAATTTTTGGTATTACAAAGAAAACATTGGGAAATAAAAAAAATATTGAATTTTTCCTTTGCTCTTTATTTTTGCGGAAAAATTTAGGGGTTGTTTAGTTATTGAGAATAAACAACGCATGAAAAATTGAATATTCTTCTTTAGTTCCTAATGTCTTCTTTGTAATACCAAAGATTTCCCTAGCAAGTTATCCGCGTTCTAAAATTTCTATTTAACTAATAATGTTGAAACCGGGGGATCCCCAGTGCATCTTTTCTCTTTTTATGCATCAACTGAAACTGAGTGATTATTAAGTGATTTTCATGTGCTTCAGAGTTTCGTATTTTTTGCGAGAAATCTTATGATATAAAATATCTTTCCCATGTTTCGGAGTTCTTCAGTTACCATTGCCAAGCATGGGTGAAAATATATTTTCTCATCATAATTTAAATAAATTATTTTTTTTATTATAAATTATTATCTTTAAATAATCATAATTTAGTTAACCAGAAACAGGTTACAAACATTATTACAAAGAATACATTGGAAAATTAAAAAAAATTTGAATTTTTCCCTTGTTCTTTATTTTGTACAATCTGAATTTTTTCTGGAGAATAAAGAACACATGAAAAATTCAATATTCTTCTTTATTTCCCAATATTTTCTTCGTAATACCAAAGATTTTTCTTACATGTTGTCGCGTTGTAAAAATTCTATTTAGACTAATAATAAGGTTGAGACCGGGGGGTCTGGGGGGTATGGAATACCCTCCAGTGCACCTTTTCTCTTTTTATGCACAAACTGAAACTGAGTAATTATTAAATAATCTATTCTAGGAAATTTCATGTGCTGCAGAGTGTCGTATTCTTTGTGAGAAAAATTATGATTTGAAATATCTTTCTGATGTTTCGGAGTTCTTTAGTTACTGTTGTGAAGCATGGGTAAACCATTGTATTTTCTCATCATTATAATTTAAATAAATTTACGTTTAAAGAAAACTCTGAAGCAAATTATTCAGTTGCAGAATGTGCCCCCGGTTTCAACACAATTAGTATTCTAAATACAGTTATTGAAGATCGCGGGAATATGTAAAGAAAATTTTGAAATTTTGAAAAAAATTGAGAAATAGAGAAAAATTAAACGTAAAGAGTAAAGTTTAAACTCAAAAATAATCTCTTCACAAAAAGTCAAATATTTTTGACTATTATTCTTGTCTATGTATAGCTTCTATTTGTTGAACTAAGCTGAAGGGAATTCGGGAGGTCTGAAAGTAATGAAATACTGTCAGCATTGATATCTTATTCAATTTTAACGGTAAAGAGAAATAATAAAGCAGTAAAAGTAAAGAATATTATTTCTTTTGTTTTAAAAAAAATTATAGATGTTGTATTCGGAGTAAATGTACTTTTAGTAGCTCACCTGTATATATCCTTCAAATTCACTGCGAAAAGTCCAATATTGGCTAATATTGTTCTAATCGAACAGAATTGAATTACCTACTATTATCAGTTTTTTTGAATTATTTCAAAAACAACAACAAAATGTATTTACAAATTCTAATCAAACATTCAGAGATATGAAAATTATTGGCAACTGGACGAATAACTTTAAACAATAATAATATTCATATTATGCTTAATTTTATGTTTACAAAAGCTATTATGCTATAAGGTATAACCGATCTGTTTCTCTTAAGGATATTTTTATTCTTGATACTTTTCACCCTGCAAAAACCATAGTAAAAAATTAACCGATATATTTACAAGTCTACAACAGAGGAATTAAATGTTTTAGACTGATATTCAGAGCAATTTTTTATTCATTTTCAATAGATCTGGCTAATAGAGTTGCCAAAGTTCATAATTTAAATTGCCAAGTGGAGGGAGATAATAGAATGGTTTAGAATCTATTTCCGTGGTTTGGAATCCACGCTAAACTATGAGTTCATTTTGTCTGAAAATTTTGGAATAAGTTCGATAGGTCATATCAACTTCATTAATTTAATTATCACTTTTACGCCTTCGCAAATTTTTTAAATTGCATCCGGATTTTAAAATATTTAGCGGCATTAATTCAAATATTGACCAGCTAACTGTATACAAAATACTATTATGTACATACATTTGCATCATTTATTTGCTTTTCAAGTTAATGTCTGCTTATTAAAAAATGACAAAATCTATATTAAATTAAAAAATTAATAAAACATCAATTGTTTGATAACATTTTTACTGTTAGCTTAGCTTGTTAATTTAAACAAATTAATTTTCACACTCTGACAGTCTGAAAGCGAAATATTTTGAAAATTTCGGTTTATGTATTTTAGAAAATTTGCAGTCGTACTTCTTAATTTATTTTTGTTTTTTTAATAGAATTCTGCATATTTGATTGAAATTTTAAGTTGTTTTTGTGTTAGAACGTAATTAAGACGTCCCTTATACTTGTTGATTCAAATTTCAATCAAGTTGTTATTTTATATTAATAATTAGACTAATCAATAAGTAATTATTAGGTTCATTAACATGGCCTTTGTAGAAAACACTTCTTTATTTTTCGTTTGCCCGACAAAATTCTGTTTTTAACAGTTTAATAAAATCTTTGGGTTGATCTGATTGTAAATTAAAAAAACAATCAGTCGGGACCGCAACATCTCGAGTTGGGGGAGTCGGGTTGTAACAAAATTGAAATGGCTTCATCAAAATTTAAAAAATTAAATTTGTTTGGACATTTTCCGATGTGAAAACAGAAAATTACACAGGATATTACTCTACATAATTGTATTTTATAATCAATAACCTATAATTACGGCTCCGGAGTAAATCAGTGATTTACCATAAATTTTTGATTTCATAATTAGTTTAGTTGAGCGTAATTGTTTAAAACATGCAAATGCATCAAATTTAAATGACGTAAAACAAAAGTGAATTTAATGGCAACTTCTTCGTAATCACTTCGACTCTTTCTAAGCTTTCTTTATGCCAGCTCTGCCGCTTTTTCCCCTTATTCTTTGTTAATTACGTCGTCTCATATACATTATTCATTTCTCTTCCCATTAATTTTCGTTTTGTATTTCTCAACTAAAAACATTTCCAGAACACTCCCATTGTTATTAATTATGCAGTATCCGTTTTCAATTGGCTTTCTTTATAGTGGTCGTGGAAAACTTTGGAAAAAAGCGGACGTGGCATTTGTGCATTTCTCACGATTATTATTTTTTAAGGAAAAGTCGAAACTTGGGGCAAATTTGTGGCTTATTTATAATTTCTTTACACAATAAAAGGAGATGTAATTCACTACGTGTCTTCTTCCCTTTTCCGGTCTTTTACGCGTATAATTTCGTAAGGTTGGCATAACTGCGGCAATGGAACAATAACCACATATCCGCAACAATAGAGGTAGAGCGAGCTTTGCAAATATTTAATTGCTTATATACACCCCAACTGTACTTTTTTGCTCGGGTTAATTAAATAGAGAAGTTTCCCCATAAAAATCGAGCGTGTCGTCGTCTTAAATTATACGTATACAAAAAATTCGATGACATTCTCCGAGAGCTGGAAAGAAGGTGGTTCGTCCTTTAAAAAAGAAGTTGGAAGGGGAATTAAAAAGGGTTGCTTATTATTCTCCAGACAAATAAGAAGAGTTCGTGTTACCCCTCTATAAAATTTTTTACTTCTCTTTCTGTCTATATCTGTTCTTTTCTCGACGTCGCGAAAGTCGCAACTTGAGTTTTCCGAGTTTTATTATTGTTGAAAATTTAAGTTGCCAGGTCGTCGGAAAAAATCAAAACCGACGCGCTTCTTATGCAAATTTAATTAATATCCTAGTTTCTTAATTTGGGAAAATTATTTAAATTACCTTTATGCGAAATGAAATGCTAAAAGAAGGCAAAACGGGTGACAAATTAAGACACAGACATTTTGAAGCGTCTTAATCTTAATTCTAAGATAAATTAGTTAGTAAAATACTTTCATTAATCTAGATCAACTTATCTAAAACTCAACTAAGACGCCATTTCAATTAACAACTTGCTTGTGCCTGGATTTTTTTCGAAATATGCCTATTAATTTAAAACAGGCGTGTGTTAGTGTTATACCCACTTACCGCGTGCTATTTGCTGGTTAAGTTGAATTAATTAAAGGTATTTTCTCAAATTAAAGAGTAAAAACGAAATTTATTTTGCTCGTTAATCAAAATAATCGCCAAATTAGAGCATTCAAGTCTCAGCCACATGTTAGTAAGATCAATATGTTGTCGACAGATTTCACTTTCACAAAGAATAAGCAAATGTCGGGTGGCTCAAAAAGATTTAGGTCAGATTTTATGATTTAAGGTAATTACATGTTTGTATTAGATAAAACCGTATACTTTGTTAAGCCTGCGAGCTATAATTTTACCTGAAAAATTTATTTTTTTCCCTAAATAATTGATGACCCCAACCGAAATTTTATAAAAACCACCACTAATACTTAATAATTAATAAAAATATTTACGTTTTGTGTTTTATTCTACCCCAACCTTCCATATTCATATTATACTAAACAGCATTAATAATGCAGCTCAACTAAATTGGATGAGAACTAAAAAAGTGGATCCTGCAAAGTGCACAAGCTTCATTCGTAATATTTTTAAATTAATTAGTCTCAGTATATTTGACCAGTTTGAAGCATCGCGCTGACTTATAAAATCACATGACTGCGTAAATGAATTTGCTTACAATAATATTTATAATTCAACCCTTGATTTTCACGCCAACGTCTTTGAAATTTCCATCCGACTGTTCTGATGAGAGTTCCAATTAAAACTGTTCGTCAATTTGTGCAATTAAAATTTATGTTTTTCTAAAAAACCTTTTCGTTTTAACATTTTCAGTTTTTATTTCAGTAAAATTTCTAACACCCGGAATAGCATCAGTGCGATTAAGCACCAGGTAATTAACATTTCTCTTTTATATGCGTAGAATACATATTCAAGTAATAAGTGAAAACATTCAAATTTTTCATTTTGAAAATCCAAAAAACTGCATTTTTGAAATGCTAGAAGACAAGGAGAGCCTGCTAGATTCAGAAGCACAATTTCTCTAATTTTTAGTAGCCTATACGGTAGGTACATAATACGTCACACACATTGGATGCAAACGCAAATAAATTGATTTCATCAACGTCCAAACGCTAAACAAGGGAAGCTGTTGTTACGATGTTTTCGATTGTTAAACAGTTAATTTCGTTTCCCGCTACTGGGGATTCCCCGTTTTCCTATATTTTCAAAGTAACGCAAAAACTTTTTTCTTCGCAAAATTTGAAAAATTATAAATTCCCTATTTTCTCCAAGTATTCTAAAAGAGTGAAAATCCTGTGATATGTACTGGAGGGTGTTCCACACCCCCCAGACCCCCCGGTTTAATAATTTGGCTTTATATTTTTATATTAGTTTTATAATTAACTTTCAAAGTAACACAGAAAATTGCTGCTAAACTCCATGAGCATAAATATGCTTCCCAAGTTTTAATTTTTTCTATCCTAAGGTTAAATTTCCCTCATTTTTACTTAAAAATTTAAATTTCCCGGTTAGTCTTAATCTTAGTTAGTTTAATAAGATATTTTTTGGTTGGTTTGTAAACCGGGGTGTCTGGGAGAGGAATGCCCTTCAGTACATTTCGCAGGATTTCCACTCGTATAGATTACTTGGAGACAATAGGGAATTTATAAATTTTCAAATTTCGCCAGGGAAAATCGGAAAATTTGAATTTTTAAGCAAAAGTGAGGGAAATCAGAGTGTTTTGACACGCTGTAGCAGGAGCAGCAGCAGCGTTCTGGGATTTTATATATCAGGATTATGGTAATTTATGGTAAAGTAATTTTAATGAGGCTAGTATTCATGGAACGCTACACGAAGGAATAGCAGTGGGTACTTTTTCAAAAAGTTTTCAACTTGTAGTATGTTTTTGACGTTTATTTAAAACAGTCTACAGCAGTGGTTCCCAAACTTATTTATGTCACGCTTTTCTTCTACCAAAAAAAAATGATCAGCGCCCCCCTTTAAAAAAATACTGAAGTATTGAGTTCCAGCCGTGTTAAAGGTACAGATGGGTATCAAACAAAAAAATGTTAATACAATTTTTTTTCAGCTACACATGTGGCCCACACCTCCCTTTGAAGGTCTCTGCGCTCCCATGGGGGGCGCGTCCCCCACTTTGAAAACCACTGGTCTACAGGAAGAGAATAAATTAAAGAGCATACGGGTTTTTAAAGACAACTTCAAATTTTAAAGTAGAGTTTCCTTTGTTAGATGAAGGGACTTTTTTAACCTTTATTTTTCTATTTAATTTAATTATAAGATTTTTTATTATTTAAAATTATCCCAAATTCTTTCTACCAAATATTAACGTTCTAGGGGTCTAGAAATTCAAGTTGGAGATATAATCCAACTAAATATGCCAGGAATATATCATATCCTTCCAGACCCCCTAATTAAATTAAAATAATTGCTTTTGTTTTTACCGTAGGCATAGCATTTTTTATATTTTTCACCTACCTAATTTGTTGTATAAAATTTTTAAACTCTGGGGCCACTCAATTATTTCCAGTCCGGGCCTGTTACTGACTTACTAGTGTAATTGTCTATACTTGCCAACGTCTACAAAAAAATTAAAATTTTTTTTTAAATTAAAAGCTGTTAATTTAATTGTATAAACCAAATTTTTGTTTTTGCTTTTGTTTTTTTGTAACATACAGATTAGGTAATACGGCAATAGTAGTATGTTACACTGATTTAACATAAAGAATTAATAGAGAAACAATGAATACTAGATTGCTATGTCGCAGTCGTGCGTTCAATCCCCGACCAAGTGCATTTGATGGCTACAGCGCTGCATTTAAGGGGGTATTGTAATCTAGAGGTATGAATTTCGGGCGGTTTTTGAAGCTTTGTACAAACGAAACAAAAAATATTTTTACTATCCATTTTTTTATCATTTGTTTATTGATATTTTAAAATTACATAAAAAATTAACAGAAAAAAAACTCAAAATTCACAAAGTTATGAACTGGCAAAGTTTAGACAAAGACCCCCTTAAGATCTGTACACCCATAGGCTGAATCTGTGGTGCGGGTCCCACTGGTTTTTTCTTTTTTTTAGAATTAATCGTTATTTTAAGTAAACATCTTAGGTAAATTGAAGATAAAAAAGAATTGTAACTCAAGTAAATTTTTAAATTTTATCAGTTGCCTCTTTCTTATTTTAAAATTTTTTTATTTTTTTTATTAAAATTGAAATTTTCAAACTGGTTTTTTGTAGTGCGGGCCCATAGGCTGTAGCTTATTAGGTAGCCTGGGCGTAATTACGATCCTGCCTGGCTTTGCAACTGTATTTCCCTCGTAAAGTTAAATTCGATGTGCGAGGGTGGAGATCAAACGAATAATGGAAAATATTTTTCGAAGTTTTCACGATTTAATGAATTTAATAGATTTTTGTTAACGGTTAAGAGGCGGTCATTAGCTTAGTAAGTTAGCCGAACAACTGCTGACTCTAAGGTACTCAGTTTGAATCCGGGGAGAGTCTAAAACTTTCATATGACCGTCTCCGTGCTTCGGAGGGCACGTAAAGCCGGAGGTCCCCCTGTGTTGATGATTGCCGCAATCAACCATTAAAAACAGGGTTACAGGCATTCCCCAACTCGGATTAAGCAACCGTGGGGTCTAAATGCTAAAACATTTCTCTATGAGAAATAGGCTGATTGTCCTGCAGTGGATAGAGAAGACAGTAAAGAAGAAGAAGAAAAAGATTTTTGTTAGGTTTTGTAGAACCAATTAGGTTCTCAGAATCCTTCGCTCTACGTAAAAGCATAGTGATCACCTCTCTATCTTTAGAAAGTTTCTCTTCACCTCGGTGGTTTGCCTGTCGAGGGGAGACGGTCAGAATAAAGTTTTTACTCTGCTCGGGATCGAACCGGTGATTTAGGCTTTTAGCCGTCGACGCACATAAGCGCCAGGCCGTGATCTGGCGCTTCATATTGTCACCCCAATACAAAAACTAGGTAACTTGATTCTGATAGTTTTGAGATAATTAAGAAACAAGATCAAATCGGGATTAGAAGTCTTCAAAACCATTGCGCCTTGTGGTATTTTTGTGTGTGTATGTATAGCAATTTTTTTGTTATAATAATTATAATTTTTAAATAAGTTATGCGTATTTGATATTATTAATTAAAAAGAATTACCTAGTTATTGTATTGGGGTGCGATATGTTAAGGTTACTAGATGAAAAAGTTTGAGAAGCACTAGTTTACACTATAGATTAATATATTGCTTTGTAATTTGGGAAAAAAAATAAAATAAGTAATAAATTATTCCAAATTCCGAATCCAAATTATGAAATTAAAATTTCAAAATTTTCTAAAATCACAATCCATAAATATCAATCTTCATAAATTCTGCCAGGCTAATTTTTAAATTCCAAATCAAATACAAATTTCAATATAAAAAAATTTCAATTTTTATTTATTTTCTCGCTTCATATAGGTGTTGCGGTTGCAACAGCATTGTACACAACATATATTTACTGATCTAAATCTAGATAACGACGAGAGTGCACACCCGCAGGAATGACACCTTGGCAACACAAGTTACTAAGAGTTATACAAGATATACTTAGCCCGTACATAGCTAATCTAAAGCCAAAAGTAATTGAAAACGCCAAAGATAAATCGCCCATATGCATTTGTATCAAGCTTTACTTGGCGATACCCTAAGCTTTCAATTTTAAATTTTAGGAATAGTACCATTTAAATGTAATATTCAAATTAAACTTATCTTTTTTTTCTATTATAATTAATTATAATAAATAATCCTAAATTTTAATTTTTGAATTTAAACTTAATTTTGAATTTTTCCAAATGTGAGACAATTTTAATTCCAAAAATAACCAAAATCACTTACTCAAAATTAAATCACATTTTATTTCTAAAAAATTACAAAACTCAAAATTTTGCCACTTCTTAACCGAAGAGTTTGGAGCTATTCGCGATTAATCTTACCGTTGGTCGCTACTAAATGCTACCAACATGGCGGTTCTTGTACGTACACTTGATGCTGTTTTGCGTTTGATGCTGAATTATTTTATCGTATAACCGCGGTGAAATGATAATTCACAAAATAGAACACCGAAAGAATGCAAACATTTGGTTTATAAAAAACCTTTCTATATCAACTATAATTCGTATTAGATTAATTTAATATTTTTCCGCGTAGTGGCGTTTGAAATAGCGAATGGTCTGCCAAAATTATATAATCCTTAATGCCAAAGGTACAATATCAATTAATTTATACCATAAATTCTATCTAAATGGAACCTTTTGCCAAAATAAATTCTTTGTTTTTGTGAATTATTTAATTTCTAAGAAAAATAATCAATTAATTATTTTTAAATTAGTATCATATAAGAATATTTTGAAATGTTAACAGTTAGCTATAAAGCATTGGTAATAAAATTTTTTTTAAATTTTGTTAAATTAATCTAATGTTTGGAGGAATTTCGATAGTTTTAGTATATTATACTTCTTATTTGGTAAATTTTTTTATTTATATTGGAATTTTAAATAAAAATAATTTTTTTATAGTATAAATTTGATAAAAAATACAGATTAAATCTAAATTTCTAATCAGCCCATTGAAATCACGGAAACGACTTGCCGAATCTTACATAATTTAAACAACATTAAAAAAAAAGAGTTAAAATACCAAAAATACCGCAAGTATGAATCTAGTTTTTCTAAAATAATTTCTTATAAATATTAATTTAAATTCATTCTTTTCGTATACCTAATATAATTATTATTATTTTTCTCTAAAATGTTATAAAAACCTCACTTTGTAATTCAATTGTCAAACTTAAAGGTTTACTTTTTGTGAAAGCAATTTATTTTATTTCATTGCCAGTGACGGCAGTAAAAGTAAGCTCAATTAAATGTAATAATTATACTTTTACATTTTATGAAATATTATGTTTCATTCGGAGCAAAAGAAGTTTTTGTCGTTTATTTGTCAACGACTCTACAAACTCGTCACGAAAAATTCTGCTTTTCCTCTAATAAAATGCTGTACACTGAGAAAAACTGGCTGTTAGGAGCTTTCCACGTTCCCGTTTTGTACCTAGAGTAGTGATGGAAACCTGAAGCTCTTTAGCCTCTTGAGTGCGGTTCAAGTCCAGAGGCGGATCCAGAGGAATTCTCTCTCCACATAGGTAATAATTTATAACTTCGTCATCCTTATCAAAATCTTCCTTGTCTGAAGCTAGAGGTTTTCCGTACCCCCCAGACCCCCGATTTCTGCAGCTACACTCAAAGTATATCTTTGAATAATTAGTATTTAAAATATTTTACTCTTTTAATAAATTTTTATAGAACCGGGAGGATTTGTAATTTAAAAAAAATTATATACTAAGAGGTCAGGACGGCGGCTAGGCTGTCTGACCCATTCGACTCGAATACAATTGAAAACATTTAATAATTACAGTTTAACAAAAATTAAACAGATGACAAATTAAAAGTTAGGAATGAAAGCTTAATGCATTTCAATTTTCTTTCTTTCTACTGCTAGGCTGTGAATAAGCAATTAAAAAATTATAAATAAGTACGCAATGGAATATACAGCCACTTATGGTGATTTTACTGCCACTCAACGCCAAAAACTGTTTGCTTTGCAACTTCTGGCATAGGGTGCCAGCTATTGGCACATAAAGTGCATTTTACCGTTTGTAATTTTCTAATTATTGGTTTAATTGTAATTTTTGAAATCATTGCGTTCGCATTTAGGTCACATCGCTTCGGCAAAACAATATGTATTAAAGGAGATCTTTGAATCCAGAAGAAAAAAAATGCTTTGATATTATTATGGTAAGTGGCGTTAAGAACGTTGTTTGTATGGAGCTGATTAAGCAAATAATTTGGGATCTTAGCTTTGTGTGAAGGTTCTTTTAGAAAAGTTCCTTTCTATGACGTCCTGAAAAAATAAACTCCGTACTTACTTCTATGGTTTCGGTTCAATCAACCATCTTCAAGAAACAGCGTTTCTTATTTGTTTCTTATTTTTGACCTTTATTTTATGTTTTTCAACCTATCACCCCCTTCAAAGGAACGTAAACAAGGAATGAATGTCACCCCGCATGCAAGCTGAATATGCATAATTTTATTAACCAAGAAAAGTCCCTTGATTCTCCCGTAAGCCTCCTTTATATTTAAATTGAACAAGCAAATATCATCATCGTTTACACATTCTGTTTACCGCGCGATTCATCCAGGTATCCGTGCGTGGTATGAATATAAGCATGCAAATATGAGGTGCAGTTTGCATTGGGTAAATTTAAAATTATCATAAACGAAATGGTCCAGCTACTGTGAGCATATTGCCCAATAGGTTTTGAAAAAAGTTCGGAAACTCGAACGTCCTCGGGGTCAAGTCCTTGCAAGAGTTAAACGATTTATTAAAAGCGATATCGGGCAATCTCCATCATAAATGGAAGCTTTCAAATGCATTAACATTCGTAGCGAAAGATAAACTGAAAGTGGCGTGATAAACCTTCCCACAAACAGAAGTCAATATTAACTGCGATGGAAGAAACGGAATGGTCAAACAAATCAATAAATTAGAATTTTTTAAAATAAAATGTAATTTGTTTAAAAAAGTCGACGTCTAGACGTAAGTCGTAACTATGACATGGCAGGCATCTGAAAGGCTAGTCCGTTCAATACTTCTTCTTTACCTTATTTCCTCACCCTCACCGCATCTTTCAACTCCATCCCCACTTAAAAATTTCTTGATCTGTTCTTACACTGTAGCTTTTTGGCGTTGAAAATTTTTTAAAATCAATATCGAAGTAAAAAAAAGCGGTGAAAATTTATCGTAGGGGTGGGGGTCGAAATCAGAAGCAAGAATAAGACAAAGTATGGGAGACGTTTTCATTTTGCATCTAAACAGAAATAAATGAAAATAAATAGTACAACATTTAATACAAAATTATTAATGATGCCATATTTCTAAGTACAATTTCTATCCTGACATATCTCAATTATCAAGTACGTCTACGTATACCGAGAGCGTCCTTTTAATATTAGGAGGATCTCTTTCAGAAAAGGGGTCCAAAACAATAACGTAGGATGTCTAACTAGAAAACGAAATTAGATGATAAATTTTAGTCCATATTTTGAATGTATTTCGTAAAACAGAAGGTGGAGTAACAATAGACTTCTATCTATTTGATAAATTGTTATGTTTCGCTTATTACTTGTGCGTAAATTTATTAATTCTTAATTTTTGTAATTAATTGTAACGAAATGAAACTAAAAATTATTATATTTTAAACTATGGTTTGAACCTCCGCGCTCTATTTCTTTTTTCTTTTTGTCCTCTCATCACCATATAAGGACAACTAACAACAATTACGAAAGTTTTCGGTTAGAGACCTGCTCCTGCTCTAAAAAGTTTCAAGTTTGTATTTCTGTTGCTTACGTGAAAGGCGGCGGTCTTTCAAAATAAACTACTTTTTTTAAACTTTTATATTTCTGAGTGTAGAGTCCGTATAGTTCTGCTGGTTGCGGCGAGTCGATCGCACGTAACCTGGACTTGAAAATAGTTCTCAAGAACATTAGCATTTTTTCCATAAATTCGTAATTGCCGGAGTTGTTAAATTATTCATTAAATATATTTCATGGAAACACTACTTGGATTAGAGGTTTTAAAATCTTGAGTTTGCGGAATTAAGCAAAGTTTTAACCTAATCCAAGGAACACTCCATATAAGAATGGATTAACATATACAAACATGAAGCTTTAAAACGAGATTTTCTTTACAACTAATGTATGTAAATTTTGTAATATGCTTAATTTGGAAATAATAAAATTATTAGGCTAAAACAAAAAATTATAGTTTCTCCGAGCAAGTTACGTGGAGAAACACTCCTGCTTCGATTCGGAAAAACATGGACGCATTTTGGCAAATAAAATAAAATTTAACAACCGAGAAATTGGCCATTATTAGGGAAGTACCATTAACTTCGTTTGAATGACACAAATCACATTAGAGAAGGATATCAATAGGATAATAAATAGCACATAGTAAATATATTCTTGAGCACCTGTTGAATTAAAATCAACTTCGACGTGAGCTTTATTCATATTAAACATCACATGACGGAGTTGATTTAATCCAATCAGAGAGGAAATCTTACATATACATATGTAAACCCTTTTTTTAATTTCGCACATCGGACTAGTGAAAATGAATTAGAAAAATATTTTAATTTTCCAACGCTACCGACTGCGCCAATTGAATTAAATTCAACTTTTAATTTTATTTCCTTGCTTTTATTTATCCATAGCCATAGCTTCGACTAGAAAAACGAGTTAAATTATTTAGATAAGTGTAGACTATCAGGAAAACTGCACGAGTTTGTTAAAACTTTCCTTATTACGAGTCCCACAACACAATTTGTAAAATAGAAAGTTTCTAAATTAAAACTCATGTTAAATTCGTTGTTTTATTTGGTGTGTGCTTTATTCTCTCGAGCTTATTTACTCGCTACCAATTAAAAATGTACCAAGAGGTAAAACTGAATCGCCGATTTTTTGTATTCCCCAAACATCTAATAATCACATTAAAAAGTTTTTGGTTTTTTAGTTTTTTTTTAAAAGCTTAGGTGAAATTTTGAGGAAATATTTTCTGGCGACATCTAGGATTAGCGTTGCGAATCGCAACCGAAAGGGTTAAAAGCTCTACCTATACGGTGATAGCTGCACTGTGTGGGGTGCAGCCGATAACTAAAGGGGAAAAAGAAAGGATCGATCTAAGATTTTATTTTCTTAAAATTGTTAAGAAGGGTTCTCCTAATCGCTAAACGGGAATCTTCCCATTTTTATCCTGAAAAATCTGAAAATATCATGAAAAAAGCTTTCTGAAAAATTTTCTTCCCTTAAAAGAAAAATATAAATTCAGTTTTTTTAAATTAAAATTAAAAGAATGTTTTGTAAATTTCAACAATAATAGGTAAAATTTCACCACCTTTGTGTTTGGGCCCTTAAATCACGCAAACCTCATCCGGTATTCCTTATGACCAGCCAGCTTCACACTTTGAGAGACACTGCCATACATAATCCAACTTGAAACTTTGGTTGACCTTTCCGTACTTTGCGACTTCGATCAAACTAGATTGATGTTTTCAACTTATAATACTGAAAATGGAAAATTGAAAAATCAAAATTAGTAAGAGCAGAATATTATAAAAATAGAAAATCTACTTTTTTCTTAAGTTTTCTCACTATAAGATAATTTTATATTTTTCGAAATATTTTGATACACAATAGCAGAACCAGACCTTTGTTTCTTACTTTTTTTTGATAATCTACTGAATTCATAAAATGGAAGTTTTTAATAATATAGGATTTTAGCGATCTAAAGAGCAACTATGTTTCAAGCACCTTGCATCTTTCGCAGGATTCAAGTCGGCGAACTTGGTATAAATGCAGTTAAGTTAGGAAATGCAGTTAGAATTATTTGTGACTTTATCTTCTTTACCTTTCTAAATCAATCTAGCTGAAGAAACGAATAAAACAATTGTACAAATTGTGTATTTACAAATATTATTAAAATTCTAAAAGGATTCTATTATGATCAAGAGATTTTTTAACTCGAACAATAAGCGAATTATTCGATAAGTCATTTGTAACTAGCTCTTCTACATGAATTATATTGGACTGGAGGGTATTCCATACCCCCCAGACCCCCGGTCTATAACAGTAGATAATATAATACTCATATAACTTATTCCTTTTACGTTTAACATTAATCATTTCAAGAACACGCTAAACCGCAAAAACGTTATCAAAAAAAGAAAGCTGACGCTTTAGTGCCGCCCGTAGCCGACAATAAAGTAGAACAATAGGTTTGAAGAAAAATTTCTCTATTTTTCAAAAAAAATTACAATTACTGCGAAAACAACATGTTTATTTTATTTCAAACCAAAAACTTGATTATTAAATTTAATTAGTAACTATTACTTTTGCTGCTGGCGACGAGCGGCACTAAAGTAAAATACGGCGGTCAATGTAGACATCATACTAAACTGGCTAGCGCTGCTTCCGTATTTTAGTAATTTACTTTTTATTTTTTGTACATCAGATTTTCTTTTACGACATACCTACAGTAGAGTCTCGAAAGTATGAACAGCAAAAATCATGTCTTTTTAAATATAAATTCCGAATTTATTTCTTTTTCTTTTCTCTTTTTTGTGCTATAAAGATCTTCTATTTTCTGAACAAAAAGATAAAAATTTAGATTTAATATTTAAAAAAAAAACAGGATTTTCGCTTATTTTCGAGACACTACTGTATTTGAAAGATTTTTCTAGACTTCCTCCTAATTTACCTTAAGATTTTCTTTCGACAAAGGTACAAGAATAAAAAAAAGCTGTGTATACTGTTTAAAAGATTTTTTAGTTTTCTACAAATTTTTGAGATTTTTTTCTAAGATTTATCGAGATTCTTAAGATTTCCTCGGATATTTTACATTTTTCCTTTTTCTGAAATTTTCCATGACTCTCAGAGTTTTTTATGCGTAGAAATTGGGAAGTCTTCGACAAGAACCACCAATCTCTGCGGGGTAGAAGTGTGGGATTTTTATTCACAAAACATTTCTTCCAGGGATATCTGTGTAGTCTTCTACCCTTTCTGGACTTGTTTCTTATTAGTTTATTATGCTGCTAATGCGTTGGGATCTTGGCCGAAGATTTTTGTTGTTGTCGAAGTCGAAGATATAGTTCTTCTTAAGATTTCTAAAATTTCTCCGGATTCTCTTGGACTTTTGTCATTTTCCATTACTTGTACACCCGATTTTCTCAGTGATTATCCTTTTGCTTATTAGGAACGTAACCTAATTAATAACTTTACAAGATGACAGGACAGTAGCGGAACAGTATTTACTTTAATCGACAAAATTATAAAAAATTACACCTCTATAAACCTGCTTTGTCTTGAAAACTCTGAACTTTGAGTTTCGATGCACACTAAGAAAACAAAAGAAAACAAAACATAATCTCAAAATATGTAAATCATTACCTACAAAATTTACCAATCGGTGCGGCCTGAAAGCCGCGGAAAAATATTAAGTTAATCTAATACGTATGGTTGGTAATTGATATAGAAAGTTTTGTTTATAATCCAAACGTTTGCATTCTTTACGTGAAAAATTTCTTTCCAGAAAAATAAAGAGAAAAAAATAAAATGAAACCTAGGTTGCACATCTCCCAGTTACGCTACTGGTGGTTGTTTATACTAAACGGCGGCGTTTAGTTTAGACAACCACTGAATCACCGGTGTATATAGGGAGGTAGTAAATTAAACCTATCATAGCACATATTTTGGAGAACTAATTTTTACAAATTAGAAATGTAATTGCCCACAACTAACATTTTTCATCTGTTTCAACTTCCTCGCTAAAGAACAGAACCCCGAAAGGAGCAGAGGAGTAGATTTAATTTTGTTGCTATTAGGAGTCACAGCAACCGCAGTTGGTTTCCCATGGTCCGCGTGATTTATAGCCAAGTTAACTTTACATCGTTGCAACTTGGTGAGCTTCACATAATATTAGGAAGTACATTATTTATTTTCGTCACTTTTATTTATGTTAAATTATAAATAAATAAGTAACGAAAGTTGAAATTATAAAAAAAACTGCAACTTCATGAGTGGTCTCCGTTGTGGCCCTGAGCCTCGAAACAATTTTTTCAGAAATCAGGTGACAAAAATAAATTAGCATTTATATACATAATTACAACTATTTTTCAAAAAACTGCATATATTAATAATTAATAACTTCAAAGTAACTACTGCAGATTTTAAAATTCTTTACTTTAAAATTCGATATAATTTAATTTCCGGTAGTACTTTTTATGCTTCCGGACGGTAATGTGTTAGGAAAAAAAAATTTGGTTTGGATGCTGTTCTGTAGTGTGCGAGTCGCCTAAGTCTTAAAGTTCATTTCTTATTGCTCGCATGTAACTAAATAAGCTCTTACTTCGTTCCATATAGTTTAATTAGTAAAACTCAAACTTTTATAATATTGTCAGTGCTTTGATAATTTACTCTTTATACTTCGCTGCTTTACCTTATTACGTAACTTAATTAATAACTTTACATTATCGGTAAGTAACATAAGAAGCTTGCGTCTACGAAATGACAAAATGTAGCACGCGCTCATCACATATCATGAAATTAATAAAGCAAACGTTTGAAATTTATTGTTGTTTAAAGGGGGGGGGGGGGGTAGACTTGCAATTTTATTTATATAAATAATATTCTAATTTTTTTAAATCTCCTGGCGTGAATTTGTACAACTAGGGTTAACTGTCTACAACTTTGTCAACCAGTAATTCAGAAATCGTCATCTGTAATTCAGATTTATCAAATGAAGTTCAGTAAGAGTACAATGAAATTGCCTATTATATCGAAATTATCCTTTTTCATTTCAGTCAGTTGGCAAATCTGAATTACAATGAATTACAAAGTATTAGACTATTTATTGCGAATTATTCCCAAATATTGTTAACGGTAGTGGAAATTGAACCGGAAGGTATAATTTATTATTCCCAAGGGACAAGTCACGAGGGAAATTTTTGTACATTTGATTTCCATTTACGAGATTTTTGAAAGATTTCTTTCAATTTTATCTAGGATTTCTTTAAAGTATCTTTTCGAAGAAGTTGAAAAAGCAAAGAAAAGAGATTATTTAATTTTCATATGTTTAAGATTTCCTATTTTACTTGTACACCAGATTTCCCCCTCGATTATTCACTTACTTAATTTGTCAGTAAAAAACACAAAAATTAAATTGTTTTTCAAAAACTAGATTTCCAAAAATTTTATTTTTATATTTTGAGTCTAACCTAATTTCCTTTAAAATATTTCTGGGAACCGGCGGTCACTCAAAGAACTTACCCAATAACAAATTTATAACAGTCCGGGTCTGGTTTACAAGTGATACCAAAGCTCAATTGATATTACAAGTAAGGCGATCTTAAGTATCCTCTCATTTAATACTAATAATTAAATAGAAAAAGAAAATTTAAAGGAATAATCAAAATTGTAAAATAATTTTTTTCAATTTAATATTTAATTTCTGAATTATATTTTATTAATTATTATTGACTGAATCTATTTAAAATCATGCAAGCTATGTGGAGTTCATGTTCCAGAATTTGTTTTAGCTGAAATAAGTATATTGTTGTTTACCTATACAAAATACAAAAAAATATTTTGTTTTTTATTCAAAATGAGAAGACTTCTATTTTTCACCCCAAACAAAGTCCTGTCACGCTCGATAGCAGCATTTTAAGATTTCCATTATTCTTCAAAATAAGAAAATTCGCTGTTGATTCGGTAATTTAGTAGTTTTTGGATTAAATTTTTTCACCTACGTGAAACATTGTAGGTACCGTCAAACGGGGTGAGTCAGGGCATAGGGGGTCAGTCGGGACAAACATGTTTTGCTGATAAATAGCGATAGATTTTAATTTCAAGTTTCAAAACCTACTCACCGATGTCCTCTATAGTGAATGTTTGTATTCTATCCGTGCTTATCACGTACGTGTTCGTCAATAATTAAAATTTGATTATTTAAAAAAAAAACAATTTTTTTTTTATAAATAATATCAGTTTATTTGGAAATTAAATTCTTGTTAAGACTTCTTATGTTGAAGTTTCAGAGAATTTATTCCTCCATTTTCAAGACTAAAAATATACACAAATGAGTCCTAAAACTAGTGTTGACAAAATTCTATTTTGCTCACCAAACAAATTCGTGATGATCATAAATAGTTCTTTTTTTTTAGTAACTCTTAACAGGAATTTAATTTCCAAACAAACTGATATTATTTATTAAAATTTTATTAACATTGGATGAGGATTATCTACATTTATATATAATAACAAGAGTTTTTCAAAGTTTTTAAAAAATTGCCTGTTTTTTATTAATTAAATAGAGTCTGTTGGACCAAAAGGAGCACATTTTTGTATAAGTGATGTGTATGTTTTTTAAGTCATAAAATATATCTCTACTCTCCTCACACACGGGAAAAACGGGCAAAATTGGGCATTTTATTGTCCAATTGTTTGGGCAAATTGTTTTCTTCTAATTTTGATAAATTTTTGCTAAAGTATTTAGTTCAAATTATAGCTTAGGCTTCGATTGCAATATGGTTAAATACTTGGACCTACAAATGTAACAGAAAAGATGCAGTCATTCAAAATATACCAAAACCTGTCCGGTCTCACCCCGTTTGACGGTATAGAAATTTAAAAAATTTCCAAAAAGTTTTCAAGGATTGCAATATTTTTCAAAAAATTGAAAATTAAAAAATAAAAAAATTTATAATTTTCAAATTTGCCAGGAAAAAATGTAAAGCGGGGGTTCTGGGGGTGAACATATTCTGCAATATGTACTGGAGGGTGTTCCACACCCCCCAGACCCGGTTTACTTTTAATTTATTTATAATAATTTATAATAATTATAAAAATATAAAGTCAAAATTGTAAACCGGGGGGTCTGGGGGGTGTGGAACACCCTCCAGTACATATTGCAGGACTTCCACTCTTTTAGAATAGTTGGAGAAGCTAAGGAATTTATAATTTTACAAATTTCGCAAGGAAAAACCTGGAAATTTGAATTTTTAAGCAAAAGCGAGAGAAATTTAAACATTTAACGAGAGAATATTAAAGTTAATATTATACCGCTAAAAAAGAGATCCACCGTCTAACTGCCCGTCCCCGTCCGTTCCAGCTAGTCTGTATAGTATAATATATTATAATATAAGATCAAAACGATTATATTATCATAACTTCATAACTATCCAGGGATGAACCGAAGTTATACTTTTCAGGAGGGAACAGTCCTGAATTTGCCAACTTTTTTGCTTTTCACCTCATCCAAATGAGCTTTTTTGTTAGCTTTTTTACTTCTTTCTTTTAATGTTATTGATTTGTGACCACTAATGGTTCTGCTAGCTGTTCGGTGAATTTGGTCACTTTTCGGTGGATTTACCAACTTTCGCCAACTGCCAATTGCCAAAGATATTGCGGGGGGAATCCCCCGATGGGTTTGTTCCTGAAGCTACCGTCTTTTCAATTTTTTTAAATTTCAAGAAAAAATCTCTTATTCTCATTTTCACTGACATCTTCCGTTGTTTCAATAATTTGAACTTGTATATTTCTGGAATGTGTCTAATAGTTATTATATTTGATTATAATTTGAATGCATTTGAACTTGCAGTTTCATCAGACCACTAATAATTGGTTAAATTAAAATTTAATTACTTTAGCTACTTTATAAACTGGCACAAAATGCACCATTTAATGTTTAATCGAACGCAGCACCGTCCTTACAACCAATAATAATCGTTGTGTTGCGTTCCGCCAACTTACAAATTTTCCGATTTACTGACCACTTGGTGAAAATTGAGTTAACTGTTAGTTTATATTAATTATAATTGAAAAGGAAATGGAAGGCGTTTGTTATAATAGTGTTAGCGTTAAAATGTTACCGAGACCACGAAGGTGGCTCGATGTGACTTTTCTTGAAGCTACAGAACGGGCTTTTTTATAAATACTTCTGTTCGATAAACGACGCTTGCGGAATATTGCTCTACATATTAATTATAATTTATGTCGTAGAGGCATTAGCAATTATGCGGTTGGGACAAACCTAGAACAACTGTCGGCTACTTGACCCTCATTAACAAGATGCACTTGAGACATTGCAAATCTAATCAAGCAGAAATAGCGAGAAATTTGGTAAATCCGTAATAAAAGAAAGGCAAAGCCATTAAAAAAATGATTAATCTCGGAGCTTTTGTGGTAATTGTCTCAGTTAAAATAAATACGACATGTTTAATCCTAAACTTTAGTGTATATAATTTAATGTCTCACATCTCACCTAGGCTAGGAACTGGAATGCTTTATAATATCGTACTCGGCTGTTAGAGGAGTTCGGGTTGCTTTCCTGAAAAAGGACGGAACATAAGCAAAAAAAGAAGAACGAGGCGAATTACTTTGCCCACAATATCCCCTCTTAGCCTCGTCATCTGTGGTGAAAATAAGAAACGCCTGGAAAATATAAGGGAAATAAAGTGGGAGATTTTCTCGAGAAAATCATTTATTTTTGACTTGCGCACTCTTGATTCCGTTTTCGTTTCTACCTCTTCTACTTTATCTTACAGACACTGGAGATTTTGCTCGTATAGATAATACTTAAAATGTGCCATAATGGATGATTATTGTCGAAAGAACAATAACGCGACACTTGATAATCCATTTATTATAATTATCATGCCTGCTGCTCACAATGCTATCGCTTTTTCGCCACTCCTCGACTTTTTTTTACTTAGCTGCCTCGTCTAAGAGAATAATTTGATTTTCAACTTTCCAAGTTGACTGACGAGCGACGACGTCGACGCTCATTATATCGCAGGAAGCACAAGTTGAAACTTGAATATTTAGCAACTTTTTCAACTTATCAAACAAAAATGTTATTCGTGTTAAGGTGCTTTGGCAGTTCGTAAATAGCAAGTTTGCAGAAAACGAATCAAACTTGTACGTGTGTATTTTACGTAAACTTTAGTCGTTAGGAATATACAATTAGCAGTAGAGGTGAAAGAGGCATTTGCGGCATATTACACTCTTATATTTGAGAAAGACAAAGACAGATTGTTATAATTAAAATCTGAAACCTCTAATTACGAAGTTTGAGAATGGCGCCATCTTGAAGTTTTCTCCGGATATGAATCATTAGTATTAAAATCAATTACAGTCACATTATAACTATTTAATACAACAAACGTGAATTATTCCGTAATTATTACATCTTAAAACTAATTCCATTTGAAATTGCCGAAGATGAGAAAACATTTTTAAACCTTCGCAAGTATACGGCTTTGCCATCCTTACAATGTTACAATGCATCGTTGACAGACTTTCCATATTGGGTAAACTGATTTAAAATTATTTCATTATTTTCGAATAATAATTTTTTGCTGCGTGGGAATAATAACTAATCAGCTTATAAGTTAAGAATCAAAAGTTAAAGGAACATCAACTTTGGTTTAATTTTGTATTATCTTCTACATCATGCTTATCGCGCTAACTTGATTTTACCCTTCCAAGGGAAAAATTTACAAAGAAATTTATCAATCAGAAAATGCAAAAAAAAAACAAAAATAAAAAAAAAAGTGGAAATTACAAAATAAAGTGAAAATGGAAAATTGAAACAAAAACAACAAAAACTGAAGAATTGAAAATACAAATTAAAAGTAATTGAAGATATAATTAAATAACTACTTTTTCTTTTCTTTTTCGACTTCCCTAATTTGCGAATATAAGCAATATTCTTTGAAACATATATTTTTATTGTTTACTTTTCTTGCAAATTCTTGTAGAAAAAGTATTATGGTTATTTGTTTAGTTAAGAGGCTACCGTCATAGGAGGCTACTTCAATTGTATCTGCTTACATGGGGTTAAGTGTTCTCTATGTGCTAATATATGAAAATAATCTTATATCAGAACACTCCATACCAGTCTCAATATCAAGAAAAACAAGAAATTAGAATATAATAGATAAAAATATAAAAAGAAACGGAAGTCAATTGATAAGAAAATGTATAGAATAGTTAGCTAAGACGACTAGCACGGGAAGGGTGATGGGGTGCAACCTTGCTAAAACTATGGTTTTACTATCCTAATCTATAAAATGCCAGCACGCTGCTCCTGCTGCTACAGCGTGTCATTTTTTGGTAAAAAAAGCACTGACTCTGATTGGTCGACTTTTTTTACCAACCGAAAAATATATTAAACTAAGATTAGGACTAAAAATATTTGTTCGTAATCCAAACCGAGAAATTTGAATTTTTAAGAAAAAATTGGGGAAATTTAACCTTCGGGTAGAAAAAATTAAAACTTTACTGCTCACATAGTTTAGCAGCAGCTTTCTGGGCTACTTTGAAAATTAATTATAAAAATATCAAGTCAAAATTGTAAACCGGGGGGTCTGGGGGGTGTGGAACACCCTCCAGTACATATCGCAGAATTTGGAGAAGATAAGGAATTTATAATTTTACAAATTCCGCCAGAAACGACAGGGAAATGAGAATTTTTAAGCTAAAGTGAAGGAAGTTTAAACCATAACTTAAAAAATCAAGTATTTAAGTGCCTCTGTTTGGAGTTTAGCAGCAACTTTTGCGTTACTTTGAAAATTAAGTGTCAAAATTATAGTCAAAAATGTAAACCGGGGGTTCTGAGGGTGAACATATCCTGCGATATGTACTGGAGGGTGTTCCACACCCCCCAGACCCCCCGGTTTACTTTTATTTTGTTTATAATAATTTATAATTATATTTAGTCTGATTTTGGCCGATAAAATAATTAAAATAATTTATAATTAATTTAATCTATAATAATTATAAAAATTAAAAGTCAAAATTGTAAACCAGGAGGGTCTACTTGGAGAAGCTAAGGAATTTATAATTTTTCAAATTCCGCCAGGGAAAACAGGGAAATTTGAATTTTTAAGCAAAAGTGAGGGAAATTTAAACCTTTGGCTGGAGAATATCAAAGTTTCAAAAAACATTTTTTTAATTGCTTTATTGCTCCGAGTTTAGCAGCAACCTTTTGCGTTACTTTGAATATAGAAAAACGGGGAATCCCCCAAGTAGCGAAAAACGAAATTAAATGTTCACAAATGATCTACTCTGTCTAGCTGCTCTTCCGCGGACGGGCTTTCCAGCTAGTTTTTAATAAAATAGTTAGAAAGACCTATGTAGATAATAAGCTATTTTTCGTCCGATATAATATATGAAATACTACTTTTCATAATAATAGTTCACAATATTATTCCAGCAAAAAAAGGTGGGTTGACATTCCAGCTGAGACTAGATACATGAAACATAAAAACAACAGACTGGAAGATATGCTTCCAATCTGCTCTGATTAAAAGTTGACATAGATCAGAAAATAACGACATTACTCCATCCAACCACGCGATTCATCACAAATAAAAGCAAGTAACATGGGAATCTCAAATTGAAAACTCAAATCTCTGAAAGAGAAACCCAGCGCAAATGCTCTGAATTGAGGCTGTAAAGGACAATTCAACGCTGTACCAACTGACAGCTACAGACAACAATTATAAAAGTCTTCTTCTTCTTCTCTCTTCTTCTCCTGTTTGCCTTGATCTCTGGCTGTCTTCTATCGAAGAGGAGCCAAGGAGCCACTAGTACTGTAAGCATATTAGTTGTTTTACATCTGGGGTAGCTTGCTGGGCTCGTCTCAGATGTGCCCCTAACCCTGGTTATTTTTTGTTGATGAGGGAAAATCATCAACCCAGAAGGACCGCGGGCTTTACGTGCCCTCCGAAGCACGGAGACGATTATAATAAATTTTTGGTTCTTACCGGATTCGAACCGGGTACCTTAGTGTCAGCAGTTATTCAGATAACATACTAGGCTAATGACCGTCTCTAAGTAGTAAAAAATAGATATTTTCGATACAAGGTAGGAAAACTAACATATTTCCATTCAACCGAAGCCGAGAATGGAAAAAGATAGTTTTCCACGAGTGTCGAACAATATTTTTTCTAATCATGTTTCAAAAAGTCTTACTTAGTGATATTCAAAAGTGTGCGGAAAAGTACTACTTTTCCGTTCAGTTTTATAAATGTGTGGAAAAGTAGTACTTTTCCGCACACTTTTGAATATCACAAATTAAGACTTTTTGAAACATGATTAGAAAAAGTAAATACTTTCCACAATGATATTAAAATGGAACTTACCCTTTGCCCCTTTTTATTACAAGATTTAATGGTCCACTTCATCCGAATCGAATGTCGCTGTCCTATCCTCCAGTTTAATGATAAGGTTCGAATAAGATCACTAAAACAGCAAAGCAAAACAAAACATAATAAAACCAAGTTCATTATATCCAATAATCTGTAACGTCGGATATTGCATTCAAATCACATTACATTTGACTGCAAATAAATCTGCCCAAATGGCACGTCCATATCCACACTAAATAATCTTCAGCTTAAACGAAAGATAACACCGTTTGAACCTTCTTCAATACAGTCTATTATTGGAACTAGATATGACTCGTGGTCTTCATGGATGTATCCAATCATTTGTCAACCACCCACACGTGCAATTGCTGAAAACAAAATACAGAAACTATATTATATTCAATCACAAATAATCAATCATCAGGTGGTCCACAATAAAAACCACAAATGCGTCATATTCACATCGTAGTTGAACACTTCAGACTGTATTAATTAAAAAAAGTAACACGTCACCAAAGGTCGCTCAATGACAACAAAAATGTTAAAATAACGAACCCCGGTAAAATTACAAGCAGAAAATAAAATAAAAAATCTTACCAGAGCATTAGGGAAAATAAATACCATATTATACAAAAAAAAACTTTAAATTTACTTATAGCCGCTTCAAAATCACAAATGTAGGTTCGTCAGCTTACAGGAAACAAAGATAAATTGTGACCTAGTTTCATGTGTCAGTTCTATTCGGAATTATCAACATCGCTGTTGACGCAATGTGACTACACATTATTTATTGCGGATGTACTGGAGGGTATTCCATACCCCCCAGACCCCCCGGTTTCATAAGCTGCAGATTAATGTGCATCTTCTGTTTTGCAAAAAATATCTGTAATATCGCGGGAGATCGGAGTGTATAAAATATTCTCCAATATACCACTTATTATGCTGAATACTCAATTATAATGATTTCGAGTTACAAACTCGATCATTGAGAATAAGATGGATGGCGTACTAAAGTACTTTAGTGCCGTCCATTGCTGACAATAAAGTAAAACAATTAAGAGTAATTTACAAGTAGTCAAAATGCATTATAGAAATAAAAGATCTTATTTTATTATTAAAACAATAATAGGTTTGGAGAAAAATAATTATTAGAATCAAATTAAATTTATAAAAGAGCCACAAAAAGTGCATTTGCTCCGAATAATATATATTTTTTTTTCTTCAAACGAAAAGGTGATTTTACAGTTAATTAGTAATTTGCGATGAACTACTGACATTACGGTATTCGAAAAATCCGAATATGCCGAATTACTGGACAGTAACAGAACAGAGACTCAAAATAAATCGGAATTACACAATGAATTACAAATCTTCATTTTGACATAAGCCATGCGTGATTGCGCAACTGACCATTATCACAAACTACAATAAATTGTTTGAGCGGCGACGTGTGGCGAAAATATTTAGGTTTAAGAGCTTTGATTACATTTATGTAATTAAAAGTTTGTCAGATATAATATTATAATATTGAAGGCGATGTTTCGGAATACTATTATTATATCCAAAAATGTTGTATAAATAACTTTGATTTTAGTAAACTTAAAATTGGTATTACTTAAAATTAGAAAAAAAGTTTATGCTTCTATTATTTATTTTATTTTGGATAACCGGTTTCGCTTATTTCGTCATCGTCAGATTTAACATTTCCAATTAATATAATATTTTTAAAAGTTTTACATATTTTAATCAAACTAAAAATTTGGATGATATATCAGCGGCACTTTTTTCAGTTATTTTTTATAAAAGGCGCCTTAGGTGATTTTTAGGAAAATCTGAAGGTTGACAGTCAAGTACGTGTATGCACCGCATAATATTACAAAATTGTTTGAGTATCCAATTTAATAAACTGGTTAATGCACTTACGTAAGACATTAAGCAGATTATATCGACTTTTTGACAGTCGATTTTCATCTAAAATCAAGTTTTCAAATCGCTCTAGGAAATTTCGTGACGTTATAGTGTATTTCAGCTTAAATTGCTTGTTAATATGTTGATTCTAGTTAAGTTTCTAGATTCTAGTTTTCTAGACGAAAATTTTTTTCTTTCAATTTTCACAGTCCCATTTTATAAATAACAAAATAAATTGTTAGTTAGAACACAAAATTATGTTTTTATATTAAGCCAGCCGTAAGGATTAAGTAGTATCGAAGTTCTTGATAATTACAGAATAAAATCATTGATTGACCTTTTCTTAATTTTAATTATATTCAAATGAAATAGTAATTCTTAGATATATTAGAATACCGGTGTGTTAACGTTTGGAACAGCTTTAAAGCTTCCCCTTTTAATTTTCTTTCCAAATTTTTTTCAGAGAGCCGTCTAACCCGTAATATATACCTATAAGACTATTTCTTTTATTTTATTAAAATTCATTACTGCTTTGTGCAACAAAGACTGTCGATCGCCAATATTCGCTTGGCTGATCGTGCGGTTACGCTGTAGACTTCAGAATAGTTATCTCATGAGATAGATAAATCTTTTTTAGAGTCTGGTCAAACAACCTTTCAACAAGTAGGGAAATAATTTCGTTAGATCTTGGTATAGTTAATGAACAGAATATATTAAAAGTTTAATGATAATAATAATAATAATCCTTCGGTAGTGTAAGACGTGTGATAGAAAAAGTTTGTTACGCTTGTTACTATGTGAATTTGCTTGTCTCCAAATAGAATGGAAGCCGCCCAGAATTGTATTAAAGGAGAATATAGTGAATATATCAAAGAGACGTGCTTTGCTTGGCAAAGTAAGTATAAACGACATTAAGAAGTTGCCAATTAGTTGACTCTGTTGCCGCTAGGAGCGTTGGGGTGCTTCATTTGCATATCTAATATCGCACAGTAATATAATATAAATAAAACAACGTTCCTTATTCCACAAAACTATTTTATGTCTAAGTAGCTGCTAGAGAAGCATTTGTTACCACGGCGTCGGAATAAATAAAAGTGGCCCTTAACCCCCTTTGCAATTAATTAACCCTCCCGCGCCCCGTTGTTAATTTTTTGAGCGAAAACATTTTAACGCACTTTAGGAAATCAAATAGAGTTCGTTACGAGAAATCGATACGCTTATGTTACGTTACTGGTTTCACCCTCAAACTTAACTAGGTCTGGACATGAGGCAGCAAAAGCCAGTTTTATAAACCCTTATGTCCTGTAACTGACCATCAAACTTGATTGTGTTCCCACGGACGCGCGGACACTCGCTATCTTCCAGTGACACCCTTATTGTACTCGTATAAATACATGCATACTTATTCCTCGTCGAAACCTTTGACCATCGCAATTTAATTCAACACAGGTAAATTGTCTAACTCGTCCTTTCCTTAATTTTTAACGACACAATGCCGTCTAAATTAAAATTTTAATATTTAGTATGCACAAAAAATTATACAAACAAGTTATTTAATTAAAATATGAAGCGAATACAATTATAGCAACTAAGTAACATCAGACAATTATTTATTTATACTCCTTCTCTCTCTTTCTCTCTCGTTCTCTCGAATATAAATTTTATATTCCTAAAGTTTTACGGCTTCGAAAAGCTCAAGCTTTGCGCTCCTTGCACAAAATAAATAAAAAGATTGGATTTAACTCGGCTATTTACTTATTTTACAACGCTTTATTTCAGCTTAGTTTTAAAAGCTGAAAATATATCAGCTTTTGTGAGAACGTGTCGGAATATAGCGTAATAACTCCAAAATTGTGCACTTCTATTTAAAAAAAATCTGTATAAGTACTTTTATAGAAGTTTTTGCAAATTTTTGAATTTTTTTTTCGAATCTGTACCAGATTATAAAATGAAAATTTTTTAATATAGTAGTATTGCAAGATCTCCACTAATCCTATCGTTATGTGGGACTGCGTGAAAATAACTCGGAAATGAAATTTTTTTTGAAACTGAAATTAAAATCTTAAATTGGCCGTCTCCTGTACATCCTATATCCAAAATAGATAATATCACAATTGAAGTAGATGAAATTCTGCGTAAAAGTAGACAAAAATTGCTGTTTTGGTCTTTCTATAGAATTAAATTTTTTTAAAAGCATTTTTTTCTGAAAAACTGAAAAAAATTTCATATTTGAGTTCATGTTTCTTTTTTCATCTATTTCTAAACAAGAGCCCGACTGGATTATTCGCGATTTTCAAAGCAAACGCCACCACACGGAAAAATATTAAGTTAATCTAATACGTATAGTTGGTATAGAAAGTGTTGTTTATAAGTTAAACGTTTGCATTCTTTTGGTATTCTGGTGAGATGTCATGGCATTTGGCTTGACCCCTTTCTTCCCCTCGAATCTCACATGAGATTGTTTGTTTTACTTAATTTAATCCACTTAGTTCTCTCGCAATTTACAGCTCCTTGCGGAAAAAAAATTACGTGATATTTTCCGAGACCGCCCCCTCTCCCCCACGTGAGATTGGGTAATTTTGGGTAATGAGATTGTTTTGTGAATTATGATTTCAGTGCGGTTTTATGATAAAATAATTCAAAATCAAACTCAAAACAAAAACAAGTGTACGTAAGAGAGCCGCCATGTTGTTGAAATTTGGTAGCGTCACGAGCGCCACCAACGCAACGGTAAGATAAATCGCAAATTCCTACTTCTCTAGACAATTTTAGTTTTGAATGTAGATACAGCTAAAATTTGAAGTAAGTCTGAAGGAAATTTTTAAAATTATGAAGTAGGCCGATTTGAAAAATATAGTTTTGGGCAAAACATTTTTTTAACTTTATGATTGAGATTTATAACTAGGCAAGGCGACATTCTTCGACAAAATGTAGAAGGCCCATGAAATAGGTATTAGATGTTTTGAATTCGTTACTTTAGGTGTTAGTTTTTAAAGCAGGCCAGGATTTGATCAGCTGCAAATGAACAAGTGCACTATCCCTTGCTAAGTCAAATAGCAAATTAATTTCATTTATTGACCTCAAAACATGATAGGTCAAATTTGTTTTTGGATTGTCATCGCAATTTTTGCAACTTTTTTTTCTTTGCTTCTTATATCAAAATGGATTTGAAGAGATCAATTCTATGGCAATTTGATACAAGGGTCATATTCATATATATTGCCACTTTACTGCCCCGATGGAAATGTAACGTTCTAGACATTAATTTAATGTAAATGTCGATTTCAACGCTTTAAATCAACGCAAGAAGAACAGTTATCTGAAGAAAGACTTAAAAGCTTGTGGTTCATCAAGTTTCTGAATATATTACTGTATAAAAAATTGAATTTTTGTATAGTAACGTTCATGACGTTACTGAAATTCTTTTCAAAATTTTTACTTATTGTTACTCATTAATATATTCAGAAACTTGATGAACCACAAGCTTTTAGGTCCTCTTTCAGATAACTGTTCTTGCGTTGATTTAAGGCATAGAAATCGACATTTTCATTATATCAATGTCATGAACGTTACATTTTTATTGGGACAGGAAAGATATATTATATATATAATTATTTTTTCATATTTTTGAGTTTTTAAAGATACAGTCCAAAAAATAGTTTCAAATTTGTATCAAAATATCCAAAGCACGGATACCATCATAAGAAATTTTAGACTTTTTTCGGATTTGAACCGGGTACTTTAGTGTCAGCAGTTATTCTAATAACCGTCTCTACTTTAAATACTACTACTAAATAAACTTTGTAATTTATTGCAGTAAATGTGCAATGTGGACCCGATCTGGCAGCACTTAAAGCCGTAGAGTTAAACAGAGCACGCAGGTTAAAGTGCTACAGACCGCGGGAGGTCTGGAGGTATGAAAAGCATAACAGAACAGATGTAGTAGAACTATAAACTTTTTGATATACTATAAAATATTAATTTAATAAACTATACCCCAATTGATCAAAATATAGCAACTATTTAATATACTATGTATTCCGTATGTCATCCTCTCAGATGTTAAATTGTTTCACCACTCCACTACTATTACGAGTATCTTGTCAGATGTCAATTCGACATCCATTGCTTATTTAGGTTATAACTCAATTCTGATTGGTTTAATAATAAATTAACAAACCAATAAACGGACGCTGTTGCACTGTTCATTTCATACAAAATCAATTCACTATTAGGAAATTGATCAGTTGACATTTTTAATGCTACATTCATAAGTAATATTAGAAGAACAGTGACGACTGGTACGGAGACTGCATTAAAGCGGTGCTCTTTCACCTGAAAATATTAAATAGTTATTGGTATCTAACTCTGAATAATGTATTTTAATTTTTAAGAGAAAATTACACGTTCACCCCCCCCCACATGTCATCATTATGACACTAGTCGTTTTCAGGAGCATTTTCAAGGTTACTTACCTTTTGAACACATTTACATTATGTACTAGGGGGGAGGTATTTCAAACCTCCCAGTCTCTCTGGATTTGAACTCCAAAAATTTGTAGGCATGTTCTATTGTTGATTGAATTAAATAAAAAATTTTCCCTTTTTCAGAAGTAGTAAGTAGAACAAACCGGGGGGGGGGGGGGGGAGGAGAGCTTTCAAATGTTTTAGTATAAACATTCAAGTTTTAATTCTTAAATTAATTTTTAATTTTTAAGTTAATTGCTGGAATCCTGGTACTTTCTAAACCCCTAGATTTCAGATAGCGCGACAAGCAATTTTTTTAATTTAATCTGATTTAATGATTACCAGAGCCTGGATTTCGATTATCTTGCCAAGAAATCTCCTTATACATATGTATCTAAAATGTACTTTGGAACGAAAATTAACTTTTTAAGATATAGTACAGGGTACTGAATGAGTTAGCCGAACATAGGAAATTAACATGTAAAAACTTGAAAGACACAAAAATAATGCAAAAATATAAACTACGAATGATAAGTGTGATAAATAAAAATTTTAAAAATTTCAAAAGCATTTTTTTTCCTTTTAAGATGAAATCGTTCGTAGTTTATATTTCTGCATTAGTTTTGTCTTTCATTTTTTCTCAAAAATAATTAGGGAAACAGGAATTTGCATAAATAAGTTTTTACATGTTAATTTCCTAGGTTCGGCTAAGCGTTGTTTTTGTCGACGTACGTAATTTTTAATTTAGACGTCAATTAATACAAAAGATGACATATTTCTTATTTAAAACTTCGATTTTATCGATGTATTTGACGTAAATTAGTTAATAAAATTAAAAAAATTTACTTAAAGTCATATACATCAATGAAAATCAGGTTTTAAACAAGAAATTTCATATTTCTTCTATTATGTTTTATTAATTTACGTTAGCGGTAATTGGATGAGAACGACGCTTAATCTTCTCCAAGTGGAAATCCTGCGATATGTACTGGAGGGTGTTCCACACCATTGGGGGGGGGTCTCCACACTACTTGGAGAAGATAGGGAATTTATAATTTTACAAATTTCGCCAAAAAAAACCGGGTGTGGAACACCCTCCAGTACATATCGGAGAACATCCACTGATTTAGAATATTGGAAAAATACTTTTAGTCTCAATCTTAGTTTGATATATTTTTTCTAATCATGTTTCAAAAAATCTTACTTTGTGATATTTAAAAGTGTGTGGAAAGTACTACTTTTCCGCACACTTTTAAAAATATGCCTTTTCCACACACTTTTGAATATCACAAAGTAAAAATAACTAACCATTGGTTGGCAACCAATGGGCTACTAACCAAATTGAGTAAATATTTAGTAAATTCATTTTAATTTAGGTATAAAAAATATGTTATTGATTCTTTTTGAAACATAATTAAAAACAATATTGTTTGATACTCGTGGAAAACTATCTTTTCCATTCTCGGCTTCTTGGCTGAAAATTCACCTTAATTGGAAAAATGTTAGTTTTCCAACCTTGTATCGAAAATATCTATATCAGTTGGTAAAAAAAAAAATCGACCAATCCAAGTGTTTTTTTTTCTTTTGACAGTTAACTTTCAAAGTAACGCAAAAGTTGTTGCTAAACTCTGAGCAGTAAGGTTGTTAAATAAATGATTTTTAAGCTGAGGATTTCCTAACAAAATTTGAAAAATTATAAATTACCTATCTTCTCCAAATTCTGCGATATGTACCCCCGGTTTACAATTTTGACTTTATTTTTTAATAATTATAATAAATTAAATTAATTATAAATGATTATAAATAAATTAAAAGTAAACCGGGGGGTCTGGGGGGTGTGGAACACCCTCCAGTACATATTGCAGGATATTCACTCATTTAGAATATTAGAAAAATATTTATAGTCCTAATCTTAGTTTAATATATTCTTCGGTTGGTAAAAAAAAATCGACCAATTTGAGTGTTTTTTTTCTCCAAAAATGACACACTGGAGCAGGAGCAGGAGCAGCGTGCTGGGATTTTATGTATTAGGATTTCGGATAACAAAAAATTTTTTGAAAAAAGGATTTTTGTACCTGAAACCTGATATCAGATTAAATAAAAAATACCCGAAACCTGAAATATACGAAGGTTTCTAATGCAATCTAGAAACAATTAATTTTTAATCTTTTTTTATAATTAATTTTTAAATTAAATTAAATTTAAATTAAATCATTTTTAATTTTACTATTTTAATTAAAAAAACTTCAAAATACTCAAAAAGAACTTTTTGTTTATTTTGATCAAAATTTTGAGATCGAAATTTATCTACAAGTCTGCATTGATTGAGACTTGCAGAAAAAACAATGGATTGGGTTACAAAATTCGGACGTTGGGTATATTTTTAAATTAATAATTTATAAAAATTAAAAATTAGCCAATTTTTTATTTAAGACTAACGGGAGGAAAAATTCAATACTAAATTGTATAGGCATAAAAAATAATGCCAAATTTGTGTTGCCGGAACTGTAATTTGACGTCTATGTAAAATTTTCGTTTTTATCCACTCTTCGTGGATGGCAACAATATGAAAAAAATTCAATTTCAGCAAAAATCTGTCAAAATTTCTTATCTGTTTTTTGCTGGGACTGATAAATTAATATAATATTTTTTTCAGATTTATAATAAATAGAAAATATAAAATTTTAATTAAAAATTTAATTTATATTTTGACTAAGTCAGGCAAAATATTTTTGGTTGGGATTCTGTTAGGAAAAACCATTGCAAAATAATACATACCCAAGGCAAAATGTTAAGAATATTATTTGACGTCTATGCTAAAATAATCTTCTTTCTTTTGTTACAACAATGACGGTAATTTTGGAACAGCGCACAAACGCAACGAAACCGGTTATAATGAACTCATTATGCGAAAGAAGAATCCTTTATGATAATTAGAGGTCACATTTGGCATGAACGCAATCTCGCTTTTCTCATGTCATTTTTCAAATTGACAAAACCTTAAACTTTGAACTTTCCAAGACATGCGAACAAACACTCGAAATCTTTATGTATAAGAGTTTCAGTTTAATAAATCTAGCGGAAGTAACCACCCCATGGAATCCTTTTGCATGTTTGTTGTTTGTTCAATAGAAATCCTGACGCGCTATGTTATAAAGCTTATTATTTTCAAGCAGAGAAAAACACAATTATTATTGGGGTAGCTTACGCTGTATTGAATATATCGATTTCAATTTCTCTGTACCAATATGCTTGCTTTACTCTTGAATATTTAATAATTTTTTTTGGTTAACTGAAAATGTAGGCCATTCGAGAAAAGCACAACAAATTAATTTGTTATGAGGAATAGTTAAATTTTTTATGATCCTTGGCAAGGAAAATTAAAGTTTGTCAAACTTTAAGCAATGCTCTTTCGCTTTAAATTGTTTTATTGCAGTTAAAAATTGTTGAGTTATGGGATAATAAAAGATATAATTCAAAATTTTATTGATGCATTTGATATTTTTTACGGAATTATGTAAGTTAGTGCTAGATTTTGTAGGGGAATTTAAGCAATGGTACCAATTTTTGGAAGAGTAAAAACTATGGCTTAAATTACAATTGTTTCTATCTTATGGTGAACTCATCGGGAATTTCGACTAGCAGCAGAAACAAATAAGGAGAAAGCTTCAGACTGTAGAGTAACAAGCAGTGGGCGATCCAGGGGAGATACATTTTTTAAGAAATTTTAATTTATTAAAAAATTACCGCTCGTATTAAACTACCATGAATTGTTCGAATTGAAAGCGACTACATTCCTCTCTAACTTGGTAATTGTAGGGTGAATTCTTCGATTGTGTACCACGGATCTTCACAAATCAGCTCTTTAAAGAACGCAACGTTTTTGCCGGTGCTCTTCATCGTGCAACTGATCTGGACCGTTTACGAATTACATCGCGCTACCATTTCACTGTAAACCGTATTCACTACACAATTCCTGATGAATTTTCGTCGCCGTTTTATTTTTTCCAGCTAAAAAACGAATCACTACACGAAGTTCATATTTAGACGCAACTTTCAATGGCAGTTCCATGGCAAAACGTTATAAAACAGTTAAACTTTAATCGATTTGATTTCTACCATTCTACCCAAACGAACATGTTCACAATCGATGAGAGGATAACCTATAAAAATTTCATTGCTTTACAGTTTCATTGAGCAGAGAGCTAGGATCGTTAAATATAGAAATTAAACGGCCCTCGTATGTATGACTACTTACTAGAAGATTACATGGTCTCCTACAAATTGGCGACTTTATTGTGGGTGATTGAGGTGGTTGTTCGGTTTACAACGACGCTTAATTGTAATTAAAAATTTTGATTCAATTTTGTTTGATTGTGTTACTACTGTCCGACTACTGGTCGGAAGCAACTTTAATGCCAAAACCGCCATGGCCTGGAATGCAAAATTATCTACTTCAATAGTTATCTGTGCAACTTTAGAACGCAAGAATGGTTCACCTTATATTTCACCTTTTATTTAACTAGATGGGCAGAAGTAAAACAAAAATTCGGAGAAAATCTTATTTGTAAAGTTGAAAAATGAGATGAACCTACAAGATTTCGAAAGAAGCGGAAGATTTTAGATTTAATCCCGAGAAATCAAAACATGTTTTTTTTAAGGAAGAGGGGAGGGGGGAATCTTATACTACTTTTCAGCGCAAGTCAGTAAGATTTTTTAGAAATTTTCAATTTTGTCACGAAAAGAGAGGTTGCTGTCTTGTATGACTTCAGAAGCTTAACCTTTAATCTTTGCTTGCAGTTAAACCAGTGGCGACTCTTACGGAGAAGCCGATGAGAAGCAGCCAATACGTAATTTCCATTATTGTCAAACCTTAAATTATATTTGTTATATGCTTCCGAATTGACGGCACAAAAGGTTTACTTTTTCAGTCCAAAGTGTCAAGTGGACTATTAGACTGTTACCTATCATAATTAATTATTTTACTTAAGTACCTACTTTAGTTTAGATTTCTAGCCATTATAGTAAAAATGGTAGGAATTACATTAAAATTAATTTTCTTCATACCACAATTATTGTTATTGCATTGGGGCATTCCATACCCTCCAAACCCATCGGTTTTAAAGGCTATAAAAACTTAAAGATTAAAATTACGATTTAAAAATTTCTTTAAGGTCTACAATAAAAATGCTTGTAGAATTTGAAAAATGACATTAAAATGAAGCGATTAAGGTGAGGAAAAACTTTAATTTTTCCTTTAATTTCCAAAATAATGGATTTTAAAGTTTTGATTTTTCCCATAAAATCGGTAAACACTTCATTCTGTTAGCAGTATGTGTGCTCGATACAAATAATGCAGTAGTGTGTTTTACTGATTCCGCTGTATCCGCAGAATTTTGAGGCAGGTTTCTTATTATTATTATTATTCAATACCCTAGTTTTACTGCCCCTGTCCCCCTGTTTTTTCCTTTTCGGACCAAAAATCGAACCAGATTAGCCTTGCAGCCAGCCAGAGGTCAACTACCTCTGCATTTCAATCGTCAACGAGATGAAGTAGATATGGGTCCACCCCGGCACTCAGCAGACCACAGTATGACTAAAGACTAAAATGGAACTAACTAGCTGAAAAGCCCGTCCGGGGACGGGCAGCTAGACGGTGGATTTCTTTTTTAGCGGTATAATATTAAACATTTAATTTTGCTTCCCGCTACTGCGTGATTCCCCGTTTTTCTATATTTTCAAAGTAACGCAAAATGTTGTTGCTAAACTTGATGTGCCGACGGGCAATTAAAATTTTTTTAAATAATTTAAAAATAAATAAGTTTCTGAAATTCTAATTTTCTTTAATCGAACGTTTTAATTTTCCTCATTTTAATATTCTCTAGCCAAAGGTATAAATTTCTCTCACTTTTGCTTAAAAATTCAAATTTGCCGGTTTTTCCTGGCAAAATTTGTAAAATTCTAAATTCCTTACCTCTCCAAGTATTCTAAAAGAGTGGAAATCTTGCAATATGTACTGAAGGGTGTTCCACACCCCCCAGACCTCCCGGTTTACAATTTTGACTTTATATTTTTATAGTTATATAAAAATAATAAAAAATAAAAAAAAATATAAAAAAAAATAACCAGGAGTTAATCATCATAATTTTTATAATTGTTATAAATTATTATAAATAAATTAAAAGTAAACCGGGGGGTCTGGGGGGTGTGGAACACCCTCCAGTACATATCGCAGAATATGTTCATCCCCAGAACCCCCGGTTTACATTTTTGACTAAAATTTTAACAGTTAATTTTCAAAGGAACGCAAAAGTTGCTGCTAAACTCTCAGCAGTAAGGCACTTAAATAAATGTTTTTTAAGCTAAGGTTTAAACTTCCCTCACTTTTGCTTAAAAATTCAAATTTCTCTTTCACGCTGTAGCAAGAGCAGGAGCAGCGTGCTGGTATTTTATAGATTAGGATTTGTTTAATAGTTAATTAAAGTCGAATTTAACTTCAAAACAATTATCCCATCCTTCTAGATTTGTAATTTTCAAGTTCAGTCGCTCCCAGTGATGTTTTTAACTTTTTTGAGCTAGCGAGAGATCCAATCCTAATAGATCTGTAATTTTCATGTTTGGTCGCACCCCAGGGATGCTTTTAATTTTTTTGAGCTACTCTGAGATCTAAATTTTCGGGATCCGGTATATTGGCATAAATTATTTATGCCCAAAAATACCGGTAAATACTTGTAGGTATAAAGTATATAACACGTCAGGGGTAGGGAAACTCATAATGAAAACAGCATAAATTATGGTTTTTCACTATTTTTACTCGAAAATTTGGATAAAATTTTTTGAACGAAAGATAAGAATGTATATGGCTACGCTACGCTAAGCTACGTTACTTAGCATTGCAAGTATTCAGGTAATCCAGCGAAAGAGCGCTCTATTACTGGGATGAAAATATCAGGATCGACTTTTATTCTCGAACCCATATTTGATGCTTGACTCAAGCAGTGCTCAACCACAGGCGCGAATACAGAATTTTGTTAAGGGGAGGGGGGGGGGGGTAATTTTTGTGCGATTTTATTTATCTTAAAAAAAATCGTTATTCAAACTTACTTACTTACTTACTTACTTACTTACTTACTTACTTACTTACTTACTTACTTACTTACTTACTTACTTACTTACTTACTTACTTACTTACTTACTTACTTACTTACTTACTTACTTACTTACTTACTTACTTACTTACTTACTTACTTACTTACTTACTTACTTACTTACTTACTTACTTACTTACTTACTTACTTGAGTAACATTTAAGTATAAAAATTGCTTATTTTACTGGTCGACTTCGTACTTGAGGTGTTTTCAAGACCTTGATCGGGAAAAGTATGGACTAAAGGTTTGCCTGGCACTTAAGTGCGTCAACTGCTAAGCCGAGGTGGTCGGTTCGATTTCGAGCGGAGTAAGAACTTAATTTACTTTATTCTGCATTAATAAAAATCAAAATATTTCAGTTTTGGTATAAATCTGATGATGATTATGATAATGTAAATTGTAGAAGAAAGGGTAAAGTATGACTGGGGGGTAGAGAATTAACTGTGTGTGCTTCATAAGTTCTATCAATAAAAATGAAACAGGCATTGGTCCAGCAGTTTGTCGGATCAATTGCTAACGCTAATACTCGTTTGGAATCCGAAGAAAAAAGCGATACGGGGGACACGTAAACTTCTTCAATTACTTCACCTTGACAAACAACCGCATACAAATTAAATTTTGTTATTTTGACCGGTTAGGCAAGGTATATTTATTAATTTACTTAAGTTGATTGAGTTTGAAATTAATTGTAGTTGGAGATAAAAAATTAGTCAAAAGTGATTGGCCTATAAAGGAAAATTTTAAGAGAAGAGGAAGCTGCTCGGTGAGTTATCGATTAGTTGTAATTAATTAGACAAAAAGTACGAGTTGTATTTTGGAAGCGAAACTAAATTCTGTCTTTCTTGTCGAAACATAACAATGAATAAAATTTAAATGCGAACCTTCCCTTATCGTGCGATCCAAAATTGAAAAGGAGCCAAGTTTGCGTTTGAAAAAAAATAGAGTGGTCAGTTGGAAACCTGTTCTTAGAGCACATTTGAATTACACCGATGTGTGTATGTAAGAAAGGGTCAGTTTTAGCCCTCGAGCGAACAACACCCTTATGCTAACCTTGTTTACCGACGTCAAAAAGCGTCAAGAAACACACTAACCCTTTGAAAACAATTGCAATGTCCAGCTAACTTGATTTTCAAGTTTTACTACATGTAAATTTCGGTTAGATCTGAATTCGTTTAAAATATTTTATTCAGTCCGATTCTAAATTTTGCAGTGATAACATCATCAACAAATCCACAATGTAGACCTTGTAAGTATCATGACAATTTTATTAATACAATCAATCAATCAGTGCGGGACGATTACACCAAATTTAACTAAGTATTTAATATAATTCTGCAACTGAATAATAAATCGATAACCGCAATTTTCCAATTTCCTCTTGTAGTTATTAATAATTCTAATACAATTTCCGTTAATTATCTGTGCTCTTCGATGTAATCGTATTAGTTGTTAATTTTAATATGATTTTATGAAAATCTTAATATGTAGGGAGAACCACACGCTTGGAAACATTTGCTTTGATTTAGGTTAAAAGACGGAACGCGTCCTTTTGTCCTGCGGGCCCCCGAACGTGAGCGAAAATTTAATCCTGGAAAAAAATCGAAAATTTTTTTTTCTCCGGAAAAACGTAGCAGAAGGTAATATTCGTGTAGATTATCTAATGCGGCGTAACAAACTTTGGTAGAATAAACAGCAATTTCCTTACCAAATTACCAGACTTATTTGCAGAAAGCTAAATTTTCGTTGGATACATAAAATTACTATGTATTTTGCTTAAAGTTCTCTGTTTGTATAATACGAAGTATTCACATTCTCATCGAAAAATTTCTCTGAGACATTTGCTTTCTCTCTTAAACGGTGAAACGATTGTATTATTCCTGCTTCTTCTAACTTATGACGTACAGAATTAAAACTCAAGATTACTTTATAAATGGGAAACATTAAGCAAAATGTGAGGAGGCAGTTAGAAAGGTTCTGCAGAAAACGGACGCTTATTTGAGCGGACTTAAGGACGAAAGTCGGTCCAAATGAAAGAGCCAATAGAAATCTCAGGATTTTAATTGCATCTTAGGTTGCTTTTGTTTCTACCCTTAAATTATTGTACTCCATTCAAAATAACTTTCTCTACCTGAGATTGGAATGTTGTTCCAAAATGCAATCAACCGAAAGACGTAATTAAATTTCCCCCCCGAAAAAAAAAAGTTTAACTTATAATTTTAACGAAACGTTCCCTCTATTTAACACGTAATTGAAGTCGTTAATTATAAGGTTTCTGCTCTAGCAATAATTGTATTGCGTAGACAGCGAGTTCCGCCCGCTTCCAGTCTTAAGCATTGAGAAAGTTACTCTTTGCCGAAAATAGTAGTTAAAGTTTGAACATATTTTATGCGCAGATGTATTTGACAGAACTAAAATTTAATACGACGTTTGCTTTAAGAAGTTTTAGCCAAAGCGTTTTCCCTAGAATTTTGTACTGACAAAGCCGATGGTTACGGAGTTAACGTGAATAGAATGTAATATGAGGTGTAATTTTGATGTCGAATCCAATTTCCCCGAAACTGTTTTTCCTTTTTAAACTGAGAGAGCTTAAATAAACTTGCCTGCCATAAATTATGTACTACAATCTGTTGTACTTACAATTCACTTAAGCTAAAACTGTCCACCTATTTTTCACCCGAAGAAAAACTCCAAAAGAGAATAGTAATGCGGCCGGTCTCGCGCCTTCTCTTTCGTCGTCGCTCGAAAAATTATCCTCTCTCTGTTTTTTAACGTGAAGAATTATTTTTCATTTGTTGTGTGAAACCGCTAGAAAATTGCCACTTAGGTTCACTTTTATCAAATTTTCCTGCGAGCGGATTTTGAGACACACGAAAATATGCCGTAACGCTCTCGCGGCATAAAGGTAAAAGTTGTTTACAAGTATTTGACTCAAGGCATAATTTATTTGGAAGTTGTTAAAAGGGTAGGAAAATATGTTTTAATGTTTCGTTTGGCGCGTAAACGAGGGATTTTTTTTGGGTGGAAAATTAACTTCTCGGAGCAAATGTATTTAGCGTCATTATGACTCCCCATGCAAACGCCTTCTAAGTTGGGACACGCAGAATAAGCGGAGACAAGTCTAAAATTCAATTTGAAGACACTGTTCTGCAAAGTCAGAAGACAGTGAAGCTCTTCTCGATTTAATTAAACAATTTGTAAAAGCGTGCCTTGAATATATTGACAATTGAAGTCGTAGTAAATAGACGGAAGGAAAACTAGTCACATATTTACTAGGCGGGTATGGGTAGGTTAGGTAGGTAGGAGGGTGTGAGGGAGTAATTAGGAACGAAGTACTTTTGGAAGATGAAAAAGAAAAAAGTTGGAAACTCATGATAATACAAAACATCAGCCGCAATTCGCGTATAGCACATCGCTTCATAATTTTCGTAGTTTTGCGAAACTTGAAGGAGCGTAATTTTACTTTGAGAAACACTTTAAGAACTCGCCCAGTTGTAGAGTGTCGGGAAATTAAATTTCCAATAAACACTCGACGAAGAAAGTTTCGATGTACGACTACTTTTACAATGAAATGCATGGCAGCAAAATATAGAGCTAAAATGGCGTCCCATCTATCTTATTTTAACAGTGTTCTTCAAGTTGATCTTTTACATCAAGTTGGTGCTCTCGTTCTTGCTCTTAAATTGAACGTGCTCCATTCCTTCTCTATTATCAACTCACGTGAGATCGTCTCTGGTTAATTTATTTTCCATGCTCTGGATAATTTATATTAGCGAACACCTTTGGTGATGAGAAAGGAGTTCGTATTATGGCTTAGTGTCAAAGGAAAGTTTCATTTTGTTGCTAACAAGAAGAATGTGTGTAGGTGGGTTAGGTGCCAGAGCCATCTTATTATTAGATTAACTTATTACTTTTAGCGAGACGAAATTTATTTCACTCTAATAAACTAGCACAAACAAATTTGCTTTGGGTGGAAATTTGTCTCAAATTAAATTGTAATTTTCTTTGCGCGTTGTCGAAATTAAATATAGACGGAATTAAAATCCCTAGGAGAATAATAGTAGGTAGCGATTTGACGTTATCAGGTTGGTAGAATTGCTAGCGCACGTCTTCCAATTTAAATACCTTGGGGAACACTGCTTCTGATAAGGTGGTACAACCGCGCACGAATATGAGCAAATAAAATATATTATTACGCCTGAGTAGTTTCCCAAATAGGAATTTGTACTTTAGATAGTTTCAACTAAGAATTTATCGTTGGCTGGAATATTTTCCCTGACGCTCGCAAGTATTTTAAATAATTGGACTTTCTTGTTTAACTTAGACACAAAGACGAATACCTTGAAACCAATCACCCTTTCGTTAAGTCATTGACGACGTGGTAGACTCCAAGTTAAAACAAAGACGAATGAGTACATTACCAAATTAATCTTTGAAACAAAGCTTTCTCCTTAAGCTTTATTCATCAAACACAATTCATTTATTTAGTTACTTCCCTTTTAGCAAATTTCTAGTCGTTAGCTAACGCCTTTCTACTTGCCTGTTATAATTTATAAAGGAGTAGGTTCAAACCATAATGATGGAATTGCAAATTTTGCGACTTATTGTTTCGTTTGTTTGAATTAAGAGAATAGCGAGAGAAATTACAAAGTTGTCTGTTGTTACTAAATTATTAATTTATATTTAAATTTGTTATTACATGCAACTAATTCTATTTGCTCATATTTTTATATCAATTATACACAAACATCGTCGACTCGATGTTTTCACAAAAAACATCCCTTCGTTTGCATTAATTACATGTAAACCTGGTTTAAAATGCATTTTTATCCTCATAAGCCGGGTTTAAATTTTCATTTTTTCAATTTTTTTCAGAAAAAATTGTAATTTTAAATTCAAAAAACTTGCGGTTTTAAAAAATTAAAACAAAAAATTCACTAAATTTTCAAAATTAATTTTGCCTTTCATTTGATTCTAACGACAGATTATTTTCAAATTTCAAAATGAAATTGCTTCTTCTGCGAAATTGATAAGCTTTTCAAAAAAAGTTGTTAAACTAAAATTGTATTTTGTTAAATTTGATATCTTTGGAAAAAAAACGTTAATATTTTCGTGAAATGATTAAATTTTAGACATTAATTGATTTTAGACAATAAAGCATTTGAATCTAGTTTGCAGATAATTTCACGCTCTTTAAAAAAATATTTAACTATTTATACTCTAAAATGAATACTTTCGCTGGTATGACCACTTGGAGGTAGAAATTAATAATATTGTTTTAAACAGAAAAACTATTCCTCTTCCCCCCTTCCCTCAAAATTTTAAATAAGAATCAAATTTTGTTATTTTGTGATATAATACCTAGATTTCGGAAAAAATAAACGAAATACAGGAACAAATTCAGTATATTCTGTAGTCTACATCAGGGGTGGCCAACTTCATTGTATTATACGATCAACTGTTTCTTAAAATTTTTTCGCGATCTACCTATTAAAATCTTAACATCCTAATCTATAAAATGCTAGCACGCTGCTCCTGCTGCTACAGCCTGTCAATTTTTAGCTCTCTGATTGGTCGATTATTTTTACCAACCGAAAAATATATTAAACTAAGATTAGGACTAAAAATATTTGTTCGTAATCCACAAAGGGGAAATTTGAATTTTTAAGCAAAAATGAGAGAAATTTAACCTTCGGGTAGAAAAAATTAAAACTTTACTGCTTACGGAGTTAAGCAGCAACTTTCTGTGTTACTTTGAAAATTAATTATAAAAATATAAAGTCAAAATTGTAAACCGGGGGGTGTGGGGGGTGTGGAACACCCTCCAGTACATATTGCAGAATTTGGAGAAGATAGGGAATTTATGATTTTAGAAATTTCGTTAGGAAAAACCGGAAAATTTGAATTTTTAAGCTAAAGTGAGAGAGGTTTAAACCTTAAAGCCGCGTTGACATGGGTAGTGATTCACGACAGTGAGTCACACTTTTGTAGAATACGCGCCGTGTAAACTACTGATTCGTAAAATATAAATCATGATTTTTTGCCGAATATATAATATAGAATATAAAAAGTATCATATCGTGAAAAAATTTGTAAATTCACAAATGTGGGACACGGTCGTTATTCACTACCCATGTCAAGGCCGACCCCCATGTCAACGAGGCTTTACTTAAACAATCATTTATTTAAGTCCGTACTGCTAGAAGTTTAGCAGCAACTTTTGTGTTACTCTGAAAATTAACTGTCAAAATTATAGTCAAAAATGTAAACCGGTGTTCCGAGGGTAAACGTATCCTGCGATATGTACTGGAGGGTGTGGACCCCCCCAGACCCCCCGGTATACTTTTAATTTATAATAATTATAAAAATATAAATTCAAAATTGTAAACCGGGGCGTCTGGGAGGTGTGGAACACCCTCCAGAACATATCGCAGGATTTTCACTCGTTTTTTAATAATCTAATAAAATTAAATTAAAATTAATAATTTTTTTTAAATTTCAAAATTTTTTTAAATAAAAAAATTCAATTTTAAAATTTAAAAACAAATGTATTTAAAATAAAAAAAAAATTTAATTACATTGTTTTTCCGGACTGATAATTTAATTTCCCTGACTAGGCACTAAAAATGAGAGATTCATTGACTTTTCCCAGGCAAAATTAGGAAAATCTTAAATTCTCATACTTTTCCAGATTTTCCAGGTTTCCAGGTTCCAAGAAACATATTTTCTTAGTTTATTACGAGGAAAGCATAGACCCAATACATCAGATTTGTTTTTATGACATTTTCTTGGATTTCTGTAGATTTTCCCGGATTTCCTAAAATTTTCTTAGATTTTCTTTTGCATTGTTTCATGATTTCCTTTCAAAAACAGTTAAAAATCAAGATTATCTGTAATTTCTAAGATTTCCTTAAATTTTCTTAGGTTTTCTCAGATTTCCCTTCACTTATACAACAAATTTCACCAGTGGTTTTGCCCTCGGTTTATTATAAATCATGACTAGTGTCGGCAGCTATGATCGACTAGAAATTGCTTCGCGATTGACCGGTCGACCTGTTGGCCACCCCTGGTCTATATTATAATGTAATAGTCTAATAGTATTAGATTGCCAACTTTGTGCGGCCTGAAGGCCGCATTGTCTTATTACATTACTAAATTGTCCTGTCATCTTGTCGGATGTTAATTTAACATCCATTACCATTTTAGATTATAACCTACCTACGAACTAAAACTTACTTTTTTATAATAAATTATATGTAAGTAGATCTTCAATTATTCGAACTCCTACTATCCGAATTGCTGATTATCCGAACCGTTTTCGGCATTTCAGAAAAAATTAAGACGGAAACATACTGCGATTCGCAAAATAATGATTCGAGAATAGCCCACCTACGAACCAAAACTTACTTTCTTATAGTAAATTATATGTACCTAAGTAGAACTCCAATTATTCGAACTCCTACTATCTGAATTGCTGATTATCCCCAACTCATTCGGATAATTGGAGTTCTACTGTAGGTATAGGTAAAATTATTAAAATAAATATGTTCAGATTGAGTTAAATACTCTGCTGTGATCTAATAGAGTCAGATAAAATGGGAAACCACTCCATTAAAAAATTAATAATTAATTAAATTCCTTAGTACGTCAACTTGGCTTAAATAAACAGGATGATAGCCAACATCCGCAACGGATTAGTACCTAAAGAAGAAGAATATAGCGATAACTATAAGAACAATGAAGAAAATATAAATTAAACTTTAAAATAATTTATTCAAGTATTTGTTTACTAGTTGCACTTGTTCGTGTTCTTTTCGTTAATTTTCTTATGCGCGTCAATAATTAAACAATTCGCTAAACTAAAACTTACAAGACTAAAACTAAAACTTTCACGAACCGAAACCACCTTCTCTTTATTGGGATGGGGTTACTATTATTACAACAATTTGCTATCATAATTTAGTTTTTTCTTATTTGGCAACCGTTGAATAATATAGAGGTCAAGTTGAGTTTCATTAGATATTTGACTTAACGTCTTCACACTTGAAATGAATGACCTTTACTACCTTGATATGTAATATACTATTATTACATAATTTTATTACCTTATGTAAGCAGGGTAGCCAGCTTTAAAAAGTTAACTAGAGTTAAGTAAAAATAAGAAACCAACTTAAAGAATTAGAAGCATTGCTGAAGGTGGGATTGGTACCCGGGTCCGCCCGGTTCTTTATTTCTTTCTTTTATTTCTCTCCCTACATAACACATTGTTTTTAATTAAAACCTGTATGTAATAATTCAAGTTTGTCGTTTGTTCTTTCAATGATGAAACTCGGATTGATTCCGATGATGAACTCCGTTTGTGTATTGTGTATTATTCAACCAATTTGCGTCAGCTGCACCAAATTATTGAATGCTGTTCCGCCACGGTCCTGTCATTCTATCATTTTGACATCGATTACTTTTTTAGACTGATTCAGACCTGTATTTTGTTTCTTATTTGGTATTATTTGTTAATGATTTGACATTCTATTTTGGAGGAGTGGCACCGTCCTCCACCACTTGTCACGAAATTGTGAATCATCCCTAATTAGAGCAAATTAAACAATTCTGCTTTTCCATTCAGCTTAATATAAGTAAAAATAATAAAACTGCATGAAGCGGAAATAAATTTCATATGCTTTAGTTTTTCCTAAACTTAAACTATAAACTTTAGCTTTAAAATTATTGTTTGTAAGTTGCACAGAACCGCGGGCGATTTTCCGAACACTTGAGATCAAATATGTTAGTTCATAAACTTTATTATAATTATATTAAGTTAGATTAGGTGGTTAGGTCAGTTAACGTAAAACGAAGAGTTCATTACAAAGAAGAGAGCACACCTAATTTAGTTCGTGAGTTTGATGCTTCCGTAAATCTCGCTAACGCCATCATCAGTTGTATTTAATAATATTATATTAATTAAAGTTATTGATTTACTCAATTTACTTTTACTTTTCAATTTTAGAATTTTTCTGTTTTTAAAATATCAAGAAAAATTGTAATAGCGTCGGGTATGTATTTTCTAAACAATCGACTTTATCTTAAGGTGTGGTTTTGTCTGCTATGTGCAAATTTTGTAGAAAATGGAAAATTCGGCGTAGCAACTCGTAATATTGATGTCAGGTAGAAATACCAAATTTATTAAAATAGTTTCAAAATATTATTAATCTGAAGGTTAAAATTATAACCAAAATATCTTGTTTCAATAAGAAACTTTTTAGTTTTCAGCAGATTATTTTTCTCGGTGTAAAAGCGAAAATTCGATCCTTACAATTTAGTGTATTTCTTATGTTTTACTCCAATATTCATTAAAATGCAATCGGGAAATGCACTCAAGCTGTGCATCCTCGATAGATGCAGTCGCTGCATCGTCACAGTGCAATTTCCCTTTAACTAATGAAAGCTTTTCGATACGTCGACAAGAAAATGTAATAGCGGGGATTCGTTTGGAAATTTTAATATTTGGTAATAATTATTGTGTCCATGTCAGATGGAAATTCCAGTAGAAATTTCAAGTTTTGTTATCGTGGCATCGTAAATTACAGATTTATTGGAATATTCCGGCGTTGGCACGGCGCGCACTGAGATTTTCCGATTCGAGAAAGAATTTCTCCAGCAATAAATATTTCTTTAATGCTATTGTTTTGAATTTCCATAAAAAAAAGTTAGTTTATGTGCGAATTTGTCGGCTTTCCGGAACTGTCGCCCACTTTGTTTGATTAACAGTTTGAGTTTCGATACCCAATGCTGATGTGCAAATTGCTAGTTAACACCATTTTGTCGTCGATCAAGGGTTCTCAAAAGATTACTTGCAACATCTTAAAGTCATCCCTTGTATAAATAGATCATAGATCGTAGAGGGGTTGGGAAAAAAATGAAAAAAAAATTTTGGAATAAAAAAGATGGAGAATGATTTCTTTGAATAAAATTAATTAAATTCGAAACGAGCAAAATATTATTAGTTGGCATTATTTTCGAATAGAAGCAAAGGGGGTGATGATAAATGTTTCAACTTTCAACTTGGGGCAATTACGAAAACATAAAATCCTCCTTAAACTTAAACAGAGAGCCGAAATCTGAAATCTACGTTGAGGAACTAAAATTAGAATTACTTTCCCTACATTAAATAGAGCGCCATTTTGATGCAAAAATCGCACAAAAATAAACCTTATACAGCGTCAAATAAGGGTGAATATCTTAAATAAAATCTAAGGCATATACTTACATGAGGGTTGAATTTTCTAGAGGGATGTTTGTGTTAAGCTTTAGAAATAATACAGGCTAATACAAGCCTTATGCAAAAACGTAGAGAAGGCGCTTTTCATATTCGGTTTCACAAAATATAAGAGGGTTTATTTTAAAGTAGGGTTGGTTACGTTAGAAATGAGGGTTCAGATGTTATAAGGAATGTTATGTTGATTCTTAAAACTGAAAAAGTTAGAAAAAAACTTTTTTCTTTGGGCAAAATTCAAGTACAGCTGAAATAAATTGCTTCGATCGATGACTTTGGTTGCGTCAAAAACTTTATTGAGAGCCTTCACTGCATGGCTTCCGACGTAGCAGCTCGTTATTTTCTTATCTTTTAATTTCCGTTTTAATATTAGCAAAGTTTGTTCTACATTAACTTAAACTAAACTCAAAACTAATTAAAATTTGAGTACACCAGCAAAGTTCACAAGTTTTATACGAATTTTACTTATTCATATCATTAGCGTTAGATGCAATCCCAAACTTATTTATTAAGTCTTCCTTAAAATCCAAGTAAACTGGTTTATTATTTAAAATTTAAACAATCCCTTTTTCAGTTATTCCGGTTTTAAAAACTGGATTTTTAACCCTCTTTGCGTAAAGAACATTAAAGGTGCGTGTATTTCGGGGTTTAACCGGATCCGAAATAATTAAAAGAGATTTAAAATGCTGTTTTAGCTTTTGCTTGATTTTTAAATTTTAAATATTGAATTGTGGTTTAACGTTTCCCGAGTTGAATTATTACCCTCACTTGATCGTTTAATTTCCATCACGCTCACCATTGTAATTTTAAGTGGCCAAGTTTCTTCCTTATCTCTGCTTTCGTGATTATCTTAGTCCTTACTAAACTATTTCTAGCTACCAATGCCCCTGGATATTTAAACACTTTACTTGTTTATTTTCAACTTAAGTTGCTCTTAAATTAACGCCACGCTAATACCCATTGTAGCCGAACCGGCTAAAATTTTGATATCATTTGAAAAAATCTCCTGCGTCTTTTTTTTCCAACGAATTTCAATATTTCGCTTCTCAGAAAATTTTTTTAGAAACGCAAGAACTACAGTTTTTTGTATTTTTAACTAGAAAATATATATTTTTTTAAATTTTCCATTGAAACAACTTTCATACTATCCACTACAGTGGAATTAAGAATCTTAAAATACTGATTTTTTAAATTTGAACTGAAAATTTTTCAACTTAAATTTATTTTTTCGTCAGATAACCAGAGTCGAGCAGTTATTACAAATGTTCGAAGGAGTCAGATTTACGATTGTAATTGCTCGAGCCCGGATTTGTAGCTAAAATGCTTTTCTTCAAAATTCGAAACAGCTGAAAAATTTGAAATTTAGCACCAAGTTTTATATGCTTTACTTCCTTTCTTTGTGCTTTTTTCAAATTTTGATGCTATTTTTAATAGTAATTAATGTATTATTACGCCATTTTGAAATTATTTTAAAGTATGTTCTGGAGGGTGTTCCACACCCCCCAGACCCCCCCGGTTTACAATTTACAAAAAAAAAAAAAATTAAAAGTAAACCGGGGGGTATGGGGGGTGTGGAACACCCTCCAGTACATATTGGAAGATATCCACTCATTTAGAATATTGGACAAATATTTTTAATCTTAATCTTAGTTTAATATATTTTTCGGTTGGTAAAAAAAATCCACCAATCCGAGTGTTTCTTTTCACTAAGAAATGACACGCTGTGGCTGTAGCAGGAGCAGCAGCAGCGTGCTGGGATTTTATATATTAGGATTAGAAAAGCAGTAAATGCCTTACCTGAATCAGTTGCTTTAATATAGATAAATGTAAAACCACCATTGAAGAAAACCATTGAATGAGGTTTTAGAAAAACATTACGGTTTCAATCAATTCGAAATTTTTTATCTGGACTCTAGTAATTACTTTGACAACTATATTGCCGAAAGATGTATTTGATTAAGTTTAGCGGTCTGAAGAACTTCTACGTTACAATTGCACTACACACATAAAAATAAATCCGCTGTAAAACTAAAGAAAACATATTCGGCTTTCATCAGGTAAAGTTTTCAATTTGTTTGTGAAATTTTTAGCAATAACTAAAGATAAAAAATGCATCAACTGCTAAACCGAGGTTTCCAGTTCAATTCTCGTTCACCAAATTACTAAAATAATTTGCCAAAAACCCTTTTGAATGGTCACAACGCAATTAGAAGAATATAGCTCAGATTAATAACAGGGCCGTAACTAGAGAAGGCTGCGCCCTTCACAAACCTGTAAAGTTGCGCCCCTCTCCCCAACCCCATCGTAATAGGCCGGCATGGATGGTCCGGGTGCCGCCCCGGAAAAATAATTCTTTAATTTTTTCCAATTAAGTGGAATTTATCTTCTTAACAAAATTTTCTATTAAAAAATGGTCAGTTTTGCGCTCCCTTGGCAATTGCACCTCTGGCGGGGGCCCCACTCGCCACCCCCTAGTTACGGCTCTGATTAATAATAATCAAAGATTCATAGAATAATCATAAGTTTTACATAGATTAACAAAATTTACAGTAGATAGTATAACTTCGTAGCGGCCTTTCTGTTGCAAGCACATCAACACACACACAGGTTTATAGTAACAGATTATCTAAATTGTAGTCAGTTAGTCTGCATTTCCACTACAGGTACCGTCAACCATCAACCAATGAAATTCGTAAATTCATTATTTGCAGCAATTGAATTTTAGTACTTGTAGGTGTGTGACTATTGCGACTGCAGTCTAACATTATTAATTTTATGATCTCAGGAAATTTAAATAATTACTTATTTTGTCTTGGGGGGTATTCCATACCCCCCAGACCCCCGGTTTCTTAATTATTACTTTGACGGAAGCCTATCTATAGATTCGTAACAAAGGTTTAAATGTTATTTTAACTATTACAGATTACTTAAAAATTAGAAAAGGAAATCATACAATAGTTGGGATTATTGAACAAACATATGGGGGGGGGGGGGGAGAAATTAAAAAGCTTCTTTAGTCAGCAGTTTTTAACTGCTTTATTTTTATTTTTTTATTATTATTTTTATTATTTATTAATCTCAGTAAATTTAAATAATTGATCTTCTTGCTCTGGGGGGGTATTCCATACCCCCCGACCCCCCCCAGTTTCTAAATTGTTACTTTTACGTAAACCTATCTATAGATTCATAACAAAGATTTCAATTATTCTATTTTAACTACGGATTACCTAAAAATTAAAAGCGGAAATAATAAAATATTTGTAATTATAGTTAAAAAAAATACTGGGGGGGGGAGGAGCGCGAAAAAAATTGACAAACTTCTGTGGCCAGTAATTTGAACAAACATATAGGGGGGGGGGAGAAATTAAAAAGCTTCTTTCGTCAGCAGTTTTTGACTGCTTTATTTTTATTTTTTTATTATTATTTTTATTATTTATTAATCTCAGTAAACTTAAAAAATTGATCTTCTTGCTCTGGGGGGTATTTCATACCCCCCGACCCCCGGGTTTCTAAATTGTTACTTTTACGTAAACCTATCTATAGATTCATAACAAAGATTTCAATTATTCTATTTTAACTACGGATTACCTAAAAATTAAAAGAGAAAATAATAAAATAATTGTAATTATAGTGAAAAAAAAATACTGGGGGGGGGGGGGGCACGAAAAAAATTGAAAAACTTCTGTGACCAGTAATTTTTGACTGATAAATCGTTTTTTCTCTGCAATCCGAAATATTTTGGAATCCAATCGAATTTCCGAGTCTGCCTCTGCGCAAATCTTATCCCGGATCGATTGACTTTTTGAGAATCACTTTTATTTTCAAAAAACACACCGATGAGAAGCAATTGAAAAATATTTTCGACCAAATAACTGGATACCACAGCAAATACCTAACCGGCAATATCGGAATTGTATTTTTTGATTCGGTGGGAATCCATCCGGATTCCCCCCAATCCAGACCGGAGGTCGATCGTTTGATGGTCAAGTAATTGTGATTTAAAATAATCTATCTTCTTGTTCTGGTCGGCATCTCAATAATTTTGCATCTACGAGTATCTAGCTATTATATATTATTATTCCGAATAAAGTTTAAGTTTTACCTTAACCACGGTTTAGCCAACTGTTTAGCCAAAAAAAAATCAAAATAATCGGTGTGTCAGCTCAGATTGTCTAGGTTAGAGCATGGTAACGCAGAAGGGGGGGGGGAGGTTAACAACATATTAAAAATTATCAACAAATCTCTAGCCGGAAGCATCTTAATTGAAATAGTTGACAAAGTAAGAATGGTGACAATTACAGAATGGTATTGGAGACCGGGGGGGGGGGGGTATGGAACATTTCCCATCAATTAATGGCAACTTCTGAGAGAGATTGCACCACATTTTGTTTTATGTTGAAAGAGTCCTATCAGAGATTAGTTAAATCAGCTGAATGTTAATATGTAGTTTTTCAATATTAGGTGAATTCAAATAATTCATTTTTTTGTTTTCAGTATTTCATGTCTCCAGGCTCCACAATGTCTATGTTATTACTACTACTTTTGCACGAACTTATCTGATGTGTATTTCAAATAAAGTTAGGAGTTTTATTATATTTTAACTGCGATGATGTTAAAATTCTAAAGAGGGAAACTGTAAAATAATCGGTCGATACGCTATCTCAAATTTAGTAGACATGGGCAAAGTATGGCCCGCAAAGTACTTTAATCCGGCCCGCCAACAAAAAGTTAAATTAGTAAGCTTCTAACTTTATCATTAACAATTAAAATAGAATTATTTCAAAACAAAATGAAATTTTTGTTGGAGTTTCTTACGATTTTCTGGCCCCTAATGAAAAAAGTTTTTCCATCTCTGGTGTAGCCCATTGAAATATTGAAATTTTCCGAAATTGAAAGATTACCTGCATTATAATACCAATGTAGTTTCTCTTTAAACTAAAATAGCTTCTGCTATTTGTTTGCGGTAAAATGCGACGAATGGAAGTTTGGGGGGGGGGAGGTTGATTGAATTTATAAATAAAGTGGGAAAAATAGTGGTATTAAGCAATGGAAGTTTTCGCATTTTTTATCCCTATTTTTCTTGATCTGTAGGCCTTGCGATTACCACATGACTATACTGGTATTAGCGACAGATTGGTCTGGAGTATGGAATACCTTCCAGTAATGACGAATTGTGTAATTGTACAGTTGCGATGCTAAAATATTTTTTATAGTTCAGAACATTTTTTGAGTTTGACCGCAGATAATTTTTCAGCCAAAGGCCAGATTAGTTTTTATTCCATTTTCGGACCAAATCCAAATTATATTCATATTTATGCACTATCCGCCAATATTCAGCTTTCCGTACACCACTACTATGCAGTACATATTCGGTCAAAAATGTCTGTATTGCTTTTAAACTGATCGGTCGCTTAGTCAACGATAAAATGAAGTTAGGCTTTAAAATAAAGAAAATATATGAAAAACTAAGGTGAATTTACCGTACTGCCTCGACATTTTCATTATTATTAAGATGAATTTTTCATTTCAGTATATATTTTTAGAAATGAAAAATTTGGTTTTATTAAAATCTATTGGTTCGAAACCACAATAACCGTAGTTTTTTCGTACTTTCCTTGGTACTGAGAATTTATAATAATTTTATTTACTTACACAAACATTAAATACATAAAAAAAAGTCCGCCTAGCGTAACACTTAGCTTAGCTTCGGTTAGCAGCTAATCCTAGCTAAATTGAGCTGCTAGTATCTGCCTGTCTTTCTTTTCTTCGGGCTTGGACAGAAATTTTTAAAGATGTTTCTAGACGTAATTTATTCAAAAATTTAAATTAAAGTTAAGGAATTAACTTGGCAGATTTACCAGAATCCTGGGAGATGTCTCGGTTCCGTCGTGTAAACTAAAAAGAATGTTTGTACTTGGTGAACCCATTCGGATACTTATTAGATAACGAGCACTCGAAAGCACAGATAATAATAGAATTTAGTAAAATTAAAAAAAAAATTATTAAAATAATTTTTTTCAGAAGGAAACACAACGCTGCACTGCGATGCCTGGCGTCGCCTGCAAGCCCACCTTTACACAATCGGACTCATTCATCATCAATAAATCAATAGACCAAAAGGTGCAGCGTTGTCACCAAAAACTAAGAAAACAATGAGAAGCACATTTAAATTGTAGCAAAGGACCAAAACGGGGAAAAAAGCAACAACCGATGTCTCATTTGAATAAAATACAACCAACACAATACAAGATAAACCGCAGTGGTGTCTGGAACGACTTCAACTTGACGCAATTCTGGACAGCTTCGACAAAATGTAAATTAACAATTTAAAATATTCAAATAACCACACCTGCATTTCAACAAGAAAGAATGTAATCTGGACGTTTTTGGTTATCAGGAACAGACAGAAAAAGTTAAATTTCCTTCAGTACAGAAAATAAAAATTTGTGGCGTTTTTGCAGGGGTAAATGGAGACGTTGGGGGCGAAAGAGAAATGTGAAAACACCGGCTATAAAAGAGATCGAATATAAGCGTCCCTGGAATTCTGAAATATGCCTAAGAGTAAGATCAGGTAGAGGGGTACGCGCCCTTACAACGAAACCCAAATAAGGGGAATCCTAATGAAAACCTTATAGCAAAGTAAAATAGGGGTAAGGGGATTTTAAGGAGGGATTGCTAACTAGAAAACTGAGGGAGTGGCTTGATGTAAGAAATCAATGATTTCAGCCATCCCTTCAAGAGTTTCGCTGTGTTCGAGTACGTTTACCTTATTGCTTAGAAAAAAAAAAATTTAATTAATTTTTTTTCCCGAAATTTACACAAAAAATCCTCACCAATTTTAAGTTTTACTTCTGCCAGTTTTAGTTCTTAGTTAGGTTTGTCAGAAAATTTGTTTGCAATAGCGAAGAACTGAAATTTATAAAAAATGGCAGGCGTGTTTCCCTTTTCCCAAGGAACTCATCCTCGTAGCGACCGATTTTTAACAAATTGAGGTCGCAGGAATTAACAGTTTTCGTTGTGAAATATTAAAAATCTGGGTGTACCTTTCCAATCCCTCAGGTTGGATGTTTAATTAAAAAGTAATGAGCTTGGTTTGCGTTGTCAGCGCGAAATGACGACGTTTAATTCTTGCAGATGTCACAAAAAAAATTGGTTCGCCCAGAAAATGGCGAAAAAATGTTATTATTATTATTATTATTAGCAAACATAAGAAAAGCAGCTCCCTATAGCATAATTCATAACTTAAATTGCTAGAACACCCCATTAATTAAAGCCGTGATTTCTAACACGAACATTAAGAATATATTTCATGCCTTTGTAGGTATACTGCAGCAAGTCAAAAGTTATAACTCCTAAGTTTATGTAATTGCCCTGGAATGAAGGAACTTCTCAGTCATAAATTTTAGTTTAAAATTATCATATGCTACGGTTTCATAAATGATGACTTTTATAAACATTCATCTTCCACTTTTTGTTCATTTTGCAATAAAGTGACGTATGCGAAATATATTTCCATTACAACGTTTAGCGTCTTCCATCTTAATTCTGAATCCATCCCGGTATTCCATTCTGGAACACCAAATCGTTGCATTCGCAAAAATGGAACGTCTGGTTCAGGTCAGTTGAATAGAAAATTTCAACTTAATTCGATTAGCTTCATATCAAAAACTAGTATTTGAATAAAATCAAATTTGCATTAAATGGGAAGTTTTTGCTACCAAAAGTTGTACTCCAGTCAATATTCATTATTTGACTAACTTCAATATTCTGCTTCAAAATTTAAAATTTTAAATATTTATAGTTTCAAATCCCAAAAAAATTTTAAAACGTTATGGCACATCAAACTAATGAGTCACAGCAAGAGCAAGCAAGATTCGAACTCGGAACTACTAATTTGTGAAACCATGCGTTCGTTACTTTGCTCCTTGCTAGACACTTATTTTACGTTAAACAGTTTGATAAGGATAAAACTTTGATTAAATGCCTAAAGAATAGGAGAGGGGAACGAATTATTCTTGTATTAGATTTTTTTTATTATTTAGGCAGGGGGAAGAAAGACTTTCGAATTAAACCAAAATCACAACCCGGTTAATATATTTAATTTAAACAAAAAATTGTAGGTTGAAAACTATTTGTCCTTTTAGCATAGATAAATCTGCGGGTAACAGGGTAAAAAAAGTCCAATTTACACTAAATGACACATTTCTTGCTACCAAAAGTATAAATCAGGTCAATCATTTAGTATTTGATTGACAAATTTCAATTTTATGCATGTTGATGCTCCGAAAAATTAAATTTTAAATATTTCAGTTCAAAAGTCATTTTTTGTCAAAATAATAGAAACATAAAATTGGACAATTTTGAAAGCAAAAATTAATTTTCCATTATAAATAAATAAATCTCAGTTAAATTTTGATTTGAAATGATAGGAACAAGTATTATTTTGATCCTGCATTTTTTGCATTCCACAAGTTCCTTACTATGCTATACCCTTCTGGACATTCATTTTACTTAAAGCTTTAACACTGCTAGCAGCTATAACATTGCTAGCTATTTCAATTTTGGGGAGGGGGGGGGGAGACAAGGTATTGTTCCATGTTTGAAAAATTATCTTTTTTATTTGCAACTAGATTTTTCAAAAACTTTTAATTCGGCACTAATATTTGCAAACAAATAAAATAGAAACAGGATAGACGGGGAACAAACACAGATAATATTTTTCAAAAAATTTTTTTTTCTAATTAAACCAGAAATATATAATATAAATATCTTATACCTATCTGTTAATTTGTCTAATTTTAGATTGAAAACTACTTAATTGATTTAATTAAATAGGGGGGGGGTGAAATCACAACTAACTATTATAATAAATTTGAATATTTATTTCCATTAGAAATAAATTTTTTAATACTGCCAACTATGAAATAATATTTTTACGGACCTGGGGGGGGTTTATTTAACATATTTTTCATTTAAATTATGACAATTTTAAGGTTACAATCCACTGATAAAGACTGATAAAGGTCAAATTTAGATTATTTGGCCTAAATTACAGAAGTGGATGCAAATTTGCAATTAGGACAAACTGGTGAACAGGACAGGGAATATAAGCATTGAATACTAATGTGATTTTTCATACCAAATTCATAAAATTAGAAACATATTTTATTATTATTTTATTATTAGGGGGGCATATAAAAATAGTAACATCATTAATTCATACTAAATTCTAGAAAATCACAAAGCGATTAATTATTTTAATTTTAGAATGATTAAAATACCTGTAACAAATTTTGTAATAAGTTGTACCTGGGGGGGGGGGGGGAGGCAATCAAAATAAAATAAAATTTTTTTTTTAATTTAAAAAAATATAAAACCTGCTAGCAAGAGTCAATTAATTATGTAAAAAGAGTTTTGAAACTATCTCTCCTTTCTTTTAAGGCATAAGGACGAATGACATTTAAACGACAAGTGTCGCACAAAGATTCAGTATTTATGGCGACGACAGTAAAAATTAAAAATGTTTACTTTATTAAAAGTCATTTCAGCACTGAAACTGATTTAAATGAATAAGAAACGCTTTAAACACAAAAGCGGATCCAGTCAAAGTTTATAAGGAAATAGGGGGGGGGGGGTAATTAAACATTTAACTCTGAAGAACAAAAGAATTTTTTTCGAATTTACTTTAAATTAGGGCATTTAACCAATTTAAGAAAAAAGTTTTTGAAAAGACAGATTAAAATAGGGGAAGGGGGGAAGTAGTTACACCAATTCCCCTACTCTATAAATGGACGCTATCTTACTGGAGTAAGATACATTTTAATTATTGAAAAACAAAATAATTTTTGAAAAACTATTAAATGATATTTATTACTTATTTTGTTACTTAGAATTATATTAAATAACTACGATAAAATAGAAAAATTTGATTTTTAAAATTTGAAAACGGATTAATCGCGCAGTTGTTTAGAACTGAACAACAACAATATTGAAACCCTTACATTTTTCGTAAAATTCAAAAGACATATTTTTAATTTAAAAATCATTTTATTAGGACAGATAATATCGGAAAGGGGGAGTTCAAGGTTAACATTTTTTTTTCCATTTATAGAAAACAAAAAAACAAAAATAATATTATTTTTATTTTTAAATAAACAGATTTCATTTCCGGGGTCAATTTTTGTTTAATAAACAGGAGACAATGGGCCAGTAACAGGTGGGGAGAATGGCACGCAACATTTAAAAAAAAAATTGAAAATTTTTGTTTTTTATTCAAAACTTAATTCAAAAACAGTTGTAATCTAAAGTAATATTATGTAGAACTAAAAAGTGCGGAAGTTAATAATATCAAAATTGAAAGCAAAACTTAAAATTACTAAAATAAAGAATTAGTTTCAAATTATTTGCAACATTTGTTATGGAGACTAAGGGGAGACAAAAACCAAATTCTTAATTTATTGTTTAATTAATTTTTTATTGTCAAAGAAACTGGATTAAAAAATTTGAATCATTTCAGCCCTACAACAATACAATTCAGAGTACAAATTTTAATTTTTAGATTTTGATTTAGAGATTTAAGGAATTATATTAATTCCTTGATTTTTATGTTTTCGTTTAAAATAAAATAGAAAAATTTTGTTTGGTTTAGAATTTTTTTTATTTTATTAGAAAATCCGGAATGTCAGTTATTTTTTTTCCTTTAATTTAATTTATTATTTAGAACAAGATAGAAAATGTCTTCCAGTTTCTTTTGGCCATAAAATTTAATTTTTTGAAATTGTTTTTGATTAACAAATTCACAAGTGGTAATTCTCCCTCCATACAAATAGAATCTGCTTTTAATGTAAACCATTCATTTCTTCTGCAAATCTGGCAGTAATCTAGCCATAATTTAAAGTGAATTCCAGGTTCCAGGCTTTGAGTTCTTAAATAAAAAGTTAATGAAAAATTGCGTTCTTAGAAAGTTAAATTGAGGCATTCAAAAAGTCCTTTGTTTACGTAGAGTTGCTGCCACATTTATCCAAGGTTTTCCAAAGTACTCTTATTGAATAATTCATTTCCTCATCTTTAATTCCATTAATCCTATATTATGAAGCACGCTTGCTGTTATGAGAAAGTCAGGGAAACTTGAAGTACACTTAAACAATTTGGAAGTTTAAAATTGATTATTTAATTATGAAAAATATAAATAAGGTAAAAAGTTGGAAAGCAAAAATTTAAAAAAGTTGGGTGTTAATTTGAGTTTAATCGGCGATTTCTATAAAAACATTCTACCACAAAAACCCAAAATATGTTTACATTTCCAACACTCAGTGTAACACATAAGCTAAAAACAAACACAATAAAAATGTCTCTGTTTACACCCTCTAACCCTAAAAACACTGTTAATTGACTGAAACCACAGAATTTTAATTAAAAAACCTCAACTAATTGCATACAGTGAAAATAACACTCGACATCATCTCGCGCCCGTCCCAACGCAGCCGTAGCGAACCGGCTATCAAAATCACTTTCCGGCTTAATTTTTCGAAGCTTTTTTACAAGGAATGGAGTAATTTCAACCCCTACGAGACGATATTTAAAGCTTGTTGGATTTTTCCGGCAACAAGTGATTTTCCCCTTTGGCTGCTTTTGCAAGATTAATTTGCGCTTCCACCTAAAAAAATTTTTGTATAATTTGTTTGAAGAGATTTCGGGGATTAATCTTTCGTAATGTTTTTTTAACAATTTGTTATAATCCCCTAAAAAATTATATAAGGGCTCACGGCAAATTTAAAAAATCGCTAATTTCATAATTACACACTTACTTATCTGCTCTCCATAAGCTAAGTCTGAATTATGCACTTACGCCTTGTGTAATTTTACGACTTAAAGTTAAGATTTTCTTTGTTAGTTAAATTTGTAGAAATAATGTTTGATGATTTATTTAAGTTTTGTTCCATTTAGGTTTTAGAAAAATAATTTAAGTGATGCACATACAACTGTTTTAATTTTAAGAATTTTTAGACTTAAGTTTTGTTATTGTAAACTAAATTAAGTGCCCTTATTGCCTAATTATGCTTATAACTTTGGTTTTTTGTAAATTGTTATAATTGTTTGGTGTTTTTTGAACTAATAAATGCATGAAATTTTCCCTCTGGTCCTCGTTAATCGCCTCATCCGGAAAATAAAAATTGCACTTTTTTTATTTTTGAAAAGAAAATTTCGACCGAATTATCGGCCACAACTTATTTCACATATTAAACGAATTAGCGACGAAATGAGTTTGTACCGAAAAACAGATTAGACTTTGTGTTTGCATTGTTAATAATCTGCCCAGTTCTACTCAATGCAACCCAATGTTATATTTACTAACGGAGTACACAACTTACACACCACAACTCATTCACAACTAATATTCCACTACATTCCATTATTGCGAACAGGAAAATCGTTTTAATGCTTAAACCTGGAATTTAAAATAAAGATTATTAAATCGTATCCAGACAACGTGCGATACTGAAAAGAAATTATGACCGCCTCATCGACCCCCTATTTTCAATTGCTTCTTGGGGCGCTTCTCCCATTCGATCTTGGTTAAGCTTAATGTGATAATTAAGGAAGTGACGTTTAAGTGATGAGTGACATTAGAACTCAGTAGCTATTATATTTAATCTTTAGTTAAAGTTTCTGCCGCTTAATGATTCGTTAACTCAAATTACTCAGGAATTTGCAGCGTCTAAAACGTTTTCTTACACTTCATTTGACAACGAAAATTGATCGAATTTACTAATCCAAATATTTTTCTAAACAAAAATTAATTTCCAACTTGCTAATAAATGGTACTCGTAAGTTCTCAACTTCTCACTTGAGTAGTTTCCAAATTGCTATACTTTACACCCTTCGTTCTTGAAAAATTTGCCCCAGGAGTTTCCATATTATTGAAAATTAATCTCTAGTGTTTGCTTTATTATTTGTACCTACCATCTCAAAATTTGCGACAATGCCAATTTTTTAATTACTAATTTACCTAAAGATTTTGATTTTTCAGTTCAAATAAGTATGAAAGTTTTTGAAAAACAATCAAAATGTTGTTTTTTTAACTTTTTTGTTACTTAATACAATACAAACTGATTTTGTTGTTATAAAAATTGTACCTCTTGTGTTAACTCTAGGGAGGTAGAACGTAGTTCCCTCTTTGGTGTAATCGCGGAATTTACCGGATAGGGAAAACTCGATTTTACCCTACAGGAATTTTCAATACAGAAGGGTAGGTTCTTATCCAAGCTTAATTCATTCTTTCGATATTTGGTGCCACAAAAGTATGAATTTTAAAATTTTACAAAAATCATTAGGGTGAAGTTTTTCATAGTCACAAAAATGAAAAGCAGTTTTGTCTTCAAAAATTTTCAAAAAAACTACTGCATTGAACTCACAGTTTCTGCTTTGCAGCCTAAACGGTGATCACACCAAAGCCACTGCTATGAGCAGTTCGCATTAAAGCAATTAAGCTATTTTGCCTCGACAACATTTTCAAATACGAAGTATAAGTCCAGCTCAAAGACCAAGACGTTGTTGGTGAAAATGTTGATAATTTCTCAAATCTAAATGTTCGGGCTCCGAATGGAAGATCGACAAATAATGTTTTAGCACTCTGCTGTAGCTGGAACAAGTAAAAATGCCACTTTTTAGCCCGCATTGGTGATCTTAAAGTGCCACTTTTATGCCCTAGGGTACATAAGACTCTATTTACACCCTCGACGACGACAGATCTAAAGTAGCGATATTGGCTGCTTCAAGAACGTTGAATCAAAGTCTTCCGAATCACTTAGTATTTTCATCTATTTTTCACAAAGTATAATGCTCTTGTCCTACGGTCACAAATTTTATTTCGTTGTTGACAAAGTATAATGCCCTAGATCCACGACTTATAAAAATTATTTTAATTGTGTTTCTATGGTCATGACAGTGTTCATCAAAATCCTAATACATAAAATCCCAGCACGCTGCTCCTGCTCCAGCGTGTCATTTATTGGTAAAAAAAGAAACACTCTGTGGTCGATGTTTTTTAACAACCGAAAATTATATTAAAGTAAGATAAGGACTAAAAATATTTATCCAATATTCTAAATGAGTGGATATCCTGCGATATGTACTGGAGGGTGTTCCACACCCCCCAGACCCCCCGGTTTACTTTTAATTTATTTTTAGTAATTTATAATTAACTAGCTGGAAAGCCGGTCCGGGGACGGGCAGCTAGACGGTGGATCTCTTTTTTAACGGTATAATATTAAACATTTAATTTCATTTCCTACTACTGAGTGATTCCCCGCTTTTCTATATTTTTAAAGTAACGCAAAAAGTGGCTGCTAAACTTGATGTGCCGACGGGCAGTTAAAATTTTTTTTAATAATTAAAAATAAACAAGTTTCTGAAATTCTAATTTTCTTTAGCCGAACGTTTTAATTTCCCTCACTTTTGCTCAAAAACAAAAAAATTTCCAGGATTATCTAACGAAATTGATATTTGACTTTATATTTTTATAAATATAATTTTAAATAAAATATTATAAAATAATAATAAAAAAAAATTTATAAATAAATTAAAAGTAAACGGGGGGCCTGGCGGGGTGTGGAACACCCTCCAGCACATATCGCAGGATATGTTCACCCTCAAAATCCCCGGTTTACATTTTTTACTACAATTCTGACAGTTAATTTTCAAAGTACTTAAATAAATGTTTATTTAAGCTAAGATTTAAACTTCCCTCACTTTTGTTTCAAATTTCAAATTTCCCGGTTTTTCCTGGCAAAATTTGTAAAATTAGAAATTCTCTTATTTCTCCAAATTCTGCGATATGTACTGGAGGGTGTTCCACACCACCCAGATCCCCCGGTTTACAATTATGACTTTATATTTTTGTAATATAAATTAAATCCTAATTCATAAAATACCAGCACCCTGCTCCTGCTCCTGCTTCTGCTCCAGGGTGTCATTTTTTGGTGAAAAATGAAACACTCTCATTGGTCGATTTTTTTTAACAACCGAAAATTATATCAAACTAAGATTAGGACTAAAAGTATTTGTCCAATATTCTAACTGAGTGGATATCCTGCGATATGTACTGGAGGGTGTTCCACAGCCCCCAGACCCCCCGGTTTACGTTTAATTTAATTATAATTAATTTAATTTATAATAATTATAAAAATATAAAGTCAAAATCGTAAACCGGGGGGTCTGGGGGGGTGTGGAACACCTTCCAGTACATATCGCAGGATTTGGATAAATAAGGGAATTTATAATTTTACAAATTTCGTAAGGAAAACCGGGAAATTTGAATTTTTATGCAAAGGTGAGGGAAGTTTAAATCTTAGCTTAAAAAACATTTAGTTAAGTGCCTTACTGCTCCGAGTTTAGCAGCAACTTTCGCGTTACTTTGAAAGTTAACTGTCAAAATTATAGTATATATATATAAACCGGGGGTCCTGAGGGTGAACTTATCCTGCGATATGTACTGGAGGGCGTTCCACACCCCCCAGACCCCCCGGTTTACTTTTAATTTATTTATAAAAATATAAAGTCAAAATTTTAAACCAGGGGGACAGATTAATTATATCAATTTCGTCAGAAAATGATAGAAAGTTTTTTTGCTTTTGAGCAAAAGTGGGAAAAATTAAAACGTTCGGCTAAAGAAAATTAGAATTTCAGAAACTTATTTATTTTTAAATTATTGAAAAAAATTTTAATTGTCCGTCGGCACATCAAGTTTAGCAGCAACTTTTTGCGTTACTTTAAAAATATAGAAAAACGGGGAATCAATCAGCAGGAAACGAAATTAAATGTTTAATATTATACCGCTAAAAAAGCAGCTGCCCGTCCAGCTAGTTTAAATATAAACAATGATGGATATATTGACCGTGGGATAGGAGCATTAGCAGTTGGTAATAGTATTAATTTTGATTATTAAGTACTTAACTACATATATTTATTTGATTCAGACATTTCAGAAATCTTCTACAGTCTCTTTTGGTCCGGACAAAAACTGTGTTTGTGCCTCTGATGTAAAGTGGGTTTTCAACATTTACGCTATTCGGCCGAAAATAACCACTTCATACTATTGGTACATAAAGAACAATGTATTTAGAGTAAAAAAAATCGATAAGATTTGAAGAAAAAGGTGAGACTCAACTGTGCTCATTGTACTGCCACTATATAGTGGCGCTCACTACTTAACAAGTCATCGCAAATCAAAAACGTACTATTTAAGGAAATTGGTAGATGAAGTACCATTGATTCAGGTGATGTTAAGTCAAAAATCCTCCAACAACATTTTTCTTATTGATGGAAACACTCATAAGAAATAGACTAGGAAACCCCATGCTAGATGAAGAGCAAATGTGTAGCTTGGTCAAAATTTAGAGCAGAAATGCAGTTAGAACCAAAAACGTAAGTTACCCCCCAGCACGATAACAGACTTTTTATGATCTAAAAAAATTATGGGTTAAACAATTTCCAATGTTTTTCCTTTATTGTCCAACATCAACACGGATCTCAGGAGATCCTGGTCGAAAATTGTAAAACAGATCTGAACATATCATTCGATATGCTAGTCGGCGGCAGAAGCGTATGATCCTGAATTTGGTGATATTTACTATACCAAAAAGGGGTATATAACCCAATTATTTTTAAAACTCTGTCAGGCAATACTTTTGGGTTTTATTTTTAAAGAAAGTTTTTTATACCACTTAAGACTAGACAGTTTAAACTGTTACAGTCAGGGGCAGCATGACAAATGCTTTTTTGAGTTGGCAAAAGGTTACTGACACCCATTTGCACCATCCACACTTAAAATTTAAGCTTTACTCAGATGTTATTCCAACCAATAGGAAAACTTTAATTTTAACTGTAGTACATGTTTGCACCACGTGCACTTAACCATGTTAATCGTTCCCTAAGTCATTAAACGGCACTTATTTCTATTGCACCACTGACTTAAGTATCTCTTAACACTTTTTACGTAACATAAATATCAGTTATAATCAAAATTATTAAGAAATTCTAAATTTGATAATTTATGAAAAGTTTAACTAAACTTCCACTTTAAAATAGTTAAGCACCGCTTAGATTAGATTCATATTTAAGCAGCAGCGGTGCAAGCGGGCATAGGTGAGTGAGTTTTGTACGTAAGATAGGATATTTTCAATTTTACTAAACAAAAATTATGGAAAGTTAAACTAAACTTTCGCTTAACGATAATTAAGAATCGCTTAGATAAGGGTAATATTTAAGCAGAAGTGGAGCAAACGGGCACTAGCACTGTGGAATACAGAAACTTAGCTTCTGAATGGCTGTTTCATCCTGCAATAATGGTACTGCACAATCTTGCCAAGCCAGTATATTCGGTCAGTAAACGTTATATTACCGTTTGCAGCACCGACACTTAAGATTTAAGCTTTTCTTAAATGTTATTCCAGCTACTAGGCATACTATAGGATAAACGACACTTTGTCCGTTTGTACCAATTATACTTAAAACTTAAGCTTCACTTAAATCTTATTTTGACCACCAGCAAACAGACACAAGTGGCGCTTACTGATTTAAGAAACGCTTAAATTTTAAGTGTAGATGGTGCAAACTCCGGGAAATCATGTTTTTAAACAGGTAAGGTAATAGTTTGTTATTATAACTTGTTATTTATGTTATTGTTATTAATTTATAAATTATTTTAACCCACAAGAACTGGTAAGTTTAGTCACTAAAATGCTGCAGTGCTACCCGTCGCGTCGCCGGCAGTAAAGTAAATCAATTGCTTTCACAAAAATTAAAATTAAATTGAATAAAATAAGATTTCTTTTACGCTGAGCTAAATTATTTTCAGTGCGGCCCTGAATGTGCCTTTTTGTTTAGCTGTAGCGAGAGCTGAATTATTTTATCGTAAAACCACAGTGAAATAATAATTCACAAAATGGAACACTCGTTTATGAGCAAAACTTTCTATATCAACCAACTATACGTATTAGATTAACTTAATATTTTTCCGCATGGTGGCGTTCCCTTAATGTAAATTGCGAATACAACAAATACAAAAAAATTAACAGATAAGCGTTGGTAGAAATTGCAAGTAAACGTTAGAATGTAATAATTATATTTTTAGACATTTTCTGTTAAAAATTTCATTTTCTTCAATTTTGTACCTATACATTTTTCAATTTTGTCGCCCCATTTTTGCCTGGCAACGACCTTAAGCAAGACTGTAAAACACAAAAAATATAGTCATCTATATCTCGAAAACAGTGCAACAAAATAGAAAAATGCTTAGGTACAAAAATGTAGAGAATCACGTTTTCAAGAAAAAATGCCTATTCATTTTTGTTTAAGTCGCTGCTAGTCAAAAACGGGGTGACAAAATTGAAAAATGTATAGGTACAAAATTGAAGACAATAAAATTTTCAACAAAAAATGTCTAAAAGTATTTGCTGTAAAGGCGATGTTTAGATGTCAAAAACGGTTTCAAAATGTGCTATTTACATTGTTAACAAAGGAGGGTTCAAATATTTTCATTACCCTCTGTATGTCCCCAGTGATTTTTAAATTTAACATGTAGGTGTCAATCCGGGGGGTCTGGGGGGCATGGAATGCCCTCCAGTACATTCTTTACCAAACATCTCGAATTGACGTAGATTAGATGAGAAATATTTACCAAGGAGGTATTTGGCTTAGAGTGCATTGGAGGGCACTCCCTGCCCCCCAGCCTCTCGGATTGACATCTACATTTTGTAAATTTAAAAGGCAATTTAGTACATAGTAATTGTACATACATGGTACATAGTTCTATTTCGTTGCACCGATTTTGAGATACAGAAATTTGTAGAAATATAGAAAATTTCAAAAAATCCATTGGTATTTCAAGAAACTCTCAGGAAACTCTAGAAAATGGAAAATTCTAAGATATTTTAAGATATTTCGAAAAATCCACAAAATTTTAAAGCGAATGAATTCCCAGAAAGTGGAAAAAGCAATTCTAGATTTCCTCTTTCCCCCGATTTCTTTTTAGATTTGCATATGACAATTTCTCCATCATTTTTCCATTTTTTTTTAGGAAATCTAAGAAAATTTCATTAATTTTACAATCTAAGGCAATAGTAAATTTTAGAGTATCTTAGAAAAATATCCAAAAAAATCTCTGAAAAATCTAAAAAATTTCAGGATGTTAGAAAATCTTGTGAAGTGGGGATCCACAAAAAATTCTAGGATACTTTAGAAAATCTAGACAATCTTAGAATCTCAGAAAATCAAGGAAATCTCGGAAAATTGAAAAATATAAAAAAAAACTGGAAAATTTTGTAATTTCAAGTTCTGCTTTTGAGTTTTGCAACAGTTATTTCAACTTTTCTTAAAGATTTTTGCCTGAAAAAATGAAAACATCAATAGTTTCCAAGTTGGAGCCCACGTGAGAAAACTGAACGAAGGTTTTATTCTGAACAAACTGGAGTTTGTCCTAATAACAGCTTTGTAGATGCTGATTAAAAATCCATTTATAATAATAATCTGTAGTCTGCTACTAAAATAATTATCTCTGTCCTCTGTCACATTAGAAGTCTGAAGCTTTTGTTTCATTAGTTTCTGCTGCTGGTTTTTTTATGAATACAAAAATATGTTACGATTTGATTTTGACTGAGTGACAGAAAAGTTTCCAATGTTTGCAAAGAGAGTATTTAACATGTCGACCGTGATTACCGATAAAATGAAAATCTGAATATTGATAAACTTTTTGTAACAATTTTCACCTTTGAAAAGTTGTCAAAAGCAGATAACAAGCACAATGCAGCATTTTCAAATGTGTCAATCCACTGCAACTCATCGTTGATAATTATTAAAAATATTTAAACATTGATGTAGTTTTATACTTACAGGGTGAGTCAATCTAAAGCGTCACACTCACAGTCTGCAAGAGTTACGTGTAAGCTTTACTTTAAAAAGTATAAATATTTATTGTTCGATAGATTAAAATTGGAAAACCAGAAATTATGTTTTATAACAGTAGCTGTATATGCGGTGTAGGGGTCACCAATTTTTTATGATTGTTTAAGCAAACTTGTATTGTTGAATGTAGAAAATCAAAGCTTTACAATTAATTCAGTCAGGGCCGGCATCGAGATTAACCTGCTTACAGCAATCTAAATATTGATCAACTTTTTTTGTAATAGCTTTCACATTTAAATGAGAAATGTTCTCAGAACCAGACAACAAGCACAAAGCAGCATTTTCAAATGTGTCACATTTATGAACAGTTCATCGTTAATTATTAAAAATATTTAAACAAAGCAAACCGATTCATTTTAAATGTTAAAATTGTGTAAGAGTGAAGAGGGTACCGTACTTTGCTGAGTGGTTGGTTATTAATAAGTTTTTCTGTAATAGCATTGAATTTTCTGCCATTCGATTTTGGTTTTATCCAAGCAGAAGTTTGTTAATTAAGAAGTTTGAAGAAGTTTTTTTGTCGAAACATTTAGGAAATTAATGTAGAAACTTGGTTTAGCCCTAAAAGTTGTTGTTACTTTCAACCCCAACATTTTCGTGCAAGTTTGAAACTAACCAAGTAGACAATTTCAATATTACAGTGAAAATTCCATTCTTAAGCTTAAGCTGGCACGTAATTAAGTGACACCCTGATGCATTGAAAACATTGGGTGCTGTTTTAGATATAGGAAGCTGAGCGAGCGCGGTTAAGACGACGACGAAGGAAGTAAAACAAAGGAATCCGTTAAATAGAATAGCAAGTACTACCATTGGTTCATGCTAATAAGTCTAAGACACGAGAAGACGGCTGAATTAATGAGGAACGCACACTCCGTCTAGCAGAAACTTACATTTCTGTCAAATGTGACAGTTTGCTTCTGTATGTACTTAGAATATTATTAATATAACGAACGTCTTCAAATTAAAGCGAACAGAGCATGAGACGACACCATCTTGAAACACACACCTCTGGCAATGTTTGTTCTTAAATAAACTACAAATCTTTAATTATACATCCAGCCAATTATAATTTTGTGTTTGTATAACTAAATATTTTCCCAACAGGTTTCCATCATTTTGATAACCAACGTTTAATGTTTACTAAATTTTCCGAGACGTCAAATGGATAATGCGTGTTTAATTAATACGAAACCAATAAAATATACTTTCCAATTAATTACTTTTACCATTACGCAATTTCGTCATTTCCTACCATCATAATTTGTTCTTTGTTTTATTAACTTTTATGTGGGCGCCAGACGCCATCTTGCAAAAAGTAACAATCACCTGATCGTTAGCTATTCCACACCAAAATAAAAGCTCTCTCAAGAGCTGAAATTAGCTGCTTGTGCTGCCAAATAATAACTTACCCAAGTAGTTCTCACGCCATTATCGTAATAGCCTCCCTAATTACAATTGTTTCCAACTTGGAAACTTTCTTATTTACAGTCTTGCAAAAAACTTGGAATACTTAACTAATTAATTATTTTTTAAGCTCAATTAGACACCTTAAAATGTTTTTTTGTTCCAATAGCCGAGCACGAAGTAATTGAAGCAAAAACAAAGATTTTTTCCAAGATTTTCAACTCAGCTATTATTTTTAATAATCGTTTAAACTGTTCCTGAACGGAAGTCCAGGTATACCTCCCAGTTCAATTCGTGATAAATAGATGAATAATTCACTCTCTTGGTAAAAATTGCAAACCAAAGTCTCTTTGCCCAAGCACTTGGTGAAAACATCCTCCAGGGCCGTCTGCACTGGAAAGTAATGAATCCAAAAGTCGAAGAATTCTTTGAATCTACGCAATAATTGATGAAAATATTCCTGAAAGCCGCCATAACTCGAAAATTACGGAGCTAGAAAGACGCCGCTTTCTAAACCAATGCACTTTTTAGAAATATCTCAGAATAATGTCGAACAACGCAGGCTAGAATGATAGGAATCTGTTTTGAAGGTTAATTTGTCTATAAATTAACTAAATCCAATTTAAAATAAAAATTTATGATATGAAGTGAACAGTTGCACTTCTAGAAGACAACTGCGGCAGGCTCCACCCGAACAACTGGGTGTTGTTGCAAAATCGAAATTTTTGCCAAAATTAAAGAAGAATTGAGGTTTATCTTTAGTTTAATCACATTATTTTAGTGAAGTATACATAGAAAAACATAACAGATCTGTAGTATATTAATATTATAATTTATTATATTATATTATATTAAGGTATACTTATGTCTATGGAAGTGGAAATTTATCAGCTAAGCAATACAGATGAAGGGAACTGCAAAAAGCATTACTTTAGTGCTGTCCGTCGTCGGCAATTGAAAATTGGATCGTATCAACATGTGAAGAAAATAGTATATTGTTTTATAAGAAGCCAAAGTAGTACTTTTGTGGCAAATACGGAAGGTTCATAGATGAGTGGAGCAAATGTAAATTTTTTAGACAAACTAAAAGCATATGATTGCATACAGCAGTGTATCTAAGATGACCAGGAATAGATAACCGGTAACTAGTCAGCTAGTATTTCTTTACACCGCAGGCCATTCTGCTGCTAATATAGAGTGATGATACGAAAACATCAGCCACTTAACTCATATTATTTGCTTTCGGTTCAACAAATGGGAACATAGTGTAAAACGTTTAACTATACTATCTCATTCGTTCGATCCTTGATGCTTCTACGACTTCTTATTTCACATTTAATAACATAATAAATCACAAAGAAGATAATAGATGGCGCCACATCTTCTGTATACATAACAGATGGCGTTAGTCATCTTTTTAACAAATATACTTTATATACTTATATACAAATATACTAATTGTTGAAATTAACAGTGAAAAAATCTTCTTGTAACATTGCAATCTGACATGCACCAAACGTGGTTGGGTACTTTATGCACACACAGTATAGCGGTACAACCCATGGTGAGCTTTGACTAACCACTTCATTATATGAAGAGTTTCCAAGGCAGTTTAGCTGATTACCTCGATGGTTTGCCATTGCTTGTCGAAGGAGGACGGTTAACATAGAGTTTTTGCTTCACTCGGGCTCGAACCAGGGTTCCTTGCTTAGTAATAATCATACAAATGATCGTTGCTTGTCTAATCTCCAGCCTGATTTTACGGTGACGTCTCGGATTATTATCGAATATTTATCTGTCTCTTGGACTACATTCTTTGTGTATCGATTCCTATTGGCTAGAATCGACTTCTTTCTGTTCCCACAAATGCCGATATACTAAGCCAATTTTGCTTAGTATGTGACTGTTTTTCGGCATCTATTTGAAGGCACAAATAGTATATTACATTACAAGGTAGTATAGGAAGTTATTAATTTCGAGATACGTAACGAAATGTTAACTCAGGTTAATTTTTATTTGAAAAATTTTTTTCAAAGAAAAGTAATTTTTGAAGCTTGTCTGTGATTCACCCACACAGACTGCCACTAAAAGTATCACTTTTGCTCCTAGGAACCAAAATAGTAAAAACACGTAATACATCTTTGATAAAAATTATGTTCAATAATATAAACATGCATTATCGGTTATTAATCGGTTGACTAATAGAGGTTCGTACAGCAAACTTCATTTCTTTGAACTTCTTGGATTGCTCTTGGTTGTTTCAAACAAGAACCGATTGTTGTATAATACAATACAAATACAACTTCCTTGTTCTGCTGCAATAAATTAACTGCTATTTTGATTTTATATACAGGGTGTTCCCGTGACCGTGTAGAACCTTTAAGATGGTGAAAAAAAACACTTTTTTAAGACGAAATTTCAAATAAAATTTTTGTCCAAGTCGAAACCCTTGGGGAGTACCTCTCTTTAAAACAATTTTTTGAATTTATGATTTCAAGCGATCATACCTCCGATATTATTGAATTTTAATGCTTAATGGATTAGAACTTTTTCAAAGATCATTTGCTTTTCTACAAATTAACTTATAACATCTTATTGTCTAGAATTAACGGATTTTGAGTTATAAATTAAATTAAATGAAAAAATGTTAAAAAAATTCAGGTTTTATTTTTTTACTTTTCTTGCAAACTGCATATCTCTTAAAATCTCTTATAGCAAAAATATTATAGCCCTAACCGGATAGGGAATTTAACGGGCTACAACTTTGGTCAAAGAAATATTTTTTGCAAACCAGCCGTTTTTAGAGAAATTCTAAAAATAATGAATTAGGTGTAGGTAAATAATTTAAATTTACAAAATTGCTAAAAATTTCAATTTGATTTAGGAAGGTATATCATTTGTTTTAATGACATTGTTATAAAGCGCATTAGTTTATTGTTAATTATGATAATAATTTATGAGGGAAGCCATTTTGAAAAATTTATTAAAATCAATTTTGTAAATTTAAATTTAAAAACCTTTTTTACCTACACCTTGTTCATTATTTTCAGAATTTCTGTGAAAACGGTTGGTTTCCCAAAAAAATTTATTTGACCAAAGTTATAGCCCGTTAAATTCCCTATCCGGGTTGGTCATCAGATTTTTTCTAAAACATTTTGTTTACGAGATATAGGGTTTGCAAGAAAAGTAAAAAAAATAAAACCTGAGTTTTTTTAACATTTTTGCACTTAATTTAATTTATAACTCGAAATCCGTTTATTCTAGAAAAAAAAAGGTTATAAGCTAATTTGTAGATAAGCGAATAATCTTTAAAAAATTTCTAATGCATTATGCCTAAAAACTCAATAATATCGGAGGTATGATCGTTTGAAATCATAAATTTAAAATATTGCTATAAAAGGAGGTACCCCCCAAGTCCCAAGGGTTTGGATTTGGACAAAAATTTTATTTTAAATTTTATCTTAGAAAAGTGTTCTTTACCACCATCTCAAAGATTCTGCACGGTCACGGGGACACCCTGTATGTAAAGTAAAAATTTAAATTCACTTCTTTTTGTATTTAGCCATAATAATATTGATAGTTGTCGTCCAGGTTTCCTTTATGAATGTAAACAGAACACTTCTATAAACACACACTGCTTTCGAAGAGGACATCTGGATATGCCCCCTCTTCCTCGAATCAAATGTTCTTATTCTAAACTTCATCTAATTTACATTTATCTTTTTTTTATATATTGGGTGCCTCCAGTTGGTTTATTTTAAGTTATCTATCTAAAGAATTTGGGGGTTATGGGAGAGTATAGGATTAGTGCGGCCTTTAGGCCGCACAACTTGAGCAATCTAATTATTAAGCTAATTATATTATGTTTGTTGCAGGACCTGACAGAAAATAAATTAGAGAGCACCACCACCGGCCAGACAAAAGGTAGGCTTTTTTAAAATTATCTTTATGTTTATTCTAATTAATTTTCACGTTTGATGCGTCTTTGTGCATATTTTCAAAAGATACTGAAAGTACGTTGAAGAAAGTCTTGCTTTGTAATTTAAACAGTGGCTAAAACAATCCACTGATGCGCTTACAAGTTTATGTAATAGTAATTTACCCCACGGGTTGCACAATTACCATTGACCAGGTATTTCAGGTATTTCGTACTTACCTTCACAAAAAAAGTTTAAAGTACCGCCCGATAAAAGTAAATAATTCTTTATTTCTTCTCACCAATACATGTATTTGGGAAGTTCTATCAGCACACAAAATTTAATCTCAACCTGTTAAACATTTCCGGAGATACATTTTCATTTTCTTAATTTTTTTATTGTGGTAGCCCTGGCAAAGATTTCTCTGCCAAAACTTTATTTTCTCCATTAGAACCCATCAGACATTCGTCCAAAACGACGCAGAAATGCCGAAAACAATCGAGGGATAAGGATTTTTTTTGAAGATTTTGCAAAAAACCGTAATCTTCTTTTTTCATGATGAATTCCTGATTTTTATCCAATGGTTCTATATACTGACAAGACCTGTAGGTCCCTTCAGTACTTCATGAGTTATTCACTCTTGAAGTTTCAAATTTCAAATTTATTTTCCAATTTTACATACTTTAAAATATGGTTGTGTAATTAAGGGGGCGGAGGGCCCTGGAACTCTTTTATGTTTATGTAGGAGCCTCCAAAATATCTTTTTTATACTTTTTATATTTACAGGAGAGTCTCGAAACAGTAAACAGCGAAAATCATGTTTTTTAAAATATAAATTCCGAATATAATTTTTTTCTTTTCTCTATTTTATGCTATAGAAATCTTCCTTTTTTTGAAGAAAAAAATAAAAATTTAGATTTAATACTTATTAATAAAATAAACGTGATTTTTGCTGTTCATTCTACTTTCTAGATCTAGACTACTAACTGTACATAGTACTTTTACAATTTAAACTTGAAAATTTTCTTCTTATAATAAATATGTTCATTTTTCGGGATCTTGGACCAGGACAAATAAAACAATGTATATTTAAGTTGTTGACGTTTCGCCCTGCTTTTTGTGGACTTCTTCAGGACTAAAACATTTTTATTCGTAATCAATACAATTAAGGCAATAAATCATAAAAAATTCTTACCTATCTAAACTATGCACATGAGGTGTTAAATGTGGATAACAGGAAGTCATTCGCAATCTATAAATAATAAAATAATTACGTAATATGTCAAAAGTGATAGGTCAGGAATTAAGTTTATTTATCCTGATCCAAAACCATTTAAAGATTTATTTAAATTTTACATTATATTAATAAAAAATCAATAGTTTTAGGTAAGGGGGGCCTTTCAGATTACTTTACAGGGGCTCCCTCAGGTGTAGTTACGCCCCTCTTAAAATATTATTATTAAAATATGATTCTTATCGCAAATTAATATATTAATTAAATATTATCATAAGTTTTTATGTTTGAGCTCCTTAATATATTTTTTTCTAATTAAAAAAAATTAATTTATTTAAAATTAATTTAGGTTTAGCTTAATTATTATTAATTAAAATATAAATTTATTTGTGACATTACTAGTACTACTTTTTATTTGTTATATTTAATAGATTTTTATTTTACTACTATACCTCTTCATGGTAATTGTCTGGATCAGCTACTGCATTTTAGTGTCGCCGGCTGAGTATTGGACTGTTACATTATGTTCATTTTGTAAAAATATAAAGGCTCCTAAGTAAGTATTTGCGCTATAGGAGCCTTTGTAGCATAGGAACTTTCAGGGGCGGATCTAGAATTTTTTTCTGGGGGGGCACAAAGCGTCGAACGGGCAAAACGGGTTCTCAGATTTAGGATTGTCTCCTTGTTTTGTAATCAAATCTGGTTAAAATGCATTTCTCAACAGCTTCATAGTCTGAACTAATTTTGGAATAATATGCAGACAGGTAGGAGGATAGGTTAGGGAGGTTAACAGATATATCAGTGATATTTTTTTTATCTAGCAAAGAACTTTCAACTGAATAAATTAAAAGTCATTTCAGATTAAAATTTAAATTTAAATCTGTTGAACCTAAATTTTTAACAAACATTTTCAATCTTTTTAGATTTATTTAAAAATACAAAATATATAATCAAAACTTTTATTTAAAACAAAACTCTCACTTCGGGGGTATAGCAGCAAATATTGACGCCATTTGAGCTTTGCTCCATTGAAATAGCCGTAGCACCTAAACTATTGACATTTTGATGTTAATTATGCAGATACTTTTATCGAGCATAAAATTATCTACAAAATATTTTGTAATAATTTTTCGTTAGAATCATCGGTTTTCGTGTAATAAATTAAATTATGCAAAGAAGAGTTTAAGAAAAACTCCAGATTTTTATTTTTTAATTTATTTTGCAAATTTTTATTTCTACAAAGAATTTGTTTATGTTTCTATTAGAAAAACAACCGCATTTTAGCAAACTTATTTCTAAAATCAATTCATTTAATTATTATTTATTACCTACTTTTTTGTTTAATATTTGTCTTTTAATATTTAAAAATTAGGGTAAGAAATTAATCTCCACTTTTATTTTGTTTATTTTTATTTTAATTTGAATTTTGAATATAGTATGCAAGGCCTTACACATTTTTGTTTTTTCGGTTTACCGTGTTAAATGTTTATAAATTTATTGCAATTAAATGAGGGGGGGGGAAATCCCAACGGCTTTGAAATCAACATCTACAGCTTAAAATGTTTATCTTTGATTACAAACATTTTTTAAAAAATACTCTATATACCTAGAGATTTTCATTTCCTTCTGAATTGAGATAATATCTACGATATCTTTTGATACTTTCGTATTTCAGCGAACTTGATGTAACCAAGTTTTATTTTTTATTTTAATATAATATGAAAATAATGTTATATTTCATTAAAATAATTAATTTTTATTTTTTATATTAGTTATTATTTTGTATTGATTTTTTTTGACTTGGTACAATAAGCATTAGCCTACACTGAAAAAAATGGTTTATCATATTGATGAAAAATTCATCATTTATACACCTATAAAAAAATTCATCATATTAATGAAAAATTCATAGTATTTATGATCAAAATCAAAGTATTTATGAATTTCTTCATCAATATGATGAATTTTGTTCATGGGTGAAAAAATGATGAATTTTTCATCAATATGATGAAAAATGATAAACTATTTTTTTCAGTGTAGCTGGAAATCATGAGGCTCTGGTGCAAAACTTATTTTGGCAAGACTCAAGTTGCAAACTGCACTTGGCGTTTTTAGATCTTGGTTAATTTTCGGGTTTCTAGATTCTAAGAGCTCTAAAGTTAAATATAAACGCTAAGTCTGCAGACTTCCTCTTATATACAGTGAAAAATGTTTGCCAATTTGAAGCGAAGGTGAAGTGAAAATTCAGTTTGGTGTATTTCGAAGAAGTCAATTTTACTAAATTTGATATAAAATTTACTTAAAAATTAATGTAAAATATTTTTTGATGCTGGGGTCTGTTAATTTTCAACTTGACGGTTACTAAGATTTGGGGATCACGAAGGGGGGAAAATAATCAAATTTTTCAATAAAAATTTAAATTTTGTGAATTTAATTTTTTGCTTTGTAGCTGCTTTTTTTATTATTTTCTGATTTTTTGTGAAATGGGTTGGTTTTTCTAAAATTTTTACTAGACAACAGTTGTAGTTCGTTAAATTTCCTATCCGGAATGGGGCGTCAGATTTTTTGTAAAATGTTTCGTTTAGAAGATACAGCGATGTGAAAAAAAACAAGAAAGAAAAAGTTTAAAATTTTCTACATTTGTTTACTTACTTTTTTTCATAACTCGAAAGCCGTTGAATTTAGACAATAAAAGGTTAAAACCAAGTTTGTAGATTATTTCACGATCTTTAAAAAAGCGCTTAATAATTTTTACTGAAAAATCAATATTTTCTGAACTATGGTCATGTGAAGGTGGAAATTAAAAAAAAAGCTTTAAGGCCTAACTCTCGAAGGTTAGAATTTAGAAAAAAATGTTTGTTAAATATTTTTCTTAGAATAGTGTCCTCTATCACCACTGAAATTATGTGAAGTGTATCCGGGGACACCCTGTATATAAAGAAAAAATCAGGGCTAGCTCTCCGCGTGAAGCATTTAAATGTTGATTATATATTGCGTTGGAAATGCAGAGAATGCTTGTCAAATATAGTTTTATTTTTAATCCAAATAACTCGAAAAACTCTCCACATAAAGTTAACATTTGTTCCTAGTAAAGCAATATACTATAATTATTATAATTATTACAAGTAGAATTCTAGCAATTGTCTGTGTTTTCCGTATATTATTATATTTATAAATAAATAATTTCAAATTATTATTTTAACTTTATAAATTAAAATTATCAAATTGAGCTTTCGGAAAAGCTCCGAAAGCTCGTTTTAAATATGTGTTTTATTTTGTCCTGTAGCTCAATTTGATAATTCTAATTTATATTCTTATTTATTATTGTCATAGCATCATCAGAAGTAGACTCTCCGGTTTTTATACTCGAATTATATTTATGTACCTATGTTTTTGAATCTGCATTAAAAAATGTATTAGTATTATTATGTATACAGTAGAATCCGCTTAATGTGATCACGGATAATGTTATCATTCGGTTATTGTGATCATTTTGACTGGGAACCGGCCATTTTAATTAGTTTACATGCCAAAACCACCGGATAATGTGATCAAAAAGCCGCTTATTATTATCACTTTCAAGGAATTTCCTACACAATAATCTCTTTTCCTCAGTATCTCTTTCTGATTTTTCATTGAAATTTTATATATCTTTACAAAACACGTCACTCGTTTTAATTTCTATACAAAAACTAATGAAGTTTCCCGTTTCAAGGGGTGTTTTTAATTTTATTTTGCTAAATGTGTACTTTGCTTTATTCATTTTACCATGCATTTTACTTAATTTAAGTTTAGTTTATTCTTGCTAAATTTACCTAATTTTTTTAAAATTCGTTTTTTTCTAAAATTTGCTTATTGTTATCAGTCGGTTAATGTTATCAAAATTTTCTTGGCCCAAAGTGATCACATTAAGCGGATTCTACTGCATTTTCATTCACTTAGAATTGCATTATTCCGTGTTTAATGGCGTAATAATTTTAAAAAGTAGCCAAATGGCCGTAACCAGGGGGTCTAGGGGGTATGGAACACCCTCCAGTGCAAAGAAATATTTCGAAACGAGAAGCTGAGTATTTAGCGAAATCTTTAACGCTGTCTCGGCAAGTGGATGTCTTCAAGTGTGATTTGTGAAATAAAAATGATTTAAATATTAACATTTTTCGATAATAGGTAGTTATACAACTAAGTCAAAAGTTTCGGTGCTAAGAATAATCAAAAAACTAATGTTGAAAATATTACTTGACATTTTTTCTTACAAAAATGAACACTCGGTGTTTGAACATTGAACATTTAATATTTTAAATTTTCGTATAAATTCAGTTTAGCGTTGGTATTTTCGTATTTGCAAACTGGAAAAGCTTTTTCAGCTTTTTAATGCCTTTTAAAGTTTGTAAACGGAAAACACTTAACTTATATAAAACACTTATAAGAGTTTAGTCCGATTAGAGAGAGTAAAGTGGAAATTTTTCTATCGTAAACCGTTAGAATCAAAATATTCATATATCCCAACTATTTTTTATTTTTTTATAGTGCTGATATAAAATAATATAGTCGTCATTTTATTTTTTCTAACATAAAACAAAGTTATTTCACTTTTCAAGTAAAAGTTGTTGAAACATCATTGTCCATTTTTGGTAGGTGTATGAAAGAGACGCCATTATCCGACGGCTTCCACCCCCTAACGTCGAATAGGACGCGTTGCCATATTCCCTACGAATCTACCACTTAATTGCATGACTTCATAAAAACATGGATTCCAATCACATCAAACCGAAAACGAAACATAAAATTGGTAAACCGAAACTAATTAATAAATTGATTCACTTCACTTTTTACACATTTTTTTTAAATAACTCAAAAATTTTAATTATTTAGCATTTAGGTTGCTATAATAAAGTTTGTAAATTTTCTCGGTGGAGCAACATTTTGTGTGTTGTTTAACTTTAAAACACTTAAATTTTAATTATCATTTTATTCACTTTATTAACCAAGTGTTTTCACTTTACGCTCATAATCACCCTAACTACCTAAACATTGCTCTTACAACTAACCAAAAATTTTCGTTTCAAAAGTACCAAAACTGGTTCCGAATTAAATTGATTTGCATGTGAACTTAAATTTGTTACATTTCTCAAATCGAACCAGTTTTTATTTGGCGAGTCGAACTTGGAACCGGTCGAAATTCGATCGAAAATAACTTATTTTGGATTCGCACCTATGACACGCACTATAAGGCACTTGGTAATTAAATTTGCAAATATCTTGAACAGAACAAATCGATACACAGTTGAAATGTTGCTCACCCAAGCGATTCTCGCACTCCATTATCGTAATAGTCGCTATAATTAGAATTACTTGAAACTTGGGCCAAGTTTGTAATCGAGTTGAAAAAATTTCGATCGAAGAAATCAGGTCTGATTTCTCGGCCTGAGAAATAAAGCAGGTTTACCCGATACATTTTTGAAGTATTTTCAAGTTTTCATAGGAAAAGGGTTAAAGGACAAGTTTAAGAACTGGTGGCTCGAGTTTAACTTCTCACAGTATATTTTAAAGTGACCAGTGTCCAGTGTGCAGTGCCACCCTTGCGTTTGTAGATTGACCCCGATAGTCCTCGATACCTGAAGATTGCCGTATTAGACTGGATAATAGAAATAATGTGTTTTCGGAAAGGAAATTGTATAAAAAAATGTAAATAATTTAATTAAAGTTTTCTAAACAAATTTAGGTTATTAAATTTCGGCAAAGTTACTGTCTGTTAGAGAGTATATCGGTTTAGTTACCACAAATTTTGTAATAATAAGCCTAGACATCTTAGAGAATGTGGTATAAATATCTTTGAAATTTATAGGATAAAGAGCCTTAGCGGTACGTGTTGTAAGAATGGGTTTTCCTCACTGTCTAAAATATGTTCATAGTCTTGGAAGTGTTGTCTTAACGAAAATGCATGGGTAACTTTATATAAGATATTTGCATTTATATTGAGTTATAGCATAGTGTGTTCTATGTAGGAAGCATTAAGGCAAATATTAGTGTGTCTATAGTTAGTTTACTTAACCACGTATATCTGCAAAGTTGGTAGCGAACGCTGTTTGTTTATAGTACGTTAGTTGCAGAGCATATACATAAATAATAACTCATTTCGAAAGGTAAAACTAAGAAAGACCTATTCGTTCTTATTCCCATTCCTATTCCTAACTACGTTTTATAGCTCTAGTTTAGTCATGTAAATTACACTCAACACAATTTCCCACCTCTATTTTAGTGTAAAGCCAAAAAGGACATGTCAACTCTTAATCCTCAAAACTTGCAAACATAAAATGAATTTGCATCCCATTACCTTCACCAAGACTTACTTAATGAATATTCAATCATTATTATATTTGTATTTCAAAATTGATCAAGTTACTCAAGTTTCAAACACTTTGTAGTGTTTAAACTGATAAAGTTTCTCAAACTAAATTCGTATGTTATAAGCATTTCACGTACAAATCCTCAATTTTGTTCAATATTAATTAAATTATTACATTTATAATGAATAAAACAAACTTGCAGTACTAACTAAACTTATTTTACAGTTTCAATTGTTAGTATATGGCATTAGCGAATAATATTACACTTTTTATATCATCCCAATTCATAATCGTCATCCCACTCATTTTAGAAAATACCCAGATATACGAATTTTAATATTAACCCAGCCCGAGCTGCAAACAATCAAATATTGCAGTTGCAGGTTTGATTTTATGTACAATACAACTAATTTATTAATATGAAGAGATCTGTCAAATGATCTTTTGAATTGAATACCGAAGTTTGGGATATTTCGCAGAGAATCTCCCAACTGTCCTGTATAAATACCAAATTTACCGACATCAGATGATAATCTAACCGGGAAATTTTTCTTTTCGTACGAATTTTTAAATACCTAATAGAAAAATTTTGTTTTTGAGATTTTTTGTGTGATTTTTGTCAATATTTTGAAATCGAATCGGGATGGGAAAAAATATGTTAACTTGTTGATAGAGCATACAATTCTCTACAATGTTGGTTTTAAGAAAAAACCGTCGATTATTTTCCATGTAGTATTTTGATGGCATTATTACAATCAATTTTTGTAATCCATGGCGGTCTGATCCGAAGAGGGCGATGGCGATGGAAGGAATGGAAAGAGATAATTAGCATTATTATTGACATTCCGGAATAATATTGTCATAAACACCTCAAACTGGGGAAAGGAGAGTCTGTAATTGAGACAAAAGGAAAACTAGTATCCTTAGTTAACCCTCTGATAAAGTGGATAACCGATAAACTGGATGGTATCAACCATGATATGAGTATTTTTAACAAAAATTAATCTTGGGGTCTGGGAGTATGGGGGGGTATTCCATATTCCATATATAGTAAATGTATATCTCTTCCGAAAACGCAAATAATTTCTAATTAATTAAGTTAATAAGAATTTGAACATCTTCAGTTATCTGAAATTGATGAAATCAGCGAGAGAGAAGATCTCTAATTTCCTAATATATAAAAACTTGCTGGAAAGCCCGTTCGCGGACGGGCAGCTAGACGGTGGATCTCTTTTTAGCGATATAATACTTTAACATTTCATTTCGTTTTTCACTACTGGAGGATTCCCCGTTTTTCCATATTTTTAAAGTAACGCAAAAAGTTGCTGCTAAACTATTTTTTTTTAATAATATAAAAATAAATCTGTAAGTTCCTCAAATTCTAATTTTCTTTAGGCGAACGTTTTAATTTCTCACACTTTTTCTCAAAAACAAAAAATTTCGCAAAATTTTCAGTAGTAATAGTAATTTATTTCAAGAAACTACGATACATAGTGTACATAATTGGTTGAAACAATGTCAAAAATCTTCCATCACCTGGCAAATTCAAAACACACCAAATAAAAAACAAATAATTCACAAAAAGTCATCTGTAGGTATTCAAGAAGAGTGGGAAATTTATAATATGTATAGGAGGGTGTTCACCCCCATACCCCCCGGTTTACACTTTTGACTATAATTTTGACAGTTAACTTTCAAAGTAACGCAAAAGTTGCTGCTAAACTTTGTGAGCAGTAAGGCACCTAAATAAATATTTTTCCAAGTTTCAATATTCTCTAGCCATAGGTTTACATTTTCCGCACTATTTCTTAATAATTCAAATTTCCCGCTTTTTCCTGGAAAAATTTGAAAAATTATAAATACCCTACACAGAAATTTTTTTGATGTTTTGAAGTAAATTTTAGTAAATTTGATATAAAATTTATTCCAATTGATGTTTACTTCAATTATTTCAATTACTTGAATTACTTCAAAATTATTGCGAGGATGAGCTGATGAACAAAATTCATCATATTGATGAAATATTCATCGTATTGATGAAAAAATCATTATATTGATGAAATTTGTTCATCAATATGATGAATTCTGTTCATCGGCTGAAAAATGATGAACTTTTCGTCAATATGATGAACCATTTTTTCCAGTGTATTCTAAAAGAGTGGAAATCCTGCAACATGTACTGGAGGGTGTTCCACACCCCCCAGACCCCCCGGTTTACAATTTTGGCATTATATTTTTATAATCAATTTTTAAAGTGACACAGAAAGTTGCTGCTAAACTCTGTGAGCAGTAAAGTAATTAAATAAATACACACAGAGAAAAGTTTTTCGTGTTTTGAAGTAATTTTTACTATAATTGATGTTCAAATCAGTTTCACACCAATTTTAAAGTAAATTTTACTAAATTTGATATAAAATTTATTTTAATTGATGTAATATTTACTTCAAAATTATTGCGAGGATTGTTTGCTTCTCTGTGTATGCTTTCCAAGTTTTAATTTTTTCTAACCGAAGGTTAAATTTCCCTTATTTTTGCTTAGAACTTCAAATTTCGCGGTTTGGATTAATATTGGACAAATATTTTTAGTCCTAACCTCCTTTTTGGTTAGTAAAGAAAATCGACCAATCAGAGTGTTTCATTTTTCACTAAAAATTGACATGCTGGAGCAGCAGGAGCAGCGTGCTGGGATTAGGATTAGGATTAGATTAGGATCCCACCACGCTGCTCCTGCTACAGCGTGTCATTTTCTGGTGAAAAAGCACTCTGATTGGTCGATTTTTTTTACCAACCGAAAAATATTTGTCCAATATTAATCCAAACCGGGAAATTTGAATTTTTAAGCAAGAATTACGGAAATTTAATCTTCTTCGTCTAGAAAAAATTAAAACTTGGAAAGCATATTTATTTAATTGCCATACTGCTCACGGAGTTCGCAGTTACTTTGAAAGTTATTAAAAAATCATATAAAAATATAAAGTCAAAATTGCAAACCGGGCGGTCTGGGGGGTGTGGGACACCCTCCAGTATATATCGCAGGATTTCCACTCTTTTAGAATACTTGGAGAAGATAGGGAATTTATAGATTTTCAAATTTCGCCAGGAGAAACCGGGAAATTTGATTTTTAAGCAAAAGTGAGAAATATAGAAAAACGGGGAATCCCTCAATAGGGGGAAAAGAAATTAAATGTTTAAATATAATACCGCTAAAAAAGAGATCCGATACGCCGATCCACTAGTTGTGTATAAAAGGAAATCAATTATTTGGTACAATTTTCTCAAAAAAGATTGTTAATTATAACTGAATTTATAGTTGAAAGTCTTTGAATATTTTCTGTCATTTTAACTGCACCGATTAGCACCGATTATCTTGGTAGATAACTCAATTAAATTTTTTTGGGAATTTAGACTTTTGGTTAATTGTATTGTGTATTGTGAACCTCTTCAGGACTGGAAATTGATTTATTAAATAAAAAAATCTGAATTTCTTTAAGAGCATTTAAGACAAACTATTTGAAAAACATTCAAATATTTTTATGTAGACGTAGAAAACGTACACAATACAGTAGTTTTATTAATCAAAATCTAAATTCTCAAAAAATAAAATGAAAATAGATATTTAATATTTGGGAGATAACCGTCCGAAAAAGGGGATAAGCGTTAAAATAATGATTCCAGTGATACTCAGGGGTATTCTCTACCCCCCAGACCCCCGGTTTACACTGCGGAACATATAAATGTATTTATTCTGAGAACACAAAGGATTTATATTTAATTAAATTAATGACGCGCAGACTACACTATGTTGTGATCTAAGGTCTAAGTTTCACCTACGGCTAAAAACTCTTCCCAATCCGCACTTGCCCAGCGTGGGCAGATAAGGCCTAACGTTGAAGTTACAGAACTTGAAGAGGCTTATATCCAAAAGTGAATGGAATAGCTATAAAAGGAAAGGAATAGAAAATTAATCAAAGAACATAAACACAAACCATTGGTGTTTCAAACCAGAGGAAAGAATGTTAAAAGTACATCAGTACTTTCCATTTTTCCAATAGTCGGTACTTATCTTTGTAATTTTTATTTAATTATAAATGAATTTAAAGCAAATGAACACAAATCTTTAGCGTTTAAAACCAAAGGGGATGATTTCTCTATTTACTTTACTTTACTCTCACTTTTTCGGGAGTAAAGTACTACTTTTTTTATCTGAAATTTTGTGTATGGCTTCCTACGACAAATCGCTGGAGAATTAAGACAAGGGGAGTACATTTTTTGCTCGGTTTTTCGATATCTAGCCCCGTTTTCGAGTTATTGCAAATTCAAAATCTCAAATTTAGTTATTAACCTAAGTAATTTATCATTTACAGCGAAATTGTAAAAAATAGTATATATATCTTGGGACTAAGGTGCTTTTCATCACGTGTGCGATTTTTGAACAAGAATTAAGTACTTTTTATAATGTATCCTTTATTAAAATTCTTCAAAATGCACCAAAAGCGGCCCAAATGTGCACAATTAATATGGGTTATCATTTACTCAAATATGCACCAAATGTTAGAAATATGCAAAATATACATTATTTTAATAATCGGTTTTTCGAATTTGGTTTTACCTAATTCGTCCAGATTTTAAAACGAATCAGTTGACATATCAATAATAATTGAATAATTCTCCCCCCCCCCTCATACCATATGGTAAGAGATGGACATTAGCTTGTAGGTTAGCCGAACAACTGCTGACGCTGACTCTAAGGTCCTCGATTCGAATCCGGGGAAAGTTTAAAACTTTCATATGACCTTCTCCGTGCTTCGGAGGGCACGTAAAGCCGGCGTCCCCCTGGGTTCATGATTGCCGCCATCAACTATTAAAACCTGAGTTACAAGCATTCACCAATGCAGATTGAGAAACTGAGGGGTTTAAATGATGAAACCTTTCTCTCAGAGAGAGAGGTTGATTGTCCTGCAATGGGCAGAAAAAGCTGAAGAGAAGAAGAAGAAGAAGAGATTTTTGTCACAATCTCTGTATATGCTAGAAGATCTTCGATTTTTAAAACTGTAAGCAATTACTTACTACAGTTTATTACAAAGCTCTAAAGCAATTACCTGCTATTAAGCTTTATACGCTCTAAAACAGGACTTCCCAACCAGTGGGGCGTAAAGAGATCATAAGAGGGGCGCAATAATGTATTCGGATATTTTAAAGAAAAATCTTTTTGATCGATTATGCATGTGAATGAAAAATAAATGTGGTAGAAATGATGTGTTTTTTCATTTTAACAATCTAAAAATTATAAGGGGGAGGGGCATGAATACAGTGTGTTCACGATAAGAGGTAACAGTGAATAATTCTTTTATCTTACTAGATATAAAGAAAAGTTTAAATAGTTTTTTACTCAGTTCGAAATTTGCCATTGGAAACCGTGGAGATACATTTTTTGGAATTCAAACTCAACCGGAAGTAAACAAACGTTTAAACGTAACCGTTTTCAAACGGCAACATGCCTTTTTTTAACATTTTTGTAATTTGCAGTTTTTTTTCTATACACAGACATAAAATTATCATAGGGTTACATAAGAAAATTTTCGAGAAAAATGCAAGAAAAATTTATTAATTACTTTAAAGTATTTAGTGTGATATGAAAACAAAACAACATCGCGTTACAGAAAACACAACCTACCTAATAAATTAGTCAAGAATGCCACCATTTTGTTCTAGACATGATACTATAGTATCATTTTGTTTTTATAGCACTCTAAATAAATTAAATAATTCATAAATTTATCTTGCATTTTTCTCGAAATTTTCTTATGCAACCCTATGTTAATTTTACATGTCTGTATACAGAAAAAATTGCAAATTACGAAAATGCTAAAAAAAAACATGTTTCCATTTAAAAAAATAAATTCATGATTACTTCCAGTTGAGTTTGAAGTACAAAAAAATTTACTTCTGCAGTTTCCGATGGTAAATTTGAGTTGAATAAAAAAGTATTTAAACTTTTTTTCGTATCTAGTAAGATATAAGAATTATTCACTGTTACCACTTATCGTGAACACACTGTATATTTTTATCATGACAACGTAAATAACCCATATTTGCGTCGTGCAGTTGAGTAAAATGGTTTGGAATCCCTGCTCTGAAAGGTATTTTATACAAGAACTGGTATACTGAAGGGGTTTTCCATGCCTCCAAGACCTTCGACGAATACGAATAGCAAAAAGCAAAAATTTTTACCTAAAAATAATTTTAATAATTAGGAATTCATAAAAAATATTAATCAGATTAGGAAACTTCATTACCCTTCCCATTATCACTATTCCGTTATTAACTTTTGTAATAGTTTGGAAAAATTATTTTCAAAATCAGAATTTTGGTTTTTAAGTTAATTAGTGTAATATTGGGAGTATTCCATACTCGTCGGAATTCCGGTCTTAAAGACCGAAAGTTTATAATGCGAATGCGACTGTGTGTTGTTTTCTCAAATTAAACAGATAAATACTCCTATTAGTTGGTATTTTGGTTGGTAATGAGTTGGTAATTAACGAAACTGGCACTTTTTACTTAAGTTTTTTCGACTTGGACTGTATCGGGAAATACTGAAATTTTTTAGTTTGGTATTGGGTTTTAGGTTTTAACTAGTACAAAGTTGTAGTTTATCAAATCTCTAATTGAAAATACTTAATTAAAAAGAAAAAAGTTCAAATTCAAGTTGAATAAAATTCATTCCAAAATCTGGAAAAGAAAAACGGGAATTACTGTAAAATTTTGCTTTCCAAACTATCTGTTTATTATAGAAAATTCTTATGAATGAAATGAAATTATGAAATTTAAGCTGTGTTTTTGTATAGATTCTACACAGATTCTGTTCGGCATTTTTCACTGATTTTGTGCGCCAAAAAATGTATTCATTATGTTTCTTGATCAAATGCTGATTTATTTTATTATTTTAACAACATCTGACTGAAATATACAAAATTACATTTTTTTATCTAGTATCTATATATCACCAAAGCCTCAAGAAATATGAAAAAATTCTTGTGTTTGTTGAAGTTTCCAGAATTTTTTTCACAGTTTAAACTTTGACAACCGCCGCAAGGCTAACCATCAACTGCATGGTTTTTCTTTATTGTGTCATTCTTGTAGAGAATTCTATGCTCTACCGAAAAGGTAAACCCAATATTTGTTCTATCTTACTTACTTTTCAAGATATAGACGAATTATCATAAAATGTGTTTTTGCTTTATTGTTAACTTTTTAACCCCGAAAAAGAGTGGGGGTACAACGACATATGAAAAGTAATTCCCTAAGATTAGGATTAGCTAATTTACTTGGATTACATTTTGATTTTTCAATTTCTCCATAATCTTACCTGTTAAATCCAATTCGATCTCAGCATCCGTAGGGTTTAATGCCTAAAATAACAGTTTCGAAGAAATAGTATCAGGCGGAGAAGGGAACCTAAAGTATAGAAATAAAAATTTAAATAACAGATGAACGTCGCCTTTGATGATCTAAAATTTTTCTTTTATAAAATTTACCCTTTTTATTTATCTTCTAAACCTACTACAAATGTACAAATAATACTATAATTTACATAATCACATTTAATTTAATATTTTATATTTTTAGTGTCTAATTATGAACATAATTCAATACATTTTTATTTTTTATTCTAAAAATCGGGGAAAAGCTTAGTTATTAAAAAGAATATAATATTTTGCGTTAGAAAAATTACAGAAAATTAAAATATTGAAAAACAAAAATTATAAATATGAAAAATAAATCAGTTTTAATTATTATAAATTATATTTGTAAAATGCAGAAATTGCGGAAAACAGTAAGTTAAGGGATTAATTATTTATATTTATATAAAAATGACAGTTATGCTATAGATTTTTCATGAAACAAATTAAGAAAAAGAAAATTTTTTCAGGTTTAAACCAAATAATTGATGTTGGTTTACTAATCGACATATTCTTTTCTTGGAAATCGATAATATTCATCACAATTTTTTAAGAAAACATCCCTTCGTAATCAAAGGGATGTTTAAGTTTAATGAATCTGAAGGTTTCCTATTCATTCGGGCGGTTTTCTTGCTTCGATACTGGAAAACCATAAGTACAGTTTTTTTTATTTAAAAATAATATACAAATACCAGCAACAAAATTAATTGCTTCATTGAATTTTCAAAATTCACAATTAAAAATTGCACAACCAAATATTCTCTTAAAATAAATTCTAATGATCATTCCTTCTTTTTACCAGACTACATCAGACTTGGAGGCAAAGGCGTAGACTTATTAAATTAACTATTTTACTTTTCGAATAAATTAAACAAAAAAGATGCAAAATCAAGTTTTTAATCTGAACAATTATGGTTCTACAGAGCTCAAAACATTCCAATTGCTTTAGTTGTACAGAAGTTGTAATTTAAACGTTTCAGGTTGCATTCAAATAACAATTTGAATTGTTTGCGCTGCTGTAGCAACTTTAGATTTAAGATACTTAACAAAATTTATACAAATTATGCTAATTGGAAAGCCTTTTTGGTTTGGATTTCGAAGGTTCGAGATAAAATAAAGAAAAAGTTTCCTAAGTGTCGAATCTTGATTGCAGAATTTGATGGAAACAATTTTGAATAAAATTTTTCTTTGTGGTTGATTTAAAAAGAAGACGTGGGCGTCTCTGTAAAATGGCGGTACTTCCTCCTTAAATCCAACATTTGCTTGTCTCATGAATATTTAACAGGTGCCATTTATCTTTTTCTTGCATGCATTATATTAATTTTACCATCTCCCTCGATCTTAAAGTAGTAAATTGAGTTCCTCTTCTAACTTTAAGGAAACTCATCTGATATCCTTTACTACAAAATTTTGAGAATGCGACTATCCTCGTCAAACAAGAGCAAAATAGTATCTACTTTGTGCATCTCCTTTTCTATTCTCATTCCTTGATTTTGTACATCTTCGTCTGGTAGCTTCTAAAGCCGTCTACACTTCTCTTACTCTCTTAAAGGTGCGGGAGTTTTCTTTGTCTGCCGAGCTGAGATTCGCCCATTTTATATTATATTGATTTAAGATGGCGGTATGGCAATTTCGCGTTTGTTTTTCTCGTCATCCCGCTAGAGTTTCTCTCTCTTGTTTGAAGAAAACTTTAAGTTGAAGTAAGACAGAGGCATTACGTGAACACGCAAAAGCTCTAAAAGTGTGCCTAGTAGATTATTCAACCGCGCTAAAGTTTTAGAATATATTAAAGCTCTAATCTCGAGTCGCAGGAGTTGAATTTCCACGCTAAGTTAGATTAATACCTCAGAGAATTTACAATTTACGTGCCTCTGTCATTATTTATGCCTGAAAGCTTCTTGAGATGTAATTTCAGCTTACGCTACGAAGTAAGATTAACATCTATCTTGAACTAGAGGGTTCATATTACCTTGCCTTCGTTAATGAATTCCTTTGAAAAGTGAAATATATATAAATTTCAATTTGCCTTTACTTAACATACTCTCTTATATGCATACACATTTGCTATATGTATACATAAACCGTCTTTAATTTGGGCAACACACACGCAGCACAGCACAATTTCCTTATACTAAAGTAGGTACCACACCAACTCAATTTTTTTTCCCAACAAATATCCATATACGCAGAGCGTCGAAGACGTCTGGCCTCGTGGCAACGTTAAAACTTGAAATATAAGAAAGAATAACTCGCACGCCGTATACATGGGCGCATGTGTAAAATAAAAAGGGTTGTCGTTCTTGATTTTTAATTTCAACTACCTCATTGGAAAGGGCGATTATTGTCCGAGTGCGCGTGTTTTTCGAAAGTTCCATGTTGAAAAGTGGATAATTTAATTAAAATTTCTATATCGCAATACATTAAGAATGTTTAAATTTATACGTGGTGAGGGCACGCTTCGTAACACCCTTATCTCTTCTCTTTTGCCCGGATTCACCGAAAACTTTGGCAATTCAAATGATAAAATGATACTATTAACTTAGAACTAACGTAAAGGGGAGCTATTCAATAAATTATATAAGATTTTACCTAAGGTTGTTCGTGGCAACACAACGATATATTTTGTGTGGGGCTTTGTTAGCGAAAATTTGTTATCGACTCGAAAGGATATAGCAAGTCAGAGAATGTTTTTTGAATAACTTAAACAGCAAGTTAAACTAAAGCATCCCCAATTTGTTACAGAATTCAATATTTCATCCTGAAACTGAAACCGTCAGAGTTACTTACTTAAAGTTTATGTAATTTCCTTCGCGAACCTGAGCTGCTCTGCCTCATCCCATTAGCAGGCTCCCGCAAAACTCCCCCTGCAGACTTCCTGTTAGCTTTCAAAATGGCCTCCATGCAAATTACGTAGAAAACTTAAGACAGCGCGGATATTGAGTTAACACTTTGCAGTAAGCTTTCAAGGAAGATGAGCTTTTACTAGAAAAGCGTTAGAGATCAGTTTTGCTTTCCCTTTGAAATTGTATTATTTAATGGTACATAAAGGTGTAAACTTATACGGCTTCTAAAACACAATCCTCTTCCAACTATTTTCATTTACATTGAAAACTTCCTAGAGTTTTTAACCACAAATTATCATACCCACACACTAATTTGTAGTTAAAACCAAAAAATACTCCTAAATTTACACAATTCCATTCTTGTACTTTTATAAATTTTTCTTCTTCCAACCTATTTTTTTTTAACCCATAAGTTCGAAAAAAGAGCTGTAATATGTAGGTTACGGGAGGGGTGAGATATAATGAGACATCGTTGGCGTCAGATTCCTTATCGATTTTTTATTTGTTTCTTTAAAATTTCCCTTCGAGTTTTCATCGGTGGCATCTTAGTTTACACAGAAAATCTATTCAATATTTTACTGTAGGCTCACACAACGAAGTGAAAAAATATCTGTTTGGAAACGACGCCGACGTGATCGGAGAAACAACACCAAAAGAGGATAATGACAAAATTGAAAATATTTAACTTAAATTACCATTCGACCACTCGGAATTCTATTTAAGTGAATTTGTATTCAATAAATGGCATATTGATCTAGAAGGGATTTTTAAATATAAATTTTTCACTTTTTTTTCTTTTGGAAAACATAAGACCGAGGAGTACATAATCGAGTGCATCGGAAGGTAGCCGTAAGAATTAAGTCGTAGCAACTTAGTATTTATGCTTATTTTTTCTATTTGCATCATTTGAATCAATAATTATTTGGTATACTTGACAGTTTTTAATTTGTTTAAAAAAAAGCATTTTCATCTAAAATTAATATTTTACTTTTTGATTAAAAAATTTTTATCAAAAAATATTAAATTTATTATTGTTTTATTAGAATTTTGCACAAAACTCTTTTACTTACTCCTAAAGCCGTAACTCATTTCTTCACTGAGTAACCCTTTGTCAATCGAAAGAAAAATCTTTAATTGGTTGACTTTTTATACCAACCGAAAGTTCTACACATTAGGTCCTGTGTACACTAATCAAGTTTCACTGTATCCACACATTAGGTGATTAGTGCGGGCTATAGGCGTAACAAGCAGGTGAGGGATCCGTGTCCGAAGTTGTTAACGGGGGCCCTGCTTTTATAAAAAACAAAAAAAAATTGTATATAAGACTCGAAATTCCATCGATTTCCATGCAATTCCTGTGATTTCCAAAGAATTCCTTCCAAACAAGAGCGGATATAGAGACGAGTAAGTACCCCCCCTTATTTAATTTTATTAAATATTAAAAAAAATATGTAGATGAGTTTTTTATTTTTAAATTTTCTGAGATTATATTTCCTAAAACATCCTAGAATTTTCTGTGATTCCCCACTTCACACGATTTTTTGGATATTTCTTGAAGATTTTCTAGAATTTCCTATTTCCTCTAATTATCTACATTTTCTGATGTAAAATTAGTGACATTTTTATAGATTTTCTAAAATTTTCTGGGATTTCTTAAAATTTCCCGCTCATCTTTTACTAATAAGTGGAAAAATGATGGAGAAATTGTCATATGCAAAACTAAAGGGAAATTTCAAAAAATCATGAATATTATAGACTATCTTTGTTTTTGCTTTTTCCATTTTCTGAGATTTCATTGGCCTTAAAATTTTCTAGATTTTTTTGAAATTTCTATGGAATTTTTGAGATTTTCTATATTTCTACAAATATTCTAAGAAACTGTTTCTTGAGATGTTTTGGAATTTTCCAGAATTTCTCCAAAAGTGGAAAGAAATCCAAGCAAATTTTAGGGAAATTCTATGAAATCTTAGTAAAACTTAAGGATGCTATTTTCTTCCCATGGAAATCTTGGGAAATTTAGAAAATCTTTAGAATAACTTAGATTTCTTTTTTAATTTTCTGAGATTTCCTTGGCTATTGGCTCTCCTAAGATTTTCTTGAACATTCTAAATTTCCCCTGTTCTAAGATTGCCTGGAAAAAACAGTTACAACAGGATATCAACTCCCACCCATGAGCCTTAAAAAAGCAACAATATTTACTACGTTTTGTTTTGATGAAATTATAAAAATAAAAAAATATAAAATATATTAAAATAAAATATTTTTATTAAAATACATCATTAATATATTTATTCCCCTATCCATGAACTTTGCCTAGATCCGCCCTTGGAATTTTTGCACAAAATTGTGTGCGCATGAAGAGATTAACGAGATTATCATCCCAAAGAACTTTGTGGGAGGAAAGTAAAATAACAAACAAAATAACATTTAAAATGAAAATATAAAATTTGAAATACAAAAATTATTTTTCCTAAAAATAGTTTTCGTTGGATGTTATTTAATATATTGATTAGTTACAGAGGGGGCCCGGGCTCGCTAGGCCCCTCCCCCACGTAAATACGCCACTGATTATTCCCTACATAACAATTTCAGGGTTCCCACTTCTTTGGAAAATCTTGAAAAGTCATGGAAAATTTATGATTTTCCTAATTTTGCCAGGAAATTTCTCATTTTTAGTGAAGTCAAGAAAATTAAATTTTCAGTCCAGGTAAACAATTAAATTTAAAAGTTTTTTTTTAATGTTAATATTACATTTATTTTATTTAAATATTAATTTTTTTAATTAAAAATTAATTTTTTACCTCCGTGCAAAAAGGATCCAAGCCTGGGAATCAAAAAGTAAAATCAAAAATTTGATTTGGACAAAAAAGAAATAAGAAGCTGGGTGGTATTCCATACCCCTCAGACCCCCCGGTTTAAAAACCCAAAGGTGTATGCGTGTGTACGTTGCGTGATTTACCTTCGTATCATTCATTCTCATTCTCTTAGAACAAATACATTTACACATCGTTTGTATACCAAACATATATCTATGCGTCGTGAAAACTCTCACCGGGGGGTCTGGAGAGTGTGGAACACCCTACAGAACATAGTAAAATTCCTGGTACGGAAGCCACAAGTTTAATAGCATGGCAATCATTTGAACATAATTGCTGGTGGTCAAATAGCATCCAGTTGTGCATCTCCTTTTTTGAGCTTTTTATTAAGATTGAAATGGTGACCGTACAACTGTGGGCCTGTTTAGCCTGGAACCCGCGTGCGTCGCACCCACCGCACCCCGGTAGTTCCGCCCCTGAGTGAGGCCGATAGTAAATTAAATTATTAGATTAAATTTCTTGCAAAATTCTGTTTCTTTAGCTTCCTCTAATGACGCTCTCTGATTTGTCAACTATTTTTTCCGATTTAAAGAAAGCTATGATTAGTGGATTTCTTTTTATCATCTCAATAAAATATGGTAATCGATCAAGCTCCTCACCAATCGAGTTGCATGTTAATCCAGTCCCACATTAATCGAATTCCACTGTAGATACTTATTGCAAGGTCAAGGCGGTTGAAGGCCGTCTGTCTTTCTAGTTATCTATAACAGTAGCATATATTTTTAACAACACGGCAGTATGACATCACCGTATGATGTATGATGAAAAGTTTCTTACTTTTAATTCAAACAGATATTTTAATTTCATACTCATTTGCATGCGATTTTTTGCATTTTTGCGAGTCTTTCACAACAAATGCATCTACCTACACTGAAAAAATATTTTCAACCGATGAACTTAGATATGATTTTCTTTATATTGATAATATGAATTTTTCATATATTCATGAGTTCAATGAAATTTTAATAATTGTAGTTCCATGGTTTATTCACATTTAAATTTAGTAAATATGTGGTGAAGTACATACGCCTAAAGAGTATTGCATATCTCCAGAATAAATAGAAAAACCATCCCCTTTGGTGCGCACTGTCATGACATATACAATCAAAATATGTATGAACCATAAAAATACATTGAATTAATGAAAAAAAAATGAAATTGTGGATGTTACGCAATGCTTTTTCAGTGTAGATATATTTGTTAGTAAATAAGTAAGAGTAAAGGATTCTGATTTAATAAAATCAACCACAGAACATGCACCTGCAAATCTTCGGTTTCAGAAATCGGATGGTCTGGGGGGTATGGTGTTCAAAAGTAAAATTTTCTATCAACTCTACATTATAGAGATCCGTTTACCTTAAACCATGAACCGAAAGAGTAAAGCTGTTATAGCAGATTCTGAATAAAATTAAATAATACAAGTAGAACTCAAAGTTGAATTACATTTTGACCTCGTTTTAGTCGTCGGTCACATCCTCATTATAAGAAACTACGAGCCGAATCTGGGTATACATTTATATTGCTGTGTATTTTAATGCGAAACCGACTTTAATTTAATATTTATTTAATTTGCGCAGTGTCGAGAAGGAGAGAAATTATTATTATAATTTTATTATGTGAATAAATAACTAGGAATCAAGTTTCATAAGAATTCAAGTGACATTTAGCATTTTGGAAAATTTATTTAATTCAAATAATTACAAATTATTGGTAGATAAGGACTGAATGATTACCAGATATCATTTAAGTTTAACCAAACATTTATTATTAGATTTTGTTGAAAAGCTAATTTTAAGAATATTTTGACTGTCTGTGTTCGGCGTAAACAGGTGCACCAGTATGCTTTAGTGGGCGGAGCCTGCCGCAGTTCTCTTCTAGGAGTGTAACAATAAACATCATATTACAAATTTATTTTAAGTTGAATTTTGTTAAATTAAAAACAAATTTCAAGTAACGTAATTTTCGAGTTGAAACGGCTGCAGGGATGTTTTTAACATTCCATCTTACTAGATGAGCAATTTTTGAGTTGGAGCTGATTCAGGAATGTTTTTAATGATTAGGGGAGTTTCAGAAAGGAGAACTAAATTTTTCAATCACTTCTGGTTACAGTGTAGTTGTTAAAAACCCAGAACGGATATGACCAAAATGGTTATGATAAGTCCGGATATGATTGTAATAATATCGGAGAAGATATGATTTTGTAATAATTTTTCCATCTTCCGGATGCATGTCAATAAGTTTAGTTTCAGATATTAAACAATTTGCTACTTCTAAAACTAATTATACTGGGAAATTATTAGAATATGTTAAAATGTGGTTTAGATTCCTCATACCATCTTGAAATTAAATTGACTTGAGCTTGTAACTTTTCCAACATTGTCTTATCTTATGTTCAAATTAATGAGCAGAAACGGAGCCTTTGTGCTAGTCAAAAGCTCTGCAAAATAAGAAATTTGGAACTACAAAGAGATCTGCTTTGTGCTGCTCATGCTTCGAATCATTAAGCGAATCGTAAATAATTTGAAATTCTTCACCGAAATTTCCAAATATTAATTAATCAGAGAAATTCAAATTTTTTTTCTATTTTATTATAATTATAATTTATTATACTTACTAAAGGTGTGGCAAGGTGTTGAAACCGTAAGTGGTATTTCTCACGATATCGAGTTATAAGATTACGATTGACCAGTGTCCAGTAAGTGACATAACCATCCACCCCTTGCTTGACCACCGGATAGTACTTTACCTCGAGCAAACCCTACAAAATAACTTGTTCATTCAACCTGTTTGATTCAAATTATTTTATTTTGTTAACCTTACTACAAATACTACACGATCCAGATTTTTAAACTAGTTATTTTTGAAATCAAAGCGGTTTTTCACATCGGTCGACTCGTAGAAATCAGGTTTCTAAAATTTTATTACAATTGAATTTTTGTGAACTGTAAACTGTTACTTACCTTTATTTTGTGTGCTTTTTCGATCAGTTTTCTCACGGATTTGGTATAAATTCAACTTTTAACCTGTTTTACATGGTTTGTTACTGGAACCCGTAAATCGAGGGCTTTGATTACGTGAGTAAGTTAACGTTTATTCATCAGAAAGGTTAAAATGGTCAAGTTAAAAATTTTGTTAAAAGTAACCAGATTGTAAAAAAAATTATAAAAATTTAATGGAAATTTTGAAAATTTCCGATGAGAATGTTTAAAATTCACAGAATCCCAAAAAATTTGCAAAGGCAGCCAATTGCTGAAAATAATGAAATCAAAGTAATATTTAAATTTAGTTAATTGGTTCTGAACATTCGAATGCAGGACATCGATCCTCCGTCGCAACTATAAAAAAATTGGCAAGTAAATCTTGATGATTTTTTGTGAGATTTTTGTTGAAAGGGGAAAAGGGGTCTGAGATCCAAAAAAAGCATATTTTTGTTATTTTTTTTTCAAACTATCTTATTTATTAATATTTTTAATTTTTTTTCCATTATTAAGCATTATTCTAAGAATATTCGGCTAAATTTTCATAAAAAAATATTGAAAATAAGCCAGTGGTTTTGAGAAAAACGCGATTAAAATTTAATTATTAAATTAATAAATTATAATAATGAATAAGTGGGGGTCTGGGGATTTTCTATACCCTCAGCACCACTAATATTTTTGATGTAGTAGTAATCTAGAAATTTAGCCTTTATTTGATTAGAATTTTATAGCGTAGATTTGAATAAAATTCTTAATATTAACCGCCAGTGGTCTTGAAGTTTGGAATGGAAAATATACTATTCCACTGAACCGATTATATGGCTCCCAGACTCACCGGTTTAAAATAGTAGTTTCTTATGTAGTTTATTTGGGCAGATCAGAAGGATTTCATTATGTTAAACACTTTTAAATTAACGGACACAAATCTTGAACAATCGTGAAAAATTGATTCAAGACTTGGGGGACTTGCAGTTTTTAACCACTGAAAAACCCAGCCTCCCCGATCTTAGACAAGACTGGAGGATTTGCGTCTGTAACTCCGTTTTATTATTAAGAATGCCAAACAAATTCCAATGAAGATCGATTGCTTTATATGTCTTCCAACACAATGAATAGCTAAAATAAAGTTTTTTCTGATGGTAACAGTTGATCGCGCTAACTACTAAGCCAATGGCTGATTACTTTTGGTATGGATGTATTTTCTAGTCTAAGAAATTTTCAGAAAAATTTTATCTTCTTGGGCAGAAGCAGCAAATTGTAATTAATTAATTGCCCACAGATCGATTTTGACTTTTGATCACAACAATCTAGCCGGCTCGACTATGATTAGAACCTAGTTTTTCCGCTTTTATATTTAGATACTTCAATACTAAAATCAATAGAATGTTTCAGCTCATCATTTATTAAAAATTCTTATAGAATTTATATTTTTCAGGTTTTTCTTCTTTATATTTGACTGTATCCAATGGGTTAGCGTGGTTTGAAAGGCATCGGGGAGCATTTTTGTAGAAGTTAATAATAATAAAGTTCTTCAAAATTTCAGCTTTCATAATATATTTTCTAATAATTACGCTTGGCTAACTTTCAAAATCAACTTTAAATATAATATTTGCTTGGCTAAAATTTCAAACTTTCCAAAAATAATCTGCTATATAAAATGCCAAAATATTAATATTCATTTTTCCATTTATTCTTCTTAATACATCGAAATTCCAATGGAAAGTGGAAAAGTTAAATTTAAATGATAACTTCGTCCACATGCAGAGATATTAATTCTATTTTATGATATTAAATTTTAATATTATAAATTTTCAAAAATCAATTTAATTCAATTAATATTTCCAAATCTAAACTTGATCTTTTCAATCTTCAATTTAATTATTCAAAACTCGCTAATCTCATCTAAAATAATTCAATTTTTATCCAAAATTATGTTGGATAATTTCAAAATTAAACTCGCATTAAGCGCAAAAATACAAAACTCAAAATAAATCGGCGAATTTCGAAAAAAAATCGAAATTTTTTGCCTAAACCGCTTGGCGCTTGTTGCAACGTCAATAATTCAGCGAAAAAACTAGAAAATTGAAAATTTTAAATATTTACAAAATTCACAATAAATAATTCTTTACAATAAAAATATAAAAATTTACAAAATTATCAATAGAAGATTTTGGAACACATCAATACGAAGTCAAAATAGGCAACAATGCCTGCTATTGTTGCCAAAAGTAGTCATGGAACGCTACACGAAGAAACAAAGAGTACTTTTCAAAAATTAAGACGAAAATGCAGTTAGGTACTATGTTCTGTTAAGTTGATTTGAAAAAATTCTCGAGAAATAATAAAAGTTATAAAGAACATTAAATTGTTACAGACTGGGAGGTCTGGTGGATATGCACTATTCTCAGACCAGAAAATATCCAACCACCTTTAAGTTTTGATTGAATTTAAGTTCTATACCTACTTTTTTCGTTACTTTCGGATTTTCTCTGGAGTGAATCATTTTTCCGAAAAAGTTTATTATGCTTAAATTTAAATTTGTTTTAAGTTTTTCCAAAAATATTTAGTTTAAAATAATATAATAAATAATAAATCTTCAAACTTTTCTACATTTTTTTACCTAATTTAATTCGTAACTCGAAAGTCGCCGGCTTTGGTGGAAAAAGCTTAAGAACTAATTTGTAGATAATTTCACATTCTTTAAAAAATTACTAAACTATTTTTGCTGAAAACTTAGTAATTTTGGAGCTACGCCTATTTGAATATAGAAATTTAAAAAATTTTAGTTAGAATCTTCGGAAAAAAAATTAAATTCCCAACGGATTTTTATACGTTGACGAGTTGGTATCTTCTGAAAAGTTTGGCCGCTTGCGGCTCTTCATTTCGGGATTGGAAAATTCTGCAAATGTTTTCTTTCTATGTTTTCTGTTTGAATTTTTGAATTTTTAAACCAAATGTGTATGTTTCATAATAATTTTAATTTCCATGCAATTTTAATGTAAGGTAAACGAAGGTGCATTTTCCTGTGTTCTTGTGGTGTTTTTAACTAAACAGTTTTCCTCCACACAAATTCGGAAAATTTATTTAACTTGGCGTTAGATATTAGAAGGTTTCCTTTTCTACAGAAATTTCTATTGTTGTGCAGTAATTAATTATTAATGGGACATCAAAAACAAGGCAAAACAACAAGAATAAATTGAAGTTTCAATTGATAAATTATTCAATTATGGAAAAATTAATCAAATTTAGCAAAATAACCTGCAAATTAGGTTAACGAAATTTAAAAAACTCTTCTGGCAGAACAAAGTAAGTAAAACAGAATTTTCCTTATGTTTCCGAAGAATATGAAAGTATTTTTCGTTTAAATTCAGTTTTTTTCTAAATAAAACATTAAGCTAATTTATAAAATAATGTAAAAGTAACTCATAAATTTTAAGAGAACTAACTTGACAGAAAACTATAGTGGGTTATAGTGGATAGGTATAAAATTTAATCAAAAACAGAACACACATTAGAAATTCAATCTCGGCTAGAAATAACCCTAAAAGATAAAAGCCTACCCTTAAAACAAACCATTTTGCCTTATCCCACCTCACCCCACGAGCATAGAGCTACAGGCTTTCAGACCTAACATTCTAAAACCACTCCTTACCTCCTCTTTGCCCCTGAAAATGAGAAGGCGCTTCACGAAAAAATACATCCTATCTCAGGCAAAATTCGCCCTTAACTGCGAGCAGCAACCCCTAACTTATATGAAAAAGTATTCGTTAGACGTAAGACAGTGCAATACTTATATCTCATTGGTTGATGGTGTTACCTTGGATACGCAAGGCGGGCCTTATTTAACATGAATAGATTTTCTCTTCAGCCCTTAAACTTATCTTACAATCCTCTAAAAACATACAATTTGCATCTTTAAAATAAACGAGCTTAAGGAAAACTTACTGTCCTTCTCCCTCTTAAACTTTTACGTTATGTCTGTTTCTAGCAATCACCCATCACTGACACACTTTTTGATTAAGTTTCCTAATATCTTAAAATTAATTAAATTTTTCTTTTCGATTAAAATATACTTTCTACAGATTTTAACGTTGTCGAATGGACGAAAACGTTTCCATGCAAAATTTTCACGTTACAAGAAAATCTTAAGAGCAAACAATCGATAATAATTTTCCAATAAGGATTCGTTTACTCTGCAAAGTGATTTTCAGGTCACGTTCTTAACATCCATATTATGTGGTATAATAAACTGAATTAAGCAATTTATAATTTTAATATTGGGAAACCGGCACAAAAAACTCGGAAACTTCATCTGAATTGATTCTCTTCATTGTTTTTACTAAATTTCTTATTCTAAATTAACATTTGTGGTTTCATCACCTAAAGAAATTTGGCTATTGATTTTAATAGAAAACCCATCCAGCGTAATTTTTTATAGACCAGGGGTAGATTTTTTCAACTAAAATTTCTCTCTGCCAGTTAAACTGGAGATTTCTTAAGCGATCGACCTTGTTTCCAATCTCATAGGAGAACTTGAGAGAAAAATGTTTGATATTTATTATTGATAGATTTTAATTCAAATTTTTGCATTTTTGTTTTAATTTTGGTTTGGATTACTGGTCATCAACAGCTTTCAAGCGCTGGTTGAAACTAAAACGAAATTTTCATCAAATGTAAAAGTAATTTCTGATATTTGTTTAAAATTTTGTGAATAATAAAAATTGTTTGTGTATTTTTAAACAATAAGAATCAGTTTATTAGTTTCTGAGGTAAATAAAAACATAAAATCACAAAATATGATTTCAAAACTCATGAAAATCCAATAAATTCTACAATTTTAATTTATCATGCAAATCTTATTAAGGGGTTACTTTATGTCTTTTCGTGTTGGATTTGCTCTGTATTATTGTTCTTTATGGTAGTCAACGGAATTAATTTACCAAATTAATAAGAAAATCTTAAAATTATAATAAAACAAATGAAATGTCAGCTGATGCTTACTTTCTGCTGATGGTCTCAACAAAATCGTCTATCTGCTGCTCTCAGGTAAATACGTTCAGTTTAAAAAAATGTTTGTAAAACTTCTTGCTATCGCCCTTCCTGCTTAGTGGGACCTTTAGGGCTTTTCATGAAAAAGTACACAAATTGTATAATTTTTTTGGCCAATTGTGTTGATTAGTGTGTTAGTGTATTATTAGTAGAGCCCGGATTATAGGCAACAGGGAACCCGATATCTGGTATGCGGCATACAATTTATGCATAAATACAAGATATTATACATATTATAAATTATATGCCATATACTAAATATCGGGTTCCCTATTGCCTACAATCCGGGCTCTTATTATTAGTTTTTGTGTTAATAATCCACACAATTGTGCAGAAAAAGTACACAAATTGTGTAATTTTTCTGGACAATTGTGTTGATTAGTAACACATACATATTTCTCTCTATACATGTATAAAACTTAGTTTTAATTAACTTCAAAATTGTGTTTTTCTTATCGTGAAGTCCGAGATCGCACTTTAAGTGTGATACCATAAATGCTCCAGTACTGGTCGGTATATACATCAGGTGTATACTGTCCCGAGATAGCCTGTACTTCTTCTGTAAAAACGAAAGTTTCCCATTTAATGAAATTAATCACAGGACATGAATAACAAAGTTTTGGCCATGCAAATCCGGGGATTTGGAAGTTGTAGAATATCACTATTTAATCAAATTAATCATAAGATTTGAACTGGGGGAAGGGTCACACTCGAAGGTACATTCCATACAAGTACTCCACAACTGCAGGGTTTATCATACTTCCAAACCTCTCACAGCGCACTGCCAAGCAAGGGCGGCCATACTTCTAACTTCTGGGGGGAGGGCATTTCTGAAAATGTAACCACAGTATTGTAAATTACATAGGTATTTAATTAGGGCATTGCTTTCTTCTCTTTCATTTTTCTTCATCAGCCTGTAGTCGTCCACTCCTGAGCATAGGCCTCTGTCATTTCTTCCCAAAACGCTCTATTTTGCGCCTTCCTCAGCCACTCCCAGTCTGCCAATTTCTTCATATCGTCGAGCCATCTTTTTTAGGGTCTGCCTCTGCTTTTGGTCGTCCTCGGCTTCCAGTTTACTATTCTTGATGTCCATTTGTTGCACTTCAATGCAGTCGCACCACACGTTCCATCACATCCGTCACCCTTGTCCTCTTTCTTATTTCACCGTTTCGGATGTAATCTTGCACACTCGCTCCGAGCATCGACCTCTTCATCGCTCTCTATACCACTCTTAGTCTTTCAGCGCTTTTGCTGGTTATACAGTGTCGTAATTTTCCGTAGGCTGCCCATGCAAAACTCTTTCTTCTTATGATCTCGACCCCTTGATTCTCTTTCTCTAAGTTAATTTTATGGCCTAAGTAGATGTTCTCGTCGTCTTTTTCTATCGTGATGATTCTATACATTGCTTTAAAATACTATAATGTGTTTGCTTGGAACGGACCGTGCCCCCCCCCTTGTAGAGCCACTCTTACTGCCCAGCAAGACTTTTTTTAAAACAACGAAGTTATTCCAATTATCAAATTAATCACAGGACTTGAACATAATGGGATAGGGAATACACAATTCAACAATAATTAATTTCCTATCAGAGAGAGAGAGAAAGATAAAAACTTGTAAAAAGAGAAGCAATCATTGTCCATAACCTCTAGACCTCCAAGTTTCTACAATCCTCAATTACATTAAAATCTCATTTGCATTATTGCTTTTGATCGGAATTATTCCTGTCATAATATATGGAAGCGTTCCTATAGAAAAAAGTCCATGACGGAATACTATACTATTGAATATCTCTCTTTTAAAGATCACATTTACTTACGTACAGTGAGTAGAAACTATACAGTATTAAAATTCCCAAAACTGGGATTGTCCTACGGTTCAAAGCCCAACATTTCTACATTACAGCAAATGGCAAACTAGTCAATGTGTCGGCAACTAGAACGATTTTTCACCCCTAAACTGTTGATTCAATTCAAATTCAAAAAATCTTGTTTTGGTTTTTGTAGCTTTTTGAGTATTAGTGCAGTGCCTATGCACTTTTTTCCACTTATCTGTTACTTTAAGTAATTTTAAAAGAATATTTTATTAAATAGAAGCCCTGGATGTAAAGTTACATAATTATATCAGCCTAACAAATAATCAATTTTTGCTAAGTAGGTATTGATTTATACTAAATAATTTTTCAAAACAACAAAAACAGCTCTCTGAAAACATGAAATTGACGAAGAGCATGTGGCTATTAATGTCATACAGAAGTAGCCTAGTGAGGAAATTTTCAGATAAATGCTCTGAATCGTCAGTACGTGAATATATTAAAATAAAAATGTTGAATTACCACTAATCAAAGTTAAAACAAATATAACGTCTTTTTAACGTTATTTTTGGGTTAATTTTGTTTGTTGGGATTAGTCAATTTACTAATTTAGAATATTTTGTATAAATAAAATAATTTAAAATTAAAGAAAAATTTTGGTTTAAAAAAACGTAAAATAAACCATGGTTAATTCGACGTCTTTTTTACGTTATTTTTAACTTGATTACTTTTTAACAATTTGGCTAATTTCTTTATTGACTAAAAAATATTTTAATAGTATGCTTTGTAATGACGTAATTTTAAATCAAAAAACTGTTGACAAAATAACTAAAGATGAACGCAACGTCTTTATAACGTAACTTTTCAGCATTGGCTAATTTAATTTTTATTGTGATTTAAATTGGTTTTCATAAATAATAATAATAATTCTCGGCAGATATCTACCCGAAATCGGTTCAACGCTTAACATTTTCCACTCTGTAACAACCCCTAAATACTGCTCGCTGTAAGGGTTGAAGATATAACTACTCGACGGTAGAGGGCTCGCTTACGTGAGCGTTTTATGAACCATTGATTAGGGGTGACTTATTTTAAATTAACAAAAAATCAGCTTTTAATTTTTTCCAAGCGATGACTTTTTGTAAACTTAAAAAATAGAAATGACTGCCAATCCGTTACCAATTTTCTTGATAATCATTTTTAATGAATTTTTATTTATTTTTTCCTTTAATTTAAAAAATTGTCTCGCATTTGCAGTTAAATTATTTGGAATGGTTAATTTAAAAAGTTTTCAATTTATAATTAAAATGTTAGTTTTCCAAAGTTTCCAAAGAAAGTGTTTTATAAACACATTAAGACAATATCGGGTGAAACGCTGGAACGATTGCTAAAAATGACAAAGAAAGAAATGTGCAGAGAAAAAGAAAAAAACATTAATAGGGAAGTAAAGGCGATTTTATAAAATGCTGGCACAAGAAGATAAAACGAGACAAAAATTATTCTTCCCCTTTTTATTTCTTACGGCGCACTCCCCTTAAACGAAACGTTCCTCCACTATCCCGTCAAGACAAGAAAATCATTTATCAAGTCTAATTGTCTCTTTCTAAGTCCAGTTCAGATCTCACTTGAAGCAATTTAAACAATTGTTGTATTTTTTATAACTCCAGCATCACATAAATTTTCGTGATTATCATTTTTTATCGATTACAAGCGCCATTAAATATTTTTAAATTGCAAGGAAAACTAATTAAAATTGCAATTTTTCATTTTAATTCATTTTGGCTCGCTCGTAGTCTAAACATTAAATAAAGCAAAAGAGTTCGGTTCGGTTTAAAGAAATCGAAATTTAACTTGGCAGAAAATGAGGATAGCTTATGAACGAACATTTTAGTTACTAAATTGAATGAAAGTTTTCTTGTTATACGAAACTAAAGGAACTTATTTATTTTTCAGATTTTCCTTCCGCCGAAATTGGTGACCCACACGTTCATCGAGTAAGTTTTCTTAATTTGCCGCATTGGCGCCGTTTGGATATCAAAACAAAAACATAAAGTCATTTGAAATGGTGAAAAATTTAAACTTTACGTCGGTCAATAAATGAAATTAATGGAAATTCAAAATTAGTTTCCAACTTGAAAGAGTTTTCCGAGCAGTTTAAAAATTTATAATTCGATAAAAAATTGTGTCTTCGAAATCGGGCAATTTCGATTCAAATTACACTCCATTTAAAGTTAAAAAGTGTAAAAGGGAATTGTTGAATTGTTTATAACTTTAAAATAAAGTAGCGAATTTCAGTTGATCTTGAATTTATACTCAAGCAACTTAAAATCCAACTTTAAACGTTACAATGCGTTAAAGTTGGTGAACTTGAGCAAAGCACACACTAAATAGTGGAAAGTTGTTTTTCTTAACTTGAACTTTATTTTTCTTCCTGGTACCATTTTCTCACGGGCTGGAAAAATAAATATGGGGAATTGTTACTAATCGCGGGATTTTTTCTCAATTTAAGTTTTTAATGAACGCTTGTATATTTCTTCGGGGCAGAAATTCTGTTAAAAAGTTTTAATAGAAGCGCGTCTCGTTTTGTACGCTTTCTCAATGAGATGAATTTTAATTTTGTGTATAATTGAGATTTCTTTGAACAGACAGAGAAAAAATGAAATGCATAAATAAAGATAGATTATTTCGATCGGTTTAGCGTGTTGGAAAATTTAGAAAAAAATTCCAGGAAAAAAATTACAAACTAATGGCGTCGTATACTTTTAATTGATTTTAAACCAATTAGTCTGCTTTTATTCACTTCACTTAACTGTACCTACATTGAACGATAAATGTTGCCTCACACCAATCAGATATTTTTCTTCGGGTTTTCTAAACTTTTAATTAGGAAAACTCAATCTAAAATACTTTAGTGGAAGGGCTAAATTTTTGAAGCCATTAGAACCAAGTACAAAAACCTTTATTTATTAATTAAAGTACCAGAACTGTTTTTATGTCAGAAAATTAATTATTTAAAATTTTCATAAATTAATATTTAAAAAAATAAGCTTTTGACGGGAATTCTTTCACACCACTTGCTCGGATTTTTAGGTCTATGTCAAAATTTTATACTCAAAAATTGCAGTCCCATGAACAACATAACAATAAAAAATGTTTAAAAAATATCTGTGCAGTTTTGTGCTGAAATATTATGATTTACCAATTTTTTTGTGCGTTTCTTCTATCTTACACAAATTTTTGCAATTTTATTTATGTTTGATTCTTAAAGTTTTGTCAATGAAAAAATTAAATAAATATTAATATTATCTAAAATATATTTTCTTAATTTTACCAAAATTTAGATCGATATTTAAACAGATACTTATAAAACTAAGTTTTTATACCCTCAGACTGCTGTTTTTCTTAAAGTAAAAGATTTCCATTTACTTAAAGTAGTTCTGTACAACAGAAACAATGAAACATGCACACAAATCTTGGGTTTTTAAAACCGGGGGTCTGTTACCCCACAAAAACACCAGTAATTGCGTTTATAAGCAATGGAAGGGGGAAGTATTTTCTGTTGAATTAGAAATTAAAATTAATAATAAAATAATTAATATTCTGTTTTGGGGATTCCACGACAAATGATCTCCTACCAAATAGTCTCCATGAAAATGATCCCCTACTAAATCATTCTAACTACAAAATTATTCTTATAATAAGAGATTCCCCATTTAGTACAGTATAATTAGACTAAAAAACACCCAAACCGGGAAATCCAAAAAATAAACGGTTTAATTGCCACGAAATGTTCATTACTCGTTCCCCTATAAGGACTAAAAAGTCTCCCGTTCTAGAGCGATGGGTTTGGGTGGGGCGAGGGGGGTAAGCAGTCAAAACCACACGTTTCAACAGTTTTTGTCAAATATCTCGAAAATGATGGAAGATACAGAAAATACTATTGTATTCAAAATTAAAGGGCGTGAAATTTTCTACAAAAAGGTTCTATAAATTTTTTTGGTAAACTTTATAGATTAGGAGATATGGGGGGGGGGGAAGACAGTTTTGATAATTTTCTTAGTTACTTTTTGTTTTTGATGAAAGTGATGGAGAAGAGAAGTGATATTAACCCTGTAATGCACATTTCAAATGGAATCTCGTTAACCTATTCGTGCGCGTCATAAACTATGACCAAAATCTGTACTAAAATCTGTTTCAAATAAGATTTTCCTAAATATTATTACATAGAAACCTTTTCCTGACAATTACAAACACAACGAAAAAAAGATCAGCCAAATCGGTAGAGTCGTTCTCAAGTGATGAGCGTACATACATTTTTTACGTTTCCTTTTTATATATTATATAGATATAGATTTGTATGTCTATATGTAATTTTAATTAAATGTATTAAAATGCTTTTTACAAATGCCAGTCTGTAACTTACAAAAATTTTTTTCATATAAATATATTAATCCTGGAAAAAAGTATTCAAGAAAGGCAAAAATTCATTAAAACTGTCCTTCTCCATATCTTCTAATATATGGGGTTTACCAAAAACATGTGTAAGACAGTTTTTCTAGAAAATGTAACGGCCTTTAATTTTGTACAGAGCGGGATTTGCTCTATCTAACGTAATTTTCGAGATATTTGACAAAAACTGTGGAAATGTATGGTTTTAACTCTTTCTCCCCTCTCCCCACCCAAACCCGTCGCTCTTAAGCGGGAGACTTTTTAGTACTTATAGAGCAACTAATAATAAACATTTTGTGACAATCCAACCTCTAATTTTTTGGATTTCGGGGTTCACATCTAATTATACTGTACTAATTCTCCTATATTTTCGAAATAACGCAAAAAGTTGCCGTTGATGTGCCGTCAGACAATTAACAATTTTTCTATAATAATATAAAAATAAATAAGTTTTTCAAACTCAAATTTTCTTTAGCCGAACGTTTTAAGTTCCTTCACTTTTGTTCAAAAACAAAAAATATTCCAGCTTTTCTGACGAAATTTGGATAATTATTCTGTCTTCAGTAAGTATTCTAGAAGAGTGGAAATTTTATTAATTTTTATATGTACTGGATCGTGTTCCACCCCCCCCCCCTTCACCAGACCCCCGGTTTACATTTTTGACTTTATATTTTTATAATTATCTTTCAAAATAGCATAGAACGGTGCTGCTAAACTCCGTAAGCAGTAAGGCAATTAATTAAATATGTTTTCAAAGTTGTCATTTTCTGTAGCCAAAGGTTAAAAATTCTTTCACTTTGGTTAAAAATTCAAATTTCCCGGTTTTCCCGACGAAATGTGTAAAATTATAAATTCCCCATCTTCTCCAGGTATTCTAAATGAGTGGAAATCTTGTGATATGTACCCCCCAGACCCCCCGGTTTACATTTTTGACTTTATACTTTTATAATTAACTGTCAAAGTAACACAGAAAGCTGATGTTAGTGAGCAGTAAGGCGATTAAATAAAAAATGTTGTCTGTTTATTAAATCCTTTATATTAGTTTCACCTTTCTGCTTGAATACGGGTAAGGTAAAACTTAGAAAGTCAAATTTGACCCAGTTTGCACTATCCAATCGAGCTGAAATTTTGCACATGGATTCATCCCTGATGACAATTCACTTTGTAAAAAATTTTTTTCCGAATTTTCACATTTTCCGAAAGAAAAGTGAAAAAATTAAATTTTTATGCTTCTATTCAAAAAAAATTATACCTGTATACTATTTAAGTAGTAAGTAATCTATACTATTTTTATATCATAGTCATGGGGAAAAAGGACGAAACTGCAACACAACGTCAACATCAATTACAAAAACGCCAACTCAAAAAACTGCAAGGGTCACCAGCGTCTGGTGACGTTTGCGGAAACTTCCGACCAATCAGAGTGTTTCTTTTTTCACCAAAAAATGACACGCTGGAGCAGGAGCAGCAGCGTGCTGGAATTTTATGTTTTAGAATTTTTAGGCATAAATTGCACTCGAAAATGGCGAATCTACTTAGACAGTTAATCATTGAGCCGCTTCTGCCATTAAAATCATCCCTGAAACGGCTTAAACTCAAAATTTACAGACATAGAAAGACTGCATTTTTGAGCCGGTTCACTCATAAAAAATATCCCAGAAGCAGCTTTAACCTGAAAATCACAGATCTAAAAAGATGAGATTATTGTTTTTAAGTTAAATTTGGCTATAATTAACTATATTGAATAATATATTCCGCTTTTTATACTAAACTAACAACTCAGATCTCACCAACCGTCCTACCGTTTCTTAATCTCTAATATATATATAAAAAAGCTTGTTTGTATGTTTGTTCGCTACACACTCCTAGACCCTTCGACCGATTTTAACCAAATTTGGAACACATACTCAGTAGGACTCTGAAAATGTTTTTGTGCAAGAAAATGTTAAAAAAGTTGAAAGGAAAGTGAGATCTCACAAAATTAGCTGACGCGCATAAACGGATTAACTAACGGATTAATTAATTCATTAATTAACCAATTAAGCTACTTAAGCTTTTAAGTAGCCCTCTTAAGAGACCTCAGGCGAAGCCGGATATCCAACTAGTTTATTATAAACTTAAATAATTATTAATATTATCAGTATAATTTTGTAGTGGTAGGCATTAATGCTGTCGGCGTTAAAGTCTTCGGCATAATAACCTGTCGGCGTATTTACCGTCTATTGTTATCGCACCGATCTCTCTTTTGGCGAAGGTTTTGCTAAAAAATATTGAATTGAAATTTAAATAAAAAAAGAGCCTGGAACCATGTCCATGAAAAATTATATTTTCGTTTATTGTGGTTATTCCCCCCCCCCCTTCAAACCCAGGGAAGTTGAAATGTTAAAACAGTTGATTCTGTGTATTCTAAGTATAAATATTTTCAAGTTGACACTTTGTAAAGCTGGTACCACTGGTACCAGTGGTAAGTCTTAAATTTTCTATTAACAGTTTCAGTAGAAGGGCTATGGTGAACGTAACCCACTTTTTACAACTGTTGCAAGTCAAATCAAAAACTCTACTGATCAAATTCAAGCTTAAGTTAAAATTGAAACAAACACCGCTATAGTCTCCGCAGGTTGTGCGGCCTAAAGACCGCATTAATTTAATTTTAACACTTTGCGAAGCTGAACTGCATTCCATAACTTCCAGATTGGGATAGGGCATCACCTTTATTTCTAAAATAGTCTCAGACAGAAGGCATTCAAGTAATTATTAATTAATTAAAAAAGTAATTTCCATGCGAGATTTACTGTCTACACAAAATACAAAACTTTTATTTTGACACATGGAAATCTCAAACTGGACTTTTAGTGGATTTCTGGAAAAATTGAAATGAAGTTGATTAGCACTTACTTTCAAGGAATTAAATAAACAAAATGTTATTGCGAGTGTATGCCAATCTACATAATTGCACATAAACCTTACTAGTGGTCAAGATTGAAAAAAATTAATCTAAAATGTGCTTGAAGTTAACCCCAACATAAATCTGCTTACTACAAAGTTGATGTCGCAAAAATTATCAAAGAGCAACGAAAAAATATTATACAAAATGGATACTGATGTCTTTTGAATGTGCAATCGGAATCAAACATCAACTCAGTTTTTGAGTAATTTGACTTACTAGGTTTTTCGATTTTACGCTAAGCTCTCCTGTTTTTAACTTCTGTGTTATTTATTGGTTTTATTACATAGGAATGTCTTCCCCCCTCATTCCCGACATATTCGTTCTGAAAGAGTGAAAAGATTCCTATTTAAAAAAATAATGACAGAATTGAAAAACAAAAATATGTCTGGGGGTATGGAATACTCCCCGGTAAGTAAGTCTTTCGAATTGGCAATAATATTTATATAATTTATTAATGATTTAGTGTTGTTTTGGGTAGGTGTCGGCCCATCGCACTCCTCATACCAGTCGCAACTGCACGTAACCCATTTTATATTTAGGATTAAATAAACATAGTTGACCTTATGCTTGAAAATCTTCAGTGGAAAGTTTGGTGCCAGTCCGCCCTAGTAAATTAGAAATGAAATTGTATTCCTGTTAAGATCCGTCGTGTCGTTTGAGAAAAATCAATAATAAAATTTAAATAATTATTAATAAACTGTAATCTTTATGTATATTTGATTCGAATAGCAAATATTTAAACGTGTAGCTTCTTAACTAAATTTTCAGTTTATAAACACTGAGATTTACGAGTTCTGAATGAATGAAACTTCACGTACCTACACCTCCATTCAACTTATCGAAGTGAGAATTGCAAATACGCCTTCAAAGAGGAATAGTACCTTACGTGTATTATAGAAATTCAGAAATTGAATTTGGAAAAAACAAATTAAAAATTCTTTTATTATTTGATTTATCAAACAAAGCAGTTGGGGTTCGGCGTCGTGACGTTTTTCTGCAAGATTTTACAAGAGGTCATTAAATTTCCAGTTCGAAAAACAGAAATAATGAACAAAGCATTTCTTTAAATTAAAATTTGTTGATGCTCTGTATATTTTAGCGTTGTTTTTGGAAGACTATCCCAACTCTATTAATTAACAAAAGTGCACTTTAAAAAAAAGTTAGTCTTGTAAAATCTAAAAGCAGCGAAAAATATATATGTATATATTTAATTACCGTAACGAACTAATGGTGAAGTTTGAATTACATAGCTAATTAAAAAATTTAATAAACAAAATGAAGTTAAAAATTTTCCTATCGGGCTCCACACCATATTTCTTGATCGAATTTGTCGTTTTTTGCTCAAATTTCTGGAATATTAATAACCTGAAATTTAGGGCACTCTTTTGTTATAATAAGGGTGGGTGGAGTAATGTCGCCTAAGTGTTTAAAAATTAAGAAAGCCTGCGTGTTTTTTGAATGCAAAAGTATCAATAATATATTCCACCCCAAGACTTCATTTCGAAGACAAAAGAGGGAATGTAAATAGTGTTTTTGTAATATCTTTTTAACATCCTCCTTATCCAGGCATTCATTTATTTCTTTGCTAGCGTCCGTCTTTTGTTTCAACCCATACAAAACAGAGCCTTAACTACCTTTTGTCCAAGTGTCACTTTCTTTTGTTTCCTTTTGCACTCATAAAAGCTTAATGTTAAAGAGAGCGTTTTTATCTTGCCCCATCTCTTTCGTCTTCCAGGTTTAATTTCATTTTTTATATCGAGCTACAAAATTTACGTCGAAATGATGTTCTTAAAAATTAGAAAATTAGCTATTCCTTCTAAACTTTCTTTTTTCTTAAAACATTACTGTTTTAAACTTATCGTATAGACAACAGACTGTCATTTCGGATCGTTCTTTTTTCAAAAATTTACGAAACTACAGGTAAGCTCCTTTCCAGCATCGAGAATTCTTGCAAAATGTTTTACTAATTTATAATATTCTGCGAGAAATACAGAAGTTACTTTATGTTACTGACTCTGATGCTGACGTAGATGCTCAAATTTTATTTATAAAATCGCAATCGAGGGTTAACATTGTAAGGGTAAATAGGAAAGCATTTTTCTATCTTCTGGATAAATTGGTGGAAGGTTATTTAGTATTTACTATATCATAAGTTTTTGGTAGAACTGCCAGAACTTCTAAGAAACCTAATAAAAACCTGTATTTGCTTCTGCCTGTATAGGTGCTTGTTGGCTGGTATGAAAAATACGACGAGATGCCGTCCTCTCGTAGCAGAATTGTCAATCGGCTCTTTTTAAACTAATTACTAGTGTACCTGGGGGGTATTCCATACCCCCCAGACCCCCCGGTTTGACAGGCCGAAGGTTTTTATCATTATTGTGTGAAAAACATTCCTGAAAGTGACCGATGTTGAAAATCACGGATGTCGATGACAAAAATCTGTATTTAAATTAAATTCATTTAGGTATAATTAACGAAATCCAATTAAAATTAATTTTTGGAATATAAATATTATGATTTAACTGTTGCACTTTATAACTCCAATTTCGTCTTTTAAAAAACCCTTCCGTCACTATTTACTTCCAGTACACGCACCGTCAACAGAATGGAGTATCGTACTTGACTCGCTTTTTTAAATTTGCTCAGATTAAACAAATTCAAATTAAAGTTTCCCATGCAAAATTCAAAACTAAGTCGGATGCCCTTTTGAGAGTATTTTGTATTTATAATTAAAATATTTAACTTTAGAAACCAGTCAGTAGTCAGTATTTAAAGGGGGGCAAAGGGGCAATTGTCCCTCTCCCCCAAGAATAACTCGGATTGTATCCCCGAAACCCTCCCTGATAAAAATAATGTTTACTACGACGTTTTAAAATTTAAATAACTTATTATTTATTTACTACCTGGAAAGCCTCGGGGCTACTGGGGAATTCCCCGTCTTTCTATATTTTTAGAGTAACGTAAAAACTTTTTTCCTCGCGAAATTTGAAAAATTATAAATTCCTTATCTTCTCCAAGTATTCTAAAAGAATGGAAATCCTGGGATATGTACTGGAGGGTGCTCCACACCCCCCAGGCCCCCCGGTTTAAAATTTTGGCTTTATATTTTTATAATTAACTTTCAAAGTAACACAAAAAGTTGCTGCTAAACTCCATGAGCATAAATATGCTTTCCAAGTCTTAATTTTTTCTATCCAAAGGTTAAATTTCCTTCATTTTTACTTAAAAATTCAAATTTTCCGGTTATTCCTAATCGTAGTTAGTTTAGTCAATTTTTCAGTTGGTAAAATTGTAAACCCCTCCAGTACATATTGCAGGATTTCCACTCTTTTAGAATACTTGGAGAAGATAAGGAATTTATAATTTTTCAAATTTCGCCAGGAAAAATCGGGAAATTTGAATTTTCAAGCAAAAGTGAGGGAAATCAGAGTGATCAGGAGCGTGCTGAGATTTTATATATCAGGATTTGGTTACCACTAACGCGCACGAATGGATTAACGAGATTCTAAACAATATTTTTGATCTGCCCCCCCAAAGCATTTTCTAAATACGCCACTGAAACCGGTAGTCTAAATTGTCACCTAAATATCAATACTTTTGCTTTTATCATATACTCCCAAACTCCCCAATCTTCCAGTTACTTTTATGTCACACTATCTGTGGCAGCTAAATAAAATTTGAGGTTTATTTTGACGGTGGTTTAACTGAAATTCTGAAAAAAATTATTAAATAACAATGTAGTTGAACCTGATAAATAAAACTTGAGGGGGGGGGGGGAGTCTAACATGCAAAATAGTCAGCACGAAATTCCCAACCGAAAGCATCTGGATTGTATTTGTTGATAAAGTAAGAATGATGACAATACAAACTTAATAGAAAACCACCAGCAGTAGCAGTTCGTGGAATTGTACAGTGATAGCACCAAAATTTTTAAGTTTTCTTCTTTTGTTATTTTCATTTTAATAATTAGTACCATTTTGTAAATCAAACTATCATCGTTCATCTCCTCAATCACTTTATTTCTTTCCATTTTTACATAATAAAAACTAAATAAACAGAGAAAGAGAACTTAAAACAATTCGCAACCTGAACTTGGCTCATATAAAAAAAACATGTCAATATGAGAAAATCGCAAGATTTTTTATTAATAATTTTATGTAGATATTGAAAAATTTTGAATTTGGGCGTCTTTTCGCGCCGACAAGTTTTGGGTTGGCATAAAATGGAGTGATAGTTTGCCCTTTCCACTTTGGTCCGTCAAGGTGGTCGGACGCTTTTGCTAAAAAGTTCCGTGAAAGTATTAATTTGCGTCTCAAATTTGAGATTTTTCATTTGATTTTGTGAAATAAAGATTCAATTGAGCAAGTAATTTTATTGTTGATTTTTTATTTGGAAGTTGTCCGAAGTTTGGCCATATTTGAAGTTATTTTGATAAAATTTGAATAGATTTGGAAAGATAATAAATAATATAATTGGTAGAATTGGTAATACTCGTAATAAAATTTAAAGTTGAAATTGGAAAGGCACTGTAAAATTTGTGTGCACGTCGAGCACCTGGTCAGATAGCGACGCACAATTACAATTTTCAAAATTTATTCTGGTAGAAGTTTATTTGTTGAAAAGTTATTTTAATAATTTAAAATTTTAATTTGAATTGGATTAAAATATAAAAAATTGAAAAATTATTAAGAATTAATTTACTTGTATTTAATTTATAATTACTTACTATACTTTTTAGTCTTTCAGAGTAAATATATTGCTAATACTCACCGTGCTTGCCGTGCTGTGCTTACGTAGGAAATCTCAAGACCAGGCTGATGAGATCTTTTTTAAGTTTTAAATTTGAAAGGTAAAATTTGGAATTCTAATTTATTTTACTTTTTTTCGAAATTCCTCACTACTCTGACTTTAAAAAAAATATTCTACAAGGTCGCTGATAAAGACAAATTATTATATATAAATTAAATAAAATGTCATTTAAAAATAAATTGAAAATATAAAATTAAAAGATAAATTTTAAAAATCTTCGGCAAACCCCTTTTCTGCTGGATGCTGCCACAAACTATGATGCAACCGCAAACTTAACTTGTTGTTCTTTACTTTTTCTATTGTAGAAGTAGCTAAAAATTTGATATCACGTAGGGGGGGGGACAATAAAATATCTTTGAAACTTTAAATAATTGAAAAATAAAATGTAGATTTCCAGAATCGCATAGTAAATCAGCCATTATGATTTCTGTTACCATTTTAGAGAAAACCTTCATCTTGAAACACAACAGCAATGCCCGAAAACTCCGAAAAGAAACTTATTGACTTTTAATTTTCATTGAATACACTGGAAACTCTAATGACTCAATTTTTATTATTTTGTTTAATTTAAAACATAAAAAAATGTTATACCTACCCAACGTAATCTTTGATTCGGCTTTGCATCCATAAAATTACTTCAGCTTTGAAGGCTTCGTCATTGATGTTGAATGACGTCAATTAATTAAAAATGTAAAAATGAAAAGTTTGGTGCCGATGAAGTTCCGGTATGACGAAATATACATTTAAATGTTAATAAAAGTCGAAAATAATTAAAAAAATTTATTTTAAAAGAAAAATATTCTATTTAATAAAACAAAGAAAATTTTGCAGGATTTTTAGTGGCGCATTGGTAATATTAAAGTAAAGTACACTTGAAGTTAGCTTTGTCCAGAGATAAAAAGCTGGAAATAAAAATAGAATACGTAAAATAAGAAACAACCCTCGCTTGTTCTTATCTTTATTTCTTGCAGTATTCAAAGAGTTAGTCCTATTCACAACCTCAACCAAACGGACACTGATATCTGAAACAAGAAAAAAAGTTTAGGAAATTTAAAATGAAGTTTAGTTTGTACTTGTTGCTTAACCGTAGACTTTAGACTATTTTTACATAAAGTTAATTTTAGTGAAACTTAAGTTGGTATAATTATCTTAATGAAAAATACTTAACCGTATTATAAATTACCTTAAAAAAGACTATAAAAGAGAAGAATAAAAATCAATACAGAAAAAGAATCCTTAGTGAAAATATGGTCCATATTCCAATAGCACGTATTTTATTCACCCTTCTTTTAACTTAATTTTTACCCCTCGATAACTTTTTTCCCCTCCACTCTTTTTTCTCTCTCTTATACCCCGCCACTTATTTTTCTTATTACGGGGTCTGTCAGATTCAGAAGATGAAAAATGAGATATATTTAAGAATACAAGGGTTAGAAATTAGCACTGATTTTTTTTTTTTTATAAAAAGTTGACGTCCTTATTAAGGACGAGGTGGTCTAACTTTGCGGCCAAATTCGTTATGAAGCGTCCGACTGTTATTTAAATTATAATTAGGATATCGGTGGGTGGTCCATTAATTGCCCCTCGATTTCAATAACCGGCACAGTTTCTTTGTGACCACACGAAATTTGTCGAACTGGTTTTGTAAAATATACAACTACGGCCCCTAAAAAACAAACAAATTTTTTTATAACTACATAGCCGGAGAGCTTTCTCGCATTAGTATGCAAAATTTGAAAATAAAAAGTAGCTCCGTTTCGAGTTAATAAATTATAAAATAAATTAAAATGAAAGTAAACAATAGGAGCCTATTAGAATAACAAATTTTGTAAATTAAAAAATCCAGTATTTACAAAGTAAGGAAAATACAAATTGCACTTAGTGTTGCATTATTCCTTGTGAATAGAGGTCCATTAGTCTTTCAGCAAGATGGAAGAAAGAAGAAGTATAAAAAAGTCAGTTAAAACGAGGGCGAATAAATGAAAATGGCTAATTTAAATTCCCCTGTCCTTTCTTAAGTCTATCAGTAAAAGTTTCTCCACAGTTTGTTCGGAGAAAGAAACAGAAATTACAATCGGCAATGCCAGAGGAGACGCAAGCATCCAACGCAATCCAAATAATACACAATTTGCAATAAGGGTATCTCTAAGACGTTACTTTTAATCATTTTGTGATGGCATGAGGCTTCCCTTATGTCTTCCTTTTTCTAATTTATTCTGCTAAGCATTAAAAGAGATAAGGTTAGTGTTAACGAATAGGAAAAGATAAGATTAAACGATTTTTTCAAATCACAGATTGAACGAGAAGGGTGCAACCCTTTGGAATATTTTTAGCTTCTTATATTTTAAATTTAAACGTTAAGCTTGTTTTACTTTTTTGAATTTGTTAAATAATGGTAACATCCAGATTTAAATTGCTAACGTAACGCGATCTCAATTAATTTGCTTGCTAACTGTTCGGGTCGACTATAAACAAAACATCCTCTCTCATATAAGGGTTGCAATTTCAGAGATACGGATTTAAATTGACGTTTTAACACTTGTCGATTGGACAATAAATTTTATATAAACGACGTCACTAACATGAAAATTCTAAATTCTTACTTCATTATTACCGCTTCTGCTTTCTCTCGCAATTTTCAATCAAAAGGTCATCCATTTCCAATTTCACCATTTTTTTAAATTTTAATTAACAAGATAAATTTTAAATTACTCAAGTTTGGGTGTCAACCCCACAATTTCCTCTCAATATCCCACTCCTCAAATAGAAAATTTTTTTAATTTTCCAGATTTTGTATATTCTTAGAAGAAACAAAAATGCCGAAGGCGAATTTTGCGAAATTCGTATTCAAAAAATCCACAATCCATATTATTCATTATTCCTGAAATTCTTTGAGATTTGAACTATCAAACTATAAAACGCAAGAAATTTAGACTAAAACTTTGTGATGGAAAAAATCCTACAAATCAGTAGGTGTTACTGTGTTAACCTATTGTAAATTGTTAAAGATTTTCAATTTTTCGCAATTCATTTTAAGCAGAAGCAATCCAGGAATCGCATTCAAATCCTGTTAGCACTGAATAAAATGCTTAAAATCCACTTACGTTTATAGAAAATCACCCGCGGCATTAGTGATTAAATGATATCAGTTTGAAATTTAAAAATTTGAAGTATTAATTTTTTCGTTTCGTTGAAATGTAATAGGAAGCAATTTTCAAAACTACTGTAAACTCTGAAAACTGTTAGTCACTGCATGAACATCTTGATGCCGCCATTTAAGATTCAAAAATATTTTTTTTATGCAATAAAAAGCAATTTCATTTCAGTTGGTAAGCCCGTCCGCTGACGGGCAGTTAGAGTGAATCGTTTTTCCCTACTGGGGGATTCCCCGCTCTCCAATATTTTTAAAGTAACGCAAAAAGTTTCTGCTAAACTTGATGTTTAATTAACAATCTTTTTATAATAATATAGAAATAAATAAGTTTTCAAATTCTAATTTTCTTTAACCGACCGTTTTAATTTCCTTCACTTTTGCTCAAAAACACAAAATTTCCCAGGTTTTTACAAATTTCTGTAGCCAAAGATTTAAAATTCCCTCACTTTTGCTTAAACATTCAAATTTCCCGGCTTTTCCTGACGAAATTTGTAAAATTATAAATTCCCCATCCTCTAGAAAAGTAGAAATCCTGTGATAGGTACTGGAGGGTGTTCCACACCCCCCAGACCCCCCGGTTTACATTTTTTACTTTATATTCTTATAATTAGCTTTCAAAAAAACTCAGAAAGTTGCTGCTAAACTTCGTGAGCAGTAAGGTAATTAAATAAATATGTTCTCTGTAAAATAGGTTTTAATTTTCTCAAGTTGAAGGTTCAAATTTCCCACACTTTTGCTCAAAAATTCAAATTTCCCGATTATTCCTGACGAAATTTATAAGTTTATAAATTCCCTGTCTTCTTCTAATCTAATGCCCCAGATAGATCTGTGAGCTGTGAGGAAGGCAATGGGAAACCACCTCATGAATTAAATTTTCCTAGTACATCATCTTGGCTTCAACCAAGTTTGAACGGAACTGCAAAAATAGTTTGTCTTTCAAGCCTAATAAAACAATATACTATTTTTTTCAATGTCAAAAACCCTATCACCAAGTCATTGAATTATCAAACTTTAAATTTAAAATTTTGTAAGAATATTATTTTAGTTTCTTAATAACGATTAATGACGCTACAGTATTACTTTAGTGCCGCCGGCTAAAAAGTAATGTTAATTGAAGGCTCTCATTGCTCCGCTAGTCCATACAAACTTATCACGAAAAATTGAACATTTAATTTGCTCATAATATAACAATATACTTCAATCGCCAGTTTTTTGTGAAAGCAATTGTTTTACTTTACTGCCAGCGACGGGCGGCGTTGAAGTAGTTTAACGGTTTAAACAATTAAACCACTATTAATCTTCGTTAGAAAGAATTCTTGATGGAAAGTCGAATGAATCGCGTGCAAGATCTGTATTAAAATAAAAATTTAAAAATTAATAATTTATTATATTGACTCGAGTACATCTTGGGGTATGGAACACCTCCAGACCCCCCGGTGTGTAACAGTTTCTACTGCATACAACTTTACAACTTTTTTTTTTTCTTAAATTAAAAATTTAGCCGATGGAAGTCATTTATTCATTATTGGCACCAATTTGGTTAGTAGATGCTAGTAGCTAGCTGATGTATTGAGTCTGCGGTTTTACAAATTTGAAAATACTTCTTAAGCTGCTTATCTCTACAAAAATCTTGTTTTTGTTCACGATATTGGCAATGAAATTCATTCAAGGTCTAATATTGTGAGAGGAAAACAGGTTAAAGAATTATAAGCAAAAATAGCACCGCATGCAAAAAATAGGTTTTATTACATTTTCTTTCACAGAGTAAAGTCGCAGAAAAAAGTTTATTTATGGAAATTTCATTACCTAATGCAATGGATGCATATTTCTGAAAAAATTTCTAAATTTTTACATTTTTTTGTTAGATATGGTCAAATATAGAAATCCTCCTGTTCCAAAATCTTCAATTGGAATTTTGAATTTTCTGATTTTGCGCCAACTAGTTGACGTTATATCAGCTAGGTGGGGAAACCAAGTCATTTGCTATATTTTTCTGCTAAGATGGTAGCGTAAGCGGTGGAAAACAAGATTTGTTTTTTGAAATTTTATTGCGATTTTGACTTTGATTTAATTTTGAGTTTGATATTATGCACATAAAGTCCTATTATTTTAGGTGAGCATTTTGATGTTGAAATTGTTATTTTGAAAAATAACTTTTGCTGATTAATAATTTTTTTTTAAATGAATTTTTGACCTTGACACTGTCAATTGGCTTGACTTAAATCCACAACGTGTTGATGCACACCGGAAGGCCGAGCTAAGAAATTCTGTCAAGTCCGAGATTCGAACTCAAAATTTCCGCTCTGTAACTCAACCAGCGATTACAGCAATTCACTGCTGTGGTTAATAATTTATTTAAATTTATAGACTAAATAAGATCAAGTTTGAATTTGCAATATTAATAGTAAGTATAATTAATTTGAATATTAAAATTTGTAAAATTAAAACAATTTAGAGCCAATATAAAATAAATCTGATACGGCGACAGATGGTCGATTTATCTTCGAAATTTTGAGTTTCCATTTAAATTAAAAAATTGTAAGTTTGGATGTTAAGAAGACGAATAAATGCAAATATAAACATTTTAAAATTATGAAAAACTATACAATCCATTTATATTGAAATTTTATTTATGAATTGGATTACTTAAAATTAGCCTGGCAAACATATTAGATTTATATACTTTCTAGAAAAGCTAGCTGGAAAATTTTCGCTCATGGAAAAATACATTGAAAGAGTGCTATGTTGAAATAAAGCGATACGTAGTAAATATAACTTCAGCGAAAAGACGAAATAGCACCGAGCCTTAAATGGAACTTTGCGGTACCTCCACGCTAATAGATGACTAGTAAGTCATCTTGGCTTCGGCCAAGTACTCACTACGTAGTGTATGGCACTGGAAAAAGAAGAATTCGGCTATAATTTCTTTGACAACAAATTCGTTAATAAATTGCTAGCATTATTTAATGTATATCCGTATTTAATTTATGCTGTTAAGCATATTTATTTAAATATTCATTAAATATTTATATTTAATATATTATTATATTTTACATTTTCTAATGTGTTTCTAATTTCTTATATCTGGGTGCAATGGAGGGAGGGGGGGTCTAAAAAAATATGAAATACCTCCACAGTGGTTTTTAAAGCAATAAAGCACAATAAATTATTTATATTTATTTTTATTTAATTAACTACGTTTAATCAAAAATACCTGGAGGGAGGTACTGCATATCTACAGTAAAATTTGAATACAATGATAATTTTCCAAATTTGTAATTTTTATTGTTTTTCTGCTTTTATCTTAATTTTTAATGAAACAATGGCGCCTGTTACTAATCTACCATTACAATGCGTTTATAGAGAAAAGCCATTAGAAAGACTTGGCGATGTTGTCGTTGGACTAAATAATGGATTTTGATTGATGCGATTTTAAAGAAATGTTGTAGTAGCAGCATGGGACCATTAATTTTAAAGAAGTTGTCAACAGTTGTTGGTCAAATTGAATGGAGCTGTCGAAGCTAAACGCTGATATTTGGTGAATGGAAAGTGGCTGGAGATAATGGAAGAAGAGGAAAAACCGAAGACGCTACTTTCTGAGCCGAGACATCATTTAATAAAATTAATTAAAGTTGGAGAAGTGAAAAAAAATTGAAATCGATGGAACGTTATCTATAAAAATGTACACGTAATTTAGAAGTGCAAAGAAAATATAATTTATCTAACTTTGTAAATTAAGGGCGCTATCACTCTTGTATTCAAACGACAATTTATGCTAACTTTCCGCATGGCAGAAACAGGGATGCATTTAAAATGTTTCAGTCGAGTGAGACAAAGATGAGCTATCGGAAAATGCAGCGAGTTAAACAACGAATCCAGAGTGTATTCAAGAAGAAACAATTTTGAAAAACGACTTTCTTTGTGCTTAAACCATTAAGGACTAATTGCAACGTTTTAATTTTAAGGTTTGAGATAACTTTTGACAATCTTTTGAATACTTGCTGAATGTGCATAATTTATTATGGCTAAGTTTTCTTTTAAAATGGATACCGATAATAATGGACGTAAAGAAAAGCAAAGAAAATGCCGTTGGTTGGTTTAGGCATCACGAAAATTATCTACGTGATATTGCTTAAACGCTTAAACAAACAAAACGAAATTAAATTTACGTTTAAGAAATTACAAAAATCTTATGGCAAATTAATTTGTTATTCTATTTGCGTAGGTACCTAATAATATTACATTTTATAATTTTCTTTTAATTAATTTCAAAGAAAGTGTATTTATCGGACAAATTAATTTTAATAACAAAATGAAATGCTTCAGAAAAGTTAACAGTATTGGTAGGTAAATGAAAAACAGCGTTTGAAAAATGTAGCTGTTAAATAAATTTTCTTGGAAATTACCTTAAAAATCGAGATCTAAAAACTTCTAATAAGAGTTAAAATTAATACGGAGAGCCAGGAACTTTAATTTAAAACTTTTTAAAGGTGCTGTAGAGAGAAAATAAGAAAAGCTTTTTAATATTCCCTCTCGATTTGCCAAGAAAATCAATAAAAACAAGGATCTCATTACTTTTTTGCCCTGTCTGAATTTTTATTCAAGACGCTTTTCGATTAGCGTTTTAATTTTAACTTGGCTCGTCCTGATGTTTTTTGATGACTTTTCTCTTTCTCCCTCCTCCTTTATCTCGCCTTTATCAATCACTCGGCACAGAAATATCGCAAAATTTTAATTTACAAAATTTTACATGAATTTCGTCCATTTTTTCCTTACAAACATTTTCTTCGGCTTCCAACTAAGACAATCTAAAACTTTGATAGTTTTAATTTTCTACTTCTTCAAAACAACATTTATTTTGTAATTTAAGTTACGAATTAACATTGCTAAACTACTGCTACTCCAGTTTTTTTTTTCTTTTTTTAATTAAAATTACTTTTTCACTTATTTTTAATTGGTTGTTCAATAAAATTAACATTTTTATCTTAATTAACCAAGAGCGGAAAGCACCAAGCGTGTATCTATGTTCCTCGCGATCTTTTCAAAATTTCAATTTCACTTTTTCGACCTCAAATTATTAGATATTATTTTCCCAGTTCACCAAAACTAAAATTTATAAAGGTTTCATATTGCAACTTTTTCTGAAAATCATATAAAAATCAATTGTTCCAGTTAAAGTGTAACTTTTCAAAGCAAAAAAATACTTTAGTGCCACTCATCACCAGCGGTAAAATAATTTAGTACTTAGGCACTAAAGTATAAGTAATGTCAATTAAACTTAATAATTAATTTTTCTTGTGTGCAATGATTGTCGAATTTCCTCTGCTATAAAAAGTCAAGAATTTTAAATCCCGAGATCCCGATAGAAGAGAGATAGCAGAGAGAATTAAAAAAATTTCAATCAGTTTTTTTGATTTTTTTAAATTTTTATATCAGAGCTTTTATTTCAAAAACTAGCTGGAAAGCCCTTCCGCGGACGGGCAGCTAGACGGTGGATCTCTTTTCTAGCTGTATAATATTTAAACATTTAATTTCGTTTCCCGCTACTGGGTGATTTCCCGTTTTTCTATATTTTGCGTATTTCTATGCGCAAAAAGTTGCTGCTAAACTGATGTGCCGTCGCGTCGGGCAATTAAATTTTTATTTATAATAATATTTAGAATTTCAAATTCTAATTTTCTTTAGCCGAACGTTTAAATTTCCCCCACTTTTGCTCAAAAACAAAAAACTTTCCAGCTTTTTCTGACGAAATTTGTATAATTATTCTGTCTTTTGTAAGTATTCTAGAAGAGTGGAAATTTTATTATATGTACTGAAGGTGTTCACCTCCATACCCCTCCCCCCGTAAGTAAAGTAAAAGTTTCTACTAAACACTGAGCAGTAAGGTACTTAAAGAAATATTTTTCCAAGCTTTATTATTTTAAATTTCCCTCACTTTTGCTTAAAAATTCAAATTTCCCGAATTTTCCGGGCGAAATTTGTAAAATTATAAATTCTCTTTCTCCAAGTATTCTAAAAAAATGGAAATCCTGCGATATGTACTGGAGGGTGTTCCACACCCCCCAGACCCCCCGGTTTACAATTTTTACTTTTAATTTTTATAATTAACTTTCAAAATAACTCAGAAAGTTGCTGCTAAACTCCGTGAGCAGTAAGGTAATTAAATAAATATGTATTCCGAGTTTTAATTTTTTCTAACCGAAGGTTAAATTTCCGTCATTTTTGCTTAAAAATTCAAATATATTTTTCGGTTGGTAAAAAAAATCGACCAACCAGAGCGTTTCTTTTCTCGCCAAAAAATGACACGTTGTAGCAGGAGCAGCGTATGTACTATGTATATCCTCAGTATTATTGTGTTTCTCTTGATTATGTTGAATCCGGGAGGTCTGGGGGGTATGGAATAACCCCCAGTACACAATGAAATATTAAAAACATTTTAACCTACATTAAAAGAAGAGATGTAGAGTCCAGAGTAATCAATGTGTGTACGTCCCTAAAATATATCTCATCTTCCGATATGTGCTACTGAAATATGCATATGTATGTATTTTTGCTGAAATAATAAAATATTCCTATTTAATATAATCAATCACACAATATTCAAAAAATCTTGGATCTTAGCAACCGAGGGATCTGATGAATATGAAATAACCTTCTGGACCGCACCCATTGAAGTAAAAATTCTCAGAAAAACAGCGGAGCCCACAAGAAGCAAAAGTAATGCCTAAAAGTTTACACAGAGGAATTGAAAAGAATAACAGGATCAGTGAATTGAACGGAGGGCAGCATTTGGGGAGCAATAATGGAGATAATATGAAAAAAACATGTAGTTCAGCCACCTCAATCCGGTTACATTACAGGCAGTTACCGAAATATGAAAATACTAGATGAGTTTTACTTTTGGTAAAACTGTATAGTTTTGGGTGTGGAATTTTTTAAACCGGTAGGTCCGTCATACTCCAACGCTGACGAGACTATATGCCAAAAAACAATATTATAATATTCGCGATTTACATTAAACAAACGCCACCACACGGAAAAATATTAAGTTAATGTAATACGTATAGTTGGTATAGAAAGTTTTGTTTATAAACCAAACGTTTGCATTCCTTTGGTGTTTTATGTGTGAATTATCATTTCACCGCAGTTTTACGTTAAAATAATTAAGAACCAAACTCAAAACGACATCAAGTGTACGAAATGGAACCGCCATGTTGTTGGGGGGCATGGAATAACCCTCAGTACCTAATCAATGATACAGAACACATTAAAAAATGCAAATCATTTATTCGCAACTGTAAATAATGTTTTAAAATAAAATAAAATAAATGATAGTAAATGTGTTTCTAATGAGAGTTAAATTTGTGTTGACAAAATTAAACCAACTGAAATAGATATAATTTTAAATACATATTGCATACATATTTTTTTTAAATGCAGGATTTTGTGTACCGAAAATCAATTTTCAAAATTATAATACTCAAAAATAGTCATTTTAGGGCAAATATTTCATTTCTGCTTTGATTATTCTTGAATATATTATTAATCCGTAGACTACTGGTCTGTAAACCGTTTTTCCTTTTCTTTCATTTTTATGTTGGAAAGAAAAACTTATTTTCTTGATTTTGCTTACATATAATTTATATTTCAAGATCGCAATCGCAGCAAATCACATTTTAGTGTCCTGCAACTTTTAATTTGTCTAATATTTATTTTTATATTAATTTTATTTAAATTACCCCTCCCCCCTACCTCCCGCCGATTCATCGGTCTAATATGGTTTCATTATAATTATAACTGAAAATCAAACTTCTTTCGGTGGGCAAATTTTCTATCTGCTCGGTTTCGCATTACAAACACCGAAAAAAATTTGCAAAATTTTAAATGAAAGATTTACCTCAGACCGCAGAGGAATTTGGTGAACAAAATTTCGATCTGCAGTTTTAATTATTTTAAATTTAAAAAAATTTAATTTAAAGATTTTAATCCCAGAAAATTTAAAATTTAGTGTTATTTAGTGTTTTCATTTGATTTAAATTTATTTCTATTCAATTGCATTGATTATAGTCAGAAAAATAAAGATTTCGAGTTTTCATAATATTTAAACTTGAGAACTTATCGGATTATCTACTTCTAATTATCTCTGGTGGAAACCAAAAGTTCAGCTTAACAGACTGTTTTTGACTTAACTCTCTTATAGCGGCTAACTAAAGTTGGTAAATACGGCAGTTAGCTTTGTTAAGGGGGGGGGCTGAAATTGCTAAATTTTTGCTTAATTAAAAACTAAATAGGTAGACATTCGCTTTACATCAGTTCGAAGTACAAATTAATAACTTTTGTAAAACCAAATCAGACAGAAGAAGCATTTCGAGTTCGAATCTCGATAGGATCGTAATCGAAATATTGAAATAATTTTGGTGAGGATGTTTGGGTGATTTTCAGAAACATTTGAATTAATTTATCGCCGGCGATACTTTGATAAAATCCCTTAAGACTGTAGAAAATTTTAAGAAGATATTAAAAAGATGGCAAAGTAAATATTTAATTTAAAATACAATGTTGAGGTAAAATGCTTTTTCCACATTTCTAATTCTGTTCTTTTCGTAATAAAGAATGATTTCAAAGAGAAGCATTTTAAAAGATTTTCTTTGATGCTCAGATATTTATGCTACAATATTTCCCTGACGCTGCAATACGGTCGGTCGGCGGAAGGCATTAAAAAATTTCAACTTCTTTAATGACTAAAGCATTAAGGGGATCAGAATGAAAAAGTGCGTTTGTTTTTAAAAACTCTCATAAAGAAATCAATAAAACCGGAAGAAAACTAAAATTTCTCGGGCTGTACAATCGGACAGTTTGTGTTGCATCTCTTTCGCTCGATAAAAATTTTAGCAATGTCGTCTCTTTTCCACTTATTATAAGTGCGACCCCTTGTAAAGTGTAAAAGTAGGGTGAAAGAATAAAAGAGGGGTATAAATGGGGGTGTTTGGGGGTGGTAGGGGTTTAAAAGAGGCGAATTTACATCGGAAAGAGTTGATTGCTTTGCCTTGAGCGGCGGCCATCTTACTTCTTTATTATTGGCCATGGTTTTCATAAACTTTAGGCGTAAAAATTTTAGATTGATGCACTTTTTATTTTAATTGCTTTTGTTTTAATTTTTGTACTAAAATTTCATTACGACCAACTGAGCCTCTTTCGCCGAACGCTTTTCACATTATTAACGAAAAATTGTTGAAAAATTTCACATTATTTGCTACAAGGAAAATTTTGTTTATTCTACTCTTAGATAACTTTCCAAACTTTTCAGACGCGTCTCACCTTTCTTATCCGATCCTCTTTTTTTCTCGCTCGAAAAACTGCCACTTATAGTGATTTTATAATTTCCTTGCCTCTACTCTACTTACATAATTTGATTTTCACTTTTTGTGCAATCGGAAAAATTTAAAGATGCATGCTGGGGATACCGAGGTCTACGTAATTAAAATGATAGCGTGCGCTCACGTTGTGTAAGTTACGATTTCGTTAGTGTAACGAAAAGTTTTAACGCTCAAAACAAACCACAAACTGGAAACATCATTATTTCTACTTTACGTCTTGTTTATGCTTTTCCTTAAAGGACACGTTTTACAATTATAAAAAAAATGAAAAAAATTATTGTTTCGTCAACCGTCTTCAGAACCTACAGGAATTCTAACAGATCGGCTTTTTTCCAAAATTTCAATTTTTTATTAATTTATTTATTTTTTTCAAATTTAAATATTATTATAATTTCTTTTGCAATTAACTACGTTTCAAGGCGGTAAAGGCCTGCCTAGTAGGTTCGTTGGCCGTTGATTGATATTCCGGGTAAAATAATTTTTAATTTTATTTTCTCAGCAAATCACGAAAAGGGTAATTTTACTTTTTCATAGAATTCTTTTCAGAATTATTAATTCCAATTTTAACGCTGACACGTAAAATCAAAGCTTTACAATATGTTTTCCGTCCCCATCTCTCACTTAATTTTGTTCTGGGAAATTCCCCAAAAACTGCAAAATAAATGTTGAAGTTTTTAAAGTTTCGCATAACTCAACAAATTAGCAAGATTTGCGGTTTTTGTTAAAATGTAAATGCATTCAACAGATTAGTTAGATTCTGATTAGTTATCGCGAGTAAGTCCGAGCTTTATTGACACACATATCGATAACAAGGTTTGCAAAGAATTTCCATAAAACGGAATCTTTAAACATAGGTATATTGGGCATTGACGTTAATGGCCGGACAATTTAACGTCATTGACCGGCCATTGACGTCAACGCCCGTTAACGGTTGGCAATGAAGTAAATATTTATATTGATTGTAATATTTACGTCTTTGGCCGGTCAATGACATTAATGACCAAAATGGATTGGACAATGTTGATATTATTGAATAATTATAAGGAACAGCAAATTGGCGATGCACTTCAACCCGAAACAATATTATTTGTCGTGCGAGCATTTTTCCGTGTAAATAACAGCAACTCGGCCCTTTTCAAGGCCTCATAAGCGTACAGAGATTTTTATTTAATTTAAACAAACTATCATTTTAGGGTGGATCCGTGATATGTCGTGTTTGCGTCAGCCAAAGCGGCCCGGAGGAAAATTTAATTTAATTTATTTAATTCATTTTACGGTGGATCCGTGATTTGCCGTGGTTGCGCCAGCCAAAACTGAAAGAGTAATGGTCTGATTTTCATCATTGCCCACCTTGTATTTGGCATTAACGCAATTAATGCAATTTTAAATGACAACATCGTCCAAAATTCATGGTCATTGACGATATTGTCCGGCCGAATTGTCATCATTGACCGTAACATATGTATTTTATTTACAATGAGAGTGATTAGTTGGAACTCTTCGTTTCTTTTAGTTTGGCAAACAAAAGTTGACCAATCAAAACTTTTTTTGTCGTAAAATGCGTTGATAGTAAATAAAAAAACAATATTTTTGGTACTGGATGACCCCCCCCCCCAGTATAACAGTATTTATAAATGTATACAACATTCCGATTTAATTGTTATAAAATAGAAAACGGTTTTCATTCAACTAAATTATTCACAGAACATAAATATAATCTTCGGCTTCCAAAACCGGGGGGTCTGGGGGTATGGAATACCCCCCAGTACACAAGTATTCGTTTGGAATACTTATCAGAGCAGATTTGTTCTTGTCATTAGAATTCATTATCAATTAAATGGAAATCTTTGTTTTTTCGGTTTCCATTCAACTAAATTAATTACAGAACATAAATAATTATAATCTTCGGCTTTCAAAACCGGGGGGTCTGGGGGGTATGGAATACCCTCCAGTACACAAGTATACTTATCAGAGCAGATTTGTTCATGTGATTATAATTAATTTTCAATTACAAGGAAAGCTTCGCTTTTTCAGAATAAATTTATTTATATAGAGCCGCAGTGCGCACCGGGTGGGGGTCCGCAAAGATTCCAAAATCAAAACATCTACACCGTTTGAAAACTGACTGTTTTCATTATCAAATGCTGTGTCCGCATATTATGCATATTGCATAATTCAGAGTTAGTAATGTTTATGATGTACTAAAGTTGAATGCATTAATTTGATTAATTAATTTATGCATTTCATAAATCAAAATATTAAGTTAAAAAATTTATTTTCGGTCGTGTGATCTATGATTAAAGATAGTAGATATACCTCGTACACAACAGACATTCAAAGTGTAACGAGAAATTACTGCAGAAGCAGTTCTTCAGCTTGGAAACAGCCCATCACATGGACTAGGAGATTTTACTGTTCTATCAGTTTCGAGATTACTCCGAAGATATTATTTATATTTTTATTATTTTCTTATTACTTCTCTGAATAATATTTGTTGGTTTAGATTCGATGGTTAGCTACACTTCTTATTATAACGATGTCATTAACTTTGTCATTTATATTTTGTCAGTATCTAACTTTGGAGCTGTAGTACTATAAATAAGTGACGCTCAGGACAGGATTAACGAGATTATCTTTCAATTTTTTTCATGTTGAAATTCATGAAATTTTTATTAATTAAATGTTTAATTTTATTAATGTAAGTTATATAGAATTATATTGGTAATATCGAAGAATTCGCTCTAACAAGAAAGACGAAAACGCACGGGGTTGTTGATTATGAATATTAATTTGTTTGATTTACGTAACTTTTTGTTTAATGTGAAGTCTAATAATTAAGTAAAAACAATTATTGATTTAAAATGTATTGAATTGAATAAATATTTTAAATTCACAATAACAAAATAATCAATTAGAAAGATTTTATTTGAATTCGTTAGTTTACTGTTCCGCTTACTGTCTGCAAGAAGCAATATTTTCAAAAAATGAGATTTAATTCGATGCAGTAAATAATCAAGTATATAATTTACTAAAATATAAATAAAAATTTTCGATTAGAATTTCAAAAATAGCATCAACGCATTTTTTCAATTTTTTCAATTTTCAACCTCAACGCAAAAGAACAAAATTTGAAAATATCTCTCTTGAGGTTTAGTCAACTTTAACAATTTCCACAACTTTTGATTTTTGTTCATCTAACAAGCTAGCTGAATATTATTTATTTTTTTAAATTTTCATTGAATAATAATAATTTATGTTTATTTTGAATTTGAATTTTAAAATGGTTTACCTTTCCACCCACAGCCGCCGTCCGTCAGTCAGTTAAAAACGTGAAAGCTTAGAACTTATATTTATTTTAATTCAGTTTAGTTTTTTACAATTTTTTTTCTTAATTTGCAGAAATCATTCTTTGGTGTACAAAGAATCGTACTTTGTACTTACAAAGAAAAATTTCAAAAACTAATATTTCAGAACTTAAAAAGCAGAAAAAACTTGAGAGTTTTTTTAGAAAAAAATTTTAGAATTTTGAAGTTTTCCATTTTCAAATCAAGAAATTAATGAAAATTTGTTTTGAATTTTAAAAATTCAAACTAAAATTTTGCGTTAAAGATTCGCGACCCCGAAAGGTTTAAAATAATTAGTAACATATTTGGGTAATTACAAAAATTTGGATTAAAGTGATTAATAGTAACAGGCTTAATTATTGTCTCGACAAATTATTAATACACAATTAAATAAATTAAAGCATAAACACAGTTGTCGTATCTTATAATTAACTTATAAATTGGAATATCTTTTAAAATTATTGTATTGCTTCAACTTACTCTATATTTACCACTTAATTTTAATCGTTGGGTTTCTTTAATTACTTTATTTGTAATTAACTTTAAAATAATAAATTAAATCTTGAAATTATTGTAACACGGAACACTAAAAACTTTTACTGCTCACAACTACGCTTAAAGTACGCATATAGGCCGTTTATTGATATTAAACTCTTTAGGAAGGGTCATCATGAGACCAAAGGTATCCAGGTCAGTATCACCACCCTTAACGAACAAAAGCTCACCAAGACTGGTCAGGCAAGTATGCAAATGTGTTAACTAAAAGGTCACTTAATAAAGACCAAAAAGCTATGCCAGCTGTTCCATTCTTGACATTTTTTGTAATTTGACCAAAGGGTTGCAAATCCACAGGAAGTAAAACTATTTTTGTCAATTTATAATTTGATTGTTGAAAATTTTAAATTTTATCCGACTGCGCCAATTATTAAAAAAAATATTTCTTTTTATTTAAAAAATATTTCCTTCCTTCTCGCCCTATAAAGATGGGTAACCAATTTGACATCCGTTAATTGGTTTTAGCGTATAACATTGATTCTTGATTGAATTTGAAGTATATTTCGCTTGCTATTATGGAGGCTTCGGTTTCCATATTTCATTGTCAGGCAATTTAGAGGTCTGCATCTAACTTTTTGATTTTTCAATAAAAATTTTCAATCGTAACTTTACGCCCGTTAGGTTTGCACATAACGTAGGTACCTCGAATGAAATTAACAAATACTTCACCATCTGGCACCCCTAGCATAAGATGCAAAGATGACCCTTTAATATAAAAATCGCCCCTTAACCGGTTTGACCAAACTTAAAGATAGGGTTGAAAATTAAAAATGCTGACCCTTAATTTGCATACCTGTATGACCACTATGAGAAAATTTTTCAAAGCCAAATGAATAAGCGCAATAAAGCTTATTTTGACTATGACCTGACATTCAATAGATATTTTTATAATGGTCATCATCGTTAACGGTCTTTTCGAAATGAAGCTGCATGTCGAAATCTGTCCAGGTTTGATTCGAACGTTCTAGTCAAAACTAATTTCTGAAGATGATTGGCGATTGAAACAATTTTATTTTTGGTTATCCAAATTCTAGTTTTTACATAACATACTAAGTATTGGCTTTTTAAGAACAAATTTTCTTACCCTATGGAAATCAAGAGTTGAAAATTCGAGGTTTTCCGTATCGTCGAATTACAAATTTCACGATTTCGTTTTTTGCGAATTTTTTTGCAACAATTTTTTGGCAAAACCTTTAGGTTATCTGAAGCAAAAAACAGAATTTAAAATTTTCTGTTCAATTTCAAACAGAAATCTTCCTCCCTGGTATGTGACATTATTGATTAGGGATAAAATGGTTGCCTGTACGTATGCTACGTAGTTCATCTACCCGGTACCATATGCCTTTTGGCGCTACTTACAAGAACTCAAAAATGAAATGTTCTGAAAAATGTTCAGAATTTAAATCGAATGAAAAAATTAAATTTTTTTTTTAAGGCTGCGATTTTTCATTTGGACGAAAAAATTTTCAACAGGTGGCGCAATTATCTAGATTTAAAATTGGATGCCTTTCATTGGTTGGAAAAAATGAAACAAAAATTTGATTTGTTTTAAAAGGCGGTTTTTTTAAAATCATTCAAATTATAGTCGAAACAAAACTTCAGTTACAGCACTTATAATACTTAATATTAAAACGATTTCAATGCAGAATATTAAAGGTTACTATGTTAACTACACTATGATATATTTTAAATTGTAATTAATGTATTTTTTTTTATATAAAATCGCAAATTAAATTAATCAAAATTTTAATCCGTTACCAAAACAGATTAAAAAATATATCATAGTGTTCGGAAAATTCTCTTCTTTCCGTTAAAAAAAAAATCATAGTTGTATCTATAACCAATTTTGAGCTGTAACTAAAGTTTTGAAACAGTTCTAAAAATCGCACCCTTAATATTTCAAGTCAGTGTTAGTAAGTGACGAGAAGAAAAGTGGCCGCCAGTCCATAAAAGCAAGACTTTTTTTTGTAATTAATTGATAGATGTACCTTTAACAAATAAGTAGTAATTAATATCGTAATTATTTGATGAATAAAAATAGAATTCTTAAAAGAAAGATTTTTTTTTTAGAAACAGAAAAATTGTAACATTTTGATTTATTTCAACATTTTTTGTTGACGAATACATCAAATTTTTGAAAATTATATAATTTTTGGAATATAAAATATTAAAATATACTATGCAATGTACTTAGTAGAATAATAATAATTATAGTTTGGATTTAAACAATTCTTTTTTTCAAAATTCATCATTGATTTAACTCAAAAAAACCCAAAAACCATTTTTTTTAATGGTAGTACCAATAAGTTGTAAAGGTAGAGCTTACTTTACATTATGATTAAAAAATTTGTTAATTTAAATATTATACACGAATTATTAATATGATCGCAATTCTTTCAGTGCCTTATATGCGGTGCTCTTTTTGTAAAAAAAGGGAGACGTCAAATTGCGTCCCACGGTCAAGGGTACGGGTAAATTGCGTCCCATCAGCCCTCATGGTCAGAATGGTTAAGTAAAATCCTCTTATTCCTTAAGCTGCATAAAGGTTTACAATGTTTTGGGCATTTTATAGTGGTAATAAAAGGGCAACCTACATTTTTTAAGATTTTTGAAAAAAACGTAAGGTTAACCCCGTTGGTGCTTTTCGACCCCGAAAGATGAAAAGTGGAATTCGGCAGCTTCTTTCACAGTTTCTTACGTATTTTGATCAGAAAATTCGAATGGCGCAGTCAGATTTCTCGTAAGTACGATATTTTTTATTTTATTTGGATTTAAGCGAAACACATTAGGGGTCAATTTGACCTAACTTTGTTTCGCGATTTTATGCAGTTTTGATTGATTCCGCGAGGTTCTGATGGGCTGTATCCTGCAGTAGGCTTCTAAGTACGTCGAATTAAGTAATATAAAGGCCACCTATATTTTTAAGATTTTTGAAAAAAACGTAAGGTTAACCCCGTTGGTGCTTTTCGACCCCGAAAGATGAAAAGTGGAATTCGGCAGCTTCTTTCACAGTTTCTTACGTATTTTGATCAGAAAATTCGAATGGCGCAGTCAGATTTCTCGTAAGTACGATATTTTTTATTTTATTTGGATTTAAGCGAAACACATTAGGGGTCAATTTGACCTAACTTTGTTTCGCGATTTTATGCAGTTTTGATTGATTCCGCGAGGTTCTGATGGGCTGTATCCTGCAGTAGGCTTCTAAGTACGTCGAATTAAGTAATATAAAGGCCACCTATATTTTTAAGATTTTTGAAAAAAACGTAAGGTTAACCCCGTTGGTGCTTTTCGACCCCGAAAGATGAAAAGTGGAATTCGGCAGCTTCTTTCACAGTTTCTTACGTATTTTGATCAGAAAATTCGAATGGCGCAGTCAGATTTCTCGTAAGTACGATATTTTTTATTTTATTTGGATTTAAGCGAAACACATTAGGGGTCAATTTGACCTAACTTTGTTTCGCGATTTTATGCAGTTTTGATTGATTCCGCGAGGTTCTGATGGGCTGTATCCTGCAGTAGGCTTCTAAGTACGTCGATTTAAGTAATATAAAGGCCACCTATATTTTTAAGATTTTTGAAAAAAACGTAAGGTTAACCCCTTTGGTGTTTTTTGACCCCAAAAAAAGAAAAGTGGAATTAGGCAGCTTCTTTCACAGTTTCTTACACATTTTGGTCAGTAAATTCGAATGGCGCAGTCAGATTTTTCGTAAGTACGATATTTTTTATTTTATTTGGCTTTAAACATAACACATTTGGGGTCAATTTCACCTAAATTTGTTTCGCAAATTTACACAGTTTTGATTGATTCCGCGAGGTTCTGAGGGCTGAATCCAGCAGTAGGCATCTAAGTACGTCGATTTAAGTAATAAAAAGGCCACCTAAATTTTTTAAGATTTTTGAAAAAAACGTAAGGTGTTTTTGGTGTTTTTTGACCCCAAAAAATGAAAAGTGGAATTCGGCAGCTTCTTTCACTGTTTCTTACGTATTTTGATCAGAAAATTCGAATGGCGCAGTCAGATTTTTCGTAAGTACGATATTTTTTATTTTATTTGGCTTTAAACGTAATATTTTTGGGGTCATTTTGACCTAAATTTGTTTCGCAATTTTACACAGTTTTGATTGGGTCCGCGACGTTCTGATGGCTATATCCTGCAGTAGGCATCTAAGTACGTCGATTTAAGTAATGAAAAGCCACCTAAATTTTTTAAGATTTTTGAAAAAAACGTAAGGCTAACCCCTTTCGTGTTTTTTGACACCAAAAAATGAAAAATTAAATTCGGCAGCTTCTTTCACCGTTTCTTACGTATTTTGATCAGAAAATTCGAATGGCGCAGTCAGATTTCTCGTAAGTACGATATTTTTTATTTTATTTGGCTTTAAACGTAACACATTTGGGGTCAATTTGACCTAAATTTGTTTGGCAATTTTACACAGTTTTGATTGGATCCGCGAGGTTCTGATGGCTGTATTCTGCAGTAGGCATCTAAGTACCTCGATTTAAGTAATAAAAAGGCCACCTAAATTTTTTAAGATTTTTGAGAAAAACGTAAGGTTAGACCCTTTGGTGTTTTTTGACCCCAAAAAATGTAAAGTGGATATCGGCAGCTTCTTTCACTGTTTCTTCCGTATTTTGATCAGAAAATTCGAATGGCGCAGTCAGCTTTCGCGTAAGTACGATATTTTTTATTTTATTTGGCTTTAAACGTAACACATTTGGGGTCAATTTGACCTAAATTTTTTTCTCGGTTTTACACAGTTTTGATTGATTCCGCGAGGTTCTGATAGCTGTATCTTGCAGTAGGCATCTAAGTACGTCGATTTATGTAATGAAAAGCCACCTAAATTTTTTAAGATTTTTGAAAAAAACGTAAGGTGCTTTTTGACCCCAAAAAATGAAAAGTGGTATTCGGCAGCTTCTTTTACTGTTTCTTACGTATTTTGATCAGAAAATTCGAATGGCGCATACAGATTTCTCATAAGTACGATATTTTTTATTTTATTTGGCTTTAAACGTGACACATTTGGGGTCAATTTGACCTAAATTTGTTTCGCAAATTTACACAGTTTTGATTCATTCCGCGAGGTTCTGAAGGCTGTATCCTGCAGTAAGTATCTAAATACGTCGATTTAAGTAATAAAAAGGCCATCTAAATTTTTTACGATTTTTGAAAAAAACGTAATGTTAACCCCTTTGTTGTTTTTTGACCCCAAAAAATGAAAATGGATTTCGGCAGCTTCTTTCACTGTTTCTTATGTATTTTGATCAGAAAATTCGAATGGCGCAGTCAGATTTCTCGTAAGTATGATATTTTTTATTTTATTTGGCTTTAAACGTAATACATTCGGGGTCAATTTGCCCTCCATTTGTTTCGCGATTTTACACAGTTTTGATTGATTCCGCGAGGTTCTGATAGCTGTATCTTGCAGTAGGCATCTAAGTACGTCGATTTATGTAATGAAAAGCCACCTAAATTTTTTAAGATTTTTGAAAAAAACGTAAGGTGTTTTTTGACCCCAAAAAATGAAAAGTGGTATTCGGCAGCTTCTTTTACTGTTTCTTACGTATTTTGATCAGAAAATTCGAATGGCGCATACAGATTTCTCATAAGTACGATATTTTTTATTTTATTTGGCTTTAAACGTGACACATTTGGGGTCAATTTGACCTAAATTTGTTTCGCAAATTTACACAGTTTTGATTCATTCCGCGAGGTTCTGAAGGCTGTATCCTGCAGTAAGTATCTAAATACGTCGATTTAAGTAATAAAAAGGCCATCTAAATTTTTTACGATTTTTGAAAAAAACGTAATTGCAACCCCTTTGTTGTTTTTTGACCCCAAAAAATGAAAATGGATTTCGGCAGCTTCTTTCACTGTTTCTTATGTATTTTGATCAGAAAATTCGAATGGCGCAGTCAGATTTCTCGTAAGTATGACATATTTTATTTTATTTGGCTTTAAACGTAATACATACGGGGTCAATTTGCCCTCCATTTGTTTCGCGATTTTACACAGTTTTGATTGATTCCGCGAGGTTCTGAGGGCTGAATCCAGCAGTAGGCATCTAAGTACGTCGAAATAAGTAATAAAAAGACCACCTAAATTTTTTAAGATTTTTGAAAAAAACGTAAGGTGAACCCCTTTGGTGTTTTTCGACCCCAAGAAATGAAAAGTGGAATTCGGCAGCTTCTTTCACTGTTTCTTATGTATTTTGATCAGAAAATTCGAATGGCGCAGTCAGATTTCTCGTAAGTATGACATATTTTATTTAATTTGGCTTTAAACGTAACACATTCGGGGTCAATTTGCCCTCCATTTGTTTCGCGATTTTACACAGTTTTGATTGATTCCGCGAGGTTCTGAGGGCTGAATCCAGCAGTAGGCATCTAAGTACGTCGATTTAAGTAATAAAAAGGCCACCTAAATTTTTTAAGATTTTTGAAAAAAACGTAAGGTTAACCCCTTTGGTGTTTTTTGACCCCAAAAAATGAAAAGTGGAATTCGGCAGCTTCTTTCATTGTTTCTTATGTATTTTGATCAGGAAATTTGAATGGCGCAGTCAGATTTCTCGTAAGTATGATTTTTTTTATTTTATTTGGCTTTAAACGTAACACATTCGGGGTCAATTTGCCATCCATTTGTTTCGCGATGTTACACTGTTTTGATTGATTCCGCGAAGTTCTGAGGGCTGAATCCAGCAGTAGGCATCTAAGTACGTCGATTTAAGTAATAAAAAGGCCACCTAAATTTTTTAAGATTTTTGAAAAAAACGTAAGGGTAACCCCTTTGGTGTTTTTTGACCCCAAAAAATGAAAAGTGGAATTCGGCAGCTTCTTTCACTGTTTCTTATGTATTTTGATCAGAAAATTCGAATGGCGCATTCAGATTTCTCGTAAGTATGATATTTTTTATTTTATTTGGCTTTAAACGTAAAACATTCGGGGTCAATTTGCCATCCATTTGTTTCGCGATTTTACACAGTTTTGATTGATTCCGCGAGGTTCTGAGGGCTGAATCCAGCAGTAGGCATCTAAGTACGTCGATATAAGTAATAAAAAGACCACCTAAATTTTTTAAGATTTTTGAAAAAAACGTAAGGTTAACCCCTTTGGTGTTTTTTGACCCCAAAAAATGAAAAGTGGAATTCGGCAGCTTCTTTCACTGTTTCTTATGTATTTTGATCAGAAAATTCGAATGGCGCAGTCAGATTTCTCGTAAGTATGATATTTTTTATTTTATTTGGCTTTAAACGTAACACATTCGGGGTCAATTTGCCATCCATTTGTTTCGCGATTTTACACAGTTTTGTTTGATTCCGCGAGGTTCTGAGGGCTGAATCCAGCAGTAGGCATCTAAGTACGTCGATTTAAGTAATAAAAAGGCCACCTAAATTTTTTAAGATTTTTGAAAAAAACGTAAGGTTAACCCCTTTGGTGTTTTTTGACCCCAAAAAATGAAAAGTGGAATTCGGCAGCTTCTTTCACTGTTTCTTATGTATTTTGATCAGAAAATTCGAATGGCGCAGTCAGATTTCTCGTAAGTATGATATTTTTTATTTTATTTGGCTTTAAACGTAACACATTCGGGGTCAATTTGCCATCCATTTGTTTCGCGATTTTACACAGTTTTGTTTGATTCCGCGAGGTTCTGAGGGCTGAATCCAGCAGTAGGCATCTAAGTACGTCGATTTAAGTAATAAAAAGGCCACCTGAATTTTTTAAGATTTTTGAAAAAAACGTAAGGTGAACCCCTTTGGTGTTTTTTGACCCCAAAAAATGAAAAGTGGAATTCGGCAGCTTCTTTCACTGTTTCTTATGTATTTTGATCAGAAAATTCGAATGAAGCAGTCAGATTTCTCGTAAGTATGACATATTTTATTTTATTTGGCTTTAAACGTACCACATTCGGGGTCAATTTGCCCTCCATTTGTTTCGCGATTTTACACAGTTTTGATTGATTCCGCGAGGTTCTGAGGGCTGAATCCAGCAGTAGGCATCTAAGTACGTCGATTTAAGTAATAAAAAGGCCACCTAAATTTTTTAAGATTTTTGAAAAAAACGTAAGGTTAACCCCTTTGGTGTTTTTTGACCCCAAAAAATGAAAAGTGGAATTCGGCAGCTTCTTTCACTGTTTCTTATGTATTTTGATCAGGAAATTGGAATGGCGCAGTCAGATTTCTCGTAAGTATGATTTTTTTTATTTTATTTGGCTTTAAACGTAACACATTCGGGGTCAATTTGCCATCCATTTGTTTCGCGATGTTACACTGTTTTGATTGATTCCGCGAAGTTCTGAGGGCTGAATCCAGCAGTAGGCATCTAAGTACGTCGATTTAAGTAATAAAAAGGCCACCTAAATTTTTTAAGATTTTTGAAAAAAACGTAAGGTTTTGGTGTTTTTTGACCCCAAAAAATGAAAAGTGGAATTCGGCAGCTTCTTTCAGTGTTTCTTATGTATTTTGATCAGAAAATTCGAATGGCGCATTCAGATTTCTCGTAAGTATGATATTTTTTATTTTATTTGGCTTTAAACGTAACACATTCGGGGTCAATTTGCCATCCATTTGTTTCGCGATTTTACACAGTTTTGATTGATTCCGCGAGGTTCTGAGGGCTGAATCCAGCAGTAGGCATCTAAGTACGTCGATATAAGTAATAAAAAGACCACCTAAATTTTTTAAGATTTTTGAAAAAAACGTAAGGTTAACCCCTTTGGTGTTTTTTGACCCCAAAAAATGAAAAGTGGAATTCGGCAGCTTCTTTCACTGTTTCTTATGTATTTTGATCAGAAAATTCGAATGAAGCAGTCAGATTTCTCGTAAGTATGACATATTTTATTTTATTTGGCTTTAAACGTAACACATTCGGGGTCAATTTGCCCTCCATTTGTTTCGCGATTTTACACAGTTTTGATTGATTCCGCGAGGTTCTGAGGGCTGAATCCAGCAGTAGGCATCTAAGTACGTCGATTTAAGTAATAAAAAGGCCACCTAAATTTTTTAAGATTTTTGAAAAAAACGTAAGGTTAACCCCTTTGGTGTTTTTTGACCCCAAGAAATGAAAAGTGGAATTCGGCAGCTTCTTTCACTGTTTCTTATGTATTTTGATCAGAAAATTCGAATGGCGCAGTCAGATTTCTCGTAAGTATGATATTTTTTATTTTATTTGGCTTTAAACGTAACACATTCGGGGTCAATTTGCCCTCCATTTGTTTCGCGATTTTACACAGTTTTGATTGATTCCGCGAGGTTCTGAGGGCTGAATCCAGCAGTAGGCATCTAAGTACGTCGATATAAGTAATAAAAAGACCACCTAAATTTTTTAAGATTTTTGAAAAAAACGTAAGGTTAACCCCTTTGGTGTTTTTTGACCCCAAAAAATGAAAAGTGGAATTCGGCAGCTTCTTTCACTGTTTCTTATGTATTTTGATCAGAAAATTCGAATGGCGCAGTCAGATTTCTCGTAAGTAAGATATTTTTTATTTTATTTGGCTTTAAACGTAACACATTCGGGGTCAATTTGCCATCCATTTGTTTCGCGATTTTACACAGTTTTGTTTGATTCCGCGAGGTTCTGAGGGCTGAATCCAGCAGTAGGCATCTAAGTACGTCGATTTAAGTAATAAAAAGGCCACCTAAATTTTTTAAGATTTTTAAAAAAAACGTAAGGTTAACCCCTTTGGTGTTTTTTGACCCCAAAAAATGAAAAGTGGAATTCGGCAGCTTCTTTCACTGTTTCTTATGTATTTTGATCAGAAAATTCGAATGGCGCAGTCAGATTTCTCGTAAGTATGATATTTTTTATTTTATTTGGCTTTAAACGTAACACATTCGGGGTCAATTTGCCATCCATTTGTTTCGCGATTTTACACAGTTTTGTTTGATTCCGCGAGGTTCTGAGGGCTGAATCCAGCAGTAGGCATCTAAGTACGTCGATTTAAGTAATAAAAAGGCCGCCTAAATTTTTTAAGATTTTTGAAAAAAACGTAAGGTTAACCCCTTTGTGTTTTTTGACCCCAAAAAATGAAAAGTGGAATTCGGCAGCTTCTTTCACTGTTTCTTATGTATTTTGATCAGAAAATTCGAATGGCGCAGTCAGATTTCTCGTAAGTATGATATTTTTTATTTTATTTGGCTTTAAACGTAACACATTCGGGGTCAATTTGCCATCCATTTGTTTCGCGATTTTACACAGTTTTGTTTGATTCCGCGAGGTTCTGAGGGCTGAATCCAGCAGTAGGCATCTAAGTACGTCGATTTAAGTAATAAAAAGGCCACCTAAATTTTTTAAGATTTTTGAAAAAAACGTAAGGTTAACCCCTTTGGTGTTTTTTGACCCCAAAAAATGAAAAGTGGAATTCGGCAGCTTCTTTCACTGTTTCTTATGTATTTTGATCAGAAAATTCGAATGGCGCAGTCAGATTTCTCGTAAGTATGATATTTTTTATTTTATTTGGCTTTAAACGTAACACATTCGGGGTCAATTTGCCATCCATTTGTTTCGCGATTTTACACAGTTTTGTTTGATTCCGCGAGGTTCTGAGGGCTGAATCCAGCAGTAGGCATCTAAGTACGTCGATTTAAGTAATAAAAAGGCCACCTAAATTTTTTAAGATTTTTGAAAAAAACGTAAGGTTAACCCCTTTGGTGTTTTTTGACCCCAAGAAATGAAAAGTGGAATTCGGCAGCTTCTTTCACTGTTTCTTATGTATTTTGATCAGAAAATTCGAATGGCGCAGTCAGATTTCTCGTAAGTATGATATTTTTTATTTTATTTGGCTTTAAACGTAACACATTCGGGGTCAATTTGCCATCCATTTGTTTCGCGATTTTACACAGTTTAGATTGATTCCGCGAGGTTCTGAGGGCTGAATCCAGCAGTAGGCATCTAAGTACGTCGCTATAAGTAATAAAAAGGCCACCTAAATTTTTTAAGATTTTTGAAAAAAACGTAAGGTTAACCCCTTTGGTGTTTTTTGACCCCAAGAAATGAAAAGTGGAATTCGGCAGCTTCTTTCACTGTTTCTTATGTATTTTGATCAGAAAATTCGAATGGCGCAGTCAGATTTCTCGTAAGTATGATATTTTTTATTTTATTTGGCTTTAAACGTAACACATTCGGGGTCAATTTGCCATCCATTTGTTTCGCGATTTTACACAGTTTAGATTGATTCCGCGAGGTTCTGAGGGCTGAATCCAGCAGTAGGCATCTAAGTACGTCGCTATAAGTAATAAAAAGGCCACCTAAATTTTTTAAGATTTTTGAAAAAAACGTAAGGTTAACCCCTTTGGTGTTTTTTGACCCCAAAAAATGAAAAGTGGAATTCGGCAGCTTCTTTCACTGTTTCTTATGTATTTTGATCAGAAAATTCGAATGGCGCAGTCAGATTTCTCGTAAGTATGATATTTTTTATTTTATTTGGCTTTAAACGTAACACATTCGGGGTCAATTTGCCATCCATTTGTTTCGCGATTTTACACAGTTTTGTTTGATTCCGCGAGGTTCTGAGGGCTGAATCCAGCAGTAGGCATCTAAGTACGTAGATTTAAGTAATAAAAAGGCCACCTAAATTTTTTAAGATTTTTGAAAAAAACGTAAGGTGAACCCTTTTGGTGTTTTTTGACCCCAAAAAATGAAAAGTGGAATTCGGCAGCTTCTTTCACTGTTTCTTATGTATTTTGATCAGAAAATTCGAATGGCGCAGTCAGATTTCTCGTAAGTATGATATTTTTTATTTTATTTGGCTTTAAACGTAACACATTCGGGGTCAATTTGCCATCCATTTGTTTCGCGATTTTACACAGTTTTGTTTGATTCCGCGAGGTTCTGAGGGCTGAATCCAGCAGTAGGCATCTAAGTACGTCGATTTAAGTAATAAAAAGGCCACCTAAATTTTTTAAGATTTTTGAAAAAAACGTAAGGTTAACCCCTTTGGTGTTTTTTGACCCCAAAAAATGAAAAGTGGAATTCGGCAGCTTCTTTCACTGTTTCTTATGTATTTTGATCAGAAAATTCGAATGAAGCAGTCAGATTTCTCGTAAGTATAACATATTTTATTTTATTTGGCTTTAAACGTAACACATTCGGGGTCAATTTGCCCTCCATTTGTTTCGCGATTTTACACAGTTTTGATTGATTCCGCGAGGTTCTGAGGGCTGAATCCAGCAGTAGGCATCTAAGTACGTCGATTTAAGTAATAAAAAGGCCACCTAAATTTTTTAAGATTTTTGAAAAAAACGTAAGGTTAACCCCTTTGGTGTTTTTTGACCCCAAGAAATGAAAAGTGGAATTCGGCAGCTTCTTTCACTGTTTCTTATGTATTTTGATCAGAAAATTCGAATGGCGCAGTCAGATTTCTCGTAAGTATGATATTTTTTATTTTATTTGGCTTTAAACGTAACACATTCGGGGTCAATTTGCCCTCCATTTGTTTCGCGATTTTACACAGTTTTGATTGATTCCGCGAGGTTCTGAAGGCTGAATCCAGCAGTAGGCATCTAAGTACGTCGATTTAAGTAATAAAAAGGCCACCTAAATTCTTTAAGATTTTTGAAAAAAACGTAAGGTTAACCCCTTTAGTGTTTTTTGACCCCAAAAAATGAAAAGTGGAATTCGACAGCTACTGTCACTGTTTCTTGCGTATTTTGGTCAGAAAATTCGAATGGCTCAGATATTAATAAATTATTCTAATGGGTAGGTACTTAAAATTAAATATGACCAAATTGCAATGTTGGTATTTAATACTTTTATCTGAATAAAATTACAAAATTGATCTACCGATTTCAATTTAAGAAATTACTAATAATTGAAATGTACATGACTTTTGCAATTTGCATAATAAGGTTGGCAAAAGGCTTAAAGATAAACAGTAACTCTTAAATGTAATTTGTTTAATTTAAAAAGGTAAGGTACCACACTTTTTTTACTCGTTATAGCCGATAAATCGTTATAATCGGACTTGTTATAGAGGGATTCTACTGTACAAGAGAATCTTCTTTAGAATTCTGACATATTTTATTGATATCATTTTGTTTTATTGATTTAATTAATTTAATTGTTTAATTTTCAATTCAAAAACAAATTTAGTTAGTTTTTTATTATATCCTAAATGGACGTATTTCGATGCTTAGTGCTCGAAACACCCGCCCGGGCCCAGTGGCGGATGGTGTTTTTTTGGGGGGACCCATTATCCCCCTATGACTTTTTACACGTAGAGGCAAAAAAATAACACATTTAAACGGATTCTCTTCAATTTTATTTTAATTCATCGTCTGATGATAATTCCATAATATGAAAACATTTGCGAAACTTGATACTTACTGGGTATTTTATTTGCGATAATTTAAAAACATTTCAGTTCTAGCAAGTAGTGTGTGCACGTATTTTTTGGGTGTTCTAAAATATTGATATGGTTAATATCGAGTTACACTACCTAAACCTCATCAGTGACGTATTTACGGGGGGACAGGGGGCTCGGGCCCCCTCTGTTGCTAATCAGTATATTAAATAACATACAATTTTATATTTGAATATTTAAAAGTTCTTAACGATTTTTAAATCCTCATTTCTTCTGTCATAAAAATATCAAAATAGAAAAAAAAAACAATTTTTAGGTCAAATTATTTTTGTATTTCATGTTTTAAATTTATATTAGAGCGCGTGACCTTGAAAGTTTAAAAAAATTGCCTGCGGCACTTATGCCAGAACTCGCTTTGCTTGCATTTTAAATATTGTGATTTCACTTTTCGATTTCGGTCCCCTCCTACACCCTACACGTAATTGCTAATAAGGCCACTGAACCACACATCAACCGATTATTTTATAGATTATCTAAACAACAAAAGAAAGGCAAATGATGCTCATAAAAAGAGAAAACAAACTAAATTCTATAAAACAATGAGTAAGGTCTTGCGGGCCTCTTTGAAACTCTCTGAGGGGGGTCTAATGTTCCAGCATCTTAAGCGTCCCAAAAATCGGCCACTGAAAGTTATATTTGCTTTTACATTGTATTTAATTAAATATACAAAAATTTATAATTTGCTTCTGTTTGTATGTTCTTTGAAATGGGTAGATAATAAATAAAATTAAATTCTGTAAAATAATAAGTAAGGTCTTGGGGGCCCCTCAATGATCAGGGGCCCGATGCTTCAGCATCGTTAGCACCTCTACAATCCTATAAATCCGCGACTGCCTGGGCTTCGCCGAAGCACTCAAAACTATGTAAAATTGCGAAATAAGATGAGGGCAAAATCACTCCTAATCTGTTACGTTTAAAGCCACATAAATTAAAAAATATTATACTTACGAGAAATTTGACTACGGCATTCGAATTTTCTGCTCAAACTACGTAAGAAACAGTGAAAAAAGCTTCCGATTTCCAATTTTTATTTTTTGGGGTAAATAAATTTAATCAATTAGCATTCATTAAGTGCAGTTGCTTGCGATTTTGCTTCCAAGTTGTCGTAAGCAATTATTTACAAGTTCACGTTATACGATTTGTGAACAGTGAACAGAAAACCACGAAAAGCAGTCATAATAAAACTCGCAAGAGAAATCGTACGCAATATCGCAAGCAAAATCGCATAAAGTGCAGTTTATGTATGCGAGTTTGCTTGCAATTTTACGTACGATTTTTCTTGCGAGTTTTGTTATGACTGGGTTTGGTGGTTTTATGTTCACGTTATGCGATTTTGTTACGAGTTTGTTTAACGTGAACTTCGAAATATTTGCTTACGACAACTTGAAAGCAAAATCGTATAGCGTAGACTGCACTTAACGTAAAGTGCATTTTAATCTTCAATTTTCCATAAAAAATTTGGTTGCTCTTTTTATTGCCCAAATCCACGTATTTCAATGCCTAGTGCTCGAAGCAGCCGCCCGGGCTTCGCCGAAAACATAAAATAAAAGCTATCATACTTACGAAAAAGGAGAAATCTGACTATGACATTCGAATTTTCTGCTCAAATTACGCAAGAAAAAGAAAATCATACTTACGTGAATTCTGCTAGCGCCACATTGGATTTCTCAGGTCTAAATGTGTCAGATGGGATCAAAAAAGCTAAAGATTTCCGACTTAATCTAAATAAAATAGTCTGACTGCAAAAATCGCATTTCTTCAGTTTAAAGTTAATTATCAAGTAACTATATCGCAGTTACGTGAAAACTGCGATTTTTCAAATCGGAATAAGTAATCAAGCATAAAGAAAGTCAGAGATTTCCAACTTTAAATTTTTGTAAAATATCTAAATAAACTACAGATCGCAAAAAGGCAGTTCTTCACTTTAAAGTAAACTGTCATACTTAGGTGAAATCTGCGACCGTCAGTCGAATTTTCTCTTTAAAATAAGTAAGAAGCCATGGAAGAAGTTACAGATTTCATACTTTCAATTTTTGGGGTGACAAAAACCAAAGTCAACCTTCCTGTTTTCAAAATTCTTAAAAAAATCCGCTTCAATCAACGTATCTGAAACAAACGTGTTTTCTTATGATAAATCTTTGTGTGCCAATCGAATTTTTTCGTCAAATAAAATAGGAAACCGTGAAAAAGGTTGCTGATCTTAAACTTTCAATTTTTGGGGTGAACATTTCAAAATCGTAATTAATTCAACACATTTTGAAGCGTAATGTTCGAAAAAGGTAAGAACTAAGTATCCTGTAAATTTCAAATTTTTTTTTCTTGTCAAACCTATCCAAATTGTAGCCTGAAATATGCAAATTCTTAAAATTTTGATGTTTTGCTGATCTTTTAACGCCTGTGCATCCGCGAGAGAAGAAAATAACAAAACGGACCTTGAAATGTTTTTAAGTCAAAGGTAAGAACTAAGTATCCTAAAAATTTCAATTTTTTTTGTCTTATCAAACATGTTCAAATAGTAGCCTGAAATATCCAAATTTGTAAAATTTTGAAATTTCAAGCAAAGATTTTTTCGTAACTAGTTGACTGAACGAGTCGATCTAAATTTTTATTCCCTTATGATATATGTGCACTTTGATATCGGAGAACGATTAGACTTTTATATTCAACAGCACAGGCACTGGAGTCAATTGCAAATCACAAAAAATCAATAAAATACACGTATTTCAATACCATGTCATTTTTCAGGTAAGTATATGAATAAATTATGTAAATGTTTATATTTTTTACTAGAAACTACCATCTTTCAGCTTCAAAATGCCGTCACCTTAGTCGAATTGATATCTCTATTGAAAAAATTTAATTTGTTAATTGGGCTTTGACCCCTCTGATAAACAACAAATTCCATTTAAAAATCATTTAAGATTGTTTGTAAAGTGCATTTAACACTTGGACTGCCATGTGATCGCATAATGACCACAGGCTAATGATAATCTGATGAGTTGTACAATTTGTCAGCGTGGTGAGACATTGTTACAAAAAATTTCGGAACGATCATAGGTAATGAATTTGATTTAATGGTATATTTTCAATTGCTTTTTAGTGACATAATTAAGGCTGATGAAAAAACAAGAGTTTTTTCTCAACTCAACAAAATGAATTGAATCATAAGATCGTACATTTTATTAATAATTTATTTTTAACAAAAATAAATGTTAAAATTGGTGTAAATGAGCAAAAATAAATTAAATCTATTTTAAAAAGCTAGAATAAATTTTAAATTTCTAAATAAGAAGCCTACATTTGTTTCAAACTCTCTAACCGTTTACAGTCTAAATCTTTCACAAATTCGTTTATTCTAACACTCTGTTCTTCACTACGGCAAGCACGTAACGTTGCACTACTAGGCTTGGCTCGCTTTAAGTAAACCTGATATTTAAAAACCATACAACATAAATGCCAAAAACAAAAGTCGGGCCATAAAACGTCGGTAAAATAAATGTTAGTGTTCTCAATTTGCCATAACAAAAAATCACTCAGACGTAATTCTCCAGAAGTCCTGATAAGTATATCGGGAGGCGAGCACTTACTTGTGTATAAGCAATTAGAAAAAAGTTGTCGATCTATGTCATCGACATTTAACGATCCGGATCTAACACCGTCCACCAACGTGACTACGGTGCTAGTAATTTCGTCTCTCGAAGTATAAGAAAAAGCTACATTCAGGAACACATTGTTATTATCCTTAGTTAAAAGAGTCGCTTCGGCGATCATTTTTTTAATATCAGCCGGCACGTAATCCAAATTTCCAATAACTCGTATACACACCCCGATAGACATGAGTTTGTCTTTCTCTTCTAATAATTTTTGGTACTTTTCTCGAGCAAGCTGCAATAAGTTATCCACCTCCTCCTTGCTCCTTCTAAAATTTTCAATACTAAATGCATAAACTGTAACTTCGGTTATACCCATTTCCAAACACCAACGCAGGGTTTCCGACAATTTCTCAAAGCCTTTAACGTGTCCATTTATTGTTTGTAATTCATTTTGTCTTGCAAATCTTCTATTACCGTCCATAATAAATGCGATGTGGCGAGGTATGGGTCCACATTTCAACACATTTACACACAACTTTTCGTACCACGTCAGCTCTGTCTCAGAAATCCACGACATGATTGTACTTTATTCAAAAATTAACAATGACACCCAAGAAGATAAAACATTGTTTGAACTTTTTGAGGTTAATCATGTGACGTGACATCGCCATCTGACACTCGCGAGATAAGGACGTCAAAATAAACTTTACAGGCCCGGATTAATTTAATTTGCTGATGTAATAAAAAATGTGTAGAAAATTAATTTTTTTATTTTTAGCTGCTTTATTTTAGCTTCCATAACCCAATCCGGTTCTGTTTTTTTTTCAATATTTATTGTTGTTCTAAATTTTTAAGGTATAGTTCGCCCCTGACATTTGATATTGTTGTTCTGTCATTTTTCTAACCTAACATTTTATCAACAGAAATTTTCCAATATTTGAACTTGATGGACAATACAGGCGTAGCCCGAGTAGTTTATTGTAAAACTGTAAAAGAAAATCTTGTGATTTTAATTGAGTTGTTATTATGCCACAGTGATCTTTTGGCTTTCAGGTTTTTTTACTATGCTTTGACTGAGGAAGTAGATTCCAAAACTTTGCTATGTTTGTAAGTAGAAATTTAATAATTTCTGTTAAATTTATAAGTTTTGCAGACGACTACATACTATTTTGAAAGCATTTCAGTTGAAGTTTTGTAGGTTATATTTTGACCGCATTTTAGAGACTTCAAGTTTAAAACCCAAGGCAAAACAGTTGATACAAGATCAACTACAAAAACCGACTAGTAATGTCAGCACAAATTAGAAGATAACCATTGGAATTAACGAACATACCACAACTAAGTATGTAACGGCAACCAACATGCAGGAAAACGGTGAAGTTAATATACTAGAAAAGGAAGTAAATGTATAGGGTCACATATTAAGAATGTGATGACCATAAAATCAAAACACCGAGATTAATTGCAGAAACCACTGCAGTTTTGGGAAGCATAATAATTCAGGTTTATGTTTTTATCACAAAAGTTTTAGAGAACATACTAGGAAGTACATAAAACCTTGTTTGTTTTCACGTTTGGAAAGACTTCGCAACACAAATTTTTATACATTAGATTTCCGTTTATGAGATCTTTGAGAGATTTCCTCCTGGATTGCCAAGAGGCAAATATCTCAAATAATTTTGTACACAGGACTCGGAATTCCAAAGATTTTCAACAAAGGGGAAGTAACGGGGTAACTATTCCTCCCCATGACCTATCAATATCAATAAAATTACTAAAATATGTTAAAATTTGAAAAATATACCTAAATTCTTATCAAAAAATATGTATTTACCCACTCCCAGCCAGCCTCACTTACCTCCATGAATTTTTCCTGAATCAGCTCTTCCGTATAAGTGAAGGGAAATTTGAGAAAATCCCAGGAAGTCTTAAGAAATAGGAAATACAAAGAAATCTTAACCCGTAAGTAACGAGGTGGGGTGTGAGAGCTCCCAGTAGATTTTGAAATTGCCGTCAGTTAACGATATCGATAGGTGTAATCGGACTTTATGTACCCCTCGGACAGTGTGTTTTACATCGTCTGAGTGAATTTATCTCTTTAAAACAAAATTGGGGTAAATCACCTCGTTTCTTGTGCGACAAGAAAACCAACTCTCTACTTACGGGTTAAGAATGCCATAGATGGGCTTTTTTAATTTTTTCAATTTATTTAGATTTCCTTAGCTTTATTAAGATTTTCCAAGATTTCCTAAGGCATCTTAGAATTTTCTACATTTTTTGGATTTCTCATTTCTTAATTTTTCTTAATATCCCGAAATTTTCTGATATTTTGTTGGATTTTCTTGAATTTTGTTTTCTAGATTTCTTAAAATATCCTAGAATTTTCTACGTTTCCTTAAATTTTCCTCTTCCTCAATATTTTCTTGAATTTCGTAAAATTTCCATGGATTTCTTGAAATTTTCTAAGATTCTAAAACTTCTTAAGATTTTTTGGAATTTTCCTGAATATCTTCAGATTTCTCTTGACTAGTGCACCGGAATTTTCTAAGAATTTCTCAAGTCAATTTTCACAAGTCAAGGAAAATCTTAGAAAATTTTAAAAATACTCCAGATGAGCTTTATTTTTTAGCTTTTTAAATTTTTCCGAGATTCCCTTGGCTTTCCTAAAATATTCTGAATATTTTTTAAGTTTGCATGGCAAGGGCAGCTGGAAGGAGGGAGAACAGTGTATCTAACTCCCGCCTTATGACAAAAACCAACAAAATCTAAATTTTTATTAAATTTCAAAAATATACCTGGATTCTTATCAAAATATATTTATTTACTCTCTTCTCGCCAGCCTCATTTACCCCCTACATGAACTTTACCTAGATCCGCTCTTGATTTTCAAACTAGTTTCAATCTAAAGAATTTCTATGAATTACAGAGATTTCCAAATAAGTGTACACAAAATTTTCGAGATATTTACCCCTTGTGGATTGCCTTAAGTTACTCGGAAAAGTAATAGAAAAAATCTTTTATTTCTAAAATTTACCAGGTTCACCCCCACAAAGTCCAATATCTAATAGATACTAAAATGTTCCATAAAAATGATTAATCAATATAGAATCTGAAGTTATATGCTGCCAACATTCAACATGTACAGAGTAATAATTCTCATTATTAATTCTGATGTACAAAAGCAACTAAAAAAATGTAAATTTTTAGTTGCTGATGTCAGGAAAGCAATAGTCAAATCAGATTTTATCGATCATTTCAACCTATCAGTGGATATCTGAAATTTCAAATTAATCTGTAAGAATTTACTGGGAAACAATCAGACAAGTAAACTGGAGCGAACAGTATATTGTTCATACCATGGATCAAACTAACGAGTACCACGGATTACATGTAAATTACCCAAAACTAGAGTTACCCAACTTTTCAAAAATTGAATTGCGAATGTTTTAAGTTGAAGGTTGAAGACTTAATAAAAAATTATATAGCATATTTTTTTTCCATCCGATGCCGCTTAGAAAATTTAAAAAAAAGTAATTGTTTTCAAACTTTTAATTTTTGGGGTCAAAAAGTACTAGAGGGATTCATAAAAGTTTTCATAATTTTAGTTAATATTAAGTCAATTAGTAAAACATTTTTTATCTTAACACTTTACAAGTCCGAACTAGAACTCAAACTGGCCTCGCAGCAAATTACACGGGTATTGATACCCAATGGATCTTTCTAGAAACTTCCAGAAAAATCAGCCTAGGAACGTCTAGAAAGCTTTAGAAAGATCAAATCTGCAAGTCAGCAGCAAATCGGAAAACACGCTTAGGCCAGCCAGTAGCTCTCCAAACGTAGTATAATTCTGCTGAATTAAAGAAATCCAAATTAATTTATAATCCAATGCCAAATTTTGAAATAATATCTATATGTGTCGCTGTAGATTTTATTTTATGTCTCCTTCACTTTCTATTCAAATAGAGGACAAATTTTTAATCCAAAGTAATTAAAAATACTTACGGGAAAATATAAATCAATTTTATTTACAAAAATTCAAAATTTACTCTCGCTAACCGCTTTGGGCGGTTATTTTTGGCAAGTCTTCCCAATGGCAGGATTTTCCCAACTCGCTATTGCCACCTTAACTAGTTGGTTGAAGAACCAGAAAATTCAAAATATTTACAAATTTTAATTTAATTGCCTACATAACATTTAATTTCAATTAAAAACTAGGAATCATTTTTGTGATTGCGAAGATGAAAGAATTCGTCCATAAGCGTTACTGTGGGTAACGTACCAAGCACCGAGGCAGCATTACCTCGTTGGATGCATAAACTAATATTTTGCTCCAAGAAACATTTTGTGCGACACATCAATTATTAGCAGTCGACCGATTTTAGTGACCAAGTCCTTTGTATCTCCAAAGTCCAAAAGTCTCGACAAGAAAAGCAGAAAAATCATAATTTTCTTGAATTGTTCCATATTTTGTATGTTTCAGATTTTCAGCTTTTGCCGCTACCGAGCTTGCTATCTGACTTGATATATACAGTTGATGTCGTCTGCCAGGCCATCAGTGCTTCTTTGCAGTGCCAGGCCAGTGCCATTAAATTGGACAATCTTGTGATTTCAACAAACAGGGATTGATCGGTCTCTCCTGTAGGTTTAGATATCATATCCTATAAATGTTGTGGTCGAAAGCCGTCTATACCTCCAGCACTTCCATTTGGGAATGAGTTTATGGCATGATAAACTTAACTTTCTGTTGCTGTCAGACAAGGATCTGAAAATAAAGGTAGATCAGGTAGAACACAATAATATAAATGTCAAAGTTCTGACCCAATGCAAGCGTAAGTAGAGAGTTTGGCAGACTTGGTATCATAATTGCCAACAATCCAACTGAGAAGACTCATCTCATTAGGGTAATGAGTAAACTTGGGTCTAGGTCAATGCGATTTGTGTTTTTATTGTGCTTTTGTATCTTAACCCTCCGGTCCAAGGCTGAAGCCTGTCAGGCTTCACTTACATGGTAAACTATATGTAATTTATTCTACCCGTAGACTGGAGGGTTAAACAGAAGACTGGTGCTATTTGTTTGGTGTCAACATAAGCTTTGGATGCTAACATTTTTTGTTAATAACAAAACAGTTATTTTTAAGATAATTCTAAAGCGGGAAATGTAAATTTGCTATTATCTTTTTAAACTTTTACCTCAGTCAAAGCATTGTCAAAGTACCTTTCTTATTCTTATCATCCCCCCTCCTTCAACAAAAACAAAAGGGTTTATTATAGTCCACCGTTCAAGGCGTAAGAAACAAAAAACGATTAACTCGTTTACCACTCCATCACCCCATTGCCTAGATCCATCCTTGACCAGACTTGAGAAACTACAATCTGATTAGGATTTTCCATGTCCCTTAAAATAAAAATTGAGTTTTGTCTGACAGTTTTAGTTAACGTGTGACCAAAAGACATTTAAAATTCCTATAAATTTCTGAGTCAACGTTAAATAATTCAAACATCAGCAGTCTAAGTGAAGTCTAAAAATTTATGAAACTGACAATTAGTAATTCAGAGTAGTGCTGGGCGATGTTCATCGATGTTATCGAAACATTGATGTTACCCGATCGATGTTTTGCCATCGATGGCAGACGTATTGATATATCGAAACTATCGATGTTTGCTTTGCGATGTTATCCTATACCAGCTTAATAATTAAAAACAAAATTTTAGAGTACATTTTATTACGATAATTTTTATAAATACGTGTTAGACTTTGAAAATAAAGATAATGGAAATTTTAACTAAAATGTTTTTATTGTATAAATAGAAAACAAAAAATTGTAATCTATTACAAAAATTGGCAGTATAATAATATATTCTAAATAATTAAAATAATGCAAATTTTATTGATCTAAAATTAATTAATAAATCTAAACACTTAATTAAATTAAAGAGTTTATATACCAGGGGTGTCCGTAATGTTAAAATTTAAAAATAACAAAAAACACAACACGATAGCAGGATCTATCTCGGAAGTTAGTGGAAACTCCTGATATATAAAGTACACAGTGTTATAATTAAAAGAATAATATCACAGGTTTATAATTTTTTTGTAAATTCAATTATTCAAAAATGTGTTACTGTAATAGACAAGCTTTTATAAATATAAAGTTTATTTTTTAAAATAGAAAACTTATCACATCTTTCAAGTGATTAGGTTGTAAAATAATTAATTTATTAAATAGAAAAACGCTCTCGTTAATATTATTATTATTAATGATATTTAAAAGCGACAAGAGTAAGAAAATTATTTACTTCAGTCTTAATTTTTAATTAAAACTTGGTTCTTATTGCATGCATGTTATTTCATCCGAAATTTAAACAAAAAATCTCATCTAATTGAGCCGTTAGAAAATTAAAAACAAAAATTGAGACTTCCAACGTCAAAAGAAAATTACAGATGAAATAATTTTAAATTAAAAATCACAGATACCTAAAACTACTTGGTCACAATTTCACAAAAAGCGCATTTAAATATCAAATTTTGAGAATTAATAAAATATTTAAAAAGAGCACACAAAGCTTTGTTACGGTATTATTTATACATTCACGATTGATAAGAGTTGAGTTTAATATAAAAAACTTCTTAGAAGTTATTACTTGACTCATAAAAATGTATGAGTATTTATTTTGATAATGGTGATTTCACCTCTCTTACAGCTTCCAATTTAAAACCGAATGCAAATTTTTTTAAATATTTTCATCCCAAAAACAAGTCTTCAAGTGGATTTTTTAAATCCCAAATAACAAGATAAACAAATCTCCAATAACTTATAAATTAATTACGTAACACCACTCGCAGTGGCGTATTTAGAGGGGGGCAAAACGGCAATTGTCCCCCCCAAGGATCACTCGGATTGTATCCCTGAAGCCCTCTCTGATAAAAATAATGTTTACCGCGGGGTTTTAAAATTTAAATAACTTAAAAAAAATTTTTTTTATTTATTTTGTTTGTATATACCTATAGCTTGAATTTTTTTGATCTCTGAAACTTGTCAGTCGTTTTACCACTGACGCACATGAATGGATTAAGGAGATTCTGAAAACTATTTGGTCTGCCCCCAAATGCATTTTCTAAATACGCCACTGACCACTCGTATAATACGGGTGCACACTTCAGAGAAGTAAATTTTCTTTTCTATGTGTTCAATTTATAGAATTGCAAAATTGTGCTAAAAACAATTGTAAAAAGGGTGTAACTCAGGTTGGTACCACTGCTCTCGACGGGTAGTGCAACTGTGTAAGGTTCCTTTCTACCGGGAAGCGAACCCTCCAGGTTTCTTGAGCAGCCCATCCAAAACGGAGCGGATAGTATTTTACCTTGATTTTCCACCCGCATCCGCAGGTCGTTAAATTTCCAAAAACCTTTTCCTTTGAAAAAGTAGGTTTTTCCTAAAAGACAAAATTCAGTCCCAAATTTCGGTTCAAGTTTAAATCTCTTACCATCTTTCCATTGGAAAGCCGCATCTATGTTGGTCCCTATCCCTTTCCACATGGACATGTCTCGTGGATAATCGTACTCGACTTTCATCAAATCTTCGTCAAACCTAAAAAAAATATTTTAATTTTGTCTTTAATTTGTGAAAACGATAACTCACTTCCAGTACATATTGTCGCTGAAAAAGTACGTTTTTCCGTTATGGCCCCACACCATCGCCGCGTCAATCTTTTCCAAAGAAGGTGGAAGGCCCAAATCTTCCAGAGGTCGTGGGTAACCGCGGTCCAACATGTTGCCGGTGTAGACGAAATATTCTTTTCCTATGAAGAAGACGAGTTTGTTGTTTGGTCGTTCGTACGCCGCGTCGATATGGGTAAAGTTGCTCGGTAAATTACTAAACATTCGTGTTAGTTCGGCCGGGTAACCGGCTATGAGACCGTTGTCGCCAATTCGCCAAAAGTACTGTAAAGTAAATTGTAAGATGCGTTTGAAGGAAGTTGGTAAAATCTTACCCGGTCTTTGAAGATGAAGACTTCCTGCCTCATAATGGAAATTGCATCGTAGCTCGTGTCGCAGGTGTCGGGAGGGGCGTTTTCTTTTGGGGAACTGTATGGGGGATTGTTTCCGGGTGGTCCTTTGTCTGGATTGTTGTTCGGGCGTTTTCCGCTTGGATACAAGTAGGTCGTGGTTTCGGGATATTGGGGGTGGTTGTTTGGGTACCGTCGGTCGGGATATTTTGGTGGGTGGGGTTTTTCAGGGTAGTACGGGTTATATTTTGGATTTTTTCTGTCCGGATGCATCGGTTTACGGTTTGGCTTGTCCGGATTTGTTTCTGGGTACTTCTTGGGTGGACGAGGGTTTTGCGGGTAATTGGGGTAGTAAGGATAGCGTGGATCGTATCCTGGAGTTCTCTGGGTAGGTCGCGGAGGATGTGTAGGCCTAGGAGGAGGCGGTGTTCTGCGCGGTGTTACAGGCGGATAGTACTGTGGTATGTTACCCCAACCTTTTTGATAAGTACCTACAAGAGTTTAAAAATTAATATCATGAGAAGATTTACCAAAATTTTGCAGTACCATAAAGTGCTTGTATACCAAGGCGGTCGTCTTCTGGGAGTTCGTAATTAAATCCATTTTGCATACCCTGGTACCATGGATACATGAGGGCTCCTTCGACTGAGGAATGGGACAATCCTAGGGAGTGCCCGAACTCGTGAGCAGCTACGTGAAATAAACTGGTTCCTGAAATTCAAAAATGGCGATTGAAAAATTATGATAGGTAATTAAATTATTTGCTCTTTCTCACAACCCCTAATTTGTAGAATTTTTCTAATTTTTCATGCCGGTCTGTCATTTATAACATCAAATTACAACCCTTATATTGGTTTATGATTAAAAATATTTTTTACGGTTGCATGTTTCAATTATAGTAAAGGGGATGAGAAATTTAAAAATTTACCGAATTGTAAATATTGATTAAGCGAAGTATTTTTAGATTTTAGTGATATTTGGTATGGGCTAGAGGTTAAAATAAAAATGCAACCCTTGACTGTATTTCGTAATAATTTATAATTTATTTTAAAATTAATTTTTATTAGTAAAAGTAGAAATTTCAAATTGGGTGTAGTGGGATTACTTTGCCCGCAGGTTTTCATGTTGCAGAATTTGAAGGATGACATTAAAATCAAGTAAACTACGGATGAACCAAATCCTTCGATTTTGGAAATAATCAATTTTAAAGTTTCGGTTTCTCACATAAAAGTCGGTGTTTTGCTAGTTCTGTTGACGGTACGTAAATAGGTGCGGCAGTGTGTTTTAACGGGCGGAGCCTGCCGCAGTTGTCTTCTAGTAGTGCAACTGTTATCTGCATTCCAGCTATTGTAGATCCGTGATTTTAGAAGGAAAACAAGTTATGGAATCTATAAATGTGCTGTAATTATTTTGGGGTGGAGTAAGCTTGGAGTATTTTTAGATTTTGACGCGGTTCGAAGGACCAAAAGTTGTGTTAGTTTCAATTGTTGTATTGTGATCGGAAACCAAGAAGTTAGTTAATTACCACTACAAAGTTAGAACTTAGAAATACAAACATTGTTAGATTTGTAGCGAAACAAAAGACGTTTATTCGTTGATAAGACAATGTAAATGTCAAAAACAGTTACCGATCCATTCGGTTTGTGATGTTTTACCTATCCATTGTAATTTAATAGAACTAGTTGGAACTTCAACTGTTGTTAGCAATCAATGTCAGCAGAAAGCTTACAATTAATCAGATTTTGTAAATTGATACGTGAAATGTATTGCTAATGGCGTCAGTTTGTACTTGGACATAAGTCCATTATACAATTACCAGAACGGCCAAATTATTTGATTTATCTAGCATTTGAATTTTCTGGTCCAGACAGGATCGCTAATAAAATTTGACTGAAGCGCTCGAGAGTTATTATCAGAGAGGATAGACTGCCGACTCGGCGGTCGTTTGAGTTTATTTTCGATTTTGTAAACGAAATAAGCGATAAATATACAAAATTAAAAATAGACGACGCACAATTTGACGTTAACATTCCGTCTGAGCCGGATGTAGTTGGAACGTATCAGGAGCAGAAAGAGGAAAGCATCTCGGCATCTGGTATACATCAGTGCCAGAGCTGATAACTTATCATTATGATAGGTTCGTCAACAAAATTTGACATTAAATTTCACTTGAAACGTAAAATATACTATCTATCGCTGCCTAGTCGAGGTTGACGGGTATTTTCTGAACCAATTTCAAAAAAGAAGCTGCGTCTTCAATTAGCCAACATTTATCCAAACGTGAACTTGTCTTTTGATCTACATTGTGTTTTCGTCGTTTTTTGCAAAGAAAAATTCTCTTGCGTAACAAAATTAAGTAATCCCCTCTTTCAACACCGAACATCGCACACATAAATTTTGCGAGCTTTTCAACTCGTGCATCGTTAGTATCACAAATACGCGAATACGTACTTCAAATGGATACAGTTAACAAGCACACCTAATAACATTTTTCATGCGGAAATTTAAACTTACCGTCAGCTTCATCATCTTCACGTGTCAGCCAATTTTCGTCCAAGTCGAAATGAGCGTCTCCGCCTCGCCCGCTGCCCGGGAAGAATGCATGGGCCAGTATTTGGCCCTGACCGTCGAATGCAAAGTTATCTCCATGTTCTCCTCTGAAAATAAATTATTAAAGCAATTAATTAATTGCAGTTCATAATTTAAGCGAATTTTGTTAGAAATGAGGGCATAAACCTTTGGGGTTAATTACTAATTAACAAATTTAAATTAAATGCTCCACTATGCATACTTCAACTACGTTGCAATGATAATTATGTATTTACACCACAGACTTTTATTTTAAAAATCCAAACCAAATTATTATCAATTTATGAGGGTGCGACAAACCACCTGCGAGACTAAATCGAAGAGCGGTTAAAATAATCAGCATTTTGCAATCACTTAATTCTTTCGGCAGGCTTGCAAAGAGAAATCATTATGATTAATATAACAGTTGTTGTTTAAACAATTATTTTTGTTCGCCAGACAAAGACCAGACAGGCAATAAAGATGTCTTAAGTTAGCCTTTTTCGTATCATTAATCCTTTTGGAGTAATCGCTATATATAAATTGTAGTGTTTTCTTTCTAAACTTAGGGGTAAATTTATTTTTATAAATGATTTTTTCTATTCTTTTTTAAATTTAAATTTTGCAGTTTAGTTGACGAAAATAAAAATTTATCATTTTTGCGCCGATGAACAAAATTCATCATTTGATTAAAAATGATTGAGGCTGTTATGACATTTATTAACAACAATCGTCAAACTCATCTTTGCTTTCTTTCATTCAACTAAATAACAATAATTTTATTTTTAATTTAATTTCGTAAATTACAGCCAAAATTAACTTAAATACAAATTCTTGCCAATTTATGCACGTGATTTTCGACTTCGGTCGCCTACAGGAATGTTTTTAACAATTGCATGTGCTCAGAGACTCCTATCTATCAAATCCGTGATTCTCGACTTCCGGCAGCCTACAGGAATGTTTTTGCCAAATTCGTGAACCCAGAGGTTCCTGTGTTGCAAATGATCTTAAGAAACCTAAGTAAATCTTAGGAAATCGTAGGAATACTATAGATAAATTTTTTTACTTATAGAATATGGTTGGGTCAGGGGTCAATAAGAACAAAAATATTAAGTTGTCCGACGTTTCGGGTTCTTTATTAACCCATTTTCAAGACTGAAAATATACAAATAAAATAAAAACAAGAAAATTACTTGAAAAAATTTAAAATTAAACACAAAATTCAAAAAATTAACAAATTAGAAAAATAATAAAAATATAATAATTTTAAAAATTAGTAAAATTTTCTTTTTCATTTTCAGTCATTTTCTTGTTTTTATTTAATTTGTATATTTTTAACCCTGATAATGGGTTAATAAAGAACTCGATAACTTAATATTTTTGTTCTTTTTGACCTCTGACGCAACCATATTCAACGTACATTATGAAAGGTCAACAATATTTCAACAATTTTTTTGCTTTTTCAACTTTTTCGGAAAGAAACCTTAAGACAATCAAGAATAAAATTCGGGAAATCTCTAAAAAAGTTTATCTGTGTCTCAAATTTCCCTCAACATTGGCAACCAAATAATACCACAGTTGTTGTTTTGAGTGGTGCAAAATGCAAAGAGTGCACTGGGGGGTATTCCATACCCACCAGACCCCCCGGATTTACAGATACGCGCGCTCCCTTTCTGTGGTGTGTTCGCGCACACTAATTTTCGACCGCTACGAGGCTCAAACCAATGTTTCGCAAACACTGGAGCACTAGACGAACTAAGCAGCTACTCATTTATCCTACCGAGGCTAAGCACAGCCAATACACTTACACTCGTTTCATTTTTAAGGTTTTTGCTCTTTTTTACCCAAATTCTTGAAAAATTTATTTTTAAATTATTGTATCTTGATAATAATTGTAGTTTAAGCCCTCAACTACCATAATTTTATTTGTAAATTTTTAAAATCCGGGTAAAAAAAGTAGATGTAAATCCGGGGGGTCTGGGGGGTATGGAATACCCCCCAGTGTACTCTTTGTATTTGCACCACACAAAACAACTGTGGTGTTGTCTAGTTACCAGTGTTGAGGGAAATTTGGAGCACAGATATAAATTTACAGAAATTTTCCAAATGTAATTCGCCGACTTTTCCAGGTTTTCCCTAACAAAGAATAAAACTTTAAAAACCTCTTAATTTTAAAATTAAATAAAAATTAATAACTTTTTTTTTAATTTTAAAATTAATATATAATTTAATTTTTAATTAAAAATAAGTAATTTTTGATTAAAAAAAAATTTAATTTTAAAATTTAAAAGCAAATTTATTTTAAAATTAAAAACCGATTATTTTCCTTGACTGAAAATTTAATTTCCCTGATGTGTCACTAAAAATGAGAAGTTCCCTGACTTGGCGGAAATGGCGTTCCCTGACAAAACTAGGGAAATTTTAAATTCCCTGACTTTCCAAGATTTTCCAGACGGGTGGGAATCCTGATTTAATATTAGGCTGCCGATGGCCGAACAACCACCTCAATCGCAAAATTAAAGGCAGCTGGATGTCACCTAACCTTCCAGTCAACATATAAAGCAGAAAGGTTTTGAATCTAAAATTTTCCAAAAACCCGGGGAAAACTCGAGTAAAATCGGACACACTTTAATTACACCGAAGAAACTCATAATTTCAATGAATTTTTTCATTTATACTATGAAATTTTATTAATTCAATGAATTTTTGTTGTTGTATTTTTATTATTGTATTCACTGTATTTATGAAAACTTCATTGTAGTAATAACATATAGGTATTCATTGTATTTATGAATTGTTCATTGCATTTATGATTTTATTCATTGAATTTATAAATTTGTTCATTGTATTTATAAATTTGTTCATTGTATTTATGAAAATTTCATAAATATGTTCATGGTCCAAAAGATTCTTTCGATGGATATTGAAAAATATGCAATAGCGTACGGCTGATCTGGGCCCATAACCCGTTATTCTTAAATAAATATTCTTATACCATGAAATGTTATCCTTGTGTAAAGCTTTAGACCGAGGAAGTCTCAGCTCGCTTGGACATAGTAGACATAATCAATCAAAAGTAAAAAATCAAGATATGCATTTCCAAACCCCACAAAAGGTTCCGTTTTTAATTGAAAAAGTTTCGCCACGCCTTTGTGCTTTTTTTAAAATTCCATCGATCGATAAGGAAAAATCTTTATGTAAAATAATTAATTATCAAAAAAAGCGCCAGGGGTGTGGAGCTTCGGCAGTAAAGTAAGTTGTTTAATAAAAGCTTAAAAACAAAGAAAACGTGACCTAAAAGCTACTTCTACTCAACATTGAAAGATAAATTCAGGACTGTCAAAGAAAGTGGAGAAAAACTGATGTGAGATACCTTTTAGTGGTGCCAACTGACTAAAAAATGAAGCAAAAAATCGTTCGCAGAACACAATTACCTCTCAGGTTCTTCAAACGCCAAGTTTATCTCGTTCTTATAGAAAACTGTTTTTCAGCTTTTTTATTAACAATTGAACGTAGTAAGCTGTAAAGTACAACGGCACGGGGCGGCTGCATCTACAAATTGTTCCCCGATAACCAAAGGCATGAGATTGCAAAATTCGAGTTACAAAGTAGATACAATTTTACATTATTTTCCGACTTATCGATTCATCATTAATACGACAAACCTCTGACAGTTTGCTATTGTAAAACATAACGATGGCTATCAAATTTTGATCGTCCATCAAACTCGGAATATTTAACCTAGATTTATTTGATATCTCAATAAAAAGGGTAATCGTTGTTCGGCAATACAATTTGAAGTAGATAAAACCAAAGTAAAAAATAAAAATTTGATTGCGATTGTTGTTATAAAATGCGATTGTTTTAAAAATAATTACAATTTAATTGAAACGGCGAAAAATTAAATTCGACAGTTTATAACTCTTGGGAAGTCGAGGAAATGGAAACTAAACAAATAAAGGCTAAATCGAACAACCAAACCTGAAATTGGACGACAAACTGACAGCAGTGAGAAAGCACAAAAAATGCTATTTGGTAATTCATCGGAGAATTAACTAATACATTTTGTTGTTTAACTATAGCAACAAAAACAACATATTTTTACTTTGAAAAAAAACATAGAATTTTTAATGGCAAAAAAAAATAGAATAATAAAATTATTCAAAGAATTTTTTTTTCAAAAAAAAAAAAATAAAACAAAAATAATTTTTGTTTGGCAAAAAAATAATATATTTTTTAAATTAAACCAAATTATATTATTATTATTAAAAATTAAAGGAAGGTCGAGAACATAGTTCTATTAAACTTTAATAATATATTGATATTTATTTCTCCAGCCTGCAATTCAGCAAAAATACAAAAATACAAACCTTGAAAGTTTTGCCTAGCTAACTTGAAAAAATTGACTTTCTAAAATTTCCCCATTTAATTTGGGTATCAAAAGTGGTCATCCCCCCTAATACACAGAGTATATCATATGCAGGTGCATAAGCCCGTCCGGGGACGGGCAGCTAGACGGTAGATCTCTTTTAAGCGGTATTATATTTAAAAATAAAATTTCGTTTCCCGCTACTGGGGGATTCCCCGTTTTTCTATATTTTCAAAGTAACGCAAAAAGTTATAATATAAAAATAAATAAGTTTCTCAAATTCTAATTTTCTGTAGCCGATCGTTGTACTTTCCCTCACTTTTGCTCAGAAACAAAAAATTTCCCAGCTTTTCCTGACGAAATTTGTACAATTCTTCTGTGATCTGTAGGTATTCTAGAAAAGTGCGAATTTTATCATATGTACTGGAGGGTGTTCACCCCCAGACCCCCCGGTTTACATTTTTGACTATAATTTTGACAGTTAACTTTCAAAGTAACGCAAAAGCTGCTGCACTTTTGCTTAAAAATTCAAATTTCCCGGTTTCTCCGGGAATATCTCCTGTGATATGTACTGGAGGGTGTTCCACACCCCCCAGACCCCCCGGTTTAAAATTTTGGCTTTATATTTTTATATTATTGTTATAATTAACTTTCAAAGTAAAACAGGAAGTTGCTGCTAAACTCCATTAGTAGTAAGGTAATCAAATAAATATTTTTCCAAATTTTCCGCTTAGTCTTTAATCTTAGTTAATATATTTTTCGGTTGGTAAAATTGTAAACCGGGAGATCTGGGTGGTGTGGAACACTCTCCAGTACACAACGCAGAATTTCTACTCTTTTAGAATACTTGGAGAAGATAGGAAATTTATAATTTTTCAAATTTCGCCAGGAAAAATTAGGAAATTTGAATTTTTAAGCAGAAGTGAGGAAAATCAGAGTGATTTTCCACCAAAAAAGGACACCTTGAAGCAGGAGCGTGTTGGGATTTTATATATCAGGATTATTTGATTTAGTAAAATTATTCAAACATAATTTTTTTTTTTTCTATTTATTTTCTAATTAAAATATTTTTTTTAGAATTTAAAAATGAAACAATTATCATAACAGAAAAAATGATTAACTTAAGTTAAGAAATAATTCCAATACTTAATATTATTATTAGTTTCAGTTAATTATATTTCTAAAATTTCTAAGAGTGGAAATCCTGTGATATGTACTGGAGGGTGTTCCACACCCCCCAGACCCCCCGGTTTAAAATTTTGGCTTTATATTTTTATATTATTGTTATAATTAACTTTCAAAGTAACACAGGAAGTTGCTGCTGAACTCCATGAGTAGTAAGGTAATTAAATAAATATGCTTTCCAAGTTTTAATTTTTTCTAGCCGATCGATGGCTAAATTTCCTTCATTTTTACTTAAAAATTCAAATTTCCAGGTTCTCGGGTGGTAAAATTGTAAACCGGGAGGGTCTGGGGGGCGTGGAACACCCTCCAGTACACATCGCAGAATTTTCACTCCTGTAATAGTAATAATACTTGAGAATACTTGGAGAAGATAGGGAATTTATAATTTTTTAAATTTCGCCAGGAAAAATTGGGAAATTTGAAGTGAGGAAAATCAGAGTGTTTTTCCACCAAAAAATGACACGCTGAAACAGGAGCAAAGGGGCATGCTGGGATTTTATATATCAGGATTATTTTATTTAATAAAATTATTCAAACGTAATTTTTTTTTATTTTTTATTTATTTTCTAATTAAAATATTTTTTTTAGAATTTAAAAATAAAAGAAAAAATGATTAACTTAAGTTTCCTTTTCACTTGAAAAATAAATGACCTACTTATGTAAGAGATTCCAATAATAATATTATTTTTCAGTTAATTATATTTTTAAAATTTAATAAAAAAGTATTAGTATTTCTATATATTTTTATTTCAAAGCCAGACGTAATAGTTAAGTAGTAGCATAATTCCTACTTTAACTTAACTTCTGTAATTTCAACAAAATATAAATAAATTATCTTATATTCCTATTCCACATTGTTGGTCAACTTCAAGCCTTTAAAATGGGGCTAATAAATTAATTTTTTTTATTTAAATTAAATAGGTAATTACATAGCTAATTACAAAAATGCAACAACTAAGTTACCTTTAAATTTAATTTTTAAATTTATAATATAAAATTCCCAAAATTTTACTTTTGTATCCTATTATTTAATTAATTTACCGCAAATTGACCTTTGATAAGCGCTTCCCACACAAGAATGTGTAGTGTCACCCGCGTCGGTGTCACCATTACTAGAGGCTAATGCTAATGGCTAATAAAAGGTTATTTTTTAGTTTAAATTTAATTGTTCCAAAACTGCTGCCATTTAAGCTGTTCAAAAAAATTCTGCCTTAATGGTCCTACTTAGGAAAATCATTATTTATAGCAAAGGTTTATTATTACTACTATCGAACATTTATATACAATAAATTTGATAGAAGCAATTATTATAATCGACACGGTTAAATTAATTCTCTTTTGCAGATAACTGAACCAACTTCAAATACAACATGTATATCAAATGGTAATTGATTCAATTGTATGAAATAAAGATTTATTTATAATCATTTTCCAAATTTCGGTAGTTTCATTTTTTCATTCCGTCGATAAATAAAAAATAATGCCAATGAAGTTATTATTTTATTTTTTCCAAGTAAAATGCAAAAATTAAATACAAATGTATGTTGTCACGGACTTTTTTGTAGAAATTCTATATGGATAGCAATAAATAATATAAAAATTACAGAAATTTGGAACACAGCATTAAATATAGCTACAAAACTTGGCAATGTTAATATTGCCGAACAAAAATTAATAATGACAAAGTAAACAGAATAAGTTAGTGTATTTAGCATTGTAAAATCAAATTTTTTTTAAATTTCTTGACTTATCCTCCTATTCTTTGTGATTACAGATTTCCTAAGATCAAATTATCGTTGCAAGTATAACCTGACATTCAATTTTATTGGTTTTTCCTAATTACACGGTACTTACATCCTACTCAATGATTGGGATTTTAATAACGAAGGAAAATCCATAAAATTTATATTTTACTGGAACGAAATCCCTTACCACAAAATTTCAATTCGGCAAAATGTTTGTCACTCACGGTTTGCATTTACGAATTTTACGGTGTCAGTCGCACAGAAGTAAAAAGGACATGGTGACAGGTTTTAGGGATTTAAAACTACAACATACCTGTGAAAATAAATGAGAATATCGGCTCTGTCACTGTCGATTTCCGTAAATGTGAGTTTGGAATGTTTTGCCCACACGTCTAATGCTTTTGCAAAAACGTATCGAACTTCGTATACTTTCAGCTCCTTCAAACTTGTGCTCCTTAAACTGAAAAAAAATTTATATTAAAATTTTATTAAAAAAATAAACTTAGGCTGGGCTGGTGAGTTTGAACAATTTAAAACTAAAAAGATAAAAGTAAGAAAAATGTGATTACTCCAAGAAAATAGTTAAATGAGTTTTGTTGATAAATAAGAAAACTTGGAAAAGTAAACTAAAAATCGATAAATTCCGAGTTGTAGGAAGCTTTTTAATTTACTTACACCCAGATTAAAATATCAGAGGAGAACTTGAAAAATTTCTGTTCGATGTAATTTCCACTATCGAATACAAAAATTCTCGAATTACTCGGGACTCAAATTTTCCTAATTACAGAAGCGCTATTTTTTTCGTTGCAGTTATGCTGATTCCTGTATCAGTTTTCAACAAATTCTTAACACCGACATCGACAGATCGAAAGGTTTCGTTTTTAAATAATAAAAAAATTGATTTTTAAATGATCGCGACAGCTTGGGATCAAGCGAAACAGGTGCGTCCCTTTCAAATATGAAGAGCCAGAATCCTTTCCCACATATGAATTTTATTCATTTCGGCCAAACAAATTAGAATTTTAAATTGAACTAATTCTGTAGTCGATCAAACTTAATTATTTGATAGAAAAAACATTTTCAAATGAAATAATTAAAATTTAAAAATAAGAAAATTAAAAAAAATTCCGCCACAACCTTACAATCAAGATTTCAAATGCTATATTTATTGTTGTTTTGTATTATATTTACCGCCCAACCGAAAATTCTAAATTAATGTTGGCGAAATGAATCAACGGCGACGGCAAATGTCCTAGACTGCCTGTCACGACCGACGTCAAAAAAAAAATCTTTAATGTGACTTCATGATAGAGCATATTCCCTGTACATATCCCCGACTTACTAGTATTTTTACCTTACATGAAGCGGAATTTTCTTTTAAATTTTATCAAAAAATACAACAAAATTTATCCGGCAAATTTTAATTAAAAAAAAAATCCGAGCAACATCCGTCCACACATGATTGCAAATATCAAATATGCAGTTGACATAGATCCATTCAACTTGCTGCGGGATCTTGGATACCTTGGGGGATTTTCCATACCCCCAGACCCCCCGGTTTTAACGACTAATTCATAAGTATATTCTAGGATCAATTTTGTTAATTAAAAACCTTTCTGGAATAAACCTCAGTACCGCATTAAACGTATAAAATACCCTTTAGGCTTTAGGTGTCAAGAATAAAACTGAATAAAACGTTAATTCAACGTCAAAATAACCAAGTTCGTTTCACGTTATTTATATATGTTATTTCAGTTAAATCCCTCTGGTGAGTACTAGAGTTATGTAAAGTTTTAGAACTAAGAATTTTAAACTAAAATCAGAATTTACACCATTCGCATTCAGATAATTAAAACCTCATCTTACAATAACGCATGATTACGATAATAATGTATACCGGGTGACCGATCTTTTTTTAATTTCTTCTTCCCGATACCAGATAATTTTATTATACTAGCTAACATTATTACTCGTCATAATGCGAAGCAGGGATTTAAAAATTTCAATTTTCTATGTTAGTTCTCTATGATCGGGTGTACGGTCGGCCACCCGATATATTAGCGGTTACTACGATGAGGTGGTAGAATTTGATCCCACATTTTTAGTTTACCCCCACCCACCATATATAAAAAACTACGAGCAGCTGCTGTTGCCGATGCATATGAATACAGTAGCTCACAAAATTATTTATCCAGTCTTATGTGTGCAATGTAAATTGTACGTTTTGAAAACATATTTGCCATATAAAAATCACTTTAACAGCAATAGTTATTAGACACTTTTTGTTGCTAATTTCATTACCTACATTTTTGTTTATGTACATTTTTCTATTTCGTCGCACCGTTTCCGAGTTACAGGAACTTCAAAAGAGTCCCGGTGAAATACAAAAACTATTATCGTAGGTAACGGCCCCGGGCAGGAGGGAATATTCCCAGGACAAGCCCCTTGGCGGGGTCTTTTTTCCCTGGTGGGGAATTTTTCCGAGTACAGCACTCAATATGGCGGCTGGCTGCGAATTTTTGCGAATACAAAGACGCGCATGAATGGATTAACGAAATTCCGTCAGAGAATTTGCCCTCGCGAGGTGTTCCAAATAAAAAACAATTAAATTTTCTGAAGCCCCGGCAGGAGGGAAAATTCCCAAGACAAGACCCCTGGCGGGGTTTTTTCCCCTGGCGGTGAATTTTTCCGAGAACAACACTCGAGCGTTGCTCGGAGGGAAAAGTCTCGTGTGTTGGTCGGAGCTAATCGACTTGCTATTGAAAATGAACCTTCTCGCGATGTTTTCGTGTAAACATACCTTGTAAACATAGGTAACATACCGTTACCTACGAGTATTGCCCACCTGACCTGCATGAATGGATTAACGTGGTTCTCTAAAAATTGCGATAACTCGAAAACGATGCGAGATGACGAAAAACCGAGCAAAAAAATCCCCCTGCCACTAAATAAATCCCCACCAATTTCGTGCGGCCAGGTGCACAAAAAATTTCGAGTCGAAATTTCAAAAAAAATCGTAATTCGAATGGATTAACGAGATTCCCAAAAAATTGAGACAACTCAAAAAACAAAAAGAAACAATTTTTCGCAACGGGCGACGAAAAGAAAAGAAAAGTGTAAAAATAAGTGTAAAAAGTGGCAACAGGTACCGATGTACCTGTATCCGGTGCAATGAAAAATAAAAAATCGTATTATTTCGAAAACGAAAGAAATTTTTCCAAACGAAATTTCGTCTACGCGTTCCCCTTGGTTTATTTTTGTTTTTCGAGTTGTCGCAATTTTTTGGGAATCTCGTTAATCCATTCAAGTTTTACTTTTTTTGAAATATCGGCTCTAAATTTTTTGTGCACCTGGCCGCACGAAATCGGTAAGAGTATACAAAGTGGCAGGGGGAATTTTTTTGCTCGGTTTTTCGCCATCTCGCACCGTTTTCGAGTTATCGCAATTTTTAGAGAATCACGTTAATCCATTCATGGATTAATGGAGGTATTAGGAGGTATAAGTATTGGAGGGCAATACTCACCCAAATGGAAAAAAGTATATGAACAAAATTGTAGGAAATAAAATTTACAAGAATAAATAATACTTATACAGTTTTTTATTTCGTTACAGGATACAGATTTTTGTATTTTATAGGGTTTTTTTTAAGCCACTGTATCTTGGAAATGATGCGGCAAAATCAAAAAATGTATAAAACTAAAAATGAAGGGAATGAAATTTGCAGTAAAAAATGTCAAATAAGTAGTACTGTAAATGCGATTTCTACATAAAAAAACGTACAATTTACATTGCTAACATAGGGCTGGATAAATAATTTTGTGAGCAACTGTAAGTATTTTTTTAATTTGAAAATGAATTTCTATATTATTTAAAACCTCGAGTCTTGTGAGCAGAAAAGCTTAAAAGATTGTACAGCAGAATTTCTCTAAACAAAAACAAATTTTTGTTTTTTTTGCTTTTGCGTAGAATTTTTATTAAAATTCCAATTTTAAGTATTTAAAAAAACTGCTTTATTAAATTAGCCAACTGTTTTGAAAGCAGGTTGCTTTGATCCTCTTCGCCTACACTATGTTTTTGTTAATATTTACCGTCTATACAATGAAAATCCCATCAAAGAAGTTATCATGATGACAATTAATTATTATCATAATCATAATTAACATCATCAATCATAATAATTTATTATTATTAAAAACAACTAAGCCAAGTATAAATTCTTCATCTGAGATGTAGAAAACACATAATGTAAGAAATGTTGAGATTAGAAATTATTATAATTTTTTCAATTTTTCCTCAATTTACTGTGGATTATTATTTGTTAATAACATCAAATCGCTTTAATAATGTAATAAATAAAATACAATTTAAAAAAAATAAAAGCAACGAATAAATTTATAAAGAATCACAAAAATAAGAGAAGCAATCCGGGGGGTCTGGGGGGTATGGAATACCCCCCAGGCAATTCGATTCAATAATATTAAAAGTTTTCCCCGGTAAATTCGTGAGCATATAACAAATAATAATTTTGTCGAATTCCTTGATCATTTCAAGACTAAGATTTTCCGTAAGTTTAATATATGCTTCTGGCGCCCAAATGAAAGAACCAGGTTTACTCTCATGCTCGGCTACAACTGCAAACTATTTAAATACCAAAAAACCACATTATTGCAAATTAAAATCGCCACGGTCCTATTTTAAAATGTTAAAATAGTTTTCAACGCCAGTAAACGTGCCCGGTTTTAATAATAAAACTCACAAAAAGATTTAAAAAATAAGGGTAGAATATTTAATAAGCCAGCAATGGCACGTCCTTCTGCCAAGAGCGATGTTTTACAAGTAAAAACAAATTTACAAGAATGCGGTGGTTATGGATTCACAAAAAAGCCTTACGTGTAGTTAAAAATTGATAAAACATCATCACTCACTTGTTGGTAAGGCAAATAAATTATATATTATTATTGTTTTAGTTAAAAAAAAATATTTTTTATAAAGTGATACTGTGTAGCAATCTACCTTCTAATTTGCAACCCCTTAGCGTTAATTAATAATTTCGCTATCGTCACGCCTGCAACTTAATTATAATTCTAGTAATTAATTTGTGGTTGGTTAAAATTAGGACGAAGATTTAAGAGAGACGCATGTTTATTCTGGTAGTTGGGTTAACTTGTTTAAAAATATCCATCATAAAATATAATTAAGAAGCTTAAGAGAGAAACTCTCCATTGATCCATTTGTAGAAGAAACATTGGACTGTCTTGAGTAAGCAATCCATTAAAGTCAATCCGATATAGAACAGAACAAAGTTTGTGAAAGTCGGTTGGTTTATTCAATATAATCAAGTTTAACACTAAAAGAGAACATGTGTGTGCATTTAACAATTTAAAGTCCAATAAAAAGCTAATAACCAACAATTAACCATTCGAGACGACGGCGACAGGATTCTGAATATTTTTCATCCAAGTCTGAAAATAACAAAACACAATAGGAAAAAGTGGCATTTGTCTTTAAAGTACCCAAACCCATCTTCTGCTGTATAGTTGATAAACGAGAACTTTGAAATGAGAAATTGTTAGTCAACAAAAGCCGTTGTTATTAACCACCCTCTCTATTCCAGAATAATAATGATTGTGCAGATTTCTCTCTCAAATGTTTCATTTCGGAGTTGATGATGGTGTCCACCCGGTCGCTCACTCAAGGAGGTTGTGACGACATTAAAATCACATCACACCCAGGTTGAGTGAGTCACCGGGGGTGGACATCTAATAAAACCCCTTTTTGCACTAAAACCTCCATTCACTCATTCATTCATTCTCTGCCTGCCTTCAAAACACTTGGATCAATATTCAGCTATTTTAAATCAAATTTATCAAATCCTGAATGCTTCTTAATTCATATTTATTGAATCCATCAACTCGGGGTCAAATTCATTTAAAAAATATTATGTGCCAGTAAATAAAACAATTAAGAAAATGAACAAATAAAATGATAATTATAACGAAAAGCCACAACGTAATCAACCTTCTGAAGTGTGTCGAACGAAATCAAATTATTTTTCGGCCATATAAATCACATTCGTGTATTATTATTATTATTATTTTTATCGAAGAAAACTTGCTTGTCTTTTCGAATTATCGCCGCCAACTTGGAAGTCGACTTGCGGCCAAATTATCCTTCATTGTTTAAACTGGTAAACATTTTCCGTCGACATTGCAAGTGCATTGCCAGCCATGCATAATTATTGTTCACAACTTGTAATCGTAAATTATGTAAACTAAATGAGCGTGCATCTACAGAATGGATTCCAAATGCGGGCAGCTGAATTGCCCTGGTCAATTGGTAATCATTGAGGTTACTCAATAATGAAGACCTATTGTCATCAGTTTATTTGATGCGAGTCATAGCCTGCTTGTTTGTCATAGTATATTACCAGATAATTGTTTACAAGAGGCGTCTGTCGTTTTCTCACACAGATCCGGACTAGCCAAGCCCAAATATATGCAATAAAAAAAAAGTAATAATAAAAATCAACTATCAAACTATCTCCAGTCATCGAAGCAAAGGATAGCACACAATATAATCTAAAATAAAAAATAGGGCGACACCCCCCCCCTTCGTTACCGGCCGCCAGTGATAATAACAATAATTTAATAGTATACATATGTGGAGCGGGGTTAACGGTAACCTTCTTTCGGTAAAATTTAATTTACATTTTGAAATCAAAAAATATTAATATTAATAAATAAGAATAATTTTTTTTCCAGCAGGTAGCATCCAATACCTGCATTCATGCGGTGAGCCGATACCTGCAAAGGTTATTGTAACATTACATGCTGGCAGGTCACTATGTCTTTGAATTTTCAAAAAATCGTCCACCCTCTGCAATTAAAATTGATTTAGCAGATATCTCAATTCCGGACAGAATACACTGACAATATAACTGTACTGGCAACCAGGACGTATTGTATTCCATACACTTCAGACACCCTCGGTGAGTAGTCACTTTAAAATATTTACTTCCCGTTTTATTAAAATGTTATTCAATTTATTTGAAGAAAAGAAAGAAAGAAAGAAAGAAAGAAATAAATAAACAGAAGATATTGACTATAATTAGAAACAAATATCTAATCTAATAAAAAATACTTTAATTTTTTGTCGATGTTTCGAACATATATTTCGTTCTTCTTCAGGACTAAAAACAATAAAATTCAACAACCCGTAGAAAACAACAAAATCCTCACCTCAAGTTCAGTTTAAAGAGACCATGGGTACATTATTCTATCAGTCGCTGAATGTAATATAAACATCAACATAACAGTAATAGTAAAATACAGTTAAAAACTCCAAAAAAACCAAATAATGTACCCATGGTCTCTTAAAACTGAACTTGAGGTGAGGATTTTGTTGTTTTCTACTGGTTGTTGAATTTTATTATTTTTAGTCCTGAAGAAGAACGAAATATATGTTCGAAACGTCGACAAAACGTTAAAGTTTTTTTATTAGATCTGTCCAAGATAAATCCCGATAATTTGTTTCTAATTAATTGAGTTGCGGACGATAACAATTATGGATAATTGACTATAATATTCCCCCTCCAATGCAAAGAGAAGAATTTTTATTCATAGAACTTGAAAAATGCTACCTATATCAGTATAAGAACAAAAAATGGCATTTATAAATAATTGTGACCCCCCCCCCCCCCCCGAGGTAAACAGTACCTACATTCAGATATCGGAAGGCCAGTTAATAGTTCTTACTGTTGAATTAATCGTTTTAGCCAAGTTTCGATTATTTTTTAATGAAACAAAGAAAACAATATTCGCAACCCAGGGGTCTGAGGGGTATGAACCCCCTCCCCCAGTTCAAAGGAAAAAAATTGATTGCAATACAATAAGATCGAAAAATACATCCTGATCAAAAACATATAAGATAAAAAAGACATTGAATGTGATTCTTCCCGACACTGGGGGGTATTCCATACCCCCCAGAACCCCGGTAAACAACACATTTGTTAAATTCTATTGTCACATATCCAATTGCCAGTTTGGGTTATCTTCTCCGAGCCAACCTACAATAAATAATTAGAAAGTACTGCCTACAACATCGGAAACTGGGGGTCTAGAGGGTACGGGGTACCCCTCAGTGCCAAAAAAAAATAAAATTACAATATTATAAACAGCTCTGATCCTTCCCAAACTTGAATAATTCGTTTAAAATATCAAATTCAATCCAAAACTAAGAATGTAAGGATAATCGACAGGGACGAACCTATGAGGGGATAGAGGGAAGTAGTTTTCTTTATATTGTTAGAAATCAATACCTAACATTGCTTTAGAAAATAAGTAGAAAAGCAAAAAAAGGTCATTTGTATACCAACTTGCAAGAGGTTCTTTAAAGGAAATGGAAAAGGCGCAGAGAAAAAACCTCGACAGTTGGCAGATTGAGAAAAGTTCCTAATAGCCAGAGATCGAATAACCAATGGCAATCGGGAAATCTGATGATACAACGTAATTAAAAATGAATATTACAAGAAAAACTGGCAACAGCTTTAACCTTTATCCGAATTTAAAAATGTTATAATTAAATTAAGGTAGCTTATGGCGTAAAATACAAATATAAACACAAAAATTCGGCTAAAAAATGTCCAAATACCGAAAAAAACTATCTGAATTGCCCCACTCAGTAAAAACATCCCTAGAACGGCTACAACTCAAAAATTATGTAACTAATATGAAAACGAAATTATTATTTTTAATTTTAACGAAATCTGAATTTAAAAAACTGTTTCACTACTAGAAGAGAACTGCTGCCACCTACCTGCACCCCTTCTACAGCTCCACACCCTTTTACCAAAGGTAAAAATTAAATTATGGTAGTATATGGCGTAAACTAAAAAAAACATACAAATATAAACATTAAAATGTATGGATCATACAAAAATTGGGCTGAAAAAGGTCCAAAAACCGAAAAAATAATTTTCTGAGTTCCTCTACTCATTAAAAACATCCCTAAAACGGCCACAACTCAAAAATTACGTATCCATGAAGACGAAATCTTTATTTTTAAGTTTAACGAAAACGAAATCCAATTTAAAATAAATAAATGATATAATCTAAACTGTTGCACTCTTAGACGGCAACTGCAGCCCCACACTCTGTTGTGCAAAATGATTTATAAGGAAAACATCTCCGGTGTCTCACACCAATTTGGATACATTTTGGATATTTATGTATGGAAAAGCATCACAAATAAAAGACCCTTTGTCGATTACTAATGAACGGCGTTAGAGGGTGTAATCGTCTTCCAAACACAAGTTGAGTTTGAAAAAATAAAAAAACGAAAAAATTAAGTGTTTAGGTGTAGGTTTCATTCAAATCAAAAAACTGCTACATGAAAATAATCTTTCATACCCCCTGAACGGGTAATAACCAAAAATAAAGGTCTCTAATTTTCCGATGCTCTACAACATATCGAAATCGCTGAGGGACCCCGGAGATCCCTTCCTTGTTAGGACTATTAGCAGAAAGAGAAGGGGAGAACTTAAATTTTCGATTTAAATATAAAAATGATAATAATAAAAGGTAATCGAATGTTTTATTAATTATTTTATTTCATTAAAGAATAATTGTTTTAATCAATGGCCTTTATTCTGATAGAGGTGGAGGTGAGGAAAGGAGAAGCCCCCCAAATGCAACTTACATTTTATTGTATTTATAATATGTACTTGGTATAATCGTGTATGATGAATTAAAATAGCAATCTAAAAATTATCGACTCCAATTTATATTTTCAATTTATTCCAAAATGACATTATAGTTAATTTTAACTTGAGAAAATTAAATTTAAGTTGAAGTTTGGAGAAAGTGCGAGGAAGTATACAAGTTAGTGACAAAACGAACCCTAAACAGGAGGAATTTCAAATATGTAATTTTCTTGCAATTTTCTATTTTAAGGTGGTAAATATATTAGAAAATATAGTAAGGGCTGTCTTATTTGTGTTTAATTTCCACTTTCCAGGTAAAATTTGGAAAGTTAAAAATGAGATGTGAAGTAAATAAATTTAAATAAACGCCAGAGCCGTAAAAAATGAGGATGAAAATTAAAGTGCATAATAAATCCTCCCTTAATTCATTACACATTAAAAGATCCCCAGAAAAACGTATTGATCCTTTGTGAACTTTAACCCTTATCAAAGTTAATAAATTATTCCAATCTAATACACGGTTGCTTTAATTACTCGAGTAAAGAGAAGAGTTTGATTTTCCAAAAGTGGGCATCAAAGGAACCGAATTTTCTCAAACAACGCACACAAATTAAATTCGTAGCAAAACATGGAAAAAAAATTATTGATACCTTCGTCGTCGGAAAAGTGTAAAGAAAAATTTAATTATTCAGCTTAACAAGCAATGAAGGCAAAAATTACATTATCGTAAAATTTGCAATTAAAAAAAATGTCAAAAGACTTTCAAACACTTGGGGTTTTCTAATTGAATTTGTCGCCAGTACTTTGGCTGCAATTAAGATCAAAATTGAAAAAAAATCTCAATCTTGCCCTCGCGCCTTGCCGAGATAAAATACGACGTCGATTTCATTTAAATGTAATTTTTATTAATAAAAATTGTCAAAATCCTAAAAGTGAAAAATTAAAATATGTTTAACTTTCTTGCTGAAGCCATCAAAAAATGTAACTGAATTGACGCCTCGCTTACTCAACGGAAAATGATGGAAAACTAAGATGAAAATTTATAATAAATAACGCAACGCATGCAGAAAACTCTTCTTCCACCAAATTGCTTAATTTAAGCGGCGAAATTTAACAATTTTCCAGACGATATTTTCTGATTGTTTTAATTTCGCAATTAAATTTTTAAAATGTGAATTATCGCACTTGGAAACTCTACAAATGCTGACGCGTATAGGAATCACCCGAAACTTTTCGCTATTAAAATTTTAAACCACCCCTCTTAGCACCTGCTTTCGAATTATCATTGCATGTTTTGTAAATGAACACAAGTTTTGAATAAAAAATTATTTTAAACAAAATTCGACTGTTTTTTATTCATCATTTCCTGTCGAACCGGAATTTTTAACTCGCGTGTAATCATTAATTATTCAAAATACATTTTAAATATAATTTTCTAAATTTGTTTTTCTATTAAGGAAATTTTTTTAAATAAAAAATTATTATTGTTATATTATATAACAAGGGGGAAGGATTTATTGTGTTATTGCTTTCCAATTTTCTCCGCCTCCCCCTTTTGTTTTTGATTAAAATTTGTAGGTATTCAATTTGCAGTTGTAATTAAATTTACTTTAACATTTCGGTTAAATTATTTGTGTATTCGCAGTTGTAGGTATATAATTTGCATAAACTATCTGTTCCAAATTTTTTTTTAAATTACAAAAATTTAAATTTGAAAAGAAATTTAGGCGTCAATTATGCACTTCCACTTGGGGTTTCCTAATGAAAAAGTTATCTTGGGTATTGCGGGGGTTGTGGAGTTATCTCCAATAAAAAACCGGATGTTTTGTGATAATTTAAACATTCAGTTAATTAGAAACAGTTAATTTACAAAATAACAGATTCAAAAAAATTAAAATATATCGACAATATAAACATAGTCATTTGATGTCGCAGTTCATCAGCAACAGCGACGGACTGCTATTAAAAAAAATTAGCTAGGAGGCATAGGTAATTTAAAAAAATTGCTGATAATAAACACCACGACGCTAATGAGTTATCTAAATGACTAATACAAAAATTTAATTATTTACAGTTCAATGACAGTTAAATTAAATATGCAAACTATTTCCCAGGAGAAAAAATTATTCTAAAGAAAAAAATCCAAAATCACATACCATCGTTACAAAAACTTTGGAAAGCAAAAGATTTCGCGAAAACGCGCACGAAAATTTAGCTATCGGTTAGCTCCTTCTCAAAACGCACCACTGGTTATTTTGAAGCTACGGAGGCGACGTCGTTATATAAGTAGTGAAAAACCTTGGTGCGTGCGCAAGTTATACACCCAACTACAGACTTGTCAAATTGTAGACTACTGATGCGTGAAACGACAGGAAGTATGTACTCGACAAATACATCAAAATTGGGTTTATATGTTTCGATGATAGACTCATCTTGGAGCAACGTAATTCTTCGGCTATGTTTGCGTGTTACAACAAATTAAGGGGTTTAATGAACTCCGATAAAAACAACCCCAAAATATTGGAACCACTTGAAGGCATTCTCCATCCTTTGCGTGGTAGCACAGGATAATTTGGCCGAACATACGGGGAGAAGGTAGAAAGTTTTGCCAACATCCAGACTGCTTTTTTTCTCTCACTGAGCAACATAATAACAGGTTAATTTGAACCACAGCGGAAGTTTTCCAAAAGTTAATTATTAATTCGAAAATTAGATATTATCAATAGACGCCCGAGCGTTATACTTGATGGTTTTCCTATCTAAAAATAATAATCAGGTCGATTTTAGCAAATATCGCATGTTTTCAAAATTGCATTCATTGTACGCGAAATTAAAAAATTCGAAATTTTTAAAAAAAATTATTGCGATAATTTTCAATTGTTCCTTTGTTATCAGCAGTAGAAAAGTCGGCTTGTACCACTTTGGAAGTATAAACTTACACTTTTACGCCCATTTGTTTGCAAGTGCTAGAAAATAAATTTCATTTATCAAATCTCAAATGTAATGCAGAGAAATTAAATATCGAGTAGGTGAATACGCCTCCTGGAAACCCGGAGGGAATAATTCAAAACAGGGATCTTGTTTCTCATGAATTAAAAATTCGAGCATATCAGTTATCTCCAGATAGCGCAAACCAATTTTTTAAGAAGAGAATAAGAAAATCGAAATGTCCCACGTCGATGCGCGGCTACTCGACCAGGAGCGGACTGGCACCAACATTTTAGCTTAAACAGCCTCTTACGATTTTTACGATATTCAATCAATCAATTTAACTGCATATTAAAAGCGATTGCAGTTTATCTTGTATCTTTCTAAAACGAAGTGTTCTGGACGTTCAGTGGCTCTTAGCCCATTTCAAACTCTAGGTCCTCCGAGTGTGCATTCATCACAAAAGTAAAAAGGTCGTCGAAACAATAATTAATAAATATAAAAAAAGGTTTTTCATTAATGACTACCAAATGTAAAAAAAATGTTTTTGTTCTTGCAACAAAAACAAAAAATATTTAGACGGCTTAACATAAAATCAGTTGCTTCAACTAATATTCTTGTTCCCATCACCAAATTTTTTTGTTATAACAGCAAAATTCATTTTTCTGAATGTGGTATTTATTATAATTTAATTATTAATCAAAATCTACAATAATCAAATTTTTTTTATTTTCTGAAAATTAATTTGTTTAGTTTTTCTATGAATGAAAATTTTTTTGGTGTAAAAATTGATGGTTGTTGGACTCAAAGGGTCTACACTCTACACTAAAGTAATCTAAATTTTACTAAAAGGCTGCCTATAAGAAAAAAAATCACCAGTAAGTCTTTTTTCCTTTATTCCTTTTCTTTGCACTGGAGGGTATTCCATACCCCCCAGACCCCCCGGTCGCCTATACTAATTCTATTATTTTGTTTTCTGAAGCATCACAATTTTTTTCTCCTCCCCAATTGTCGCAATGCACCAAAGGGGTTTTTTTCTTTCTAGTTTACTTACCGCCGAGTTACAGCAGGTGCAGTCTGGATAGATTGGGTAAATACGCCCTGATCCTCTACTTAAGCTATGGGGGAACCATAGAAACCCAAGCATAAGTAGTCAAGCTGGACGAAGATAGCGCTAAGACTGTTAGGGGATTTTCCAAGCTTAATTAAATTTCAGCATAAGAAACTTTGTTAAAACAACTAATCTCCTGACTAGAAAAATATTGTTATGGCAGCAGAAAAGTTGTTCTAGGATTCATAGGATGCATAGTAGATTGTGCATCCGGAAGGCACAGTAAAAACAAATGAAGGCTAAATAGTTGAAAAAATAGAGAAACAAGAAGAGACAGGGCCTATTTAACCATAAGGCGCATTAGGCACGTGCCTAGGGCCCAATGGTCAGAGGGGCTCGAAAAGAGAGAACATAAAATCGTAAAATAAAAATCAAATACTGATAAAATAACCTAAAAATTGAGCCTTTGATGCTATTACTGACACTTTGAATTTGCCAGAGTTTGCCTCTAATAGATTCACTGAAAGAGGGGGGAGGTAACGTACCCCGAAAACAGGTTCTGAAAATAGAAAACGTTTTTAGCTTATAAAATTTTAATGAAGTTTTGTACTTTATAAAACTTTCGACTTTGAAACCGGGGGGTCTGGGAGGCATGTAATGCCCTCTAGTACATCACAAATTCAAGTTTTCTAATAAAATTAATCCAAAAATATGCGATCAAACTTTTCGTTTCTGAAACCTGGGAGTCTGGGCGACAGTAATTGAGTTAAAAATAAAAGTTATTAAGTCAATAAATAACTGATGTACTGGAGGGCATTCCATGCCCCCCAGACCCCCCGGTTTCGGTAACAAAAAGTTTATAGCCATATTTTTGGATTAATTTGATTAAATTAAGAACTCTCACTCTTCAGAACCAAATTTTTCAGGGGATATGAATTTAGTGCTTTAAAAGGGGATGTACCCTACCTTCAGTGCGTACTGATGCGAACTATAAATGTATTTTGTTCTGAAAGAGGAAACGGTATCTTATCTAATAAAACCAATCACGAAAGAGGAATACACAGTGAGAGGGGAACTGTTGGGGAAATCTGGTGTACAAGTGTAAGGAAATCTGGGAAAATCTTTAGTATACAAGAATCTGTCTTGTGACTCGCCCCTCGGATCATAGGTTTTCAAACTTTGTAAACCTAGTCGCGACCCACCAAAAATCGACTCAATTTGGGAAACCCCGTCGTAGATTTCTTATCTGATTTTTTACAATTAGCCCAATGGCCAGATGGGCCCAGAAAAAAGAGAACAAAAAATCGTAAATTAAAAATTAAATACTGATAAAATAACCCAAACATTGGGCTTTAGATGCTATTAGTTACACTCAAATATAAGAGGCCCGAAAATCTGCTAGAGTCTAGGGCCCAACTCAGTTAAAAATAGACTGAGAAGAGAAATAACCCGAAAGTCGGAATAGGAATAATCAAAAGTAATAACTATAAGATTTTTCAATGTCATCGGATTAGAGGGTTTTAATGGCTAAAGTCCCCACACTCCCGAAGATTTTTGTACACTAGATTTCTTTTTTGAGATGTTTTCAAGATTTCCCTAGATTGCCTTGAGATTTCCTTTTGCAACAGTTGAAAAAACAAGAAAAATCATCAAAGTATGTAAGATGTCCTAGTATTTCTAGAGATTCCCCAAGACTTTCAAGTATTTTTCCAGATTTTTTCGAGTTTTCAGATTTTGTTTCACTTGCACACCAGATTTCCCCAGCGATTCCTCCCTCGCTTGTTATATTCCCAAGCTCACAAGACTAAGAATTCCAAAGAATACTAAATGATTCCCAAGTAATTCCAGAGACTTGCAGACAGTGAAATGTGATTTTCCTATCCGAAAGATACGGTGGATACAATGAAGAAATTGAGAATAACACCCCCTTCCGTGACTTTTCAAAATGAGAAAAATCTGTTAAATTCACTAAATTTTCACAATTTTGAAAAATAGGACCTCGTTTAGGGAAAGTGAAACACCCTCCAGTACATCGTAGAATTTGGAGATGATAGGGAATTTATAATTTTACAAATTTCGCCAGGAAAAACCGGGAAATTTGAATTTTTAAGCCAAAGTGAGAGGAGTTTAAACCTTAGCTTTACTGCTCAGAGCTTAGCAGCAACTTTTGCGTTACTTTGAAAATTAACTCTCCACACCCCCCCAGACCCCCCGGTTTACTTTCAATTTATTTATAATAATTTATAATAATTATTATAAAAATATAAAGTCAAAATTGTAAACCGGGGGGTCTGGGGGTGTGGAACACCCTCCAGTACAAGATTTCCACTCTTGGAGAAGCTAAGAAATTTATAATTTTACAAATTTCGCCAGGAAAAACCGGGAAATGTAAATTTTTAAGCAGAAGTGAGAGAAGGCTAGAGAATATTAAAGTGAGGGAAATTAAAACTAAAATTCGACTAAAGAAAATTAGAATTTCAGAAACTTATTTTAAAATTATTAAAAAAAAATTGAATTGCCCGGCGGCACATCAAGTTTAGCAACAACTATTTGTGTTACTTTGAAAATATAGAAAAACGGGGAATCACCCAGAAGCGGGAAACAAAATTGAGGGGCTAGAATCAAAATCAATCAAAATATTTGATGCACTCTAGCATATGGTATAAATTATTCGAAACAAATTCGGTGATAACTGATAACCTATTTATTTTGAGTCTTGAAAGTTACCTTTAGTACATTTATAACCAAGTGGGTATACAAAACAGTTTTTCTTCAATAAATTACTCGAAACTGTCCGAAGTGGAGATTGCCGGTTTTGATTCAAGCCCCCTCAATTAAATGTTTAATATTATACCGCTAAAAAAGAGATCCACCGTCTAGCTGCCATGGGCGTCCATAGGATCTTTTTCAGGAAGGGGCAAAATCAAAAAAAAAAGGAAATGGTATTTCAGGTATTTGTACTTTGTAATTATTTAGAAAATTTTAAAAACTTACGTCGCGTCAATATTCAAAAAATTGAGGCAAGAGCCGGGAGGGGGGCAGCTGCCTCCTTTGCCCCCCTCCCCCCCTCCCCCAATGGACACCTATGCGTAGCTGCCCGTCCGCGAATGGGCTTTCCAGCTAGTACAGATATAACAACTTTAATTTTGTTTTCAAAAACCAAAAATAACAATATTCAAAGCAGGAATGAAAAACTTTGAATTCAATAGCAATTCTACTAGACCAGTGGTTCCCAAACTTATTTATGTCACGCCTCCCTTCTACCAAAAAAAAATTATCAACGCCCTCCTTTAACAAAAGTAGGTACTACTTTTCAGCAAAAAATACTATTTTTGTTTTTTTTGCTTTTGTTTCGTCAGCACCATGAAATGCTTAAACTTATGTATGTTCCAAGCATGTTAAAGATACAGGTGGGTATCAAAAAAATTAAAATTTCCATACACAAGTGACTCGCGCCCCCCTTCGTAGGTCTCTGCGCCCCGGGGCGCCCCCCACTTTAAAAACCACTGTTCTAGACGAAGAAGTGGTAGATGATACTCGTTAACTCTAATGCCCGCTGTACACTCTCGCCGGGACAGGGCGAGAACGAGAGTGTAGATGGAAGCTCTCGCCGGTCTCGGTGTTCAAATATATAAATCTTAACTTGTGAGAATAAATAACATTAAAAACTTCAACATAACAAGTTAAATCAAATAATATAATAGAAATAATATTTTAATTAAATTTGTTATATTGTGTCAATCCGGGGGGTCTGGGGGGGTGTGGAACACCCTCCAGTGCACATTTTCCTTTATCCCCACTCAAAAACAAAAACAAAAAATTATTTTCTGTAACTACAAAAAATATGCAATGTTTTATTTACTTTAAGTTTAATTACAAAAGTACTTTTGACCAATCGGCTTCTCACTGAAAAAATAGAGTTTTTAAGTCGGGGAGCTGCAAGTGCGCAATATTTGAATAAGCTCTGAAACTTTTCGAGTTAAAAATTTGAAAACTGATCAAGAGAGATAGAAATAGATATTTTAAAAAAATGAAAAAAATTTGAACGAAAAAAATTCTTGAGATGTGGCCAGTACGGCTCTGTAGTGAAGTCGGAGTGAATAAATGAAAGCAGAAGCTAATGATTCGTGATTTTGGAATAGGACGTTTGGCGGCATCAAGAAACATTAACCGTTTAGTACAAAAGACATTTTGATATTATTAATAAAATAAGCTTTGATCATATTGGGAGTATGGTAACCGATACGAACACTCCCCCAGCATAAAGGCTCAATTTACTTGCGAAACGATACATCGTAAAGCTTAATAGCATTTAATTTTCTTCGTATTAATATTTTCATGCTATCACGCTTAATAAGGCAGAGTATGCTGGTATGACATCACCAAAAGCTTAAGTGGTCCAATATTCCAGATTCTGATGATGAACAATGGTGGAACGGAAAGCTTTGGTTACCAAAAAACTTGAGGTTAATGAATCGATTAAAGTGATAGCAACAAAATTAAACGTTTAATTAATTCAATTTGTTTGTTTGCCGAGCGGAATTAATTTTTAAAATTATAAAATTTAGTAAGGCGGCGGCGGCGCTACGGGGGCGGTTTACAAAATATAGACGATCTGATAAGTGACGAAGTGCAAAGTGCAAGCCTTTATGTAGCGTTCTTTTCATATTAAACGAAGCATCCAATTTGCAAGTTAAATTTTATTTTTCTTTGTATGGTGCATTCGAAAATATCCTCACGTTTCGAAAAATAAAATTTTCGAGGTCATTTTCCAGACAGTTCGTTCTTTAAGCGTAAATCTTCCGCTTCGTTATAATTTTTCTATAAACAAATTTCCAATTTACATTTCAATTCGTTTTAAATTATTTAGACAATTTTTTCTCTTCGATATTTTCTCGATGAGGCGAAATTTGTCTTCATGCTTGTAAATTTTTCATGCATTTTATAACTTCGTTTGAGTTTATGTCAAACATGTAGTGTTATCGATTTGTATGTTTTGTTCATACATTTGTATTTCACCTTTCGAAGATAAACAGTCTAAAGGTTTAAATAAAATAAAATTTTATCGATAGATACCTTAAAATTTTCATTTTCAATAAACTGTCACATGCACACCATTATTATTTTTTGTAATACTAATAATAATTGGAAAGATAGATTTTTGCTTTGTATACTGAATAGATTTCAGTATACGGAATTATTATAGAGATTACCGATAAATTATTAAACAGCCGATTTGAACTTTTTCGAAATGGATATCTCAGGACACGCATACAGTCAAGGGTCGTAATTTTGTTATTATTGTATTTTTTTTCTACCTCAGTTCATCTTACAAATTTATTAATCAAAATGGAGTGGATTTGATTGAAACAATCCGCGAGAGCGAATGGAGTGCGCCTACGGATCAATCTCTCCTGCAGGATAAGAGATATAAAATTTTATTTAATAATCCTTAAATCCCCTTAAACCAACAATTAATTATCTGTTATTGACAACTATGGACCATCGACAATTATAAATCGAATCAATTTAATTAAAATTAATTGTTCGGTTAACTGTAGTGGTTTTGTAAAAGCATTTAAAAATCCACAATGGAATTACATAACCAATTCCCTTACAATTTAACAATTTTGTGTTATTGACTACTAAAACGTGATCAATTTAATTCGAAATAACCACACGGAACAAACACACAACACGTGGATGGTCTTGGACTAATTCCATCAAATTGGTTGTCTTATCCTGAAGGAACATTGCGGGCGAGTCGGAGAGAATAAATTAAATTTTTCATGTATTTTTCCATCTTTTATGAGGTGGTTAATTCTAAAGTACCCTTAAAATGTCTGGTTTTGTGTAGGCGCCACCTCACTTCCGGCAATGCTGCGGCTGACGTCACGAGTTAAGGACTCTTCTGTCCCTCAACATGCCACGAGTGCAGTCCTGACCAATTCTAGGCCCTTGTCAACTCCATGTATATGGAATTATAGGGTTAGCTTGATAGGGTTTTGTTTCATCGTATATATACGCGTACGACGATCTCGTTGTTTGTCCGTTATTTGCTCGTACACCCCAACTAGACACCCTCATGTCATTTTTAAGGGTTTCTTGCATCAGGCTGATTTTTACAATAATTTTTTAAGCCAGCATTTTCCTACTTTTCTTTTTAGTTTTATATAACGCTTTGTACGACTAGTCACGTTTTACGTAACAAGGCTCTTTTCTAAACCATCTCAAGAGATCCTCTCTGTAAACAAGGATTTATTTACTTTACATTCCCCTTCACTTTTTAATACTCATTTGTTTTATATTTTTTTCGCTATGTTTTATTTTCTCGAGGTAATAAACGCCTTTACTTTAATAAATCCTCAAAATTTTATGTAAACTTCACCAAAATTTCACCTTCTAATTCATCCGAAATACACCGTCGGACTTTTAAGTAAATAACCCTGTTATTATCCTTTTTATCGAAAAATATCAAGGGAGCAGTTTTGTAGAGGATAAAAATCTAAATAACATACGCATTCGTTTGCTAAAATCAGCCAAAAAATAAAAAAACACTGTCTCCTGAATTGGCGCCCAACGTGGGGCTCCATAATTTCTTTATTTTAAAAACAAAAAATATTTTCAACTAAATTAATGCAATGTGAAATTTACATTTAGTACCCTAATAAAAAGCGCCATAACTTCCTTATTTGTTAAGATATTTCAAAAATAAAAAAAGATTTTTATTTAAAATTTCACGCTCTATAAAGTCGACCTCTTAACATTTCTGGACAAAGTGAATAATAACGGAGAAAACTATGTCTCTTTAAATTTGTACAATGTCGACTTTTATTTTCACCGTTTATTAAGAAAAACGTCATAACTTTTCTATTTTAAGCTATTTAAAAAAGAAAAAACAATTACTTTGTTTAAAACTTCAAGCTCTACACAATTGTTTCTGTAATGTTTTTCGATACAATGAATAATAACAGAGTAAATATGTATCGTTTGAATTGGTACAAACGCAACATCAAAGTCTATTTTCAGTCGTAACTTGCTTATTGTTTAAAATATTCCAAAAATAGAATTAACAGGTTATTTAAAATTTTCTACTCTACAAAATCACTTTCGCGATATTTTTAGCTAATATAAATCAGGGGCGGCTCGTGGGATTGCACAGTGGCGGCGCTAGAATTTTTGTAAGCCTCAGTCACCTCATCAATTTTATGATCCTACATTAATAAATTCAAATAATTAATCTTCTTGTTCTGGAGGGGAGAGGGGGGGGGGGTTGAAATCCAGAAGGAAACATTCTGTTTAGAACTTTAAACTCGACAAGAGGATATATTTTGATAAAGAAAATGCAAACAAAGAAAATTTCTTCTTTTTAAAGTCGATTCAATATACTTACCGAAGTATATTTTCCCTGTTGTTTAATTATATAAAGTTTGGGAACTTTTTTGCTTTCGAAAAGTTTTATTTAAAAACTATACAAAATCGTTCTCTTGCAAATTTTGAAAACACTGTCTGCTTAATTTAAGATATCTCACAATATTCATTGTAGTAGATTAGCGTATAACGAGAAATGTATTATCGGAAATACATTAATAAAGTTTCGAGCTGTGACATGAAAGTTGAATCAACAAACGACTTTATTGCCATTCATGATAAAACTTTTCGAGTTGTCTTCGATTAGAGAATTGAAACATGTTCGTGGCAATATAACAGTTTTAAGTGGGATTATCCAAAAAGAACATTATTGTACTGATAATCACTGTCGGTATATGATTTCCATCTTAATTAAGTGACTACCACGTAATCAAGTTAGGAACTTCATAACTTTTTTATTTCTGAAGATATAATAAAATATAATTAATGATAATTTCTGTAAATTTCAAGCTCTACCAAATCGTTCTTCTGACATTTTTTGATCAAATGAATAATAACAGAGAAAACATCGCTCGTTTAAATTAATGTGTCGTCAAGACCATTTTATTGCATTATGTTAGAAAGCTTTCTAACTTTATTATTTTTCGGAGTATTTCGAAAGCAAACTAGTATTTTTTACCGCATTTCAGGCAAAAAACAAATATTAACAGAAAAAATCCCGCCGTTAAAAAATCTACGTTAAACTTACGTTTATTCCGTCACACTGAAACTATTTCGTAACTTGCTTATTTGTCAACTGATTTTCAAAAACCAAAGGGAAATTTTGTTTAGAAAACTCATACCTTCAAAATTGTTCTCTTGATAATTTTTAATAAAATTAACCATAACTCAGATAATACCTTGTAAAGTATCCGCACAAAAGTGTAGATATAAAAAAAAATCTATCATTGAACACTTTTCTCATTAAGTGAACAAATAATAAAACTTTTGTTATAAAATGCTATTGCAAGGTGAGATAAAATAGAAAATAAGATTTGAAAAGTATTTTGAATCTCGATAATTGATCCCATTTTTCACTTCACTTAGCTCGAATTTTAGCACGCGTCTGCGAGCGCATTGTTAGCAAAACTTTAGTAAAATATTTTATAGCCCCAAGTTCTTTTCAACTTTATTTTCAATTTTTGATTTTAAGTTGGCGTTTTTAAATTACATTAAAGAGTAAATTTTATTTTGATCTCCCGGGACCTAAATGCTCTTTAAAATGATATTTCCAAAATGTCAATCGCTTTATTAAGGTTAGGACGAATTTTAATCAATATTCTCACAAAAATTCGGAAAGGAACCACCAGGTCTTGAAGGAATTTGGAACACCGATTTCGATTCCCATATGGTTTACGGTTGATAATTTTAATTTTATTTTATTCCTCCTAAACTGGCATCGCGACGTAAAAATAAAAATTATAGAGAGTGATTAAACTACTGCCTGCGGTGTTTTTTATTGTTAATAAATATTTATAATGTGGAAAAGGTAAACATTGTGTTTTCAGTAAACGTCACGTTTTTAAGTTATGTTTACGCCAATGATCGTTAAATTTAATATGTTACACGGAGCTTATTATCTCTAAAGCACAAGTGATGAGCACTGTCGAGTTGATTATAAAAATTAATCGTTATTTTCTCGTTTTCCTTTTTTGGAGACCTTTTTATTTGGAAGGATAAATAAAGATACATCAACGGTGAGTGATTGATCGATCGAAGCGGCTTGTTCGAAAGTTCCAACTTTATTCATTTGCTCACATAAACTACATGCGAGTATAATGCCAAGTAAAAAAACAGCGAATACCTCATTTACCTTTGTTGGTTGTGGTTCGCACTTGAATGGGTGACCGCTTGGTGATCGATTTAATAATCACCGTGTGCGATTGTTCCCTTTCAACTCGGAACAGCAGTGATTTTAAATAATTAATTAATTCTTATATTTTTTATGCTGTTTAAGGTTAATTGGAGGGGGAAATAGAGGTTTAAAGAACATAAGATCATTAAAAGTGAAACTGAATGATATCCTAGATACTAAATTAATTAATGCTGTTCTGGCACTGTCCCGTTTGTCACTTGCAATCTTTCAAAAGTAGTGGGACAATACTTCCTCAAACTTATGTGTTCTTGTTTCAAAAAAGTGAAAAACCATTTAAGTATTTGCTCATTTTAATTTTTTAAAAGTATTAGGAATGCATAAATAAAAAGATTATGATAAAATCTCCTGAAACTTTCATAATATAATTGAAAAAAATTCGTTGTATTTATGAAATGTTTATTGTACTTACGAATTTTGCTCATTATATTTATGAAAATTGAAAAGTCTGAATAAAAGAATTGATAAATTTGATCGAAAACAGTTTTTTGGCAAAGCAATGTAATGCAGTGTAATAGGGGCAGTCCCCCCTTAGAGCCCAAGAAACACCAATTTTTACACCAAAATTTGTTTAAATTTATTAAAAAACAATAAATAATTTTTTTTTTAAATTTAATAAATTTTTATTCCCCCCCCCCCCGCTATGTTAATTGCAATGAAAAAAATGTATATGTACATAATGTACAGGGTGTCTCTGGAGCGGACGAAATTTTTTTTCAATTCATAATATTTGAAAGAAATTTTTGAAGTTTTGCTTTCTAATGGCCGTAGCACTGAAACTACTGATTTTTTTGAATAAATGGATTTGTACTTTTTTAAAGAGAGTGAAATTTTCTACAAACTAGATTCTAACTCTTTTTGTCTAAAATCAAGGAGTTTCGTGTTATTAAATAAATGCTGAAAAATCTAAAATTTAAATTTGATTGATTTTTTGTTTGAAAATCCTGTATGCTTTAAAGTAAACGTTTTAGAAAAAATTAACGCCTCTTTTTGAATAGCAAATTTAAAGGGCCACAAATTTGGTATAATAAATTTTGTGAAAATCTAATTCATTTTACAGGGAATACGTAAATAATGAAGAAGCCACAAAAAAAAAACACAAATAAATTGTCAAAATTACCAAAATTATTTTCGTTGCATAAAATATTTAAATTTTTTATAGTAAATAGTAACATTTGGGAATAAAATAAAAGCGTGAACGAGGGGGGGGGTATTCCCATACCCCCCGGTTTGCCAATGGCTACACTAAAACTCAATCAAAATTTGAAGTTATAATAATAAATAAATATGTTTAACCTCGGGCCCGTTTTATTTATGGTTTCTGCCATGGATCGACGATATTCAATTCCCGGGTTTAGAGACACAAAACAATGAGAATAAACCGGGGGGTCTGGGGGGTATGGAATACCCCGCAGTGCACGCTTTTATTTTATTCCTATATCGCTACGCCTAACACAACAAACTAGACTACATCATCTACTCAATTTCTCAACAGGATCTATTTTACCGTGAGACGCATTAGGCACGTGCTTAGGGCCCAATGGCAAGAGGAGCCCGAAAAGAGAGAACAAAAAATCATAAATAAAAATCAAATTCTGATAAAATAACCCAAAAATTGGGCCTTCAATGCTATTACACAGTAAAAAGTATTTTGTTAAATTAACAAAAAAGTTTTCCCAGCAGATCTACTATAAGTTTTTGTTATATTAGCAAATTAATTACGCAGAATAACAACTTACTGCTTGTTGTTATTTATTAATATTAATAACAGAATAATTCTTGTTGTTATTTATTAATATTAATAACAGAATAACAACTTCTTGTTGTTATTCTGCGTTATAAATTTGCTAATATAACAAAAAATTGTAGTGGACCTGCCGGGACAATTTTTTTTGTTAATTTAACAAAATACTTTTTACTGTGATAGTTACACTCGAATATCAATAGCCCATAGGCGCTGCTTACCAAAGTTATCAAATTTGTAAGATTTTTTTTGGGAGCCGAAGCATTAACTGACTAAATAGAAATTTAGTGAATTTTCGAGTTTGTGTTCATCTGAAGTGATTGAAAATTCATACCGACATAGGAATATCTAAGAGAACTTCAGTAAAAGCTTTTAAAAATGAAAAAAGGCTTCCAATATCCAATATTTTGATTTTCAACTGAAACTAGAAGGAAATTAGAGATTTGTGAGCGAAAAGGGTGCGTGTATATTTAGATAGGTGTAAATGATGCGAAGAGGGTAATCGAACAGACTTAATGAGATCTTGAAATCATTTAGTCTGGTTCATCTATTGTAGTGAGCGGTAATTAATTTCGAGTAAGCGGTTCTCTCATTATACCATAATAATTTTATACGATTGACGATTCCATCATTAATTTTTCAAATCACAATTAATCCACACGCTCTTCAGTTACACACGCAACAACTAATCCGCTGATTCTCCCAACAATAAAAAAAAGAAATGAAATTTTAACACTTCGCTTTTACATAATTTCATTAAAGACGACTAATAACTTGAATTATAATTTATGAAAGATACGAATGATCTATTTAAAAGCACTTAGTTTTAATTGAGAGTATTAAAAATTGAATTTATAATCTCGATTTCATTCAATTATTGATTTTATAATAAGGAACACGGCGGCGTCAAGAAAATAATAAAATTTAGAAAATAAAAAAAAACCGCCCGAGCAGGGACTTGAACCCTGGACCCTTGGATTAAAAGTCCAATGCTCTACCGACTGAGCTACCCGGGCTGCTTATCAAGAGAAGCCTAGGTAAACATTTTAAGGAACCGATGATTTTTTTGAAAATTACTTCCAAATTTAAATCTAAAAATAACGTAGATGCGACGAAAATTTTGATTCGATTTTAATAAATCAGCTCGAAGCGATTATGACGCAAAATTTTAATTAACATTTAAATTAATTACAGGTTACAGGCAAAGTGCTAATAGCTTATTAATGTTATTATAATTAAAGGTGCGAGTGATAAATTCAAATCAGGCAACTTGATTATGCATTTCGTGACACCCGTGCTAAATGGGTTGCCTAACAATTTTTATTTTTATTTTCAAAATTCAAACTATTGATTTCTGTAATTTAATTATTTAAGGTGTGATAACTAAAACGTGGTGTATTCAAAGAGGTCCGTGGTTTTTGCTAAGTGCTGGTTATAATCAAATTTTCGCTTGATTTCACACTACTCAAAGTTGTTCCATAAAAGCAAATTATTAGCATAATTTAATTTCAAATTGTCAGAACTAACAAGCGCCATCTGGTTTATTTCGAATTCCTACAAAAAATATTATCACTAATTTATTAGTTTCAATAAAAAAAATAAAGGTTAATTGTCAGGTTTGCTACTGCCAGGTAGAGGGCGCCACTATTTATCCAACACAAAAAAATTGATTTAAATGCAGTCGAGTAATTACTTTTCTTCAAAAATTTATTGAGTAAAACATAACAAGTATGATTAAACAATTATTTGGGAATTACTATTTATTTGGAAAAATCTCCAATTGCTTTAACCCTTCAGTCAACTGGTGAAGCCTGTCAGGCGCCACTTATACTCCCCCCCCCCTTTTCAAGCTGCGAGGGGTAACCAAATCGAGATAAATTTCTCGTACGAAACTTGTAAAGTTACCCCCGTATACAAATTAATATACCACACTTGTTATCAAGTGGCGGAAGAACAAAACTTCATCTACTCCGAACACTTTCCAGTGTATAAAAATAGCGCACATTGTGCATAACTTCGACCAGATTAGCTTCCAAAGCGAAAGGTATGCAATAGTTTTACAATAAACAGCTGGCGATTTTCCGTTAAAATAATATTGAAATACCGGAAGTTCTGCACGTTATTTGGTAATTATAGAGGAAGCAGAACATGGCGTGTGCGAACTACCCTTTTCTAGGCGAGTAAAACTATATATTACGACAAATCCGCACCCTCGAAAAAGAGAAGCTTTATGTGTAATACTTTCACAGTCAGAGTAAGTCAACAAAATTTTAATACTTGAGATCAAAAGCGTCAAGTTTGTGGATAACGATTCCCAAAACTTAATATTTAACCAAATCCTACCTCCAACTACCAAAGTCGAACTTTAGTAAATGTTTTGTAGTTTAGCGAACCCTAAACAATTGACCTCACAAATCGAACACAAGTTTTCGATTTCCATCCTCTCAAGCGACGTATTTGAATCTCACACGCAGAGATGGGCAAAGTTGCTTCGAAGAGAAGTAAGATTTGTAATTAAAAAGACTTCAAACACTTTCGTTTATGAATTTTATGTCAAAAATAAACGTAATTTCTTAAATGAAAATCATCAGGTACTATTAGCCACTATGTGATTGATACAATTGCAAAATTTGGATTCAATCAGTTGAGCCGTTTGGTAAATGAGCAAAAAAACGTTTAAAAAAACGTTAACGTTAAAATCACGTTTTATATTATGTTCATTAAAGTGTGTACTTAAAACTTGTAATTTTAGTCTATAATTCAGCCTATGCAATTACTGAGAAACTGAGAGAAATCCCATGGAAAGAACTCGGGCACTGATGGCTTAAGGTGGGATTCCTTAACTGCGGCTGGGACTCTGCGACTGAAGTCGCAGTGACTGCTCTCCATGCTTTCTTATGGGAGTGATTCCTGAGAATGCAATTGTCGCAGGCGACTCTAAGGAAATATTTCCATAAGAAAGCATGAGAGATATGATTCCTTAGCTGCGCATAGGACTCTGCGACTGAAGTCGCAGTACTACTCTCCATACTTTCTAGTGGGAGTGTTACCTTAAGTCGCCAAAAGAAACACTCCCACCAGAAAGCATGGAGAGCAGTCACTGCGACTTCAGTCGCAGAGCCGCAGCTTCTTTCATATTTTTGCTGGGCGATATTATCTGTACCGACACTAAGAACTCGTTAAACTTTAGATAAAAGTTAATCCAGGGTCAACTGATGAGGATTCAATCAGAGTGGCCAAAGCTAGAGTTATTTGGTAATCCATAGGTTTTCGATTCGATTCTATACAACGAAAAAGTGATTAGCACTAGCTGAAGGTGGATTTCTTAGCTTCGGCTAGGGCGCTTCATGCTTTCTTATAAAACTGTTGCCTTAGAGGCGCCTGCAAAGATCACATTCTAAGGAAATACTACTATAATAAAGTGTGGAGAGCAGCCACTGCGACTTCAGTCGCAGAGCCCCAACCGCAGCTAAGTAAGCATATGTTTAGCTGGGCGAAATTATCTGCAACACCACGAAGGACTAGTTAAACTTTAGATAAAAGTTAGCAGAGTTAACTTTTGGTATTCCATGGGTTTTCGATTCGATTCGATTGCTTAGCTTCGGTTGGAGCTCTGCAACTGAAGTCGGAGTGACTGATGCTCTCCATGATTTCTCATGAGACAATCGCATTCTAAGGAATCACTCCCACAAGAAAGCATGATTGATATAAAAGCATGAAAGATGTGATTCCTTAGCTGCGTCTGGAGCCCCCCAGACACCCCGGTTTCAAACACCGATAATTTGTGCAGATGTCCTATGCTTAATTTAATCAAATGAGAACCTTTTGCATCTTCAGAAAGAATATATTGCGGTAGTTTATACCTGGAAATCTGGAGAATATGGATTACCTTCTAGTTTCTAGTAGGGCAATGGTGGCAAACCTCTTGCATTTTTAAAAGAATTTTAGGCTCAGAATATTTTGAAGTGGCTGTTCCGCCACGGTATTCGATATCATGAAACATCCCGGTTTTAAATACATATGGTTTGTGTTCATGTCCTGTGATTAATTTGATTTAATAAGAACTTTTAGCTTCTTTAAACGGAATGTCGCAACAGTTCAAACCGGGAGGTTTGGGAGGTTATGGAATACCCTCCAATACGCAAGTAATTGTATAGATTATAAAATACTCTTTCGAGTATGATCATAGATCTCCCCATTTATTTCTTCCCGGAACAAAAATTTTAGGGCTAATATTTATGCTTCCGACTTAATTTATTTGAGCGGCTGTTCCGCCACTGTCCTGATATGCCATAATGTCCGCGTTTGAATTGGATTTTTACCTCTACTTGGTTGAGTATTAATAGAACGAAGATTTTTACTTGAATCAAAAATTTCATTAATTTAGTGGCTATTCCGTTCCTCTACAGACATGCAGTTAAATTTTACTTTGACAAATTATGTTACTGTTTGGGAGTAGTACGCAAAGGTCCCCACGAATATAAACATTAAAATTTGTAGATTATCCCAATCTTCGGGTAAAAAAACCCTAAAAACAAAATGTAATGATTCCATTGATTGTTTCCATAAGTGTTTTTGGCACAATTTAGCCGTTTACGGTCAAAAACAGTGGCGTATTTAAAAAATGCTTTCGGGGGGGGAGGCAGATCAAAAATATTGTTTAGAATCTCGTTAATCCAATCGTGCGCGTCACTGATAATCAAATTTTGATATATAAAATCTCACCACGCTGCTACTGCTCCTGCTACAGCGTGTCATATTTTGGTGAAAGTAAACCACTCTGATTTCCTTCACTTTTGCTTGAAAATTCAAATTTCTCCTTTTTTTCTGGGGAAATTGGAAAAATTATAAATTCCTTATCTTCTTAAGTATTTTAAGAGAGTGGAAATCCTACAATATGTACTGGAGGGTGTTCCACACCCCCCAGACCCCCCGGTTTACAATTTTACCAACCGAGAAATTGATTCAACTAACTACGATTAGGACTTACCGGGAAATTTGAATTTTTAAATAAAAATGAGGGAAATTTAACCTTCGGATAGAAAAAATTAAAACTTGGAAAGCATATTTATGCTCATGGAGTTTAGCAGCAACTTTCTGTGTTACTTTGAAAGTTAATTATAAAAATAATATAAAAATATGAAGCCAAAATTTTAAACCGGGAGGTCTGGGGGGTGTGGAACACCCTCCAGTACATATCCCAGGATTTCCACTCTTTTAGAATACTTAGAAGATAGGGAATTTATAATTTTTCAAATTTCGCGAGGAAAGAAGTTTTTACGTTACTTTAAAAATATAGAAAAACGGGGAATCCCCCAGTAGCGGGAAACGAAATTTATTTAAATTTTAAAACCGCGTAGTAAACATTATTTTTATTAAGGAGGGTTTCAGGGATACAATCCGACTCATTCTTGGGGGGGAGGATTGACCCTTTGCATCCCTCTAAATACGCCACTGGCAAAAAACATTTTAAAATCAAGGTTTTTTTTACTATTTTTGTAAAAACATTCGCCGAAAACTATAGATTTAAGAAAATAATAAAAGTTGCGGCAAGTAATTGGTCTCTTAAAACATCCCTAAAGCCGCCCGAACTCGAAATTTGCGGATCTATAAAAAAAACAGTATCTTTGAATCGCCGCACCCATTAAAAACATCCCTGAGGTTGCCCGTACTCGAAAATTATGGATCTAAAGGACGGGATCTTTGTTTTTAAAATAAGTTCGGTTAATCCAAATTTTTAGGAGTTGAACGGCCGATATTTTTAAAAATGGGAGACTATCGTCAAATTGTATTGTTTAAATCAGTTCACAATTTCAAATTAACACTCTGACACATTAAATCAACTAGCATAATGCACTAATACCAAAACAAAATAATTTAAAAACCATTTTCCTCCTTCATTTTGCTTTGGTGAAGGTCAAAAACCTTTAAGCGCCGCACATTATTACTAATAATTTTAATAATACAATCTATTATTTGAGAATTTCTTTGGAGTTGGAAATATGGAGAAAATATTTTATAGATTATCTTAGTGCAAAACATTTCGACTTACCTCCACGTTAAATTCGTGTAACCCCATTTTTGACCATGCAGCATAAACCGTTTTCTCCTATTCCGATGGGGTTCTATGTCGGGTAATCCGCACCTCGGCGTTTGCATAAGTTTTCTCGTCCTTTCGTCAATTTGTCCTGTAATTGGAAGACCACTAAATTCTTGTAGTTCGCGTATTGAATTTCGCAACGACTCTTCCGTTCTTAAAGCTCCAGCTTCGTGAGAAGATGGGCTCAAGTAACCGAAACTTGTTAGGTAATGTTGCTGCAACAAAAAGAAACAATAAGATAAACAAGTCTTGACGGTGCGGTGATGCGGCGCCCATCACCCTCTCGTACAAGCAGACTCTGATTCTACCCTTGGTTTCCCCCATTCATCAAAATAATATAACTCCGCTGTCAGCAGTAACAAAAGTTACCAAGAATTTAACCAACTAAAATGCCGCAGGTATGGAATACCCCGAGATAAATCTATATAATTATTATGATCAGAATTAAAACAGAGCCGAGCTAGGGAAACTTTATACAACAACAATAACCCATACAGCTTTATTTCAGTGGCAACTAACTCGGCAATTTTTAAAAAGTTTGAGAGATATCGCACTTAACGCAATTATTCAATAAAAAAATTACTTACAATAAAAATCACTAATCAGAAAAGATTCGAACCACTTGTTAGGTACTTGTGGGTGAGTCACAACAATTATAATGAAGAGACAATTACGTTATAATAAATTAAGAGCGTCCAGCTTTTATGTCCGGCAGGCTACTGCATCAAGATTTTTTTTATTTCTTTAAGGTTAACCGAGACGTTAAACTTGCATAATTTAATTCGTTAAATTTGTTTACTTCCTTTGTGCTTTGTTAACCACAGATGCATTTTCTCTAGGCGGTGGGTGGAATGCAATAAACAAATTGTCTTTATTGTCCTACTGAATTTGAGCGCACAAAAAATTGTTACATGATTCATAAACGGACTTAATTAACCGTCAGTTATAATTGATTAGCTCTCGTTTTAATCTGAGATTATGTAAAATAGCCGTCACATTTTTTAGCTTTCTGTACAACCTTGTACGTTAACTTGATGGTCACTTTCGCCGATAAAAAGTATACCGAATCTGAGTTTAAAGCTCAACTCGCACGTTCAGTTCGAATATAAAAAGATGGCGCATTTAGAAGACTGTTAGTTAGGTGTTTCGCCGCCAGGCGCTATTAGAAACGCTTCGACTGGTTTTTGTGTGATATTTCATTTAAATTTAGAGAAAAAATATATAAAAAGAAATTGACGAGGTAGTTTAATGTGCATTTTACTTGATTCAATTGTGAAAGCAATTTTATGTGCCGTCGTAAAAAAGAAACACGAGCTAAAATAGGCAATTAAGATTAAAGCTATTATTACTTATTCCACCAAGTTCTATAATGTTTCCTATAAGTGCCTGCCATTAAACTTGTTTACAAAAAATTTTTTAAACTTGCTGATGAAGAAGCAGCATAACGAAAGAAAGAAAGACATGAAGTGTTATTACAGCAGTCGTAAATCGCACAGGACTGCAAAAGTAAACGTGCTAAAAACACAAAGTAGCGGAGGAGCTAACGGAAAATTTGATTTTCTTAACTTTATTTTCCAGAAACTTAATTAGAAAAGCGTCCAAAGTATATGAAGCAACTTTAATTTAAGGATTTCTTTCTATTTAAATAGCCTCAAGTTTTTGATGTAAATAATAAATTAATTCAAAGTTTATAATTGAAAAAGGGATTATCTCCTTACAATTTACCAAAGCTTCTAAAATCATTCACAACTTTTGGTAGTTTAAGTCGTCGATATAATAAAAAAAATTAAATTATCCGCTTTAAAATGTCACATTATTAAAATCATAAATCATGATTAATTTTTTTAATCTTTCTTGCTTCTACTTGAACCTCCCTCGTAGAGTGATTATCTAGAATTTTTTTAAATAATTATTATTATTTATTTTTTTTTGGAAACTAATCGAAACGATTAAAAATTCTGTTATTCTTTTGAGTTACAGTAATTAATTAAAAGAATTTACATAAGTTAACATTGCTTAATTGCTGTAAGATAATTAAAAACATTTATCTTTTCAAAATTAACCACACCACAAACTTTTTTATTAGGATTAGCGTAATTAAAAAAAAGTGTCCGTTTATTAAATTTTGAAACGGCGCACGGTCCTGCAGTAATTAAATTATTAATTATAAAATTAATTAGCACGGTAAGTTTCAAATTGTAAACCAAAATTTTTTGGGTAATTTAAAAAATTAAATTTCTAAATGCAAGTCAGCAAAATCCAAGGTCGTCGTAATAAATTGGCGCCCGCGTTCAAAAATAAATTGTCCTTCCTACATACCAAAATTTGGTGAATGAAACATTTTTGTTTCGCGCACAATTTTATGAGAAATATAAAATTTCGAAAAGGTTCGTTAAATTTGGAGTAATTAACAATCTCTCTATACCCGATTCAGCAATTAATGAGGAAGAATCATCCGATGACTAATTTAATTTGAAAAACGTGGACCTTCCGATCTTATCAACTTGGCATAAAATATCGCATTTTTTACTATAAGTATCCAGCAGTAAAAATAAATCATAATTAAGTACATTTACATCTTTCCAAACCATAAAAATAACATAAAATTACGTCGACCTTCCAGTCGCATACTAAAATAATATTTTGTGGTCTGAAAATGATGAAGAAAACGAAACAATTTGTGTAATTCTAGTAAAAGGTGAATTTGTCGCCGTAACAAATATTTTGTTGTAGCAACAAATAATGTATTAGTAGCTGTAAGTCCAACAAAGTTATTTTGCTGCTACAACAAAAATTTTTCTGTTGAAAAATAGATTATTTTTATTCTATTTAACTATTTTATATTTGTGAAACTTTGATAATGTAATACAAACAATGACAGTAAGAACGTAAACGAGTATTGATTTTAAATGACCGAAGCAAAGAGGGAGTTCGAGAGAATTCACCATATGCAATGCACCAGGTTAAACGTTTAGCTGCAATAATAATTCTTAAAGTATGACAAAATACCTGAGCTTCTTTCATCCCCCACTTTCCCCATTAAACAACACAGAGAATTTAACCTTTCATTTGTAAAATAATTAATTTAAAATCAATAAGATTTGTTAGGCTTCGGTAACCAACACCCAAACATTTTTAATCGGAATACTCTTCTCCCCTCTTCAACTTATTTATTATCGAAATTCGGCAATGCAGAAGAGCAAATAAATAAAATACTATCCAGATAAAAAAAGTATAGTAAATTGGTTTATTAAGAGCAAAGGTCAAGTATCTGGTACACCCCAGCTTCTACTGGCCAGATCAGAGGCCATCAGTGCAAGAAAAAATATGTCTCATTATGCGTTAGGCTACGTTATTTAACGACGCGCATGAAAGGTTTAACGAAATTCTATTAAAAACCGTTCGGGATTTTAAAAATTTAAATTTAAAGTTCAAGCCAGATAATCAATCGATTATAGCTATTTTGCTCCTCTCAATTGAATTAATCGCGCTATTTTACTTTAATCTTTAATTCACGATGTGTCTGTGTTTATCGACTAAGCGAAGAAATTCCGTCTAATCCGAAATAATACCAAATTATTACTGTGGTTTAATGACAAAATCCGAAAAAATTTAAAAGTGAAAATAGTTTTTAAACTGTCTGTTACAAAATATAATTATTGTAAAAATTAAAAAAGTTATTATTATGTCAATAAGAATAAAAACAAAGTTCACGAGAACTCAATACCTATATCCTATATCAATCATAAAGCACGTAAATGGGGCGTGAATATACGATCGTGGTAAACAAGTGTAAATTTTACAAACTAAAGTAAAAATTATTTTCTACTTATTAAAGAAAACAAAAAAATAGAAAAGAAATGTTATTAGTCACGTGACTTTAATATACCTATAGAAAAACAAATTAAAAAATATAATATAGTTTCATTTTCATTAAAAATTACAAAAAATAAGAAAAAGAAATTATTAATAAAATATAAAAAACTTTTGTTTTCTTAAGTTTTATTTAATAAAATTTTAAGCAGTGTTAAGTTGTTACACGAAAATGTCAGAGAATGCGGCTGCAGGCCGCACAACCTGGCAATCGAGTACTGCACTATTCAAACACTAGGAGATCACCGCCATCGCAATGGGCCCGATTTAGTGGCCTAAGTGCGCGTAGGGACATCTCCCTGCTCTCCTACCTAAAATCCATAATCCAGAAAATTGCACTGGAGGGTATTCCATACCCCCCAGACCCCCCGGATTACACCCAATTCTTTTGTGACAAAAATAAAATTACTTTTGGACTTAGCAGCAAAACTAGTTCTTTCCGATTCCAAAGCTCTAAACATATTATTTAAGTCACAAAAGAATTGGTGTAATCCGGGGGGTCTGAGGGGTATGGAATACCCCCCAGTGCACTCTTCTGGATTCTGGACGACCGGACTGAATTGGTACAGCTGGCAAAGAAGCAATTTTTCGATGGAGCAAATATTTAAACCTGAGCAATTATAATCAACTAGAATTATAGTTTGAATGTAAACAAAATTCCTAATAAATAAGGCAGACGTTCTTTTGTTCTATAATTAAGAGAAATTATATCTGCATCAATTATTATTTTTCGAAATAATTAAAATTAACGTTCTAGTGGGCTCGAAATATGAAACTTGAGCTAAAAAATAGAATTTTATTACATTGATTATATCAAACTGGGGGGGGGGGGGGGTCACCCAGACACACCCTTCCTGTAACTTTTCAAATATTAGATAATGTTTTATAGCAAACTGAATTTGGAACTATTTCATGATTTTAACAATAAATAATTTTTAATTTATAGTGGATGGTCGGCCGTACACCCAAACATAGGGAATTAACATAAGAAATTGTTTCTGTTTAATTCCTGCATCCGATAATAACGGATTGCAATACAAAATATATCTTCAAATACGATAGTTGATTATTAATCACAATTTATCAAATTGTCCAATTTCCGAGTTGATTGACGTGGATCACCACGAATTGAAGCATTTAATCGGTCTTCATCAAAGCCGGATGGTCTCCCTGAACGTGGGAAAACATTCATATTAAAATGCACCATTTTGAAACGGCAAAACAATTTTCGTGCGGTACATTCCACGATTGCATTCTCTCCGTGAAGGATACAAATGATTCTAGCAGGCAGTGGCGTATTTAGAAAAGTATTGTTTAGAATCTCGTTAATCCATTCGTGCGAGTCAGTGGTAACCGAATCCTGATATATCAATTCCAGCACGCTGCTGTTGCTCCTGCTACAGCGTGTCATTTTTTGTTTAACAAAAAATACTTTTGCTTGAAAATTCAAATTTCCCGATTTTTCCTGAAGAAATTTGTAAAATTATAAATTCTTTATCTTTTCCAAGTATTCTAAAAGAGTGGAAATCCTGCAATATGTACTGGAGGGTGTTCCACACCCCCCAGACCCCCCGGTTTACACTTTTACCAACCGAAAAAACTACGATTAGGACTAACCGGAAAATTTAAATTTTTAAGAAAAATGAGGGAAATTTAATCTTCGGATAGAAAAAATTAAAACTTCAAAAGAATATTTATTTAATTACCTTACTACTTTGAAAGTTAATTATAAAAATAATACAAAAATATAATGCCAAAATTGTAAACCGGGGGGTCTGGGGGGTGTGGAACACCCTCCAGTACATATCCCAGTTTGTCCACTCTTTTAGAATACTTGGAGAAGATAGGGAATTTATAATTTTTCAAATTTCGCGAGGAAAGAAGTTTTTGCGTTCCTTTGAAAATATAGAAAAACGGGGAATCCCCCAGTAGCGGGAAACGAATTTAACTGTTTAAATATTATACCGTTTAAAAGAGATCCACCGTCTAACTGCCTGTCCACGGACGGGCTTTCCAGCTAGTAAATAAATAACAAGTAAATAAATAAAAATAATTTAAAGTTTCAGGGATATAATCCGAGTCATCCTTGGATGACGCCACTGCTAGCAGCCTTCGATGCCTTAACTCCTCGGTTAAACTCAAACAAAAATCAGTTTGTTGTACTTGAGACGCCGTTATCTTTAGTTAAGAACTACCCCTAACTTTCTACAAATTGAAAAATCCAAGAAGAATTCAATAAAACAATGCTATCGCATAAAAATGACATTAATATTTCTCACAAAAAAATTATTTAAATTTGTCAAAGTAACTAGATGGCAATTGTTTTGGTAAAGATAAAGCAACACTTTTGTTTTTGATTTCTTGAGACGCAAAAAAATAATAACTTTTGATTCATATATTTTCCATTATAATCTGTGATAATAAGGAGCAGAAATAAAAAAAAATCATATATTAATTCCCTATGTTCTGGTGTGCGGCCAGCCATCCAGTATAGGATAACTTTGAAAATCAGGTGGTCTATTGACTGCTATCACCTTCTAATGGTTGAATAGGAAATTTGAAGAAATCTTAGGAAATTCTAGTAAATCTTCGGAAATGCAAGAAAATCTTAGAAAATACTACAGATAAGCTTATTTTTTGTTTTTTCAATATTTTCGAAATTTGCCTTGTGCCTCGCCCTTCGAATGTGAAACTTAATTGCTGTGCTACTCGATTGCGCAGGTTGTGCGGCCTAAAGGCCGCACTGACTTGACGTTCTCCTTTAATCTCACAATTTTTTAAGATAGCAGAATTGGTTCTTTATATACAGTAGGTTTAAGGTTTATATTTCAATATTTAATAAACAATTAATTGTTTAAGCTGCAATAGCACCCCAATAGGAAAATTCAATTTATTTATTTCGGTATTTCGTGCAAATTGACACTCACTTACTTCTTGGTTTATATTTGCCTTTTAATTCTCTTCAAAAAAGTGTCACAAAGTTGACTGTACTTAAATTATGTTCCATTTTCATTATTAAAATTAAAGTTTGGTGATCTAAATATTTGTTCTATTTTAAAACTGACTATAAGAGCAAGGCTGTTGTGTTATAGTGCAGTCAACTTATTGTAAACAATAATATCTGCTTCTGGGCTTTAAATTAAAGCAAATATTTGGTTGGCATTTTTTGAATAGGAAGTGCTGAAGGAAATCAGCATTCAAATTGCGACTAATTATTGTTCTCTGCCCCCCCCCCCCGTCTCGAGAAGGATACTTAAAAACAGAATAAAAATTATGTTAACACTTTGACCTAATTTATAATTTCATGTTATAATTAGCAGAAGCACTTGATTACAAAAATATGACTGCTGTGCTGGAATAAACTTGAAGGTATGGAAGGAACATCATCTGTTCTTCGTTGGAGCGAAATAATTACATATTAATGAAGCCAATTTTATGTAACACAGCCGTTTTTCCTTTTTGTTCTACATAAAAAATCAATAACTTGAAATACAAGCTTAATTATCTAAGAAGTCATACATAAGAAACTGGTATATGTTTATATAAATATCAAGCATTGCTCGATGGCAAGGTAGCTCATTTCTTGCATAATAATAAATCATTTTGAGATTTTATCTCCAACAGATCTATTCCTATTATTGTGTATGCACTATCGATGACAGACAATAACCAAAACTTTTTTTAATTTAAACACAAAATACATCGGTGTGTTTATAGGAGAGGTTAATGCTCCATCGCTATCTCCTTTCATTTATGAACCATCTTTCATTAAATTTACCTATAGTACATTTTTAATGTGCACTATCGTTTTATCTCCATTATCATAATTGAATATTAAATAGCACAGGATCGACTCGAGAAGTTCGATAAAGTTTTATTGGCGAACAAATCTCCGGTGTGGCATTGTGAAGTCTTGTAAGATTTCTTATTACGAAAATAAAACCCGGAGTTTATTGAATTTCGCATTGGCACACCTACAGAAGAAAAATAGCCTTTGTATTCTTCCGATGCTGGTTTAGTACGGACCTGATGCAAGCGAGTTAAAAATAAACATTTAAATCTAAAAATAAAAATACGATTTTAATTATGCAAATCTGAAATAATCTCGTCATTGTGACATGGTGCTTTTGGGCGATCCGTATCTCCCAGATGCTGAGTCTCAAAAAGTGGGTTCGACGTTCACATCAGATTTAGCCGATTAGAAGCTCTTTAAATTACATATTTGTGCTTAAGTAACTCTTTCGACATGTAAATCGATTTATCGGACTCCTCCGTTTATGGAAAATCGAAATTCGAAATCTTTGTTTTGTAATCACCGAAACAAATATAGACGCACACATAAATGAATACAAAAGTGGCGCTCAGACTGCATGGTATTTCCGGTGACTGACCTAAAGTTTTCTCACAGGTCTTTGGCAAGTTACGTTGTGTGCTATTTGCATTGCAAAATGTAAATACGACTCGTGCTATACATACACGAGTCTTGCATTTGTAATAACCCTTTTTTATCGTTCGAAAATATAATTTATAAATTATAAGTGTTAAACAATGAGCTTGAAAGATCAGTGGGTTGGGCTTTATTTGCAACCAGAAACCATGTTATTGTTTCCTACGATATTTTCCCCATCACAATGATACCTTTCATGACTTCTTGCTCCTTCCTTTCGAGGACGACTGAACCGAAGGTGCAGAAAAAACATGATTCCACCTTGGGAATCTCGAGTACCCCACATAGACAACTGTTAGATTTTTACAAATTTATTTAATTTCGCCCAATTTATGACCTGAGACCCCCTCCCGTTAGCAGTTGATCATGCAAACTAATATGCCAATGATACAACAAATCTGCAAAACTTAAGTTTTAATTTCATAGTCGAGGAAAATAGACAGATCAAAACAGTAAAAAAGTAGATATTTGGCGATGTGTACTAAAAGATAGATACTACCCCCACGAAACATATCCAAAGCGTAGACATACATGCAGATTGTAAGCCAAAAACATGAACCATGTTAACAGAGCATAGGAAACATGTAGTTTCAAATTTCAAACCCGCAAATGTATTTTGAAATTCAACTTCAACATTTGAGTATGCCGGTGTTCAGTTCCCAATCGACAAATTTTAGTTTTTCTTCATCTTCAGCTAATACAATTTTTCACCTAGATGAGGTTTTAATTATTGTAATTGAATTATGTAAATTCTGATTTTAGTATTAAATTTTTGAGCCCAAAACTTCTCGGAGCTTCGGAGATAAAAAACGGCAAACAAGACGAATCACGACCGGGGAGTCTGGTGAATTTAGAATCCCCCCCCCCCCGCAAAGAAAAATTGTTATTTTCACTCACAAAAAATAAAAATAATTTTCCAACTTCCTTTGCTACCTTGGGCTGCCAGCTAGCTTTCAAATCGATGAGCGAAACTTGGCAGTAGTGGATTGCTGTTTGCTACGCTGCGACGGCGACGCCAATTTATTTTTCTTCAATATTTTTAAAAATGAATAATTTATAAAACAATTTCAATTAAATTAAAAACTAAACTTTCAATAAATTTCCGATTTAAAATGGAAATGATGATTGCAGGTATCGCCTATCGATGCAGGGGCTCGCCGCAAATACAAATTCAACTTTACCTTTCAATTTTAACCGTTAAATTATTCGAAAACCAATTAATTTTTATAACATCCGGATTTCTAATTATCTCTAAGGGGACGTCCATTAATTACGTAAGGTAAAAATGGGGGGAGGAGGGGTCCGGCAAAATCTCACCAAATCTCATTTAAGGGGGAAAGGGGGTAAACGAAAATCTCACGTGAACCTTTTAATTTAGAGAATATACATTATTATAATAGATAACATTTTGTATTTTAGTGTAAAAATTTAAATTATATACATACAACTTACTTAGTATTATTTTTCTCCTCGTATTTCACCGAAAAAATGTAGTAAGTATATAGATAGAAGTATATCAACGCTTAGGTATTTAGTGGTTTGAAGCAAAATACAGGAACTTATCAAATAAATTTAATTATTAAAAAATTATAGAGTAAATCTCACGTGAGAAGATAGAGAGGGGGGGAAGGGTTCCGTCACATCTCAGCAAGGGGGAGGGGAAGGTTAAATTTTAAGAAAAACGCCTCACGTAATTTATGGACATCCCCTAATGTTCATTTACTTAACGGATCCAAATTTTCCAATAACTCCAAATCCAAACTTTCAAAAATATTTTGAAAATATTAGAAAATTTCCAAAATAAGATAAAACTAGAAAATTTCCAAAATAAGATAAAACTAGAAAATTACTCACTTAAATCGCAATTTTTATTATCAAAATTAGGTATATCCAAAATCTCAAAAAGAACTTGAGAAGAAAAATACGTCCATTCGCGTCGGCGGACACTTTTGGAAAGAGCGATTATCTCGTCTTTTCGTACCAACATATAACTTGTCAGCACGAAAAGATAAATTTACAAAATTTACAAGAAATATTTTCAAAATATAAAACCAATTCAAAACCCATATTTACAATAAATACAAAATTATTAAATAAAAATTCAAACTTCAAAAAAATTATTTTTCATAAATCAAAAAGTTTTCCAAATTGATCTAGTAACACGATAATATACATATTGAAATTGTGACCCCCCGCCTGTGACCTTTATCTAAAATATCACATTTTGGATTTTCGATATATAACATAAACTTTGAGTAATCTATTTAAAATTTAAAACTCAAGAAAGTATCGGCAACCGGATAAACATAGATAAACAGTAAACAGTATTCCTTTTTCAAGTAAAGAACTTTAAGATCAGAAATACCTACTTTGAAGGTATGAAATTGAAGTTCTATTTTCACCTTCAAATGAAACACTTGAAAATCACAAGTAGTAGTTACCTTGAAGGTAGAAAATTCAAGTTACTTTAAAGGTATGAATTTCAAGTTGTTAAAATGTATCAGTTCTTTAAATAAAAAACTTTAAAATTATAAGAAGTTACTTTGAAGTTATTAATTTCAAGTTATTTATGATTAATTTTTATTTTAAAAATTTAAGGTTCATAATTATTCATTTGTTCAAATCTTAAAGAGCTTAAATAAAATTTTACTAAAATTTAATGTTAACGGGGGAGGGGGGGGGAATCATCTCAAATAAAAAATAAACGTGGTGGTAAAACTTTTTCAACAAAATCCGTGTAATGGTGATAACAAACTGTCGGATTAATAACTCATTTAAACCTTTAAATGAGAAATAATAACTAAAACAACAAAACCGTCGAAGGCTAGCAGTTATAGTGTTGGATTGTGTACAAAAATGCAAATATGAACATATCCTAGAAAAATGCTATCAACTCTTAGTTTAGAAATCTATGATTTTTTTGCTCTTTCAGATCCGCTGAACAGACAGAAGTCCGCTGTATAAGTAAGAGGAAATTCGAGGAAATCTAAGAAAATCTTAAGAAATCTGAAGAAATTTCTTAAATGAAAATCTCGAATACAAAAATTTATGTCGGTTCCTCATCAGCTATGCCACAGTTGTGAGTTCATGCCCGGTCAAGAATACCGAGTTTTGATATCAAGAGTCCCTCAGACATACGGTGCTGGCAACATCTGTGAGGTACTAATTACCTTAAAAAATTAGATACTACTTAAAAATACAAGCGCAATATGGCGCAATAAAAGAAAAAAGAAAGTTTGAACACATATTATTAGGGGTAAAAAAAATGTGCTTTAGTAGTCAGAGCCGACTGCAGTTGACTTCGAGTTGTGGTACTGCCAGTGTAATTTAATAAATTTATTGTAAATTAAATTTTGTTAATTAGAGCCAAATTTAACTTGAAGACAGGAATCTTGTCTTCTAGATCTGCAATTTTCGAGTTGAGGCGGCTGCAGGAATGTTTTTATTGAGTGGAGCGGCTCAAAGATTCGCTGTCTAATTAGAACTGACATTTTCGAGTGCAATTTATTTCCAAATATTCTTGTACAACAGAAAAACACGCTTGGGGCAAAGCTAATCTTATGGAAACAGACAATGGGATAATCATATGACGTTTTTGGTCTACTTTACTTGAATTTTGGTTACATAATAGTTCAATAATTTTAACTTTCGATAGAAGAACTTCCTCCCTTGCGCTGGAAAGTGTAGAGAAAAAATAAAAATTTATAAAAAACTAAAAACTTCCAAGTGACTTCCAATAAACTGATAATGCGAACCGGAAAATCAACAAAAAAATCCGCCTGTGGTTCTTCAACTTATTTTTAACTTTTCTTTTTTTCCACATCAGTCAGTCCGCCCCTGTTCCAGCAAAACCGTTAAAACCATAGTAGTTAAGCTAACGAGATTTCAAAAATTAGCATTTTTGACCGACGACCTTTCCTGGAGGCACTAAGTACATAATTTTTTTCCCGTCTTCTGACAAAATCATTAGCGAAAAGCATAAATAATACAAGATTAATTGACCGCGAGCTGTGAAAGACAAGGAAGCTGTGGGCTTCGAAATATTCGGCAAAAAATGCATGACCCTCATTACCCTTCTCTAATGACAATTTACTCCAGTGCTAGGTTAACAAAATTTTCGTCGTTTTTAAGCTGGAATTGGAAGTGTCCGTTAAAATTTTGCAGCCAGTTTAATTTTGTTAATTACAGGGCATGTAGATGATTTTAGTAAAATTGGCGGGCCGGAAAAGTACTAAACCGAATTATTTACGTAATGGAGTCCAATAAAACGTTTGGATGACTGGAGAGTCCCGAGACAGCCGTTCCATATGCCACTTTGTGGCTTGTATTAGGCGAATGACACACAAAATGTATAAAAAATGCAATAAAAACTTATTAATGAATCAGGTCTGCCATTTACATGCATCAAACAACCACCAGCTTGTTTGCTATCTCAATTTTCGCACCATAATTAAATAATTCAGCTAATTATTACTTAAATTGTCTAGACTAATAGATCGAAACTCCATTAATAGATACATATAATATACTATGTACATGCATAATCAATCCTATTTATTTAAATCCAGTTCCTCTTCGCCTTCCAATCCAAATCGCCTCTTCTCATTACTTAAAAGGAAAAATACCGGAATGACAATATCTCTCCTTAAAAGTCAAACTGGTTAACCTGCAGCATGCGTATATATGGAAAATCAAGTTCAATTTTTGCAAAAAATAATCTTGCAATTGCAATAATTTCTTTCTAAACAAAAATCGGCCCCAGTCGGCTGGGTGGTCATCCAATTAACGACAATTAGACGTACAAATTTTTAACAAAAACGAAAATTTTCGGACTCTTAAAGAAACATTAACAGGTCGTTATCCTGTCCGTTAAGAGCAACTTATTTATAGGTGACCCACCTACTTGCAAGTCCCTACAGAAAGCGTTTTGCACTCAATTTTCATGAGAGATGCCGTCGTGGTGATTGGTTTGTAAAGCTGTGTAACTTGAATGATCCGAACTCTTTTTTTTGTTTATTAATAGCTAGGTTATTTTTAGTTCGCGTAGGTGTCCATTCTTTTCCCGTTCCAAATTTTACACACATCCAGTTATTTTTTGCGATAGCAATTAATCCTCATTTATTTGTTTATAACATTTAATTAATCACAATAAATGTTAAATGCAACTATAAACAAAATGTTTATTCGATCTACTGTCGAGAACGTTTTAATTAGTTATTGCTAGACGTCCACAAAGTTATCAATTGACTTTTTATTAAATGTAATTGATCTGTGAAGATAAATAATTATAGTAATTTGTTTCTATTTTTGCACGATCGTAATTTTTGTTGAATACGGTAATTTCATGTTGTCACGTTGTCAGTCAATCGTCACGGTTAGTTAGAAGTTCATTGTAGTTAATAATTAAACAATTTTTATTAATTATTTATAATTGTTTTATTGCATAGTCGGCTTAATTTCGACCTTCACAAGAATTTCTGTTCGAAAAAAAAATTGCCCTCGTCGAGAGTCGAACCTGTCACTTCTTCTGCTGAAATATGACACTAAAAGCTAAACCGTCTGTCTGCTCCGGATGCAAATAAGTTCCTCTCCCGTGAAGACGAAAATTTTTATCAAATCCGATTGCAAGGCTAAGTGAAAACAAAACCACTGTGAACTTTAAAGTAATTTTTATAAAAATTAAAAATAACTAACCTCCAACTGTCTCAAACAGGTCTACGTTTTTTTACGGTTTCACTTACGTTCTTAGTAAACCTAAAATAACAGCGTCAAAATTTTAACATTTTGTTCACCAAGTGTAACGAAATGCAGTCCTTGAGAAGTGCCGATTTTTTATAGTAGCAATTAGAGATGAAGTCGACTTGAGAAACCGCTTAGAAAATTATACCAAATTTCCTGCCCGAAACAGGAAACTTAATTTAATAAAGATGCCGACGTGATAGAAATTGCATTCGAATCAACCGAATTGTGGTTTTTCCTGAAGCCATCTTCCGCAAAGGAACGAACAGAAGATAATGGGGAAATCCGGATAAATTTTAAGAAATTCCAAAATCTTAAGAAATCTCTGGCTACTTAGAAAATTCTAGAAAATCTAGAAAAAACTAGAAAATCCAAGGAAATCAGAAAATCTAAAGAAATCCGTGGAAGCCTATATAGAAAGTCCTATTAGGATATCTATAGGATTTTTTAGATAAACTAGGAAGTCTTAGAAAATCCAAATCTAAGGAAATCTTAGAAAATTCTATAACAGAGCTTGAAAAATTAGAGAATCTTAAAAAATTAAGGAATCTTAGAAATACTAACACAGATTACATTTTTTTTATATTTTTCGAAAGAATAAAGTACAAAAATTTGCCTTTCATTTGAATTCAAGTTTTCCTTCTGGCATAATCATAATTCAGTATAGTAAAAAATCGCTAAGCTGTAGATTGCCAAAAGATACAATTGAATACCCAAGTGATTCATCTAATATAAGTTTCTCGAGGATCCTCGATTGATTAATTCTTACATGTGGTTAATTCAAAAAAAAATGAATAACAAACTTGAACATCAGGGCAAGCTGGAATGGAAGAGATTTGCTTTCCTGGAATCAGGCCAAGCAGTTGTAGTACTTGAGGAATTTTTCTTTTGGCTTTAAGTCAAAATGGTTAATAAAGGGAAGGAAATTTTCAAAATATCGCTTCTGAAGGCTTTAATTTCTAAAAATATCCTATAAAAAAAAAATTTAACAATTTCACTCTAACGAACGGTAATATTTCAAATTAATGGTCGTGGGAGACTACCATTTCGTGTGCGGATGAAGTTCGAATGGGAAAATTGTGGGTTTATCAATTAATAACTTCACTGGGGGGGGGGGTTAGTTTTCACCAGAAGACATTACTGATATTCTAAAAATAGATCAGGATCAGACGGCATATGATACAAAAGAATCCACATTAAAGATTCGTTTGCTTAATAAGAAACACCCACTTGAGAGAGCACCGGTTTACTTCTGTTGAATCTGGCCGTAGTCGTCTTCTATCAGTGCAACTGTTCAAGTCAATACTGACATCATTTCAGCTATCACTGGAAATCTGAAATAGAAGATTGCCACACACTCAATTCGACCAAAATCCCGCCAAATCACTTCAGCATTGTTTTTGCAACTATCAGATCAAACTCGAGTATAATTGGAAGCACCGACGAACAACGAATGAATCAACTTTTCAAAAATTAAGTTTTTAATTTCTCCCACCCAACCATCCCTTTCCTCAATCAGTCCAAAATTCAATTCATGGTCAGGTTAAATACATATTTCGAGTAAGCAACCCCACAAAATTGCCCAACGCCAAATTTCATGAAGTAGTAGACCAAGTTGAGGTAGCTAGCTGCCATATTGTTCCATTTCAGCCAAAATATCGAGATCAAGGACATCATATCATAAATATATTTCAAATTAATTACACTAATTATAGCCAATCTTACTTGAAAACTTTGAAAAACTTGAAAAAAGTACGAGGAATCAAGATATTTTGATTTTTTAGATATTCAATTTTTGAATTCGGGCAACTTTAAGAATGTTTTTGAAAAATATAAAGACTGTGAGCTCAGTCTCTTTAGATCCGTAATTTTACAATTCGCACTGTTTTCAGAGATGATCTTATCAATAAAGTAGGATATAGTTTGCCAAATTATGCCAAAATATACTTATATAGCATAAAAACGTACCATGGATGGGGGGGGGGCTAACCTTATGAAAATAAGCATAAAAAATAAAAAATTTAATTAAAATTAAAAAACAATTAAATTTTAAAATACATTGTATCCTAAACGAAGCGAGAATCACTGGAAGTTTGGTGTACAAGTGAAAGGAAATCCCAGAAAATATTAGAAAATCTAAGAAAATGTCAAGAAATTTTAGGAGATTTTAAGAATTCTTGGTAAATAGGAAATCCAAGGAAACGTAGGAAATCTCAAGAAATCTACACTTTTTCCACCAGTAATTCAGAAATCGTTAACTGTAATTCAAATTTGTCAACTAATATTTATAAATCAACAGCTGATATTCAGAAATCGTAAATTGTAAATCAGAAACTGTTAAATGAAATTTAATTTTTTAAATGAAAGAGCTTCATAAAAACAAAAAAAAACAATATTTTAATTTTTTTAAATTTATTTATTCTTATTTATTCGGGGTTTCCTTGGCTTGATCTCTTATTTCCTCTAAGTAGACCAATATTTGTTCCATTATTTTTCTATATTTTCAAAGTAACGCAAAAACATTTTTCCTCTCGAAATTTGAAAAATTATAAATTCCCTATCTTCTTCAAGTACAATTCTAAAAAAGTGAAAATCCTGGGATACGTGCTGGAGGGTGTTCCATACCCCCCAGACCCCCCGGTTTAAAATTTTGGCTTTATATTTTTATATTGTTATTTTTATAATTAACTTTCAAAGTAACACAGAAAGTTGGTGCTAAACTCCATGGGCATAGTTTTTTCTATCCAAAGGTTCAATTTCCATCATTGCAGGATTTCCACTCCTTTATAATACTTGAAGAAGATAAGGAATTTATAATTTTACAAATTTTGCCAGGAAATATCAGGAAATTTGAATTTTCAAGCTAAAGTGAGGGAAATCAAAGTGTTTTTTTTTCACCAAAAAATGACACGCTGTAGAAAGAGCAGCAGCATTCTGGGATTTTATATATCTAGATGGGATTTAGCATTGGAGAGTAACGCCCTAGCCGCAACAGAGTTGCATACAGAATTGATGCTTTATGAATTACATTTGACGTTTTCTGAATATCAGTTGACAAATCTGAATTACAATTGACGTTTTGTGAGTAGCAGTTAAGTTTTTCTGAATTACAGCTGCAAAAGGTGTAGAAAGTCTAAGAAAATCCTAGAAAACCTTGGAATTTCAATGAAATTTTCAGTAATTTTAAGAATTCCAAGCAAATCTCAAGGAAATCTTAGGAAACCTTAAGAAATCTAAGCATAGCCCTAGAAAATCTTAGAAAGTAGGTCCGAGAAAATGTCGAAAATCCTAGCAAATCTTAGAATTTTCGGAGATCTTTTTTAAATAAAAAGATCTAAGGAAATTCTAAGAAATAGTGAATCCGAGGAAATGTAGGAAATCTCAAGAAATCTAGGAAATCTTTGGAAATCTCAAGAAATCATAAGAAGTAGGAAATTCGAGAAGATGTAGAAAATCCTAAAAAAACCTAGAATTTAAAAAAAATTCAATCTTAGGAAATCTAAGCAAATCTCAGGAAATCTTCAATGTAAAAACCCCTAATCTAATTTATTAGATATTAAATCGAATGAGGAATTACTGTGAAAATCTAATGTACAAGTGAAGGAAAATCTGTGTAAATCCGGAGAAATTTGAGGAAATCTTAGAAAATTACAGAAAATCTTAGAGAATACAAGGAAATTCAAGGAAATCGTACGAATTCTATAGTTGTGAGTTTTTTCAGCTTTTTCGAACGAAAATCTTTCAAAAGGAAATTCGAGGAAATCTTGCAAAATTCTCGTAAAAGAAAATTTTGTGTACAAAAATATACAAAAATAAATAAAAATCAATTTTTAATCCCAACCGTACCCCACTGCGCATCTATAAATTAACATCTGTTCACATAGACCAAATGCGGTACGGCGGTGTTCATAACACGGTCACCCATCCAAATACCAGCTGCTGGCAGTCTTGCTTTGTTAACAAATATTAAAAATTTCAATTGGAAAATATAAATTAACCCTCTAAAACTGATCTTTCTGATCGGCCCAAATGTCGATAAAAATATTTCATATTTTTCTTCAATTTTCTCGAGTCTTTCAGCGGTTAAATGCTCTTGAAAAGCATTTTGTTATTGCAGATGATTTTTGAAGGCTTTCAACAGTTTCGTTGATCAAAGAATTTCGAGATTGGAATTTCGTCACGTGTCGTCTGTCAACCTCTCAAATTGAAAAGACACTTTATCCTTCAGCAGGCTTCTTTCTTAATGGATTTCATAACTTTTTCAAAACCGTTTCATGGCCAAAGAAGATTTTTCCGGTCACATTTCCATTTTTTCACAATTTTTGCATTCTATCAATACGATGACTCAGAGTTGACCCAATTGTCGACATTAAAATGTAAAACAAAGTTATTTTTGTTCAACCAAGTGCAATTGTTGAATAATTATGATGCACTGTTTTATTTTACTTCATTCATGTTTTCAAATTTCTTTCCTGTGTAAATGTTGCTCGTCCGTGACCCGATCCTTCGTTCATTTAATCAATTTTTACTCCCATTTGTCTGTTTTCCAGCTTTTATATATTTTTCTAAATAACCACTATTATTACTTTTTTGTTCAGTTACATAACGGCGGAAATCATCTGTTGTGCGATTATCACAATAAATTGCACTTTGGTATTTATGTGCTATATTTAGAAATTATTGCAATTATACCTCCTTAAAAATCCTTATCCTAAACGACTACGTGTACGTTTAATCTAAAGATTCTCTTGAATTTTTAAAATTTTGGTTCAACATCTTTATCTCAACATAATCGTACCACAACCACTTCCCTATTAAATGGAAAATCGGAAATGTCGCTATGAAAAATGGGATTTTTTACGTTAATCAGGAAATAGCAAGAAAAGTTGTTTGGGAAAATGAAATCCCAAAGAAATTAAAATGTATCCACCTGTTTGAATTACCACTTGAAGCGGTGTTCTCATTTCTGAAAATAAGTTAAGGTCGCTGGATACTAAATTGGGCAGAGAGGGTGGGTGAAACCGTAGTAATTTCTATGCAAATTAAGTAAAACATCCTGAATAGTTTGCTTATGCAATTGATGCAACCTGGTAACTTTTTTCCTAGACTTTTGGCCTGGTACGTCCACAGATGATTTTTCAACAGTTCCAATTCAATGTGTTATCTCATGAGATACGTATTAGAATTTGTCATCCATAATCTGATGACCCCAAGATCTGTAGTTGACGTAATCTGCAGTAGCTATATGGATTATTCAGGATGTTTGGAACGTGGCCATTCAGCAACTCCTAGTCTATTAATCAAGTTAAAGGGTGTTTTAAAAATGTCAGTCAGTTGTAATAACAACCCTTAAACGAGTCAAGTTGAGTCTCATATTTTCTCTTAAGTGAGAGAAAACCCACGACTAAATGATTACACTCCACTCGACACAAAGTAGGAAGCTTTTATAAATAAAAATAACGTTAGGACTTGGGGAGAGCGAGAATGCTACAAGATAAGGAGAGGGTGTGAAGTTATCTCAGACACGAATCGTTACTTAAAAGTTACAAGGCGTGTAAAAACGAAAATATATTTTTAAAATACTGCAAATCCATCAATATACCAATTTCGGGGTCACTTTTCAACCGACCTCCTTAAATCGAGCATACTTAAATATATCTCAATAGTATTTGTAAATATAAATAAACACTCTGTGTTGTGTAACTGCTTATCTTATCTACGTTAATTATTTGTTTTGGAATTATTATTATTATCATCATATTCTTCGGGTTTGTAAGAGAGCAACGAAATTGAGTTCAACTTGCAGTTTTTCCAAATCAATTTAGCTCCGCCGCTAATGTATTCGGTAAATGTGTAAATAATCGCAAATGGATGAACACCCTCGGCGGTTTGGTAAACATTTCGTACCCCTCAAATATTTGTCTACTCATCAAAAATGTGGTTAGCTCAAAATGCGTGATTTTCCTTCAGGAGCGGACTGGGACTAAAATATTGACGACGGGAAGAAAATTTAAAGCGATGTCGAGAGCCTTCCAATAACAATTTTCCAAACCTAACGTAATTTTTACTTGAATACAAAGTTACTTTTATAATAAAATTGTTAGTAGGTTCGAAAATTAAAAGCAACTGATCGAAAAGTTAAATTTTTAAATCGGATGGGTGGCCCTATGTTAAATAATTTTGTTTGAAGTAAAAGTTAATAACAACGGTTAGCTACATTAGAATGGATGGACGTAACAATATTTCGTTAATTTGTGATAAAATTAAATTATGACGCGCATGATAGAATAAGATTAATGAGATTCCTTTTTTAAAAATTTTGCTAGATTAAAATGTCTGGATCATCGAAGCAATTGTATGCTTAATTTGGCCGTAAAAAAACAGGTTAGAGCTACTAAATTGGAATAAGTAGAATATTACTCTAGAACCAATAGAAACTAAGAATTTTATTAGCTACACAGTGTGATACATATATTTTTTTCTATTCGTTGCATCTAAATATAATAGTATATTGTTGTATTCGCAACAATATTCGACTTTTGTAGTGAGTTTGAATCCAAGAGCGACAAGGAAAGTTTTTATACGCTAGATTTCCTTTTACAAGATTTTTAAAACATTTCCTTTTGAAAATTTTGAAAATTCAAATTAAAATCTACAGTATTCCTAAAATTTCCTAAGTTTCCTGGGATTTTCTAATTTTTACTGAAATTTACCCAGATTTCCCTTCACTTGCAGGCATACCAGATTTCCCCAGTAATTTACCCTCGGTTAAAATTGTTAAACAAATGAAGCATAGCAGAGGGAACATGATACTTATAAGCGAGTTACAAAACATATCGAAAGATAAAAAGGCAAAAAAATCTTAATTTTAAAATTAAATTAAAATTAATAATTTTTTTAAAATTTTAAAATTAAAAATATTTAATTAAAAAAAAAATTTTTAATTAATTGTTTTTAATTAATATCCCTGACTTGGCACTAAAAATGAGAAATTCCCTGACTTTTCCTGACAAAATTAGGGAAATCTTAAATTATATGATTTTTTCAGATTTTTCAGGTTTTCCAGACGAGTGGGAACCCTGATGTTAAACCCTAAAGAGGAATAAAGCTCTATCCTTGTCCTCAAAAAGTTATCGCTTAACTCTGCACGCATTCTGTTTAATAAGTCCAATTCATTTCTTTAAATTTTTAATTTAAGAAGATTTAACTCCGAAAAATCTAAACCCTCTTCCCGTCCTGGGGGGGCGTCCTCTATTAACTTGTTTGCAGATTGTTTCGTAAAGAAGTTAAATAATTACAAATGAGCACACTAAGAAGTATCTATTCAAGATTCACTACTAACAAGGGGAACCTACAGCTGACCACTCTTGGAGTTTGATCTCATTTGTTTATTTTCAGATAAAATTGCAAAGATAATTTTTGCAAGCTGAATAAGTTCTAAGTAAGAATTAAAAATTAAGTTTTTCTAATAAGTTCCTATTCTATTCCCCCCCCCCCCCAGGTTTTGCAAAAGTTAATAAAAATAAGAATACAATGATTTTAGAATTCTTTCACTGTCACGCTCTCAAAGTGTTGTGGACAAAACGTGTAGATATCTAGTGCAGATTGAATAATTCAAGTTAATTAATTAGAAAAACTACTGGCATTAGCTAGGCAGTGTCAGATACACTGCTGTGATCTCAAGTCTCGATCTGTGGGCTATGGCAAAGGCAACAAGCAACCAACATATTAATTATATTTCTTAGTAAGTCATCTTGGCTACCGCTAAGTTGATTGTCTATTTACTGTATATTGTATACATGCTATTACTAGATTACCCAGGTTGTGCGGCTAAAGCCGCACTATTTTTTCTTATATTTTGGGTTGGTATCTTAAAATTAACCAATCGGTGAAACAGAGAGATATGGTTTTTTACATTATCTTCTTCTTCGAGTGTCATACATGTATTATATACATGTAGTTCATCATCATCAACTACTACTCGGAAAGGAAGGTTTAAGTATTTAGTCCCCACGGTTGATTATTCCGGATTAGAGAATACCTGTAACACTGTTTTTAATAGTTGATGGCGGCAATCATGAACCCATGGGGACCGTTGGCTTTACGTGCCCTCCGAAGCACGAAAACGGTCATATGAAAGTTTTTTTAGATTCTCCCCGGATTCGAACCGAGTACCAGTTGTTAAGCGCATCTACCAAGCTAATGACCGTCTCATGCATACAGCAGTTACCAACCTAAAATATAAAAAGGGCTTCAGCCGCGCAACCTGAAGACAAAAAGACAAAGATAAAGTAATTATTTTTAAACTAGCTGAAAAGCCCGTCCGCGAACAGGCAGCTAGACGGTCGATCGGATCTCTTTCATAGAGGCATATTTCGATACTTCTTAGTAGGGGATTTCCCGTTTTTTAACATTTTCAGAGTAACGTAAAACGTTACTGCTAAACTTTAAGCAGTAAGGCAATTAAATAAATGTTTTCCAAGCTTTAATAATCTCTCGCCGAAGGTTAAATTTTCCTTATTTTCGCTTAAAAATTTAAATTTTCCGGTTTATCCTGACGAAATTTGTATTTTCCATTATATCCCTATTCAAGAATTCTAAAAAAGTGGAAATTCTACAATATGTTCTGGAGGGTGTTCGACACCCCCCAGACCCCCCGGTTTACAATTTTGACGTCATAGCCCATTTACGCTGGCCATTAAGGTCATTGACCGGCCAATGACGTCAACGCCCGTTAACGATGGGCAATGATGTAAATATTTTCATATGTATGATTGTAATACTTACGTCTTTGGCCGGTCAATGACGTTAATGGCAAGCGTAGATGAGCTATGGCGTCAAAGTTCTAAAGCGGGGGGTCTGGGGGGTGTTTAACACCCTCCAGTACATATTGCAGAATTTCCACTCTTTTAGAATATACTTGGAGAAGACTGGGAATTTATAATTTTGTTTATTTTTTTATTTGTCGTTCACGTGTTTTTCCGTATACATGACAGCAACTCGGCCCTTTTCACGGCTTCATAAGTGCATAGGGATTTTATTTTAAATCAGACAAACGCACTCATTTTAGGGTGGATCCGTGATTCGTCGTGGTTGCATCAGTCAACACGGCCTCGAGGAAAAATTAATTTAATTTAATTAATTTATTTTACGGTGGATCCGTGATCTGCTGTGGTTGCGCCAGCCAAAACGGCACGGAGCGCCTGGAGCTCTCTAAAATGTTCTTGAAAAAAAAGCTCTCATACTCTCTAAAAGCATCCTCGAAATCAATCCAGCTCGACTGTGTGTGACGGCTATCACTAAGAGTGATAGAATATGGAATCTATAGAATAGTAGTTTTATCATAGCCCACCCCGTATTGGGTATTAACGTCATTGCCCGGACAATGACGTAAAAACTACATATGCAATTTTAAACATCGCCCAAAATGCATGGTCATTGACGTCAATGACCGGTCAATGACGTTAATACCCAACTAAACTGGGCATTCAGGTCAACTATGTATCCAAAACGTTAAATATAACGTCCACGTTAAGTCAAGGTTAGCCAACTTGTTATGTTATTTATTAAATTCTCACTACGTATCCGATAACTAAACGTCTAATGTTATCGATAACATGTAAGACATTACAGTCACGTTAAATTGAGACCTTGTATCTCAAACATGACGTAATTTGCATAGCAATTGCTGTTATTCTTTTATGTTATATTTTTATAACGAGTAAAATATAGTTGTCTGTTAAGAGTAGCTGTTCAGTATAACATTAAACGTGGTGTATGAAAAATAAATATGGCTTTAGACTTTAGAATATGGCTTATTGCAATATATTATTTTTTATAAATCTGTTCTTTAATATACACCCAAACACAAAATTGAACGTACACTCCTATGCTAGCAATGTAAATTGTGCCTTTTGAAGACATGTTTTCTCATATAAAAATCGCTTCTACAGCAAAACCTAATAAACGTTTTTTGTTAAAAATTTCATTCTCTTCATTTTTGTGTATATACATTTTTCTATTTCGAATCACAGTTTTTGAGATACAGTTACTTAAAAGAATCTCTGTAAAAATTTTAATAAACTACCCATAAGAGTAATGTAAATTTTATCAAAAATTTTACAGCGGTTTTTTTTTAAGTCACTGTATCTCGGAAACGGTGCAAAAAAATAGAAAAATGTATATAAACAAGAAAGAAGAGAATGAAATTTTCAACAAAAAATGTTTAATAAGTTTTGTTGTAGAAGCTATTTTCTATACGACTAATACAGAATACGAACATTCTGGCTCAATTTTCAGTTCAGAAAATACACATTCTTCGCACCTGTTACAGAATATTTCTGTAATTACACTATATTCTCACATCAAAGAAATATTAAAACCTGGTAGTGACATCTATTAACAATTTGTTTTAGCGGTTTTATAACACCAACTGTCAAATTGGAGTTCGCATATTACAAGAATTAGCACTGTTACAAGTATTAGCACTATGTATCAGTCGTATAGAAAGTATAGTCTGGAACTCGTTTGGAATGGCTATTCTGCACTCATGGACCGTCACCCTTGCCTAACGGCTCGGGTGACAAACTTTCCCCTCATGCAGAATATGCCAATTCCTAACTCGTTACAGAATATACTATTTATATGAGAAAACTTGTTTTTAAAAGGCATAATTTACCTAAAAAGGCACGCATAGGAGTATGCGTTCAATTTCATGTATGGGTGTATATTTTTTGTATTTTTAATATTTCGTTAAGTAATTATTTTTATCATTAATCTTAGTATTTAAATTAATATTTTAGAATAATAAGAGTATTTTTATAATTATTTTAATAACTAATAAAACCAAAAGTAAATAAATAGAATAAATAGAATAAATAGAATTAGTATATACTAATATAAATTTTCACTATCTAGGATTCTATATAGGTAATACAAGTGCAAAAATTAAAATAAAACAAAAACCTACTAAAAAATGATAACAAAATTATAAAAAAAGTAATAAAACAAATAATAATAAAAAAAATGAATTTTATTTTCATTTTCTTACTATAAAACTTATATTAAAAAAATTACAAAATGAAGCAAAGCAAAGTCGCTTTTTATCCGTTTTAAATAATGTAATAAGTATAATTATTGTAAATATTAATTGGATTTACAATGCACCTGATATAAAGATACTGATTAAGTATAATCGGACGGAAATGTAAAGTTTTTATCTATTTTGTCTTAGAAAATGTTATTTCCTTGTTCCTCGTATATAAAGTAAGTATGCTGTCTCAATTAAAACGATTGCTTCCGATTATCTTACGTTATAATAACAGGTACATAAATATAACATGTATTCGTTAACGATAAACGTTATGATGAGATACATGGTATCAGGTTTGGACAAATCTGTTATAATACATGTTAAACTTAACCATGCTTGGTAATATAACGTCAACAGTTAAAAATAACGATAAAGATACATAGTTGGACTGATTGACGTTATTATCCGGCCATTGACGTTATTATCCGGCCATTGACGTTAATAGCCGAATTGTCATCATTGACCGTAACATATTTTTATAATAATTTTTTAATTAACTTTCAAAGTAACACAGAGAGTTGCTGCGAAACTAAATAAATATGCTTTCCAATTTTTTTCAATTTTTTTTAGTCGAAGGCTTAATTTTCCTTATTTTTGCTTAAAAATTCAAATTTCCCGGTTTGGATTGGACAAATATATTTTTCGGTTGGTAAAAGAATCGACCAATCAGAGTGTTGTTTTTCACCAAAAAATGACATGCTGTAGCAGGAGCAGCGTGCTGGGATTTTATAGATTAGAATTGTGAGTAATTTATTTTACCAATTTCTATTATTTTGGGGTTCAACGACACCTCCCAAACAATCGAACATCTAGTTTTTGGAGTGCCCCACCCGAAAAGAGAATTGCTGGGGAAATCTGATGTACAAGTGAAAAGAAATCTCAGGAAATCTTAGTAAATCTAGGAAGTTCGTAAAAGTCTATGGAAATCTTGGGAAATTCGAGGAAATTTAGGAAATTGAAAATTCCAGTATTTTTCAGGAATTCTATAGATGTCTGTTTTTGCATTTTTGATAATTTATTGCTACTTTTCTACTAATTTGGTAATAATTAAGTCGGGCGTAGGGAGACTTCCTCTGTTACGGATTTGTTTACAAAAGAAAATCTGGACTCGCCTGTCATTCTGCCCCATTTCAAGTATGGGCGGAATTAATTTTCAGGAGAACTTTGTTCAGCAACGAAAATTTCGGGAATATATGTATATATAAAATATACATGCTCGAAGTGGGACACTGACTAGTAGTAACCAACATTTAAAAAAATTACCATTAACCAACGTTTTTGCTAATTTATTGCTGATTTTCTACTAATTTGGTAATAATTAAGTCGGGCGTAGGGAGACTTCCTCTTTTACGGGTTTATTTAAACACTTTGTTCATAATATATCCAACTCGCATTTTCCTAGAAAGTTGGTTTGAAATAATTATTTAAATACAAATGTAATGCATTTGTTTGCAAACATATTAGCGTCTTCTAAGTGTAGTGCACTCCGGTCGAAATTCTTATCTTTATTATGAACGCAAATAAAAAAGGTAAAGAACTCTTAACTTGCTGCTATTAAACATACATATTTATTTAATTTAAATGATTTTTTTTTAATACAAAACTACACTTTTATCTGAATGGAGTAAATAAATGTGAAGTCATTGTCTTATGCTACGACTTAATTCGTACGGCCGGCTTTCGTGGGCCTGACCTACTCCTATTATTCTAAGAAGTTTATGACTTTTTCTACCTATTAAAATATTTATTTCAACAGACCGGATCTCGAGAATAACATGGTAAACGAAAGAAAGCGCCTGCGGCACTATGTCAAGAAGTAAGAATCCAAGCTTTTAAGTTAGTGTTAATGTCTATCAAAATGATCGAGGCGCCGTTACGCGTGGGCGTCATCGCATTAGAGAGCAGTTTAAAATATTTCCACATGAAAATGTGGGTGTAAGTCCACCCCTGGAGCGAATCGAGCAATCGCTTCATATTGCACCTCATTTTTCTCCAATTTCCAATTAATTGAATTTTTATGCTGCTCCTCGTTCAATCTCAACCGTGGACGCCTCCAGCGACCGAATAACCATTAATTACGGAACCAACTTGTTAAAAGCAAGGTTGTAAAGGTGATAACCCAATAAAAAACTGTTTATTTTGCACACTTATCAATAAATCGGCGTAACAATTACGCAACAAGTTTAAATGTTTCTTAATTGCTTAATTCGCTTTTGTGCTGTAAAAAATATTCAAATGTGGAATATAATTCTCGTAATTATTATAAAATCTATCGACGTTATCGTCATGAATAAAATAAAGGCAAATGACCCAATAATTTTATCTTACAACCGACGCTACATTTCAGTTCCTTAACCTTTTAGTTAAGTCCTTAATGGCACAATAATAATTTTCTGTATCACTGTTTTCGATTTACAATATTTTATTGCAGTCGTGTGTGGTCAGCACGTAACCATTTTGGCCGAAACTTATGTTATGGCTAAAAAGGTTCTCAGCATCGTTGGTTCAAACAATAAGTCGTTAGCTGTTGTACGCTAGACGTGTGATGTCACATAATAATACCCCAACTAACATCCTTCGCTCGATTTAAAAATAATCGGAGGTCCTTTTATTTCGGTGTCAAGTTAAAATTTCGTGCGATCCGCATTATAAATAATTTTGAAAAGTTACTTGACCACTTATTTTAGTTGGAAACACAATGCGTTATATTTTTAAAATGTGGTCAACACTTGAAGTTTTTAGAATGAAGTGGTTTTATGGACTTGACAAGCGGCACAATAGCCAAACCATTGATTCCATCTTGGCTTTCTTCGATGTATCATGTCTGGATTATGTCTGGCGAGAGTTACCCGACCCCCTGCTCCAACTCCCTAGGTGCTCTAATAAATTCTCTTAACAGATTGTATAAGATAATAGATGAATAATTTATGAAACGAGAAACAACAATGTGAAACACAGCAGCGAGCAAATTTTAAAAATTTGTTCCACTAAATTTTGGCACGCGTTAATTTGGCGTCGTATTATTACTTTTATTGCACGTCAATCTGAATAATTCCGACGAGGAATTTTAACAAGTCTTAAAATAAGTTTCCCATTTGGAAGAATTATTATAGGTTGGGTGAGATGACTACTGTTTTGGACCTGTCAAGACTAACGATTAACGAACCCGAAAGGAAGACTCATGATCATGACGCTTATTTGAATAAGTCGACTGGGTAATTGATATGTGCATGAAATTTTAATGTACAATTTTAAAGAATGCATGTCTGGGTGTATTTTTAATCTCAAACGCTCGCACTCTCGAGATAACAAAATCGAAAAAAAGGTTTCTTCGAGTTTTGCGACCGTCTCGCTTATCTCAATAGCGCGTCACACGACCGTATCTCAACTACCTGCGGGAAAAATTGGATTTTATCACGATTTTCTTGTTAGAATGGTGGACTGGTTTCGTATCTTCATCAATATTTACGACTTCGTTGACCATAAGGTCATTTTCATTACATTATTATAATTAAAATTGACACGACAGGCAACAAATAAGGAAGTTCGCAGTGAAAAGATATGCAACAATCGCGTGGTATCCACTCAAGCAAATTGACGTTCAGAAATGAACATTATTGACAATCCAATCGAATATTGTCTAATTCATTCAAATCCGAAACGCACGTTCCGAGGTCCGAGGTGTGATATAACAAAACCACAAATAATTTTCCGGATAATCACGTAACAGAATGCATCAGACGCCACTTGAGCTGCATATTTAATGTGTCACCATATTAACCAATGCCGATGATTAAACGGTTAATTAACAGTTTTTTTACTCAATTCCAGCAACTATACAAAAATGACAAGCCGAATCAAGTTATCGGAAGAAACCGGACCAGACAACACTAGTGGGTGATGACTTCGATAAGAGCTTATCACGGCGTTCATGCCAAATATTTCCATCGCTGTTGCACACAATTCGATAAAATAAAAAAAATTACATAACAAAGCAAAATTCCTAAAATGACCTCAAAAATGTACACAAACTGAAGTTTAGTCATTTGTTCAACATCGCGAGGATCAAAGATCAAATGAGTTGCTTCTCCCAAACGACGACATTTAAAAATAGAATTTCCATCACGATTCATTTTAAAATTGTGGTCACTCACATTGGATTCTGCAGATCCTCTATTTATAAATTTTGGACAACTTGCACACACACATTTTCACTTTTTGTTGGAACTTTTTATAGTAAAATGACTTACACTGTAAACAGGAAACAAAACTTCATGTGCCAAAATTTTACGACTGCCAATTTGCAAAATTTAATTGCTAACTTCTACTGTCGCTATTCAAGTGAAAAATATGAATAATTTCCCGCATAGGCCGCTTTTCAGGTATTTGTACATTTCTTCAGCTTTCCCAGATCTGAGATACTTTACATACTTACAAAATTATTTTGGTTTTTAGTATTGTCAACCAGAAAACAAAAATTAATATTCCGGTAATATAAAATATTCAAATACTTTAACCTCCATAGGTTCGGACGTTCTGATATTATTTATCATGTGAGTGAGGCCTCAAGAAACAAAAAATGCACTTTAACCCTTCAGGCAACGCAACGGTTAGAATAAATTACATACAAGTGAAGCGTGATAGGATCCACCCGTAGACTGAAGGGTTAAGGAATAATGCAAATAAGAAAATAAGAGTAATTATTATGTAGTAATTAACAGATTTTCAATCTCCACTTTGTAAAAAAATTTCGAGCTTCTATCTGTCGGTGCATTGAATATGTACGAGTTGCCAACCTGTTATATCTAATAACAGGTTATGGACCCAAGTCAGCTAGCGTTAACCATTAGAAACAATTCGAGATTTACCTTACCGTTGCGTTGGCAGCGCTCGTGACGCTACCTAATGCCAACATGGCGATTGATTCTGAATTATTTCATCGTAAAACCACGAAATAATAATAATTCACAAAATAGAAACTAAAAGAATGCAATATATTTAGGGTGGGCAAGGGTAAACAAAATTTATAAATTTATAAATTTCTAAATTTCTAAAAATTATGAGTGAGCACTTGAATCGGCACTCCACTCAAGGGTGGCAACCCTGGCCCTCCTCTGACGTCGTCACTGAACGTTGGGTTTATAAACAAAACTCTCTATACCAACCATATACTTGATCAACTTAATATTTTTTCGGGTGGTGGCATTCGCTTAATCGCGTCTAGTTTGAGTACTTTTGCATAAACAATGCATACCAACGCAACGCTACAAAGAATCTATATTTTTTTTCCTATATTTTCAAAGTAACGCAAAAAGTTGCTGCTAAACAGCTAAACTTGATATGCCGTGGGGCAATTAAAATTTCTTTTTATAATATAAAATATATAAAATATATAATATAAAAATAAATAAGTTTCTCAAGCTCTAATTTTCATTAGCCAAACGTTTTAATTTCCCTCACTTTTGCTCAAAAACAAAAAATTTTCCAGTTTTTTCCGACGGAATTTGTATAATTATTATTCTGTCTTCTGTATAGGTATTCTAGAAGAGTGGGAATTTTATTATATGTACTGGAGGGCGTTTACCCCCAGACCCCCCGGTTTACAATTTTGACTTTATATTTTTATATTATTTTTATAATTAACTTTCCAAGTTTTAATTTTTTCTAGCCGAAAGTTAAACTTTCCTCATTTTTGCTTAAAAATTAATATTGGACAAATATTTTCAGCCCTAATATTAATTTAATATATTTTTTGGCTGGAAAAAAAAATCGACCAACCAGAGTGCTTTTTCCACTAAAAAATGACAAGTGGTAGTAGGAGCAGCAGAAGCGTGCTGGAATTTTATGTATTAGGAATAGTTACAAATGACTCGCATGAATGGATTAACGAGATTCTAAAAAATCTTTAATCTGACCTTTCCAAAGGCATTTTCTAAATACGCCACTGATAATAACTATATTAAATTGTGATATATTCTTAAAAACCAGCTAAACTTAGATTAAACTTACAATTAGTTGTGAAACCCACGATCTGGGAGGTAAGGAATATCTTTCAGAGCATTTTTCACTCTTCATTCGCGAACTAAAACTGAAGAGTCATTTAATTGCCAATGCTGGGGGGTATTCCATACCCCCCAGACCCCCCGGTCGCGATATAGCAACTTGAAATATTTTATTACGGATCACTCTTTTATTACAATATATTTTGTTCAGTCAAGTTTCCTCTAATGCACAAACATGCGTTGTATTTGTGAGTTTCCATTGGTAGAAACTTTACTAAACAAAATACATTGTAATAAAAGAATGATCCGTAATAAAATATTTCGATTCATTATGTCGTGACCGGGGGGTCTGGGGGGTATGGAATACCTCCCAGCATTGGCAATCAAATGACTCGTCAGTTTCGATACCCGATATTTGGCGCCACCCATTGGGCGCTAGACGTTTAGACGCCATTTGGCGCCCAAACGGATGCCCAAAAATTCTGCCACGAAAAAAGTTATTGAATTTATTCAGATTTATTTTGAGACACTGGATTTCCTTTTATGAGATGTTTAAAAGATTTCCCCATATTTCCTCCTGGATTGTCTTAAGATTTTAGAATCTTTTCAGATTTCTCTTGACTTGTAGATTAGATTTCCTCAGAGATTTCCCTTTCGCGATAACATAATATGAAGGAAGTGCCAGGCGCAGCGGCACAATGCTACCAGCCACGCCTACATCAAGTTCCTTTAGTAAACAACGGTTTCAATTTCATTAACAATTTAACCGTAGGGCTCAACTCATCAGGTCCGTAGTTTAACCACATCAATAATCACGACAGCATCAGAAACAACAAATCAAAATTTTTTAAACTTTAAGAATAAGCCCATATGCTGCCACCATTTTCCTCGTTTCCATGGCAACCAGACTAATAATTTGAAACAATAATAATCATTGGTGTAGTAGTTAGAGTGATCAACTGCTGACGCTATTATACTCGGTTTGATTTGCTAATAAAAAAATTTTGGAAATCCTCCTGGTTTATAACATCAAATAGGAGTAAAAACCACCCTTATCTGCAGAAGGAATTCCGACATTGTTGAGGCTTCGAGCCGGATGGCTTGGTATTAGCTTGGTAAGTAATGCCCATATTACGCGTTAGCGGAGATACCGCGCAAAATGTACGCAGGAATTAAAAAAATTTCCATTGAAATTTTGGTACCTAGTTTAATTTTTAAAATTAAATTTCGGGTAAAAAATGCTGCTTCCATAAGGTTAGCCCCGCCCCTGGCATGTTTTTATGTTATACACATAGGTAAAGCTAGGGGGCTGGGGGACTAGCCTTAATTTAATATATTTTTAGGTTGGTAAAAAAATCGACCAATCAAAGTGTTTCTTTTTTCACCAAACAATGACACGCTGTAGCAGGAGCAGCAGCAGCGTGCTGGGATTTTACGTATTCGGATTAAAATACCATTTTTAATAATCTGTGATGTTTCCACCCCGTTTATATCGCTAACTATTCACTCTAGAGGAAAAATGAATAAAAGCATTTTTGTAGGAAATTTTATGTAGTTTAATTTTGTATATGAACACATTTTTGCTAAAAGTTGCGATTTGCCAGTTATTCAAGAAAAACTAGAAAATGTGACGCTTACCCCCCACCGGTCAGGACTTTTAGTATATTGTTCACTCCCCTCTACCAATGTACAAAAGTTTGCGACTACACGAATTATTTCCCCTATTCGACCTTTTTTGGTCTTCGTTAACTGGACTATTAAAAACATCCCTGAAGTCGCTCTAACACGAGATTTTTGTTTTTAAGTTATATTTGGGTTTAATTAACAAAATCTAATTTAAAATAAATTTATGATATGAGGTTAACGGTCTATATAAAAATGATATTTAAAAAATGGGGTGTGTTAATTAATCGGAAGAGTCAGTCTCTTAGTATGATTATCTTTTGAGTTCAATTTCCACCGTAATTTTTTAATTTTCATTAGTTTTTAACTGTAAGAAGCACGCAATTGAAATTAATTATTCTGAACAATAAATTTGTTGGAAAACTGATTTTTATCATTTCAAATATAGCCGGGCGGCTGTGTGGTTTTCCACAATGAAAAACAACTCACCGCAAAAATTTCAATTTCAAAAAATGATAAATTTGTTGCATGTTCGCGTATGAAAGAAAGGAGGCAAGTCCGGAGGAAGCAGAAAGCTTCTACTCAGAATCTGAAATTGAAAACCCGAATTTTTAAGAAAGAACGTATAAAAATTGTAGCAATTGAAAGATGGGGTTTTCCTTGCGATTTTCAACACGTAAAATTTAATTTCTCTTCCTAAATCAATAAAAAATATTTTCCACGATTTAAAATTTAGCTTTCCAGGAAATACGCCAACTTAATCGAAAATTTCTTATGCGAATTTACCACAATTCTGTTTGTATTTGCTGTTTTGGCGGAAAACCGCACCGTAATTTTATTAATTAAAACAAATTACACACACATCAATTTTAATTAAATTGGGGGCGTAAAACTAAAATTTCACGCATTCTTGGAAACAAGACTATTAAAGTTTTATCTCGTCGTACATTTGAGGCTATAAACTTTAATTGATGAAGAATTTGCGTACCGACCTAAAGATGGCGTTGAATCAAATTTTTAATTTTTACAATTTAAAGTTACAAAATTTGTATTCTTGACCACGAACCGTTTTCCTGTGACCGACTAACAACTTTCTTTAAATATTTACTTGCTTTATCTGATCGAAGTGGTTAAAAGAAGTGCGGTGGGACTTCCTCTCTATCCGAATTAGGAGGCAACGTGATTTTTATCAAATTCGGTTGTTTACCTAAATTTTTAGTGAATGGAAGTGTGGCAAAGGTGTTCGTTCAACCCTACGACGAGACACACGAATAAGAAATAAAAAATGTGTCCATAACAGGAAACGTAGCGTTAAGTTCTTCAGATGACGTTTTGAATTATAAACAAGATGCTTCTGTTTCCGTTCTTTGTTTGTCTGCAAAATTAGAAGTTTACTACGACTAACGCAGTTTGAACTATGTTTCTGCGTGTGTGGTCATTTAAATTAATTAATATGCATCAAAGGACTCATTCTTGATAAGCTATGCTGCTGGATTGAGATATCAACAAGAAAATCGAGAAGCCGAATGAATAAGAATAAGGCATAAATGTGAGCCATTATATTTAATTTAATCGTCTAATGAGGAATTTAATTTAATTAGGAATTTTATTGAGGATGATGCCTGGCTTGATAGATTTTCAGGAACCCACTTGGATGTCTATTCGTAAATAGGTGGAAGATACTAAAATGGCCGATAAAAATAGAACTGAGTGAATCAGGCAGTTATGTAAAATTATCTTATAAGTGGTTGAGGAAGAAATGCATCGACAAGAATTTATGAAATGCACAGGATTTGAAAATCTTAATTTCACTTTTTGATTTTTTTCTTGTTCTATTACGATTTTGGATCTTCTGGCTGTGGTACCGCCACTGGAAGCAATTTATAGCTCAATCTACCACAGAAAACTGTTCGGAAAGAAATTGTTGCTTAAACCTTAATGCACTTAAATTATTAACCATCAAGTGCGAAATTATATGCAATTACAAATACACTGACCTCTAAAACAGTGTTATTTACAGAAAATTGCTCCTTAAATTGAATCTAGCAGCTGAACGCAGAAATTTACGATCAGAGATCATAAAGCTAATAGAACAAAATTTACGATGCTCAATAGGTTTTGACAGAAAATAAAAAGGACAATTTGTGCAAGGAGAGCATCCAAAGAGTAGTGCAACTGCCCAAAGCACCAAATTTGATTGAACGCAAAATCAAAGTCAAAAAGTTGAAGTTTAATCTAACCAATTTAATCAGACTGAGCTTAAAGTTTTGAAATCAAACTAAAAGTTTGACCATCTTCCATTTGTTACTCATCATCCGCTAACGAAGTTGCCAGAGAAGCAGTCAAGTTATCAAATCTAGTTAAAACTATCAAGAGAATTGATGCAATTATCTGTCAAGCTTTTAAATTAGTAGTTTGAAAATTAATTTAACATTCAATGCAATTGATCAATTAAGTAATTTTCTAATGAAGGATCCATAAAATGGCCCATCCAATCAAGATTTTTGGATTCATTTAAATGTCTGGTTCACGTGCAACCTTTTGATTCGACTTTCCTTCAGACGATAATTAATGACGAAATGCGAGACATTAATTATTTAAGATAAAATTAAACATTGATTGATATGTTCGATATCTTAACGGCCTTAACGCTTTTAACGATTTAATTGTAATTTTTTGCAATAAATATGTATTTTCTTTTGCATATTCAAGGTTTGCAATATAAACAGGATGACGCACAAAGAAAGCATAACAAAGTAATCGTGGCAGTGAACTATAAGACATAAACATAAAGGCTCTTGATAACACGGTCAGTTACAGTTAATTACACAAGTCAATTTGGATTAATTGTCTCAATGCACAGTAAATTTCCTGACCTCGGATTATCTTCTGTTTGAAATATTTCACTGCAATAAATTAACGACATCGGGTTTGCAGCCTTTTTCCTTATTAGCATACAGGACTCGTGAGCTTTTCAACAGTGAATCACGAACCACAGGGGGTCGTGAACGCTCCCTCTCCTAACGAAACTTTCTAAGTTTTACTCGAAAAACTTTTTAAATCCGATTATTCTTGATAAAAATTAAAGAAAACTGATTTTTAACTTTTTTAAGCCCATGCTTTGTTCTACTTACGGCCGATTTCATAAAACTTGCGCCTGGTTTCATAAACCTTTTAACCAGCCGTTAAATTTAACTAACCTTACTAACCAGCCAATAAAAATTATCTGTTAACTTTAACGGCCTGTTAAAAGTTTTATGAAACCGGAAATCAGCAAACGTCTGTTAGCTTCAGAAAAAATGAAAGAAAAATTTAATCTGAGAATTTTTTATGGAAAAAAAATAGATTGGGAGTTAACAACTTAATTTGTAACATTTAATAATTTTTTATAAATTCGAATTTAATCTACAGTAACTTTTTATAAAAGGTCATACTTAAGTTCAAATTAAAGATTGACAACTTAAGTTCTGACATTTAGTAATTTCTAATAGGTTATGTTAATATTTTGTATTGATTACTTTGATGTAGTTAATAAATATTTTGAAAATTAGTAGGCATCAAAATCAGATTCTGCTTCAGATCAGGTCCACTTTTCCGGTCTAGGATGGAAAAGTAGAACTTTCCGTATTTCATCACTGATCAGTGTTGCCCATACTAGAATATTCCTCAACACTGTTGCCAAAATTCCTCAACTTTCTTTAAATTTACTGAAATTTTATAAATATATTAAAAATTTTATTTCGGTAGTCAAAAATTCTTTTATTTTCGAAATTAGTACTAAAAACCTGTTAATTTTAACGGCCAATTAAAATTTTTATGAAACCGAACTTTACTATTTTCCACACAATTGTATTTTAGAGACCAAAGGTTTTGTAGAAATAAAGACTTCATTTTAATAGGTAGTAGAGTAATTACGTGAGGCGTTTAGGGGGGGGGGTCGAGCAGAATCTCAACCAATCTCACGGCAAATATCACATAATTTTTTTTCCGCAAGAAACTGTAAAATTGTGAGAGAACTGGGTTACAAAACAAACAATCTCACGTGAGATTAGAGGGAGGGGGGTCGATTCAAATTTCACGACATCTCACCAAGGGGGAAGAGGGGTTGAAAAATTGCCAAAATCGCTTCACGTAATTAATGGACGTCCCCTTTAGAAAAGAAACTCTTGAAGTAAAGGATCATAAGCTTAATCGAAAACATAGATCTACTACCACTTTCTTATGAAACCTAAAATCCAGTAGCCTAAAAGTCTTCTACATATACAATTTTTATAACACCGGTGACCTCCCCCTCTCCGGATCTGTCGGTGATATAAAAATGGATTTGTTTGAAAAGAGTAAAAGTTCCTGTATGATAATATCAGTAGCAGAACATACACACAAACCATTGATGTTTAAAACCGGGGGATCTGGGGGGTATGGAATACCCCCCAGAGCACTTTAGTAATTGTGTTCAAAAGAAAATAAATTTTTTTAAATCCGAAAAGATAAAATACGAAGCTCCACTTGTTTCCCCAGTATTGTGTGCGAAAAAAATACTTTTATTATGGTAGATAACCGTCCACTTTCTGCCATGAATTGAAAAAGTCTTTAATGAAACTTTTCAATATAGGTAGAATTACACTTTAACCTAGTAGTAGTTTCATACTGTTGAAAACACTCAAAAAAGCTTTTTTTTTAAATGATCATACGTTTTTAAATAAAATGACTGTAAGTTTTCACAAATAAAATACACTGTAAGTATAATCGCAAACGTTTGGTCAGCAGTAGGCCATATAATATTTAATAAGTTAGATAATAAGTTTTTCAATTTGGTTGTGGTTACCCACTTGCCCATCATAGCTTTTAAAATAATGTTTAAAACATAGAACAATAATTCAGTCGAGAGAGTCACAAGGCAAATATTTGTCCTACAAATTTCTTTGTACACGATTTTTGAAAGATTGCCTTAAGATTTTTTTGAAAATCCCCGGATTTTCTAAGATTTCCTAAAAATTTCATCGGATTTCCTAAACTAGGTAATCTCGGAAACACATCGCCCAATAGAACAATAATTCAGTCACAAGGCAAATATTTGTCAATCAATCAGGATTTTTGAAAGATTTTCTAAAAATGTTTTTTTTCTTAGATTTGAAGATATCCTGAAATATTTTTTTTAATATTTCTAGACAATTAAGCATTCTTTCCGTGGATTTCCCAAGATATCCTTGGGTTTCCTAAGATATCCTGGGATTTTCTAAGATTTCCTAAGCTTTCTTGAAAACTCTCCTAGTTTCTTCAGATTTTCCTTCACTTGTTTACCAGATTTCCCAGCGATTCCCCTCTCGAGTTTAGAATTCTAATCTATAAAATCCCAGCACGCTGATCTTGCTCCGGCTACAGCGTGTCAATTTTTAGTGAAAAAAAAACACTCGGAATGGTCGATTTTTTTTACTATCCGAAAAATATATTAAACTAAGATTAGGATTAGGATACTTGTCCAATATCCTAAATGAGTGGATATCCTGCGATATGTACTGGAGGGTGTTCCACTCCCCCCAGACCTCCCGGTTTACTTTTAATTTATTTATGATAATTATAAAAATATAAAGTCAAAATTGTAAACCGGGGGGTCTGGGGGGTGTGGAACACCCTCCAGTACATATCGCAGGATATGTTCACCCCCAGAACCCCCGGTTTACATTTTTGACTAAAATTTTGAAAAATGAAACCGGGAAAGGTGTGGAACACCCTCCAGTCCATATCGCACGGTATGTTCACCCCCAGAACCCCCGGTTTACATTTTTGACTACAATTTTAACAGTTAATTTTCAAAGTAACGCAAAAGTTGCTGCTAAACTGTCAAAAATTAACTGTCAAAATTTTAGTCAAAAATGTAAACCGGGGGTTCTGGGGGTGAACATATCCTGCGATATGTACTGGAGGGTGTTCCACACCCCCCAGACCCCCCGATTTACTTTTAATTTATTTATAATAATTTATAATAATTATAAAAATATAAAGTCAAAATTGTAAACCGGGGGGGGGTCTGGGGGGTGTGGAACACCCTCCAGTACACGTCGCAAAATTTCCACTCTTTTAGAATACTTGGAAAAAAATAATTTTATAATATAAAATATAATATAATTTTACAAATTTCACCTGGAAAAACCAGGAAAGGACCCCGCACCATTCTTATGGGAAAATGTCTTTCTGTAGATTTGGCTGATTTTTGGATATGTTGTACTTCTCATCATTCTGAACAAATCTCTCAATGAGCACAACGTGATGTTATGTGCAGTTTCCGAGTTAAAAGTTCTAAAAGGTTCAGATTTAACATGAAAAAAATTAATTTTCGACTCGATATGTGTGATCGTCCAGTAGAAATATGGATGCGGATGTATAGTCCAGTAACTACGTCGAAAAAAGGGGGTCTAGCTTGTAAATTTCTGTGGCAAAGGATTGAAAACTAATTCCTATCTGATTTTGGTGGTAGAATCCGAATTTGAGGTTTCCTTGTGCCAAAGCGGCCATGTTGAAAAAACGTTGCCAAATCACTTCTTTTTTGCAAAAAACTCAAAATTTTGGGCAACCTATTAATTTTTCGATTGCCCAAAATTTAGATTTTTTTGCAAAAGCACACGAAATCTCATGTTTCTGCAAAAAAATGGGCACCCTATTAATTTTTCGAAAAAATGAATCAAAAAGCAGATAAAATTTCCTACAAAATGATTTTTTGGTTCATTTCCTAGGACGAAAATTAACGCAGCAGGCGCCATTCGCGTTTTAGTCGGTTTTTTGAAAAATTTAAATTTTTTTTGAAAATTTGCAAAACTTCAAACTCCATGCTGACTAGAGGCTATATTTTTACCCGTTGCCGTCGGCATAGAAACCTTTATTTTCTTTATTATTTTTCGAGAAATAATAACATTTGAATTTTTCGAAAAACTAGTAAATACGCGAACGGCGCCTGCGGCTTTAATTTTCGTCTTAGGAAATCAACCAAAAAACATTTTGTAGGTGATTTTGTCTACTTTTTGATCATTTGATTCATTTTTTAGAAAAATCAATAGGTTGCTCAAAATTTTGAGTTTTTTGCAAAAAAACGTGATTTGGCAACGTTTTTTCAATATGGCGGCTTTGGCACAGGGAAATTTTGTTCGCAAACCTCAAATTCGGATTCTACTACCAAAATTACATTGGAATCAGTTTTCAATCATAAATAAACCACTTCGATTAGTTGAATATTTGGTTGGTGATTGGCAGTGGCTGTAGTAGGCTGCGACCTTACACTATCAATTGAATAAAAATATAATTTGATTGGAAAACTAGTCCATTCTAGCGATGGGCTGGTTGCGGTGCTGAAGACTCAGAATTGATCTCCGGAAAAGAGGACTCTTTCAAGATTTAATTAACCTGCGCCAGATCAGAACTCTAATTTCAGGTTCCATTTTTCCAATTGAAAAACACAAGCCACTTTCTATTCCCTGTATGAATTCCTAGATTAAATTTTGAAAACACAAAATTGTCCGCATGGTTAACATTGCGAGTCCGGCCCTGAATTCCATCGCGATGACATTAAAATTTCAAATAGAATTCTATTTTTGTGAATAGTAGGAGGTGTAAACATAACCAAAAAACTGAACTTTTAAAATTAGCGTTTAATCATCGCGACCTACAAGGTGTGTCGTAATTAAATGTCATTATTTGTGATGTAAATGAAGAGCGAAATTTTGCTGGTTTGCGGTTTTTAAAGCTAAATTTTCGTTGGGAAAGTTGAAAACCTGCAATCGTCAGTTTCAGGAAGATAATCAAATTTGGTAGAAATGATTCATACTGCGCTTGCAAGACCGGGTCCCAAAGGACAAAACAAATGCAGCGCAGTTGAAGCAAAACAAAGCTTTCCTGGGTAATGTTTACGTCACACTCGGTACATGCATTTTGGTAATAATAAGAGGCCGCTCATTTGATGTTCTAAATCGTAAAATATTAACTTTGCCTTGGTTTAATAACCTTGTGGCCAAGCGCTTTGTTCGAACAAAAACGATGTGGAAATGTATGTGTGTGGATATAAAAATAAGACAAATAGTGAATTACTGAACTATGTACAATGACCTTAGAAAATATGGTACGTACATTTTTACAACCCAAAAAAAATTTAACTCGCGCCACTTTAATTATTAGATTATTAGCGCCATTATTTAAAAAATTCAAATTTAAATGATTCATGTCCCTCGTTTGGCGCGTTCCCATGCGGGACACACGAAAACTTTCAATTTTCCCGTGACTAATGACTTTTCTACAAATTCGAATATAATCGAAAAATTTAAGTTTGGGCAAATTATTCACCCCTACGTGGAAAAACCACACCCTGCTCGTGACAATCCTTTGTTACCGTTTTTTGTTATAGAAAATTTGAAATTCTGTAAATAAATTAAACGAATATGAGCAGGTTGGGAAGTTCATCAAAATTGCATTACCATCCGACTCGATTAGGGTGGGTTTATTCACGGTCTGTCAGCTATTTAATCGATTATTTTGCATTTTAATAACCACGGCGGACAAGACAAGTTTGATGATCGGCAGTAATCCTCGAGAGACTCGCACGAACCAAATTAATTTTTTTCCAGAAAATCCAGCGACAAAATCTAAAAAAATTCGTCGGCGAGAGAGCCGCTGCCAACTCGCACAAACAGCCCGATTATTAAATTTGTCGAGCATTTATTATGAACCCTAGGGTAAATCGATCCGGCTCTACGCACACTTCGGGGTTTTTCTAGCTTGGCGCCACAGGAAACGAGAAACCCTCAGGATGATGGTTGCCTGAGTAACATATGGGGTCAAATGTAGAGCGACGGCTGTTATTCCTTCGACTAGGAAGTTTTGCATTACAAGGAAAGTAAATTCCTGCGAAATTAAAAGTCCGAGACAGACAAGAAGGATAATAAAAAATTAAATGGCATAATTAATCGTATTTGGTTTCAAGGATTTTAATATCGATTAGATTGAAGGTTAAAAATTAAATTGTGATTCACAGGAATGAGAAATGTTCTTTATTTTGACGAGGGTTACTTCGAAAATCGCCTGCGGCGCTATATCTACGGTTTGGTGTGCGATCTTCCTAAAAAACTTGGGGTTAAGTGGGTTTCGTATTTTTGAACAAATTTGTCAGTTATTTAATTTCCTCCACTTGAGGAGAAACATTTTTTCGTTCCAAAATATATAACCCCATTAAGTTTAAGTCCCTAACCGACATATGCTTTAAATTATGTCGATTAACCCTTAGAAACTTCAACAAGCAATAATTCAAAGTTTTTTGGGAAAAAATTTTGTCGATAGATTTATGTAATGTGACCTCATAATTTAAGGAAAATTTAAAATTTAAATTTAATTTTTATTCCGCCTTGATGCTTCATTCCTTTAATAAAAAATTATGTAAATTGTATGCACAAAACATTTAAAAATGATTTTTGTATTTTTGAAATTATGTAAAAAAATGCGCATTTTTGCCTCTCAAAAAGGCTTCCCGTTTTGCAATGTTGATCGAAGTTTGATGATTATCTCAATTGATGTGGCAAACCCTTGTTTAATTTAGATTGGATTTCGAATGGCAACCCCCAATGTATACATACACAAAGTAATTTACTAAAACAGTACAAAACAAAATGAAAACTTTCTTAATTTAAATGGATATTGGTTGCTCTCCAGAAGCTCTGTTCGATTTTAATTTTCGACATCAAAACTGTGTGTATTTGCCAGGAATGCTATTTTGGAAAGCATCCCCCGAAATAATTGTTTACTCAAAGTTTATCGGCAGTAGTTCAATTGTTATCGTTTGGCTCTCACCCCAATTTTTTTGGTGATAAGAACCATAAGCCGGAACGATGGCAAAATTGCAGCAGCAAAATAAAATAAACGTGGGTTTGTTATGATTATAAAAGAGGCTAATATACCACGCCTACGCCTGCTCTCGTCTGTCAAGTTAAAAAAAAGTGAGCGAAATTTTTGAAAAATGTCAACTTACCACGCTATCGTCAATTAGCTCCCGTTTCAGCCGAACGGGCAAAGGAAATCCTTGTTGCAGAATGCAAGATATAATTAATAATACACTAATTGATTTATAAGAATGTTCAAAAAACTTAACACATAAGGCACACGCGTTATTGACGAAAAATGCGCACTCACACATTTTGATGGATTTTCAAAATTCAAATTTCAAAAATTTTCGCTAGGCTAATACCTAGTCGACTTATCCTGTTTCTCGGTTTCGATGCACTAAAAACGTAAGGAGGTACGTTTTCGTCGGCATTAAATTTATCTAAATCTCCAAATCACAGAAAAACCCAACCTCTCGTCGATTTCGAACCGGCTATCTAATTTAAGCCGTCATCCAATTAGATAACGAAATAAAACAACTGAAAGCTGTAAAGCACGATTTTGTGACAAAAATTATTTTAAAAAAAGCACGTGAAAAAGTTCAATAAAACGCGTTACAACTCGCGCAGCCTTCCACGGCCTTCCACCGCGCAACGCGGTCTGAAAACGAATGGTCTGTTTTATTTATCCAACCAACAGTAAACTCCTCGTGTAGAATTCTTTAGTACTCGTTGTGCGCTTCTAGTGTACACAAAATCACAAATTTAGTTACAAAAAATTTGAGGTGCAATTATCCTGCAAATCGGGGGAAGAACAGCAGCGCGGTATGAGAAATGCAGGAGACTGGAACCTGCGATGGTTTTTTAAAACTCGAAAAAGTACGAAAAATCGCACTCGATTTGCATTTTCGTCACAAAATCTTTGTTGTAATTTGATATGTTTACAAGTTTGAAATGTGAACCTTTTTCTTAAACCGGTTGTCAGGGCCGGCGCCAGGAGCAAGCCAAATTAAGTGACAGCTTCAATCACCGTTTCCCTCAGGCAACATTTAACATTTAAAACTACAAAACAATTCTATTAGGATTTTCTTTGTATACTACGTACCATACTTTGTATACTCATATTACAAGATTTATTTTTGGCAGACAAAAATTATTAAAATGGAAATAAATTAAAAATATATAAGTAAATAAATTTTAATGTCGGAATGAAATTTTAGAACAACGTAGATAAATTTTAAAAATGACGAAATTTATTATTTTTAATTAAAATATACTCGAGATAATTTTAAATTACAGATAAAAATTAAGTGGGGAATAGCCGGTGATTTATGGTTCCAAAAATGCAATCAAAATTTCCTGTTTTGATGCAGTTAGTAGTTTATTGCTGCATCAGGAGTAGAAGTAGATCTCGCTTCGCTTCGCAAATGCTAAAAATGTTAATTGTTTAAAAATTATTATTTTTGCTGTCAATATTTTTTGGAAATGTTCAAATGATGGAATTTTGTCATTTAATTTCACTTTTTTGTGAAAACAATTGTTTTCCTTCAGTGCGAGCGAGCCTAGAGCCAGTGACGTATTTTAAAATTTGGCGCCCTGAGCCCAAAAGGTTTGCCGCCCCATGAATTAATTAAAATAAACCAAAATTAATTTTTAACGTTTATAAAATGCGCCCCAAGCTGAGCGCGAGGGACGGCTTCGAGCCATGGCCCTCTTGCCCTCGGGTAAATACGCCACTGCCGAGAGCGAGTTATATAAAAACAAACCTATTGAATTATTAATTTATCCAGATATCAATTGAATATTCGCAATAGTTTTCATAATATATACGTTAAATATTATAAATTATTATTATACTAGCTGGAAAGCCCGTCCGCAGACGGGCAGCTAGACGGTGGCTCTCTTTTTTGGCAATTTATTTAAACATTTAATTTCGTTTTCCGCTACTGGGGGATTTCCCGTTTTTCCATATTTTCAAAGTAACGCAAAAAGTTGCTGCTAAACTAATTTTTTTATAATAATATAAAAATAAATAAGTTCCTCAAGTTCTAACTTTCTTTAGGCCAACGTTATAATTTCCCTCACTTTTGATCCAAAAAAAAAATAACCTACATTTTCTGACGAAATTTGTATAATTATCCTGTCATCTGTAGGTATTCTAGAAGTAAAGGAATTTTATTATATGTATTGGAGGGTGTTCACCCCAAAACCCCCCAGTTTACACTTCTGACTATCATTTTGACAGTTAACTGTCAAAGTAAGGCAAAAGTTGCTGCTAAACTCTGTGAGCACTAAGACACCTAAATAAATGTTTTTCCAATTTTCAATATTCTCTAGCCAAAGGTTTACATTTCCCTCACTTTTTTTAAATTCAAATTTCCCGCTATTTCCTGGCAAAATTTGAAAAATTATAAAATCCCTATACAGAAATTTTCTGGTGCTTTGAAGTAATTTTTACTATAATTAAAGTTCCTCACACCATTTTGAAGTAAATTTTACTAAATTTGATATAAAATTTACTCTATAATTGATGTAATATTTACTTCAAAATTATTTCAAAGATTTTTTTTCTCTGTGTATTTTTTCCAAGTATTCTAAAAGAGTGGAAATCCTGCGACATGTACTGGAGGGTGTGGAACACCCCCCAGACCCCCCGGTTTACAATTTTGACGTTATATTTTTATAATTAACTTTGAAAGTAACAAAGAAAAGTGCTGCTAAGAAGTCGTCATTTAATCACGTGAGATTTTTTATGCCATTTTTTTACCTCCCCCCTCTGGTGATACGTCGTGAGGTTTTAGGCTACCCATACCCCCCCTACCCAACATCACATGTATTTTTTTGAAATTTGTTTTCAAGTACAGACGGCGAGACAGAAAGCCGCGGGCAGCGGGGCGACAAGTGACGTCACAAGGTCCAGTGCCGGAAGCCAGCTGAGAGCTAAATATTCTTGTTATATTGCTTTTTAGGCATACATTTGCTCGCTCGGGATTTCACGTGGTCGTAAGAAAATATACACGTGACTGTCACAACATCCCCCCCCATCGTGATCAATCGTGATGTTATTCTAACTGTTAGAACCTCACGTGATTAAAGGACAACCCCTAAGCTCTGTGAGCAGTAAAGTAAATTTTTGGTGGTTTGAAGTAATTTCTACTTTAATTGAAGTTCAAATCAGCTTCACACCAATTTTGAAGTAAATTTTACTAAATTTGAAGTAAATTTTACTAAATCTAATTTTTACTAAATTTTATATAAAATTTACTCTAATTGATGTAATATTTACTTCAAAATTATTGCGAGGATTGCTTTTTTCTGTGTTTTAATTTGTTTTAACCGAAGGTTAAATTTCCCTTATTTTTGCTTAAATCTTCAAATTTCGCAGTTTGGATTAATATTGGACAAATATTTTTAGTCCTAACCTCCTAACTTTACTTTAATATATTTTTAGGTTGGTAAAAGAAATCGACCAATCAGAGAATCAGAGTGTTTCGTTTTTTAGTAAAAAATGACACGCTGGAGCAGCAGGAGTAGCGTGCTGGGATTTTATAGATTAGGATTAAATACTAAGTTTGGAAGTGAAGATGTTTGCATAAGGCGTAGTCGAGAAAAAATCGCAAAATGAATTTTTTTTTGATTCAAATTAAATTAAATTGCTGAAATAACTTCCATGCTATATTCTTTTGAAATCCCCCCTCCCCCCAAATTGAATTTAAAAAAAATTTTTTATTAAAAAGCTATAGTTTCCGTCTTTAAGGCTCTACCGCAGTGACGGCACCAGCATTTTTAAAATGGGCGGGCACAAATTTAGTTCAGTATATTTGGGGTGGGCAAGGGCACACAAAATTGATAAATAAACTCAAAAGCACCTAAAAAATATGGGTGGGCACTTGACTGTGCACTCCAATCAACAGAATCGACAAGTGTCCCCTTTGGCGCCGTCACTGCTTTAACGGTCGTGGAGCTATTCATGGAAAACTTTGGAGAAAGGACATGATAGTCTCCAAATAAAAGTTTAGGGTAAAACTGATGTCAAACGTTTGAACTTCGTTTGAGCCTCAATGAGCTTCCATTTTTCTCAAAATCTTTGGAGGTGGTCGTAAACAGGTTGCCCCATAAGTCAAATTTTAGGGTAAAATTAGTGTCGAATTTTGAGATTCGTTTAAGCTTCAATGGTTCAATAAGCTTCCATTCCCGTCGTTTTGGCTATAATGGTCGCGAAGCTATTCAAGAAAAAATTTTTTGGGGAGGGGGCCAAGTGAAATTTTTGAGCTTCGTTGAAGTCTTAATGAGCTTCCATTTTCCTCGTTTGAGCCTCAACCGTTGTGAAGATATTTTATTGGGGTAAAATTAGTGTCAAACATTTAAGCTTCGTTTAAGCCTCCGGAACGGAAGGTTTTCCTCGTTTGAGTTTTAATGTTCGCGGAGCTATTCGAAAAAGCTTTGGGGTGGGGACTGTGGACATGCTAGCCCCCCAAATGGAATTTTGGAGTTTTTGATGTCAAATGAATGAGCTTCAATGAGCTTCCATTACCGTCGTTTGAGCTTCAACGCTTGAGCCTCTTGGGGGAAGGGCTGCAGGCATGTTTTTCTATAAAAACAGCATGAATATAGAAGCTCATTGAAGCCAGCGGCGGCTTGCTAAAGGAGGCAAAGGAGGGTTAGCCTCTTCTGAAATTAATTAAACTATTAAAATTTTCAAAAAAGTGAAAACATAAATTTTTGATTGTGAGAACTATCAAAAGATAGATACTTTTTCCACAACACTTATCCAAAAAGTAGCATGAGGCTACCGCTAAAGCAGAATCCTCAACCTAGCATTTATATGCAAATTATGTAATTTTTACTGATACTGATGATTTATAGATAATTCCGATTACACGATAAAAACGTTGGTGAGTATGCATTAAAAGATTAAGAAGCACTGGGGGGTATTCCATACCCCCAGACCCCCCGGTTTCAATAGCGAACTATTTTTGTTCATGATCATTTTCATTACTTCTTGTAAAATTTTCTCAGATTTCTCTTTACTTAAACTTGAAACCCAGAAGAGAATCGTTGGGGAAATCTAGTGCACAAATGAAAAAAAATCTGAGGAAACCCAAAAAAATAGAAAACTTGAGAAAATGTAGAAAATCGTAGGAAATCCGAGAGCAGGTAAAAAATCATAGGAATTCAGGAAATTCAATAACATCTTAAGATCAATGGCCGAAGATCGGCCGTCAACGCCCGTTAACCCGTTAATGGTATTTTCATCTGATTGTAATATTTACATCTTTGGCCGGTCAATGACGTTAATGGCCAAAATAATCGGACAATGGAGAATTTATTATAGAATAAATAATACGCAACAGCAAATTGGCGATGCACTTCAACCCGGGACAATTATTTGTCGTGCACGCGTTTCTCCATGTAAATGACAGTAACTCAGCCCTTTTCAATCCTGTACAGGGATTTTTATTTAATTTAGACAAACGCAAACTTATTTTAGGGTGGATCCATGATTCGTCGTGGTTGCGTCAGCCAAAACGGCTCGGAGGAAAAATTAATTTAATGTAATTAATTCATTTTACTGAGAGACCCCGAACTCGGCGAAGTATGAAACGTGTGTGACGGCTATCACTGAGAGTGATAGAATATGGAAACTGATAGAATCTGTAGAATAGTAGTTTCATCATTGTCCATCCTGTATTGAGCATTAACGTCATTGCCAGAGAACAATGATGAAAAAGCCACATATGAAATTTTAAATGTCAACATTGCCCAAAATGCATGGTCATTGACGTCAATGCCCGGTCAATGCCTAACCAAGCTGGGCATTGACGTTATTGTTTGGCCATTGACGTTAATGGCGGAATTGTCATCATTGACCGTAACAGAAGTAATCTTTAAAAATCGCGTATAAAAAAATCTACTGCACAAAAATTTGCCTTGTGACTCTCCCCTCGGATGGGACATTGAGACAACCTCCGAGCGTAAAACTACTTTATTTTAATTTCGTAAACAACTTTTATTGAATTTGTAAGCAAATGCATTAAACTCCAAACGTATTTTCACCCTCTCGCAGCTCTGGATCTACGATTTTTCCGAACCGGGGCATCAAGAACAGGACATTGGCGCCCCTTTACTCCAGCGTTTGAGTTTGGCGCCCCCTTGAACTGCCGCCCGGGGAAGGCACCATAGATTACCCCCTTCTAGATCCGAGGCTGCTCTCTCGCACTTCTCGCAGTGATTTAAATTCACTATTATATATAGCTGAATATAGCTGAATTGACATTGATTTTATTAAAATCTTCCACTTGCGGTATTATAAATGATAATAAAATGGAAAATTGATAACGATTAGCAGCGGCTTGCAGTTCGTTATAATAGTTCGAGAATGCAGTTCGACTAAAAATGCGAGGTCAATGTGTAATTCTACCGATTCTATCTAAATTACAATCGAAAAATTAAATCACAATTTCAATCTTCAGATTCTAGAGAATATTTACTTATAATTACTGAATTACCTTTTGCTAATATCTACTGGAGGATATTCCATACCCCTTAGAGCCCCCGGTGCATGTATTCCTGACATATTGACAGATTCTTGCTTAATAAAATCAATCGCTGAACATTCTAATTAGTGACGGGTTTAACTTTTTGGGGTTTGAACGTAATTCTAGAGCTGCCAGATGAAGTTATATTTATTTATTTATTTACATTTTTATTTTAAATTTAAATATTCCACCCCTTGCCTCCCCTCTGTGTACCTCTACGAAACAAATATATTATTTGTTCTGAAATAGTTAAATGTCCTTATTTAATAAAATCAATAACAAAAAATCCACATAAATCTTTGATTTGTGAAACTGGGAGGTCTGGGGGTTAGGAGTACGATATGGAATACCTCGTATTTTATATTTCAATATAAACATTTAAATTTAAATAATTTAAGTGCTTAAATACAATTTATTATTTAAAAATTATTTGTATAAATTAGAATTTGAGAGATTATTACGTAATTATTATAATTATAACAAAATAAAATATTAGCACTCTACTCGTATGTTTTTATTTTTATGACGTGTTTCGACTTCACGCAGTCATCTTCGGGCACAATCTTAACAAATTAAAATTATTAAAACTTTAAAAATATGAAAGCACTGAAAACTAAATAAAATCCTTAAATTAAATCAATTTCTCTTTGTTAATTTCAATAATGCAGACTTTACACTTAATTTGACAGAGGTTTCAGGTGGGAAAAAACTAATAATTGTAGAATTTTACGATTTCATATTGATTTTTTCAAATTTTTGTTTAAAAAAAATTAATTTTTTTATTTTTGAAGAGCATTTTTGCAATTTCTAAGGTCATAAAAATCTGGACCTTGGTTATGATAATTCTGTAAAAATTAATAACAGCAGATCAGTAATGAATAAATTGAAAACGTTTACAAAAATTTATCTTTTTGATTTTTAATTATTATTGATGATAATTATGTTTGTTATCAGAACACATGTTTACCTCAAAAAAGCTGTGTATGTTAATATATTTTCTGATTTTGAGTATAAATAATTGTCCAACAAGATCAAACAGCAGTCAAAATCGAATAGCAGTTTTGTAAACTTGATACATCCAATATCAAAAATATGAAGGCTTTCATTGTCTTTGCAGTGGCATTCCTGGCCTTAGCTATAGATGGCCGCCACCATGGCAAACCTGGTAAGTGAAAAATTTTCTTCAATTTTTTTTTAAATTTAAAATATAAAAAACTTCAGATTACCACTGGAGAGATTTTAATGGAACAATACCGACGGATGCTTTACGGGTAGTCCCAAAAGGAAGCAATTCGGCAGTTTACGTTGGCCAAGGATATTTAGAAGGCGTTGGTATATTGCCAGGTATGCTTGTAGAGGGAAAACAGGAAATGACCGTTGTTGCTAATGGCAGAACTTATCCAATCGTGGATAATTTAAAAGTAAGTTACTTTTGTTTTTCTCAAGCTGTTTAAAATAAAAACCAACTTGTTATAGATTATGGCTACCGATAGTGCAAATCCTTCAGTTGACTTCCAATGGATTTCGACCACTTACGATCACTTGGAGAATTTTAGACAATTGTCGTTCCTAAATGTCCCATCTGGAGGAACCGAATCCGACACCGTGGTTTACATTGGACTTCACTCCGAACCAGACTACCAACAAATTGGAAAAATTTACACCGTTAAACCATACGAAGGATTAAATATCCCAGATCCTCAAGGAAAGCCAGCCGTTTACAAAAACTTCCAATTTCTAGCTCTGCTCAACTTTGATTGCGACGAACCCGATTATTATGGAAGTAGAATGTCATCAGCCAGTGCTCGTTTTACTAAACCATACGATCTTTCCCGGAGCAGGAGACATTAGAAGAAACCGCAAATTCTGAAGATTTTGATTAAATTCAAATATGTCTGTGCAAATTATAAAATATTAAAAAAAAAATAAAGTAGAAGTACATAATATTGTAGTTGTTTCACTTTACATTTTCCTTCTTTCAGTTTTTGGGATCAAAAACTAGCCAAGCTAAACTTTAGTTTTATTTTATTACTTAAACCGACGTATTTTGAAGCGTAGAACTAGAAAATGAGGAAAAAGTTTTTGAAGTCATAAGATAGCAATCAATTTCTCTTCACTTGTACGCCTGATTTCAACAGCGAATTCCTTGTAGAAAATCTTTTGTTTTTCAAAAATTGTAAAAAATCATTTGATGTAGTTTGATGCGTGGACTTCGAAAATGGGGAAAAGATTTCCGATTTCAAATTTTCAATGTTTCGATTTCTTTTATTTCTAGATTTCTTTTTACTGGATTTTTAAATGATTTTGAAAATTTTTGAATTTTTCTAATTTACCTGAATTTTCTTGAATTTTTCAGCACTTGTACGCCACATTTCCCTAGCGACAGTAGCGTAACGTGGGGGGGGGGGGCAATAAAACACGTAGAATAAAATTATACTTTTCTTTATTTTGATTTCTCTTTAATAATTATTCTTAGTAATATCTAATAAATTGAAATAAGAAATACTTTTTTCGCTCAATTGCGGAAAATGGGGGGCGGCAAATTTAAATAGGTGAATTCTATATCCTCAAAGTTGAAATTTCATTGATTTAAAGAAACTTTCCTGAAGTTTTCGTTGTATTTGTGAAAGTTGTTGGTCAGTGTAATTTTATAATCAAATTTTTAAGATAAATCCTAATACTACATAAAATCCCAGCAGGCTGCTCCTGCTGTTCCAGCATGTCATTTTTTGGTGAAAAAAGAAGCATTCTGATTGGCGGATTTTTTTTACCAACCGAAAAATACATTAAACTAAGATTAGAACTAAACATATTTTTCCAATATTAATACAAACCGGGAAATTTGAATTTTTAAGAAAAAATGAGGGAAATTTAACCTTCGACTAGAAAAAAGCATATTTATTTAATTACTTTAGGGGACGTCCATTAATTACGTGAGGCGCTTAGAGGGGGGAGGGAGTCGAGCAGAATCTAACGTGGGAGGAAAATTGGAGGTCTCAGCAAATTTCACGTAATTTTTTTTCCGCAAAAAACTGTAAAATTGCGAGAGAATTTGGTTAAATTAAGAAGGTAAAGTAAACAATCTCACGTGAGATTAGAGGAGAGGGGATCGATTCAAACCTTAGTACAACTCATCAAGAAGGAGAGGGGGGGGGTCGAAAAATCGCTGAAATCGCCTCACGTAATTAATGGAGGTCTCATTACTGCTCACGTAGTTTAGCTGCAACTTTCTGTGTTACTTTGAAAGTTAATTATAAAAATAATATAAAAATATAAAGTCAAATTTGTAAACCGGGGGGTCTGGGGGGTGTGGAACACCCTCCAGTTCATATCTCAAGATTTCCACTCCTTTAGAATACCTAACCGGTATTCCTAAGCCAGGAAAAACCGGGAAATTTGAATTTTTAAGCAAAAGTGAGGGAAATTTAAACCTTTGTTGGCTAGAGGAGTTTAGCAACAACTTTTGCGTTACTTTGAAAGTTAACTGTCAAAGTTATAGTTAAAAGTGTAAACCGGGAGGCCTGTGGGTGAACACCCTGCTCCAGTACATTTAATTAAATTTCCCCTTTTCCATAATACCTACAGAAGACAGAATAATTATACAAATTTCGTCAGAAAAGGTTGGGAAATTTTTGGTTTTTGAGCAAAAAGTGTGGGAAATTAAAACGTTCGGATAAAGAAAATTAGAATTTGAGAAACACATCAAGTTTAGCAGTAACTTTTTGCGTTACTTTGAAAATATAGGAAAACGGGGAATCACCCAGTAGCGGGAAATGAAATTAAATGTTAAAATATTATACAGCTAAAAAAGAGATCCACCGTTTAGCTGCCCGTCCGCCGACGAGCTTTCCAGCTAGTTATTACAATAAATAAGTAATAAAGAAAGACGAAACAATAAAATCGGTTTCTTCTTTTTTTAGTTTTGTTAATTTCATCTGGTGCCCAGCAATTCCGTTAATATTTTTTTACATTTAAATCAATTTCAAATTAAAAGACTGCTAGACTTTATAACAGCTCTCGGCAATAGGCAAAAATGGAAAAAGACAAACATCGAAGAGTCCAGACAGTAGAAATTATAAAAATTCAATTATTCCAAAAATTACCATTTTAATCCGATGATACAATTTTGAATATATAAACAACAATATTTTTAGATTTTTTCTATAATTTTTTTGCTTCAATGGAAAATGAAAATTGAAAAATAGAAGTTAGGAAAGCCAAATAAAATTTTATTTATTTCAGCTCAGAATCAAAATAATTCAATATTAACAATTAAGATTATTTCTCGTAAATGCATACATTTCGATGACGAATTGGAAACTTTTTCATTTCGTTTGAATTACCAAGATCTTCTAATTGATCAGATCATCGATTTAACAGTTAGTTATTAATTATTGTTAGTTATCAATTTTCAAAAGTTCAATATTTCCAATTTAACTAATTCATGACCGAGATGGGAATTATATCACCAGAAAATTAGAAAATCCAACAAATCATAGTTAATCAAAATTTGCTCCTTCTCAACTTAACTCAAGCCATCCTATTATCCTCTTTAAGTATATGATTTATATACTTAATTTGTTTTTTCTAAATCTAGGTGTGGGGTCCACTTTGCTTAAACTTGCAGCAGAAATCGACAATGTAATGGAAATAAGCCCAAAACAAAGCTTTTGTCAAAAGTAGGTTAATCTAGTCTTGAAGCCGTTAGTCCTGACTCCCGATGAGACTAAACAAAACCATAAAAAAATGAATAAACAAAATAGAAATAGAAAAAGCGTAGATAGTGCGATGTACAACTTCATCAAGTCGAATTCCCTTGGATGTTTTTTTATTAATGGTTCGAATTGAATTGAAAGGCAAATCCTGCTTAATTTTGTTTGGTAACACAACACAGATAATCACTTTCATTTTTAATCTCGATAAATGAATAGACACAGCTGAGTCTACAGCTACTAAATTGCTTTCAGTATTATAAAATTAGAAGTAACTTCTATGAAATATTTTATGAATGAACTATGTGTTATTATGATTACGCTATGATTGCCACCCGCGTGCTACATGTTTATCCTGAAGTCATTAACTTAAGTATTTGTTTTTCAAATAAATTTAGTAAATAAGCCTGCACTTAAATCCGAAGCTTCCCGGCGCGGCGGTGCCTCCTATTTTGCAGGATACGACCCTGCTCGTAAAAATAACACCGCAAGCTTATGCATGCAGGTGGGTGAGTGCTGAAAGTTTCGAATTGTTGAGCTTTAAGTTTAGTGCGGAAAGCGTGGATAATCGAATAGTTGACCTTAGAGAAAATTTGTAGGAAATTCCTGGTATTCCTTTTCAGATAAAATTTTTTTTCTTAAAATAAGAAAGCGATCTCTTGGCTGTTTCAATTTATTTCCCCTAATCCTTGACGTATGGAGTCTCAAAAGCTCGCCTGTACTTTAATTTTGAAAAGTTTTATGCTTTGATAGAATAAAAAAAGTAGGAGTTGATCTCCGTAAGCTCTGGCGCTGGATGCATTCGGTGCATCACTTCGGCAGGATTTTCAAGCTCAATTTTAGTTTCGATTAAATTTAAACGAAATTGTTGGAGGCTTTGTCGTTCATGCTTCTTACAAGCAAAATCAAATATCGCTTGTCATGTACGATTGATTCATCAAGGATTTACTCTTCCATTTTTGGAAAATTGCTATTAAGAGGAAAGTTCCGTTAGGAATTTTGCAAGCGGAGTGACAAATATTAAATAATTAATAAGTACATTCCGATAATCTGATTGTTGATTTTTTAACGTGACTAATCCACGATTCTTCATGAATCACCTGCCAAATTAATCGCACCTACTCATAAATTCTGAACGAAATCACTGTTTATTTTGTGTGTATTATTGATCGGTGACATTGCACTTTGTAAATAAAACCGGCTTCGTGCGGCCCATTACCAGATACTTGGACATGGTTAGGCGAGAAGAGGGAACCCCCGGTTCCCATCTTCATTTGTTTTAATAAAACCGGACGTGACCGTAAGTGTTACTAATGAAGGAAGGAAATGTTGCCGGAAGATCTTGAAAAACCAATTTTGTTAAAATTTAGTATGTGGACACGTAAACCCCAAATCACTCATAATTTTTACGCAATACTTCTAATAATCGGTGATTTACTTTTACTATAGTATTACTACACTGATAAAACTAGAGTGGTTATCAACCAACGCAAATAAGCTATTAGCACCATTTTACTATCAGCAGTACAACAAATTTAAATTATGAATGAATTCACGTCATCAATAAAATCTCTGATGTAATACCGGAAAATATCTGCATTTTTAAACAGCTCAAGCAATTTTTTAACCAACAGAGTACAACACAAATATCTGTTATGCAAGTCGCGGCTCGCACTTAGATGGGTGACCGTTTCGAGAATACTACTGAACACTGTCCACATACTATGGATCACGGCACTTCATAAAATTTCAAACTTGAGTGACTTGGTTGGCTCCGAGAACAAAATACAAGAAAAGTTACTTTGTAATTTTATTGTTCTTTGGGGGAAACACTTCTGTTATTTACGTATAAAGAGCTCTTACCGCTTTGATTATTTTATGTATTGCCAGTAGCGAAACAAGCAGATGAAGGACTCGTGCGCGAAGTTGTTAACGGGGGCTTTTACAAAAGACAAAAAAAAACAATTTTGTATATAGGACTCGTATATAGTAACTACCCCCCCCCCAAATTATTAAAATTTGAAAATTAAACCTTAAGTCTTATCAAAAATATATAGATGAGTTTTTAAATTTTTCAATTTTCTGAGATTTTCTAAAATATCCTAGAATTTTCAGTGATTCACCACTCGACAAGATTTCCTAGGATCCTGAAATTTTTGGATTTTTTTGGATATTTTTCTAAGATTTTCTTGAATTTCCTAAAATTTTCTAGAAATTTTTAAAAATTTTCCGGATTTCTTCAAATTTTCCGCTCGTTTTTCACTAAGCGGAAAAATGATCGGGAAATTGTCATATGCAAAACTAAAGGGAAATCAGGAGAAATTTGAGGAAATCTCGAATATTATAGACTATCTTTTTTTGCTTTTACCATTTCCTGAGATTTTATTGGCATTTTCTGAATTTTTCGAGTTACCTGCTATCTTAAGATATCTTAGAATTTTCCATTTCCTAATATTTTCTAGAGTTTTCTGCATTTCTCTCGATTTCCCATTTACTAAAATTTTCTGGAGTTTTCTGAAAATTTCTTGAAATTTCTATGGATTTCTTGAGAAAGTAAGTAGAGAAAGAAAATTCTATGAAATCTTAGTAAAACTTAAGTATGCTATTTTCTTCTCAAGGAAATCTTGGGAAATTTAGGAAATCTTTAGAAAACCATAGATTAATTATTATATTTTGTTTTTCAATTTTCTGAGATTTTCTTGGCTATTGGCTATCTATCGTAAGATTTTCTAAAATATTCGAAATTTCCCTTTTTCTAAGATTGCCAGGCAAAGGCAGATACACCGGGATATCATGCCCGCAAGAGGGGGGTTCTTTTTTATTAATTTAATTAATAATTAATTTTTTGACCTAAATTAATAAATTTATTAAATAAATCAGGATTTAAAAGTCACTCAAGGCTTTTAAATATTTAAATAACAAATAATTGTATGTTATTTAATATATTCATTAGTTACAGAGGGGGCCCGGGCTCCCTAGGCTCCCCCGTAAATACGCCACTGGTTATTCCCGATATAACATTTACAGGGTTCCCACTTTCTTGGAAAATTAATTTTGTCAGAGAATTTCTCAATTTTAGTGCGAAGTCGAGGAAATTAAATTTTCAGGCGAGGTAAATAATTTAATTTAATTTTTTTTTTAATTAATTAAAAATTTGTTTTTAAATTTTAAAATTAAATTTATTTTATTAATTAAAAATTTGTTTTTAAATTTTAAAATTTATTGTATTTAAAAATTAATAATTTAATTAAAATTTTTTTTTTTTAATTTTCAAATAAATTTTTTTAATTAAAAATTAAATTTTTTTAATTAAATTACTGGCTTTTAAAATTAAATACTAATACAAAAAAGATTATCTCATTATACTTTTAATAGTTTTAAATTTTTTTAAAAAGATTGAAATGGTTACAGTACAACTGGGGCCCTGTTAGCCGGGCGCCCGAGTACGTCGCACCTACAGCACCCTGGTAGTTCCGCCCATGTGCATTGCGTTAATATATTCATGCATTTCTTCAGTCGGTGTTTCCTTGATAAATATTACATTTTCTGCTCCTCTGCTTTATCAGGTCTTTCTGACTCTATACTCTATTTATTTAACACATGCAGCTGAGAATAACAAATACATGCAGTTTGTACATGATTTATGGGGAAGAGCTTAAGAGAGAGACTTATCTAGGCTGCCTTGTACTTTTAAAAATTTAAAAGCAAAACTGTAAGTACGGACGGTATATGGGGTTGTCTTGACATTACGAGCATCTACTCCAATTGGAGATGCAATCAACACAATGCAATCACGTGCTGGTCATGCACTGATCACTGTTTACATCAGCTCCATGTGTTAAATAAATAGAGTATAGGTTGAAATATGAAACGTGAAATATATTTAGTGTTGAAAAAGTCTACTAAACTCCAATTCCTTTCAAGCATGCAATTCGAAAATCTATAATCATGAAATTCTTTTATGCTTATATTGTTTACTTCATTTTGGACTACCGGTTTCGCTTTCAGCATCGACAGATGAAACAATTAACTTTCACTCTCACTTTTAATCGGCAAATTTATTTTTGGATTTTAACGAATTATTGGTTTTTTAATAATAAAGTGGATATACAGTAAAAGCCCTCGTATCCGAAATGAACGGGACCCATTTCCGTTCGGATAGCAAATGTTTCGGATAAATGGTTGGTTGAAATATAAATACTACAACATGAAACGGAAGTCTGCCTACGCGTTGACCTCGCAAGCATCTTTCAGTTGACGCGATAAATTCTAAGAATTTTCGGATACGAGGGATTCGGATACGAGGGCTTTTACTGTAATCTAATACAATCTATCACTGGGTTACGGAGGGGTATTCCATACCCCCCAGACCCCCCGGATTTAAATAATAAAGGTTTGGGTACATATTCTGCAATTAGCTTTATGAAATAATTTTCTAGAAGAAATGAATAGCTGCGCGGAAAAACCACCTTATCCTGTAATGAAATGCAGGGGTGCAGGGCCGCAGCTAGGGGGAGGCATTGTGGGGCAATGCCCTACCTTAAAATCCCAATGTTTTACCCGGTGTTGATCTTATTAGCTTTTAATTTACACTTTTGCCCTACTTGTAACCACCACTGCCCTACCTTAAATTAAACTCTAGTACGGCCATGCAGGGGTGCATTAGACAGTAACAACTTTTTTAGCAAAAAGTCCTTCTAACACGATCCCAGAATTTATTCCTTAATCGGACTCTTCTATCATCTTTTTAGAAATCATTTGTGCCATCTATCCGCACAATTCCAGCTTCTAATATTAACCTTTAGTAACTCTTCACACCATCCGTCACACTCTTAACTTTTGAAAAACCATCTGCAACCCCATTTACATCTAGCCCACTCTCCACGCATTCTATATGCACTCCTGCGCAACAAGCCAGCCGCAAATATACAATCCGTTCTGTAAACACACCCTTTCCTTTTTCTTGTAATTAACCAGGGCCTATTCATCTTATACAATATCTTGTATATGTAAAGTGTTTTTTGCAACAGAGCACAAGTAATCTTTAAAATCTCCTATGAGGATTTTACATGGTCCTTCGAGCCGGATTGTCTATCCAGTTATTTCATTAGAAAAAAACTTTTGATCTAATGTTTAATGTTAGAAATGTTAGAAATCATTTCTATTGCTAAAAATGACACTTATCAATAGTAATGCCAATAATTAACCTATAAAACTGACCCCAGTTGCCGTACTTTTAATAAAATGCTCCGCACCAAAAGTGTCAAGGTGAATTTTTTACCAATTAATCTAATTTCACTTCTTCTAAATTTTTCTTCGATATTTTTATTCAGATAACAAGAAAATGCTTTTTGCCATTTTTTACCATAGGCGCCGATGCAAAAAGGGTTTAAAGAACTGCACACTGCCGGAGTTAAATGTTTTTAACCTGTAGCATGTGTTAAACTAGCAGTTTGTTCTTACCTTTATTTTTATCTTATTTATAACGTATATTACACATAAATTACCCTGTAAATAGCTAATTTAATTTTAAACCATTTTATGGATAAAAAGCAAACTTTACAAAAATAAATTAATAGTCTGTGGAGGTGTGTGAGTCGCCTTAAATAGAAACACGCCCAATGGTAATCTGTGTAAATTGAGAATGCATTAACTTTACAACTAAGGTATTTTGCAAGTTAATTGTATGATTAGCAAACAAGAAAGTGCAAGCATTGCATAATAAATAGTGAATTTACTTGGTTAAAATAACCAAGTTAAAATTGTAACGGTAGTTTTAATACCCAAGTGTTTACAAGACGTGCACGCACCTGGCGTTGAACATTTTTTTTTAGAAAGAAGCAAGAATGATTTAAATGTTTGTTTTGAAATTAAAGGGTTAATATACGAGCTACTGTTCTGGGTATATCAACAACCGTATTAGTTATTGAAAACTGTGTCAATAAATAAAATTTATCGGTTGGCGCTCGAGAAATGCCAAATTTTAATGTAGGCCAAGAAATGTTAAAAATAATTGTAATATTCTTATTCATAAATATTAACTACGCATAAAATAGCGGAAGCTTGGTTTTGATTTCCTAAAAATTGTGGTTTTTTTTACTAATCACTAAAAGACAGAATGTGGTCACGAGACGATAATCTTTAATTGGAATAAAATTAAGGTACCAAAGAGTAAAAAATTCCATTATGCAATAAGGGGAAAAATATCTGAAACGGGAAAAGGGGTAGGTATATAGTTGCTATTTTTGAAAATTGGAATTTTAGTAGTTAATACTATCTTAACAATTAATATTTTGAATAAATAATTAAGCCACATTTTTCATCCCCGAAATTTACGAGAGCTACGCTACGACTTAGTCCTTACGGCTGACTTTTGTTTGTTAGCGCCAGTCCGTCCCTGAAGATGAGCAACTTCAATAATTACAATAAACTATTATTGTTTTGCTTAATTTTTTATAAAAAAACTGAAAGATCAAATTGTGTTTCGAGAATTACTGTGTTTTCGGTTGCAAATTTATTATAATTCTGTTTAATTTAATAGAGTAATGTTGATATGCACTAACTTTATATGCTAATTTTCATCGCACAGAACAAAAACAAACTCATTATGTTTTAAGCCTGCCGTTATAATTGAATTTTGATGATGAAAAAAGGATTTTCTTTCGGAGTCTAGCCAACATTATATTTTTAATAATAAAAATATAAATTGATAGGGCATCCGGATTATTTCTCCTGCGCTGTGAATCACCCAAGTGCGAATAATTTTATTTTTCTTGGTTTCTGCAGAAAGATAGGTAGATTATTGTAGGTATAAAAAATGTGGTTATTGTTTTTTCCGTACTATGCGTAGCAGTGGCGTAACAAGGAGGCGAAGGACTCGTGTGCGAAGTTGTTAAGGGGCCCTGCTTTTATAAAAGACAAAATAAATTTGTATACGGAACTCGAAATTCCGATGATTTCCATGCAATTCTAGTGATTTCCAAAGAATTCATTCCAAACAAGAGCAGATGATATAGGGGCGAGTAGCTACCCCCTCCCCCAATTTAATTTTATTAAATATTTAAAAAAATATATTAGACGAGTTTTTTATTTTCAATTATTTTATAATTGTGTAGATTTCCAAAAATATCCTAGAGTTTCCTGTGATTCCCCGCTTCACAAGATTTTTGGGTATATTTTTTAAGATTTTCTATTTTCTCTAATTTTCTACATTTTCTAATTGTTAAAGTAGTGATATTTTTATGGATTTTTTAAAATTGTCTGGGATTTCTTAAAATTTCCCTTTCTTTGTTTACTAATAAGTGGAAAGATGATGGAGAAATTGTCAAATGGAAAACTAAAAGGAAATTTGAGTAAATCTAGAATATTATAAAACCATCTGTTTTTGTTTTTTCCATTTTCTGAGATTTTAAAATTTTCTAGGTTTTTCTGCATTTCTCTCGATTTCCTATTTACCAAAATTTTCTTGAGTTTCCTAAGATTTTCTTAAAATTTCTATGGATTTCTTGAGATTTTCTATATTTCTTCAGATTTTCGTTCACTAGTACACACAATTTTTTCGAAGATTTCCCTTAGTTTTGGAATAACTGGAAAACCGAAGAGAAAATCGTGATATACAAAAGTGAAAAGAAATCCTAGCAAATTTTAGGAAAATTCTATGAAATCTTAGTAAAACTTAAAAATGCTATTTTCTTGGTAAATGTAGGAAATCTTTATGATACCAAAGATTAATTCTTTTATTTCTGTTTTTAATTTTCTGAGATTTCCTTGGCTATTGTCTCTCCTAACATTTTCTAAAATATTCTAAATTTCCCTTTTTCTCAGATTACCGGGCAAAGGCATATACAACAGGATATCAACTCCCCCACCCATAAGCCTTAAAAACAACAACAAAATTTACTACGTTTTGTTTTGTTGAAATTTTAAAAATATTAAAATATTAGTATTAATATTAAAGTATTAAAAATATAAATATTAAAATAAAATATTCTTATTAAAATACATAATATATTTATTCCCCCATCCATGAGCATTGCCTAGATCTGCCCTTGGTTTTAGATTTCTAGGCTGTATTAGACTGCAATTACTTCATAATTTTGAGATTTTTGCACAAAATTATGTGCGAAATTGTCTATACCTGGTGCGCATAAAGGGATTAACGAGATTATCATCCCAAATAACTTAGAGGGAGAAAAGTAAAATAACAAACAAAATAACATTTAAAATATAAAATGCAAAAATAAATTTTCCTAAAAATAGTTTTCGTTCTTTTTTTATTAATTTAATTAATAATTAATTTTTTGACCTAAATTATAATTTATTAACTAAATCAGGGTTTAAAAATCGCTCAAGACTTTTAAATATTTAAAATTCAAATAATAATTGTATGTTATTTAATATATTCCTTAGTTACAGAGGGGGCCCGGGCCTCCTAGGCCCCCCACCTAAATACGCCACTGATTCTTCCCTATAGGACAATTACAGGTCAATTTTAAAATTTTCGAGATAAACAATTTAATTTAAAAGTTTTTTTTAATTTAAAAATAAATTTGGTTTTAAATTTTAATTAAATTTATTTTATTTAAATATTAATTTTTTTTTAATTCTTTGTAAAAAGGATCTAAGTAAAATCGAAGGAAAAAGTAAAATCAAAAATTTGATTTTGACAAAAAACATAAAAAACTGGGAGGGTTAACTTTAATTTGTTTATTCAACAAATATAATTGTTGGTGCACATACCCCTCAGACCCCGCGGTTTGAAAGTCTAAAAGTATGTGCATACGTTTTGTGATTTATTTTTGTAGTAAAAATTTTTTCCTCTGTTAGAACAAATACATTTATACAATTCATACTCTCAGTTTTATAAACCAAAAATCCTTAGTGCATATTGTACCGTACAAATTCGCACCGGGGGGTCTGGGAGGTGTGGAACACCCCTCAGAACATAGTAATTGTTAATACCTTTCAGAAAGTTAAATTCCTGGAACGGAAAACCCCTTAACTATAATTGCTGGTGCACTGGAGGATATTCCATACCCCCCAGACCCCCCGGTTTAAAAACCCAAAGGTGTGTGTGTGTATGTACGTTGTATAAATTATCGCGTATCAAAGTCAACGAAATTTGATCAGAAATTAATTTTCTGAGAAAATTCAAATCTAAATTATGTTATCTTATGATAATGCTGCATATTCGTCTGGCAGTAACTCGGAAACTGTGCATTATGTAAAATAATTACCGCATCTTTTCGAAGTTAGTCAGAATTATTGGAATGATAATTATTATTAGGATGGTAATTGGTTATTCAGAATTATATATTTAGTACCTGGCAGCGATGACATGTACATGTACATAAAGTGGACCTCTAGTAGTTAAACTAATGCGATTCTAGCTCACTTTGTTGGACTTGCGGCTACGAAACCGAGCGTACTAAGCTGTATTATTTCTCTATTACTAGTGATTTTATATACTTATAGATGTATCACGTAGTACCAAATTCGGTTATAAATTTCAAGCTTTGAAGCCAGGATCTTATTATTTATTAAAAAAATAGCTAACATAAATTGATATTAAAAGTAATTGTTAATTCTCTTTTATAGCATTGGCTTATTCAAAAACGATAAATTGATACTGCACTGATATTAAATTTACATTGCACAATAACGCAAATAAAGCGCTTTTTCATTTTTCAAAAAAAGGAAGCTGACGTTAAATTTTATTTATTAAGCGGCCTGAAAGAATTTGATTGGGAGAAATAAAAATCAAAAGCATGAAATTTTAACTATGCTTTTTCGGACATTCTTTATCTTGAATTTTTCTGTGATAAGAGAAAACGAATCCGTGATTATACCATGTGAGTATTATTAGAGAGAGCGTTATTCATTGTTGGAATTTAAACAAGAAGCACAAAAAACGGAAATTAAAGGACAGTAACACACGTTTTGATTAAAATTCTGAATGAGTCAATTGCTTGGTGTCACTTTATCACAGAAAGCAGATGAAGGTTATGAGTTACATAAATAACATTTTTTTATCCATATTAAGTAAATTGTTTATGTATTACAAATAATAATCTGGGTGTTCTATGCATTTGGAGAATTTTCTATTGTGAGAACGACGCTTTAATATTATTACTTGAGTAATAAAACTGCTATTCTAAAATTTCTTTAGGTTGCACTTTAAAATTTCAATAAGTTTACGAGGTAAGATAGGTTTTTATTGAACAGAACCTCGTTTTCTGTTAACTTTACGACACTCTTATCTCGACAACAATGAGCTTTTTTAAAAGTCAGTGGCTTATTTTTACTATAAACATCCTGTATGGACGCAAGTGTTACGTATACTTTTATGAGTCCAAAACGAATTTTTTTTTCGACACAAAAAGTACAACTGCATACCAAATATTTCCTAGAGCGATTAGAAAGTTACCAAATAAGGTTCTGTAATTACTCAAGATCATTTTAAGAATTTTACATTGATTAAAAGGAAAACATACACATTACATATTTTATAATAAGTAAAACTATGCTTGATCTAAATTACATTTTACAAATCCTTCACAAAAAGGTATTTTTGGCAAACATTATTTTTGGAAGGGAAATTCTATGACAGCAGGAAAAATTAAGTCATCAACACTTAAAATATTGTAAATGTCAAGAAGTCGAAATGGTAAACCGGTGCAAATGCAAAACACCTTGAAAATGTTCAAAAATTTAAAGAAAATTAACATAAAATTATTTTTTCGTCTAATTTACTAAATTTCAATTTTAGCTTTATTTGCAGAAGTTATTTTTAATTATGACCAGACAGTTAATCAACGGTTTTGTAAATTTTTAATGAAATTAGCGAATTTTTAGCTCCAAATGCAAAAATAACTGCAAATATGAGAAAATCTAAATATCAAACCGTTAGGAAAAATGAAAATAGCATTATTTTTCAAAAAATTGAAAATAGTTAGATTATGATAAATATACTTTTTGTTATTTTTTAACTCGATAAACAGTAGATCACTTTCTTTTCATGTTTGTTTTATTAATTGAACTTGGCGCCCACACATCAGGAGCCTTGGAAACCTTCAAATCTGGTTTCCTGCTATATTTACCTTGAGTTAATGCAACCCCGAATCCTATAAGGTCATTTTTAGTTTACTGAAATTTTTTCAATAAATCCAGTTACAATTTAAAAAAATAAAAATAATATTAGTAAATGAATTTTAATTAAAAAAAAATTTTTTTATCGAGTAAATAAATAACCAAACTTTCACATAAACATATTATTTCATTTTCATTTTTATTTATCCCAGCACTGTAGATATTTGAATTAACCGCCCGTTTTCAGCAGTCTATGTTGAACCTCTATGAGTGACAGTCAACTCTTCCGTTAAAAATTAGAAGCAGCTAAATTTGTGGAAGGGTTTCTCGCGCGGCCGTTTCTTTAACCCCTTTCCAGTATAGAAATAATGTAAGTCATATAATTTTGCCCCCCCCCCCCGCTCAAGATGAGGTTTACCATAATGGAATAATTTTTAAATTAATTTTCAAACAGAAAATTAATTCTAGAATTAAAAAGTAATTAATTTCTTTTTCTGGTAGAAGCTGATTGCCAAGGTTGTGCGGCCTGAAGGCCGCACTGACTGGTTATAATATCCTAATTTCATTAGGTTGATATCTTAAAATACAGCAAACAGACATATGTTACGTAAGAAAAGAAAGACAGACATACATGTTCTCTATCCTCCCTGAACATCAAGAATTTTTTATTTTAAAATTTAAATTTTACAAATTTGTACATACTGTTGCCCCCCTCCTTGCTACTGACAGAACTGTCATTAAAACAAATAATATAATTTCACCGAGGGGAAAATCGCAAACCAAATATTTGTACACCAGATTTCCTTTTGTGTTTTTTTTGGATTTCTCTAGATTTCCACGGACTTCTTAAAAATTCCCCAGATTTCTTACAATTTCCGGGATTTCCTTGAATTGCCTCAAGATCTTCTTTCGAAAAAGTTAAAAAAATAAAAAAGAACCTAAAAACCAAAGGTTGTCTGTAGTAATTTTAACATTAATTTCCTGATTTCCTAAAATTTCATTGGATTTCCCAAAATTTCCTTTCACTTCCACAACAATTTTCCCTAGCGGTTTCACCCACGAAACTCACTTAACTACTCCATCAGTAATTTTTTGTTTTTGTGTGGACTACTGTCTTGATCATCGTTGTTATTTTGCTTTAGTTGAAAATACCCAGATTTCGGGCAATTTATCTCTAGAATTTCCTAGATATTTTAATATGCAAACACAGCGGTGGCGTAGCAATATAATTATTTCCCACTTGGAATTTTTTGGATATTACAAGATCAACACATTTTTTAAAATCACGGACGCCTTCAATCACCCCCGACTCGTTTGCACGGAAACCATCCACAGATACGATGATAGAAAACCAAATACAGAAGCCAAGATAGATGTATCTAAAAACCAACAATCATAAACCGCATGTGGGCTACTGTCAATTAATTTAGGCCAAGAATTTAATTTTTTCCTATGGCATTTTAAAATCGAAATTTTCCATATATTATTTAACATGGGAGCGTAGCGTAGCGCAGTGGCATGCAAAGCATTCAGTGCCGGAGGCACTTTGATCTTCTTCAGCTGGTGATTGCAGGTTTTACATTGAATTCTTTGAATTACGCTTGAAATGGAAAAACCACGGCGGTCTGGGTGGGCTTTAACATGGGAGTACATAAGAATTGCAAGTACACGAGAGTTCTGTTGACGGTACGTGTGCCGTCATTTAAAGTTAAACTATGACTTTCAATTTCTTCTCCTAAGCCCTTTCATTTTTTCCTTTCAAAGCAAGCCAAGAGCAGCCGTCCCAGCTCAAATTCAAGAAGCTGGGTACGCGACACTCTGGCTCAAACACCTAGCCGCAAATTACTAGTATGGCGTCCGCCAAGGGGTAAATATCCACTAAAATTTCAGTACACTAGACTCGGAATTCCAGAGATTTCCAAAGAATTCCATAGATTTCCAAGGAAATTCTGAACAAGTGTACACAAAATTTTCGAGATATTTATCCCTTGGCGTCCACGTTCGGGCAACTTTGCTCCTAGCTTGGACGCCCAAAAAAAAAAAAAAACTACTGCGATCGTTCGCCAGTGAAAATTATCCAGGGCGGTGTCCGAAAAAATTGACCCAGCGCAACGATCCAGGAGTTCAACACAGAGGTTTACTTAAAGACAGCCATCAAGGCCCATTGGGGTACGACCCCTTTCTAGACATGGAGTAAACGGCTAGCAGCCGAGGTATCCAGATAAGTTATTCACAATTTGATTTGCCGAGTTGAAGCTTCCGGTGGCGAGTATTGGGGCCTCCGTGGCAAGGTTTTTTTAAGTATGTTTTTAAGGAGTAAGCGCCAGCCAAAACGGCCTGGAGCGCCGTAGCAATGCGGAGAGTGCCTAGGGTTAGTTTTTATTCATAAAATAAATAAATTAAATTAAATTAATTTTTTATGGCCTTATGGCACTTATGGTCCTGAAAAGAAATCGTGGAACGGAGCATCGTTAACGATAGTGCACGAGAAATAAATCTTGCGGGTTCAAGTGCACTTAGGCTCCTCCCACTATGCTATGCATGCGATTTTATTCATAAAATTTTCGATTTTTAAATTCCGTTTTCTCGAAAACTATTAAAAAAATTCTAATATGTATAAAAAATTGTCCCCTTTTCAATGGTATACAGGAAAAGGGAAATTTGTGGTCTAAATTCTCTGACAGTTCCCAACCAAGAATAACTAGCAAAAGTACAGAAAATAACAAATAATATATATGTGAAATTGCAGTAGTAACGGAAACAAAAATCTTACCAGGGTAGTAAATACCATACAACACCGACAAAACTTTAAATTCATATAAAGCCGCTTCAAAATTACAAAATTAACATAATTTCGGCAATAAAAAAAAGTAAAAATGGGACTTAACTTGACATAAACGGGGAAAATCCCTAGACCTGGAAATGGCAACGCAGGTCCTGAAAGGTTAGGTGGGGCCGCAGTAATCGAGATGGGGGTATCCCCCAGTTAATTTCTTTGATTGGTGTCCAGAGGAAGCGTAGAATGCCATTGATTATGAGGATCTAATGCAAAGCACTTCTGAATCCGAATCACCTTGCAGGTGTGTTTCTGATGCCTGAATCGATAACATTTATTCGAGACGGAATGGTTAAGAAATTCTTGAATTGAGATCGCAATTACCCTTAAATGGCAGTTGGAAGATTTCTCTAGGCAGTTCAGCCTACCTACATAGTATGTAGGTACTTAGTTGCACCGATCGCAACCAAAATAGAATGAACTGATGAAATCGAAACTCCGATGAGGAATCATTTCACAACTTAATTTTAATTGGTGACATTTTGGTTTTAATTTAGGTTATTATGTCATTAATGTTCGTTATTTAAGAAGTACCACTAAAGGTTATCGTATCAAAATAAATCTAATTGCTCAGAAAATTATTACTTCCCATGCTGTTAATGATAAATAATGCAAAATTGCACTTACAAATTAGGATAAAAGGAATTGCATAATTTAAACAGTTCTCTCGGTGCACCTGGAAGAATGCCGTAATGGAGAATGTAATTCTCCCTTATAAGGTCGCTTAAAAGGTCACTTTTATTATTACTATATGTATGTACATATTTTCCAGTCGTGTCTCATTAAATCACTCTTAAAAATTAATTAACTTTCTAACGACATAAATTATTACAAAATAATTAACACTTCTATAAGTTAGTGCATATAGTTTTTTTTTTAATTTTACTCCACCGTGTATAATGGCGAGATGGTTTGATTTCAGTCTTAAAACCATATCAGTTTGACCTACATACACTTTTAGTCATGTCGCACTAAAGACCACTTTAATGCCTTTTATTTAATTTAAATTTGATTAAAATTATAGCCTCTAGGGTTATAGACTTCATAGATAGATTTTATGATTTTGTAATCCTTGCAAAACAAGCGTCCTCAGTTGCAAAATATCCTTGTTTAAGTAAAAGTCATTACCTTTTGTGTTAGTTAATAATAAAGAAATTAAATTGTATTTCGCAGTAATTGATTTAATTATCTTAATTGTATATTTTTACAGTGCTATCTCATTTGCATATGATTCATGCGCCAACGAATCCAATTTTCAAACAAAGGGAACCTTGCAGTGTCGGTTTGGTCTGATGTGGACCAAACATAATTTTCGAAAATGAAAAAATTACGTGTGTGATTCAAATGCCGCTCCCAGTAAGGAGCCGCCCTTAATATATTATTGCTATTGTCATAAAATAAGGTACGACCTTAAAATCCCGACTTTCTCAGTAAAGGTGTTAACGAACCACGACTTGATTGGTAGTCATAATAAATTTAAATTAATATAACATCCTGTATAAAAAATCTTAACAAGAATAAATCATTATCCAATTTTAACATTAACCCTTTCCTGCAATTTATAAAATTGATTAAGCGAAATAAGAGCTTTCGGAAAATTGCTAATTTAGTGCAAAGTAAGTTATTTTTGTTTGCCGAACTCTTAAAACGGAAGTGCGGGTGTGTCGGCTAAACCGGGGGAAGAAGGGGTAGTGTTAAGTACATCCGTTCGGTCAATGTACGATTTTACAATTACTACATCACCCACGTTCGGTCGTTCATCTATATTCGAAGTCTAAACCCCATTGCAAAATGCAGTTGCAAAACAAAACTGATAATTGCTGCTGTGATTGTGGTGAGCCTTGAAAAGCACAAACTGGTAGACAAATTGTGCAGAGGACGGACGGACGTGAAGCAGAGTTTATAGAGACAAAGTGATGCACTGATGCACATATAATGGGAGAGTCAATCAAATTCAAATGCAACTATAAGCCATAATATGTTCCACTTTGTAATACAATTCTTCTTCTTCCATTTTGATCTCATGGCGCCATAAAATTGACAGTGAGAAATTATCATTTTCTCACAAGCGAATACAAGCACTTAATTTAAACGTTTTCCACTTAAAATTCACAACTAATCGCCTTTTCAATTTAGTGCAATCATGGCAGAGAAAAAACTAAATCAACTCAAGAAGTTATGGTAAGAGAGTTATAAGAATTATTGGATTTCTTATTGGAATTATGGTTGAATGAATAGAATTTGTTCAATAATGACAGAAACCATGAACATCTGAAGGTCTACACAATTTGTTTGGCGTGGAACAATCTTACACCAATAAATCAACAGTAACATTTTCAGAAGAATCCAAAAGGATATTGCCCCCTCTTTTCCAAATTTTGCATTATTACACTGTGTAAATCTCTTCCATTTCCCTATCTTACATTTTGTTTTTTTCAATTTGAACATTTTTTGGAAGAAATTTTAATTATTCGTTTGTTTTAAGATTTCCAAACAATTGAAAGTCACCTATTTCCTTCATTCAAACAATCGAGTATCGCTAGAATTGCAGCAGCAGCATCTAGCGGCTTTCTGGTCAACTATAGCCTTTGAGCATAAGAAGTTTTCGTTGTACATCAATTTTTATAGAAGTTTTAGTTCTAGGACGACCATCAAAGATGGACAGATGCGTCTGAATAAAAATTCAAATAATATAAAATATTAATTTTTATCATATTATTACTTCCCCCCCCTTTCAAGCAAGACTAATTTAATTATCCTTATTAATAAAAAATAAATGCAAAAAAATAAAAATAGTAATTGTTAGATTTTCTAAAATTATTATTTATAAATTGGCGGCTATTTAAATTAATTTTTTTTTGTTGGTAATCATATAGTAATTTTCAGTTAGAATTTTTCAAAAAAATTTTGTATTAAAATATAATAATCACAAAATCTCGAACAGTAATCGTGCATTACTAATCAAGAATTAGATGGAGAGAAATTTGCAATTTTCAAGTTTTCTTAATTTATCACAAATTTTGTGTGCTTCTTTCAGAAAGTGCATTTCTTCAGAGCCCCCCCCCTTGCCCATTTTAATTTTTGGATCCAAAATAGTCTGAACTCTAAATTGTTTATGTACCTCGTTTGTACTTACCTTGTTAGTACTTTTTTTATTTTCGTTTGTAACAAATTTGTTTTTAAAATCTAAATAATACCATTTTTAAAGACTCCCCCCCGCCATTTCGATTTTGTTATTATTTTTTTATATATGCATTTCAATTATTTTAAAATCAATATTGATGATACCTTAAAATAAAAGAAATAGCAAATGCATTTCCAAAACTGTTTTCGTTAATGCCAAAACAATATTTTCATGAGGGGTCTCTATAATTTTGATATTTTCAATTTTCAAAATTCAATTTTCCACAAATTTTAAAATTTCAGAAATATTTAGGATTTTAGGACAAATACGGGTTTAATCCCTTTTATTTTTGAAATATTGAAAATATCTAATAATTATTTTTTGTTACTACCCCCACCCCTTTAGTAAAAAAAAGCTGCAAACAATTTAGATATTATTTTGGATTAAAAATTCGAAATTAAGGGGAATATAATAAATTATATTATAACGAAAATAAAACAGGTACAAATAGGTATAAACTATTCAGATTAATATGGATTCAAAATTCAAAATGGGAGTGGGCTGGAAAAATGTTATTACTAAACATTTTGTAATATCTCGAAAAGAAAATTGGTACAAACAAAAATAAAAATAAAATAAAAACAAGTACAAACGATTTGGACTATTTTGAATCCAAAATTTGAAATGAGGGGGGGGGGAGGCAAAATGCACCTTGTTTCAGATACCAAAATCTAATTTTTAATCAAAACATTTGGTTTTTTAATACTTGGGGAAAACGTACGATTGGTTTTTAACCCTTATGTTCCCGGATAAAAAAACAACATACACCCGGAAGGGGTACCCGGTACCCCTACCTTGATTTTACGGAATTATGTGTTTTCAATGCTTTTTTTATAATTATTATTAGTGTTCTGCAGCTGTTGTATTTATAATTTTTTTATGTTTTAGTATGAAGTTGTTTTATTTTTGATCAAATTTTTGTTTGTGAGGTTAGGAAATAACCCATACCTAACCTTACTTTTATAAATATTTTTCATACATTTAAAATTTGTTTAGATTGTTTTAAATTTCATTGACTTTTAGGTCAACATTATGCGATTTTGAATTGAGTGTACCCGGTCCCCATACGGGTGATATACGTATACCTAAACTTTTATAATTGCGAAAAAAAAATGCATTTCGAAAAATCAAAAATCTTCTAGAATGGCTTTAGTTTATTTAGAACTATTTCTTATAAGGTGTCACGAAGTCCCAAAACGCTGTGAAAAGTACAAACAGAGATATACACTGTCAAAGTTAAAAAAGTACCCGGTACCCCGATCCGGGAACATTAGGGTTAATGAATTTTAAATTTGGGATAATTTTTATTTATTTCATAGATCGCAAAATAAAGATTATAAGAGTGATTTCAAATAATATGACCTTAGTGTTTTTGAAGATAAAAAAAGATGATTGTGTGATTTTATATAAATTCGGTTCAATTGTTAAAAAGTAGTAGTAGTTTAAATTCGATAATTGGAAATCTGACCCCCATTTCTTGCGTTGTTTATATATAATAATTGATTTATATAATTTATTCTACAACTGTTTTTGTATACAATTGTATATATTACATCTAACAGCTTTTTGAAATTGTAGGTTAAAAAAAGTTAACCTGCTTACTTTTTCAGAATAATTTATTAATTTTCCATTACCCATATGTTGGTTTAGCTCAATCCGGGGGGTCTGGGGGTATGAAATACCCCCAGTATACTTTCTAGTTATAGCTTCATTATTATAGCCAATTCCGAGACACCGCTACTGCACGATTAGTAACTACAAGAAATATAAATTCGTTTAAAACAAATATCAATTAATTTCTACTTCAAAACATACTAAAATTCCTTTCCGACTTATTGCCCAACCATAACTTCGTTCGTTTAAAAAAGCCTTTTATTAAATTTTCCACGATTGACTAGCTAAATCACTGAAATTATTAATGCAATTATATTAACCAGCTGTTGAACAAAAATTTGTTATCTGTAATTTATTACTTCAGAACGTAAGAAAAACTTTACTTACCAAACTACACTTGGTGCATTTAAAGAAAAATGCAGTTTTTCACAATTTTACACAATTCACAGGCTACATCACTGGAGAGAGCGTACTAACCTGAATTGCAGCTAAACCCACGACGTGGACCCTACCTGCAACAATAAAGAAAATTTAGTTAGTTATCATTTCAGATGAGAATGGTTCAAGTCAAATTACCTTTTTCACTGAAGTCCTTTTGCGTATTCCTATTGACCATAACAGCTTCTCCATGGTCCATCGTCCATAACTCACCAACTCGGACACTTTCACATTTTTTTAACGATTTCGACCGAAAATTTTTATATGAAAACACTAGGAAACACAAATTTTTCCCTTAAGAATTAAAAAAAATGATTCGCGATTAATTATAAAGCTAGCATCAAGCTTTTCCACAAAGATTCGTACTCGACACTGCACACTCCCGTTCGCGAAATGCGATTCTCGCGTTCACGTACTAATGTCCGTATTAACTGCAACGAAAAGAAAATTGTTAATTGTTAAAATAGATTTCAAGTCCGATCACACCCGCAGCTCGTAATGAACTGTTGCCCGATTTTTGTGGCATTAAATTTTTTTAAACCGGAAGGTTTTCGATTTTTGATTATATAAAATGTTTACTCATAAATTTGTTGATAGTAAGGGTGAGTGACACAAAGGCGCGTTACTCATCGTGAGGGGGGAGCGATCGTAAAATATTGTGCAATATTTTGGGTCCCAATTTACATTTATTTATGAAAAAATCATCAATTTTTCATTTTGTAACAACAAATTCGGAAAAACATCCGTGGGGGCAATGACTTGTTGTCTTTGCACAAATTTGGTTTGGCCAACTATATTTAGTTGGTGAATATTCTGGAGAACCCGAAAACCACCCCCTTTTGCAAATAGTAGTTTTGTTTTGAAATAAAAAACAAAATCTAATCAAATACAAAGCAGAACTCATGGCGAGGATGACTCACTCATGAATTTTCCTTAAGTGCAAAATTCAAAAACTTACGGTTTAGTTGGAGAAAACTCTGGACTTTCCCTGGTCGGCACAAATGAGCTTGGACAAAGTGATCACACTGACTGCGTATTATTTCACAAAAACCTGCTGCCACGTCATCCATCGACTGTAACCCAAAAATGTAATTTTAAAGATTTGCGCCAACAAGAAACTAAAGAACTTACGTTTTTATCGAATATTCTAGAACCAAACTGTCCATTGCATTGCGACGAACTTAAATTGTTATTCAATTGTCCCAGGATGCAACGCCGACTAGTCGAAACTTGACAGAAAACTTCCACGTAGCAAATTTCTGATGCCAGAGGTGCCAAACGGAAATCTAAAAGAACTAATTATCTACTAACCAAAATAAAGAAGCCGATCGAGCACTTTCCCGAAATTTACAAAAAATTACCCAAGTTTCCACTCAAGTGAATATAAATCACTTCACAAAGAGGATTGCACAGCTAAGTTTTTTCCAAAATTTCTTCGTATGATGTTGATGATATGACGTTGGCCACACTGGCACCGATAAGTTTTTGACGAAATAATTTACATTTGTAATGATGTGTCACCACCGTAGTATAAATGTCGGCAAAAATATTATTTATTCAAATTTTTAAAACAAATCAAGTGGTATTAAGTCACTCGACGCCGACGTCTTGATTTTGTTCTACTGTCAAACCCTACACATCGACGTTTTGTTTTTCGTTTCGAAGTGTTTTGTTTTTGACCTATTTTAATATAGTCACTGCTGTTTTCATTGCTTTTGTTTCTATCCACGCTGCCTTTTTGACTTTTCATCACAGATTAATAATTTAATGTACAGGTGATGAAAAGTCAAAAAGGCGGCGAGGATAGAAACAAAAGCAATGAAAACAGCAAAAACTAAACACTTCAAAACGAAAAAGAAAACGTCGATGTGTATAGTATTTGACAGTAGAACAAAATCAAGACTTCGGCGTCGAGTGACTTAATACCACTTGATTTGTTTTAAAAATTTTTATAAACAATATTTTTGCTGACATTATACTACGGTGGTGACACATCATTACAAATGTAAATAATTTCGTCCAAAACTTATCGGTACCAGTTGGTGCCAGTGTGGCCAACGCCATACGAAGAAATTTTGGAAAAACGTAAGCTGTGCGATTCTCTTTGGTAAGTATTAGTGATTTATATTCACTTGAGTGAAAACTTGAGTAATTTTTTTATGCAGATAAAATTTTCCTGCAGTGAAAATTTTCAATTTTGTTTGCAAATTTTCGCAATTTTTTATAAATTTCAGGAAAGAGCTCGATCGGCTTCATTATTTTGGTTAGTAGAAAATTAGTTTTTTAGATGGTGGTTTTCCACCTGTGACGTCAAAAATTTGCTACGTGGAAGTTTTCTGTCAAGTTTCGACTAGTCGGCGTTGCTTCCTGGGACAATTGAATAACAATTCAAGTTCGTCGCAATGCAATGGATAGTTTGGTTCTAGAATATTCGATAAAAACGTAAGTTCTTTAGTTTCTTGTTGGTGCAAATCTTTAAAATTACATTTTTGAGTTACAGTCGATGGATGACGTGGCAAGAGGTTTTTGTGAAATAATACGCAGGCAGTGTAATCACCTTGTTCAAGCTCGTTTGTGCTGACCAGGAATATTCCAGAGTTTTCTCCAACTAAATCGTAAGTCTTTGAATTTTGCACATAAAGGAAAATTCATGAGTGAGTCATCCTCGTCATGAGTTTTGCTTTGTACTTGATTCGATTTTGTTTTTTATTTCAAAACGAAGCTACTATTTGAAAACGGGGTTAGTTTTGAGTTCTCCAGAATATTCACCAACTAAATATAGTTGGCCAAGCCAAATTTGTGCAAAGACAACAAGTCATTGCCCCCACGGATGTTTTTCCGAATTTGTTGTTTTGTTTTAAATTTTACAAAATGAAAAATTGATGATTTTTTCATAAATAAACGTAAATTGGGACCCAAAATATTGCACAATATTTTACGATCGCTCCTCTTCTCACGATGAGTAACGCGCCTTTGTGTCACTCACCCTTACTATCAACAAATTTATGAGTAAACATTTTATATAATCAAAATTCGAAAACCTTCCGGTATTAAAAAATTTAATGCCACAAAAATCGGGCAACAGTTCATTACGAGCTGCGGGTGCGATCGGACTTGAAATCTATTTTAACAATTAACAATTTCTTTTTCGTTGCAGTTAATACGGACATTAGTGCGTAAACGCGAAAATCGCATTTCGTGAACGGGAGTGTGAAGTGCCGAGTACGAATCTTTGTGGAAAAGCGTGATGCTAGCTTTTTAATTAATCGCGAATCATTTTTTTTAATTCTTAAGTGAAAAATTTGTGTTTCCTAGTGTTTTCTTACAATAATTTTCGGTCGAAATCGTTAAAAAAATGTGCAAGTGTCGGGGTTGGTGAGTTATGGACGATGGGGAAGCTGTTATGGTCAATAGGAATAATGCAAAAAGACTACAGTGAAAAAGGTAATTTGACTTGAACCATTCTCATCTGAAATGATAACTAACAAAGAATTTTCTTTATTGTTGCAGGTATGGTCCACGTCGTGGGTTTAGCTGCAATTCAGGTTAGTACGCTCTCTCCAGTGATGTAGCCAGTGAATTGTGTAAATTTTTTAAAACTGCATTTTTCCTTAAATGCACCAAGTGTAGTTTGGTAAGTAAAGTTTGTCTTACGTTCTGAAGTAATAAATTACAGATAATTAAATTTCAATTTCTTATAACGAACTTAACTTTAAAAGTCAGCACTTGAAATCCAGCTACCGCGTTAGAGCAATGTCACAAGTGTTCAAAATGGCTTCCATTTACTTCTAAACACTGTTGAGCTTCTCTGGTTATACTATCAGTGGCTCTAAGTACTTCTTCAGTGTTTAATGATCGACGGATCAAAGATATTGTTTATACAGAAAAACCGACAACGAGAGATGATATGAAGCTCAGAATTTGCAATGCCTGTCGATCATTAAACACTGAAGAAGTGCTTAGAGCCACTGATAGTATAACCAGAAGAGCTCAACAGTGTTTAGAAGTAAATGGAAGACATTTTGAACACTTGTGACATTGCTCTAACGCGGTAGCTGGATTTCAAGTGCTGACTTTTAAAGTTAAGTTCGTTATAAAAAATTGAAATTTAATAATTTCAAGTGAATATAACTTAAAAGGGGTGGGAGTAATAAAAAAATTTTTCCTACAAAACTTACGTATTTTTTAAAAAGCTTTCAAATGATATCACTTTCGACATATGGTGCCATTTAAAATTCTGGATTTCTGGACTTTCTGGAGCAAACTACTCTGGATGCCGACTTTTCCCGGAAATAATAATATCACCATTAGATTCGTCATTAGAGCTTTTGTAATAAATTCTTTTAGCCCAACTCTCTACGACTTACCGTTTTTGAAAAAAAGTACTGATACGGGTGGTCTGGGTCACCCTGTAGTAAGAAGTCTTATGTTCAGCTTCCGTGTCCGTCCGTCCATATCTTTCAAAGTCTTATTCGTTAATTTATAATAATTTTTAAGCTTTCTTTTAATTTTTCTGTACTGTATATTTTAATCTATTGCAGTGTCTATAATGCAAGCAATCGAGCCTAGGCAGTTGTTAATTTCATTAAATCAAAAAAATATTGTCAAAAATTAAAAAATTAGAAATTCAAAGAAACTTAAAATATAAATTTATAAAAAAATTAATCTTGAAAGAAATAATTGGTTAAAATAAAAAATTGATAGTTAAAGAACTTCAGGTGTTGTAATGTAATTGGGAAAAGTGCATGTGCAGGCGAATGAAATAAAGATAGCGAATCGCATTATTGTTAACAAGCATTGATTTGAAACATTGAATGTAAAAAGAATGAAATTGCTAGACAACGGGCTGATGAAGAATAATAAAAATAAAATAAAATCAGTTGACGACAGAACCTCAGAGAGGAAGGCTATTATGTGTGGTCCTTAGAAAAATGAGGAAAACCACAAAGTGAAAATAAAAACAAAATATTTCGAAACAAAATTAACAAATTCAATTTAGAACGAGAATGAGATGTTTGGACAAAACATTTAGAAGAAGTTGAAGGAAATTAAGCTGGGATTAACTAGTAATGGTTCCATTTAACGCGAAAGAGAAGAGTAGAAGATTCGCATCCAATTAAAAGTGGACCAGCTGGGTCAAATAAAGAAAAAGAGAAAGACAGATTGCATAATTAAAGATCATCAGTCTTTAACAGTGCACTATATTCCCGCTATTGAGTTGATTTGGCGCCCGTTTTTCCAGCTCCACCATGAAAATCTCAATTATTATAAGAGATACGAAGTCGGTTAAATCAGGGAAAAGTTGCGCATTTTCATGCTAAATAATTTATTATCTAAAAGAAAATTTGATGTGTCATTTTTAATTTTTGAATTATTGGAAAAAACGGAAATTAGCAATTTTCGATTTTAATTTTTCAACCGAAAACTAACAGCACTATACGTTTCAACTAGGACGTTTTGGAGGCACTCTTTTACAAGGAATTTAATTTAGATTCCTTGTAAAAAAGTGCCCAAGAACGTCCTAGTTAAAAACGTCTAGTTCTTATGGTTTTCGCTTGAAAAAATAAAAACGAAAATTTCAAATTTCCGTATTTTTTCCATAATTCAAAAACTAAAGATGACATCAAATTTTCTGTCAAATAATTATTTAGCATGAAAATGCAGAACTTTGACCTAATTTAACTATTTAATTTTATATCTCGTATTCGCGATTGGTGGCGCTCGTGACGCTACCAGATGTCATACGTTTGATGTTGCTTTCAGTTTGATTCTGAATTATTTTATCTGAATTTTCTGAATTTTATTTTATGTTAAATAGAACACCAAAAGAATACAAATGTTTAGTTTAATCAAAACTTTCTATACCAACTATACGTAATAAATTAACTTAATAGTTTTCCGCGTGGTGGCGTTCGTTTAATATAATTGCGAATCTCTTATAATAACCGAGATCCCCTCCATATTCGGTTTTTAGTTGAATTTCGTGCTGTTGGGTTGTTTGTATACTTAATTATTTTATTTAATATTTAAAAAAATACATAACAATATTTTAAAAATGAAAAATCAAAAAACTGGATAAAATAAAATTTTAATTTGTGTTATTTTTCAACAATTTAAAATTATTTTATAAATAAATGTAAACATAATTTGCAATTTAATGAATTACACTTTTGTGTACTTACATTTCACCAGAATAATAATGTTGTATAGCAGCAAATGTTAGTCTACATGTAATACGTGAGATGTAATTATTTTTAATAATTTTATAATAAAATTAATAAGCAATAAAACTATAAATAACAAGTTAAATTCAATAATATAATAAAATTATGTTTTTAAGCTTTCGACGACGTTTATTCGTCAGAAATTTATTTAATATATTATATTAATATATTATATTAAATAAATATTAAATAAATTTCTGACGAAGACGATAAACGTCGTCGAAAGCTTAAAAATATAATTTTATTATATTATTGAATTTAACTTGTTATTTATAGTTTTATTGTTTAATTTCTCACAAGTTAAGATTTATATATTTAAAATTAATAAATATTAATTAATATAATACTTAATAAATAAGGCTTCTTACTATACTTCGTACAAAAGCCTAAAAGAAGGGGAGTTGATATTATATTACTTACAAATAATAATTTAATTTATTTATCTTGTTCTTTAAGGGCGAGTTTAATTTCTGCCGTAAAACACTTGTCTATAAGTACAGCTCTCTCACATGGATCCTTTTCATTTATTTTGTTCACACAATCATTCATGAACTTCTCCAAATAAGTTATGTGGAAAACTTTACTAAGTTCTTTTACGTTATCCAAGAGCAATTCTCCATTCTCGTTTATACATTTAGATTTAATAAGCATGCAGTTAATAAAACATCTAAAGTTTCTGTCTTCGGGATATATTCCAAGTTTGATAATCTTTTCTACAAAATTTTCAGATAAATTGTGTTCTTTGAGACACATTTCTTCGTGCTCGTGTTCCAATTTCATGAAACTTTCGTATACATCGTCGATAGTCATCTGCAAATATTATATTATTATAAATATAAGATAATAATATGCAATATTTTTGAGTTAACAGTGAGGTCAAATTTTTGAGTTAATCGAAAAAGTAGTGTAATCTAGGAAAAGTTAGATACTTCTTCACAATACATATCCAAAGCGTAACGTATGGTTACCGCAAAAGAAACGCTTTCAGCTGAGAATGTACATCCAAATTACAAAAAATACAAAAATAGGGAAAATACTAAAACAATCCCTTTCTAACAAAATTTATGAAAAGCATTTTTAAAAAATCTATACAATTACTATTACATAAATTACCTTGCATTCTGTAGACATTAACGTTAAAAGCAAAATAAAGTTACAAATCAAAATAGTATTCATTATGAAGTTTACACAAAATATATTTTGTACATACAAACTGCACAGACAGAATTGAAGAAATTAAAAAACTAAGATTCGTTGTATCTCTTATATGCCTTTTGTTCAATTTTTTATTATTTTAATCATAATTGTATTTATTTATAAAATTAAATTTAATTATGCCGGTCCCACGATCAAAATTTCCATCATTGTCTTTATCAAAATTTTGATCAACATGTTGTTGTAACATGACAATAACAACATAATAAAAATACTTTCTCAAAAAATGATTTTTTAAATTAGTTTGGTTTTTGTGGAGGTATAGGCGGTATAGCAGCTACTAATAGTTCACACGTAAGAGGTCAGTAGAATTTATATTTAATAATTATCATATAATGAAATGAATGAATATAAAATAATAAAAAGCTGTTTTCTAGTTAAAGTTGTTATTAAGCTAATGAGACTAATTACAAAACAAACAATTTAATTCATTTATATCGTTCTGAAGGGTCAAGATCTTAGATATAATATTTGAATGCAATAGAACAAGACCGAAATATGTTACAATTTCTCGGTACTATAAAAGAAAATTTTGTAGGGTAAACGCTATAGTTATGGGACAGTATAAAATATAGTTATCGGACACTAGTGCTGTCAAAGTGAAAAATAAGAGTTCTCATAGGTACCTTTCTTCGGGGGGTTTCATTTTTTTGTATATTTCTTCTTCATTTCTTTACATCTGTGACCTGTGTTTTTACTTAAAGCAGATGTTCCGAAGTCACTATTATTGCTGTGAGTGTAGTAATTGTTTTTCATCTGAGGTAGCTTGCTAGGCTCGTCTCAGATGTGCCCGTAACCCTGGATTTTTATTATGGATAAAGGCAAATCAGCAACCCAGGGAAATTGCTGGTTTTAGGTGCCCTCTGAAGCTCGGAGACTATCATAAGAACGTTTAGACTTTCACGGAATTCAAACCGGGTTCCTTAGTGTCCGTAATTTGGCTGACAAATTGGCTCTCTTGTTATATATATATTTTTGTTTCAAAAAGTTATTGGGTGGGTGTCTAATAATTGTAATTAAGATGTCTTAAAACTGTATTCTGTTTTACAGTTTTTTAAAAATTAACAAAAATATACCTCATATTCACCCTCATGAAAAGATCAAACTGCAAGTTGAGCTCACTCTTGGCTACCCCAACTTAAGAAATTTAAATAATGTAAATTTGTACTCAAAAGGTCCTCCAGCGGGAAAGTTGTAGAGTAGCTTTGATTTCTTCTATCATCTGTGCTTTTTAGAGTGCTAAATCAGAATTTGAGGTTTGTTAACCCTCATGTACTAACATATTTTTTTATAACACGAGTACTAACGTCGGTATGTGAGACCGTTTCTAGTTTTTAATGTTTTTAACGCTGTGTTTATATTTTTTTACAACAAATGGAATAATGTCAAATGTTTAGGTATTTTTCTTTATAATAATAATAATTCTAGTAGGAAAAAGTAATTTGTTTTATACAATTTTATTGTTGTAAAAATATTAAAAATTAAATTTACAGTTAAAACTAGAAGACGTCCGTCTGTGAGACCGATTGTTAGTACTGGGGGGTTAACAAAATTTCGCAACATTAAAACATTGTTTTTTGCTTATAACTCGAAAACTGTAAACTTCTTGTATGTAATCTTCCTATTCAAAATTAAAGTACATAAAATTTCCAACAAATTTTATTATTTAGGATTTTTTCTCCGACAAACCGTTCGGGCTCAAGCCCTGGTTGAAAATGAACTTAATTTTTATGTCTGCGTAAAAAACCACTTTTTCCACTTCAACATTTTAATTTATTATTAAGGGCTGTCATTTAGTGCATTTCTCGTAGTTTTAAGTTGAATACAATGAAAACTTAATTTTAAATTTAAACAATGTATTTCAGACATTGGAGTAATTGACTAAACGACAGCCTATCCAGGAGTGGAAAAAGTGAGTTTTTGATGAGACCCACGAAACACGCCAAGTTTCAAGTAGAATCTGAGCCCAAACAGTTTGCCGGAGAAGAAAACTTAATTAATAAAATTTGTAGAAAATTGTATGTACTTTCATTTTGAATAAAAAGATTATTTACGAAAAGTTGATAGTTTTTGAGTTATAAGCAAAAAAACCGTCAGAAAATGAGATTATTTTCCGTTTTTTGCATTTTTTTCATTGTTTCGTCACGAAATATGTAACTAATAAGTAATCAATAAACTCAACAAAATTTAAACCAATAGATTTGCTGTTAAGAATTCGTTGAAACACTATTTGGTTTGGGAGATCAAAGATAATATTAGATAAGATTAAAGATTTATAAAATAAGGTGAATAAGTCGGTAAATTTTAATATACCCCCCCCCCTGACCTCCTAGTGAATAATAATTTAAAATGATTCAAATTAAATTGTTGAAATAACGAATATTTATTCACCCCCCCCCCCAACACACACTCTTATTTTGTTCATTTTAAGTAACAGAGCAAACAGATTTTCAGGAAAAATGTAAGAATCCTACCTTTATTTCCTCCATGAGGCTTAAAATTTTTTTCCATTTTTTACTTTCACCACTATCACTAAGGTCCAACTTATCAATCTCCAGCTATTCTAACTTAAAGGATAATTTCTTTAGTTAGAAAATAAATATTCCTTTGGTTTACAGATAACTGGAGATTGATAACTTGAACCTAAAACTTTGAATTTTAAAATGTTTTTTGCGCGAAACACAACACCAACTTTTCCGTTTGCGAACGGATATTTTCCAGTAACTACCGCCAATTACGACAAAGAAAACTTTGAAATGAAATGCACTGAAACCGAGACCAGAACTTAGTAAGAGTTAAATAATTACATCAGTAATGCTTACGATTGAATTACTTCGTTAAAAGGTTTTAATTTTAAAAATTAAAAATAAAAATAAAATCAGATATTGGCGAGGTGATTTTGAAAAAGTTAAGGTCCTGTGAAGTGCAATTTCATTGACTTTAATTTTAATTTTGGTTGGAAGTTAAAAAATATTTATTTACTCAATTTCTCAGGTTGTGCGGCCGAAGACCGCACCTTAAGCTTTTTAGGTTGGCAATGAAAATTTAATCAAATCTCACTTTTCAAACAAGTTTGAATCTTCACATTTTATACAGGGTGTCCTCAATGAGTTTTATGAGAAAACATTCTAAAATTTCTGGCTGGAATGCATTCTGAGAAGGATTTGTAAAGTTATTCGGTAAATTCCAAAAATACCTAAAGAAGCACAAGTTAGTAAAAGGAATTTTTCAGTAAAAAAAATTATCAAAATAAAAATTGCCTTTTTCCCCAAAATTAAATCTGGTTCCTGTACTGCATTGCGAATTTATTCAGCCAGTAGTACCGTGACTGGTAGTTAAATACTGCATTACTGATGTATTCCAAAAGCTGTATTAGATTACACAACTTTGCGCTAAACAAATTAATTAATTAAAGTGGGCTCCTAATATTATAAAGCTTCATTTTATTTTAATTTTTATACAAGAAATCAATAATTAAATTTTGAAAATTTTGTATCTTTAAGGAAATATCAAATTGATTCTGTTTGTGCGATTAAAAATGGCTAAGTAGGTACAATAATAATTATTATTGCGAAAAACAAACATAACTATTGACTTTATTTCCTTAAAACTAAAATAATTACCGATAAGCTTATTTGCTTATCATTTAAGTAGTTTATCTTCAATATAAAAACAGCTATAGTTTACTTAGTTCGAGTAATTCACAATTTGTAATCAAGTGCAGTGGTGACCTCCGATCCAAAATGATTCGCTTTTTATTTCCGGCTTAGCTGTTGGCTGTAAGTAGAATAACCATGTTGCATATGGACTATACCTAACAACTTTCTTCCATAGTATTCCTTGCACGTAAATACTGTGAACTCAGCAAGTAATGTCAACATCTACGAGTTTAACAAGAATTCTACCAATAATGGAACAAATAACTGCACCCATGAAGTGTGGGAGTGTCTCGATTGTTCCACATCGCGACTTTGTCTTTGGAACTCAACGACTGGTGCTTATGATGAATATTTTAAGGATTGTAATAGTGGAACGACATGTGCTTATGGAAACTGTACCATCTATCATAGACCTCAATGTACCACTAATACCACCAACCCAGGTTTTGAATGTCGAACACCTGGAATGTATCCAGATCCGTCTGACTGCAAGAAGTACCATTATTGCGTTCCCAAAACTCAAGGAAACAATTCCACAAATAATTCTACAAGTAATTCCACCTTAATTAACTACTCTGCAGAGTGCGATTGCAATTTTGCGTATAATGCATACACAAAATCTTGCGACATAAAGCTACAGAATAATACTTGTGGTTATTATAATCCCGTACCAAACTGTTACGAGAAGGGACAAAGCGAACGTGTGTGGCCAAACCCTAGTATTTATTACATATGTTTACCCAATTATAATACAGGAACATTATATCCCTATCTTTATGGCTGCGATCATGGTAAGGTATACAATGAGCGCACGTATCTTTGCGAATAAAACCTATTGTACCTACTCGTTTTTCATCAATAAAAATAAAAATTTTATTTTGGAATTTTATTTTATCCGTTCACATAAAACCATTACGTTACGCTTACGGAAAGCTTTGCAGGCTAACGTTTGACTGATAGTAGAAACATACCCTAAGGCTGCACTCCAGCAGATGGGCAAAAAAATAATTGCAAACAAGTAATGGTAGCGATAGTTCCAATAAAGAAGCATGTGCTTCGTCCTTGTCAAGAAGAGATGCCATTCTGGCCTAACATGGCCAGAATCAATGACACTTTTCCTGCCAAAATACCCGAGTTTATCTTGCAACCGGGATTCTTCCTTCGGCGTTGGGATATTTTCCTAACCTCCCACCTAAAATCTAGAAGAGAATTATTTTCGACTTATGACACTATTTCCCCGAAGAAGAAAGGAAACTTGACCTATTAAATATTTCAAAAACTTTTGAATGCTAATTTATTCATTACACTACAAGCAAGCTACGACTACATTGAATATATTAATAATTATGATTAAAGCATTATTTGCATGAATATTTTGCCGGATCATACTGTTTACCATTGTCGCAAATTTCCAGGAAAGGATATAATACGGCTTCCTTCTCTTTGAAGAATCCCGAGTTGGTAGTGGTCGTTGGATCGGGACTTGGGCTTACGTCTTCATATGCCCTGCATGTGTAATAAATGCTTGGATTATCCTTTAAGGCACCATTTTGTAAGGGTTCGGTGCAGAGCGGTACGGCGTATCCTTGACAAGTACTGTTGTTCATTTTCTTATCGCAATAACCAGTGCGAACATTGTAACTATATTCATTTTTGCAAGTCCTTTCGGCATGCGATTGAATGTCTCTATTGTCGGAATCGCTTTTGGCAACGCAAAGGTGGTATTTGAAGCAATTGCCAGGATCTGGAAAAAGCCCTTCCGTTTGGCATGGAAATTCTTTCAAGCCTTGTGGAGAGCATTCAAAGCTTGGAGTATTTGTACATTTTCCTGTACTGCAAAATTGGGTTGAGTTGCACGTCCAGACTTTTGAAGGTCGGAGTTTATCATCGCATGAATATAAGTTCTTGCATTTGTGGCACATTGGACCAGGAGCAGTACAGACGGGGTTATCCGAAGCATAACTCTCCCATTCCTGATTTTCTAAGCGATAATCCGTCCAAACAGTGGATGTAACAGCCACTATTAGCACTACCTGTAAAAAATAAATAAAAATTTTTATAAAAGGTACTAATATGAAAAGATTAATAAAGCAAAAATACTTACAAAGGCTAACAAAGTGGATAGCTTCTCTAAGTTGTTCATTTTCGTTCAATTTACACTCACGAGTACTGGTGCAATGCCGCTGACATGTTTTCTTATATAGTTGAATGTACATTAGAAATTGTGTAATCGTTTACATGTTATTGAAAATTTTTAATAAAATTAATTGAAAATCCATGTTTAACTTAATCGATTAAGATATGCAGTTTATCAAAAATTGCATTTATGACGAAACTTTTTGAAATCTGTAATCCTAATCTATAAAATGCCAGCACGCTGCTCCTGCTGCTACAGCGTGTCATTTTTTAGTGAAAAAAAGTACTCTGATTGGTCCATTTTTTTTACCAACCGAAAAATATATTAACCTAAGATTAGGGCTAAGGGAAAAATAAGGGAAATTTAACCTTCGGATAGAAAAAATTAAAACTTTACTGCTCACAGAGTTTAGCTGCAACTTTCTGTATTTCTTTGAAAATTAATTATAAAAATATTAAGTCAAAATTGTAAACCGGGGGGTCTGGGGGGTGTGGAACACCCTCCAGTGCATATTGCAGAATTTGGAGAAGATAGAGAATTTATAATTTTACAAATTTTGCCAGGAAAGACGAGGAAATTTTTAAGCTAACGTGAGGGAAGAGTAAACCTTAACTAAACAAATCATTTATTCAAGTTCCTTACTGCTCGGAGTTTAGCAGCAATTTTTGCGTTACTTTGAAAATTAACTGTCAAAATTATAGCCAAAAATGTAAACCGGGGGTTCTCAGGGTGAAAATATCCTACGATTTGTACTGGAGGGTGTTCCACGCCCCCCAGACCCCCCGGTTTACTTTTAATTTATTTATAATAATTTACAATTAATTTAATTTATAATAATTATAAAAATATAAAGTCAAAATTGTAAACCGAGGGGTCTGGGTGGTGTTCAACATATCCTGCGATATGTACTGGAGGGTGTTCCACACCCCCCAGACCTAACGGTTTACTCTTATTTTATTTTAATAATTTATAATTAATTGAATCTATAATAATTCTGTGGTCACATGCTAGAAGGGAATAAGTTTGCATAGATTCCTATATACTTATTCCCTTCTAGCATGTAACCACAGAATTATAAAAGTTATATATAAGTATAAAGTCAAAATTGTAAACCGGGGGGTCTGGGGGGTGTGGAACACCCTCCAGTGCATATTGCAAATTTTGGAGAAGATAGGGAATTTATAATTTTACAAATTTCGCCAGGAAAGACCGGGAAATTTGAATTTTTAAGCTAAAGTGAAGGAAGTTTATTTAAGTGCCTTACTGCTCGGAGTTTAGCACCAACTTTTGCGTTACTTTGAAATTAACTGTAAACTGGAGGGTGTTCTACACCCCCAAGACTCCCCGGTGAACTTTTAATTTATAATAATTATTAAAATAATAAAGTCAAAATTGTAAACCGGGGAGTCTGGGGGGTGTGGAACACCCTCCATAACATATTGCAGGATTTTCACTCGTTTAGAATACTTGGAGAAGATAGGGAATTTATAATTTTTGAAATTTCGCCAGGACAAACCGGGAAATTTGAATTTTTAAGCTAAAGTGGCTCTTTGACTAGAGAATATTAAAGTTTGGAAAAACATTTATTTAAGTACTTTACTGCTCAGAGTTTAGCAGCAACTTTATGCGTTACTTTGAAAATATAGAAAAACGGGAAATCCCCCAGTAGCGGAAAACGAAATTAAATGTTCACAAATGATCTACTGTCAAGCGTCGGTTCGCGGACGGGCTTTCCAGCTAGTTTTTGTATATTAGGGAATCCATTTTTATATTTTTTAATGGTCAGTTTGCTACTGGATGCAGTATCCATTCAGAAAATATGACTGATTAACTGGGAAAATGCAATTAATGCATTTTGGCTTTTGCCTCTCAGTTTGGCCTGATGGTGATATGTCTATGAAAAGAATAAGAGCAACCAGGTTTTATCCAAAAGAGAATATTTTACTTGAACTTAACTCTGATTTCACCAGCTCTTTCAAGTTTTATTTTATTCTTCTTCTGTTAATAAAATTTTAAAAAATTGGCTTTCTAATAAGGGCTGGTACCTACTTGAAACAAAAATAAAATTTCTGTCGGTTTAATGTTTCCTTTTGATGTTGCTATAAAATGTAAAAATATTTTATTATTTTCCTTCTTGCCCACTTGGAGATAAAAACCGATTCTAATTTAATCTTATCTAAATATTGCATTTGCTTTAATGTTTTTTACTTTACATTGTTATACTTTAACTAGGAGTTAGTTTATGAGTTTACAATATGCCCATTTGCCTGCTTTTCTTTAATTTGTCGGTTCAACAATGCAGAATCATCAAATCTGCTAAAATTTTGAATCTGGAGATAAACAAAACCATTTCAAATAACAAATGTAGCGCTGTACGCAGCTGATACTGCAATATATGCATACTCGTTAGCCAACAACATTTAAATAAACAAACTAATTTAATTAAAATAAAACTTTATTAATTAAAATGCAACTTGAATAGTGATAATTCGATCATCATACGCACATAAAATTTTCAGCGTCATACACTAGACCATTGTCGCAAATTTCTAGGAATGGATATAAAATCGCTTCTTGTTCGACCAATTTCCCATCTTGATCTGTTACTGGCAATGTTTCTTCATATTCCCTGCACGTATAATAAATGCTTGGATTTTCCGTTAAGGCACCGGTTTGTCCTGGTTCCATACACAGCGGTACAGCGTATCCGGGACAAGTATTACTGTACATTTTCTGATCACAATAACCAGTGCGGGGATTGTAAGCATATTGTTGTAATCCATAGTTAGCATATTTGATTTTGCATGTTCTTTCTTCATGCGATTTAATTATAGTATTATCAAAGTCATTTATGGCAACACAAATGTGGTATTTGAAGCAACTTCCAGGATCCGGAAAGATTCCTTCCATTTGACATGGAAATTTCTTTAAGCCTGGTGGAGAGCATTCAAAGTTTGGAGTGGTTGTACATCTTCCACTATCGCAAGTTTCATTGGAACCGCAGGTCCAGACTTTTGTAGCTCGTAATTTACTATCACAAAGGTACACGTCTTTGCAACCTACGCAAAGTCGACCAGGAGTAGTACAGATAGGCATCCAGGATGAAAGCGATCTAAAAAGACTCTTGGCTGGTACTACTGGTTTTTGAACTTCAAGGCGATAATCTTTCCAGGTAGTGGATTTAACAGCTGCTATTAGCATTACCTGCAAGAAACATAAAATAAGAAATTTATGTTAGAACAAAAAAAGAAATAAAAAGTGAAAATAAAAGAAAAATAATATAATTAAATTATTAAAATTATATTAAATAAATTAAAAAATAAGAAAACTTACGAATGCTAACAAGGTGGAAAACATTTCTAAATTTTTCATTTTCAAACAGTTTAACACTCAGGTCACCAACTGAATTGTTCAACTAAATCTTTTCTTATATAGTTGAAACAAAAATCCAAGATTGTTTAATAACTTAAGCTTTTACTGGAAATTTTTATTTATAACTTAATTATCAAAAATATATAAATTAAAGTTTTCACTTTATACACAAGGTATTGTTATGCACGTAGTATTTGCACATGTCAAGTTATCAAAACGTTTAAATATTGCATCTGAATACATAAACAACTAATAAGTAAACTGTTGAATTAAACTTAAATTAATCAGTTTACGTAAAATACAAAGTACACATAATAAGCACTTACAAATTATTTCCCGAAATTTCTGGGAAAATTACCAAACTAATGAAAAACATATAAGGTACATACGTATTAGCAACAATATCGGTTTGAATCAAAATAAGAAAAGGAAATTTTAATTTAATTCCATAATCGTCAATTTAATGACGCCCGTCACCGGCAGTAAAAGTAATGTTAATTAAATTTAACAGTTAATGTGATTATGGTAGTTGAAGGCATAAATAATATAAAAATAATTTTTTGCAGATGATTTAAAAATTTGATAAAATACCCTAATCCGTAAAAATGTAATGCTGTTATCCTATTGGCTGTTTCCGTAAGGTTAGCCCCGTTCATTGAGATATCTTATGTTATACAAGTGACCGATCGCATAAATTTCCAGACAGTTTTTAATAAACAACAGATAATATAAGAAAATAACAAAAATTGAGGCAAATAAGTCAAAAAATAATTCCATATAAATCTAGAAAGGCGCAAGAATTTCTGGGCCTACATACTTGGTAAAAATATCGAAAGAGTTCGGGTCTGGAAAGGCAGGAATCTCTGTTTTTATGTAAAGCTTGAATTCCCCTCCAATTAAAAAAAAATCAATATATTCTAATCTAGAAGGACAGAGGTCTCTGTTTTTAAGTAAAAATTTAGCGAATAGAACATTTAACTGTTGCTATTTTGTCGTCCGAAATTTAGAATTTAATTTTTTAATGTCAAAATGAGTATACTGAATATTGTTTTCAAAAGACGAGAAGCAAACTCTATTTTTTTTTATATATCCCATGGCATACAACGTTGGTGATAACTTTGGACCAATGGCATTTGCCAGTTCCTAGCAAATGCTCAGTTTAAGCTTTGGTATACAAAGAATAACCAATGCTGGGCCAATATTGTTTTTATGCCGTCAACCAACCATTGGTATTCAATGTTAGAACCAGCTTTGGGCCAATGCTGTTTGCCGTTACTTTGCCGGTGATATGTTTCATCTTTGGAATACAATTAAAGACCAATGCAGGGTATTGGTATCATTTAGGCGTTGAACCTACGGCATGCCAGTGGTACTGCCAAAAGCGTCAAATACGGCCGGGCCAATGCTGGGTCACGTACTAGTCAATTACTGGTAGCCAATGCTGGCTCACTTTGATATTAGCACTGGACCAGTACCGGGAGCCAACGCTTGTCTTCAATCTAAGGACCGAGATTATCATGACAGCGTTGGGTCAATGTTGTCCCAGTAGTTCTGTCAAAAGTTGATAAGTAATACGTTCTAAGTTATCGGTGAATTTTGTAGATATTTTAACGTGCGGATTATACCCAGAGTGTCAACAATGAATCGTCTGGTTGGACATTTTTGGCAGAAAAATACAGTAGAGAATCTTTTTGGTACCGGAAGACCACGCATAGTGCACACCAATGAAAATACTCAACGTGTACGCAAAAGTGTGCAGGATAGTCTAGAAACATAGACAAGGAGACGTTCTTTTTATTTCCCTTTTTAAATCAATTTGTAAAATCATCTACAACTGTTGTTTTAACAGAACGGAGCCATAGAGGGACACAATCTACACAACTGTAGATGAACCTAAATATTTTTCTTATAATTTCGGAAGTTTCGATTTCTCACTTAAAAGTCGGTGTTTTGCTCATTCTGTTGACGGTATGTGTGCTTAACATAATTAGGCGGAGCAAAGTGTTTTAATAGGGGGAACCGGCTGCAGTTTGTCTTTTAACCGGGCAACGGCTAACATTATTAAATAAATTTATTTTAATTTAGATTCCCAACCGGTTATTTCTTAATTCGGGCGGTTTCAAGGATGTTTTTAGTAATTGAGTGAACTCAGATATTCCACATCTTTCTTGATCCATAATTTTCTAGTTTGGACTTCTTCAAGGATGTTTTCATCACAAGAATAAACTTAGAGATTAACTCAATTCAACTTTTGATAATTTTTTAATTCTATTGTGAATGGTTATGTTACTTATGTCATTTAAGGAAAATGATTATATTCTAGTTGAATTCGTATTAAAACAAATAATTGTGTAGAATAGCCTATTATATGTACAGTAGCGTTACAACCCAGGGTGGGTTTTGGCTAGCCACTTCATTTTATGAGGGGTTTTTAATACGGATGGCGTCGGTGGTTTGCCATTGCCTGCCGAGAGAAGACGATTAGAATAAAGCATTTACTCCACTCCAGCTTGAACCAGGATTCTCTGCTTAGTAGTCAAAGCATTCAAATAAACGACAGTTCTTGTGCTCAAATGTGCGCCAGATGAAAGTAATACAACATTAAACACAAAGAAAGAAAATTAGAGTAATTGGTTGAAATACCTTAAGTTCTTTATTATGTCTTACAAATTTTCAGGGCGGCAGGAAAATATTTGTATAACGAAAAAGATACCAATTCATAAAAGACAAATAAACAGGATTTTAATACAACAGAAAAAAATTAAACATTTACATTATTGCTCTTTACTTACTTATAAATTAATAATGTTTGAAATTAGTATTACATATTGTTTTCGATATTATTTTATTGGCCACCGCTCCCAGTGCTCCCACCGCTCCCACTGCTTCCACCGATCCCACTGCTCCAACCACTGCCACCGCTTCCACCACTTTCAGTGGTGCCACCGCTTCCACCACTTTCACCGGTGCCACCGTTCCCACCGCTCCCACCACTGCCACCGCTTCCACCGCTGACACCCATACTGCTCACACATTCATATTTAGTTCTATCATACGTTTTTCCATTTTCGCAGATATACAGAAAAGGGTACAAAATTATCTCAATACTGGGTGGTGTAGGAAAATACATTTTGCAAATATAATATATACTTGGATTTTCTATTAATGCTGCTGAATCTCCTGGTGAGTTGCATTTTGGTACCGGATATTCTCTGCCGCAGCGTCCATTTTCAACTTTTTTATCGCAATAACCAGTGCGGGCATTGTAAGCATATTGATTTTTGCATGTTCTTTTTTCATGCGATTTAATTACAGTATTATTAAAATCATTTATGGCAACGCAAATGTGGTATTTGAAGCAACTTCCAGGATCTGGAAAGATTCCTTCCATTTCACATGGAAATTCTTTTAAGCCTGGTGGAGAGCATTCAAAGTTAGGAATGGATGTACATATTCCATTATCGCAAGTTTCATTGGTACTACAGGTCCAGACTTTTGTAGCTCGTAATCTACTATCACAAAGGTACACGTCTTTGCAACCTACGCAAACTCGACCAGGAGTAGTACAGATAGGCATCGAGGTTGCAAGAGATCTAAAAGGACTCCTGCCTGGTAATGCTGGTTTTTGAACTTGATGGCGATAATCTTCCCAGGTAGTGGATTTAACAGCTACTATTAGCATTACCTGCAAGAAATATAAAATAAGACATTTATTTTAAAATATATTAGAGCAAAAAATGAAATAAAAAGTGAAAAGAAAAATAAAAATTGACACAAACTTATATTATAATTACTAGGGCGGGCTGACAAATACCCGTGTTTGATAAGAAACCAACGTTTTTTTGAAAAAATATTTTTTTATTACTTACGGAGTACCGGGTCTGAGACCCACATTCCCTACGTCGGTTGGGTTTATAAGACCCTTGGAATGGCGATTGGAGGGGATACAACCCTATTGGTTAACCGTAATGGTAATCGAGGGGGTTCGGTTCGCGCCCACGCTTGTTACCTAAAAATACATAAAAAGCAAAAGGACAATAGAAATGCGTTACAACATAAAATAAAATAAAATAAAATAAATAAAATAAAACAACATTAAGTATGCATCTATACTTCATACATGCAGGGTTTCTACGTCTTCATCTTCATTTCTTGTCGGGTCTTGAGGATAATACGTCTGTTTGTCTTGATGGTTTCTATTTTGTCGGGATTATGGGGCTTGGATCTGCAAGATCAACTTGGGCCTATAAAATAAACTATAGGACATATCGCAATGAAATTTTGATATGAATTGTTTGAAAGATGGTATTTAAGGATACCTATAATATTGCGCTTGTATAGCGCCAACTCTTATCAAACACGGGTACTTATTAGCCCTACCTCGTAAATTATTAAAATTATACAAAAAAATTTTAAAAATAACAAAACTTACGAATGGCAACAAGGTGGAAAACATTTCTAAATTTTTCATTTTCAACCAGTTTAATACTCAGTTCAACAACTGAATTGTTCAACTAATTCTCTTCTTATATATGTAATTTAACAAAAATCCAAGATTGTTTAATAACTTAAGCTTGAACTGGAAATTTTTATTTATAACTTAATTATAAAAAAAAAACAAATTAAAGTTTTCATTTTATATTTTAAGTTTGTTATGCTCGTAGTATTTGCACATGTCGAGTTTAAAAGTTGCAACTGAACACATAAACAACTACTAATAATAATAAATTAAACTGTTGAATTAAACTTAAATTTTCTGATAAGTATCATTTTACCTAAAATACGAAGCACTTTCAAATTATTTCCAGAAATACTTGAAATTTCTGGGAAAATTACCAAACTAATGGTACCAAATAACCAAATAAATAACTTAAAAAAAAAAGAAATATTAATTTAATTCCACAATCGTCAATTTAATGATATCCGTGACACCGGCACGCGGCAGTGAAAGTAATATTAATTAAATTTAACAGTTTTTTTTCCTAATAAGATTATGGTAGTTGAAGGCATGAATTACAGATAATATAAACATAAAATTTTGCGGATAATTTAAAAATTTTGTAAAAAAACCCAAAACTGTAAAAATATAATGCTGTAATCCTATTGGCTGTTTCCGCAAGAGTAGCCCCGCCCATTGAGATATTTTATGTTACATCATAAGTAAGGCCCGGATTTCTAGGCATTTGCCTTTTTTGATTCCGTACAGGCTTTATAATACTTTTTGCCGCAAAATGTATTTTGCGACTTTGCGATCATTTTAAATAGCTCTTTAAAATGCCTAAAATGCCTATTTTCTACATTTAGTGCCTTTTTTCGTCTATTGCGCCTAAATGGATTTTTTCAATTAATTTTATCCTATAACTAGCCTAAATGAATATTTATTTCAATTATTTTTTAATTTTAACCATGGAATATAGTTCAGAAACGGAAATATATTTTGTATTTTACAGAGTCTTGTTTAAGTCGCTGTCAGTCAAGAACGGGATGACAAAATAGAAAAATGTATAGGTACAAAATTGAAGACGATGAAATTTATAACAAAAAATGTCCAAAAAGTTTTGCTGCAAAAGCGATTTTTTTATGTCAAAATACGGTTTCAAAATGTGCAATTTACATTGTTCACATAAGAGTTTCCTGATATCTTCGTTACTCACTGTGTATTCCATTGCTTCTAAAGCTTGTACTGACGAGATGGGGAACATGAAATCGGGGTAATTTCACCATGAAAATTTTGAAAATATAAGAAAAGTAATCGATAGTTTTATTGATTTTAATACTGCAGACTGCACAGAAAAAGCAGAAGAGGCGTTTAAGGCTTCTAATCTTGAGAAAAATTTAGTAAAGATGATCTTCCTAAAAGCTAAGAAACTAAGAGAGAAGCATTGCATACCAATATTAGTAAAATTGAAAATTTGCAACAACAATTGAAAGAAGCTCCTGGTAAGATGGTAAAACTTATTTCTGCACAATTGGATGCTTTTTTGGTGAAAAACCTAGGCTACTCGGATTTAATGCAAATTGGCAAAGTATTATCTAGAGATTCAAATACTCTCCCAAATAAAATTGGAAGCTTGGATGCTCCAGATTTTAAATATGTTCCTGTTACTTCTTGTGACGTAGAGCGGTCATTTTCTGCTTACAAACAAATTTTGACAGACAACAGAAGAAGTTTTACTCTAGAATATTTAGAAAAAGCTTTAATTTGTTTTGTAAATGTTGAAAATTAATATTATTGTTAAATTAAAAGTTAAATTGAATAATTTAAATTTTTTGTACAAATATTTATTTTATATTCTTTATTTTAATAATTTAATTTTTTATTTTGGACTGCCTATTAGTGCCTATAATCTAATTTTTTGATGCCTATTTGCCTGCCTATTTTGAAAGTTTTCAGTGCCTAAAAATCCGGGCCTTAATCATAAGTGACTGATCGCATATTTCCAGTTTTTTACAGCAGTTGTAACGTTTAAAAATATTACATTTAAATTAGAATTTTTAATAAACAACAGATAGGTACTATAAGAAAATAACAAAACTTGAGGTAAATAAATCAAAAAATAATTTCACTATAATATGTTTAAAGACACAAATCTAGAAGGGCAGGAATTTCTGGGCCTACATCCTTGGAGGTACATGTCGCTGGCCCCCCCCAAATCGAATTTTTGATTAAAATTGGTGTCAAACGTTTGAGCTTCGTTTGAGCCTCAATGAGCTTCCATTCCCGTCGTTTGAGCTTCAACGGTCGCGGAGTTATTCGCGAAAACTTTTGGGGGGGGCTGTGGACATGATAGCCCCCCCCAAGTCAAATTTTTGACTAAAATTGTTGTCAAACGTTTGAGCTTCGTTTGAGCCTCAATGAGCTTCTATTTTCATCGTTTGAGCCTCAACCGTCGCGGAGCTGTTCGCGAAATCTTTCGGGGGGGCTGTAGACATGATAGCCCCCCCCAAGTTGAATTTTTGAGTAAAATTGGTGTCAAACGTTAGAGCTTCGTTTGAGCTTCAATGAGCTTCCATTCCCGCCGTTTGAGCCTCAACCTTCGCGGAGTTATTCGCGAAATCTTTGGGGGGGGCTGTAGACATGTTTTTCAATTTTTTGTCTTTTTTAAATTTTTTGCGTAATTTTGGTGTCAATCGATAGAGCTTCGTTTGAGCTTCAATGAGCTTCCATATTCATCATTGTAATTTAATTATTTTCAAAGCTATAGTTTTTTAAATTTTGTGCACCTCCGAGCAAGTTGCGCTGGAAACCTTTAATTTTAATTTCGTAAACAACTTTTTATTGAATTTGTAAACTAATGAATTAAACTCCAAAAGTAAATTTTTAGAAAAATATGTTTTATTAGTTAATAAATTTTAGAACTTACAGTAGGTACTTATTAGTCAGATCTTATTATTATTAACTTAAATGATTATACAATTATTAGATTATTGAATTTTCCATTGCGATTTTAAATTTGCTACCACTATTATAGTAGTGCAATACCCGTTTGCTTAATTATTTTCATTTTACCTGATTATTGCGAATGGATTGGGTTGAGAGCTAGTTTTATTATTTTATTATCGCTCTACAGTAGATTTATATAGAGTTAGTCGTAGACAGTTCTGTAAAAAAATTGGTTTTACACAAAATTCTCTTTACAAAGTCGAATTGTTAGCTGAAATTTATAAATTTATGTTTAAGCATGAATTATGTTTGATTACCGTCATGCGAGCGTCAGCTGCCCGAAGAAATGTCCAAAATTGTTGAAGGGGGGGGGGGGAGAGTATGAAATGAGATGTAGATTTTGTACTACTTTCCTTTCAAATCATCAAATTTCCTTCTGAAATCGAGATCTTTATTTAAGGATTATTTAAGATTCAATGAGATTTTAGTTTCATTTTTTAAGTTGCCAAGACTTGAAGATTTTTCTATGATACACTCGCCCCCTCCAATTTTAATATACACAGTAAACTAAAAAACTATTTTTCGGTGCCCCCCTTCCCCCGGCTGTATGTATCGAGTACCAATGTTTATTTACTAAAAGAGACATGTTTAATTAAGGGAATTTTAAAATACGGGATTTTTACACTTTTCAGGCTTTTTTGGCGCCTTTTAGAATTTGGCGCCTCTTTGAATCAAAAAAACTATTTTGCTTGAATAATTTGTTTTGAAGCAAACAAAATTTAAACAAAAATTTGTTTAGATCAAAATAAAATTTTTTATATTTTATTGTAGTTAACCAAGAATTTAGATTCCTTCAGTTAAATGTTTTTTTGATTTAAATAAATTTATTCGAACAAAATAGTTTTTTAGTTTACTGTGTATATTCAAATTGGAGGGGGGGGGAGTGTATCATGGAAAAATCTTAGTCTTGGCAACTCAAAAAATGAGTCAAAAAACTCATTGAATCTTAAATAAACATTCAATAAAGATCTCGATTTCAGAAAGAAATTTGTTGATTTGAAAGGAAAGTAGTACAAAATCTACAACCCATGTCATACCCCCCCCCCCCCTTTAACAATTTTGGACATTTCTTCGGGCAGCGGAAGCTCGCACGACGGTAATCAAATATAATTCATGCATAAACATAAATTTATCAATTTCAGCTAACAATTCGACTTAGTAAAGAGAATTGTGTGTAAAACCAATTTTTTTACAGAACTGTCTACGACTAACTCTATATAAAAATAATTGAAAAATAATGAAGAATAACTTTCTGCTATGCTTGTAGAATATGTTATTTCATGAATAAGTACCTGAAACTACGCAGCTAGATGTTCAGATTAACGATTTGAAGAGTATTTAAAGTTACTTGTAACTTGTAATATTAGTAAATTTTCATTATGAAACTGGGCCCTGTAAGTTCTAAAATTTCTTAACTAATAAAACATAATTTTTTAAAAATTTACTTTTGGAGTAAATTTACATTAGTTTACAAATTCAATAAAAAGTTGTTTACGAAATTAAAATTAAAGGTTTCCAGCGCAACTTGCTCGGAGGTGCACAAAATTTAAAAAACTATAGCTTTGAAAATAATTAAATTACAATGATGAATATGGAAGCTCATTGAAGCTCAAACGAAGCTCTATCGATTGACACCAAAATTACGCAAAAAATTTAAAAAAGACAAAAAATTGAAAAACATGTCTACAGCCCCCCCCAAAGATTTCGCGAATAACTCCGCGAAGGTTGAGGCTCAAACGGCGGGAATGGAAGCTCATTGAAGCTCAAACGAAGCTCTAACGTTTGACACCAATTTTACTCAAAAATTCAACTTGGGGGGGGCTATCATGTCTACAGCCCCCCCCAAAGATTTCGCGAACAGCTCCGCGACGGTTGAGGCTCAAACGATGAAAATAGAAGCTCATTGAGGCTCAAACGAAGCTCAAACGTTTGACAACAATTTTAGTCAAAAATTTGACTTGGGGGGGGCTATCATGTCCACAGGAACTTAAATTCCTCTCTAATTCAGAAAGAAATCAAGATATTCTAATCTAGAAGGATAGGAAGTCTCTGTTTAAGGAATGGAACATTTCTCTGTCGCTCTTTTGTCGTTGGAAATGTAGAATTTAATTTTTTAATATCAAAATGAGTATCCCGATTATTGTTTTCAAAAGATGGGAAGCAAACTCAATATTTTTTTAATATATCTCAAAGCACACAACGTTGGTGACAACTTTGAGCCAATGCCATTTGCTAGTTGCTTAGTTTAATCTTTGGTATTTGGTATACAATGAATAACCAATGCTGGGCCAATAGTGTTTTCGTGTCATCAACCAACCATTGGTGTCCAATGCTAGAACTAGCTTTAGGCCAACGCTGTTTGCTTTTGCTTTGCCTGTGGGGCCAAAATCATTTTTGTACCGGTAACCCATCAATGGCGTCCAACGTTTGAACCGACCTTGTGCTAATGCTGTTTACAGTTGTTATAAGTATCGGAATGCGATGAATGATCAATGCTGGGCCGTTTTTCTACCGGTAACTAATCATTGACGTTCGGTGTTCGAACCGACTTTGAGCCAATGTTACCTTTGCTTAGCTTTGCACAGGATCAGTTTTAGCTTTTGCATACAATCAATGGCCAATTTTGGGCAAGCATTGGTATCATTTCAGCGTTGAACCTAAAGAGTGCCGCCAGAGATACTGCCAAAAGTTAACCAAGCGTCAGGTACCGCCGAACCAATGCCGGGTCAAGTAACTAAACCAGTATTAGGAAGCGATGCTGGCCCAGCTTCAAGTTTAGCTTTGGAAAATTACTGGGAGACAATGCCGGCTCAGCTTTGAGATTTGTACTAGACTAGTGGTAGGAGCCAACGTTGCAACAACGCTGGTCTTCAACTGTAGGATCGAGGTTATCGTGACAGCGTTGAATCAATGTTATCCAGCGAAGGCGCCAGCATTTTTGAAATGGGTGGGCACAAATTGGGCTCAATATATTTGGGGTGGACAAGAGCACACAAAATTTATAAATAAACTCAAAAAAATACAATATTGAAATAAGAATATATTTGTTTAACAAATAAGAAACCGATTCATAAAAGACAAATAAACAGGATTTTGATGAAACAGAAAATAATTGAATTTTTACATTATTGCTCTTTATTTGATACTTATAATATTTAATAATGCTTGAAGTAAGTATTATTTATTGTTTTCGATATTATTTTATAACCTTGTGGTTTATTATTCACCCCCACCACCCCCACCACCCCCTCCGTTATTACCTACACCACTCACACATTGATATTTTGTTGTATCAAAAGTTTTTCCATTTTCGCAGATATACAGATATGGGTACAAAATTATTTTAGAATTGGGTGTTGTAGATAAATACATTTTACAAATAAAATATATACTGGGATTCTCTGTTAATGTTGCTGCATGTCCTGGTCGTTCGCATTCTGGTACCGGATAAGCTAAGTCGCAGAGTCCATTTTTAACTTTCGTATCGCAATATGAAGATTTAGCGTTGTAGCGGTAGTCGCTGGTAGAGTTCTTTATGCAAGATCTGGGATAGTCGATTAATTTGGTTCCCTGAGTTCCCTGAGGTGTTTGGATACAATAATGATACTTGAAACAATCTACGGGATCGGGAAAGACTCCTTCACTGTTACAAACAAATGATGCGGAAGAAGTTTCGCACCTGAGGTTTGTAGTGTTAATGCAAGTTGCATTGTGACAAGTTTCCATTTCAGAGCAAGTCCATAACAGAGATGGAACGTTTTGGCTGTCGCAAAAGTAAATATTTTTGCAATCCCCGCACATTGGTCCAGCTTTGGTGCATTTGGAGATTGCTGCTCGGGCGACCCTTCTACCATAAGTTGGAATTGTTTCAGGTACTCGACGATAATCGATGTACTCTTCAGATAGTGCTTCTGAAAGCAGCTGAAAAAGCTTAAATTAGTAAAATTACTCGGATTTTTAAAATAATAGTTATACTTACAATGAAGAATATTGGAAGAAACCATAATGATATGAACTTCATTTTTTGATGATAAGTATAACTCCCACGCAAGGAAATGCCTTTTATAGGAGGTTGATTACTTGCATTTTATGATTTACAAATAGCATCATAAAGTAATTTTATACTACCTCAAATTTAAAGCTGAAGGTAAATATTAAATAACAAAATTATTACTTAATAAATTACCAAAGATTTTAACTTTATTTGATTACACAGAATATTTACTTCTGTCAAGTTATCAAAAAGTTTAAACCTTGCATTAAGGGGTTTCCCGACTGAATAATTTTCCTACAATAATTCATCATTTATCCTATATAGATATAGTGGTAACATACAATTTATTGCTGGAAAGTAACATAATTAAAATAAAAAATAAACTAAAATTAACAATTGTATGACTCTGAAGGGTGATTCCAATAATAAGTCGACTAACGTCGTGATTGCTGATAGTAAATATAAAAATAAAATCACTTAATAAGTAATCGTCAAGTTTAATGATAAATTAGCTTCTCAGCTTTTACAATTACCACCATGATCATGTTGATATTAAAAATTAAATATTAAATTTCCGACGGCGAAATGGTCGACGGCGAAATAGCGACGACAAAATGTTCCATTTCATTGCGCTACCCTGTATATAGTTCGGAAAACTTACGTTGTTGAATTTTGCACTAATTTATCAATTTTGTTTAAAATGTTATGCACACATGCATCATCGTTTATGAGTTAACTTAAATTAGTAAATACAAATTTTATAATTATAAAAGTAAGTATTGTTTTTCAAAATTGGTTCACAATATTATGTTTATACTTAAAAAAACGCAATTGTATAATATAATTTTATTTTTCATGATTACACAGAGAAGAATGTGTGTTACTAATCTACACTATTCTGTAGAAAATGTACACAATTTTGGAATCAAGTTAGATAGGATTGTGTTTTTATTTTTGTAAATAGGCAATAATTTAATTCGTATTTTTTTATAATTTCCCACCAATTTGTCAGAAAATTTTCGACAAATTTGTTAAATTTCCTATAACTTTGTGAAAAATTTTCTAACAATTTTGTCGAAAGTTTTCTAACAAACTTGTGAGAAAGTTCTCAACAATTTTGTAGGAAATTTTTCAACAATTGTGTGAGAAATTTTTTATCAAATTTGCATGAAATTTTCAAACAAATTTGTGGGAAATTTTCTAACAAATTTGTGGGAAATTTTCTAACAAATTTGTCGGTAATTTTTCAACATAGTTGTGGGAAATTTTTCAACAATTTTGTGGGAAATTTTTCAACAACTTTGCGGAAAATTTTTTAACAAATTTGTCGGTAATTTTCTAACAATCTTGTGGGAAATTTTTTAACAAATTTGTCGCAAATTTTTCAACAATTTTTTGGGATATTTTTAACAATTTTATAGGAAATTTTCTAAAAATCTTGTGGGAAAGTTTTTAACAAATTATCGGCAAGTTTCAAACAAATAATTTCCCACCCAAAACAAATTTGTTAGAAGATTTTCTACAACTTTGTAGAAAATTGTTTAACAATTTTGCGGGAAATTTGTCAACAATCCTCAGGAAAATTTTTTAACAAATTTGCCGGAAATTTTCAAACAAATTTGTAGAAAACTTTCTAATAAATTTGTGCGAAATTTTTTAACAAAAAATGTGGAAATTTTTCAACAATTCTGTGGGAAATTTTTTAACAAATTTCTCAGAAATTTTCAAAAAAAATTGTGGGAAATTTTTTAACAAATTTGTGTAAAATTTTCTAACAAGTTTGTCGGTAATTTTCTGACAAATTGGTGGGAAATTATAAAAATATACTAATTGAATTATTTTCAAGATATTTTTTTATTTTTATTTTTTATTAAAAAATTTCCTATAAATTTGTTTATATTAAATTTTATTAATTTTTTTAAAATTAAATTTATTAAATTTAAATTTCGAACAATTTTGTTCGAAATATTTTACCAAATTTGGGCAAAAAGTGTTCTCAGATTTGGGATTGTCTCCTTATTTCCATGTTAATTATTATTATTATTATTAATTATTTCCTTATTTCCATGGGAACACGTGTCCCCCCTAAATCCGCCTATGTCGTGTTTCAAACCTTAACTTAGATTTTTTTTTTGATTAAATTACGAAGATTTTGTTTATTATTGTTTTGGTCAGTTTTTGGCGTATTTTTTGTAATTTTGTGCGATTGAGTTTGATTATTGAGCGAATAAATTGGTGTTTGGTGAGAATTTTTTTTATTTCGATTGTGAGATTCATCCAAGTGTTATGGAAAATTTGGACATTAAGTAAAGATTTGGATATTGATTGATTAAATTTACATTTTGGGGATTGGAATTATTAATTTTAAAAAATTATAAATTAAAATTCAAAATTTCGTTCAGGGGAACGTGTATTGGAGCGATTAGTGAGGCCTGGCGGGTTATCGCCACATGAAGTTGGACCAACACTTTACCATTAACCTTTTAAGGACGGTAATTTGTGCATGAATCAATTGATTTCACATGTAGCATAGCAACATTCCATGCTGGGACATATATGACCCATCACGTCCGAAACGGAAAGTTCAATATAAAAGAAAAATTTTTTTAGGTGTTTTCTATGTAATTTGATGCGCTGAAAACGAAAAAAATAATGAAAATTTTTTTGGAAGCACATATGACCTTGAGAATTGCATTTTAAAGTAAAATTTATTGTTATTTACGTTTATTTATTTATTATTTGTACTTAATTTGAAGAGTTTAACACACGAGAGACATTCTTATTCCGATGTGAGAACAAAAAGAAGTAGAAGGGCTAGAAAATTATGTACAAATAATAAATAAATATAAATAAATAACAATAAAGTTTGTTAAAAATAAGAAATTGAATTTCCTATAACTGTTATCTTAACGATTGATGATGATGACGGAGTTATTCTAGAAAAACCATTTTTCATAAAATTCAAAATGGCAGACATAAGCAAATGCATAATTTGGTCGAATTTTTGAGTGAAGACTACCAGTGAGCCCCCCAACGGTTAAAACAAGAAAGAGTGACAACGGAATTATTGTATATTCAAAAGTACATACTGACTGTACTAAGTTAGTATTGGGTGTATTATAAACGTTGGTAATATATTCATGGCCTACCTACCTCTGTTTAGAAAGCACTAAATCCTCTACATAGTACAAGTAAAAATGCTTCACAAATTGAAGGTTTGGGTCCACGATAAAGAAAATATCAACAAAGAAAAAGCAATCGAAACATTAAAGTCTGATACGTGTTAAAGTCTCACAGTAACTAATTGTAATACAACTCACTTCACAGAAAATAAAACAATTGGGCAATTAAAATTTGTTTAATTAGCTTTGAAATTTTCACGAAATATTTTACCTACCTCAGTCTAGCAATAAAGATTAAATCGAGAACCTTCGTTTGTTGTCATTTGAAATACAGCACTGACTGCGCAGTGCGCATCCTCAGGGACAAGGATCTTCCCGAATCATCAATATATTGAAAACAATATTTGTTATTGCTTTCCAAAGCTATTTTACTAAAGTTGATTAATTGTAAATGTTGTACAATCCATAAAATAAACTGCCTGTACTACAGATTCACTGCGTTGCAAACACTTTTAATGATAATTTTACAAAAAGCAACAAAAACTATTTAAAATAACAAATGTGCGGATACTATATCAAGATTATTTACAAGCATAATTTCCTACATATTTTGTATTTCCGGGACATTTGAATATATTGGGATACAGTTCTGCATCGGTAGGGCTGTACGACATGCAAATGTAGTACATACTAGGATTACTTTTTAGGGCTGCATTTTGACCTACAGTTAAGCAAGATGGAACTGGTCTATCTGTAGCTGCACAGTTATTATTTATTAATTTTTTATCACACGATGCAGTGGCAGCATTGAAACCCCATCCTTCGGGACAATTTGATTCAGTGAGGATAGGAGTAGCCGTTGGAGAAGAGGAGCTTGATGCAGTAGGAACGCAATAGTTGAATTTCTTACAGGAAGAAGGTTCCGGATACATTCCTTCATTATTACATTTAAATTTTCTAGCACCATATTCGCAAGCAGGAGATTTAGTGGTAGAGCAGACGCCTTCATTACAAGATAGCCCGGTTCCACATGCTGCTTTAATTGGGTCTGCCATACTTGGAATGCACAAAAATATGCTGTTACAGTCTTCAGGTTTAATACCGCAGATATTTCCACTCACACCTATGCAATTTGCAGCTTCACTAGAACCGGCGTAAAGTTGCAGCGGGCTAGCCAATCCAAGTTGCTTATCCAATTGTCCGACGGCCCCGGTGATTCCCTGCAATATAGATTAATGAATTTTGTTTAATTTAAAAATAAAACTGCTTACTTGCAAGAATGCAACGGCGACCAACACATTCACAATCGCAAAGTTCATTTTGCAAAATTCTTCTTGGGATAAAAAATTTAAGCAGATTAACGTAGTTAACTGCAAAGTGTAATTTATATAGGTAACTGCTTCATGTTTACATTTATAAATGACATTGGGTAGATAACAATCTGTTACATTTTTAAATTTAAAGCTTTAATGCAAATAGTCACATAAGAAGTACGGTAAATATTTGAAAAATAGTATAGATGCCTAATAATTAATTTAACGAAAAACAGGAAAATTCAAAATTAAAGCAATAAAAGTAATGAAAAGATGCAGTAATATTATTTTCTTCATATTCAGTGATGGTCACTTTCCACTAGAGTCAGAGGTGAATATAATAGATTATATTTTTCATAAAGCAAAATAATCCCGGATGTCCTAATATAATGGAAAAGCACAATAGTTGTTATAACATTTTATATTTTCTATCAAGGGGGGGCATAAACGTGTGCCTGGAGGCGCAGAGGTACCTTAATCCGCCCCTGCGTTAAGTGACAACCGGATTTCTCCGAATTAATTATTATCAAATAATTATTCGCTGGTTTTAATCTTAAGCTTAATTATTATGAAGAATATTGCGTACATCCAGTTATCAAAAACTGTAATCATGAATAAACAGTTAATAAAAAGATTTGCTACATCAAATACTGTTTATTGCGCCAAGTAAGCAAACCAAAATATTTTGCATTGATTAGCCCTGATCTGTGAAAGCCTGCGAAGACCGAACCAATCTATACTTATACTCCGCATATACAAATATGTTTACGGCCCAAACTGGCTCCGATTCTAGAAATTTGTTTTATTTCTAAAGAAAACATTTTTAATTATATATTTTCACATTTTATTGTAGGATATTGTACATTTTATTAAATTATATTAATTAAAAAAATTTAATTTTTTAAAATCTATTGACAAACAAAATTTCCTACGTATTGTTTGCCGTTGGGACACTTGTATAAAAATGGATACAATGTTTCATCTCCATTTCCGTAGGGTAAACAAATGTAGTACAAAACGGGGTTAGATACCAAAGCTCCATTTTGGCCTACATTTAAGCATGGTGGAACAATTCTTTGTTGGGAACTGCAGTCGTTATTTTCTAATGGTATATCACAAAACGTGGTAAACACATTGTAACCATATCCATTATCGCACGATAATTTTGTGGAAATAGTCGACGAATCACAACAGATGTTGTATTCTTTGCAAGATGATGGTTCTGGAAACATTCCAGTCGTTTGGCATTGAAAATACTTATTGTAATATTCACAAAAAGGTGATGGAATCTTGGAACATTGGCCATTGTTGCAAGATTCTCCGTCCTGACATCTGGACCTTATTGGGTTTTGTGCTCCTGGAAGGCACAGGAATATGGAATCACAATCCGCAGGGTCATCGTTGCAGTAACTTCCAGGTACTTCACAGCTTACCGAATCATCTAGAAATGGTAAAAGAGAAAACGAGGTGTTCAGTCTCGAATTGGTCTCAATCATGAGCTGATTGCCATTACTTTTCTGCAATAAAAAATTGTAAATCAAAAATATTTGGAAATATATAAAATGACTTACCTTAAGTAAAGCAATACAAATCAAAAGGCACAGAATGATTAGCTTCATTTTTTGTAACTAGTGTTAACTATGCTTAAAATATATAATTTATATCAATACGCCTATCTAATCAATCTTATAACATGGGTTTTCACTATCGTAATAATTTTTTATATAAAGATGTAATTAATTAATAATTAATTACCTAAATGATTAAAGAAATCACTGCAAATGCCGCTTTAGAGTTAGTATGATTTAATAAACTATAATAAATATAATAAATTATTAGCCGTAAGAATTAAGTCGGAGCGTAAATGTTATTATTCACATAGAAGTTGGTAGCATTGATTAATAGTAACCCCAAATGAATTTGTAGATTTTAATCAACCCATTAGTCTGTTTCATATTTTTTGATCATAAGCCAGTGTGCATTGAGTATGCAAAATCCTTTTGGGTATAATCCCTAAATCGGTCATGCACTGAGACTTTTCATACTTAAAATTTAATATAGATTTTTATGAATTTCCAAAAAATTCTAGAAATTTAGATATAAATACTAATTAATTAGTATAAATATTTAATAAAAATAGTAATTATATTGATTGATTTTCGACAACACTAAAAATCAAGTGCTGATCATAATCAGCTGATTAATTTATTAATTGCCGCAAAAATAATTTACAAAATATCAAAGTCGAATAAGTTATATAATCTAATCTACAAATTGATTAAACAAACAGTTTATTGTTATTACCAAATGAATAAAATAGAAATACAATCAAAACAGTTATTGTCTTCAAACGCAACCCATATCCTTTTTGTACTTTTTACCATTCGGGCACATGTGAACGTAAGGGTACATCCTAAGATCCGAATCGCTGTAGAGCAGGCACACGTAAAAAAATACGGGATTCCCTTCTAAAGGTCCATTTTGCCCCAGCGTATAACAGGTCGGGACAACTTGGTTTTTACTCGAACACTCATTGTTATTCAATGGTTTATCGCAAAAGGTACTGAGGTAGTTGTAACCATAACCATCGTCACACTTTGCGCTGATTTTTGATGGCATATTTTCATTTTCGTTCGGAACGCAAAAATTAAATTTCTTGCAATCAGTAGGTTCTGGGTAGGTTCCGACTCTTGAAACGCACTCAAACTCCTTATCGGCGTACAAACAAAAATTATTCAAGTCTGTAGAGCACTCTCCATCGTAGCAATTCTGACCATCTGGGCAGGTGTATTCCACCTGGAAGAAGGAATTGTTATCGCCGTGAAGACAAATGTAGACTTTGTCGCAAGTTTTGGCATCATTGGTGCACACTGATCCAGAATTGGTGCAATTCACAACAAAGTTTTCGGATTCAAGGACTCGGAACCGTCGACCGGTTACCTAAAATGTAGTTTTTCAAAACCAGAAAATGTTTATTTTCAAAAACTTACCATCAGTAAAATGTTTGTAACCAGCAGCAACTTGGTGAAAAACGCCATTTTCAGTTTATTGAAACATAATATTAATTTTATAATGGACGGGATTTATCTCGAGATCAAATTTCGAAAAACTATAGATTAGAATTTATTATCGATACAGATTAATTAAAAAGTTTTGCAATCAGGTTCTACATGTAAGATTACCAAACCGTATGGAATCCTTTGTTTCTTCAGCACTCCAAACCGTTTTGCAACTGTCAGGTACTTGCGCAAATGCCATTTTAGTTTACTAATTTCAATCTGCGCTTGCGCAGCACAATTTCAAATGGTTCGTTGTGCAGCAGGAACAAACCTATATTATAAAAAAATTATTGTGCATTCTAATTTTCTTGCATTGTTTGGAAAGATTATACAACTGATTTTATAGCATGATTTGTTTTGACACGAAAAATTAAGTGCTGATCAAAATCAAGTTTAGCTAATTAATTTCAGGTTTTCCTAAACACTGTTTGTTATCTTATTACGTATCAATTGCTAAAAATAAGAAACACAATTTAAAGATTACTCAAATATTTTAGATGAAATTTTGTTCAAACTTGAAAAAAAATGTAATACGCAAATAGCTTTAAATAATTTTCAAGTATTACTAAACGATATACTAAAAGTCCCAAGACCGCAACCACTGACTTCATTCCTACTTAATTCGATCGAATTAATTCTAGCACTCAGACCCTATAACTCAGAAATTCGATTCTTTTAGTAGGCGATTTTATAATTATTATATATCACAAACAGTTAACAGATGGCTGTTTTAGTATGTTGTTCAGTAACCCAATTTTTAGACTTACAATATTTTTCTTTCGGTCAAATGCTGAAAGTTTTGCGCTAATGTAATCTTTCGACAGTTCTGTTCAAAAAGCAACCAATAATAAATCGAAAACACTTATTTGTTGTCATTCAAAATAGAGCGCTGACTGCGCAAAAGCTTTATTTTGTATCTTCCGAGTCCAAAGATCCTTCCAAATAGAATATAAATAAATTGCATGTAGTACTTAAAAAAAAATTAATATAAAAACTAAAAATTTAAAAAATTTCAAAATAAAATATTTAATATTAAGTACACTTTTAATATTATTTTTACAAAAAGAACACACAATATTTAAAATAACAATGTGCGAATACTACCTATATAAGGACTACTTGCAAACATAATTTCCTACATATTTTGTATTAAGGAACGTTTTGCTAGAAACTGCAGCAGCAGAGCAGTTACGGCCGCGTCAAGTGCGATTGCAATACCTAATGGGAAGTACTGCACTGCAATTGTAGCCCGGTCTTGCTAGAAACTGCAGCTGCAGAGCAGTTACGGCCGGCGTCAACTGCAAGTACAATACCTATTGGGAGGTGCAGTGCTTCAATTGCATCGTCTAGCAACACACGTAACAGATATTGCATAAGAGCAGTTAGCCAAGGTTATGCGGTGCTGCTTGTGCAGTTGTTAGCAAACCGTACCTTTACCAGGACATTTGAATATATAAGGATACGGTTGATTTATCGTTATTAGGAACGTCGTATGGTGTGCAAAGGTAAGCGTTCACTTGTCCGCATCGACCTCACCGCCAGCAACGCCGTCATCGCATTTTCAGTTGCTTTGCATTATTTTAAATGAGCCAGCGTTCATTACATCGTATCGTTCTACACGGGCTCATGCATATACGAAGATTCGTACGATGCGGACGGTGACGACGGTGCGTATAAGTGAACGCCTACCTCAAATGTAGTACATACTAGGATTACCTTTCAGTGCACCATTTTGACCTGTTTATAAGCAAGATGGAACTGGTCTATCCGTAGCTGCACACTTATTATTTACTAACTTTTTATCACAAGACGCAGTGGCAGGATTGAAACCCCATTCATCGGGGCATTTTGATTTAGTAAGTTTAAGTTCAACAACCTCCGTTGGAGCGGTGCCTGTTTTAGTAGGAACGCAATAGTTGAATTCTTTACAGGAAGAGGAAGTAATACTCAATTACTATAGAAAATCACTGGGTAATACATATACAGATAACCAGGGCTGGGCAGCATTTGAAATACTTGTATTTCAAATACATATTTGAAATACATTTTGTATTCTGTATTTTGTATTTCAACATATATTTTCAATATATTTGTATTTGGTATTTCAAATACCCAAAACAAATGTATTTTGTATTTTGTATTTCAAATACAAATTACAAAATACTGTACAAAATACAAAATACTATAGAATTGATAACATCAAATAGACAAGGCCGTATTCAGTAACAGCAAAGAGTAACAGCAAAAATTTTTGTTTGCAATTTTTTTCATTCCACGATGTTACTGAATACGGCCCTGCCGTTGTATTGTACAGGTAGTATTTGAAATTATGTATTTTGTATTTTGTATTTTAAATACTCCGAATAAAATGTATTTGTATTTTGTATTTCAAATATCCAAAACAAATATATTTTGTATTTTGTATTTCAAATGAAAACAGATCTGAAACAAGTGAAAAACATTTGGAGCAAAAGGAATATAATAGGTGTTGTTCCCATTTGGGCCATAAAAACTGAGTTAATCCCGAATCTGTCGTTTCCGCGACCTTTCGACGCGATTTTCTCGCGTGGCGTGTATCGTGGCGTAACTACCAAGTATTATTCAAGACCTCCAAATAAACACAATAAAAAAAATTTTTTTCGTAGGGCACGAATTTGGCAGCAAAAGTCTAAAACGCCTGGACTAATAAGGTAATTAATTTTTTTAATTTAATGCTATCTTATTATTAATTTATTAATTGCCTCAAAAATAATTTACAAAATATCAAGTCGAATAAGTTATATAATCTAAGGGGCTGTCCATTAATTACGTAAGGACGATTTTTGTCATTTTTGACCCCCTCCCCCTCACATAAGGGCACGTAAGATTTTGACACCCCCCCTCCGGTACTTTTTACGTAAGGATTATTAAACAAACATAATGTTGAGCCCCCCTTTCCCCGCTTAGAATATTTATAAAATATAAATATTAAAAATATTTTTATTATATACAAAAAATACAAAAATTTAAATTAAATTTTATGTTTATATAAATAAAAGTTAATAAAAATTAATTAATTGCATAAAAAAGTTAATACAATAAATTGATAATCCCTTAATATTCAGGTAAAAAAACTAATTTATTTAAAAAAAAGTATTTTACGAAACTTACGCAAGGAATACGTCGGGCCCTCCCCTCCCCCATGTAAGAGTCCGTAAGATTTTCGATACCTCCCCCCCTCCCCCAAAACCCTTACGTAATTCATGGACGGCCCCTAATCTAATTTTCAGTTTATTGAAACATAATATTAATTTTATAATGGTCGCAATTTATCTCAAGATTAAATCTCGAAAAGTATAGATTAGAATTTATTATCGATATAAATTAATAATTGATTGAACTTATATTCCAAAACGAAACCTATCAGATACACAAACGATGACGTCAGTGGCTGTATAATAAACAAAACTTAAAAGAAAAGAAAAAATAAAAAAACTGGGATATTTTTTTTTATATTTAATTTAATATTAATTTTGCAAAAATAATATGTTTTCAACACTATCTGCACTCGAAATTTCCTATGTATATTTGATCATTGGGACACTTCAAAATAAGAGGATACAATGTAGAATCATCGTCAGGATGTGGTACACACACGTAGAATAAAACTGGATTTTCCCATATAGCTTGATTTTGACCTGCATGCTTACACTGTGGAACTACTCTATCGATATCTGCACAATTGTTGTTCGTTAACTCTTTGTCGCAAAATGTATTGGCGGGATTATAACCCCAACCAGTTGGACATGTTCCTGGAATAGGGATAGGATTAACTAATCCCGGCGTAGTAGAGTTCGGAACACAATAGTTATATTTCTTACACGAAGAAGGTTCCGGATACATTCCTTCCGTATTACATTTGAACTGTAATCCTCTATACTCGCAGAGGGGTGACATAATTAGAGAGCACTTGCCTTCATTGCAAGTTTCCCATTGTGCACATTCAAATTTAATAGGAGACATACCGGGAGCAATACACATGAACACATCTGCACAATCTGCAAAGTCATCGCTACAAAATGTTCCTGTTATTCCCGTGCATTCGAATTTTCTATTTTCATTACCCAAAAGTGTCAGCGGACGATTCACTTCATATAATTCTTCTATCGTAATCTGGTTTCCGTAGCTTTTCTATGATAAATAATAATTTATCTGTTATAATAATTTTAAATATCTATCATAATAATATAATATGATTTATCCAAAGTTAAAATATACATATACCTATGTAATACTGCGGTAATACTTACATTAATAAGTAATACTGTAATCAACAAATACACATTTATGTGCTTCATTTTAGCCATTGTTATACAAATTTTTGACTTGCACATTTGCAGTTACAACGTAGGTTATATTGAAAATCCTATCTAATCAAACATTTTTTAAGTAATTCATAAGTTAAGAGATTAACTGTTCCAACTTTTATTTAAATACAAGAAAAGCATTTGGGTATTTTCACACAGATTTTATTTGCATAAGATGTGCGTTATTGTATAAATAAAGGTACCAGAAAAGCATATAATAATTAAAAAACAATATATTCTACTATTTATAATGCAAAATCATTTTGAAATTTCATTAAACGCTCATACTAGGATCTAAACGCAATTTGATTGGTCGAGCTAGGTATGACGTACTTTCTAGCTACTGTTTGAAATTGGTAATGGTTTATAATATGCACGAGGGCGGGCTAATAAATGTACCCGTGTTCGATAAAAAAAACAAAAATTTTTTCAAAAATTTTTTTTTTATTTTTCCAATTTTTGTATCGCTTCCAAATAATACAATTTGGTAAACTCTCCAAAATAGCCATTTTACATTGAATTACAACTGTAATTTGATACAAATATCCCTAGTAGCATTTGGATGCTAAAAAATAGCTAAATAGCAGCTAATTAGCTATATTTGGCAGCACCACAGCTGCTAGCAAAATAGCGTTTAAATTGCATCCTTATTGCAGCAATATTGCTAAAATGGCTCACTATTTTTAAGCAAATAGCTAGCTGTTTAAAAGCAATTTGCTTGCTGCCAGACAGCTATTAATGCGATTTTAGCTAGCTAAATAGCGTGTTTTTAGCTATAGCTAATATGTGATATGTACTGGAGGGTGTTCCACACCCCCCATACCCCCCGGTTTAAAATTTTGGCTTTATATTTTTATAATTCACTTTCCATGAGTAGTAAGGTAATTAAATAAATATGCTTTCAAAGTTTTAAGTTTTTCTAGCCAAAGGTTAAATTTTCCCATTTTTATTTAAAAATTCAAATTTCCAGATTAGTCCTAATCTTAGTTAGTTTATTATATTTTTCGGTTGGTAAAATTGTAAACCGGGGGTGTGGAACACCCTCCAGTATATATCGCAGGATATCCACTCTTTCAGAATAAATACTTGGAGAAAATAGGGAATTTATAATTTTTCAGATTTCGTCAGGAAAAATCGGGAAATTTGAATTTTTAAGCAAAAGTGAGGAAAATCAGAGTGTTTTTCTACCAAAAACTGACACGCTTTTTTAATATTGGAATATAGATTCCCAAAAAAAAGAAAAAGAAGACAATATTTTTTTTGATTTTATTTAATGTTATAGGTCAACACCAATTTAGCTATTCTAGCTATTCTTGAATGCTATTTATCGCCTTATTGGCGCTTCATTGCAGCTTGCTGCCGGCAAGCAATTTTCAATAGCTATTTAGCGTATTATAGCTAATTTGCAGCTATTTTTCTAAATTGATCACCGCTGGCACATTAGCTTTAAATTTGCTTGCTGCCAGCAAGCAAAAAGATAGCTATTGAAATTGGCAGCTGCTTTTTAGCATCAAAATGCTACTTGGGATTTTACCACTCAGCCATTTCCTTAGGTTACGAAACAGATAAGAGTCACAAGAGGGTAAACCCGGAAAATAGGGCCGATGAGGAACCAATTGAAAACTAAATTCAATGCTTTTAGCCATTGCAATTATTTATGTGTATAAGGGTGCATTGATCTTGATGAAAATGCACATTTTTCTATGATAATTGTGAGACAAAAAATCCAATAATTTTATATAATATTGCCCAATTTATTGCTTTTCCTTTTTTAAGATGGTCGGTAAGAATTATATCACGAGAATCTAAAAAAATAGTAGCCATAACCGTCTCGGCTGAAGAAATCACTTTTGTTGCCTCTGGAACGCTAAATCCAGCTTCTATCCATTTTTTTGACTGTATTTTGTTGTGAAAGGTCCCCCTAAACATCATTTCGTTTTTCTTTGATTTATTCGTACGTTTTTCCATCGAAAAACGAGTATCTAATCAGTGATCGATATTGAACTTTTCAAAATTTTTTTCAAAACAAAAAATTTTACAAGTTGTTTACTTCAAACTGGTGTAGCAAAAAACTATTGGACATATCGCAATGAAATTTTGATAGGAGTTGTTTCAAAGATGGAATTCAATGATGCCCATAATAATGCGCCTGTATAGCGTCATCTCTTGTCAAACACGGGTACTTATCAGCCCACCCTCATATGTTAAGTTTAGCGCTTATTGTTAGATTAGATATTGTTACCATCAGAAAGCGGTTACAAATAATTTACCATCAGTTGACAGGTATATTTTAATTTTCAATCAGCTGTTTGGCGGCCATCTTGGAGTGGGAAATGGAACTGGTCTATTAACGCCGTAACGAGATATGCCGTAATACGAGTATGCAACCAAGTAAGCATGTATTTTGCGTTTTAGCGGAAAATATTCTTATTTAAATTTATTTTTAAAATTACTCGGATATAGGGTCTCAAAAATTTTTTAGGCTTTTGTAGTGCGCGTATCCCACAGAATACATTTTGAAACCCATACGAGGTAAATTAAGTAAACTTACATTTCTGGCTTCTATACGAAGTATAGTAAGAAGCCTTATGTTCAGGCCCAGTGTCCGTCCGTCCACATCTTTTAAATTTAAGATATGATTTGGAACAAATGAAAACAGATCTGGAGCAAACGAAAACAGACTTGGAGCTAATGAAAACAGATCTGAAACAAGTGAAAAACATTTGGAGCAAAAGGAAAACAAATTTGAAAACATGAAAACAGATTTGGAGTAAATGAAATATATTCCCAAAATTCTTTTATAAAAATGATCATGATTGAATAATTAATTTAAAAAAATTGAAATTTAACAACCAATAAGATAATAATTGTTGAGAATCTTACAAATGTCTGGAAATATATTTACAAGTGAACGAGAGAAACAGCAAAAAGTTTTACATGGAACATCTGCTAAAGACAGATGAGTAAAAACGGAATCTCATTTGTAAGTACCTAACTACTGTTCAAGAAGAACATACTCATAATTCGTGAAAATGCAAAGAAGAGCGATTGAACAACCCTCGGAAAGACCTGACATATTAGTTAAAGCATGTTTGAACCAAAGACGAGCTTCGATCCGATATTATATTGCTTTATTTAATTGAATCTATTTTATTGAAAACTGATGCACTTCTAGCTTCTGCTTTAGCATCAACTAGCTTATACGAAGAACAGGGCCTCACACGAATAAAACCAAAGCTTGTATTAGCTATTTTGGGTATATAATAACATTTTTTTTGCTCTCTCAGTAGGAATAACTAAGATTTTTTCTTTCGACTTATTCAAAAAATCAAACGAAGCTATGAGAATTTAACAGTGACTAAAGTTGCTTCGATCTTATTAGATCTCATCAGTGGATTGGAAAAGGAAAAGATTACAATTTTATTATCATATTAGAAAGTCCAAAGAAAAAAACTAATTAACGTTAACGGCAACCCTACGGGGGCATTCAATTCAGAGTGTTAAGACTTACTTAAAATTTATGACTGATCAACTGTATCTAAATCAAAATTTGTTTCTAACCAAAATTTGATTAATTGGCTTCGATTTATTTATTTGTTTAAATAATCGTTTGTAAATTTTTGATCAGTCAACTGAGTTTGCAATTTGGAATATATTTTGATCCAATAACGAAATACTAGAACTTGAAATCTACTTGTGGCCACTCTAAGCGTCACATTTAATTTCATTGCAGCTACAGCAAGTTGAACTTTGTAAGGATTCTTTTCTCTGATTTTTTGCATGTAATTGAGCCGCATTTTTATTAAACCACAAAAAGTAGTTATATAAAATGCAGCAATACACAAATATACATAGAACACACTTGTAGGATTATAAAAATGTTTCAATTATTATAAACATCGCCAAAAACTAGAGGTCAAACTTGGAATCGTCACTTGAGGTCGGATATGTCCACCACTACTTTTTAACAATTGAACAGAATTTATAAAAAATTACACAATTCATCGTTATTACCATTTTTACTCATATTACATTTGATAATCATGATAATTTTATTCAATAATTATACTAGAATTCATACCCTTAGTTACAAATATCGTTACAAATATAATTTTCATTTACTTACATAAGCTTTTCCTTGCTCAACCTTGTCGCCACCATTGCGCTTCTCCTTCTTTTCTTCATATTATTGTTCGTTCTTTTTAGGTTTGAAGATTTGGTATAAAAAATAATACTCTTGTTTTTTTTTATATGTAGTTTATTAATAATAATATTTTATGCAAAGCGGAGCGACTAAAAATTTGTTGATGTAATATTATAATAATTTTATTTATAATAAGTAATAACTATTAAGCAATAGTGCAGCTCAAAAATACTAAACTTGAAACTTATCATATTTTTAATATGGTTAATACTACCAGCAACGCCCACTTGAGTAATATTTATCATCGGGACATTTTGAAATAAAAGGATATAATGTTGAATCCTCCTTGCTGTATGGAGAACAAACGTAGTAGAAAGCTTGATATGATTTTAGAAACTCAGTTTGACCTTTTTCCTTGCACTCTGGAACTACTCTATCGGCCTCCTCACAACTGTTATTTATTAACTTTTTGTCGCACCGTGCATTGTAGGAACTATAACCCCAACCAGTTGGGCATGTTCCATTAAAAGGGGTAGGATTAATTGGAGTTTCTGGCGAAGTTGACGGAACACAATAGTTATATTTCTTACAAGAAGAAGGGTCAGGATACATTCCTTCCGTAGTACATTTAAAGGTTAATTTCTTATATTCGCAGAGAGGGGTCTTATTTATAGAACATTTTCCGGCATTGCAAGTTTGCCCTTCCGGACAGTCAACCACAATGCGACTCGTACCGGGGAAGCACATGAATACGCTACCGCAATCTTCAGATTTATCGCTACAAATGGATCCTACTATTCCCGTACAATTCACACCTCTATTTACATTATCTGCAATTATTGCTTGCAAACCACTCACTCCATATTTCTCTTCTACATCAATCAGGCTTCCGTAACTTTTCTATAATATTTAATTTTAAGATTTATCCAGAGTTTAAATTATATCACTTACATGAAAAAATATCACTGTAATCAACAAATATATAATCACTGTCTTCATCTTGGCCGTTGTTATAAAAGCTCTTGTCGAAAAATAATTGCATTTTTGAAATTCGAACTTAGTTTATATTGAAAATCCTATCTAATCGAAAACTATATTTGTAGTCATTAATAAATTAATAGATTAACTGTTGTAAAAGTTTTATATTGCTTGCGAAAGTTCTGTTTAATAAAACTTTTGACTTATTTCTCCGCTATAGTAATTTAAAGGCCTCACCCTAAATTTTAACAGATAAGCCGAATTAGTAACTACATTGTAGTTTGTCCTCAGTGGCTATTTGGTCTGTGTACACAGAGCACCATTACATACTCTACGAAACGTGAGTTCGAAATCCAAAGTGAATGAATTCCCCGAAGATAATAGATATACTCGTATTTCTTATAAGAAAAAGGTTCTGGATACATTCTCTCGCTTCCGCTACAGATTCAACTAGCTTTATACGAAGATTAAGGTCTACACACACAAACAAAACCACAGTAATAGCTATTTTAAGTATAATATCCTTTGCAATTAAAAATTTTTCTTTTAACTTATTTAAAAAAAGTCAAAGCGAGCTACACGAGAATTTAACGCAGTGACTAAACTTGTATCGCTCTTATTAGGACTCATCAGTAGGCCATAATAAAAAACTTTAATTTTAAATAAATAAATAATAAATAAATAAATAATTTGAAGATTTTGGAAGGGCAGAATTTCAAACCGTTTGATTTCAATATAAAATAAGCCTTGTTTCTGCGACTCCAAACCGATTTGAAACGATCAGGCGCACGCGCAAGAGCAATTTTAGCTTATTAAATTTAATCTGTACAATTTCAAAACGGTTTGGAGTGCTGAAAAAGCAAAACCAAAAATATTTCTAATTTTCTTGCACTGTTTTGGAATGAGTTTTTTTTAGCTTGAGTGGATTTGCGATATTTAAAATTTAATTGGCATGAAAATTAATTGCTGATTATAATCAACCAATTTAATCTGGTTTTTCGTAATACTTTTAATGCTATCTTATTTTTTATCAATCATTGCACAATGATAAAAAACAAAATTTAAATTATCAAATCATAATGAGTTTTAGATTCATTTAAGAGTTTCTTAATTAATTTTTTTTCGTAATTTCACTTAATTATTTTTAATTAATTTCGATTTTGTGTTAATAAATAATCTCGGCACAACATTCAAGGGTGTTTAGGATCATTATCTCCTTGAAAAGTAAAATCTTTATGTTATAAAAATAAGTTCTATTTTTTATAGTTTATTGGCAATAACATTTTATTTAATACAGAGTGTTACAAAAGCTTTTAAAATTGCTATAGTTTTTATTTGTAATCATTAAACAACATCAACATATTTATTTTACAAAATTTGTAAAATAATCAAGTTTTAAGGTTTTTAACATTATCTGCATTGCAGATTTCCTATGAATTTTTGATTATCGGGACATTTCAAAATTAGGGGATACAGTGTTTCATCTTCGTTGCTGTATGGCAGACAAACGTAGAACAAAACGGGATTTGTTCTTAGTGCTTCATTTTTACCCGCTACCTTACACTGTGGAACTGCTCTATCGATCTCTGCACAATTATTGTTTATTAATTTTTTGTCGCAAAATGTATTGGCGGGATTATAACCCCAACCAGTTGGACATGTTCCTGGAATGGGGGTAGGATTAACTGCTCCTGGCGTAGCAGAGTCCGGAACACAATAGTTATATTTCTTACACGAAGAAGGTTCCGGATACATTCCTTCCGTATTACATTTAAACTCTAATCCTTTATACTCGCAAAGAGGAGATGGAATTAGAGAGCACTTGCCTCCATTGCAACTTTCCTTATCGCCACACGGAATCGCAATGGGGTTCGCACCTGGAGCAAGGCACATGTATGAATTTTTACAATCTGCGTGATCATCGCTACAAATTGTTCCTGTTATCCCCGTGCAATCGGCAGCTCTATTTTCGTTATCTAAAAATATCAGTGGATCACTGATTTCATATTCTTCTAGTATGGTACGGTTTCCGTAGCTTTTCTACAATAATTAATTTTATGATTTAAGATTTATAAAAATATAAAACTTACATGAATAAATGCCACTGCAATCAAGAAATACACAATTACGGGCTTCATCTTAGCCGTTGCAATTAAAATCTTCACCTTGCAATTGTACTTTTACAATTAAAACACTGTTTATATTGAAAATCCTATCTAATCGGAAAATTTTAAGTAATTAATAAAGTAACAGATTAGGTAACTGTTGCGAAACTTACTTAGTATATCTAGGTAGTGAATTTCACATGATTCACTTTTATGCTTGACAAAAAAGGATATTGTGACTTGATCTTCAGCTATGAATAAGATTTACTACCAATTCTATAACGAGATTTACAATAATTTTTGTGTACGTGGCGGTAAATAGATTGCTTTATTTCTATATCGAAAACTGATTCACTCTATAGCTTCCGCTATAGAATCAATTAGCTTATACGAAGATTAGGGTCTACCCACATATAAACTCAAAGTATAAGGTGAAATATAAATATCGATTAGTTTAGATAATCGAAATAGGAACAAGGAAATAACTTGAAAAAATATATTACATTCAACAATCATGATAATTTAATTCGGGTATACTAGAATTCATACCCTTAGGTACAAATATCATTACAAATATAATTTTTATTAATTTAGATGAGCTGATACAATAAAATTTGATAACTTTTTTATTTTTTAACATAACTACTCTATAAAGCAACAATGCAGTTTGACTATAAGCTTATAATTATTTTATCAAACTTGCAACTTATTGTATTTCTAATTTATGGTTAACACTACGAGCACCGGCCTGAGTAATAATATTTATCTTCGGGACATTTTGCAATGAAAGGATATAATGTGGAATCCTCCTTGCTGTATGGAGAACAAACGTAGTAGAAAGCTGAATTTGATCTTAGATAGTCAGTTTGACCGTTTTCCTTGCACTCTGGAACTACTCTATCGGCTTCCTCACAACTGTTATTTACTAACTTCTTCTCGCACCGTGCATTGTAGATAGTATAGCCCCAACCAGTTGGGCATGTTCCATTAAAAGGGATAGGATTAACTGAAGTTCCTGGCGAAGTTGACGGAATACAGTAGTTATATTTCTTACAAGAAGAAGGTTCCGGATACATTCCTTCCGTAGTACACTTAAAGGTCAATTCTTTATATTCGCAGAGAGGAGTTTTGTTTATAGAGCATTTTCCGGCATTGCAAGTTTGTCCTGCCGGGCAGTCCACCACAATGCGACTCGTACCGGGGAAGCACATGAATACGCTACCACAATCTTCAGATTTGTCGCTACAAATAGATCCTACTATTCCCGTGCAATTTACACCTGTATTTTTATTATCTATAATTGTTAGCGAACCACCCACTCCATATTTCTTTTCTAATGCAATTCGGCTTCCGTAGCTTTTCTAAAATATTTAATTTTATTTTTTATCCAAAATTAAAATTACATTACTTACATCAAAAAATGTTACTGCAATCAACAAGTATATAATCACTAGCTTCATCTTGGCGGTTGCTATAGAAACTCTTGATGAGAAGAAATTGCATTTTTGCAAGGAGGGCGTGATTTATATTGGAAATCCTATCTAATCAAAAATTGTTTGAAGTAATTAAAGTTAATAGATTAACCGTTGCAAAACTTTTATACTTACGAAAGCTTTGTTTATTTAAACTTATTCCTCGGATATTGCTAATGTAGCGACTTTATCTTATGTTAAAATAGTGCAACAGATAAGACGAAATAGTAGATACGTTCTAAGTTCGTCCTCTGTGGCTCATACTGGCATGCTGTTAATAAAATCCACCGCTATTATACATTATGCGTGGGTATATTACATCGTAAAAGAGGAAATTAAGGATTGTAACTTCGTTGACGAAGTGTTAATTTTCATATTACGTGTGCAGGAGCAGATAAATCTTTATTAGCATATTAGGAAGTTTAATAGAAAGAAAACCAGCAGTATGGCGTAAAGTCTACACCGCACAGTGTGTTAAATTCGTAATCTAGCTGGACAAAACCTAAATGACATAAAAAATTATAAATTTTTTTGCTAACCCATGTGTTTAAATCTGACGGAAAAATGTATAAATTAAAATAGTTCACTTCAAAATGGCGACCGCCTTGCTATAACCAACCTAAAAATATTATTGGGATTTTCCAGCGGGAAAATTTTACAGATAATTATATTTAACATAAGTAATAAATAATAATGTTTTACATACCTAAACTTAAACAGAAAGTAGAAAAAGGTATGGGTTTCATCACAAAACATGAAATATAAACAAAATAAACTTACGAGCATTTAATCTTTACTGGGTAGAAGCACTTGAGTCTAAATTGGGTTTCCTTGCTACTTCTTCGGCATCAGAACCGAGAAAATCTGATTTTGGTCCAACCTTTAATTGAATTACTTCTGATGGGAATGGGAAACTCTCATTACCCACACACTTTTGTGTTGAAATGACTTTAGACTCGAAATTACTGGGTCGGATGAAACCAAAGGAATATGCAAGAGATCTTGCAAAATCCAAATTTTTCTTTTAGAATAGGCAAATTTCAGGTAGTAAACACAGGTATTGTTAGCGCATCTGCAAGATTATAATACTTTTTGGTCAATAAATATTGACCATATTCAACAAGAACAAGTGCAATTCTATATTATAGTGCAATGATATTTAGGGTGGGTCTTTTAGACATGAACAACGGGTTCTAAAAGTTGAAATTCGGTAAGGGAAGGGAAACAAAATTGTAATTAAAAAAATCATGGATGTAAAAAAAAGTAGTCGAATAATAATAATTAATGATGAGTTGTCAAATAATAAAGAATGTATAATTGTGATTATCTAAAAGTTGAATTGACAGTAAAAGCCCTCGTATCCGAAAATTCTTAGAATTTATCGCGTTAACCGAAAGATGCTTGCGAGGTCAACGCGTAGGCAGACTTCCGTTTCATGTTATGGTATTTATATTTCAACCAACCATTTATCCGAAACATTCGCTATCCGAACGGAAATGGGTCCCGTTCATTTCGGATACGAGGGCTTTTACTGTAATTGTAATTTGCTGAATAAATATCAAATAATACAAGAAAACATAGCAATATATACTATGTTACTGATTATTGATTTAGAAAGCCCAAATAATAAAAATTAAATAATATGTACCTAGATCCATAACGGCACAGAGCAAAACTCTGAGCAATCAACAGAACCCCCCACCAACTTCGACAAGAACTTAGCATCCGCCAATACCCTTCTCTCCGTAAGAGGTGTGAGGGAAAGCCGCCGAAGCAGATAGTCGTATCCGACTTTCTGCACCCTCTCGAGCCTATCTATATCACACTGGTAATAAGGCGACCAAACACACGATGCATAATCTAAAAGTGACCGTACAAAAGAGTTATATAAGGTCTTCAATACGGTAAGGTCATAAAAATCACTTGCGTTCCTTCTTACGAAACCAAGAGCTCTAAGCGCTCTACCACAGATGACCGCTATGTGCGCACTGAAATTTAACTTAGAATCAAAGGTGACCCCGAGATCCCGAACATTATCAATTGTTTGCAAAGATGTGTCATTAATTACATACGTGACATGTTCAGCACCAGACTGACGGCTAAATCGAATATGCTTGCACTTTGCTGCATTAAGTGCCAGCTTGTTTCTTGAACACCAAAAACTTAATCTATTCAGATCTGACTGCACCCGGGTAGCAGACGTGCTGTCACAAATCTTTGCAAACACCTTCATATCGTCAGCATACAGTAAGACATAGCAAAAATAAAAACACTGGATAATGTCATTTATGAAAATGATAAAACAATAACGTCCCCAAGTGAGACCCCTGAGGAACGCCCACCGTAGTTACAAAGGCCTTCGATCGAAAACTATTTATTTTAACAATCATAATCCTATCAATGAGGTAGGTGTAAAGCCAACGCCCCCAATTCCAACATCTGCTAATTTTGATAATAATAACATATGATCAACTCGATAGAAAACCTTAGAAAAATCCGTATAAACCGTATCAACGGCGGTACCCTCCTGGAAAGCTTGCATGACAAAATTTTCAAATAACAAGAGGTTCGTAGTTGTGGATCGCTTAGAAGTGAAACCGTGCTGCCTATCGCTGATAACATTTTTCAGTGCTGCGGAAAGAAAGTCATTCACGAGGCTCTCAAAAATCTTAGAGATATGCGACAATACCGCTATTGGACGGTAATTCTCGACAGAGCCTCTCGAGCCCGACTTAAAAATGGGAACGATATGAGATCTCTTCCATTCATTGGGAAAAAATCTCGTAAAAAGTGAAGCATTAAATAGCAGCCATAAGGGGAACGCAAGAACATACATCGGTGTCATCGCTATACAACGCATCAAAAACGCACTCGACTGAGTCAGCATATGACCTGTAGTAACTGGAGGCAAGTAAACCGCTCCAATCAAAATCCTTTTGCCTCCACACCTCACCAACACCCATAACTGCTCGAATAAACCGTTATCACATGGCGAAGATTTCACGCAAGCACGAAATGTCTTTTTTACAGCAATAAGAACGCCACCTCCCCGAATTTTACCCGTAACAGCGGCGTTACGGTCGAACCACTGAGAATTTCGGGAGTCAGCCAGGTCTCTACTAGAATTATTACGTCATAATCGACCAAAGAAATAGACAAAGTCAAATAACTTAATTTTGTGCGTAAACCTCGAACATTCTGGTAATATCCCGATTATCTTTGCCCAACTGTTCGGTAGCCCTGGACTTTCCCAGCATAAATCGTCTAAAAGCAAGACCATCGGGCCAGAATTGTGGCGAGTTCACCTGCGCGTAGTATTTTTCTCTAACACCAACATGGAAGGATTTCGATCTTCCCGCAGTGTTTGGCTGTTCGACCACCAGATCATCATCCGAAATTCCAGCACATCCAGAACGAATATGGTTCTTCACAACCGTGGAATCGACATGTAAATTTGCCCTACCCACGTATATCCACATAAACCTTGGTACTGCAGTTAACGATGTCCCCTCAGATGGAGCGGAGCCCGTATTGAAATTCCTCGAAGAGTTATTGTGTCTTACTGGCATATCATCATTTGCCTGTGACGTTTGATCTGTTCTCGTAGAAAACAGCCCCGGTCCGAGGGCGTTAGCCCGAGAACAGGCCGGGGCTGTTTCCACGGGTATTGCACGAAAAAAAAAGGTGGCGGTTAAGGAAGTAGAGGGGAACGCGTAGACGAAATTTCGTTTGGAAAAATTTCTTTCGTTTTCGAAATAATACGATTTTTAATTTTTCGTTGCACCGGATACAGGTACGTCGGTACCTGTTTCCACTTTTTGCACTTTTTTACACTTTTATTTTATTTTCGTCGCCCGTTGCGAAAAATTGCTTTTTTTTTTGTTTTTTGAGTTGTCGCAATTTTTTGGGAATTTCGTTAATCCATTCGAGTTACGATTTTTTTTTGGAATTTCGACTCGAAATTTTTTGTGCACCTGGTCGCACAAAATCGGTGGGGGTTTATTTGGTGGCAGGGGGAACTTTTTTGCTCGGATTTTCGTCATCTCGCACCGTTTTCGAGTTATCGCAATTTTTAGAGAATCACGTTAATCCATTCATGCAGGTCAAGAGGGCAATACTCGCAAGAATCTGCGATCTTTCACCTTGTGTAACTACATTCGCAGGCCTCTTTGATGCCGATCTAGTTCTTAGCCTCTCAAATGGTCTATGCACCGTCTTTACTTTCCCAGCGTAAGATGACTTTTTGCCTCGTACATTGTTATTTTCCAACACTGCATTGTTTATAAACAGGCACACGGGCACATCTGATTGATTAGTATTCGCGTCTATCTTAACCTTGTTTACATTTTCAAGGTTACAATTCAATTGACCTAAGTTGGTTTTTAACAATTTTATTTCATCTTGTAGATTTTTTATTCAATTTCCCTGCTCTCTTACAACGTTTAAGCATTCCTTGATCATCCTTTCGATGCTGCATCTGATCCTTTCCCGATCACGAATACAATCGCCACAATACCACTTAATATTTGAGTTTCCCATTAAACAATTCAATTCGCTCTTTTTCACGCCAGCACATGACATGTGGAAAAGCTCATTACACTCACCCGCACAATCCACGTGCAGATTCTCCGTTAAATCGATTAATTCCTGGCAGTATTTACACACACATCCACTAACCTCCGCCATTTTATTTAACCTTTTCGCTCCGGGACTGGTCAATATATGCACCAACGAGAAAAGCGAACGTAATAGATGTTTATAAGGTCAATTTAATGCACTAAATTTAGGAAAAATATTGAAAACAATCCTGGTTACTTCTTTGACCTTCAAAATTAACTGTGAAGGTCAAACAATGAAAATGCGTATTTGCGCTTGAAAATTGGTATACCTACGTTTTATGAGTCGCTGAATACGATAAAATTGTAAAAAAATTCTAGTGACTTTTTTGACCTTGAACTTTGAAGGTCAAAGTATGAAAATACGTATTTGTTCTTGAAAACTTGAAAATTGGTGTACCTAGATTTTATCTGCTATAGTAAATAAGAATATTGGTAAATAAGTCTAACTACCCCTCCGACTTTGAAGTTTGTAGATCAGTGTGTGCAAAAAATTATCTTATCTGAAAATCAATAAACAAACGTTTTTGGTACGCTGAGGTGACACTAGTTCTATCAATATCGTCTTGTCATCTTTGTTTAGTAAGTTTGGAGTATAAGTACTGAATCTGTATGTTTTTCATTGTGTATAGTATCTAGAAGTAATAGCTATGTCAAAGTCAATTTTTTTACATTGGTAATTCTACAAAACCATTTCTCTGTGCACTTGTTGAAAAAACTGATTTTATAGGTGAACTCCAGGTAAAAGTAGCGGAAAATTGTCATTTTTAGTAGCATCTGACAACGAGATAGTATTTTGTTATTTAATTTTTTCACACTTCCACGTATATATTCTAATTAGCGTAGTAGTTGTTCGTTGTTGTTATTACATTTTGCTATACAAGAAGTGTTCCATCACTTATCTTTGAGATGTCTGACGACGAAGCTTGGACAAGCCGCGAATCTGAGCCAGAGGAAATAGACCCTGACGATGAAGAAACATATGGTATTGATTTAGAAGATTTTGAAGATGTGGACTATGTCGAAGATCAAATTTATGAAGACTCGTGGTTTTTTCCATCAATAAAAGATTTCAACGGTGCCTCTGAAATTAATCAAAACATCAATGTAGCAGGTAATACACCTATAGACTTCTTCAATTATTTTTTCAACTCCTTACTGATTGAAATGATTATTGAAGAAACTAATCGTTATTATTTTCAAAATCCTGGAATTCAAAGTGACCATATGAAGCCTTGGACTCCCCTCACAAAAGAAGACTTCGAAAATTTTCTTGGCCTTTCGATTTTCATGGGACACGTTCGGAAAGGCGAATTGCATAGTTATTGGTCGACTGATCAATTAATACAAACTCTAATTTTTCGTCAGAATTTCAATCTAAATTTTCAGCAGCTCTGACTCCATGGAAAAAAGTCTGTATTGATGAAAGTCTATTACTTTGGAAAGGACGGCTTAGATTCAAACAGTATATACCTTTGAAGCGAAATCGGTTTGGCATCAAGCTGTTTCAGCTAGTTGACTGTGAAACGGGATTCATTCTAAACTTTATTGTGTATACAGGAGCAGACACTGACTATAGAAAGTTCGGATTAGGTGTTACTGGAGATATTGTCGCCCACTTCTTAGAACCCTACCATCGTCAGGGTCGCGTTGTGTATGTTGACAATTAGTACACATCTCCTGCCTTGGCAGAATTTTTGCATGACCGAGATACTGGTCTGTGTGGGACAGTAAAAGCAAATAGAAAGGGAATGCCGAAACTGGAAAATAAGTTATCACGAGGACAAACACAAGTTGCTCACACTGACGTCTGGATGGCAATGAAATGGGAGGACAAAAGAAGTGTGCGTATGTTGTCAACTGTACACGAGGTTGATTTTTGTCCAACTGGCAAGGAACGTCATGGCACAGATGAGGATATCATGAAATCAACGTGTATCCATGACTATAACCAAAATATGGGAGGTATAGACAACGTAGACAGACAACTATCCATCACTGAAACTGTACGAAAAACAATGAAATGGTACCGCAAACTATTTTTTCACCTAGTGGATTTGAGCCTCTCAAACACTCACGCCATGTATAAAATGAAAAATGCAGGACCTGCTCCATTTCCAGAGTTTCGATTAGAGGTTGTCAGGGCTTTGCTGAAGTGTGTTTCTGAGAGCATCCCACGAAACGTTAGTTACCCTAATCGATTGATTGGACGTCATTTTCCGAAGGACAGTACACAACGAAGATGCCACTTATGCAGTTTGCGAAAGATAACGCGAAGAACCTCGTACATTTGTTCCACATGTGATATTCCTCTGTGCGTAACTCCATGCTTTGAAGAGTACCACACACAACAGACACTAACATAATGTCTAATGGTGTGACGTAAGAGGCAAGGGGACTCACAATAAACAAGCACCTCAAAGGAATCATATTTTCGCAACGTCCACGTCGTTGATTTTGGGTAACGCTAAGAGCGAAAGCCTTTTGTAGAATTATAAAATTGCAAGGTGTATGCAGCTAGTGAAGGAACTTACATGCACTCTCACTGACTGAAGGACTGTGAAGTCCCATTGGGCGGTAGAACGCGTTCAATCCGAGGGTAGAACTTAGTACTTCTGCACTACGGACTGTCTAGAATGCCTTCTTACAGAAAGACAGTGAAGTGCCATTTTTCAAGCGCTAATATCCAATTTCATGCGTTGACCTTCAAAGTTCAAGGTCAAAGAAGTGACTAGAACTTTTTTTACTATTTTTATCGTATTTAGCGGTTCATAAAACATAGGTATACCAATTTTCAAGCTCAAATACGCATTTTCATCATTTGACCTTCAAAGTTCAAGGTTAAATATAAATCTGACATGTTTTTCACTATTTTTATTGTAATCAGCACATCAAAAAACATTGAAAAGCGCTCTTAAACCATCACTTATAATTTTTTACATTAGCCTTAACTTTCTCTCTGGGAGTGGTCCATATATGGACCAGCACTCCGAGTGGCGACTTGTCATAAGAAGTTCATTCATTTAAGTCATGAAATTCAGCTAAAATGTGAGGTCAATTTTAAAGGAAAAATCCCCGGAGCGAAAAGGTTAAAAACGAAAATTAAATATGAGCGAAAAAGGAACACGTGCTCTTGAATTGAATTGCAAGTTAAGTATGAATGTTACCAACATAAAATAATAATTTCACTAATATAATTATTTACAAAATATACAAAGTGCAATCTAACTAAATATAACATTTTTATTAAATTTATTTATTTATTAAAATTTAAATTACCAAATCATAATGAGTTTTAGATTAATTTAGGAGTTTCTTAATTATCTTTTTTCGTAATTTCATATAATTATATTATTTTTTAATAAAGAAAAATATATATGTAGCTTTATTTATTTTCTCGCGAGGTACGAAAAATTGTTGATAGAATGCAATTGTTTAACTAAATTAACAATTTCGATTTTGTGTTAATAAATAATCTCTGCACAACTTTCAAAAGTGTTTAGGATCATTATTTCCTTGAAAAGTAAAATCCTTATGTTATACAAATAAGCTTTATTTTTTATAGTTTATTGGCAATAACATTTTATTTAATGTTACAAAAGCTTTTAAAAATGCTATAGTTTTTATTTTTATTTATAATCATTGGTAAATCTTTATCAATTACCCTAGCATTTTTGTAATTGTACTTAAAAAACATTAGATTAAGAAGGCGTCACGTTGCTAGACGACAAAAAAAAATACTTTAAGTTTTGATAAATAAATGCCACGTTAAAAAAAAATACATTGCATTAATCAATGAAAACAGCCCTTTTCTATACCATTAATTTAGAAGAGGCGGCTTCCAAGGCACGACTTACAATCGCTGCTAGAAGCCAAGAAAAACTCCAAGCTCACATAACCAGTGAAAGCGAAACATTGTGGTCCTTCGAGCCGGATATTGCTTAACACGCAGTAATCGCCCAACAACAAGTGCATAATATTAAAGACAGACGAAGCGGATAGCACTCGCACACAGGTTAGCCAATTACTTCACCATTCTTATTGCTTCCAATCTTTTAAGAACTGATTCAATTTGGTATTAATCATTTTTAGCCGATGCTTTCCGGAAAACTCTCTGATTTTTAATTTATACCGCACGTGTTGTACCAAATTTGCAATGGACAATTTGCATGATTTTTAATTTTAACATATTAATATTCTACATAACAACATATGTAATCTATCTTAATTTTTTTAAATTTGGTTCACAAATAAAGCCAGAAAAAAATATTGAAATTTAAAAGTATATTTGTCGCGAGAAATCGTATTAATAAATATGGCTGACTTAATTTGAAATTTGTGGATTTTAACGTCATCAAAATGGCGATTAGTAACTGAAATTTGGTTACTTCATAACTTCATTACCGGTTGGTACTTACTTGCTAAATACATTAGTGGAAATTATACTGGTGTATTGGCACCAATTGTTGAGGCTCATGTCGTCACGTCCTGATTTCAATCACGTGATTTTTTCAAATAAATTATAACATTTCATTAATTTTTTGCGGGCTGACAATACAGAATTTTGATAAATCACTCAAATATTCTAATTATAGGTATATTGAACTATCAATATATGCCATTTTGAGGTGAATTTGAATTTTATGCAAATTGTCCATTCAAATTGCAAATTTACAATCAATTTTATCATATTCATTTACCCTACAATTTATCTTCATACCTCTCGCTAGCATATTTTCATTATGGCAAAACGGGAAAAGATGGAAATAAAATTACTGTTAGCGGAGTCTCATTCGCTAATGAATCAATTAGAAAAATTTTAAATCTTTTTAAATACAATTCAAACTCAATCTGAATTAACAAATGTAGCATTAAAGGAATTAGAGCTAAGATCAAAGCAATTTTCTCCTTTAGGTGAATCTTACTCAAAAGTCATGATACATTTGACAGCCCGTTCAGCTTCCGACGAGGCCCCCATGACTAGCGATAATTTTGATAGTGAATACGTCAAATTAACTGTCATTGCATCTCTAATGTTGGAGAAACAAAAGCTTGAAAACGATCATTTAATACCTTCCCCAACGCATGCAGACCGAGTCTCTAGTGTAAAACTACCTCAAATACAGTTGCCAACCTTTTCGGGTAATTACATTGATTTTAAAGGTTATTTCGATTCATTTATGACATTAATACATAATAACAAAATTCTGTCATCAGTCGAAAAATTTATTTATTTAAAATCAAGCTTGGATCATTCTGCCTTACGTGTAGTAAGCGATATTCAAGTGACACACGAAAATTACAACATGGCTCTTGAAATATTGCGGGAAAGATATGATAACTCTAAATTGATAATCCAGGGTCACATAAAAGCTATTTTTGATTTAAAGCCATTATCCAAAGATTCGTCTGCACAAATACGCAATTTGCATGACGAACTTTCCAAAAACATAAGAGCATTGCAAAATCTAAAGGTACCCGTCGAGCATTGCAACGTTTTTATTTCACACATTCTAATGCAAAAACTCGATTCTCAAACAAGAATCGAATTTAGCAAACTTAAACCACGAGAAATTCCTTCTCTACTTGAAATCGAGACATTTTTTAGGGACACATCTCAACTGGTGGAGGAATTGAAGGAAACAAATCACAGTTCTTTCCATCAAAATAAACCCAAAGAAAAACGCTCAAATCAATTTCACAAACTGTCATTGGTAGCTACCAATCAGTCAACTTCTTGTTCCATATGCAATCAATTGCATTCAATTTCACGTTGTCCAACATTTCTTGCTTACTCTATCCAGCAGCGATCCGATACAATTGACCGTTTAAAGAAGTGCCAAAATTGTTTGGGCCATCCAAGCAATTCAAAGTGCAATTCACGCTTCACGTGTCGGCACTGCCACAAACGACATCATACGTTGTTACACTCTGAACAAATTTCTAAAATAGAACCACAGCACCTAGACACGGCCGAAAGAACTCCTAGTGCTCCTTCAGGTTCAGCTGAACCATCACAAATTGCCTTACCTTGTTACGGTGGTTCCAGTCAAATATTACTATCTACAGCATGCGTGAATGTTAAAAATGCTGAAGGAAGATGGGTTCGCGCACGGGCTATTTTAGATACCGGAAGTATGAATTCCTTTATCACTGAATCTCTCTTTAAAGCACTTAATCTCAAACATCAACGTGTCAATACCAAAATAAACGGCATCAATGCCGCAACAAGTCAGCAAGTAAATTTCGCGGTAAAAATCCACTTTTCCTCAATAAAAAGCAATTATGAAAATGATACATCTTGTTCAGTAATTCCAAAAATATGCTCCTCTCTCCCATCTGTTTCATTCAAAAGAAATTGCATTGATATTCCTACAAACATCGAATTAGCAGACAATCATTACAACAAATCCGCTCCCATCGATTTACTTTTAGGCGTATCCATTTTTTATAAACTATTATGCATTGGGCAGATCTCATTAGGGAAAAATCAACCCACGTTACAAAAAACACTACTAGGCTGGATTGTATCTGGAAACATGATCAATAACAATAAAGATCACCGCTTAATGAAAATCCCAAGCCTTTCAACATCAAATTTATCGATATCAAATGAAGAGTTAGATAAAAGCATCATCAAATTTTGGCAACTCGAGGAAGTGACTCCGAAGAGCAAACTTTCGCTTCTATCACCACAATAGCTCTTTTGCGAAAACCATTTTAATAACAACACAATTCGTAAAGCATCGGGGAGATTCTCGGTTTCTATCCCATTCAACTCAAAGTTGAACAATTTAGGAGAATCGAAAATCAACGCAGCAAAAAGGTTTTTAAATTTGGAAAGGCGTTTAGCGAATGACCCTGAGTTGAAAGAAAACTATTCTTCATTCATAAATGAATACATTTCCTTAGGACACATGTCCAAAATCACTGCTTCATCACCGCAACTTGATAATAACTACAAAATAATGGCCATGAATGTAGAAGTACCTTCATCAAGCTTACCACGTTATTTTCTTCCACATCATGCCGTGATAAAAACAGACTCGCTCACAACTAAACTTCGCGTGGTATTTGATGGCAGCGCAACCTCAAGCTCGGGAATATCAATAAATCACACACAGTTAGTTGGGCCAGTCGTTCAAGATGACTTATTTTCGATTTTAATACGATTTCGCCAATACAGCGTTGCCTTGACCGGCGACATCGAAAAAATGTATCGGCAAATTGAAATCAATCCAAACGAACGAAAATTACAATGTATTTTGTGGAGAAATAATCCTGATGATCCCATAGACACTTATGAGCTGAATACAATCACATATGGTACGGCTTCGGCTAGCTATTTGGCAACGAACTCTTTGCGAAAATTGGCAGAAATAAATGCAACAGCATTTCCAAAAACTTCCAATATTTTAAAGAAAAATTTTTATGTCGATGATTTGCTCTACTCGCTCCCAAGTCCAGGCGAAATGATGCAAACAAAAAGAGAATTAACAGAAATATTAGCCTCAGCATGTTTCCCAATTAGAAAGTTTTTATCAAATTATCCTGAAATATTAACGAATGAATGCGAAGACACCGACTCTTATAACACAATTCCACTGGGTGAACGAGAAAGTGCAAAAACTCTTGGTGTTTCTTGGAACGCCATCTCAGACCACTTGCAATTTGCAATCAAACCAAACCCTGAATCAAAAACTATTTCTAAACGTTCCGTTCTTTCGGTAGCATCACAGCTATTTGATCCATTGGGTTTGCTTGCCCCAATCACTATACGAGCAAAAATCCTTATTCAAAAATTATGGGAAGCCAAATTGGACTGGGATGAAAGCCTACCCCAAAGCTTGCATTCCGAGTGGAAAGCATTCAATTCAGAACTTCCACTATTAACATCACTAAAATTTCCAAGATGCGTCATGCCAGCGAAGTCATCTTCAGTTGAACTTCATGGTTTCGCAGACAGCAGTTCGATTGCTTACGGAGCCTGTATTTACGTTAGAACAAAAACTTCCTCAAATCAATTCACCACTCAATTGTTATGTGCAAAGTCACGTGTTGCTCCTCTGAAAGGAGCCACTATACCAAGATTAGAGCTCTCAGCAGCAGTCGTCTTATCTGAATTAATGCAAAGAGTTCAAACAGCATTTGATGGGTCCAATTTACAAGTATTTTTTTGGACAGATTCTACGATAGTATTAAATTGGATCAACTCTGCACCAAACAAATACAAAATCTTTGTAGCTAATCGAATTGCCACAATACAAGAAAGGACAAAATCAAGTGATTGGTATCACGTACGTTCGCAGAACAATCCTGCCGACCTAGTCTCACGTGGTATCAACGTTCAAAAGATCCTAAAAAATTAACTTTGGATAAACGGCCCAGATTTTCTAAAAAATCCTAAATCTGAATGGCCAAAATCATGTATCAACTCAAATATAGAAACGACGGAATTAAAACCGACTTGTTTGATATCTTTATGCGATTGCCCCATGACTTGTTTATTTAACGCAGTAGCCCCTAGAGACATTTTATTCACATCTGACATGCTTTCCAAATTTTCTACTTTAACAAAATTAAAACGAGTAGTAGCCTGGCTTGTCAGATTCAAAATTAATTGTCAAAGCTCAAAACAATTACGCCACACGGGTCCACTCACTGTAAATGAGTTAAAAGTCGCATTCGAAAAAATCATTAGAAATTGTCAAAACGAAACGTTCCTAAAAGAAATCAATTCATTGCGTCATCATCAATGTATAAAAGATAAATCTAACATATCGGCTCTAAATCCGTTCTTGGATGAAAGAGATCTTCTCCGTGTAGGAGGCAGACTAAATAATTCTGATTACCCTTATGACAAAAAATTCCCAATTTTATTACCAAAGCAGCACCATTTAACAAATCTGATTTTTTGTGATTTTCATTCTAAATTGCAACACTGTGGTGCTCAACAACTTTTATATTGCGTTCGCGAAATTTATTGGCCAATCTCCGGAAAGAACGAAGCCAAAAAGGTCGTCAGAAAATGTATCAAATGCTTCAAGGCAAATCCATCATCCTACAACCCACTCATGGGAAATTTGCAACCAAAACGCCTTCAAGTTGAAGCGCCCGTCTTCCATAATACCGGTCTCGATTATGCTGGACCCATCCTCATACGTGATCGTAATACCAGGGGCTCAAAAACCATTAAGGCTTACATTTGTTTATTCATCTGCATGACTACAAAGGCCGTCCACCTTGAACTAGTTACGGACCTCACCACTGAAGGTTTTTTATTAGTTCTAAAACGGTTTATTGGCAGAAGAGGAATCCCTCATACAATGTCAAGCGACAACGCCACCAACTTTACTGGTGCCAACAATTACCTAAAAGAATTGTATGAATTTTTAAATTGCAAGGTAAATCAAGATTTTATTCATGACTATTTGGCCCTCAAAGGCATCAAGTGGGAATTTATAATTCCACGCAATCCTCATGAAGGAGGAATGTGGGAGAGCAATATAAAATCAACCAAATCTCACCTAAAAAGAATATTAGGTAATACGCGCCTAACTTACGAGCAATTTTCGACAGTATTAACCCCAATTGAATCAGTTCTAAATTCTCGACCTCTTTCTCCACTATCTTCCGACCCTAACGATCTTAACCCTCTTACTCCTGGCCACTTCCTTATTGGAAAACCTTTGAGTGCTATTCCAGAAAACGACATCACAAACTTACCGGAAAATCGTTTGTCCCAGTATCAGCGGGTGCAACAAATCACCCAACACTTTTGGAAACGTTGGAGTGCAGAAGTTGTTCCTAACATGCAAACAAGAACAAAATGGTTCAAACATCTTCCAGACCTCATTCAAGTTAACACGTTAGTGTTGATTAAAGAAGACAACGTACCAACATTGGCTTGGCCACTCGGTCGCGTCGTATCAGTGCACATCGGTAAAGACAATGTGATCCGTTCGGCATCTATACGCGTGAAAAACGGTTCTACGATTAAACGCTCTGTGACCAAACTATGTGCGCTGCCTGTTTAACGAAACCAGATACAATTAATTAAAACCTTCAATTCATTATATGTTACTCTTGTGCAAACAAACAATGTAAAAAGAAAATATTTTTATTGGTCTTTTCATACTGTTATATTATATTGATTATATTTATTGTTCTTTGAAATCCTCATATTTCAAGGCCGGCGGTATGGTAAATCTTTATCAATTACCCTAGCATTTTTGTAATTGTACTTAAAAAACATTAGATTAAGAAGGCGTCACGTTGCTAGACGACAAAAAAAAATACTTTAAGTTTTGATAAATAAATGCCACGTTAAAAAAAATACATTGCATTAATCAATGAAAACAGCCCTTTTCTACCATTAATTTAGAAGAGGCGGCTTCCAAGGCACGACTTACAATCGCTGCTAGAAGCCAAGAAAAACTCCAAGCTCACATAACCAGTGAAAGCGAAACAATCATTAAACAACATTTACATATTTATTTTACAAAATTTGTATAAGAATCAAGTTTTAAGGTTTGTAAGACTATTTGCATTGCAGATCTCCTATGAATTTTTGATTATTGGGACATTTCAAAATAAGGGGATACAGTGTCGGATCTTGGTCGCTGTATGGCAGACAAACGTAGAACAAAACGGGATTTGTTCTTAGTGCTTCATTTTTACCCGCTACCTTACACTGTGGAACTGCTCTATCGATCTCTGCACAATTATTGTTTATTAATTTTTTGTCGCAAAATGTATTGGCGGGATTATAACCCCAACCAGTTGGACATGTTCCTGCAATGGGGGTAGGATTAACTTTTCCTGGCGTAGTAGAGTCCGGAACACAATAGTTATATTTCTTACACGAAGAAGGTTCCGGATACATTCCTTCCGTATTACATTTAAACTCTAATCCTTTATACTCGCAAAGAGGAGATGGAATTAGAGAGCACTTGCCTCCATTGCAAGTTTCCTTTTCGCCACACGGAATCGTAATGGGGTTTGCACCTGGAGCAAGGCACATGTATGAATTTTCACAATCTGTGTGATCATCGCTACAAATTGTTCCTGTTATCCCCGTGCAATCGGCAGCTCTATTTTCGTTATCTAAAAATATCAGCGGATCACTGATTTCATATTCTTCTAGTATGGTACGGTTTCCGTAGCTTTTCTATAATAATTAATTTTATGATTTATCCGAAGTTAAAATTATACCACTTACATGAAAAAATGCTACTGCAATCAACATATGCACAACCTCTAGCTTCATCTTAACAGTTTTTATAACGAAACTCTTGACGAATACAATTTGCTTTTTTATAATCAAAACGTAATTTATACTAAAAATCTTATCTAATCAAAAAATATTTGAAATAATTAGAGCTACATGAAGTAGCGTTGGTGGGGAACAATATTAAATTTAAAAATTTTGCTATAATTAAGATAAAGACATATCCAAGGATTCTTCGCATAAATGTTGTTCAATTGATTCAATTGAACTGAAGAACATTGTTCTTGAGTTTTATTTTCCCTCCAGCAGGTGGATTTCTAAGATCTAAGCCTTACAATTTCTGCTAACTCCCAGTAGACCACCACATCCTCTCCTTAATCTCTGAATTTCTTAAAGTCATCGTTTTAATCCATTTTGAGTGAGAATTAGGAAAATGCCACACTAAGGGTTAAATAACCACGAGTTATCAAGCAAATACGATAAAGAGATTATCATTATAATCTAATATAATTATAATATAATTATAAACAATTAGAGACCCAAAATAAGATGATTATGATATTCAAATTAATAAATTATAGTGTTCTTCTTCTTCTTCTTCTTCACTTCATGGGATAGATAATTATGCCTGTTCCGGCACCCATCTTTTTCTTCCTCCTCACGTTTCTTTTCCCCGAGGGTTTATATCTCCGTGCTGCTAGTGGTAACCTCTCAGTGCTCATTCGTTCTAGGTGTTCGTTCCATCTTCTGTTGTATTCGGAGATTTTATCTTGGAGGTTGTATATATTTAATTTCTCTCTATAATGGCTTCGATTGTTATTTTGTCCTCCCTTGTGTATCCCTTTGTTGCTAAATTGTTTAATACCATGTGATAATCTGTCGACTGTTAAAACTGTCAACATTTTATTTGACAACATCTTCTTCTCCGTTGAGGCTAGGATAAGCTCCTATTTGCCTTGACCCTGGTCTGTTTTCTATCAAAGAGGAGCCTTTACGTGGCTAAATTGTTACGTGCCCTCTGAAGCACGGAGATAATCATAAGAAATTTTAGACTCGAACCGGATACCTTGGCGTCAGTAGTTATCCAGATAACATTATTCAATACCGGTGCTGAAAGTAAATCACTTTTCGCACTTGTGCGTGAAAGTGGTTTATTATGTAACTCAAATCAGTGCAGAAAGTGAACTATTACGTAACGGTAGTAGACACACTTAAGTATATAAGATTTCAAAAATATTCACTGGCTAATAAATTAATGTCAGTAGTTATCCAGCCAACATTATTCAATACCGGTGCTGAAAGTAAATCACTTTTCGCACTAGTGCGTGAAAATGGTTTATTATGTAACTCAAATCAGTGCAGAAAGTGAACTATTACGTAACGGTAGTAGACACACTTAAGTATATAAGATTTCAAAAATATTCACTGGCTAATAAATAAATATGTACACGAGGCCACATTCATCAAAGATATTGAAATGAAGTGGGTACTCGAACAACTTATGATAGAGAAAATCGTAAGCAAAATCACAAGCTTTATGCGTTTTTAAAATTACTGATTTTTTAGGATTACACAATAAGATGAAACAAGGATCTACAATACAAATTATTTTATTATTATTTCAGGTTTATCAAAGCAGTTTAATAACATTTATTTAAAAATAATTTAAACAGTTAAATGTTACTCTAAATGAATCCCAATTAGTAAGAATGAATCATTGCAATACATATCAATAATTGCATCAAAATTGAGAATATCATCAAATTTCGATCGTACAAGCTATAAATAGTATTGTTAATATAATTAATTGAAGACAAAGTCGAATGGTTTTATTTTACTTATTAATAATTATAATTATTTATTATAGATAATCAAATTTTTCTTTTTAACAAAATTTTGTTTAAAATTGTTTTAGGTAGCTTTTTAGAGCTTTACAAAATGGATTCCTTTCTGAAAAGATAAAGAAACCTTTAATTACAGAGTGTCCTTTGAAGATCGATCTTTATGGTCTGAATTGTACACAGGAAAAGTAATGTTGAAACAAACTGTACTATAATTGGGTATTCTCATATTCCTTTGTATCCAGCCCATAAAGATCGATTTTTAAAGGACAGTCGATACAGAATAAGTTTATCTTTTCAGAAAAGAATTCTTTTTGTAAAGCTTATTTATGAGTTAAGCATAATAGAAGCTGAATATTTTATTTAAGTAGGTTATCCTGATTAGAGAATTCACAAGAGAAGATCAGTTTCAAAAGGATTTGTTTGGACTATTGAAGACAAAATTTTAGTAACCAGTAGTCTCTTGGTTTTATTGCACGCAGTCGTTTGAGTCACCGAACTCAGTTCATTCTGAATCGGATTTGATTAAATTGTAAATCCTTAACCTTATTATAGTTTTGTATAATAAGAAACTTGAGCTGAATTAGTCAGATTAACCTTTTTCTTGTATTTAGATGATAGTCAAGTTTCCTTTGTATTTGTATCAATATAAAATTATTGTTCCACTCTCTAGCTTCCGTTCCATTATCAACTAGCTTATACGAAGATTAAAGGCTACACACAATTAAAACCAAAATATTAGTTACTTTGGTTGAAAGGTAGGAATTTTCTCACCCTCACATTAGGTATGATTCGGATTTTAACAGAAACTTACACTTGCTTCGATTTTATTCAATCTCGTCAGTGAAATATAAAGGTCAGATTAAAGTTTAATTATCAGATTGGAAAGTAAAAAATAAACTAGAATTGATTTGAAAAGTATATGTTCTTTCTTGGTTGACGACGAATTATTCAATCGAGATTTGGAAAAAGTTCCAATAATCGGGATTATTGATTAAAACAAAAAATAAAAAATTTGAACACAAATAATAATTTTGACAATGCAATCCAGGAGGGTAAATGACGTATTCTAAAGCTTTTATTAAATAATTAATATTTTAATTTTAATATTAAGTAAGTAACATACTTCAATAAACTCCTGTCGTTACTTTTACCTACTTAAAAGGAGAGAAGTTATCAAGATCTACTTCTGAATATCCCAACAGTGTCCAGGGGTTGGACGTAATTGTCATAAGGTTTATTTTCACTATGACGAACGAAACTAACTAAATAACTCATTTTTAACAAACTTAGATCTAGCAACCGAACAATGCTCTATGAGCTGGTTTGCGATACCGAAATCAAGCTGTCATTTAGTGTTTAAATCAATTTATTTTTAATTATAGAAAGTATCTATTCACAAACATGATTTCCTACGTATTTTGAATTTCTAGGACATTTGTACACAAAGGGATAGTACACTGTTGGATGTTTATTGTCGTATGGTAGGCAAACGTAGTAGAAAGCCGGATTACCTTTGAGAGCTCCATTTTGACCTAAAGTGAGACACTTTGGAATAGGTCTATCAGAATCTGAACAGATATATTTATTGTTTAACCAAATGTCACATGAAGCAGTGGCAGCGTTGTATCCCCAACCATGTTCGCATCTTGATTGAATAGCAACTGTGTTATTAGGAAGACAATGATTGTATCGCATACACGAAGAAGGTTCCGGGTACAGCCCATCTGAAGATACGCATTTAAACTTTTGGTGCATAAATTCACAAACATCCGATATAGTGGTGTTTGAGCATTCGCCTTTGTAGCAAGTACTTCCGTATGGACATATTCTTCTTAGGGGTTCTTCTTCACCGGGTTGGCATTCAAATGTATAGTCGCAATCTGCAGTATCATCGCCGCAGAAAGTAGATCCTTCCAATCCGGTGCAATTATCGCTATTTTTTACATTATAAGTGTTATCGGAAACGCCAGAAAGCAGATTAATTAGCTCATTGGCTTTTTCCAGTGTTAATGTGCTTCCGTTATTTGTCTGTAAAATTTTTTTTTAAATTTACAAATTACATATAAAATAATAATTATACATACATAAACTAATGTAACCGCTATCAGCATGCACACAATTAAGAACTTCATCTTGCTGATGATTTTTAGTATTGACTAAAATATTTCACTACACTATTCATTGCAATGCGCCTAACTTATATCTATATTCAAAATTCCAATCGTAATCTAATCAAAAATGTAAATACACCGAAGCTTAAGTTAAATAAATGATTATTGATTATTGTAGCTACATACAAAGTTAAATTTCGCAATAGAATGAAAAATTTGCCGTGAAGAGTATGTTAATTTTCTTTTAACTAAAGTTTGATCTCTATTATGAGAGGCTGTAGAACTTGGATGCGAGTAATTTTGAAATGCTACTCGGTTGTAATGATCTTCAAAGAAATAAATTAGTTTAGTAAAAATAAAAAAAGTAATTTAAAAAAAAGAAATACAGTCAGCGAAATTCAATTAACCTCAACACCTAAAACACACAAAATACAGCCCAAATCATCACAAAATATGCATTGATAGGCAAAATTTAAATGCCCTGACTTTTCCAGGTTTTCCAGAAGAGAGGGAACCCTGACTTTATCAGTATTTTAACATTGTCCAGTTTGATCAAAAGACCAACGACGAAACGGCTGACAGCGAAGTGGCGACGGCAAAATGTCCCATTCCCCCGATGGATGGAATGTCGCAGTCGGAATTTTATCCTTGTCGGTGTTTTAGTCGTCGAAATTTTTGTCGCCACCCTAAACCTAAGTCATCGGAGAATAAAAATCTCATAATATCATATAGTTATATTGATACGCTTCTTAAATCGAATTAGTTTAATCTGCGGCTCTGAAAACCGAAACTTTCTTACCTTTTCGAAAGTTTGGTTCCACTGTTCTAAAAGCCCTACGAAGCAGTAGTTTACAAAAAGAATGGGCCAGTAATATCACCGGCGACGTGAAGGGAGGAGATATGTGAATCGGGAAAACTCAGGTACGAATTTCTGATCAGAAAACATCTTCCCTCCCCGTCCAAACCTGGAATTTTTCTGTATTCCCTTATAATTATGGCGGACTAGATGACCGCGAGCGGATGACAAACTACTGTTCGACTTGACAGATCTCCACAGACACTCATCCTATCCATTTAATGTCTTTGTTTTAAGCCAATTTGTTTTGTTCGGCTGTGATATCGTAAAATGCTTGCAACTTAACAAAATTAAACAAAATACGAAGTCTCACTTTGTACTTATTATAGTAAACGGTGAGACTGTTTGTGTTATTTTGTTAAGATTTTCCAAGTAGCAAGGCCAGTTCAATGAAGAAGGCATGAATCAAAAATGTCTTTATATATAAAATTAAACTACATAAAATTTCCTACAAAAATGCTTTTATTCATTTTTCCTCTAGAGCAGTGTTTCCCAAATGTATCGAAATTGCGGACCACCAAAATTAGACCCTAATATGAAGGGACCCCCAGAAACAGTTTTGTTGTAAAAATAAAAAAAAAGCCATGGCATATGTGTCTAATGTGTTAGCAGCGTTGCCAGATCAAATATTAATTCTTAAAATTTTAGAAAAATTTCATTGTTAAGGTAATTTTGTCTATTCACCTTTTTTTTCTTTTTATGTCGTGGGTTCGCGGACCCCTTATAAACATGCCGCGGACTCCTAGGGGACCGCGGACCGCTATTTGGGAAACACTGCTCTAGAGTAAATAGTTAGGGATATAAAGGGGGTGGAAACATCACAGATTATTAAAAATGGTATTTTAATCCTAATACTTAAAATCCCAGAACGCTGCAGCTGCTGCTTCTGCCACAACGTGACATTTTTTAGTGAAAAAAAACACTCTGATTGGTAGATTTTTTTACCAACCGAAAAATATATTAAACAAGATAGAACTACAAATATTTATCCAATATTAATCCAAACCGGGCAATTTTAATTTTTTGACAAAAAGCATAATATGCTTTATCTGACGAAATTTGTATAATTATTTTCTTTTTCCTAGGTATTCTAGAAGAGTGGGAATTTTATTATATGTACTGGAGGGTGTTCCACACCCCCAGACCCCCGGTTTACAATTTTGACTTTTTTGTTACTTTGAAAGTTAATTGTAAAAATATAAAGTCAAAATTGTGAACAGGGCAGTCTGGGGGGAGTGGAACACCCTTCAGTACATATCGCAAGATTTCCTCTCTTTTAGAATACTTGGAAAAGTTAGCCGAATGTTTTAATTTTCCTCACTTTTGTTCAAAAACAAAAAATTTTCCAGCTTTTTTCTGACGAAATTTGTAAAGTTATTCTCTCTTTTGTAGGTAGTCTAGTAGAGTGGGAATTTTATTATATGTACTGGAGGGTGTTCCACACCCCCCAGACCCCCCGGTTTACAATTTTGACTTCTGTGTTACTTTGAAAGTTAATTGTATAAATATAAAGTCAAAATTGTAAACCGGGGGGTCTGGGGGGTGTGGAACACCCTCCAGTACATATCACAGGATTTCCACTCTTTTAGAAGATAGGGAATTTATAATTTTACAAATTTTGCCAGAAGAAACCGGGAAATTTGAATCGTCTTTTCTTAAATCGGTCCGACAAATTAATTAAGTAACCAATGAAAATTAAATCTTTTTTTTGAATTTGAATTGCGGTTGTCTGATTGGTTCCTTAATTAATTTGTCGGGCAGATTTGTTATCCGATAGATATCTCAAGGTGAAGAAATCGGGCGTTAATAACTGTAAATAACTCAACTATAAATAAACACAAGCACAGTCAGCGCTGGATCTTGATGTTCTAAACCGAGCTGGAAATTTTAATAATCCGCGATTTTGCCAACCCCTGTGCCTCGCAAACTATTTAACTTAAAGAAAAATTGATAAAAGTCTTTTTTGTAGGAAATTTTATGTAATTTAATTTTGTATATAGACACTTTTTTGCTAAAAGCCGCGGCTTTCGAGTTATTCAAGAAAAACGTGAAAAAGTGAAATTTAATCCCCCTATTGGTCAGGACTTTTAGTATGTTGTTCATGACACTCTCCCCTACCAATGTATAAAAATTTGTGATTACACGAATTATTTCCCGTATTTTTTCTTCATGGCCTGCACTAAGTATTTGTATCAATATAAAATCATTGTTCCACTCTCTAGCTTCCGTTACAGCATCAACTAGCATATACGACGATTAAAGGATACACACAAATGTTTATAATAACCAAACTATTAGCTACTTTGGTTGAAAGGTAGGATTTTTCTTACCCTCACATTAGGGATGATTAAGATTTTAACAGATACTTGCACTTGTTTCAATCTTATTGAATCTCATCAGTGAAATAGAAAAGTAAGATTCAAGTTTTATTATCAGATTGAAAAGTAAAAAATAACTAGAAATCGGGATTTTTCTCGCTCTTTTGAAGGATTATTCAAATAATCACTTGTCACTTGCTAAATGGGTATAAGTACAAACACCCAACTTTACAAGATACGCAAAAAACGTTTTTTTAAAATTTTTAATAAAAGGAGAGTGGTTAACAAGCTCTACTTCTGAATATGCCAACAGTGTCCAGGGGTTGGACGTAATTATCAAAACGTTTTGTTTTTACTATGGCGGCCGAAGCTATCCAAATAACTCATTTTTAACGAACTTGAGATCAAATATCCTTACAACCAAACCATGCTCTATGAGCTGATTTGCGACACCAAAATCAAGCTGACATTTCGTGGTGTTTAAATCAATTTATTTTTAATTATACAAAATATCTATTTACAAACATAATTTCCTGCGTATTTGGAATTTCTAGGACATTTGTACATAAAAGGATAATACACTGTAGGATGTTTATTGTCGTATGGCAGGCAAACGTAGTAGAAAGCCGGATTACCTTTGAGAGCTCCATTTTGACCTAAAGTGAGACACTTCGGAATTGGTCTATCATAATCGGAACACATATATTTATTGTTTAACCAAATGTCACATGAAGCAGTGGCAGCGTTGTATCCCCAACCATGTTCGCATCTTGGTTGAATAGCAACTGTGTTATTAGGAAGACAATGATTGTATCGCATACACGAAGAAGGTTCCGGGTACAGCCCATCTGAAGATACGCATTTAAACTGCTGGTTCATATATTCGCAAACATCCGATATAGTGGTGTTGGAGCATTGGCCTTTGTGGCAAGTGGTTCCGTATGGACATATAGTTCTAACAGGGTCTGGTCGACCGCGTTGGCAATAAAATACATAGCCGCAATCTGCAGTATCATCGCCGCAGAAACTATATCCCACCAATCCGGTGCAATTATCGCTATTTTTTACATTATCACTGTTATCGGAAACGCCAGAAAGCAGATTAATTAATTCATTGGCTTTTTCCAGTGTTAATTTGCTTCCGTTATTTGTCTGTAACATTAATTTTTTTGTAATTTACAAATTATACCTAAAATAATAATTATACATACATAAACTAATGTAGCCGCTATCAGCATACTCACAATAAAGAACTTCATTTTGGTAGACTAAAATATTTCACTAAGACTGTGTATTGTAATGCACCTAACTTATATATTCAAAATTCTAATCTTAATCTAATCAAAAATGTTAATACCATAATACCCGATACTTAAGTAAGTTAAATGATTATAGATTATTGTATTGTTATACAAAGTTAAATTTCGTAATAGAATTATAAATTTTCAGTTAGGATTATGTTAATTTTCCTTTAATGAAAGTTTGATCGCTATTATGAGGGGCTGTAGAACTTGGATGCGAGTAATTTTGAAATACTTTTGTTAATTCATAAATTACTCGGTTGAGAAGTTTTTTACACCGAGAGAAAAACACTACTTGATCAAACGATAAACGATTCAACCAACAAATTTTTAGCATTGCGGGTGGCGAATGCAAAACGTGCATTAAACTAGTGCAAATAAAATGTTAACTTTTTTGCGTTATTTTAACATGAGAAATATTTCCTTGAACGAGCTCGTTTTCTTAATTGAATCAAAATTTACTACACTAAAGCTATCGGTTTCTTTAATAGAACCTACTAAAAGGTTGATTCAGCATTCCGCACATTTCTGTGCATTAAATTAAACAATTTATTCTATTGTTTGAATCAATTTTTAGGCTTTTGATGTAACTTATTGTAGTATATGGGGAATTATGGGTTGGTAGGACGTTGGTCATGTGCCAGGTGGCGCTGAGCAAGAAAAATGGTTGTCCTTGTAAAAAATATAATGTGTAATTGTTAGAAAAATATAATTACGTTAATATCAAGCGTAGTATTATTTCTCGAGTAAACATTACACTTATGATGGTATTAAATCATCATGCAAGCACTGTAAATTGAATGCGTATTCAATGTTGAACCATCACAATGGGTGTATTGCTGTATTAACAGTAGTGCATTTTATGAATAAATAAATTTAAATAAATAATCCACAAATATATTAACTTTTAAAGAATTAATAACTGTAGAATCCATTTTTCTTGCACATTGCAAACGCACATTTCGTGAACACAAGGTTATGCATCAAAGATCAAACTGAAACTACAAGACAATGTTCAGTTTAGCTGATTAAAATTACGGTTTAATCAAATTTTGCATTGAAACGACATATACTAAAATTCTACAACAAGACAAAATAATAGTTTCGTTTAAGAATTTCATTGGTTTTCTTCCAATCTAACTATTTTATTAATTCAACGATGGTATCGTAGAAGCTTATTTGAACTAATATTTATTTAAGAAAAATAATATATTGAAACAACATTTTTGATTTTCTTGTAACAACTAAAAATTGTTTCATTCAACGAAATTTCGTTTAATTCAATAAGAAAAGATTCAACATTTCAGATTCGTTCAATTTACCATCTCTTTTCTCTGTGCAGTTAAAGAAATAAATTAGTTTAGTAAAAATAAAGAAAGAATTTTTCAAAAAATAAACTAAGATCCCACTTCCTAATATTTCTATTTATAACTAATCTAATCAATAAATTAAATTGATTTTTCACGTTTATGAAAAATTCCGCTCTCTCAATAATTAATTACTTATTACTTAAAGAAATTAGTCATGAACAAACAAACCACTTAAGATTCGATGCAAAAAAATGAAAATCCAAATAAATAGCAGAATAAAAGATAAGGTTTCCTTATTATTTTATATTTTTACAAAAATATATTATTACAAAACTATTGGCAAACATAATTTCCTTCATATTTTTTATTATCGGGGCATTTAAAAATAAAAGGATACAATCCTGGATCATCATCACTGTATGGCAAACAAATGTAATACAAAACTGGATTTGATTTTAGAGCTGCATTTTGACCTAAACTTAGGCAATTTGGAATTACCCTATAGGAAGCTGTACAAGTGTTATTCGGTAGCGGTCTGTCACAAAACGTATTGGCAGGATTGTAAGCCCAACCTTCATTGCATTTCCCTTGAACGGGAACTTCATTGCCCGGAGGAAGACAATAGTTGTATTTTTTACAATCAGAAGGTTCAGGATACATTCCTTCCGTGTGACATTTAAAATTTTTGTTCCTAAATTCGCATAATTGCGATTGAGCTAAGGTACAATTTCCCGCGTTACAAGTCCGCCCGGTTGGGCATATTGCTTTGATAGGGGAAGTACCGGGAAGGCATAGGAATATACTGTCACAGTCTTCAGGATCATTGCTGCAAACATTGCCTGTTATTCCTGTGCAATTGACAGATCCATTTTCTTCTTCTTCTAAATTTAACCAGCTTCCACTGTTTATCTGCAATAAAGAGAGTTTGATGTAATACATAAGGAATATGTCACAGGTTTGATTCCCAACTGATCCCAAATTTTTTGTGTCCAAGAATTAATGAGGAGTTTGTCCAAAAATTGAAATTAATTTATTCTGTTTTTTTTAATTAAAATATTTAAATACTTACATGACAGAATGCCATTGCAACCAAGAAATAAAGAATCGTGTGCTTCATCTTAGACGTGGTTATCTACATATAATCAAGGTCTAGGAGTATAATTTACTTTTTGGTATAATTACAACGTAGTTTATATTGAAAATCCTATATCTAATCAAAAATTATTAAAGGTAATTAATATATTGATAGATGCTTATGAAATATACACTTGAACAATCAATTACAGTTAACTGTTTCATTAAATAATCAGAAGTTTCCAATACAAATAGATTTTTTTAAAACTTCATAGAGTGCTAGTGATCACCATATACTAAAAGAACTTCAATTAAAATATATTTTATTTAATCATCAATGATTCTGCACAAAAAGAAGTTTCCACATCATTCAAACACTAGAAGGTCAGGGCGACCAATAGGCCGCCTAACCTGCTGGTATACTATATTGAATAAATTTACAGTTATGGATATCCGATGGTACTGAGAGTGCCACCAATGGATTTAATCAACTTCAAAATGTCCAAAACATAAGAATTGTAAATTTATAAATGCGCAGGCAGTTCCATACTATTTTTAATTTTGATAAAATTCACCTGAATATTTATGAAAATTGTACTATCGCTTTTGTTTATACTGAAACCATAGATCTTTGTATATGTTAGATTTGGTGGGATTTCTCTAGATGAACTTCCACAGTGAGGAACATAAACTTTTTAGTCGATTAACGTTCATTTGGTTTCTTGAAGATATGCGAGCTTAACAAATGATTACAGTTTGAATATTTCACAACAACAAAACAATTTATTTTTAATTACACTATAGAGCTACAATAGACAAAATCTAAAAAAATAATCTCTAAATGTTTGTAAAACTATTGACACTTCTTGTTTTTCCCATTATATTTTTTGTTCCCGGGGCATTTGTAAATATGAGGATACAATTGTGTATTTTGAATCGAGTATGGCAAGCAGATATAATACAAAGCAGAATTTCCTTTTAGAGCTGCAGTCTCACCTACGGTGTGACACTTCGGAACTGCTCTAAAGTTATCTGTACAAACGTTATTCGGTAACACTTTGTCACACAATGTAGTGTAAGGATTGTAAGCAAAACCGGGTTCGCATGTTCCTGTCGTAGGACTTGTTTGGCCGGGAAGGCAAAAGTTATATTTCTTACACGAAGAAGGTTCCGGATACATTCCTACCGTATTACATTTAAACTGTAAGTCTCCATACTCGCAGAGTGGAGAAAGAATATCAGAACATTTGCCCTGGTTACAAGTTTGTCCCGTTGGACATTCTCCTTCTACAGGGTCCATACCAGAAATGCATACAAATAGTTTTGTGCAATCATTATAATCGTCGCCACAAACATTTCCTGATATTCCCATGCAACTGGCAGCTTTAGTTTCAGCTGACAAAAAAGTTTCTGGAGTAAGCTGGCTTCCACTGCTTTCCTGTAATATTAATTTTATAGCTTTTCCTGAAGTTAGAAACCAAAATACTTACATTAAAGAGTCCCACTGCTATCAAAACCAGCACAATCACAAGCTGCATCTTAACCGATATTATCAATACTCTTCACGGAAATAAATAGCAACTTTGCAATCAAAACGCAATTTATATTGGATATTTTATCTAATAAAGCATTTCTGAAAAAATTAACAGATAAGTAATAATTAAGATAAGCAATACAAACGCATTTTGTTTTTCCAAGACATTTATAAATAATGGGAAACAATGATGGATCGGTACGCCATCACGCGGAAAAATATTAAGTTAATCTAATACGTACAGTTGGTATAGAAAGTTTTATAAAATAATTGAGTATCAAACTCAAAACAATATCAAATATACGAAATAGAACCGCCATTTTGTTGACGTTTGGTAGCGTCACCAAAGGTAAGGTAAATCACAAATATGTTCAACCTTTTATTTCATGCGTATTACATTTAAACCGAGAAGATAAACACTCACAAATAGGAAATGGCATTGTGGCTCATTCACTCGCATTGGAGACTTGCCCTTCTAGACACACTTTAGCTTCCCAAGTAACATTTTTCCCTGGTAAAATTAAAATTTCTCTGCTAGAGCCCTGGCTGATATTTGCCTAGCAGGCGTTTATATGAGATTACTTGCAGGGCTCTGAAAAATTATCTGTGGTAGGTCCCTGCTAGGTACCTGTTGCAGGTAATTTACAAAGCCCTGAAAAAAATCTGCAGTAGGTCCCTGCTAGGTACTCTGTTGCAGGTAATTTACAAATACCTGAAAAAAATCTGTGGTAGGTCCCGGGAAGATATAAGAAGACACTGTCATTGTTTTTGCTTCCTGATATTCCAGTACAACTGACAAATTTATTTTCGTCTGGAAGCAATGTTAAGCACACAGTTAAATCAAGTTGTTCCACTTGCTTAAACACTCTTCTGCGCTTTTTTATATAATATTGAAAATTTAGAAATCTAAGAACTCACTTGAAAAAATCTTAACAAAATTTGCAATTGCGAAATCATTAGTATCTAACCGAGGGGTTTCGACGTGCTGAACAAAATTAATTATAATTATTTATTTTATGAGTAATAATTAGAGCTCGGATTTATATGCACCAACAGTGCCGGATTACACATAAGGCAGAAAAGGGGCCCCGCTTATTTTAGGGGCCTCGTTAAAACGGAAAATTTTTTTTTTTATTATAAATTTCAATTCTTTGTTTTTCTCTTTCTTCACGGGTTATTCAGTTATCAACGTTTCGAGATACTTACCATCGAGATAATTAACAAAGAATGCACTGGAGGGCGCTCCACGCCCCCCAGACCCCCGGATTTACACCTTCATTTTATATTATTAAGGGCCAACCGAGAAAAACGCATACTATTAGTACTCTGTTTTATATGTGAATATATGGCTGTAACTCTGATTTTTAGTGTCCAAGTGTATGCTATTGTGAAAGATAGTTTTAAAAACGCATAACGTAGAAGTAATCCGGGGGGTCTGGGGGGCATGGAATGCCCTCCAGTGCATTATTTGCTCTTTTTTCACGGGTTATTCAGTTATTAACGTTTGGAGATACCTACCATCAAGATAATTTACAAAAAATGCACTGGAGGGCGTTCCACGTCCCCCAGACCCCCCGGATTTACACATTAACTTGATGTTATTAACCCTGAACTTGGCAAGCACTAATTTTTTTGCATAAAATTTTTTCTGTCGAAGATTATATCTTTCTGAGTTTTTAAATCCTACCTGGTAAATGGAATTTTTGAAACTATGTATCTTGTGAGATACCTACATTGCCAACTTAAGGGTTAACAGCCAACTTACAAAAACGCATACTATTAGTACTCTGAGAATATTATTCTGCTTTATATGGCTGTAACTCTGATTTTTAGTGCCTGAGTGTAGGTTATCGCAAAAGAAATTTAGAAAAACCCAAACAGAAATTATCTGGGGGGTCTGGGGGGCATGGAATGCCCTCCAGGTTACTATTTGCTCTTTTACAGGGGTTCTTCAGTTATCAACGTTTGGAGATATTTTCCATCGAGATAATTAACAAAGGATGCACTGGACGGCGTTCCACGCCAGACTCCCCGGATTTACACCTTCGTTTTATGTTATTAAGAGCCAACCTACAAAAACAGAGTATATTACTCTGCTTTACATTTGAAGATGTGGCTGTAACTCTGATTTTTAGTGCCCGAGTGTATGCTATGGTAACAGAGTTTTAAAAACTGTTCGGGGGGTCTGGGCGGCATGGAATGCCCTCCAGTGCACTATTTGCTCTTTCTTCACGGGTTATTCAGTTATTAACGTTTGGAGATATTTTCCATCAAGATAATTAACAAGGAATGCACTGGAGGGCGTCTTCCAATGGTTATTATTGTACCTGTTTATTTTAATTATTATTGATTAGTAAACTGAAAGACATATTATGCAAGTAATAATTTTTGAACTGCCTAGGGGCCCACAGATGTTTAATCCGGCACTGTGCACCAAAATACTTGAAAATATGCGCATATATATGCAGCGAACTTCCTTAAAATATGCACTAAAATTGATAAAAATAGATAAAATATGCATTGACATGCAAACTAAAAAATATCTAATATTCGAATTTTTCAATTTTTTTCCAAATTTTCAATAAGTACTACTTCCAGATTTATAAGATTTAATAATTTTAATAATAAATCTGGACGAATTATGTGAAATTTGCAAAAATTTGCATATTTTCAAGCTTTGGTGCATATTTGAGTAAATAATGCATATTTGTGCATATTTTGGCCACTTTTGGTGTCCAGCCGCAGCTAAAGATTCATATCTTTCATGTTTTCTTATGGGAGTGTTTTCTACAGATTGATTGACTCTGGATTAACTTTTACCTAACGTTTAACTAGCCCTTAGTGTTTGTGCAGATAATTTCGCCCAGCAAAAGATATGTTTACTAAGCTGCGGCTGGGGCTCTGCGACTGAAGTCGCAGCGAATGCTTTCTTATGGGAGGGTTTCCTTAGAATGCGATCTTCGCAGGCGACTCTAAGGAAACACTCCCATAAGAAAGCATGGAAAGCATTCACTGCGACTTCAGTCGCAGAGCCCCAGCCGCAGCGTAGTAAACATATCTTTAACTAATGGGCGAAGTTATCTGCACCAACACTAAGAAAAATCAACATTTGGTGCATATTTAAGTAAATAATGGATATTTGGGCCACTTTTGGTGTTATTTGAAGAATTTTTATTCTTCTAAATTCTAAAATTATTATTAAATTTGCCAATTTAAGCAATTATTTTATTTAATTTTAAGAAATATAATTTTTATAATTTTTTAAATAAATAAAAAATTAAATTAAATTAAATAAAACAATTGCTTCAATTAGCAAAATTTAATAATGTATTTTTCTCTATTAAAATTCCTCAAAAATCATCAAAAGTGGCCCAAATATGCATTATTTGATCTAATATGCACCAAATGTTGAAAATATGCATATAATATGCAGTTTGACAAGCAGTTTTTCGGATTCGTTTTTACCTAATTTGTCCAGATTTTATAACAAATCTGTTGGCATTTCAATATTAAAGAGCATGCAAAAGCATAAAATCATAGCTCTAGTAATAATAATTACCAAATGCAATTGCATACGTAAATAATATATTATTTATATCTAAAATCAAATAAGCATCATGGAAAAACTGATTTCTGCAAAATTTTCGTTTGGTTCAATGCTGTGGAAAATAATTTAAATAAAAATTTTTAAATAAAAAAATTGAATTTTTTTAATTTAAAATTAATTAGTCCACTAGAGAAGTTTTAATTAAAAAAAATCAGAGATGCTGATAGGAAATATTCTGGTGGGAAGTCCCCTTCTTTAAAAATATCCCCCCCCCCCACTTAAAATTAATGGAAAACTGCTCAATATTAGATCTGATATTAACAAATAAAGCAACCTCCATAAATGAATGATAATGTGGTTGCATAACTGCCTGGAAAAATTTGTTGAGTTTCAGTTCAGGTGCCGTTAAATAAGTTGAAGTTAAGCATTTTGAAAAATTTCAGGCATTTAAATATAAAAATTTTTTAAATAAGATAATAAATATTATTTAAATTATTTTTTTCAATTAAGTGTTTTGGATAAATCAAACCCAAATTTTCAGATACAAATATTGTCATGATAATTTTGTAATAACAGGGGGTAAAAACAATTTTTTAAAATTTTTAATTTATTTAATAATTTAAGTAAAACTTTTTTCGATGATTTTACTTATGTTTTTTGATTTATATTCCAACTCGCACCCTGATTTCTAATCTGCAAGTAATAAATTTGTATTGATATATTGGTGTGTAGTTTGCCTTGGAACAAAGATCACGATCATGGCTGTATAAAAAACACAGAGCCCAGCAGGGCAATATCATCAATTTCGAGTTCAAAACTCTCGTTACCTTCACACTATCTTCTTTATGTTTATGCTTCATTAAATTTATAAACATCTAAATAGAATGGCGTTTTCCTTGAAGTTGCACCTAAATGACAAAAATTTTGTTTTATTTTTATTCTTTTGTTTAACCAGCAATCCAGTGCTTCCAAGGAAGGTGAAGCTAACAGGATGAAACCATTTGAAGAAAATCAAAAAATATTTTTGTGTTTTGTGTTTCCAAAGGATAGGTGCGCACCCGAGCGCTCTTTAGCTCAACCCTCGCTTGATTAGTATACCTCAGGTGATAGGCAACGACACTTGACTGGTTTGTATTAAAAAACAATAAAAAAAAAAAATTCCAAATTAGCTTTTTTTTTAATTAGTGTTTTCCCACGAGTAAATCGAAGGACATAAAATTGAATGTCAAGCACCTATAGGTAATATATTGTAACTCTTTCGATTACGTTAATTTTTTAATTCTAAGAAAATACTGGTTTCTGAATTTTTTTCAAAAACCACCTCGATGGGCAAATAAAAAGGAATCGTGTACCTGTTCGTCTCGTTCTTATCCTGTTCTAACAGAGTCAACGCTAATAGCCAATGATAGTAGAAGAAGCAAGTTAAAATTTAAATCTGACCATATCTCTGTGGTCGTTGTACGTGCATGGGTATTGATAGGACAATCATATGATTAGGTACTTCGTTTCCAGTTTGTTGTTTACTCTCTCGTGTGTGGGTCAAGTTAGTTAATCACTGACGAACAGTTTGACGAGAGCTTTCAGTGCCAGTGTTAGAAAATTAAGATGTTCTCAAAATAAGAAACAAGAAAAAGTTTATTAATTCTAATAAGGATATAACCCAGTCGAAATATTGTAAGTGCATAATTATCAATTACTTCTTACATTAAATTACATCCTTTTCATTACATTGTTATTTAGAAAACTAAAATTTAGACTGCTCACAAATTCGATTTCAATTTTTTTTTAAATTATTGTCCTATAGAAATAAATAAATAAAATAAATAAAATGATCCAATATTTTGTTTGGTTTCAATTTGTGTACAAATTGCAGTTATCAACTTTCTATTAAAAGAATTTTTTTATAAAAATAACCTTTGCAAAATATTTTCAAAGTTTATTATTACTTATTTTTGAATAATTAACTATAGCATCCAAACTATCGATATTTTCGAAAAAAACTGTTCAGTGCTTTTTTAAAGAGCTTGAAATTATCTACCAAAAACATTTTTACTATTTTTATCTGTAATCAATGGGTTTTGAGTTATGGATTAAACAAAGTCGAAAAATGTTGAAAAATTTTTTCGTTTTTTTTGAAAATTTTGGAATTTTTAAACAAAATAATTTTTGAAAAATATTACGGCCCTTTTTGGATAGCAAATTTAACAGGCTACAACTTAAGTTAAAAATACAAAAAAAATACAAAAAATTAAACAAAATAGAAATTATAATAAATTCCCAGAAATTTTCAAAATTAATTTTTATTGAATAAAATTTAATAGAATAATATAATATAAATAGAATTTTTGGTTATCTCTAACCAAAGGATAATTATTATAACTACTGTTGCAAAATACCAATATAAATTTTAATTTTAATCATAATTTTTTAATAATTAAAATAAATTTAAAAATTTGGTGATCCGTTACTTTAGAGCTTTCTGTGTACAGAAATTGCACAATTGTGCAGAAAAAGAACGCAATTGTGTAATTTTTCTGCACAATTGTGTGGATTAGCAACATATTATATTTCTCTCTGTATGATAAAAGCCAGTTTTCCGAATAACTTGATTAGACTAAAGTTGTAGGGCTTAAATCTTCTACCCGGAAAAAAAGTCTATTTTTTTACAAAGAGTTCCGTTTAAAAGATACACTGTTAAAAAAGAAATAATAAATTTATTTCTAATTTGTAGATAGCTTCACATTCTTTAAGAAAGCTCTGAACCATTTGAACTAGAAATAGTCATTTCAAGACAGAAATTTCGGAAAAATTTGCCTGAGGACAGTCTTTGTGTATTGATATCATAAAGACTTCCGTAAGAATATTTATGGATAGAATATGACTGCTTGTATAATTACAAACAACTTAAGTATCCTTATTTATATAATAAAATTAAACAAATAAAGTTATCAGCTTACTCACAACTAGTCACGTTGTCTCATATTCAGCTTTTTAAATTTCTATGCACTCTGACCTTCTGTCTGTGTGGTTTTCTATGCAGTGCTATTTCTAGAACTGAATTTTCCAATTTCTAATGGTATCTAAGTCAGAGAGGAGAGGTTTCCGATTATGGGTTTTGTCTTATTCAAGGGTTTTTGTCTTGGGTGGGATTTTTTCTCGTCTGATGGATTTTTTTCATGTCCTGGTCAGTTTTTGGCTGTCCTCCTTTCCTACCTTTCCTGGACTTAGAAGTAGCTATATGTGGCTCTAGAAGTTTTATTCGAAGTTACTTCTTCTTTCTAAAAGCAGCCAGGTTTCGGGGTGGGTCTTCACCCAAAATGTCTTCCACCTCCTTAATTGATTAGTCAATATACATTTTTTATTCACTACTAACATTGTAGGAGCTATTATTAAATATATATTATTGTTTTCACTGTATATTTAGTATACAACATCAATAGTTATATCTAAAATCAAGATTGGAAAATTCAATATTAAAAAATACAATTTTTTCATACAATAAATCGGTTACTGCGTAAAACTATAATTATTTACCTATACAAAGTGAATATCAATAGTGTGGATATATTCGACAAATCTCTCATCAGTAAAATTATGAAAAAATTGATTTGTTTGCATTAATTTTTTATTTAAATATTTTAGAATTATGCTTTTCACGAAAATACAAAATAATATTCATAAAAACGTATTTTTAATAACAAATAGCCATAACTTGGCCAATGCTTGCCATAGGAAGATGAAGAAAAAGCAAAATTACAGGAAATTATGTTAGCTTTCAACTTAATTTTGTATTACAACTATTAGCGCTCACAGGGGTACTTTAGATTTTTTTATTAGGATTGTCGTGAGTGAAAATATCTCGTTGATCCATTCATGCGCGTCAGGGGTAAACAGATAACGGAGAAGGTCCGAATATTTTGTTACTCCCGAATAGTCCTCGCTCATTTATTTCTGCCACGTTTGTGATCACTTTTTTTAGTATAATATAAAGAACTGTATGTAGTTTTCTATTGTCTGGGGGGTATTCCATACCCCCCAGACCCCCCGGATTAAACTACAACTTTTCATGAAATTTTTACTACTATAACAATTACTTTTAAACGTAAAACCTGCAGTAATGCTTGAAATAAAAGAAGGTACAAGTCACAGAAACAAGGGTGGGGGGGGAGACCTTCCATACTTTTCAGATTTTGGGTGTTACAGGGAAAGTTTCCAACGATTTTTATTAGAAACTAAATATTTTCACTTTCTTCTTCATTAGTTCTCTAAAAAAAAGAAGTTTGGTTAATAAAGTGACAGTGCAGTGGGGAAAGGGGGATAAAATGAGACTTTCAAAAGGTTCATTTTTCAAAAAAATGATTTAAAGAACCACAAAACCGAATCATAAAAATACAGAATTAAGGAAAATGAATTTTAATAATTGACGGTAAAAGGGGTAATCTGCTTGAAATCGTATAGTCCGGGAGGTCTGGAGGTATGGAATACCGCTCAGTATAGTAAGACTTAAAAAAAGAATTTTGAAGTATGGATATCGAATACTTTACAGCCCTAAATCATTAAAAGATCGAATTTCTGCCAAATTTGAATTTGCGTTTTGGTATATAAAGAATTATAATATGTAGTTGTTCTGGAGGGTATGGAATACCCCCCAGACCCCCCGGATTAAAGAACTCAGTCATTTACTATTACAACTACCACTTTTGAACCTAAAATCTGTGGTGATTTCTTGTAGCTTAATTGCTTGAAATAAAAGTTACAGACAAAGAGGGATTGGGGGGGAGGAATATTTAATGCTTTCTAGACTTTCTAGCAAAAGGTTAAGAGAAAAAATTCAAAGGGTTAATTTATTAAGCAGTTGTAGAAAAATGACTTCCGAAAGAAAATAAAGAATTGATGAGAAAAAATGAATTTTGAGACTGATGAGAAATTAAGATTAACACTACAAAATACAAAATTGATAGCCCAAGACCGGTTCATTAATTGAAATATCTCCAAACTATCGGTTGTTTTTCTTTTTAACCGGAAGTGCCACTCAAAAAAGTATTAATTCTGTCGCATTAGTATTTGGAAAAACAAAAAAACTCTCGAAGTCAGCAAAAGATAGCGGTGGAGGGGTCAGAGGAAACTTTCAAATATTTAATGCTAATAATAATGAAAAAATCTACATAGACTAAATTATATGAATTATCTGTTACAATACAAAGTTATGGTTCAAACCGGGGGTCTGGGGGGTATGGAATACCCCCCAGAATATTGAAGTTATGAATTTTATAAAATAATTTGGGCGAAGTACGATAATTGGCTTTTAATGCTAATAATCAAAGAAAAAAACTTAGACCAAATTAAATCAATTCTGTAACACAATAAAAAGTTATGGTTCAAACCGGGGGGTCTGGGGGTATGGAATACCCCACGGAATATTAAAGCTATGAATTTTAAAAAATAATTTGGGAGAAGTACGATAATTGGCTGTTAATGCTAATAATCAAAGAAACAAAAACTTAGACCAAATAAAATCAATTCTATGGCACAATAAAAAGTTATGGTTCAAACCGGGGGGTCTGGGGGGTATGGAATAACCCCCAGAATATTGAAGTTATAAATTTTATAAAATAATTTGGGCGGAATACGATAATTGGCTTTTAATGCTAATAATCAAAGAAAAAAAACTTAGACCAAATTAAATCAATTCTGTAACACAATAAAAAGTTATGGTTCAAACCGGGGGGTCTGGGGGTATGGAATACCCCTCAGAATATTGAAGTTATGAATTTTATAAAATAATTTGGGGCGGAATACGATAATTGGCTTTTAATGCTAATAATCAAAGAGAAAAAAATTTAGACCAAATTAAATCAATTCTGTGACACTATAAAAAATTATGGTTTAAACCGGGGGGTCTGGGGGATATGGAATACCCCCCAGAATATTGAAGTTATGAATTTTATAAAATAATTTGGGCGGAGTACGATAATTGGCTTTTAATGCTAATAATCAAAGAAACAAAAACTTAGACCAAATTAAATCAATTCTGTGACACAATAAAAAATTATGGTTCAAACCGGGGGGTATGGAATACCCTCCGGAATATTAAAGTTATGAATTTTATAAAATAATTTGGACGAAGTATGATAATTAATTGGCTTTCAATGCTAATAATCAAAGAAACAAAAACTTAGACCAAATAAAATCAATTCTGTGACACAATAAAAAGTTATGGTTCAAACCGGGGGGTCTGGGGGGTAGGGAATAGCCCCCGTAATATTACAGTTATAAATTTTATAAAATAATTTGGGCGAAGTACGATAATTGGCTTTTAATGCTAATAATCAAAGAAAAAAAACTTCGACTAAATTATATGAATTTTCTGATACAATAAACAATTATGGTTCAAACCGGGGGGTCTGGGGGGTATGGAATACCCCCCGGAATATTAAAGTAATGAAGAAAAAAATGAATTTTAGATAATAATTTGGGTATAGTACGATAAATGGGTTTTGGCCCACCGGTTTTTACTGATAAAAATTATTGTAGAATTTTACAGATGACATTAAAATATAGCGATTAAATTGTAAATCAATTTAGCTTTTACCTTTAATTCGTCAACAATTGATTTTTAAAAGTTCGATTTTTTTATGGTAAAAGTGATCGTAAGTGAGATATCGGGTATTATTGCAATTAAATATATTTATAGTTTTTTTTTAATTGATCAATCCTCGTATCCTCTTCATGATAATGAAATTACGACTATAACGTGATTCACGTATTTTAGTGGGTTTTTTCAAGCGGTATGAGATAATGCAACACCAGCATCTTCTTTTGTCATTGTAATTTTATTATTCAACAATCAATCAGCTATTCAAATGTAATTTACTGCAGAGATGAACTTGGTGAACCTTTTAAAATTTATATGCTAGTTGTCCTTCGATGCTAAATACATACATCAATTAGAAGTAATTACCTCTATGCAAAATTTTACAGAAAAACAGGAAAATTTCAAATTAAAATTTCTTTTTTGGAAAAATGTTTCGGAAACTGCACTATCAAAGGTAGAATTATGCACAACGTGCAATTTGTTGCAACAGATTTGCTAACCCAGATACATTTCAATTAGAAAACCTAACAGGAAGCGTACTTTCCTTGGTAAATTATTCAAAAAAAAAGATCGAAACAAAATCATCTCTGTATTCACATTTTTTAAGCTCGACAGGTTCGTTGAACTTTTGCCACAGTATTACGCATTTTCAACTTGGGTGTTGATGCATTGTTGTGCATTTTATTATTCTGCTTTCTGTGATAAAATCATATCGCAGAGAGTTTCGTCAAGCATGATGATACGCATACTAATCGGCTCCTACGCTAAGAACAATAAAACGAGATTTCAACTTTGTAGTACAAAAAGATTTTAAAAAATTATCAGCGGGGGGGGAGGGATATTTTGAGTCGCCATTTTTAAATGAAATCAAATTTAAAATATATTATCTTATTTTTTGAAAAAGCTTCAGACTCAAAATTTTGAGTCTCAGCGTTTACGCCGAGAAAATGGGCTTTTAACCACCGAAATGTGAAATTTAATTAGCAAATTAATTTTATCGAAGAGTTCTACATTTTTGATTGACTTCGTATGCACCTACTAGTATTTCACTTTCGCCCAATATTCAAATGCGACTTCAATTGGGATCATCAAATTTTCTATTGCGAGAAAAAAATTAATTAAAACTGGAACAAACACAAAATAAATTTCTACTTCAAACATTTTAATTTCTTCAGTAGTAAAACAAGTTCCAATAAAACGTGTATTTCACCAAAATATTACTCAATTTAAATATTAAGTATATCAACTCCGTTGAAGTAAGGAATTATAATCATTTCAGGTAAATAATTCAATTTGACACTATCAAATTTGTCATCAATTTTTAAAAACCCACGCTCTCTTTAAATTTTCAAAAAAGAAAGTAAACGTAAATCGATGTCATTTATTTTGCACGCATGAACCGGCCTTTAAATAGAGACAATAAATTTTTTGGCTGCTTCTTAAATTTCGCAAAGAGCATCAACTTCAAGGTCGTTAATATTTATAAAAGTTGTTAGTGTAAAAAATCGAAACAAGGACAACAAAAATGTTTTTGCAAAGGAGGTCCAAACCGATCATGACGAAAAGGGAGCAAACAATGGATGACATCATTCGAAACCATCCTATTGCATTTCACTATATGTTATAATTATTTAACAACACAAACGGATAATCATTTAATTGCTAATGCCCATGACCTTTTGGCGAAGAAATTAATTTTCATGCACATTTATTAAAATTGCCACTGTAAAGCGCGTTTTTGTAATTTACAACAGGACATTGATTCGGCTGTGATTAGATTACCTATTTCATACGACCGTGAAGCATCACTTAAAGAATAAATCAAATTATCAGTCATTAAAATTGAAAAAAGTGTTTGAGGTAACTTCCTAGTGCATAAAAATGTTAATTGTATGCCCAAAGAGAAAAACGAACAAAAGAATTCTGAATTTTCCTGAGTGGGTCAAATTTTGTCTTACTAGCCCGTGGGTCACTAAGTCACTAAGAAAATTAGGACCAATATTTTCGATTGTCTGCTCTCTCTTTTATGATATAAAAAATAAGTTCATAAAATTCAACACGTGGGTCATTTAAAAGGCCTGTGTGGGTCAGTATCTGACCCGCGGGTCAACGGTTCACCGCCACTGGTCTAAACTGTGATAATTGCTGATACTTCTCACATTTTTGGAATTTCGTAAAGATGCTTTGATTGATTTTTATTGGCATGAAATTTTTATTTTTAAGTAATTATATGGATGATTTAAAGAGTAAATTCCAGATGGTCCTAAAGTGGAGCTAAGTTGGAACCTAGATTAATTGGTTTCTGCTGATGTTGTCCATTGATCAACAAGAGATAGTTTTGTTCCCTAATCGGTGATTAAATACCCTAAGGTGCAAGTACTAATTAGCCTCTAATCTAAGAGCCTTAGATTTTTTAAGAGGCTAATTAGTACTTATAGTTTTAAATTATTTTTAATTAAAAAAATTAAAAGTAAATTAAAAAAATTAACTAGAATGATGTTATTTACGGATTGAGGCTGTGGCTGACATAATATATTTATGCATATATTTATGCGGAGGTTTCAATCGATACATATTCACTGCGGGCTAATCTGTGCTTGATGATTAGAAATCTCTTCGGAGTAATCTCAAAATCACCATTAGTACAGTAAAACTTTGCGGCTCATGTCATCGCTAAACCACCTTCATGTATATGTTCTAGGCTGAGAATGCTAGTTTTAGATATGTTTGTTGAAAGAAGTATTTATCTTTTGCTAGATCTCACGATCGATAATCTACTGTTTCTTATTTTGAAAATTTTAATAGTTTAATACTTAATAATTTCAAGGGAGGCTTGACCTTCCTTGCCTCCTCTGACGAACCGCCGCTGCTAAGATAGTAAGTAAACCTAAAAACGTAAAACTTGATCATCCACAACATAAATTCATTCAGAGTTTCTAAGGAATTATAAAGAAGTGAGAGCCTGTAACGGTTGAAACGATTAGATGAAAAAAATATTTTTTTGGGGAATTCTGGACTCGGAATTCCAACGATTTCTATGTAATTCCAGAGATTTCCACGAAAATTCCAAATAAGTGTAAGTTCAAGAAATTTCATAGACTTTCCAACAAGTCCAATCCTAAAGAACTTCGTTGATTTCTGAAGAAATACGAGTAGAACACCAAGAAAAAGCAAACGTTTGGTTTATAAACGAAACTTTCTATATCAACTGTACGTATTAGATTAACTTAATATTTTTCCGCTTGGTGGCGTTCACTTAAAATTATTCTGCCACCAGCGCCTATTTTTCACTAGGTTGGGCGCTAGGTTCTAGTAAATTTTCGGGCCCCTGATATTCGAGTGTAACTAATAGCATGAAAGGACCAATATTTGGGTTATTTTATCAGAATTTGTTTTTTTTACAATTTTATGTTCTCTTTTCGGACCCTTCTGGCCATTGAAGTAAAATAGGCCCTGTTGAGAGGTTGAATAGGTGATGTAGTCTAGTTTGCTGTGTTGGGCGTAGCGATGTGGGTATAAAATAAAAGCGTTCACTGGGGGGTATTCCATACCCCCCAGACCCCCCGGTTTATCCTCATTGGTAGGCGCATATGTAAGTAATTTTATTTTTGCATACCCGGGAGTTGAATATCGTTGGTCGATAATAGAAACCATAATAAAACGGGTCCAAGGTTAAACGTTGAGCTTCAGTGTAGCCATTGACAAATAGGGTGGTCTGGGGGTATGGATTACCCCCCAGTGCACGGTTTACTTTTTATTCATAAACCAATAGTATTAGTTCTTCAGTGCTGAGGAGTTACTTGATTGCGAGCGCCGTATTTGGAAGTCGCAGTTTTTAGAATAAGAGTGAAAGATGTGGAATGGAAAAAATTGAGAAGCAGGATCTATATTTAATTGGATTGCGCCCTAGACTGTAGCAAATTTTCGGGCTTCTGATATTCGAGTGTAACTAATTGCATCGAAGGCCCAATTTTTGGGTTATTTTATTAGAATTTCATTTTTATTTTACGATTTTATGTTCTCTCTTTTCGGGACCTTCTGTCCATTGGGCCCTAGGCACGTACCTAATGCGTCTAATGGTAAAATAGGCCGTGTCTGCTGCATACTCTACCCGGTTTTATATGTAGTTGAGGGTTGAGCATAGGTCCCCAATCCTATACACAATCAGTGGCGTATTTAGAAGGGGCAAAGGGGCAATTGCCCCCCACGAAGGATTACTCGGATTGAAGCCCTCCCCGATAAAAATAATGTTTACCGCGATTTATTTATTTAATTATTTTTTTATTTATTTATTTATTTAATTATTTTTTTATTTATTTAATTATTTTTTTATTTATTTATTTATTTATTTATTTATTTATTTATTTATTTATTTATTTATTTCGTTACACTGACGCGCATGAATGGATTAAAGAAATTTAATTCTATAATTATTCTATTAGGGTGTGTAACCTTGAAAATTAAAAATAATAATTATTTTTTTAAATTAAGTTTAGATGTTTCACATAAAAAATGCCCAGCTGTACAAAGTAATCGGTGCTCCATTCTGTTGACGGTGTGTGTACCCGACATAAATAGTTGCCGCAACGTTGTTTAAATAGCGGAATCAGCCGTAGACTCAGAGACGTTTTTCGGGTTCCATGATTTTGAACATTATAAAAATTAAAAAATAATGAAAACTCTAATTTACAAAGTTCGTGGAGTGGAGTTTGGGTATATTTTTCAAATCTTATGTTGATTTTTGATGGGTTATGGGAGGGAGATAGTTACCCCAGTACTTCCCTTGCCTCTACCCTTGAAGCAGAGACTTTATTCCGGAAAAACACTTGTATACCATAAAGGCCGTTCGATTTGGAAGCCTACGGCGCTTTTCGTACCAAGGTCTGTTATTTTATGAGTAATGATTGGTCTAGAGAGTTAGTATTGGTACCAAAAAGTTAGTATTGATACCCAATGTTGTTTTGATTATATTTTGATCAGTGCCATTGTTTAAATAGCCGTTGGTCTCACAGTCCGAGAAATTCCGAAACTCAAAAATTTAAAACTAGAAATCAGAAAAGTTCTTGACCTTACGGTCTCGAGCTTTTAATGTGAATTAATAAATCTCGAACATTTTCAAGACAAAAAAATGCATACTTTTAACTTCGGATGTTTGATATTCGATAGGCATGTCATACCAGGCATGACTTCTTTTGGATAAATTTATTTTATAATCTTGCGAAATATTTATTTTAGATTTTTATTTTAGAATATGCACGCGTTTTCTGTCATACTTTCGGCGCTACTTACTGCAATTGTGGACGTCCATGGCACAGTGTACTTCGGCGGAATGTTATATCCAAGAACATCCGAAACGAGAGAACTGATTTCACTCGACGGAATTTGGAACTTCGTTGCATCTCCCATGACCGATCCATTGGTTGGATTCAAGAAGCATTGGTACAAAACCGATTTAGCCAAGGCAAGTTTCCTATAAATAAAAAATATCGGAAGCTTTTATATATAAATTTTACCTTCAGATACCTGACGTTGAAGTTCTCTTAATGCCAGTTCCATCCAGTTACAACGACATCACTCAGAACATAAACATACGAGACCACGTGGGAGTCGTCTGGTACGAAAGGACCTTCTTTGTTCCAAACTCTTGGATAAACAACAGTTTGGTTTGGTTACGATTTTCTGCCGTTTCCTACGCTGCCCAAGTGGTAAGTCAAAATTTTCATTCTATAGGGATAGCTGAGTTAACGTCTATTTCAGTGGGTTAACGGACAACGCGTGATGGAACACGAAATGGGACACCTCCCATTCCAAAAAGAAGTAAGCAGTTACTTAAATTTTGGGAAAAACAACAAGGTTACAGTTGCCTGCGACAACACGCTTCTTCAAGATACGGTTCCACAAGGTACAGTTTATGAAGCATTCGGGTAAGTTACTTGTTACAGGGTTGGATCTGCTGTTAATCGAAATACTTTAGGGAAACCGGTAAAAAGTTAATCCAAAGTTACACTTTCGACTTCTTTAATTATGCTGGCATTCACCGACCCGTGACACTTTATACCACACCAAAAAATTTTATCGATGACGTCACTATCAACACAGCTATTGTTGGAACTTCAGGAATAGTATACTATAATATTTCGATTGTCAACATAATCGACGTGACTTGCACCGTGGTTTTGTTGGACAAAAATGGAAATAAGGTGGTTTCCGAAAAGACTCTAGGGGAAGGAGCTCTAAAGGTTCCATCTGCTCGATTTTGGTGGCCTTATCTCATGGAGGACGATCCTGGGTACATGTACACCCTACAGGTAAACTTTCTACGAAATTGAGTTTACGTTTCTAATTCTGACTGTAGGTGGAACTGAACACTCTCCAAGGGGAAGTTGTGGACATTTACAGGCAACCTTTCGGAATCAGGACAATTTCTTGGAACAACACGTCGGTGATGATTAACGGTCGTCCAATATACTTTCACGGATTTGGACGTCACGAAGATGCAGATATTAGGGGAAAAGGTTTAGATTTTCCCACGATCGTCCGAGATCACAACTTAATTAAATGGGTTGGTGGGAATTCGTACAGAACGTCGCATTACCCCTACGCAGACGAAATTATGGATTTGGCCGATCAACTTGGAATTATGATCATCGACGAGTGTGCTAGCGTAGACACCGAGTAAGTTGTCTTCAGATGAATCGTTAATTTTGGGTAACACATATTTTTAGTGGATTCTCAGCTAGCTTACTGGAGAAGCACAAGGATTCCCTGACGGAACTATACCGAAGAGATAAAAATCGCCCCAGTGTTGTTATGTGGTCAATTGCTAACGAACCAAGGACGCAGACTGAATTATCTGAAAGATATTTTGGGTAAATGAAGTTAAAACCTCTTATATTTGTTTAATTAATTATTTTGTGCAGTGAAGTGGCTAAACACATCAAGTATATGGACAAAACCCGTCCTATAACGTTGGCAGTTGCCCGAGGTGTGGTAGAAGACAAATCGGTAAGTTCTGGTGGTGAAGCAGTGAGAAGCAACTGAAAATTTTGCTTGTAGGGAGTTCATCTCGACGTAATCAGTTTTAATCGCTACAATGCTTGGTACAGTAACACTGGCCATTTGGATATGATCACAAACCAAGTGATATCAGAAGCGACTGCATGGCATGAAAAATACAACAAGCCTGTTCTGATGTCAGAGTATGGTGCTGACACCATGGCAGGACTGCACATTGTAAAAAATTTTTTAAAAAGTGGTCTAATTCTCCAAAACTAATTCATTATTTTTCAGTATCCCCCATACGTGTGGTCGGAAGAATTTCAAGTCCAACTGATGTCAAAACACTTTAGAGCCTTTGACAAACTGCGCAATAACGGTTGGTTCATAGGAGAATTCATTTGGAATTTCGCTGACTTTAAAACTGCACAGAGTGAGTCTTTTAGTCAAGATTCCAATTTTCATTACTATCTCATGTGTTTTGTTTTAGCTTACACCCGAGTGGGAGGGAATAAAAAAGGAATATTTACACGCGAACGGCAGCCGAAAGCCGGTGCTCATCACATACGAAAACGATATTTTCTTCTATCGCGTGAACTTTACAATGCCACCATTCCAGATGATCTCTACGACTACGTTGCACCAAATAGTATGCACGACGAACTGTGATATTCGTAAATAATTTTTAATGTTTTCGTGTAATTTTAATTGGGCTATGCTAACTTTAATTAAATATTTCATAAGATTCCATAATTTTATCATTTCTTGGTTTCCTTCTGATTTCCTTCAAAATTTCGTCGCAAACTTTTTACATCATTGAATATAATTAAAAATGTTCCAAGAAACTGAAATTCCTAGGGTATGTATACCCAGACCAAATAGCCACCGAGGACGAACTGATATGTATGTACTAACTCGTCTCATCTGTTGGACTAACTTTTAAATTTAAATTTTCCTTTCCATGTGGAACGGACGTTTGTCCCGGAAAAATTAGGTACCCAAATAAAAAAAACATTTCTCTAGGTTTCTTCCTAGAATTTCGATTTAGTTATACAGCGAACTTCTGTAAAACTAGTCTAACATTAATATGCACATTTATTAAAATTACCATTGTCAATAGCGTTTTAGTACCTACTTATAATAGAATAGATTACCTATTTGATAAGACCGTGAAGTATTACTTAAATCAAAAATCAGATTATGATTGATCAAACTAAAATTTAGATATAGTGCAGCTTTTAAATCATCAGCATCAAAACAATTCTTCGTAAGTAAAAACTATTTTATTTTTAATTTTTGTGAAGTCACCTGCGTTTATATCTTATGCAGAAGGCATTTACATACATCTGCCAATGTTTGATATGTTAAATCTTTAGATATGATTTTGTGAAAGAAGTATCTAACTTTGATAAATCATACGACCGAAGCCATTTACTAATAAATTAAATAAAATTTAATAAAAAAATAAAAATAATTGAAACCTCCCATTGAAGTTCAAACCAAGAAAAAACTAATTTTCCTATAACCGTATCCGTGCTTCGGAGGGTACGTAAAGTCATAATCCCCTTTTATTTACCCATTCCTGATTAAAAGAAGGAAAGTAAGTACCAACAACCAAAATTTACAATAAATTATGAAGAAAATAATAACAAAATTTTTATAATTTTTGAATAGATATTTGTTATTGTCAGTGTAATTTAATCTATAACTCGAAAGCTTTTGATTAATAACAACTAATAGTAATTGTAATCAAATTTGTAGATAATTCCGCGGCCTATAAAAAAGTATTGACCGATTAACACAAAAGTCAATAGTTTCGTTGCCATGTACAAATTAAGAGAGTAATTAAAAAAATTGTTTTCTAAAACATCAGCAGGTTAAAGTTAAAAACAATGTAGCCGGTAATTTTACCCCCAGCAATTTGGTCTCCGGTAATTTAAACTAGAGAAGAATGCGGGACTACTTCTTTTTGTCCCGTCCCGTCCCGCAGTGACGCCTCCTCCAGTAGTTCCCGTCCCGTCCCGCAGGTCCCGCAAATCCCGCACGTCCCGCTGGTCCCGCACGTCCCGCGGGTCCCGCACACAACGCTTTTGGGTTCGTGATTGGTTCTTTTCTTTCAACCAATAGCCAACGAAATTGCAGAACATTTTACGAACGAAAATGAACCTAAAATTGATAGTACAGATTTGGATTTGGAATCATATTGTAATATAGCACTATTAAAAATTGATAAAACAATGCCAGTAATTCGGTTTTGGAAGACACTTGCCAGGAAATTGCCGTGTATTCCCGCGCGGGACTAAATTTGCATCCCATCCCGCGCGGGACTAAATTTGCATCCCATCCCGCGCGGGATTAAATTTACATTCCGTCCCGCGTGGGACTGCGGGACTAAATACTCGGACCCGTCCCGTCCCATCCCGCGCGCGGGGCGGGGCGGGACGGGACGGGATTTTTCTCGCCCCGCATTCTTCTCTAATTTAAACCCTTGGTGATTTTGTCCCCGGTAATTTTAACTTTATTTCACTGCATTTTTGTAACAAATTACTCAAAATACATTTTTTATATTTAAAATAATTTATTAAAATACATTATTTTACAAAATAGATTCTCTTCATGTTTGTAACTTGGTGTTAGTTATATTGTCCGTAAAAAGGAGATATCCGCGCGAGGATATGCATCGGTTATGTATGTTAGTGTTAGTTTATGATTTTTCTTCAGCAAAATCGCTCGTAAAAAAGATATCCGCGCGAAGATATGCATCGGTTATGTAGGCTATAGAGTTTTTTATTCTTTATAAGAATATATTCAGGTTATTCAGTTATCAACGTTTTGAGATATTTATCATCGAGATAATTAACAAAGAATCCACTGGAGGGCGTTCCACGCCCCCCAGACCCCCGGATTGACATCTTCATTTTATGATATTGATATTAAAACGCACACTTTTGATGCTCTGAGTATATTACTCTGTTTTACATCTCAGGATAGGGGACGTCCATAAATTAGGTGAGGTGTTTTTCTTAAAATGCAGACCCCCCTCCCCCTTGATGAGATGTAACGGGACCCCTCCCCCCTCTCTATCTTGTCACGTGAGATTTTTTCTCACGAGAAAATAAGTAAAATAAAAAAAAATTAACTAAAAAAACACTAAAATACAAAATGTTATCTGTTATAATAATGTTATTCTCTGAATTAAAAGGTTGACGTGAGATTTTCATTGACCCCCCCACCCCTTAAATGAGATTTGGTGAGATTTTGCCGGACCCCTCCCTCCCATTTTGATCTCACGTAATTAATGGACGTCTCCATATGGCTGTAAGGGGGCGCCCATTAATGACGTGAGGCGTTTAGGGGTGGAGGGGTCAAGCCGAATCTCACCCAATCTCACGTGGGGGAGGGGGGGGGGGAGTCTTGGTTAATATCACGTAATTCTTTGTTTTAACTAGTTATTAATTAACCACAGATTAACGTAGTTACACTAAAAATACACATTTTAAAAAATCTCACGGGAGATTAGACAGGGTGAGAGGATCGAGTCAAATCTCAGTAGATCTAACCAAGGGGGGAGGGGGGTCTAAAAATTGCCAAAATCACCTCACGTAATTAATGAACACTATCACTGAAAGAAATGGTTCATCATATTGATGAAAAGTTTATCATTTTACAGCCGATGAACAGAATTCATCATATTGATGAACAAATTTCATCAATATAATGATTTTTTCATCAATACTATGAATATTTCTTCAATATGATGAATTTTGTTAATCGGAAGAAAGATTATGAATTTTTGATGTACCTTTTTTCTCAGTGTAACTCTGATTTTTATTGTTGATGGCGTGGGAAAAATAGTTTGGAATATAAGACATATCCTCGCACAGATATGCATCGGCTATGTAAGTTTGTGTTAGTTTATGATTTTTCTTTAGCAAAGTGGTCTGTAAAAGAGATATCTGCGCGAAGCTATGCATCGGTTATGTTAGGTTAGTGTTAGTTTGTGATTCTTCTTTAGCAAAATCTCCCCTAAAAGAAACATTGCCGGGGGTAAAATTACCGGGGACCAAATCACCTAGTGCCTAAAAACAACCATAGTTTACAAAATACAGAGTTGGCAGGTAAAGGAGAACGAGGGGATGCCATCCTTTCACACTTTCAGAACCAACGATTTTTCGTGATTAAACATAAATTGTCAAAATAACCCTGAACCTTTGGTTTGCATACAGAATCAAACTGGTATCATAAATACCAGACTATGTAGACGAATACCAGCAAAAGCTAATCTGCACTTGCCAACTCGAAAAAACGGATTATATCCAATATTCTGGTGGGAATGTCTTCTACTACAAAAGTTTGAGACATCAAGGACCAGAACTTTTAATTACTCCAAGTTAAAACCCTGTTATTCCATTATTTATTTTTCATTTTAGAAGATGCGGGGGCTTTTTGCACTACTTGCCGCACTACTTATCACAATTGCCGTCCATGGCACGGAGTACTCCGGTGGGATATTATTTCCAAAAGCATCCGAAACTAGAGAACTCGTTTCTCTCGACGGAATTTGGAACTTTGTCACGTCTCCCGAGGAAGATCCATTGCTTGGATATAGAAAACATTGGTACAAACTCGACTTGGACAAAGTAAGTTTTTTTAAAAGATCGAAAGTCCTCGTAAGCAAATTTTGCTTTTAGATACCTGATGTCGAAGTTCACTTAATGCCAGTTCCATCCAGTTACAACGACGTCACCCAAAACATAGCCATACGAGACCACATAGGAGTGGTCTGGTACGACAGGACCTTTTTTGTTCCCAACTCTTGGGCAAACAACAGATTGGTTTGGTTACGATTTTCTTCCGTTTCATACTCTGCCCAAGTTGTAAGTCAATTTGCCATTCAGTTTGTAGCACCTGAGTTAACACTTTCGTTTAGTGGGTTAATGGAGAAAATGTGATGGACCACGAATTGGGACACCTTCCATTCCAAAAAGAAGTCAGCAGTTTCCTAAATTTTGGAGAAAATAACAAGATTACGGTTGCCTGCGATAACACGCTTCTCCAAGATACGGTTCCACAGGGAACGATTAGCGAAGTACAAGTGTAAGTTATTGTTACAAAGGTTTGATCCTTTGTTTACTTGAAATATTTTAGAGAAAACGGTACAAAGTTAGTCCAAAGTTATACTTTTGACTTCTTTAACTACGCTGGAATTCAAAGACCGGTTACACTTTACACCACACCAGAAAGTTTTATAGATGATGTTACTATTAATACAGCAATTGATGGAACTACAGGTAACCTCTTCCTTCTTCGTAGAAGAATCCTTTTGAAATTCTGAAATTTTCCAGGTATCGTAACCTACAATGTTGAAGTTGTCAACATAAGCGATGTGACGTGCAGTGTTGTTTTGTTGGACAAAAATGGAAATAGGGTGGCTTCCAAAAAATCTCAGGAAGGAGTTTTGAAAGTTCGCTACGCCAAACTCTGGTGGCCTTACCTCATGGATGACGATCCAGGATATATGTATACCTTACAGGTAAAGCTTGAAGAAAAGTTTAGTTAGCCTAGCTAATTCTACGTTTAGGTGAAATTGCAAAATCTCCAAGGAGAACTCGTGGACACTTACAGACAGCCTTTGGGTATCAGAACAATTTCTTGGAACAACACTTCGGTATTGATTAACGAACGTCCAATATACTTTTACGGATTTGGCCGTCACGAAGACGCAGACATTAGAGGAAAAGGGTTGGATATTGCAACTACGATCAAAGACTACAATTTAATTAAATGGGTTGGCGGAAATTCGTATAGAACGTCCCACTATCCCTATGCAGAAGAAATTATGGATTTGGCGGATCAACTTGGAATTATGATCATCGACGAGTGTGCTAGCGTAGATACTGTGTAAGTTAGCTTTACTGTAAACTGGAAATGCTTGGATAACACTAAAATAATGCCTTTAGTGGTTTTTCAGACAAATTACTGGAGAAGCATAAGGATTCCCTGACGGAACTGTACAGAAGAGATAAAAATCGCCCAAGTGTTGTTATGTGGTCTATCGCTAACGAACCAAGAACCCAAACTGAGCTATCTGGAAAATATTTTGGGTAAAATAAAATCAAATCTTTCTTTTTTTTAAATAAATATGATTTTTGTGCAGTGAAGTGGCCCAGCACATCAAATCGCTAGACAGCACCCGTCCCATCACGTTAGCCGTTGCCCGAAGTGTAGAGGAAGACAAATCGGTAAGTTCTGGAATTGAAGCAGTGTAGGCAATAAAAATGTTGTTAATAGGGAGTTCACCTGGACGTAATCAGTTTTAACCGTTATAATTCTTGGTATAGCAACACCGGCCATTTGGATATGATAATAAAACAGGTGATTGACGAAGCGACTAACTGGAATAAAAAATATGACAAGCCTGTTATAATGGCGGAATATGGAGCTGACACCATGGAAGGATTACACATTGTAAGGAAATTAAAGTATTCCGTTTCCCCAAAGCTCACCCACTCTTTTTCAGTCTCCCCCATACGTTTGGTCGGAAGAATTTCAAATTCAAATGATGTCAAAACACTTCCAAGCATTTGACAAGCTACGCAATAGCGGTTGGTTCATAGGAGAATTCCTTTGGAATTTTGCTGATTTTAAAACAGCACAAAGTAAGTAGTTGTGTCTCTATTCCAATTTGGACATCATGTCCTATCCTTGTTTTAGCTTATACTCGCGTGGGAGGGAATAAGAAAGGAGTATTCACACGAGTACGTCAACCGAAGTCCGGTGCTCATCATTTAAGAAGACGATATTTCTCTTTGTCCCAGGAACTTTACAACGCCACTGTTCCAGAAGATCTCTACGACTATGTTGCACCTAACTTTATGCGTGACGAACTATAATGTTTTTATTATAAAAAAAACATGCTGCCCCTTCGCCCCTCTAAACCCTTTAGTTTGACTATCTTAATTAATTGTATTTGGTAAGATGTAATTTGACGTTTGAAATCAAATATATAAATCTATTTTACTGATGGTCTGATATCTATTAGCAGAGGTGTCCTGGCTAATGCCAAGATACTATACAGTTTCCTTGTAAAAAAGTTTCTATGGAATTTGCTATCAGGTTAATAACACCAATCCTCTTCTGTTTTGCAATGCTCTATAGATTAGATTATATTATTATATTAGATAATAGTACAATAACCGGCACCACAAATTTAAATTATTTTTAATAAAAAATTCCCAGTCGCTTTACGTAATACTGCTGGTTTTTACATTTGCTTTAAACAACAGATTTAATAATAAAAATTGGGGCAAAAGAGTCTTTGGTCCCATATGTACTTGATAAAACATCCCTGAAGCCGCCCAAAGTCAAAAGGCACTGGTCTATAATGGCAGGAATTTAATTTTCAGGAAAACTTTACTTTAATTAACAATATCCAATTTAAGATGTCTAGTCTGGTCTGACCGTCGATTTCGATCGGTATACCTCGACTCATCCGTATATAGCCTGTATTGTCTATGTTTTTATAAGAGGTCATTCCCTAATGTGCTTTGCAGAAAATATCAATCCATTCAATCTGCCGATGATCGAATCGATCATAGCGCAGGACGAAATCTACAGGTTTTAGGTGGAATCCAAATTATAAAGAGCCCTTATGATGTTGGAATGCAAATCTGGTCCATGAATAAAAAGTAAACCGTACACTGGGGGGTATACCATACCCCCAGACCCCCCGGTTTGGCAATGGCTACACTAAAGCTCGATCAATATTTTGAAAGTTATAATAATAAATAAATACGTTTAACCTAGGACTTGTTTCATTATGGTTTCTAATATCGATCAACGATATTCAACTCCCAGGTAAGCAAAAAAAAAACTCACATCTCACATGCATATGCACCCAGCAGTCGATATATCTCTTTCGATGCGCAAAGCTTTAAACATAATGTGGGACCTCTACAACTTATTAAATTTTGAATTTAAGTTTAAGAGACACAAAACAAAGAGGATAAGCCGGGAGGTCTGGGGGGGCATGGAATACCCCCCAGTGCACGCTTTTATTTTATTCTCAAATTACTACACCCAACACATCAAACTAGACTACTTCATCTATTTAACTTCTCAACAGAGCCTATTTTACCATCCTCAATGGCCAGAGGGGCCCGAAAAATGAGAACATAAATTCGTAAAATAAAAGTCAAATTCTGATAAAATAACCCAAAAATTGGGCCTTCGATGCTATTAGCTACACTCGAATATCAGGGGCCCGAAAATTCACTAGAGCCTAGGGCCCAATCCAGTTAAAAATAGGCACTGGTGCTGCCTCCCTTGTTAAGTGTTAACTGTTGTTAAAAGTTGCACATCTGCAATACAGCTGCGGCCGGTTACGCTCATTAAACAATCGGTGCGGTCATGCTGGGTTCAATCCCCGGCCAAGTCAAAAAGTTTGTTGGTGCGGATACGCCATCTATTCACCACCACTAAACCACCGAAGTTCCCGCACCAGGGGCGCCGACTACGGGCGTGCCGGAAAGCCAGAGCACCCCTCGAAAAGTTTTGAAGGGTGCTCAGCACCCCTCGAAATTGTTAAACATTCAGGTACCATCCGTTGACATTTTCGCCGCCAATGAACCACTTTTACCACCGAAATCGATATCTTTCGCATTGTATATACTAAATCTTCTTCTTCATTCTTTATCAGCATGTATTTATCCACTCCTGGACGTAGGCCTCTCCTAAGTTTTTCCATTTTTCTCTATCTTGAGCCGCATGTAGCCACTCTCTACCCGCCGTCTTCTTGCCATCATCTCTCATCTGTGGCCTTCCTACACTTCTCTTTGTTGTTCTTTGTCTAACTGTTGGTTGACCACCTATCTTAGCCTTGGAGAGCCACGTGGCCAACCCAGCGACACTTCAGTATTGCCATTCTCTCTACTACATCCATCACTCCTGTTCTCCGACTAATCTCCTTTGCCTAAAATTTGTTTCGCGATTTTACACAGTTTTGATGATTCCGCGAGGTTCTGAAGGCTGTATCCAGCAGTAGGCATCTAAGTACGTCGATTTAAGTAATAAAAAGGCCCCCTACATTTTTTAAGATTTTTGAAAAATACGTAAGGTTAACCCCTTTGGTGTTTTTTGACCCCATAAAATGAAAAGTGGAATTCGGAAGCTTCTTTCACTGTTTCTTACGTATTTTGATCAGAAAATTCGAATGGCTCAATCAGATTTCTCGTAAGTATGATATTTTTTATTTCATTTGGTTTTAAACGTAACACATTCGGGGTCAATTAGACCTAAACTTGTTTCGCGAGTTTACACAGATTTGATTGATTCCGCGAGGTTCTGAAAGCTGTATCCAGCAGTAGGCATCTAAGTACGTCATTTAAGTAATAAAAAGGCCACCTAAATTTTTTAAAATTTAAAAAAAAAACGTAAGGTTAACCCCTTTGGTGTTTTTTGGCCCCAAAAAATGAAAAGTGGAATTCGGCAGCTTCTTTCACTGTTTCTTCCGTATTTTGATCAGAAAATTCGAATGGCGCAGTCAGATTCCTCTTAAGTATGATATTTTTTAATTTATTTGGCTTTAAACGTAACACATTCGGGGTCAATTTGACCTAAATTTGTTTCGCGAGTTTAAACAGATTTGATTGATTCCGCGAGGTTCTGAATGCGGTATCCAGCAGTAGGCATCTAAGTACGTCGATTTAAGTAATAAAAAGGCCACCTAAATTTTTCAAGATTTTTGAAAAAAACGTAAGATTAACCCCTTTGGTGTTTTTTGACCCCAAAAAATGAAAAGTGGAATTCGGCAGCTTCTTTCACTATTTCTTACGTGTTTTGATCAGAAAATTCGAATGGCGCAGTCAGATTCCTCGTAAGTATGAAATTTTTTAATTTATTTGGCTTTAAACGTAACACATTCGGGGTCAATTTGACCCAAATTTGTTTCGCGATTTTACACAGTTTTGAATGATTCCCCGAGGTTCTGAAGGATGTATCCAGCAGTAGGCATCTAAGTACGTCGATTTAAGGAATAAAAAGGCCACCTAAATTTTTTAAGATTTTTGAAAAAAACACAAGGTTAACCCCTTTGGTGGTTTTTGCCCCAAAAACTAAAAAGTGGAATTCGGAAGCTTCTTTCACTGATTCTTGTGTATTTTGATCAGAAAATTCGAATGGCGCAGTCAGATTCCTCGTAAGTATGATATTTTTTATTTTATTTGGCTTTAAACGTAACGCATTCGGGGTCAATTTGACCTAAATTTGTTTCCCGAGTTTATACAGATTTGATTGATTCCGCGAGGTTCTGAAGGCTGTATCCAGCAGTAGGCATCTAAGTACGTCGATTTAAGTAATAAAAAGGCCACCTAAATTTTTCAAGATTTTTGAAAAAAACGTAAGGTTAACCCCTTTGGTGTTTTTTGACCCCAAAAAATGAAAAGTGGAATTCGGCAGCTTCTTTCACTGTTTCTTACGTGTTTTGATCAGAAAATTCGAATGGCGCAGTCAGATTCCTCGTAAGTATGAAATTTTTTAATTTATTTGGCTTTAAACGTAACACATTCGGGGTCAATTTGACCTAAATTTGTTTCGAGAATTTACACAGTTTTGATTGATTCCCCGAAGGACTGAAGGCTGTATCCAGCAGTAGGCATCTAAGTACGTCGTTTAAGTAATAAAAAGGTCGCCTAAATTTTTTAAGATTTTTGAAAAAAACGTAAGGTTAACCCCTTTGGTGGCTTTTGACCCCAAAAAATGAAAAGTGGTATTCGGCAGTTTCTTTCACTGTTTCCTACGAATTTTGATCAGAAAATTCGAATGGCGCATTCAGATTTCTCCTATGTATGATATTTTTTATTTTATTTGGCCTTGAACGTAACACATTCGGGGTCAATTTGACCTAAATTTGTTTTGCGATTTTACACAGTTTTGATTGATTCCGCGAGGTTCTGATGGCTGTATCCAGCAGTAGGCATCTAAGTACGTCGATTTAAGTAATAAAAAGGCCACCTAAATTTTTTAAGATTATTGAAAAAAAAGTAAGGTTAACCCCTTCGGTGTTTTTTGACCCCAAAAATTAAAAAGTGGAATTCGGCAGCTTCTTTCACTCTATCTTACGTATTTTGATCAGAAAATTCGAATGGCGCAGTCAGATTTTTCGTAATTACGAAAATTTTTATTTTATTTGGCTTTAAACGTAACACATTCGGGGTCAATTTGCCCTCCATTTGTTTCGGGATTTTACACAGTTTTGATTGATTCCGCGAGGTTCTGAGGGCTGTATCCAGCAGTAGGCATCTAAGGACGTCGATTTAAGTAATGAAAAGGCCGCCTAAATTTTTTACGATTTTTGAAAAAAAACGTAAGGTTAACCCCTTTGGTTTTTTTGACCCCAAAAATTAAAAGTGGAATTCGGCAGCTTCTTTCACTGTTTCTTACGTATTTTGATCAGAAAATTCGAATGGCGCAGTCAGATTTTTCGTAAGTATGATATTTTTATTGTATTTGGCTTTAAACGTAACACATTCGAGGTTCTCACCCTCCAGTTCACAGTTTGCTGTTTAGAATCTAAAAAGGCGCAATCCCACGAGTGGTGCATTGATCAATGTTGGTCACATGTGGACACTTACCACTTCGTGGGACCGCTATAGTTGTAGAAGTGTTGATGGCTGGCCGTTGCTTGAAAACAGTCGGTAAATGTAACGCCAGTCAAAGAACGGCAAAAAATTTTTATTACTTAGCAAGTGAGGCTGGTGGATGCAATCCCACGAGTTGTTGATATAGGCAAATTTCCATTGAGTTTCTTTTATTTTAGTAGTTTCTTCGTCAAGCAGAAAATAATTAGTATAAATAAATTCATTAAAAAATATGTAGTATGTAGTATCTTGTATCGTACAAAAGTTTAAAACATAAATATTGGATTCTTAAAGAAAAAGCTATTGACAAAAAATAAATATGGTAAATGTTTAAAGAGGGAAATAATACGCAATTTTCAAATTTTTAATTCTCATCCCTAGGATTTTTAATTTATTATCTTTATAAATAGTACCAATCTTATTCAATCTATCAACCAAAAACAATAACCATGTGATTAAAATCGAATAAAATATTACATACGAGTACCTACGCACGCAAGTATTTTGAATGCAAGGGATGTTGCATTCTATTAACTATTTGGAGTTTGGTATTAAGAGTGCAGGTTTTGTACATAGAAAAATATGCAAAATAAAAAATTAATCCAGCAATTAACAACGGTCACTAAGTTAAATCTTGTAGAACTAATACACCCTCTACGGAAACCATAAATTCTATTTGTCAATCATCATACTATCCCAACTTTTGTAATCTTTTGTAAAAATGCACCGTTCGGAACTCGATAAATGTGTGAATGCATTTTTGCTTATTATACAACTGTTCTTTTATTTTATTAATAATCGTCGCTTATTATTATGGAGTGGTCCAATGAAATAACTTTGGAATTTATAAAATTGTACAAGCAAGAGGCCGTTATTTGGAATCCTGCGGATGGAAACCACAAAAACCAAAATTTGGTAAACGATGCATAGCACAGGATTAAAGAATCTTTAATTGTAAAATGTTCGGTGAAAGATTTGAAAAAGAAGAAGGAATCTCTTATGTCAACATTTAGATTTAAACCACTGTTGAGTAAATTTAAATCAAGTAGGAAATCTGGCAGTGGTATTGATGAAATGTATAATCCTATACTTGATGGTTTGCGTTTGAAACGATGGCGAAGTTCTTGCATGGATAAGCCCATTTTTATTTTTACTCCAGACGGGACATTGTCAAAATTAGGCAGACTGGGGTCAATTCGAATAAATTGTTTAAAAAATATTTTTGCAGAGATCAATTATTTTTTAAACATATTTTGGGCAATTTTAAAACGAAAATAATTATTATTATGAAATTTAGCCAAAGTTAATAGTTTTTGAGTTAAAAATTTTTGAAAATCGAAAAAACTTGATTTTAACAACTTTAATCGCTTAGTAATATAATAAGATTTATTAGTACCCTTTAGCTCGTTATTGATATTCATATTTAATGTACTTTCAAGAGCTAATAATTATAAATAATAACTTAGTAATTATATTACAAAGATAAAAACTAATTCATTCATAATTTATTGTATATCAATGGACAGGGTATTCTTCTTATTTTAATTTAAGTCATCAAAATGGTAAAAATATAGTTTTGATGATTATGAAGAAGCAGCTGAAGTTGATGCTTTTTGAGAGTAAATTTAAGCGTCAACGAGCATTTGGATTTACTCTCAAAAAGCACCAACTTCAACTGCTTCTATGTAATCATCAAAACTATAAAAGTCCCGTTCAAAACAGGACATATGGTCACTATATCAACCAAAAACTACAATTAACTTCCCTTCGACTTTGCTAATTCAGTCGTACTTTACTCCCGGAATTGTGAAAAAATTATTTATTTACATTTGTTACTGAAATGAAATATGTTTAACCCTAAAGTTCGCAATGTATCTCACAAGATACATAGTTTTAAAAATTCCATTTACCAGGTAGGGTTGAAAAACTCCGAAGGATATCATCTCCGACAGAAAGAATTTGATGCCGAAAAATAAGCGCGTGCCAAGATTAGGGTTAAATCAGAGTTTAATTTACCTATACAAAAATTTTCAATATTTAATTTACAACTATTTAATAAATAATTGATGAATTAAATTGCACTCGGCATAAAAATTTATTCAAGAATATTCTTTTTATCCCGTTTTAATTTATAGGTTTACTGGCATTCCTTTGAAGTGACTAAAATTTACCGACTTTGGTTGGAAACGACCAGCATATAAAAAATATTTAATAATTGCCATGTGTTTTGCGATCCCACGAAGGTATAATGGTGCAAAAGCTACCAACTTTCATCAAATACACCACTCGTGGGATACCCCCTATTTTCTATTACAAGTGAACATGTTCAAGTGTAATCTTATCTGCAAATAATTTGTAGTGAATGCATAGGGAACGAATCTATTTTGAATGCATATCAAGTTTTTACATAGAAAATGCCATAAATTATCAAAACCATTGCCGGCCAGTGTATAGCCAGGTATAGCCAGCATCGATGTTGGCTAAATACACCACTCGTGGGATCGGTATCACATTTTATTCATTTCTGCATTGGTAGAATACACCATTAATGGTGAATGGCCAAATGCACCACTCGTGGGATTGCGGCTTAAAGTCTTGCATATTTTTTACTATTTTGGGTTATTTTTTAGTAATAACCCTACATAGTCGGGGAATTTGCTTTGAAAAATTTAGTGGGAACCCTGGATGGTTGTACGGCGGCCTTCTAGCATTGAGGATATTTATTTCTTTATTAGTATGGAGTCGGTACCTTTTAATATTTGTTACTAAAAATAAAAGACAAAAGATGCATTGGGGGGTGTTCCAGACCCTTCAGACCCCTCGGATTGCCACTTATATTTTGTGTCTAAACCAGTTTTGTAATAGGAGCTGAAGCTTATCGAAGTTTTAAAACAGATTTTAGAAATTTCTATAACAAACTAGTCAATTTATCGTTAAAACTTCTAAATTTGGTTGTAAAGCTTTCAAGTGAGTAAGTTTCTAAGTTTACGCACATGGTAAAAATAGCTCTGATCTAGGACAGGGAATGTCCAATTTAAATATTTTGGAATAATTTACAAATAGACCCCCCGGCATACATTGTTTTGTGGTTTTAAAACTTAAGTTTAACTTTAAGCCATAAAAAAACTGATTTCGCTGATACTTGCATGTCTCAGAAGTAGCTACCTTTAGTATGGTTAGTTTATGTTTAATTTCAAGCTGTTATTGAACATTTGAAGTTAAACGTATTTATTATTATAACTTAAAATATTAATAATTGAGCTTCAATGTAGTTATTGGTAAACCGGGTGCACGTTTTGCTCTTTGTTCGCGCAGCAATATTAATGCTAGGGGTATTCTACGATCTCCGGGCCTCATAAAATTGCAGATAAAAAAATCTGGCCGTTTTGCGGCAAAAGTTGCTTTATGTTTTTTTTTATTTTTGCACTGGTTTGCAGTCTGGTTTGCACCCTAGGCAGTTGCCTAGTTTCCCTAGTGCTTAGCGCTGGTCCTGATCCTAACCAATAGTATGGTTTTCGCTTAGGGTACCCCACAATCAAAAATACCAGGCATTGTACATAACAGGCTAATGCTCGGTTTCACCAACCTTTGTCAAGACATTTGATCAACGTCAAATGGTTTAACATACTATGGTTTAACGTTCGTTAACTCATGAAAATCTGCTTCCTAATTGGTTAAAACAGATTTGACGTTGATCAAATGCCTTGACAACCCTTGACGAAGGTTGGTGAAACCGGGCATAAGAATTTTAATCTATTCCCAGTACCTATTTTTAACTTAGGCTTTAGAAAATTTTCGGGCCGCTTATATTCGAGTGTAACTAATAGCATTGAAGGCCCAATTTTTGGTTTTTTTTATCAGTATTTCATTTTTATCTTACGATTTTATGTTCTTTCTTTTGGGGCCCCTCTGGCCATTGGGCCCTAGGCACGTGCCTAATACGCCTAGTGGTAAAATAGGCCCTGATTATAGATTCTATTAAGATACAACAGCTTGTTGTACAGAGTTTGTACATGTACATGAAAATTCATGCCTTTAGACTAGAATTACCCCCTAATAGACACCATCATAAACTTACAACCAAAAAAATACTTTAAAATACACAATAAAATGGAAAGTAATAAAAAATAAAAACGTGTTAAAACTGACATTTTCCACAAATTTTCCCCATTCCATTTTTTAAAATTTTTTTGGCACCCCTCAAAATTTTAGAAAGGCGGCGCCCCTGTCCCGCACAGCGCAGTTTCACTACCCAGCGCCAAAGCAGTAGGTCGCATCCTTACGCCATCGCCATGGCTGACTAGATGGCATATCAAGGTTTCATTACAGTGACCATCAAGTGACTGTAAGATTCGTTGGCAGACTAGCACTCAAAGAAGGAGTTACCGTTGTGCTCCAAATCAAAGTCCAGATTTATTAAAAAAATTTGCTGCAACCATTTACGTCGGGTTCACGTACCGTTAACAGAATGGAGTCGTTCACCAACCACTTCGTACAACTAGATGTATCTTATGCGAAAAATCATAACTTTATTCGCGATTTACATTAAGCGAACGCCACCACGCGGAAAAATATTAAGTTAATCTAATACGGATAGTTGGTATAATCAAACGTTTGCACACGTTTGGTGTTTTATTTTGTGAATTATCATTTAACCGAGGTTTTACGATAAAATAATTCAGAATAAAACTCAAAACAATATCAAGTGTACGTAATAAAGGCGCCATGTTTTTGACATTTGGTAGCGTCACGAGCGCCACCAACCTAAGATAAATCGCGAATTATAGATTATTTCCTAAATTAATTGAAAAATTGAAGTTCGTCTATAGTTCAATCACTTTATTATGTTTGGACATAAATCATAAATTGCGGTCCCAACTCAAAAATTACTCTTGAATGACGAAATCCTTAAGTCACTTCAATCATTAAAAACATCCCTAAAGTAGCCAGAAGTCGAAAATCACGGATGTATAAAGAACGGATCGTTGTTTTTAAGTTAAATTTGGCTATAATATTAGCAATACAAAATTTTGTATATGTTGTTAGAAGTAGCACAGCTATAAGTGAACTGCGGATGCCTCACCCACTAAAACAAGTGTTGCAAGTATTTACACGTCGAGTACACATACCGTCAACAGAATGAGCAGTTCATCAACTCTCATGTGAAAAATCGATATTTAAAATTATTTGATTATTTCAAAAATATTTCAAATTCTATACAAAAATGTTAGTGATATTCATAAAACCTGTAGGCAAAAGTAGATATATAGTATATTACACGACAAAGAACTTAAGTAATATAAAAATTAAATTTCGGCTAAAGAACTTTATTTAAAAAAAGTAAAAAATAGGAAAGGAGTTTTGAAGATATAATAATTATTAATAGTATAAGTTTGATAATCTGAGAACGCCAAGCCGTAAAAATTAAAATTTGATAATTAAAAGAACATTTTTTAGTAACTAATTTAAAATTATAAAAATATTACAAGGACGACTTTGTTTGTGATAAGTACGCTACTTAAAGACGTGATAAACGTGATACCAACAAATGCAAGTACAATTTAAACTATTATTTATTTTAATATTTTTAAAATATTATTATTTAAAAATATTTTTTCAAAAAAAGTTGACGTAAAATAGAAAAACAAAATCGAAAGATAGACGTACCCATATACACTCGTATCAACTTTAACTTGATGCTGCCTCGATATTAATTTTGATTTTATAATGTCCAACATCCAAATTAATTATAATTTTGAATCTTCTAATTTGACTTTATACTACTTATTATTTTAGTCTTCATATTCAAAATCCAATCTTATTAAAATGTAACTATCCAATTCGGTCCTAAAATGGAACAATTTTAATTCCAAATAACTTACTCAAACATGAATCACACTTTATTCGCTAAAACATATTATCAAAACTCAAAATAAATCTCAACCAAAATTCAGACGACAAAATCAGTCGGTCGAATAACCTCTAGGATTTAAATATAAATTTTAAATCAAGAATAATAAGATAAAATAAATAAAAAATAATTAATAAATGTAAAAAATAATTTAAGAAAATGGAACCTATTACCTGATAGAATACAGAATGCTCCCATTTTGATATGCCAGGACACCAACTTATCATGGTACGGGAATAAATTAAATTCCTGTTCTTATTAACACCCAGTAGTAAAAATCAAAAGCATGAATTGAAGATCCAGATCAGGTAGGATTGAAAATATGAATTAAAAATTCAAAAGAGTTGAACAAAAAAATATAAATTTTTTTAAATAAATAATTTTTAAGAGCCCTGAAACATTTTCATGATTCAAAATCAATAAAATCATTAAATTTTTGCCTATAATCAAAATAGAACTGCATCGAAATAAATTAGTACAATTAATTTACACAAAAAGTGGTTTTAATAACTACAAAAATATTTTTGAAATTTAATGCTCTAAAATTACATTGTTTTATATTCAAATTTATAATTTGTTTATGCACATTTATAATTACAAATAAATTAATAATTGTTCGGGAATTTTCGAATAAATAAAATTGTGTCCCCCTAGAGCAGTACGCAGTTGTCTCCAATCCGACGATTGCGACCTCAAAAAATTTTTATTTTAAATATTTAATTAATTTTGAAGGATAAAATCGAGGCAAACGGTAGGGCTGCGCAGAAAACGCAGTATCATATGGACGAAATACAATTAGCGCTGTTGGTAGTGTAAGCAAACAGCTCTCTCCGAAGGTGACACCTTATTTTTTTTAAATTTCAGAGTGCAATTTGATTGTAGACTAGGTATGTAAATTATATTATCTCGCAAATCAAATAATAAAATCAAAATAAATTATTATTAATTTTCCAACACAAATATTTTAATTTATTTTTATTTACAATTTATTTAAAAATATTTTTCCATTGAATTTTACATAAAGTAAATCTTAAAGCAATCAGCAAACACTAGGTTGACCTAGACCTAGAGTAATAAAAAATATTTTGATTTTGATTTTTTTTAAATTAGGGTCAAATAGGTATCACGGCCTAATTTGGTATAAATATGTAATATTAAATGTAACTCATCAGCATTATTTATTTATTTATCGAATTTATTGATTTCTTAATATATAGATATTTATTTAATATTAAATTAAATTGCTCAACTTTCTAATGCTTTAGTTTATTTAAATTTTTGAAAAATATTTATAAAAAATTGTTGACATTTTAATAAAAGAATTTTATATGAATTTATAAACTTTTAAAATAAATTTGTGACCATATTGAATAAAGAAGTGGTTAGATTATCTAATATTTATTTATATGTAATTAAAAAACTAATTAATACATATGAAATACCACTACATCTTGCCAACAAACATAATTAATTTGATTTTCATAGATTATTTTAAATTTATTAATTAATAATTTTATTATCTATTTTGAATAATATCTCTATGGTTTAATAACTATTTATGTTAATAGTTGCGCAGTCTCCTCTTGCAGGATACTTTTAAAACATGCGTGCACTTCGCGCATTACTTTTTGCGCTCCTTATTGCAATAATGAACATCCGCAGCACAGATTGTTCTGGCGGAATGTTATATCCAAGAGCATCCGAAACGAGAGAACTTATTTCTCTCGATGGAATTTGGAACTTCGTCGTGTCTCCCATGACCGATCCTTTGGTTGGATTTAAAGAGGATTGGTACAATACCGACTTAGCAAAGGTAACTTTTCTTTGAAAAAAAAAACAAATCAAAAACTCACACTTTTTACCTTCAGGTACCCAACGTCGAAGTTCTCTTAATGCCAGTTCCATCCAGTTACAACGACATCACCCAGAACATAAACATACGAGACCACGTGGGAGTCGTCTGGTACGAAAGGACCTTCTTCGTTCCAAACTCTTGGGCAAACAACAGTTTGGTTTGGTTACGGTTTTCTTCTGTTTCATACGCTGCCCAAGTCGTAAGTCGAAACTACCATTCGGATGGTAACAGCTGATGCGTTAACGCTTTGTTTTAGTGGATTAACGGACAGCGCGCGATGGAACACGAAATGGGACATCTCCCATTCCAAAAAAGAATCCACGGTTACTTAAAATTTGGAAAAAAGAACAAAGTTACGGTTGCCTGCGATAACACCCTTCTTCAAGGTACGGTTCCACAAGGAATGGTGTACGAAGAAGTCGGGTAAGTTATTTCTTACAAAAGTTTGATCAGGTATTAACTGGAAAGTTATAGGAAAAACGGTAAAAAAATGGTCCAAAATTACACTTTCGACTTCTTTAACTATGCTGGAATACATAGACCGGTGACACTTTACACCACACCAAAAAATTTCATTGATGACATTTCTATTAACACAGAAATTGTCGAAACCTTAGGTAATTTCCATTCCTAAGAAAAACCTTTCGATTTTTGAGATTTCTTCTAGGCATCGTACATTATAACATTTCCATTGTTAACACAAGCGACGTTACTTGCTCCGTCGCTTTGTTGGACAAAAGTGGAAATATTGTGGTTTCTGAAAAAACTCCAGGAGAAGGCGCTTTGAAAGTCCCCTCGGCTAAACTTTGGTGGCCGTATCTTATGGATAAAGATCCAGGATACATGTACACCCTGCAGGTAAACTTTTTAAGAAATCTGTTGCAGTCCTAACTCTGAGTTTAGGTAGAATTGAACAATCTCCAAGGAGAAGTTGTCGATATTTACAGGCAACCTTTGGGGATCAGGACAATCTCTTGGAACAGCACATCGGTGTTGATTAATGAACGTCCAATATACTTTCACGGATTTGGCCGTCACGAAGACGCAGATATTAGAGGAAAAGGTTTAGATTTTCCCACGATAGTCCGAGACCACAACTTAATTAAATGGATTGGTGCAAATGCGTACAGAACGTCGCACTATCCCTACGCAGACGAAATTATGGATTTGGCCGATCAACTAGGAATTATGATCATCGATGAGTGTGCTAGCGTAGATACCGTGTAAGTTATCCTTAGTGTAGAACCGGACGCTAAAAAATACTTTTAGTGATTTTTCAGACACTTTACTGGAGAAGCATAAGGATTTCCTAACAGAACTACACAGAAGAGATAAAAATCGCCCTAGTGTTGTTATGTGGTCCATTGCTAATGAGCCTAGGACCCAGACCGAATTAGCCGGACTATATTTTGGGTAAAACAATTCAAATTCTGTTTTTCTTAAACTAATTTGTTTTTGGAACAGTGAAGTGGCCCAACACATCAAATCGCTAGACAGCACCCGCCCCATCACGTTATCAGTTGACCGTAGTGTAGAGGAAGACAAATCGGTAAATTCTGGTATTCTAATACGACGAGACAATTAAAATATCTGTCAATAGGGAATTCATCTCGATGTAATCAGTTTTAATCGTTACAATGCTTGGTACTTTAACACGGGCCAGTTGGACATGATAACGGACCAACTAGTTGCAGAAGCAACTGAGTGGCATGAAAAATATAACAAGCCTGTTTTGATGTCGGAATATGGGGCTGATACCATGCCAGGATTGCACATTGTAAAAAAATTAAATGGTTCCGTTCCCCAAAACTCAATCATAATTTTATATTTTTCAGTCTCCCCCATACGTATGGTCGGAAGAATTTCAAGTTCAACTGATGTCCAGACACTTCCAAGCATTTGACAAACTGCGCAATAGCGGTTGGTTCATAGGAGAATTTATTTGGAACTTTGCAGACTTTAAAACAGCACAAAGTGAGTGTAGTATTTGTTTTGATTCCAATATTTATATCATGGGGTATATTCGTTTTAGCTTTCACTCGCGTGGGAGGTAATAAGAAAGGAATATTTACGCGTGATCGCCAACCGAAAGCCAGTGCTCATCATCTGAGAAAACGATATTACTCTTTGGCCCGAGAACTTTACAATGCTACTATTCCAGATGATCTCTATGACTATGTCGCATCAAACGCTATACATGATGAACTGTGATATTCCTGTCCAATTCCTAGTTCTTTCATGTAATTTTAATTGTGCTATGCTAATTTGAATTAAATGTTTGATAAACAAAAAATCCGTACCTGTTTGGATTGGACCTGGTAACTCTTCCATCCGACTCGACCTAGATTTCTCTAATAACTAAAAACCAGTGGCGTAACAACTTTGATCGTGAACAGTGTTCATACTCGACACGAGGGCCTGTAATTTAAAATATAACGAAATTTAAGAAAATGAAAATTAAGGTTTTAACTAACCGTTAACTAACTAAACTCTACAAACAATAATATTGTTGTAATTGTAATAATTTCTTTGTTAATAAGTAATTGGTAAATTAAGAGACAAACAAAACGGCTATACAATACAGGCCCCTTCGAAACTCGGAACAATAAAGAACGCAAAATTGTTTCACCCCCCACCCGGTCAGTAACAGTTTGAACAGACCATTTCAAACCGATGGTCTGAAGTGGTCAGAGTGGCACTTGAAGTTTTCAGGTCAGGTGAATGTATGTAATTTGCAGCCGAACGTTGCACACTGAAATGTTAATTTAGAAAAGCAGAGTAGGTGAAGGTAAGCGTTTGGTAGGTTTAGGCAAAAAAATAACACCAGATTAATTTTTGAAAAGTTCAAATTGCATTTTAAATTAAGACTTAATTATTTATAATTAATTTATACATGGTACTTTGAGAACATAATGCATGCATAATAAAAAAAAGTTTTTAAGTATTTACAATTTTAGATCTTCTGTTGAATTGGATCCCAACATTTGGAAGAAAAAGGTTGCCTCGACAAAGTAATAAAGTACTGTGGACAAATACATTTTATTTTACCAACACAAAAGAAAGACGTACAATACAAAAGAATTTAAAACAAACATACAGTAAACTTATGCAACAATAAAAAACACTTATTTATCTTATCTGTAACCAACTGCGAGACCGGAGGTCTCAAATTCATCGAGTGCAACTTGGAGTCTGCGCCCTCTTCTCTCTCTCACTTTCTCTCTGACTAACTAATCACGTTGTCTGTACACACTCTGGAGATATACTTGTGCAAAACAAATTAAAAAAAGAAAGTATAACTCGAGAGTATGCATGCACAAAGCAAAGTCGTAGAATTAAATAAATCTATCTATTTATATATAATATTTTTATATATACTATACAAACACTAACTAATAAATACACTTCCAAGTTCCACCCAATGATTTGCAATTATTTAAATCTTATGGCCTAACCTACATCTACAGTTTCACTTAATTAAAATAACCTACCTACAAATCTTAGCGCTAAATCTACAACTAAACAATCTAAATTTACTCCATAAGCTAAACTAATCTAAGTGCGGTCGCGTTAGACCGCATTCAATTTTATATTACACGGCACGGAGGCGCGTGCACGCACGCACGCGCACCCGGCCCCAACTTCTAGGTAGTCGGTTTTTTTTTTAGATTTTTTCGACAACGTGGTCTAAAAAATAAGTTTTTTTTGTATACCATCAAATTGTATGGTCAATACCAAAATAAACTGAATTTATCATCAGTTAACAGTGTAAAATTCATCATAGTTTTGCACGTCCTCATCGCCACTAAGTTGGTAGGTATAGAAGTTTGAATTTCCCCCCCTAATGGGAGCACCGTCACGTGCACTACGTTAATATTAAAAGTGTCGAGTCAGTTGAGGATCAATTTCGACCATCAAGGCAAAATCAGAAATTGTCCCATTTGTATTTTTTTTTTTAATTATAACATTAATTTATTCGATAGCTATTTTAACACACACAACAGACATAAGAGGCAGAAGAATGGGGCGGCGAGGATTTATTTGCATTCTGCAATAGCAGCAATTTATAAGCGCGAAACCTCCCCCCTTCCCATCTTCGTGTACCCGCTGACAACTCTAAATAAGTAATGAAAAGTAATGCCTACAACATACAGAAACAACTAGAAGTTAAAAATTTGGTTTGTCGGTTACGAAAACACCGAGTTAAAAAAATATATTCAAAATATTTTTCAGTAAATCCCTGTCAATGGACTATCTGAAAAAGGCACGATTTCTAAAACGCCAAGTGCTTTCAGTTTAATACACACCTAATTTTATTATTTTCACATTTCTCTCCTTTTACGTGTTCTGTTCAAATATTCGCCGCACAACCTCGACTTTCGATAGTAAAAAAAAACGTCGAGGTTCAACGAGAACAATTTGATTAGGTGTACATTTTTTTTACAAACCAGGTCAGCCTAATTTATTCTGATCGTCAAGGCTTTTTTTGTGTCGATATTTTAATGAATAACCAATAGAAAAAATAAAATCCGATAACATTTTTTATTATTTTAAAAAATCTTCTACTTTTAGCACAGCCACTGCAACATAGCAAAAAATTATTTATTAATATCTTACATTATACTGTACAAAATAGGACACCTTAAATTGTCGCAAACATTTTTTGGATGTTGCAGAAGCTACCCTAAAAATGTTCTTTTATTAGTTGCCAAAAATCAACATTATCTATAGTCAGTCCCATTTTATAGATTCCCATTAAGAAAACAATCGTTTTTAAAAAAGGATATTTACGTTAGTGTGTATATATGATATACAAAAAAAAATTAAATTCATCTCCATGTGCACAAGGTGCAGGGCGATTTTAAACCCAGGGGAATTACATAACTACGTCTTTTCATCTTCAAAATGAAATGATAGGGGGGGAGGGGAAATTTATTAATCACCAAATTGTAATGAGAACAACTGCAAAGGTGGAAAATTGCGGCGAAAATTTTGGTAAGGGGAGGGAAGCTTATCAAAAGAAACAAATAAAAATTTTGTTTTATTTAAACAAAGTTTATTACAGAAATTTTTTTAGAAAACAATTTTTTGAATTTCCATTTTATTCTAAAAAATCAGTGATCTCATTTTAGAAGACAATCTAAGAGGGGTAGCTATGGGTTAATTGGTTATAAATAGTGGGGAGGGATAAGTAAAACACGAAATTCAAAATACTACATCAATAAACCGATGTTGATTATTTTCTTTTTTAATAAAAAAATAACTTCAAGTTTGAGAATTTTATTTTGCTTTCCCTTTCAAACTAGAAGAGAAAATTGTAAGCAATTGAAGGAATCAATAACAAATTTGCAATTATAAAAATATATATTTTTTTATTGTTATACCTCTCCCTGTTTTCGTTACGAAATTGAAAATGGGTAAAAAGTGTAATCTCGGGCGGGGAGATATAAAACGCCGCCCAGTTTGTAAGTTTTTCAATCACCCTGTACGTTGTAAACTAGAGGCAACAAAACGTGATGGAGCAACGAAAACGCAAAAACGTGGAATGTTTCGACAATTATTATAAGCAAAAAAATTGTCAATAAACCGAGTGGTCACTTACTAATTGCAAGTAGGTAAAAATGTGATAGGTTGGATGCGGTATTGAAAAGAAGAAAATATTTGAATAAAAAAATAAATTAGTTAACATTTTTGTTTGTTAATTCACTATAAGCAGAAAAAAGGTAAAAGGTAAAAAAGAAAAATAAATAAATAAATGGTGGGCGATACGAGAGATGTGTAGAATAGAATATAATATAATAAACGACATGATTGGAAGTCAGTTCGTATTGAATTTAATTATGGCTTATATATTAGGAAGATGCGTTTGATTTTAGTTTTTAATGAGCAGAGTTTTTTATACCTGCATTTGCAAACATAACTACCTATGTATGTATGTATGTAGACTATCATCAAAAATAAAATCGCTAATTTTACCTAAACCTATGCCTTTTGGCTTGGGAAGATCGTTTCGTCTAAATATTTTTTTACACGTTTACTGCTGCTGCCTTTTTAGTCTGCACAGTTAGTTTAAAAATCTCATAAGAATCATTTTTCAACTTGACAATTAATATTTTATATAAAAAAGAAACAACAACAATCACATAAACATTGTGAAAAAAAATAAATTCGAAACAATTCACTCAGTAGTTGAACGGTGCACTTTCATCACTAACTAAATAGTAGTGAACGTATTTTGCGTTTGTTCGTCTTCTGCAAACAAAAAAGAAACCAATAAGCCAACTGCATTAACAACTAGAATACGAAATTAACAATCTAATCGTCATCTATTCAGTCTTAAAAATGTTCAGAAATCGCACACAACAAACGATTCCGTTCATATAACAAGCAACAAAAATTTATTTTTTAATGAATGAATAAGAAAAAAACAAAAACTTGCATCTTCCCAAGCGTAAAACGTCTAATAATTCATTTTTTACACAATTGCATCGCTTTCAGTCTATCGTTTAACAAATATAACTGTAGCAAACGCAAAAAGCAGCAGAAGAGCTCAAAAAATTTATCATGCAGTTTTTTTTTTAATTTGCGCACTTAAACTTACAAGATAATTTTCTAAAAGAACTTAACGAGTTCCAAATATATAGCTTCGTACGAGGCAACGTACGAACAATTAAAATCAACTTGCTTAAACAAACCGCCCGATCTTTTACTATTTTATATTATTATTTCAAAACTAAAATTATATTTTTGGAAGTCAACAAGTTCTCCAAGATTCTACTTATCGTAACTCTCTACTTATTAGGTTGGTATGCCTGATAAGGCTCATCTGGGCTGGCAGCGTTTGAGGTATGTTCTGATTCTGCAACTGGTACAGCTTGTATTATAGGTGGGTAGTACGGATAAGAAGGTGATATATAAGATCCAGTCGGTAGGTGCATGGTTCCCATTTGTGCAGTTAACTGAAACAAAACATTTTATTTATAAATCCACACTAACTTGTCAAAATTTATTACTGATCTCAAATTATCTTCAATATCAACATTAGTAATTTCAAATAATGTTTAATAATAATCCTGTGATAATCAAGCGTTGAAACGATAGTGAAATGGATTGACAAGATTCCAACTTCTAAATTTACAAACGGCGATTACTTGAATAATTCGAATTAATTGCGGATCTCGAGGTTGAGAAGACCAGGTTCGAAGACCTCGTACCAATTTTTTTTCTCGATGAGTCTTAGAGAATATACACTACACAAGAAGAGAAGCTAGGAACAAAAGCACCATAGCTCACAAAAAGTTTTCAAACTGCTAAGCAAAACCTTGCAATAATTGGGTGACGCTGGCTGGAAATTTCCGAGAGACTAAAGCTGACCAAGTCGAAGAGTCGTATCTGGGAGTCCTCATTCAGGGCCCACGTAATAGACCATTTTCCAAATTCTTTTCTAAAATAGAAAATGGAAAGTATCCCAAATCCAATGGAAAGGTGACCAACTCAGTAGACTTGAGCTCAGTAGTGACGACCCTAGGCAATCTCAGTCAGGATATAGGCTATATTAAGAGAGGATTTTGTTCGTTTCAACTCTGAGACTCATTAAAAACATTCCTGAAGATGCTAGAAGTCAAAAGTCGTAAGTCTAGAATGGCAAAAATCTGTTTTTAACTTAAATTTAGTTATAATTAACAACTAAAAACGATATGATGTTAACTGTTGTACTCCTAGAAGACAACTGCAGCCGGCTCCGCCCATTAAAACATTTAGTTGCAACTATTTACAGCTGGCAACCCATCAGAACTTGAAGACATGAGATATTTGCAATTCAATCATTTGTAAAACAATCTCATATAAATATAGGAAAAAATACTACATATCCAATCGAGCCGTACCAAAACGGTGTCGACGAAACACTCGCGTTGAAGCTACGGCCTCCATTTGATTTGAATATGGCGGCCATTTCAGATTAGGTCAGCGTTAATCCAGTATGGCACATTATTTCCTTTGTAAAATAGTGCCGATCGAATTCAAAATGACGGCCATATTTAATCAAGAATACGGAGCTTGATGGTACTCTGTACTACCTTCTCACGAATGCCACCTATTTTTTATTTTGAGCGATGCTCTAGACTACATTTTCTCTTGTATCTTTTTAATTATGACTACATCTCCATAACCTGCAGGGAGAATTCAAACTTATTCTAACCAAGGTTTCTGGATGACTTAGAAAGTAAGAAGTTAGGGTGGACTTATGTTGATTATATTTCCCGTATTCCAAAATCCTGTGCCCTTTTTCGTAAATTTAATATTCTCCATTAACCTACCCCGAAAGCCCTTCTTACCAGATACCCTGCTTGCCCACTCCATTACTAGCATGAAACTCATAGTTTCCTAAAATTTTTGAAAATCAGAGAATATCGCAAAAAAAACAGGAAAATAAGGGAGATAATCGGTTTGATGCATAAATAAAATTCAACTTTGTGCCGAGTAATATCTTAGTTCATCGCAGATATGGATCTTGTTGATGATGAAAAATTTATAAATTTAATAATAGTGGATTGAAATTACTTTGTAAGTATGTTGATTTATTAAAGTTATTGCAAAATCCTAGCAGCTGTTAGCTGCTATGTTATGAAGATACTTTCAAAATTTGAAGTCAGTCTGTTCAGCCATTTATTAAACGTAAGAGAAATTGCACCCTTAAAACTTGAAGTGTTATCTTAAGGGTAATTTTGAATAATAATTTATTTTATGTGGTATATTTTAAGAATATCTCAACTTAGTTGATGCAAATATGAAATTAATCGGAAACTCAATCATAAGGAAATCTTGAATGCTGGCTACCATTACTTGAATAGAACAAAATAGCCGTTTTGAAAAGATACCTGTAAGTTATTCCAACCCATCGCCTCAGGTTTTTTAACCACAATATTTTTCGTTTTTCTAAGTCACCTTTCTTCCCCTGCAGGATGAGATGTAGTATATCATACTTTTCAAGTGATAATGTCTCCAACTTTCTCACTTGAACAGCCCTCATAATTTTTTCCGTTACCAGTGCAGACTCAATATTTTATGTACATGGTGCAACTTAGTAGATAACGTTTGAACGTTAACGATTGACTTAGATACCAAACAGAGAATCTCCCATTCCCAGACTGCTACGAAAACCAAAGTAAATCTCACTTATGTCCTTCTCGATTCTCTAACCTCTCACTTAGATTAATAACCAAACGAAGACGATCTCTGGGAGTTGGAAATGATCAAATTAAGTAGAGAGGCTATAAAAGTTCTGGCTCACTTTAAAATTCGAAATCCAATTTTGATATGCAGATTGATTTAATTAAAATTAAACTTGGAATGTAAGTAGTGCGTAAGAACTCTCACAGCCTATCTACTAAATTAAAATATTTTAAAAGTGGTCCTTATGACAGTTTTTAAATAAAATTTCCCTGAGGCCTTCGGCTATATAATTCAATACACAAAGATTGCTCTTGTGACAACTTTCAATATTATAATATCCCAAGACTTGAACAACTCAATTGGTATTGCATCTAGCTCTGCTGCTTCGTCACGTGTTCTTTTCGTATTCTTCCATTTCCCATCAGTTTTTGCTTCTCTGTACATTTACGTTAATCCCAATTAATATAAACGACGTTTAAAAGTTTAACAGAGAACTTGATGCCAGGAATCCAGCGACCACTAATATCTAGTAAACCTAAAAATGCAGTTACACTGTTTTGACTAACGTTAAATCAAGTCGATAAGATGAATTTTTGAATTAAATGCAAAAATTAAAAGGGGATTTAATTTAAATGTTGTTGAGGAAATCAGCCTAAGCCTAGGCATTGAACACATTTTTCTATTATGTAAACATATTAAACAATAAAATTATAAATAACAAGTTAAATTAAATAATATAATCAAATTATATTTTTAAGCTTTTCGATGACAAAAAGTCATTTTAACAATTAAAACTTAAACCTGGAAGGTTCAAAATTAATTAAAACCCGTCTGAACCTATGACTTTCTATATAATTTCTAACAAAAGATCCTTACCTGTGGAATCATGTTGTATGCAGCGGTGGGATCGGGAGAAGGTAACATGAGAGAAACACCACGCGGTCCTTGACCTTCGCTCTTGTAAGTAGCGCCAATGTGACTGGCAGCTAAATTATACCCATCGTCCACTTGTTGCATTGGTGCAGCTGGCATGACATACGAAGGCAGCCATTGTGCACCCTGGACAGCATAAGCTGGCATCTATAAAAAAATTATAAAGACAATTTTCAAGCAAACTTAACCTCTGAGCAAAACCAACCTGACTGTAATGCCTTCCGTAGTTGGAAATAGTCGCCGGCATCATATGCTGAGCGGCAATTCCATTCTGAGCAAGTGCATTTGGATCGTAAGCCACGGGAGCAATTGTTTCAGAACCATCTCGCCACATCCTCGAATTATCACTATTCTTGTACTGATTTTTCTTTTTGTTACCTCCGTCGGCGAATTTGACCAACAACGGCTCCTTGCATCCGGGCAGAGCCGTACCGTTGAACAACTGGATAATTTGCTCGCACTTCTCCTTCGATTCCATCCTTGCAAACCCGACTCCTTTAGATATCCCCAAAGAATCCCGTAATATCCTAGTGGAAATCACTTGACCATATTTAACCAACATATTATCCACGTCGGTCTCCTTAAAGTTCACCGGCAAATTTGCTATGTACAGATTAGTTGGGTCTTGCTCTTGTTGCTGGACAAATAAAACCTTCATTAATTATTTTCAAAATAATTCCAAGAACATTTAATAGATGGGTTCCACTACCAGAAACTAATCAAGTTTGAAATAGTGGAACCTCACAAAAACACGGTATACGGAGCGCACTTTATAAGCGCCCCGCATTATTAGTAACATCAAAATGTACAATTTTGTTTGTCGTTTTTTTAACTCCAGTTAGTTATTATTAAGCAACACACTGTATATGTAAACTAAAAATTGATAAAAAAAATTCGAACAATGCAACAATCTGAGTCAAACTCGCATGCAAATGATTTTTTTATGTGAAGGACACAAACAAAAGCATCTGCAATGTGTGAATAAATAAACAGTGAATTCGTTTTAGCATTCCACAATGCTTCTACTAATCGCATCATGCACAAACAAAAATCGCATTTACAATCAATATTACTAAATAAATTGGAATTTAAACAAAACAGATGACAAAAATTTTGCCCTAATCATTCTTCGGTGCAGAGTTTACAAATCACAAAGTTCAATTCCAGTCAAATTACTTAAAAAAAATAATAAAAGTTGTTAACAAAAGCCCCCATGTTTTCCACTTTTGGTTTTACTCCGGCCACTCCGGGCCATTTATAGTAAAAAAATCAATAATTTTGGTGCTGAGGCCATTTAAAAGTAGAAATTTAAAAAAGTGATTATTATAAAATATTTTTTTTTCAGATATAGAATGGCTTAGGTCATTATTACTCAATGTGAAAAAAAGGTGTACGAATGTATTGTTAAAAATTTAATTTCCTGTACCTTTCTTCATATGAATTTTTCTATTTCAATACACAATTTATGAGAAAATGTAGAAAAAGAAACGCAGTCACCTTTTTAGCGCCAACTGGACAGATACATTTTTGTTAGAAATTTAATTTCCTTCATTACCTATTCACTTTTCGATTTTACAGTAAAAATAGAAAAAAAGTTTTCAAGAAAATATGATTTCCTTTATACATTTCTCTATTTAAATGCACAATTTTTGAGATAATTACGAAAATTCCAAACGTTCGGCTTTAAGCTGCTTATCATATTCAAAAAACTTAAAAATTTAAATTTAACTCAAAAAACTGAGTAAAACATAATTTGTAATTGTCGCCCAATGACAATGTAGCTCAAAAGGTAGCAGCATGCTTTAATTAAAATTTAAATTACTTTGAAAACAGCAATTAGAAATTATACTGCATTACTTGTTTTTACATTAATTGGAAAAGATAATTCTAGCCTTAAATTTCAAAGTTGAAAAATCGATTTTAGTTACAAAGGCTTATAAAATAAATTTTTTTATTAAAAATCCAAAATCATGACAAATCCCCCTTTATTGCGCCGTAATTAGACTGAACTAAACTTTCCGATAAAATAACAAATTAATTATTTTGTTTATTTACAATTAAATCATCCCTTACAATCGAATAATTTTTCTATCAGATCCACTTATTACAGGGGAATCCCTTGTTTAACAAAATATTTGTCATCTTGCTAGTTGCTGTTGCAAAGTAACCATTAGTATTTGCAAAATGTGAACTTCAACATGCAAAAATGTGCATTGCTACTGTCTAATCAAATATGCAAATTCTAAATTTGTGGCGTGAAATACCCAAAATATGTTATGTTCATCAAATAATAGCGATTCCAAAAAAAATTTATACATTTTACATGCGCTACAAACAAACAACCAACTAATTCAAGAAGTAAAGAGACTAAAAAAAATTGATTTAATGAAATATCTGTGACTTTTTCCTATCTTTCTCTCTCTACACTTGAATGCCATGCTTCTGCCAATACTCAAAGTGATTTAATGCATTAGTAACAGAAAACTTGCAGACCACTACGCATCTTAGGGTAAAATTATCGGGTTGGTATATTTAGTGTTGCAAGGTGTCGGTTACATAACTCTTTTTTATTATACATACCAATTGCACTATTCCAAAAGCTGATCACAAATAATTATTACGTATCAAAAATAAAATGACACAAAGTAAAACTGTTTTGTTTTGAGTAGTGACAGAGAAAAGAGTTAAATAAAGCTAGGTATTACTTGCATGCAAACGTACAATGTGCTGTCTACGGGTAAACCAGATACCCACTTTCGCCATCTGCGCCTGGATGTTTTTAGCCACAAGAGCTTTCACCGCGCCTTCCGCTGCAGCTGGGGATTCAAAGTCGACAAAACCATATCCTAAAATAAATTCCAGTCAAAAATCTGCAATAGGTCCTAAGACACCAACGTCAGTCGAATTTAAAAAAAAGTAACTCACCTTTACATTTATTTGTGTTTTTATCTAAAATGGCCTTGGTCGATATTATGTTACCAAATCTGAAAAGAATATACACATGAAATGATGTCAAAATTGTAAAATTTAAACCCGACTTACTGTTGACAAAGACTAACAAGATCCCTATCTGTTGTCATTGGGTTGAGGCCCCTAATGTACAAATTGGTCTTTGATAGTTGTTCTCCACTCGATGACTGTGAACTCGAATGCGAGTTCGAATGTGAGTGAGAATTGGACTGTGGTTGTGTATTTTGGGTTTGAGACGGCATTGTATTATTTATGGAGGTAGGAACAGATCCACTCTGACTGCCTGCGTGACTACTAGAGCTACTCGTGTTGCTCGGGGATGCTGCCGTTGGCACTCTATGGTTTCCGTACTAAAACAAAAAAAAAAGTCAGTCAGACACTGCAGAAATCTCGTTGATACATTTTACAACCACCAATCACCGATGCTAAAAGGCTATTTGTTTTAATTTCGAAAAAAATTAATGAAAGCTAGATAATGCGGGTTATCGTTGCAATAAACCCTAGAGAAAAATCAATTCCACGAAACGGTTAAGGAAAATAAAAAATAAAATCCAACTTGAAATTATCGGAAATTTTTATTTTTTCCTATATTTCCTATATTTTCTAGGAGCGATTCCGAGTAACCACTTAAATTTTGAGTCACACAAAACAGATTATTTAATTGTACATGATTCCACCAACCACCGCAATATTAATTACCTTTGTTGTAGAACACGTCGACTGGAATAATAAAACCAGGTTTAAGTAACCTTAAGCCAAAACACAACAGAAATTCTTTATAGCGAAAAAATAGTTCCACCGAATCGAATTTTCTTGCGATGAGTCAAACTTGATTTAGTAGCAATATAAATAAACATAATAAACAAATGATTATGCCAATGAAATGATAATAAATTGTTGATAAAGATAACACCAGCAGGCAATTGATGCACTTCGTTAAATAACATCCAAGTTTTGCAATCAAAATTAAAAAACTTAAATTATTTCGGTCGATTCGCAGATGGACAAATCAAATGATATGGCATAAGCTTTTTTCTTTTTGAAAAATCCTAGTCTGCCAACCTGTGGATTCGCAATAAAGGTGGTAATAGAAAACCTTGATACCATAAATTGACTTGACTCCTATGGTGAACCAAGGCAAATTGTTATGTTTCAATGCCAGTTTTACAACTGTCCTCAAGTATAAGGTATAATGGTCGTCAATAATGCGAACTGAACCTTGTGGCTGCAGAAGGGCGGAGGCAGAGGAAAACTGTAAAAAAGAAAACAGAAAAACCTACTTCCATAAAACGACTTTGCTCCTAGTTTACTCAAAGTAAATTTTTATGTTGCAAGCATGTTTTGTGATGGAAAGACATTCTGAGTAACATCAAAAAATTATAAATGCCAGCTGATCTCAGGCTTCCCAGGGTGTGGTCGTTCGGGAAAAAAGAAAACTTCACCATAAAACGATTTGACTCATATTTAATTCGAAGATATATATTTAAAAAAATTCCAGGGATACCCCGAAGTATTATTGTTCTAAAGGGGAAGCACCACCGTTGAACGACACAGGGGAAGGACGATGAAGGTAGTTTTGTCGCTGCAGTCCGACGAAAAATTGTATTGATCTGAATAGAATAAGTGAAATATTCTAGTTGAAAAAAAAGCTTTTAGTCGAATATGAGCTTGTGGTCGGATACCTAATTACAATGCTATTACAGATGCCACTTACTTTCAAAATAATTACCGCTAATTCATTTCTATAAGAATATTAGTTTATTTTTAAAGAACTTGAGCTATATTTATAATTTAAATCAATATTCTTTCACGTTATATTACCTAGATCTTTATTCATTAATAAGATATAAGCGACAAGCGGCGATGCCATGTCTATCGTCGAAGTCGATGATCTCATTTTCTAATCGGCCAACATTCTTTTTTCTTTAATTTTTAGTGAATTTAAAAAAAACAATCAGAAATACCAAAAATCTCTCCTCGGTAGTTATGGCAAATTAAAATCTGTAAAGAAATGGGGAAGAAGGGAGGCCGCCCGCCACCTTGTAAAAGAGCTCAATTTCGAGGTTGCACAACTGTCAAAACTGTCACTTTGCCAGAACACATGTATTCGATAAATTGGCGATAAGAAAGGCAAGGTTATTCCTGTTTCTATAGTATTTTAGTTCACCTTGATAGATTAGATTACTGCATTAATGCACTGTTAATTTATTTACATTTTTTCTAATAATAATCAATCACCTATACAAAAAATAATAAAAAATACTTACTGAATTACTAGGAGTATAAGTGGCAGAGGTGGTGTTAGAATTGGGGGTATAGCAATTTACTTGTTGGGTAGGATATCGCTGGTAGTAGGTAGTACCACCGCCTCCGGGGTGGCCACCCCACTGACCGCGAAAGCCGGTCTGGTGTTGCGTGGCCATGGGAGGCTTCACGCCGCCCGGGAACGGCGCCCTAGTGCCTCCTCCGTTACTGCCCTGAAATAAAAAAAAAAAGTTTAAACCACTCGAGATAACAAAAACATATTATTTATGTACTATCAATTTCCCTATCAAACAAAGAAAAATATTACATCTGAACGTCAGGCCTCCCATAGGTATTCTCAAAATTACATATTATTACATTTTTTATTTGCACCGAAAATTACCAACTTTTAAAACACTAATTATCGAATGATCTTTGAACCAGTTATCGCTTAACAAGGGAGATACCAACTTCGACATGAAAGTTGGGCGCATCAATCAAAAATCGCGTAATGTCCAATTACTGTAAATGTTTTTTGGGAAAAACTTGAAATATTGAAAGAAGAAGAAAAACTCCCACGAGTACTAGCACTAGCGATTATCCTGTTAGCATAGTTAAATTTTTGGATATACAATTACGTCAGAATAATATGGGATTAGAAGTAACCTTCTACCGTTCTTATTAAACAGTCTCAAAAACATACTTATTAGATTAAGAAGCGTTACGTGTGGCTTCCTTCGAGAAAATAACACTCGAGACTTATGGCGTGATTGATATGTTCGAAATAAATCTGTAATATTAACAAAATAAATAAAAAGGAAAATTTAAATTTATTACAGTACCAAGACGAGAGCCCCAAACGGGCAATTTTATCGTGAAATATGTGGCATTTCTATCATTATTTTGATAATTTCTGCTGTAATCAATCATTGTGTAAGCCACCCCCACATAAACTGTGTCGATGGAAAATTGTAAAATATCAACCACGCCATTGCATCACAGTATCGATCACTTGAACGAGTATTCTCAGAATCGATTGCGTTCAGGTGGAGTGTGATTCCCCCAACAGCAGCAATTGGTTTCGTTAGCTCCGATCACGTTCCCAAGGAATAATACTATCCTAAAACTTTGTAATTGCCCTAGTTCGACAGCTTTAACAATGACAGTCGTTTGAATTTGCCGCATTTTTATCAATAAAACAAAAGAAAATAAAATGTCAAAAGTTACCTGATGACGTAAAGGCGAAGTTCGAAGTTTTATACTATACTAAATAAGACCCCTGCGATCCTAAAATGGAAGAGAATCCAAAACGTAGAAATAGATAACGGTATCTTTTGTAAATTTGTGACCTTTGACATTTAAAATATCGGAGAGAGATCAAAGAACACAAGTTTAAAAATTGAACCACTTTCTGATGAATGATATTCTATAGAAGAACATAACCTACCTTTGGTTGAAAATTCCTTTTCATACTGCACGTGAAAAATTGATAAAACCCACAAACTCGACAAAATCAATATAAGCTGGGACACATTAGCACCACGACATAACCAATAAATTATTAGAATAAAAGTTCGTTATTGTAAAACAAAAGATGCATCGATGTTCGACCCACGCTAAACAATGAATCGTAACGAGTGGGGAGGGGAATTTGACAATATTGTGATTCAGAAAAATGTAAAAATAGATAAAGAATGATAACAACTTTCAAGCTATGGTAAAGGCGATAAGCTTTTATTATTCATTAGCATTTCGATATTTTAATAAATGTATCTGCATACCTACACAAAAGTAATGAAATTAGATAATGCAGGTACAATTAGAAAATTGATAATAAAAAAACCGAAAAGGAGCTCCCCCCCTAATTATCGTAATTAAAAGCAAATTTTAAAATTACCATGCTGATTGGATCAGGTCAGTTACGTCCGTCAATTCTATCGGAGAGATGAGTGAATCTTTAACCACCCCCTCGCCATAATGAAGAGTGACTTAACTACACAACACTCAGGTTCAATCACTACTGAGCGTTTCACGGGGAAGCTCAATGACCGTGGTCAAAAATACTATTAGAAAAGCACAGCATTGAGGGGGGCGGGGGGCGATCGACTGGTGATAAATTAGCTCAATCAATTGAACCCCCCCCCCCCCAATAAAAGTAATATTTTAAAAGTAAAAGTGTAATCACACTTTTGTTTTGCTCAATAGGAGAAGACACTGTCTACGCCCGTTTCAACTTAGTTGGAAAATTCCAAAATTTCCCTATGATGGAGTTTACCGGTATGGAAAAACCAACCCAACAGCTTCCCGAATATCAAATAATGGGAACGTCCCAACGAAACCAGTCGAATAACTTATTAGATTATTCTCAGCCAATATCCCAAAAAAAAAGGAAGCGGTTCTTTCTGTTCTTCCATCTTACTACTTGGAGGTAACCAACAGTTTTGAGCGATTCTCACGCATGTATTGGAAGTCTTGACATTGCACGAAATCCATGGGACTAGGATGGGAAAAAGTTAAAAGAATTTTAAAAAGCTAATAAGTTGTCATCAACAAAACAAACTGTTAAAGATGTTGGAATGTAGGTCATTATTACGTGGTGCAGGTGAAATAATGCGAAAGAACAATGAGAGGAAAAAGAAGGCGGTACCGCAAGGTGAAGTGCATGATGTTAATGTGTCAATGGTAATCATGTTGAGCGAGTCACATGATGTTAATAGAAAGGTACCGGCAGTTGTTGGCCCCGTTCACTGTACATCAGAGTTCCGGGTACACAAGACTTTTCCTGCATCAGCTCGCATCTCCCTTTCTATCTCCTCGATAAGTTCTTTTTCCATTTCACTGGATTACACAGTGGGTAAGTTGGCCTAGCAACAAGAAGAAGAAATTGTCCAAGACGAAATGTTGGATTTTGAAAATCTCGCAAATAGGTAACGGAAGATCGCGGCTTATTGCCGTCACCAAAACCATCTGGAAATAGCGGACCGATCATATGCCGGCCGTCAAGAAGACGCGATCTCGATTGCCGGTGTTGTGGATGCCGGAGTAGTGACCTCGATTAACCTAGATCCAAGTGCGATCCGCGGACATGGATGGCATTGAGCGCATTCCTGCACGACGGTCACGACAGTGTCGCTGTTTTCTGCGCTACGGTAGTCTCATCCACCAACGTCCGCAATTACATTGAGCATTCCTCAAGGAGTCATTGTACCCACAAAATTGATATGTCAAAATTCGAAACCGTTAACGGCTCGAGCATATTGTAGTGGAGGCCTCGTTAAGGTTGACGAAGCCAAGAAAAAGAATAGCCAACTAATCAAGTTCTTTTTCTCGATACATCATTAAGCCGAGAGATTAGGATGTTCCAAATTACTTTCCTTCATTAAAAAAATAATACCCACCGATCGACTTTCTATTTCTCAGCAAATTTTGATCAATGAATTCTTGCAAAATATGAGGGCACCGATTTGCCCGATGTTAGCACAATAGTAAAAAATATGGCGGCGGCAGACTCAAACCACTAAAAATATTTACTTTGAATCACCTAAGGTCTGCGAGGAGTCGCAACACCTACTTGCAGATCAATGACCTTTCAAGGCCACAGAAAGTCTGACGAGATTGAATAGAAATTAGCGACAGTTTGCGTTCCTCTTTCTGAACTTGATCCACATTCGTAGTCACTTCTACATCCGGATTCTTAATATTTTTTTCATGTATCGGCGATAATTAAAAATATCTATTCGATTCTCGCAATAATTTCAATGGTAATTGCGTTTTTCTACGATTTAATGTAAACCTGTTTCTGAATTGAAAGTTAAACGGGATTCTAAATCGATTAGTTTTTGCAATAATGACAAGAATTTGACCAACGCACCAAGTTTTGGTGCTGCCCGAAAATTACTTGATTGGCCAATAAAATTGGTTCTTCGACCTCGGGGAAAAAGCTCCAGGTCAAAAAGAAGCGTTTTTCACTGTTAGCGTGTGACGTCAAAAATAAGGTGCGGTTTTTCTTTTCACAAATTCATCTGAAAACGGAAATACAAAAAAACAATTCGAAATGGAACTGTTAACGCGGAAAGTTAAAGCGCCCGTTACAATGCAATTATCGCATAAGCTGGATACAAACATGCGTAAAAATTAATTAAATCACAGCTAATTAATTCGCCATTCAACAAATAGATTTACCGAAGCCAACTGCGCAATTTAGAACAGTTAAGTGAGAAAGCGTTAACCCCAAAGATATCAGATTTTGATTAAATCGCCAACAAGTGCATCTATAATTTTATGGACCATAAATAATCAAATTTTAAGAATGTTCAATTAAAATTGTTAATTACGAGTGCTTTAAAAATTTTAAATTAACGGTTCCCAACCAAATTCCTCCGTAGCGGCGAAATTTCGCTGCACTCCGAAAAGATCCGGCATTAATAATTAAAGTAGATTACGTTGCAAAATTTCGAAGTTCCATCATTCATTATAAAGTTATGATTTATTCAACTCATTACTGTAAGACATGGAAAATATACAGAGCCCCCGAAAAATTGCGGACCAAAATTTATTTTATCTCTTTTCAAATTCCAACTGATAATTCGCATTTAATTAAAAATTATGTTATCAAGTTCAACAACCTTAACAATCAATTAGTATATCTTCGTTGCTGCGGAAGTTCAAGCTTCAAATTTTAGAAAATTCGTCAGATTTCTTAAAAATCGCATCCAATCAAAGTCTCGATCGATTTAACATTATTTCGTACTATTTTAATTCCCATGATGTCAGAATGACAATAATTATAATGAGTCAAATTTCGTTTCCATCGAATCCATTTTCGCGAGGAAACGAAGTGGAGAATCAATCTAATAACCCGAGTTTTCAATTTTACTTAACACTTCGACCTACTTCCCCACCCTTTTCGTTTCCATCCCTTAGAAATTTTATCTCATGATGAAATATTTGGGTCGATTGGTGTAAAAAAATGGCCACTAACCTCGATTTGACGAGAATCCAAGTAATCTCAACATTTTGTGCACCGAAAAAAAAAGCAAAAATATTTAAAGAACTCCCAAGTGGCAATTAATTACAAAAAAATAATTCACTGGCACATAACTGGTCGTACACACGCAAAAATCACATGATTAACACAGGAGGTTACGAAGCAACTGACCGCAAGACAGATACTGACTACAAAATCATAATCATTGAGCTGCACTAGCGTCAGGTTTTGGTCGAGGTCAGTTGTACGATGATCACCATGGTATAATAACCATACCACGCCATTAATCCTCTATCATAATAATTACAACAATCATACAATATTATCGAGCAATTAATAAATCATAATGTTACAACTAATCAAATTTGTTTCTCATTTACATTCCATTTTGATAAGAAAAATTATTGTCGTCGTGTTGACATACAAGCGCAAACAATGAAAAAATAATAAAAAATGAAAGCTAGTCGCGATTCGTCAAAAAGCCTTCTTCTCCTCAGTCTTCCCTATCCATTGCTGGACAGAATGGTCCAATTTTGAACTGGATCCTCCTTTTCATAGAAGAAGATTTCAGCATTTGATCGATTATGGTGGCAATCAAGGGTTTTAGAGGTCCTCCGAAGTACAGTAATAAACCAAAAAAGAAAGAAGGCCCAAAAGACCGAAACAAATACTACAAGGGAAGGTACAAGATAAAATCCAACCGGCTAGCCAATTGCATTTCATTGTTTGGATTCTTCTCTCCTGGATGCTAATATTGGATAAGAGAGAAAGACAGTTGGAGTCGAACTTTTGCGCTGGTTGACCAATAGCAAATGCGGATTAGCCTTTTAGACCAGTTTAGGTCTAAATCTCGACATCTTCCCGGTCCATCTATACAGTGGCGTATTTAGAGGGGGCCAAAGGGGCATTGTAAACGATATAATATCGTTTCCCGCTACAAATTTCGCCAGGAAAATTCGGGAAATTTGAATTTCTAAGCAAAAGTGAGGGAAATCAGAGTGCTTTTTTTCACCAAAAACTGACGTGCTGTAGCAAGAGCAGCAGTAGCGTTCTGTGATTTTATATATCAGGATATTGTTTCAGATAAACAATATCTCGAAGTAAACTTAGAATAAAGCGGGATCGAACCTTTCTAGTTTATCTACTAATTTAACAATAAATTAAAATATAAATATTTTTTATCGGAAGTTTTAACATGAAGTACTTTTGTTTCTCGCTAGTCAACAAGTATAAATTTTTTTTTCTTTTGTAGAAATTATTACCAATTCTGAGAAGATTCATACAGCAAAAGTAGATAAACAAAGTAGATTCTAATCTAATTTCAATTTTCTTTACTTTTAGATTTAATTTAAATTACATTCTTAGTTAATTTCTCGTTTTTGTCCGGCAAAGTTTGTAAAATTATAAATTCCCTATCTTCTCCAAGTATTCTTTCAAGAATGGAAATCCTGCAATATGTACTGGAGGGTGTTCCACACCCCCCAGACCCCCCGGTTTACAATTTCGACTTTATATTTTTATAATTAACTCTTCCAAGTAACACAGGAAGTTGCTGCTAAACTCCATGAGCAGTAAGGTAATTAAATAAATATGCTTTTCAAGTTTTTCTATCTGAAGATTAAATTTTCCTCATTTTTACTTAAAAATTCAAATATCCCGGTTAGTCCTAAACGTAGTTAGTTTAATCAATTTTTCGGTTGGTAAAATTGTAAGCCGTCTGGGGGGTGTGGAACACCCTCCAGTAGATATTACAGGATTTCCACTCTTTTAGAATACATGGAGAAGATAAAGAACTTATAATTTTTCAAATTTCGCCAGGAAAATTGAATTTTCAAGCAAAAGTGAGGAAAATCAGAGTGGTTTTTTTCACCAAAGATAACACGCTGTAACAGGAGCAGCAGCAGCGTGCTGGGATTTTATATATCAGGATTTGGTTAACACTGACGCGCACGAATGAATTTACGAGATTCTAAACAATATTTTTTTATCTGTCCCCCCCCCCCAAAGCATTTTCTAAATACGCCACTGTATCCATATCTTTTATTACATATCAATATTCCCTGGGGAGTTTACTTATGGGTAAGATGTACCATGGATACTGAAAGACGTGGAAAACGTGAAAATCATGAAAACAGTTTGGTTCTATCACCAAGCATTTGTTTAGGATAAAAAAGACTAATCCACAGTGGACATAAGATTCGAGGTCTACTTGGCTGAAACGAAAAGAAAACCTAATAAGAGAACTATCAGATTGTAGACTGACCTGCCCTGTATACGACGGTAACTGAATTTTAAGCGGCAGCTTCTGGTTTCCGAGAAAATAGCAAAAAGAAGTTCTAAGTACATAGTCGTCACGAGTATGGTGTAACACTAAGATGTTCGCTTCATACCTAGATGGTCCTGGGTTCCAATCCAGTGCTTGGATTTTCTTTGTACACCGAGAAAAATTAAGTTACCAAATTCGTAAATTTCACGTAGTACTCACTTGACACCTCGTGCTACTCATTCAGTAATCTACCCTTTACTATTACTTTTTACTAAGTACTTTTTCTCCTGATAAAACAGTGAACTGATTTGCTTGGTGAATTATTTTACTTATTCGTTATATTTATTAAAATGAAAGAATCCAAGCGCGGGATTCGAACCCCGGACTACCACAACATAAAGAAAACATCTAAGTACTGCAATCTTTTATTTACTGCACTCGTGACGAGTATATTATGGTAACTAGTCACTGTCGTGCATAGGGTAGGTCGCTCTACCATATAACTAAGAACCATTAATTTCATAATCTCTTTGTAAGAGATGAATGTATATAATAAGTAATAACCACATGAGGCAACTGCTCACATACGAGATAATAAAAAATAGCGAAGACATTCAAAAATATATCTAATACCTGCTCCTTCGCTGAGAGTTGTTTTGCTAGGCGCGAAGATGTTGTACGCAGATGAAAGATACTGGGAACAATGTAATTAATTAGAACAGTCTAAGCTCTTGCGAAGAGACACCGGCAAATTCCAACCAATTTTTGGGATGAGAGTATCGGCCCAAAACTCAGTCAGTTTCCGTCAATGTTTTTTCGTTCCTATCAAGGAAGACGAAAAGAAACGGATTATATAAAAGGAATGACGACTTAGAGACTTCTTCAGAATTCAGGTTTATCTTATTATCCTCCAGATTCTAAAAGATGTCAAACGTCAACCTTTTCAAAATAATTCTTTCAAATTTTTGAATTATGTTATTTAAGTGTACGTTCACAATGCCATCAGCTAACCTTTTGAAATTTTCCATTAGATCTGGAATCGAACTTGTTTTGTTCGTCTCGAGAGGTGAGTTGCATTAAAATGTTTGTCTACATTCTCGACTTTGGGATGTTATTTATGCTAGCTCTTGTTATTCAGATGAAAGATGGGCTTATTTCTAATTTTAACCTCCTTTGTTGACGATGGGTTTAAACCTTCAGTTTAGTTATCATTTTATATTGCACTACCCACTATCCTTATTTCTTTCATTGTCGTATAAAGCAGCTCCCTTCATCTACACTTGTATTTTTTATTTTTTTGCAGTAGATAATTTTAGATAATGGACCCAAGTTAGAGACTTATGGTCTCCCGAGTGCAAAAACCATGATGATTGGAGAAAATGTGGGTTTTCACTTCTGTAAGATAGGCAATTATTTAAATTATTTTCGAAAAATTCCATAGAATTAATCTAGGGCGATAATGATCGGCGTTATCATCATCAGTATGATTATTACTTTCTTCCAAGCATAAAATAACCATATAATTTTGAATAAGGGCGTACTTCGTCTTGTCCGACTTAGTAATTTAAAGCTTAATTTGGTTTTCTAATTAGGAAGGTGGAATACTCATAAGTACATACCAACTTGCTTGATTTATTAATGCTATTCAAAGTTATTCCATTTTTTCCCGTTTTTTGGAAAGTTCCTGAATTAGTCAACCTCAACCCCCTCCCCACAGAAAAAACTTATTTTCTTCATCCTCCTCTTCTAAATAGCGCGTGAGAAAGTTTATTTCGACGTGATTCTTAAATATCTGTGGCGGATATCTGATGGAATAAAATCATAACGGATTTCCTTTAGCTTCAGGACCCTAGGAAGGATTTTCGCGATTTCTCGACATAACAGCAACTTTGTACTAGTTCTGATTGGCTATAAAAATATTTCTCTTGAGTGCCCAATGAAAATGTAATGCATTAATATAGTAACGAAAATGTGTAAAAATTCTGAGGCAAAGTTAACGAGTTTTAGTCGCATCCTCTCTTTATGTAGGTTATAAATTATTACGTGCTCGAGCTTAAGAATGTTAAGAATGTCAGGTACAGTAGAGCGACACAGATACCAAGGTTTAAACAGACACTAACAGCAAGACAAGAGATCATTCAGTAACGATAGTTTTGCCATTTTAAGATTTGCAAAGTGGTATTCCTTTGTCACATCGTCGAATCCAACACAACGGTGCTATTGGTGCACTTGGAAAAAATCATAAATTATGTACTACTTCTTCTATCCTTACTAGGGCAATGACGTACAAAAACGTGAGAATTACTACCGATAACCATAAAACACTAATTAGAGAAATATGCAAGAGGAATCTTTTGTTTCGGTAACCCTTCGGTCTTCGACAAGAATTTTGACAAGAGAAAAATGTTCCTTGCGGCGAGTTCATGAACCAAGGATGACTTTCCCATTATATTTGCTATTAGGTTCAACTACCTAAGGACCAGGCAACTATACAAGAGCCTGCCCTCCAAATTTAGTGGTTGTTTCATTTAATATGAAGTGAAAATTGAGGATTTTACGCGTATTTCCGTGATCGTGGACGAAACGACCGGACGTACGACGCATACCATACATCCGCAACCGATTCCAAAAATGGTCTGGAACGACTCAAATATTTTCGATCCTATCCTTGAAGAATAATTTTTATAGATATATTAGTTTTTTTGATAAGTTTAATCAGCAGACAGATATACACGAATTATGTCGTCTGCGATAGACGGTGAGGGGGGGGGATGAGGATAATGCGATAAGGAAATTAAAAACAAAATTATTAACAGTAACAATTAAAGTTTAAACAGTCAAAGTTAACTGTTAAAACTCATTTTCCGGAATGATAACTTCGTTGGTAATTATTCCAGCACTATCTCGTTAATTAACTCATCTTTGATTCGAGAGAAGTTTAAATTAACAAGCACCTTGTTCGATGAGTTTCCGTGACGCGTTCCGGAAAAATTGTGACAATTTTGAAAGGAAAAGAGAAATTTGTCGAGCAAACAATCCGAGTCTTGATTCGAGTGCCAATTTCTATTTTTTTCTAATTTGGAAATAAACGATTCGAAATGTCCACGTCCAAGTTTCTAGTCATTAACATGAATTAAAAATATTTTTATTGGTCCGCGGAGGATGTGCGGTAGTATAATAGTAATTGGAAATAAAAAATTGTTACGTACCAAGAAATCATGACAATCCTTATCACAGATAATATCTGAAATTGAATAAACTATGGAAGCACAAAAATGAAGCAACCGAGAGAAATCGAAACCGCGACTCCGCCAGAGCGATACTGGCGCTTACCAAGAGATACTACGACTGAGTGTGCTACGTCACGAACTTCCGGCTTTAAGGGGCGGATCTGTCTGCCCTCTTCGATTTCCGATATACTACACCCACACTAAACCATATGGCTTATCAAATGGGCCTTCGAATTTGTCAAATATCAAAAACTTTAGCTATTTTAACAGCCGTTACATCCGTTCGTGGCGATTCGGATAAAATGCATGGCGAAAAAAAGAAATAAGAATTCTAAACGAGAACGACAACGGCCTTGGGTGACAGCATGCAATTATAAAAATCAAGGCCTAGGATGAGAACAAAGTGTTTGACTAAAAGTCAAATTAAAATTTGGTTGTCTAATCAAAATTGTGGAACTTTAAAAGTTAAAGGTCCGTATTTTGAAGGTTATAGGGCCGGTCAAATTACGCAATCACCTGTTAATCGGCGAGGAGTCCTTTTAATGAAAAATAAAGGGGCAAGTTTGCTGGAAAGGCTGTCATTTCGTTTTACAAAAGTCACCTACCATAATTTTGCAGTTTATTTTTCTATTAGGTGCTGTATTTTCCATACGAACGGCCATAATAAAATTATCACAGATAGTTGCACGATAGGGGTGTGTCTAATCTAATGTCATGGCACTGATGTGAATGTCATTTCACGGCACTGCGGTATTTTAGTGGGGCTCCTCTACGTAGAAGCCCTAAGTTGTGAGGGCACCGGGACGACGTGATACACCTAGCCTGCCACTTTCAAAGCGCCACTCCCCGCACTAAGCGGACACCATCTTGCTCGTAACGAGCTTCCGTAAATTGCCACGAGAGCCACATACCATTTCGATCAAAACTAACGCCGATTCCAAAAGGCGCATGTCGTAGTACGAAAAAATCGCAAAAATTTCGTTTTATCCACCGCAAAAGCTTCAAAATTTCAACTTGTAGCCTCAAAACGCACTAATTAATGTTAATTTGGTAGGCGGATCTGCTCGCAACAATGAAGAAGGTCGGTCGATCACCACAAAAATAAATGCGTCCAAATTTCAAAAACTCAAATCAAAAAGCGACTGAAACCATTGATATATTTTTAGCAACTCTCGGGGCCAGGACCGAATTTAGCGATTTCTTTTTTTACTTGGGCTTCAAATTTTTCAATTTTAAAATACCAACTTGTCCGCCCAACGAAGCGGTACTAGTGCAGCATTGATAGAAGAAAATCAATTCTCTTTGCTTTTAAGAGCACTTACATTGAGAAACAATAAAGGCAAGAAAACGTAATTGATTCTTCTGTGAGATGAAAATTACGCGTTTAGTTTTAATAAAGCTACGCGCACACGCGAGCGCTAATTTAATTTTGACCCTTCAAAATCCATAAAATTTAAATCGACAACTTCACAACCATTACCAGAAAATCATATAAAAAACGATAAATTTTTATAAGAAACTTGAAACGAGACCCAAGGGTGAGCCACCCCTAAGCTGCACGGGGTTTAGGTTGATGACAGCAATCAACTTTCAAAATAAAACTCCAACAGACGCAGCTTAAAAGTTAAAAAATCTCAAGTGCCTTCACATAAAATATTTCCACTTACCCCAAACACGCCCGATTAAGATGGAGAAAATGTAATTTACCTGAAAGAAAACAAAAATTAATTTTATTAAAACGATTGTGGTTGTTAGGATTAACTCGGTCCGCAATTGAAACAAGCCAAATGTTCAATTCAGCAGAGCTAAACCGAGCAATTCTTCAAAATTAATTAAAAATTAAGTATTAATAGGATCCTAAGACTCTTATTAATTTTATAATTCAATTTCATAGGATTATATTTTAAAGAGGAATAGTATTTCGCAGCATCTACATTTTAAATATTCCATATTTTGAAAACTGGCGGATAGTACGGGTGCGGGCCGGGCGGTAAGGCACCGCCCTTCCAAAATAGAACATTCATTCAAGCTTCCTTTATATCAACCATTATGCAAACCGGAGTAAGCGGCAATTAATGATTTAAAGAAAACTTAACATTCTTAGTTAAGTGGCGGATTGCCAACCCTGAACAATATTTTTCATACACTCCTGACCAGCGGCGTAACTCCCCCCCCCTCGAGATGATTAATTCGAACTTTGAAATGATCCATTTATAAATTTTGTGTAATAAACCCTTTGGCCGGCTTTTTAAAAATATTTTTTTAAATAGTTTGGGATGGGTGGGCCCCCCTCGAACTGAATTTCTGGCTACGCCACTGCTCCTGGCGTCTTAAGTGTCGACTAAATGGACGCATTTCTATTGCTGAACAGAATCGTTCAACGTTGAATGCAGGTCTCTTTCTCAGAGAGAAAGGTGTCAGCATTTAGAACCTACGGCTGCTTAAACCGGATTGGAGAATGTGCATATGACCCCGAATTATCTCTGAAGCTCGGAAACGGTCAAATAAAATTTAATCTCTCTCTCTGAATTTGAACCGTCTGAGTATCCCACTAAATACATGGTTCAAAATTCATCATTGATGAAAAATTCATAAATTCAATGAATTCTGTTCGTTGGCACAAAAGTGATAAATTTTGAGTATGTGAAGATTAAAATTGCAAAAGCGAAAAAAAAGTAGGCAATTACTGGAAAAGAAAGCCTTCTCTGTAATAATTTAAGTGTCATACACTTCCCGTCGAAAGGTGAATCGCTGGGGAAATCTGGTGTGCAAGTGAAGGGAAATCCAAAGAAATCTTAGTGTAGAAAATCCTAAAACCTTGTTTTACTTTTTCTATTTTTTTGAAAGGAAATCCCCCGTGTCTGTAGATACTGTAACACACTCACTATTGATTGTGAGAGAATAAAAAACAAAACAAAAGCGCAAAATGTTACGAGTTTTAGAGATCTGCAGTTCCGGCAAAAATTCATAAAATGTAAAAAACGTTTAACTGTTTGCCTCTTCTTTTTCAACCTCAACCTCTTTCTCTTAAAGAAAAATATTTTTGGACTGATGTGGAGTCAGACTTCTTCTCGGGCAACAAACTTTACACTCGGGATTAACAGACGAATTTAATAATAAATTACAGTAATCTCTCTAGTCTGGCGACAGACGCAGAGATCTAGAGAAGATCCCAAAGGGCTTCATTAACCCAGAGGAGGTAGTACACTAGAATCAGGGGCAGTAGAGAATATAACCAGGCAAACGGCGCTGGTGATGTGATCAATATTCAAGGGTTGCAGTTAAAATAATCTGACATCTTCCGAAATTTGGGAAAACAGTACCTACTCAAAGACTGCCCCTGGGCAACACTTAAATATAATAGTAATTATTTCCCTAGGGCTGTAGTTTAGGCCCATCTAAACCAAAGGTCCAGTTTTTCAATTGTTAGTTAACCCAAGTTCAAGGGTTAACTGATTGGTCAGAATTCAAAGTTAACCATTGAATTTGGGTTAACTCACGATTGAAAAACTGGGCCTTAGACTTGTCCAAAATATATGTTTGGAGTATTTTCTCATTTGATGTCCACCATATTGAAAAACTAAGATATGGGAATCCAGAAGAATATGTTTCGACTTTCATATAGTCTATCAAGATGTTCAAGTCCTGCAGATGTCGTCGAAGTCTCCAAATCATCGCCTTTCTTGTGTCTTCAGAAAAACGACTTTTATTTCAGTCGGACTCGAACCGGATACACCGACAATCTCTAGCAAACAGCAACCGAAATGCGATTCCCGTATAAAACATCTCTTATCTCTTGGCACATAAGAATGCGGTAATCTCGTAATTCCATTAAATGTAAACTATAAAACTTACAATTTAGAAAAAATTACATGAAACTCAAATAACTCGACGTTTCTGGACGTTGCTCTTAAGTGGTCCGACTTAATTCTTACGACTGGCTTCCTGTTGTCCTAATGTATTTTTTACACTTACGTCCGTTGTGACTGCTCACTAAACGTAAACAAAACCCTAAATAATGTAAGCGGATTCAGTCGATTTATGTATCATTTAGATAGATACTTCTTTCATAAACATATCCAAACAAATGAAACCTATGCTCGAAACCGAACTACACCAACTATACCTGTACAAATCAATGTTGTGTGGAAACTGAAGTCATATCATGTGCTAGAAACACGCTCGTTTAGCAGCATACATTTGCAGTAATCGACTCGACAGCGAACATTTTCGAGTAAAACTGGAAACGTCAAAGCATCACACGCGATTATTATCATTCCTGATGGGATATTACGCCCTGTCGCCTGTTATTGCAAAAAAAAGTTTCACGAAAATTTGTGGTAAAAGTGAAAACGTTCAGTCTACACGTTAATTTCTCAAATGTAAACTGACATATAATAACAAAACGAGCTTTTTCGATGTAGTAACAGCTTGCGGAGAGCGAGCAAAGTTTTTCTGACGTCATTTGATTTAAAAAATTTTCTTTATCAATAAAATTCGCACGTGTTCGCGAAGGTTTGCATTGATTCATGGTTTAGTCATCTCGGCATGACGGTTTTTGTCTGATAATCTTCACATTTGGTGAGTAATTTCCCAACGCACGATGACGGGTAAAGCTTCTCCGTCAGCCCTGGTTAACAGGAAATATTGAGCCCAAGTTTCTGCAATTGGCCTAAATAATTTTGCAACCATGTGCGATATTTTGATTAACACAACGAAAATGGGGTTAAGCTACGTAACGTGACCTAGCATATTTCATTGAGCTTTCACTCACTGACAAGATCAGGGTAGACCGAGGTCGACGACCGCAAGCTAAGCAGACATTAGCCAAAGAGGGTATTCGGAATTCTCACACAATCCAATTTAAAGATAGAAATTCAAAAGTCATGTAGCAGGATCAAAGCGACAGGTAAGTCGGGTATAGCGTTACAGCATGCAAAATCCATTATGGCTCAAAAGAGGTCTGGCAGAAAAAAATGCAAAACAGTAGTTGTAACTGCATCCAAATCCGGCCGATACTAAAAATCGACTCCTTTTTTAATTTCCCAGGAGTCGTCTCAACTTGCAAAAAATCTAAATTGAGAAAACGCGAAAATCGACGTTCTACATAAAAATTCGATTTTGAGATGACCAACCCCACGGTTATCAAGTGGAACTGCAAAGATTCGAAATTTTAATGAAACCATAAATAAAGCGGAAAAATCTGAATTTTTAAAGAAGAAACCGAACAGACGCGAAAATTCAAAATTGCTATCGTTAAGCAAAGTTTTGTAGCTGCAAAAGCAATTTTCCTTTGGACGCAATTTTCTTTGGGATTAATTATGGAAATTAAATTACAAAAAATTTCGTTTGATAAAAATTTCCGTCGCGAGAGAAAAATAAATAATATAATTTTTTGTAATAAAATTAAATTTCCTTCGCAACTTTTAATCGGAAAAAAGTAAAAGACAGCCGCACCCGAGCGACCAAACCCTGCATGCAGTTGGACGCTCACAACAAATTTTGCATACGGAGAGCAAACTTGAGTGAGTAAACACCGCTTTTCTTGCATTTTTCCAAGTTTAAATTGAGTAAATCAGTCTGGGAGAGCCTTCAAGCTCAAACAATTTCAGCTAACGACGCCGTATATATCACTTACAACTTCTCAAAAAATTAATGATGTATCTGTCGTTCTTGTCTTCTATCAATCGATCGCTATCTCGAAAAAAATGCACATATTTTTTTCTATGAAAAAATTTCGCCGAGCCTTGAGTCGCTCATTGTGAGATAAAAGAGCCTGCTTGTAACTTCCTCGTTGATTGACAAGGCTATTAATTTATGAATACGAAATAACAAACTTTTGACGTCCAAAAAGAAAAAAGAATGATGAGCTTTGCGAGAAGGCTTAATTATTTAAAAAATTGACAATTCGGAATCTATCCAAATTAGTTTGAACCTTCAAGACAAAAGGGCGATGCACCAAACGTAAAGCTTCCTAGTTTATGAGAGGGCAAAAGACCACAAGAAATGGCATCGAATTTTCGATCGGGTCGCGAGTCTAGACAGCCAGGAAAGCGCACCCGACTCTCGAAGGATGATCCCGTAACTTGTTCGGTCTGTACAATAGAGAAACAAAAATACAGACTCCAGTAAGTTTGCACCCTCAAATTAACTTCTCACAACTTTGCTTTGATATAGGAGATATTTCACTTGAAAAAAGAAAATCTGAATGAACCCCCATGAAAAAGTCGAACGTTTCGCTCTGTTCATTCGGCACTTGAATGTTAATAAAATATAAAAATGTACCCACATGAGCATTTTAATGATCCCTAATTAAAACAGAATAAGTCGCCCTCTCGTATAAAAAGTGCCCTCAGGCACAACTGATTCAATGAACGAAAAAAAATGATCGAACTCAACTTTGTTATTCGACCAAGTTACCGCCCGCCCTTGCGTTATACAATTTAGAAATTCAGAAACTTTTCGAACATCATCGATTTAAAAGTTAAAAATAATTTTTCACCCTTAAGGGAACGTTAAGAAATCATTGGGGGCCGCCCTCGCGTATTGGGCAAACGTATTAACTTTCCGAGCACACTTTTGCAATTAAAACTGTCAGCGCACCTTGAAAAGCTCGAAAAGCCATTAGTGAGATATTCTAAAAATTAGAAAAATAAAGATAAAATGAAATGGTGACGCCAACAATGATGAGTCTAAACGGATATTGTTATCATTATCAATACGAGTTAACACGGAGAGCTGGGAGATAAACCAAAAGAGACTTCCGCACAGGACGGAATTCATTAAATAACACTCAAACTGTATAAGAGGAAAATAAAAAAACTTGAATTAAGTTTTTAATATTGCAATTACGAAGAGGGTAGTGCCAATTTTTAAGAAAAATAATTGGTAAATTGTTACGAGAGTTTCACCTTGCCCCTCGTAACCCCATCCTGTATCAACCCCAAAATTAGATTACTATCATACACGGTGCCCGTGTTTATATTTCCTCCCCTAACAGTGGGTTTATCACTATTATTTCGTTACACCCCGTATGAAAAATTCCCTCTTGACCGATATCACCTGGTATTCGAGAAGTTTGATAAAAACGATTGCCGAAAAAATAAATTGCGATAGATTCCGGTCGTTTCAAGAAAATTGTTCTAGAAAATCCTAATAAACCAACTTCCCAATTGGATTGAATTTTGATAAACGTTTTACGATTTCTTCCATTTAAGGGTCAATTTATAGAACCAATAAACTGTAAACGGGAAATCAAAATAGCCGACTAGATCTTAAATAAAAAATAAAACTAAATCAAACTAATTGAGTTTTCTCAAACCATTTTATACGACTTTGTCATACACAGAGGTTTAAATAACCATGCCAGAGAACCACACCAAATCTTTTTTTTATAAATCAAAAACTAAATGATTTTGGTCGAACTCCGGATTGTCAAATTTTCGACTGATGGGCATTTCTGACTCTTTCAGTTGGACCATAATTCATAACTAAATCAAATACCTTCATTATTTTCATAAATTTTTATACAGCTCTACGCTGGGGTTCGCAGATGAAAAACAAAATTGAATTGACCGTATAGTTTTTGAGTAATTAATTTTAAAATAATGCTAGGTTATTCAAAAAATCAAGTCGAATTTATTTATTGTTTCAAGTTTTATAAGATTTCGCCCTATCACTAATAAAATAAAATAAATGTGTCGGTTAGTTTTTGAGTCAATCCGAAACCATAGTGGAACTTCGATCAAAGATTATTATAATTAATACTATTAGCATGCCTGAATAAACAAGAACTGAATTTGTTCAACTTAAATGTATCTCCCGCTTTCTCCAGCGAATATAATGGTATTATTGTGCATTGCTTGTAACTCCATAAATATAACTAAACTTCCAAGGTTGTGCGGCCTGAAGGCCGCACTGACCCGACACTCTTAGGTGCTTTACATACAGAAAGACATATTTTTTGTATTATTTCAAGCTCATTAAATACAACTAGAGCTGCCTACCCAATCTCCAAGACATGACTGGAAAAAATTTGCTGTATTCGGTCGGGGATCGAACCCGCGCCGCGACTCCACTGCAAAGCATTTCAAAGTGAGAAAATTTATAATATCTTGACTTTGGAGATGTCTGTAACCTTGTCTAATAGTGATGATGATGGCTATCATCAACCCAAGAAGACTGACGGCTTTACTAACCCATAAATTACAGATACGGTCATGAAAAGTTAGTGTCTTTCGGGTTTCTCACCAAGTACTTTGGCATTAACAATTGATCGCGCTAACTACTAGGTCAATGGCCGCCTCTTATGCTAGGGTAAACACATGATTGATTGATTGGAATTCGATTGGTTGCCAACCTTTTGACATGAGAACATGGTTACAGTAGATACACCGTAAGTATTATAAAGAAAAATATTTTAAAATTATTATAACTTATATTCGCGATTTACCTTACCGTTGATGGCGCTCGTGACGCTACCAAATGTCAATAAGATGGCGGCTCCATTACGTACACTTCATATTGTTTCGAGTTTGATTCTGAATTATTTTATCGTAAAACAGCGGTGAAATAATAATTCACAAAATAGAATACCAAAACTTTCTATACCAACTATAAGTATTAGATTAACTAAATGTAATGTAAATCGCGAATATTGCAGCCAATCAAAAATCGGTGACAAAGAGATGGATCAAATTTTGTAATTGAGTAATTCTTGTATTTATTAGCTCAGCGCTAGAGCACCCGACTGCTAAGATAATGGTACCAGGTTCAATTTTCGAGAAAACCATGTAGCAAAATTGAGAACTAATCCAGGAAGTAACGGGACAAAATGTCTCAACCCGGTGCAGGCAGCGGCGGGATTCAAATACAGAAACATTTCTTGTCGTTCGGAACCGACGTTAGTTTTCAAGTTCTCCATTCTCAACCGTAGCGCTGAGAGTACCTAACAAAGGAAGATGTCATATTACGCAGTATAATCAAATATGACATCATCGCACGAGGTAGCCATTTTATAAACTTTCTATGTACATTTTCCGTTATTTCATTGATCAGCCCTGAACGTGCAGACATCGGACCAAGGACGAGAAAAGTCTCTTAGTCTAATATCGAGAAATCAATACTTAAAGGCGTCCACGGTAACCCATGAATAGGTTCCATCCCTAGAGCTGCTACTAGCGATTATACCCTTGAGTGCGTTAGGACCAATCTGTGAGCCGGATTTTGGTTATCTCTATGAGAGATACAGGCTACACTTTCGTGCAATCTAACGTCAAAAATAAAAACTTTATTGGAAAATTCTCGTCCGAACCATCTTTCTCTCAGTGCTTCGTAATTCGTTCAACTGTAAGCAAGTAAACAGCACTGCCCAGCTTGCCCTCAGGCTCCCCAGAGCGTTGAAAATGATCGAAGTGTGTATTCTCTGAACTACATCTACAGAACAACCCTTGTGATGTGTTCTGTTCGCCAGCACCTGAGCGGTTCAATCATATTTTATACTAGCGGATCTGCTCGGAAGCTTGCCGTGGTTCAGAATTCACGTTAAGCAATATGAACGTGGAGTCCGGGGGTTTGTTAAATGAACAAATAATACAGCTTTAGTAAAAATAACCTGGAATCGTTCATTTGTTGAATATTCCCGACAATCCCGTTAATCAGGAGTATACAAGAAATCAAAGAAATCTAAAAAAAGACTGGCTATTGCTTGAGGAGCAAAGTTATTGGATAGAAAGAAAATGATCTCTTTCATAGACGCTTTATTGGATTAACGCCTTACAAAATAAAAATCCTTGTAAAAAATTAAGATGAATGAACCTACTGGAACAACGAAGTGAAGATGGAACGATATTTTCACTTCCTCATTAACGATTATTAAAAACTAAGAAGAGAAGTATGATGAATGATTCAATCGAGTCGGAAGTGCCTGTTTAAAAGTCCATTGTAGTGGGTAACGAGCCTTAAACCTGAATGGAAGATATTGATTAACAACGACGCCGTCGTCTCTCGACGTCTCAAAGATAAGAAAACAGATTTTTCATCTTAAAATATAATCGCTCAGGAATACCCAATCAAATATACTCAATTTGTGGTTCCATTTTACATTTCAGTTTTTGGTGAATCATGCAAGTTTTGCATTGATTGTTGTGGTTTAAGAATCAGACAACCCAAGACGGCAATGTCCTCTGCCTCACGCATGCGGTTGCTTTTTCAAAATCAATACGTCAAACTCCCAGAATTTATCTATTGCGTCTAGCCGATTCGAATCGTAAAAAAACAAAAACTCAATCTACGTCACCGTTAAAATGTTCCAATAATTTCTAGATAATAAAAATTATGGAACAGGTCGGATATCTCCCTTATCGCACAATAGAAATTCAACACTGCCGTTTGGTTGGTCGGCGATTTTATTGGAAATTTTTCAAGCGATAAAACAACGAAACATGAACGCAAAGGCGTTTTTCGATAAAACATAATGACGCACCTTGTACATATTAAAAAAAAACAATTGCAATTATTCAAAATTAAGAAAATTGAAATATTTTGACATTTCCTCGTCAGCAAAAAAATTGAATTTTAACGGGGCGGCACCCGAGGGGAATAATTTGGTAGCTTTACGTGGTGCGTTTTATAATTTTGAAGGATAGAAAAGTAAATAATAATGCCGTTCTTAAAATATCAATAAAATTGAAAAACTCCACCCTTGGGCGATTTCTGTACTAAAGTTGCTCGCAGCTACGTACGTAGAAAAAATTAAAAAATGTAAAACAGAATAGCATAAAATCGATAAACTACGCCTAAAAATGGAACAAACAAAAACGCACGTTGGCCGTAAAACAATTAACAATCGTCAAATTGCCACAGCAACAAGAAAAATATCCTTAGGCGAAAGTTGCACCCATTACGTGCAATTTTGAAATGCCAAAGCGATAAAAGAACCTACCTTAAATATTAGAAAAAATTGGTGTCCGTCGATAAATTTGTGCACATTGGTTTTAAGGCACTTTTCGTATTAAAATTTAAAAAACACCGAAGTTCGTGTCTGTTCAATAAACTAGAAAATTATGAATACCACGAAAACGTCACCGCCCTCTACTTTGACAGACGTCAAAATCACGCCCAAAACACTAGCAAAATCTAAATTTAACAATTAATGTATATTCACAATAATTTGTACTTGATATTTCTTATTGTAAAATCTTATAAAAAATCCAAATTTTATACAATTTTGTATTACACAAGTACCGCAAAATATTGCGGCGACATAAACTGACCCCAACACTGTCACTAATAAAATCTAGTTAAATGTCATGAAACTTTGTGACGTCACGCAATCTCAAACTCTCCACCGCTACGATAAAATCGTGGTCTTTCAAAATTATCAAAAAATTAAACCACAAAATATTCCAATTCAGGAAAACTACAAGTTCCTTTTTCTAATCATCATTTCCAAAATGACTCATTTCCGACGTTCTTTTTCCGATAAATTTACTTAAACTCAAATTTAAATATCGTTGACCACAACTTTTGGTGTTGATCGAACTAGTATGCAAAACTGCACTACTGACGGAATGAACGTCAACTAAAACAGATATGTTAATGTAAACAATTGCATTTCCGGCGTAAAATGGAATCTGAAGATTTAAATTCGAAACGTCCGCAATTTGGAAATCGTTTTTTAGTGAACGAAGAGGACGTTTTCGCACATAACGCGTGGTGAGTCCACTTTTAATTTAGAAATCGTCGGTGCAATTTTCAGGTTAGGTTGGCATGTTTAATTTTTAAGGGACGACGTGCAATGGGACGAAGAACAGGAAGAGGAGGCCAAAAAGAAGGTGCAGGGTAATAGCACCATCAGGTTGAGTGCCGATGAGGTTGAAAGGTACGAGGACAACGCAAACGGCTTCTGGAATAAATTCTACGGGGTACATTCGAATAGGTTTTTTAAAGACAGGCATTGGTTATTTACGGAATTTCCAGAGTTAAATTTTGCGGAAACCGGTGCTCAGAAAGTTTTCGAGATTGGTTGTGGTGTCGGAAACACGATTTTTCCGATTTTGAAATATTCCAAAAATCGGGACGTTTTTGTGTACGGCTGCGATTTTTCCGAAGAGGCTGTCACCATTTTGACACACAACGAAGAGTACGATGAAGAAAGGTGCAAGGTTTTCGTGTTGGATGCTACCAAACCTGAGTGGGAAGTTCCGTTTCAGGAAAATTCTTTGGATGTTGTGGTGCTGATTTTTGTTTTGTCGGCTATAAAGCCAGAAAAGTGAGTTCAATCGTCGTTCTTTGGATGATAAACTAAAGTTTGTGTTTTTAGATTCCAACATGTAATTCAACAGGTTTTTAAATACCTAAAACCTGGAGGATTAATTTTATTTCGAGATTATGGCAGGTACGATTTAGCTCAGTTGAGGTTTAAGCCAGGTCAGTGCCTTGCAGACAATTTTTACGTGAGAGGTGACGGTACTAGGGTTTATTTCTTCACTCAAGGTAAATAAATACAATGTTGTTTTGTTTTATAAATCTTGCAAATTTAGATGAGATTCAGAGTCTGTTTGAAGACGTTGGCTTTACTAAGGAAGATCTTCATATTGACAGAAGATTGCAAGTAAATAGGGGAAGAATGCTGAAAATGTATCGAGTTTGGATTCAAGCCAAGTATCGAAAACCTTTAAGTTAATGTTTTTTAATTTTACAAATAAAAATCTAAAAATCCAATTAAATTTGTACATGGTAATTCCCATTCCATGTTAGTCACATTGAACCTTTTATTTTACGGTAAAATTGGTTGTAACCTTGATGGATTTCTTGTGCATTCCATTCGAAGCTAACATTTTACTTTAGCGCCAATTTATGAGAGATTTAAGGATTGGGATGTGGCTTCTACATTCAAAAGTCCAATTTAACTCATTAAACAATTTACATCCACAATGTGTTAAATAAATAATCATTTGAATTACATAATTTTAATACATTTACGATCGTTTTAAAATAAAAACTAAGTAAATAACACACAATTAGAGAAGGTACTTACAGTAACAAGACACACAATAATTTTGTACTCAATTATAATACACTTTGAAAAATAAACAAATTACAAAAATAATATTTCTAATAATAATAATAATTGGGCACATCTTTTAAAAAAATGAGCAATAAGCAGAAAAAATACATATTTTATGGAAGTCAATTTAAAACTTTTTTTTTATAAAGCTAAACTCGATAATACTAGATTTTTTTTTCAACAAAAAAAATTAAAAGTTTTGGAAACGAGCCTTTATTTCCACCAAACATGATCCTAAAAGCTTTTACAAAAGGGATGATAGGAATAGAAAATCTTCTCGACGATGGGGAAAAATAATATGCAAATGGACGAAAGTCATGCCAAATTAAATAAAGGCTCGGAACCAACAAAGGTAAAACGTTAGTTACGAAATTTTAAAACAATCCCAACAATTTTCTTAATTAATTTTTTGGAAGGATAAAATTGTATGTGATTTTTCTAGAAGAACTGAAGGTCACTTTCAATTTTTTGGACACACGCGAAAATTTTTTTCGTTATTGTCTTTACCTAGCAGCTACATATTTTATGAAAAACTGGCACGAATTTTCGAAAATTTGGATGATTATGAGCTAAGGCTGTGTTGGCGTGACCGTATAAGGCGCAAAATCACAATATCACCATTAATGTGATGGATGTGTGAACCTATCTCTGAATATCTCTTTATTTGAATATGATAAAATTGTGTCGTTTCATAAAATCACTACATTTACCTCTACACTCACATCAATAACAATTTTGAATTTATGAGTCGCTTTATGGCGACTTGAGCACTTTCTTTTTGATTTTTACAACAAAGTATTTTTAATTCTCTTCCAAAGCTGCTCAAAAATGCATTTAAAATTAAAATAAATAGAAAAAATTTGATAAAAGCGAATTAAATACTAAAATTATCACAAATACTTTGTTAAAAATCAAATTTGTTTTAAAAATTGTGCTAGGCACATAAATTAATTTTTTTTGTTTATCAACTTTGACCCTGTTGAGAGTGGACCATCATTTTTAAAATAACAGTTTTATTAAATTAGGCTGGACAGATTATCTTTTGGCTGGATTACCTTTTGGATGTAGGCAGCATGCACACTTTCACATACAAATCGATATTGACTCTGTAAGAAAAAGTATTGGTTTACTACTACCCAGCTTTACCCTAGCAAATATATTTTATTTTTTGCAATAAAAAGACAAATAAGTATCTATCTTTGATATATCACAAAATCAAATCTACTATACTTTTTGTATTCTTGAACCAGAAATTTTCTTTAATTCCTATGCATCAGAGCTACTCGTGTTTTTATTGAAAATCTACACTTGAAAATTTTAAAACAATTTTCCTGCTGATTAGCAGTCAATCTTATCAATTTGAATAACAAAGAATTTTTTCCTATAATTATTTTGCAAGTTCATTTTACAATAAAAGAAATTAACTAGTTAAATTAATTAACAAATTCGTAAATTTCTTTCATTAATTGAAAAAATTAAAAACCAACTTACAGCATTTTGGATCATCATTGCACGTTGCTCTCGCATAGTTTGAACAATATCAAGCGGATAAACGGGCTCATTGGCTTCGATGAGGCAGAGAGCTGTTTCCATGAGTACTAATACACCGGTACGTCCTATCCCTGCGCTGCAGTGAACAATTATCGGCCCAGAACTGTTACTTCTCGACTCTCTCACGTGTTCGGTGAACGCTAAAAAGAGTCCAGGTGAGTCCGGAACGCCGTGATCGGGCCAAGCAACATACTGCATATGTTTGATATCCCTGTGGATGTCGTTCTGAAAGAATTCGGTGAAGTGAATTGCTTATAAGATCAAAAAAACTACCTTAATATCAGAAAGCACAATATCCCTAAACACAAAACTACCAGAATCGTCAGTCTCCTCACATATGCATTTTATCGTCATATATTGGAACGCGAACGTCTCGTTCAGGCCGGGCCAATATTTATGACACTTTGCACGACCCCTTTCCACCACCGTGGTTAACATAACAATATGAGTACACTCCTCTTCCAAAACCATCTGCCAAAAATCTTCTGTTGTGGTCTGTAAAGGTCCCTGAGTGGCAATGTATCGATTAACAATCTCCGTATCAGCAATCTTCATATTTACATAATTGGCGTTAATGTAATCACCGCTACTTGCATTTTTCAAAACTACACGGGTCGAATCGTCTACAAAAAACCAAAATTATCAAGTTAAAAAAACAATTAAATTTCACTTACATGGCGAAATGTCCCGGTACCGATTCTTATTAATGTTTTTAGCCTTGAGCGCTTCGTCGCACGTTAAATCTGGATGTTTTCGATACAACAATTCGTATTGTGATATCAAAGCACCGCTAGCGAGACCATCGGCTAACAACAACATGCTTTGGTCTAAGGCATTGCTTGGTGAAGGTGTTCGTAAGACTTCTCCAACAGGAACGTAATGATATGGCGGTTCTTCGTACTCTTCTTCAACATATACCACATTTTGTTTAACGAGCAACACCAGTTTACCTAAAAACTTGAATCTTAATGGAAACCAAAATTTTTGCTTAAACACGCACCTCCATTCGAACTCCTAGCTTCCTGAATCAACTGCACCACTGTTTGATGCAAACAATGCGTTACATCGTGTCCGTTAATCTGCACAATTTGATCACCTTCAGATAATCTTGGATTGCACCTGTCTGCTGGAGTGTTCGGGGCCACCCTAGACACTAAAATCGGTAGATCTTTCGTTTCGGGTATGTCTTTAGTCGTACCCCCTTTAACGTTAAAACCATACTTTCCATCGTCGTCAGGATGTAAAACAATTGTCACTACTCCTTCTTCCACCATCTGCAACGTAGGCGAGTGGCTTGCACTGTAGGGTGGCGTATCGTATAACTCATTTGTCGTTGGCGAGGGCGCTTCTTCGTCCGCATAACTTAAAACCCTACCAGCAAGTCCGGGAGAAAACGGCCCTTCCAACGTTCGTTCGAGAAAACCTCCATCGCTAGAAAAATTCTTAGATTGAAGATGGAAAAATGTCGGATACAGTTTTTTTGTTTACCTCACCACCATTATACTAGATCGTAAAATTGATACTAAAATCAATTTATTGAAAGTGAGTGATTTTTTAGCCAAGCTAATTGAATCAAGGTTCTCGTAAAAATGATAAGCAAGATTTACAATTACCTAGATAACAGATTAAAATAATCGCGCGTACCTACGTAATCACTGTTATCAAATAAGCTCTTTGTTATCACAACGTTTAAAGAGACAGAAGTGCGTGGTTATTACATGTAATTTTGCAAATTTAGGTCACAGCTTAAGCTATTTTAGATAATTTTGCTTTGAGAAATGTCTAAAGTGCTATGAGTCTATTGAGTAATTCGTATTTTACCTCAATAGTATGAGAAAAAATTGGTTTGCATACTTGCATTGTATTACTTCTATATCAGAATATGGGAATCCCCAAATCAAAGGGTAAATATCTCCAAAAAAATTTGATTTGTATACAGGTCTGGGAATTCCAGAGCTTTTCAAACAAGTGCAATTCTAAAGAATTTCAAAAACTTCCAGATATTTACCCCATTGACCCCAATTATTCAATATAGCACCAGACATTATTTTTATATTAATCTTTTTATTTTGTATTTGTAAAATTTTCACCAGATATATGACAGAATTCTACCTCGATAGACAGCTGGATGGGTTTTGGCTGACCACTTAATTTTATGAAGACTTTTCAATGATTTGCCATTGCCTGTCAAGGAAGGGCGGTTAGAATAAAGTTCTTGCTGCACTCGAACCACTGCTCTCGGCTTAGTAGTCGAAAAACTTAAGCATTAGACCATAACCATTCAAGTATTACATAAGAAAACTTTCAGTGATTTTATACCCCCATCTCTGTATAAGAGAAAATAAGAAAATCATGAAGCTCCCCTGAATGATAAAACATAAGAATTTGTATGTAAGCTAAAAGAATAAAACAATCAGCCCACTATTATAGCAGATGATATTGAACTTTATATTTACTTGTTTCAGACCGCTTAATATATGCCTAGGGTTCCCCAAATTGAACATCTGTACATTTGAAAATACTTACTCAGTACCTAGTGTCGAGTTACGTCGAATTCGGTATAACCATAATAAAGTCAGCAAAAGTAAGAAATAATTGAAGCCCCCTGACCCCTTAGTCCGTTTACGTAATACTTGAACAACCCTACTCACAAAATCCTCATTCTCTATCAGACAGTTTATGAATATTGCTGAAGTGAAGATATATAGTGATAGAAAAATGCAGAGAGTTAGTGAAAAGGGATTAGTTTAAGTTTCTTTTGAGCTATAAGTTTGCAGTTTTCTTGCCTACCCCGTAAGTATAAACATAAGTAGTATGAACCTCTAGGCATGTAAAACAAGTAACAATATTAAATTTGTATTATAACATACAGCTGTATTTGGTATATTCAGACCATCAAGGCCACAGATATACTGATGGTCGGCAGATCAGAACTTGCAGATTTAGTAAACGGATTTCAGATAATGTGGGTAGGAGCAAATGAACTTCAGTGGTCTTGGTAGTCTGCATATAATTATTGATCTGCAGACTTATCTGCAATAAGTCTATAATTTTAAATATTTTAACCTTTAGCTTTGTTCATAGTATCAGACAGGCAAAGCCTTATGGGAATTTTGGAATTTGATCTGCAGGTCAAAAGACTATCAGCAAATGCTGCAACTTAACAGATGCAGAGTCAGTAAATATGCAAAGTACTGGCATACATTGCATTCAGAACAAATAATGGTTGTCAAAGAAACAGAGACTTTTTGAATTACATGTTTTACGAGTTCAGTTGAATTGAACTTCAATCAAATTTAGAATAACAAATTAAGTTTACCCCCACTGGTTTCCAAATTGTTTGAACTAAATCAGGTGTCTTCAAATCTCCCATTAGGGGACGTCCATTAGTTATGTGAGGCGATTTTGGCGACTTTTCAATCCCCGCTGGTGAGATGTGAGATTTGACTGACAATGGGGTGGAGGGAGGGGTATGAACCAACATGCAGCATTAAAATTGATTTAAAAATAAAAATAATTCATTATTATCAAATATTTTTGTCAACAGAAAGAGTTTTGAACCGTCCCTACCTATACTAATGATTACTACGATAATGGTTTTTAAAAATTAGAATATAGATTATATTCAACTGTAAAATAATAAATAATAACAGAATGTGAAAAAGTCGTTTAATTATCTTGTCTGACTGGTCAGCTACGCAAAAGATCATAAATTGGAAGACTGCATCATTAAAGAGGTGAAAATTCAAGTTTTACTGTTTTTTTTTACAGTTGTTTATTTTACATGCTACTTTGTAATTTAATTACATCTAAAGCCTGTATGACACGACGTTAAATTTGACGTCAAATTTACATGAAAATTTTTATGTAAATTTGCTCATATTTTTGCCAGGTAAAATTTTAATTTTATGCAGGTAAAAATAATTTTCTGTTTGAACAATGTTAATTTTAAAAACTGGGCGGACTCTAGACGGGAAAATGTCTACTACGCACATTTACACGCACTTTTACCGACAAATTTAGAACATGTTCTAAATTTTTTACATGAAAATTTAACATAAAATTTGACGATAAATTTTCTGTATGCAACGGTGTTAAATATTTTCTTAAAAATTTACATGTAAATTTGACGTCAAATTTAACGTCGTGTCATACAGGCTTAAGGTACAAAAGGTTGCCCATGACAAATTGTATAAAATTTATTCAATTTTATTGACAACAATTTTAAGGCTGCGATTTTTCATTTGGACGAAAAAATTTTCAACAGGTAGGTGGCGCGATTATCTAGATTTAAAATTGGATGCCTTTCATTGGTTGGAAAAAATGAAATAAAAATTTGATTGGTTTTAAAAGGCGTTTTTTTTTAAATCATTCAAATTATAGTCTAAACAAAACTTCAGTTACAGCACTTGTAATACTCGATATTAAAACGATTTCAATGCAGAATATTAAAAGTTACTATGTTAACTACACTATGATATATTTTAAATTGTAATTAATGTATATTTTTTAACATAAAATCGCAAATTAAATTAATCAAAATTTTAATCCGTTATCAAAACAGATTAAAAAATATATCATAGTGTTCGGAAAATTCTCCTCTTTCCGTTAAAAAAAAAATCATAGTTGTATCTATAACCAATTTTGAACCCTTAAGCTACATTTAGATTAATTAGGTAAATAATGAAGTTTCGCATAAATTCAATTTGTTTTTGTCTGGCGAAACTAGCCCTTAATCCTACATCTATTTAAAAAGCACAAGACTTTCAATCCTATAATCTCACCCATAATAAAAATCGACAATCCAATATGGCATTAATTTTTCGTTCAATTTCCTAAACAGCAGAATTTTTGCAAAACACATAACACATTTTCATTTAGAAGACCAGAAATTTGCACCAATTCGCGAATATTTCACAATCACAACTGATAAAACCTGTGAGAAAAATCTCTCCAGAGCACCTGGTGCAATGATTAATTATTTACACGGTAAACGCAAAAAATTTTGTTTAGTCATCTTGTGTACAAATTTATAAAATTACTTACTCGTCTGATAAATGAGAATCGTCTTCCCACGCCTTTCTAGGTTCCTTTGAGCCAAGCGATGTAACTTTATTGTCGTAGGGACGAGGCGGTCTACTTGGCGCCGTCGGTGTCTTACCCTTTTCTTCAATCGCAGGCGGTGATATCGATTGACGAACCTGCCACTTATTCACATTAAACGACATAATAACAAAAACAAAGAGTCTTACTAAATATTTACTTGGCGACCTAAGGAACTTTCTCTCTAGCCTTCCCTTTTGTTTAACTTCCGAAACAGTTTGAAACTCTGTTCGACCTGAATAATAAAACTTGGAACCCAATGACAGTGGAAAACGTCGGCGAATTTTAGGAGAGTGCAATCTGAAGAAAGTATGATGTTCCACGCATGCTTTCCAAAGTGTTTTCGAAGATCGATATGTTTCCATATTAAAACCTAATGAGGTGTCGTATGATTCGGACTAAAATTAGACAAATTTAGTTATAATTATAACAAAAATCGTTTCAAGGTTTACCAATTCTCTTCTAAGTGTGATAAAAAATTGTCTTCGCTTAAATGATATTTTTAAGATTTTGGACCATGAAAATGTGTTAATTCGAAGTTTGTTTTGAAAGACAACTAATCCGACTGATGTTACGCCAAGTTGAATGTCTTTGTTTGTGCTGTCCTGGAAATAACAAACCAAATTTGAATTTTTGTCTAGTTTCAAGTCAAAACTTACCTTGGCTTTGTGCAGTTCCACACCGTACATCTCTATTCGTTTCGCATGATCTAAGAAATTAAATTCGGCATCGGCAGGTAATTGACCCCTAAAAAGAGAAACTCAAATAAATCATTTGAAATAATAAATTTGGTTGCTTACTTGTGTAATTTATGTAATTCTGCAATTTTCTTTTCCATATCTTCAGATTGACCAGGAACTAGTTGAAGATTGGAAAGATAATCTGGTCCATGCTCATCAGGTTGATAATCACCAAGTTCGGCTAGAAGTCAAATTTATAAATACTATAAGCAAAATGTCTCAAAATCAGGTGATTTCCCAAGAAATTTCAAGAGAGATGTAAGGAAAATGAGATAATATAAAATAATCTTTCCCATTTTACATTTTATTAAATTTCTAACTGATTACTAATATTTTAATTTATTTCGCAATTTTTTACTAAAAAAATCAACATTAATGAATCAGATAACAAAAAATGATTCCCAACTTTCAGAAAGGTGTGGCTCTTGTTTCAAGATAAAAAGTAAATTTTGTCAACTTACATTGAACCGTGTAACTGGCCAACAGGCAGGCAGTGCTGGGCGGTAAATGCAGTCTTTCCTCTAAAATATCTCTTCTTACTTGTAAATAAAACTGATAACGTGTATATTCTTCTTGTAATTTACTGGGATCCGACACATAAAACTTGACACGGAAATATAAAGGATATTGGCAGTTTCCTAGTTGCTTTTTGATGGATTTGGACGGATCTAACCACCTCTTCAAGAATAAAATTAGTTTGACGATAAGAAAACTTGAGAAGGTACTAACCATACATTCCGGCTTGTTACTGTTAGGCGAACAACCGTTTTCCGAATACTGAACTCCAAAGTAATCCTTCTCGACTAGCTCCAAGTGTTGGTAAACTTGATCCAATAACGCGACGCCCTTAGCTCGTTTTTCGACATTGAAAGTGTGTTCGGTATCGTCTAAAAACAACACCGTTACACTGAAACCTTTCAACTTGCGTTCACGTGCAGCAGCCAGCTCTATCGCGTGTACGTGGTATGTCCCACTAGAACCACTCAACGCTCTTCTAGATAGACTTTCGATCATCGTTCAACATTACGCTAATCTGAAAAGAACCAAAATGTTAACCTAACCTAACTTTCTTCGTATCTATGACATAAAGAAGTTATCTTGTGGTGTGAAAAATACCTCAAATAAAAATAAAGACGGTAATCCCTAGATAGGCAAGAATTCACATTGCTGTGGTTTATTAGTCACTCATTAGCGAATCGAGAACGTATTTCCAATCGTTATTTTAAGCCAACCGAACATCGTGCCACTATGATGAAGCAAACAGTTTGTGGAAACTCAAATTCACTGAACTTTCAAAATAAAAGGTTACATAAATGTGTTTACTTAAAATAATAAATTTATAACAATAGATTACGGTCGAAGTTTTCGTAAAAAAAATTTATTATAAATGTGGATTCGCGACATCTATGGTTATCTCGCGTACGTCGCGATCTTCGATGTATAGGGTGACTGAAAAGTTATTCTCCTGTATTTTGGCATCAATCCTTCAAAATTAATAATAATAATTAGCAGAAATTTAATCCAGTACAACTAACAGTGGAAAAACTACGAAATTCCGAGAAAATCCACACTTCATGTAATTAGTTTTTTACTGTTTGTTGTGTCTTAAGCCAAATAAATAAATAAATAAAATAGTTTTTTCAACATTTTTGAAAGAAAATCTTAAAACAATCTAAGAGAAAATCCGAGGAAATTTTTCAAAAATCTTGTAGAAAGAAATCTAGTGTACAAATATTTTTCATCTACTACTGTTCGGAAAAGTACACTTCCAGCATGGGCGTCTATAGGATCTTCTTCAGATCCCATTTTGTTTTTTTTTTTATTTTTTTTTTTAAGTTTTTAATAATGATTTTGTTTTCGGTTGCACCCCTCCTCCAAATGCATCCAATTACTTCCAATATTTATTTATTTGCATTACAAAATGGCCTACTTTACTAGCATTAACCTTGAAAATAATTTACGGGCATTGAAAAGTGAAGCCTACGTTAAAATAAAAATATACTAGTAATTAAAGATTGAACCGAGGGGCGAGTCACTACGCAAAATTTGAAAAAATGTTGAAAAAGCAGAAAAGAAGTCATCTATGTAGTATTCTAAGATTTCCTTGAATTTACTAAGATTTTTTTAGAGTTACCTGAGATTTTTAAGATTTCATGATTGTTTACACTTCTTCGAATTTCGTATTTCTTAAAATTTCCTCGGATTTCCTAAAACTTCCTAGAATATTTTAAGATTTTCTGAGATTTCTTAAGATTTTTTTAAATTTCGTTGGATTTCTTCAGATTTCTCTTCACTTGTACTCTAAATTTCTCCAACGATTCACCTCCAGATTCAACCAATTAGAGGTGAATTTTAGGATAAAAATATAATATATCTCAAATTAAAATCTGATAAGTTTTCTGATACATAGGTACAGTAGCTGTCCACTGTCAGATCACCAACTCGTATTGTGTAACCAGGCCTTAAGGCACTAAAGTACTTTACTATCGCCAACGGCTGGTACTAAAGTACTTGCTTTTAGAGTAAGTCTCTCGAGCAGATGAAAAACCTTATCAAAACAATTCATTTTTTTCAATTAAGCGCGGATTCAGGCCAAAAGCGAATTCAAAGAGAGAACAGGGTAACTACATCCTTCCTCACGATCCACCAAAAATCAAAATCTACCAAATTTTCTCAAAATAAATTTTAATTTAAATAAAAATCCCCCTCTCCAATAATAATGAAAGGTTTTATTTGTCATCGTTGAAGGTTTAAGCAGTACCGCAAAGTATAGAGCAGTGTAGTAAGGGTTACAAACTTGGTTTACTTTTAAAAAGATTATTACGGATTTTCGCCCCATTAACCCTCTCAATAACGGTGACCGAACATTTCCCTGCAGGCCATTTCGTTATCATTCTTACGCTGCAAATAGCGGTCACACGGGCTACCCAGTCGAGGTGGGACATCCCAGTCGAGGTGGATTACTTCGGGCATGTTTTCAGCGAGTTAAGCGCCAGCAAAAACGGCCTGGAGCACCAAGAGCGTAGCGGAGGGTAGCGAGTAGGGTCAGTTTTGGCTGATGCAACCACGGCAAATCACGGATCCACCGTAAAATGAATTAATTAAAATAAAATTGCCTGTAAAAGAGAGATCCGTGCAAATACGTGGGTAAATTAAGTAAGTTTAGTACGAAAGTAGAAGTGGTAGTAAAATGTCCTAGGAGTAAAATCGTCATAGAACCGTTTTTAATGTGTGGAGCGATTCCGTTTTTCTACATCTGTAATTTTTGAGTTGGAGCTGCTTCGGGGATTTTCTAATGAGTGGAGGCCAGTCTTCTTCAGTAAATTAATTTACAAATTTTATATTTTACTAGCTGGAAAGCCCGTCCGTGGACGGGCAGCTAGACGGTGGATCTATTTTTTAGCGGTATAATATTTAAACATTAAATTTTGTTTCCCGCTACCGGGGGATTCCCCGTTTTCTTATAATTTCAAAGTAACGCAAAAGTTGCTGCTAAGCTCTGAGCAGTAAGGCACTTAAATTAATGTGTTTCCAAGCTTTAATATTTTCTAAGCAAAGGTTAAATTTCCCTCATTTTTGCTTAAAAATTCAAATTTCCCGGTTTGGATTAAAAATGACACGCTGTAGCAGGAGCGTGCTGGAATTTTATGTATCAACCCGAAGTCAACCCGAAGATAGTATTTTTACTATCCACAAAAATTTTTCTATTGGAAATTAACCTAAGGATTTTTTACTTTTTCGAAAAAAAAGGCAATCTAGAAGAAAATTTAGGAAACCCAGAAAAAAAAAACTTGTTGTGTGATGGGCAAGAGTTTATTTATTTATTAAATGTGGGTAGGATATTTTAATTATTGTTATGGTTGAATGGTAATAGTTTTCGTTAATTAAAAATCCAGTTTGTAAGAAAACCAATTTTCTTTAAATAAATATATTTGTAACACATAAATAAAGTGTATCACTTTTGACATAGACAATATCATATTATACAATAACCATATATTATTTATTATTTTCTAACTTCAATATTATTTATTGTTTGTTTGTTTGTGAAAATTAAAACGAAAAAAATGAAAACTGTAGATCTATAAACCTTAAAATTAATGTTATTAAAGGACACTGAATACCTAAGGAGTTAAAATAACATTGGATAATATATAAAATGCGTTACCCGTTTGTTGCTGATATAGCAAGATATACAAGGTGCTTGAAAATTTTTTAAAGTATTTTGAAAACTGAAAGAAAGTATTGTATGTAAACTATTTTACTTACAGGCAGGCACAAGTGCCCCCGCCTTTTTGTCTACCATCAATTAGGATCCCACCGCTGCCACCACTTGTAACACCACTACGCCAGTTTGGTTTATTATAAATGTTTTTTTAAATGTAGTTTTAAAGATATATTTGTTATATCCAAAAGTTGTTTAGTTATTGTATGTCATGGGATCACCAAAGCGTCTTGTATAAATTGCTTGGATATGTGCTAATCGTAGCCACCAGACACAAAATGAACAAATAAGAACAAACAACTTCCATTAAGTTTAACAATTTAACATTAAATCTTTTTTTTACTTAAACACAATATAACACATGCAATAAGCAAGGCTGAAAATTATGCACTTCAACCTGCGGCAAAATTGAATTAAGAAAACTAAAAACGAAACGATGTGATGTTTTGTGATGTAACTGCTACGTTACAGCGATATAACAAAACGTCACTATCGTTCGTCTGCTTTTGCCACAAATTGTTGCTAATACAAATGCCACTTTCACAACAAAAAACGCTTAAACAAAAACGATTTACGTTTATAAAAGACAGAGTAACTTAATATGGCCATTAATATATTTGGCATTTTTATGCCGTTTATTGCGTTTGCAAGATGTCTTGGACCCCAACTCACAAAATCCAGCTGCTTCATAAATTTTAATTAATTTAATAAACTATATCGACTTTTTCATGCAAGCGCAAATAAATTTCCACAAAACTTTGTTGTGGGGAAGAATTGGCCCGGCGCTCCTGATCGCATCGAACTGGGCCAATACGTCCCTGGCTTATTACACTAAATACACAAAATTAAACAAATTTTAAGCAGCTGTTTGAATTACATCGCAATTTCTTTAACCATCGATTATAATGCACAGTAAATGCGTGGTTTTCAAAAATCCTATAATGAAAGTTCCTTCGACAAAAAACGTTCATTTTATTTTTTGAAAATCTCATACCAAAAAATAACTTTTAACTAACTTACGCCACTGTTGCGCGCTGCAACTTGGATTATGGGTTATAGGCAACGAAAGGTATTTGTTTGGTGTTAAATTGTTTAATTGTAAGGAATGATAACAAGGAAAGAGTTATCTCACTTTCCAAAAAAGCGACAAAATTTCGTAACAATAACAGTCGTAAAAATAACAATCATAATCATGCAGCTAAGATTGCTCCTATTTAAAAAATACAGGACCGTATTTAGCAAAGAATTAAATTTTAACGAATCGTTGTCAACAATGATAACAGCCGTGCGATACAACGAATTGTTATAAAAATGTTAAGAGTGCCACTGGAACATATGTGATTGATTGTATTATAATTATTATCTCAGAAAATATTTTCCCTTTCATTTTACTAATTTTCCACAACCATTTTGCAATGAAAATTATAATTCGGCAATTTGTTTCACCTCTACTAACTGATGCTAACTACAAATTTATAAATTGTGCTTTCAAAATTATTTTTCTGCTAACAATTATTTTCAACTTATTTCTTAACTATGCTTACAAATAATCTGTTGAGCATTCTATTCAAAAGTAGGAAGACACTAATGTTTTATTATTAAATTTTTTAATTATTTTCTTCGTGCGTGTTCTCCTTTACCACACTTAAAGTTAACAACACTGCATGAAAATATTGCTTAACCATATCGATATAAACGAATCCGTTTCAACTTGTAAGTATTTTCGATTCAAATGCTGTTGGTTACTACTGCGCCTTTTGGTTACTACTGCGCCGTTCGGTTACTAATGCGCCTTTCGGTTACTACTGCGCCTTTCGGTTACTACTGCGCATTTTGGTTACTACAAGTTGTGACGGATCGTTTAGGTTAAAATGTAGTAATAAGGCAGGCATGGGACAGGAACATGTAGTTAATGAGGAAGAGTAACCTTTTTGAGAATGATGGTGAAAGTAAAGGTGTGAGCAGGTGAATGATGTGTAGTGGAAGGAGTGGAAGGCAGCGCGCCAGTGGCCATTTGTTAGTTGGAAGAATGCTTCCCATCGGAAGAGACTAGCTCGCTAGAACCGCTGCTGCTTAAAGTAGTGTTGGAACCATACGGATCTAGAGAGCTCTGCACTGACATCGAACGACCTTGAGCTTGCCTCCTTACTCTATTAGGAGACAGTTTTCCGGGGTCGACACTTGCTGGGTCTGCCTACAACAAGGGTTTCTTATTCATCAATGTAAAAGTAAACTGGACATCAAATTTTTAGAAATTTAATTAAATAAAATAAATGTACAGGATGATAGAAAAATACTTTCTTAATAAAATAGTTGGAGGCCCTTCTTCTAACGAGCAACTAAATGTACAATTCATCCGTTAATTGAACATCGTCTAGCAACTAAAAAATACTTTATAAGATAAATGGGTTTTCTTAGATTGGAGAATCATGTAATAAAATCTATAAAAAAAAAATAAAAAAAAAAAAATTCATAACGAAACGGAAGTAGTACTGAAAAACACACACCTGATAAGCTAGGGCATTCATTATGATGCTGTACGGTACGATGCCCAACGGATGAACTTCTCTCATGAGGACGTTGGCTGGTATTTTATGAAATTGAATATATTCCAAAAAATTTCCGATCACATCTTTTAAAGGCGTATTGGAATTGTTGTCGCAGTACTTTTTGCCTAAAAATGATTGTTCCTCGAATTAAGTTGGCTTTGAAAACTTCAAATGTTTACACTTACTCCACATCAAAGCGGCCTGAAATTTAGTAAACTCGTCTGCATGAAGTTCGTCCCTTACCAATATCAATCGAACCACATGTTGGGGTAACAGAGTAAACGATCCAAGATTCAGAACTTCATTACCATGTTCGTCGACAAACTCCAAAACCTAGATTTTTTAATTTTAGTGCTAACCAAGACTTAAGCGTAGCTTTACCTTCTGGACGAGCGATTTTGTGCATTTGTATTGAATGTAACGTTCGGCAGAGGCCAAAAGAGCACAAACGGTGTCGACGTTAATACAACACTGAACAAATCCGGCGCAAGCACGACGCAACTCGTCCAAACCGTAGTAGTCGGCTGCATTCATTACACCTAAACAAAAAATAATAAAACCTGCTTTGGAGGACGGCGAGGTATTACCTAACAAAGTTCTAGGTTGGAGCGTAACACATCCGGTGTGGATGTACTCGATCAGTTGCCTGAAGACGTCTGGCTCGAATTCCTCGATTATAAGCGTTTGATGCTGATGAGAAGTAGGCTGAGAAATGCAGCCAAAATTTTAGCGCAAGAATTTAAAAGAAGCAAACACAAAGTGCAATCATGCTAACCGTGATTTCTTAAACTGTCACAGGCCAAGTAGCTCAAACATTCGCACCCATCTTTACAAGAGAACAACTACGAAACGTCGATACCCCGGAAAAGTTTCCTTCATATATTGCTATGTACTCTCTTGGTGGGCAACTTTGATTTTGTGGTTGTTCTTTGTACAAAACGAGATATCCAAATTTTTTTGGCGTTTCAAGTTTAGGTAAACCAAAAGTGGTTTTTGGGCTAAATGCATCACCTCGTAATATTTGCTCAACTATTCCAACAATTTCAAGTTCCGGAATTGTTTGTGCAATTTTTTCTTTCCATGCTGCATACTTTAACTTCTTGTGCGTCAACATATTTTACAGAAGAAATTTGAAAAAGTATTGTTACTTATTTGGCAAACCACCGAGGTAATTCAGCGTTCTTGTCAAACGAAAATATGGAGACGCCCAAGCAAACCAGAATGTGATGAAAAGCCAAGAAATGAGAAAGAAGTTAACCGTAGCTCTAACTATCAGATACGCTAACTACCAAAATAAATCGAGTTCCAGAAGCTTAACCTAGGCTAGATCAAGAGAAACTACTCCAAAAAGCAAATGAAACTAAACTAACAATGAGACGGAAGAAGGATAACAAGGAGCTTTCGGATTACCTCTTGGATAGGAGCCAACTGCTGGGTGAAGCCTCTCTAAGTATTGCACATAATTAGTAAAGTCTATTTTATTAACCAAAAAATTGCTACGTGTTCAATTTTGAGTTTAATTCTCTATTTAGGAAACTCTATTTTTGACTTTTGACATATTTTATCATAAATAAACCAAATCATACCTGTTGTGATGCGTTTTGTAAATTAAGAAGGGGTTCAGAAGATCGTTTCAAGAATAATCTCAGTTTGTTTTCTCGTGGTGCTGGTTCTTTCTTTCTTTGGGGACTGGGAGCCTAAAGAAAAGGTTTGGTTACTTGGTCTGACTGATGAAGTCGTTAAAGTTCTCACCTGATACAGCATTTTGTGGAAAACCCGCGAACGAGCTGCTAAAACGGCTTTGACTGCACAAACTGGTTCTCTGGTATCGCCAACCAAGAAGGTGACGTCACAAAGTTCGGGCATCGAAGCCAAAAACTTCATGTCTTCTGCTAGGCCCGATTTATTTTCGAAAGTGCTTAGGTCCGGTTCGGACTCAGCCATGACGCTATAACCTGACAGAATTAGGTTTTCCGGCATCTAAAACCAAAAGTAAAATATGTAAAAATGGCGGAGGAGCCGGCACTGAACAACATTGCTCTTCAAAGTAGTTTTTCTAATGAATGATGTAATGAAATAACCCAAGTTTTGGAATAATATGTAAATTATAAGTCAGTGTCGTTGAAATTCTCTCATAAAGAAAGCGATTGTGGTTTACCACAATTGTATAATCTATGTCGTAGCATGATGATGAATAAATTCACCTTTATTTTCTTCATTTTTTTTACTATCAAAATATTACAACTGCAGAAGGTTGTAAATCAAACACTTATATTATTTTCTGTGAGATGAGTTGTATTATGTTACAGTTTACGAGTACATTATTGCATTTCTAATTCTTTTCTATTTTATCAAAATTAGGATTTGCAATGAAAATTGATTATATCTAAAGCTTATGAAATAGTAAATATTTTTACAATAGAATTCTAGGGGAATTCCCGCATTATTTAATTGAAATAAATTGCCTGGCTTGAGGCATAATCTTCTTTTCATCTGGGTACGTTACTAAACAAATACTCTCAACAGATTAGCGAAAGTCTTAGAATTGGAGCCAGTTTATACCTTGTACATACTTGTATATGCGAAGCATTTCGCGATTGTTTTATTCAGAATATTATTATTACATATTTATTATTCTCATCATTGGAAACCAAATATTATATCTTTTCAGTTTTGCAATGTAAATAAAAAATAATTCCATACTTCCATACCTCCCAGACCTCACGGATTTACACCTACGTTTTGTATCTTTGAGGGCAAGTTTTTTACATAAAACAGCTTAAGCTAAGTTCAGCTGAACTGAAGTTCAACAATTTTTTTTCTTAAGTTTTTACATTATATAAATGTACTAAATGAGTAATATCAATCATGACATTACGACGGGAAAATCTGAGAGGCGCGGGGGGGGGGGAGTATAGAATACTCTCAGAATTGACAATTGAATAATTTCTCAGTTTTGCAGTGAATAAAAAAGAAGAAGAAGAAGAAGAAGAAGAATACCACCTTAAGCTAAATTCAGGTTCAGAATCTGTAAAATCTAGATCCGCTACTGTACAGATGTGCTCATTATCTGCTTCTTTCCTCATATAATGAAAAGCCATATTAGTCATTCCTTTCGTAATGCACCTCCGATTGGTCATTTTAAGTTCCCAATCTAAACAAATTAGTTACGCACTTATCGATTTGCACGCCAATTTGCCAAATTTTGATCGGCTGTGATTTTTTGTTTATATCTAAGTTAAAGCATTCTGAGCCGATTTTAGGGGATTATGCAACATACGGGGCCGATTTAGGGGCTTTTGTCGTCAATGTACCTATAAAGTCACTGTAATGGGGGCCAACAACCCACCTGCTCTCATATATTGTCATGTTCCAAAATCCTCAATTAAAATTTTGGAATTTAATTTTCAAGTTTTGTATTTTTGTGTGCAAGTTTTGTTTATTTTAAAATTTGTAAATATTTTGAGTTTTCTGGTTTACCCGCGAACTAGTTGAAGTTAGACCAACTAGGTGGGAAACCAGGTTTTGTTGCCAAGATGGCCGCGTGTTTTGTCTCTGAGATTATTTTGAGCTTTATATATTAAATAGCTGGAAAGATAGTAGTAGATAGTAGATCATTTGTGAACATTTTATTTCGTTTTCCGCTACTGGGGGTTTACCCGTTTTTCTATATTTTCAAAGTAACGTAAAAAGTTGCTGCTAAACTCTGAGCAGTCAAGCACTATAATAAATGTTTTTCCAAACTTTAATATTTTCTAGCCAAAAGTTTAAATTTCCCTCACCTTTGTATAAAAATTCAAATTTCCCGGTTTTTCTGGCAAAATTTGAAAAATTATAAATTCCTGACATTCTCCAAGTATTCTAAAAGAGTGAAAATCCTGCGATATGCTCTGGAGGGTGTTTCACACCCCCAGACCCCCCGGTTTACAATTTTGACTTTACATTTTTATAATTATTCTTCAAAGTAACACAGAAAGTTGCTGCTAAACTCCGTGAGCAGTAAAGTTTTAATTTTTTCTAGCCGAAGGTTAAATTTCCCTCATTTTGGCTTTAAAATTCAAATTTCCCGGTTTGGATTACTATTGAACAAATATTTTGAGTCCTAATCTTAGTTTAATATATTTTTTGGTTGGTAAAAAAAATCGACCAATCAGAGTGCTGTTTTTCATCAAAAAATGACACGCTATAGCAGCCAGAGCAGCGCCAGCGTGCTGGCATTTTATAGATTAGGATTATGAGAATAAACAGGATTTTATTATTTTTGAATTTAAAGTTGTCCCAATTTTGAAAAAATTTTGATTATTATTTTCAGAGAATAATTTTTTTGCAATTGAAAGTTGAATTTGGAGATTAAAGAGATAATTTAGATATTTATATTTGGAACTTTAATTTGAATATTTGGAATTTATAAAATTGAAACTTAAGAAAACATAAATAAAATCCGATACGGCGACAGGTGGTCGATTTATCTTTTCCAATTTGTTTTCTCATTTATATTGAAATATTTGAGAAGACTTTGAATTTTGGATTTGGATTTATTTAAAAATAGAACAGAGTCTCTTTTGCTATTTTGGTTTCTGGAGTTTGGAATAATTTGTTATTTATTTTATTAAAAAATATTTTCTAAATATGCAGGTCCATGCTTGTTCTTCTGTAACGCTCATATGATTAGTTCATTTTAAGAAACCAACATAAAAATTTGAAGGATTATTTTGAATCAATACATCTTAACCAATCTAGGAGTAAAATTTTCAGGCGGTCATTCCTAACCCACTGTTAAACGTAAGACTATCTTTTCTCATCTTGATCTTACCAGGATTGGAAAAATCCTGTCTTCTCGGAATTATTAATTCAAAAATATTCCGTATTAAGAAAAGTTTGATTTTAGATGCTGTTACTGAGGCAGTGCGGGGGAGGATTAAAAAGTTAAGTTAAAAAAAAAAAGTCAATAGTAATCCAGTATTTTTCTTCAATTTAAATGCAGTCGACTGTAAAATCTAGATCTGTACTTTTTGAGTTGGAGCCGTTTCAGGGATGTTTTTAATGATCTAAGATCTCGTCTTTCTAAATCTGTAATTTATTGTTTTAAATTTTTACCATTGGCCCACTTAATCGTCCCCCTGATGTCTAATATATTGTAGTGTCTTTTAAGAATAAGTGTAAAATAATTAAAATAATATAATTATTTTTGAGCTACTTAGTTTTAAATAACTAATTTATTATTTTGCTAATATTTTAGCAAATCCTAAGTGTTCCTGATTTAGTTAAAAAAATATTCTAATTTTAGATTTATAAAATATTATAGGGTTTATATATGGATTATCTCTTCCATAATTCCTGCACCCATAATAATTTAGAAAATTCGCTTGTCTATCAGGTAAACAAAACCAACCCTGTGTAAAAAATTTAATTAAAATAGTCTTACCCGATAATTACACAGGAATAATTAAAAAATCACAAACTCAAAAATAGAAACACCTAAATGCTACAAATACAATGCACGTATGTATTAAACAGGAAACGAATTACACATCCGATTCTGATTCATAGTTTCTTAAATATATTGTTACACTTATTTACATTATGATAGATTATAGTAATATTAATAAAATATCATTTTAAAAATCATTGCCAAAAATAATAATTTTGAAATAAAATCAGCACCTGAACTAATAAAATCCTAAAATAAATCATCAAGCGACCGAATGCAATATTTCAAAAATTTATTTTCAAAATTAAAACAAATTCAATTTGTTATAAATTTCAGTCAGCTGAATGATTATAATATACACAGCCTTACATACCTGTTGAATTGAGTTTAAACAGAACACCACAAATAAATAAAAAAAGAAAAATTATCAAAAATCATTCAATTTTCAAAAATATATTAGTTTTAAAATTATCAAATTCATTTCTTTATAAATTTGATACAAATAACAAAAAAATAAGGAAAAAGCTTCCGCACTCCACAAACTTAATACTTTATTTAGTTAAAGCGAACCTTTCGCGCATGATTCGAAATAATGATTTACTTACGCTTGCGATTTTATCGAAAAAAATTTTAATTTGTAAAAATCACATTATGTAATACAGGATAAATAAGATTAGCTTAAAATGTTGCAAACGATGCAGCCATTGCAATTTTTTATTTTTTGTACCTACCATTTTTAATTTGGAGGTATTGCCAATCTACAGTGCAACCTCGTCGTAACGTTTTTACCAAATATAGGTACAATACGTCAATTGGCAGTAAAAGCAAGAAGCCAACAGATTTCTGTTAAAGTACTGAAGATATCTTAAAGGTAAATAAAACAGTGTTTTACCATAGACTAAATAACCACGCAACTGTAAAATATAGGTTTCGGACAGTTATTTAGTTGGCGGTTTTTTTTCAATTAGATTATTTAATTACAAATTTTATTCGCGGTTTAATTTCATTCGCGGTTACAATTAAATTATTTGCTTAGGATACCTACAGTCGTACTTTATTTTGTTATATATAAATAATTATAAATTATATTTAAATTATAAATAAATTCTTATCTAGGCAAAAGTCTTCCCAAAAACGTTAAAGTTTCATATTATTATCTATATTGACTATTTCGTATTTCTTGTTTTGCCATTTTAGTGTTTTGAAAAATTTGGTTGCGTGGTATGCTAACAGTACAACGCCCAGTATCATAAACGTGCACCCCACAACTGGAAAAATGGTTTTTGGTAAATGTAACCCCAGCCTTAATTTCCACGCCACGAAATCTGGAATAGTCGCATTTTGTTCAAACCAAAATATAGGAAAAAACACCGTAGGAACTTTTGAAAATAACCTTAAAATCAAATAAAATAAACAAAACCTCTTTGGAATATTTTTAATCAGACATACCCGACGTCCTCCATGGGAAACAATCGGAAATTGAGTTGCAACCTTATGAATCCATCTAACGGCAAACCAGTTTTCTATAAAAACCAAATGAGTTACTTTGACGTCGGATCATAAATGGTATACTTACAGGTTCAAGGGCTACAAACATTTCGTGTTTTGATTTTTCCGGAGTTAAACCATCGACCAGATTGAGATAGGAAGGGTCGGCGTTGTAAAAGTGCGGGAGTGATACAAACGACGGTGTACCATATCGACACGATGAAACGTTTACCATCCCCGAAGGTACGCAATCTCCATTGCAGTAGCATTCGTTTTCGGGAACTTGCGTACCTTCAAATTAAAAATGAGAAATCCATCGGATCCAAAATACAAGCCTTACCGTTATCCAGCATCGACTCTCTGGCACTGAATTTATATCCCAAAATATCTTTAACTTCGACATCTTCGTCATAATCCAATTTGATGGGACGGCAAGCATCAGTTAGGAAAATTTTAATGTCATTTCTTTCCAAATTTCTAGGAAAAATATCACCCAGCGAACTCTCTAGACTGGAACAGGAGTCTTCGTAATACTTGGAGGTGTTTTCATAATTCCAGTTTAGGAGTTTTCCAAAATCACCGTGAAGGTTGTCGTTGTTCATGTTGTAGATTCCCTCGAACGTCAACGAGTTGTTTCTCTAAAAGCAGATCTTTAACTTTGCAATATGATTATTGAACTGGACTTACGCCATACATGTAGCCAAACAATTCTTCAGGTGGTAGGGTGTCCACCAGGTATGGAAAGGTAAGTGCTATGTCGATGAACGGATCTCGATATCCTTCAAATAATAACTCTCCAATTGTTTTTTTGACATGAAGATCCGGTGCTAGTGCTGACAAGGAGTAAGAAAACAATCCCTTCATGAAAGAACTCCAATGTTTCAACTGATTTGCCGAAGACTATACAATGAAAAATACTAAGAGAATACTTGGGATGGAGAAAAAATTATTAAAAAATTACCAGAGTGACGGTATTTAAAGTTGTGATCACGTCGGAGAGGTTTCTGGGCGACGTCTCTTCATCGAACTTCCAATACCGTAGGACACGATAAGTTATGGTCTGATTGTCGTGCCATGTGATATTAACCCTTTCTCTATGTTCTGTAAAGGTATATGGACCAACCTCCTTTAAAATGGGTTTGGTGGTCAAATTAAAAATATCCTCTGGGTTTGTCCAGTTGAAGAAGTAAACGTACAATCGTAACGGCATGGGAGGCGTTTGAAAAAATTGTAACGCAAACGAATCCGGCTGAATCATAGACGCATAATCCAGGATAAGAGTAAATATTAGGTTCCTGTATATCAAGGTGGGAATTCCAATCAAAAATAGTACAATTCCCAATGACGCAACGTATAAGGACTTAAAATACATTTCTTGAAACCTGTAAACATACAAAAACAAAAATTAATTTTTTCCTATGGGAAAATTTGCACAAAAAACCCACCACAAAGTAGTTTTAACTGCAAGGAAGATCAAGCAATAACTAAAATTAAAATGATATTTTTAAACAAATTAATTTAGAATTTAAATTAATGCGATTTGTATAAAAGAATTATTATGATTGTGCATAGATAAACAATTTGTAGATATTTATGGGGAAAACATGAACTTTTTATGCAAAGTTAAAAAAATTGAGGTAAACTAGTTTATTATTATATCAAAATATATGTTTATTGAATTCTCTAGCCGAATGCAACTCACGAGGTTTACATAATTATAATTCACTAAACAACAAATTAAAAATAAATATTTTTCAATTTTAATATAAATAAAAATACTCACTCAGATTCCCCCCTCCCCCCAATAGATAATATATTAGTAAAAAATTTAATTAATAAAAATAGTAAATGAAGTTAATCGTAAAAAGTGAAGAAATACTCACCATAAAAATTAGATAAAAAATGGTAAACAACTTAATTTATTAACCTATTAAATATCTTTTAAAATTAATTTCTGCACTGAGTATATTCCTTTGCTTCTATTAGAAGTAACATAATTTAACAATTGAGTACATTTTTATAAAATTAAATATTATAAAAATTTCTATGACTTGCTGAAGTGTGGTAATGAAAAATTTTCCCACAACCTTGTTAGGTAGGTATTTAATAAAAAAAATTAATCACATTTTAATAACCAAATAAAAGTATTAATAATAAAAAAAAATACAAATTTGGGACAGAATTGCCCTGAGATTTATACTGAATATTTTCATTAATATAGTACAGTGTTCCCCAAACCAAAAGATTTTGTCTTTATCTACAAACTAAGTAGATTATCTAACCGTTTGTCGACTAAAATCGACGCTTTTTGAGGTATAAATTAAATTAAATAAAAAAATGTTTTATTTCAAAATTGTGTTATTGTTCTAACCTTTTCTTTAAATTAGAAATTGTGGAAACTGCCTGGGAATCAAACAAACTTAAAAATTTTTAAAATAGGAATCCTTCACTAGAACATCTTAATTAATTGCCTTATGCCGTGTTGGATACAGACTAGTGTTGGATTCAGAAAAAAGCCCCCGTGGGGGGGGCGCTTTTTTAATTTTTTAATTTTGAAATAAAACCAAAATTTAACATAAACATGCATTTTTGCTTCTCTGTATTTTAATAAAAAGAAAAACTAAAAAAGTGCCCCCCCCCCAAAAAGTTAGATTTAGAAACAGCTAGATTTCTATATTTCACTTGCTATCACTTGATTGAAACTACAATTTTATTTATAAGTCGATATTACTACCTTTATATCTTGTAGTATTTAAATAAAGAAAAGTAGTTTAGGTTTATAATACTTGTAAATAAAAAGCCATTAACCGATTATGTTAATCAAGGATAATAATTATCACACTTACAATAAAATCTGTACAATAAAAAAAGGATCTCCTTTTTAGTGGTATAATATTAAAAATTTAATTTCGTGTCCCTCTACTCGGTTATTCTCCGTTTTTCTATATTTTTAAAGTAACGCAAAAAATTGCTGCTAAACGTGGTGTGCCGACGGGCAATTAAAATTTTTTTTTTAATAATTTTAAAATAAATAAGTTTCTGAAATTCTAATTTTCTTTAGCCGAACGTTTCCCTTTTGAAAATTTTCAGAAAATTAATTTTCTGACGAAATTAATATAATTATTTTGTCTTCTGTAGGTATTCTAGAAGAGTGGAAATTTTATTCACTCCCAGACCCCCCGGTTTAAACTTTTGACAGTTAACTTTCAAAGTAACGCAAAAGTTACTACTAAACTCTGAGCAGTAAGGCTCTTGTTTTGGTTTGTTTTTCCAAATGTTTTTCCCAGCTATAATATTCTCTAGTCAAAAGTTTAAATTTCTCTCACTTTTGCTTAAAAATTTCCCGGTTTTTCCTAGCAAAATTTGTAAAATTATAAATTCTTTAGCTTCTCCAAATTTTGCGATATGTACTGGAGGGTGTTCCACACCCCCCAGACCCCCCGGTTTGCAATCTTGATTTCATATTTTTGTATTATTATAGATTAAATTAATTAAAAATTATTATAAATAAAATAAAAGTAAACCGGGGGGTCTGGGGGGGTGTGGAACACCCTCCAGTACATATTGCAGGATATGTTCACCCCCAGACCCCCCGGTTTACAATCTTGATTTCAAATTTTTGTATTAAATATTATAGAATAAATTAATTAAAAACTATTATAAATAAAATAAAAGTAAACCAGGGGGTCTGGGGGGTGTGGAACACCCTACAGTACATATTGCAGGATATGTTCACCGCCAGAACCCCCGGTTTACATTTTAGACTATAATTGTGACAGTTAATTTTGAAAGTAACGCAAAAGTTGCTGCTAAACTCCGACCAGTAAGGCACTTAAATAAATGAAAAAAAATTCAAATTTCCCGGTTTTTCTTGGCGAAACTTGTAAAATTATAAATTCCCTATTTTCTCCAAATTCTGTGATATGTACAGACCCCCCGATATTCAATTTAGATTTTATATTTTTATATTATTTCCTTAATTATTATTATAAATTATTATAAATAAATTGAAAGTAAATCGGGAGGTCTGAGGGGTGTGGAACACTCTCCAGTACATATCGCAGGATATCCACTCATTTAGAATATTGGACAAATATTTTTGGTTCTAACTTGACTTACTTTAATATATTTTTCGGGTGGTAAATAAAATTGACCAATGAGAGTGTTTCTTTTTATACCAAATATTGAAACGCTGGACCAGGAGCAGCGTGCTGAGATTTTATGTATTAAGATATTACCTAGATAGCTACATACACGGAGAACCGGGAAAACAAAACATTTTTATTTAAAGAAATTAAGCTCTTTTGAAAATTTACTAATTTCACGAGCGAATACCGCAAACACTGATACAGATACGTGAAAAATAAGTTATATCATTCTTGTAGGAAATTTTATCAGCTTCAATTTTATATAAAACAACTTTTTTGCTACGGCTAACCGTTTTCGAGATATTAGTAATTAACCGAAATCCGGGACCTCCTACGTACTCCCCTATGCACTCAAAGTACTCATAGCCGCAATTAAGCAATGTTGAGCTCGGTGGAAACAAAACGTACCCCCATGAGTTTTTCCCCCTAAAAATCAAAGAAGCCATTTTGGGGAAGGAGGACTGCTCAATGTTGGTTATAAATAGAGCTCGGATTTATATGCGATTAAAACTTTTAAAATATTTGTCCTATATAAAATGAAAGAATTTTTTCCTAGAATTTTTTATAAACAGTCGGTGCATTTTTATGGCTTCCAGGAACTATTGAAACTTTTAAAATATTTGCCCTATACCTACTATATGTAGTTTCCGGGGGGGCATAGCCTCCCCGGGAAGCCCACAGAATTTAACACTGCTATTCATATTTATTTTAAATAATATGGTATATATTTACATCTTAAATTTCTTAAATTTTAATTTAAAAAAATTGGATGTGGCCATCACGTAACTTTCCGAATATTAAAAGTAACTCCCAATTTACCTCGGATAGAAAAAACTAAATTACTAAATCTTATCAGAGCATCAGCAATAATCGTCAAAAACATTCAGAAAATCGAAATAATAAGTTAAAACAAAAATACAAAATATATACCTACTTATCGCAAAAAATTTTATGTAAATTTTTTTTTTATTTTAGAAAAAATTTTTAATTTTTTTTTATTTTAGAAAAAATTTTTTAGAAGAAAAGTTGTGGGTAATTTTACACGGATAATGTTTGTCATAATAAACTTTTACCTATTTCATTGCGTTTCGGAGTTATGATAGATTATGTTTAATCGCTTCAAGTAAACCCCCCGTTCCCCCCTTACGATTTCATCCATTTTTAATAGGCTTTGTGCCACAACAGATAAAAACATAAATTTAAAATTTGGAGTGATTTGGTTACTTCGTTTGGCTACTATCGTGTTCACAGACATATATACGCACACGCACACATACATACATACAGACATTTTTCAAAAATAATGGAAATGGTTTAAGGGAACCTCAAAACATAAAAATTTGATACAAAAATGGGGGGTCAATTTTTTTTTTCAATTTCAGATTACAATACTTTCCTTACCAAGGAGTTCGGAATAAATAAATAAAAAATTGCTTAAATTGGCAAATCCAATAATAATTTTTTATTTTCTTTATTAAAATTCTTCAAAAAACACCAAAAATGGCCCAAATATGCCCAAATATGTATCGTTTACTCAAATATGCACCAAATGTTAAAAATATGCGAAATATGCATTTTGACAAGCAGTTTTTCGGATTCGTTTTTATCTAATTCGTCCAGATTTCAAAACAAATCTGTTGGCATATCAATATTAAAGAACATGCAAAAGCATAAAATCCGAGCCTTATATGTAGTTATAAAATATTGGCCCAATATTGCACCAAGCTACAGCCAATATTGGTGCAATATTGATTTCCTATATCGCCGAAATTGTTACTTTTTATAATTTTCAAAAACCTTCCGTTGAGAGTTGAGGGTTAAACGAATTTCAACAATTTAGACAAACAATTTTTGAAATTTGAAATGAAAAACAAATACTTCTTAATATTATTTTTTTTATTTAAATTTTATTTAAATTTTTAAAATTTGTAATTGAAAACGATTATAGTAAAGTGATGTAAATGAGAAAATGTTAATTGAATTTAAGAATGCATAAAAAAATTGGAATTCAAAGAAACCTAATTAGAAGGAAAGTGTAAGTTAAAAAGTAAAAAAAAATCAATTACAATTGCAAAATAAAACTAGACAATCATCAAAAAATTTGAATAAATTAGTATAAATATAAAAGGAAATGTATTCGAATTAGATTGCAATTTAGAAAATAAAAATTGAAATTGGAATATCGAAAATTAATATTATACAATTTATGATTTTTATGGATTTATGGTGTTTTTTGTGTTAGTTTAATAAATAAATTAAAAATATTTTAGATATTACAACGCTGAAAATTTTTGTAATTTTGCAATTCTTTAAAACTGAGTGCATTTATATGACCGCTACTGTATGTTTGATAACAACATTTTTATATTTTTTGCTATAAAAAAAGTCGTCAACGGTGACGACTGTTTTAACGCAGACCCGAGCCTTTAAAAAAAATAGAAAATTTTTATTTGGAATTCAAAAATTACATTTTGTTTTTTTCCTCAATACTGCCGTTTTACCCACTTTGCTCTTTTATAAAAATCGTTAAACCTTAGAATAATAATGGGCAATTACTGTCGAAGTCGAAACTGGTTTCTATTAAATTATAACAAAAAAAACATAAACATACACAGGCTCTTTGAACTTCTCCCCTCTTCAGGGGATAAAATTTTCCATACCGCCATTTTAATTTTTAAAATAAAATTTTTAAAAATTTTAAGCCAATTCCTAACCATGCTAAACAAAATTATTTGATTCCAATTTAAAAGTTTAAAAACATTTTTTTTGAAAATAAAATTTAAAAAAATAAAATGCAGCTAATCTAAATATTTAGTCCCAGCTGAGCGTTGCAGCCAAATTTTCTAGCTAAAGATCTTACTTGGTACCTTCTGAGATTTTAGTCAAAAAAAATTAAAAATTGGAACAAACCTTGGGCCCGTGGTTAGCTTGCACAAACACTTGGATGAACAGAAAAATTACCTACTATTTATTGAGCTTTTGAATAACTGGTTTAAAAAGTTTGTAAAAACCGATATCGACAAATCAAACCAGATTTCTGAACTTATTTCCCTAGCTATATTTCATAGTTGTTTTTATTGTTTTTATTTTACCAAAATATTGTTTAAAAATATTTAAATGTTCTAAAAACTCATAATAATAAAGATTAACATAGACAGAATATTATCATAAATTTTTTTCTAAAAATAATAATAATCAGACTTTAAAGTTTAAATTTCAAAGAGCAATACCCGAAGCTATGCTAATTTTTTTTTAAATAATATTATACCTACCTATATATTATTTTGTTATAAAAATAAATCAACAACTATTTTTTGAACTGTCGTCATAATTAAATTTTTGCTTACCGAAATAATTACTGATGACTATGTAGTTACACTTTTCGCAATTTCGTTGTTAAATACTTTTCACAAATTAATGGGGAAACTCCAAAAGGTATTTTTACAATCGGAAACCATCGAAAATAAAGTTAGTGAACTTGTTTGCAAAGGTAGGGAAAAACCAAACGACATTTTTTATATTCGTCAAATCTAGTCTATGATAATTATTTATACCTATACAAAAAAATAAAAATTTTGTAGCTTTTAATATTTTCACGAGGAATTGTGAGTAAAATTGGTTTTATCAAAAATTTTAAAAAATTTAATGTTTACCTTGTAAAATTAATATGCCTATGTCGGCCGGCTTAAATCCAAAATCACAGTCAGATTAAAATGTAAATCACAGCCTCGCAACTTGGGAAATTTTTTAAAACTGTACAATAGATTTGTGTGAATTAAACTTCAAATCACACATCGGATATAATTACATATTATTTAAAAAACGTATAAAATTACCGAAGTATTATCGTTCAGTTTGGGTAACGTAATGCTCATCGCAATACGTTCAAAGTAACTTTCATTATTTTCCCTGAGTCCTTGAGCAACCGATACAAATATTTTTTAAATACCATAAAAAAAACGTTTTATTTTTACCGCAAATTACGTTTTATGCACTGGAAAAACTATTAATCAATGAATATGTAAATTCGTCTATCATCACAAGGTTAAAAAATGCAATTTAAATAATTTTGAAATTTAAATTTACTATGTAAACCCACTCTAAAACCAGGGTTCTTCACTTTTTATAGGAACAACCTAATAATAAATTATATAAATCAGTAATCAATAAATATTTTATTTTTATTAATAGAAAAGCTGGAAAAAATGTAATTAAAAAAATTTATTTATTTTATTTATTTAATTTTAAACTGCATTTCGAGCTGTCTCCCCCATTCATCCAGAACAGGGTTAGTGGTGGCGGTAGGTTGGGTTAAATTTTTATTATTTACATTTTATATTAATTGGTTATCTCTACTTTTATATATTTTTTTACTTTATTAAGCACTTACCCCGTTTGGTCAATTAGATTTAAAATAATCACCTTCAATTTTTAAAAGATCTCACAAACTAATCTGTGCTATTTATAAGATCGTCTTCAATTCTAATTGGTATTTTTTGCTTCTAATGGTTCAGGTTTATTTACTTTATTGTTATTATAATTATTATTTATTTTTATAGCGCATTAATTAGTAACAAAAACATTTACTTTTATTCTAATTTTTATTATAATCATTGTTTTGTTTTTATTATGGAGTTCTATAACTGACACTTATAATAAACAGTATAAATTATTGCATTTTTCACTTATTTTTATAGCTTTCAAATAGCATCCGTTACAAAATATAATAGTTGTTACCATAGTCCACTCAGGAAAAAGCAAAAAAATAAGATGCAGAGGCGGAATTTCAAAAAGTTGCTCCCCCCCCACAAACAATTTCTAAACCCTAGATTGTAATGTACGTAATGTACTGATGACGAGACTGCAAAATTTGCGTCAGATATAAATCAAAGCTGGATTGCACCAGTCTCTCAAGGATAAAGAAAAATCACTTGATGAGTGTCTAGAAGCTTCAAAAGATGAGTTTCCATTCATCATTAGTAGCCAGAGATCTACAAATGCCTTCTTTTGGACCAAAGGAAATTGATCTAAATATCTGCCTAAGAAAGGTATCAGGACTAATACTAAAAAATTTTTTTGAGAATTCCAATTATTACAAATGAAGATTATCAAATTGTTAAATGCAAGTCGACCGAATTAAAGAATGCATTTCACTTTTCAACATGGAAAGTGAATCTTTAATTATATAATCATTGGTTTAATATATCCAGTTTTAGTGTTTACTTCATTTTATATACATAAATAAATATTCAATTAGATATTTTTTCATTGTCGGCATTGTCACATAGGTACCATTCGCCTACTTTTGAATGCTTATTGCGTCAAGACCTTCGCAAGTATAATTTAATAATTATATTTTTGGTGTCCAATATCTGTGCACTTAACCTTCGAACGAACCGAGATCTTTGAACCCGGCAATACCACTTCATTCATTGATGGTCCAGAATACTACCTGTGATGTTTGCGTAGTGCGAAATCGAAGAGTTCTTTCTGAAGGTCAATCCAATATCTGCAAAATGTACAGAAGCCAAAATTTTTTTGGAAACTGATTTTATTTTTATTTTATCAGTCCTGTTTAACTTTTGGCCTTACCACCAAGGTACAGTGCTAATAGTTCCCAACATCCCAACTTCCAATTGTCTGTTTTTAGCCATCACAATCAACAAGGGGCTGTCCATTAATTACGTAAGGACGATTTTTGTAATTTTTGACCTCTTCTCCCTTCACATAAGGGAACGTAAGATTTTGACCCCCCCCCCGGTACATCTTACGTAAGGATTATTAAACAAACATAATGTTGAGCCCCCCCTTTCCCCGCTTAGTATATTTATAAAATATGAATAACAATAATATTTTTATTATACAAAAAATACAAAAATTTAAATTAAATTTTATGTTTATATAAATAAAAGTTAATAAAAATTAATTAATTGCATAAAAAAGTTAATATAAAAAATTGATAATCCCTTAATATTCAGGTAAAAAAACTAATTTAATAAAAAAAAAGTATTTTACGAAACTTACGTAAGGAATACGTCGGACTCTCCCCTCCCCCACGTAAGGGTCCGTAAGATTTTCGATACCTCCCCCCTCCCCCAAAACCCTTACGTAATTAATGAACGGCCCCTAATCAAAAAGTAAAAAAAGGTAGGTATTATTGCAAAAAATTATAAATTTAACAAAAAACTTTACGTTTCAATAAAATTAAAGAGTTGAACTTTTATGTTATAGCTATTTATAGGCATATAATTACTATATTACTATTTATAGGTATATATACCTGTTATACTACTCGTATAACATTTTCTACAGATAAACTTATTTCATATAGTAGTAGTTTGTTTCATCTGAATGATTTATTTATCTCATTATATTTTATATTATATTATTTGTTAATATCATAATATATTTACTTCAGACACTTTGATTGAAATCTTAGGGATGCACTCCCACCACATTGGCATCTTTGTAGTAAAATAGTTCCCATGACCGAAGTTATTATAAATTAAAATATATTTAAACAATAAAAAATAATTAATATGTTAATACTACATGTTATTTATAAGCCAGCAGGTAGTCGCAGCCTTTGGCCGTAATGACCCCCTAATAAGTGTATACGGTGGAACTCGATTGATAAACAATTCGATCGATATGGAATCCGACTTAAATGCAACTCGATTGGTTGGGAATTCGGTTGAATTAATTTTCTTTACAGTTCCTTGTAGCACAAATATTGCCGCAATATTGGTGCAATATTGCGTCAATATCGAATGTAAACATTTTACACCATTGACTCAATATTGATTTCCAAAATAGGTGGTTTTTACGCGGGATATATTGCCTTGACATATTCACTGAAGGGTCGAAAGGGTAAAAAGTCTTTCGATGAATTGAAATTGTATGCAGTAACAATAGGTATGTAGTATCATTTGTTTTTTATATATTCCAACATAACTTACTGTAAATATTTACCATTTTAGCTGGTATACGATTCCAATACAAAGGATTTTGAAATCGACAAAGAGATTACTGTCTGATTACAGATATACTGTCTGGTGCGGGAGAGAAAAAAAACTAACTTGGTTAACTAAGATGGTTAAGTGGTTGGGTGCTGGTCAGAAAGATTAAAAAATAACAGATTCGCCCTCTCTGATCTGTTACATCCAACAACAGTGAGAAAGTCAGTGAAAACCAGGATAACTTGCTTAAATGTAGCTGACTACAGACTGACTGATTGCCAGCTCAATAGTGAGCGGATGACTTTGCTGGGCTTCAAAATTTTCAGAGAAAGCTGAAAGTATTTAAGTCATTGTTTAAATTACAGGCGAAGACGGCAGTCTGATTCAATTTCAGAAATTGCCCTTTTAGATTGTTGTAGATAGAAGATACTGCCCAGTGGCGTAACAAGCAGGTGAGGAACCCGTGTTAACGGGGGCCCTGCTTTTATAAAAAACAAAAAAAAATTGTATACAGGACTCGAAATTCCATGCAATTCCAGTGATTTTCAAAGAATTTGTTCCAAACAAGAGCGGATATAGAGACAAGTAACGAGTAACGAGTAACGCCCCCTTATTTAATTTTATTAAATATTTAAAAAAATATATAGATGAGTGTTTTTATTTTTCAATTTTCTGAGATTGTCTGAATTTTCTAAATTTTCCTAGAATTTTGTGTGATTCCCTACTTCACAAGTTTTTTTGGAAATACTTCTAAGATTTTCTAAAATTTTCTATTTTCTCTAATTTTCTATATTTCCTAACTGTAAAATTAGTGACATTTTTATTGATTTTCTAAAATTTTCTGGGATTCTTTAAAATTTTCCGCTTGTTTTTTTTAATAATAAATGGAAAAATGATAGAGAAATTGTCATATGCAAAACTAAAGGAAAATTTGAGGAAATCTAGAATATTCTAGACCAGTGGTTTTCAAAGTGGGGGCGCATAGACCTGCAAAGGGGGGCGCGGGCCACTTAGTAGTTGAAAATATTTGATACCCACCTGTATCTTTATCACGGTTGGAACTCAATACTTTCCCTAAACTCCCTTTCCTTGTTTTGAAAAATTGAAAAGTTTTGTTTTGTGGAAAAGTACTTTCTTTAAGGGGGGCGCTGATAATTTTTTTTGGTAGGAGGTAAGCGTAACATGAATAAGTTTGGAACATATTTATCGGCAGGATTTCTGACTGTTAACAATCAATTGAAGATAATTTACTTAACACTTATTGACCCAGATAAATTAGCTATTTAATTGTGATGACCTGCGTAGGTAACATCCAGGATTGAATAGTTTAAGACTGAATGAGAAAGAAACTGTACGATTTTTTTGTATTAAATTTTGAAAAGAAAAATGATGGATAAATTTGGATTTTTGTTTTTTTTAATTTTTATAATTTTCACGGCTGAATTAAAATTTTCCGAAGGTGCTGTGGTGTGTCACGACGTAGATGTGCGGAACGGAATTAAAAATTTTGAAAATCTGAGGAACTGCACCACTATCAGCGGATATTTGAAAATTTTGCTAATGGAAAATACAAAATCATCCGATTTTGATAATTTATCATTTCCAGAATTAACTGATATACGAGGATATTTGTTGTTTTATAAGGTGGCTGGTTTACAAAGTCTGGAAAAACTTTTTCCAAATTTATCCGCCATTCGAGGGCTGACGTTATTTCTCGATTACTACTCATTTATAATTTACGATTGCAATGATATGAAAAACGTAAGTTTTAAAATTCTGATAGTTTTTGATTATGTGCAATTATTAAAATCAACAAAAATTAAATTGTTGTTGTAATTTTTTCAAAACACCAATCACAACTTTTCCGAGCGTCATTGCTTAATTAATTAATATTATAATAATTGCACATACCGGAACTTCAAATATATTGTTTGCTTTTTATTCAATAAATTATAATAATAATTGCGCGGTACAAATAAATGATTAGTTTTATTTTTTTATATTTATCAAATTATAAATTATAAATGATCAGAACGTGTGAACAGTTATTATTATAATTTTAATTAGGATTTTTTATACTAGGTATACTATGTCCAGCATTAGGAAAAAAAATTTAATAAATCCAAGATTTATTATTTGCTATGGGCAATTAAAAAAAATATTTTTAGATTGGACTCCACAATTTAAAATATATAGAGCGAGGTGCAACAAGGATTGGAAAGTGTCCGAAATTATGTTACGTACATACGCTCGATTGGTCAAAAATTGGACACCCCTCCCATCATTTGTATTTTGACAACGAAAGAGAAAATTGTACGCAAAAATGCCCAGAAAAATGCAAAGGTCAGGTATTTTCATTAAATTTTTAGAAACAAGAAATATGCAGTATGCAGTTGTCCTTAATCAAATATCAATTAAATTAATGAGATTCTTAATAAGTTCCTTATATGCGTTCAAATAAACTTGATTTAATGTTTATTACATTTTTTGAATTGTCAAGATCAACTAAATGCTACTCAAATTACCTTAAATAACAATAATCATAAAATATTTATGTTTTTATTTTGGAGAGGACTTGTCTTGGATGAAAAACCGCATACGTAAGTCGCTGCAAAGCTAGCTCGTACGTAAATAGCTATTCTGTTGCGTAAATAACATCCTTAATACTATTCATTTTATTAAAAAATATTAAATAAACATTTTGTTGAGCTTGAATTTTTAAACAAATTTAAAAAAAATGTTACATTTCAAAATGGCTCTTGAGGTTTCTTGTATTTTGGAATAGCCAAACAACTATGGGAAGTAGATTTTTTCTAACTTTCCAAAGCCTGCTTTAGAACCTTGACTGTCTTTGCATCAAATTTATTAGAAAACAATACAAATTAAAATAAATTTTAAAAGAAAACACAGCATTGTCCGGTTATAATGGACAAAGATATAGTGAACTAATTTAAATTGTTTTGAGGAATCAACATACCTGCATAGTGAAGATAACATATAAGTGTATTTACCGAATATAAGTACCTACTTTGGTAATTATGGATACCCAAAAATCGGTTGGTCTCTGGAGGTTCATTATAACCGGAATATGTATAGATTTGATTATAAAAATATGGTAAAGTAAGAAAAATGTAACTTTAATAAAAATTGGTAAAGATAATCTTCTTCTTCTTCACGTGCCTATCCGTTACCGGATGTTAGCGATCATAATAGGGAATTTCATTAATGGGGTGGTTTCCCGTTGCCTTCCCCATAGCCCACAGATATATTTTGGGCTTTAGATCACAGCAGTGTATTCGACTCCACCAGGATTTGAACCCCGGTGCCCCGCTACCCAGTCGGCCGGTGTACTGCTGGTTTTTACATACCACATAAAAATGTGGTAAAGTAAGAAAAATGTAACGGTAATGTAAATTGGTAAAGATAATATGCATAAATATTTAATTAATCCACCCCCCTCCCCGCTTTTTCATAAAGTACTGTTTAAGCCATTGACTAACTTATTATATCAATTAAAATAATTCAATGCTTAAAATAAAATTTATTTGATATAAATCAAATTAAATTATTAGGATTCGTTTAGAGTTTTTATCTAGGGCCGGCCAGAGGTGAGGTGCAGCGCATGTTTAGTATTTGCGCGCTTCGTAATAATTGAAAAATATATTAAAATATTATTTAAAGCAAAAAAAAACCGATTTAGTGGTAAGAAGCCTTTTGTTCTGGTACGGTGTTCGTCTGGCCGTTCGCATCTTTCGTATCAAAGGCGAAAAAACTTCAAAAAATACTCATCTGCAGGATGTAAAGAAGAAAATTGGGAATTTCAGGACTGTTCCAGGCTCAAAAGTGTCGATTCGGCACGTTCCTGATATAAAAGCTTAAAAACTGTGGTCATCCGAGTTCCACCTTGTTTGTATCTAGATTAGAATATCAAATGTATTGATTATAATTTACTCTACTTTGGAAGCGGATACATAATTATCCATAGGCGATTGATACGGAGAAGGCAATGATTATGCGGCCTGAAGAACGTACTGACCCGTTGCTCTTCCGTTACCTCTAATTTTTTAGGTTGGTAACCAGTGGCGTAGCTAGATAGAAGAGGGCCCTGGGGCAGAGAATACACTAGGGCCCCTAACCATTGTACAAATACAGCCTTAAAAAAAATATTTTAATTATTTTTCAAATACATATTTAAGAAAAGTAATAATTACGCTTTACATACCCCGTCAAAACAGCCCCGGTTAAAACAGCCCCGTCAAAACAGCTCCGGCAAAATAGCCCAATGGCTATTATGTTTCAGGCTATTATGTCGGGACTATTTTGGTGCGGGATATTATGTTGGGGATATTTGGTCGGGGCTATTTTGTCCGGGTTATTTTGACGGGTGACCCTTTTGAAGGCATGTTTTTTCATAAAAAAAATCGCTTCTACAGCAAAACTTATTAAACATTTTTTGTTAAAATTTCATTCTCTTCATTTTTGTTTATATACATTTTTCTATTTCGAATCAGCGGTTTCGAGATACAGTGACTTAAAAGAATCTCTGTAAAAAATTTTTACAAAAAAAAACGTAAAAATTTTTACAGAGATTTTTTTAAGTCACTGTATCTCGGAAACGGTGCGACAAAATAGAAAAATGTATATAAGTAAAACTGAAGACAATGAAATTTTCAACAAAATATGTTTAATAAGTTTTACCGTAGAACCGATTTTTATATGAGAAAACATGTTTTCAAAAGGCACAATTTTCATTGCTAGCATAGGAGTGTACCTACGTTCAATTTTGTGTATAGCTGTATGTTCAAACTTTTGTTTAATATTTCACCAAATTTTAACATGTGCTTTACGTGGTTTAATATTACAAATTTTTCTATTACTTTTACTCTTACTATTCAGTATTGTTATTATTATTATAGATTATAGTTACATCAAAATTATTATAATTAAATCAAAATTATTCAATTTTCTCATGAAAATAGTAGCCCCGGGGCACTGCCCCGGTTTGCCCTATAATAGCGACGCCACTGTTGGTAACTTAAAATTAACTACTCGGAGACAGATGACGAGACTTTGATTAGATAGACTTTACTTTTTCAGTTCATGTCTGAATAGTGACGAGGCAGCAGTTATCTCCTAATGGAAGTTCACAAGGTTCCACAAGATGGAATTCGGATGACCGCAGTTTTTTGGCTTCTATACTGCTACCTTTCTGGTTAAACTTGAAAAATATCTATAGATTAGAATATATTACGTTAATACAGAAAAATTCCCAATAAAGTCCGCATTAAAATATCAGATTATTGGATACCTAATTATATTTTGTAGGTTGGTAATATAATTTTACTAATCTACAGACATCTGTCCGCCCACAATAATAGTTCTTACATTTAAAATACCCAAAACACATCCGGTAGAAAAACCTGGTTTCTCCCCCCAGCTGGGCCAACCTAGTTGGGAGAAAATTTACAGAATTTACAAAATAAAATTCAAATTATTAATTGTAAATTTTGGAATACGACATTTTAACATCAAAAACATTGTAACTACTATCTCTATAAAGACATAATGTCTGTATGACAAGAAAGAGTGTATTGGGGGTATTCTATACCCCCCCAAACCCCCCGGTTTCAACAACAGAAGAATTGTGTGTATAATCTGAAATCAACTTTATTGAATAAAAACCTTTCAATCTTTTAGAACTAAAGCATTTTACAAGTTGTGGTAAAGTACACTGGGAGGTCTGGGAGTATGAAATATGGTCTGGTAATGTAACAATGATATTCGATGGGGTTAATTGCCTGAATGTAAATGATGTCGACTTGAATTTAAGTTTAAAATTCTTGGGCATTAAAACTTCCTTCTTCTTTCCCCCTCTGGACTCCGAGGGTCTGTGTTTCAAATACAGGAAAATTTTGAAACAAAATTTTCCTGAATTTCTTAAGATTTCCTTAGGATTTTCTCACATTTTCCAGCGCTAGTAGGTAGAAAAAAACCGATGAACAAGAAAATGTGGAGAAACAAAAATAAATATTTATTGACTTCTCGAAAATCAATCTGTAGTAGATATTTGCTCCAGGTTTTCTCTAAATTTCCTAGGACTCAAGATTTTCTCAACAATATTTCTTTTTGTGCAAGTATTACATACTTTCCGATACCGACCTCCTTCCCACCGGGACGGTGAGTGGGAAGTTCATATTTAATAATACAACCACTTACAGAACATGAACATAAACCTTCTGTCTGTAAAACCGGGGGGTCTGGGGGGTATGGAATTCCCTCCAGTACAGTACATTTTTTAATCTAACATGTAAAAATAAAGATTATTATGAATTGAAAATATTCGTAATAAAATAACCGTAACACAACAAAATTGCTCCAAGTAAAAAAAAAATCAAAATAATAATCAAAGTTTGATTTTAGGCTGCTGGAATGAGAACCATTGCCAAATAAGCGAAGACAAAAACTGCCATTCTGAGTGCATTAGGTGTACCGGACCCGGACCCAATGAATGTAAAACTTGCAAGTTGTACATCAACAACCACACCTGTGTTTCAAGCTGCCCAAGCAATAAGTAAGAGTTTCCAGTTTAATGAAATTACAGTTATTTTCTTCTTTTTCTAGAATTCTGCATACAAAACTAGGAAGATGCTTAGACAAAGATCAGTGCAATTCAACTCACATACCAGGTTCATGGAAACTCGTCGACAACAAATGCATTTACAATTCGACACGAAAAGTATGCAACGCCACATTAATCGATAGCATGAATGCTGTGAGACAGTTTAGGGAATGCACCCATATTAACGGTTCGTTATCAATTCGCGTTACTGCACTAAACAGCGAATTGGAACTAAGCAAAAGTTTATCTTCTATCGAAGAAATCTCGGGCTACTTAAAAATTTTTCGATCCACATTGGTAAATCTCGATTTTTTCAGAAATTTAAGAACTATCCACGGCAAAGAATTATACAACCAACAGTACTCTGTGATCGTGTACGATAATCCAAACTTACAGAAACTGTGGAACTGGAACGAATTTGGAATAAACATCAAGAAAGGCAACATATCTTTTCACTACAATTCTCAATTATGCCCAAACGAGATACAAAATTTTGGCAAAGCAGCAAATATAACTTTTGACGAGTTTGATGTGTCGCTCTACTCTAACGGCCATAAACAGGCCTGCGAATACATCGATCTGAACGTTAGCGTTGAAGTAAACGCAACCAATGCAACATTGTTATGGAACAACTACACTATCAAATCCCAAAACGTTTCTCTAATTGGTTATCTTCTGTATTACATCCAAGATCCTTTCAGCAACATGACAATCTACAACGAACGAGATGAATGTGAAGATAACAGTTGGGAGAGCGCATTCGTTACGAGTAACAATCATACACTTCTTAACTTAAATCCATACACCACTTATGCGTTCTACGTCAAAATTTACACTTCATCTTCCTTAGAAGGAGGACGGACTACAATAAACCGTTTTAAAACGAAAACCAGCGATCCAGAGCTGGTAGACGACATGCAAGCTAATTCTTATAGTTACGACACTGTTGTTCTGAATTGGAAACCTCCAGTCTTCAAAAATGGTAAAATTACGCATCACAGCTTGGTAATGTATGTGCAAGACGACGATCAAGAATTTATAGCCGAAAGGAACTACTGTAAGTTTCCCCACGTTTTTACCCAAGAAGATATTCCGGTTTCCTCAACGGAAAGCACACCAAAATTGGAGCAAAAGGAAGACTGCTGCGAAACCTCCAATGGGGATGCAATTGATTGGATTAGTAATTTTTGCAGCAAAATGGATTTGATTAGTCCCAAATTGAAATCTTGCAAAGACTACATGTATTCCGTGGAAAACGTAAAGAAAACAGAACAGCAGGACAAGTTTGTGACTCAAAATTCTAGAAGTATGGTAAAACCAAGTTATCTCGTTTTGGAGAAAATAATACCGGAAGGTTCCATTACGACGTACAATGTTACCAATTTGACCTATTTCACTGTTTATATTTTTCTCGTACAAGCCTGTATAGGCACTTCGCACTGTAGTGCTGTAATGTATGCATCCGAGAGAACAATGAGCAAACCCGAAGCGGATGACATTCCTCCCGGGTGTTCCGTTACTGTGGTGGGTAAAAATTGGACTTTGAGTTGGTCAGAACCAAAACATCCAAATTCGGTTATCGTGTCGTACTATATCGAGTACCAAAGAGTTGGTTATAAAAATTCCTCAAGTGACTGTATAACCAAACAAAAATCAACATTGCTTGGGTTTAAATACACCAAAAGCAATTTTTCGCCCGGACGGTATTCTGTGAGGATCAGAGCAGTTTCGCTTGCAGGGCCTGGGAAGTTCAGCGAGTTTGTAAACTTTGAGATGGGCCCCGAACCACACGAAATGTCCATCGAGCTCGTGATAGTTTTGACCGTCGTCTTCATTCTGCTGATTGTTGCCGGTTTGTTCTATTATCGCTATAACAATAACGTACAGCGTAAACCAGCGTTGGACGAATTGAATTTAATATCGGGCTCTACATTTGACGTTTCTGGCCCAACGTACGTGGAAGACGAATGGGAGATCGCTCGTGACGATGTTGAAATTTCTTTTGAAATTGGACGAGGGTCCTTCGGTGGAGTTTACAGTGGGATTATTAAATCGAAACAGCTTTCGTGTGCTGTAAAGGTTGCTAGTAGTGTCAGGAATAATGTGTACGAGAAATTGTCGTTTTTGAACGAAGCGTCATTTATGAAGTCGTTTTGTACGTCCAATCACGTGGTGAAACTGTTAGGGATTGTTTCTCGCGGACAAGTTCCTATGGTGATAGTGGAATTAATGGCAAGGGGAGATTTGAAAACTTACTTGAGACAGAGGAAACGTTCGTTAAACGGATTGACCTCTAGTGAGATGTACCGAATGGCCGCCCAAATAGCCGACGGCATGATGTATCTAAAATCCAGAAAGTACATTCATCGGGATTTAGCAGCTAGAAACTGTATGGTTTCGTCGGACCACACTGTAAAAATTGGCGATATTGGAATATCCAAAGATATGTTGTACGAAGCGGATTATTACAAAATAGAATCGGGAAGTTTAATGCCGGTGAGGTGGATGGCTCCCGAGAGCTTAACAGATGGAGTTTTCACAAGCGATTCGGATATGTGGAGTTATGGAATCGTTTTATGGGAAATTGTGACTTTTGGGGAACAGCCGTATCAAGAACTATCCAACCAACAAGTTATACAATTCGTTATTTCTGAAGGGACACTTGAACGTCCCCGAAAGTGTCCCGACTTGTTATACGAAATTATGTCCGTTTGTTGGAAATGGAAACCTTCCCTTAGGCCAACTTTCACAGACGTGGTGGAAAAATTAAAAATGCACGTTGGTCAACACTTTCGACTTGTGTCGTTTTATCACAGTTCGGAAGGGGACGAGTGGAAGCTTAACAACAAAAATCGGACGTATAGTCCGGTCGCGTTTTCGGAACCCTTTGACATCAACAGAGCCGTACATTGGGACACTTCTTTTGATGATATTAGCATTTAAATATTTAGTAGCTTAGGTTCCTAGATGTAATTTATTTAAACTTATAAAATAAAATTTAAAAAAATAATTTTTGCTCTGCAGGTGCTAATTCGCTGACCTCTGTCTTATATAATAGAGAAATCATAATTACTCATAATAAGATTTAATTGTAAGTAAACAACACGAAAGTAATAATTGAATTAGGTAAAATTATGGAGATTGCTCATTAAAAGACTGGACAATATATTTACCAATAATTATTTTGTTACTGGAAAACTATTTGCGTAGGCTATTGAATTTAATTGTTATAATTTATTTAATTTTATGATACTAAGTAGTACTTTCAGTAAAACGTTAGTTCTAACTAAAAAAAAATGCTGTTTGTAATAAAGGTAAATAGAAAATCATAAGTTTATAATAAAAAAATAAACCAATAGCAGAAAAGCATAACGTACAGGTAGAATTAAACACTCTGTATACGCTGACAATTCTGGTAAGTTAATTTTATTTTCATTTGTTTTTCTTTCTTTGTTTCTTGTTTTTTTGTTTTTATTTTATATTCATCACATGGATACAATAATTTATTATCATCAAGAACAAAAGTTTTAGTTGTTATGGTCGAAAAGTTGGAAAATATAGACGTATTTGGAATAGATCCCATCAGAATAAATTGAATTTTTATTGTATTCTATCAGATAGTTTTTGCTCCCCCCCCCCCCCAAAAAAAAGCTTTAATTGGTTTAATTTTTAGGCTACTACGAACGCAATAGCTATAATTATTTAACGTAACGAAATTGCAAAGCTACTGGAAAGCAAACGTCTACGAGGGAAAACTCTTGAAAGAAATTGAAAGAAAAAAGTGATGCAAATGCTGCGTACCAATGCGGTTGATGGAAGAAACAGAACTAAGCTAAGGACAGATTTGGTTTTAGTAATTCAGCGATCTCAAAAATTAGTAAAACTGAGTGCTGGCAGTTTTATACACCTCGGATTCGAAAAGTTTCACTAATGTAAGTTTTCATTATTTTCAGTAAAAACGTTCATCCTAAATAACCAGGAATGTGCCGAACCGACATTTTTAAGGCTCCCACTAACCCTCCAACCCTTGGACACGTCCCTGCAAACAACAGATATAAGAAAATAAAAAAAGTTGAATTATTGGATGAAGGAACCTGCACAGAAAGGAAGGAATCTCTGTTTTTAAGTATAAGTCGGAAACCAATCTACTTGTAAATAAAATTCTTTCTAGTGCGACAAGTGTCTCAATAGCACTGATCTAGAAAAGCAAAAAGTCTCTGTTTTTAAGTAAAATTTGGCTAGAATTTAATTTAAAATTAGTGCTGTGTTTAACAAAGTAGAATCAAAGCACTGGAGTAAATTACACGGACTCTCAACAGAATAAAGTTTATTTTCAAATCAAAATCATACATTAAAAAGTCAGTACGAGATAACATAACCAACTATTTCAATTCTATTTAGGTGACGGTGACAACCAATCATTCACTAGAAAGTGAAATAGTATTCCTATTCCTTGAATTTCCTAAGATTTTCCGAGATTTTCGTTTTGTTGTTTTTTTTAAATTTTCCTTTCACCTGTATATCAGGTTTCATCAGCAATTCTGCATTACATAATATACCGATTCAGGATATTTCGCGGTTTCGCCGTCGCCACTTCGCCTTCGCAGAATATAGAATTAAAGTTTTTACTTTTAGCATGATCGCCCATAGAATTTTATCAAAAAGTGGGAAGCAAACTCAAATTTTGTTAAACTTACATTCTATATAAATGTTACTAGCTGACCCGGCGAACTTCGTATCGCCTCAGAACTTGAACCATATAAATTATTTGTAAAATTCTAGAACATCGTACCGCCTCAGAATTAATATACCAAGTGACTCGGCGAACGTTCTGCCATATAAATTATAGCTGGATACCCGGCTTCGCCCGGGGTCTCTTTAAAAATAAAATACTTTGCATTAGTCTACGTACTCGAACGTTTTCCAATCTTGCTTTCCGTTACTCGTTTGTTTCATACGAACGGACTTCAGCAATGCGTACACACAACAAAACAGTAATTTTGGTTTTTCTTTTGTCTATCTATTGTAATGATATTTCTGATCAGCAGCCGGTGTTTTTGGTTGAGGCTTGTTTACTTGGTAGTTTGGATTCTGTTGGAGTCACTAATCGATTTGCACCGCGATTAAGAGACTTGTTTTTATGCTCGGCAGGTCGGTCTTTATTGTTAAATGCCAATAACAAACAATGACTCGGAATTGTTACACAATACACTACTTTTAACACAAATATTATTGTTTTTCTGTAAAGAAATAAAGGTGTTGTGAAACCAGTGACAAATCTTGCGAACGTGAAGCTATAATTGAAAAGTGTTTAGAAGAAATATGGTGCATACTGTATAATTTGAGACTTACGAGGGAATTTGTTGTTATAAGGTTGAGAAGAGGACGTTGTGCGTCCACGAGAATGTGTGCGTTTTCCAAGTGTGATATCATTTTTTTGCGTTAATTTGTCAGCCGATTAACTGATTAAGTCAGGGAGCATATCCTGATGGTTGATAGTGTGATTGCACAAACAAAAATATTGTTTGCTTTTTGTTTCAAGCTGAAATAAAGCAGAAAATTAAAATTTGGTATTTTGATGATAAGAAAATTTAATAACGCCGACCGCCATATGCATTTAGACTACGATTATAATTTTAACAAAATTTACTTACCTCAAATGGAATTTGGATTGAATTTATATGAAATAGAAGAATACACGTGTGTAATTAAGGCGATTATCGAAGAAATTTCACAAGAAAACAAAACTATCCGATCAACTCCGGTAACCAAAGTTTCAGTAGCAGAAACACCTGTTGTATCCAGTGTGATACGGGAGCATTTGACCAACAACAAAGAGGAAAGCAGTGGACCTCAAACGTTAATCAAGCTAAGAAATTATTGTTTATTTGAACTATTTTATTTCTCGGAATTCTTATAATTTTCATATTTTTAATACTAACATTATTACACTAACAGTGGAATTTGGTAAATGAATTTAGAAGTCATATTTGGTATAAAAGTAAATGCAATTCATTTATCAAGTGTCGCTACACAATACACAAAGAGTCAAGAAACAATATTATTAAGTTTCAAGTTATTGGTATTAAATAAACCCTATTTTGCGATATCAAAAAAAAAAAAGGTTTTTTTGTTTTCTTGAATCACATGATTCGTGGGTTTCAAATTGAATTCGCTCCTGAGAGTCAAGTAATTCCGAAATTATCTGAGCTAGCTGGAGAAAAAGGTAAGAGTGTGTAGAGTTTATAAAATTTACATTACATCTTTTTGGCGCAACAACGTGGGGCTCTCTCGAAACCACGATTTCAATAATAAACAGGGTAGTTTAGACTAAAATAAATTAAATAAATCAAAATGGCAGAAAACGGATCAGAGGATGGTAAAATACAGGTAGAGGAAAGTCAAATAGAGGAAAGTCAGGTGGAAGAAAGACAGGTAGAGGAGGGTCAAGTTAGCGAACAGGTGATACAAGTATGGGAATCGCCGATAACACCGCCAATGCACAGTAGTACAAAAAAGGGTTCGATAGATCAGGGGGGAATAAGCATAGAATTATTAAGGCAAATTATGAATAAATTAGATCGAAATACCGAAATATTAAGAAGGGAAATGAAAGAAAGTCAAAACGAAATGAGAGAAAGTATAAGTGGGGATGTGAATAAATTAGATAATAAATTAGATCAAACTACCGAAAGTATAAGAAGGGAAATGAAAGAAAGTCAAAAAAAAATGAAAGAAATTCTAGAAAAAAAATTAGATCAAAATGTAGAAATAGTAAGAGGGGATATGAATAGGGGTTTTCAGGAATTTCAGGAGAAATTTAATAATTGGGAAGAAAGACTAAATATAACAAATTCAAGGGTAAAATCGGTAGAAGAAAAAGTTATTGAAACGTTAAAAGAAAATGTAATTTTAAGGGAAGAAATAAACGTAGATTTACAAAAACATAAAACGTACATTTCTATAGAAGTGGGAGATAAATTGAGGAATGCAGAAACCAAATCGATTAGGACAGTAAATGAAATGATAACGGGAATAGAAGATAAAGTTTTTCAATCTGTTATAAATAAAACGCTGGAAGAGGGAACTGAAATTGCAAATGTGGTAAGAGATATAAAAAAATTAGAAAATGATGTTGCTCATAATGGTGAAAAATTACGAACTTATGAACAAGAAGTAAAAATGCAAAGGGGAAATATTAATGTAATTGAGGGGAATTTAAATAAAAAATTGGAAGACACCATAAGGGATATTGAACGGGGCAAAATTCATAATCTAACATTCACAACGGGAATGGGAAATAGTACAATGAATAAATCATTGCAAGAAATTTCTAATTATATTAATAAAAATCCAAAATTAAAATTTTACGGACAACCACAATCAGGGATTAACCCAAAACACTTCATAAAATATGCTAAGCCTATGGTCGATCAAGTATTTGATGCGGAACAATTAAAAGTGATTCTTGGTTCGATGATGAAGGGAACAGCCGAGGAATGGTTCGGGATTCATCAAAATAATTTCAATACTTTTGATGAATTCTCAAATATGTTTTTGGATAGATATTGGGGGGATGAAGTGCAAGAACTGGTAAAAAATGAATTAAAATCGGGAAAATACAATGGGTTAGGCAGTAGGAATGATTATGCGGAAAGGCTAATTAATGCTGTACTTAATTTAGATCCTCCTTATAGTGAAAAGGAAATAATAAAATGTTTAGCTAGCCATTTTGATTTATCTATTAGAAATAGGATAGTAGTCGAGAAGGTCGAAACTATAAGCGAGTTTGGGGCATTGCTAAGGAGATTCGATCACGGGTATACGCCTAATTACGAGCATAAAAATTTTAATAGAGTGTTCGATAACAGAGTTGTGCATTATCCCGAGAGAGTAAATCAATTCATGCCAAGCCGCGGTGACAGTAATTATCCTAGGGATAATAATAATTTAAGAAATAATTATAGCAACAATGATAATTACCAAAACGGATCAAGTTCACGATTTAATAATAATTATAATCAACAAAATTCATTTCAAAATAGACCCATAAATAACAATCAAAATTATAATAGTAATTACAGGAATGCTCAAAATAGTAATGATAACAATCAAAATGGCTATTCGAATAGAAATTACCAAAATAATAATAATCAATATCAAAACAGGAGATATAGCAATTACGATAGTCGACCGCAATTTCAAAGGTCTACGAACCCAAATATGAATAGAAATAATAACGACAATAATAATGTAAGAGAGGCTCAGGTGAACGCTATAACAACAACACAAGCACCGGTAGTTAATTCGAATGTAGCTACTGCAAATCAAAATTTTTAATTCCGGACAACTCAGTAAATTTTCTAGTAAACACGTATGAACATCCTAGAGAGTTTATACTAGAAAACGATCAATTTTCGGAAATTGAAGAAATGTGCAAGCTGCCATTTATTAATGTTCTTGTAAATAACGTAAAATTTAAATGTTTGGTAGATACGGGCGCTGAGTTGTCCATTTTAAATCAAGATTTAATTGAATCTAATATAAAAAATTTTGAAAAGAAAATAATTAGTACGAAAAAGATGAATCTGATTAGTGCCAATAGAAAGAGGTTTGCGGAGGTAAATAAAAGTGCTATCGTAAAAATCAAAATAGGTAAATACGAAATTGAGGATGACGTCTTAATTATGAAAAATTTAAGTGTAGGGTGTATAATAGGAATAGATCTGATTAATAAATTTGGGATGATAATTGATGCGGTAAATAGGCTAATCACAATCGGAGAACAGTCAATCGAGTGGATAGAGGATATAAACGGGGATAATAATAAGAAATTAGTAAAATTAAATATTTTGAACAGACAGGTTAGTAATGTTAGAAAGGAAAGGATATTGGAAGATGATGAGGAGATGAATGGGGATAAAGTTGTTAATTATGTTAGTGGGAATGATTGCGAGATGAATTATGTTCAAGATTGGGAAGGGGTTGATTTTTGTGAAGAGGAATATTATGGAGATGATAAAGAAGTTAGTAAGTTAGTAGGGGATGTTAATGTTCGAAATGATAGACTGTTGAATTGTGAAAAAGAATATTTACAAATCATTGATTATCTATTGAAATCAAATGAAAATTTAATTAATAATAAACCTAGTGTAGCCAAAGATTATGAGCATAAATTAAACGTGAATGAGGAAAAGTCGTTCAAATGTAAGACGTATCCGATTCCTTTTGCCTATAGAGAGAGAGTACGAGAAGAAATAAATAAGATGTTACAGGATGGGATCATTCGAAAGGCATCTACTCCTTATATTAATCCTTTGGTAGTAGTCAAAAAGAAGGATGGAAGCTTAAGATTAGTATTAGATGCACGAAACATCAACATGATAACTCAATCACAACATGAATCTCCAGAGGGGATAGAGTCATTATTAGCTAGATTGGGGGGTACTAATTATTTTACCAAGTTAGATTTAAAAAATTCCTTTTGGCTTATAAAATTACACCTAGAATCACAAAAATATACGGGATTTTCAGTAGACGGGTCTACTTATGTGTTTAGGGTAGTTCCTTTTGGGTTATCTACTAGTTGTGCTGCTCTAGTTCGTGCTATGCAAGGAATTCTAGACAAGTATTGCGAATTCAGCGGTCATTATGTTGATGACGTAGTAGTATTCAGTAAAGATGAAGATGAACACCGAAAACATTTAGACATTATTCTGAGGGAGCTAAATCGGTCGGGTTTAAAATTAAATTTGGAAAAGTGTGAATTCTTTAAAAGCGAAATAAATTATTTGGGATATGTGATTACCAAAAACGAAGTCAAAGTTGACGATAAAAGATTAAAGGAAATTCATGATTATCCTAGGCCCTGTAACATTCGAACGTTACGAGGATTTTTGGGTTTTGTAAATTATTATAGGAAGTTCATACCTAATTATTCTGAATTAGCAGCACCCTTGTCTGGTTTGCTTAGCAAAAATATAAAATGGAACTGGGACAAAAATTTACAACTTAATTTCGATAAGATCAAGAATGAATTGTTAGAGAATATGAAATTAATTCACCCTAATTTTGCACAAAAATTTATTTTAAGAACTGACGCTTCTGATATTTCTATAGCAGGGGCATTATTTCAAATTCAAAATGAAGTTGAAGTACCAATTTGTTTTATCTCAAGAACGTTGAGACAAGCTGAGAGGAATTACACAACTACCGAAAAAGAAATGCTAGCAATAGTACACTCTTTACAAAAATTAAAATTCTATCTAGTGGGTAATAAATTTGAAATTCAAACAGACCACTCTGCTTTAACTTTCTTGATGAGAACAAAATTTACAAACAATAGGATATACCGTTGGGCATTAATCATACAAGAATTTGAGTTTGAAATAGTACACATTAAAGGAAAAGATAATGTAATAGCAGACGCACTAAGTAGAAAAGATGTACCCAAAAATATAACTAAAAATATTTTAATTGCTATGAATCAATTGTCCTCTAATGAAAGACCTTTTTCGAATGCAGAAATTTTGGAAGCACAGTCAGATTCATGTTTTGATATTTTAAGGGAAAGATTAAGTAGAAATGATGAAAATGTTATTAAATCATTTTGTATCAAAAGGGGATATTTAATAAAATTATTAAACGGTTTAGAGCTCTACTTAATTAACGAACAATTGACTATTAAAATTAGTAAACAATTACACCTAAAATACGGTCATGTAGGTATCAGAAAAACTTGGTTAATCTTTAGAGAAAATTTTTATTGTAAACGTGATCTGTCATTGATAAAACGAACTATTAATAAATGTCATTTGTGCATTATGGGCAAATATAAAAATTATCATAACAAGAATTACATAAGTAGCATAATTTCATCTGAGCCTGGTGAGAAAATTGCCATCGATTACATTGGTAATTTAATTCCAAGTGATGATGGATATAAAAATATTTTGATAGTAGTAGACGTGTTTTCAAAATTTGTAAAATTATATCCAACGAAAGCGTGTAATACTGATATTTCTATTCTTAAACTTGATCAATTTTGTAATGAAATAATTAAACCTAAGACTATAGTTGCTGATAATGCCACTTATTTCAATAATGAAAAATTTAAATCTCATTGGTCTAATCTTGGCATAAAATTGGTGTTTGTTTCGATAAGAAATCCTCGGGCCAACTTGAGTGAACGTTTTGTTAGGGAGTCAGTAAAATTTTTGAGATTAAGGGTATATCAGAATCAAACAGATTGGTACAGGCATCTTACGGAAGTAGAAAAGTTTATCAACCATGCTCCAAATACTGTGACGGAGGAATCACCTGTCTTCTTAATGTTTAATGAACCACCTGACCGACCATGGTTACTAGAAAAAAATAAAGATTATCAGGAAACGTTAGTTAAAGCGAAAAACAAAATTAATAAACGAATAAGAAATTATTTACAAAAAGAAAATGATAAAATTACCAAACATTGTAAATTTTCGATTGGTGATTTAGTAGTAGTAAGGAGTCTGCGGGTAGGAAATCGAGCAAAGAACCAATGTTTAAAGTTGCAATTGCCATTTGAAGGTCCTTACGTCATAGATTCTGTAAACGAAAACACGTATTTGTTAAAATATCCAGATTCAAATAAATTAAGAGGAAAATATAACCTGGATAATATTTATGCTTATGATATTGAAAATAATTATTCATCTTCAGGATCAGAACTTGATATGTAATGAAAAATATTTGTAAATAAAATTAAGAAGTTTTTATTTCAGTTAATTTTAAAAAAAAAAAATAATTATTATTTTATTTTGAATTGAGTTATAGTTTAATTTTTTGGGAAAATTTTATAAAATTGTGATAGCTTTAGACTTGATTAAGAAATGAAGACTATGATTTGTTTCTTACCTTCCTTTATAGCTGAATATTGCTCAAGCCGATATTTGCTTGCGACAATCTAGTTGTCTTATCAAATGATCAACTTGGAGCAAGGGGATATTAGATGTAATGATATTTCTGATCAGCAGCCGGTGTTTTTGGTTGAGGCTTGTTTACTTGGTAGTTTGGATTCTGTTGGAGTCACTAATCGATTTGCACCGCGATTAAGAGACTTGTTTTTATGCTCGGCAGGTCGGTCTTTATTGTTAAATGCCAATAACAAACAATGACTCGGAATTGTTACACAATACACTACTTTTAACACAAATATTATTGTTTTTCTGTAAAGAAATAAAGGTGTTGTGAAACCAGTGACAAATCTTGCGAACGTGAAGCTATAATTGAAAAGTGTTTAGAAGAAATATGGTGCATACTGTATAATTTGAGACTTACGAGGGAATTTGTTGTTATAAGGTTGAGAAGAGGACGTTGTGCGTCCACGAGAATGTGTGCGTTTTCCAAGTGTGATATCATTTTTTTGCGTTAATTTGTCAGCCGATTAACTGATTAAGTCAGGGAGCATATCCTGATGGTTGATAGTGTGATTGCACAAACAAAAATATTGTTTGCTTTTTGTTTCAAGCTGAAATAAAGCAGAAAATTAAAATTTGGTATTTTGATGATAAGAAAATTTAATAACGCCGACCGCCATATGCATTTAGACTACGATTATAATTTTAACAAAATTTACTTACCTCAAATGGAATTTGGATTGAATTTATATGAAATAGAAGAATACACGTGTGTAATTAAGGCGATTATCGAAGAAATTTCACAAGAAAACAAAACTATCCGATCAACTCCGGTAACCAAAGTTTCAGTAGCAGAAACACCTGTTGTATCCAGTGTGATACGGGAGCATTTGACCAACAACAAAGAGGAAAGCAGTGGACCTCAAACGTTAATCAAGCTAAGAAATTATTGTTTATTTGAACTATTTTATTTCTCGGAATTCTTATAATTTTCATATTTTTAATACTAACATTATTACACTAACAGTGGAATTTGGTAAATGAATTTAGAAGTCATATTTGGTATAAAAGTAAATGCAATTCATTTATCAAGTGTCGCTACACAATACACAAAGAGTCAAGAAACAATATTATTAAGTTTCAAGTTATTGGTATTAAATAAACCCTATTTTGCGATATCAAAAAAAAAAAAGGTTTTTTTGTTTTCTTGAATCACATGATTCGTGGGTTTCAAATTGAATTCGCTCCTGAGAGTCAAGTAATTCCGAAATTATCTGAGCTAGCTGGAGAAAAAGGTAAGAGTGTGTAGAGTTTATAAAATTTACATTACATCTTTTTGGCGCAACAACGTGGGGCTCTCTCGAAACCACGATTTCAATAATAAACAGGGTAGTTTAGACTAAAATAAATTAAATAAATCAAAATGGCAGAAAACGGATCAGAGGATGGTAAAATACAGGTAGAGGAAAGTCAAATAGAGGAAAGTCAGGTGGAAGAAAGACAGGTAGAGGAGGGTCAAGTTAGCGAACAGGTGATACAAGTATGGGAATCGCCGATAACACCGCCAATGCACAGTAGTACAAAAAAGGGTTCGATAGATCAGGGGGGAATAAGCATAGAATTATTAAGGCAAATTATGAATAAATTAGATCGAAATACCGAAATATTAAGAAGGGAAATGAAAGAAAGTCAAAACGAAATGAGAGAAAGTATAAGTGGGGATGTGAATAAATTAGATAATAAATTAGATCAAACTACCGAAAGTATAAGAAGGGAAATGAAAGAAAGTCAAAAAAAAATGAAAGAAATTCTAGAAAAAAAATTAGATCAAAATGTAGAAATAGTAAGAGGGGATATGAATAGGGGTTTTCAGGAATTTCAGGAGAAATTTAATAATTGGGAAGAAAGACTAAATATAACAAATTCAAGGGTAAAATCGGTAGAAGAAAAAGTTATTGAAACGTTAAAAGAAAATGTAATTTTAAGGGAAGAAATAAACGTAGATTTACAAAAACATAAAACGTACATTTCTATAGAAGTGGGAGATAAATTGAGGAATGCAGAAACCAAATCGATTAGGACAGTAAATGAAATGATAACGGGAATAGAAGATAAAGTTTTTCAATCTGTTATAAATAAAACGCTGGAAGAGGGAACTGAAATTGCAAATGTGGTAAGAGATATAAAAAAATTAGAAAATGATGTTGCTCATAATGGTGAAAAATTACGAACTTATGAACAAGAAGTAAAAATGCAAAGGGGAAATATTAATGTAATTGAGGGGAATTTAAATAAAAAATTGGAAGACACCATAAGGGATATTGAACGGGGCAAAATTCATAATCTAACATTCACAACGGGAATGGGAAATAGTACAATGAATAAATCATTGCAAGAAATTTCTAATTATATTAATAAAAATCCAAAATTAAAATTTTACGGACAACCACAATCAGGGATTAACCCAAAACACTTCATAAAATATGCTAAGCCTATGGTCGATCAAGTATTTGATGCGGAACAATTAAAAGTGATTCTTGGTTCGATGATGAAGGGAACAGCCGAGGAATGGTTCGGGATTCATCAAAATAATTTCAATACTTTTGATGAATTCTCAAATATGTTTTTGGATAGATATTGGGGGGATGAAGTGCAAGAACTGGTAAAAAATGAATTAAAATCGGGAAAATACAATGGGTTAGGCAGTAGGAATGATTATGCGGAAAGGCTAATTAATGCTGTACTTAATTTAGATCCTCCTTATAGTGAAAAGGAAATAATAAAATGTTTAGCTAGCCATTTTGATTTATCTATTAGAAATAGGATAGTAGTCGAGAAGGTCGAAACTATAAGCGAGTTTGGGGCATTGCTAAGGAGATTCGATCACGGGTATACGCCTAATTACGAGCATAAAAATTTTAATAGAGTGTTCGATAACAGAGTTGTGCATTATCCCGAGAGAGTAAATCAATTCATGCCAAGCCGCGGTGACAGTAATTATCCTAGGGATAATAATAATTTAAGAAATAATTATAGCAACAATGATAATTACCAAAACGGATCAAGTTCACGATTTAATAATAATTATAATCAACAAAATTCATTTCAAAATAGACCCATAAATAACAATCAAAATTATAATAGTAATTACAGGAATGCTCAAAATAGTAATGATAACAATCAAAATGGCTATTCGAATAGAAATTACCAAAATAATAATAATCAATATCAAAACAGGAGATATAGCAATTACGATAGTCGACCGCAATTTCAAAGGTCTACGAACCCAAATATGAATAGAAATAATAACGACAATAATAATGTAAGAGAGGCTCAGGTGAACGCTATAACAACAACACAAGCACCGGTAGTTAATTCGAATGTAGCTACTGCAAATCAAAATTTTTAATTCCGGACAACTCAGTAAATTTTCTAGTAAACACGTATGAACATCCTAGAGAGTTTATACTAGAAAACGATCAATTTTCGGAAATTGAAGAAATGTGCAAGCTGCCATTTATTAATGTTCTTGTAAATAACGTAAAATTTAAATGTTTGGTAGATACGGGCGCTGAGTTGTCCATTTTAAATCAAGATTTAATTGAATCTAATATAAAAAATTTTGAAAAGAAAATAATTAGTACGAAAAAGATGAATCTGATTAGTGCCAATAGAAAGAGGTTTGCGGAGGTAAATAAAAGTGCTATCGTAAAAATCAAAATAGGTAAATACGAAATTGAGGATGACGTCTTAATTATGAAAAATTTAAGTGTAGGGTGTATAATAGGAATAGATCTGATTAATAAATTTGGGATGATAATTGATGCGGTAAATAGGCTAATCACAATCGGAGAACAGTCAATCGAGTGGATAGAGGATATAAACGGGGATAATAATAAGAAATTAGTAAAATTAAATATTTTGAACAGACAGGTTAGTAATGTTAGAAAGGAAAGGATATTGGAAGATGATGAGGAGATGAATGGGGATAAAGTTGTTAATTATGTTAGTGGGAATGATTGCGAGATGAATTATGTTCAAGATTGGGAAGGGGTTGATTTTTGTGAAGAGGAATATTATGGAGATGATAAAGAAGTTAGTAAGTTAGTAGGGGATGTTAATGTTCGAAATGATAGACTGTTGAATTGTGAAAAAGAATATTTACAAATCATTGATTATCTATTGAAATCAAATGAAAATTTAATTAATAATAAACCTAGTGTAGCCAAAGATTATGAGCATAAATTAAACGTGAATGAGGAAAAGTCGTTCAAATGTAAGACGTATCCGATTCCTTTTGCCTATAGAGAGAGAGTACGAGAAGAAATAAATAAGATGTTACAGGATGGGATCATTCGAAAGGCATCTACTCCTTATATTAATCCTTTGGTAGTAGTCAAAAAGAAGGATGGAAGCTTAAGATTAGTATTAGATGCACGAAACATCAACATGATAACTCAATCACAACATGAATCTCCAGAGGGGATAGAGTCATTATTAGCTAGATTGGGGGGTACTAATTATTTTACCAAGTTAGATTTAAAAAATTCCTTTTGGCTTATAAAATTACACCTAGAATCACAAAAATATACGGGATTTTCAGTAGACGGGTCTACTTATGTGTTTAGGGTAGTTCCTTTTGGGTTATCTACTAGTTGTGCTGCTCTAGTTCGTGCTATGCAAGGAATTCTAGACAAGTATTGCGAATTCAGCGGTCATTATGTTGATGACGTAGTAGTATTCAGTAAAGATGAAGATGAACACCGAAAACATTTAGACATTATTCTGAGGGAGCTAAATCGGTCGGGTTTAAAATTAAATTTGGAAAAGTGTGAATTCTTTAAAAGCGAAATAAATTATTTGGGATATGTGATTACCAAAAACGAAGTCAAAGTTGACGATAAAAGATTAAAGGAAATTCATGATTATCCTAGGCCCTGTAACATTCGAACGTTACGAGGATTTTTGGGTTTTGTAAATTATTATAGGAAGTTCATACCTAATTATTCTGAATTAGCAGCACCCTTGTCTGGTTTGCTTAGCAAAAATATAAAATGGAACTGGGACAAAAATTTACAACTTAATTTCGATAAGATCAAGAATGAATTGTTAGAGAATATGAAATTAATTCACCCTAATTTTGCACAAAAATTTATTTTAAGAACTGACGCTTCTGATATTTCTATAGCAGGGGCATTATTTCAAATTCAAAATGAAGTTGAAGTACCAATTTGTTTTATCTCAAGAACGTTGAGACAAGCTGAGAGGAATTACACAACTACCGAAAAAGAAATGCTAGCAATAGTACACTCTTTACAAAAATTAAAATTCTATCTAGTGGGTAATAAATTTGAAATTCAAACAGACCACTCTGCTTTAACTTTCTTGATGAGAACAAAATTTACAAACAATAGGATATACCGTTGGGCATTAATCATACAAGAATTTGAGTTTGAAATAGTACACATTAAAGGAAAAGATAATGTAATAGCAGACGCACTAAGTAGAAAAGATGTACCCAAAAATATAACTAAAAATATTTTAATTGCTATGAATCAATTGTCCTCTAATGAAAGACCTTTTTCGAATGCAGAAATTTTGGAAGCACAGTCAGATTCATGTTTTGATATTTTAAGGGAAAGATTAAGTAGAAATGATGAAAATGTTATTAAATCATTTTGTATCAAAAGGGGATATTTAATAAAATTATTAAACGGTTTAGAGCTCTACTTAATTAACGAACAATTGACTATTAAAATTAGTAAACAATTACACCTAAAATACGGTCATGTAGGTATCAGAAAAACTTGGTTAATCTTTAGAGAAAATTTTTATTGTAAACGTGATCTGTCATTGATAAAACGAACTATTAATAAATGTCATTTGTGCATTATGGGCAAATATAAAAATTATCATAACAAGAATTACATAAGTAGCATAATTTCATCTGAGCCTGGTGAGAAAATTGCCATCGATTACATTGGTAATTTAATTCCAAGTGATGATGGATATAAAAATATTTTGATAGTAGTAGACGTGTTTTCAAAATTTGTAAAATTATATCCAACGAAAGCGTGTAATACTGATATTTCTATTCTTAAACTTGATCAATTTTGTAATGAAATAATTAAACCTAAGACTATAGTTGCTGATAATGCCACTTATTTCAATAATGAAAAATTTAAATCTCATTGGTCTAATCTTGGCATAAAATTGGTGTTTGTTTCGATAAGAAATCCTCGGGCCAACTTGAGTGAACGTTTTGTTAGGGAGTCAGTAAAATTTTTGAGATTAAGGGTATATCAGAATCAAACAGATTGGTACAGGCATCTTACGGAAGTAGAAAAGTTTATCAACCATGCTCCAAATACTGTGACGGAGGAATCACCTGTCTTCTTAATGTTTAATGAACCACCTGACCGACCATGGTTACTAGAAAAAAATAAAGATTATCAGGAAACGTTAGTTAAAGCGAAAAACAAAATTAATAAACGAATAAGAAATTATTTACAAAAAGAAAATGATAAAATTACCAAACATTGTAAATTTTCGATTGGTGATTTAGTAGTAGTAAGGAGTCTGCGGGTAGGAAATCGAGCAAAGAACCAATGTTTAAAGTTGCAATTGCCATTTGAAGGTCCTTACGTCATAGATTCTGTAAACGAAAACACGTATTTGTTAAAATATCCAGATTCAAATAAATTAAGAGGAAAATATAACCTGGATAATATTTATGCTTATGATATTGAAAATAATTATTCATCTTCAGGATCAGAACTTGATATGTAATGAAAAATATTTGTAAATAAAATTAAGAAGTTTTTATTTCAGTTAATTTTAAAAAAAAAAAATAATTATTATTTTATTTTGAATTGAGTTATAGTTTAATTTTTTGGGAAAATTTTATAAAATTGTGATAGCTTTAGACTTGATTAAGAAATGAAGACTATGATTTGTTTCTTACCTTCCTTTATAGCTGAATATTGCTCAAGCCGATATTTGCTTGCGACAATCTAGTTGTCTTATCAAATGATCAACTTGGAGCAAGGGGATATTAGATGTAATGATATTTCTGATCAGCAGCCGGTGTTTTTGGTTGAGGCTTGTTTACTTGGTAGTTTGGATTCTGTTGGAGTCACTAATCGATTTGCACCGCGATTAAGAGACTTGTTTTTATGCTCGGCAGGTCGGTCTTTATTGTTAAATGCCAATAACAAACAATGACTCGGAATTGTTACACAATACACTACTTTTAACACAAATATTATTGTTTTTCTGTAAAGAAATAAAGGTGTTGTGAAACCAGTGACAAATCTTGCGAACGTGAAGCTATAATTGAAAAGTGTTTAGAAGAAATATGGTGCATACTGTATAATTTGAGACTTACGAGGGAATTTGTTGTTATAAGGTTGAGAAGAGGACGTTGTGCGTCCACGAGAATGTGTGCGTTTTCCAAGTGTGATATCATTTTTTTGCGTTAATTTGTCAGCCGATTAACTGATTAAGTCAGGGAGCATATCCTGATGGTTGATAGTGTGATTGCACAAACAAAAATATTGTTTGCTTTTTGTTTCAAGCTGAAATAAAGCAGAAAATTAAAATTTGGTATTTTGATGATAAGAAAATTTAATAACGCCGACCGCCATATGCATTTAGACTACGATTATAATTTTAACAAAATTTACTTACCTCAAATGGAATTTGGATTGAATTTATATGAAATAGAAGAATACACGTGTGTAATTAAGGCGATTATCGAAGAAATTTCACAAGAAAACAAAACTATCCGATCAACTCCGGTAACCAAAGTTTCAGTAGCAGAAACACCTGTTGTATCCAGTGTGATACGGGAGCATTTGACCAACAACAAAGAGGAAAGCAGTGGACCTCAAACGTTAATCAAGCTAAGAAATTATTGTTTATTTGAACTATTTTATTTCTCGGAATTCTTATAATTTTCATATTTTTAATACTAACATTATTACACTAACAGTGGAATTTGGTAAATGAATTTAGAAGTCATATTTGGTATAAAAGTAAATGCAATTCATTTATCAAGTGTCGCTACACAATACACAAAGAGTCAAGAAACAATATTATTAAGTTTCAAGTTATTGGTATTAAATAAACCCTATTTTGCGATATCAAAAAAAAGAAAGGTTTTTTTGTTTTCTTGAATCACATGATTCGTGGGTTTCAAATTGAATTCGCTCCTGAGAGTCAAGTAATTCCGAAATTATCTGAGCTAGCTGGAGAAAAAGGTAAGAGTGTGTAGAGTTTATAAAATTTACATTAAACTATATATAGTTATGGATCTGTTGATCCGATGTGTTATGTTTATTATGTTATAGTTTATTATGTTATCCAAGTCTTTACGTTGGTTCCATTTAGGTATATTCCATTAGGTTATCCAAGTCTTTAGGTTGGTCCTGTTCTGGTATACTCTATAAGGTTCGAAGTTCTAGGTTGCTAAACCCTAAGTATTATTTTACTTATATAGATAATTATAAAGATATCGGATTATCAGATTATCTCTAAATTATCTATAACACGATGAATAGGCACTATTTGCCACATATTTTATTAAAGTTTGTTGAAAGCCGTTCTAAAGTAGCCTATCTTCTTCGCAGCATCGTAATTAGCTTATACACCAAATTTCATAAAGATTGGTCAAGCGGTCTAGGAGTCTATAAGGAACATACATACATACATACATACATACATCCATTTTTATATATTGTAATGATATTTCTGTTCAGCAGCCGGTGTTTTTGGTTGAGGCTTGTTTACTTGGTAGTTTGGATTCTGTTGGAGTCACTAATCGATTTGCACCGCGATTAAGAGACTTGTTTTTATGCTCGGCAGGTCGGTCTTTATTGTTAAATGCCAATAACAAACAATGACTCGGAATTGTTACACAATACACTACTTTTAACACAAATATTATTGTTTTTCTGTAAAGAAATAAAGGTGTTGTGAAACCAGTGACAAATCTTGCGAACGTGAAGCTATAATTGAAAAGTGTTTAGAAGAAATATGGTGCATACTGTATAATTTGAGACTTACGAGGGAATTTGTTGTTATAAGGTTGGAAGGGTCGTTCGTTGAGTAGAGGACGTTGTGCGTCCACGAGAATGTGTGCGTTTTCCAAGTGTGATATCATTTTTTTGCGTTAATTGTCAGCCGATTAACTGATTAAGTCAGGGAGCATATCCTGATGGTTGATAGTGTGATTGCACAAACAAAAATATTGTTTGCTTTTTGTTTCAAGCTGAAATAAAGCAGAAAATTAAAATTTGGTATTTTGATGATAAGAAAATTTAATAACGCCGACCGCCATATGCATTTATACTACGATTATAATTTTAACAAAATTTACTTACCTCAAATGGAATTTGGATTGAATTTATATGAAATAGAAGAATACACGTGTGTAATTAAGGCGATTATCGAAGAAATTTCACAAGAAAACAAAACTATCCGATCAACTCCGGTAACCAAAGTTTCAGTAGCAGAAACACCTGTTGTATCCAGTGTGATACGGGAGCATTTGACCAACAACAAAGAGGAAAGCAGTGGACCTCAAACGTTAATCAAGCTAAGAAATTATTGTTTATTTGAACTATTTTATTTCTCGGAATTCTTATAATTTTCATATTTTTAATACTAACATTATTACACTAACAGTGGAATTTGGTAAATGAATTTAGAAGTCATATTTGGTATAAAAGTAAATGCAATTCATTTATCAAGTGTCGCTACACAATACACAAAGAGTCAAGAAACAATATTATTAAGTTTCAAGTTATTGGTATTAAACAAACCCTATTTTGCGATATTAAAAAAAAAAAGGTTTTTGTTTTCTTGAATCACATGATTCGTGGGTTTCAAATTGAATTCGCTCCTGAGAGTCAAGTAATTCCGAAATTATCTGAGCTAGCTGGAGAAAAAGGTAAGAGTGTGTAGAGTTTTTAAAATTTACATTACATCTTTTTGGCGCAACAACGAGGGGCCCGAAACCACGATTTCAATAATAAACAGGGTAGTTTAGACTAAAATAAATTAAATAAATCAAAATGGCAGAAAACGGATCAGAGGAGGGTAAAATACAGGTAGAGGAAAGTCAAATAGAGGAAAGTCAGGTGGAAGAAAGACAGGTAGAGGAGGGTCAAGTTAGCGAACAGGTGATACAAGTATGGGAATCGCCGATAACACCGCCAATGCACAGTAGTACAAAAAAGGGTTCGATAGATCAGGGGGGAATAAGCATAGAATTATTAAGGCAAATTATGAATAAATTAGATCGAAATACCGAAATATTAAGAAGGGAAATGAAAGAAAGTCAAAACGAAATGAGAGAAAGTATAAGTGGGGATGTGAATAAATTAGATAATAAATTAGATCAAACTACCGAAAGTATAAGAAGGGAAATGAAAGAAAGTCAAAAAAAAATGAAAGAAATTCTAGAAAAAAAATTAGATCAAAATGTAGAAATAGTAAGAGGGGATATGAATAGGGGTTTTCAGGAATTTCAGGAGAAATTTAATAATTGGGAAGAAAGACTAAATATAACAAATTCAAGGGTAAAATCGGTAGAAGAAAAAGTTATTGAAACGTTAAAAGAAAATGTAATTTTAAGGGAAGAAATAAACGTAGATTTACAAAAACATAAAACGTACATTTCTATAGAAGTGGGAGATAAATTGAGGAATGCAGAAACCAAATCGATTAGGACAGTAAATGAAATGATAACGGGAATAGAAGATAAAGTTTTTCAATCTGTTATAAATAAAACGCTGGAAGAGGGAACTGAAATTGCAAATGTGGTAAGAGATATAAAAAAATTAGAAAATGATGTTGCTCATAATGGTGAAAAATTACGAACTTATGAACAAGAAGTAAAAATGCAAAGGGGAAATATTAATGTAATTGAGGGGAATTTAAATAAAAAATTGGAAGACACCATAAGGGATATTGAACGGGGCAAAATTCATAATCTAACATTCACAACGGGAATGGGAAATAGTACAATGAATAAATCATTGCAAGAAATTTCTAATTATATTAATAAAAATCCAAAATTAAAATTTTACGGACAACCACAATCAGGGATTAACCCAAAACACTTCATAAAATATGCTAAGCCTATGGTCGATCAAGTATTTGATGCGGAACAATTAAAAGTGATTCTTGGTTCGATGATGAAGGGAACAGCCGAGGAATGGTTCGGGATTCATCAAAATAATTTCAATACTTTTGATGAATTCTCAAATATGTTTTTGGATAGATATTGGGGGGATGAAGTGCAAGAACTGGTAAAAAATGAATTAAAATCGGGAAAATACAATGGGTTAGGCAGTAGGAATGATTATGCGGAAAGGCTAATTAATGCTGTACTTAATTTAGATCCTCCTTATAGTGAAAAGGAAATAATAAAATGTTTAGCTAGCCATTTTGATTTATCTATTAGAAATAGGATAGTAGTCGAGAAGGTCGAAACTATAAGCGAGTTTGGGGCATTGCTAAGGAGATTCGATCACGGGTATACGCCTAATTACGAGCATAAAAATTTTAATAGAGTGTTCGATAACAGAGTTGTGCATTATCCCGAGAGAGTAAATCAATTCATGCCAAGCCGCGGTGACAGTAATTATCCTAGGGATAATAATAATTTAAGAAATAATTATAGCAACAATGATAATTACCAAAACGGATCAAGTTCACGATTTAATAATAATTATAATCAACAAAATTCATTTCAAAATAGACCCATAAATAACAATCAAAATTATAATAGTAATTACAGGAATGCTCAAAATAGTAATGATAACAATCAAAATGGCTATTCGAATAGAAATTACCAAAATAATAATAATCAATATCAAAACAGGAGATATAGCAATTACGATAGTCGAGCGCAATTTCAAAGGTCTACAAACCCAAATATGAATAGAAATAATAACGACAATAATAATGTAAGAGAGGCTCAGGTGAACGCTATAACAACAACACAAGCACCGGTAGTTAATTCGAATGTAGCTACTGCAAATCAAAATTTTTAATTCCGGACAACTCAGTAAATTTTCTAGTAAACACGTATGAACATCCTAGAGAGTTTATACTAGAAAACGATCAATTTTCGGAAATTGAAGAAATGTGCAAGCTGCCATTTATTAATGTTCTTGTAAATAACGTAAATTTTAAATGTTTGGTAGATACGGGCGCTGAGTTGTCCATTTTAAATCAAGATTTAATTGAATCTAATATAAAAAATTTTGAAAAGAAAATAATTAGTACGAAAAAGGTGAATCTGATTAGTGCCAATAGAAAGAGGTTTGCGGAGGTAAATAAAAGTGCTATCGTAAAAATCAAAATAGGTAAATACGAAATTGAGGATGACGTCTTAATTATGAAAAATTTAAGTGTAGGGTGTATAATAGGAATAGATCTGATTAATAAATTTGGGATGATAATTGATGCGGTAAATAGGCTAATCACAATCGGAGAACAGTCAATCGAGTGGATAGAGGATATAAACGGGGATAATAATAAGAAATTAGTAAAATTAAATATTTTGAACAGACAGGTTAGTAATGTTAGAAAGGAAAGGATATTGGAAGATGATGAGGAGATGAATGGGGATAAAGTTGTTAATTATGTTAGTGGGAATGATTGCGAGATGAATTATGTTCAAGATTGGGAAGGGGTTGAATTTTGTGAAGAGGAATATTATGGAGATGATAAAGAAGTTAGTAAGTTAGTAGGGGATGTTAATGTTCGAAATGATAGACTGTTGAATTGTGAAAAAGAATATTTACAAATCATTGATTATCTATTGAAATCAAATGAAAATTTAATTAATAATAAACCTAGTGTAGCCAAAGATTATGAGCATAAATTAAACGTGAATGAGGAAAAGTCGTTCAAATGTAAGACGTATCCGATTCCTTTTGCCTATAGAGAGAGAGTACGAGAAGAAATAAATAAGATGTTACAGGATGGGATCATTCGAAAGGCATCTACTCCTTATATTAATCCTTTGGTAGTAGTCAAAAAGAAGGATGGAAGCTTAAGATTAGTATTAGATGCACGAAACATCAACATGATAACTCAATCACAACATGAATCTCCAGAGGGGATAGAGTCATTATTAGCTAGATTGGGGGGTACTAATTATTTTACCAAGTTAGATTTAAAAAATTCCTTTTGGCTTATAAAATTACACCTAGAATCACAAAAATATACGGGATTTTCAGTAGACGGGTCTACTTATGTGTTTAGGGTAGTTCCTTTTGGGTTATCTACTAGTTGTGCTGCTCTAGTTCGTGCTATGCAAGGAATTCTAGACAAGTATTGCGAATTCAGCGGTCATTATGTTGATGACGTAGTAGTATTCAGTAAAGATGAAGATGAACACCGAAAACATTTAGACATTATTCTGAGGGAGCTAAATCAGTCGGGTTTAAAATTAAATTTGGAAAAGTGTGAATTCTTTAAAAGCGAAATAAATTATTTGGGATATGTGATTACCAAAAACGAAGTCAAAGTTGACGATAAAAGATTAAAGGAAATTCATGATTATCCTAGGCCCTGTAACATTCGAACGTTACGAGGATTTTTGGGTTTTGTAAATTATTATAGGAAGTTCATACCTAATTATTCTGAATTAGCAGCACCCTTGTCTGGTTTGCTTAGCAAAAATATAAAATGGAACTGGGACAAAAATTTACAACTTAATTTCGATAAGATCAAGAATGAATTGTTAGAGAATATGAAATTAATTCACCCTAATTTTGCACAAAAATTTATTTTAAGAACTGACGCTTCTGATATTTCTATAGCAGGGGCATTATTTCAAATTCAAAATGAAGTTGAAGTACCAATTTGTTTTATCTCAAGAACGTTGAGACAAGCTGAGAGGAATTACACAACTACCGAAAAAGAAATGCTAGCAATAGTACACTCTTTACAAAAATTAAAATTCTATCTAGTGGGTAATAAATTTGAAATTCAAACAGACCACTCTGCTTTAACTTTCTTGATGAGAACAAAATTTACAAACAATAGGATATACCGTTGGGCATTAATCATACAAGAATTTGAGTTTGAAATAGTACACATTAAAGGAAAAGATAATGTAATAGCAGACGCACTAAGTAGAAAAGATGTACCCAAAAATATAACTAAAAATATTTTAATTGCTATGAATCAATTGTCCTCTAATGAAAGACCTTTTTCGAATGCAGAAATTTTGGAAGCACAGTCAGATTCATGTTTTGATATTTTAAGGGAAAGATTAAGTAGAAATGATGAAAATGTTATTAAATCATTTTGTATCAAAAGGGGATATTTAATAAAATTATTAAACGGTTTAGAGCTCTACTTAATTAACGAACAATTGACTATTAAAATTAGTAAACAATTACACCTAAAATACGGTCATGTAGGTATCAGAAAAACTTGGTTAATCTTTAGAGAAAATTTTTATTGTAAACGTGATCTGTCATTGATAAAACGAACTATTAATAAATGTCATTTGTGCATTATGGGCAAATATAAAAATTATCATAACAAGAATTACATAAGTAGCATAATTTCATCTGAGCCTGGTGAGAAAATTGCCATCGATTACATTGGTAATTTAATTCCAAGTGATGATGGATATAAAAATATTTTGATAGTAGTAGACGTGTTTTCAAAATTTGTAAAATTATATCCAACGAAAGCGTGTAATACTGATATTTCTATTCTTAAACTTGATCAATTTTGTAATGAAATAATTAAACCTAAGACTATAGTTGCTGATAATGCCACTTATTTCAATAATGAAAAATTTAAATCTCATTGGTCTAATCTTGGCATAAAATTGGTGTTTGTTTCGATAAGAAATCCTCGGGCCAACTTGAGTGAACGTTTTGTTAGGGAGTCAGTAAAATTTTTGAGATTAAGGGTATATCAGAATCAAACAGATTGGTACAGGCATCTTACGGAAGTAGAAAAGTTTATCAACCATGCTCCAAATACTGTGACGGAGGAATCACCTGTCTTCTTAATGTTTAATGAACCACCTGACCGACCATGGTTACTAGAAAAAAATAAAGATTATCAGGAAACGTTAGTTAAAGCGAAAAACAAAATTAATAAACGAATAAGAAATTATTTACAAAAAGAAAATGATAAAATTACCAAACATTGTAAATTTTCGATTGGTGATTTAGTAGTAGTAAGGAGTCTGCGGGTAGGAAATCGAGCAAAGAACCAATGTTTAAAGTTGCAATTGCCATTTGAAGGTCCTTACGTTATAGATTCTGTAAACGAAAACACGTATTTGTTAAAATATCCAGATTCAAATAAATTAAGAGGAAAATATAACCTGGATAATATTTATGCTTATGATATTGAAAATAATTATTCATCTTCAGGATCAGAACTTGATATGTAATGAAAAATATTTGTAAATAAAATTAAGAAGTTTTTATTTCAGTTAATTTTAAAAAAAAAAAAAAATAATTATTATTTTATTTTGAATTGAGTTATAGTTTAATTTTTTGGGAAAATTTTATAAAATTGTGATAGCTTTAGACTTGATTAAGAAATGAAGACTATGATTTGTTTCTTACCTTCCTTTATAGCTGAATATTGCTCAAGCCGATATTTGCTTGCGACAATCTAGTTGTCTTATCAAATGATCAACTTGGAGCAAGGGGATATTAGATGTAATGATATTTCTGTTCAGCAGCCGGTGTTTTTGGTTGAGGCTTGTTTACTTGGTAGTTTGGATTCTGTTGGAGTCACTAATCGATTTGCACCGCGATTAAGAGACTTGTTTTTATGCTCGGCAGGTCGGTCTTTATTGTTAAATGCCAATAACAAACAATGACTCGGAATTGTTACACAATACACTACTTTTAACACAAATATTATTGTTTTTCTGTAAAGAAATAAAGGTGTTGTGAAACCAGTGACAAATCTTGCGAACGTGAAGCTATAATTGAAAAGTGTTTAGAAGAAATATGGTGCATACTGTATAATTTGAGACTTACGAGGGAATTTGTTGTTATAAGGTTGGAAGGGTCGTTCGTTGAGTAGAGGACGTTGTGCGTCCACGAGAATGTGTGCGTTTTCCAAGTGTGATATCATTTTTTTGCGTTAATTGTCAGCCGATTAACTGATTAAGTCAGGGAGCATATCCTGATGGTTGATAGTGTGATTGCACAAACAAAAATATTGTTTGCTTTTTGTTTCAAGCTGAAATAAAGCAGAAAATTAAAATTTGGTATTTTGATGATAAGAAAATTTAATAACGCCGACCGCCATATGCATTTATACTACGATTATAATTTTAACAAAATTTACTTACCTCAAATGGAATTTGGATTGAATTTATATGAAATAGAAGAATACACGTGTGTAATTAAGGCGATTATCGAAGAAATTTCACAAGAAAACAAAACTATCCGATCAACTCCGGTAACCAAAGTTTCAGTAGCAGAAACACCTGTTGTATCCAGTGTGATACGGGAGCATTTGACCAACAACAAAGAGGAAAGCAGTGGACCTCAAACGTTAATCAAGCTAAGAAATTATTGTTTATTTGAACTATTTTATTTCTCGGAATTCTTATAATTTTCATATTTTTAATACTAACATTATTACACTAACAGTGGAATTTGGTAAATGAATTTAGAAGTCATATTTGGTATAAAAGTAAATGCAATTCATTTATCAAGTGTCGCTACACAATACACAAAGAGTCAAGAAACAATATTATTAAGTTTCAAGTTATTGGTATTAAACAAACCCTATTTTGCGATATTAAAAAAAAAAAGGTTTTTGTTTTCTTGAATCACATGATTCGTGGGTTTCAAATTGAATTCGCTCCTGAGAGTCAAGTAATTCCGAAATTATCTGAGCTAGCTGGAGAAAAAGGTAAGAGTGTGTAGAGTTTTTAAAATTTACATTACAATATATAGATTTGTATGATTAGCCGTGATAACGTAAAAAAACATTAATTACCTCTGTTTACTAAATCATCTTTCAGTACAACAAATTAAAATATACAATAGTTTTTAATAGGTCTAGTCTAGAGTCTAGTCTATTTTAATTGCCTTAGTAAAAAGAATTTTGTAGATATTAAATAATTTTATTTTTTATTGTAAAATTTTAGTTTAATTTAAACAAAGATAATAAATTTTTTGAATTTTTTTCAAATTAGAATGAAATTATTTATTTTAGGGCTAACCAGTTTCGCAAAACTAAATCACATCATCAGAGCCTTAAGTCAGTTCAACCAAAACAACAATTTAAATCTCTAACATGACCTGTCTTACATACTCATATTATGTACTCAAAAATATTAAAATTTCATTAAATTTTATTAAATCGAATCAAAATCAAAGCTACTGAAAATACCAAGGAAACGTAAATCCGAAGGTAAATTGATGAAATTATTAAATATAGATAATTAAAAATAATTGAAAATAATAAATTAATATTATTTAATAATAAATTAAATAATTTTTATTTTGTATTTTATTTAATTATTTTTTGAGTTCATTTTACAAGCAGATCTTTTACCTACCTCTGAATGCTCACGTTAATTTTAAAAAATTAAATACTTACTACATTTGGCGACGGCGAAACGGCGACTGCGAAATATTCCTTTCTTATAACATACCTATACGTAAAAATTTTCTTTTGTTTAACCAAAAACATTTTTAGTTATTTACAAGAACACTTTGACGTGAAATTAACGTTTATACTACTTGTATGTTCTTTCTGAAGTGAGTGTAAGGATATTTGGGGGGGGGGATGAAATATATTTTCTATCTGCCGACCGGTCTACCAGACTAAACGCTTTCATATATTGTCTAATTGATTTTTATTAAATAGCAGGATTTCACTTTTTCAGAAGAAATTCATCTGGAAGTCACGACCGACAGTACGCATATTATATACTTCTTCTGAAATATGAAAACTGAACAAAAAAAAAGAAAATTTAAGTATCCACTAAAATTTAAATTAGAAAATTTAGAGAACAGTCTCCGGAATTACATTATATAAAGTACAAAAATATCTCACAACCCAAAATTATTATATATTATTTACTAATTATGCTGAAAGGTTTTAGCACTGTTGTATCATCTGATAAAATATGTAAATTGTTAATCTTGGCATAAAAATTAAAGAAAGATTAATTGTATCAAATCAGGAAATAGGCGATTTAGTGGCGTATTTAGAAAATGCAGTTGGCGTGGGGAGGGCGGTAGAAATTTTTTAGGAATCTCGTTAATCCATTCATGCGCGTCAGTTGTAACTAATCATATAATACATAAAATTCCAGCACGCTTCTTCTGCTCCTGCTACCACTTGTCATTTTTTGGTGGAAAAAACACTCTGGTTGGTCGATTTTTTTTACCAGCCAAATAATATATTAAACTAAGATTAGGACTAAAAATATTTGTCCAATATTAATCCAAACAGGGAAATTTGAATTTTTAAGCAAAAATGAAGGAAGTTTAACCTTCGGCTAGAAAAAATTAAAACTTGGAAAGCATATTTATTTAATTACCTTACTGCTCACAGTGTTTAGCAGCAACTTGCTGTGTTACTTTGAAAATTAATTATAAAAATAATATAAAAATTAAAAGTCAAAATTGTAAACCGGGGGCCTGGGGGGTGTGGAACACCCTCCAGTACATATCGCAGGATTTCCATTCTTTTAGAATACTCGGAGAAGATAGGGGATTTATAATTTTACAAATTTCGCCAGGAAAAACCGGGAAATTTGAATTTTTAACGAAAAATGAGGGAAAATTAAATCTTTGGCTAGAGAATATTAATGCTTTGAAAAACATTTATTTAGGTGCCTTACTGTTTAAAGCAGGGATTCCCAAACTGGGTTCCGCAAAACCTAGGGGTTCCGTAAAATATTCATCAGGGTTTCGTCGGAAAAACTGGGAAATTTTTTGTTTTTGAACAAAAGTGAGGGAAATTAAAACGTTCGGCTAAAGAAAATTAGAATTTAAGAAACTTATTTATTTTTATAGTTTATTATTTATTTATTATTTTTAAGTTTTCTGTATCTTTCGATATTTTAAAAAGATTTTTGTTTGCCAAACCAGAACTTTTTCAATAAAGAAATGAATTTACGATAGTTCCATTAAATGGTATGTGTTGTCTCTACAGAAGACAAGACTCCGGCTTTACGTGTCCTCCGAAGTACGGAGACGAAACAAGAAATTTTAAACTCTTTTCTAAAAATTGGGAAAATTGGGAAAGCCAATTTTACATATATTACACTTATAATTTTTATTTTTTTTAATTCAAATCAAAATTAAAATTAAATTTTATATTTTATTAATTAAAATTTATTTTTAATTTTAACTATAAATTTTAACATCCAAATTAATTACTTCCATTATTTTCCAATTTATACTTTACCTTTCCAATTTTCAATTCCTAATTAATTTATTAATAATTTAAAATAAACAATTTTATCGAAATTCTATTTTATCCAAAAATTGTTTGAATAATTATTTTAAATTCAAATAAATAAATTATTCACATCAAAATATAAAATTTCAAATCAAAATCTCAATCAAATTTACGAATACAAATTGTACAAATACAAAAAGCCGCTTAGGCCGGCAATCTTGTTGACAAAAGCCCGGTTTCTTCCCCTAATTGGCGCAACGTCAACCAGTCAACTTGGTTAAGTTGGCCAATTTTCCAAAATATTTAAATTTTGAGAATAAAATTAGCAAAAATTTCGAATACTTCGGGAAAAATTTGCAATAAGGGAATTGCTATCATATGGAAGGACAGTATTGGGGTAGAAGAAGAAGAAGAAAAAGAAGAAGAAGAAGAAGAAGTAGTGGAAACTAAATAACTTATTTTTTAAACTTTTTATTCGCTTATCTTATTAATATTATATTATATTATAGTCAAGTGGGGTAATTCCGAACGGGTTTTATTTCTATTTTATTAATAAAAATTTATTTTTTATTTTTTTATTAATAAAAATCATCGAATTTAATTAATTTTTATTTATGAAAAATATTATAAAAAAAAATAATCCACCAGGAAAATAATGATATTCAAAAAAATCATTAATAACGATCAGATATATTTTGATATATTTCCCAATTGGAATGCGAAAAACTTTTTTTAATTTATATTCTTTGCGTTGAAACTTATCTATCTGCAGGATTTCTGACCGTTAACAATCAATTGAAGATAATTTAGTTAACACTTATTGACCCAGATAAATTAGCTATTTAATTGTGATGACCTGTGTAGGTAACATCCAGGATTGAATAGTTTAAGACTGAATGAGAAAGAAACTGTACGATTTTTTTGTATTAAATGTTAAAAAGAAAAATGATGAATAAATTTGGATATTTGTTTATTTTAATTTTTACAATTTTTACGGTCGAATTAAAACTTTCCGAAGATGCGGTGATGTGTCACAACGTACATGTGCGGAATTTTATTCGAAATTTTGAAAATCTGAGGAACTGCACCACTATCAGCGGATATTTGCAAGTTATGCTAATTGAGAGTTCAGAATCATCCGATTTCGATAATGTATCATTTCCAGAATTGACTGATATACGAGGATATTTGTTGCTATATAGGGTAGCTCATTTACCAAGTCTGGAAAAACTTTTTCCAAATTTATCCGCCATTCGAGGGCTTACGTTATTTCTCGATTATTACTCTTTTATAATTTACGATTGCAAAGATATGAAAAACGTAAGTTATGAAATTCTGGTAATAATAATATGTAAAATAATTAATAAGTGCAATTATTAAAATCAATAAAAATTAAATTGTTGTTGTAATTTTTTCAAAAAATCGATCATAATTTTTTCCGATCGTCATTGCTTAATTAATTACGATTATAATCATTGCACATACAGGAACTTCAAATATATTGTTTGCTTTTTATTCAACAAATTACAATAATAATTGCGCGGTATATATTATTAGTTTTATTTTTTGTTTAAATATTTATCACATTATAAATAATTATAATTGATCAAAACGCGTGAACGATTATTATTATAATTTTAATTAGGAATTTATTTACTCTAGATAAAATATACTATTTTTTACAGGTAGCATGTTTATACTACTATCATTGCTACTACTATGTTCTGAAAAAAAAATGTAATAAATCAAAGATAAGTAATTTAAAAACAAGTACAACTAAAAAATATATTTTTTAGATTGGCCTCCATAATTTAAAATATATAGAGCGAGGTGCAACAAGGATTGGAAAGTGTCCGAAATTATGTTACGTACATACGCTTGATTGGTCGAAAATTGGACATCTCTCCCATCATTTGCATTTTGACAATGAAAAAGAAAATTGTACGCAAAAATGCCCAGAAAAATGCAAAGGTGAATGAATTTTCATTAAATTTTTGAGAACAAGAAATATAATGCAGTGGTTGTCTTTAATCAAATATCAGTGAACAACCAAATGCGACTCAAACTACCTTAAATAACAATAATCGTAAAATTTTTCTGTTGCGCAAATAACTTCCTTAGTATTCATTTCATTAAAAAATATTTAAAAAGGAAATTTTGTAGAGCTTGAATTTTTAAACAATTTTTTTTGTCTTAAAATCAAAAGCTTCAAAACATTAGGGCTACTTGAAGTATCTTTATCTGTTTTAGACACTAGGCTGTCTTTGCACCAAATTAAAAAAGCAATACAAAATTAAAACAAATTTAAAAAGAAAACACAGTAGTGTCCGGCTATAACGGACTAGGGTATTACCAACTTTCGTCTATAGCGAACTAATTTAAACTCTTTGAGGAAACAACATACTTATATAATTAAGATATGTACGATAAATATTTACCGAATTTAAGTATCTACTTTGGTATATACAAAATCGGTTGATCTCTTGAGGTCCATTATAACCGGAGTATGTATGGATTTGATAATAAAAATGTGGTAAAGTAAGAAAAATGTAACTTTAATGAAAATTACTGAAGATAATTTGACAAAAAATTAATTAAGGTAAGGGGCAGAGCATGCTTAATATCTTTAATTAGCGCAAAAAAATTGATTCAATAGTAAGAAGCCTTTTGTTTTGATACCGCGTCTGTCCGCATCTTTTGCATAATAGGCAAAAAAGCTTAAAAAAGTTCTCGTCCGCATGATGCGAAGAGCAAAATTGGCAATTTCAGAACTGTTCTGCTTTCAAAAGTTTCGGTACAGCACTTTTTTTTTTCAAGTCATCTTTATAAGATTCTTTTTTTGCAAAGAACTGAAAAACTCAATAAAATAACCATATCACAACAAAATTGCTCCAAATAAAACAAAAAAAAATTCTAAATATTAAAATTAAAATAATAATAATAGTTTTATTTTAGGCTGCTGGAATGAGAACCATTGCCAAATAAGCGAAGACAAAAATTGCCATTCTGAGTGCATTGGGTGTACCGGACCGGACCCACTGAATGTAAAACTTGCAAGTGGTACATAGACAACCAAACCTGTGTTTCAAGCTGCCCAAGCAATAAGTAAGAGTCTCCAGTTTAATGAAATTCTATTTATCTTTTTCTTTTTTTAGAATTCAGCACACAAAACTAGGAAGATGCTTAAATAAAGATCAGTGCAATTCAACTCTGATACCAGGTTTCTGGAAACTCGCGGACAACAAATGTATTTTCAATTCGACACGAAAAGTATGCAACTCTAGTTTAATCGATAGTATGAATGCTGTAAGACAGTTCAGGCGATGCACCCATATTAACGGTTCGTTAACAATTCACGTTACTGCAATAAACAGCGAATTTGAACTAAGTAGGAGTTTATCTTCTATCGAGGAAATCTCGGGCTACTTAAAAATTTTTCGATCCACATTGGTAAATCTCGATTTTTTCAGAAATTTAAGAGCTATCCACGGCAAAGAATTATATAACGAACAGTACTCTGTGATCGTGTATGAAAACCCAAACTTGCAGAAATTATGTAACTGGAACGAATTTGGAATAAACATCAAGAGAGGCAACATATCTTTTCACTACAATTCTCAATTATGCCCTAACGAGATACAAAATTTTGGCAAAGCAGCAAATATAACTTTTGACGAGTTTGATGTGTCGCCCTACTCTAACGGCCATAAGAAGGCCTGTGAATACATCGATCTGATCGTTAGCGTTAAAGCAAACGCAACAAATGCAACATTATTATGGAATAACTACACTATCAAATCCCAAAATGTTTCTCTAATTGGTTATCTTGTTTATTATAACCAAGATCTCTTCATTAACATGACAATCTACAACGGACGAGATGAATGTGAAGATAACAGTTGGGAGAGCGCATTCGTCAGGAGTAACAATCATACCCTTTTTGACTTAAATCCATACACTTAAATCCATCTACGTCAAAATTTACACTTCATCTTCTTCACAAGGAGGACGGACCACAATAAACCGTTTTAAAACAAAAACCAGCGACCCATAGCAGTTACGACACTGTTCTTCTGAATTGGAAACCTCCAGTCTTCAAAATTGGTAAAATAACGCACCACCAGTGGCGTATTTAGAGGTGGGCAAAGGGGCAATTGCTCCCCCCAAGGGGCAGTTAGACGGTGGATGACTTTTAAACGGTATAATATTTAAACAGTTAATTTTGTTTTCCGCTACTGGCGATTCTCCATTTTTCTATATTTTTCACAAAATTTAAAAAATTATAAATTCCCTATCTTCTCCAAGTATTCTAAATGAGTGGAAATTCTGGGATATGTACTGGAGGGTGTTCCACACCCCCCAGATCCCCCGTTTAAAATTTTGGTTTTATATTTGTATATTATTTTTATAATTTACTGTCAAAGTTGCTCCTAAACTCCATGAGCATAAATATGCTTTCCAAGTTTTAATTTTTTTATATCCGAAAGTAAAATTTCTCTCACTTTTACTTAAATATTGTAAACCGGGGGGTCTGGGGGGGTGTACATATTGCAAGATTTCCACTCTTTTAGAATACTTACTTTCGCCAAGAAAAATCGGAAATTTGAATTTTTAAGCAAAAGTGAGGGAAATCAGAGTGTTTTTTTAATTTTATATATCAGGATATTGTTTCAGATAAACAAACTGGGTTAGATAAAACCTCCAAGTAAACTTAGAATAAAGTGGGATCGAACCTTTTTAGTTTATCTACTTATTTAACAATAAATTAAAATATAAATATTTTTTAACGGAATTTTAACATGAAGTACTTTTGTTTCTCGCTAGTCAAGAAGTACAAATGCTTTTTTACTTTTGTAGAAATTATTACCAATTCTGAGAAGATTCATACAGCAAAAGTAGATAAACAAAGTAGATTCTAATCCAATTTCAATTTTCTTTACTTTTAGATTGAATTTCTTCTTCTTCTTCTTCATCTTCTTCCACCTTTAGGCTAGGATAAATCCAATCGGCCTTGACATTGAGCTGCCCCCTATCGAGGACCGAGCCGAAGTCGTAAATCTCTGTGCATATAAATTGCTTTACATCTGATGCAGCTTGCTGGGCTTGTCTCAGATGTACCCGTAAGCCTGGATTTTTGTTGATGAGGGCAAATCATCTACCCAGGGGGACCGCTGGCTTTACGTGCCCTCCAAAGCACGGAGACGATCATAAGAAATTTTAGACTCCTTCCGGTTTTAAACCGCGTACCTTAGTGTCAGCAGTTATTCAGCTAACATACTAGGCTAATGGCCTTCTCGGTCATTAATTTAATTTAATTAAAAGTTAATTTAAATTACATTATTTGTTAATTTCTCGGTTTTTCCTGGAAAAGTTTGTAAAATTATAAATTCCCTATCTTCTCCAAGTATTCCTTAAAGAATGGAAATCCAGTAATATGTACTGGAGGGTGTTCCACACCCCCCAGACCCCCCGGTTTACAATTTCGACTTTATATTTTTATAATTCACTTTCAAAGTAACACAGAAAGTTGCTGCTGAACTGCATGAGCAGTAAGGTAATTAAATAAATATGCTTTTCAAGTTTCAATTTTTTCTATCCGATGATTAAATTTTCCTCATTTTTACTTAAAAATTCAAATTTCCCGGTTAGTCTTAATCGTAGTTAGTTTTATACATTTTGCAGTTGGTAAAATTTTAAACCGGGGGGTCTGGGGGGTGTGGAACACCCTCCAGTACATATTGCAAGATTTCCACTCTTTTAGAATACTTGGAGAAGATAAGGAATTTAAAATTTTCAAGCAAAAATGAGGGAAATGCTGCGCTGTAGCAGGAGCAGCAGCAGCGTACTGGGATTTGATATAGCAGGATTCGGTTACCACTGACGCGCACGAATGGATAAACGAGATTTAAACAATATTTTTTTATTTGCCCCCCTCCCAAGCATTTTCTAAATACGCCACTGCGCACCACGGCTTGGTAATTTATGTGCAAGACGATGATCAAGAATTTATAGCCGAAAGGAACTACTGTAAGTTTCCTCACGTTTTTACCCAAGAAAATATTCCAGTTCCCTCAACAGAGAGCACACCAAAATTGGAGCAAATGGAAGATTGCTGCGAAGCTACCAAAAGGGAAATAGCCCTCATGACCTGCATGAATGGATTAACGAGATTCTTTAAAAATGGCGATAACTCGAAAACGGTGCGAGATATCGAAAAACTGAGCTAAAAAATTTCCCTGCCAGCAAATAAATCTCCACAGATTAGCTGCGCCGGGGTATGGTAAAAATTTGCGGTCGAAATTTCGAAAAAAAATCGTCGTTCGAATGGATTAACGAGATTCCCAAAAAATAAAAAAAATAAAAATAAACTGATAAAAAAACCGATTTTTCGAAACGAGAATACGAAAACAAAAAAAAAGTAAAAAACTGAAAACAAGTGCATCGGGACCTGTCCCCGGGATAATGATCGGTTAAAAATTGCAATAATTCGAAAACCAATGAATTTTTTTCGACGAAATTTCGCGTACGCGTTCCCCCGACCTGGCGCCACCGTCTCCTTCTTTTTCGGGCCGTTCCCAGATAAACAGCCCCGGCCTGTTCTCGGGCTTCGCCCTCCGGCCGGGGCTGTTACTTACAGATGCAATTGATTGGATTAGTAATTTTTGCAGCAAAATGGATTTGATTAGTCCTAAATTGAAATCTTGCAAAGACTGCATGCATTCCGTGGCAAATGTAAAAAAACGAATGATGTATCGCCCAGTGTTTTAGTAAATGTGTTCATATTTTACTCAATCGTTTCTTCTCATATATGAAAACTTTGATTAATTTTTTCATTTTTGAAAAATGGGTTATATTATATGAAGCACAAAAATATCTCACAGCCAAAGTTATTCTACTAATTATGCTGACAGGCCTAAGCACTGTTGTATGATCTGATATAATATGTAAATTGTTAATCTTGACATAAAAATTAAAGAAAGATTAATTGTATCAAATCACGAAATAAAGCGATTACAAAATGAAGAAATTAAAAATAAATAAATATAAAGCAAACATAATTTGTAAATTTATTGAAGTGACCGATATGAATTTATATTTGAACAAAATCTAATTACCTCCGAGTTTTCTGTATCTTTCGATATTTTTAAAAGTTTTTTGTTTGCCAAACCACAACTTTTTCAATAAAGACATGAATTTACGAAAGTTCCATTAAAAGCTTTGTGTTGTTTCTACAGGAAACTTAAAATGGATAAGAAGCCATTGATCAAGGAATCCACATGGATATTAAATATCTTGGGCGTCAGTCCATTAAATAACAGCAGATCCTCAATAATTAGAGGCTTTTTTCCGTTGATAGGCTGTGCAATATTCACAATGGAAGTATGTTTGGGCCTTTTCAAAAATTTGAATATGAAAAATTTGGTTTTCAGCACAGCATGTTTCATCGGATGCTGGCAGGTAATCAACCCTAAATGGTTCTTTCAATCGTTTAATTTCAAAGCTTACAGAGCTTCGTTAAAATTTTGGTACTGATTATTCAACGCAAAAATATTGCAAGTTTATTGAAAACCATGCATTTGAAATACTGGAAGTTCGAAACTCTAGATCCACACCTACAAGCTCATTGCAATAAAGTCTACAAACTCTCCAATCGACTCATCATAGGTGCAATTTTTCTGTTCTGGGCAACAATCGCAATGTATATGGTTGACCCGGCTGCCATCAACCAGAGATCCTTACCGGTTCCTCTTTATCATTTCATTATTGACGGTATTTCGCTTCCTGTTTACATTACCGGTTTCGTGTACGAAGTGGTAATATTGATATTAATTGGAACCTCATGCTTCATGGGATTTGATTTTCTTTTGGGAGCTATTATAATCTACCACGTCAACGAGTTGTATCTGATCAAAGAAAAGTTTTTGTTGGTTGCCAAAAATGATTTTGAAAAAAATAATCTGGAAATGTTGAGAAAATTAACAATCCATCAAAATTTAGTGCTGTCGTAAGTTTCCATTATGGCTCTTAGGCCAATCTAAGAAGTTTTTCCAAAGGACTACACTTTTTAATCCATTTTACAGTTTGAGTGATGATAATAACAGTTATTTTTAAGGTGCATCCAGAAAACCAATAAAATATTTGCTAGATTTTTCTTCAATACTTTTTTTACCAACATTTTTACTACCTGTTTGTGCTTGATCAACATCGTAAGTGAGGGGTGAGTATAAGTGGATTTACTGCTTTGCTTTGGACATTACAATATTTATTCCAGATTTCCACCTGATTATAAAAACATAGCGCAGGCATTCGCGACTCTCTTACTTTTTCTATCAACTTTATTCCTTTATTGCTTTTTGGGAACTCTCCTGACCACCGAGGTAAATACAGCCCTATAAAGGAGTCCCACCTACAGTTAAAGTATTTTTAGGCTGAAAATATAGGGGATTCCGTTTATAACTCCGATTGGTTAAAAGTAGACAAAATCGAATTGAGGAGAAATTTAACCTTAATTATACAGCGGTCCCAAAACACCACTAAACTGAGTGCTGGCCCACTAATGGATCTGAACTTGGAAAGCTTTGGAAGAGTAAAATAATTGTTTTTTATCAATTTAAGATTCCAGATTTTTGCTTTTAGATAATTGGAACAGCTTTCAACTTCTTCACTTTGGCCGAAGCGCTGTTTAATAAATAAAATTAGAAATATATTGAAAATTCTCTGTAATCTTAATATTTGGGTTTGCACAACGCACAATATAAACACCAAACGGTTTATGATATAATGCAGTTTTCAAACTTCCAAAGCGGAATCAGAAAAACCTAAAACAGCTGATATAATAATTATAAAAAAGTAATTAAATGCAAATTTTTATTATCTTTCATTCTATTCAAATTAGTTTAAAATTTGCATCTGTTTTTTCTTTCATATTGTAAGTTTAGAGAATATTGATTAATATACCGTTAGTTGACCTTTGATAAACGCTTCCCACAGGAGATCTTCTAGCCTAACCAGGTCGTAACTATATCACCTGTGCTAGAAGGTAATAGTAAGTTTTGCATAAACCCACCATAATAATTATTATTTCTAGAATAAAATTCGCGATATATATCGTATTAAGCAACCGCCACCACGCGGAATAATAGTAAGTTAATCTAATACGTATAGTTGGTATAGAAAGTTTTGTTTATGAACCAAACATTTGCGTTCTGAAACAAAATTTTATTGGTTTTATTTGCCTAATAGAACTTGAGTTGAAAATTTACCTATTGGATTTTGGGAACTCTCGAGCATTGATGGAAAAATAGTATAATGCAAGGTCAAGTTTGCTTGGTTAGTTAATCTTTATTTACTATAGGTATGAAAAAATGGCCTTTAGGTTATAAAAAAGTTATAGAAATCAAGTTCTTGGCTAATCCAATTCATTAAGAATAAATTTATGGAAGTGTTAATTATTATTACATAAGCAAAACACAAATACTAGAAAAATGATGTTATATTGCTTTCTGGGAAGTACAAATAAATATTTTCCTAAATTTACATACTTTTAGTAACATTTCGAGTGATTTTATAGTGTAAACATAATTTTTTTATGAATAAAGTCAATATTGAAGTGGTCACAGATTTTTGAGATGTCGTTTGCATCATACACGTGTATCATGTAATATAATGGTTTAAATTTTCTCACTAATGGTAAACAAATATTATCGTATAACAGCTATAAATAGTTTGCTTATATACTCAATCAACAACAGTTTAAAACTCTGAATGAGATCTGAACGAGAAGAATATCATTTGGAAACAACCAAGAAAAACTTGGAGTGATAATAGATCTTAAAAAGATTGTTTTCGAAATAAGCTTAATAAAGATGGAGGATGATATTGAAGATGTATAAGTTTGAACCGGGCGAAACCGGGTGCATGCGCTAGTTCCGTATAATGATCAGTAGCGCAACCAAGGCGCGAAACTAATAATATATTTGTAAATTAGAACTCATAAGGCAAAATCCCCACCTTTTGAAATACTTTATGTTATAAACTTGTTTTTCTGACATCAAGTCCCCATTTGTTTGTTATATTTAAATTAGGGTTTTAGTTGCTTTTAGTAAAAATATTAACTCTTAACAAAAGTCAAGGCGATTGGATTTCTAGAGCCACGCACTTGGTAAAAAAATGGTTGAAGGCCTTCGGAACTCGAAACTCGAAGAAAGATTGAAAGAAAAACATTCCTGAAGGCAACCAAAATCAAAAAGCGCGAGTTTAGAATCGCACGAATCTATTTTTAAGAAAAATTCCACTATAAATAATGAAATACAATTATTTAAGTTAAATTTATGGTATGAAGTTAACAGTAGTTGTACATCTTGCCGGCAACTGTTTACGTCGGGTACACACACCGTCAACAGAATGGAGTTAATTTGAGTTAAATCAAAATACTAATATCGATTATTTTGAAAATTCAAATCAAAAAAATTAAAAAAGTGTATTTTCGGTCGAGTGATCTATCTCTTGAAGATAGATAACAATACAAATCCATGGTTCAGATAAAACAGATCAACAAAAGTGCAGAAAAAGATAATAACAAAATTGGATGTATTTACTATTTTCAATTACACATGCCGTTCGGACGAAAGGACGTTCGAAATTCGCTAACTTTTCATATACACAACAGTGTTGGGCGAGAGATGTTTAAACACTTTCGAAAGTTTTCGACGTGCGTAAACTTGGCTCCCCTTTTTTGAAATTTTAGTTTTCAAATGTTTTGATCTTTTTTTTGATTTTGCAAAAAAAATGAAGAAAATCTCAAAAAACCTTTTTTTTCTGCCAGCTCCTCCTTTTTCGAAATTAAAACTTTTTTTTGTTGTTTTCGATTATTTTTGATTTGTTGTCAATAAAATATATGATTAATGATCTCATAATTAATGAAAAGAAAACGAAGCGAAGAATATGAAAAAGAAAAAGTAAGAAGAAGTAACGGCAATTAGCAAAGAGAAAAAAGAACAAAACACAGAAATGAAATAAGATAATAGAATAATGAGGGCTTTAAATCTTATTTCGCGATTTTCACGGTTATCATTAGATTTAAAAAATTTATTTTTACAAAACAATTGACAACCAATCAGCAACAATCGAAAACAACAAAAAAATTTTTAATTTCGAAAAAAGCGAAGCTGGCGTAAAATCTTATTTCGCGATTTTCGCGGATATCATTGGATTTAAAAAATTTACTTTTACAAAACAATTGACAACAAATCAATAACAATCGAAAACAACAAGAAAAAATTTTAATTTCGAAAAAAGAGGAGCTGGCAGAAAAAAAAGTTTTGTGAGATTTTCTTCATTTTTTTTGAAAAATCAAAAAAAAATATCAAAACAATTGAAAACAAATGGAAAACAATCCAAAACAACAAAAAAAAATAAAATTTTCAAAGAAGGGGAGCCAAGTTCACGCACGTAAGCTTTCGGTGCATATTTTGATGTGGGTCAATGTAAGAAATCTCTTTGGAGTAATTTCGAAACCGGTACCGCATATAGCTTCACAGTCCATGTGATATTGGCTTGCCATCTGCATGTATGTTTCCGAGCTAAGGGACTGCTTTGGTAGTAGCTTTACGTTAAGCTTTGGATGTGTATTATGAAGGAAGTATCTATCTTCAAAAAATAGATCACACGACCAAAAATCCCTATTTTTGTAAAATTTTTTAATATCTTTGGGTAAAAGTAATCCTGTTTTCACATAACTTGTAATGTCAATCAATTGCAAAAAAAATTATGGCGGCAATAAAGTACTTTAATGCCGCCCGATCTAAAAGAAAAAGTAATTTTAATTAATTCTAACAAATCATAATATGTAATGTTTTATTCTTAGTCAAATGTGACCTTTTTTTTACAAAAAATCCATGTTTCATTTAGTCAATATTTACCCCGTTTTATCCGCACACAAAAAAGATTTTTATGTTTTTTATTAAATACAATGAAAAAATTTAAAAATTCAATGAATAAAATCAAAAAAACAATGAAAAATTCAAAAATATAATTAATATTTTCTTAAGCCAGCTCAAGATATTTGGGAATGCCTTCTTTTTCTCTTCTTTTACTTTTAGGCTATAAGATAAGCTCCTGTTTACCTAGGGCTCGGGCTGTCTTCTATCGAAGAGTAGCTAAAGTCACTATTAGTCTGTGAGTTTATTGTAACAAATTTTAATTTGTTTTATTTTTTCAGAGTTTGGAAAACAATTTTGGATTTTGGAACGCAAGGGGAGGGACTTTTGGAACGGACGTTTTGCGTTTTAGCTGTAAACTTTGTGAGAAATACCTTCTTTTACCATAATTTTTTAACTTGTTATTCGCCTCCGATTTTGTGGTAAAATTATTTTTAACAATTTTTAATTATTTTAATTTAAATAATTAAATTATTTAAAAATTAAATTAAAATAAAGAGAGGTAGCTACGATTTCTTCTTTTTTTCCATCTCATTTTTAGCAGCAAGTTTCTTGCAATTGTTTTGTTTTTTCTTTTCACGGAAGCCACACCATCACCTCCGACACATTTACTTTTCACATTTTCAAATTATTATTATTTTTTTTTTCTTAATTCAAATTAAGTTTGATATTTTTATAAAATTATTTGTTTTAAATCAATCAACTATAGCAATTAAAAATCCAAATTAATTAATCTCTCTAATTTTCAACTCCAAATTAATTTATAAATAATAAAAATAAAACAACTTTATCAAAACTACACTCTATTCGTTCTATTCAAATGCATAAATTATTCACTTCAAGAATAAACATTTTTATTTACAAAATATAAAATTTCAAATTAATCTCCATCAAAATTACAGATACAAATTTTGCCCAATCGCTTAGGCGGCCATTTTCTGGGCAAAAGCCCGGTGTCCCCCCTTTGTTAGCAGAACGTCAATAAATCAACTAGCAAAAAAACCATAAATTTAGAATTCACAAAAATTGTATCAAAAAGTTAAGCTTAATCTATTCCAATTTTCCAAAATATTTTTTATAATTATTATTATTTAACAAAAATAAAAACTAAAATAATTTCGAATACTTCGGAAAAAATTCGCTATAAGGGAATTACTATCATATGGAAGGACCGTAATTGGTAATTGGACAGTAAAAAGTTTAACTATTAACTCAGTTTGGTCCAAAATTCCTTCCAAACAAGAGCGGATATAGAGACCAGTAACTATCCCCCCTATTTAATTTTATTAAAATTTAAAAAAATATATAGATGTCTAAATTTCCTAAAATATCCTAGAATTTTCTGTGATTCCCCACTTCACAAGGGTTTTTGGATATTTTCATAAGATTTTCTAGAATCTTCTGGGATTTCTTAAAATTTGCCGTTCTTTGTTTACTTGTCATGTGGAAAACTAAAGGAAAATTTGAGGAAATTTAGAATATTTTTTTTTTATTTCTAGAATTTTCTATTTCCTCTATTTCTTCTATTTCCTTTAATTTTCTACATTTCCTTTAATTTTCTACATTTCCTAATTGTAAAAATTAGTGACATTTTTATGGATTTACTAAAATGTTCTGGGATTTCTTAAAATTTCCTGTTCTTTGTTCACTGATGGAGACATTGTCCTATGAAAAACTAAAGGGAAATTTGAAGAAATCTAGAATATTACAGATATAGACTATCTTTTTCTTGCTTTTTCTATTTTCTGAGATTTCATTGACTTTAAAATTTTCTAGATTTTCTCGATTTTTCTGCATTTAAATTTATTTTATTTGAATATTAATTTTTTTCAATTAAAAATTTTTAATTCCTAGTAAAAAGGATCTAAGCCTGGGATCGAAAAAGTAAAATCAAAAATTTGATTTTGACAATAAAAATAAAAAGCTGGAGGGTTTTAACTTTAATTTGTTTTTTTAATAAATAAAATTGCTGGTGCACTGGAGGGTATTCCATACCCCCCAGACTCCCCGATTTGAAAGCCCAACAGTGTGTGTATACGTTTTGTGACTTATTTTTTTAATAAAAATTTTTTTGTTTACAAAAACATACATTTGCATACAATTCATACTCCAGTTTTATAAACCGTAAAAATTCACATCGGGGGTCTGGGGCGGGGGGGGTAAGTAATAGTAATTGTAAGACTTTTTAGGAAGTTAAATTCCTGGAACGGAAAATCCTTTAACTGTAATTGCTAGTGCACTGGAGGGTATTCCATACCCCCAGACCCCCCGATTTGAAAACCCAAGGTGTGTGTGTGTACACGTTGTATGTTTTACCTTCATACGAAACCTTTTTATTCTTTTAGAACAAATACATTATTATCGTGAAAACTCTCACCGGGGGGTCTGGGAGGTGTGGAACACCCCACAGAATATAGTAAAATTCCTGGTACGAAAGTAACAAGTTTAATAGCACAATTGCGGGTGACGTGGGGGTATTCTATACCTCCCCAGACTTCAAAGAGCATCTAGTTGTGCACCACCTATTTTGGAGATTTTTATTAAGATTGAAAAAGTCACAGTACAACTGGGGGCCCTTTTAGCAGGGGGCCCGCGTGCATCGCACCCACCGTACCCCGGTAGTTCCGCCCCTGTCAAAATACAATGAAGATCCACTAAGAAAATTACTAATAGAAAATATAATTTCTTTAAACTTTTTATTCTCTTAACAAACTGAATCTACATACATATGTTATGGATATGTTGACCTAGATTCATAATAGAAAAAAGCAACACAAACTTTATAAAAAATTCACAAGTAGTAATTCTTTTACCAAAGCAACGGAACTGTGTAGATTCAAAGCCTTCTTCCTTCTACAGTCGTCTCTTCAACTATATCCCATTACTTGGGGGGAAAACATTTTTGCCTAACTCTCACATTTTTCTTGAGGTTGTGAATGTTATTGCAATAATCAAAAATATATCATTATAATTATTTATATATTAGCAAAATATAAGCTTTAGCTGTGCATTGCAAGTGGAACGTGGTTTTTGCCAGACATCTTCCATCTCAAATATCAACCCAATGCAAAGCACTAAATTCTAAACTTTAAATACCTAAAACGTTTCGTCATAGAAGGTAATATTCGGGTACTTGTTGGTAACTTCAACAAATTGCTTCGTTGGGATTGTATTCCCATACAATTTTACGATACTTAACGGAGGTAGTTGCTCAAAAAAGTCTTCGCTAAACTCCTTGATCCCATTATACGTCACATCCAACAGGGTCAAAAACTTCAAACCATCGGTTGCCAAAATTGGACTCTTCTTCAAACCACAGTTAATCAAATACAAGCACCTTAATTCTTCCAATCCATCAAAGTGGCAGTTTATATCGAACTCCAAATTATTAAAACTTAGTTCCAGCAACCTCAACATTTTCAAACTTCCAAAAGCCGATTGTTCAATTTTTTTCACATTACAATACTTCAGCGACAGCCATTCCAGCAATGGTAAGCTTTCAAAGATATTTGAAGTCAAAACCGTCAGAACGTTGCTTTCTAAATTCAATAATCTCAAATTTTCCAAACCATTAAATGTCCCTTCATCCAAACTGCCAATTCTATTGTTCGACAGATCCAGTTTCCTCAATTCACTTAAATTCGAAAACGTATCGGCATGCAAGCATCGGATAAAATTGTTCCCTAAGCTTAAGTCAGTAAGGGCTCCTAGATCATTGAAAGCTCCAACCTCAATCTCTCCAATTTTGCATTTCTCCAAACTCAAATGCTTCAAATTTGTGAGGCCACTAAAACAATTTTCCTGTAGTTTTGTAATCGAATTTCTTCCTAGGCACAACTCCTGTAAATTTTCCAAACTCGAAAACAAGTTAGAAGGCAGTTCTTCCACCTTATTGTCGGTTAGAAACAGCATATCCAATTTAACATTTTGCCGGAAGGTATTTTCGTCCAAATTTGTCAAACTATTTTTCGTTAAAATGATTCGGTTTAATTCGACTAAATCTTCGAACGCATCGGGCTCGATTTGGTGGATTTTGTTGTTTTCAAAATTGAGGAATGTCACTTTGAAGAGACCTTTGAAGAGGGAACCGTCAATTTCCTCGATTTGGTTTTTATCCAAAATAATTTTTTCCACATTGGCTAAGCAACTGAAAAGCTGAGAAGGAATACTGGAGATTGTGTTGGAGTGCAACGACAGTTTTTTGAGATTTTCCAAACCTTGAAACGCATTTTCGTGAAGATCGACTATGAAATTTTCCGAAACGTTCAGTTCTTCCAGATTTTTTTGATTTTGGAAACAATTTTCATCCAGACTTTTGAAAGAATTGTCGGCCAGGTTCAAAATTTTTAGATTTTCCAGTTTTGCAAAATTTTCGTCGGTTAACGAATCGAGTTTGTTATTGCTGAGATCTAAAGTTTCCAACGATTCCAGATCGTCGAAAACATTCGAATTGATTGACTTTAAGGCGTTGTGGCTCAAGTTTAAGTTTTTTAAAACTGTTAGGCCAGGTAAATTCGGGGTTTCTGTTAACCTCAGATAGCTGAGGTTTAAATCTTCCAGAGTGGGATGGTTTTGCCAAACGTCTTCGCTGATCAGCAGTTCTTCGTTTTTCATCAAATTTAAATTTTTTAGATTGCTTAGCGGAGACAGAATTTCTGCCGTTAGAAATTCCAATTTATTGTCACTTAGATTTAAACTTTCGATAGCAGTTAGATTATTGAAAGCTCCATCCGGTATCCGTCTTAAGTTGCAACTTTTTAATTCCAGTTCCTTGAGATTTTCGAAGAGAGCAAAATTATCTTCGGTGAAATCCAAAATTTTACAATTTGAAATTGCCAAGCAGGTCAGATTGGTAAGATTGGAAAAGATTTTCACATGGGAAAGATCGATGCTACTCGATTCGATTACAAATTTTTCGATTTCTTCTTCGCTCGTTTCGCTTACTTCGATATGGCTTACCAGGCAATTATTTAAGGTTTCAATCGAATTTGCATGCTTTATTACGACTTCCTTTTCGGTTTGCTCGCAACTTAAGTTGGCCTACAAAGCGTTAATTTAATAATAATTAAAAAATTAAATTATGTGACTCACCATTTTTTAACGAAGTATTAAGCTGTTTTGTTATGAAAATATAAATATTTTTGTATAAGATTATGTTTTGACAGTAGAAACTGAATTTTCTAGTTCGATAGTGGAAAATTTAAGGCGTCGGCGCCTGTTTGAGGTCACATGTAATTCAATAAATTATTGAACGCCCTAGTGACATCATCGTAGAAAATAATTGATTCGGCTTGTTAAATGTAGTTTTACAACAGCATTGTTTTTTTTGCATATTTAACCAAATAATTTATTTCTTTTATACGGGGGCTTACATTTGAAAATGATCCATCGTGAACTAGTTTACAAAGTATATTATATTAAAAATTTTAAGAAATTCAGTAGGAAAAAAAAGACTAAACTGGATAACCGTTGCGCTGAGATTTGCTGTTCAACAAGGAAAACGTAATGGCTCTAATTCTAATGCTATCTTTTTACGTAAAGAAGTTTTATTTAGATATTTAAACGATATTGATAGAATATGTTGGTACTAATAAAATACTAAGATTCTGAAAGTTTCAGATTGTTAACTCAATTGGTTTTCGAGAAAAAGCAAAATATGTAAAAAATGGAAAAAAACTATTTTCTCCGGAATGGCTGAATCGATTCATCTAAAATTTTGATATGTTTTGGGGGCTGATAGGGACTCTTAAGAAAAATATTAACACTTGTATGGCTTTATTAGATCCTTGAAAAAAAATTTGTTTTATCTTTAATTTCATTTTTTAACCATAGTATAATTTTTGTAAAATTATGAAATTATTTTTTTTTCAAGCCCCATATATATCGTTTTAACTTCATAAATTTTTCAGATTTTTAAAATGGGTACGCCACAATAGAAAAAAATAAAAGCCATTTCTTGGTTCAAATAATGCATTTATTTAAATGTTTTGAGCATTAATTTAATTGAAATTTACTTTAAATTTACTATTTCAGTGTTCTTACCAAATTTTCAAAATCAAATCCTGTGGCATTGCCAAGTTTTCCCTGACAAAGAATACAAATTTTCTATGCCATTTGGATAAATAAATCAATTGTGCAAAAAATACGTCTAACAAAATTCTAATAAAATTACCATTTTATAAAAATCTCTTTGCGTATAAAGATAGTAGTGTTATAGTAACTATGACAGGCAAGGCACAAAGCTGTTTCTCCCCATCTAGAGAAAAGTCGATTTTACATTTTTTTAATAACTTTTGTAAAGCAAAGGAAAATTTAGATGAATTTTTTTGAAATGTACAGCCGGCATAATATTTTTGTTTTTCCAACAGAATTATCTGATTTAAAATTTTGGTTTTTTGTTTGGTTTAAAATTAAATTTAATTAAAATACATTATTAATTATAATCTTAAATACCAAAATAATTAACACAATTAAGGCAAAGAGCGATAGACACATGTACTGCTTCTTCGACTTCCTAGCCATCACACCATGACAAGTGTTTCTGACTCGTTAGTCGTCATTAGTAATCTTAAATAATAAAAATAAATAAGATTAAAATTAAGATTAAATTATTTTTAAATTAATTAAAATTAAAATTCTTGCGTACTTTCTTATCTTTAATCATTTAATTCAACAACAGGAAAATTGAAATAAATGTAATAAGAGTTTCAAGATAAGCCATTTTAGTATTTCTTTTCAATGTACAAAAAAAGCAATATTTATACAGAGTGTTTCCGCAATCCCGGAAATTCACTGAGATGGTGATTTTGTAAGAAAAATTTTTATATCAAATTTTTCTCCAAATTTAAATTATATTGACTGTGCAACAGTTGTTAAATTCACTGTGTTAGTCTAAACCAGTGGTTCCCAAAGTGGACCTTAGGGGTCTCCGGGATCACTAATTGATTTGGGGGTTCCCGAACAACGTCAGAGGTTCACAAGATTTTTCACTTAGGATCTGTGGGCAAAACATTATTTTTCAGAATTAAAAAAAAAAATTTTTAATATAAAATTCACCGCAAGTGAAAGCTGTGTACCAAATTTCAGCTCTATAGGACATACGAAAGTTGGTTACAAATGACTTCAAACAAGTCCATGCACACGGACGACGCCGACGGTCGACAGACGACGAACAACGCTCTCGTCAAGATTTTATCCATTTTGTTTAGATATTCCTCCCTCCTAGACCCATTAAAAACCAATAAATCTACTATACCTTTTCCAATATGCTTTGGAACAAATAAAAACAAATTTGGTGCAAATGAAAACAGATTTGGAGCTAATGAAAACAGACCTGGAACCAATGGAATTGGACTTGAAGCAAATGAAAATGGATCTGAAACAAGTGAAGGTTTCGCTTGCTCCAAATCTGTTTTTGTTTGCTCCAAATCCGTTTTCATTTGTTCCAAATCATATTAGAATTAGTATAGATTTTCTTAAAATTTGAAAAATATATCTAAACTCTTATCCAATACATGTTTTATTAACTAACTTCCATTTTTTTAGTTATTTAATTGAAGAATTGAATTTTGATTTTAACTTTATGTACAGAACTTTAAACTAATAACTTCCATTCCTTAAGTTATTTACTTGAAAAATAGAATTTTGATTTTAACTTAAAGTACAGAACTTTAAAGTAATAACTTCCATTCTTTAAGTTATTTACTTGAAGAAGAGAATTTTGATTTTAAGTTAAAGTACAGAACTTTAAACTAATAATTTCTATTGGTCAGATGTAAACTTAGTATACACTTTACTCACCAGCCACATCTAAAACAGAGTTGGGTAAAGTACTGTTTGTATGCACCAAGTACAAGTACTTACACAAAAATTGACTTACAATAAGTATTTTTCTTGTTTTTTTTAGTACTTAGTAAAAAGTACTTATAAGTACTTTGTAGATGTACTTAAGTACTTTTTGAAGAGCAAGTACTTCTAAGTAAATTTTTGTGGAGGTAATTACTTGTACTTGGTCCTTAGTACATACGTACAAAAAGTACTTTACCCAACTCTGATCTAAAACTAGGAGTTCGATTATTCAAAGTAGAACAGGGGAGACAAAATTCATCTAATTTTATACACAGGTTTAAAAGATACCGGGTCGGCAAGAAAAGCAAAAAATTGTATAGGTATACTTTTGAACATTTGTTCTCTTAATTTAATTCATAACTCGAAATTCGTTGATTCTAGACAATAAAGACTTATAATCTAGTTTGTAGATAAGCAAATTCTCTTTATTTTTTAAATTTCTCTTAGAAAAGTGTGTTTTAATCATATACCTCCGAGATTCTCCACCGTCGTGGCGACACCCTGTATTAAATTGCTTTTATCTTAAAGTTGATTAAGTTTTAGATATAATTTTAATTAATTTTGTATTACATAATTTTCGGTGTTCATTAAAGTATATAAGCAAAAATTTTGATGGTATTGCAGTTTTTATCATTGTAAACTAATCGAAAATGAACAGCATGGAAAAGTGTTCCACTTTTTTTATCTTTGTAAGTTTTTTTTACAGTTTTTTGTTAACTCATCTAACTTTTAGGCTTCTATACAACGTATAGGAAGAAGCCTTATGATCTGGCCCCGTGTCTGTCTGTCCGCATGTTTCAACTTTAAGAACTATTCCAGTATAGTTTTAGGCTTCCATAAAAAGTATAGCAAGAGGCCTTATTTAAACTATAGGCAGAGTTCTTAAATTTGAAACATGCGGACGGACGGGCGGACACGTACTTCTATTTTTCATACTATTGGTGTATTGTGTTTATTGTTATAGTATGAAAAACATAAGTACGTTATAATTACCATAGATAATTGTTATTTTCTTTTCTCATCTTTTAGTGTTTTTATATACTAAAATTTTTAAGTTGGTACTTTATCGGATTATCGAATTTCCTATTTTAATGCAGGCCTTATTTAGAATTTTTCTGCATCTACCTTATATTCTAATCTATATTTTTCACGTTTAACCAGGAAGATAGAAGTATAGAAGCCTAAGAACTACGGTCATCCGAGTTCCACCTTTTTTTAATTAATTTCTTCCAGATAATGCTAACAGTGGCGGTTACATCTGCTATTTTGACGGATTATCGCCTAATAAACCAGGAAGAGGGTTATGCTGAGAGTAAACCCACCTGTTCCGCTCCTGGTCTAATGTGCCATGGCTGTAAAGATGTGTATTTTTGCGATGGTAACAATCGGCCTTCGAAAACTCAGACCTGCAATTCAACGCAAAATTGCGAGAATGGAAAATGTGCAAACGTTCCATGCTATCCAATAGGCTCGATAGACTTTCAATGCACAATGGAAGGACTTTTTCCAGATCCTCTTGATTGCATGAAATACCACATTTGCGTTGCTGAAACCAATGACCCGGAAAATATAAAATTTAATGAGGAAAGGACTTGCACAAATGAATACAGTTACAATCCCCGCACTGGTTATTGTGATAGAAAAATGACCAGCCCTAAGTGTCCGTCATACCCTGTGCCTATCTGCACTGCACCCGCACAAACTGGTGCTTTAAAAGATAATCCAAGCATTTATTATATATGTCAATTATATGAAGAAATAGTAACCTCCGCGACTATAACGACTACTACCCCTCCTAAAGAAGATACATTATATCCTTATCTGAGAATTTGTGAAAATGGTAAACCGTATGATCCATTGAAATATTCGTGCAAATAATGTTCTAATTATAAACCGTAGCTAGTACTTAGTGCAATAAATAAATTATTATTCTGAAGTAACCTCAAGTTTTTGAAGTATTTAATATTTTTTTGCGATGATGTCATGCTTGCTGTTAGAAGTAATAAAATAAAACCAAGACCGGTCCTGTCCAAAAGTACGAGACACCACCCAATAGACCAAAAGAAATATATATGATTCGGTCAATGATGACAATTCGGCCATTAACGTCAATGGCCGGACAATAATGTCAATGCCCAGCTTAGTTGGGCATTGACGTCAATGACCATGCATTTTGGGCGATGTTGACATTTAAAATTTCAGATGTGGTTTTTACATCATTGTCCTGGCAATGACGTTAATGCCGAATATAAGGTGAGCAATGATGAAACTGCTATCACTCTTTCAGTTTTAGCTGGCGCAACCACGGCAAATCACAAATTCACTTTAAAATGAATTAATTAAATTAAATTAAACTTTCCTTCGGGCCACTTTGGCTGACGTAAACACGACATATCACGGATCTACCTTAAAATGATCGTTTGTTTAAATTAAATGAAAATCCCTGTACGCTGTTGACGCCTTGAAAAGGGCCGAGTTGCTGTCATTTACACAGAAAAACGCGTACATGACAAATAATATTGTCCCGGATTGAAGAGCATCGCCATTTTGCTGTTCCTTATAGTAATTTAGTAATTATACTATAATATCGTCATTGTCCAATACATTTTGGCTATTAACGTCATTGACCGGCCAAAGACGCAAATATTACAATCAGATGAAGATATTTTCATCATTACCCACCTTTAATGGGCGTTGACGTCATTGGCCGGTCAATGATGTTAATGACCAGCCTAAATGGGCATTGACGTCATTGCCCGGCCATTGACGTTCATGCTCAATTTACGTCATTGACCGTAACATATTATTTCACTCCTCATGGGACCCTGATGAGTGAAACAGTGTTACTTGCTATGTAAATCCCCTTAAATTTGACTAGGTTAAGTTGGTAATTGAGAAATGATTATAATAAAAATGATTTAATTGCTCTTTAATTTTTGCTTCCAATAAAAAAAAAAAGAATTTGTTTTGGAGGTAAGGTAATCGAAAAAAAATTTTTTTTTACTGTCGCTGTGTTGGTCTGTCGTTAGATTTTGTCTCTTGCTTTATTCCTGAACCGTCCAAACAATTACGACCAAATTTGGTATGGTAGTAAGGTTTACGGTGGAAAGGAATGCCACTACAAGAAAATATCAAACGATTTTGTTTTAGAAACAAGAAATGTTTAACAAATTGAGATAATCATATCAATATTTTAGAAAACCCAAAAAATGCACTAAACACTTTTCTGAACTAAAATGTTTTTAGGTTATCACATGTAAAATACACTGTAGGTATTCGCAAACGTTTTCACCATACTATGGCATCATCAGGCGATGAATTAGAAAGAAAATTAAGAGAGGATGGTAGGGGCAGCTGCTTTTAAGAAGGGAAGGGATATTTTGAGAGTCATTACCAAAAAGGGGTTTGGTGTACAAAGTAATGCTCTCTAAAGGTTCGAATAAGGGGGTGGGGGTTAATTTCTTCTTAAAAATATTTAATAAAGGTGAATTGTTTAAATCCGATTGACTATTTAATAACAAAGGTGAATATTTTAATTTATTTATTTCTAAAGCTTCTAAAAATTCTAATTTTTTACTTTTGGACTCATACCCCCCTTGTTTATGGTTGGTGTCTAATAAATGTTTCGCGAAAGTAGATTTTCCATCTGCAAGTCTTTAGGATCGCGAGTGTTTTTTAAATCGTGTTTGGAAAGATCTACCTGTCTGACCGATATATTTTTGAGAGCAATCGCAAGTGAGCTCAAAAACTCCTGATTTGGTTAAAATATCTGACTTTGATTTAGCGTTATTAATGATTTTTTTAAGTTTAATGTCCGTTCTAAAAGAGTCATTCCATATGAAATCATCAAATCTTTGTTGCTGCACCATTTTAGATTTTGCTTAAACTTTGCGGAAATGTTCTTTAGGGCTCCAAAGACCAAAATCCAAAAGGATTTAATTTTCGCAATCGCCACTTCCTGTCCACACAAAATCAAACAATTGAAAAGTCTTATTTTTGTGCTTTGCGGTTTTAGCTGTAAAATTTTTCTGTTAGAGATATCTAGTCGTTCAAGGTGGCATTTTGAAGCTGAAAGTTGGTAGTTTCTAGAAAAAAATATAAACATTTACATAATTTATATACCTGAAAAACAACATGGTATTGAAAATACATGTATTTTAATGATTTTTCGTGATTTTCAATTGACTCCACTGTCTGAGCTGTTGAATATAAACGACTAATCGTTTTCTGATATAAAAGTGCATATATCATAAGAGAATAAAAAATTTTGGTCGACTCGTTCAGGCAACTAGTTATGAAAACATCTTTGCTTGAAATTTTGAAATGTTAAAAATTTGCAAATTTTAGGCTATAATTTGGCCATGTTTGGTAAGAGATAAAAATTTTAAATTTACAGGACACTTAACTTCAAAATACTTGAAAGTCCTTCTTGGTATTTTCTTCTCTCGCAGATCTACTGGCGTTAAAAGATCAGCAGAACAACAACATTTTAAGAATTTGCAAACTTCAGGCTAGAATTTGGCTATGTTTGATAAAAGATAAAAATTTGAAATTTGCAGGATACTTAGTTCTTACCCTTAACTTCAAAAAACTTGAAAGTCCTTCATGGTATTTTCTGCTCTCGCAGATCTACTGGCGTTAAAAGATGAGCAAAACATCGAAACTTTAAGAATTTGCAAATTTCAAGCTACAATTTGGCTATGTTTGATAAGAGATAAAAATTTGAAATTTGCAGGATACTTAGTTCTTACCCTTAACTTCAAAAAACTTCGAGGTCCTTTTTGGTATTTTTTTCTCTCGTGGATGAACACGCGTTTAAAGAGAAGCAAAAAATGCAGCGATTTTAAGGGTAATTTTAAGTAATTTTAGTTTTAATTGTAGGTATTGATAATATGCATATATACTATATATATAATAACAAAAAGAACTTTGAAATTTTTTGAAGTCAAAGGTAAGAACTAGGTAACCTGTAAATTTCAAATTTTTGTCTCTTATCACACATGTCCAAATTGTAGCCAGAAAATATGCAAATTCTTAAAATTTCATAATTTCAAAATATTAAGAATTTACATATTTCAGACTATACAATTTTGAAGTGTTTGATAAGAAAAAATATTTGAAATTTTTGGAAATTTATTTAATTCTGATAAAGAAAGCGGATAAATGAGTGAAATTAAATATTATGGAATTAAGTGTTATTTTGTTTTTTTTTCAATTTAGCATTTGGTTTTACAATATTGATAGTTTCAAAGTTGTCAGAAGCAGAAAACTTTTGTACTCTTAACTGACTGTGGAAAACGGAGCAAAACTGTGATAGGTTCTAGTATTTTAAATTGTATTGAGATCTATAAATCTTTTTGACAAAAATTTTTTGGTAGCATCAACATCAGATTTTGATACAATTTTTTTTATCTTATCAAACACTTCCAAATTGTTGCCTGAAATATGCCATATATTAAAATTTTGATGTTTAGCTTATCTTTTAACGCCTGTAGATCTGCGAGAGAAGAAAATACCAAGAAGGACTTTCAAGTTTTTTTAAGTTAAGGGTAAGAACTAAGTGTCCTGTAAATTTAAAAATTTTATCTCTTACCAAGCATGGCCTAATTGTAGCCTGAAATTTCCAAATTTTTAAAATTTCAAAATTTCAAGCAAAGATGTTTTCATAACTAGTTGCCTGAACGAGTCGATCAAAATTTTTTATTCTCTTATGATATATGCACTTTGATATCAGAGAACGATTAGACGTTTATATTCAACAGCTCAGACAGTGGAGTCAATTGAAAATCACGAAAAATCAATAAAATACATGTATTTTCAATACCATGTTGTTTTTCAGGTATATAAATTATGTAAATGTTTATATTTTTTTCTAGAAACTACCAACTTTCAGCTTCAAAATGCCACCTTGAACGACTAGATATCTCTAACAGAAAAATTGTACAGACTTTTCAATTGTTTGATTTTGTGTGGACAGGAAGTGGCGATTGCGAAAATTAATCCTTTTGGATTTTGGTCTTTGGAGCCCTAAAGAACATTTCCGCAAAGTTTAAGCAAAATCTAAAATGGTGCAGCAACAATTTTTTTATTTTTTTGTTGATTTTATATGGAATGACTCAAAGCGATAGTGAAATTATGATGATTCAAATATTTGACAATTTTTTTTTCTGACTGTCTTCCGAGAAAGGTAACTACGTTAAAATTTATATTAGATTTATTATGAGTAGTGGGGTATATTGAATTGACTAGTTATTTATGTTTGATCTGACTAAGTAAATTATCAATTAATTTGACCTGGTATCCATTTTGAATTGTAAAATAATAAATAAAACTATCTAATTCTTTTTTTAAATTTTTTACACCAAACCCCCTTTTCTGTAATGACTTTCAAAATATCCCTTCCCTTCTGAAAAGTACCTGCGCCTACCATCCCGAACAATATTTAATGGATTCTCTCTTAATTTTCTTTCTAATTCATCGCCTGATTCAATAGATTATTAATAATTATTTATTAGATATTCATATAAATGAATACTTCATCGTATCTGCCTTTTATCTGAGGATAAAATTTGCTGATAATAGAAGATATTGCGGCAGAAGTGACGATCTTTTTTTTATTACATAAGAATTTCTAGGTAAATTATTTTGGAATATCCACTTTGCATAATATTTTAGTTTTTCGAACAGAATTATCTGATTCAAAAATCAAAAGTTCCATATATTAAATTAAATTACAATAATTCATTAATTATAATTTTCAATAATAAAAATAATTAAGATCAAGATTAAATTACTTTTAAATTGATTGAAATTAAAATTCCTGCGTAATTTCTTATCTTGAATTAATAATAGAAAAATAATATTAGAAGTTGAAGAGTTTCAAGATAAAGCCAAATACGAATATATTTTTGTATTTTATTGCAATATACGAAAAAACAGAGTTATACAGAGTGTTTCCACGATCGCGAAAATTCTCTGAGGTGGTGATTGCGAGTCACTTTTGTTAGAAAATTTTAATCCCAAATTTTTGTCGAAGTTTAAACTGTATTGACTGTGCGACAGTTAAATTCACTGTATTAGTCTTTTTTTTCTTTTTTTTCCACAAGTTTTTTCACTTGGGGATCCGTGTGCAAATTTTTACTATGAAAAATGGGCCCGTGAGTCTAAAAGAGTTTGGGAACCATTGGTCTAATCTCTAATCTATCGGGGGATAGCTCTCTTTAAAAGCAATTTTTTGAATATCTGTCTTTAATCAGCCATAGCACAGAAAAATCAAATTTTAATGTATTTTCTAGTTTTTTTTGCGAATCCTCTCTTAAACCAAACGTCTTTCAAAAAGATAATCATCCAATCCAAGCAAATTTAATAAAATTTAATTTTTTGGAAAACCAACCGAGTTGAAAACCCGAAAATAATGAAAAATGGCAAATTAAAATAAAGAAATTTACAAAATTTCTTATAGAAATCCATCACAACTATATATATATATTTTTCATTGCTTCCCTAAAAGGAAAGGAATTAATGGAGAGTACCTAGCTTTCTTCTTATTATACTATGTAAAGAGAAGATGCATTTCGCCAACCCCCTCCCCCATTTTGAACTTTGGTTCCAAAATTATCTAAATCGTTTATACCTGTTTGTACCTTTATTATTTTGATTTGTATCAAATTTGTTTAAGAATTTTAAAATATCTGCCCTCGGCGAATATGGCATTGTGCCAACTCCTTCCTGATTCTTTGTACTATTTTGTATAATTTAGGGGGGGTAGAGTTCTTCTCCTATCAGCCTTGAACTTTTAATTCCATATTTATAACTTTAAAGAATCCAAATTACACTATAAGTATTATGATTCCAAATTTTCCAGATTCCAATGGAAACAAAGGAAAAAACTGGTTGCCCCACCTAATTGCTGCCATCTTAACTGTTTAGCTTAACTGTATTATACAAAATACTTACTATTATCAAAAATACATGAAATCTTAAAAAAATGAACTAAATCTCATGAAGGAGTTTGAAACACGACAATATATGTACCTATTATGTGTAACTTTGTTAAATTCAAAATTCAAAATGGGGGGGACTGGAAAAATGCTTTAATGTGATATTTTAAAATATCTCAAAAACAAATAGGTATAAATTAGAGCTGGAAATTTTGCATATTCGAATATGTATTCAACCTCCAGTTCGGATTGAAAATTGCAAGTGTTTTTTGCAATTGCAAAATCTACTAAATTTACTGATAAAATAACCCAAAAATTGGGTCTTTGATGCTATTAATTACACTCGAATATAAAGGGCCCAAAAATTTTCTAAAGTCTAGAGTCAAACTCAGTTAAAAACAGGCGCTGGGAATAGATTACAATTCTGACCCTGTTATGTACAATGCCTGGTATTTTTGATTGTGGGGTGTCCTGAGCGAAAACCATACTATTAGTTAGGATCAGGGCCAGCGCTAAGCACTAGGGAAACTATTAGGCAACTGCCTAGGGCGCAAACCAGATCAAGATGCAAAAATTGAAAAAAATCTTATACCGGGTGCCGAATGAGCCGAACATAGGAAATTAACATGAAAAAACTTATTTATGCAAATTTCTGCTTCCCTAAATATTTTAGAGAAAAAATGAAAGATACAAAAGGAATGCAAAAATATAAACTACAAATGATAAGACTTTATCTAGCTCAAAATATGCTTTCGAAATTATTAAAATTTTCATTTATCGCACTGGCCACAAAATAAATTTAATTTAATTTCTATTTTCAAAAATAATTACTACGGAAACTTACATGGCCAGTCTGATAAATAAACTTTTAATAATTTCAAAAGCATTTTTGGACTTTTTAAGTAAAAGCTAAATAAAATCTAATACTCTTATCATTTATAGTTTATATTTCTGCATTATTTTTGTGTCTTTCATTTTTTCTCTAAAATAATTAGGGAAGCAGGAATTTGGATAAATAAGTTTTTACAATGTTAATTTCCTATGTTCGGCTAACTCATTCCAGCACCCGGTATAGTAGTCCGTAATAAAGAGTATAGTCCACGATACACTTGTGTATCGTGGTATAGTGGGCATTATGCAATGCTATCGTTGTAATGCTCATACAAGAAGTAACACTATTAGAAAAGTGACAGCATTAATTTTGCTGTACGAACAAAGAGCTAAAGTTACACTGGGCCCCCAGACCCTTCGGTTTACCAATAGCTACATTGAAGCTCAATTATTAATATTTTAAGTTATAATAATAAATATGTTTAACTTCGAAAGTTCAACAACAGCTTGAAGTTAAACAACTAAAAGTAGCTAATTCTGACACATGCAAATATTGAATAATTACTTGTCGGCTTGGCAGCGGAACCAGTTTTCTTATTGCTTAAAATTAAAAGTTTTAAAAACACAAATCAATGAATACCAGTATGGAATACCCCCCAGTGCACTCTATTCTAGTATTTGTGAATTATTCCAAAATTTTTAAATTGGAGATTCCCTGTCGTAGATCAGAGCTATTTTTACCAAGTGCGTGGATTTGGAAGACTCTCCGCTTCTAGCCCTATGAGGCTTTTAAGTTACATCCACTGGTGTACCTAAAGCTTTTGCCGCCCGGGGCGGTCTTAAAATTTGCCGCCCCCTACAGCCTCCCTCTAATATTTTTTTTAAATATTTGTTTATAAAAAGAATTTATTATTTTTAAATATTGCCCTCTTTTTCATTAGTATTTTAAAATACTGCCCCCCCCTAGGTACGCTAGTGGTTACATCTCATCATAGTTATACTCATACTTAACCGACTATTGTAAAAGCGGACCTTAATAGTATGAATTTTTCTGTGAACTTGCAAAGAGCTGGCAGCAGGCTAATAGGTTAGTTTCTAGTTCCGTTTTAATTTTTTCCGATATATGGGAATCGTAGAATACCCCCAGTATTGATTTTGATGAGCGAATAAAGAACTAAAGGTACACTGGGGGGTATTCCCCCCAGACCCCCCGGATTGCCACAAAACAGTTTTATAGTAGCAGCTAAACTAAATCTCAACGAAGCTTTACAAGCAAATTTAGAAGAATTAATTACCTAGTTTGCTATCGAAATTTAGAAGTTTAGCTACTATTACAAAACTGGTTTAAACACAAAATGTAAGTGGCAATCCGGGGGGTCTGGGGGTTTTTTTGTTTTTTATTCGTGCATCCAAATTAAGGTAATATTTTTAGTAACAAATATTAAAAAGTACCGACTCCATAGTAATGAAATAAATATCTTCAATGCTAGAAGGCCGTACAACCATCCAAGGTTCCCACTAAACTTTTCCAAGCAAATTCCCCTACTATCCAAAATAGTAAAAAACATGCAAGACTTTAGATCCTGAACAGTAAACTGTGCACTGGGGGGGGGGGGTATTCTATACCCCCCAGACCTCCCGGTTTACTAATAGCTACATTGAAGCTCAATAATTAATATTCCTCGTGTGGCTTGGTAGCGGAACCAGCTTTTATTGCTTAAAATTAAACTCAGGGCCGATTTAACCATTAGGCGCATTAGGCACGTGCATAGGGCCCAATGGGCAGATGGGCTCAAAAAGAAAGAACATAAAATCGTAAAATAAAAATCAAATACTGATAAAATATTCTAAAAATCGGGCCTTCGATGCTATTAGTTACACTTGAATATAAGGGGCCCGAAATAGGGCCCAACTCAGTTAAAAATAGGCCCTGTAAGTGAACCAGTGTTAGTTGCTGTGTAAACCCCCCCAAAATTAGGTTTGGTTAAGTTGGTAATTGAGACATGGTTATAATAAAATTCATTTAATTGCTCTTTAATTTTTTTAATTATCTAGGATCAGATAAATATTTTACCCCCAATAGTAATCAACCGGTTCATCACAAACCGCCAAGTTAGGATATTTTTCAAATATTTCCAAAATTGATCCGTTTTCAAACTTATTTACACCAATTTTTATTATTTCTAAACTTGGAAAATCACATTCCATATTTAAATCCAATTGTTCCAATTGGTTATCACTTAAATTCAAACACATAAGTTGTTTCATAGGTCTAAATTGCTTCGAAACGATTTCGGTTAAGCCACATCCCACTAAATTTAAAAACAATAATTCGGTCAAGCCTTGGAACACTTCTTCAGTTTGCAAGCTAATTGGGTTACAAGACAAATCCAATATTTGTAACTTCTTCATTACCGATAAAGCATTTGCATCTATTGTGGTCAGAGCGTTGTACTTCAAAGAGAGCCAATGGAGAGCACCCAATCCTTGGAAAGAGAAACTCGAAACAACTTTCATACAATTGCATTCCAACTTCAATATTTGCAAGGAATTCAAACCCATAAAAGCGTTTTCTTCAATTTTGGAAATGTTATTTGAACTTAAATTCAATTCGTTAAGTTGAGATAGACCCACAAAAGTGTTGGCTTCCAAAATCGTAAGACAGTTATTCTCCAGGCTTAATCTTTGAAGAGAAGACAAATTTTTGAAGGTTCCAGGTATTATCTTGTCAATATGACAGCCCTCAAATTTCAAGATGGATAAATTACCAAACCGGCTTAACGAATTTTCTGGAATAGTTCCAAATATACTCTTTTTGACGTACAGTAATTTTAGGTTCTCTTCCATTCCGTAAAGAATTTTCATCAACATTTCTGCATGTAATTTTTCCCGTAAACCTCCTAAACGGAGTTTCTTCAAATTCTTCAAATCCACACACGTCTTTTCGTTTAAGGGAGTGAATTTCTCATTGGCGATGTTTAAATCCTCCAAGCAAGTAAGGCCAGAAAAATGGTTTTGATCTAAACATTCTATTGGGTTGTCATTTAACCACAAAACCTTCAAGCTTGGATTGTTTCGAAAAATTTTGACCGGTAAGGTTGTAATACAATTATATCGCAGCAATATGCTCTTAATGTTTTTGAGTCCATCAAAAACAGTTTCGTGCAATTCCTTTAATCTATTGCTGTTCAAATGCAAATATTCCAAATTTTCAGCCGCACGAAAAAAATTTTTGGGAATACTCTCTAATTCGTTGTAATCTAAATTTACGCATTTCAATTTGGTGCAATGCTTTAGTAAGTTTTCCGGAAGCGATTTTATTCCGCAAGATTCGGCAACGAGTTCTTCCAAATTTACCAAATCGTCGAACCAGTTTTCTGACAAATGTAGCAATTCTGTATTTGCTGATATATCAAGTACCTCGAGTGACTTTAAACCTCGAAATGCGTCTGATGGAATTTCTGTTATTCTGTTTACAGCTAAGTTAAGCTTCTTCAATGTAGTTAAATTTGCAAAAGTATCAGAATTGACTGTCGTGAGGTCATTATACCCCAGGTCAATAACTTCAATTGAGGAGAGATTTTGAAATACTTTGTCTGGCAGAACAGTAATTTTGATTCTGTGTAATACCAACTCGGTGAGGTTTTTCAGATTATGGAAAGCATCAATCTGAATGGTTTGTATCGAGGATCTCATGATGGTCAATTTTTTGAGATGGAATAAAGAGGACGGTAACATTTTAAGAGATTTGACATTGTGGAATACTGCAATACGGACTTTATCCAAATTGATTTTTAAATTTTTTAAATCTTCTTTCAGATCTTCTATAGAGATTACTTGCAAAATTCCATTTTGATCTTCAAGTGTCTGTGGCACCTACAAATAAAGAAAAAATCAGTATACTACATAATATGGTATTTGGGCGTAATTTTTTCTTATTCCACACCCTCCAGACTAGGGCTGGGCGATATTCAAAAATCGATATCGAATATCGATAATCCAAAAACTATCGATATATCCATAATAATGGAAGTATTGATATATCGATATTTAAATAATTATCGAAATAACAAACCCCAACTTTTTAATCTTGAATAAAGAAGCCGGTCGAACCCAAAATTGACCAATGAGAAGTCCAGAAAAATAAAAAAAAAGAAATATCGAACTATTGAAATATCGATAACTATCGAAATGTCGATAACTATCGGAATATCGAAAACTATCGAAATATATAATATATCGATAAATCGATATTTCAAAAATAAAATATCGTTCTGCGATTAATAGATAACTATCGATATTTATCGATTAATCGATAAAAAGTCCCAGCCCTACTCCAGACCCCCGGTTTTACACCTAAGTTCTTTTATATTCATTCACTTGGTTTAGATAAGATATATTATGATGTAATGTATAGAAAACATCCCTTATTATGAAACTTAACTCTCACAGATATTTTGCATAGACAACTTTTCCCCTGAGTCATGAAGTAATAAGTACTAGTAACTTTTTTTATTTGATTAAATTCAAGAAATCCCTCCCCTGCAAAATAAATTTTTAAATTTTCCACTTGTGCAGCTTCGAATACAGCATTCAAAATATAACAGTTAATTTTACCCACAAACAAAAAATTTTAAACAAATGCAGTCCAGAACTGTTGTGAACATTATGCCGCACTCTATACAGCTCGAAAGCTATTTGCCTATCGCAATCGTGCAGGAAGTGCCAATATATTTATGAGATAAGTTATAAATGAATCATTAGCGATAATTTTACGTTAGTTTTTAATTTCTATTTTAATAAAAAATACTAATATTACTTACTTTCATTTTAAATTTTCAGAATTTATTTTTATTATTTACACAGAACATTATTTGCACTTCTACTCTACGCGTGCGATTCTTTTCTGAATCACATAAAATAGATTGTATATTAATTTAAAAAAATATTATATAATATTACACAATTTTAGGCCAAATTATGAAATATCGATTCAAGTGTAAACCAATAGAAATAATTGATTAGTGGCGGAATTTATTTATAACAAATGTAGTCTTTAAAATAATAGCAACGATAATAGTTATTAGAGTTTTTATGATATTATCAAATCTTTAAAACAGAATTTTGATTTTGCTTGCTCAGTGGCGTAACCATGGGTTGGACACAAATTAGGCCCAACATATTTGGGGGGGGGGGGGCAAGAGCACACAAAATTTATAAATAAACTCAAAAAATTCATTATTGAAATAAACACTTAAAAAATTCGGGTGGGCATTCCAATCAACCTACTCCTGGCGCCGTCGCTGACTCTATTCCTTAACTGTCTTACTTCAGACTAGAAGAAACTAAATTTGTAGGGGTTACTTTGAGGTGGAAATCTGTTTTTCACCACAAGTATGAAAATAAATGTAAGAAATAATGAAGATATTAAATAATATTATAATAATTCAAATATTCTAGTTGTACTTTTTCACTCTCGCGAAAGGTGAATTTTCGTGAATTACACTTTCCTTATATAGTACAGTACAATTAGACTAAAAGACACCTAAACCGGGAAATCCAAAAAATAAACGGTTTAATTGCCACAAAATGTTCATTACTCGTTTCTCCATAAGTACTAAAAAGTCTCCTGTTCTAGAGCGACGGGTTTTGGTGGGGCGAGAGGGGGAAGGAGTCAAAACCATACGTTTCTACAGTTTTTGTCAAATATCTCGAAAATGATTAAAGATACCGAAAATATTGTTTACAAAATTAAAGGCCGTGAAATTTTCTACAAAAATGGATCTATAAATATTTTTGGTAAACTCTATAGATTAGGAGATATGGGGGAGGGGACAGTTTTGATAATATTCTTACTTACTTTTTGTTTTTACTGTAATTTATAATTAATTTTAGAATTTTGTAATTACTGATGGAAATGATCGAGAATATAAGTGATATTAACCCTGTAATGCACAATTAAAATGGAATTTCGTTAACCCGTTCATGCGCGTCACAAATTATGTCTAAAAATCTGTTTCGGATAGTATTTTCGTAAATCTTATTACATAGAAACCTTTTCCTGACAATTACAAACACAACGAAAAAAAGATCAGCCAAATCGGTAGAGTCGTTCTCAAGTGATGAGCGTACAGACATTTTTTATAATATAGATTTGTATGTCCATATGTAATTTAAATTAAATGTATTAAAACGCTATTTACAAATGCCTGTAACTTACAAAGATTTTTTTTTTCATATAAATATATTAATCCTGGAAAACAGTATTCACTAAGGCATTAAATTCATTGAAACTTTCCTCCTCCATATCTTCTAATCTGTGGGGTTTACCAAAAACATGTTTAAGACAATTTTTCTAGAAAATTTAACGGCCTTTAATTTTGTACAGGATGCGATTTGCTCTATCCTCGCCCCTCCCAAACCCGTCGCTATTAAGCGGGAGACTTTTTAGTACTTATAGAGCAACTGATAATAAACATTTTGTGACAATCCAACCTCTTATTTTTTGGATTTCGGGGTTCACATCTAATTATACTGCACTAATACTACACTTTCGAAAAGTTTTCTCGATTTTTTCTTTGATTGTCTAAATTCTAAAGATTTCCTTTTCAAAAGATTGGGAAAGCAAAAAAAGAAAAGATTTATTATGTACTATACCATGATGGAGAACCGCAAACCAAATTTTTGTACACCAGATTTCCTTTTATAAGGTTTGTATTGATTTCTCTAGATTACCCCCGGATTTTCTAAAATTTCTTCAGGTTTTTTAAAATTCCCGAGATTTTCTCAGACTTTCTAATAATTTTAAGATTTTCTTTCACAAAAGTTAGAAACATAAAAAAAAGACAAAAACAAAGCTTGTCTGTAGTATTTCGAGGATTTCCTGATTTTCTAAAATTTTCTCGAATTTCCTATCATATTTCCTTGGATTGCCATTTCCGTTTTCTTTAAATCAAAAAAACAATTTTGCTTGATTTGCTTATAAAACTTTGTTTTATAAATGAATTATATTTGATCAAACAAATTAAAGTTTAAATAAAATAAAATAATATTTATATTAAGCTATAGGGTCAATATACTGCATCATTTTATTAATAAAATAAAAATTAATCAAAAGAAACTAAAATTTTGATTTTTTTTTAGTCATTTAAGTTAGTTAGGCATTTTTGAGTTAAAAACACAATTAATTTTTTTTTATTTAAATATTTTAATTTATATTTAAATTTAAATTTAAAAAATTTTAAAAATATTTTATTTAAATTAAACAAAATTTATTTGCTTTAAAAAAACTTATTAAAAAAAATAGTTTTTTTTTATTAAAGGGAAAAAGCTACTGCGTAGGGTTTCGTATTTCGTTGGATTTTTTCAGATTATTTTAGATTTCCTAAGATTAAGATGTACTCAGGTTTCCCTTCAATTAAATATCAAATTCCAGCGATTCCTCTCTCCTTGCTCCTGCTCTCTTGAAATCTCCCAATATTTCTGTATATTACAGCGGCAGCAGCAGTGGCAGGGGAGGTGGCAATGGCCACTCCATGAAAACTAGGCTTTTAAGAAACAATAATGTCCTTTTTAAATATACTTTATTAGTTTACGAAAGCTCGTAAATATATACTATTTTATTTGCTCCTGTATACGTAATAGAGAAAATCAAGTTTCTAATAAATTGTTCAAATTATAACAAGAGAAGATTAAATTTAAAATAAGTATTTCTTGAAATCAGTCGCTTAGATGTAAAAGCCGACATATCACAACTTTTTCAGAAATGAGATTAATTTCATTCTGATAATTAATTCTTAAAGGCTTCTGACTACTCCAGATTTTATCAATTGATTTTTATGTTTTGATCTATGGGTAGACAGGGTAAAAGCACCAATAGTCAGCCAGTTAACATGGTGGCTAACATGGCTATATGGTGGCTGACATTTGGAGCTGGCTGGAATTAGGTACGTTTACCCTACCTATGCTAAAAAATCGTTGCTTAATTCGGTTCGATAAAGATTTTAAGAGTTTTTCTGCATTATCTAGTTTTATATTTCACCGGACTTGTCGGGTTTTGCATTTAAGCGACTGAAATGAAAGTAATCAGTCTCGTGGTTATCAATGCAACCTAATAAAACTTGCACTATTGCAGCTGTCTATATAGCCAGTATGATGTCATACTGGCGAATTGTTAATAAAATTCACTACATCATGCGTGGGTGTATTACATCGTAAAAGAGGAAACTAAAGATTTAATTACTAGGTATTTTATTGCCTCCTTAAAATAAAGAAAAAAGAATTAGAAAGGATATAAACTAAAGAAAATCGAGTGGACCAGCAGTTAGCCCATTGAAGAATATCTCAATATTGTAACGGATTTTGTACTCAGAGATGTACGGGGGATGTACAAAGATCTGCGGAGAAAGTTGGTGAATTGCTCATTCTATTTATGAAGCGGCTGAGTGGAATCGGTCACAGTTGACTGTTAACTGTACAGCTGCTAACATTTTTTAATAAATTTATTTTAAAATAATAGATAAAATAAAAGATTCTTGTCTTTCTAGATCGGTAATCTTCGATTGGAGCAACTTCAGGGATTTTTTAATTATTTGAGCTACTCAAAGGCTCCCGTCTTTGAAGATCCCTAATTTTCGAATTGAAGCTCTTTCAGGGATATATTTAATGAGTGTAGGCGCTTAACTATTATTTTGCTGTTTAAGTAGATCCGCCATTTTCGAGTTCAATTTATGCCCAATAATATAATAAAAAATCTGATGTGACAACACATAACTTTCCCATTTATTACTAAAATATTAATAATAATAATTAAAATTAAAATTAAAAAAATAAATTAATAATAATAATTAAAATTAAAATAAAAAATAATAATAAAAAAAATAATTAAAATTTAATAAATAAAAAAATAACATATGGATTTCAACCAAAATCTAATCAGCTCTCGAGATTGCTGTTACAAGCCAGTATATGAAATTTGAATAAAATCGGTTCAGGCGTTTTGAAAAAATCGTGGACGAAAAAATCGCACACACACGCACACACATCCGGACATCATTGCAAAATTTGTCTCAAACGATTTGTACGAACTCATAGATTATGAAAAAAATGCTAGTTCAAAAATTTTTTTTACTCGATTACAATACTTTCCTTTACTACGTAAATGGGAAAGTAAAATGTAAATAAATGATGGGAATGAAATCTATACAAGGGAAATTTTCCGATACAGTATTGCTGTAAATGCTACATAATATATGACCAGGGCCGTCTTCTCCATTGGGCACTCTGGGCAACTACCCAGGGCCCCGCGATCCATGGGGCCTTCTCGGGCCCAAACAGAAAATTTAACGTTGCTCTTATGGTAGTTTTAATAAAATTTTTACAGAGGCTACTCCTTTTGCCAGATGTTAATAAAATAGTTGTTTGTCATATCATAGTTCTAGGGGTCCCATTATCCAAAAGTGCCCAGTGCCTCTAATAGGTTAAAGATGGCCCTGTATACAGGGCCTATTTTTAACTGAATTGGGCCCTAGGCTCCAGAAAATTTTCGACCCCCTTTTATCAGTATTTGATTTTTATTTTACGATTTTATGTTCTATCTTTTCGGGACCCTCTGGCCATTAGGCCATAGGCTGGTACCTAATACGCCTAGTGGTAAAATAGGCCCTGCCTGTACCTATATGACATAAATACATAAGTACGTACGATACAATTTACACTGATATATTATGTAAGATCGTACGGATGCTTTTTTGAGTCACTGTAGTAATATTATCTTATCTGCAATTTTCGTTATATTGCGTCATATTCAATATTTAAACTATAAAGGTGAGTGAATGTCGTATAAATAACACAGAAATAACGTGCGAAAGTAATTTCTGAAAATTTAAAAGCTGTAAGTGTATAAATCTTCAAAATAAATGTCATTTATTTTCTAGAACTAAACATTTAATTTCTCTAAGCATTTAAATTGTTCAAAAAAATTAGCTTTATTTTATAATAAATTTATTTCTAATAATAAAGTTATAGTTGAGTAATAGATCTAATTATTCCTTTGCGTTTTTTCTAATATTTATTTATATTTCAGTAAGCGCAATGCACAATAACGAAGACATCACCTGCAGATGTATTTCTTCTTTCGCTGATTTCGAAAAATTTTTAGACAATTTTTCAAAACTTGAAAAAGTGAGAATATTAAAAATTACTGATAGCTCAATCAAATCAATAGATTTTGAGTGGCTACGCAAATTGCAAAAATTAACTCATCTCTCTGTAACAATCGCCAATTTGAGCTGCATCGCTGACAGAAGTTTTTCAAACCAACAAGGGCTGGTAGAGCTGTCTTTGGAATACAATAACATTTCAAAATTGTTATCCTCAAGCGTATTCGAAGGACTAAAATCCCTGGAGGTGTTAAATTTAGGACACAACAAATTCAAAGCTCTTGACAATAATATATTTTCACCCCTAAAGAAATTGAAAAGACTTTTATTGCACGAGAACAAAATTGAAACCATCGGAATTAACGCTTTCCAAAATTTAGCCAACCTGGAAGAACTGAATTTAGAAGAAAATCATCTTCAGAGTTTGGGAACCAGTTTCTATTCATTAAGCAATCTTCAGGTCCTTAATTTAAGTAATAACAAATTTGAGGAAATCAAAGAAGATACTTTTAAAAATTTCAGCAGTTTAAAGCAGCTGATCCTAAACTCCAATGCTATAACTCAAGTGCATCCGAATGCATTTGCTAACTTAAAATCTCTAATCAAACTGAGCTTAGCGAATAACAATATGAGATCTTTAGACAAAAATATTTTTGCGAAGAACAGGTTGATGGAAGTATTGGATTTGGAAAGTGTTGAAATCAAAGAGTATCCGGACTTCTCCAACTTGACCAACTTGGAAAATCTTTGTTTGCAAGATAACAAATTATGTGTAATTGAGTCTGATACCTTCAAAGGACTTTTCAATCTTTCAACATTGAAGCTAACAAATAACAGAATACAAGAAATCGATTGTAATGCTTTTGAAGACCTGAGGATGTTGTATTCACTGGATCTCAGTGAAAACCAACTTAAAAATTTTGAAGATGAAGTATTTGGAAAGTTATCGTCCTTGCGCGTTCTGGATTTGTCGTGCAACATGATTGGAGAAGTTGATGGTAAAATTTTTAAAAATTTAATAAACCTAAAAACACTTAAGCTTCGTTTAAACGTAATCGAACATGTGGATACAAATGACTTTCCGGAATCGCTCCAAGTGCTAGAATTGGATATCAATGATTTGAAAACGTTGGATCCTGGTAACTTTTCTAAACTTAAAAATTTGAAAGTTCTAGCTGTAGGTGGAAATCCTTTGAATTTTGATGACGAGAGTTCTTGTATGTGGTTCGATGGCTTAGAACAGTTGCAAATTTTGGGAATAGACGTTCACGACCTTAATCATGTATCTAGATTTTCCCACGATCCCCTTCCGTTGTTAAGACGACTGGATATAACTATAAGCGACTGTACGACCATCTCACCTGATTTTTTCGATTTTTATCCTTCCATTAAGATTGTTAAATTTTACAGCGAAGATGCTGACTATTTAGTGGCAAAATGGAGAAAACAATACAGAGATATTATATTCGTCGATATGATTACTAATCGAGCGTAGTTTGGAAACAAAAAGAATAAAAATTTTTCTACTGCCTACCATATTTTGTAATCCACGGGTTCAGTATAAACCGTCAAGTTTGGATACTTTTCGAAAACATCCAAAACAGCTGCATTATCAAATTTATTGCTTCCAATTTTAATTATTTCTAAACATGGAAAATCATGTTGAATGTTTAACTCCAAGCGTTTCAATTGGTTCTTCCTTACATCTAAACATATCAGGTTGCCCATTGGTCGAAATTGTTTCGAAATTATTTGAGTTATTTCACATCCTGCTAAACATAAAAACAACAATTCATCTAAACCTTGGAAGCTGTTTTCAGTTTGCAGATTAATTTTGTTAAAGGACAGTTCCAACATAAGTAACTTGGTTAGATCGGAAAAAGCGTATGGTTCGATTGTTGTTATAACGTTACCTTTAAAAGAGAGCCATTGGAGAGCAGACAATCCTTTGAAAGTGGATCCTAAAACAACTTTCAGACAATTACTCTCCAATTTCAGCATTCGCAAGGATGCCAGATCCATAAAAGTGCTTTCTTGAATTTTCGAAATCCTGTTTGAACTTAAATCCAATTCCATAAGTTGAGAGAGCCCAAGAAAGGAATTGGCTTCTAGAGCATCGAGACAATTACTTGCTAAGCTTAAAGTTTGAAGAGAAGACATGTTTTGGAAAGTTCCTCGTATTATCCTATTGATGTGACAGTTTTCAAGTTTTAGGATTGACAAATTATGAAACGAATTTTCCTGAATAGTCCCAATAACGCTTTTTTGGATGTACAATTCGTTTAGTTTTCCTAAAGATGAAATGTTTTTGATCAGCGTTTTGTAAGGAATTTCTTCTCGTAAACCACCTACACGGAGCTTTAGCAAATGTTTCAGATCCACCCAAGCATTTTCGTTCAAAAAAATCACCTTCTTACCGACAATGTTTAATTCCTTCAAACTACTTAGGCCAAAAAAGTTGTTTTCTTCGTAACTCTCAATTGGATTGTCCTCGAGCAGAAGTACTTCCAAGTTGCAATTGTTTTGGAAAATTTTGGAAGGAATGTGTTTAATCTGATTATTGGACAGATCCATTTTCTTAATTTGTTTAAGTCCATGAAAAACACCTTCATGCAATTCGTGTAGTTTGTTGTATTCAAATTGCAAATATTCCAATTTTTCTGATGAAAGAAAAAAATCTTTTGGAATTATTTCTATTTGATTGAAATCAAAATTTGCAATTCTCAGTTTGGTGCAATGTTTAATTAGGTTTTTCGGAAGCGTTTCTTGCCCACAAGATGTAGCAATGAGTTCTTCCAAATTTACTAAATCCTCGAAGAGGTTTTCTGGAAAAGGTTGCAACTGGTTGTCTGATATATCTAGTACCTTGAGAGAGCCCATTCCTTGGAATGCGTTTGGTGGAAATTCTGTTATTTCGTTTTGGCCCAAAGAAAGCTTCTTCAATGCGGTTAGATGTTTAAAAGTATCGGGATTGTAATTGGTAATATAGTTATTTTTCAGATTTATTATTTCAATTGAGGAAAGATCCTTAAATACTTCGTTTGGTAAGTCGTGAATGTTGTTCTCTTCTAAGTGCAACTCCAAGAGATTTGTGAGATTCTGGAAAGCGTCTACTTGGATGGTTTCTATGGCGGATTTTATGACTGTCAACTTTTTAAGGTGAAATAAAGATGATGGTAAAAATTTGAGAATTTTGACATCACGGAATACTACAGAAGAAACATGATCCAAATCGATCTTTAAGTTTTTGAAATATTCTTCCAGTGCTTCCGCGGAAACTAATTGTAAAATTCCAGTTTTGTCATCAAATGTATGTTGCACCTAAAAATTAGATTTATTAATTACAGCATCAAATTGAAATTAATTTTTGCGAGATGAGATAACATCAGTTATTAGTTATCTATTTTTTTGATTTTACCTTCATTTCGCATACGAAGTTGTAACTATTCGTATATAAGTACGTAAAATATAAATTTATATTAAAAAATATGATTCAACGTTGCACAATATTGTGTTTAATTATCTCATCGATTACGGCAAGAAAGATAACAAAATACTTCAATTTTCAGTCGGCTAAATTCGGTGACTCTTGGTTTTCAATAAATTAAATATTTTTTTCTAATAAAACCACTGAAAAGATGAGATATATAATTCTGTAGCGGTCTAAAGAACAACTACGTTATAAGAACGCATAATATAGATTTTACATGTGAAATGCCAAAATACAGTCCATACAGTATTATATTAGCAGGGGCGGAACTACCGGGGTGCGGTGGGTGCGAAACAAGAGGGCCCCCTGCTAAAAGGGCCCCCAGTTGCACTGTGACCTTTTCAATCCTAATAAATATCTCAAAAACAGGAGGTGCACAAATAGATGCTATTTGAATATGTAGATGTATTTGTTCTAAGAGAATAAAAAGTTTTCATATGAAGGCAAATCATACAACGTACAAACACTCCTTTGAGTTGACCGGGGGTATGGAATACCCTCCAGTGCACTAGAAATTATAGTTAAAGGATTTTCCGTTCCAGGAATTAAAAATTTATAACAGGTCTTATAATCACTATATTCTGGGAGGTGTTCCACACCCCGCAGACCCCCCGGTGCAAATTTTTACGGTTACATCAGGTGTGAATATGCACGAAGACTTTTTGTTTATAAAACTGGGGGTATGAATTGTATACAATCCTAATACATAAAATCCCAGCACGCTGCTGCTCCAGCGTGTAATTTTTTGGTGAAAAAAGAAACACTCTGATTGGTGGATTTTTTTACCAACCGAAAAATATATTAAAATAAGTAAAGTTAGGATTAAAAATATTTGTCCAATTTTCTAAATGAGTGGATATCCTGCGATATGTACTGGAGGGTGTTCACCCCCCCCCCCCAGACCCCCCGTTTACTTTAAATTTATTTATAATAATTTATAACAATAATTATAGAAATAATATAAAAATATAAAGTCAAAATTGTATACCGGGGGGTCTGGGGAGTCCCCTAGAATATCGCAAAATTTGAAGAAAATAGGGAATTTATAATTTATAAATTTTGATTTTTAATCAAAAGTGAAACATTTATTCAAGTGCCTTACTGCTCGGAGTTTAGCAGCAACTTTTGCGTTACTTTGAAAATTAACTGTCAAAATTATAGTCAAAAATGTAAACCGGGGGTTCTGGGGATGAACACATCCTGCAATACGTACTGGAGGGTGTTCCACACCCCCCAGACCCCCCGGTCTGTTTTTACTTTTATTTTATTTATAATAATTTTTAATTAATTTAATATATAATAATTATAAAAATAATATAAAAATATGAAGTCAAAATTGTAAACCGGGGGGTCTGGGGGGTGTGGAACACCCTCCAGTACATATCGCAGAATTTGGAGAAGCTAAAAAAGTTATAATATTACAAATTTCGCTAGGAAAAACCGGGAAATTTGAATTTTTAAGCAAAAGTATGAGAAATTTAAACCTTTGGCTAGAGAATATTAAAGTTTGGAAAAAAATTTATTTAAGAGCCTTACTGCTCAGAGTTTAGCAACAACTTTTGCGTTACTTTGAGAATTAACTGTCAAAATTATAGTCAAAAATGTAAACCGGGGGTTCTGGGGATGAACATATCCTGCAATATGTACTGGAGGGTGTTCCACACCCCCCAGACCCCCCGGTCTGTTTTTACTTTTATTTTATTTATAATAATTTTTAATTAATTTAATGTATAATAATTATAAAAATAATATAAAAATATGAAGTCAAAATTGTAAACCGGGGGGTCTGGGGGGTGTGGAACACCCTCCAGTACATATCGCAGAATTTGGAGAAACTAAAAAATTTATAATATTACAAATTTCGTTAGGAAAAACCGGGAAATTTGAATTTTTAAGCAAAAGTGTGAGAAATTTAAACCTTTTGGCTAGAGAATATTAAAGCTTGGAAAAAAATTTATTTAAGAGCTACTGCTCAGACCGGAATTTTGGGGGTGAACACCCTTCAGTAAATAAAATAAAATTCCCACTCTTCTAGAAACCTACAGAAGACAGAAAATTATATCAATTTAGTTAGAAAATGCTAGACATTTTTTTGTTTTTGAATAAAAGTGAGGGAAATTAAAACTTTCGGCAAAAGAAAATTAGAATTTCAGAAACTTATTTATTTTTAAATTATTTTAAAAAAAATTTAATTGCTCGTCGGTACATATAGAAAAAAAATATAGAAAAACGGAGAATCACCCAGTAGCGGGAAACGAAAATAAATGTTTAATATTATACCATTTTAAAGGAGATCCACCGTCTAGCTGCCCGTCCGCGGACGGGCTTTCCGGCTAGTGATGTATAAATGTACTTGTTCTGACAGAGTGAAAAATTTTTATTATAAAAATAAATCACAAACATATACACAACTTTTGGGCTTTCAAACCGGGGGGTCTGGGGGGTATGGAATACCCTCCAGTGCACCCAGCAATTATATTTGTTGGGAAAGCAAATTAAAATTAAGTCAGTTTTTTATTTTTATTGTCAAAATCAATTTTTTTTTTCGATCCCAGGCGTAGATCCTTTTTACAAGGAATTAAAAATTTTTAATTAAAAAAAATTAATATTTAATTAAAATAAATTTAAATGCAGAAAACTCGAGAAAATCTAGAATGAAATGAAATCTCAGAAAATGGATAAAGCAAAAATTTCCCTTTAGTTTTTCATATGACAATTTCTCCATCATTTTTTCACTTATTAGTAAACAAAGAACGGGAAATTTTAAGAAATCCCAGAAAATCTTGGTAAATCCATAAAAATGTCACTAATTTTACAATTAGGAAATGTTGAAAATGAGAAGAAATAGAAAATTCTAGAAAATCTTAAAAAAATATCAAAAAAAACTTGTGAAATTTAGACAATCTCAGATAATTAAAAAATAAAAAAACTCATCTATATATTTTTTTAAATATTTAATAAAATTAAATAGAGGGAGGTAGTTACTCGTCTTTATATCGGCTCTTGTTTGGAAGGAATTCATTAGAAATCACTGGAATTGCATGGAAACCGTCGGAATTTCGAGTCCCGAATACAAATTTTTTTTTTGAAAAAAAAACAAACTTTTTTGACGCTTAAAAATCTATGTATGTCATAGCTCCTATAGAGTATTCAAAAAATGCAATCTTACTCTGTGGAATATAAGCACCTGTGGATAATATGAATATGAAACACAGCAATCGGTGTCATTTGATTATTTGTTAAAATATTTATATATTCCCATTGTACTCGTATCTCAGGCTCCCTATAGTGAGCGAAATGTAAATTGGTTTAACCGTTAAATTAATAAATAAATAAATAAATTACATAATTTTCGGTGTTCATTAAACTGCAGAAGCGAAAATATTGATGGTATTACCATAGTATTACAGTTGTTATCAGTGTAAAGTGTAAACTAAACGAAAATGAACAGCTTGGAAAAGTTTTCCTCATTTTTTATTTTTGTAAGTTTTTTTTGCAATTTTTTGTGTTGCCTCATCTAACATTTTTAATTCATTTCTTCCAGATAATGCTAATAGTGGCAGTTACATCTACTATTTGGACTGATTATCGCCTAATGAACCAGGAAGACAGTTATGCCACGGATGCTCCCAAATGTATTGCTCCTGGTTTAATGTGCCACGGTTGTAAGGAAGTGTATTTTTGCGATGATAATAATCGGCCTGCGAAAACCCAGAACTGCAATTCAACGCAAAACTGCGAGAATGGAAAGTGTACAAATACTGTAACCTTTCAATGCTCTCCAGCAGGCTCGATAGATTTTCAATGCGAAATGGAAGGACTTTTTCCAGATCCTGGTGATTGCTTCAAATACCATATTTGCGTTGCCGACACTGACAGGCCTGAGGAAATAAAATCGAACGACGAAAGGACTTGCAAAAATCAATACAGTTTCAATCCCCGCACTGGTTATTGTGATAGAAAAATGACCAGCCCTACGTGTCCGTCATACCCTGTGCCTCTCTGCACTGCACCCGCACAAACGGGTGCTCTAAAAGATAATCCAAGCATTTATTACGTGTGCCAAGTATATGAAGATGAAGAAGAAGAAGAACTAATAGAAGAAGAAGAAGAAGAAGATAAAAAAGAAAAAGAAAAAGACGACATATTATATCCATACCTGAGAATTTGTGAAAATGGTAAACGGTATGATCCTTTGAAGTATTCGTGTAAATAATGTGCTAATTATAAAAATTCAACAAATAAATTATTATTCTGAAGTAACCTCAAGTTTTTGAAATGTTTAATATTTTTCTGCAATGGTGTCTTTCTTCCAGTCTATAGTTTAAAATGTTGGAAATAATAAAATCAAACCCAGACCGGTCCTGTTCAAAAGTAAGAGTATAATAGTAAAAGTAATACATAGATAATTTCAAAAGTTCTCTTTAAATATTTTTCAAATATTTCCAAAATTGATCCATTTTCAAACAGTGGCGGTGCAAGAACAGCTAGGGCCCGTAAGCAAATATACAAAACGGACCCCTAGAAAAACAATTATTTGTTTGGATTGCGTATATTATTTAAAAATCTTCTTTATTATGGTCCCGGGCCCCTAACCTTTGCTTACATTTGCTTATTGATATCACCGTCACTGCAATGGACCAGATTAGTAGCCTAAATGCGCGTACGGATATCTCCCTACTCTCCAACCTAAAATCTATAATCCAGAAGAGTGCACTGGATCAAGCTCAAACGACAGCTAAGGAATCACACCTTTAGCTGGGCGACATTATTTGCACGTCAGGATGCAAATTTGCACCCTTGGGCCAGTTGTATTACAGATCAACTTTAAGATCGGAGTTAACCCATAGAATTTCCAATGTTATCTCTAGCTTTGGCCACTCTGATTGGAACGACATCAATTGACCCTAGATTAACTATTATTTAATTTGTCCTAAGTGTTGATACAGATAATTTCGCACAGCTAAAGATGCAATTCCTTAACTGCGGCTGAGCCTCTGCAACTAAAGTCGCAGTAACTCTCCCTATGCTTTCTTTCATGAGAATGTAATTTTCGCAGGCAACTGTAAAGGTACGTCTTGTAAGGAACTGCACTAGCAGCACTGTATAACCTTGGTTAACTGCTCTTATGTAATATATGTTACGTGTCTTGCTAAACGATACAATTGAAGCGCAGCAGCTTCTAATAGGTATTGCCCACGCAGTTGTCGCGGCCGTAACTGCTCTGCTGCTACAGCTTCTAGCAAACCACAGCTTAAGGTAACAGTTTTATAAGAAAGCATGGAGAGCAGTCACTGCGACTGGCAGAGCCCCAACTGCAACTAAGGAATCACATCTTTCATGCTTTCTTATGGAAGTGTTCCCTTACTACTACTCATACATTACTACTCGGAATACTCTCATAATAGGAAATGGAAAGCATTTACTGCGACTTCAGTCGTAGAGCTCAAGCCACAACTAAGGAATCATACCTTTAGCTGGGCGAAATTGTCTACACCAGCACTAACAACTAGTTAAACGTTAGGTAAACGTTAATTCAGGATCAATTGATCCTTGATCCTATCAGTCTATAGTCTAACTAGATAGCTGAAAGTCAAAAAGTGATCTGACAGCTTTCAGAAAGACTTACAAAGGAAACACTAAAGAGAGTATTGGCGATTTATCTTATCGTTGCGTTGGTGGCGCTCGTGACACTACCAAACGTCAACAACATGGCGGCTCTATTAGGTACACTTGATACTCGTATCGTTTTGAATTTGATTCTGAATTACTTTATTGGATAACCGCTGTGAACGATTACTATAAAAACGCCTACTAAGTAGTCAAGATAGGAGGTTATACGGCTAACCCGTGGATCTTCAATTCAAAGTCTCAATTCGATTCTGGGTCGCAGAGAAACGGCATTAATGACTAGCTTAAGCTGTGATTCTTTAGCTGCGGCTGGGACTCTGCAACTTAAGTCGCAGTGACTGCTCTCCATGCTTTCTTATGGGGGTATTTCCTGAGAAGGGGCTCTGCGACTGCTTTCCATGCTTTCTTATGAAATTGTTACCTTAGACAATCGCATTGTAATGAAATACTCTCATAAGAAAGTACGGACAGCATTCACTGCGACTTCAGTCGCAGAGCTTAAGTCACAGCTGAGAAACCACACCTTTAGCTGGGCGAATTTATCTGCACCAACACTTTATAACCAATTGTTTTGTGACTTAAGTAATATGATTAGAGCTTTGGAATCGGAAAAAACTGGTTTTGCTTCCAAATCCAAAAGTAATTTTATTTTTGCTCATCAGGGAGTAAAAATCTAAACATATTATTGAAGTCACAAAATATTTGGTGCAATCTGGGGGTGTCTGGGGGTATGGAATACCCTCCAGTGCACTCTTCTGGATTCTGGATTTTAGGTAGAAGGGCAGGTAGATTAATTTTGAATTGCGTACATTACTTAAAAATTTCTTTTTTGAGATTTTGTACCCTTTATGGTCCCGGGCCCCTAAGCATTGCTTACATTCGCTTATTGATATTACAAATCTTCTTCCGCGCAAAATAAATTTTTAGGAATACTCTCTAATTCGTTGTAATCTAAATTTATGTATTTCAATTTGGTATAATGCTTGAGTAAGTATTCCGTCCTTCCTCGGCGGGCTTTTGTATTCTGGATTTTTTCCTAAATTGATTTTCTTTCGAAGAAGTTGAAAAAGCAAAATAAGCTTATCTGTAGTATTCTTAAGATTTTTTCTTTCTAAAGATTTCTTGGAATTTCTTCAGATTTTACTTCACTTTCCTCTTTCGCATAAGTGTTAATCTTGAAAATCTAGAAGCTTATTTTTGAAACAAATGATTAAAGGAATGAATGAACGAATGAATAAACAAACGATGGAACCGACGAATGAATAATGGAACTAACAAATAAATAAGGTTACGGATAAGAAAACTAGCACACAAACAAATAAACAAATATACACAAATATATACAAATGAATAAACAAACTAACAATCAAACAAATAAATAAGTGATAGAAGCAACAAATTAACGAATAATCGAGCGAACTAACGAATACATAAACAAACAAACGGACGAGCGCTCAAACAAGCAAAGAAAGGAACAAATTAATAAGGTACTAACTGAACAAGTAAACAATAAAACGAAGAAGTGGAAGGATGAACAATCAAATTTGAACATAACAAGATGATTGAGTACAAACAAACCAAGAAGCAACATAGAAAAGATTGAATCAACAAACAAACAAACAAACAACAAACAAACGTGTTTAATTTAAAATTTAATATTTGATTTTAATTTGTAAACAAATTTTTTTAAATATTTTTTAAAGCAAACAGTAGAACAAACAAATACACGATCAAGCAAACAAATAAGCAAGCGAATGAACAAACTAACGAACATGTATGTCCGTATACTCAAATTTTTGACTGCTACCAGGCTCGAACCCGCGTTGACCAAACACTAGGCGATCTGGGAATCTACTCGCCTGTGCCATCTCCTCTAAAATCATCTATATTAAAGTTTCGATTTTTTATGCAAAAAACATTTACTTGTTCGAAGTAAACGGGATTTATCTCCATTCTGTTGTCTGTTCGTGCAATTTATAGGACCACTTCAATCTCATTTTTTTAATCACAGCTTTTCGGTCTTTTTTAAATTTAAATTTAAATTGAATGTTGTTAATGATGGACGAATTTTACTTAAAAACAGAGATCCTATCTTTTGGATCTGTACCATTATCTCTTTTACTGTTCCGTAAACCAACAAACGAATAAACAAGCGAATAAACAAGCGGACAAGTTATTAAACTAACTAATAAAGAAGAGTACAAACCACAAAACCAAGGATCATGGAGATGATCGAACAAACAAGCGAACAAACAAACTGATGAATGAAAGAAAAAATAATCGAGTAGACGGAAAAATGAACGTATGAGCGAGGGAAAAATTTTGTAATGATTTTATAAATCGAAATTAAAACCTGGTTTCACTAAAATATAGTATTTAAAATTCATCTTGAAATGACGTCACATTATTATTAATTTATGAACGAATACAATCATTATCATTGGGTCGATTGCCAAGTCGAGTAGCTAACCCAAGTAACCGCATGGAAATCCGGAATTTTCTAATCATAATATAATAATAATTATACTATCTGTGAATTTCGTTATATTACGCAACATTTTTCAATGTCTACACTGCTACCAAGTTGAGTAAATGACTCATAAATAACAAAGCAGTTAAATTATGTGCACGTAAACTCCTAAATTGTTGGAATCTCGAAACTGTAAGTATTTAAATTTATTCTAATAATTCTAATCAATTTGATAAAATATTATTATAATTCAATATATTGTGATGACAACAATATTTAATTTAATTTGATTGCGAAAGGTACCTTTCTATCCTAATATTTAATTAATTTAATGACGTCACGGATTTGCATGCACTTAAAATTACCTAAATAATTTATTTCTATTTCAGTTATACAATGAAAAATGACGAAGAAATCATCTGCAGGTGCGTTTCTTGCTTGGACGACTTCCAAAAATATTTAGACAGTTTTCTAAATCATGACAATTTTGAAAATATAAGAAAATTGAAAATTAGCGATAGCTCAATTAATTCCATCAATTTTGAGTGGCTATGCAGACTACCAAAATTAACTTACCTTTCCATAACATTCGCGAATTTAAGCTGCATCGAAGAAAACACTTTTGTAAACCAAGGACTGACAGAACTGTCTTTGGAATTCAACAACATTTCAAAATTATCTCCAAATATATTCGATGGGTTGAAATCCCTCGAAGTCTTAAATTTGGGGCACAACAAATTCGAAACTATCGACAGCATATTTTCACCCCTAAGGAAATTGAAACGGCTTTTACTGCACGACAACAAAATTGAAACAATCGAAACTAATGCGTTCGAAGGTTTGGACAACCTGGAAGAATTAAATCTGGGAGAAAATAATCTTCAGAGTTTAGGAACCAGTTTTCGTACGTTGAGCAAACTTAAAGTCCTTAACTTACATCAAAACAAATTCGAAGTAATCCAAGAAGACACTTTTGAAGGCCTCGGTTGTTTGAGGGAGCTGTTTCTTCAGAATAATGCTATAACAGAATTCCATCCGAATGCTTTGGCAAACTTGAAATTCCTAATCAAGCTGAATTTGACTAAGAATAAACTTGAAACTTTGGACAAAAATGTATTCGTACACATCACATCCATTGAAGTGCTGGATTTAACAGATATCGAAATCCAAGACTGCCCAGACTTCTCCAATTTAATCAACTTGAAGAATCTTTGTTTGACCGATAACAAATTAAGTGTTATTAGGAGTGATAGCTTCAAAGGACTACTCAATCTTCAATTATTAAAGCTTCGTGGTAATAAAATAACAAAAATCGCTTGCGATGCCTTTGAGGACCTGAAAGCGTTGTATTCTCTGGACATCGAAGGAAACGAGCTCAAGACTGTTGAAGATGAAGTATTTGAAAAGTTATCATCTCTGCATATTCTTGACTTGTCTTACAATGCAATAGAGGAGGTGGATGGAAAGATTTTTAAAAATTTGGTGAACTTAAAGACCCTCAAGCTGGATGGAAACGAAATTGAATATGTTAATACAAATTACTTTCCGGAGTCTCTCTATATTTTGGACTTAGGCTACAATAAGTTGAAAACTTTGAAATTCTGCGATTTTTCGAAACTGGAAAATTTAAAAATTTTAGTATTAGGTGGAAATCCTTTAGATTTTGACGATAGCAGTTCGTGTGGGTGGTTCGATGGTTTAAGGAAGTTGCAAATTTTGGAAATCGACGTCCATGAACTTAATCGTCTTTCTAGGTTTTCTCAACATCCTCTTCCTTCGTTAAAAAGACTGGACATCACTGTAAGTGAAAAAACCACTATTGCACCAGATTTTTTCGATATATATCCTTCGATTAAAATAGTTAAATATTATACGGAGAATACTACTGATTTGGTGATGAGCTGGAAGAAAAAATACAAAAATATTATTTTTGCCGATGCTGTTGATTATCAAGCGTAAATGGCTGTGAACTAAATTGTAAATTTTTTTATATTATAAGAAAATAAATAATAAATTATATGGTTAGGCTTTTATTCCATTAATCTATACTATATATGTTATTATACCGGTTGCTGAATGAGTTAGCCGAACATAGGACATTAACATGTAAAAACTTATTCATGCAAATTTCTACTTCCCTAATTATTTTAGACAAAAAAAAATTAAAGACACAAAAATGATGCAGAAACATAAACTACGAATGATAAGAGCATTAGATTTAATCTCGCTTTTACTTTAAAAGTTAAAAAATGCTTTCAAAATTGTTAAAATTTTGATTTATCGGACTGGCCATAGAATTTAATTTCTATTTTCAAAAATAATTACTTTGGAAACTTTCATGGCCAGTCTGATAAATGAAACTTTCAACAATTTCAAAAGCACATTTTGACTTTTTTAGTAATCAATCGTAGTTTATATTTCTCCATTATTTTTGTGCCTTTCATTTTTTCTCTAAAATAATTAGGAAAGCAGGAAATTCCATAAATAAGTTTTTACGTGTCAATTTCCTGTTCGGCTAACTCATTCTGCACCCTGTATATTAAATTCCAATTGAATCTCCAACAAAAAAATTTAACAATTTTTAATGTCAAAAATAATATTGGGATAATCCTTCATCCATTGCAAAATTACTTCTGTTTTGGTGAATAATCTTGTGACCTTCATGTAAATCAGTGATGGGCAAAAATCAAAAAAGTCCTTTGAGATGCTCTTCAATTCGCTAAACGTTACATCCAAATATTTTAAGGATTTTAACGGTTGATTCGAAAATTTGATGAGCTTATTGAGTTCACAGCTATTCAGAACCAAAATCTCTAATTTTTCTAAACCGTCAAACCATTCCACTGATTCCTGGTTATCAAGTAGTGTTAAGTCATTCCAGGACAAATTCAATCGTTTCAAATTTTTTAAATTAGAAAAAGTTTGAGGATCTAAGCTTTTCAGATTAGTGCCCCCAACTGCAAGGACGTGAAGAGACTGTAAATGCTTAAACATATTTGGAGTTAAAGAATGCAGAGGATTTTCGTTAAGACAAAGCGATTGAAGGTTTTTCGTGTTTTTAAATTCGTCTCCGCTTAGAGCTTGAATTTTGTTGTATGATAAATTCTAAATTCTCAAAGAAGTCAATCCGTCCAAAAGGGAAGGAGGAAGCTTTACGATTGAATTAGTGTACAGACTAAGTGAGTGGAGCAATCTTAAATCTTTAAATGCGTCTTCTTCTATTTCTTTAATTTCTCAATAATCTAACACCAAGCAGCGAAGATTACGAAGTGAAGCAAATGTCTGGTTTTTTATGACAGGCAAATTGTTGGAATTCAAAATCAGGGCTTCCAAATTTATAAGGTTTGATAGCTTGGGCATAGCTTCCAAAGACAGACTACTCAGTACCAGCTTCTTAAGACAAGCATTGTTACTAAATATTTCTTCGTCCAATACCTCAGTTCTGTTATCGCTTAAATCCAAATTTGTTAAAGCTTTAAGATCTTGAAATGTTTGGGGAGCTATTGTAGTTAATCCATTCATAGCCAAATTCACTTCTGACAAGTTAGCAAGATCCTTAAACGAAGTTTCGTCCAAAACTGTTATAGAGTTGTTTTGCAATTTAAGGATTTTGAAATTCGTTAGCAGTTGCAAGGCGTCTCCAATGCTTTCAATTGCATTTTCTTCCAAATGCAATTCTTCCAATAAACTCAAACCTTGAAACGCTGCAGAGTCAACCTTGACAATTTTGTTACAGTGTAAATCCAAACGCTTCAGTTGCTTCAAAGGGGTAAACATTCCGCCATTTAAGGTTTCAAATTTGTTATTTCCCAAATTAAGTATTTCCAATAATGGAAATTTAGATAAAACATCTAGAGAAAGTTCGGAAAGTCCATTATATTCCAGTGAAAGTTGCACCAATGCATTTTGAGTTCCGAAGAAATTTTCAGATATGGATTTCACGTTGCAAATGGTTACCTCAAGATTGGTCAACTGAGCGATTTTGGGAAAATTTTGTAAAATTAACTGCGAGATCGTACTGCCGGTGATTATCAATTTTTTTAATTTTGTAACTTCGTTCTTGTTAGTTACATAGTTTTCCAGAATCTTCTTTAGTTCATCTTCGGAGTTGATGTTCTTACAAACAGCAGTTTCAGATTTTTCCAAAAGTTTTCCCTGGAATCAAAATTGAATATTACATCAACTGTTTGTCTGATCTTCTTAATTTTAGTTTTATTAATTTTCAAGTTAAAAAAAAGTCGGATTTAATCTTAGGTAGATTCAGTAACTATCATAACTCATCTTCATAGATGTTAATTTCGCGCAAGAAAAAAGCAATTAAAATTCGCTTTTTTATGATTATTTTCATTCATATTATTATTTTTTACATAAACATTTTCAATAAAGAGTAGATAAATAATTTTAAATATTAACAAACTATTAATTTATATATCAACAGTTAATATAGACAGACAAGTTTTTCCATCCCTAGAACTCATCCATTGCTTCATTAATAACCGTCAAATTAGGATACTTTTCAAATATTTCTTCAATTTCCAACTCGTTTTCACCAATTTTTATTATTTCCAACTTTGGAAAATAGTTCGCTATGTCTAAATCCAATTGTTCCAATTTGTTATAGGCCAAATCCAAACACATCAGATTTTTCATCGATTCAAACTGCTTAGATTCAATATGTGACAGACCGCATCCTTGTATGTGCAAAAAGAATAATCCTTCTAATCCTTGAAAAATATTTTCAGCTAGCATGTCAATGTCATTAGAAGACAGATCCAATATTTGTAATTTCTTTAGTTCTGAAAAAGCGTTTGGTTCAATTGTGGTCACAGCGTTAAATTTCAGAGATAACCATTGGAGTCTAGGCAGTTCTTTGAAAACGGAACCCGACGCAACTTTGAGGCAGTTACATTCCAGGTTCAGCATTTGTAAAGATCCCAAACCCTGAAAAGCGTTTTCTTGAATATTAGAAATTTTATTTGAACTTAAATCCAGTTGAATGAGTTGGGATAGTCCAACAAAAGTCTCAGCTTCCAAAACCGTCAATGAGTTCCCTTCAAAGCTTAAAATCTGAAGAGAAGCTAAATTTTTGAAAGTTCCTGGCATTATTTGGGTAATATTGCAGCCAACAAATTTCAGAATTGCCAAACCGCTAAGTTGGTCAAAAGAGTTTTCTGGAATCGTTTCAAGAATGCTCCTTTGAACATACAGTTCCTTCAAGTTTTTAAAACTGGAAAACTTTTCGGCCAATATTCCAAAAGGTACTTTTGCATGTAGCCCTCCAATATACAGCTTTTCCAAATTTTTCAGACCTGCAAATGCTTTCTCGCTCATAGAACTCAACTTCTTACCGATCAAGTTCAAATCTTTCAAGCAATCAAGTCCAGAAAAGTGGATTTCATACAAATTTTCAATTGGGTTTTTCTGAAACACAAGAAGTTCTAAAGTAGGATTATTTTGGAAAATTTTGGAAGGTAAACTTGTTATTTTGTTGTTTTCCAAGTACATCCCTTTAATATTTTTGAGTCTATCAAAACAATTCTCATCCAATTCGTTTATATTATTATGGTCAAATTGAAAATATTCCAGATTTTCTAAAGCAGCAAAGAAATATTTTGGGATTTTTTCTATTTGGTTGTATTTAAAATTGACGATCTTCAATTTGGTGCAATTTTTAAGTAGGTTTTCAGGAAGCGTCTGGATGGAACAATTTAAAACCACAAGTTCTTCCAAACTCACCAAATCGGAAAACATGTTTTCTTGCAAAACTTGGAAATCATTGGATGCTAAGTCCAACAGTTGCAAGGATGTTAATCCTCGAAAGGCATTTGCCGGAATTTCTGTTATACCGTTTCCAGATATTACTAGCTTTTTCAAGGTGGTCAAGTTTGCGAAGGTATCTGGATTGATTTTACTTAAATTATTCCGTTTCACGTTTATTATTTCAATTGAATTTAGATCCTTAAATGCTTCATTGGGAATATCAGAAATACCAATGTTCTGTAAGTCCAACTCGGTCAGATTTTTCAGATTATGGAAAGCGTCCACTTGAAAAGTTTCTATGGTAGATTGTATAACTGTCAATATTTTTAGACGAAATAATGGAGAAGGTAGCGGTTTCAAAGCATTGAAATCATGAAATACTGCGGAACGAACACTGTCAAAGTCGATTTTCAAATTTTTGAAGTACTCTTCCAGTTCTTCTATGGAGATCAAATGCAAAACTCCATTTTTGTCTTCAAATGCTTGTTGCATCTACAAATATATACATCAATTAAAACAAATTTTGAAAAAAGGTCACAGCTGTTTAAGATTCAAGTTTTGTAATCGTAAAAGGTTTTTGGAAAATATCGTAATTTTGTAATTTTATAAATCAAAACCTGTAAGCGGTATCGGTCGCGTTATCTATCATTTAGATAGATCCTTCTGGCATTAACTCATTCTTGCCACCAAACGGTGCCGGTAACAGCCAACGTACCAAATAGTATTGATGAAAAAGTCATTATATTGATCTACTCTCAATTTTGAAACAAAATTTTTTCTTTTTTACTGCAAATGTCGTTTTTTAGTATTAACTCTTCTCCATCTCTCTATATCAATCAAGATAACCTTTGCTATTGGTTGTAGAAAGACAGTTTTCGATATACTTAATTTTATCTTAATCTTGGCCTAGGGTCGGATTTGGGGAACAGTGAATAGTAACTGACCTTGACGAAAAGAGTGGAGTGAAGCTTGGGTCTCAAGTAAATGTTAGGCAGTCCAGTCCAGTCATTTGGAGCAAAATAACGGAGTTACCCATAGAAACTTTTTTCGCAATTTACATTAAGCGGGCGCCACTACGCGGAAGAATATTAAGTTAGTCTAATACGTATAGTTGGTATAGAAATGCTTTGTTTATCAAACAAACGTTTGCATCCTTTTCGGGTTCTATTTTGAGAATTATCATTTCACCGCGGTTTTACTATCAAATAATTATTCTAAAAAACTAAAGAGAAATTTGAGGAAATCTAGAATATTATAGACTATCTTTTTCCATTTTCCATTTTCTGAGATATCATTGGCTTTAAAATCTTCTAGATTTTCTAGAGTTTTCTGCATTTCTCTCGATTTTCTATTTACCCAAACTTTCTAGAGTTTCCTAAGATTTTTTGAAATTTCTATGGATTTCTTGAGATTTTCTATATTTCTACAAATTTCCTAAGAATCTGTTTTTTGCGATGTCTTGGAATTTTTTACAATTTCATCAGATTCGTGATATACAAGTGAAAAGAAATCCAAGCAAATTTTAGGGAAATTCTATGAAACTTAGTAATACTTTAAGAATGCTATTTTCTTCCCAAGAAAATCTTGGGAAATTTAGGAAATATTTAGAAACCAAAGATTAATTCTTTTATTTCCTTTTTTAATTGTCTGAGATTTCCTTGGCTATTGGCTCTCCTAAGATTTTCTAGTGTGAATTTTTTTGGAACAGTTGTTTTTCTTATTAAAACACAAATTCAAACCAAAATTTTCACAAAATGGAAAAAACGAAAGGGCAATATTGTAGAAATGTCCCGCTGTCCTTGTATGCTTTTATAGGATTGCCCTACTATAACTACAACGTCGAGAACGCTATGTTGTATTTCTGCAACAGTATGCATTAAAGGGTTAATTTAAAAGTTTTTTTAATTTAAAAATAAATTTATTTTTATATATTTTTATATATTTTTTATTTTTAATTATTATTATTTATTTTAATTTTTTTATTTTATATAAAAATAAATAAATATATTTTTAAATTTTAATATTAAATGTATTTTATTTAAATATTCATTTTGTTTAATTAAAAATTTTTAATTCCTTGTGAAAAATAAAAAACTGGGGGTTTTAATTTTAATTTATTTTTTCAACAATAATATAATTGCTGGTGCACTAGAAGGTATTCCTTACCCCCCAAACCCCCCGGTTTGATGGTCCAAAAGTATGTGTATACGTTTTGTGATTTATTTTTGTAATAAAAAGTTTTCCCTCAGTCAGAACAAATAGGTACATTTATACGACATTTGTACCTATATAATTTATACCACCAGTTTTGTAATCAATTCGCACCGGGGGGTCTGGGGGGTGTGGAACACCCCACAGAATATAATAAAATTCCTGGTACGGAAGTCACAAGTTTAATAGCATGGCAATCATTTGAACATAATTGCTGGTGACCTGGGGGTATTCTATACCTCTTCAGACTTCAAATTGCTTCTAGTTGTGCACCTCCTATTTTTGAGATTTTTCATTAAGATTGAAAAGGTCAGATTACAACTGGGTGCCCTTTTAGCAAGGGGCCACCAACCGCATCTCGGTAGTTCCGCCCCTGATAGCGCCCAAGAAAGGTTTTTTAATAATAATAATAAAAAAATAAAATTCCTTGACTTTTCCAGATTTTCCCTAACAAAGAATTAAAATTTGTTCTGACATTTCGATAAATCAAACGATAAAAGAGTAAAAAAAACACTTAATTTGAAAATTAAAAAAAAAATTTGTAAACTAAGTAATTTTTTTAAATTTTAAAATTTTAAAAATTATAAAATTTTATAATAATAAATAATTTACCTAATTAAAACAAAATTTTAAACCACAAATTAAAAAAAATTTAATTGTAAAATTAATAATTTTTTAAATTTTAAAATTAAGAAAATTTTATTTTAAGTTTGAAAAGCTTTAAAAAAATTTCATTTGCTTGTTTTCCCTGACAGAAAATTTAATTTCCCGCCTTGGCACTAAAAATAAGAAATTTCTTGCCAAAATTAGAGAAATCTAAAATTCACTGACATTCACCAGATTTTCCAAACGAGTGAAGTGGGAACCCTGTTAATGTAAACTTTGCGGTGCTCGCAGGCCGAAACTATTAATTTTACAAAAAAGTATAAAAAAAGTAAATTATAGAAAGTTTCCTCTAGTTTAATTTCTTACATAACCATTTTTATCGTAAAATGTACCGGAAAGGAAATATTGTCGAAAAACCATTTAAACGCCATTTTTTTAATACGGCGGCACAAGTGGCAAAAGTACAAAGTGGCAAAGGGAAAATTCGAAAAGAACAGCTTGAACAACCTTTTTACTAGTCAATAATGTCTTTTCTGACAATCTCTTATCTTGATCAACTTTTTTGTTAGTTAAAAATTATAAGAAGATAATAATTATGTGAACAACCCTGTATAGTAGAAAAAATTGTTTTTCTTTCGAAACCACACTTGAAAATGTCAATGGAAAACCGAAGTTTCATTAATAATGTTTTTTTTTCTGCTAACTATAAAAATAACTTACTTTCATTTTTAAATTTCACAAATTTTAGTTTTTCGCAAAAAATGTATTTCAAACCGTTTAACTACAATGAAAATTTTGCACACGGAACTGTAACAACTAAGTATACAAAATATTTATATTTTTTTTTCTGACTCATCCATCGAATGGTCAACTTTATATATAGAAAAAAAAAGCATTTAATGATGCATAATTTTAAGCAGCATTATTAAGTTGATTGAACCAGGGACGTAGCTACAAGTGGTGCGAATGGGCTGCGCACCAGAGCCCAGGTCCAAAGGAGGGGACCCTTTCACCGCAATTTCAAATTCATTCAATTTTTGCACCAAGGCCCGGCTTTGCCTTGTTACATTTCAAGAATTGAACTATTCAACATAATAGAATACTTGAGCTATTCAGTCTTAAAATATTAGAGTAGGGCCAGTGGCGGTGATATCAATAAGCGAATGTAAGCAATGCTTAGGGGCCCGGTATCATAAAGGGTAGTAAATCCCAAAAAAGACATTTTTAAATAATATACTATACGTTTCAAAATTAAAACATTAAGCTAGCTACTCTTGCACCGCCACTGGCCCATTGTACTACCTCCGATACAGCGGCTCTCCGTCCTGTCACTCCTCAAGCCATCCTGTTTCGATCAAATTCATCCTGGAGACTGGACGGAGAGCCGCTGCATCGAAGGTAGTATATAATGGACCCGATTTAGTGACCTAGGTGCGCGTAGGGATATCTCCCTGCCCTCCTACCTAAAATCCCGAATCCAGAAAAGGTATTCGATACCCCCCAGACCCCCAGGATTACACCAATTGTTTTGTGACTTAAATAATATGTTTAGGGCTTTGGAATCGAGAAAGGCTGGTTTCGCTGCTAAGTCTAAAAGTAATTTTATTTTTTCACATCAGGGAGTTAAAGTCACAAAACAATTGGTGTAATCCGGGGGGTCTGGGGGGTATGGAATACCACCCAGTGCACTCTTCTGGATTCTGGATTTTAGGTAGGAGAGCAGAGAGATATCCCTAAAAGGTAGTAAATCCCAAAAAAGAGGTTTTTAAATAATATACGTAATTCAAAATTTTGTTATTTGCTTACGGGCACTAGCTACTCTTGCACCGCCACTGAGTAGGGCCAAATTATTCTTTCAATAATACCTATCAACTTTGAGTCAGAGTTGGTGAAACTCATTATTTTTATAAATCACTTCTTGATTCCGAGTCATAAATCCGCTCAACGGAGACCGGTAACAAATATTCGATAAATTATTAAATAAGTAATTCCTGGCCTTGTTCTCTAAACTTAACTTGTAAAAAATTATTTAAAGGTTCTACATTCCAACTTTATATAGATACTAACGGTAACTAAACATTTTAATTTTTCAAGTTTAATCAGAAAGTTAAGAACTTCGGTCATCCGAGTTCCACCTTGTTTTTTTTTGTGATGAGTTGGATAAAAAATTTCAAAAAATTACTTTTGCCAATTCAATTTATTATTATCGAACATAGATGGCTGTCAACTAATTCATTGTACATATATTTCCTTATTGCAGAAATGCAGAAATAAAATAAATAATAAGTTATATTATACTCCTAATTTTTAAAGACCCATCTGGTCTGTAAACACCTTTACATCAGTTTTTAATTAGTTTTTCTAATCATGTTTCAAAAAGTCTTACTTTGTGATATTCAAAAGTGTGCGGAAAAGTACTACTTCACGCACAGTTTTAAAAGGGTGTGGAAAAGTACTACTTATGATTTTGAAACATAATTAGAAAAAATATTGTTCGATACTCGTGGAAAACTATCTTTTTCCATTCTCGGCTTCGCCGGTTTACGATCTCGACCGATGGCCTCGATCGTAAAACTTCGCCTTGAATGGAAAAATGTTAGTTTTCCTACCTTATATCGAAAATATCTATTCTTTAATATCAAAAACAACATTCGGATAATCCTTCATCCATTGCAAAATTTCTTCAGTTTTTATAAATAATCTAGTGACTTTCATAAAAATCAATGATGGACAAAAACCAAAAAAGTCCTTCGCAATGCTCTTCACTTCGTTGTTCGAAACATCCAAATATTTTAACGATTTTAATGGTTGCTGGGAAAACTTTATGAGCTTATTGAGTTCACCGCTATTCATCGACAAAATTTCTAGTTTGTCTAAGCCGTCAAACCATTCCACTGATTCCTGATTATCAAGTAATGTTAATTCGTTCCAGGACAAATTCAACCGTTTCAGATTTTTTAAATTAGAAAAGGTTTGAGGCTCTAAGTTTTTCAGTTTTACGCTTTCAAGTGAAAGGACGTGAAGAGATTGTAAATGGTTGAACATATTTGGAGTTAAAGAATGTAGAGGGTTGTCATTAAGACAAAGCGATTGGAGATTTTTCGTATTTTTAAATTCGTCTCCGCTTATAGATGGAATCTTGTTGAATCCTAAATTCAAAATTCTTAAAGAAGTCAATTCGTCCAAAAGGGAAGGTGGAAGCTTTACGATTGAATTTGTATACAGACTAAGCGAGCAAAGCAATTTTAAATCTTTAAAAGCTTCTTCCTCGATTTCTTTAATTTTGCAGTAATCTAACACCAAGCAGCGGAGATTTCGAAGTGAAGCAAAGTTTTGGTTTTTTATAACAGGCAAATTGTTAGAATTCATAATCAGGGTTTCCAAATTTATAAGGTTTGCTAATTTGGGTACAGCTACCATGGACAGACCACTCAGTACCAGTTTCTTAAGGCAAGTATTGTTACAAAATATTTCTTCGTCCAATATTTCAATTCTGTTATCGCTTAAATCCAACGATGCTAGAGCTTTCAGATCTTTAAGAGTTTGGGGAGCTATTGTCGTTAATCCATTATTAGACAAATTCACTTCTGACAAGTTAGTGAGATTTTTAAACAAAGTTTCGTCCACAATTTTTATAGAGTTGCTTTGCAGCTTAAGGATTTCGATATTCGTTAGCAGTTGCAAGGCGTCTCCAAGGCTTTCAATTGCATTTTCTTCCAAATTTAATTCTTCCAATAAGCTCAAACCTTGAAAAGCTGTGGAGTCAACTTTTACAATTTTGTTACACTGCAATTCCAAGCGCTTCAGTTGCTTCAAAGGTGTAAACATTCCGCCGCTTAAGGTTTCAAATCTGTTGTTTCCCAAATTAAGTATTTCCAATAGTGGTGATTTAGAGAAAATATCTAGAGGAAGTTCGGAAATTCCGTTATATTCCAGTGAAAGTTGCACCAAAGCATTTTGAGTTCCGAAGAAATTTTCAGGAATGGATTTCACGTTGCAGAAGGTTACGTCAAGATTGGTCAACTGAGCGAGTTCGGGAAAATTTTGTAAAATTAACTGCGAAATCGAACTCTCGGTGATTATCAATTTTTTTAATTCCGTAACTTCGTTCTTGTTAGGCAGATAGTTTTCCAGAATCTTCTTTAGATCATCTTCGGAGTTGATGTTTTTACCAACAGCAGTTTCAGATTTTTCCAAAAGTTTTCCCTGGAATAAAAATTGAATATTACATCAAATGTTTGTCGGATCTTCTTAATTTTAATTTTATTAATTTTAAAGTTTAAAAAAATCTGATTTAACCGAAGTTGGATTCTGAAACTTCCACAGCTTATCTCCGCAGGAAAGAAGCAATTAAAATTTGAATTTTTGTATATTATATTTGTATTCATATTATTCCTTTTTACATAAACATTTTCAATAAATAGGAAGTACATAATATGAGATAAATAATTTTAAATATTAACAAACTATTAATTTATATATTAACAGTTAATACAGGCAGACAACAGGGTTTTCCATCTCTAGAAATCATCCATTGCTTCATTGAAAACCGTCAAATTAGGATACTTTTCAAAAATTTCAGCAATGTCCAACTCGTTTCCACCAATTTTCAATATCTCCAACTTGGGAAAATCGTTCGCTATGTCTAAATCCAATTGTTCCAATTTGTTATAGGCCAAATCCAAACACATCAGATTTTTCATCGATTCAAACTGCTTAGATTCAATTTGTGTCAGACCGCATCTTTCAATGTGCAAAAAGAATAATCCTTCTAATCCTTGAAAAATATTTTCAGCTAGCATGTCAATGTCATTAGAAGACAGATCCAATATTTGTAACTTCTTTAGTTCTGAAAAAGCGTTTGGTTCAATTGTGGTCACAGCGTTAAATTTCAGAGATAACCATTGGAGTCTAGGCAGTTCTTTGAAAACGGAATCCGACGCAACTTTGAGGCAGTTACATTCCAGGTTCAGCATTTGTAAAGATCCCAAACCCTGAAAAGCGTTTTCTTGAATATTAGAAATTTTATTTGAACTTAAATCCAGTTGAATGAGTTGGGATAGTCCAACAAAAGTCTCAGCTTCCAAAACCGTCAATGAGTTCCCTTCAAAGCTTAAAATCTGAAGAGAAGCTAAATTTTTGAAAGTTCCTGGCATTATTTGGGTAATATTGCAGCCAACAAATTTCAGAATTGCCAAACCGCTAAGTTGGTCTAAAGAGTTTTCTGGAATCGTTCCAAGAATGCTCCTTTGAACATACAGTTCCTTCAAGTTTTCTAAACTGGAAAAATTTTCGGCCAATATTCCAAAAGGTACTTTTGCATGTAGCCCTCCAATATACAGCTTTTCTAAATTTTTCAGCCCTACAAATGTTTTCTCGCTCATGGAAATCAGCTTCTTACCAATTACATTCAAATCTTTCAAGCAATCAAGTCCAGAAAAATGGTTTTCTTGTAAATTCTCGATTGGGTTTTTCTCAAACATAAGAAGTTCTAAAGTGGGATTATTTTGGAAAATTTTTAATGGTAAATTTGTTATTTTGTTGCCTTGTAAGTACATCCCTTTAATTTTTTTTAGTCCATCAAAACAACTCTCATCCAATTCGTTTATATTATTATTTTCAAATTGAATATATTCCAAATTTTTTAAAGTAAGGAAGAAATCTTTTGGAATTTTTTCAATTTGGTTGAATGTGAAATCGGCGGTCTTCAATTTCGTGCAATGTTTTAGTAAGTTCTCCGGCAGTATTTGGATGGAACAAGATAAAGCAGTAAGTTTTTCCAAACTTACTAAATCGGAAAACAAATTTTCTGGCATAGCTGACAAATCATTGACTGATATGTCAAGCAGCTCGAGAGATTTTAATCCTCGGAAAGCATTTGGCGCAATTTCTGTTATACTGTTTTCAGATATAAAAAGTTTCTTCAAAGTGGTCAAATTTGCAAAAGTATCTGGATTGACTTTCTCAAAATTATTCCGTTTCACATTTATTATTTCAATTGAAGTTAGATCTTTAAATGCTTCATTGGGAATATCAGAAATGCCGATGTTCTGTAAGTGCAACTCGGTCAGATTTCTCAGATTATGGAAGGCGTCCACTTGGAAGGTTTCTATAGTAGATTGTATAACTGTTAATTTTTTTAAACCAAATAATAAGGAGGGCAACACTTTAAGAGTGCTGACATCGTGGATTACTACGGAACGAACATTTTCAAAGTTGATTTCCAAATTTTTTAAATATTCTTCCAGGTCTTCTATAGATATGAAATGCAAAATTCCATTTTTTTCGTCAAATGTGTGTTGCACCTACAAATATACATCAATTAAAACAAATTTTGGAAAAAGCCCACTGCTGTTTAAAGACCAAGTTTGGATAATTGTGAAAGGTAGTTAGAAAAGCTTTTAGTTTTCAATTAATGAATATTGTCTACTCCAGAGGTGGCCAACTTCATTATATACACGATCGACTATGTTTCTTAAAAAATTTTCGCGATCTACTATAAATATTAATATTATATTGACCATTAGCATATAAATAATACTCGAATAGTATTTATTAAAGTGCAGTTTACGTTATGCGATTTTGCTTACGATTTTGTTTACGATTTTGCTTCCAAGTTGTCGTAAGCAAATTTCGACTTGAAGATGAACTCGCAAACAAAATCCTGAATAGAATACCACCAAAACCAGTTATACAAGTGAAATCGTATGTAAAATCGTAAGCAAAATCGCATAACGTAAACTGCACTTAAGGTAAAAGTAGACTAAAAGAAAAATTATATTTTCTTAGCTTATTACGAGAAACGAGAAGGAAACCACAGATCCAATTTTTGTACACCATCAAATTTCCTAAAATTTCCATGGGTTTTATGTTGGATTGTCTCATGATTTCCTTTCGAACAAGTTGAAAATGCAAGATTATCTGTAATTTCTAAGATATCCTTGGATTTCCTTAGATTTCCTAGATTGCCTAAGATTTCCTTAGATTTTCTCAAATTTCCCTTCACTTGTACATCAAATTTTCTAAAATTTCCTTCGGTTTTCCTTTGAATTGTCTCATGATTTCCTTTAGAAGAAATTGAAAAAGCTAGATTATCTGTAATTTCTAAAATTTTCTTTGATTTGCTTAGCTTTCCTAGATTGCTTAAGATTTCCTTAGATTTTCTCAAACTTCCCTTCACTTGTACATCAAATTTCCTAAAATTTCCTTCGGTTTTCCTTTGAATTGTCTCATGATTTCCTTTAGAAAAAATTGAAAAAGCTAGATTATCTGTAATTCCTAAGAAATCTTTGGATTTCCTTAGATTTCCTAAAATTTCCTAGATTTCCTAAGATTTCCTAGATTTCCTAAGATTTCCTTAAATTTCCATGGGGTTTTTGTTGGATTGTCTCATGATTTCCTTTCGAACAAGTTGAAAATGCAAGATTATCTGTAATTTCTAAGATATCTTTGAATTTCCTTAGATTTCCTAGATTGCCTAAGATTTCCTTAGATTTCCTCAAATTTCCCTTCACTTGTACATCAAATTTTCTAAAATTTTCTTCGGTTTTCCTTTGAATTGTCTCATGATTTCCTTTAGAAGAAATTGAAAAAGCTAGATTGCCTGTAATTTCTAAGATATCTTTGGATTTCCTTAGATTTCCTAGATTTCCTAAGATTTCCTAGATTTCCTAAGATTTCCTTACATTTTCTCAAATTTCCCTTTACTTGCACATCAAATTTCCTTGTGTTTTCTTTTGGATTGTCTCATGATTTTATTTCGAAATAGTTGAAAAAGCAAGATTATCTGTAATTTCTAAGATATCCTTGGATTTCCTTAGATTTCCTAGATTGCCGTAGATTTCCTAGATTGCCGTAGATTTCCTTAGATTTCCTCAAATTTCCCTTCACTTGTACATCAATTTTCTAAAATGTCCCTCGGTTTTCCTTTGAATTTTCTCATGATTTCCTTTAGAAGAAATTGAAAAAGCTAAATTATCTGTAATTTCTAAGATATCTTTGGATTTCCTTAGATTTCCTAGATTTCCTAGATTTCCTAAGATTTCCTTACATTTTCTCAAATTTCCCTTTACTTGTACATCAAATTTCCTTGTGTTTTCTTTTAGATTGTCTCATGATTTTATTTCGAAATAGTTGAAAAAGCAAGATAATCTGTAATTTCTAAGATATCCCTGGATTTCCTTAGATTTTCTAAGATTTTTTTAGAATTTGTCTAATTTCCCTTCACCAGCGGTTTCCTCCTCGGCTTCTTATGAATCACGACTAGTATCTGCGGCTATAATCGACTAAAAATTGCTTCATGATCAACCTGTTAGCCACCCCTGGTCTACACCAGTGGCGCAGCCAGAATTTTGTTATGGGGGGGGGGGTTAAAAGATGCTAGCGAAGCTAGCTGTTCGGCAGGTACGCACCGCAGGTAAAATGTTTTTGGAAAAATGGGCGTGGTCATTTTATTTTCGAGTATAATTATTGTGTCGGGGGGGGGGTATAACCCGCTAGCCTTCTTGGCTGCGCCACTGGTCTACACTATGCCAAGATCAAAATTAAAATCCAAAGCATTTACAGAATCAAGAGTCGAACTTGTCAGCGTTGTTGTGCATTCTCAAAATCCAGATCTGTGTTAACTGAAAAAAGAGTTGCTCAATGTCTTGATTATGTACAGCCGTTTCAATACTACGAAAGAAATACTACACTAAAAAGAATTTTTCATCATATGGAAGAAAAGTTCACAATTTGTGCGCCGATAAACAAAATTCATCATATTGACGAACAAAATTCATTAATATAATGATTTCTTTCATTAATACTATGAATTTTTCATCAAAATGATGAATTTTGTTCATTGGCTCTAAAGTGATGAATTTTTGAGGTACGATTGTTTTAGGGTATGTGCAGCCTTATATAAAAAATCTGATAGAAACAAAAGTTACGTCTATGAAGAGTACAATATTGCTAAACAACAACTTACCCAGAAGTCTTATTCATTGAAGAAACGCACAAGCTTTCTGCTTTATATGATTATTTTAGCATGCGATCTAAGAACTAAAGTTCTTTCATAATCGGCAGATATCTAGAGCACCGATGTGCATACACCTAGAGCTGCAGCAAACGTACAGTCTTACAGCATGTTTATAAATCCACCCCTGCAAAGAAAAGCAAAGGGAGACAATAAGAAGTACAACTACAGCTTCAAAGATACGGAATCTTATGTCCTCCACGCAGGAAAGAACAATCAATCAACTGGCGAAAAAAAAATCAGAAGTTAAATTAGAGAATGGAATACAGATTGGTATTTTCGAAAAAAAAGTAGGTTGAAAATTAAGAAAATTATAATTACAGTGTATCTTATTTGTGATACAAATTTCTGTATTACTTTTTTTAAATTCCGGTATGGTTAATATTAAGATACATTACCAAAATGTTGTTGGTAATCCGGGGGGTCTGGGGGGGTATGGAATACCCTCCAATGCACCCTTGCTTTCTATTCTCGTATTAAATTTGTGTGGTTAGTCAGTTGGCAATGCTATGGGGGGGGGGGAGCCTAACATTTCAGATTTTTATTAAATGGTTTTGAATCTAATAATAAATCATTATTAGGTATATTTTGAAAAGAGTTACCTCGAGAAATTTTGATAGTTAAAAATTACGAAAAGATAATAATTGTAAGCCTAACCCGGTATATTTAAAAACAATTTGTTATGAAAATCAGACTTGAAACGTCAGTGGAAAATCAAAGCTCAAAAATAACTTACTTTCATTTCTAATTGCACAAAATTTATTTTTGCACAAAAAATAAGAACTTCAAACCGTTTAACTGTAATGAAAATTTTGCACACGAAACTAACTGCATACAATTTCATGTGATTTTTTATTTCTGACTCATCCATCTACTTGGTCGAATTTATATATAGAAAAAAAGCATTCAATGTTGCATAAATTCAAGCAGCATTATTAGGCTTATTAAACTGATCAAGATAATAGAATATTTAGCTTCTCGCTCTTAATATATAGGGTGCAGCTAAATTAATGTTAAAATAATACCTATATCAACTTTGTAAATTAACTTTTTAGCATTGCCATGTAAAATTATGTAGGAGTTCTATTTTTTAATATTTGAGAGATTTTTGTTTTAAATAAAATCCTTTTATCTCTGAAGACAAAAGAGTAGAACATATTCATGCTTACGTCCAGCCCCGGCCCACACTCCCGGAGCTATCCAGTAGCTAAACTGAAACCTTTTATTTGGAGAGTTACAGTTCGGTTTTTTACAAGGTCAACCGTATTCTATATATTATTTAATTAATATTATTGAATGAAAGATTGTAAAAAATTGTAATTTTTAGAAAATACTAGCACTTTAAATAAAAATTCATGTTTTCCGAAGAGATAAAAACAGAAAATCCACATAGATAGTGGAAGTAGATAGCAAGAATATTTTGAATATGTTGATACAAATAATTACTTTTTAGAGTCTTTAAATTTTGGAAATAAAAACCTTTGCGGTTTTATAAAACTAAAAAATTTGAAGAGTTTGGTATTTTAGATTTAAAATTTTCACGATAACAATTCGTGCGTGAGCGGTTCGGTAGTTTAAAAACGTGGAAACGTCGCACATTTTGGAAATGGATGTCTATAAACTCTTAATCAGATTTCTAGATTTTTTCAACATCTTCATCCTACATTAAAACGACTATACATAACCGTGAGTTAAAAAAATCACCATTGCACCAGATGTTTTCGATATTTTTTCTTCAATTAAATTTTTTAAATATTATAGGAAAGATAAAAGCATGTCGTCTACGTAAACGAGGATTAGTACGGTATCTTCCCCTCAATTCAAGCGATCCAACTGTGATGGTTTTGCGTTAAGTTCACACAGTATTCCATTTAACTTTTTAAACCAACTTCTACCTGCTTGTCGTAATCCGTACAGCGATTTCTTGAGTAGACATACATTTTCGTCTTTCCGTAGTTCTCTAACATACTTTTAGCCTTTGTGGCTAATTCGGATGTGTCTTTCTGGGAGAGTGATTCCAGAATCTGTGCCAATGTTTTGGAGTTTCCATATAGATGGCTTCTACTTGCCATTCAGGTATGCGCTGGCCACATCGATTTGATGCATCTCTACTCCTGGAGTAGACCTTCTAAACCTTGGCAAATATTTTCAACCAGCTTGTCAATTTCATTAGAAGACAGATCTAATATTTGTAACTTCTTTAGTTCTGAAAAAGCGTTTGGTTCAATTTCATGGATAATCATTGGAAGGCAAGCAGCTCTTTGAAAACAGAACCCGAAGCAACCTTAAGGCAATTACATTCCAGGTTCAACATTTGTAAGGTTCCCAAACCCGCAAAAGCGTTTTCTTGAATCTTGATCATTTTATTTGAATTTAAATCCAGTTGAACGAGTTTGGATAGCCCAACAAAAGTGTCAGCTTCCTAAACCGTCAGTGAGTTCCTTTTCAAGCTTAAGATCTGAAGAGTAGCTAAATTTTTAAAAGTTAAAAGTTAAAAAAATTAAAAATTTTTTTTTTTATTATTTATTATTAGTTAATATCGAGTATAATTACCAAAACGTCGTTGATGTTGATCCGGGGGGTCTGGAGGGTATGGAATACCCTCCAGTGCACCCTTTGTTTTTTATTCCCGTGTTAACATTGTGGGGTTATTCAGTTGGCAATGCTAGGGGGGAAGAGTATTTTATACGAACCTATGTAGAAAAACCTAACGTTTCAGATTTTGGCTAACTTTTTTGACTAATTTCGAAAAGATAATAATTGTTTGTCTAACCCTGTATATTTAAAAAAATATTTTGCTATGAAAATCACACTTGAAACGTCAATGAAAAATCAAAACTACAACTGCATACAATTTCAAGTGATTTTTTATTTCTGACTCATCCATCTACATGGTCGAATTCATATATAGGAAAAAAGCATTCAATGTTGCATAAATTCAAGCAGCATTATTAAGTTGATTAAACTAATCAAAATAATGAAATACTTCTCCAAATTAATCTTTAAATAATATCAACAAATACTTGCCACGTTAATATTCTATGCTTACGTCCAGCCCCTGTCCACACTCCCGGAGCTACCCAGTAGTTAAACTTAAACTTTCCATTTAGAAACGTCAAGTTCGGTTTTTCTACGAAGTCAACCATTGGTAAAAAACAATATAAGGGCTCTCCAGGATGAAATAAACCAAACTCAAACTCTGTCGAGATAATTTTATTAATACTGAATAAATCGGTAGGTACATTAATTTTTGCTCAAGCAATAAAATATTCAAAAATAGACAATTTATATTTAAGCTCTCCTTTAAAGGCCTACTTAAAATTAAGTCATCAGAAAATATTAATAATCCATATTACTCCCAAACAAGGGCTACGCTACCATCGGACAATTTTAACTCGTAAAGCATTTTGGTGATAATTGTGAAGCTGCACTTTTAAATATTTTTTTTGCAATTTCTACTAAAAATCCAGGAAAACGGTTGTGGAAAGGTAAGGGTGGAAACTTAAGAATAGGAGTTAGCACTTAGTGTTCACTACATCTTTTAATTCTCCCAAGCAGTGAAAACACAAAATCTACGAGTTGGTGTTACCTGCTCAAAGCGTAATTTATTTCATAAACAAAATCTGAGGATACTCTTTCATCCATTGTATCATCAAATCAGTCGACATTTCCCACGAATTCAGGTTAACAATTTTAATCGAAGAATAAAAATCGAAGAAGTCGGGAACAATGTCGGTCAAATTCATATAAGAGACGTCCAACATTTTCAAGCACGGGAGAGGTTCTTGAGAAAATTTCACCAGTTTCTTGAAGGAACAGAACTCAAAAACTAAAATCTCTAAGTTATCCAAACCGTCTAGCCAGCCAACCTGATCTTCAGGAAACTCGAAACAGTTTGCGCCCAAATTCAAGCGTCTTAGGTTTTTCATATTCGAAAATATTCCAGGTTCCAACCTTACAAGCTTGAGGCTAGCCAGCGAAAGTAACTGGAGACCTTCCAGATGGCGTAACAAGTTGGGAGTTATGGTGGTGAAGTCGTTGCTACCAAGTTTTAGAGAAACTAAATTGTTTAAATTCTGAAACTCGCCACCATCCAGTTCTTTAATGTTATTGTAGGATAAATCCAAAATTCGTAGGTTGGTTAAATTCTGGAATAAATCTGGATGAATTTTAGATATTTGGTTTGACGAAAAACTGAGAAGATAAAGCGACTCCAGGTCGTTAAACGAGTCTTCCTCGATCTCCTCCATTTTATTCGAGTCGAATTTTAAAGTGAGTAGCTTGGTGAGTGCAGCAAAATTGTCCTTCTTGATTGCATGGATGTTGTTGTTCGAGAGAAGCAAATTTTCCAAATCGGCAAGATGGGATAATTTTGGAATGACTTCCATTCCGACGCAATCCAAGTCCAATTTTGTGAGAGCAGTGTTATTGGCAAAAATATTTTCGTCTATTTGGTTAATCTCGCTGTAACACATGTCCAGTTCCTTTAGGGATACCAGGTCTTCAAAGGTTTGAGGATGGACTCTAGATAATTTATTAAAAGATAAACCAAGTTCTGTTAAGGACGAGAGTCCTTTAAAGATGTTTTCGTCTAGTACTTCTATTTCGTTGTTCTTTAGATTCAAAATTTCGAGATTTGTCAGTTGGTGCAAGCAGTCGCCCAAACTTGCAATTTTGTTATTTTCCAAATTTAATTCTTTCAGGGATTCCAATCCTTCAAAAGCTGACGGCTCAATGGTGACAATTTGATTGGACTCCAGGTATAAGTGTGTCAGTGATGTTAAGGGGGCAAATACGCCATCCGGTATTGTTTCGAATTTGTTGTTGCCAAGATTAAGCTCTTTCAGAGCTGTCAAATTGCAAAAAATTTCAGGCGATACTTGGTTAATTCCATTGTAGACCAAATAGAGATCAACCAAAGCGGTTTGATTTACGAAGCAATCATCTGCAATGGATTTGATGTTGGCGTAAGTTACATCTAAGTGAGTTAAGCCGGCCAGCTCAGGAAAGTTCGCAAACGACAGTGTCTGCATAGAGCTTTCCGTGATTTCAAGTTTCGTCAAGTTAATGATTTCGGTATCAGAATTCGATGCGTAATCGCCCAAAAAACTTTGTAAATCATCTTCTGAGTTAATATTTTTACAGGTTACGGTTTCCTGATTTTCCACACTGCCGTCCTAAAATCAAGAGTCGTGTTAAAATGTGAATGCACTAGTGCCAAAGGAAAAGGATAATTAGTGACAGGAAAAGTGTTTTTGCATAAGCAAAAAAAATACAATTTTACATTTCTAAAGGTGCAGTTCATAAGGAATGACAAGTCTAATCCATAATTTCATCACAAATGACCAAATCGGGATATTTAGCAAACATCTCCAGCATTTTTGAATTTTTTAATTTGTTACCCGAAGCTTTAACAATCCTTAAGCTCGGAACGTCATCCGTATCAAAATTCAGTTCTTCCAGCTTGTTATCGCATACATCCAAACACATTAATTTTGTCATGGGTCTTAAGATTTTGGAATTAATTTTGACCAGACTGCAGTCGTCGAAAATCAAAAACAAAAGTTCTTCCAATCCTGCAAACACATCATCGAAATCGAGTTTGACTTCGTTGGAAGAAAAATCCAATATTCTCAAAGCAGTCAAATCTGATAAAGCATTGGGTTCTATAGTCTTCAGCACGTTATACTTAAAAGAAACCCACAAGAGTGAAGACAATCCTCTGAAGACTCCATCTGGGAGAATCTTCAAACAGTTACTTTCCAAATTCAGCATCTGCAAAGATTCCAAACCTGCAAAAGCATTTTCTTCCATGCTGGTAATTTTGTTTGAAGACAAATTAAGCTCCATAAGCGTCGAGAGCCCAACGAAAGTCTCAGATTCCAAAGTCTTAATGGCATTTCCCTCGAAACTCAAAATTTGAAGAGAAGAGAGGTTCTTGAAGGACCCAGGGCTTATGTTGTTGATGTGGCAGCTTTCGAATTTTAAAATCGATAATCTACCTAATCCGTCTAAGTAGTCTTCTTCGATACTCTCCAAAATGCTCTTCGAGACGTATAACTCCTGAAGATTTTCCAAAAATACAAGGTTTCTTCCAAACGTTTCCGAAAATATTTCTTGAGTTAAGCCACCCACGTAAAGCTTCGTCAGATTTTTCAAATCAGCAAACGATTCTTCGCTCAACGAAATCAATTGCTTGGTAATCATTTGTAACTTCTTCAAGTTAGTAAGTCCAGCAAAATGATTTTCATCGAAGGCTTCTATGGAATTGCCATCCAAATCAATAAGCTCCAAAGCAGAATTATTTTGGAAAATTGTAGAAGGCAAATTCTTTATTTGGTTTTCACTTAGGTGAATTTCTTTTAAGCTCTGCAGTTCCTTGAAGGTGTCTTCTTGCAATTCGCTCAGCTTATTTCTTGTCAGTATTACAGTTTCCAAGCTTTCTAAACCTAGGAAGAAATTCTCTGGAATTTTATCCACTTTATTATATCCAAAGTTAATAGTTTTTAATTTAAGGCAATTTTTCAGTAGATTTTCGGAAAGTGATTCCAGGTTACACATTTTGCATGTCAAAATTTCCAGATTTACCAGATCCTCCAATAAATTTTCATCTAAAGTTGTCATACTATTGCCGGATAAGTCAAGTTCGACCAAGGTACATAGACCTTTAAAAGCATTTGGTGTTATCTCCGCTATTTCGTTTTCCATTAGAAGAAGCTGTTTCAATGTGGACAAATTTGCAAAAGTCTCCGGGTTGATTGTGGAGATAGTGTTTCCTTGCACCTTGATTTTTTCAATCGATTCCAGATCTTTGAATAAATCGTTCGGCAAATCGGTCAGGTTGATGCTCGTCAGCTCCAGCTGTGTCAGACTTTTGAAATTACAAAAAACATCTGGTTCGAAAGATTCTATCGTGGATTTTACTATCAATAGCTTTTTAAGTTTATCGAAATGAGGAGGCAGGGCTTTCAATACTTTCACATCGTACATAATTACAAAATGGACTGTACTAAGCTCGATGTCTACATCTTTGAAATTTTCCTCTAGGTCTTCTAAGTTGACTGTTGTAATTCCATTATCATCTTCGTACATAAGGTGCACCTACAAATACACCAATTAAAATACATTTTTGCTATTTGCACTATTTAAAGCTATTATTACACGACAGTGAATCAATACCACCGGTTCACCTGTTCGTTTCGTGCGGTTAGCCCAATGGAGTGCTCTACAGCTGAGGTTTGATTCCCGCTACAGCCGTAACCAATTTATAGCCAATGCCTGGTGCAGACGACGAATGCATGAAATGTTAATGCCGAAATATGATAAGATTCTTTTTTCAGACAGATAAGGATGCGCAACAACAACTACGTGCGATAAATTCTTTTCAAAGGACCTAACTAATCTAGCAAATCATAAAACTAACAAACTAAGAACTTTTAATCTAAGGAACCAGCGGATCATCTAACAGAATCACATTAGGATAATTGCTATTGCTACTTTCGATAAGATTTTCAGGCAGGGAGTATCGAAACATTTTCAGAAAAGTCAAAGATGGAATGTGGTCGAAAAATTCCGCACCCAAATTTGCTTGGAAGTTAACGGATAAATCAAGAAACAACAATTTGGGCAATGGATCCCTTGACAACCGATTGATTTGCTTTGTTCCGCTAAATCTCAAATAGAGAAACTGGAGATCGTCAAGCCCATCGAAGTGCCCATCGATATCCATGTACAGTCCATTGAAACTCAAGTTCAAAACCTTTAGTTTCTTCAAATCGCTGAAGGTATTTTGCTCAAAGTCGTCGATTCCGTTGGCTTGCATGGAAAGTACGTGCAGAAACGTTAGGTTTGTAAAAACTTCCGAATTGATACTCGATAAGTGATTGCTATCCAAATTAAGTGACGTCAAATTGTCCAACCCTGCAAAACAGGCAGATTCCAAACGGATGATTTTGTTATCTGATAGATTCAGAGTTCGTAGCTGTGAGAGTCCATCAAATATTCCTGAATCGATTACTTTTAAAAGGTTATGGTGCAAATACAAAACTAAGAGCGAACCTAGCTCGTTGAAAACCCCTTCGGACAGTTTTTCGATTTTGTTTCCTTCCAAACTCAGCGACACCAAATTGCCAAGACCTTCGAAGTTGCTTCCTGCCACCGCCGATATGGAGTTATCGTTTAGAAAGAGATCTTCCAGGTTGGCTAAAGCCGAAAGGTTTGGAATCTCGTTCAGCATATTACTTTGCAAATCGATTATTTCGAGACCGACGCTTTTCGAGAACAAGTCTGATTCCAATAGGGTTAACTTGTTATTGCTCAAATGTAACTTCTTCAAAGATACCAAATCGGCAAAAGCTTCCTCATGGATAGAACTCAATTTGTTTCCATCGATAAACAGTTCTTCCAATAGGCCCAGTTCACGAAATACTTGATCGTCAATAAATTCTAACTGATTCAATCGTAGATCAATAACTTCCAAGTTTTTGGAATTACTGAAAACGTCAGACGGTAAATTTGTTAGTTTGTTTAAGTGAAGATTGAGTTTTTTAAGATTGGCGACTTCCTGAAACGCGTTGGAATCGATGCTCTCGACTTCGTTTTCCTGAAGAATCAACTCTTCCAAAGCTTCCAAACCTTTGAAAGAATTTTCGTTTAAACTTTGAATTTTGTTATCAGCCAGGAGCAACTGCTTCAGATTCGTTAATCCCACAAAAATGTCGTCGGGTAAAGTTTCGATTTTGTTGCTGCCCAAATTAAGTACTTCTAGTGATGCCAAACTACCAAATGCTCCTTCTGGTAAATCGGAAATTCCGTTGTACTCTAAGCTCAACTCCTTTAGTGAGGCCTGTGCACAGAACAAATCGCAGGGGAGCTGCTGTATATTGCAAAATGTGACGTAGAGTTTGTCGAGTTGCTCAAATTCGGATAACAAATCTGATGATATGGAAACTAGGTTACTGTCTGTAATTTTTAGATTGGTGATGTCACTTAAGGTTTGCTCACGTTCCGAAACGTGATTGTTTGCGATTTCCTTAAACTCTTCGATGGATTGAACGTTTTTGCACAAGGTGGTCCCGTCTTCTTCGGAAACGTGGGCCTAAAATTAAATTTTTCAAGTTATTTATTTTAGGAACCAGAATATCGGATCGAATCAAATCAGGTAAAAATAGTAGGACCTGCAGAGTAAACACCTTTGAGAGCGAGAAGAACCTAACATTTTCAAGTTGCCAATAAAAATCACAGTGCGCAAGTCAACATCACAGCATCGTTTACCCCACGGTTTACTTTACCTACTTTCCCATACATAATTTATTGAAATATTCCGAGACGAATATAAAAATGATACCATTGTCATGAATTAATAAATAATTGATGTACGTTAACACCCACCGTCGAATAAAAATACATAAATTTATTCACGTTCGAAATGAAAAAATCAATTTAAATAAAAATTTACAATTTTTTTTCAATTCTTCTCCTGATTAATATTTAACAAATTTATAAATTCAAAAACAAGAAGCTGGCATTTCAGAGTGCATTGCGCAATAAATAAATTTGTATGGAAGCTATGTAAAAATTAACTTACCATGGTTTTATGATTTTAAATCAGTTTTTGGATAAAAATAGGATCCTAATTTTTTAAATACTCTGTAAATAATTTTTCTTTGTAATATAGGCCGCTATGTTAAGTAAGGCTTGTTCAGCAAATTTAGATCAATTTGGGCGTCTGCTTGTATTATTGCGCACTTTCAATTTCTACAGTAGCTTATGATCTCACGACTTCATCAACAAAATTTTGACTGACGTGGGTTAGTGATGAAGGTTTTCTAGAGCAGATGAATTAACTATGAAAAGAAACAGAAAGTGGCGCCAACGCGTCGACGGCGTAGTCGAAATTCAGTGACCAAGTAGAACCTTATCGATTTTCTCAAATAAACATGCGTTTTTTAATATTTTCGTCAATCAATATACACGGAGCGACCAAATAATTGAAAATTATAAATTTTAATAGAATGTCACTTCAGGAGGCACTCCTGTGGCTTTGGGAGGCTGATGTAACAGTTATTAAGTTAATTTTTATCAAACTATTAAATATCATCGAGGTAATTTGATACATCGAGGTAATTTGATAAGCGGTTCCAAGTCAAGAAGAATCCAACAGTAAAGTCAGAAATTTCTACTAGTTTGGATAACTGCTCAAGACTGCCACTTACCACTTTTACTGCCACTTAGTCCTGACACCACCTAATCCTGTCACTTATTGTTAATACTGCTACTTACTACAAAATTGCTTAAAACACTGCTATGTGCTGCCGATACTACTTGATACGTGGCACGGTAATAGCCAGTACATTCGGCCACGATAAAGTGGCATTTACTGCCGTTACTACCTAATACTGGCACTTATAGCACAAATAATGGCACGGTAATAGCCAGAACAGTCAGCCACGATAAAGTGGCATTTACTGCCGTTACTACCTGATACGTAGTACGGTAATAGCCAGTACAGTCAGCCACGGTAAAGTGCCAGTATTAGGTGGTAACGGAAGTAAATGCCACTTTATCGTGGCTGACCGTACTGACTATTACCGTACCACATATCAGGTGGTACATAACCAGTGGTTGGAAAACACTGACTTAAGTACAGCAAACCTTTGCCCTAGAAATATTAATCAAATAAAAAAATTTTATTTCCCGGGATTTCTTCCTAGGGAAAGAATTACAGAACATACACACAAACCTTCGCGGGATGGGACATTTTACCGTTACCATTTCGCCATCGCCGTTTTGCCGTCGCCATTTCGTGGTCGGCTATTTTGCTGTTGCAGGAAAGTCAGTATTTAATTTTTTACTGGCCAAACGAGCAACCAGAGAATTTTTTCAAAAGGTAAGAAGCAAACTTTACAGCTTTTTAATTTACATTAAAACAGTGTTGAATCCAGGGGGTACCCGCGGGAGCTAATATACCCCACTGAGGAATTTGTAGAAGCATGTAAATATCCTAATATATAAAATCTCAGCACTCTGCTGCTGCTCCTGCAACAGCGTATCAATTTTTAGTGAAAAAAAACAGTCGGATTGGTCGATTTTTTTACTAACCGAAAAATATATCAAACTAAGATTAGGATTAAAAATATTTGTCCAATATTCTAAATGAGTGGATATCATGCGAAATGTACTGGAGGGTGTTCCACACTAGAGAAGAATGTGGGACTACTTTTTCTTGTCCCGTCCCGTCCCGCAGTGACGCCTCCTCCAGTAGGTCCCGTCCCGTCCCCCTAATCCCGCGGGTCCCGCAAGTCCCGCAAATCCCGCGGGTCCCGCACGCAACGCTTTTGGGTTCGTGATTAGTTCTTTTCTTTTAACCAATAGCCAACGAAATTGCAGAACATTTTACGAACGAAGATAAACCTAAAATTGATAGTACGGATTTGGATTTGGAATCATATTGTAATATAGCACTATTAAAAATTGATAAAACAATGCCAGTAATTCAGTTTTGAAAGATACTCGCCAGGAAATTGCCGTGTATTCCCGCGCGGGACTAAATTGGCATCCCATCCCGCGCGTGATTAAATTAGCATTCCGTCCCGCGCGGGACTGCGGACGGGGCGGGACGGGGCGGGATTTTTCTCGTCCCGCATTCTTCTCTATTCCACACCCCCAGACCCCCCAGTTTACTTTTAATTTCTTTATAATTAATTTAATTTATCATAATTAGAAAAATATAAAGGCAAAATTGTAAACCGAGGGGTCTGGGGGGGTATGGAACACCCTCCAGTACATCCCAGAATTTGCAGAAGATGTCGCGAGGAAAAACCGGGAAATTTGAATTTTTAAGCAAAAGTGAGGGAAGTTTAAACTTTAGCTTACAAAAAATGTATTTAAGTGCCTTACCGCTCAGCGTTTTTTAGCAGCAACTTTTGCGGTACTTTGAAAATTAACTGTCAAAATTTTAGTCAAAAATGTAAACCGGGGGTTCTATGAGTGAACATATTCTGTGACATCTCCTGGAGGGTCCAGACCCCCCGGTTTACTTTTAATCTATTTATAATTTTTATAATAATTATAAAAATATAAAGTCAAAATTATAAACCGGGGGGCCTGGGGGGTGTGAAACACCCTTCAGTACATATCGCAGGATTTCCACTTTCTTAGAATACTTGGAGAAGTAGCAGGAAATGAAATTAAAATTAAAAGAGAATTTATAATTTTACCAATTCGCCAGGAAAACCGAGAAATTTGAATTTTTAAGCAAAAGTGAGGAAAGTTTAAACCTTTGCTTAAAAAAACATTTATTTAAGTGCCTTACCGCTCAGAGCTTAGCAGCAACTTTTGCGGTACTTTGAAAATTTACTGTCAAAATTTTAGTCAAAATGTAAACCGGGGGTTCTGGGAGTGAACATATTCTGTGATATGTACTGGGGGGTGTTCCACACTCCCCCAGACCCCCCAGTTTACTTTTAATCTATTTATAATAATTTATAATAATTATAAAAATATAAAGTCAAAATTGTAAACCGGGGGGTCTGGGGGGTGTGGAACACTCTTATATTATACCGCTAAAAAAGAGATCTACCGTCTAGCTGCCCGTCCGCGGACGGGCTTTCCAGCTAATTTAAAATAATAACTAAAAATAATAATAATAATAATAATAATAATAAAACCAAATTTTAATATAAACATGTAATTTTAGTTCTTTATATTTTGTGCTCCCTACCTCTAAAAGTATCATTAATCAATTAATCCAGATTAATTAAACAATAAAATTTTAATTCTATTTTTTTCACTAAGGGGATAGATTCTTAAAAATTTCTGTTTCGAAAAGTATGTGGTTTGTGGTTTAAAATAATGGAAATCTCTGTTAAAGCTTCTTACATGCTTTATTTCTTGTTGTTTTGTATTTTACTTACAGCCGAGCTAGAACGGGACTTTTCTGTTAATAAAATCAATTACAGATCATATACACAAACGTTGGTCTCTGACACCGGGGGGTCTGGGGGGTATGGAATACCCTCCATAAGCGCAGTAATAGTGTCCATAATGCAGTCGATGGGATTTCGTAAAAAGTTAGTTTTGTTGTCCAAATTCAACCAAATATAATTGCAATTTAAAACTTTCCTAGTTAATTGATGCACCTCATTTGCATTTGATGCTGAAATATATAGCTACGGTTCTGGAGCAGTATCCTCTCGTGGTTAGCAAGGTAGCTTTAATGCATTTAAGAATCTTTAGGGTTCAGATTTTATGTTTTAGCTTAATTTAGGGTAATTGGAAGGTATGTGCTTTAATGTTTGCTCAGAAGTAGCCCTGCTTCAGTACAGCCTCTCTACTATACTGCTAAAATTGACATTCAAAGGATGAATTGCTGGGGAAGTCTGGAGTACAAGTGAAAATAAATCTGAGGATATTCAAAGGATTTTTAGGAAATCCAATAAAATCTTAGAAAATAGGAAACCCGAGGAAATGCAGAAAATTGTAAGAAATCTTAAGAATATTATACCTAGATAAGCCTTTACCTGCTTTTTCAACCTTTTCGGGAAGCAACCGGATTGCAATCCATGTAGATATCCGGGGAAATCTTTCAAAAATCGCATAAAAGGAAAATGAGGATCATAGAACTTCTTGATTTATATATTTTTTTCTTGTACCTACTTGGCTCAATGCAGTAAAATTACCTATATGCCATAAGCTTGACGCCCCCTCCCCCCTTATGATGATCCTGAATAACGTTGGTGGAGAAAAGGAAGGGAGGGGGTATGAAATGCCTTCCAATACCTCAATTATTAGATGAAAATTCTTTGGGGTCTAAAACACTAAGGGGTCCCAAAAACTGTTTGTATCCGGGCCCCCATACATAATTGGTCAGCCGATTTGAATGCCAATACTATCAGTATCCGCATTATTTTAGGAAGAAAGTAGTTTCCAAATCATTAATTGAAGAAAAATTTATGTAAATCAAAAATGTATAAACGGTTACGGCGCGGCGGCCATACACTACCCGAATCGATTTTTGTGAGCATGAGACTCTTTCAGTTCAAAGTTTTTATCCAAATTCAAATTAAAATATTTGAAATATATTTATCAATATAAAATGGAACGCAAATGAGTGCTACATCAGACCAGGTCCTTCGACCTTTCGTCAATTCAATTCCTTTAAATTTTCGGGTTTTTAACTAATTGAACCAATTATAATTTTCAAAATACAAAATATAATAAACATTATTATTACTAATTATTAGATATTATTACATTAATCTTTTGAATTCTCATTATTTGGCGAAGTTCTTTATTTTGTTGCTTCTAATTTTGACTATTTGTCCCTAACATTCCATAAATTCGAAGAACCTATGGCTTAACGTGGAATCCAAATCACAGCACAGATATCTTTTTGCTATTTTGATGCTGGTAAATCAAACTATGCTTCTTCTAGCTAGAACCTTCTAAAAGGTTTTTAGATGATCTTCCGAATTAATATTTTTACAAATCACAGTTTCCTTATTTCCACGCTGCCATCCTAAAATCAAATTGTTTTTAATTGTAATTACAACGGTTCCAAAAAAAGGAAGGATAGGGAAAGCATTTTTCTCATCAAGAAAAATTAAAAATCTACCATTTTAATTTTCGAAAAGCCAAATATATTAAAGAAATTACAATTTATTTAATCCATCATTTCGTCACAAATTACTAAATTGGGATATTTTGAAAATATTTCCAACATTGTTGAGTTTTTTAGGTTATTACCAGAAGCTTTAATAATTTTTAAGCTTGGAACGTCATCCATATCAAAATCTAAACTTTCCAACTTGTTATCACATACATCTAAACACAATAATTTTATCATAGGCCTAAATATTTTAGAATCAATTGTGACAATTTCACATTCGGTGCAAATCAAAAACAAAACTTCTCCTAATCCTTCAAATATGTTTTCTGAATTGAATTTAACTTCGTTGGAAGAGAGATCCAACATTCGTAACGCCGTCAATTCTGCAAAGGAATTGGGTTCTATGGTCTTCAACAAGTTATACTTGAAAGACAACCACAACAGTGAAGATATTCCTTTGAAAATTTCGCCCGATACAGTCTTCAAACAGTTACTTTCCAAATTTAAAATTTGCAAAGAGTCCAAACCCGCAAAAGCATTTTCTTCAATGGTCGCAATTTTATTTGAAGATAAACTGAGTTCCATGAGCTGAGAGAGTCCAGTGAAAGTCTCGGGTTCTAAAGTTTTAATAAAATTGTCTTCCAAACTTAGAATTTGAAGAGAAGAGAGGTTCTTGAAGGTCCCTGGAATAATCTTCTCGATACGACAGCTTTCGAATTTTAAAACTGACAAACTGCCAAGTCCATCTAAGAAGTCTTCTTGGATAACCTCTATCATGCTTCTTTGAATCGACAACTGCTTGAGGTTCTTCAAAAATACAAGATTTTTTCCAAAAGATTCCAAAAAGACTTCTTTGCGTAAACCCCCCACGTTGAGCTTCGTCAAATTTTGCAAATCAGCAAAAGTTGTTTCGCTTAACAGCATCAATTTCTTGGTCGCCATTTGTAACTCCTTTAAGTTAGTAAGTCCAATGAAATGATTTTCATCGAAACTCTCGACGCTGTTATCTTCTAAATGAATAATTTCCAAAGCGGTGTTGTCTTGAAAAAGTACAGCCGGAAAATTATGTATTTGGTTATCACTCAGATTAATTTCTTTCAGGTTTTTCAGTTCGTTAAATGTACCTTCCTCAAATTCGCTTAGCTTATTTCTCTCAAATTTTAAGTACTCCAGGTTTTCTAAACCCTGAAAGAATTGCTGAGGAATTTTTTCTAGTTTGTTGTATCCAAAGTTAAGAGTTTTCAATTTGGTGCAATTATTAAGTAGGTTTTCCGGGAGGAATTCGATGTTACACATTTTGCATTGAAAATCTTCCAGGTTTTCCAAGTCCGCTAACAAATGTTCATCTAAGTATATAATGTTATTGTCGGATATGTCAAGTTCGACCAAGGAACTCAGTCCCCTGAAAGCGCCTGGTGATATTTGCTCCACTTCGTTTTCTGTAAGATGAAGCTGCTTCAGTGTGGTTAAATTTGCAAAAGTGTCAGGGTTGATTGTCGAAATTGTGTTTCCTTGCACCTTTATCTTTTCAATCGATTCCAGATCCTGGAATAAATCGTTCGGTAAATCAGAGATGTTGATGTTCATCAACTCTAACTGTGTCAGACTTTTAAAGTTACTGAAAACGTCCGGTTCGAAGGCTTCAATTGTGGATTTTACGATCAACAGCTTTTTAAGTTTGTCGAAGTGAGTTGGCAGCGCCCTTAATACCTTCACATCGTACATAATTACAAAGTGGACTGTGCTAAGTTCGACGTCCTCATCTTTGATATTTTCTTCTAAGTCTTCCAAGTTGACTGTCACAAGCCCATTGTCATCTTCGTACATAAGGTGAACCTACAAATACACCAACGAATTAAAATAAATATCTACTATTTTCCTGATTTAAAGCTACTTTGACAAGGAATATAAATGAAAACTACTGATTCGGTTCTGTACAGCGGCGAGAGGAAATCACAGATCATACACCCTTAAATGGCTAACAATATTACAAGAACCCATTACACGAATTGCTGGGTGGACTATTTCACTGTTGATGTAATTCCACACAACGAAAAAATTTGACAATGTTTACTCCATGGTTTACTTCACCTACTTTCCCATAAGTTATTTATTGAATTTTAAAGTTATTTGAGGGAAAAAATATGAAAATCAATTGATTAAAAACTGATGTTCGTACACACCCACCATCGAATAAAAAAACTCGGTCAATACTTTTCCATTCTAAATGAAAAATCAATTATTACTAATAAAATACACAATTTTTGTTTGATTATATCATTGAGCAATAAATTAAAAAAAAAAATTCCCCATCTTCCAAAATTAAATAAATTTATATATACAAAGTAAATAAAAGTTAACGTACCATAATTTAATTTTTTGAGTCAGTTAGTGGATAAATATGGATTCCAAAAATATTTTATAGGTAAAAATTTTTTCTTGTTGTATTTTGAGCGTTTGGTTCTTGGATATTAGATTTCTAAAATATTCCGTAGTATAATTTATATTATATAAAAAATTTTCTTCTGAAAAATCTGGAAATCTGCTAATATTTTGTGCACTTGAAACCTTTACAGTTGCTTATGATCTCACGACTGCATCAACAAATGCATTTGAAATTAGGTTAGTGTTGTCGATTTGCCGGCGCAGAAGAAACAAACCAGGAAAGAACTAGACCAGAGTGACGCCAACGCGTCGCGTCGGTAGCGTCGCCGTATAATGCCGGCCACAAATTCGCTTATTATCGATTTGCTCTAATAAACCAGACTTAAGCGACCACAAAATAACAAATTGGTTGGAAAATTATGAAATTGAAAAAATCAAGAAAATAGCTAAAATGAGATTAACTCTGCTCATTTTTTTCAATTACAGCTTTTGAAATTTTTTGATAATAAAAGTAAAATTATTACTTAGACTGCAATTTACAAAACTAAATTTAAAAATAACTAAATCAGTTTTAATTTTCAAAAATCAACAAATAGCCAAACCAGAACTAAGTTTTACAATTAAGAAATAAAAGAAAAGCAAAAAAAGATTAAATTATTTTAAAGAATTAAATTAAATTAAATTAATATAATTAAATCTGCATTGTTTTTTTCTTCTATTTTGAGTTTCCGAAATTTTTGACTAAATTGAACCAAACCAATTGTTCAGAAACCCTCAAAAGCATTTCAGCTAATTTTCAATTTACAATATTTTCGATTGGATTTGTTTCTAGATTTTAGCAAAATTATACCTGCTGTAACTGGGCCTTCACACAATTGTGCAGAAAAAGTAAACAATTGTGTAATTTTTCTATACAATTGTGTGAATTAGTAACACAGATTTCACTCTGTGACAGCAATAATAAAAGTAAATCCTTGCATTTAAAGGTGATAGGTATATGATATTAAAAAATTAAAATAAAACTTACCCTTTGCACCTTTTCATTACAAGATTCAAAGGTTCACTTCGCACTAATCTAATGTAGCTTTCCTATCCTCCTGCATAATGACAGGGCTCGAACAGGATCACTAAAACATCAAATCAAAACGACACATAAATAAAATTGATTACCTAATAATTGTGTCATCAATCTGTAACATTGCAGATTGTATTGATAACCAACCATCCATTCAAATCGCATCCACACTAGATGATCGAATGGTGACGCCGACTAAACCTCCTTGAAGTAGTCCAGTCTACAACGGGTAGCAGTGGCGTATTTAGAAAATGCTTTGGGGGGGGAGGGCAGATCAAAAATATTGTTAAGAATCTCGTTAATCCATTCGTGCGAGTCAGTGGTAACCGAATAGAATTCCAGCACGCTGCTGCTTCTCCTGCTACCGCGTGTCATTTTTTTGTGAAAAAAAAACACTCTGATTTCACTTACTTTTGCTTGAAAATTCAAATTTCCCGATTTTTCCAGTCGAAATTTGTAAAATTATAAATTCCTTATCTTCTCCAAGTATTCTAAAAGAGTGAAAATCCTGCAATATGTACTGGAGGGTGTTCCACACCCCCCCCCCCCCCAGACCCCCCGGTTTACAATTTTACCAACTGAAAAATATATTAAACTAACTAAGATTAGGACTAACCGGGAAATTTGAATTTTAAGTAAAAATGAGGGAAATTTAACCTTCGGATAGAAAAAATTAAAACTTGGAAAGCATACTTTTGTTTTGCAGCAACTTACTGTGTAACTTTGAAATTTAATTATAAAAATATGAAGCCAAAATTTCAAACCGGGGGTCTGGGGGGTGTGAAACACCCTCCAGTACATTTCCCCGTTTTTCCATTTTTTTTGAATACTTGGAGAAGATAGAGAATTTTGCGAGGAAAGAAGTTATTGCTTTAACCTCCATTTTTTTAGCCTCAACCGTTGAGGAGTTATTTTTGAAATTATTGATGGAAGGCGGGGGGTGTAGACATGTTTTTCTATTTTTATAGAAACAGTTTTGAAGAAAACTTAAATTACAATGATGAATATAGAAGCAAATTGAAGATTTAGATTATAGATTAACACCAAAATTAGGCAAAAATTTTGAAAAAACAAAAAATAAAAAAGCCCCCCCCCCCCCAAGAAGTTTCAAATAATTTCGAATTTACCCCAAATTGTGACTTCCAAGATTTCGCGAATAGCTCGTCGACGTTTGAGTGTCAAAAGATGAAATTTGAAGCTCATTGAGGCTCAAACGAAGCTCAAACAAAGTTCAAACGTTTGACACCAATTTTACCCCAAAATTCAACTTGAGGGGCTATCATGTCTGGGTCCCTTCCCGTAAAGTTTTTGGGAATATTTCCGTGACCGTTGAAGTTCAAACGAAGGAGATGGAAGCTCAAATATGGCCCAAACGTTTGACACCAATTATAATAGAAAATTCGATTTGGGAAAGTACCTGGACAACCACCCACATGTGCAATATTGGAAACCAAATCGGAAGCCATTTATCCAGACACAAATCAACCGTCCGGTGCTCGACAAAACCCAACAGACGCAATCCATATCGCAGTTGAACATTTGAAATTTATAACGAAAAGTCGTCACCAAGATCGCTTTATGACCTTGCAAGAAACATGACGTCAGACAATAATGTTAAAATAGCGAAACTTTGCACAATTGCAAGTAGCAACGCAAATATAAATCTTATCAGGGCATCGATAATTTATCGAAGTAAATACTATTATACTGCACCGACAAAACTTTAAATTTACTTATAGCCGCTTCAAAATCACAAATGTACTTTACTTTAGCTATACCATCAACCCCTTTCTCTTTCAAAAAACACTCCACGTTTGTAACCTTGTTTGTAGCCTGTAACCTTGCTTTTAATAGTTAACAGCGGTAATCATCAACCTACGAGGACCTACTGCTTTTTGGACCCTCCGAAGCACGGAGACGATCATATCAATCTTGATTTACATTAAAAAAAACAAATAAAGAAGACGTCAAATTTACGTACCTGCAGTTACGTTATAAAATGATGACAAATACGACGTCTTGGCAACGTCACTTCTAAGTTACCAAAGTCTACGCTTTTTAGTTCACCAAAAATCGACGCCATAAAGTCGGTACCTTGTTACCAGAAGGGTGGAAAGCAAAATTAGTAAAAATTTATTTAGTCCAACTTTTTCTATTTTGGACTCTTCCGAATTAAAACAATATTTTAAACTTTGGATTGTTAATTTGTAATTTATTATTCGAAAGTTATAATTTTGTAAGCACAAATTTGAAAATCTCTGTTAGAGAAGAGAAAAAAGCACTTCCTGGTCAACAATTTTAGTATTACATCCCCCAAACGTTCATTTAGCAAAAATATCGAAAATTTTACATTTTTAAATACATAATATGTATTTATATAATCACTATAAGCTGTGATTATATTATAATCACAAATACGACGTCTTGGCAACGTCACTTCTAAGTTACCAAAGTCTACGCTTTTTAGACCACCAAAAATCGACGTCATAAAGTCGGTACCTTGTTACCAGAAGGGTGGAAAGCAAAATTAGTAAAAATTTATTATATTATATAGATTATATTATAATCACAGCTTATAGACTAAATTCGTTCATAATAACATTATCGTATTTATGATATAATTCAAAGAGTTCATCAAAATTTGGATTATTACCCAAAGTTTGCATGAAAGACACATTTGGTGCGTTTTGCAATAAGGTCGGTGAAAAATGCTTGATTTCGTTACAAGATAAATCCAAATATACCAAATTATTCAATTTACTGGAAGACAGCAACCGAATTCCTTTAATGTGGCATCCGGTCATATAGAGAAATTCCAACTTTTCTAATCCGGTGAAATGTCCATCAATAACAAAATCAAATTCGTTACCATTCAGCGAAAGCAACTTCAAATTAGTTAACTCCTTAAATGCACCGATTTCGATCGTTTTCATCCCATTGTAATCCAAAGAGAGCCAGGTTAAGGAAGAAAGATCGCAAAACGATTGGCATTTGATGGTCTTCAACCCATTGCTGTTCAGATTCAACAGATGCAAATTTTTCAAACCCCGAAAGATTCCAAAAGTGTTAGAAATGCGATTATTTGACAAAATCAGTTCCCGAAGAGTGGCAAGTTCGTCGAAAGCTCCAGGCTGGATCTCAGTAATACAATTTTGACTTAGAATTAATTTGTATAAATTAGTAAGCCCGTTGAAAGCTCCATTTTTGATAATCGTGATTCCACACTTGTTCAGATCCAAAACCTGAAGACTTCTCAAACCATTAAACGCATTTTTCTTGATTGTTTTAATTTTATTTTGTTCCAATTGCAAAGTGGTTACCTTAACCAGTTCCAAAAACACGTTTTCTTCCAAACTCGTAATTTTATTGCCTTTCAAGTTCAAGCTTTCCAGAAGTTGCATTCCCATAGAGGTATTTTCATTTAAACTGGCTAAACGATTTCCATCAAGTTTCAAACTCTTCAGCGACGTCAAATCTTTAAACGGTTTATCTTCTATGCAAGAGATACAATTATCTGTTAAATTCAAATGGAGGAGTTGGTGAAGGCCTTCAAACTGGCCCTTCCTGACGGTTTCCATTTTATTTAAATCCAAACTGATGCACTCGAGCGTAGTCAAGTTTTTAAACACTCCAACTGGCAAAGTAACAATCTTGTTACCATCCAAGCAGATCGATTTTATGCATTGCAGTTTCTGGAACGACTTTGGATTAATCTCTACCAACTCCGCATCTTTTATTTCCAAATTCTCTAAATTTTGAAAAAATTTCGAAAATTCCTCGTTCAAATTTTTTATTTTGTTTTTGTTCAGCGATAAAGTTTTAAGGTTTCTCGATTTCCTGAAAAGGTTTGGATTGACCTCGTGGATGTTGACGTTGTCCAAATGCAGTTCCTCCAAATCGATTATATTTTGAAAAATTTCCTCGGGAATGAATTTGAGAGTTTCGTTGTCGCTCAAATTTAAATGTTTCAAATTTGTAAGATGCAGAAATAAATTTGGCTCTAAAACCTCGATTTTGTTTTCGGACAAATTGAGAGTCTCCAGAGCACCCAAATCACGAAACGATTCTACCGTAACACTTCTGATCTGGTTGGTAACCAAGCTTAATTCCTTCAGTTTGATCAGCCCTTCAAATACTTTGGGATTCAACGTTTCTATTTTATTATCATTCACAGTTAACTGTTCGAGGAAGTGCAGTCCGTTAAAAACTCCATAGTGTAAAACTTGAATGTTGTTAAAACTCAAATTCAACTCTTTCAGAGATCCTAATCCATTAAAAACTCCAACCGTTAGTTCGGAAACTCCCATAGATTGAATTGATAAGGAATTCAATTTGGAAAATACTGTGAATGCGTTTGAAGGCAGCACTTCAATTTTACTACTTGAAAGATCTAAAGATTGAATTTGATTTACTGAAACTTCTTTGTCTGATTCAGAATTTTCAAACTTCTCTTGCAAATCGTCGATTGATGCAATGTTTCGGCAGGTAGCCGCATCTTCTTCCACTTTATATGTGGGTTCTCCATCATCCTAAAAATATATTTTCATAAAAAAAGTAATTTTTGGAAAAATAAATAATTTACTCACTTCTTCTGTTTCAAAAAAATTTAAGAACTTCATGATTTATCTTTTATTATTTAAATTCCAAACTAAATAATTTATTTTTCACTGACACTAATTTACTTGGATGAAGCTGTAAGTGGTTCTACAACCATGACCAAAATCAACCCTTAATATATTATGCAATATATTATTCTATTTGAAGCGCAGACTCTAACACACGCACGATCGATTTGAAAAATTCGGCCTTGAAATTTGTTTACAAATTAGTATTTGGAAAAATTAATTTTTAACTAAATTGGGTTAAAAGTGGAATAATCATTTGGAAACAAATTTTCTCTTTAAAAGCATTTTTCATATAATCAACCCTTCTAGATCACTTTTGTTTCACTTTGGGAATTTTCTCAAGAAAAAACCTCCGCAAATTTAGTTACTTTTAGTGTTGAGAAAGCTCCAGAAGGGTTTTTCATACCTCCCAAACCTCCCAGACCTCCCGAATTCAAAACCCAAATTTTAGCGTGCATATATTCTGCGATTGATTTTATTACATAAGAAACTCTCACTATTTCAAAACAAATTTCATCCTAGGTGGTACAAGTAAGCACTTTAAAGTTTGGGAGGTATGAAATACCCTCCAGTACACCAGTAATTCTATGGATTAAAATTCAACTTCGTTTTTAAAAATGTAACTTTTATAATTATTTGTAAATCTCACAGGGTTCGACTCACAAAAAAACATCTCAATATATATCACCATAACAAATTTCTTAAATTGGTTAAGTCAATTGGCAACAGCTGATCTCCTAGTTTGTCTGGTATTCTTAATTGCATAGGGAATGAAATAAATCTCCAGAAATAAATCTTCAGAAACTTAAAATGTCTCCACCAATACAACTGCATCTAAGATTTAAACTGACGGGAGTGTATCCCCCCCTACACCGAATTTGGCATGTTGGATGACTTTATAGCATCTGACGGGTAAAACTTTTAGCGTCAAACGGAAAAAAACGGCTCAATACAGTGGCGTAGCCAGGAATTTAGTTCGGGGAGGGCCCAGCCCCCCAAACCATTTAAAAAATTTGTTTAAACAGCCGGACAAAGGGTTTATTAATTTCGGCTACACCACTGGCTCAATACACAAAATTCCAACTGCTTCACTTAAAAAAAATGTACATTCGAACAAATTTTTAATTATTATTTAAACTAAAATTTCAAAATGGAGAAATTTCAAGGTCAGATTCGTTTTTAGCGTAAAAAAACTTACAAGAATCACCCTCGTCCATTTTTTAACTTGAAGAAAGTGCAATTTTTCAGGTCGGCGTATTTAATATTGCGACATTTGCTGCTATCTGGCCCCAGATAGCCCCCCAGACACACCTGTTTCGGAAACGAGAGATTTGCGTATATAAGTAATGCAGTAATTATATGGAGTATCTTTAAACTGAAATTTCCGATGATTGCTTTAGAAAGATTTCCTTTTCTCTTTTAAAGCACAAAAACCTAAAAACTAAAAGCGAGGGGAAACCGCAAACCAAATTTTTGTACACCAGATTTCCTTTTATAAAATTTTCTTGGATTTCCTAAGATTTCCTTGGATTGCAAAAGATTTCCTCGGATTTTCCCAGATTTCCCCAGATTTCCCGTCTCTTGTACACCAAATTTTCCCAGAGATTTTCTCCTCGACTTAAAACATAGAATGTGCATTATTTGAGAGGGAGAGTCATGATGAGTTAGGTATTCGATACTTCCAGACCCCCGGTTTCAAAGCCTGAGGGTATTTCCTGAATTCTGCAATTGATTTTATTAAAAACATGCATAGAAAAAACTGAAGAAAATGAAAGAAGAATCATTAATACTGTTCCGCCGCTGTCCTGTTATCTTGTTGCCAAATTATCATTTTTTAATTATGGTTAAACTTAACTTACTTCGAAATTCTGCGGCCTGGAGGCCGCATCAACTTACAATTTTCTTCTTTTTTTTAACTTATTATTAATTTATCAAAAAATAAATAATATAAAAATCTTTAGATTAACTATGTTAATTTCTACTAGAAACATAAGAATCATGCTGTTCTGTCACTGTCCTGTTGCTTTGTTGAAAATTTTCCAATTACTTTTTTACAAATATAACATGAGAACAATCTAAGAACACTGAACCAAAAATTGTACAAAGAAATCGAAACAAAAGCCATAAATTATTACAGTGCTAGATTGCCAAGGTTGTGCGGCCTGAAGGCCGCACTGACACTTTGCATTCCCGTTATTTCTCAACATTAGTTGGTTTAGTTAGTTCATAAAACAATTAAACATTGAGAAGTACGCTACGAACAGAACCGACGTTTCATTACATGACTAAAATGTATAAAGTTTGTGCAGCCTAGCAGCCGCATGAAACCGCTATATTAGTTTGTTGTTTTTTTACCTGAAATTAAACTGCTTCTCAAACTGTCGAGTTTATACAGCACTCCTCAGGCTGTCTTTGGTTAACAGTAATGATCTCTCGAAGAGGATATCGCTAATTCGAAAACATAGAACTTACCACGTTTTACGGCAACCTCCCAATTGGTTTGCAAGTTGGAATTTCTGCCATACCCCCAATCCTCCCGGTGCGTACTGCTGAAACCTACAAATATATCGTATTTCGTTTTGAAAGAATAAAAGGTTCTTGACTTGTAAAATCAATTATGTAATATATTTATACAAATTTTCCGCCTTTAAGACTGGAAGGTCTGGGAGGTATAGAATGCTAGTAATTATGGTCCAAAGGAGAACTCTAGGTTCCAGTAGATCTAGATCTAAAACTAGTGCTCCACTGAAGGAAAATCTGAAGAAATCCACAGGGATTTGAAGAAATTTCAAGAAATCTTAAGTACTTGATCAAAAAATCATAGGAAATCCAAGGAAATCTTAAGAAAGCAGAAATCCGAAGTAATCGAGAAACTTTTAGGAGAAGTAAAAAGCATTTGGGAAATCTTAGGAAAAAAAAATCTGGGGGTTGCAACCTTGTACCATCCTCTTACGAGCTACTGATTCCTAAAGCCGTTGTATCCGAGTATTTACTGTAGGTAGTGGCGGATCCAAAGAGGGCAATAAGGACGAACATCTTTATAGCTCAAAAATACATTAATTTTTACATCAAAATATTTTTAGCCAAAAATTCAATTTATTTTTGATATTACTACAACTTTTTATTTTTTATATTTAATAAATTTTTATTTTGTCGCCTCCCCCCCCCCTTAGTAATTGTAACTGTACTCTTTTCTTATTAACATATCTCACCTCCATCGCCTTAGATCCACTACAATCTTCAACTATTGTGCTTATCCCAGTGGTGGATCCAGAGGGACAGTAGGGGCAACCGCCCCCCCCCCCTTAGAACTCAAAAAATATCACTTTTTACATCAAACACTACAAAAAAATCAATTTATTTTTGATTTTATAACTAATATTTATTTTTCATATTTAATAAATTTTTTGTTTGAGATAAGGAATCCCTTTGAAATAACCTCGAAAGCGATCATGCTCTTTTTTTCTTGTCTGAAATTTTAAAGGGGAAACTAATACACAAAAATTATCATCACAAATTGCTCGGTTTTATTTTTAAAATATATTCACACTATTATTTATAGAAAATATATCTTATCAATAGAGAAAGTCAAATCTTAAAGTGAAGCTAGAAGCTAATAAATTTAGAAATGTCAAACGAATTTTGATTAAATCGTTTATCACCATTGAAAGCATTAAAGGCACAAGGACATATTTGTTTACATGGGAATATTATTTGTATACAGGTGTGAAAAATAAATATTTGTTTATTCCCCCCTTAAGTTTCACTCACAACCTCAACATTGTTGTCAGCCATTTAAGGTTGTGAATGCACCTTAACACCAATAAAAAAAATTTTAAATAATTCAAACCACTTTTGTTTAACATTTTTGATATGGAAGGTTTCTTATGCGAAAAAAATTAAACCAAAACAAAATCGTTAATATTCTAACAGTCCAGTGTCGACTGACTAAGCTGTGGTCCTGCAAAACTTTGAGATACTTTTTGTGCGCGTTAGCTTAAAAAAGAATGTTGTCCTCGGACAGACACAGGTCTCACTAACTCTTTTTCTCTTGCCTTTCATCATAAAGAAGTATAGCACGAGAGCAAATCACAGAGAGCAAAATTTGTTACGATTAAGTAAAACATCTAGAGAAAACTAAAGGATCGCACCCTGAAGATGTATCAGTGGACTCGATCCCTCAGTAAGAAAAAATGTATTGTCATAATATCAAAAACAATTAAAATAATCTAAGAAGGCTGTTGGGTTTCTTCCAAAAAGGTAACCCGTTCGTTTTTATGAAGTACTTCCACCACGTCGTGAGGTATATAATTGCTTTTCATTTTGCAAAACGATAAGCATGGAAGGTGATCGAGAAAATTCAGAGGCATGTACTCCAATCCACTGTAGGAAACGTCCAAGTACACCAACCTTTTCAAATCATGGGAAGCTAACCTCTTCACCGACTTCAAATTGTTACTTTGTTTTAGAGTCAAAAATTGAAGTTCGTAAAGCCCATCGAAAGAGCGATCCACGTCGTTGAAGCAATTATGGGCTAAGTTCAGAATTTTCAACTTTTTCAACCTGGAGAACGTGTAAGGTTCCAATTCGTTCAAGCTGTTGTTGTTCATGATCAAAATTCGTAGATCAGGTATATCGTCGAATATGATTGGCCTCAGCTTGGTTATATCGTTGTTGCCCAGGTTTAACTTCATCAAACTTGATAACCCCCTGAAGCAGCCCACGTCCAAATCCGAAACCTTGTTTCCGGCCAAATTAAGCGTGGAAAGCTGTTGTAATTCTACAAAAGTTTCCGATTCGATTTCGGTAATTTTGTTATCTTCCAAATCTAGCCCGAACAGTTTTGGAAGAGTTGAAAACGTTCTTGGTTTGAGTTCCTTGATAACATTACCACTGAGCATCAATAATTTCAAATTTCTAAGGTCCGTAAAATTTTTGCTATCTACACTAGCTATTTTATTTCCGCTTAAAAATAAATAACACAGACTCTTTAGGTGTCCGATATTTGGAACCTTTCCTACCTGGTTACCATGCAACCCCAAGGTTCTCAGAGGGGTATTTTGGAACAGCTTCTTTGGTAAACTTTCCAATGAGTTATTGTTACACATGAGAGTTTGCAAACTTGTTAAGTCTCTGAAGCAACTTTCCGGAAGTTCCTTGATATTATTGCTGTCCAAATGCAGTTCCTTGAGCTTGACGAGCCCGGCAAACTGATTCCCACTGATTGAGTCAATTTCGTTCCCATCCAATTTAATATTTTCTAAAGCGGGCAAATCCTGAAAAACGTTTTCGGGTAACTTCACGATCTTGTTGTTGTTCAAATTAATTTTTCTGAGGTTGAATAAACCTTCAAATACGTCACTTTCCAGGCTATCAATTTCGTTTTCGTTTAGCACCAGTTCTTCCAATTTGTCCAGATCCCTAAACGCAAATTTTCCTACTTTTTGAATATTATTTTCACTTAGAATTAAACGTTTTAAACTAACGAGAGGTTTGAACATCAATTCCTTGGCAAATTTCAAGTTGTTATTAGCCAAGTTGAGTTCTTCCAAATGAATCAGGTTTTCGAAAGTTCCCATCACTATGTTGGAGATTGCGTTCCATTTCATGTTTAATTCGATCAAAGCGGCGTCCTTCAAGAAAACTTCTTTGGATATCTCTTGGACATTGGAACGGATGAGAGTGAGGTGAGTGATGTGGGATAATTTGGAAAAAGCTCCGGTTGATAACTTTCTGAAGGAGCTGTCTTCAATTCTTAAGATTTTGATATCTTCTAAATTGAAATCTTGAGCAGCTACATAGTTTCTCAGAACGCCATTTAATTCTTCTATCGAATGGATGTCTTTACAGATGAGGCTTTTGCCCACCTAAAAAAGGTAAGTTTGAGAAAGAGTCGAAGTTTTGAGGTTAAAGGTACATAACAATCAAGCAGAATTATAAACAAAATTAGAAATCAAACTTTTGAAAAAAAAATGGAAAAAATAAATTTAATTGCAATTCAATCGTATATTAGAAATTGTACATACCATGATTTCGGCTAAATGTATACTACTCGATTCGGATATAAAAATCTAACAATTTCAAGCAAATCAATTTTTACATTGTTTGCATTGTAAAAGTAGGGCATGAAATAAGTCAAGCGGCGACGCAATGGAATTGGGTTGGGTCAAGAATTTATCGAACGCTGAAATGTGCCATTCAAACCAAAAAATCAATTTTCATTAATAAATTTTCAAATCTCACTTAAGATTTGGGTCACAGGCACCGCTGGACAAGGAATCGCAAAATTCCCGAAAAATGTGCAAACTTATGAAATTTAATCCAATCAATCGGTGAACTTTACTTACTCATTTGGAAAATTTTTTAAAACTTTTAATTAATTAAATTAAAAAAACCGTTTTCTGGTTCTAAAATTCAGCATAAAAAATCTGAATAATTTTAAATGACAGTAAATAACAAATAAATACAAACATATTACATGAAGTTGATATTGTTACGTCAAAAAACGTCAAAATTACGTTTATTTTTAGTCATGTTTCGAAGTGGACGGCAAATGACGAAATACCGACGTTAGAGTAACGTTGTTTTATTACCTATATTCAACGTCACAAAAGTAACGTTATTTTAATGTCATTTTGACGTCGTTTTTTTCTCATTTTCAATATTATGAAATAAAAAAATTAATACCAATACGTCACAAGTATAATAAATATATGTAATTGTAAGTTCTAAATATTTTAATAGTATCATAAGCTTTCAGCATTGACTTTTTGCCATTATCCTTCTATTATCTGTTTTATGAAATTTTCATATTTTTTAAAAACCTATAATTTATTAATATTATTGCACAGGTTAATAATTTGTAGTAATACTTCATTTCTGTTAACATTATTTTGTTACAAAAGAAACTCAACGTTTAAATTACGTCAGGAGAAGACGTTATAATGTCATCCGATTTATGACGTTTATACGACGTCGATTCTGAGTCTAGAAATCACCAAACCGACGTCACTCTTTTACCTAGATTAGTGAACATTTTCTACTTTACGTAAAATAGTTTATGCTAAAAGAGAAAAGAATAGTTTTCTTTTTTGTTTTTTTTTGCGTGGGAAGGGGGAAATCTTAAGGGGTTACCCTACTGTGAGCAAGCCTAAAGCCAAGTAATTCCGAAGAAACTGCATATGCGATTATTTAAATTTTTTGATATTTATTTAAAACAGTCTTACTCAGTATACATGTAAAATTTTATTTAAAAATCTTTATAATTGCTAGAGTTACCTGGCTTGGCGTATACCGTTGTATTTTCTGATGGTGTACATGATTTTGACAATTTGATCAATCTGAAAAAAATGAAAAAATTGTTTCATTAATTACAGTGTATAGCCTATAGCGTGACGAATGATTTTGTTGAATTTCTTACGCGTTAATTTTTTATTTAAGGGGGTATTCTAGTCTAGAGGCATGATTTTCGGGCGGTTTTTGAAGCTCTGTACAAACGAAACAAACCCTATTTTTACTATCCGTTTTTTTATCATTTGTTTGTTTATATTTTAAAATTACATAAAAGTGGGAGGTGGTCCAAAAAAAAGGGTATCCTGGCGTGCACGATATCTCAAGTTCTAATGAACCGATTTATTTGAAATTTGGTGTGAATGTTTTTTATAGATACCGCTGTAGCATGAACTATTGAAAAGTAAAACAAAAATTTTTTCACAAAATGGCTGCCGTTTGAAGAAAAAAAATTATATTGCATATTATTTTAACAAATCCGAATTTTTTAAAAATAGTAAAATTCAAAATTTTGACTTGAGCGTAGTTCATGTGATAGAGGAATGTATCAAGAACGTTCACACCAAATTTCAAATAAATCGGTTCATTGGAACTTGAGATATCGTGCACGCCAGTTTTTTTTGGATCTCATACTTTGCCAGCTCATTGACTTTGTCAATTTTGAGTTATTTTTTTCGGTTGATTTTTTATGTAATCTTAAAATATCAATAAACAAATGATAAAAAAATTGATAGTAAAAATATCTTTTGTTTCGTTTGTACAGAGCTTCAAAAACCACCCGAAAATGCATACCTCTAGACTAGAATACCGCCTTAAGAAATCCTAATCTATAAATCCCAGCACACTGCTCCTGCTACAGCCTGTCATTCTTTGGTGAAAAAAAACACTAGGATTGGTCAATTTCTTTTAGTAACCGAAAAATATATTAAACTAAGATTAGAATTAAAAATATTTGTCCAATATTCTAAATGAGTGGATATCCTGAGATATGTACTGGATGGTGTTCCACTCCCCCCCAGACACCGCGGTTTACTTTTAATTTATTTATAATAATTTATAATTAATTTAATTTATCATAATGATAAAACTATAAAGTCAAAATTGAAAATCGGGGGCTCTGGGGGGTGTGGAACACCTTACAGTACATCGCAGAATTTGGAGAAGATAGGGAATTTATAATTTTACAAATTTCGCCAGGAAAAAAAGAGAAATTTGAATTTTTAAGCAAAAGTGAGGGAAGTTTAAACCTTAGCTTAATTAAAAATTTATTTAAGTGCCTTACTGCTCAGAGTTTAGCAGCAACTTTTGCGTTACTTTGAAAATTAACTGTCAAAATTTTAAACCGGGGTTCTGGGGGTGAACATATCCTGCGATATGTACTAGAGGGTGTTCCACACTCCCCAGACCCCCCGGTTTACTTTCAATTTATTTATAATAATTTATAATAATTATACAAATATAAAGTCAAAATTGTAAACCGGGGGGTCTGGGGGGTGTGGAACACCCTCCAGTACATATTGCAGGATTTCCACTCTTTTCGAATACTTGGAGAAGCTAAGGAATTTATAATTTTACAAAATGGGGATTTCAATTGCAGATCTCGGCTTTGGTTTGACAGGGTTGTATCCAACGGTCGCGCGCTTGCACTTGAGGAGTTCATAGCACAAAACAACCTTGTGATCCACAATCTTCCAGGCAAGCCATTCACCTTTGCAAACACCAGGGGGGGTCAACTAACGTTGATCTCTCACCTTAGGTACAGCCAACACCTCTGATTCGCTTCACGAATGGGAGATAACTGAGAAAGTCATCCTTACAGATCACAAAACAATTTCCTATCTCATCAAAAGTAGCATCCAATCAAGTGTTAAGATTGAGAAAAATCCAAATCCTAACACCATTCCTGACAAAACCATTTCAGAATTCCTGTCCCCCTGGCTCAAACTAGCAGAAACACAAACAGTGTTGGAATTATCTTTCCAAAAACACGTTAATATGGTTTGCACCAAAGCAACCAACCTTATTTCAGGACTTCAACGCAGGGCAAGGGCCAGCTGGGATACAGATCTGAGAGAATCCATGACCAAGATATATAAGGGAGCAGTAGTTCCCATCGTGGCTTATGGAAGCGAAATCTGGTCAGGGAGGATTGAAGAAAGACACACAAAAGCTAGGCTTCTGTCCTGCTACGGGCTAGCCTGCAGGCTAGCAATCAAAGGGTACAGAACTGTTTCATCAATAGCCGCAGGAGTTATCTCAGGAATTCATCCGCTGGACATGGAATTAAGAAGACTCCACGCCTGGAGAGAAGTTAAGAAGAATAGAAACGTCACCTTCATGGGCCAAGATATTGTGCTCGGGTATTTCAAATCCCGAGCCGAAATAAAACGAGAACTGCAACTAATAATACATGCCCAATGGCAACAAAGATGGGAAGACTCAGAGTACGGTAGAATTACCTACCAGTTCATACAAAGCGTACACCCGAGAATACAGGTCACAACAGACTTCAAGACGACTCAAATCATCACAGGGCATGGAGAATTCGGGAGGCATCTCAAGAGGTTGGACAAATCGAACGATGGACTATGCCCCTAATGCGAAATCCTGGATGAACCTGTGCACAGGATACTGGACTTTCCACTCTACAGGGAGGAAAGAGAAGCGGTGAAAACTTTCTTTGCAGAAAATCCACCCTTAAATCTGACTGAACTGTATGAGAGGACACCAGGAGAACTGCTGCATAGTTTTCTCCAGGTGAAAACCTTGAAATCCAATGATGAAGATATTGACACAGAATAAAAGCAAAAAACTCGTCCAAAAACAATCCGACGAAGAACAAAAATTAGAAGTTTTTAACATAACCAAACCAAAAACAACAAAACCATGAACACGGAGGGCCCTAGAGCAAAATAGAGGCCCGTAGTTATCAAAGAAGAATGATGAAAGAAAGTAGAAGTACAAATTTGGACAAAAATTCAAAATGAATATACAGGGATTGCCCCAAATCCAGACAACATACAGAAAGTATAATAGTGGCCTTCTTCTTCATCCTTTTGCTTATGTTGTAAGGGTAAGAACTAGAATTAAATTTGAACAATTAGTTTTCTTGAAACGCGACATGGTGGAGACACTGCCGGACCATATTATAATCAAAAGGTTTTTTTCGAGTGATCTCTCTTTTATTTAAGAGTAAGCTTTGGCTACCTCCAAGGCATCTCACGGAAGAATTATTTACAAAAATGTTACCCCTTCTCAACAGTAGCGTAACCAAATTCTTGTTAGGGGGGGGGGGGGTAAATGCATGATTTACATTCTTTTGTCTAGTATCCTGAAGAAGAGCCTTCTAAATAAAGACATATTTTTCAAGTTTTTCAAAGAAGTAACAACAATTTACATAATATATATTATATAAATGGCAACAATATATTATTATAAAATATTATATTTGCTAAGTGCTAAGCAACAAAGCAATCTCTGCAATTAAGGACTGAAAAGGCACAACAACAATCTTCAATTTATTGAAGAGTTAGTAGGAGTACCTAGAGGTAAGTGGTTACTGACTTGGGTATATTTTAGATCACAAAATAGAAACAAATCCATTTGTTAAACAACAAAATATCCAAACCAAAACTTCAATAAAATGAACAGCATAATACGAGATTTTAACCTGAAGATACTAGCCTAAAGCAAATTTAAAAATAATAAAATAGTATATTATACACCAAGGTGCTAAAGTGCCACTTTTTATCCCGGCAGTTAAGATTCTCGGTACACAAACCTAATGCCTGAAAGATAAAAAGGACATCGTAGTCACATGGTAGATATACTATTTTGTGCAAAAAAAAATATTAACTTTGTAATTTTGTAATAATTGAAAAAAAAATAATTTTTAACATTTAATCATTTTCCTAGCAATTTTCTTCATCAGTCTGTTAAACTCTAAAAAGGCAATAAAAATCACCGTTGGCTACTTCTTCTTATCAAAAAATCACAGCCAAAATTTCTTCTCCATTCCATCTAATTAGAATTAGTGCAAATTAACTTAAGCAGTGCATGTAATCTGAATTTGAAATATATTTAATTTGGAATTTCGTTATCAGATAAAATTGTAAACTTTCCTTTAAGAAAAATTTCATCAGATATCTCCTCTGGTAAGCAAGAACAGGCCATTTTACAAAACGATAGAGAAGGAAGATGATCAAAGAAGTCCAATGGCATGGAGTTGACTCCTGTATAACCCATGTCCAGAAATATCAACTTTTCTAAATCATGCGAAGCCAATCTCTTAATGGACGGCAAAAAATTGTACTTAAAAGTCAAAAACTGAAGTTCGTAAAGTCCATCAAAATCGCAATCTATTGTATTATCCAAAGCGTTGAAAGCTAAGTTAAGTATTTTAAGTTTGCCCAATTTGGAGAAAGTCTTGGGTTCTAATTCGGCAATATCATTGTTATGCAGTAACAAAATCTGTAATTCTGCTACATGGTTAAAAATTTTGGAATTCAATTTAGTGATCTTATTGCGGCTTAAATTTAATTTCTGTAACTTTGATAAACCTCGAAGTGATTCTTCATTTAAATCACCAATTCCGCTTCCAGCCAAATGCAGTACCGCTAGGTTTGATAAACCTTCAAATGCTCCAGGGATGATTTCCAAAACATTGTTATTGTCTAAATCGAGCTGATAAAGCTTTGAAAGAGGAGCAAAAGTACCTGGTTTAATTTCTTCTATCGAATTTCCACTGAAAACAAACATATTCAAATTTTGGAGACTCTCCAAGTGTTTGGCTTCTATAACGGAGATTTTGTTTTCGCCTAAAAGTAAATAGCGAAGGTTCTTCAAGTGTGCAATATTGGGCATCTCTTCCAGCTGGTTACAAATTAATCCCAATGTTGCGAGAACGGAAGTTTTTAGGAACAATTTTTCTGGCAATTTCTCTAAAGAGTTGCTGTTGCACATGAAGGTTTCCAAAGTTTCCAAGTCCTGGAATGCATCCTCATGGATTTCCTTGATTTCGTTGTTGTCTACGTTCAGCTCCTTCAGATTACTTAATCCACCAAAGTGGTTCTCGCCAATTGATTCCAATTTATTACTGGTTAACTTAATAATTTCTAACGAGTGTAAACCTATGAAAATACTTTCTGATAATTTTGCAATTTCATTGCTGCTCAAGTCAATTTGTTTGATATTAGTCAACCCTTGGAAAGCTTTGCTATCAAGATCGACAATATTATTTTCATTAAGAATCAATTCTTCCAGTCTTCCAAGTTCTCCAAACGCATTCTCTCCAAGTTCCTTGATGGAATTTTCGTTTAGAACCAACCGCTTCAAGTTATGCAGAGGTTTAAACATTAACTCTTTTATAAACTCCAGTCTATTATTTGCTATGTTAAGTTCTTCCAAACCACTTAGGTTGTTAAATGTTCCTTCCACTATGTCTGAAATCGCATTGTATCTCAAATTGAGATCGACTAACGCACAATCCTTTTCAAAAATATCTTCTGATAATTCTCGAATGTTTGAAAACTGGATGCTTAGATTCTTCACGTGAGCCAATTGGGAAAAAGATCCAGTGGGGAAGTGTTTTATATTGCTGTCCTCTACTTTCAAAATTTTCACCTCTTCCAAATCAAAGTTGTGAACTGAAACGTATTTTTTCAGGACACTGTTTAATTCCTCTACGGATTGGATGTCTTTGCATGCGAGAGCTCTGATTCCAACCTAAAATAAAAAATTAGACAGCTTTCACAAATTTTTACAATTGAACAGCAATAATAATTTCCAAAAGCTCTTCTATCAATCAATTAAATTATAAGCTGTCTAAGGTCAAAAAGCAAAATTTTAATTAAATGCCATAATTAATTATCATACCATAATAGCATCAACTCTAGCTAAACCGGCACCAAATTATTATTGCTGATCAAATTTTCAGTTCTTGTCATTTGAAAACAGAAATAGTAATTATCGATTCTCAAAGCCGCGACGACGCAGTACAGCAGGGTGCTGTCAAAATATGGACCGTCACAATCAAATCTTTTATAGTATGTTGGAAAAAAGTCAGATTATCGAAATATTAGAATCTCGTTAGTTTATTCATGCGCGTCACTAATAATTATTGGCACCTAATTTCCATGCTTCTTAAAGAATTCTTAAGCCAGTCTTAAAGAACCAAAGGGTCATTAATAGCACAAGTCATCTTTCTAAATACTACGGTTTACTCAAGTAAAAGATTAAAAAAAGTTGAAAACCCAAAAAAACTATACGGAAGGAAATTATTCTACATTTCCTTGTGTAAATTTTACTTGCTGAATGGGCTATAGAATATAGTTCAGACCGTGAGAGAAATCGCTGGGAAGATCTGGAGTTAAGAGAAGTGAAGGAATATCTGAGAAAATTCGAAAAAATTTGACGAAATCTTATGGAATTCAAAGAAAACCAGAAAAACTTAAATAATAAGAAATCAAAGGAAATTTTTAAGAAATCTCAAGAAGTATATTTATATTTAAAATCCGACAAAATGTAAAAAATCCTAGCAAATCCTAAGAAATCTCAGAAAATCTTAAGAAATCTGAGGAAACAGGATATCCAAGCAAACCTAAGGAAAATCGAAATAATCGGAAGAAATTCAAGGAAATCTCAAAAAATTCAGAGAAATCTGAGAAAATGTAAAATATCTTAAGAAATCCGGCGAAATAGAGAATTGGAAATCAGAGACAATGTAGGCAATCTTAGTAAATTCAAGGAAATTTGAGAAAATGTGGAAAATTTAAGGAAATCCAAGAAAATCTATGAAAATTTTATTATTCTAATGTACGCAAGTGAAGGGAAATTTGAGTATATTCAAGTAAATTTGATGAAATTTTAGGAAAAAAATATTTTAAGAAATCCGAAAAAATATTAGAAAATTATTAAATCTGAGAAAATGTAGAAAATCTTATAAAATCCAAGGAAACTTTTTGAGATCCAAAGAAATTCGAGAAAATATGGAAAATCTCAGTAAATTTTAGAATATCCTATTATTCTGGTGTTACTAGTAAACGGAACTCGGAAGAAATCTTAGGATATCCCAGTGTATCTTAAGAAATAGGAAATTCGAGGAAATGCAGAAAATTTCAGACAATTAGATTATATTCTGGTGTATAAGTGAAGGAAAATCTGAGAAAATTCGTCGAAATTCAATGAAATCTTAAAAATTACGAGAAAATTTTAGAAAATCTGAGAAACTGTAGAAAATCTAAAGAAATTTTTAATCTCAGTAAATTCTAGGAGATCCTATTATTTTGGTATATCAGTGAACAGATATCTTAATATATTGCAGAAAATCTTAAGAAATCAAAGTTTATTTTAAGAAATGGGAAATCGAAGGTAATGTAAAGAATCTTAGAAAATTCTATTATTCTGGTGTAAAAATGAAGAGAAATCTGAGAAAATTTCGAAAAAATCTTAGGAAGTAAGAAATCCCAGAAAATATATAAAATCTTAGAATTTCCAAGAAAATTTCAGAAAATCTTAGGAAATTATAGGAAGGCTTAAGAAACGCAAGTAAATTTTAAGAAATCCGACGTAATGAAAATGTCTTAGACAATCTCAGAAAATTCTATTATTCCAGTGTATGTTAAGTAAAGGGGAATTTGAGAATATTCGGATAAATTTGAAAAAATCTTAAGAAACCCCAAGGACTTTTAAGAAATTCAAAAAATTATTAGAAAATTGAAATCTGAAAAAATGTAGAAAATCCTGTTATTCTGGTGTAGATACTAGTGATCGGAAATCTTAACGTAACCCAGAAAATCTTAATAAATCCGAAATAATGTAAATTTTTTTTAGAAAATCCAATGAAATCTCAGAAAATTATATTATTCTGCTGTACAAGTAATGGGAAATCTGAAAAAATTTAAAGGAAAAAAAATATTAGAAAATAGGAAATCTTAGAAAATGTTTAATTTTAGAAAATTCTGGGAAATCCGAAGTAATGCAAAATATCTTAGAAAATCCAAGAAAATTCTATTATTCTGGTACACAGGTAAAGAGAAATCTAAGAAAATCTCAGAAAATTCTAAAAAAGCCTCTTATTGTTAAAGGCAATACAAAATGCCCTCCCGAGGGAATTTTTGGTTTTTTTTATTTTAATAAAAACAATTATTAAAAAAATGCCACCCCCGAAAGTTTCATTGGCCCCCCGGGAGAAGACGTCTGAATTCGACATTGATTTGACTACAGAGAAAATTTAAAAAAATTACAAAATGCGTAATTGTATATTTATAAAATAATTTTTCAATTTACCTCTCTTTTAATACAAAATCTTAGATATTCTTATGTATAACTTAAGCTATCACTAATTGTATTAAAATACAACTTGTATAAGTAGACTGATTTTTAAAAGAGTGACACAACTAAAGTTTCTGGCACTTCAAATAAAATTTATGATTTACAAAACAGTATCGGTAATATAAAAAAAATACTAAAACAAGTATTCCAATGGTAGTTTATCACATAGCCCATCAAAAAATTGTAAATTAATGTTGGAACAAATTCAAAATTCATTCGCGATGACAAAAGAAATAATTTTAATATGAAAAACCACGATAATTTAAACAAAAATGAAATAAAGATGAGTTGCCTAATGTTGTATTAGCTCCCGGCTACTTCCCTGTGAGCTGGTAACGGATCCGTAACGCTGAGCGTGTTGTGTACACACTTCCATAAACCGTAAGTTTTTCCAACTGTATTTTGCCATAACCTCAGTGTGCCATCTTCAGAACCAGATGCATAAACCTCTCCGTCGGGAGAATACCGCACACAGTGAACTGGTCCAAAGTGACCTTTGAAGCATTCTAGAAGAATAGAAGTGAGGAACAATACAAAAACAAAGAATTTCGTCTTACCAATTTCATCTCCTGTATTGTAATCAAATTTATACATTTTAAAATCATCTCCACCGGCAACAAACACACTCTTATCGGGATGAAGACTAGCGGAATTTACTAATAGTGATGGTAATTGATACTCTTTGATGGGGTTTAAGGAAGTAGAATCTAAAAATGTAACGTTGTTCCCATGGGCTACGGTAATAACGGTGCCATCTCTAGACACTTCCAAACTGCTGGGTACCAATGGAAAATCTATTTTTTGGATTTCCTGAAAAACATTCATTATTTAATAATTTCAACCTTCGGTGTGACAGTTCTAATAATACTGGAGTAAGGTTGGGTTGACAATGACCCTGAGACAGTTTTAAAGGTTTCCACATTCAAATTACTTTGAACTCAATGTTGGATAACATTTTTTAGATATGAAGTTTTCAAGAAATTCTTAACCTCATTTATCATCAGAGTGAACGACATTTAACATAAAACGAAAATACTTACTGCTCCGGTATTTCTATCCCACACTCGTACAGACTTGTCATCGGAAGCAGAGAGAATGTGCGTATCGTTTCTAAAGAACACCACGTATCTTACACCGCCTGTGTGACCAGAAAAAACCGTGGGACCTAACAAAAACCACACTCTTTACGATCGAACCACTTAAACGTCAAAACAACTTACTAGCTTCCGGCCTATTCAAATCAAATATTTTAACAAGCTTTTCGTTGCTTCCAGTAACTAAATGTGAGGTATTTTTCGTAAAACCCACACTCTTAACTATATGATTATGTTGAAAGGATTCCAGTTCCTCTCCGGTGACGGCGTCCCATATTTTCGCTGTAAAATCAGCAGCGCCACTTGCGGCTTTCGTTGCTTGTGCATTCAAAGCAACTCCCCACACTGCACCTTTGTGGCCCTCGAAGGTTCCGACCCAGTCACCAGTGTCACCCAACCGTAACATGGGTTTCCCATCTAAAAAATAAATGAATATACATGCAGATCAGGAAACAACACGACGAGGTAAATCAAAGTAAGGTCGGTAAATTGAAGGTTTTCTTAAGAAAAAGAATTAGGCCAAGGGAACGAATGTGTGACTTGTGACAATGAGGTTACGGTACGGTTATTCGGAAAAACTCACCTTTGCAAGCCGAGATTAAATAAAAACCATGGGGTGTGATGGAGCTGAAATCTAGATGAACCACCGGCCTGGTGTGTCCACTACAAGATAACGGTATCTGCTTTAAAGTTGACATGTTGAAAATATTAATGGAGGTAAACACACGAGGAACCACTCTTGAGCTCAGAACACGAACTGTTTTTCTTAGAGCGAATGTGAAAGATTGACCCCACACATCTGCAAGAAATTTACGCATGCGTTTGTATCCAACATTTCGAAAGGACGAAAATTTCAAGTTGCTTCTCTCGGTTGTTATTCGATTATTTGTTAGAAAAAAATTGTTAATTGTTTCCAAAACTGACCAAAAATTTCGAAAAATGTGAACTGCTTACGAAATAGAATTTGAAAGTGACGTTGTCATTTTGACTTTTCAATGCCCACCATGATATTTAAATTTAATCCTTCCCGCTTTTTATTTCAAAATGTTTGCGTCCTAAATTTTTAAATCATCAGAAGTCTGCTATCTGGTTGATCTGCTTTGATTCGATAACCTCTTACCGAAAATAACATAAATCCGGTTTCATCGAATGACCCTGTATAACCAAATGATCATATTAGATTTTTATCGCGAGATGTCGCTGAAAATTGTGACGGCGTCATTTGTGGTTTTGTGAAAAGTGGAGTTTTGTAGTGCGAGAGTCTGCTGACTTTTTTGTTTGAATTTAATGTAAAATATGCCAGTAAAAGTGGACCATACACCACCGCCCCCGGCAAATTCCACACAACCGGGTGTAACAAAATCGTTGCTATATAATGGGTCGAGATTTCAAGGATACCAAAAATCTAAAGGAAATTCCTACGAAGTGGAAGTCGTTTTGCAGGTTAGAATCGAATTTAATTAAAAATTTTGGTTTATTTTTGGACGTTTGTGTGCGTTAATTGTGTCGAAATTATGAGGTTTTTAGGTCGTCATAATTTTAGTCCAGATTTAGCGAATTTTCGCACCACATATGTGACATATCAGATTACATTTGTGTCAGGTGCGCCCTTATTAGCACAAACTAATTAGTGTTATCTTTTTATCAGCATGTGGACGAAGAGAATTCGTACTTGTGCGGTTACTTAAAGATAAACGGACTCACCGACGAGTATCCAACCCTCACCACATTTTTTGATGGAGAAATTATCAGTCAAAAGTATCCCTTCTTGACGAGAAAGTGGGACGCAGACGAGGATGTAGATAAGAAACACTGGGTATGATTGTTAATAAGGTTGTTAGTAATAAAGTTCACTTACGTTTTTATTTTTATAAAAAATTGCAGAGTAAGTTTTCGTCGTTTCATCAGTACGCAAAAATTTTCAATTCCGACACCTTCGATTATAAAGCGCTCGCCGAAACCGATTTCGTTTTTATGAGGTGGAAGGAACACTTTCTTGTGCCAGACCACACGATCAAGGATATCAGCGGGGCGTCGTTTGCCGGCTTCTATTATATTTGCTTCCAAAAAACCAACGCACTCATCGAAGGATATTATTACCACCGGAGTTCTGAATGGTATGTAGTCTCTTCAGTAAATCTGGGTAAAGTAAACAATTTAGGTGCCTATTTTTCACATCAAACCCATAAAATGTGAAATTCCAAAAAAATCAAAATGAGGTCAAAATTCATGTCGAGTTGAAAAATGCAGTAGGTGGTACAATATACCCAATATCCATCTTACAACTTTGCTTTTCAAAGGTTGTTGCTGTATTTAAACATAATTATAGTAGTTGCGGTGTAAATTTTTTAGTCTAACATTCACCGAACAGAAAATATATGCCAGTTTAGTTAACTTTTCATACTAAAGGTTTTTTTATTTTTATAGGATAGCTCAGATATTTTTGATTTAAAAAAAGTAATGAACATGTTTTGTCTTAAGACAAATTTTCAAATCTAGAGAAGCTGTACAAATACATTTAGGGCAGACTAGCCACAAGCAGACTGATCGTACATTTCTGGCAGGTCAATATCACCAAAATACTACGTAATATGTATAACCAATAATACATTTTGGTTATCTAGTGTATTTTAGTCTAAAATTAATAATAATACTTATTTAGTCTAGGGAAATTAAACGTTGAAAATGCCTTTCTAAGAAATAAGTGGTGGAAAGCTGAATTTTTGTGGTTTTAAATAAGATCTGAAAGTTTTCCATTAATCCGAGTGCAACTAACAATTCTAAGCGGGGTCGAAGGTCACAAAATCGGTTTTTCATGAATACTTGTTGGCCGGTACTTTTACGGAAAAAGTACAAGAGATCAAATTTGTAGCTCTTAAAATTGTCTACTAAAAATATTTACATATTTTTTCCGTGCAATCAACTCTTTCCACAATAATTCAATTCGTAATCAGAATCTCAAAATTTTTCTTGAAATTCTTCACTCACCACCTTGCTCGCACACATGTATAAACATAAAATACGTGTACCTACATGTGCATATGTGAAAGTAAAGTTCAAATATGAATAGGAAACGAACTTACTCTTGAAGAAATCGAAAATGATTGCAACCCAACTGAAGATTTCGATTCTTCGTGTTCCTTGGTTGAATTTATGGAAATACAAGAGGCACCAAAAGACGAGGACAATGAAGAAATCATGGAAATCGAATCCGAGTCTGTAAATGAATAATAAATATTGAAATTGAAAAATGTTTTCAGTAAGATATGAATTGTCGACCCAGATTAGACATGGATTAAGCCTATTGGGGAAAACACGTTAAAAAAACACGTCTTGTACTATCCTCAAAGGTGGTGGGGAAAGTACACATTAGAAATTTTGAGATTCGACTTGACGAATTGAATTATTGTCGAAACAGTTGATTGCACGAAAAAAAGATACAAATGTTTTTGTAGACAATTTTAAGAGCTACAAATTTTATCTCTTGTACTTTTCCCGTGAAAGTAACGGTCAACGAAATATTCACAAAAAACTGATTTTTGTGACCTTTGACCCTACGTAGAATTGTTAGCGTTTTGAATTGAGGGTTTACGGAGATGTTACTACAGTCTTTCACTGCTTTTGCAGTCTTCAAACCAAAAAATACAAATCAATTATTCATGACTTTACAATCAGTCAGGTGAAGGAGATTAGGGAGCATGGTATTTCATTTGTAATGATTAGATCCAAGACGTCTCGAATACTTTAGATAAAGCTAGTTTCATTTTTCTAGTCAAATTCTAGGTTGTAAATTTTCCGACCTGCTGACGAAAAAAGTTGGGAAATATCAGCGAGATGTGGTCGAATGTATACGATTTATGGGAGAAATATTTCAAAATATGATTAATTATTTTTAATCTGCAAATATTATTTTGTGGCTCATCTGTAATTATTGTTAATTCTGGGGGGGGGATAATTAAATTATGAATTTTTTTAATAATGCAAAATATAACATGACATTATCTCAGTTCCTCAAAAAAGGAAGAAAGTATTCAATAAGCTACTCGATGAGTGGCTTGATAATTTCCCCTCTAAGTGGGGGATTCTCTCCCTCTAGATAGATACACTCTTCCAATATGCTATTATTTTCTTTGTTACAAGTACAAATAAAAATTTTAGGTGATCACTTAAGATATAGAAAACAGATCCATAATGGTGAAAAACATAACCCTTCTTCGGCAGTCGGGTAAGAATACATCTGTCATCTGTTGCGACCTCAGCTCTTGATACTATAAAGGTGAACCATGGGATATTGCTCGATGAATTGGAACACTTTGGAGTCCAAGGCAGTGTTGTGAATGCTTCAGTAGAATATTTCTCAACAATGTTAAGAAAAAAGTCAACACTTGATTCTCCCTTCATATTACTGGAAGATTAAAATTTCTATCTATCGTTCAGTTCTACAACCCTGGGTGGGTCTTGGCTGACTTCACAATCTCTCTCCATTGTTCTCATTATGTTCTAGCATAAGCGTTTCCATCTGGTCTTCCTCTATAGGGATTTTACATTAACCAAACGCCACCACACGCAGCTTTTGTAACTACTCCATCAAGTATACCTAAGTGTCTTTAACGTGTTTCAACAGTGTTCGAGTAAGTTTTCCTGATATTTTTTAATTCAGTGCAGTGTTTATCTAAAAAAAAAAACCAGTCTTTCAGTCTTTTTTAAACCAACATTCTACCGAGGTATACTTGCTATGGCAGACATATTGAAGGTGTCACTAGCGCCACCATCGGTAGTGTAAAATCCCTATTCCCATGATTTTAAGGTCTGCTCTGATATTATCCTGCCATCTGAGATGCGACCGTCCCAGGTGTATTTTTCCTTCAGGTTCTGCTTCCCATGCCATTATGATCAGTTCGTCGTTTGGCTGTCTCTGGACGTGATCTGCCCGTATATCGAGGTCTTTATATAGCTCTTTGAGTTTGGCATTTGTTCTCATCTGGTATGTGTTCGTGGTGGGATCAAAAAGGATTCCAAAGATCTTTCTCAGCATTTTTCTTTCAAAACACTGTAGTCGTTATTCATTTGCCTTGGTGAGAGTCCATGTCTCGGAGTCGTATGTTACTACCAGTCTTATGACTGTTTTATATATTTTAATTCTTCGTTTGAAAGTTGTTCTTGCCAATGCGTATATGCATCGATTCCCACTTTGGAGGCGGCTTATTATTTCTTCTATTATGTCGTTGTCTTCGGTGATCATAGATCCTATTTGAAATGTTGGACTCTTTCAAAATTATAGTTATCTATTGTGGCATTTTGTCTCTATGTGTTAGCCTATTTACGCACATGTATTTGGTCTTTTCTTCATTTACCCTCAGATCCATTTTTTCCGTCTCACTTTCCATATTTATAAACGTGTACTGATCATGCTACTTCCAATAACATCTATATCGTGTGCGTATGCTAACAGTAGTCTAGGTCCGTCACCAGTAAACAGTTGTACATCAACTTCTGCGAGTCTTATGTCTTTTTCAAGAGTTATGTTAAATAGGAGAGGCGATAATGCGTCTCCTTGTTTCAGACCATTCTCGATTGTAAAAGACTGCGATGTTGATTTTGCTATTCTCACTCTTGCTTTGGAGTCACCTACACATATTTTTGTGATTTGTATGAGCATTTTAGGTATACCGAGCTCTGCCATTGCGCCCTATAGTTCTGTCCACGCAATACTGTCATAGGCTTTCTGGAAGTCGATGAACATGTGGTGCAGGGCGCTGCCAAACTCGCAGCTCTTTTCATGCAGCTGTCTTATTGTAAACAGCTGATCGGCTAAAGCCCGCTTGGAACTCTATATTTTGTATGATGTATTGATCAGTGATATTCCTCTGTAGTTGGAACAGTTTGATCTGTCTCCTTTCTTGTGTACGGGTATTATAATACTTTCCTGCCATTTTTCCGGTAGCTTTTCTGTTTCCCAGATTTTGAGGATTAGTTGATGTAAGTGCTTATGCAAGGTCAGTCCCCCTCTTTTTATCATCTCAGCTGTTATTCCGTCCGTTCCAGGAGTTTTGAGTTATTAAGTTTCTTTATTGCTTTTAAAACTTCCTGAAGCGTTGGTTCATCTGTTGGCCAATATACGGTTTGGTAAATCTCCGGTTGGTCACGATTTGAGCTTTTCACGTTTAGCAGATCGTTGAAATGTTGCCTCCACGTCTGTATAATTTCTTCTATATCTGATGTAAGATCCCCATTCGCTTTTTTGAGAAAGCTTCTAGAATCTAGATCTCGGTTTGAAACCTAGATTTTTGTATTTGTGACTTCGACAGTAGCAATAGTGTATTTTCAGGTGTGTCTCTATATCATCATCCTTCTGCACTCCTATCTTTCTTTCAAAATCTCTTAACGATCATTATCCCACCATCCCTTTGTCTTCTTCTTGCCTTCTCTACCAAGTGTTTTGTCTGCTGCTTTAGTTGTCGCTTCCAAAATATTCTTCTTAATACTTAATTCTTTCTTCTTCGCTTTTCAATTTGGCTATATTCCATGGTATGCTTTTACCTTCATTTTCACTCCTTGTCTTATATGTATGTATGTAGATATTCGTTGTTTTATCCTGGCTTTTACCAGATTCAAAATTTAAATTGGGGATAAGTTATAAAAGACGGTCTGAGCAGGATATCCTATATTTGTTAAGTATGAAAACCAACATTTTAATTATGTGAAAAATAAAAAACTTAGGAAGAGTAATATATTCAAATCGGTCACTTGTAGGTCATAAAAAACCTAATTCTAAAGATACGTAGTTTGATTTGTTTTTGCAAGAACACATATAAGTAATTTTTGTATGAACAGCAGTTAAAACTTGAGCATTGCCCTCTTATAATAAAAAATTTGTTACAGGTACCAGTCATTAAATTTAACCCACGTTCCCGATCATAGCATCCAAATTTACGAGTTCAGGTGAAGAGTTTAGAGAGAGAAGACAACACTTATTTATCATCATTTAACACGTACATTGCTAAAGTCAGTTCACAGCACCCATAGTCTCAAAGTTAACCAGTTGCTCTTACGTTTTTACTAATCCTTTTTTGTTGTTTAAATAGAAATTATGCTGTTTGCTATATGTGATATATAATTATAAAAAAAATAGAACTAATTTAGCATTCTACAATACGACCAAATAAAACGGAAACCGGTGGAATCGTGGTAATTTTGCGCCAAAATTTTATAAGCAAATATTACTATTGTGGTGTTTGTTCTTTCAAATTTTTCGATAAAATATTATGTTACATGTGGGGATAAATACGGGAAGGGGCATTAATGTGCGAAATTTCTTCGTGGATGTACTTTTGTAAGGACTGATGTCTGGTATTATTTTTAAAAAATTCGTTAACACAATTGGCCACAATATTACTGGTGAGCAATTGTCAAGTGTGCGGGAAAAATTATCGGAAGACAACTCAAAATTTTTACGAAAAACGAAGCAATTCGGATAATTTGATTTTTCCCGCTTGTTTAGCTATAATTTTTGAGTATGAAATTTATTTAAACTGTTGTTACTTGATATGTTTTGTATATTGTGTATAAATGTATTAAATATATTTTTTTGAATTGTTTGTAACTCTTTGCTCTTTTATTTGATTTTGTAAACAAAAATTAACATTTCCGTTAAAAATAATTTATTACTAATTAAATAAACAAGTTTACCATTCTCTATATTTACGCTGAGTCGCGTGAGTTAAAGTCCACGTGTTTTTTTCCCTTTTCTTGAAAGTCGCTTGCTTATGACGTCCGTGAGTGTGACACATAACGAAGAGCTGATCTCCTCGGCTGACAAAATAGCAATCCTTGCATCGACGCTTGACGATGCCTTTATATTTTAAACCACAGTTAGGCACAAGAGAAACGTTGCTAGGATTTAAAAGAGTCAATCCTTGTGGCCTGTTTAACGTGTGAAATAATTTAAAATTATTGTTGACACTGTACACTAGAGGTTGTCTCAGGTGGCGGAAAACGGTCCCAAAGATTGGAAACATCTAAAAATATAAGAATGCAATTGATTTTAATTAAAAATTATGCAGACTTTACCTTCCTTTACAAAAATCCACTATTGATATTTTAGGTTAAGTAAATTAATCTGTTACGTAACGCTAGATGTCGCTATTTTTGCCAATTAATATTAGAGTGCTTCTCAAACTTTTCGTAAATATACGAAAGGATAAATTAATGACTCTACGAATTTTACAAGAATTTATTTATATTATGTACAAGTGTTACAAAAAGAACTACATATATCACATTTACATTAATTAAATTAGCACAAACTTTTACTAACGTTTGAAAATCTAAAGTCGACTGTTATCAATTGATAAAGGTCGATCAATGTGTAAATGTAATGGTCTACCATTTGTTTTTCCTGGTAAATTTGAAAAATTCATCTCGTCGGCTGTTGTAAATACTTTATTATCCTGTCCCAATTCTTTATTTTGTTGATTTGGCGCTGGTTTCACAGGTCCATCCATTAGGAACATCGTCAAAAGGAACATTATGGAACTTATACCATAAAAACCGGCGTAGAAAATGTAAATGCTCTCTCTGTAGCCGATAGCTTTCGAAACTGGGTCTACCAAAATCGGCAAATTACCTCCAATGTTGTTCATCACGAAAAGGAACAAACCGACGGTTGTTGATCTGACTTGCAACGGAACAATTTCGACCAAGATTGCAAAAAGAATGCCAAACCACATTTCGGCTGAAAACGGAAAGATAAGTAAACGTAAGTTATATCTTATTGAATAAGATTTACCGAAAAAGTAGGAAATTCCCAAAGTTATCATGGCCCAAACTGGTGAAAAGTAAACACTTCCAAACGAGAACGGAGTTGCTATAAGTTGACTGATTGCTAGAACTGCAACCCTGGAACGAACACCCATTTTTGCTACAAATTTGTCCGAAACGATTCCTCCAACCACGACCCCGATGCTTCCAATCACGATGGTAACGGCGAATAACCACCAGCCCAGATCGTAGTCGGGAAAGTAGGTTTGGTAATAAAGATCGCAATTGTAAGCAAAACACATTCCACCTTAAAGAGAAATTAATTAGGTAATGAAAATTAGAAAGAGGAGCAGGAAATTCTTACCGCAATGTCTGACTGATGCCGCCAAGACCAGCATGATCACTCGGGGATCTTTAACAACTCCCCACAGTTTGGTCCTATTTTTGGTTACATTTTCGGGATTTTCTTCACCAATACTTTGACGTTCCGGTTCCGTGAGTGTTAGTCCTGTTAGTATGGCAACGACTATAGCTAGAATTCCTGCTCCATAGTAAGTTGCTCTCCATCCCTGGAATTGATTGATTTATCAGCATAAAAAGCCTCTCGTAAATCCATTCATGCGCTTCACATATATTTTTTAACTTACCGAATCTGCGATGTTTAAAGGTGGGATGTACCTTCCAACTGGGAAAGCAATTCCGTACCCTCCGTAAATGCCCCAATTAAAGATCGACATGACAAGGGCGCGCTTTTCTTCTGGAAATATGTCAGTGAGGATTCCGGTTGCTAGAGGATTACATCCGGATTCACTGAAAAAAAATCAAAATAAACATTTTTCAAAGGCTGGTGATTATTTTTGTTACCCAGCAGCCATGATCATGCGGAGTACTACGAGTTGCCAAAACTCTTGAACTGTTCCGCACAAGATGATTGCGATTCCAAAAACCACGGTACAGACCGTCAGCATTCGGACTCTGTGGTACTTATCGGCTGCAAACCCGAAAATAACCCCCACGATGGTAAACACGGCCATAAAACTAGGCCCAGCTAGGATTTGGTAGTCGATGCCCAATCCGTTGTACGTGTACTCGCAGTAAGGTGTTCCATTTACATTGTAGGATAAGCAGCTGCAAAAAACTTAAATGTAAAAAAATGGTTTGGTCAGTTTGTCCAGTACTCACGTTTCGGAATTGTTGGCAGTGTCGCACAAAGCAGGCAATTCTGAGAGAAAGAACTCTGAGGAATTTAATTGGCAGGCTATATCTCCGAAGTGAAGGTCCTGGGCGATGGCTTTTGACGTAACACCAATGAGGTAATGGCCCAATTCTCCCAAAACGTATCCAATCGAAACAACCCCAAGTACGTAGGGCTGATACAAAAATCCCAATTTTTCCGCACAGGAAAACATGGTTGACCTACCTGAAATAAATCAAAATAGAGTATTTACAGTAAACCCTAGACTCGAGGTAAGGGCGTTTTCTACATTTTCGAACTTTTCTTAATATAAATTTTTTTTATATTTTAAATATAAAATGTAAATTATTTATAATACTCTCAATTCAAAGTAATTTGATTAATTAAATAGCAGAGACAAGTTTTTTCCTTAAATTACAAGGGCATTTGCTAAGTGGTTAATTAATCCGTTGCCATCAAATCACAATAATAATTTATTGTTAATTTTATTAACAGTTTAAATAATAATTTGATCTTTTAAAATAAATTAAAATAGTTAATGTAAAATTTGGGTAAATTGCATCACTCAAAATTTAACTTAAAAATTATTCAAGTATTTAAATATTAAATAATGGGGGGTTTACGTAATTTTTATATAAAAAAGAGTAATATACTTAAAAAAATTACCAAAAAAAATTTTTTTTTTAATTACGTAGTAAATGAACTTTTCGACCCGATTGACCCATATATGCAAATTTACACTAGTAAATTAATCTCCACATCTTTATTTTTTAATCCCGCGTTTTAATCACAAATAATAAGCAATTAAATTTAATGGTAATAATTAATTCCGTTCACATAGCATTAATTACCTTGAATGATTTTTTTTGCTCTGGATATTATTTATTGTTAATAATTAGCTAATTGAATGTCATTGTGGGTTAACATATCCTTTAGCCGTTTGTTAATTAAAACAGCGACAATAATGGAACTTTAATTGAAATTCTTACTGTGACGTACAAAAAGAAAATTTAAACAATTTTAATTAGAGCACAGAGCTGTAATCAGAAGAGCAAAAAATTAGAGCCACCCGGAAGTCGTTCGTTCGTCTCCTTCACCTTTTACTACTTGTCAACTAACATCGAGCGAAAGGACAAACGAATTAATTAGAAAAACAAAACAGTGCAAAAACCGTTGCCCCCAGCAGGTAGCAGGTGCACAGCCCAAGTGAAGAATGCGGAAAATTCCGCATTGGACCCTCTTTTAGTAGCAATAATTATTATTGCACAGAAAAATTTTCTTAATTGTTAGCCATATTTATAATAGAACCCGATGTTAAGTAACCAATATTCACTCTATATTGTAAGAATTAGAAATAAAAAAAAATCTGAGGAAAATTCCATGAAATCCGAAGGAATAGAAAATCCGAGAATAAAAAGCATAGAAAATCTTACGAATACTACAGAAAATAAGCTTCTTTTTTTGCCTTTTCAACTTTTCAAAATCGATGTTTTGTTCATTCTGTTGACGGTGCGTATGCTCAACGTAAATATGAGCAGCAATGTGTCTTAGTGGACGCAGTTGTCTACTAGCCATGCTACTGTTACTATAAGAAGAAGAAAAAAATTGTGATTGTCATCTTCGAGTTTGGGCGGCTTCAGAGATGTTTTTAAAAGTTGCATAGACTCAAAGATCCAGTTTTTCTAGATCCGTAAATATAAACTTCGGGCGGTTTCGGAGATGATTTTAAAAGTTGCGTGCGTTTAGAGATTCCGTCTTTCTAGGATTTAAGGGATGTTGTATCATAGGGATCTGAATTTTTCCAATTCGGGTGGCATTCGGGGATATAATCCCAAAAATTATTTAAGGTGGTCGCAGTCATATAAACCTATTTGTTATGAAATAGTGAATAGTTTCTATTTAGTCAGTTCAATCTCCGATTGAAGGCAAACACTCGATTCTTCAAACCGGGGGGTTTGGGGGATATGGAATACCCTCCAGTACCTTACCAAATGTATAAAAAATTCCAGTTATGGTAGATAACGCCAATTCATAGTTAACTTAATTTTTTATTTCTTCTTCAAGACTGAGGTTAACTTTGATCCAAGCAATATGCAACTGAGTTTAAGAGTTTTCTTGGATTTAATATTATTTATTTTGAAATAGTGAATTATGGAGCTTATCTACTGAAAAGTGAGTGAAAATGACTGAAAAATTAGTCTTATCTATCATAATTAGAATATTTTGTACAATTGCTGAAGTCCTACCCCCCAGACCCCCCGGATTAAAAAATATATTTAAAGATAGTTCAATCTCAAAACATATACACATAACGCAAGCACTTAATGTTTCAAACCTGGAAGCCTGGAGAAGCATGAAATACCTTCCAGTATCTTATGATGGTAGATAAGACTCAGATCAACGCTAAACCAAGAGTAACTTAATTTTTGTTCAATCAAAGTTGTTGAAAACTGGGTTAACGCCAGATTAACTTTGATCCAAGCTTTATTCGACTCAATAACTAATTTTTGCTTTATACAGATTGTGAAAAAATTATTTTGAGAATGTTTATAAAGCCAAATTTAGGTTTTAAGGATTTAAGAATCTCAATTTGAACCCTGACTTTAAGAAAAATGAGAGTTTCGCAAAATAAGTTTCAGATGCTCTATTTTGATAAAGCCAGCTTCATGAAATTCTGGCCACAAGCTGCTGCTGAATTCGCGATTTACCTTACCGTTGGTGGCGCTTGTGATGCTGCCAAATGTCAACAACATGGCGGCTCTATTACGTACTACACTTGATGTTGTTTCAAGTTTAAGTCTGAATTATTTTAGCAAAAGAATTCAAACGTTTAGTTTATAAAAAAAACTTTTCATACCAACCATACGTATTAAATTAACTTAATATTTTTCCGCGTGGTGGCGTTAGCTTAATGTAAATCGCAAATAGCTCTCCTAATAGAATTACAGAATAAATAATTAATCTACAGAATTTCTGATCGGGGGTCTGGGGGTCAACAACATTTTTACTTTTTTCTCAATTTATTTATATTCTGACGGAAGCGAAAGCGAAAAATTTTCGAAAATTTGGTTCAAATTTCAAACGGGATGGGGGAATTTTTGCCTTCTTTAAATCAATTTTTTTAATTTTTATTTTCAGATGGCCATAGCACCGTAATTATTGATTTTTTCGGGTAAATCATTAAGTGAATTTTTAAAGATCATAAAACTGTCTACAAACTGGATTCTAACTTTTATTGTCTAAAATGAACGGCTCTCGAGTTATTGCTTAAATTAAGTAAGAAAGTACTTCCGACTTACAATTGTCAAAGTATAGCCTGCGTAAAATTATTTAAAAAATACTTTTCGAAGAAAAAAGATAATGAAATATGATGAAAATAATTCAGAACTTAGCATACAATTTTAGTCATCATTTAGGAGTGGTAAATGTCCGGGAACAAAATGTCCGGGAGGAAAGTATCCGGTTACTGTATATAGTTTCGCTTAACAGTTCAATACAGAATAAAGTAAATCATAAGACCCCTGATCGGGAGTTTTCAGCCAAGATAGCTTTGGTAAGCAACCAAAAATTATTTAACCCAGCTCTAACAGCTGTGGCTTAAATAGAAAAAGTTAGCTGATTCCTGTAATAACATCTTTTCGCTCGGGGCAGGGGAATTTGCATCATCAAATGATAATCAACATTTATTTTATATTCTGTGAAAATTATTATTTATAAAAACAATTGCAGATAATTATAATATTCGTCGATTACTAAGCTAATGCTTGAATGAATGTTAATTAAATAATTAATAATAAATTGATAGGTTTACGATGTTCTACTGCATAAATTCACATCTAATTATTATTATTATCCAGAGTAGCGAATGTATGAACAACGTAATTTACATTTTTATGCAAATGCGTAATAAAATACAATTTTTTCAGCCCACTAATTTTCAAAATGAGGGTCTTATGTTTACTTACCTATACCTTCTGCTTTGCAATATTTTTAACAAAAAAAATACCACAAGAGTAGCAAATCGATTTATGTAAGCAGAAAACGTCTTCATTTTTAACATAAAACGGAAATTAAAAAAAAATCTGACAAGGGTAAATAGGAATTTAGTTTAATGGTGCAGAATCAGTTTATTAGGTCAAATATTTATTTTGATTTTCATAAAATTATAATCAAGCCTTGACATATGAGATGGACGAGACTTTATTAGATTAATAAAAAATTATCATATTAATGGTGTTTTTTGCACCTTGAAAATATTTTTAGATAGACAGATTTCATCAACTTGCAATTTATTTTTCTATTCATATATTTGCATTTACTATGTATACTACTATACTATAAACATATTTTCCAGTTGAAAAACATAAAAATTAATATATTATTTTGAAATTTAATGATTCATATAACAAATATTAATTCCATATAACAATAATTATTATTTCTATGTAACGTGTTTATTCTGCTATATGTAGGGTATTCTCGTGATCGATATACTTTCCGAAAAAAAATTTTTAATCCTTGGGACTGACCTTTTCAAAATAATTTTTTTATTCCTACCTTCAAATGGTCATAGCACCGTAACTATAGATTTTTTAGTGTAAATGGTTCAGTGCTTTTTTAAAGACCGTAAAATTATGAACAAACTAGATTCTAATCCTTTATTGTCTAAAGTAACCGGTTTACGAGTTACAGATTTAATTAAATTTTGAAAATTTAAAAATTTAAATTTTATTTTGAAAACTCTGTATCTTACAGACAAAACGTTTGATAAAAATTTGTATGGATCTTTTCGGATAGCAAATTTAACGGGCTACAATTTTTGTCCTACAAACTTTTTTGGAAATCCTACCCATTTCACAGAAAAATTAGAAAATCGCCGAAATATGTTCGCAAAAAGATCAAAATTTGGTTTTTCCAAGATTTAATCAGCTATTTTACGAAAAAATTTTAAGCAAAAAAATTTTGATTCTGTTTGAATGCACTGCTTCAAACTGGTAAAAAATGTTGAATATAAATTTTTCCAATAATTTTATTTTCTAATAACGATAACACTTAAACCACAGGCTTTATCGGAAAATATTTTAGATAAAATTTATGTAAAATTTTGTATTCTACAGTATTAGCTTTGGTATTAGCTATATTTATTTATTCATCATAGATTGCAACCCGGTTTTGCATAAACTTCGCAAAATAGTGGAATTTCAATTTTTCGAATGATCTCATTTTTTAATAACGATAAGTCGATAACACTTCAACGATCAAATTGATCGGAAAATATTGTAGATAAAAGTTGTGTAAAATTTTATGCTCTACAATTTTATTTCTATTCAAATTAGTCGTAGGATACACCGGTTTGAGGCCAGTGCAAAAAACTTTGAAAAAACGTCGATTAACAATAATTAATTCAACAACCTAATTTTTCAATAATAATAGTACTTAACCTAGTGGTTTTATCAAAAAAAATAGATATTTTATAGTTATGAAGAATGAAAATTATAATATTAATTGTAGGATGTGGTGGTTTGGTGTAAACTAGATAAAACTGATTAAACAAAAAATTTTGAATATCAATTTTCCTGATTATTTAATTTTGGAATAGCAACAACATTTGAACCACTGGTTTTATCCCAAAATACCAGTTATGAAAATTGTGTAGAATTTTTTGCTCCACAATATATTTTTATTTACTTTTATTGTACGATAAGCCGTTTTGGCGTGAAACTGAAAATGCCCTTAAAAATTGTTAATATTAATTTCTCCAGAAGCACAAACCGCGAGTTATTGACCAAAAACTACCTAAAATTAAAATTATATTCATTTTTATGTTTTATAAAATTATTCCTATTATATTTTATTATAAAATGCAACATTTTTGCATTTTCGAAAAAAATATGAATATTCATAATTCTGAGTAACTGCTTTTAAAATAACAATAACAGGTGAACGGTTGGATTAATCAAAAAATGTTGTAAACTAAAGTTGCGTAAAATTTCATGCTTGACAATTTTGTTGCAGTTTATATTTATCGTAGGATGCACCGTTTTCCGATAAACAAGAAATAATGTTGAACGTCAATTTTTCCAATAATTTCATTTTCCAATAACGATAACACTTAAACCGTGGGCTTGATCGGAAAATGTTTTAGATAAAAATTGTATAAAACTTGACGTTCTATAAAATTGTTCTTAACCTTTTAATTCAAAAATGCACCGTTTGCAAGTTAATCGAATTATGCATAAACGAAAATCATAAAAAATTCCAAGTCACGTTAACTTCATTAAGCAATAATCAAACCAAGTGATTTTGCGTTTGAGACGCCGGTTTCTCAGAAATCAGTAAAATGTATTTTGCAAAACATGGAGAAGCCAAGTTACTGGCATATTGGAAAACCACAATTTTTTTTCTATTTTGACCGCAAACCGCCAAGAATTCGTATCTGATTTGCTTAACAGACACTAAAAGTTAAATCAATAGACAAATGGAAAGCTTCTTTCGCGAAAAAGATTTTATAATTCCGAGAAGGCTCAAGGAAATTAATTTTCCGAGAACATGAAAATCGATACAAAAAGTTTAAATTTATTGTGACACTCCCTGTGGATATTAAGAATGCTTTGGTGAAAGCCCTTGAAATAATAAAAAATAATTAAAAAGTTTTAATTTTCAATAATTAATAATAATTAAATTTTTAATGAATTGTTTTGCGACGTTTAATCTAGGAAGTGGTGTATTATTATAACGTCTGCTTAATTAAATTTGGTAAATTAATATAATTTTCAGCCAATTACAAAATTATGCAAGAGGCAAAAGTTAACGTCCCTGAAGATAAGATAAGTTAATTAATTGTTGGATGAAAATTCACTTACGCAAATAAAATTTAAAAAATCGAAAATTGCACTTTCACCACAAAACTTTTTTATTTTTCACCTAAACAAACAAGCAGAATGGTAGAGGGCCCTCGGCGTCTTCGTCTCCGGAGACTCAGAATTTTCCCCAACTGTGACACTGCGACCGACTACACTCAACTTGTAAAGGCCAAGAAACAATTCTACTTCCACCTTCTTTATTTAAAATTTGTTTAAATGAGTGTAAGCCTATTTCCAAACCTGTTATTCCCTCTTCTCTGCAAGATACAAGAACGAGGGTCATAATTATTACAAAATTCCTTTCTTGCAAGTAGGAAATTCCCTCACCAAAAATTAATCGGTTCACATTTTGCCGAACAAAATTAATTTTAAAAAAAGTTGGCCTTTTAGAATGCAGACAAATGTAATTTTCCGCAAGTTCAAAGTTTGCCGGTACTTAATTTAAATCTATTTTTAAATGTAAATTACTGGGTTTGTCCTCCATAAATCTGTAATTTTATTTTTTATCATGCACGCACTATGGCAGGCATGAAAGTATAATCATCGTCGGGAAAATCAAGTTCAAAATAAAATGCTATTCCTCTAAGGGTTGAAGGATGCCGATAACACGGAAAGATACGCAATTTACATAATTTTAGTGAACACAATTTTATAGAATATGGTTTTCCTTTACGACATGAATTTTATATTATAGAAAATAAAACTTATGAATAGAAAATAATTTTTTTTATCAGAAATCAAAACAAACATACTCATAATGAAGTAAAAATGTAAAACAGAAGTTAAAAATAAACTAAATAAATTTGTATTTTACACTCAATTTACTGTTTTCGCCTTTGTGACTGGAAAATTGTATTCGCTGTTAGGTGTAATTACTTTTTTATGCTTAAATTAAGTCAAAACTGTTGGGATAAAATCAATACTAAAAGCTTTACAAATACAAGTAATTCAATTTCGAAAATTAATTATTGAATGTTAATATTTGCTATTTCATATCTCAGTTATTGACAAACATACTAAGGGATTTCGTATTGAATCAAACGGAATCTCTGTTAGAAAATTATAAGCGATTTTAGTTTAATAAAATATATTTTCTAAAAATCCATTTAGACGCGAACCTACGGTCTCGGCCTTTTGTTTAGATTATTTTTTACCCATATTAGCTGTCTTGGACTAGTGGAAAATGTCAACACGGATAATATATTATGATTATATTATAATATAGATTGGTAATTATATATAATCTATTATTGCTAATTGATTATAAATATGTATTTGTTTTATTTTTTGTTGACACCAGTTGAAGCAGTGGAATCTAGTTCCGAACAACTTTCCAATTGTTTCCATAAAATATACATTATACAATGTTGTTTTCGTAATAATACATTGAATCCAGTCAATATTGAGAAATTTGACATAATATAATATCAACTTATATGAAGCCGAGACGACTATATCAAGTGTATATTCCCCCTGTCTTTCTTACTCCAATTTGATTGGTTATTGCAATTTTTTTACAATACAAAATTACAATACAGCACTAATTCCTATGAGAACGTTGCTGTACGCTTGACATCTTTTTAAGGTTGATTTGAACTTGAGGTTTGCAAATGTCCTCGAGAACAGTCAAGGTTGACTTGCACTGCTATGTCTCTTTCAGCTTCGGACATGAATAATTATATCCATCGTCAGATATGAGCCTCCTAAGAAGGAATCCTCTTAATTCAAAATGCATCAATGTTAGGAGTGAGCTTACACTAACAACTTATTGGATCACAACTATTCTTATTCAAAAATACTTCTTATTAGTGAATTTTAAGTTATCAATCTAAAAACATTTTGAGATAATCATAGATCAGTGCGGCCCTCAAGCCGCATATTCTGGGTTATCGAGTTGTTCACCATATAATTTTCAAACTCTTAAAATACTACAACTTTTGTCAGCAGTAATTCAGAAAACATCAACTGCAGTCGTGAAAACCTCAACTGTAATTCAGATTATTTGTCAACTGATATTTAGAAATCGGCAACTATAATTTATATTTGTCAACTGATATTGAAAAATTGGTAACTGTAATTCAGATTTGTCAACTGAAATGGAAAAATTGGTAACAGTAATTGAGATTTGTCAACTGTAATTCAAAAATTGTCAAGTGTAATTTAGATTTGTCAGCTGATATTTAAAAAGTGGCACCTATAATTCAGATTTGTCAACTGTAATTAAGAAATTGTCAAGTATAATTCCGATTTGTCAACTAATATTTAGAAATCATCAACTATAACTCAGATTTGTCAACTGATATTTATAAATGGGCAACTGTAATTTAGATTTGTCAACTTGTATTCGGAAATCATTAACTATAATTCAGATTTGTCAACTGATGTTCAGAAATCGGCAACTATAATCAGATTTGTCAACTAATATTTAGAAATCGGCAACTATAATTCAGATTTGTCAACTAATATTTAGAAATTGGCAACTATAATTCATATTTGTCAACTGATATTTATAAATCGGCAACTATAACTTAGGTTTGTCAACTGATATTCATAAATCAGCAACTATAATTCATATTTGTCAACTTGTATGCAGAAATCATTAACTATAATTCAGATTTGTCAACTGATATTTAGAAATCGGCAACTATAATTTAGATTTGTCAACTGATATTGAAAAATTGGTAACTGTAATTCAGATTTGTCAACTGTAATTCAGAAATTGTCAAGTGTAATTTCGATTTGTCAGCTGATATTTAAAAAGTGGCAACTATAATTCAGATTTGTCAACTAATATTAAGAAATCGTCAACTATAATTCAGATTTGCCAACTGATATTTATAAATCGGCAACTCTAATTTAGATTTTTCAACTTGTATTCGGAAATCATTAACTATAATTCAGATTTGTCAACTGATGTTCAGAAATCGGCAACTATAATCAGATTTGTCAACTGATATTTAGAAATCGGCAACTATAATTCAGATTTGTCAACTAATATTTAGAAATCGGCAACTATAACTTAGGTTTGTCAACTGATATTCATAAATCGGCAACTATAATTCATATTTGTCAACTTGTATGCAGAAATCATTAACTATAATTCAGATTTGTCAACTGATATTTAGAAATCGGCAACTATAATTCAGATTTGTCAACTAATATTTAAAAATCGGCAACTATAATTCAGATTTGTCAACTAATATTTAGAAATCGGCAACTATAATTCAGATTTGTCAAATGATATTTATAAATCGCAACTATAATACATATTTGTCAACTTGTATGCAGAAATCATTAACTATAATTCAGATTTGTCAACTGATATTTAGAAATCGGCAACTATAATTTAGATTTGTCAACTGATATTTAGAAATCGGCAACTATAATTCAGATTTGTCAACTGATGTTTAAAAATCGGCAACTATAATGCAGATTTGTCAACTGATATTCAAAAATCATTAACTACAATTCAGATTTGTGAACTGATGTTAAGAAATAGTCATCTGTAAGTTAAATTTTTTTGACTGGGTGGTCTGGGGTGTATTTAATAAACCCCCAGATCTCCAGTAGTTGAGTTCAAAAGAAAAATTCTTAGAGCCAATATTTCAATCGTAGTTTATGTACTAGAACTATAATTCTGATTTACCAATTCATATTTTAAAATTAGCAACTGTAATTTAGATTTGTCAACTGATATAAATATCAGTTCAATATCAATCGGTGACTATAATTCAGATTTGTCAAGTGATATTTAGAAATCGGCAACTATCATTCAGATTTGTCAACTTATATTCAGAAATCGTTAACTATAATTCAGATTTGTCTACTGATATGTAGATAATGGTAACTATAATTCAGATCTCTCAACTGATGTTTAGAAATCGGCAACTATAATTCAGATTTATCAATTGATATTTAAAAATCAGTTACTATAATGCAGATTTTTCAACTGATAACAGAAATAATTAACTATAATTCAGATTTGTCATCTGATATTTAAAAATTAGCAACTATAATTCAGATTTGTCAACTGATATTCAGAAATCATTAACTATAATTCAGATTTGTCAGCTGATATTTAGATATAGACAACTGTGATTCAGATTTCTCAACTGATGTTTAGATATTGTCAACTATAATTCAGATTTATCAATTAATATTTAAAAATTAGCAACTATAATTCAGATTTGTCAACTGATATTTAAGAATCAGCAACTATAATCAAAATTTGTTAACTGATATTTAGAAATCAGCAACTATAATTCAGATTTGTCAACTGATATTTAGAAATCGGCAACTATAATTCAGATTTATCATTTGATATTTAAAATTTAGCCACTATAATTTAGATTTGTCAATTGATATTCAGAATACATTAACTATAATTCAGATCTGTCAACTAATATTTAGAAATGGGCAACTATAATTCAGATTTGTCAACTGATATTTGAAAATCGGCAACCATAATTTAAATTTGTCGATTGATATTAAGAAAAGGTAATCTGAATTATAGTTTAAATATTTGTGAAATTTCTGAAAATTGTCAATTGAAGTCGTCAACTTGAATTCATTTTTGTCAATTGTAATTCAAAAATCATCAATTATAATTAAGTTTTTGCAATTTATATTCAGAAATTATCAACTGTAATTCAGAAATCTTCAAATGTAATTTAATTTTGTCAACTGATATTTAGAAATCCCAACTGTAACTCAGATTGTTCAACTGAAGTTCAGAAATCATCAACTATAATAATTCAAATTTGTCAACTGATTCCGAAATTGTCAACTGTAATTTAAAGTTAACTGTTATTCAGAAATCGTAAACTGTAATTCAGATTTGTCAACTGATATTCAGAAATAGTCATCTGTAAGTTAAATTTTTTTGACTGGGTGGTCTGGGGTGTATTTAATAAACCCTCAGATATCCAGTAGTTGAGTTCAAAAGAAAAATTCTTAGAGCCAATATTTCAATCGTAGTTTATGTATTCTTTTGGAATTGTTTTTATCCATAATGCTTCATTCTTGCGTCTAGTATCCTCTCTTGATTACACCATTTTCAAATGCGGACTAAGGATTTTTGCAGTCCATGCAGAATGCTTCACTCGTACAGGAATAAGCAAAATGCTCACCTTCACCGTATCTCGTGATCATAGGCACAGCATCTAAAGCATCTGATTAATGTTAGGTCTTTGCCTCCACCAATCAGTCTCACTCTGAGTTTTGATTATTCTTGAATATTTTTGGGGGTATAATCATGGCATCTGATGTTCCCTGCGCCGGTCTAAAGAACCGAAAAGTGATGTAGTAATAATTTGCTCTTTTTGATTCTATGCTCTTGTCCACCTGGACGAGGATGCGTACTTGTATATTAAGATCAGCAAATATTTCATTTAGTTCCTGATACTGCAAGTCTTTACCTAACAAATGGAATGGAGCTTGGCTTTTTTCCTCTTCTTCGTCCCTTTAATTTTTGAAATTCTTCACACCCATCTGCAGATGTGAATATCATAGAAAATCAAAAAATAACACAGAAACACAAAAATCATTGTATTCATGAATTTGTTCATCAAAATGATGAATTTTGTTCATCGGCGTAAAAATTATGTAATTTTCATCAATATGATAAATTATTTTTTCAGTGTAGTAATATTTGTAATCACTAGTAATCTTTGTAATCAACAGTAATCAATAGTAATTTTTGGTATTCTTGTGTTTTTCTGTATTCAGGAATATAGTTATAAACTTATAACTTATAAATATTACATAATTGCCAGTAATCTGTCATTTTTAATTTAATCAATGTAATCAATCTGTGATTACCATAATCGGGCTTACTTTGTTTTTAAAGTAATCTACTCGTTGACAGGAGCAAATAAATGGATACATTGCGAAAGATTACAATGAATTACTTAAAGATTAAACTTGAATACAGATGATTACACGAAATACTATCGATTACTGATATTACAGTAAAATACAAAGATAACTGATTACTACGGAAAGATTACAGCTGATTACAAGTGAAAGATATAAGAGATTACATGAGTGCTCTACTCTTCGAGAGATTACAGTTGAATACGGATGATTACTCAGATTAATGGTATTACAGTAGAATGCAAAGATTACTAACTGCCAACTGATTAAAGCTGATTACAGCTTTGTCTACCTCTCGACTGCTATCAGATACTGACTTAAACAGAATAAAGTAGGTTTTCTTGTATTTACTCTTTTTAAAAACATGTGTTTCCGTACACTGAAAAAATTGGTTGATGAAAAATTCGTCATTTTTACGCCAATGAACAAAATTCATAGTATTCATGAAAAATATCATTGAATTTAGGGATTTGTTCATCAATATGACGAACGATTTTTTTCAGTGTAATTTTGGAGCAAAAAATAAGATTGTTTACACTTCCGGCAACTTTCATTTCTATATCATTTCTTCATTTTAAGTTATAATTTTACCAAGGGTAAATGCGGCCACCAGGCTGCACGACAGAGTTCCATATCCTTAAGAGGTCTTACCAACATGTTAAATATTTTATAATTGATGTTTGGATACCATACATACCTACCTTACATTATCACATAAGGGATCTAATTTAATCATAATAAGAAAATAAATTTAAATTAATAGGAAAGCACTGGATTGTTGGTACTACCGAAACCAACTCAAACGCATCTTAGGGGTGTATGACACAATACAATTTATTGTCTGTTTAATTGCCACTTGCGTCAATGCTACAAAAGCTTCTTTGGAAAATGTTTAAGATTAAGATTATAGTAAAAAATAGGAGTAATAAATTTCGAAAGCTATTTGCGTAAGTTAAAGTAGGTATTAATTAACCAAAAATGTCTCCAGTTGGTTTTTGAACTTTCCAGCTTCGCTAAAAAGAATCCAGCTTAATTTTTTGCTTAGTAGTTCCCTTTTCGCTAGCGAATAAAATCGCTAAATTGTAAATATTTGACTACAGACTAAATATTAAAAAACTTTAATATCCAAGCAAAAATGAAAATATAGTGGTTTGATGAACTCATCTTCATTATTAAAATAAAAACAACAAAAAACGGTATAAACATAACATTTTGAGATGTTCAAGGTTGATCACCTTCTTAATTATTTTTAGAACTGCAAAACGTAATTTTATTACAACTTGTAATTGTTGAAATTTAAATAACAATAAATTCAAAACTGTTTTTTTTAGTTTAACTGAAACGGGAGTTCAAAAAACTTGAAATTGCCAAATAGCACAATATGTATATTGTATATTACACTTGAGAAAAAAATTGGGTTTTTCTCGAAAATATAGGAAATTTCTGTTCGGAAAGCAATAACCATCTCTTTCAAATGAAGTTTCAATTTCATTGCATCTTTAGTGCTCTAAGGCGGAAAGGCGTTGAATTTTTAGTGTGGAAAATTTTGGGGTGACTCTTAAACAATTTTGTTATCAATTACAATGAGAAAAAAACAATTAAAAAAAAACATTTTCTACTATTCTATTCGAAAAAGTTAGTAGTATACAAACTATGGAACAAATATTTTGAAAAAAAATTTTTGAAACAAAGAAAATAAAATAAGATAAACTTATAAAATAAAACCACAAGCATATGGATTAGAAATAACTAAAAGTAAATTGAACAAATGAAGAAAAATTCTATCTATTTATTTATTTTTCTTTTTACTGTGTAAGTTTATAAACATAAATATGTATTTTATATTTATATATAAATATTATTTTATCAGTTGTATATGTAATTTCATAAATATACTTTTTATACATCAGTTATTGATATAAATAATGTTGGCTACAAGAGTTTTTTCTCAAAATTTAAAGAGCTTTTGTAAATACTACACTAACGCTCGTTTAAATCATCAGGTTGTAATTTCTTTGCTTGAATTGAACATAATTTTACCTTTACAGTTATCGAAAAATATCCTAAATGGCAAAATGTTATTAAATCTAGCAAATAAATTAGTTGACGTAAAGAAAAACTTGGTTGTAGCAACAAACAAAACTTTGTTGATGCTCAACAAACAATGAACTTAGGGAGCGTCCATAATACGTAAGAATATATAAGATTGTAGCAACCATGACAATGAATTGACATCTGAAAAATGACAAAGTAATTTGTTTGAATATAACCATAAAAATTTAATTTTTCCATTTTTTTCTCGGAAAATGTAAAAATATGGAAAATTTTCTTTTGGCAAAGTGTATTGTCATCGGGGACGAATACATGTGCAAAATTTCAGCTCGATTGGATAGCGCGAACTGGGTCAAATTTGACTTTCTAAGTTTTGCCGTATTCAAGCAGAAAAGTGAAACTACTAATATCTTTTTCTTCAAGTGTTATACACTATGTAGTGCGTAGGCGATCACTTGGCTGAAGCCAAGATGACCTACTAGGGAATTTAATTAATGGGGTGGTTTCCCGTTGCCTTTCCTATAGCCCACAGATCTATATTGGGCTTTTAGATCACAGCAGTGTATTCGACGCGACCAGGATTTGAACCGAGGTTACCCGCTTCCCGTTCGGCTAGTGTAGGCTTTACGCCATGCTGCTGGTTATTAAACTAATATAAAAGATTTAAAATTTTGAAATTAAATTAAAGATCAGTTTAAAATTAAATATTTTAAAATTAAATTTTAAAATTAAATATTAAAGAAAAAAAAATATATTTGATTTCTAAATTTAATTTAAAAAAATATTTGATGAAACTTACGTAAGAAATACGTTAAATCTTCCCCCAAGTAAGGGTCCGTAAGATTTCCGATCTCCCCCCCCTCCCAAATCCAAAATTAGTTGTTACAACAACAAAGTTTTCTTGTACCGAGGGGCCGTCAGCTTGACAAAAACAATTAATTTTAATTCCAGTTTTTTTTCCAAATTCCAAAATTAATCCAGATAATTACAAATTAATTCCGATAATGCCACATGAATTCCAATAATTCCAAATTATTAGGGTAATTCTGAGGGGTTGCCACAGCTGGACAAAACATGTGTACAATTAATTTTAATTTTAGTTTAATTTCAAAATATTTCAGTATTCTAATATAATCTCGCCATTTCTAAATTATTTCAGATAGTTTCAAAATAATTCCAGATTAATTTTAAAAATTTTAAATTATTAATGTAATTCTGGGAGTCAGCTGGACATAAAATGTGTACAACTTATTTTAATTTTAGTTTAATTTCAAAATATTCCAAGAATCTAATATAATCTGACCATTTCTAAATTATTCCAGATAATTTCAGAATAATTTCAAATTAATTTTAAAAAATTAAAATTATAGAGATAATTCTGGGAATCGCTACTGCTGAACAAAAAATTTGTACAATTAATTTTAGTTTAATTTCAAAAAAGTCCATTAATCCAATATAATCTCGTCATTTTTAAATTATTCCAGATAATTTCAAAATAATTCCAAATTAACTTTAAAAATTTTAAATTATTAAGGTAATTCTGGTGGTCGCTACAGCTGGACGTAAAATGCGCACAACTAATTTTATTTTTAGTTTAATTTCAAAAAATTCCTAGAATCTAATATAATCTGGCCATTTCTAAATTTTCCAGTTAATTTCGGAATAATTCCAAATTAATTTTGAAAAATTAGAATTATAGAGATAATTCTGAGGGATCGCTACTGCTGAACAAACATTTGTACAATTAATTTTAATTTAATTTTAGAAAGTCCATTAATCCAATATAATCTCGTCTATTCCACATAATTTCAAAATAATTCCAAATTAATTTTGAAAATTTAAAATTATAAAGGTAATTCCTAGGGGTAGCTACAGCTGTATAAAAAATTTGGACAATTAATTTTAATTTTAGTTTACTTTCAAAAAAGTCCAGTAGGCAATTCCAGATAATTTCAAAAAAATTCCAAATTATTCCAGATAATTTCAAAATTATTCCAAATTATTATAGATAATTTCATATTATAAAGGTAATTTCGAGGGGTCGCGAACTTGATAAAAATATGAACAATTAATTCGAATTCAAGGTTAGCTCCAACTAAATTCCGAACATTTGTATAGTTAATTTCAAAAGTGGCGGTCCTTCGGCCCCCCCCCCCATGACTTCTGAAAAACAAAGAAAAATACAGTAAAAACTGCAGAATAAATTGCATTAAATTAATTTGAAAAATAATCGTTTTTTTTTCATAAAATTTTTACCCCCCCCCCCCCTTATAAACTGATTTGTCTGAAATCAGAATTGTGTGGATTACTTAAAGTTTGACATATTGTGAAAGAAATTATTTTACTTTAGTGCCGTCAAATAATTATTATAAGATTCTATTATTATAAATTATATTACCGTTAAAGACTGGGGGTATAGGGGGTATGGAATACCCCCAGTCTTATATAAAATATAATAGATGTGTTTCGGGCCAAGATTTTTTGAAATTATTTTTCTAGTTATAACAAAACTACCACAATATCTAAAAAAAATTTGTGGAGTCCATTCAAAGGTTTAAAATTCATCAAATTAAATTTGACCCATCCAGTTCTAGTAAATAAAAAAAAAATTAAATTAAATTACGTACAATAGTTTGTCTCTCACGCTCTTGGATTTATCAACTTTTTTTGCTAACCTAAGGAAAGCTCTGATTAGTAATCTTTTTTGTCCACACCAATCGAATTGCACATCAATCAAGAGTCAAATCTGGCATTTCTTCCGCAAAGCTTTTGCGATTGGTAAATTTCTATTGCCAACCTACAAAAATGGAGAGCTTATAGATCAGTGCGGCCTTCAGGCCGCACAACCTAATATAATTCCACTATAGCTATTCATAAATTAATAATTAATTACTTTTTTTTATTAAGCTTTCAACCAATAGCAACCATGGTAGTGCTCCAAATTCACTATTGGTGCTGTGAGCATATTAATTGTTTTACATCCAAGGTATCTTACTACACTTATCTCAGATGTACGCGTATCTCTGGTTCAGCATTCAGCATTCAACACTTCTAAAGCATCAAGCATCATACATTTGAACCATCCTGCCAAAATGTAAACAAATGAATCTAAGAATCGTTTGCTTCATTGTTGGGCCGTCCACTTTGAACCAAGGCTTCCAGGCTGAAGTCGAGAATTAAGCAGTCTATGAAGGCACAAGAAAATCAAGATTATTAGAGAAAAAAACTTGAGCAGATGTGAACAGGGTAACTTAGCATCAGCAGTTGATCTCTCTAACTACTAGGTCAATGACTATTCGAAGTATAAAATAAAAATAATTTAAAAAATCGAAATCTGCGATGGTAAAAAAAAGGTTTAAAACTCAAAAGTATACAATAAAACTTTACTACAACTTCATTCAATATTAGGTCGTCGGTGATTGCTTTTGTGCTTCAACTTGCTTAAGAAGGCTTAAGAAAGAATTAAGTTGTAGCAAAGTTTCATTCTGTACATTTTAAACTTTTGTTTGTTTATAATTAAGTATTTCTTGAGGTTTAATTTTTTGAAATAATATAGTACCTACTATCTTAAATTATATTACAAGCGCAGACAGCGGATGTTTCTCTTTCCCTCTTATTCTTCGCTTTTAATTCTCCAGAGTCTAGACAAAAAACCCTCTGCTCAATTTTGATATTGATGTTCTTCACAGCCTAGTTGTTACTGTAGTCTCATAAAAGTATGTATTAGTTTATTATTTATCTAATTTAAGGGTTACGCTGCGCTACGCTACGCTATAATTGCAATAGCCTTTTAAGGAAAAATTTAATTAAAAATATTTGTATTAGTTAGTATAGCAATTTTCTACCAAAGAAACGCAAAGGAACAAATCACTTGATCCTCTTAGAAGTTAATATAAACAGCGCCACATGCGATTTTTTGAAAACTAGAGGTCTAATCCAAACTACGAAGCAAATTCTGTATATCTGTCTGTCTATCAACAGTAAAGATAAAATCCCAGCAGCTCAAGAGCAGGCTTTTATTATTACTTTTTCTAAAAAGGAAATAAGAATCAGATGTACTCGATGTGTTGGCCAGAAAGCGTTAGCCGAAAATTCAATTGATAAAAATATTTAACTAGAAAAATTTAATTCAAACAATTTTTTGCCTTTGGCGATAGCTTTCAATGGCTTCGCTCGATGATTTTCATTTTCATTATTGAAATTATCGCTGGCGGTGATTACCATTTCCAGCGGAAGTCAAAAAGTTTAATATTTTTTTTTATCTGATTTGTTTTACCTTTTTCATACGAAACTCCGCTTACACCACTTACGAAAGCTTTGGGCTCTTTTGGGGTAATGAGATCCTTTAGTTTAAAACTTTCTTTGTGTAACCAAATCTATTAAAAGTTTGCCCGAAGTTTATGTTGATGAATTTTCCTGGATATTCCAATCAATGCAATTTTCGACGCCTACACATTCGCAGCTACTACTGCGAATCCGATGCATAAATTATTACGCAAGGAACTTTTTGATAATTCTAAATGCGGGGGCGTAAAATTATTAGACTGGAAGATCTTATACCGTGGAAAAGTAGAAGGCTAATCGATATTTTCTTGAAATTTTAACTCGATTAAGGAGAGACTTGGTCGTTAAATAAGCAAATTTGTATATTTTACCTGCAAATACAGGTAACAAGTAATTGTGGTTTCAACGCATCCTTAAAGGAGCAAAACACAGCAAGCTCCTCCCAAAATATCGACCTCATCTTATCATCTGGTCATCCCTGCGCTGTAGGGGTGACCATGAACTATTTGAGCGTCAGCATTACATTCTCCCCAGAAATTCGCAAACCGAACTTGGGGTTTTCACGGTCTCCACAAAGCTCTTGGTGAAATTTTAAGACTGACGTGAATTTTCTGCAAGTGCATTGTAAGTTGATTTTTATATTCCCGTAGAATTATGTGTAGCCAAAAATTTAGAATTTATCCAAATTGGAGGAAAATGTTTCATAAACAATTTGCTCCTCGTGCTCGGTGATCCTTCGGTCGGCTAAACCAGCAATGATTTTTGTGTTCTTGAAAACTTGCGTTTTTAATTATTGTACACTTGATTAAGGAGAATGGATGATCATGAACTGACTACAAGGTTAAACGATGTCAGTTTACAACAATAAATTACTTTTGAAACTATTATGCATGTTAATTTTTTTGGAGCTTACTCATTACATTTAAATAAAAATAAAATATTCGTCTTTGTTTGCACAAAGACCGGAGTTATTTCAACTCTTCTCTTAATTTGTTGACAACGGAACCTGGGCTTTCCTTTGGATAAGGTCGGTAATTTTAATTCAAAATTTTCCTATCCAGCCAAGATAAAATCGTGCAACAGTTACCCAATCAAAATTTAAAACAAACTTGGGAAAAAATAAACATAAAAGTGTTTGGAGAAGCGAGTGATGCATACAAATGATCAAAACATTATTCTGCCTCAGACGAAGCCGAGATAATCTGCGATTTTCCATTTATTTATATCGTCGAATTGTTTTAGATAAATTTGCAAACTCTTAATCCTGTTTTTTGGTCAAATTATTCCAAATAAAAGCTTAATCCAAAATTAATTGCAAAGGGGAATTATAAAAGGTTGACATTTGGGACATTTGGGCCGTCGGCTTACACGCACTGACCTGTTCAGTTTGATAAGTCTTAAGGGCGGTTAAGCAATTTTAAAATTAAATACACAGTAGTGATTGTTAATTTAACTTCCACATCGCAATATGTGGAAGGGTAAACAGGGAAAAGCAATCAATTTTATCCAGAAAATTAATTAAAAGATTAAATATACCAAAAACTACGATAAGTCGATTTGAACTCAACCCAGCTTTATGTAATAACTCTAAAATCAAAAATATTTAAAGTGAAAATTGTTTGTCTTTCTATTCTGAATATTTTTGTCCTCTTTAATATTTTTGATATCTTTCACCGTTTTTGAGTAATTTGAGAAATAGCTCAGAGCTACTCATAAATGTATTAAGTTAGGTTAGGTTAAGTTTGGTCGGGTTCGGGTTAAGTTGTGGATTAAATCTAACTTCGAATGGCTTTGCTAATTAAATATTATCCGGTCAACAATAAAATCTTAGCTATAGCTGCAAAAGACTTCATTAAAACTATCAGGACTAAAATTATTTGTGTAAATTATAGTTCAGTTAGCTCTATCTGTATTTCTCTCTGTCTGGCGACGCTAAACTAGAGAGAAATAGCATTAAAGCTTTCTAGAAGCTCAGTTTAAAGCGTCGGAGGTCTTAAAAATCACAAAATTATGCAATAGCAGTTTTTCTCTTTAAAATATCCTATTCAGCAACATATGACTAAACTTGACTCGACTGAACGTCTCGTGACTGCGATTATCCTCACTTGCAATTAAAAACTTATTAGATTAAATATACAATCTATTGTTATTAAAGCGATACGGTTATTCCTTATTCCTACTCGATTGACCTTCTCTGCAAAAAGGATTGACGCAGATACTGTAAGTTAACGATCGACTCGATAGCTCACAATAAAACTTTGCAATAACTGCAAAACTGTGTATCTACCTAAAATGAATTTCTATATTTTTTCACTTGAATTTCGAAAATTCTCCATTTTTCAATTCACTTCCGTCATAGCTGTTCTTGGATTTTTTTAAATGTCCTTTGAGAAGCAGGTTTACTAAAGCTATTGTGATATCAAGGTGTCCATCAAGGTAACTTTAGCTGTTAGTAGAAGAATATTGTGGGGTATAATATATATGGGGAAACCCCCAAAATGCTCCTCCTTGCGGCACGGCCGTAGTGTACCTCCCTGCTTGAAAGACAGAGTATTAAGCGCAGTTTCCGCGATTTCCTTGGGAACATAGAACAGATTTTTATAGAGCCTAAAGGTAAAATATTCTGAACCCCTAGACGAGGATTAATATTTTATTTATCTGACCTTTAGTTCAACTGAACTTAACTTAAACTGGAATTATGGCACTAACCGTAGATGTAAATCCGGAGGGGAAAATTAAATATGCTCTAGTGAACCCTTTCCTCTTAATTCGCGTAGCAAACCAGATGAGTTTTTTATTTTCAGTCCTGGGTGGTATCCCACACCCCCCAGACCAATCTCAATGTCATCTTACGAGAAAATAAACATAATTTGTTATTAAAACTTCAAAATTTGTTGATCTTCCATTCGACTGCTGAATATGGCAAAGACACGAAAAGTTGACTTAAATCCGAGGAGTCCGGGGGGTATGGAACTTCGGAACACTATTTCCCTTTATCGTGTATCAAAACTGAGGGACTGAAGTTACCTATTTCTTGGTTTAATTTGCATCATCCTGAGGTAAACACGAAGCTTTTTGCTTCAACCTAAACTGATTAGAAGTTATTGTCAACATTGTCTCTACAAAACCACCGAATGTCTCTTCTTCTCGATCACCCACACAACAGTTTTTATCAAAGCACAGAGATTAAGATCAACCGCCATGTTTTCTTAGGAACATCGGACTTAGGCTACTCTCCTTAACTAAAAATGTATTCATTCCCAGTACTGAGTGGTATTCAATACCCTCCAAACCTCCCGAACTCACCTTTATCTTACGAGAAAAACCTAATTTGTAGTTCAATCTTCTGAACTTAGTCCGCGATATAGCTGAACTGAACTTAAATTGCCATTATAAACTGGTTTTTAAAGCCACGAAAGATTGGTGTAAATTATGGGGGGGGATGAAGTATGAAATACCATCCAGAATACAATTTGTTTCTTATTCATGTGTCACAACTGAGAAGTCATACAGTTTTCTATTTCTTGGTTGAATTTGTCTCATCCTGGGCGGAATTAGGGACTTTTGTTGCCATTGCCTTTAAAAATCCCTAACACTCATGAACTTCAAGCTGAGAGGTATTTCATAAATCTTCAAGAACCCCCCCCCCCTGCCCCGAGTGTAAGATATAATTAGGAATTTTAATGAGAAATTGGAAAGAGAAGAGAAATTTGAAAGGCCCGCCAACGTCCTTAATCGACTACATCATACAATATCTATGTATGGATGTAATCCGGGGGGTCTGGGGGGTATGGAATACCCCCCAGTACATTACTTGCTTTTTATTTACATGATCAAACTGACAAACCATTTGAATAGCCGGACAACGTCAATCGCCGATTCCAGTGTGCGGTCTAACCTTTACGGAAACTGAGAACGACATGACTCCACGAAATTGGACAATTTTTTAAGCATATTAAAGAAAAATGTTTAGATTATCCATTAGTTTTCGAGAAAAACGGCATTTAAAAAACGAAAATTTTCCATATTATAAAATCGCATATTATGCATAGTATAGTGGGAGGAGCCTATGCACAACTGTCGTGCACCACCGTTAATGATGCCCCGTTCCACGCTTCCTTTTCAGAGCTCCATAAATTTAAAAATTAATTTACGCATCCTTTCCTTCGCTACGGGCGAATGACGGCTATCACTAAGACTATGTCTGGGCACACGTACAGTCAACAGAACAATTCATATGTACTTCCAAGTTAAACTTATGGAAAATTCCGATTTTCAAATGCCGTTTTCTCGAAAACTAATGAATAATCCAAAAAAATATATTCTCTATAAATTTGGTTCATTAGTTTCATGTAGTTTGAGGGGGGAAACTTTTCTTTTTCCTCTTCTACCTTCAGTTTAGCTTCCTTTCCACTCTTCATCTCGCATGCAACTTGTCTTGATTTATTTTTCTAACAAGCAGATTTTCATAAAAACTAAAAAAGATATTACATTTTTTGTCAGTCGTAAAAAGCTCTACAAAATATGAGATTTTCAGAAAATCATCTAAAGAAAATAAATTTTTATTGCGTTAATATACATAATACAGATTTTCTTTCCAAAATCTCACATTTCGTAAAGCACTTGAAATATAAATTTTTCAAGGCTGGAAAATGTAAATTTTCCATAATCTTTGGTAGAATAAATTTTTTTAGAGTAAATCTCTACAAGTAATTTTTTACAATTTAAATATTATTCTGTTCAATTACAGGACTAGGAATCAAATTTTAGACAATAAAATTTTATAGAGCAAAACTGAGTCAAGGGCAGATCTACCTTGACGATTGAAACAAAAAATTTGGCATCCCAGTTTTGGGAAGCTTCCGCTCGTTTCCGTAACAAGATTTTCAACTTCTGCTTTGAAGTACAAATTAATTTGTGCAGGTAAACCAACAAAAAATGTTATACAGTTTCATTTCAAATTGAGCTGAAAAGCTCGAAGAAAATCCTAAAACAATAAAGATTATTTTTATTAGTTTTCCGAGTTATACCACTCGAAAACCATAACGAGAAAGTCGCACAACGTAAAATTTATTGTTAATCTCCGAGAGAATCAAAAGAAAAACTTTAATTTTCTTTCAGTTTTGATAAACTTGATATCCGAGATAAAGTAAGTCAAGGTGAATGTTAACGCAATCTTCAACGCCACGGATGAAATAATAATGAGTTGGCTGCTTTAAATAAGAAACGTCGATGGCGAAAAGTTTTCTCGTTAGGTTGAAAGTTTTGATTTTATTAAAAGTAACAGAAACAGGATGATCATTTTCACAAATTGAAAAATTATGGTCGATGGGTATCGATTTGTCCACTTTGACCCAATTTTGAAACTGAATTTCAATATTTTCTCCCCAAGGCGAAGGTGGTAACTCGATCGGGTGGATTATTTGAAACCTTTCAGGTAGAAGTTGAAAGTTTTCACATATTTTCAGAGAAACAACTGCGTACCCATGTCTGCTAAATTTTTCATGATGGCGGGACAACGAAGTGCGGATACTATAAATATTCAATTACCTGCTTTAAAACAACCGCTTCAAATTTTGGACTTTTTTTAATGCAGTTTGATGAGAAAATTACATTTGATCATCAAAAACCAGATTCTGGAATCTGGCAGCACAATGATATTAATAGGTTTATTCTGAATTTATTAAATAAAATAATTTTAAAAGAATTTTCTCGAGTACTTCCCACATTTCCCTTGTGAAATTTATAATGCGTATATTCCTAAGTAAATATCTGTCGTGTTAAAATCACGAAACTTTGGGATATTACCATTTAAAATTTAATTTTCGTAGTATGTGTTATACAGGGTGTATCAATCATATTGTCCTATAGAAGGAAGAATAAATTCTAAGCTACGAAAGTCCCTCGTATTTTCGTGGAAAGTCAACCACCTTCTGCGTGTATTTCCCAGGTTACCTGAAGGTTTAAAAATTCAAATTCTCATTTCCGTGAAAATGGGAAAACGATAATTAATGAGTTACTGGTAAATCAAGCTTTTCCGTTTCGCAATTTAGCCGTTTCCCTTCCGCGTTTCCTTGAGGACTTTCGTCGTTTCTTCGATATCAAAGCTTCGCAACATCCAAATTCAATTTTCTCGTTTGTATTTCCTTGGATTTTTAATTTAATTTATTGTTTATTTATATTTTCAATTTTTCAGCCCACCGCGTTTGATAGAATAATTGCGGAAGTTGTTTTGACCTTATCGTGCCTTAACCCAAAGTAATTAATGAGTAGTTTTTTTTTGAAGAAATTTTACATTAAAAATTGATTTTTAACAACTGTTTTCTATTTTTGTAATGCTTTAATAATCGCTGTAGCATTTGAGTGTGGTCAAGGCTGAAAAATTTAATTATTGTGGTGTACACGCGGAAGTGTAATGACAATTTTTTCCAATTTTAAGCTTGACTGCAGTTCACCTTTGGGTTTCTTTTTTATTTACTTAAATCTGCACAATTTGATTAAAATGTTCTGGTTGTGGGCACAAGGGCTGATCGGATTAAAATCAAAAGAAACGGATGAACGTAGACAAAAACAAAAGCTTCGGTGCTTTACACGGAAAAAAATAAAAAAGTTTTTTATTTTCGCTTTGATATTTATGATCATAATAAAGTTATCTTCGATCCTTTTGTTTTACTTTGGATCTTATCAATCTGGTTGCTATTCATTGTATTCGGCAAACAAGTAAAACTTGAACATCACAAAACCAGGGAAGACAATAACATTCTGTGGTTTATTTGATGATAACATTTTGTATCAAATTTAATAGGTCAGTTATAAATATTTGCATCCTTGAACAAAGCTTTTGTACTTTAATGACATTAACGGATTAAATTCTAAAGCTTTAGGTACATAATTACACATAGGTAGTATACAGAACTTCAATCGCAAACCTCCATACGAATTTTAGTCGATAAATTCACAAAGCTGCTACCGTGGAACACGTATTTTGCGGCTCGCTCATCCAAAAACAATTGAATTATCAAAGTTTCGTTAGTGTAAATCGTTCTTTCGGACAAAAAGTTGTAAAAGTCCCAGCGCAATCAAACTGTTGTATTAATTAATGGTAATTAGCGACACCTGGCGTGATCGGCACTAAAATTTTAATAGCTTGAAGATTAATTAAGAACCGAAATTGCGTCGTAAAATTTTATTGTTCGAAATTATGCATAATGAAGTTTCTTAGAGGTGGAAAGTTCGTTAACAAGCAGCCAAGTATGGGCTTGCAACCTCATAATTATAATTATGAATAGACGAAAACATAGCAATATATATATCAAATAAAATCATTTAATTACAAAATACATCAGAGAATACAACAGTTTATATTGTAAAACTATGTCAGGGTGACGACGGTAATATTCATGAATAGGTAAGCTTACCTCTCCGGGGGATTTCCCGATTATGGGTCGACAAGCTTGAATTTTAATAAATCAAAAAGTAACATTTTTATTTTGAATCTATAATTAAATTCATACATCAAAGAATACTCGATTCTCGTTTATTTTGCAAATAATAATAAAATGTATGCATGTGACTGTAAAATATTTATTTACCTTTGCCAGAGAAACTACAGTCGTAAAATTCTGTCGAATCACACTTGAGAATTTTTCAAAGGAAAATAAGTTTTATTTCAAAGTCAAAACCAGTTGGTTAATCAATTCAAATCCTCAATATGATCCTATCGACTCGTTAAATTGCTTAGCAACAAACTTTCATCTAAATAAAATTTATTCAATAAAAGAAAACTTTGGTGTAATTACCAACTACGAAGTAAATATCTACCTATAAAAATTGCGTTTGTACTACTTCACCTCACAACTAAAATTATGAGGGTGGAGCGAGGTGATTAAAATTTTTTGTCTTAAACTTGGGTGAATTCCTGTTTCAATGAAATCAAAATATTTTTTTATTATGTAGAATTTCTATGTTTTTGAAGGATATTCCATATCCCCCAGACCCCCGGAATTCCACATAAACTTGGTGTCTATACGGAGTAGCTTTATACAGCGCTAGAGCACACGCATTCAAATTGACAATTTTATGCAAATTCTAATTATAATCTTGACACTCTAAAGGGCAATCTCTACAATTAGTAAGATACTGGGGGGAGGGGTATTTCATACCTCCCAAATCCCCCAATGCGCACTCCCGTGGCATAAATGTATTTATTTTGTAAAGTAAAAAGTTCTTATTTAATGAAATTAATCAGTTTTTGCACATAAAACTTTTACCTGTAAAACTGGTGGGTCTTGGGAGCATGGAATACAATAGCCGGGGGTATTCCATACCAAAACAAAAATTTAACGAGTAAAGTAGAAAGTTTAATCAACTGAGAAAGAAAGAAAGAAGCAGTCAAATTTTCAAGAGTAAAAATCTTCAAGAGTAAGAAGGCTTACCTTCCCCTGAAATTCTGAAGAATTAAATTATTAAAATTTTCGAAAACGGAAAAACATAAGTTTTCGATTGCGCGGACTATCAAAGGATAAATCCTTTTTTCTATACTACTGATAATTTCGAGCTATCCCGATTGCACGTCAAAAAAATCAAGAGATTAAGAAGCACTGGAGGGTATTCTATACCCCCCAGACCCCCCGGTTTACAAACTGACAATTTTTGTTTATCATCTGTGATCAACTTTATTAAATAGGAATGTTTCACTTAAGTGCTAACATAAATTTTTTGTTGGATTAACCATCGGTTTTCGAAAAAACGGCATTTAAAAATCTAAAATTTTACATTTCAAATCGCATGCATAAATTAGTGGGAGGAGCCAAATTAATTTAATTTAATTAATTCATTTTACGGTGGATCCGTGATTTGCCGTGGTTGTGCCAGCCAAAAACTGACCCTACGCAGGCAGCCCTTCGTTACGCTACGGGCACTTGAGCCGCTTTATATTTATTAAATAAATATTGATAATACAGTAGAATCCGCTTAATGTGATCACTTTGGGCCAAAAACATTTTAATAATATTAACTGATAACTGATAACAATAACCGAAATTTAAAAAAAAGCGAATTTTAGAAGACTTGGATTAGAACAAAATAGAAGCGGCCGGTTTCCAAAAAAATGATCACAATAACCGACTGATAACATTATCCGTGATCACATTAAGCAGATTCTACTGTATTTATTGCTTTACACAAATTTCATTATTTAATTTACTTTAACTTCCCAAGTGATGGATCTCCCATCGAAGAATGAATTTGACAGACCCTATTTCTGTTCCTTTGACCATAATATTATTAAAAATTGAACTAAGTCGATGAACTTCTGATTAATATTAGCAAAATTACTGCATATCGTAGCTGTGAGGTTTGTTCTCTTTCTCCCACCATTCCCTTTTTCCCAAGATGTCTGTGAAGGTTCTGCTTAGTATTTCAAAAGCTTCCTAGGCTTTGACATGGTGAAGTAATGGCTTCAATCGAATGATATACCAAAGATACACATATCCAATGCTTTTAACTTCAAACATTTGCAGAAGTAGTCTGCCCTCGGTCGGAGCCGGCCACAGTTGCCTTCTAAGGGTGCAATAGTGAACATTCTATTTCAAATATAGAGTTATAATCGGGAACTTTTAGACAAACTATTGCTTTTCGTCGACAGGACTCAACTTCCGAATATTTCAAATTCAAACGATTTTCAAAAATATTTGAAAACAAAAATTTCAAAATCAACCATTTAAAAACAATGAGTAAAATAACTAATTTTTTGAAATTACAAAAAATAAATGTTTGATTTTCATAGTTTATTAAAGTATTACTTTAGTTTACTTTTTTGTGGATGATTTCATTTTAGTTATATTGAAAGTTTTAATTGTTTGAAGTTGCTTTCGGTTCCGAAAAGTTTTTATGTAACCCTGATCGCTATTGACTTGGCTTGAGTCCTGAAGAAGAACAAAATAAAGTTCGAAACGTCAACGAAAAGCAAAAGTTCCCGATAATAACAAGGAAGTAAGGAAAAATTCTATTACAAATTTATTTAAAGTAGATTTAAAGTAGATTTCTACCTCCGGAATTTTTGAATTTTGGCGGCTTCGGGGATGTTTTTAATGGATGGGACGGATTGAAGATCCCACCTTTCTAGTTTTTTTATTTTCGACTGCTGACGACTACATAAATATGGATGCTTTTTATAGGAAAACTTTCACAAAGCAGTTTCTGCAGGTTAAATGATGTCGGTGATGTCACAAGATGCAACAGCCAAGGCAATGCTCTTTCAAGTGATTTTTTCCAATTGAGAGCTGTTTTTCCAAAGCATTCGTTTAGTATCTGGCTGTCTCAGATGGTATTTGTGCCCAATACTCTTCCAAACTTTGTTTCTTGAGATTCTTTGGATTTCTCCCAAAGACTTAAAGGATCGTAAAGGTCTGCCTCAGTGCTGTCAATGTGAGATAGAGGACAACATTCACTGGAAGTACCAAAAATTCATGAATTTAATTTTTCAAATTTGAGATTAAGTCCCTGTCCATTTGCAATTTTCAAGCTTCTAAATCCCCGATTCGAGCCCGGGCAGAGTAAAAATTTTATTCTGACTGTTTTCTCTCGGCAGGCAATGGCAAACCATCGAGGTATCTGCCTAAAGAAAACTTCTGAAGAAAGTGATTGTGAAAAGCAAAGTTTTAAAAGCCGAATGCGGATGAAGCGTCGTTCACCCATTTGGTATGCGAAAAAGTTATAGACCCCAAGCGCTATGTAGGTGAAGGTAGCTCACTTCCAGTAGGACAGTGGCCTCAAAAAGAAACAAAATAAATTCGAGAGGATTCCGGTGATTCTTAAGTTTGGTGCGCTAGGCCAACGTCAATCACCAAGAAAAAAAAACAATGATTGCTTGTCAATTGCGTCATCGAAACATGTTCCGGCGGGGGGGGGGGCAATTAAGACCTTGTTTAATTTATCATGTACAAACCTGAATTTTTGTAAACTGTAGCCACTTTAGCAGTTTTTCTTTCATGGAACTTCTACTCAAAAATCAGATGGCTGGCTCTCAGGTTTTTGCTTGTACTTCGGTAGTCAGTTTCGGATTGTTAATATTGGAATTAATTCAAATAATCTACAACAGAAAAATTATAATTGTAAAACCGGTCCTAAGTTTTCGTGACGATAATCACGATGCTGTGACCTTAAACCACGCACTCTTTGGCATTCTTTAGGTAATTACCTGTAGTTTTTTAAAAAACATTTGCGTATTTAGATCCGAAGCAGTTCAAACCAATTTGCGCCATCAGCCTTATTCGATCTTCTTTAATTTTATTATTTTTCCGATTTAGCCTGGTTTAACAAGTTTGTCATTTAGAAAGGTCATGGTTTCAGATCGAACACTCTAAATATACGGATTTTCGAAAATAGTTTTTTATGAAAATTTAAACATCAACTGGGTGCAGTAATTAGGTACTTAAAAAACGGGATTTTTGTTTACATTTGTATAATTTCATGGTGAAATTGTGGTATGTGGCTTTAATCAGGCCGATTTGTAATATCATCAACGAGATTTATTTTAAAATTTATAACTGGAGCCTTGAATTTAATATAGTGGCGGATTGGATGAAAATTATTAACGAAAGGAATTAGAGCAAAGCTGTAATTTTAAGGTCAAAAAGGAAGTGATAGGGATAGTTTTTGACGTAGTTAGCTTGGTTACAAGGCGTTCCGGCTGTATTGTGATATCTTGGCATTTGCGCTGCAAAAGGAGTTGTAAGGACCACACCTACTACTATAATAG